>JAPJYX010000022.1:15950000-20950000 GCA_030503985.1 Himalopsyche tibetana
TTTTCATAGTTTTGGAATAATGTTTAATTCATTATTTTTCATACAATAGGATTAAATCACCGCCATTGTATGACTGGAAACACAGCGTCACCACCGCCGCGCCTAAAATAATATTTCTCGAAACGAAATCATTTCACTCACACTCACTAACTAACTTGCAATCAGAACCTGCTAGAAAGTATTTTAATAAACAATGCGATAACCTTTCAACCATGTTTTTGGTACAAATATTACAATTTTGTGAAGAATAAAACTTTAGACGACGGTCACCATTTTATTGATGTATTTAGTAGGGTAACAAAAAATGAATTTTAAGCTTGTATAGTTATTTTTCTTGTAAATCTAATAGTTGATATTGACAATATATAATATTTAATATCATTCGTACGTAATACAAGCTCTTAAACAGCTATAACTACAGTGTTATAAAGCTCAAAACTCCGTACAATGCTCACGGGTGCAATAGCAGCCATTCGCACACGATCCATGTCAGATCGGAATGCTATAAAAGTCGCCCGCGGTCTAAAGGTTAAGGATGTTTTTTCACAACTTTCTATTCACTTTCGACATGGAAAACCAACAGAAGCTAGCTCATATATATATTTCTTTAAATGTCTACCGATAAAGTTTTCAAACGTCATTGTTAACTTTACGAATTTCGCAAAAGCAATACAATGACTGTCTCAACCAAAAACATTGTCCACGTGTAGAGAGAAGATAACATTTCTGTTAGATTAACACAAAAATGGCTTACAAAATTACGATCAGAGGATCGTTCAATGGCTTATAAACCACGGACTGGGTGACAATCTAAAGATCATAATTGATACTGATCCACACCAAAACACCAAGAAGTTTGTTTTGAAGATGTACGTCTACCAATTAACTGTGCTGAGGAATTTTCATTGCGGTATGACGTTTGGATTTCTCATTCATTTTCAGTTACAACACACGACCACATGTAGCGATGTTGACCCAATACAAATTTAATGTACATATTAAATTAGGGTTTTCCGAGCACCCAACAAATTTTCCACACTTTTCTCGTTCTAAATTTTTTTGGTTTAATTAATTTAAATGGATACAAATAGTACAACAACTCAGGTAATTTTAAGCTGATTTCTTTTTTAAATTCAGTAATCATTCAGTAATCATAATCATAAATGTTTTCAATTTTTTTTTATCTATGCTCCCAATTTGGAGCATATGGCCTCTTAATGTTGGTATCTCAGCAGATATTTATTATACGAAAACTATTTGTTAGTCAGTCACTCAACCTCTCATTTCCGAAGAGAGTAGTAGGGATAGAAGGATAAGGCTAGAACAAGACTAGTGGTTTACTAATGTTAATGAGTGGTATTTTATTTAAGGCATCACAAACACTCATGTCTTCTAAATCAATAAATCGATCGAAAAAAATGCTATTCGTTCTGGGACTCGAACTCGTGAGATCCGCCAGCAACGCTAACCACTGCGTCATATGATACGACAAATGTTTTCAATACTCATAAAAAACGTCAATATTTTTGCTTCAACCTTACTATTATAAAATAATGAACAATAAATTTTTCGATACGCGTAGAATATTGCGTTAATTGTTTAATTATGTTTTAAAGCATAATGTTTAATGGGAAATAGCAAAACTTTAAAAGTGTTATTAAATAAAATTATCTGCTTTTATTGCTAGAGATATTATTGTAGTAAACGTTAATTACACTCATAAAGTTAACTATAAGATACACTAATAGCAAAAACCCATTTAATGTTAAGTTATATTCTATTAAATATATATTAATGAAGATCCAATTCTGGACCCTTTTTGTGATCCCGGGATTTTGACCAATTTTTTTAGCAACATAAAATCGTTTTTTTATTTAGCAATATAAATTGGGATTCGGGATTGAAAGTTTAAATCAATTTTATGTCGATTTCAAAAATTCAGGAATAAGCGGATTTCCTAAAACGAAGCAACGTGAGAACCTTTTCTTTTTCTTTTTAGCTCTTCCTAGAATTTCGAATTAAATTTTTTTCTAGAATTTCAAGAGCTTTTTTTTAACTCTTTAAGCATTTTAAAATTAAAAAACCAAAGAATTTTCGGAATTCATAAAATAAATCGAAATTTGAAATCTTTTTTTTTACCCCTCACTTTCTCTAATTTTCTCAATCCCGAAATGATCGGAGTATAGTATTGTCACAATCTCGGCATCGCAGAATTTGGTGGGATTCCGAAATTGGAGGCCCTAGTCAATACGTCTCGGACAGGGATTTTAGTACTAACATTACCGATACCAATATCCCGGTATTCATAATGTTTTTCACAATACCGGGTATTGGTGGGACATCTAATTTGTATGCTTACAAATATACAACGATACTACCTATTTTCTATTCTCCGTCATTTTGCCAGCACGTTATAAATCCAGAGTGAATTAATTAAGTTTCAACTGAATATAGCGTAACAACCAGAGGTGGGCTGGATGAGGCAAGGAAGAACTCGCGCGAGCCTTTTGTTAAATGTTACTATAGCCAGCGAGTCCCTTGTTAATTTAAGGGAAAACAATATTCTTAGATAAAATGAGTACATAACATAACATAACAATTTCTGACATATATAATTATCTAGGACAGCTTCAGTGTACACAGTAGTACATTTTCGGCCATTTACATTGACGATATTATTACATAAAATAAGTGTATTAAGTAACAATCGATTGATTATTTAAGTAATGCATATAATTCCATCGGAGTGAAAAAATAACTGACCGCTTCCCCAGAACACCGAGAATTGCTTTTATATAAAGCGAGCGCCTTTTTAACGCATTGGCAGCTCACCGCTGGTAACAGCCAGTGGTGGGCTGCCAATACAGTAACAAGGCGTTAGCTTAATCTTCTCTGATATTCTGGCAAAACTTTGATTTTTTTATTTTTATCACTTATATGAAATTATACGCATTAATCATTAAAACTATAGATTTTTACTATATACATTTATATGTTGTAACCGTACGCAATAAACCGTATTATTTATTATCTTATTTAATTAAATTATATTGCATATTTATAGATAAACTCCATTAGGAGTCCATATGCTCCACATTGGGAGCGGACATGGTTAAAAAAATTATAGATTTTTTTTTTTTTTTACATTCCCTAGGGTACTCAACGTTGTACCCACCACCACCCGCTACGGCTTCACACTCTTAAAATTTATAGATTATATAACGCAAAGATTTGTGAATATTGTTTTTCTTAATTTAACAAGGGGCTCGCCGGCCTGAGTAATATTTAACAAGTAGCTCGCGCGAGCCCCTACGAGTCCCTTCCCGCCCACCCCTGGTTACAGTCCGATAAACTATTTTATCCGCACAGGAACGGACAGCAAATGAAACCACACCAATCGAAGTGATGTGATAGAAAGGTTATCTCACAAGCCAAACAGAAGTACGTACATATAAGAATATTGTTATAGTGTTATTGCCGCTAATTTCGTGGAAGATAGTATTATCCACGCTTCATAGAGTTAATACGCCTATATAAATTACACTCTTGTTAGAATTCCGTTGGTCATAATGATCGACCGACTTGAGGGAGCGATATTTCACATTACGAGCCCATAAAAGTTAATGGTCTTCTGTATGATACCGCTGGACTGGTGCTGGCTAAGTGACCCCAGTAAGAGTTGCACTTCGGTTTGACCTTTTATTGATAAAACAACTTTTACGACGGTCCCTCTCTCCCAGTTAAGAGCTCTTAAACACTAGAAATAACACTTGGTTGTATCCAACGTGCAATACCGTTTAACTTCTTGTGTTTTAGATTAACACAGCTATAGTGGCGTAGTGTAGTGTCACAAATCGAGCATTTTAAAGTACTGGATACAATATTTTACTTAAATAATAATTACACTAGAAAAAAACACGTCGGAAATCAGTCGGGTCATATGGCGCAGCGGTTAGAGTTGCTGGCTTCCGTGCCGGGTTTCGTGGGCACAAGTCCCAGAACGAACAGATTTTTTCGGTATGGGGTGTTTGTGATATCTGAATTTCCCTCCCGCCCTTCAACAACTGGGCGTAGCGAGAGCAATCAGTTAACTACTATTAGTGTCCTAGCCTTATTCTTCTATTTTTACTTACTCTATTTGGAAAAGAGAGGTTGAACGACTAATTTATAAACAGTTATCGTAGAAAATTTCTATTGAAATGCCTCCATTAGGAGGTCATAAGCTCGGTGCCACCCTGAAAATTTCAAACATTCAAAAATTATTTTCATTTTTATTTCATCGTCTGGCCTCAAATGATAAAAAGAAATAAACTTTTTGTATACATTGAACCATACCTTGCAAAGACTAGAGACATACAGTAGCGGATTATCCTATAAGCAAATGAGGCGCGCGCTTGGGGCCTCGGAATTTTAAGGGCCTCAAAAATATCTTATATATTATAACCCATATACTTTTTGCTTAGATTTTTATATATTTTTATCTATTTTACTTGAAATTTTTACATTTGGACATTTTTATGCTGTCCGAAAAATAGGGACTCCAAATTTTATCGCGCCTAGGGCCTCCCATGTGCTTAATCTGCATCTGGCAACTATAAAAGCATAGCAGAGCTACTGTGGGTGTACTGTGCATGTATATAGTGTCTTATCTTCTTGATAAAATGTTAAATTTTCAAGCAATTAAAAATAAAAACATACTGAAATCATTACTGAAACATTGGGTTTGGTAAACAGATAATTCACCTCCCATGTTAGTGTCACAGCTTAATTGTTTTGATAATAAAACATTCTTCGCAAATCATGCATCTGCTATTGGTCAGTCAATATTGTTTAAACTGCTTTATAGCTGTATGACCTTTTTGAGAAGCCAAGCTAAATTAAAAAATAATTAAATGGAAATATATAATCTTTTAACATGATTCATTATCAAACTAGGGATTTTGCTCCCGATATGAAGCACAGATAAATAAATGTACAATGTTTGTTTCATTAATTAATATCATTTAAATATTGTAATTAATTTCAAAATCTTTTTTTTAATACGCTACGTACTAGGGTATCCAATCCCGAAGCCTTTTTCCAATCCCGGGATTGAGATTTGCTCACCGAGGAATTTTAAATCCTCAATTCGCTGTACTTTTTCCCCGAATTATCTCCAAACCTCGTTTTTTTTAGCTCATCGAGGAATCTGAACGATTTGCCAATTTCGTGTAAATTTTCGGGATTTGCTCAAAATTTCTCAATCCCGAAATCCCGAGATCGCAACCGTATCAATCCCGGGATTTCGGGATTTCGGGATTTCGGGATTTTTGCGGGCATTAATTAATTTACATTTTTTCTAAGAGTCTACGCCAGGCGTGGGAAACCTGCGGCCTTTTGGCTACTCTGGTGCGGCTTTCTGGCCAATTCTGTAATTCTGTAAATTGTTGTAAATTCGTAAATTCCTGAGATTTTCGATGTCAAAATCCTTGGGAGATCTAAAAAATTACCTGGTCAATGTTTACTGCGGACTTATGTCGAATCAGAAAAATGAATGCGGCCTTTAGAGAAGAAAAGATTCCACACCCCTGGTCTACGTTATTCATTTTGATAATTTTCTTTTAGTTTGTTGGAATATTGTAATAGTATTAATTCTATTTAAATCGTGGTGGTTATTGATAAAATGGTCGTTCTGTTATCACTGCTTAAAAAGAAAATGCCCAATTACCGCTAAAAATTAATGTTCAGGTTATTCATATTTTTTTTACATGTTAATTATTGCTATTAAAAATAAGATTTTGTTATAATTTGGCCAAATATGCGATTAAAAATGTCGACAACATGATTTTAACAATATGTGTTAGTTTTCTTTCGTTAATATTACAGATATTCATGCATTTTTTTTCTTTTTCAGGATTATCATAATACAAAAAATGATGATGCTACTTGACGAGTTCTCAAAAGTGGTAAGCAGCTCTATATTTGTAATACAATTGTGTAATCAAAGTATAGATAATATCTTTAAGATGAGCCAGATTTTTCAGACTAAAGTGTTAATTAATTCATGTTTGATATATAATTGTGAATTCAAACGAAACGATTATGGTTTAATTTTACTTGATGCTATTTGTTAATATTATCAGCATTTTTAATGAAAATCAACATTCATTTGGTCGGCCATCTTAAATAGAAACGTCAGACGCTGGTATAAGCTTAATGATAGAACACGAAACTACCGCAAACTTGACAGCATCAGAGTAACTAACGTCAAATTTATTTGAGCATAGATAATTTTATATGATACAGTCAGCCACATCATTCATTACAATACCATATTTGACTTTGTCAAATTTACATAACGTCAAAATCATCATTCGATATTAATATTTGACACTGTCGTCGAACGATTTAAATATTGGTCGGCCATCTTGAATAGAAATGTCAGATGCCAGCATAGACTAAAATAAAAGAAAATGCAACTGTGGCATTTGTGTAGTTATCGCGTTTGGAGCATAGACAAACTACGCCAAATTCTTGCATTATGTATCCATAATATTTGTCTGTTTGAAACCTATACAAATTATAACTTTAAGTGTGCAATTTATTATAAAAAAAATGGTAAAACATTTTATCGAAATTCAAACGTGATTTTACGTGGAATTAAGACCATCAATAGATTTAATAGTTTCTAAAGTAATAGAGTTCACCTGGATGTCTATCAATGGCGCATTCCTGAGTAGCGACCAGCAGAAGCTGCTACCTTCCGAGTTCCAACAACAATGGGGAAACCAAAGGATGGTCAAAGTACTTAAAGACCTTTTTAGTGATTCTCAAATAAAGAATTCGATATTTATTCAAGTTCCTCGGAAAATGGATAATTGTTTTTTCAAACATTTTTTTAAATCAATTTTGAATTGAATTATTTATTTTCTTATTCCCAATGCAATTATAAAGATAGAAAATCGTTTTATTAACCCTTTCCTTACAATGCAAAAAAGCACTCCCTCCTGAGCTGTGTATCCGTTACATATCAGGCAAACGGGAGTGAATAATGACAATTATATAACACATCACAATATTTATATTATTGCATTACTCAATGCGTAAATGTATAAGGGAGGAATATCTAAATTTTAGGCCGAGTATGTATTATATATACAGAGAAATGTAAATGATTAGAAGGTATGTGTACTACTTACACATCTTAGTCAAGAAAGGGTTAAACAAAAGCATCATATTTTATGATGTAAAAAATAGCTAAGTATTTGAAACTATGTAAATTTTTGGATTCTGTTGAAGGTACATTTATGAAAAAATATTTTACGTAAATCAAAAAAATGACATTTTTTAAAATTCAACTGGTTGCGTAACTATATATACTACGTGTTTTGCTTCTTTGAAAAACACATTAAGACTAACTTCATCGGAATAATTTTATTTATAAAGCAAACATTGATTTATTTTTTTAACTTATAAATAAGAAAATAGAGTTTTTTTCTACTGAACGTCGAGAGGTTCAATCAATAGTAGTAGGTTATAAAAATTTCAATATATATGTACGGAAGGAAATAATACTTCGGAAAAAAAATACACAATACATACCTCATTTCATTTGTATTTTAAAAATTTGGAACGTAGCTGTTTTTCCATGCACCCATAACATTCTCTCACTCAACAATTTCGCTCATAAGAAAGTTAAACTTATTCGGAGTTTTGAAAACACTTTATGTAGGAATGTTTTTGAATGTAATAGTTTATTGATCGACAATGCAAGAAATATTTGTAAAAAAAATATTTATTATTATTTTATAAATTTTGAGAACCATCAAGCATGGCGTTTATCTAGCATGCCGGCTCCCGAGGCAGGGCTATCCTGGCATCATCTGATCGCTGGAGATGGCTCCGGAGATAGCCCTCGCGATAGAAAAGACCTCGTGATCAATTCGACGATAGCCTGAGCGGGAGTCGGCCGCCCCTGGACTCGCTACATAAATTCCGCTATTCATTGTTCTAATACGGATAAATTCAGTGGTAGAGAACTCACTCGTAAAATTGAATTCAGTCAGACTTAATGAGAAAATATTAAAATTCAATTTTATTTCAAACTAAGGTCGTGACATTTTTTCTTGTGTATTATTGATTCATTTCAATTTCGACTAATTTCAAAGATTATTATTCTTGGCTTTTAATAGGGAAGTCAGCTTTTCCAACTATTTTCAGCAAATAAATCATTAATTATTTATGACAAATGATAGTATAAGTATTGCACTAAGCTAGGTTTATTTCTCGACGAGCAAATGTCATTTTTTTTTTAGTCCATATCCGCTCCCTATACGGAGCATATAGTCACCACGAAGTTCCTCCGTGATTCTCTATCCCCAGCCAGTCTCCTTGCTTCCTCCCAGGTCATTCCAGCGTCCCGTAACTCCGCTGATTAGATCCAGTGGATGGTCATCAGTGGCCTTCCACGACGCCGGCATCCATCCGGTTGGAAGAAGAGACAGACATACTTTGCTAAAATCATTTTTTTTCACCCATGATTGCTGTCAAAATTTAATAATATAATATTATGAAGTATTTATTTCAAGATAGAGTGTTTATCTTTCTAGCTTTCTGTCAGTCACTCAGTTTTTCTTTTTAGATAATTGAACTATTCAAAAAATATATTGAAAACACGAAGATTGAAAATTATATTACA
This sequence comes from Himalopsyche tibetana, assembly GCA_030503985.1. Lineage (NCBI taxonomy): Eukaryota > Metazoa > Arthropoda > Insecta > Trichoptera > Rhyacophilidae > Himalopsyche > Himalopsyche tibetana. Next base: position 15,958,678 of record JAPJYX010000022.1, read on the forward strand.
AAAAAACACCAACAATTTTAAATAATAAGGAAAACATAAGTATCAACAGTTCAAAACAAATTTAAATAAATATAGTAGAATCATAGTCATCCATGCCTTTGAACAAAAATTCATAAACCACTTAATAAAAACTGTCCATAATGGGATGATATTAGCCACAAGACCACGAACCCGACTCCGAAAATATAGTAGTGTGAAATTTTGAATCATGTACCACTACTTGGCTGGCCATCTTTCTCCTAACAACTATATTTTATTAATATTTCATTATTGTAACAAATTAAAATTATTATTTTTTATCAATGTATTATATATTACACTACATTTTAAATATAAAACACTAACTCTATTACAAGATACACCTTTATAGACTTCAGTTTCATAAAAGATATCAATTTGATAAAATACAGTGTGTACAGAAATCTTTACTCGTTAAGTGTAATAGTCTTCTTATCGATTTTAGATTCCCATTAGGGGAACATCAGGTAGACACCTCGGGAGCCACTTGCTTGCTTGTACTAGTTAAAAGTTCTACATGCTTACAGAACTTCATTAAAACTTCAAGTGTTATATCTCTCATATCATAGATTAGAATCTTAATTAATAACAGCAAATTAGAAAAATGGGAAGCTCGCTATACTATAAGTTAGTTCAAACCCATCTTGTACGTGATGTTATAAAATCAACTTTATATTTATAATAATAAATCACGGAAGTAATATTCTGAACATAAACTGTAATGTTATGCGTTATTGGTAACGTTAATCTCTCCAGAGACAAGAGTTTTTTTTTAATATTTTTTTAAGCCATATTGAATTCTCAGATAACTTTTATTTTAACAACAATAAAAAAATTAAAAACTGTTGGAAAGAAACGCCGCTCCGTTTTTATATAACCCGTGTAGTATTGTCTAAGGCCAGTGGTAATGATGAGCTTGACCATATGGTCATACAATATTCGGGGTTGAAATATAGCTAAAAGTGAAACATTTAAATGATTTCAGTACAAATGAGGAGCAAACATTCAAAAAGTGTTTTGTCACAAATTTTGAAAAATGACGTTTTATATCAATTCTGATAGCCCATAATAAAACCTATGAATGTAAATCAAAATAAGTGTTTATAAAGGTTTTTTTTCATATTAAAATGAAATCATAAAGTTGACACATTCATACAAACCGTCACTTTTGCAACACTTAAATCATCATTTTCCAAGCTTTGTATTTGTGTGACAAAACACTTTTTGAATGTTTGCTCCTCAAATATAGAAGTAGGGTAAATAATTCAAAGCTTTGATAAAATAACAACAAGAAGTCTATTTTTAAGAATAAAAAAAACGAAAATTTTGAAAATTGCACGTGCTTTTGGTAGTTGTGTCTGTCCCCACGGGTAATCAATAGTCTGCAATAATCAATAGTCCTGCAGTCAGTATCTTTTTTTACCAAAATTGAATGAATGCAACGAAAGTTTCAGGCAGAAAAGAGATTGATAACGGGACTGGAGTTTGGGTCAAAAGCCTGAACGCTTAGCTTCGTGGACTCCACTAAGGAAGCTATAATACAAGTGTTTGCGAATAATATCTTTCAAAAAACATTTGGATACGTCTGTGATGATGGACTCTCGTAACGTTGGTACAAACTTGACCTTGTTAACTTCAATGAAGAACCAGATATATTATATTACTCATGGATGAGTAGAAGTTTCCAAAATGCCTCACATTTTCAGCTCCTGATAAAAAAGAAACGATTTGATACAGATAAGAGCTCCTTTATTTATTAATGTAAATACTTTTAGCATTCTTAAGCAGTGAAAATTAAAATCAGTCAAATGAGACTATGTTCTAAATTGACAGTGGACTCAATTGAGAAAAAACATAACAAACCTATATTGATATCTCAAAGTTTGCACTGATAGAAAGATAGATCAGCTCTGAAAAATCGTTTCAAACAATCAACAAATTTACCCAAGCATATACCCAGCAATTTATACAGTTAAAATCTATAATTAAAGATCAAAAAATAAATGTTTTCTCAACATTGGAAATAGATATTGTAAATATATATTAAAAATAATATTAAAAAACTAGCAAGTGAGTTACTTGTCTAATGATTATTATATCTGTCAGCGCCGCTTACGAAGAAACATACTGTGGAATATGATTGATGGGAAAATTTCTGACGTATACAAAGCTACGTCATGGGTCCTTTTGTGTTCAATGTATCAACAATCTATCGGTACTTTGAACGTAATATTTAACCGAGAACAAATATTGTATCTTAGGAGAAAAAGATTACGTGACTTGGTAAACAGTTGTACCAAACCAACGAGTTAAACATGGCATATAATTAAGACGTCAAAAAAATCATGCTTTTGCTTGGAAGAAACTTTAGAAGGATATGGACCAAGATGTTTTTGATTTAAGATGTTTGTTTGTAATGTATTTACTCCATTAGTTGTTCTAAATAAAAAAAAGTTACACTACTCTACAAATCGAATGTAAAAAGCCATTTTTCTCTTCTTCTTTTCAAATTTGATTGCGATATTGTTTGTAATTGTGTTATTGTAAATCGGGGACAAGGAGAAAACCAGTAAAAGGCTTACTTATTAACTGTCTAGTATAATATCTTATATTATTTTATTAAATATTGAATGAAGGTACTATATATTTTCAAAAATTACAAAACCTTTGATCTCTCAACTGTATTTTTTGTCGTTTAATCTTTTTGTCATATCTTGTTTTTCTTACTTAAGTTTTGTATAAATATCACTGTTTAGTTGTATTTATTATCAGTTGACAATGCTCACCATGAGCGAAACCGGTCCTGATCCAATAAATTTTATGTGGGGGAAAAAGTACTAAAAATGTTTTATGATTTTTATTATAATGCCATTCCACAGTGAACACCTTAAAAGTTTAATCTTTTGGCTGCCGTAGAAAAAAGTATCTTTGTCACGCCCGCTATAATTTGCAATTATTATTTTAATTAGTTATTGACGAGGTAACTCGTCTCTGGCGTGTTGAGCACGACAAATCTGACAAGATATCTCGTCTGTGGCAGCCATCTAGTTTTAATATAATGTCTTCAATACTTAGGAAAAATGTTTATTATCTGCGTTATGTTGATAAAAAATATATGGTAGTTTTGCCTTTATACTCCTAAGTTAACTTTGGAATAACGAAGTTTTCAAGTTTAATTTCACATTATTTAAAATTTGGCAGCATGTATATCTTGACGCGTTATTATTAAGGTTTAAATTATAAACTAAGTAAAAATTGTGCATCTTTGTATATTGGGAAAACAGCACAATTTTTTAAATAAGACCAAACCAATCGTGGTCTGTCATTTAGTATGTAGGAGTATTTCCTTGGAGTATAAACAACTCTGGGATCAACATCCAGTTAAGTTAATGTATTTTTTTTCAATTTAAATTAGATATTTCGGTTATGAATGTTTGTGATGTCTCTTTCTATCGAGTTGATTTCGATAAGGTTTGAATTTCAAATTTGCTACTCAATAAATACTTTTTTTTATTTTGAAGTTCAAATTTGCGTCCAAACAACTTCACGCCAATTTCCACCAAATAAATCAAAACATAGCGAATACCACCAACCAACCTTGCAGTCAAAGTATCCCTCGCCACGTCGTACATCATCCATCGAATACACCCTTAATTGACAGTGCTAATTATTAAGCATAAAGCTCATGACACACGATTTCTCATCAGCTGCTAATAATAAATAACGATGTTCTCATTAACCGGACAAGAACCGGTAACCCCCGGTAAATCAAATCATTTTCCAATCACATGCTCCTCGACGCGCAAACCGAGCTACTTTTCGTATGAGTTTATTCCATACGAAATGTATGTGAGACGGGAATTTGGCTTTTAATGCATAGTGTGAATATTTAATGCATTATAAGGTTGTGCTAAGATAAATATTTATTGTATATAAATACAATAATTAGACAATCAAATCTGTATGACTAATTCATAGTTTCTCAAGCTTTTTTAGCCCGTGTCTCCTATATCCATATTTATTAGTTTTTCGGGACACAATTATTTTGGGATCTTGGGATTGATGACTGGGAAAAAAGCAAGAAATTGACACACTTTTTTATTTTGCTCGATGACTTGAAAAAGTTTTTTTTAGTCCATTAACATTAGTTCAATATCTTGTTTATTTTTACATTTAAGATTAGAAGGGTGGGAAGAATGTTTTTACCGTACCATTATCCATAATAGTTTAAATATATTTCGACTTAAAGGATTGTTCAATTCTTCCACGAAGATGAGTTTACAATCCTGAAGGGTGTATACTTACTTCATTGTAACAATTTTTAATTACGTGACCGAAACCATAACACATTTTTTTTCAAATTATTAGCCGTGTTTGTTCAATGAGACGCTAGTTGCAAGGGCTTTTTTAATAGTACGTGAATGGTTTGCCTTGAGCAGTCATGAGGAACCTGCGGCCTTTTGAGATGATCGGCCAATTCAGCATTTTTTTGTAAATTCGTAAATTCCTGAGGTTTTAGATTTGAAGAGCTAAAAAAAGATGCCACGCTTGTATTTCTGCGAAATCCGCAAATTTCTGGGCTTTGTAAATTGACATGAAATTGTTTCCGGGCAAAGATTTCCTGTTAAATGTTTACGATGAATCAGAACAATGAATGCGACCTTTAGACAAGAAAAGTTTCCCCACCACTGGCCTAGAGAGATGATAGTAACAATATTTTTTTTGTATAAATATTGTTTTTCTATTATTTTTTCACTGTCAATAACTGGTTTAGGTCATGACGAGCATTCACCCCTTAAAAATGCTCGTGATGAGCCAAACTGATAAATTCAAGAGTGCACTATGTCTAAATTCGGACATAGTGCACTTTGGAACTAGAGAATCGATATTAAATAAATATGTAACTAGTACAAAATAATTATTTATGCTATGGATTTGGGTAAAAAAAGACGACACAACACCAACTCCGGCATTTAATTAAACACACTAGTTATTATAATAATTCTAGTGGATTTCACCAATCAATATGATGAATCGACTAATGATTTTTACTGCCCTGGTTTTATTTATTGAATATTCTGTTTTTCTTCACTCAGTAAAATTGTTTTCTTTTTCTTTATAATTAACGTGATATTTGGCTAAATTCATGACACATTTTCGTCAAATTTAATATCATTAATTGTAACTTTGTTTTTACAATAAAAAAAACGTTACCTTAGTAAAAGATCTAAAAAAATTGATTGCTTTATTGTACCAAATTACCGGTATTTTGAATTTGTAAAGCCGTTATATACTGAGATTCCGGCTTCGGTAATAAAATTATAGAAATTCATCGTCCTTAGTTATACAGATTAGCTGTAAATAATTAAACAGCGCCTTCTAAGACGCAAACCTTAGAAATCAACTGAGTAATGGAATGTTCAGTTCACAAATCAATTAACCATTAGCTCGTACATTGAAGCATTATTTGTTGCCTGGCGATTTTAATGAAAGCATAATTCATCTTGCACTCAAATTCCCCGAGCAATGCTCATTTTTCAACTACGCGTTTCGCACGGTGGACTACTTAAACGGATTCTTCGGAAGCTGCTAATCGGTACAATCAATCTTTTACATACATTGAATAAATAACTGAACGCTGCCACGTTTTCTCAATTCAACGGAATGATTGGGTTAAATTTTAATGCATTTCGCTTCACAAGAATCGTCAAAAAATATGTGATTACTAATGTATTTTGACAGCAATATGTTTGCTCTCCTATTAGCAGCGTTGGGTTGCCAATACGTTAACAAGAAGCTCGCTTAATCTCAAAGCAATTCTCGGAAATCTGGGTAAGGAGTAATTTTTTATAACTCCTAGGCAATTACATGCAATACTTTAATTAGCAATCGATTGTTACTGAATATACTTATAATATTTAAAATGTACTAATGGCTCGCATTTTCCGGTCTGAATTTTAATATAATTTCAGTCATAATTTGTATCACATTGGTCTGAATTTATATATTTTTTTAAACCATGTCCGCTCCCAATGTGAAGCATATGGACTCCTAATGGAGTTTATCTCAACAGAAATGTTTCTACGAGAACTGCTTGTTACTCAGTTTCTTAACCTCTCTTTTTCCAAAGAGAGTAGGGATAAGAGGATAAGGTTAGGACAGGATTAGTGGTAAGCTAATCGCTCTCGATACGCACCGTTCATAGGATAGGATAGGTGAGAAGGGGGAATTCAAAACATCACATACATCCATTCCTTTGAACAGAAATCATAAATCGATTGAAAAATCAATTTATAAAACTGTCCGTACCGGGATTTGAGCCCGGGCCCTCTGTAGCCGAAGCCAACAACGTTGACCACTCGACCACATAGGCGGAATTTATATTACATTGGTCATAATTTATATGAAATTGAAAAAAAACCTAACCTCACCAAAATGGGTATAAAAATCTGACCGTATAATATTTTTAATCTGTCCGTTCATATTTTTATTCAGACCGATAATTGAATTTTATTCAAACCAAAAAGTTATTTGAATTCTGATCAAAAAATGAATTAAACTCTGACCATTCAACTTGTTACTTATATGTACTAATCAATGTAAATGGTTAAAAATGTACTACTGTGTATACCGAAGTTGTCGTAGATAATATATGTCATAAATTGCAGTTAAGTACTAATTTTATCTGAGAATATTATTTTATTTTAAATTAACAAGGGGTTTGTGCGAGCCCCTCCGAGCCCACCCCTGCTTATAAATTGCAAAGAATTTTGCCAGTTTTGATTTACACTGTATGAAGCGAAAAGTTAATTTTAAAAAATGGTTGAATCGCTTACAATCGATATTATGACAGTTAATTTATTTACACAAAGAATCTTTATCTTTTCTACATCAACAAAAAAAGTGTGTTTGCAGACGAAAAAATTACGCTATCAATAGATATTGATTTTAATTATTTAATTAAAAAAGCAATAATGATGAATCACGATGACGATGAATGAATTATGATGAACCAAAATAGTCAATTAAATTTTCTAAAAAAATTACTATGGCCGAAATCTGAAATAGCCTGTTATTATGATGAGTTGCTTAGTGCTTTTGATCAGTCGTTGGACGTTAGCTGTCTTTTATTTATGACGGCAGTATATACTTACTCCGTATTTGGAGCGGATGCAGTCTAAAAAAGTCAAATATCGAAAAAAAGTTATCAGAAATTATTTTTTCAGACAGGCAACTTTATTTTATTGTATAAATCTAAGCGATGTATTTTGATTGAAAATGTTTTAAATTTCTTTCAATCGTTTTGAATATGTTTAAAATTTCATACTTAAAATGTATCGAAATCGTAAAAATTAAATTATTTATACCGCAAGATATGAATTATGCAGTATAAATATGTAGGGACATTTTCGTTCAAAATTATTCATCGAAAAAAAATGTACATTTCATAAGTGCGTGCCTTAAAACAAGTGACGTGGTATGTACATATATACAAACATTGCTTGCCAACATTTTAGACCAATCAATCTAGTATATAAAAATGATTGTTTGTTTGTTCGTATTATACACCGCTTATCCGATTGCAATAAAACTTTGACAAACATTTTGATTGCACTTCCGGGAAGGTTATAGGCATAGTAAAATTAGCTTAAAGTTGGTCTTATATATAAAAATCAATGTTTGTATATCTGCCATACAGTTCATTTTGACAACATATGCTTACACTTGCGCGAAGATTTTAGTACAATTAACTTAAAGTTGGTGGTGCGTGTGTCGCACCATAAACAATCGGCAGCGAACGTTTAACGTCAAACAGACATAAAAAGAAAACATGCATTCAATAAACACAATTAAAACACAAACACTTTCTTTCTTTGAGTGGCATTGCAACGCGTGTCGGGAACTGGCTAGTAATATAATAAAAAAATAGATAATTTATATTTGATCGATGAGCCTTTCAATTGATATATTGTAGCAACAAATGAATAGTCAATTCGTATTATTATGAAAATTTTTACACCTAACTTAAAAATAAAATATACATTTGTACTAATTTCTACTTTCACTTTTTAAGATCAGGACCAATTTCGGTCCTGATTTTAATAAGTATTTTAATTATAAGTTTGGAAGTACTTTTCATACTTAGCTCGATACTGCCAAATTAAGACATAGTGCACTCTGGCTCTAGGGGATCGATGTATTATATTTTTTCACAACATTTTTATACAGGCATACTGGCTAAATATAATAAATTTAAATTTAAAATATATATTTGCCATTACAGCTAATGCTAATACGCTAAATATTTTTAAGTTGGATGATCATACGAGATAAACTCGGTGAGAATTTTTTGTGTCACCCGGGATCAATTAGAGGAGAATTGGCACCACAAAAACCCACATCTTAGGTCTCAAATTTGTATTGCAAAATATCTAAATTTGACATTTAACTTATCAGGAATTGAACCCAGGCCCATCTGATCGGTAGAGCAAGCTCTATTAAACTAGACCACAACGGGCGACAATGCAATATTATTTATACAAAACTGTTTCTTTTGTAGTTTCTTCCTAGTCACTTTTTTGGACGGTCTGAAATATCCAATACTGCTACGGTAATGATTTTTGTATTAGTTTTTGATGATTTGTATAAAACAAGTTGACTTTAGCTAACGTTATATAAAACCTTGCTTCAATTAACGTTAGTAAGTCGTCCTTAATGACCTGTAATCATTTGAAAAATGTTTCAAACGTCATAAATTTTGAAAAACAAAACTTTGATTACGTCTTTAAACGAATTGCGCTAAATATGATTTGATTGAGATAAAAATATTCGACGAAGCACATACGTCAAGTACCAGGCATTGCATATCTCTGGTTGGTCGAATTGAAATTCACAGCATTGAGGTTATGGGGCCAGTGGCCGGTTATAAAATTATTGACACATCCCAAAAAAAGACAAGTTTTTTGACGTTATTCAACCGAAACAGCTGTCAGATCAACATTTCAAACGAGACATTGAAGTTCCCCTAATTTACTACTCCGGACAAAAATTCAACATGTCTGTAGCGTCTAATACAAACACTGGATTAATGAACAGTTAAACTAAATAGTCTAATTTATTATGTGTCGAAAAACGCTAAATTTCTGATATCTATTAGTCATTATATTTTAATAATACACTTTAAAGTCAGGTAGTGTGAGATAAACGATGTTGTACCGACAGCTTATTGGTAAATTGTTTTTTTTTGCGTAACCGTTTGATTAAAAAAAATACAAATGAGAATTATATAGTATACATAGAAAACGTTTTTTTTTTGGTAAGACGTTTTAAAATCATATAAAATTATTGAGTCGTATTTTAACAGTGCATATTCTACGATAGCGAATTTTAAGTCAGTATGTTAGAGTGTGGTCGCCTGTGTGGTCGAGTGGTCAACGTTGTTGGCTACCGCTACGGAGGGCCCGGGTTCAAATCCCGGTACGGACAGTTTTATAAATTGATTTTTCAATGGATTTCAATTCTGTTCAAAGGCATGGATGTATGTGATGTCTTGAATTCCCCCCTCACCCATCCTATCCTATGAACGGGGCGTATCGAGAGCGATTAGCTTACCACTAATCCTGTCCTAGCCCTATCCTTCTATCCCTACTTTCTTTGGAAAAAGAGAGGTTGAGCAACTGAGTAACAAGCAGTTCTCGTAGAAACAGTTCTGTTGAGATAAACTCCATTAGGAGTCCATATGCTCCACATTGGGAGCGGACATGGTTTAAAAAAAATGTGGAAGTACGATTCAACAAAAATAATTAATTTACAGTGGCAAATTACCCCATAGGCGTCTCGCGTCTGTTTATTTTGGGAATTACGTAAATTCCTGGGTTTTTGAAATCGATCTTTCTTTTTTGAAAAATGTCTGGATTACAGCATTGCTGAGCAAAAATTTCTCAATGCCAAATGTCAAATTTATACACATCAAAACAGCAGTGGCCGATTAAGCAATTCGGAAGCCCAAACGGATATATATATTTTGTAGGCAGTGTTTTTCGTATGACAGTATTCTATGTATGTATTAATTATTAACAATAAAAACTGTATTAAAAAAGATAAAATAAAATCCTTTTCTGAGGTCCTCAATATTCTGAGGGGGCAAGTAGGGTATCCAATCCCGGACCCACCCGGGAATTACGAAATTCACAATTTTTCGGATCCTGGGAGTAATCAATCATTCACCATAAAATCGTGTCACAGTTGTTTGAGAAAATATTCCGGGATTCACAAGTATTAAGAGATGTGAGTTTTGAAACCACGGGATTTATCACTAGGAAAAAGTTATAAGTTTAAAGATTTAAAAATAATGTACAATAGAAGGTGAAACACCTTTTGTCTAAACAATATTTTTTGCTTTGCCAGGCGATTTAAAAAAAAAACCTTGTAATTAACGGATTTCCCATTTCTAAATGTGGGACATTTTTGTTTTAGCTCCGTTCTTACAAAACGGTACGACTCTGCTAGTAACTCCAGCGCAGCGCATTTTTAAAACTGAATTCAACGAATTCTTTCCTTGTTATCATGAATCCCGAGTTCCCGGTTACGATCTACCATAAACTGCAATATGACAACCTCTGCCATATGATATAATATTTATGTTATGAATAAAAGATAAAAGAAGCAATATTTTTTTTTTGAAAATTGATTAGTTGTTAAGATGTCAGACTTGGCGCCTTCCGTCGACTTTAATGAAAGTGTTCAAGCTTTTTATATCACATTAAAAGCGCCTTTAAAATGAATATTCTTCGATATTAATGTGAAAATACACATTGACGACTTAATTTTTTCCTATAATTGAAAGTAATATTCCGACACTTAAAGTTCTCGTTACAACCACGTTAAAACGATTTTTTTACATAATTATCAACGTGAATAGTTAATTTTAAGTATCATTATTGACTATCGTTTTGTTAGTCTCTATATCGACTGTGGAAAGGAAAAAAGACGTAACCCACAGTTTTTTCAAAACAGCTTTTTATCGATAGTCACAATGTATCAAACTTGATACACGTTCTATCAAAAGGATGTAAGCTCAAAATGCCGAAATAGTATCTTAATTTAGCTTTTAAGTTTTAAAAAAGATTAGCTTGAGAAAATTGAAACCAAGAAAAAAGACTGAAAAAAGTTTTTCCTAGACAATTTCTTTTATTATTATTAGAATATGTCAATTAAACACCTTTTTTGAAGTCTCCGTGCACTTCAAGGTTGTGTATATTTCATAATTTGCATATAGCCCAAAATCATCAAAACACTTTTTTTGTGCCTCCTGTAAAATTTTCTGAAAAATGTGTGGATTACGTCTTTTTTCCTTTCCACAGTTGATATATTGATTACTATGTAAGTAATACAGTTTTACGCGCTGAATGGTTTTTTCTATTCACTAAATTTTTACTTGCAATTACGTTACACGTGTTAAATCAAAATTGTGTTTTTAAATAAAACTACAACTACAATAATTTCAATTTTTTTTTACTTACTTAGACAATAAAAATGTATTAAGCAATAGATTTACAATTTTACTGCTCACTATCAGCGAGTTACTTATTGTAAAAAAAACCCCGCTTTTTAGTGACAAAACGTGTGGAAGATTACAAAATTTGATGGACTTAAATTCAATATTAAAATTCCATAAAGCACCTTCAAACGAAATCTTAAATGGCTCGTATTTTTCTGGTAAGAATTTAAATAACATTGGTCAGAATTTATATTAAATGGTAATAATATATCGGTCAGAATAAATAGTCATAATTTAAATGGAATTAAAAAAAAAACATAACCTAACCAAAATTGTTATTAAATATTCTGACCGTATAATATTTTTATTCTGACCAAAAATTGATTTAAATTCTGACCATTTAATTTGTTTCCATCTTTAATTATTTTTTGTTTGTTTATTGTAAGCCTTGTTTGTCTCTTTGCCGCTCATAAATGTATGGCGCCACTATGCACGCGTTATTGTCATTTAATCGAAAAAAATAGATTGATTGACTTCTTTTCATATTTGAAACAAAACGTGAGCGCCATCTCTTGTCGCGCCAACACAAAGGCTCTCTCTTGCCAAAGTAAAACAATAAAAAAAACCAGAAGTGAGTGGTATTCCATACAAGTGCCAATCAGGGTTAAGGAAGATATTGTTTTCCAAAGAGTTGCTCGGATAGCAACATATCACTGCAAGAAAAGAGTTATCTGAAAAAAAAATAATTGTTCTGGAATCAGCTTCTATACTTATTATTAAGTTTGTCTACGAAGAAAGTGACATAATAAAATATATTTATGACATATCGACAGTGGAAAGGAAAAAAAGACGTGACACACTGTTTTTTCAAAATAGTTTTTTTTTCAATAATTGCAATGTATACAACTTGACACACGTTACATCAAAAGGATATAAGCTGAAAATGTCGAATTTGTATCTAAGTTTAGCTTGAAAAAAGAAAGGCATGTGGAAATTGCGATCAGGAAAAAAGACTTAAAAAAAGGTTTTTTTTAGTATTAAATTAATATAAGTCAATTGAAAACCAGTTTTCTTATATTTTGCCTTTAGCCTAAAATTATAAGAAAACTTTTTTGTGTTTCCTGTTACGTCATTTTTCTTTTCCACAGTTCGATATATTGGAGTTTTTGATTTGCAGTCAAAAATTTAAAAAAAAAATAGTTTGATTTTTTTTACTTCACTTCATTTCATAGGAGCACACCCCTATGAAGTAAAGTGAGCCAAGTGGTACTTAAATGAGTTAGATGCGTTGTAAAATTCTACATGTCTTAAAGTATCGTAAAAGTGAATTGAGCTTGTAATTAAAAGTAAAATATAAAAGATTCACCATTTTGCTACTTGGCTAACTTTACTTCGCAAGGGATCAATTGGGATCATTGAATTGAACTTAAAAATCAAATTTAAATCGTCGAAACATTGAACGCTTCCAAAGTCATAACTTGGGTTTAATTTATATATTTTTTCAAGCATTTAAGTTTACTAAAAAATTCTGACTGAAACATAAAAAACACATTTAAGATGTTTATTGTCAATTCTTGGTAAAAAGACTGATCAAGAACATTATCAAGAGAAGATTTGAGATCGATCAGTTGATGACACTCAAGATGAGCAAAACCGGTTTTATAATAAACCATGTGGAATAAGTAAAAAAAGCTTTTTACTTTTTAATATATTCCCTTTTCAACAATAATTGACAGCGATGATCTTGAAAGAATGTAATGCCTATTTCATAAAAAAATATTGTTTCCTCAAAACACTCGAATTTTCTATAAAGTGAGTTCTAAGTTCTAGCTTAGTGCGTTGTCATATGACAGTAGATGGTCTAGCAGCTCACATTCTCCAGTGTCCAGCTTTATACCAATATGGATTTCATTAAGTGTCGCAGATTATGCCGTGTATTGCATTCACAGTGACACTTACTGAATTTTAAGTTATACATACCAGCTAGGCAACTAGATGATTATTAAACTAGTTATAGTTATGTGGAAAAATGTATTATATTGTATAAATAGTGAAATGCGTCTTTTAATGATTGTGAGAAAACAAACAGATAATTGTCATGTTCCTGAATCGACTTCATAATAATATTTATACGGTGATTGATTCCGTGATATAGAACATACAAGATTCATTAAAATTACAACATTTTCCTTTTCTGTACTTATATATATATTTTTTAATCCATTTCCGCTCCCAATGTGGAGTATATGGCCTCCTAATGGAGGTATCTATGAAGAAGTTTCTTCTACGATAACTGTTTGTTACTCAGTCGCTCAACCTCACTTTTCTCAAAGTGAGTTGTAGGGAAAGAAGGATAAGGTTAAAACAGGACTATTGGTTGGCTAATCGCTATCACTACACCCACTTATTAAAGGATCAGAAGGATGGGAGGAGTGGAAATATTGCTAATTGACATCACAAACACCCAGTCTTCGATCACAACTTTGAATTGAATAATTTTCAAATTCACTGTGATCTGACTGGGAATCGAGCCCAGACCTGCGTGATCGGTAGAGCAAGCTCTAACCAACTGGGCTACAGCAGGCGACAAAACCTATATAAAAAAAAAACAATTGAGGGTTACAATGACAAGGGCATAACATATAGTTTCAATTAAATTTGAATGGTTCAAATTATGAACGTTCACACAAGTTTTGTCACTAACGACCCGGGTTTCGCCTTTCGGCATCTTCAGGCGTTACACGGATAAACTTGAACTGACGCTTAGTAAATGAGTAATGAGAATATTTTTTATTTTACTATAGTATAACAGGATATATACATTTGTGCTTGTAAAATTATAATTGTATTTGTTGATACAACCAACCGTATTTAGTAAACGGTTATGTGTAACAGATTTAGCTTTTTTTCACTAATAAATATATAATATGATTATGGCAAAATATGCATTTTTATAGTTAGGCCTGTGTGATCCTAAGCTCTCGCAAACTAAGTTTACTTTTTGGTATTGGTTAAAGCTATTATTTGTTTACTTTTTATTGAAAACATTGTGATATTATAAAATTCTTTCCCATAATTCTAATCAAATTATTATGAGGTGTAGCGAAGGCGATTATTTAACTATAAGTCCTGTCCTAGCGTAATTATTTTATATGCACTCTCTTGAAGCAAGAAATCAAGGTTGACCAATTGAATAACAAGTGTATTAGAGACTCCAATTACTCGACATCTCAACTACTCGAGTATCGAGTAGTAAAATTTTAAAATCCTCGAGTAGTTTCAGATGTACCAAAACATATTATTAATTAAAATTTGTCTATATAAATAGATGATAAATAAACAAGTTTGTTTAATTTCATTACTACATTTATTTAAATTTATAAAACATATATTTAAAAAATAATAGAGAATTAAACGTCTCAATTTTAAATAGGTTTCAAGTTTTGTTTTAATTATTCCCGTAGTAGAAAAAACTCTGTTTCTATGGACATCGGTTTTATAGTTAAAAATGAATTAAATAGTGCATTTAGTTTTTCTGACCGCTGTCTAAATGATTCCAACTTTTTAAAATCATCTTTTAAATAAATATTTTTTAAATAAGTAAATAAAATTTCAAAATAAATCTTCATTTATAAATAACGTATTATTCAGTATTTTTTAAAATATTCGAGTATCGAGTGCTTTATAAATTGATTTTTCAATCGATTTATGAATTTCTGTTCGAAGGCATGTATGTATGTGATGTCTTAAATTCTCCCACCCATCCTATCCTATGAACGAGGCGTATCGAGAGCGATTAGATAACCACTAGTTCTATACTAGTCATATCCTTCTATTCCTACTCTCTCTGGAAGAAGAAAGGGTTGAGCAATTGAGTAACAAGCAGTTCTCGTAGAAACACTTCTGTTAAGATAAACTCCACTATGAGTCCATATGCTCCAAATTGGGAGCGAATATGACATATATATATATAAGTATAAAAAAAGTGTTGAAATCTAATCAAACGAAATTTATGTAAATTTAATCCACTGAAAGTTATAAGTTTTCTTGCCACAATTAATGATTCATTTACAAAGCTACGTTGCTATTCAAACAACGTTTTAAAAAATATATTTATTTCGAATTAACGGACTCTGATTTTAATCCTACTGCGTTTCATTTAATGTTAAATTAAAAATAATCTTAAATACAGCGATATCAAGCGTAGAATATAAACTGGTTTGTATTAATCATTGAACAAAAAACGTTGAAGCTATATTTTCCCTGGCATCCAACATTGTTTTAGTGTAATAAATTTAAAAATGGTCACACATCTTACATCAGGCGTAAGAGATCAAAGCCCACTTGATCAAATATAAAGATTTACCGATCCAAAATCTAAAAATACGAGTTTGTATTATTGGGAACTGGATCAATTTGTTTAACACCTACGACATTTTCTAAATATCCGCTGTCAGTGCGGCTGCCTTGCACGCATGTCAAATAATTTATTATTTTTCTTATGTAGGCAGGTAATTTTAAGTGTTTCTGGTATTAATTTAATCTGAGAAGTGAATAAATAGCATGACTAGGGCATCCAATTCCAGACCACGTATGTAATCTCGGGATTTCGCCATTGAACAATCAACATAAAACCGTGTATGCATTCGGGATTGAGATATTTTCGCTCGGCGATTTTAAAATCCTGGAATTTTTCAAACAAATTTTTGTCGATTTCAAAAACATTGGGATTTACTGAATTCCAAAAATTAACCGATACGAGACCTTTGTTTTTAGCTCTTCCTGGAATTTTGAATGCAAAATTCTATGAATTTGCGGATTTCCAATCCCGGACCATTTTTTTAATCCCGCGATGGAACATTCAACATAAAACCGTGTATGAATTCGGGATTGAGGATTTTTCTCTCGGTGATTTTGAAATCCTGGATTTTTTAAAACAAATTTTTGTCGATTTCAAAAACACTCGAATTTGATAAATTCCAAAAATGAACCGACGCGAGACCTTTCTTTTTAGGTCTTCCCAGATTTTTGAATCCATAGTTATAGAAATTTGCGGATTTCCTAAAATTAAATGACGTGGACTGTTTATTTATTGATTTGGCATTTACTTGGTAGAACTCCATTATAATAGGGTACAAATATCAAAGTTTTTAGTTATACAGCTTCAGCTATAAACTGTAGAAATAAATATGTTGATATTTTGACCCTATTACGACGTGAAACTATTTTTTTAGCTCTTCAATTATTGCCATTACAAAAAGTCAGAAATTTACGGAATTGTCAAAATAAACCTAAATTTGGAAGCTTTGCTAATTTTTTTAACCCCTCGCATAACTTTCTCTAATTTTCTCAATCCAGAAATTCCGAAATTAATACTGTTACAAGTCCGGAATTTCGAGATCATCAAATTGGACGGGATCCCGGGATTGGAGGCCCTAGGCATGACCTTACATAGTATGTGATTATAATTGCATAATTGTTACAGATTGGAAACTGTATCACTAATGTAAAAATACACATGCTGTCATTATTTTCTCGTGCGATTAACTGAGTAAAATGGTTATAAATGTTTTTGAAAAGCGTTGCTAAAAAAAGAATTGCTCAACAGGGATAAGCAAATACCGCGGTACACGTATTAAGGGCCTATACTGTATCGGCTGTATCAAAAATATGAATACTTTTGTGTGGACAATTACTAAAATTTTCCATTCCAACATCTTTCTCCGCCTGTGTGATTTTGTAAATGAAATAATCACATTGTATCTATCTTCCAGGGAAACATTATAATTGCTGACCAATGAAACATCAAGCCATCTTTAGAATTATTGTTTTAGTGTTGAAATAACTGTCAATTATTTTTAAAAATACCAATATGTATGAAAAACTAAACTATGATGTAAAAAATACTTAGATTTTTTTTGCATAATAACCATTAATGTTAAATTTGAATCGTTCAAACTATGTACATTCTCACAGATTTTGTCACTAACGACCCGGGTTTCGCCTTTCGGCATAAAATCATATAATCATAAAACCTTTGCCGACAAACAAATTATATAATTCTTGAAACTGCTCACTACTCAAATCTGTTGGCATTCCCATGGGCTCATCCTTTTCGCCAGCAATGGTTTTGGACTCAGTGATGCATTTATATCTTATATAAACACGAAACTTTCATTTGCTAAGCGTCAGTTCAAGTTCATCCGTGCACTTGAATGCCTGAAGATGCCGAAAGGCGAAACCGGGTCGCTAATCCAGCCGTGGGGAACCTGCGGCCTTAAGGTCGCATGCGTCCTTTTGGCTACTCTAGTGCGGCATTCTGGCCAATTCAGTAATTCTGTAAATGTATGTAAATTCGTAAATTCCTGACATATTCTGACCGTTAATTCCTTCTTCCGACCAAAGATTCCCTAGTCAATGTTTACTGCGGCATTATGTCGAATCAGAAAAATTAATGCGGCCTTTAGAGAAGCAACGGTTCCCCACCCTGACTAAACCTATAACGAGTATGTATACTATTTTTGGATAGACTTAGATGGACTTATTTGCAAAACGATCTGGTCTTAATAGTTTAAAGTTTTTTTTTTGTTTTTGTTTATTTCCAATTGTCAACGTGGAGCCAAGGGCTTTCTAATGAAGGTATCTAAGCATATTTTTTTTAAATGAGAACTGCTTGTCATTCAGTTGCCCAACCTCTCTTTTATCAGAGATAGTAAAAATAGAATAATTAAATTAGGATAGGACTAGAAGTTATTTGGCCACATTAATTAAACCCTTAAATGCATATAAAAAGTAATTTAAGATTTCGACTGAAGGTGCTTGGTGTAATTTCAATATTAAATTTGAATCGTTCAAACTATGTACATTCTCACAGATTTTGTCACTAACGACCCGGGTTTCGCCTTTCGGCATCTTCAGGCGTTCAAGTGCACGGATGAACTTGTTCATCCAAGTACATAGTTTGAACGATTCAAACGCAAATGTAAAAAAATATCAACGTATTTAGTTCTGCATTTTTTTATAAGATGAGTTTATAGAAAGATTAATGAAGATTGATGTTTTTTACATAAACAATATTACGCTTAAATTCAAAATGTATAAATATTCAAAATAAGGGGTGATTGGATAAATAGTTTATATTCGGTATTACGTTTTAAGAAGGCTACAAAGGGTAAATATTATCTCAGTGCTTAATCAAAACGTGGAAAAATGTTGCGCTTAGAATCAAAACTCACATTTTGCATTTTTGACATTTTTTAGTTAAGTATGACAAATGAATACGTGTATACAAAAATAGTTGTGTTCTAAAAAATACTTTTAACAATGCAAAAGCCGCTGTCAAAGATCACCATTGGTGTCGAGCTCACATTTTAAAATGAATAAAATGAGATGTTCTAATATACCAATCAGCGATCTGTATTTTTTATAGTTTAAAATTATATTTTTAATTTTTGAAAATCTTAATTTTCACTCTGTATAAATATTTATAATAATAATTATAACTAAAAAAATAGTCACCCATGTTTTTTTGCGATTACTCGATTGTTGTAAAATGTAAGTTATGATTGTAAGCTATTTAAATATTTGGTTATTGTTGACAAGTAACTGATTGATAAATTGTTTCATAGGGTAAATTTGGTTCAATAGAATTTTTTGAATAATATTTTTGAACATTGAATAAAAACAGCTAACGATTTTTTTTCTTGAATTCAATATCCGATTTCAAAAATCGAACGCGGGCCAGATTTATTGCTCGACGCTGTGCATATATTTATTTGATAAAATATTACCCATTCTGAGTAATAAAAATTAACCATTTGTATGGAGTAACGGTCGTAAATTTCAAAATATTATATATACTGTCGGCACTTTGGTGAAAATATATCAAAGCGGTAGTTCTCAGCGCGAACAAACATAATGCGAAACATATTGGGCATGAGCTGTTTATAAATCACAACTTTTGCGTGGTAGGAACTCCTAATGACATACTGTATTCATAATGCATGCTCGGATACTATCAATAGATCACAAGGCACTAATAACATGGATAAGCTATGGCTGTATAAGCATGTACGTGTCCAGTAAGAGTTTAAATAATACTCTCATTGATTACAGTTTATTTCCCGTTTTATCGTTCTTTTAAGATATTTTAAAAAACGATGCAAGAAGGAAAACGATGGATGTAATAAAAGGAATTTTTTCGCACCAATATTATATTTTTTTTATATATATTAAGTTTGTATACTGTTATGGTACGTTTGTAGACTTTTTCGTAATATTTAAACGAAAAATTAATTAAAATTTATCAGCACTTAATCTCAATATATATTATATGTGATTATTCGTGAGTCTAAATGAAACATCTATTGAAAATGTTCGCGATGGTCAAAACCAGTACATTTATTAGTCAAAGTGAATGTTAATTTAAATTATGTAAGTTTCAACTAAAACTGATAGTTAATGTATACATTGACAAAATTTCACACCTTTGCTTTGACAAATACATTACATCTGTAAAATACAGTGCAAAATTGTGCAATTTTGCCTTTAACAATACATATGTGGAAGGAGCTTGGGGTCAAACACGACCAAATCTAATTTGATGAGATATTGGAGTACTGATTCAATAGAACAGAACTAAATTTTGAACGTCGCTAAAAATCTGACTTTGTCAGGAATACGAAGAGCGAACTAACCAGTCTCTTATTACGTCTTAAAAAAAAAAAAGCGGAGAGAGTCTGAACCCTGCCTGTCTCTTCTACCAACCAGATGGATCCCGACGTCGTGGAAGACCACTGATGACTATCCATTGGTGTACTCAAGTGATGACGATATGATGACCTGCGAGGAAGCAAAGAGACTGGCGGGGGATAGAAAATCTTGGAGGAACCATGTGATGACCATATGCTGCGTATATGGAGCGGATATGGAAAAAAATATCTCGTAGTATCCTTGCAATTTAGGATCAAAATATGTTATAATATAATCAATCTTATAATTAAAACTATCGAAGTTTTTTTAAGGAATTTGTGTTTTTCTCTATGTAAAAGAAAAAAGGCGGATTTGGTCATTGTCAATCCCAAACTCCTCAATAATTAGTTCATGTTAATTTTGTATATTTATATATAATATATATCGACAAAACAGCTTTTTTTCGATAATCACAATGTATACAACATGATTCACTTTTCATAAAAAAGGGTTAAAGCTTGAAACTGCCGAATCGGTATCTAAATTGAGCTTTTACTTTTGAAAAAGAAGAGCGTGTGGAAATTGCGATCAGGGAAAAAATACTTAAAAAAGGTTTTTTCGACAAAAATGTTCAATTTATACCAGATTAAATCAATCGAGTCGCCTGCTGTGGCCCAGTTGGTTAGAGCTTGCTCTACCGATCACGTAGGTCGGGGTTCGATTCCCGGTCAGATGACAGTGAATTTGAGAATTATTCAATTCAAAGTTATGATCGAAGACTCAGTATTTGTGACGTCAATTCACATCACTTCCTCTCTTCCCATCGTTCTGATCCTCTAATAATTGGGTAATAGCGATTAGTCAGCCACAAGTCCTGTTCTAGTCTTATCCTTCTGTCCCTACTGTCCACTTTGAAAAAAGTAAGGTTGAGCGACTGAGTATTAAACAGTTCTCGTGGAAAAAAAATCTGTCAAGATACCTCCATTAGGAGGCCATATGCTCCACACTGGGAGCGGACATGGTTTTAAAAAAAAAAGTCAATCAAAAATCAGTTTATCAGTTTTCATGTATTTCAAGATTGTGTATATTTCATAATTTTCCTTTGGTCCAAAATCATCAGAAAACGTTGTTTGTGTCTACTGTAAAAAAAAATATGTGTGGCTTACGTCCTTTTTCCTTTCCGCAGTCGATATTATATATTATAAAAATACATCGTTCATAAAACATCAATAGCCGATACGGCTACATACATTATTTTTCGCATTATAAAAACTAATCAAGTCGATAAAATTCTAAAAATTCACACGCTGAATGCGGTTGACATCTATACTAGTTCTTAACTCACATTGCTTGGCCATAAAAAAGCAACAGCTGGTCATCCATAACATAATCAAGAATCGCGAGGAGTTTGTTTATCGCCTCGCCATTTCACATGTATAATTCAAATGCATTTCAAATACACCGCCCATTGGCATGATGGCATTCAGGCAATATGAAGCCCCTGACATCAATTATACAGTTATTGATTCCAGTTTAATATTCGAAGTTCGAATATTCAAATATATTTGACTGTTCGAATATTTGATAAGTTACTCGAATATTCGAAGTTCGAATATTCAAATATACTTGAATATTCGAATATTATTTATTTATTGTATATATTATATGTGTAATAAACAAACTGGTCAAAAAAAATGTCATTCGGCGTCGCAATAAAACTTGATGTAATCTATTTTGCTTATTTAAACACACATTTAGGACGTCTCGTTACAATTTCTATATATACAACTTTTCGTTTAATTAAAAGCCGTGTTAATCGAATCTATGTTTTTTTTTAATTTGATTCATTTATTTTTAAAATTGGGTATGTTTAATTTACATATAACACAACGAATTTATTGTTCTAGAAGATATATCACTAAATATATCGAATCATTTTTTTCATTATTTTTGCATGGAAATCATCATTACTAGAGCTTATTTCTACGACCAATTTTTAAAATTCATGTCCGCTCCCAATTCAAAGCATACGGTCTCTTAGTGAAAGTAACTAAACTCTGAAGATTTTCTACGAAAACTGTTACTCAATGGCTCAATCTCTCTTTTTTTAAAATAAAGATTGATTAATTAGGACTATGATAGTACAAGTGTTTAACTAATCGCTCGCGCTACGCAACGTAATTTTCAAATTGAAAGGGTTGGACGGAATTCTTAGATTAGCCACAAGATTTGTCACGGAATCGAACGACTTTGAACACTACTCGACAGACCTTACCAAAATACTTAATTTTTCATCAACAGTGTTAAAGCAAAAACACAGACGCCTCTATGTAAACGTGTAAATTGAAGTCGCTCCGTATTTTAACGGTTATTTAAACAAAAAAACTTTGCATTCGACACAGTTATTTATGATAAATTTTCTACCAGAGTTGATTTAGAGACACTTAACAATGTATGGTGCGTTGGCATTACACAATTGCGCAAGCATTTTTTCTTTAAGTTTTTTGTCCAATAATAAAAACATAGTATTAAAAAATATTTACATCGATTTTCGTTGGATTATTTTTAACCATCGATGACTGAGATTCTTTACAGAGAATGGTCAGCATAAAGGCTTCGTGTAAGGGCAATATATTATATCACAACTCGCCCCTGATCGCAGAGGTAGCGGAATAAAATTGTGAATGATTAAGAAGTAAAAATGTAGACGACGCCTGTCGATTGGGGATCGCAATATTTCAACGCATCGCGTAAATAATTCAAATAACGGCGCTCTCTGTTCCAACGTCTCGCGACCTGCTGCGCGCGCACATATTACTACGCGACACCGGTTCTAAAACTTTTCGTCGACTGAATGAAGATCTAGATAATTTATAAGACGCATGTTTTTTTCTTATTTTAATGACACTGAATTCGAGCTACAAAAAGATTGCCATCGATAATATCCAATAGTTGCTGTCATTCAGCAGTTGTGACGATCATTGGAAGAAAACTAAGACGATGTCAGTATACATGAAAACTTATTTAAAGAATGTTTGAAATATTCTTTTAAGAAAATAATAGTAAGTCACTTATATATATTTCAAAGAAAAACGATATTTCAGACAACGACGGCATGAGTAAAACTATTTTTCTTAACCATTTTTTGGCATATAGACTCTCAATGGAGTTTATCTTAACAGAAAAGTTTCTACGTATACTGCTTGTTACTCGGTTGGTCAACCTCTCTTGTTTTTCAATGCGATTAAGGATATTAGGATAGTGCTAGGACAAGACTAGTTGGTAGGTAATCACTCTCGCTACAAATCATTTTTTTCTTAAGGTACGATGGGTTGGAGAAGAAATTCAAGACATAGTGCAATCCATATATCGATTAAAAACCAAGCCATAAAAACTGTCTGTACTGGGACTCGAAAATGTGACCTGCGTAACGGAAGCCAACGACGTTAACCACTCGACCACACAGGATGATTTTTATAAACATATACAGTTGATCAGTTAAAACCGGTTCTAATAATTTTGTGATAAATTAAACAGAATATAAATGTCGGGTCCTATAGAGCAGCGGTTGGCATTGTGGGCTTCCGTGCCGGTTCTCACGGGTTCGAGTCACAGTACGGACAGCATTTTTTTCAATTGATTTATCGATTTCTGATCGAAGACTGTGTGTGTGTGATGTCAATTCACGTCATTTCCTCTCCTCCCATCTTTATGATTATTTAATAACTGGGTGTAGCAATAGCGATTAGCCAAACACTAGTCCTGTTCTAGCCTTATCCTTCTTTCCCTACTACTAACTATGAAAAAAGTGAGGTTGAGCGACTGAACAGTTCTCGTAGAAAGACTCCTGTTAAGATACTTCCATTAAGACGCCGTATGCTCAATATTGGGAACGGACATACACAATAGATATTAATATAATATCAATATTTTAAGATTTCGACTGAAAGTGCTAGGTGGTATTTCAATATTAAATTTGAATCGCTCAAACTATGTACATTCTCACAAATTTTGTCACTAACGACCATTTCTTATATAAACATGAAACATTCGTTTACTAAGTGGCAGTTCAAGTTCATCCGTGCACTTGAATGCCTGAAGATGCCGAAAGGCGAAACCCGGGTCGTTAGTGACAAAATCTGTGAGAATGTACATAGTTTGAACGATTCAAATTTAATATCAATATTCATTTTCAAATGTAGCAAATAGATTACAAAATAAATGAATTGCTGTAAACAGTTTGACAACCTGTGCTATTTATGCTGACGGTAAGTAAAAGAGAATTCTACTCGTTTAAGTCAAAATCCTTAGTAATGTTTGTCAAACGCCACTCGTAGTAACATTTGATCTCAACTCTTTGCCGCTTCTAATGGCATTCCATCAATGTACGTGTTTGTATAAATCACTCTCGTACAATCTCGCATATTTTTATCGATAAATAAATTCATCATATAGGCAAAGACATTGAACAATTTAAGGGTGCTAAAGGAATTGTATATATCGACTGTAGAAAGGAAAAACGACGTATCTAGCAAATTTTACAGGAGGCACAAAAAAGTGTTTTGATGATTTTGGGCTATAGGCAAATTATGAAATATACATAACCTGGAAGTGCACGCAAACTTTTAAGCTGGTGTTAAATTGACATAATCTAATATTAATTAAGAAAATTGTCAAGGAAAACCCAGTCTTTTTTATTGGTTTCAATTTTAACAAGCTCATCTTTTTTCAAACTTAAAAGCTAAATTTAGATACTAATTCGGCATTTGAAGTTTACATCTTTTTGATAGAACATATGTCAAGTTTAATACATTGTGATTATCGAAAAAAGCTGTTTTGAAAAAAACTGTGGGTTACGTCCTCTTTCCTTTCCACAGTCGATATATTTGACTATTGTATATCAGTAAATGACACTTCCTTCAAATTGCAGTGTTATATTATATATCGACCCGTTATAGGCAAAAAATTGTAACCGACAATTTGTACATTTTACAGGAGAAGATTGAAGGTTATACAGAAAGTTTTTTTTTTCAATTAAGTGGGAAAAAGGAATTAAGTGGGAAAAAGGAAGGAAGTGTGGTTAGCACTACAGAGACAAGATTTTTTTTTTCAATTACAAAAATATTATACATTTAAACATCCATTAGCACTTAAGTCGGGACAGTGTAATTCGGGGTAGTCTAATTGGGGGTGTGAATCTCATACAAAATAAGGGATTTTGGTTTTTTCCGCAAAAAATGCAAATTTAAGATTTCCCTTTGTTTTGCAAAAAAAAAAATATGGACGAAATATTTAGTTACTAAGTGATAAAATGCAAAGCACGCCAAACTCTAACAGTCGTGTTAAATACACAGACGCTAGCTAACATTTGACTGTATGCGCCGCACAGATGACCGTCTCGTAGCAACGACAATGGAATGCGACAGTGCAATTAGGAGATTTACGGTGAATATTTCTAGTTAGCGCGTAATTCGGGGTAGCATAATTGGGGATTCCACTGTATTTATTTTGTTTGCTGAAAAAATTATTACTATATACACTTACATTATACACGTAGGAGAATTTTGGAGACCATGCGTATAGATATAAAAAATAAAAACAGATACCAAAAAGTAAAATTTAATATTTCATTGTAATCGTTGCCAAACATAACGTAATTCATTTTTAATATTTAATTTGTCAGTGTTGGTCAAAAATAAAACAGACGCATGTTATCATATAGCGTATTTGCGCCAGGGCGATCCGTTTATGAATACAGCGGCAAAAAAACGCGACTGGCTAATTAACAAAAACTGATATGTAAGCTTCTCATTAGGATCGTTTGTAAATGTACAAAAACACTGTGCAATGCAGCATCAAATTTCGATACAGCCTTAGGCGTGAGACAATCATCGTTTACATTAATTTGAATTATTTTTAATCGGATCCGGTCCTCTGCCCACGCTTTGGACGGAAAAAAACTAGAGCACACACTTAATGAAAGGTGGAATAATTATTTTTTCAACAGTCATCATTACGTTCCTAAAACATTAAGCAATAAAAATAATTGTATGCCTATTTGTTTTCTATAAATGGATTGGCTAAATGAAATAGAAGCTGTGCATGTTTACATAAATATCAAATACAGGCTTATTATAATTCAAGAGGAACCCCTAATTTTCATTCTTAAATTTATTAAGTATTTTAGTTATACAATTAATATTATGTTATGTATAGTTTATAGCTATTTCGGCGTATGCCTTTATCAGAACTATGTTTAAACTTATAATAACTCAGCTATATATAAGGGTATTCCAAAATGGTTAAAAAATGAAACATAAATTTCATAAAAATAATAAAACATTTTTAGTACTTTTTCCACATAAAATTTATTAGATCAGGACCGATTTCGCTCATGATGAGCATTGTCAACTGATAAGAAAAACAATAAAACAGTGATATTTATACAAAAGTTAAGTGATAAAAACAAGGTATGACAAACAATTGGTATTACAACCTAGCAAAAGAATTGAAGTAAAATACAAGGAAAATAAACTATAAATAAAAAGTTGAAGACCACTTAGCAATGAAACTATTATGACAAAAATCAATTAGGTATGAATTATCATTACCAAAGTAAAAACCAACAATTAGTGTATATAATAAATAAATCTTAATGTCTTGTCAACCAAATTGAGTTTGGAAAATCCAGTAGAGTTTAATCCAGCAAAATTGATTCCTGCGAAAAGAATAAAGGCAATATCAATTCTTACAAAATAAAAGCAAACTGAGAAAATTAAAATTCTAACGAAATAAAACAGTACAAAAAAGGAAATATAATAGGCTAGAATTATGTTAATGAAACGGATATCAGTTCTTATCAGTTGACAATGCTCATCATGAGCGAAACCGGTCCTGATCTAATAAATTTTATGTGGAAAAAGTACTAAAAATGTTTTATTATTTTTATTATAATGCCATTCCACCAAGTATTGACAGTGAACACCTTAAAAGTGATAAATTTCATATTGAAAAACAGTGTATTTTTAGTCTTACATTACTTTGAAATGATATTTTGGATGTTGTCAAGCCATGTTTGAGACTGATTTCTAAAAATGCTTTCAAAATTTATTTTCATCTACTAAATTACATTCATTGTTCATAGTTCAACAACTTTGGCATGAGCCGGGCTCGCAAGTAATACCCTCATATACTGGCTTATAATCAAGGCTGTGGAGTCGTATGAAACAAAGACGACTCCGATTCCAGCTTTGAAATCCGAGGATTTTTTTTAAATAATTTCATTTTAACTTATATATATGTATACCATCATATTATCTTTAGTCAGTCAAGCATAAAATGTTAACACTTTTGACTATCTTGTTTAAATAGACATTGTTAAATATATTTTTCAAAAAAAAATCGAGCAGCTCATATTTCACGACTCCGGTCAAAATACCGCGACTCCGTGACTCCGACTTTGACTCCACAGCTCTGCTTATAAGAGATACACAATATATTCCGTCATCTACTCTAACATCCTAATTTGTATTACAAATTATAGTATTATATTTAATAACTTGACATTAGTGCTTCTAATTAAAGTTTTTTAACAATATTTGCTCCCTATGTGGATCATATGGACTCATAATGAAACTTATCTCATCAGATGTTTTTTTATACGATAACCACACGTTAGTCAGCTTATTTTTTTAAGGATTCTTAACGATACCTCTACGTTACGATACGTTCTAACCAGCACCTCCCGCTACGGTTTGACACTCTTCTTAAATGATGTATTCAGCAGCGTAACAACGTTTTCCGTATTTATTTTTTTGCCAAAAAAGGAACGGAAAGAATTTTTTTAACACTCGGCTGCATGTACTGCAGTGTACACAATGATAAGTAAAATAAAAATCTTTATGAATAAAGCTTCATTCATTTTCCATAAGACGTGGCGATCTCCTTGAAGGCCTTATGATTTGCTTTAGATACCACCAAGTTGGCATGATTGATGAGGCCAACAGATCCAACTGATAGTCGTATCGTCTTGAGCAATTTTTCCAGTTCGTTGTTCATTTATGGAAATTCTGAATGGATGGGATGACCATCCTGAATCATATTGCTGCATTATTCAATTGCTTGACTTCTCCTTTTACTATATAGTATGGATAGAAAGATAGAGGATAGGACAGGACAAGAGATTAACTAATCGCTCTGGCTACACCTCGCCATTTTAAGCCGTGATGAATTCGGGTCCATGGTGCAGTGATCAAGATTGTTGTATTCCGTGACAGATCTCGAAAATTAAACTCACGGTAAGAATGACATTTTTTTTCAATTGATTTCTGTTTAAAGGCGTGAGTTTTCGTGATGTTTAAAAATATCCTCCCTTCGGTAAAAAAAACAGCTTTGAATTCATCTGCGTGAATTAATTTACATCTCTTGTTCACTATTCAAAGTACATATCTGTCCGTAAGCTTCTTTCAAAAGCACGTAAGAAATAATCAAAAGCTAGTACGCAGTTTAATTAGTAACAGGTAGCGAGATGAGAAGCGGTAGGATTCAAGTAATTTTCCATAATGGCAAACCGTCCCGAATTTCGCCAATTGAAATTCGCTACCCACGAAGCAAAGTGAATGAAATGCCCTGCCATAGCATCAGAATCAATTTCTAATGAACAACAGAATCGAATCGCAAAATGATTCGAATCAAATTTTTGCACGAATCTAATTGGGTAGTTACGGTCATTTTAATGAGCCATACGCATTTTTTAAACAGATTCTATGAACACTAATAATAAGCTGTTTATAAGGTTAAATAATTAAAAACATTGAAGCATTCTTCAATTAAAAACTGAATTAAAATAAGAGAACCTAATAAAACATTCTTTTATTATTTACATACTGTATTAAATTCGTTTGAAATCAAAAATCAATTTATAACCCATCTTTGATAGTTAAATATTCTGATAAATTATATCAATACAGTAAAACTCCCATTTACACGAAAGTAGGGACAGTGTAATTCAGGGTAGTGTAATTGGGGGTATGAATCTCATGCAAAATTAGGGATTTGGTTTTTTTCCGCGGAAAATGCAAAACTAAGATTTCCTAAGATTAGTTTTGCCAAAAAAAATATATTGACGAAATATTTAGTTACCAAGTGATAAAATGCAAAGGGCGCCAAAATCCCACACATAGACAGTCGCCCGCTATACGTGTATAGCCTGGCACGTGTTGAAAACACAGACGCTAGCCATCATTGCCGCCCGCTGTGGTCTAGTTGGTTAGAGCTTGCTCTACCGATCAGGTGGGTCTGGGTTCCATTCCCGGTAAGGTCAATGTCAAATTGGATTTTTTCAATTTTTCAATTGAGATCATGGGTGTTTGTGGCGTCAATTCTCCTTGAGGTAATCTCATGTGACTTACAAAAATTTCTCATAGAGTATATCTTGTATGATCTTTCAAATTAAAAACTTTCAAATATTTGACGCATTGGCGTAAGCTGTAATGTCAAATATTAAAAAAAAAAAAAAATCATTTGACAGTACGCGCGGCACAGACGACCGTCTCGTAGTAACAACAATGGAATGCGACCGTGCAATTGGGGGATTTGTGGCGAGTATTTCAAGCCAGCGCGTAATTCGGGGTAGTATAATTGTGGGTTCCATTGTTAAGAAAAGAATGAATGATATCTAGTAACCTGAAGATTGTTTTAAAAATGTAAAACATGTGTCTAAATGTGTATCAATTTCAATGTGTGTTCTCGATACGCTTTGGTATTGAAGGATCGACATGTAGGGAGGGAATTTAGACATAACAAACAACCATGTCTTTGAACGGAAATCGACTGACAAAAATGCTGTTCGTAGTGGTACACAAATCCGTAAGATCCGGCACGAAAACCAACAACGCTAACCGCTTCCTCATAGAGACCCGACTATTATATACATTGGCTTTTATTGAAAGCTATCAATATGTCAAGACTATCCCAGTTGTAGGGATATTCTTATCAGATCTGTTTAATTATAATGTTCATGTCATTAAAAACCTACGTAAAAAGCGCCCACTTCAACGGGTAGAATATAATGAACATTGGACTATCATAAGAGTCCTAGTATGAAAGATTCTGCGACGGATCACGATCTAAATTATCATTTTTAACCAATTATAGTTAAGGACATCGTCGGTGTACG
This sequence comes from Himalopsyche tibetana, assembly GCA_030503985.1. Taxonomy (NCBI): domain Eukaryota; kingdom Metazoa; phylum Arthropoda; class Insecta; order Trichoptera; family Rhyacophilidae; genus Himalopsyche; species Himalopsyche tibetana. Next base: position 15,989,064 of record JAPJYX010000022.1, read on the forward strand.
TTTTTTTTTCAGCCCGAGTGCGTGCTCCGTAAGGTATGCAATGATCTTTAAAAAGTGACTTAAGTGTTATTACCAAGACTGTCAACTTTTTGTACCGCATTCCGAGGAGCATAGCCATAATTCACCCTCCGTGACGGGGAAAGGCAGTATCGTCCATTTAATTACGCTCATCATTTAATAATTGGTATCGTATATTTAAATTTATCAATCAACTTGGTCTGGTGATGTCGCTTTTTGTGAACTGTACTTTCACACATATAGATCACTATAATGCAAACTTTATACATGAATAGTTTTTATTGTTTTTCTAAAATGGTGGTAAATCAAAAAAAGAGTCGATAATGAGTCAATGTAAAAGATAGCGAGCGAATGGGATGGGAATATAAAGTGCTATGCGCGTGGGCAGTTGGGATATAAAGTGACAGTTGATGTCTTCGCTACTACACATGTTTTTAGTTATTATGTAATTCAGTTAGCAAAGGTATTGTTTACTTTCAATTCTTTTAACCACTTCATTTATATATTTAATTTTTAATACGAACACGATTCTCATTGTACAATTTGCTCAAAATCAAACTCACATCTGTCCAAAAAATACAATTTTAAGCTATGGATTCCGGATTGGTTGTACGTGTTTTTTCTTAATATTAGAAATGATAACTTGTAAAACGTTGATTCAATTAATACATAATGTATAAAATTTTAAAGACAAACAAATCTACTTCATAACGACAAAATATTTGTACAATAATTGCTAATGCGACAATTCAGATCAACAGCAAGACGCGGAAAAAGGTATTGTAGGAAAAATTGAGTGGGATTCGTAATAATATTCTACATGTCCTAATGTATCGTAAAATTAAAGTATGCTTAGTTAATACCCACGGCAATAGTGCTATCTCCCTAATCAACTCATGAAATCTACCAAGTAATGTAGAGATTGTTCTTAAAAGTCCAATAGAAAAGATTTACTATTTCACTATTTTACTCAATTTACTTCTTGATGACTGGATATATGTAGGACTACTTTTGGAAATACACGAAATCTTTATCAGCAATATTATTAATAAAAATAAAAGCATATTTACTTTACATTTATTTAATCAAATGTTTCACCATTTTTACCTGTTAATATATTTTTTATTTTGTATCATTGACTGTCTTTAAAGTAAACATTTTAAAGAATTTAAATTACTGAAATCATCTCCAAATTTATAGTAAAAAGTTTGATTTTAAAAAAAATGTATTATGGGTTTCAAAAATAAAATTAGTAAGTCTGTCATTTGAACAATATTTTAGGCAAGCGTTTATTGATTCAACAGTTGCTTGTTAAGATATCGGTAATAATCATTGTTTTTCGTTTATATTCATATTGAATAATTAATTTACTGCAACTTTTTCTCATGGCAATAGACTTTTGTAACAATAAAAATCAATAATGCTAAAGAAATTTCTCTACCTCAGGCCAAAGTTTCCATTAAAATATTTTGTGAAAATGATTTTCAAATGACGACAGTTTTTATGAGAATGCAAGCTTCACCTACGAAACTGTACTCACTCATAAGCTATATACTGCTAAGAAAAAAAAACAGATATGAGCTCCAATGAATTTTTGTATTATTTAATATTGTTAATGTTTAAAATCAGTTGATAGTGCATTGAAGGAAAAAAGGTAGTAACAATAACTGAATTCACGCGCGAGCAGATCTCAAGACTTTTTTCAAACACTGTTATCTTTAAACAGAACGTTGCCATAACCGTATTTACAAATAAACTTATATTAATTGATATAATTTGAAATTGCGACTGAAGGTGCCTGGTGTAATTTCAATTGTTGAATTTTCGTACACCTTTCGTAATCTTCCGACGCTCAAGCGTGAAAAACGTATAAAAAATAGTGTACGCATTTGAACGATTTAAATTATATATTAATTGATTCGTTTGGTCATTTAAAATCAATGGAATAGTCGTTGATATAAAGTTATATTCAATAAAATTCTTAAAAACCGTATTCATTTTCTACTTTTTTATGTTTTTTTAATGTCAGAAATTATTTTAGACAAATAATACAAAATCGACTGATTTTTTTTATAGACTAAAACTTAAACAAACAGCTTTGAGACCGAATAAATCATCTAAAACTGAAAATGTCACTTAAAAAAAGACACAATTAAGGTGTTTCTTTAAATTCAATCAACCATATCTATGTTTCTATTCATTGGGAATATTAAGTTGCTCCGTTTCTTTAATTCTTTCCCAGGTGAAGTAAATTCCTGTTCCGTTCACTTGTAATCCTGCTTGTTCATTGATACTTTTTTTCTATATTCTATATTGGTTGAACATACACTGAAGGATGCTTGTTCATTTCCTGATTTATTTGTCTTACTTTTATTTACCTACTGAAACAATTCTATACCGGCTGATTAATTACAGGGTGGGTAGTAAAATAGTCTTTGTATACTCTTCGCTGATGAATATTTTAGTTAAGTACTGGTTGACTTAAAATTTTATCAGCCAAATAAATGAATTGGAGTAAACGCTTTGCGAATAATGATTGTGGGTGTCAAATTTACGAAATTGGCCAATTATTATCAAGAATTGGTTTAGTATTTTTAAACATGAATAATTACTTTGACTACAAAATTTCTAAGTGGATTTAAAGAGTGACTCGGCGGCGAACACGTAGACCAGAAAAATTTCCCGGGAACTTAATCTCGGGTTGTCTTGAAACATTATTTTTAGACTATTATATAGTAACTGCTTGTTTTTTCTTAGTACCATTTTTTTAAAGTCAGTAATATCGAATTAATTTCACACATCAATTTCTCAATAAATTGACGTTAAGACGGTCCATTACCCAATATGTTCCGCATTGAAATTAGGGCTTCCAATCTCGGGATCCCGGATCCCAAAATCTCAGGACCCTGACTGATTTTTTGATCCCGTAATCCCGGGAGTAGTGGTAATTCAATCTCGAGATTAAGGGATTCAGAATACATATAAATATATACCGATAAAAATAAATGCGCTGGGGTCACTCAGTCGTAATTGTTTTTTTAAAAGGAAGGAACATTTTTTAATAATTGTGAAATCTGTGAATTCTTATCATTTTGAAGTCATCGACCTAAAAAAATGGTGTTATTCTTTCGAGATTATTTTTAAATCTCTCAATTACTGGCTTTTTTCCCTGTGATCAATCCCGGAATCTAAAAAGCCTGCATCCCTAATATTTGTGAATCCTAAAATTTTTCGAAAATCTCAAACAATCGTGGCACGATTTTATGGTGAATGATAAACACCGGATCCAGGATTAAATGTCATAAAAAATCCTCCCAAGGAAACCGATGCAAAACCGTTGAATGTAGGAACCTCCGTTCATTATTATATTGGTGCAGTGAGTAACACCGACATTCCTGGCAATCCACAGATCTGCTGAACGAATATCTGTGGACCTTGAAAATGTAACTCGGCATCACATAAAATTAAATAGCCTCACATTACTGTACATTGTATAAAATAAACGTGTTTCATTGTAAATATTATCGCTTGAATTTGCCATAAATTTGAAAGATACGCATCGAATCAATTATTATTATAAATCTATAGCACGCATCTGCAACCTTTGGCATGTAAATAAAATTAACAATTATCCGAATATTTTTTTCCTACCGAAAAACACTGTGAGTCCTATTGCGCAACGGTTAACGCTGTTGCCTTTGATTTCTGTTCGAATGTTTGTGATGTCTAAAAAAAAATATTCTACCCTTCCGATCCTTCAATAACTGGGCGTAACGAGAGCGATTAGCTACACACTATATTAGTTGTTCTAGCCTCATCCTTTTATCATTACCACTCTATTTGGAAAATAAAGGTTGAGCGACTGAGTAACAAAAAGTTCTCCTAGAAAAAAATATGTTGAGATACCTTCATTAGGAGGCGATACGTTCCGAATTGAAGCGGACATGGATTTAAAAAAAACCCATTGAATTTATGTGGGCCCTGCAATGCGGTACTTATTATGATTCTATTTGATTCTGGTGTAGGTACAGACAGCCTATTGGTGTTTGCACTTTGTTACTGCAATTATTCCAGCAAAGTTCCAGTAAAATGAAAGCTTTAAATAGTAAACAAAATCAACGAAAATTCTTGTCAAACACTTTTTTCATGTGGTTAGTTAAAAGTATTTAATTCTTATCTTTAGTGAAAAGGGATTTTTTTTTATTTAACTGGTTTACTTTTACTTTCGCATTGTCTTACTGAACTAAATCAAACAGTGTTATTTTTCTATTCATGGCAGTATTGACAGCAATTTTTTTCGTGTTTTTTCAATATGTTAAAGAGTTATCGAATAAAACAACATAGTGATTAGTTTAAAACGAAAGTTGAGCCAAAAATATTCATTTCTCTTTTTTCAAAATATTGAAACATGTGTAGATAACAATAAGTAAGATATTGTCTAGAGGTTTTCCAATATGCAGTAGAAGACGCCTAATATATTGAATATTTTACCATTTTCATTGCTAAAATTTTAAATACCACATATTTTTAAAATAAATAACCGAAAAAATCTGTGTAGTAAGTAAATTCATAATATTAAGTCTATCTTACTGAAGATATTTTTTTATTCAAAGATCGATTAAAAAATAATGTAATGAAAGCAAATGGATGGTAGCATATACAACTGCAATTTTCACACAATAAAAAAATATTGACGATCCCTGATCTTGCAGTTGTCAGTATTCACGCTTTGTTACAAAAAAAAATGGGAATACGAACACACAAATGAAGAATTCACAAACGAAATATTTCTTATATTGATAAGATCGCAATTTAAATTATTATAACGTTCAATTCTTCCCACTCCTCTTGAGCAATGCATGAAAGGATGTGTTGGTAATAGTACATTTCAAATGTTATCGATCAAGGAGAGTTTTCAACTCAACGTGTTTTTACGATTAATTGTTAAAAAAGGATTATTTTTTTTTATAAAAAAATGCTCTTCTCACTCTCCCTCTTTCTCTCTTTTTCAATCATCCAAGTGTAGATTATATGCACTGTAGACAGAAAAACTTAACAGAAGTTATTTTTTTTACTAAACAGTTAGGGGGTGGTAAAGAAAAATCTTGTGATAAGCCTTATCCCAAGCTAAGATTGCCTTCCTGATATTTCGATCTCAATTGATCGTTCCTCTGCAAATCGATCGACTCTAGTTGCCATGATGAATCATTCTTGTTAATGGATGCTAAAAAAGGTTGGAAATTTTTTTAAGCAACTAATAAAACGTGTTTTGAAAACAATAAACTAAAAAAGACTGAACTTGCACCACCGACGGCGTGACTCAGTGTAAAAAGGAGAGTTTCGTATACCCGTGAAAATATAATCATATTAAATAATAAAGAATAGCATTGAGTTTTCTATCAGATTCAGATTTTACACCTTTGCTGCTGCATAATTTGTTCACAAATCAAAAACAGATTTTTATCATATTCATTACAAAATTTGGTGATGAATTACTTGTTATTTTGGGCCACAACAAATGCCATTTTGGGCAGCGATACTGCATCACTGAACTAAGATAGGTGCATGATAAAGCTTATGGTAGCCTTTTTTATTGTTAATTGTTGAAAACGTTCGCCAAAACTGTTCTTTAATTAAATTCGTATTTTTGTCAATCTTTTGCAATTTTCATGCAAAATAAATAAATATCTTATATGTAACCATAATCACTATGTTTGTACTTGGAATAAATATTAAAATATGATATACTGATTCATTATTTATGCGAGCACAGGTTTACAGCTGCCCAAGCGTTGAATCCAAAATAATATTAATATTTCGATTAAAATATGTATTATTATTTTGATTATTTATATACTGCGCAAAATCAACGCTATGGAAAGGAAAAAACCTGTATAATTATTAAGTCTTTTTTTTGCGCTTTATAATCATCATGTCAAATAAAATATTAGAGTTGAAAACTTTTTGATTATAAATTAATGAAACTTTTCAGGGCTTTTTGTATATATTGATATATTGTTTGAGCATGCAAGGAATATACTCGAATGAGAAGAAAATAAATGATAAAGCACCAAATATTTTTGTCATAATATAATTATATATATTCGTGCCATACCTACCGAAAAAAAATGTAAAAAATTCGAATTTCTATTCTAAATTGATTTTGTTATAAAATTAGCATTTCTAAGACAAAAAAAAATAAAAAAGCCACTTCGTGCTTTCACACAAGCCTTTAATCCGACGAGCCAATTGTCTATCGTGGTACGCACAATATATAATACATTAAAAAAATTGATTAGTGTTTTTTTAGGGCATTCTTTAAACTTTTAATGTCGGGTTGTGTTCTGTTTCAAGTTATACGCTCTTTTTAAAACTTTTACTCCATAGGTTTTAAAAAGGGGCTTCCTTCATCATATTTAAATATGGATATAATTATTTGATTTACTTGAGGCACCAATCATATTTTAAACCATGTCCGCTCCCAATGTGGAGCATATGGACTCCTAATGGAGTTTATCTCAACAGAAAAAGAAGGATAGGGCTAAGACAGGATTAGTGGTAAGCTAATCGCTCTTGATATGCCCCGTTCATAGGATAGGATGGGTGAGAGGGGGGAATTCAAGACATCACATACACCCATGCCTTTGAACAGAAATTCATAAATCGATTGAAAAATCAATTTATAAAAACTGTCCGTACCGGGATTTGAACCTGGGCCTTCCGTAGCCAAAGCCAACAACGTTGACCACTCGACCACACAGGCGGCATATTAGAGAAAACAAAAGAAAAATATATTCATACATGTTTTTGAAAAAAGGGGATCTTTAAAACGTTTAACCGGAAGTTTTAAATGGCTGTAAGTTTTTTTTACGTCCGATTGACATTTTGACAGGAAATTTTAATTATTGCATTTATTTAAAATGAAACTTGTATCCTTAGTTTGACTTTTAGTGTTTATTTTAAATGATATATAAAACATTTTTAATAACGCCTCATAGTAACTTACAATTTCACATGGAGATGTTTAATATACGAGGCACAGGTTATAACTTGCCATACGTGAAATAAATGAATCGAAATAATATTATTATGTGTAATAAATTTCACGCATATTACGATGAGAAATTGCCCATTACTATCATTACATGTAGGGTAAGTAAGGCTGGATTGTTCTGTTCGCAATTTTATCGGCAGCTAAATTAAATGTTATTTTTCCCTATCATTTTACACATCGAAATTTCATACAAATAAAAGAGTCATAATTATTTGTCATAATAACTTAAGTCATAATACTATGTATATCAACTGTGGAAAGGAAAAAGACATACCAACAGTTTTTTTAAAACAGCTTTTTTTTCATATAATTTAAGATTTCGACTGAAGGTGCTTGGTCGATTTTCATTATTAAATTTGAATCGTTCAAATTATGTTCATTTATTCACACAAGTTTTGTCAATTCAAGTTTATCCGTGCACTTGAACGCTGGTAGATTCCGAAAGGCGAAACCCGGGTCGTTAGTGACTAACCGTGTATGAATGTACATAATTTGAACGATTCAAATAGCTTTTTTCAATAGTCACAATGTTTACAACCTGATACACGTTCTATTAAAAGGATGTAAGCTGAAAATGCCGAGTTAGTATCGAAATTTAACTTTTAAGTCTGAAAAAAGAAAGGGCTGTGAAAATTGCGATCAGGAAAAAAGACTTTAAAAAAGGTTACAGTACTTATTTGATCTGTAGAATGTTGTTTTTTTCTTAATTCTACATGTTTTCCAAACTCCTGATCACCCCTAGGTACAAATCTAAAAATCGATTTAAGAATCTATGTATTCATGTTACTATTTTGGGAATCAAACCTGGACTTCGCAACTGAATGGATTAAAATCGTCATCCATAAACCATAAACTCAAACTGCAAACAGAATCACACTTAAATTGTTAATAGTTAGTTATCACCAGATAAGTACAAAGTAATTCACGTCATAAAATATAGTATAAGTTTCAAAAACCTTTTGTCATAGGATCGGACACGACTCCGAGAACTTTAGATAATTTAAGCACACTCCATTAAATAAACACTCGGCATATAAAGCACGTCAAGCCTCTTTGCCCATTCTGTGCCAGGCGCTTTAACTCGTGCTTACAATAGTAGCTTTTAAAAGCTACGCCATCGATAATAAATAATTTCTTCGTCCGATTCTAGGAATCGCTGTCCATTCCATTTTCTATCCTTCAGATTTAGGCGTGATTGATGTTATCAAACAATAAATCATTATGGTTTTTTTGAGTTCAGCTCCATATAATTTATTCAAAATACTTCAGTGTAATTTTAACCTGTCAGTTGTTTTTAACAATGTGTTGCAATAAAAAATTGAACTCTTTTTTTAATCATATACGCTACCATTGTGAAGCACAAGAAATCAAATAATGTTTAATTTAACACTTTTTCTACGAGAACTGCTGATTACTTAGTAGCTCAACTTTTCCTTTTTAACGATAGATCGACAGTGCTATCCTAAAATTAATGGTTAGCGTAATGCTATCTTTATGGGGAAAAAATAGACAACACAAACACCAATAATTCTTGAATATACACCAAAAAATATATTGAAAAAACACTGTTCGTACTGGGACTCGAACCTGTGGAATCTCATCCGTTATGGAAGACAACGATGTTGACCGCTACGCCACGGAGCATTCTTACTTACATTGAAAAATAACGTATTTAACGTAAATGTAAAAAAGAAAGTATTTTAAAAAAATGTATTCATGTCCGCTCACAGTGTAAAGCATTAGACCTCTCATTAAAGGTATCTTAAAAGATTTTTTTACGAGAACTGTTTGTTACTCAGTCGCTCAAACTCTCTTATTGAAACAGAGTAGTATGGATAGAAGAATAAAACTAGGATTAGACTAGTGGTTAGCTTATCGCTCTCGCTACACCCAATTATTTAAGGATAGGAAAGGGTGGGAGGGAATTTGTAGACACCACAAACACCCATACCTTCGAACAGAAATCGATCGAAAAAATGTTGTTCGTACTGGGACTCTAACCCGTGAAGTCCGGCACGAAAGCGCACAACGTTAACCGCTGCGCCATAGGATCTGACAATATTAAAATTGTCGAGTTTTTAAAAATAGTGAGAGTTAAATAATTAAACCAAAAACATCGATGCCTTTAAACAAACATTATTTTGAGACTGGAAACCGTTGACGCCGAGAAACAATATTGTTTTCTCGTACAAATATGGCCATACTCCTGATTGGAAATATCTATCTGGTGTCATGTAACAAGAATTAGGTTTTTAAATATTGTTAACTATTAATTAAAGCTTGATTTCGTATACGCACTCCCCCAGGAGATAGGACTAATTATAAAATGTAAAAATATTCAAACAAATAATGATTTATTGACACAAAACGGCCTAAAGCTCAAGCATTTTTAACCAAGTGATATATTTTCTTTGAATGGTAACGGAAGCTCATTTCAACTAACAAAATAAGTCTAGAAGCGATATAACTTGCTTAAAAATCAATGTTAAAGTATTTCTATTATTGTGATTATTTATAATTTTAAATACAAATTGAACTGTTATACAAGAATACAGAAGCGTGACTCAGTAGTTTCAGGACAAGCAAATTAATATAATTTTAGACTTTTTAATAAATTTGTCATTTAAGCAATTTTGTTTTCGTGCTTAAAATAAACAAATGATTTAATATATATTTAGTTTATCGACAGTGGAAAGGGAAAATGACGTAACCCACAGTTTCTTCAAAACAGCTATTTTTCGATAATCACAGTGTATCAAACTTGATACATATTCTATAAAAAAGATGCAAGCTGTAAATGCCGCATTAGTATCTAAATTTAGTTCTAAGTATTTCAACTGAGGGTGCTTGATGGAATTTCAATATCAAATTTGAATTGTTTGAATTTTTTACTTTTCCATGAGTTTTGTCGCTAACGACCCGGGTTTCGCCTTTCGGCATCTTCAGGCATTCCAAGTTCCAACCCGGGTCGTTAGCGACAAAACTCATGGAAAAGTACAAAATTCAAACAATTCAAATCTAAATTTAGCTTTAAAGTTAAAAATGATGACCTTGTAAAAAATTAAAACTAAGAAAAAAGACTGAAATAAAGGGTTTTCCTAGACAATATCTTTAATTAATATTAGATTATGTCAATTTAATACCAGTTTTGAAGTTTCCGTGCACTTCAAGGTTGTTTATAATTCATAATTTGCATATGGCCCAAAATCATCAAAACACGTTTTTTGCGCCTCCTGTAAAATTTGATATGTGTGGGTTACGTTCTTTTTCTTTTCCACAGTCGATATGGTATGAGTTGTTTCATTTAGCTATTTTTCACAGGAAAAGATATAAAAGCAATGTCACCCAAATAAGGCGTCAAACAAATTGGTTTTAAATCCAAAGTAAAGCACACGCAAAAAGCCTTGAATGCCATCGTCACCATCAAAGTTGATTCCCATGGGTCATCATATACAGACCCATCTGTCAATTATGGAGTGGTAACTTCACATTTAAACCAAAGCTCATATCATCTGCCAACAGCCAATTTGAAAAATTACTCAACTTTGCAACCAGTGGTGTCTCCAATAATTGAACTAAATACACCAAATTAAATTTTAATCTTTCAAATTATGTACATTAACACAAGTAGGGTATCCAATCCCGGAGCCTTTTTTCAATCCCGGGATTGATTTATTATTAATTCCGGGATTGAGATTTTCTCACCGAGGAATTTGAAATCCTTAATTCGCTATACTTTTTCCCCGATTATCACAGAACCTCGTTTTTTTTAGCTCACCGAAGAATGTGAAGTCTTGAATTTGCCAATTTCGTGTCAATTTTCGGGATTTGCTCAAAATTTCTCAATCCCGAAATCCCGGAATCTTGGCCATCTCAATCCCGGGATTTTGGGATCAGAAAAACGAACGGGATTCTGGGATTGGATGCCTTACACACAGGGTTTGTCACTAACAACCGGGCTTCGCCTTTCGACATCTTCGGACAAGTGCACGGATGTACTTGAACTGACGTTTAGTAAATAAGTATTATGTATCGTGTTTATTTGAAAAAAAATGTATCACTTAGTTAAAAGCCATTGATGGCGACATGCATAAGCTGGAAAAACTTTTACGTAAGCAAAAAGTCTCTGTAGCGTTTTGAAATTAGTTGCAACTTTCGTTAAAATGTTAGCCTTTTGGCTGCCGTAGAAAAAAGTACGTTTGTACTTAGCACGCCGGCCATAATTTGCAGTTATTAATTTGATTAGTTATTGACGAGGTAACTCTTCTTTGGCGTGTTGAGCACGGAAAATTTTGACGAGATATCTCGTCTGTGGCAGCAGTTAATAATCCATGTCGCCATCAATGGATTTTAACTTTTCTTACGAGAATTGCGTGTCATTCAGTTGCTCAAGATCTCTTTTACGAAAAAAGAAAGCACGTAAAAAAAATAGGAAAGAACGGCACTGGTAGTTAGCTTATCATTCTTTGCGTCCTTTGTTTTAAAAATCGAATGGAATTAATACATGACAGACATAATATATACAAATATCTTGAAACACAAATTTGAAAATTTTAATGAAACATTACGTACATGGATTCAAATATTTTAAATCTATTCAGCTTAAAACGCTTGTATTGAGCGATACCGGCTCTTATCATTTTAAATAGATAAGGCATTAGTACATATCCTTCTTACCAAGTATTGACAGTTTATATGTCGCTTTTAGGGTGTTTACTGTCAATACTTGGTGGAAAGGCATTATATTAATAAAAACACAATATTCCTTTGTACTTTATTCCACTTTATTAAAAAGGTCAAGACCGGTTACGCTCATTGCGAGCATTGTCAACTGATAAGAAAAATTTATAAACAGTGCTGTTATACAAAATTAAATTGAAATAAAAGGCGTAAACAATAATTGACAATTGACCTTATAAGCGATATATTATTTGTATGTTGCATAAGACATCTCTCAATAAACTTTTACGAGCGATTTATTTTATTCGTGTATCGTTTATCCACATAAATTATCCTTTTAATATATAAAACGAATGGTTGAGAAATAGTTTTGAGTATTTTGCTGCACGCCTCTGTGCATGCAACGAGAAAATGGCTTTTATGGTAACGCATTCCGAGTGTCCACTATGTGTGTTGGAATGCTCACTTGATGCGCGAGATGTCCCATCTCATCGAATTCCATTCTTTCAGCTCCGATTTTTATTCCTATACCCCATGGGATAAATTGTTTTTACAGCAACCTGTATGCAAATTTTATCAGTTCGAAAGCAAGCATAAATGCAGTAGGTATAAATAATATATAACGAACTAAGTCGTGATTGATTTTATAAAACTATAAGTTACGTACATTAATTGGAATATGTATTCTAATTTATTCGTAACGTCACAAAATATTGAAATATTATAAAACGTACATGTAACGCACAGCACAACACTGCACGACTGGATTTTGTGCAGACAGATTTGTTGTTGAGCAAATTTTGGTGTAAATTATTGATAGTTATTTGGCATTGTTTCGTTAAATTAAGTATATTTTTTTTAAGATGTAATTAACAAATTCTCGTACAATGTATTTTAATGCCACCTGTAAACTGTCCTGAAATCAATGATTTAGAAAATATTTTTTTTCTGTTATATATCGCTATTAACGCATTATTTTTTTTGTCTTCATGTAAAAGTCGTACCGTTGAAGTGTAAATAAAAAAAAATCATCCTTCGTTGTCAAGCAAAACGAAAAAAAATCATTGAAATTAAAACCACTGTAAAACAAAAAAATAAAACAATACAAATGAAAGAAAAAATATTCGTTTAAATTTTACAGATATTCATTGCTTAACAGTGTTTACGATAATTGAAAAACGTATAGTTTTGGGGCATAAACTAAAAATTGAAAAACTTTGAATATATTCAGATAATTTTAGCTTATATTAAAAAGAGAATGAATTAAGTGCTAACAAACACATTGTTAACAAATATTAGCGTATTTCCAGCGCCGCGCCCCCTTTTTCTATATAGTATATGACACATAACTACAACGAAAAAATACAAACGTCAAAATAAAATAAGACATACTATATTATTTACTATTCTTAGAGTGTATAAAAATAATTGTGGTACCCCATTTATGCGCCCCCTAATGGTTTGCGTTCTTGGCGGTTGCTTATTTTGCCTGTATGGTGGCGCCGGCCCTGCGTATTCCAATTGTATTCTAAGTAATATCATTTTTCAGAGATTGTTCAAACTTTAATAACTAAATTTTCGTTTCAATGTATGCTTTACTGAGAAGTTCAAAAACTGACAAAAAAATATTCAATTAAGATTAACTGGAAATTTTCTTTAACAATTACTTTTTTTGCCAAAGCAATGACAATGTAAATATATTCAAACTGTATACATAATTCAAACATGAGCCTTAGGGCTCCCAGGAGAGTACTTCAACGGCAGGTATTTTAATGAGAACTTGTCTTAGTCAGTCGTTAAGCCTCTTTTTTTCTGAAAACAATGATTAAAATTAAGAAATGACTAAGCCAATATAAAAAAAGTATTTTACCACAAAAGTTTTTTTTTTCCATTTCTATGCTACATTTTTTTAAATTTGCTACAGATATTTTTAGAGAAAATAAGCTTTATATCGTCTGTGGAAAGGAAAAAGGACGTAACCCACAGTTTTTTCAAAACAGGTTTTTTTCGATAATCACAATGTATCAAACTTGATACACGTTTTATCAAAAGGATGTTAGCTGAAAATGCCGAATGTAAGTATCTTAATTTAACATTTAAGTTCGAAAAAATAAATCAAATTACTAGACTTCAAAATCAAATTAATATTAGGTTTAGTCAATTAAAAACCAGTTTATCAGTCTCCGTGCACTTCATGGTTATGAATATTTAATAATTTGCCTTCAACTCAAAATCATCAAATCACGTTATTTGTGTCTCCTGTAAAATCTGTTATGTGTGTGTTACGTCCTTTTTTCATTCCACAGTCGATATGCATATGAACATCAAAAACATAAAGCTTCAAATTAACATCTGCTTTGTAAATACCAAGGCTGTGGAGTCGTGAAAAATGAGCGGCTCGAATTTATTTTGAAAAATATGTTTAATAATTTAATAATGTGTAGTCAAACAAAATAGTCAAAAGTGTTGACACATCATGCTTGGCTGACTAAAGATGATCTAATGGTATACACATCGACTCTGGAAAGGAAAAAGGACGTAACCCTCAATTTTCCAAAACAGTTTTTTTCGATTATCACAATGTATACAACCTGACACACATTCTATCAAAAGGATGAAAGGTTAAAATGCCGAAAAAGTTTCTAAATTTAGCTTTTAAGTTTGAAAAAGATGATCTTGTAAAAAACTAAAACCAAGAAAAAACACTGAAATAAAAGTTTTTCCGAGACAATTTCTTTAATTGATATTAGATTATGTCAATTAAACGCCAGTTTAGAAGTATCCGTGCACTTCAAGGTTGTGTATAATTCACAATTTGCATATGTCGCAAAACCATCAAAACACGTTTTTAGCGCCTCCTGTAAAATTTGATATGTGTGGGTTACGTCCTTTTTCCTTTCCGCAGACGATATGTATAAGTTGACATTAAATTATTGAAAAATTTCCGCGGAGTCGGAATCGTCTTTTTTTTACACTCCACAGCCCTGGTAAATATAAAAAAATATTTAATAGCGTTTTTTGTCTCTCCTGAAAAGTTTGAATTTTGTTGGTGGTGTTGTTTGATTTGATGCCTTTGCTGAATGTTGTAGAATGAGGAGTATTGTTTTATCATTAGCGATGTTCTTAGAAATAACGATTTTATTTCAAACAATCTTTGCAGTGAACATATCAATTTATAAATAAATAAAAAAATCTAGTGAAGATTATTATTAACAAGATACTCACACTCTAATTTATAAATTCCAGTGAGAAAAATACACGCCATCCTAATCATCATCAATATCATTTCACACTTATCAGTGGCGTCCGTCCGCCCTGATTATTGGAAGTGATTTGTGCCTCAATTCTTTCCGTTAATTATCCAATTATTGGCCGATCGACCAGTTTGTCGACAGGCGACGGCAAAATCATGAGAACCATCATATTGCACGTCCACACATCACTGCAAAAAGTGATGACGTGACAGAAAAAAATAGCGCAATTCCGCGAACGTAATTATAACGGAAGCAGGGCTGTGGAATTGTGACAAGAACAAAGTTCCTACGTTTTTTAATATATTTATATTAAATTAATGGATCATTTAGTTCAAGGGGTTGTTAGGGAAAAAATCTTCGCCGTGTCCTTATTGTTATTTAGTTCAGCGTTTCCCAAATAATGGGTCACGACCCGGTACCGTGTCGCAGAAAGCAAAATGCCGGGTCGGCAATTTCCTAAAATAAATCTGTATATTTACTATATAATTTCGTAATATCTCTCATTAATAAATTATTGGTACATTTGATTTCTATTTAGGTCTATCAGAGTGTTTTTTTGTATTATTACCAGGCCTGTGGAGTTGCGAGAAAAAAAGACGACTTCGACTCCGAACCCAGCTTTAAAATAATTTTAATTATTAATAATTTTCACTTATATATACATATCGACTGTGGAAAGGAAAAAGGACGTAACCCACAGTTATTTCGAAACAGCTTTTTCTCGATTATCACAATTTCTCAAACTTGATACATGTTCTATCAAAAGGATGTAAGCTTCAAATGTCGAATTAATATCTAAATTTAGATTTAAAGTTTTAAAAAGATGACCTCGTAAAAAATTAAAACCAAGATTTAAGACTGAAATAAAGGTTTTTCTTAGACAATTTCTTTAATTAATATTAGACTATGTTAATTAAACACCATTTTAGAAGTCTTCGTGCACTTCAAGGTTGTGTATAATTCATTATTTGCATATGGCCCAAAATCATTAAAACACGTTTTTTGCACCTCCTGTAAAATTTGATATGTGTGGGTTACGTCTTTTTTCCTTTCCACAGTCGATATATACTTCATAATATTCTGCCTAAATTTCACATGGAGAAAAAAGCGGAGCGCCCGCATCTTTATCGTTGGCTATAAATGTGCTCCTGGTCAAAAACTAGTTGGAAACACCTGGTGTAAATTGTAACAAATAAAGAAATGTTCAACAAACAAAAAAATAACAACTGGATGCTTCATTTTTCGTGTGATTAGTTTTTGTGCATGCTATCTGTCAGTTGAAACAAAAGCATTTTTATAATTGAGTTTGATTAAGTTTTTCTGACTTAAATTATAAATTCTATTTATTTATTTTTAAATATTGATTTCAACTTTTTCCTTCTCTTTTTCAGATAATGGATGTGATAATTGATGCTGCCTTATGATTCAATTCTGTAGTGATGTAAGTATAAAATGATTGAAATATTTTTTTAAAAAAGAAACCACATACATAGAAGCAGTCAATACAAAATTATTTGGCCAAACTATTCTCATCCTCAGTCTTAGCATGTCGTTAATAAGGTTATTTGAGACTGTTTGACATGAATTAGGCTCGAGAAAAAGTCGCACGCTTGAAGTGCACAGAGACTTGTCAACTGGTGTTTAATTGACTTACTGTAATATTAATCTATTTTTTTAAAACCATTTTCACAGGACCTTCTCTTTTCATACTTAACTCTCGCGGCTCGGAGACTAGAAAAATACTTCTCTGCCGATGGGGGTCGTTTAAGGACCCCAGTGGTTTCCTCATTAATGGCCTTATTCTTATGAATTTCAAAAAAAAAATAGTCTAAGGGCTTTAAAATATCTCTCTGCATCATTCCTCATACATTTTTTTTATAAAAATCCGTGTTTTTTTTAAATAAATAATCATATTTTAAGTTGCGCGTAAAAAAGACGTCATCCCAGCACACATATGAATTTACAACTGACGAGTGTAGCGCAGCTATCTTACGAACGATCGTTATCGAGGGAGCTTATCGCCGTATAGCTTTATCGCGTTATCGCGTATTTATATAAACTACAAAAGGTCCAAAAAACTATGATATAAGAATACCTTAATTATAAACATTGTATCACCCATATTAAAATAGATATTTAATAACATGTTGGTATTAGGGTCGCATTTCTTGAGCTTACGAGTACTCCATGTAACTCAACATCCTTTTTTTTCAAAAAGGGAGTATGGATAAAGGGATAAAACTTGTACAGTTAATAATAGTTAACTGATCGTTCTCGCCATGCCCCATTTGTGCATAAAATCAGATGGGGTTTTGTGTTAATGATACTATAGCTTCTGTGTTCAGCTAATTTTATCAGTAACTTTTTAGTAAAAGCCTTTTGGCATAGCTTTAGCGTTATCTAGATATAATTAACTCGCGGCGGAAGCAATTTTCGCTATCTGAACACGACATCGCTCCAAAGCATAAGTTTAACACCGTTCTATCAGCTTTAACGCAATCTACGTGCGTATTAAAGTGCAAAAGAGCATATTATTTTATACAGCCACAAACATATATGATGTTTAATAGATAAGCCGTTCCAGCATTTAAGAGCACATGTCGGTATTAGCAAACAACTTTGAGAATCCAAGTGTGTTTATTTTGAGTGTTCAGTTTTTTGGTAATTTTAACTATATGTAATAAAACACGAGCTGTAACCCCGTTGCCCCTAACGGGAAGATTTTTTCACACTATAAAAAAATAAGAAATTTAACGACATGAACAATCAAATGCATATTTATCAAATAAATCAGAATGAATAAACTTTACTAATTCTCTTAATGGAATTTGTTTTTAGGAACATGATGATTTTTAAATTTATTATACAAATTTATATTTTTTAATTATACATACGGAAATTATGCTTCAGCCAACAACTATACCACGTTGAAAGCATCGGTTCTCATCCGATCATCGAAATTCAGGAGTCAATGCCGAATTCTTACAAATACGTTTAAAAAATCTTTTTTACTAAAAAATTACACTGCACCAAAAATATTTTATTCAGCATAAAACAAATACATTGAACATAAAACAAATTATGTTTTTTTGAATAAATAGTTTCTATTTAAAATTACTACTTCGCATCTTGACATAATAGCTACATGTTTAGCTGTCATATAAATGCTTAATGAACAATTGAAAACAAAATTCAGTTACCAGCGGATGATTTTGTTATTTTTTCAAATATTTATCGAATCTATCATACTACATTTTACGAAACTGCAAACATTATCCGCTATTATAATAAAGATAAAACACTCCTTTGTTTTAACTCTACATTGTTTTATTAAGATCAATACCGGTTTCGTTCATTATCTTGTGACTATAGTCACCAAGTATTGACAGTGAACACCGAAAAAGTGATTTTAACTACTATGTTAAGGTATAATGCTAGGATACTTTTGTCAATCACTTTTACAGTATAAACTGTACCATCAATTTTTGGCAGAAACGCATTTGTTTTATAAAAATAAATCATAAAAACGGTTTCGCTCATAAAAAAAAATTTGTTTTATCAGTAAAAAATAAATGTGCCCAATCGATTGAATTGGCATTTACTTGGTAGAACTCCATAAGAAAAAGTTTACAGCTATTTCGGCGGGTTCTGAGTAAATTGCTCGAATAACAAGATAATCAATTTGTTTCCGTTTGTTCTGTCTTAGCCCTGGTCTTCTTTGTTTTCTGGAAATATATAGAAACAGTTTGAGTAACTAATTAATAAGCAGTTCTCGTAGAAACACTCCTGTTGAGATAAACTCCATTAAAAGATCATATGTTCCGCATTTGGACCGAACACGGTTAAAATAAATATTTACGAAAATTATTTTTACATTTCACTCTTTAAAGTGTCGCACAAGATAAAAATGAAATTCGTAGAAAAAATCGTGAAAAATCGTTTAAATAACCAAGCAATTCGAATAATTTGCAATTCGAGCAATTTCCATTCGAGCAATTTAACGGCTCCCATTTCGGCGTATGCCTTCATCGGAACTATGTTTAAACCTACATTTACTCAACTATATAAACTAAAAATAATGTATATACATTAGCATGTTAGAGTAAACAACAGGATGTATTATGTATCTCTTTTAAGTCAGTACATATATATAGCTGAGTAAATGTCGACTTAAACATAATAGTTATCAACTAATTTAAACAAACTAAAAAAAATGCTATTTTTTACCTAAATAATAATGTGCTTAACTCTTATGAATATATATGTCAACGTCTACTTAGAATATACATTTCTCATACGATTTTTCGATTAAGTAAGAGCTTATCTCTCGAGAAAGAGAGAAGCTCAGAATCGCAATTGTTAGCTTTTCAATTTCAAATTACACGATTTAAATTCTGAAAATATTACGTATATTTATTAAGCACGCGTTCCTATATTAGGGTATGGCCGAGAGTTGTACTGCAATTATCCACGGATAATAGAGATTGAAGGAGAAATCTCCGAGGACGTGTATGTGACCCTCTACTGTTAGCCACATGCCAATAGCTCCACCGATGGTGCGCCTTTGAAGCGAACCGCAAAACAGGCCATCGAGAACATTTGAGACAAACGAAGAATATATGACTATGATAATTATTTTAACAACAGAACGGCTTAAAAGAGAAATTGAATTGTCTCTTTTTTACTTACCTTACAAAATAGCTTATTGTCTAATGACTCTAATGTATTGGAGAAATAATACCACTGTCACAAGATAGAGAGACGTACTGTTAATGCCAGCCATACACCTGGAAACAAATGATCTTGAACATCTACGTTGTGTCTCTGGAACAATGTCCCAGAACATTTTCTTGAGGGGCAAAAAGATTTTTTTAAATAAATCATAAATTAGTATTAGATAAAATCAATTGACATATATCAGTCTCCACCAATGTTCCCGCTAATTTTCTGGAGGCTATATGCGTAAAATACATTGGATGTGCAACTTTGAAAGGAAATGAAAACATTTGTGCGCGTCTATATAATTTCGATTATATTTAATGTACTACATATATATAATAACAGAATTAGGACGTAATTTCAGTTGGAAAGTAAAAGTCGGGAAAAAATAAGAGCATTTTTTTGTGCGCTCTGTTGTGATGTGTGTGCGCGCGCACACGCGCACAGCTTAGAGGGAACACTGGTCTTCACCCACATCAAGGTTTTGTATATTTTATATATTTTTTTTGGTCCAAAATCACCGAAAAACGTTTTATGTGTCTCTTGTAAAATTTGTTATGAGTGGGTTACGTCCTTTTTCCTTTCCAAAGTCGATATATAACAATATATATTTTTTAAATCTATTTCTGCTCCCAATGTGTAGCATATAGCATCCTAATGAAGGTATCTCAACAGATTTTTTCTATGTGAACTGTTTGTTACTCAGTTGCTCAACTTTTCTTTTTCAAAGTGAGTTGGGATAGAAGGATAACACTAGTACAGGACTGGTAGTCATATTATCACTCTCGCTACGCCCGTTTAATGATAGTTTAAGTTGGAGGGAATTCAAGATATTACATACATCCATGAATTCGGACAGAAATTCATAAGTCAACTGAAAAATCAATCAAAGAAAACTTTCCGTACTGGTATTTGAACCCGTGATCTCCGTGTTCTAATTCAACCACTTGCCGGCTGCGTGGTTGATATACAAGCGAACGTACATACAATACGCAAATAATCAAACAAAGGAGACATTTTTATGGTGCTGGGGTCTTGTTTTTCGTTTTATATATACATATTATTCGAACTCGGTTATTACTACTGGGCATTTAACTAGACCGATGCCACCGGGATCGGATTCCGTTTATGACACTAGCCCTTAACTGGTGTTTTCGCCGACAACATCGAAAAAGTATGTGCACGCATGTGGTTGAAATTTGATGTAAAAAATTCTATTTTTGTTTGAATTGTGATACTTTGTGTTGTGTGACCGCTCCAGATACTTCATTCGGGTATTTAATTTGAATCGTTCAAATTATGTACATTCACACAGATTTTGAGACTAACGACCCGAGTTTTAAGTGCACGGATGAACTTGAACTTATTATGAACTTTAATAACAGCCATGGGTATATTTGTAAGCATTTAGAATAATCAAAAAGCAATAGAAAATAATCATAATTTTAATCAGATTTGTAATTTAGAAATACTCCACCGAGTAAATAAAAAGGGTTTAAAGATGAATAGCTTAGAATTTTTAGAAATTAATAAAACTCTTAACAAAAAAGAAATATTATTAAATAATATTCTTAATAGCACAGGTGGTTCCCCGTTACTCAAATTGTTTCCAATTAAAAGAGTAATCACAAACCTAGCTGATTGATTGCAGCTCATTAGTTTAATAGTTTGTAATGTTTAACGTCATTAGTAGTATGATTAAATTTGTTTGCACTGTTTCGATTTTATAATCCCCTCTTTGCTTCCCTTAAAA
Organism: Himalopsyche tibetana; assembly: GCA_030503985.1. Lineage (NCBI taxonomy): Eukaryota > Metazoa > Arthropoda > Insecta > Trichoptera > Rhyacophilidae > Himalopsyche > Himalopsyche tibetana. The sequence goes on from JAPJYX010000022.1 coordinate 16,010,542, forward strand.
AGGAAAAATCCCAATCTGATTGATTACAACTCATTAGTATCATTAGTATCATTATCTGTTTGTTTTATTTCGATTCTACACCCCCCTCCTTGCTCCTCTTAAAAGGGAAAAAACCCAAACCTCCATTTTGTAATTTTATAATTTTAAAATGTTAGAATCAATCTTGCTTCATTACTTAAGCAAACTTTGCGATAGTAAGTCTGAAGATGCCTCTGAAAGAGGCGAAACACGTGTCACAGTTAGTAACACAATACGTGGAATAATCAAAGTTAATTTAAATTTTCTATTATTAATAATTTCTTTATCAATAAGGTTGTGGAAAAATCGATCGCCAACGGTTGATGACGAGTGCGTCGGAGAAGCAAACATATGCCTATCAATTTACCAAGCGAAGTATTAGTGCTATCACTTAATTACGAACGTGACTGATTTGCATTTCGCTTCATCATTCAGGAAGCAGCTTAGGTAAGATTTGCTGCTGAAACTATTTAACGGGATCGACAAATGGCCTATCAAAGAGGTACACAGTGCGACAGATAATAACCATGGGCACACAGTAGAACCACGATTTATCGTCTTACTCTATCGATCGTTTTGTCGCATTTTAATTGATGGAACGGATACAGTGCGTATATGACATCACAGCTGGGGCCTCCAATCCCAGGATCAGGAATCCCGACCAATTTTGCTATCTCGGGATTCAGTATAACACGCGAAAATTCCACGACACATTTTGAAAGGATGGACCTAAAAAACTAAGGATCTTCGAGTTGAGAATTATTTTGGAATCTGTCAACTCGTCACTTTTTTCTCCAGTCATCAATCCTGGAATCTCGAATAATTCTCGGATCAAAAGAAAGATCCGGGATTGAATGCTCTTATTACAGCTAACGTCATGGTATCATACAATATGTATTTGTACAATGTATAATTTAGATGATAAGGAAATAGCAGTTAATAGAAGGATTTTTCTACGATACTCAGCTGTCTTTTCAACCTCTCTTTTTTTGAAAGAGATTGTACAAGAATTTTGTCAAAAGGTTATCTAACGTACGTTAATTGCTTTTAAGCAGTTCAAAATAATCGTATAGTGTGCGCTAGTGTCGCCGCGTTAACATCGGGGTGCCGCATATACTGGCTTAATAATAAATAGACAATATAATTTCTCATAATTAAAAACCGCCTCTGTGGTCGAGTGGTCAACGTCGTTGGCTTCGGTTACGGAGGGCACGGGTTCAAATCCCGGTACGGACAGTTTTATAAATTGATTTTCCAATCGATTTATGAATTTCTGTTCGAAGGCATGGATGTATGTGATGTCTTGAATTCCCCCTCCCACCCATCCTATCCTATGAACGGGCGTATCGAGAGCGATTAGCTTATCACTAGTCTTGTCGTAGACTTATCCTTCTATCCCTACTCTCTTTGGAAAAAGAGAGGTTGAGCAACTGAGTAACAAGCAGTTCTCGTAGAAAGACTTCTGTTGAGATAAACTCTATTAGGAGTCCATATGCTCCACTTTGGGAGCGGACATGGTTAAAAAAAAAAAAAAAATATTTTGCGTTTTGTTTCTTCAGATCTTAGGGCCAGTATAAATGTTTCATGTTATTAGTTGTAGTACATATTATATTTAAACAATGTCATTCCAGAAAAAGTGAAGAGTAAACGATAGGTACTTAATTCAGTAACCGGTTGCCTGTTGGTAAAACTCTTGACCAGCGTTTCCCAACTGAATATAATTTACGGAACGCATTCGTTTTTTGAAGAAACCAAAGTGAAAACATTGAATGATTTTAGTTTATCACGGGTGAAAAAGTACCCAATTCAAATAGATTATTTCTAAGGTTAAATATTTTTGATCTTGCGTAAATCTAAAATTTTTCGCTACACAAAAGCTTTGACATAAAAAAGGGAGATTTTTCACTACTCACCACTATAGGTGTACTTTTCATAGTAACTAAGAGAGGTAATGTTTACTTATGCAATATTTTCTAAATCTCAGTTTAAGTCAATTTTCAAAGTCTATCCAGTATACCTAAATATTGTAACAAAAAAGTCTTCAATTTGCAATCAATTTATTTGTTAAAAGATATCTTTTTAGAAAACACAAAACAAAATACATAAAATGAATTTTTAAATAAAGCCTTTTAGCAAATAGAATTGTTGTAAATTTAAGTCAGTTGATATGTATACTAAATAAAAAAAGTTTAAAAAAAATCATTTACATACAATATATAAACTACATAATTCATTTTGTCGCAAATTCAACTAGAAACGCGGATTTTCAAAATATTAATCGTAATGATACAACTAAAATACTGCTTATTATTTATGTGCTTTGCAATTTAAAAAATGAATTTTCTATTGTAGTTAAAGCTTGAATCTTATGTCCCGGTGGATGCAATTGAAAAAGTTTATTCTGACGATAGCATAAAGCTGAAACAATTATCAAATATATCTTACAATAATTGTAGAACAAATTAGGTTGGAATTTTTACAATATTACAATGAAGTACTACCAAGTAAATAGTAATCCATTAAAAAAAGAGTACACTTTATTCATTCATTTTTTTTATATTAAGTGATTCACTCAGATATCCCAAGAATGCGTGATTATTTTAAGATAACAACTTGAATTTTACATCTTGAATAATTTCTAGCGTTGTGCAATAATTCTTCGACAAAATACCGAATCATCGCTTCTACAACCACTGAATTCTAGTATTCAGAAAAGTGTAAAACGTCGGTGATTCTTATCACAAAAGAATTGCTCGCGTGTCGGCTTGTAAAACCACTGCCACAAAAAGAGATGGTATATTTTTTTCGTTGTAAATGCGACAAAAACGGCTTTGAAATATATTCCTGGAATAAGTTTGTCAATTCATTTCTTTCTCGGTGCGTCATATAAAGTAGTGATTTCAATGGATCAGCTGTTTTAAAATTCCTGGTAAATTGACTCTATAACATTAAAGCATCGAAGGTATGTATTTATTCTTCTTCTTCTATGGTGCTGCATCCCAAGACGAGCTTTGGCCTTCGAGAATGTCTTACTACATCCATCACAGTTCTTTGCGTTGCTTCTACAGTCATATAATAAACAGTGGAATTCCGATTCATTGTTTAATAAGAGCACCCCAAAAACACAATAAATGATTAATTACTTAATACTTCTTATTTCCAGAGAAAAAAACATAACTGCTAAAAAGATAGATCGGAGTTCTCTTGTATATTTTAAAGGATTTAAAAAAATGATTTCTTTACCGAAATAATTGATTATTTTAAACTCAATATAAAATTCATGTATCTATATATTAATAGTCGATAATGTCCGTCCGTCCGTATGATTGTCCCCGATTTCCCTTTCCAAGATATATTTCTTTTACTTTTAGAATTTCTGGCTTATTCAATAAATAGGTTTGTAATTTATTTTCCACGCCAGTAAATTTTCTGTTACTTAAAAATGCAACAAAAATCCCCTCGTTTAGGTCAACGGGCTTACAGCTAGTCTTTTATGATTACATTATCCACATGTTCGCGTTTAGGGTAATCACTGTCAATGCTTGGTGAAAAGGCATTATAATATTCAGAAAATAAAATACTCATTTGTATTTACTGCTACTTGTATTTAATCAATAAGATCAGAACCGGTTTCGTTAATGATAAGCATTATGAACTGATAAGAGAAAACAATTTAACATTATGTTTGAATTAACCATTAGTCTCCACTTTAGCTTAGTTACCCTTTGATGAGTTTTGTAATTACATTCAACTGGTATTACAAAAAAAAAAAATCAATTTAGTGACGCTTATTCATATTTTCTACCTTTATTTGTAAATTCCTTTCAATGCCAACTGTTTATTACACATTTTTAATTTAATTTTGGTTTTGTATAAATAACACTGTAAAATTGTATTCTCGCATCAGTTGATAATACTCGTCATGAGCGAAATCAGTCCTGATCTTATTAAATAAAAGTGGGAATTAGTATAAATGTGTATTTTATTTTTTGAATATAATCAATACGTGACGCCAAAATATCATTTGAATATTCTGAATCTAGTAAGTAATCTAACACTAGTAAGTGCATAAAAAATTTGCAAATATTTATAAAAACTTTGGTGATATTATCAGTACACGTGTAACTAAGTATTGTAATCCTTAAACAAAAACAAAAATAAAATTTAATATTATATTTATCATTAAGTTTATAGAACCTACAACTTATCTCTTTACATCAAATGTATATTTTTGCGCAATTTTAAGCTGTAAAGTTTTTTTTGAACGCGTCTCTAATCCGAAATAATAATCGGGTGTGCTTACAGAATTAATAGAACAACGTAATCATTGAGTAAACTTCCAAGAAGTTCGCATGAGATACGAGTTTTTAAGCGTCATGTTAAATCAACAATACAAAAAAGTATTACCAATGGAGATCCGATCGATTAACAAGCAATAAAACATTCCATAAGAGCAATATAGAACCTTCTTTGGAAAAAAGCTGCGACGACTTTTAGCTTTAAGTCTTAAAGTCCAAATCGAGCGAGCTTTTATTTAAGTGGTTCGATGTGTAAATAAGCAAATTAATTATAAATAAAAAAACAATGAACTGCAGGTATGTAAGATATGTTACAGTATTTTTTTAAACATGTGTTTAAACAAAAAAAATCCTTTTATATTATTATTTCATAGATGTAATAATTAATTTTGAGAGTGTGTTTTAAATGTTTATGATTATTTTTTGAGAAGTCGTAGACATGAATTGTTTGTTCTTCCAATTTGTAGAACCAGTTTGCCAATGGATATGCTACTAGGGAGAGCTTTAACAATATTGGTTTGGATTTTGACATGTTACACGTGGATGTGGGTGATTTCCGTTGAATGCTATTTTTTATGTATTAATGTAGAGTTTGTTGGAGCATACTCAGTTGACTTTCTTGCCAAGTTTTTTTTCTACTGCTTTAAGTATTAAATTATATTATTTTTTTCTTCATTTTAAAAGTCTTAACTTTATAATTTGTCAATTTTGTCGAATATTAAATAAATAATAATACAATGGGATGATTTTCACCAATCAAATATACGATTTCTTTGGAGTACTGTTGTCGCATATGCTTATCGCTCGGCGTTTCTTACACGTGAAAATAAATACTTTGCAAATCCAGGAGCTGTCGCTTCATTCGTCTGAGGCAAGACAAGCTGACCCTGGACAGGTGAGTTTGATCGTCAAGGAAGCATCCCATTCATAATGTACTCAGTCTGGCAGACTTTTTACCTGGTCGCTGTTTTACAGGGAGCACACAAAATATTGCAACGAAAACATACTTTTTTTACTAAGCTCGCTTTTCATCAAAAAAACAACTATAATAGTCGATTTGTGTAGTCTAGCGGTAACAATATTGCCCTACTAATCAGATCAGTCAGGCTCGAGTACCAGTAAAGTCAATATTCTCCTCGAATTGCTGTCGAATGATATTTGACGTATTGCATAATATAAATTTGAATCACTTTAACACTTCCACTACGGTGATAAAAAATATTTCCGATACATTACTGACCCTTTAAGAAACAAGTAAAAAACACATTTTTAAAAATATGCGACTTGTGCTTTTACTGTCCATCAAAGGGCTGGGGTAAGTGTTATAAATGTTTTTCCATTTTTTTCTTTAAGGGCCAGCAACACATCGGAAGTATTTTTAGAACTGTAGGGGTAGTGCTAACTTTTCCCTCTCTAAGCTCAACAAATGCGACCCCAATACCAACATTTTCTTAAATATCTATTTTAATATGGGTGATACAATGTTTATAATTAAGGTATTCTTATATCATAGTTTTTTGGCCCTTTTGTAGTTTATATAAATACGCGATAACGCTTATCAGGTGATAAGCGCCCGCGATAACGATTATTAATAAGATAGCTGAGAACGCTGAGAACATTCGTCAGTTGTAAATTCACATGTGTGCTGGGATGACGTCTTTTTTACGCGCAACTTAAAATATGATTATTTATTAAAAAACCACAGATTTTTATAAAAAAAAATGTATGAGAAATGATGCAAAGAGATATTATAAATCCCTTGGACTATTCTTTTTTTGAAATTCATAAGAATAAGGCCAATAATGAGGAAACCACTAGGGTCACAAAAGACTCCCATCGGCTGACAAGTATTTTTCGAGTCTCCGAGCCGCAGGAGTTAACGGTGTTCACTGTCAATACTTAGTGGAAAGGCATTCTATTAAAAAAATCCCCATATTCATTTGTATTTATCTTTAATTTTATTTAGCAAGATTAGGGGTCCGGTTTCGATCATGCGATAATGCTCGTCACGAGCAAAACCTGTCCTGATATTGCTAAATAAAAATGGAAATAAGTAGATACATACCAATATTGTGTTTTTTTTTTAATGTAAACTTTAATGGTAAGTATTCTTTACTTTGTTTCAATTTTTTATATTGTATAAAATCGACACCTTCAACCAACAAAGCAATAACTGTGTAAGTAATTTTAAAGAAGAGTAAAATAAAACAGGCTTTATAAATTATCATTGATTAAAAATATTTTAACGACGTTTCTTTCAGCTTAGTTAGTATTTATCTGTTCGAATCCGTTCATCGCTACAGACACGTTCTTGGATTGAGTTTCAATCGATTGTCTTTGAAAACACATAATATGTATGTGATATCTTTATTCTTTCGCTCGTGTAAATTACTTTTGAGCCATATCACTGCGTAATGAAAGCATGTGACTCGCGGTATAATCAAAATTTGATTGTCCACGAGTTATTGGTTTCCTATTATACCTGCTATCGACAAAACAATTATTTCATATAGTACTAGAGTGGGAAAGCAAGTGATTCGTAAAGATCTAATTAAAACCCTACTTTAATTACTGACTGAGAGATCAAATAACCGACATAAATTTTATTTGATTTGCAATTATATTAACTGTTTTCCGATGTGAAATTCAAACACGTAAACCATTAAACCAAATTGACTGACTGACTGTAACCATAACTATGCTGTGTTTAACTTTCGAATGAATTAATCTGACCAAGTAGTGTACACATCATTGTATATCCTTTAACCACATCCTACAGGTGTTCCAATTAGGCGCTGAAGTCAACTAAGACTCGTATTTATGAACGAGAGCTTATCTTTTCTCTTCGGAGCTTTTACGCTAAAGGTGTTGTCACTCAACTAATGTCTGTAAGGAATAGATAAGAATAAATTAAGGTTACATTTAAATCTGTTACTTGATTAGAATCAAATACATTTTAAGACGAAAAATTTATTAGTGATTGAATTGACACGTATTTAGTAGAACTCCATTGTAATACCAAACAGACAGCTAATTATTTAGTTCTACAATATTTTTTAAATTTAGTTGATAGCTATTCCGGCGTATGACTTCATAAAAACTATTTTTAAGCCTGCATTTACTCAGCTATATATACTGGCTTATAAGACTTACATCAGTAATGAACAACCCACGAACCGCAGGCCGCATGCGGGCCGAAATGGCATTTATTGCAGCCCAAAATAACAAGTACTTCATCGCCAAATTTTTCATTGAATATGATAAAAATCTGTGTTTTGATATGTGAAAAAATTATGCAATTGCAAAGGTTCTAAGCTCAAGAAATGCGACCCACATTTTCTTAAATATATATTTTAATATGGGTGATACAATGTTTATAATTAAGGTATTTTTATATCATAGTTTTTTGGACCTTTTGTAGTTAATATAAATACGCGATAACTCAATAACGCGATGAGGCGATAAGCGCCCGCGATAAGCGATCGTTCGTAAGATAGCTAGGCTAAACTCGTCAGTTGCAATTTTATATGTGCGCTGAGATGATGTCTTTTTTACGCGCAACTTAAAATATGATTATTTATTAAAAAAACACAGATTTTTATAATAAAAATGTATGAGGAATGATGCAGAGACATATTTTAAAGTCCTTAGACTATTTTTTGTTAAATTCATAAGAATAAGGCCAATAATGAGGAAACCACTGGGGTCCTTAAACGATCCCCATCGACAGAGAAGTATTTTTCTAGTCTCCGAGCCGCTAGAGATAATCTGAATCGTAAATGATAGAAAACAAAATGTTATCCTTTATTATTTAATATGATTATATTTTCACGGGTATACGAAACTCATCTTTTTACACTAATATTTATTTTTAGTTGTATTAAGGGTTATATGTAGTAGTTGTGGGAACTTTATTTTTATTCATTTCAACGTCATGGGTAATTTAATTAATTTTAAGTGTTTTCGGAGCTTTTGATCAATTTGACGCCATTTTAAAGATTTTAAAATTAATCAATACCACATTGATGTGTTTGTCGAAAGTATTATACAAACTCTTTCCGGAAAATAACTTTTTTATCATTTAAAAATAAAACATTGTTTGCAGTATGTACTCAAGCAATTATTTTATAAAACAATCAGAACTATCATCGCAAAGCATTCATCTCGTTGGATAAAACTAATCTCGACTTTACTATGTATACAAATGAATCATTGAGTAGCAAAAAGCACTCTGGAAGCTTTTTCAAGTTTTCAGTAAATTACGAAAAACTGCTGTGCTTACATTATTATTTTTTTTACTTTTTTTTACCCATATCCACTCCCAATGTGAAGCATATGGACTCCTAATGGAGTTTATCTCAACAGATGTGTTTCTACGAGAACTGCTTGTTACTCAGTTGCTCAACCTCTCTTTTCCCAAATAGAGTAGGAATAGAATGATAAGGCTAGGACAGGACTCATGGTTAGCTAATCGCTCTCTGTACGCCCCGTTCATAGGATAGGATGGGTGGGAGGGGGAATTCAAGATATCATATACATCCATGCCTTCGAACAGAAATTCATAAATCGATTAAAAAATCAATTTATAAAACTGTCCGTACCGGGATTCGAACCCAGGACCTCCGTTACCGAAGCCAGCGACGTTGACCACTCGACCACACAGGCAGCGTACGTAACATTAAATATTCTTTGTGTTGTGGAATTTTTTGTACATGTCTAATTACATTTCTCAAACTTTTTGAGCCAGTGGCCCTCTTTTGATTCACATTTTTTCCGTTGCCTCCTTACCCATTCTAATTATTTTTTCAAGACTCAGGAAGAATACAAAACAACCCGCTACGGCTTCATACACTATGTACTTTCAGAATGTATTCTGCAGCGTAAGTTATTCTAGTTAAAACTTTCGTCAGAGATGGAGTAAACTTTTCGGGACCCTAAACACATTGATAGATTCTAGACTATTTTATTTTCTTCTTTCATTTAAAAAAGTTACGTCTGCCAGTAAAGAGTTTTTTTTAGGTCCTTTCTCTGAAAAAGTTACTACGAATTGGCAGATTCCAAAATTATTCAAAAGTGTGACCAGCTCCATCCTTTGGAAAAATTTGGTTTGGCAGTGAATCCAGCTCATTTTAAGCTCTAATTATTTAATGAAAATTTTTCGCGAGAAAGATTTTTGTTTATTATATTAAGAATGGCTGTGGCCCCTCAAAGTCTACTAACGTGTATCAAATGTTTGTTTAATTAAAATATTTTAAAATTCAAATCATTAGCAAGACGTTAAAATTTCATTAGAAGCTAGTTTCATAGCCAGTAATTCATTTAGACTTGTGAAAATCTTCGACGTGGTAAATACTAAAAGCCTAACAATTCTGGAGTGTTGTTTTTTTATTAACAATAGTCTTAAGCGAGGGTCTGATTTATAGGCTGTCAATTATTTATTCTGCCAATTGACAAGACCCTTAAACTGCAAGCGACTAATTGTTGGCTGTGAATTGCTGGTGATAAATTTAATTGGCTCTGTAAAACATACTTGAAATTTTATTTAGTTCAGTTGTTCCAGTAGAAGAAATTATACCGACATACTATAAAATAAATCAAAAAAGCAATTGGACAAAACAAAAAACACCTTGATCCTTATCTCAAGCAACGATAAATATATTTAATTAGGAAATCAAGAAATAATTCTGTCTTTTATTCCGCGATGTTTATTGCTCGAATTTTCTTCATTTTCAAACAATTTGCCGTCGAACCTAATTCTACTTTCCCTTTACGGAACGAACAGTATCGATCAATCTGTTTTAATTAGATGCAAGTTTTCCTCCTTAGACAGTAAGTGCTGATTCTAAAACTAGGCAATGGCGGATGATTGTTACATATTTGGAGAGACGCAAATTACATTAAGATAAACATACTCTAAAACATTGAGCCATGATACAATAAGGTCATTCTCGTCAAGTGTAGAGCTTCTTTGATACTTGTATTGATAATAAATTGTAATCAGGTATACATTTAAATTTGAATCGAATTTGAAAAGGATAAGCTCATGGGAATGCCAACAGATTAGAGTAGTAAGTTGGAAAATGCTCTTTTTCCAGGAAATTTTGGAAATAAATAGAGCACAGCTGCAAAGTCTTCCGATTTTAAATGAAATATTAAACTTTCCGGCATCTCCACTTCTATACCTTATATAATCATAAAATCATATAATCATAAAACCTTTGCCGACAAACAAATAATATAACTATTGAAACTACTTACTACTCAAATCTGATTCTCATTCCCATGAGCTTATCCTTTTCGCCAGCAATGGCCTTGGACTCAGTGATGCATTTATTTCTTATATAAACACGAAACTTTCATTTACTAAGCGTCAATTCAAGTTCATCCGTGCACTTAAATGCCTGAAGATGCCGAAAGACGAAACCCGGGTCGTTAGTGACAAAATCTGTGAGAATGTACATAGTTTTAACGATTCAAATTTAATATTGAAATTCCACCAAGCACCTTCAGTCGAAATCTTAAATTATAGGTATACATTTGTCAAATTGAACAAAACTTTCTAATTTTTCAAAGTAGCAATGTTATGATTAATTTAATTTTTTTAATACTTAAACGCAACGCACGTATTCAATAATGATCTGTGAGGAGTATAGACTTGCCGCAGTAGCTGAGTAGTCAACGCGCTGTTCAATTGCAGTGTTCACAAGTTCGAATCCCAGTACTGACATCACCACCCAATGAGATTTTACACCCATCTTACATGGTGTATTCCACAGCGTAAAACCCCAATTTGCTCACATTTAGGGTGTTCAGTGTCAATACTTGGTGGATTGGCATTATATTAATGAAAACGCAACATTCCTTTGTACTTCATTCCACTTTATTTAATAGGTCAGAACCGGTTACACTCATTGCGAGCATTGTCAACTGATAAGAAACATAATTTAACAATGCTATTTATACAAAAATGAAAAGGACTATCAATTTTTTTTCGGGAAAGTCTCGATGAAACATTCAACAAACAACCAAAACTTTGCTGCACGCACTTCAGTGTGCAGATTGTTAAATAAAATAAATGAATGTTCTCCATTCTCCACTGTCAATACTTAGTAGAAATGCATTATATTCAAAAAATAAAACACTCTTTTGTATTAATTCGACTTCAGGAACTGAAGATAAACTGTTGATAATGCTCGTCATGACCGAAACCGCTAATGATCTTTTATAAATTGAGTTATATTCTTAATAAAAACACAGTATTCCTTTGTACTTCATTCCGCTTTATTTAATAGGTCAGGACCGGTTTCGCTCATTGCGAGCATTGTCGCTGACAATTGATCAGTTGAAAATGCTCGCAATGAGCGAAACCGGTCCTGACCTATTAAATAAAGTGGAATGAAGTACAAAGGAATATTGTGTTTTTATTAATATAATGCCTTTCCATCAAGTAATGACAGTGAACACCCTAAAAATGAGTTATATTCGCTTTAAATTACACCAGCAAACTCTGTAAATGTCTTTTTATTTGTACTAGAAGCAATCAAGTCAACTTGCATAATATATGAATATAATATATACGGCTTGTTTTAAAGATTGTTGAAACATGAACCATGAATGTAATTTAATTGATGAAAATAAATTATTTTTAGAAATCAGTCTCAAACATGGCTTGACAGCATCCAAAATATCATTCCAAAGTAATGTAATGCTAAAAATATTTTAAACCATGTCCGCTCCCAATGTGGAGCATATGGACTCCTAATGGAGTTTATCTCAACAGAAGTGTTTCTACGAGAACTGCTTGTTACTCAGTTGCTCAACCTCTCTTTTTCCAAAGAGAGTAGGGGTAGAAGGATAGGGGCTAGGACAGGATTAGTGGTAAGCTAATCGCTCTCGATACGCCCCGTTCATAGGATAGGATGGGTGAGAGGGGGGAATTCAAGAGATCACATACACCCATGCCTTTGAACAGAAATTCATAAATCGATTGAAAAATCAATTTGTAAAAACTGTCCGTACCGGGATTTGAACCCGGGCCCTCCGTAGCCGACGCCAACAACGTTGACCACTTACTACACTAAAAATGTATATTGTTTTTCAAAGTGTTTAATTTTTTATCAAATTTGGAATAAGTCGTGTTTGCAAGTAATACCCTTCATATATTAAAATTGGGCTTCGACAAAGTTGCCGCCGAAAATTAATCGAAAATAACAAATTTGAATTGTTCAAACTATGTACATTCTCACAGATTTTGTCAAAGAAAATAACAAAGGTATAGTTTTTGTACATACAACTTCCTGGTAAGATAATTTATACTTTCGACAGTATTTTAATTGTGGAAGACGACACACTTCGAGCTATTTTGCCACAGTGGCAATAAATCTTGACCGTCCACATCAGTCTTACCAACTCTGATATATTATCAACGCTGCAGTTGGTAACTAAGCCCTGAATCTGCATACGTATAAAGGCTTATAGTAAATCTAATTCAGAATGAGATGTCTTTGTTTCGATACGTTGATAATGAGCCTATATCCAAATCAGGAGTTAGAACAACTTACAGTGTGGTAGGATCGAAGCAGTAATTGGTAACTTGTGGCCCGCCGGCCGAACACGGTTAAATAAACTTTTAAAACGCATAAAAATACATTTAACAATATTATTAATTGAAAACTATTGACATATGCGTAAGTGTTTTTGTGGGATAATATTTGGTGCGTTGGAAATCATTTACTGTACTTTTTAAATTATAATATTAAAACATATTGTTTATTGAATCATTTCCTTAAAAAACTAAAATTAATTGGACAGATTGTACAATAATTCATAACTACAATTGGGTTCATTACAGGTGAAGTAAGCCAAGTGGTGTTTTATAAAAAATAAGTTAAATGCGTTGTAATATTCTACACGTCTTAAAGTATCGTAAAAAAGAAGAAACTTTAGATAATTCTAATTGCAATATTTTTCTCTCAGTAAAATAAAAATATGCAATCAACCAAAACTATACTTAAAAGTGCAAGAAAAAAGTTTCACAATTTTACTATTGGCTCACTTCACCTCTAGAAGCTGCAATTTTAAAAACAGTTTCAATACTACTTACAATCCATCCTATTCATTTATTATTTTTTTTAACTATACAGTGAGTGAAATTTCAAAGTAATATATTTTTTAATAAATGTTCAAAGAATGATCAAAAAATTATAAAAAAAGATATTTAACATTTTAAATATATCCTTCAAATAACAATGAAAACGATAATTCTTTAATATGTTTGATAGATTCGGTAGTAAATAACCTTTAGATAGTTTGTCTGAAGATATTTCTTAAAGAGGCGAAACACATTTTACGATTTGTAGCACAACCTGTGAAATAGCTATCAATTTTAATTGTATATGACAACTCTACATATTATGTGGTGTAATGGTCAACGACTTTAGCTACCGGGACAGATATCTCGGGTTCAAATCTTTGCACAAACAACATTATTTATAAATCCATTTTTATTTTATATGTTGTCTATGCATTGGTGTTTTTGATGTTTAAAAAATCTCTTCTGCCCTTCTAGTCATAAAATAACGAGTACGATCAGTTAACGACTGGTCCTGTCTTAGACAAAGGTACATGCACATGTGGCTTGACGCAGGACGCTTACTACATACTCTGGAATTAACATCTCATGAATAATGAACAGGAGCAATTAAACAAGTCGGTCCGACCACCTATCGGACCCACAGGCCATGCCAACTTGAAAGCTACTAAGCAGTCACCAAATTTTCGGCGTCATACGGAGAAAGAGTTGACATACACTCTAGTACCTATGGACATTTTTTATAGAGCAATTTTTCGCATACTTAAATGCGAGTCGCCAAATCTTAATAGATTGTTCCCGGGACAATCCTAGCACAAAACTGAATGGTGTATAACGTTCGTTACGCCACGGGAAACGTCTGCTTACAGCGGTGGGCTGCCAATAAGTTAACAAGGGGCTCGATTAATCTCAAAGCAATTCTTGGTGTTTTGGGGAAGGAGTGAATTTTTTATCACTCGTATGAAACTATACGTAATATTTAAATAAGCAATCGATTGTTACTTAATACACTTATAATATGTAACAATATGCAATTTACTGTAAAACTATCAATGTAAATGGCTTAAAATGTACAAATGTGTATACTAAAACTGTCGTAGATAGTATTTAAGTCAGAAATTACAGTTGTATACCATTTTGATCTGAAAATATTGTTTTCTCTTAAATTAACAAGGGGTCGCCGGCCTTAGTCAAATTTAACATAAGGCTCACCCGAGCCCCTCCGAGCCCTTTCCAGCCCACCCGTGGTCTATTGGACAGAGATAAATAGCTGTGACAGGTGGTGAAAGGAATTGTGGCACTCTCTTTGTCTTATCACTTTGTCCCTACTATCTTTAAAAAAATAGAAATTGAGGAAAACTAAGAAGCAAGCAGCTAGAATTTTTTTTCTTGAGATACCTTTATAAGAAAGCCATTTTCTCCACATTGAGAGCGGGCATGGATATAAAAAAATATTGCATAAGTTGTCCAATTCGTGACTTCTCTGTTGACATATAATTTAGTTTCAATTTGGTAGAAATTAAAATTTTATGAAAGTCTTGCAAAAAAAGATTATTTGTACCTGAATGAAATCGACTAATTTCAGTTGATCTCCTTAAAACTTACATCGTATTTGAATATTTCTGTGGTATCATGATATGCAATTATACGAAAACTATTTTTTAAATTCTTACTGAATCTGAGTGCTCCACGATTTCTATTACAAAACATCTGTTTTGCAGTATTCAAACCATACATCCTGTCCTTAAATGGAAGTAGAAAAAACTCACTAGAAGAACCTGAATGTTTATATTTAAATCATTTAATCTGATAAGAGTTATATTGGTCACAAAAAAAAAGAAATTTTATACATACGAAAAAACTGTTCTGCTGTCGCGCAAAAAATATATGTTACACTGATTATCCGGATTAGACGTTGAACAATTAATGATTTCAATATCTCAAGCGACTTGACTATAATTATGCTGATATGTGTATTTATTTTGTCTTAAAGTATTCATTCATTACGAGAGACAAAAATAAACCAGGCGAAAGAATCACTCTGGTGTCGGTTTAAATATAAAGTTTTTTCTGCGCTATCGTGAGCTATTTACCCTTTGAGGTAGTGGTTTCCAACATTTATTTGAGTATGCCTCTCTTTGAAGAAAAAAATATCTTGGCGCCCCCTCATCCTTTATTTTATATCGACTGTGGAAAAGGAAAACGACGAATACTTTTTTAATCCATATCCGCTCCCTATACGGAGCATATGCTCACCACGAAGCTCCTCCACAATTCTCTATCTCCAGCCAGTCTCCTCGCCTCCTCCCAGGTCACCCCAGCGTCCCGTAACTCCGCCGAGTACATCCTGTGGATAGTCATCAGTGGCCTTCTACGACGCTGGGATTCATCCGGCCGGAAGAAGAGACAGGCAGGGTTCAGGCTCTCTTCAGGCATCCTCAACACGTGTCCAAGCCAAAACTTATGAAAAAACTTATGGTCAATCAACATGTATATGAATGATAACACTAAGTTTATAATAATGAGAGACGTATTATATTGTTATAATTATAGTAAAAAATATTAATTTTTAACAAAATATCTTTTTTTTTCATATCTACGTACTTTATTAATTTCTAGTATTTGATGAAACTGAATGTCTACCAATGATCGACTTTATAAATTTCTAATATCCGAAATCTGAAATTCATTACAGAATATTTAATATTATAATATATATCCATAGAACAGAACTAAGACAAATATAAGTCTAGTTATCAACTAGGTATAAGAAGTGAAAGCAGTTCTACGCATTTTTTTATGTTATATGAGTTGCCGAGTTGCTTAACATACTCTGGAGGTTTTTTTTTTGAGTTTTGAGTAAATTATGAAAAACTGTTTTGGGTATACATATCGGCTGTAAAAAGGAAAAAGAACGTAACCCACACAAAGCAAATTTTACAGGAGGCACAAAAAACGTGCTTTGATGATTTTGGGCCATATGCAAATTATGAATTATACACAGCCTTTAAGTGCACAGAGACTTATAAACTGGCGTTTAATTGACATAATCTAATATTAATTAAAGAAATTGTCTTGAAAAAACTTTTATTTCAGTGTTTTTTCTTGGTTTAAATTTTTTACAAGGTTTTACTTTTTCAAACTTAAAAGCTAAATTTGGATACTAATTCGGCACTTGCAGCTTGCATCCTTTTGATAGAACGTGTATCAAGTTTAAAACATTGTGAATATCAAAAAAAAAGCTGTTTTGAAAAAACTGTGAGTAACGTGCTTTTTCCTTTCCACAGCCGATATAGTAATAAAGACACGTTTTAAATGGTAAATACATAATACGTCAATACATATATAGACAGTTCGTGCCTCCCTTTGCAATAGTCCGTGTCTTCCAGGTTGGAAATCGCTGCTTTAAGAAGTGAAACCTTTCCGATAAATTGACAATGAAATTTTGAAATTTTCTCCATCAACTAAATACATACATAAGCTGTCCAAAGCTGTAATAAGCTTTTGCTCTATCAACAAAGATGATTCTTGTTATTTATTTTAAGCTATAATAAATAATTGAAAATGATATCTACATTAATTGTTTTCATATTATGGCGCAATCTGACAGCCATGACTATTTTATAAATTGTCCAATTAAAGATTTTCCACTTCACTAAATTATCCATACAATAAATATGACCCTATTAGTTACTAAATATTCTTTTTTAATTGGATATTTGGTGTCTATATCAATCAAAATATAGCGTGTGTTTTATTATAATATATTAATCACTTTTGAGTAACGGCTATCGAACCGGGAGTATCCTGCTGTAAAACCGCACCCGATTAGGGATGGTGCGGCACTCGTTACTTTACAACCAATACTGTACCATCGAATCTTTAAGGCAGGCTCTTTCAAAAGAAATTCCGACTCGGACTACACAACACAAAACAGTCTTCAATTTACAATCTCGAAATGTTTTGGAAATCATGCAACAAATCAAGCATTCCTATATATTTTACTTTCAGAGAAAGTTTGTATATGATGTCATTTGACTATGCATTGAAAGCGATAAAATTAACTGACAACGCTGAAAATAAATTCATATAGCTTGTTAATTAGATAAGATAAAAAATATTGAATAAATTACTAAAGAACCTTACGTAAAAAAAATATTAAAAACCACTAAATAAATATCCAAGCTTTTTCATTTATCTTTAATGTAATTGAAATTTGAAACTGGAAAGCTACGAAAACATTTTGATACTAGAGATATAATGTTTTTGAAGGGGGACCTGCTTATAAATATCAAAATTATTAATTAATTGAAAAATTACATTTACAAGAATGTCTAGTGCAGGCGTGGAGAACTCGCGTCTTTTTGGCTACTCTGGTGCGGCCTTCTGGCTAATTCTATAAATGTATGTAAATTCGTAAATTCCTGACATATTCTGACCGTTAAGTCCTGTTTCCTGTTAAGTCCTGTTTGTTGTTTGGTTAAAGTTTTATCGTTTATATTTAATTATGACTAAGCTATTTATTTAGCTAAACAGCCTACTCAATTTTTACTTTAAAAAAAGGTTGATAATTACTTAATATCGTTTATAAAATTATGTTAGAGATTATTTAAATATTAAACTTTTGACCTGGTATATTTTTTCTATATAGCTAACTTGTGACGATCATTAAGAAAGTTTAATCAGTTCTTTGAAATTGTAACGATAAATACGGAATAAATACCAGAATAAAGGTAACGATACTTCCCCTATAAGCACATCTCTACGCGTGATCGGCAATAAGCCACGCCTTCCACACTTAAAGACTGAATGTGATTGATAACTAAAACAGAAAAATGTTAATTATTTGAAACGTTAAAATCTAATCGGTTTCAAATAAATTTTGTGTAAAATATAGCCGATATAATTTTTACAGACTCAAATATATTAAGTATCTGAAACCTCAATTTTATTGCTAAGACAAACTTTTTCTTTTTTAGCTTATCACTATATTCTTTGGCTTAATTCTTTAGTATAGTTTCATATATATATTTTTTAATATTACTTAAAGTTACACGAGAAAACAAAATTATTGTAAAAAAACTTTGTAAAAATTACCTGCAATTATTTTTGAATATTGTATTTATTGTTGGTTTTCAGTAATCACTAGATTAAATCATTGATTACTGATTTCTCCATTTGTAATGTTAAAGAAATGTTTATAGAATATGTATATTTTGATAAAAATATTACAGGCCAGTAAAAAAAGTATTTTATATTTTGTTTTACCGACTGTAGAAAGGAAAAGGTCTTAAACCCACAGTTCCATGAAAACAGAACTTTTTTCGATAATCACAATGTACATAACTTAATGCACGTTTTATTAAAAAATGGAAGCTGCAATTGCCGAATTACTATTTAAATTAAGCTTTTAAGTTTTAAAAAAGAAGGACATGTAAACAAAGCGACCAGGAAGACATACACAAAGGTTTTTCTTAGACAATGTATTAAATTAAAATTAGATTGAGTCAATAAAATACCAGTTAATCATTTTTATGTGTGAGTTACGTCTTTTTGGCTTTCTACAGTCTAAATTTAAGTAAAATCAGCTATACATGTATGTAAACATTCTCAATTTTTTGGCCTACCAAGCCGATTTGTTATTTCAAATTTGGCCCCTTGCAAAAACGTAATTTTGACCCAAAACCAAGAATCTTCATCGCTTAAAAGTGTGTATTTTATTATTTTTCACGTTACATGGTCATTATAAATATTCAATAAAAATAGCTCGTGGTTATTGTGGTGGCTATTTGAAAAATCTGTTAGTTCTTACATCACAAATAGTAGCTTGATCCAAGCTTCTAGTATGACAAGCCTTGCAAAATAAGAGCTTTCTAAAATCGAAGTGATCGATGATATGCGTTGAAAGTTTCGACAACGTTTAAATAATAATATTAATACAACCGATATATGATTTAAGCTTGCTTGTTTTACCGGTTCATATCCCAAAGGCTCTACGGCTGCTAATTAATTTAAATTCAAATTGATGATAGTGCCTAAGTACACCTGACGTACAACCTGTCCATTGTGATATTATGATAGCTTGCTGTGAGCTTAAACGTGATCAGATTCCTTATAGACTTATGCATACCGATTGATGGTGCCAATATATTATACTACACCTTCAAGTTTTGCGTGCTAGAGGAATTGAATCACCAAATTTTAACATTGATATTATATGTGCATTGATTTTTTAACGCAATTTTTTTATACAATTATCTCATCCATTTAAAACGAAGAATTAGAAACTGATTATATTTCAGTTGAATTTGGAATTTTACGAAAAGATAGGTGGTGGTAAAACGATATGGGCTAGAACAGGACCACTGGTTAACTAATCGCTGTCGTTATTCTCTATTATTTAAGGATTGAAATGGTAGGAGGGAATTTTTAGACATAACTTATACTGGTGCCCTAGGACAGAAATCGATAAAGCGATTGAAAAAATGCTAAGATCCGTCACAGATGTTCTTGTTTTGATGTTCAAAGAAATAAGACACATTTTTAAAGAAGTTTGACAGATAAAACTTGAAATAAATTCAAGTGCTAGTAAGTTACAAATATATATTTTTTTTCTATTTAAAATTCGGTGTTTGTGCTTTCTCGTCGAGTTTACTTCGAGTTAAAAAAATCTTTCGTATTGTTGTTAAAATTGTATTCAATAAATATAAACATATTTTTATGAAGAAACTTTCTTATTGTTTAAGATATGGGCATGCTGAAGCTCATGAAACGTAATAAATGGTGAGTTTTAATTAAATATATTTTCATACTCATTTTTGAATTTATTATATTTTATGTCTGTAATAGGTGAGGTAACAATCTTGTTTTTGAAAGCAGTCAACCAGTTATTTAAAAAGTAGTGACTTGCTTTAGATGTCAAATGTTAACAGTGTTTATATACAAATACAATAATACAAATCTTACAACTTGGATGGTAAAATAAAATAATTTGAAAAAGAAAAAGTTTGAATGAAAATATATTTTTTTAATTAGAATAATAATGACGATTTTATCGTCCATTTTAACATATAACAATATGTATCGAAAATTATGTGGTACAATTCATCCAGGTTTTAATTTGACCACTCGTCGATCTCTCTAAGCGTTTCATGATAAATGGCCAAGACGTGTGTATTTAAAAAAATATAATATGGCACTTATAAAAAATGTCGGTTACATTTTGGTAAACCAATACTAAAAATTACTTGTGCAAATACTCGTTAGCCACACAATTGAACACGAACCCCATATTAAATTTTATGACATATTTTACTGCAAGAACGTGTGACCACATTAGTACATAAACATTTTAAATGTGAGATTTTTTTCTTCTACTGCTTACAAGGTTTTAGATGACCGAGAAGAAAGCAACAGTCAAATACAAAAAAAATAAGTATAATTGGAATATAATAATAAAAAAATTAATTACATTGCAATTGAAAAAATGGAAAAGGAAGTAACCATTAGAATATAAATACAAATACACAATATATACAAATTACTGCACGACCTATAAAGTGAAGTAAGCTACAATTTCATAATTATTATCTAATTTAGCTTTTAGGATTGAAAAAAGAAAGACCTGGGAATTTTTTTTTAACCATGTCCGCTCCCAATGTGGAGCATATGGACTCCTAATGGAGTTTATCTTAACAGAAGTGTTTCTACGAGAACTGCTTGTTTCTCAGTTGCTCAACCTCTCTTTTTCCAAAGAAAGTAGGCATAGAAGGATAGGGCCAAGACAGGATTAGTGGTAAGCTAATCGCTCTCGATACGCCCTGTTCATAGGATAGGATGGGTGAGAGGGGGGAATTCAAGACATCACATACATCCATGCCTTTGAACGGAAATTCATAAATCGATTGAAAAATCAATTTATAAAACTGTCCGTACCGGGCCCTCCGTAGCCGAAGCCAACAACGTTGACCACTCGACCACAAAGGCGGCTAAATTACAACCTGGTAAAAGAACTTACACTCATGCTTTTTTATAAAACAACTTATTTAATTAATACAAGATTAAGTAATTAAAATAATAGTTTATTCGTCTCCGTGAACTTTGAATGTATATATGATATTTAAGATTTTTCAAAATTACTAAACAACGTTTTTTGTGTGTTATGTCCTTTTTTCTCTCTAAGGTCGGTATAAAAATGTAATATTTAGCTAAAATAAGACTTATTGGTTATGTATTAATATTAGTTTGGTCATTAAAGTGCCGAGTTTATTTTTGTTAGTCAATGCAATAATCTGTTAATCATTTTTCGTGCGATATTTATTGATATATACAAAGAGTTCAGCACACTGATGATATTTAGAGTTTTTAATTCACGAAAACTTTTAAACATCGTCTGTGTTTTTTGAAAAAGATAAATTTACTTAAAGTATTATTTTTTCATAATATTTCAAGTCGGTTATTATTATAAAGTGCAATAAAATAAGGAAATGAGAAATTTCATTATTAAAAAAAAACTATACCAACGTATACATGTTTTTGGTTTACCTTAGTACAAATGTTAAATAACTAATTTTGCTAAGTTAGCTAAGAATGAGCTTTCACAAATTTACCACCGAATCAATGAAAAATATTAAATTAAATTTCGTTTTATTTTACACGATTTTGATTTTTTCTAACATGATTTATTTGCCATTTTCACAAAACACAAATTTGTTGATTGGATTGGCATTTACTTGGTAGAACTCAATTGTAATACGGAAAAAAAATATCACAGAATTCAGTTAAATTTTTTTTAAATCAGTTTATATCTATTTCAGCTTATCCCATCATCAGATAAGCATAGTTCTGACGATGGCGAAAGACGAAATTTTAAAAAAATTGTAGATCTAAATACCTTGATATTTTTTACCGTAAAACACAAATGGTAAATTAATTTGCCCAGGGAAAGCTAAGCGTACGTTTTTTACACGCTTTTTTTATTAAATTCAAAAAATATGTAAAACATTTTTTTTGTATTTTACATGTTTTTTTTAATGCGGCACTGTTACTCTCTTGTCGTTTTTTTTTGTCTGAGTACTTTCAACCGCTTCGCGTCTAAATATAGGCTCAAATTAATGATCTGTGACTAATGTGAATGAATTCACCGCTGATCATTATCAGTATCATTTTATACATGAAAGATCAGATGTCAGCTGAAGTGAAACAGTTCATAAAACATATTATTACTTATCAAATAAAAAAAACTAGAGATGGGAACAGCGTTTATCGTTTTTTTAAAGTAACTTTAAATAATAGTCATTACATGTAATTAAAATTTTAAAAAATCGGGTCCTAGACCCAGTACGAACAGCATTTTTTCGATCGATTTATCGATTTCTGTTCGAAGGCATCGGTGTTTGTAATGACTTAAAGTTATTTCCCACCATTTCTATCCCTTGGGCGTAGCGAAAGCGATTAGTTAACCAACAATCCTGTTCTAGCCTTATCCTTCTATTAATAAAAACACAATAATCCTTTGTACTTTATTCCCCTTTATTTAATATGTCAGGACCGGTTTCGCTCATTGCGAGCATTGTCAACTGATAAGAAATATAATTTAACAATGCTATTTATACAAAATTGAAAAGTTATACACAACAATTGGCATTGAAAAGAAATTGCCAATTACATTAAAGTGATTCTAAAATAACACAAAATTAAAATGTTCAACACATCTAACATATAATTAAAAAGTCATCCCAGATTAATAAATTCAGAATGGCGAAAAGCAATTACAAACATAATTAAAATTTGGGAAATTTTTGACAAAGTGATAAAATGCTACATTAATAAAGTGAATATGCTTAATGATATGAATATGCTTAATGATAGTTTTATGTTTAAGTAGTTGGTGTGTTCATCACTTAAACAAAATCGACAGCCAGGAAGATTCTGAAAAACAAATTTTTCAAAGACCATATCAATTCTAACAAAAGAAATCTATATTTATTTATTTTTTTAATTTATATAAAAGAATAGTTAACAAGGGCTAATGCAATGGATAAACATATTTGACATATTAAATAAAGTGGAATGGAGTACAAAGGATTATTGTGTTTTTATTAATATAATGCCTTTCCACCAAGTATTGACAGTGAACACCCTAAAAGTTATCTTTCTATCTCTACTACTCTCTTTGAAAAAGATTTAAAGACTGAGTAACGAAAAATTCTCGTTGAAAATATATGTTGAGATACTTCCATAAGAGGGCTATATGCCTCACCAATGGAGCGGATATAGATTTAAAAAAAAACGAGATGTAACGTAATGGGTAAATTAATATTTAAACTTAAACCGGTTTTATTTTTTGATGACCCTATTCTAAGCATACCGTATGTTTATTTTGGGTATGTGTTTATGAACTTAAAAAAAAACACTTTAAGTGTGTTCACTCTCAATAATTCTACGTTTTTTTAATATGATCATGACCGGCTTTGCTCATTGCGAGCATTTTCATAATTTTACCAATCCTGGTCGTATTAAATAAATAAATACAGGGGAAAAGTTGAGTATGCAGAAATGTGTCACGTAGTATATTTGTGCATACTTACTTATAATTTTTTTGTTGTACTTAGTGCCTTTTATTTCTTGTATTTATTTATTTATTTATTTAATTAACATTCTACAAGGTTGAAAAATTATAAATTTAAAACTTTTACAATGAAAAAAAATAGTATAATTTAATATTAAACGCAGTAAAAAAAAATTGGCAAGGAAGTCAACTGAGTAAGCTCCGACGAACTCTACTTTAATACATAAAAAATAGTATTCGTCGGAACTCACCCACGTCTACGTGGAATATGTCGACATCCGAAGCAATATTGTTGAACACCGTTAAAGCTCTCCCCAGTGGCATCCCCATTGGCAGGCTGCTTCTACACCTTGGGAGAACAAACAATTCATGTCCACGACTTCTCAAAAAATAATCAGGAACATTTAGATTCACATTCTCAAGAATGGGGGAATTCTCATTTTGGCCTCGTATAAGTCGAAAGAAATATATGGCCAGATATATTTCTCTTTGAACGTTCAAGCTGTTAAAGTTAAGCATGCCTAAGAGAAAGTCAGTTGGATAAAGCCATGGGTAATATCCATACACCCTCATATAGAGAAGTCTCAAAAATTTCTTCTGAATCTTCTCCACCATAAGGGTATATTTCGAGCATCTTGGGGCCCAAATAATTGACCCACTCTCAAGCCTGCTTCGAACCAAAGCGTTGTACATTAATATTAGAATTTTAACTCCCGAAAAGGCTCTGGTGGTACGGATGATAAAGCCCAACATTTGCAATGCTTTTTTGCAAGTAATCTTAATGTGATTATTGAATGTTAGTTTGCTCTCAAATTGTACGCCAAGATCTTTGACTGATGAAATTCGCGAGAGAATTCGGCCATTCATTGAATAACATTGAATAAATAACACTCGCGACCTTCTTGTAAACGATAAAAGATTGCATTTATCAATATTGAAATCGAGTTTGTTACACCGCCCCCAATCTATTATATTATCTATATCAGACTGAAGACGATGACAATCATCTAAGGTGACAACCTTCAAAAAAAGTTTCAAATCAAAATTTAGTACAAAAAAGTGTTGTATTTTTGAACTCAATATATGTTTTACGCAACGGTTTCTTGTAATGAAGCACCGAACAATGAAAGTACACGTTTATATACTTTTGTAGCTTTAGAAGGCATGTCAGAATATTTCGTTTTAGAAGTCTCTAATATCAAATGACCAAGAGTCATATAAAATATCTCGAATCTCGACCTATTTTATTCGTGGAAGATTTTTCTATCAGTGTTGCCGGTAGCGAAACAACAGCAATATTAAATAACACTAAAAAAACAAAACGAAATATTCAATACCTGAAAGAAATCAATCAACAGTCAGAATTGCCAGGTGTCTTGTTATGGGAGTGTATTAGTTCGTATAGCGTAAATTGGAAAGGCTGATTCATAACATACTTTGCTGAGTGTTTCAATTCATTGCGTTGATGAGTTTTGGGTATTTATATTCACATAAGTATAGTTAGTTTTAAATAAACATGTATAAAAGTTAAAAATAATTCACTAATTAAATTATCAATTTTAATCAGCGGTATTCAACTCAATCATAGTCACCAGATGCTTTTTCAAACATCTGGTATTGTTGGTAAAGTATTTTGGATAAATTTGTATTGTTATGTACTTAAATTTATGTAATGTCACTTTATTATGTTTAGTATGTGGTATATTTACGTATTACTATTAAGTATGCTGCGGCTTACGTAATGTAAAAAAAACCAACATGCAGTCCAGACGTAAAAAAGATTGAGTATCTCTGATATATGCTGTATATGCAAGGGTGTGCTGGAGGGGGCTCGGAAAGCCCCATGTGATAATTTTGTTAAATTTTACTTAGGCCAGCGAATCTCTTGTTAAGTTTTTTTTAACAAAACTCAGATCAATTGCAATTTTATATACTAAGTTGGTTTCCCACTTCCACCCGTTGTTTATATGCATCCATCTTTTAATGGCCGCTTTTCACAACGCTATCGACAGAAAAAAGAGTCTACTTCTCACATTTCATGACCTAAGCAGACCTGCACGAGACTGATTTCGAACCACGCACCAGTCTGCTTGAAAAAAATAAAATAATATCTAAAAAAAGTGTGACTAGCTCAAGCCACTTAAATCAAATTGATACTTTCTAATATGACATACAAGACTTGAATTCTTTTGGAAATTTCTATTTAAATACATTGATTTCGGTGGTATAATAAAAAAAGTCCAGCTATTAATATAAATAAATTTAGTAGCATCCGATTGCTTTTATAATAATTACGCATAATTGTAAAAGAGTGACTTACAAAAATCACTCTTTTTTTGAACACCGCGAATAACTCTCAAATTAAACAAATCTCTTAATAATGTATAGGCAACCCACCGCTGTGTATATTACTTCACGTTTTGATCCGATTGGCACAAACGTAATATGATTTAATTGTAATATGGTATAAATATCAAATTATTTAGTTCTAAAAGAATTATAAGATAAAGATGATTTTTTCAATATTCATTTGAAATCTTCCACATTTCTTTCATTTCTCTTTGAATTAATTTTGAGTAACTTTAAAGTTTCAATTAAAACCCTCCAAGGACGAGCGTCACCATATGGTCACACAAAACACCGTTGTCTATTGATCCCACTATTCATACTTTTTCTACCTGAATATCGTTGCTTTCGCTCATATTTGGTTAAGAAGGGTACGGACTACAGTTAGTCATCAGCCGTGGGAACAGGAACGGTCTCTAAAAGCACATGTGATTTTTTGAATTTCCGTTTTTTTTAATTTACTTTTTGAAACTGTGAGATATTTTTTTATAAAAACATAAAATTATTTACAGTTATTTTGCTAATATATTTGTTTTGAAATTATGGTGATCTAAAGAGGTCAAATTGTAAATATTTAAAAAAAAATCATGTTTAGCTATATTTCAACCCCGAATGTTTGCAAGCCCATACGGTCACTTTTGTCCTTACTACTGTCCGTACTCAATATTACACGGTAATAAAAGGATGAGCATGATCATATAGTTACGCGGAGTTTCTATACAACGACTTTGCGTTTTTTTTTTTTTTAATTTTGGATAGGAATAAAAGTTATCCGTGACTTCAATATGGCTTAGAAAATATTTTTTTTATCGGAAAAAAGCTCTCGTCTCTGGAGGGTTAAGTGTAATGACATGCTTTATTTTTCTATTTCTTGAGTGTCAAAATTTGTACATATCGACTGTGGAAAGGAAAAAGGACGTAACCCTCAATTTTCCAAAACAGGTTTTTTTCGATAATCACAATGTATACAACTTGACACACGTTCTATCTAAAGGATGGATGCTGAAAATGCCGAATTAGTATCTAAATTAAGATTTTTTGTTTGAAAAAGATGACCTTCTAAAAAATTAAAACTAAGAAAAAAGACTGAAATAAAGGTTTTTCCTAGAGAAATTCTTGAATTAATATTAGATTATGTCAATTAAACACCAGTTTAGAAGTCTCCGTGCACTTCAAGGTTGTGTTTAATTCGTAATTTGCATATGTCACAAAGTCATCAAAACAAAATTTGATATGTGTGGGTTACGTCCTTTTTCCTTTCCACAGTCGATATGTAAGTTATTGCCAAATCAAATTTGAAAATAACAGTCTAAGTTTGTTTTAATTGCTTAAATCTCAATCGGACACCCCGGTGTCCAAGAAATTTAAAAAATTCAATACTCAGTATTCCAATAAAATAAAAGCAATCTTTTGATAAATATGTGTAGTGCCATCTATACTGAGTCAATATACGTTTTTAAAATATCGAATTCGAGCTTAGATTAGGCAAAAAAAATCCCTCAAAAACACGCAGATGAATGATTTATTTGTGCGGTATTCAATTAATCAAAAGAATGTCTGCTACTAAAGTAAACCACATTTATCTTATTTTAGTAATTTCTAGCTATAATTTATTTACTGTAAGGAATAAATACAATCAAATGACAATGGAATGTTTATAAAGGCAAAAATTATTTTCGAAGAACCAAACTTGTATCAAATTTGAATCGTTAAAATTATGTACATCCACACAAATTTTGTCACTAACGACCCGGGGTTCGCCTTTTGTCATCTTCAGGCGTTCAAGTTCACGGATGAACTTGAACTGACGTTTAGTGAACAAATGTATCGTGTATAATAAATAAATGCATCACTTAGTCTAAAGCCATTGCTGGTGAAATGTATTAACCCATGGGAATGCCTACAGATTTGAATGGCGAGTAATTTCAAGAATTATATATATTTGCCGCCTGTGTGGTCGAGTGGTCAACTTTGCTGGCTTCGGCTACAGAGGGCCCGGGTAACAATCCCGGTACGTTTTATAAATTGATTTTTCAATCGATTTATGAATTTCTGTTCATAGGCATGGATGTATGTGATGTATTGAATTCCCCCCCTCTCAGCCATCCTAGCCTATGAACGGGGCATATCGAGAGCGATTAACTTACCACTAATCCTGTCCTAGCCCTATCTTTCTATCCCTACTCTCGTTGGAAAAAGAGAGGTTGAACAACTGAGTAAGAAACAGTTCTCGTAGAAACACTTCTGTTGAGATAAACTCCATTAGGAGTCCATATTCTCCAAATTGGGAGCGGACATGGTTTAAAAATATATATATTTTTTGCTGGAAAATTTATAATCATATTTACTTACATATAAGATACAAGAGTGAGGAATTTGGCAGATTTACCTGCTCATTTACAATCGGTAAACTATTTAACTGTATCATATTTATTTCAAACTTGTATTGTTTACTTCTTTCTAAATATATTGTGGATTTAATTGTTAATGTAACATTTTAAAAAATACATTGCTCATCTCTAGAAAAATATATCTCACTCAGTTCATGATAATGATATATACACGGTTGTATGCGTTGCGAACTTCGGCAGAGGCATTATCACCTATAATTGAAAAATTTACACCGCGTGATTTCACCTGGGCACGTGTGGGCGGCCTGACGGCATTTTTGCTGCAGTCAAACGATTGAATTCTATTATATTTATGAATAACCAAGCACGGATACACGGCTCAATAATCTTTTCTTTTGTGAATGAAACAAGTATAACGGATTAATTTTGGCGTTGAAAAGTAGTTCTGTCTGATAGACATGTTATTAAATATCCAATGGAGAATGTAGACTGTATTTGTTGGTCTATTTATATGATGAAAAAAGTGATCTGCAGTTTTGTTGTGCTTAAGATTTTTTTTGATTACTTA
Source organism: Himalopsyche tibetana (assembly GCA_030503985.1). Taxonomy (NCBI): domain Eukaryota; kingdom Metazoa; phylum Arthropoda; class Insecta; order Trichoptera; family Rhyacophilidae; genus Himalopsyche; species Himalopsyche tibetana. Next base: position 16,039,784 of record JAPJYX010000022.1, read on the forward strand.
TATGAATAAAAAATAACGTATTTAGACACATCATTAGATTCTTTATAATGTTTGTATTAAACTAACTTTCTATGTGTTTGGTATTTTGTTTAACAAACAATGAAAAAAAGATTGTTTGTAAAATAAAATTTCTTCAACACTTTCATGTTATTTAGTTGATTTATACATTCAATTTAATGAAACTTTTAATATTGTATATTAAAGCCGATTGAGGATTAAACATTTTATAATAAGAGGTTTTAACCGGGCGAAAAAGGAAGGATGTAATAAAATATTGTAGAAAAATATTTTCAAGCTACCAAATACTGAATACAAGTTATTTGAGCATTTATTTTCAAATAATTTGAAAAAATTTTCACCCAATAAAAACCCAGTTACCGAGTCTCACAACTTCTTTTTTCCAACGAAGGTTACGACAAAAACGGGTCTATTGATTAACTAATCGCTATTCCTACTATTTTTTTTTTCGGAGTTTTTTTGTGAAGTTGAAGTACCTTGTCGCCAGGAATCGTGGAGTTAAGTTTTTTTTTTCCAAATTTGGAACCGGAGTCAAAAAAGTCTTACGATTTTAACTCATTTTTTATATCATTATTCTATACCTCATTTTAAAAGTTAAAATTATGAATATATACTAGAATTATTTTAGTGACTTGAATGGTCTAATGGCATATATATATATGTGTGTATAAGTTGTACGTAAATGATTGAAAAATTCAGCTCAGAGTTGGTTTTTAATTTAAAGCCGAAGTCGTTTTTTTTACACGTCTAGACAACCCTGGTTTTTTTTTTATCGTGAATGTGAGAGGGAATTTCAACTACAGCAAAACTATTCGTCACCGGAATTAAAACTTATAAACACATCAAATGAAGCCAACGAAGTACTCTACTCGGCAATCAGCACGAATTATTTTTCATTGTTATTCAAATTTTAATATATTATAAGATTCAACGAAGCTTATTGATCGTTATCAATAGATTAACAACCAATTATTAGTACAACTTTAATCTTTTTTAAAATGATCATAACTGGTTTTATTTGGTTGATTCGTTGAAAATTTCTCACGATTAACAAAATCGGTCCTAAGCTATATAAAAATAACAGAAATTATTTGAAAAAAAGTGAATCGTTTTTATTGAAAATATTGAGCATTTCAGACATTGCCTGCTACGTATTACATTTAAATTATACCGCAAACTGTGATAGAACAATGTTGTTAAGATATAATATCATTTTGATCAGGTGTGAACAAACTAGTTCCCTCCCCCCCTCTCTCGAAGTCTCAATACAAAAATAATAATACACATTGATTTATTTTTATTATTGCAAATCATTGCATGGAATAATTATTTGGTATGTTTATTCTCACCAAACCGTTTGGATGTTCTGTTAGACTACATGTAAAAAAATGAATTGGATCCGGTTTTTCAATTTTGATTTTTTAATTAAAAATATTTGATACATTACAAAACTTCAATGCATTTCTATACATAACTGGTTAGTAATCACTTATCATTTTATTCATACTAAAAAATGGCTTAAACACTTTCTGTCAATTCGTGATGGGCTATTATAGAATGAAATAAATTTTAAATTGCAATCGTATAAGTAATAAAACACGTTTGATTTGATAACTTCGTTGAATTATCTTGCTGTGTGACACTAAGTATAACTCATGTTTTGGTTCTTTGAAGAACGTCGTATGTTTTAAAATAGCATTAAATTCAATTCGAGTTGACAGTAGAATTCAACATAGTCAACCAAGATCAACTTAAAAAGCAAATGTATTAAAAACTTTAATGCTGTAGATGTGAAATCAAATTGCTTGATTTAAAATAAGCATTTTACTTGTTGACTTATACATTTATAAAATCAAGGTATATGGATTGCAGACATCAGAATTAATAACATGAAATCTTGACTATATCATGATTATAATTAAAAACGCAATCGATTCCAAAACGACGTGTAATTAACAATTATCCTTCGATTTTCTCATCTGTACAATAATCGAGTCGTCGATACATGTCGGTTATTCTTTTCTTTTCAGGTGGGATTTAAAATAAATTGTCTTTATTATAAATCATAAAAAAACGTTTATTTTTGTTCAATATAACAGTATTAAAAATTTATTGACAAAGCGTCATTTTATATTTCTGCAAACCATTTTTGTGAAATAGCGTTATTGAAAAGGAGTAATTTTCAAACGTTGTGCCAAATTTTCCTAATCCACCACAAATTAATCCAAAAAATCAAGAGAGAACGAGATAATATAGTTGGTAGTTTCAATAAAATATTGAAATTGTGGCGAATCGTTCTCTTTCTTACTTTGATACTGCTCTTACATTGTTTTATCAATAGCCAGTAAAATGGGAAAACAATAAATGTTATAATTATGTATCATATTTAAAATCAAACGTTGTATCATATTTAATTTAAATCCATTTCTTCTTTGTAAACGAACGAGAAAACAAATATATAGTAAAAGAATCTTCTGAATTTCTGACACTGCTTTGGCGATAAAAAGTAGAGCTAGACAACAAATAACTCGTGATGAATCCAATTTTAGTTTAACGGAGAGTAATTGGTTTTCGATTGAACGATTCAGTTAGAACGAATAGGAAGAATTTGATTCAAACATTAGTGACCATAAGCCCACCACTGTGCAGACTTGGTCCAATAAGGAATATAGTATCGTTCTGGCTATTAAGAGACTTACAACACTATTTAAGTATTCATAACATACCAAGCAATGTCTTGCACACCATAATTTGGCAGCAAATTATAAAATTTTCCATGCTTATTAGTAAATGAATACTATACGAAAAATAATCACTTGTATTTCATCGGAATACTAAATAAGTTAACAAATTGGTCTATCATATTATAATTACAATTATTATGACTGTTACAATGCGGGGAATATGTAAATGCAGAAAATTATTAAAAATGTTGACTGGCGGCTTTTCGTGAGTGTGTGAGAAATATTAGAAACTATTACGAGAACATCTTTGGCGAATCCATGTTATGAATCTATAAGCAGATATTCAAAAAAATCATATTAACTTAGAAATTAAATTAATTTATATATTGGTTATTATTATACACGCTGTAATTCATTGTTTACCAGTGGTGGAACAATAACAGATTCTAAAATATTCCTTACAAAAATTGTTCGAATATTTTATCGGCTATTACTTTGAGGAAGCTGATTTTTAAATTAATAGCTTGAAAAGCTCTATGAAAATTGCTCTACGAACAATCGTAAGGTTATGTACAATTAAACTAAATCTTGATTCTAACTCTTGAATTACAAAACAGTGATTGGGGTTGCTCCTCTTTCTTACTGAATGCAAGGTGGGGTGTTAAAATTTGTTACACAACCAGTGGAATAACAGGGTATCAATTTTTGTTTTATTTTCAATGTCTTGATTTACTCGAATTTATTCGAATATTTTTCGATTTATAAAGATAAATTTTTGATTGAAATAAAATTGAATCCCTAAAAACGAGTACTTGTCAAAATACGTAATTTCTATTAAACTAAGCATTTCAATGTTTCTTTTTATTGATAGTTTATTTCAAATAGAAAACATTTGATTAATTAAACGTTAAATTCAGTGTGAACTTTGTGATTATTTATTTTTAATATTGTTTTGAAATTGATGACATCATAGGTTTGTTGACTACTAATTAATGCAGCGATACTCAACCTTTTTTTATTGGGTCACATTCCGATTTTTGCCACATACTATAATTAATATACGTACACAAAATTCGCTTACGTTCATTTTGCAAACAATACCAGATGTTTGATAAAGCATCTAGTGACTTTGATTTTTTCGGGCCTCATTTAAAACTGAATGGGTCACAGGTTGATTATCGCTGAACTAATGGAATAGAAAAAATAAGTAGTAAAAGATTATTTTTTTTATATATATATATACATTTTTTTTATTTTGACGATTAAGAAATCAAAAAAGTTTTTTTCAAATATAAATATTGAATGCGTATCACGTACATGCTAAATATTAAATGTATGTATGTCAAGCACGCGTAAAAAAATGTGAGAATTAAAAAAAAGACCATTAAGTCCAGTAGCAATGAATGCTTAAATATTTCACCGTGCCAACTTTGAGTGCGTAGCTAAAAACTCTTCTTAGAGGATTTCTAAAAAAGATGTTTAAAAAAACTGATTAAATGCCAGTTAGTCGATCGACTTCACTCATTTTGAATAGGGTAATGCAAGCAGGGTGTAGTTATTTTTATCTCATATCCGCTCCCTAGTCAGAGCGTATGGCCACCACATCGTTCCTTCAAGATTCTCTGTCTCCCGCCAGTCTTCTTGCTTCTTCTTATGTCATTCCAGCGTTCCGTAGCGCTGTCGAGCAGATCTTATAGATGGTCATCAGTGACCTTCCACGACGTAGGAATCCATCCAATTGTTTGAAAATACAAGCAGAATTCAGACTTTCTTGAGGTATACGCAGCACATGTCTAAGCCAAGTCCATCGTCGCTTTTTCACTTCGGACGTAATTAACGACTGTTTTGTCCGTTTCTTTATCTCCGTGTTTCTAACAAAGTCAAATCACCGCTCTTTAGTGCAGGTATCTGTTTTTAAAGAACAGTATACGGTTACTTTGTGTTTTATAATGTGCCATGACTCGTAATCGTAAATCAGCACTATCAAAATGCATGCGTTTTGATTTTATAGGTGTAATAAATATAACCATTTATTTCCTCATAGTTTTTTTTACGTCTTGCTATCAGTATCGAGAAGGTTCTGAGAAAAACAGTGCTTAAAATTTTCCATCTCGGGATTAGAAAGAAAACTTAAGAGTCTTGATCAACTTCTAAACTTCTGGACCAAATGGTTTATGATGCTGGTAATGTGGTAACGGCAAGAACATTGGTGGTATTTTGAATGCGGTCTCATATCCACGGGCCATTGGGCGCCCTACCAATTCCCATGCGTTACTCGAGTATTAGGTTCACTCCGTTGATGATGGTAACATTAAAAAACCCGCAACAGTACGTGCCGAAATGCTCGAAAACGATCTGACCGAAAAGAATCTCTAAGCGCTATTAAATTTATTTTATACTGTCGTACTTTTCTTGACATGGTAAGACAAAAATCAGAAATCGATTTGAATGTTCTAATTAAATTAAATTTTATATTATATGACCCCTGAAGAGGTGTGCCTCACTTCAACTAGTAAAATGGTAAAAAAATCTTAGACGTTCAAGTACAATTACGTCTTTAATTGGTGTTTTGTTGGATTGCATATTTTTATTTTAGGGAGATAACACTATTTCAATGTGTATTAACTGAGGTTACTTCACTTTTACGATACTTTAAGATGTGTAGAATATTACAACGCATCTAACTTATTTTTTTCTGAAATACCACTTGGTTTACTTTACCAATAATGGTAATACTTTCTCTAATAATAGACCAATGTAATTTTGCTTCTCATTTTTTTAATTAATGGCTTAAATCACAAGTTTAAATCCTACTCTACATACAGTATTCAAACTAATAGAATTGGAAACAGTCACGATAAAAAAAAAACATTTACTAAAATCCGAATACAAATATTTTTTTAAATTATTAATTATCTTAATAATACAACTGTTTATTTCGATGAGCAATTGCGGTTATGCACAGATTTTGCTATAAATAATTAAGTCGCCGAGTTGCTAAGCCCGCTCTGAAGGTTTTTATAGTTTTCAGTAAATCGCGAAAAACTATTTTGGATATATATAGTGATTTTGAGTGTTTTAAAAGTTACTTTATATCTTCCGTGATACAAATAAAAGCAGAATAAAATCTCTAATTCAACTTATATACCGTACAATTGTCAATAAACGTATTTAATTTATCCCTAGAGCGTATTTTAGTTCTAGCTGTTCGTCAGAGAGAACTTAAGCTCTCGCATTTTTCAACAGAGCGGGTTTTGGCACGGAGAAAAATATTATGGATGTAAAAATATAAATATATATTTTAAATCATAAGGAAATTTGACAAATAATAATTAATATGACAGATATAATATTTCTTGTTCGAAGTCAATCAAATTCGACACGACTAGAAAAAAACTAATGCCGTTAATTTAAAATCCTTAATTTAAAAAAACGATATTGACATACACATGACATGATTTTTTTTTTTAAACCATGTCCGCTCCTAATGTGGAGCATACGGACTACTAATGGAGTTTATCTCAACAGAAGTGTTTCTACGAGAACTGCTTGTTACTCAGTTGCTCAACCTCTCTTTTTCCAAAGAGAGTAGGGATAGAAAGATAGGGCTAGGACAGGATTAGTGGTAAGCTAATCGCTCTCGATACGCCCCATTCATAGGATAGGATGGGTGAGAGGGGGGAATTCAAGACATTACATACATCCATGCCTTTGAACAGAAATTCATAAATCGATTGAACAATCAATTTATAAAACTGTCCATACCGGGATTTGAACCCGGGCCCTCTGTAACTGAAGCCAACAACGTTGACCACTCGACCACACAGGCGGCATGATTTCGAATCGATAATCTGTATTCTTAAAAACGTGTACGCTGGTAATTTGAACCATATAAAACTCACAATAAAGCCTTTAGTTAGTAACTCAATAGACGTTTTTCTATGAAAACTGTTTATTGTTACTCAGTTGCTCAACTCTTCTTTTTAGAGGTAATGATGGAAGGGCAGAACTGGTGTTTAGCTAATCGCTTCCGCTACGCCCCGTTTTAAAGATCAGATTGATCGGATCGTGTAAGACGATGTTGACCAATTGGCGTAAGACTTACAATAAAGAAATTGGGATTGGAATTGGGGGGAAATACTTTTCCGCTGATTATGTCCAAACCTCGTTTTTTTTAGCTCACCGAAGAATTTAGAATCTTCTCTAAAAAATTCTCAATCCCGAAATCCCGGGATCGCGGCCGTGTCAATCCTGGGATCATAAATCAGAAAATTGAACAGGATCCCGGATCCCAGGATTGGATGCCCTATTCAGAACTGATTCCACTTTTTAATGGTACTTTATGATTGCAAGAGACAGTAAGCTATTTATGGAATTTGTCTGTTCATGATTTTGTGGATTTTTCAATGACAGTATTTTATATGAAATATTAAAATACCAATTTTGATCTATTCTCACTGTATTGAGATTCCAGTTAGACGTATCTTTTCGCTTTTTGTAAACTTCTTTTGTAAAAAATGAAAGAACGAAATACAGATACTGTTATATTAGTCTGGTATTGCAATCCTCATATAGAACCAGTGGCGTATTACTATATGAGCATTTGAAACGTACGCTTGAGGTCTCCGAATCTTGGGGGCCTCAAAAATTGCTTACACATTATAACATAATTTCTGTTCAGATTTTTTATATTTTTAATAATTAACTTTCCTTCAAATTTTATTGCGCCTGCGTCTCACATGTGCTTAATCCGCCACTCTATATAACAGACGATATTTAAGCATTATAATATGGCATATTTACTGCATCTGCAAACTGGCTAACTCTATTTTGACAATTTTCGCAGCGAGTAAAGAAATCTCAATCATTTAAATATCAAGCGGGAATTGAACGATGAACGATTTTTAAAATACACTTTGTTGCTGTTTTACTTACAAAAAAAATAAACAATGTCAATTTTCAAATTGGTAAATTTAGTTTGATGTATATATTTAATTAAGGTCTTTCTATGTCCTGAATAATTTTCCTGTGTGAAGTAAGCCTGTTTGTAGATTAAGCAGTCGATATTGCTAAATACATTGAGAGCATTGTGTGTGTTATGTCAGGTAAAATATTCAAAAGTGGTTTGTTCGTAAGAGTAATGCTAGCCGTAGAAGCAAATTTAAATTGCTTCCTGTCAACGAAAGTCCACTATTCATTCGAGATAAACAGCTCTTTGGCAATGACAGCGTGACAACCATTTGGATAAGCAAGTTTTCATACACACATCGACTCGCTCCCAATGTGACATGCGCCAAACTCTACGGGCGGTTCAGTTTCAACCGCCACTTCTCGTAATATTGCCCGCTGTGGTGTGAAGTTGGTAAGAACTTGGCTCTAATGATCAGACAGATAAATGACAAACTTAAAATGTTTTCAGGTTAAATTTGAGATCTAAGTCGTGGGTGTTTTTGATGTCATTTATTCTAGAATTCATCTTGAGTGACTTACAAAAAAATTAAAGCATTGGCATTATCTGTATTTTTTAAATCTATCTCCGCTCCCAATGTTGGTCCCTAATGGAGGTATCTCAACAGACGTTTTTCTGTGAGAACTATTTGTCAGTCAGTCGCTCAACCTCTCTTTTTCAAAGAGGTCAGTAGTGGTAGAACGATAAGGCTAGGACTAGACTAGTGATAAACTAATCCCTCTTGCTACGCCTAGTTATCAGAAATCAATCGAATAGTGCTGTTAGTACTGGGACTTAAACCCGTGAGATCCAGCACGGTAGCTCACAACGACAACCGCTAGGCCATAGGACCCGACACAATTACCTGTTTTACAAAATATATTTTTTAATTCAAATATTTAAGTAGTAACAAAAACATAACTCGAAACTCTCAGCAATGTATCTCTACGTTTGAAGCAGATATAACTTTTAATGGGTTTTTTTTTAAATATTATACAACGTCTAAAAAAATAATGTTAAATATTCTTATTTCTATTATTATAATATATTGTTTTGTGAAAACTGTTAACAACTGCCGCTTTTGTAGCACACTTGATTTTAATTCTTCAAAAATGTACATGTAAGAGCTTTATTTTTTTTTAACTTTAACTTACAAAATGCCCAAGTTTCTACCTATCTTACTCATTTTCAAACAAAATATGGAGTATTCCGTCTATGTTACCAGGGCCTTAAAATCTATCTCAGACAAAGCTTAGTAGTAATAAGGGCTTACACAAAAACTGACTATTTACACTGAAATTAATTAACTTTATTAATACACGTGTTACTCTTCAGAAAATATGATTTATAAAAATACAAAGCGTTCACGGATCGATCACTTCGTGATGATCTAATCGAGCCGCATTCCTGGATTTTTAATAATAGTATTATGTATGCATTATATACTGAATATTAAACTATGTACGTACATATGTATTTCATCTCGTTTTATTTGAAACCAGGCAAAAATCAAGTAAAAAATATTAACGTTTTTATTATATATAATAAAAAATATATTAAAACCGGTTATGAAGTTGAAAATAACCGGTATTAGAATGTCGTAAATTAAGTTAAAAAAACCGGTTTCTGAAAACCGACAAGCCCTAGTGGTAATGTCAATTATTGATAGAAAAAAATAAATCTTCACTTGAACCACCTCGCATACATTGATCATAGTGTGGCGCGGAGGCGATGTGTCAATAAGGTAGTGTTGTGTGGTGATGGTAGTGCAAATACCAGCGACAGGTGCTATTGGCCGAACACCACTCACACATGACTATGCTAACATCATTACAGTTTTTATGCCACAGTAGACGCTGGAAAACCTCCCATGTGACAACGGAATTTGAATACATATACATGACACTAAAAATCAAACGTGACTTCATCAAAAAAATATTACACGCAGAAATGTTTTTGTTGGCATGAATTGAACGTTAATTTAAACAATAATGTAAAAAAATAAACTTATTTTAGTTCTACAAATATTATTTTGTATTCGAGTCGCCCATTTTAAAAACTAATTTTGTCCATTTTCATAATTTGGAAACACTTTAATAAAACATATTAGGATGAATCAAATTGAAATAGATAAAATATTATTCAATTTGATTAAATAAAATATGATTTTTATCTCACTATAATAGTTCCCTACATGTTCTTTTGTAAGTATGTCTAAAAAAATGTAAATAGACAAGATGAATTTTGGAAATGGGTGAGTCATATTTTTGATAGCAATTTTCACCTTATTGCAATGGAGTTTTATCAAATAAATGTTAATTATATGTATAAATTAAAGCGCTTTACTTGTATTCATTGTAAAATCGGACACTTAAAACATAATCTTTAAAAAAAACAACGTTTATCAATGTTTAGTAGCAGACATTAAGCAATTTCGGTCATTCAAATTAAACACATTCATTCATAAGCATACGCAGCGTGCATCTATCTACTTTAAATTGGAAACAAAAATGTTGAAAAATCATTATAACGAAGATTCACTTTTCCTTCTTACCCTTTCCTTAAAAAAAGACACAAAGAGAGTGGTTGGTTAACTAACAACAATTAATTATTAAGCATATTTTTCCAAGTTGAGCCATTGACTAATTAGCAATTTTTTTAAAACAACTTCTCCAATGAAAAGTCAATCTGTCATATTAATACTAACAATAGATAACTTGATTCTTAATATTGACGAAATAGCTATCAAATTGAATGATCACAAATTTCTTACTTAACATTATTTAATTGTTCCTAATTATGTAAAACACTACAAATTTTTCATTTGTTTATTAAGCAATGATTACAACTTAAATTTATCTTATCAATTTATGTTTAAATTTCATTTCCCTAACAATGAATTAACCAAAGTTACTTAGTTGTAATATTGGGGTGGATAATTAACATAAGACATTAACTTTATAAAAATAAAGCATTATTAATCGTAACACCTACTTCACAATTCTGGATTTTCTCAGCGATTAAAATTATGAACTAAAATAAAATATGGATAGCCTCAAAGATATAACAGTTTATGGTTGAAGTATTTCAATACAATATTGTTTTTTAGTTAACCTGTTAATGTTATAAGGAAGAAGGAATTTGACATCGGACGACAGACTGGCATCAACAGAATGTGGGAGAGTAAATGTTGTATCTGAAACAATATATTATTATTTGTATAGAGAAGCTGAAAACTTGTTTATTTAAATGCCATTTCAGAGGTTTATGGACAATCTTGCGATCTATCAACATACTTAGTTATTCGGTCACCACTTTTATTTATGGTTTACTCGTTGGATCCTAGAGTCGTGTTTTCACGTGATGTGCTAAAAAATTGAAACACATTTTCGAAACAATTTGAAATGTCAGATGAAGTGTAGTCATTGTACACATTGACTAGATAGTCCTAATTTTTCTCTCGTGTATTCTGTAACTGGCTAAATGAACTATGTATACACTGATAAAGTGCATATTTCAACCGTAAAATATAAACATAATTACTATCATATGGAAGTAGAGGAAATAATGTGAATCCTTTCCTTTTCTTTTCTTCTCCTCCCATCCTTCTGATCCTTTAATAACTCTGTGTAGCAATAGCGATTAGTTAACCACTAGTCCTTTTCTAGCCTTATTCTTCTTTCCCTACTACTCACTTTGAAAAAAAGTGAAGTTGAGACACTGAGTAACGAACAGTTCTCGTATAAAAAATACTTTTGATGAGATACCTCCATTAGGAGGCCATATGCTCCACATTGGGAGCGGACATGGTTAAAATAATAAAAAAAATATTATATTGATCATATTACCAACTTTATTTATTATTATTACAAAAGTATCTGACAACTTACGAACGTGAAAGTTGCCAGAAAGAATACACAACATAACAAACCTAAAATATACCCAAGAATGTAAAAAAAACTAATTTAAGAAATGTGAATACAATACGAGTGCTTTTTGATAGATAAAAAAAAATGGTTCTCTTGAACATTCAGCTTTCTTTCTCATATATGATGACGGTATAATAAATTTCCTATAACATGTTTACTTAAGTAAAGATTATATTTGAACAACGAATTGTCCGAAATCGTGCTATGCTAAAAATACGGACACGATAATTATTGTATTCATGTAGTGACTTTTAATATCTTCAGCCCAGCTGTGCCCATTGTTAGTAGTTAATAATTAATTGGTTTACTTCTCTTGTAAAATCGGACGTTTAAGTTATTAGGCATTAAATCCGATCGTGTTCGCTGGCCTGGGCATTTTTAATTATTTCAAATACATTTTTTCCTCTCCATTCTTCTGCATTATCATTTTTTTCATTAGTTTATTTTACCCATTCTCACAATTGAATTTTTCGGTTGGCTAACTCTTAAGCCTCAACTACACCGTGCCGTGGCTTCGTGTCAATATTACTTGCATCATAATTATATATGTTGAATTACAGATTGAATAATTAGTTTTATATTCAAATATTTTTGAAGAGTTTTTATGTTTATAACTGCTTCATCCGTTTAATTTTACAGCAGATAGAATAAAATCAAATTTTAATATCAATACCTTAAGTTGTTTATAGTATAAAACCTGACGGTAGAGTAAGTTCGTATATGCTTTGCAAATAGGTTAGACACGTTTCACATATTGACCCATAATCGGCAAAACATTTCAAGCGATACAATTAAGTAAATTACGTTTTAAACCAATAATTATTTGTTCAATATCGCCTAATGCGTCAATGAAAACAATTTTAGAACGTTATCTTATTCGCCTGATATTTTTTAAGGCCTGTGCATTTTAGCGTTTGTTCCTCGTGGACCCTGGGTGAGAAACGCTGATCTAGAGAACTAAAAGTAGTCAGTATTATATCAGGATAGCCATTGATCATATATCACTATTTACTAACAGCGTTTAATGAATTACTTTATCGAACTTAGTGCGAATGCCTTCTAACAGAAATCGATCAATCGATTGAATAAATGTTGCTGAAATCGAGAGGTCTTTCATGTAAACCAACATCGTTGACCACTGTGCCATAGCCCTGATTTTTTTTTTTTACTTTATATTCTTTTCGATCCTATATAGAGAATACGATATTTAAAAACATATTCCTTTCATAAACTCAAACTTTGGCTTACAACTTTTTTCCGATCAATAAAATAATTAAATTAATAAAAACGCATTATTCATTAGTACTTTATTCCACTTTAATTAAAAAGTCAGGACCGGTGTCAATTGACAATGCTTGCAATGAGAATTTGTATTAATATAATGCCATTCCACCAAGTATTTGACAGTGAACACCCTAAGAGTGAAATAATGAAATGCTGCATTAAGAATTCAACTGACATGCATATTGACTAGCGTAATAACCAAGAAACCAACAAAAAATAAAACTTCCTTTTTATAATAACTAATTCTGTATCTTTGTTAGATTTGGAGGTAACTTTGTTATTGCACTTACTGTTTATCATAATGCTTTTGACTGGTTTTGCTTCTTTAAAGTGTTAAGAATGAATTGCTTGGATTTTTTGGAAATTAATAAAGCCATTAAAAGAAAGGATCATCATTATTTAATTCATTTCCATTTTGGGTTTACCGTACATAATGAAATTAATTAGTACTTTCAAATTTTGTATCTTACCCACTGCAAGTCAAGCATAAACCCCAAATTTTATTTTGTAATTTATAACATAAGAATTAACAATATATTTTAGTTTATTCATAAACGTTGCTATGGTTTAATGATGCTTCTCAAAGAAGCAAAAGACGTGTCACATTCCGTTACAAAACAAGTGGAACAACAAAGTTATCAAACATAATTTTATAATGACTAGATCTGTTTCAAATGGTTGCAGCAAGTTTGTATTAATACTGCTGCAATATATTGCATAAGTCTAAATCATCCTTTAGATTGGCCACCCACGGAGATTTTTTTTAAGCGGTATCCATTATTGGCTGCAATAAATCAATTATAATTTTTAAAATGAGTAATACACATATAGTAGGAATAAAACATTTAAATAATTCAACCGGCTAGAAAAGCCAGTCATTTAAGTGGTCCCTCCAAATTATTTTCAGATACATTTATTCCGTATCATTTGCAACTAATAACGTACCGGTACGGTATATATTACATTTTTTAGTTAGTGGACGAGTTATTTCATCCAACCCAGCGATAAGAAACATTTTTATAATAATATACATATCGATTTTAGAAAGACAAAATAACGTAATCTACAGTTATTTAAAAAAAGGTTTTCTGCATCGTCTGTCTCAACTAGGGTATCCAATTCTGGGATCCCAACCAATTTTGATCCCGAAATCCCGGGATATCGGTATTGAGAAAATGAAACCCGAAAAAGCTAAAAAAAAGCTCCCACGTGGTAGTTTGCGCAAAACTGTTTGTAAATCCTTTTGATTTTAGATTTAAAAATTCTTGGCAGAGTTAAAAAAAGCTCACACGCTCGTGATTTTGAGAAATCCGAAAATATCTTGGTTTTTGAAATTGATAAAAAATGTAAAATGTGTAAAATACCTCTTTTTTAAAACAATTTTTTTTTGTGAGTGAGTTGTTATAGATTCAGCAAAACTCGATAATTAGTAAATAGCATCTTGTTTCATTACCCTACAAAATTGGCAAAAGTGAGTTACTGCTTTATTTGTTAGGATGTCGATAAAAATTCTAATTACAAAGATCAATTTAATTTGTTTTATTGCAACAGAGTATTAAGTTCCAACGGATTTTTTTTGTACAACTAATTTATTATTCTTTGTATTTAAATTCATCACAATGGTATCCTTTTTTTTAAAATAAGTTGGTCAGCCGTAATATAAATTAAATTTTTATCATGTCATACTACTTACTAGAAGGTAGAATTATTTTCCTTATTTTTCATGACTTTCAGAAATACATTACCGTTGTATAAAATTTTAAAAACGTTTTTGTCTCTACTGAAAAAGTCTATAATTGTAAAAAAGCTTTAAACCTTTTTTTATCTTGAAGTAATTAAATTAAGTTATAATTGATTTCACACGTACAGAAAATTTTGTTGAACATAATTCTTCTTAAATTCTATAGCGCTAAAGATGAATACAGACTGAAACACCTGTTTCTTCTAGCGCAAGGCTCTACAATACAAGAATCATTCAACAACTTCAAGCATAAAACGGAAGCACTAATGCAATACAAGATCACACTTACCTATGTAAACTTATCTCCAACTGTCTCTAATCTGGCTTACCTGGAATTAAAAAAAACTTCATATTAAATACATACGACTGACATCTTGTCAGTATATTGCTCCAATCAACTAGGATTGAATATTATCTCTTTTTTAATAAAGCAATTAATCCACTACTTTATAGTGTGGTCTGGACGTATTTTACTTGGCGTTTGATCGTATTTAATTGACAAAGTTCAACCACTGGTTTGTAAATATAATATTTCAAAAAAAAAAGCCATAACTTGCAAACACTTCATCGCTTCACTTTTAGGCGAAACCTGGGTCGTTAGTGCTAAAACTTATGGAAGTGTACACAATTTTAAATTTATATTTATCTTTCATCGAGCATATTCACTTGCATGCCGCGCCCTATGGCGCAGCGGTTAACGTTGTAGGCTTCCGTGCCCGACTTCACGGGTTCGAGTCCCAGTAAGAATAGCATTTTTTTCGATCAATTTCTGTTCGAAAGCATGGGTGTTTGTGATGTCTAAAAATTTTCTCTCACCATTTTCGATCCTTTAATACCTGGGTATTGGGTATTGTGAGTGGACATGGATAAAAAAAGTTTCATTGTACATTCATTGATTTTTCAGTCGATCTATGAGTTGTAACCGCCTCAACCAATTTACTCCACTCTACTCTTCGCTCTCCTATATCAGTCGCTGACCTCCAGCTTTTGCAGGTCTTGTGACACCCATCCATTCACCGAAGTCGTATTCTTCAAATGCTTCGTCTTCTCTCAATGGTAGCAAATTTGAGACATTTTGTCAGTTTACAATCATCCATGCTAACATATCTCCAATTTTATAAAATCTTAAAATGGCAAACTTCACCACCACTAGTCCTGTCCTAGCCTTATCCTTCTATCCCTCTTTTTGAATAAGAGAGGTTGTGACGAACATTTCACAGCGGACATGGATATAATAAAAAAAATCTATTGAAAATCTTCATAGTTTTTCGTCAAATCGCGACCCGATTACTAAAAGGTTCTATGTGAAAAATTTTGACGAAACAAAAATAGCAAAGTACACCAATAATGGTACTTGGAAGACTGCTGCATTGTTACTTCTGTTTCGTCAAAAATTTTCACATAGAACCTTGTAGTACTCGGGTCGCGAAATAACTAAGTCTTAACACATTCATATGCCGTTAACAACCGGGTTCGGTTTTAAACGCACGACGTAATAATAAATCATAATATAAAAATCCAATTATCAACGAAACATGTCAATCATTTTCATAACTAGTCGGTTGGAGCATTTTGAGATTGGTTTTGTCTAAATATTTTTAGTTATTACTCGCCGAACCACTCCATTACACGGTAGCCATCTTGGGCTCACTGGCCAATTTGTTTGGCATAAAAGATTTTTAATCAATTATTTTGAGCACAAAATGATTATAAAATTAATTGAAATTGCGATATCTTTTGAAAATAAGAACACCATCTATTGAGTCTTACGGATCCCGTTAAAATAAATCTCCACTTACATTATTCTATACCAGGGTTTTCCAAACCTATTGTGCAATGGAACACTTCGCAAATCTGAAAATGTTAGCGGAACACGGGAGCCGGTAAATTGCTCGAATGGAAATTGCTCGAATTACAAATTATTCGAATTGCTTGGTTATTTAAACGATTTTTCACGACTTTTTGTACGAATTTCATTTTTATCTTGTGCGACCCTTGTTCAGAGAGTGAAATATAAAAACAATTTTCGTAAGTATTTATTTTAACCGTGTTCGCTCCAAATGCGGAACATATGATCTTTTAATGGAGTTTTTCTCAACAGAAGTGTTTCTACGAGAACTGCTTATTAATTAGTTACTCAAACTGTTTCTATATATTGCCAAAAAACATAGAAGACTAGGGCTAAGACAGAACAAACGGAAACAAATTGATTATCTTGTTATTCGAGCAATTTACCGGGAACCCCGGAACACATCTTATGTTTTAGGTCGGGTTAGTCATAATATTGAAATTATTTATTAATTAATTATTTTTAAAACATTTTACTTAAAAATATGAGTAAATAAAGTTCTGAGTGATTCAAAATCCCACCTGTACCTAGATAATTAACGTTTTAAACATCAGTGGAGATTTATTATCACTCAATTTTTAATATGATGTCGAAGATACTGAAATGTGTTTCAGCGTACATTACCGTGACTAATTTTTGCGGAGCACCTCTTTACTTTCCACGGAACACTATTGTTCCGCGGAACATAGTTTAGGAAGCCCTATACTTTGCAATAATATTAATTTAAAGAACGTTAAAAAAATTCTCTTTTTAAAAAAAACGTAAATGAAGGAAAAATATAACGTATATTGAAGTATTTTTTAATTTTTTCTTCCTTCATAAGAAGTTTTTTGATTCTTAAAAAATTTAAAAAATATATAATTGACACACATTGAATTTTAAATATATTTTTTCTGTTGTCGTCTGTTTTTGGTAGAAAGAGCTTTACCTTAGCGATCAAATGAGGTAAGGTTCATGCCAGTTTTTTTTTCAAATTTTAATTATAGATCATTGAATCGTTCTCAAGAAACTGTGGCATAAAAATAATAAAAAAAATTGTCGCTTTTGCTGTTAGCTGTTATCACAGATATATTTTTGTTTGAAAACCAACTATTAGATAATATGATTTTTTCACATAAAATCACTGTAAATGGATTGAAAAATTGTCAACTTCGGAATTCCGGAATCGCAAAAAGGGTCAGGGGTTTGATGCTTTGTATATGTACATATAACATCGTTTTGGTACTTAAATCAGTGGTTTTCAACCATTAAGATACGCCACCCTTTAACAAAAAATATCTTCGCGATTCCTCATCTTTTGTTTCATATAGTAATAAAGTCTCGTTTTAAAGGGTAATTCAATATTCTAAGCTGTTCATTCCTCCTTTTGCAATAGTCCACGCCTCTTCAGGGTGGTGTGCTTTCCAGTTTGGAAATCGCTGAATTAAATGTATGAAAATATCCGATTTATTGGTTTTAAACATAAGCCTTAACATAACGACATTAATGTCGTAACTAAAAATAGTAAATAAAACCCGAGCTTACTTTAGTAGCAGAAACTTGGCAAGGAATTCAAGACATCTTACCTTCCAGTGCTTCTCAACCGATATGCTATAAAACAGTGTACCTCTGTCAAGTGGTACGCATAAATGTAGTGAGGTGGAAACCTATAACTTTATTATCATGTGGTTAAAACAGTAATAAATTGTATAGTAAAGTTATTCTACTATATCGGGTGTAGAAGGGGCTAGAAGGGGCTCGTGCGTTAGGCTTTAGTTGGGCTCCTTGTTAACGTATTGGCAAGCCATCGCTGGTAGGATTTATAATCAATTTAAAAAAACTTTATAAGTAAATAGAGTCTTACGAATTAAACTCCGATTCAATCTACAATTAAAACCATTACATCAGATAACTATTTGCTTAAGTTTTCCATGGTAGTTTTTAGTGACAGAAAAGATCACAATACACTGCTCGTTCTGTTCCATTAAGAGCTTTCAAAGAATTTATTTTTATTGCTGTTTAATTGCAAAGCAATTGAAATTATAAAATCCAACCGTTTGTGCGCCGAGGCATTTAAATGATCTTAAATGAGTAATATGTATAACTGCTACATGCCGATACATCTTGAGCCAATAAATACGTCAGAAATATCATTGTCTGTTGAACGCTGAATATGTGTGGTAAGAACAGGTTTTGTTTTTAACTTTATTCAGTGATACGAAGCAATTTTATTAATTAATTACACGTATTTTTATCGTATTCTCATCAGTATCGTCACCACGAAAGACTGTTCGGTGTGTCAGGTATTTTTTTAACACTTACTCATTTATATTATGTTTCTATGGCTATGCGAGTTTTGTATTATATTCCCGCATGTATTTCCGACAACAAATTGTGTATAAAATACTTTTGTAGGGAAGGGGGGAAATAATAGAAGCGTATATTCAGCGTGTGCTAGGCGTGCGCCGCACACCCATAAATACTAGAATGTGAAGCGATATATTAAGTAGAAAAAAAAAATGTTGAATTCTTTAATCATAAATTGTTTGTAATGTGATTTCAATTTTTAAGGTTTGAACCTGATTGGTTATCATCAAGAATAGGTCACAATCGTAAACATAAAAATGCTTATTACCACTTATCAAAAATGATGTTATTTAGATGCTTGTTGTATATTATTAAATTTTGGTTTCAGTTCAACTGATATAATATTTTGAAATTGCATACAATTCACAACTTCATCCACTATCTGCAACTTCATCCACTATCTGAATTTATTACTAAAGAACTTCCAACTTGTAATAATTATAAAAAAGTTGTAATTGAAAAAAATATTATATACTAAATTAGTGAGGAAGCAGTTGGTACAAAAAAAAATGATTTATTTTTTAATACAATGCCTTTCCACTTAGAATTGACAGTGACTACTTTTAACTACCGTTTCTATTGAATTTTAAATGCGTAGTGCTAAATTTACTTTGGTTCAAAAGATTTTAATGCCGAGTCTATGGATTATCAACGGTGTCTGACGACGATGATGATGGTGGTGGAAGTCACGTAATCTTAAACAAAGGGTCATAATAATTTCTCGGCCAACAAGCTGTCATTGTGCATAATCCAGTTTTTATCTGATATCGAGCGTGTGAGATTTAGTGTTATTATAGTATTGATTGGATATTTTCAAAACGTCTCTACCTCCCGGTTTTTTACAGTTTTACACTGTAGCATCTCCAAACGATGAGTGCTGTAAGTGGACTTTTTGATGATGATCTCAGATAGACACATCATATTAACAGCGACTTCGGGTCAAAGAGCAACGTTAAAGTTTATAAACAAATAATATTATATTTACATTCGATGCCTTTTCAGAGCATGTAACCACTAGCTTTTGTGATTTGGTAATCCCATAATACACAAGATATTTAACCTTTTCTTTACTATGCAAAAAAAAACTACTACAGTAGTGTTAAATAATTGTCATGATTCACTCCCGTTTGCCTGATGTGTAACGGATAGGAGCGCGAGATTTTTTTGCATAGTAAGGAAAGGGTTAATATCACAAACTAAATAGCTTAGTATCACTTAAACTAAAAAAAATCTTTCTATATTTATTTTCGTATGCACAATAGTGCATGATTAAAAGATAGGTCCCGTGTAGCTCTGTATCAAGCCAAAAATATGAGGAATTAATTCTTTTCTTTTCTTGATTGCATTTCGTTGTGAAAGGAGGCCGTGGAACAGTGGCTGCGTACAGATAACGGGTGGTGGTGGAATAATCAACAACCAACTTGTACGCATATTAATACAGACGCAAATATTTTTTTATCACATACATGCGTTTCTAAATTTAATAATACCAGAGCGAAGCCGAGCAGTTTACATTTTTAGCTTTATTATTCCAGTAAAAGATTGCAGATTGAATTGCGATATTTAAATTTGAAAGCCATATGCGCCACATTGAGAGCGGACATGGATTAAAAATAGAGTTTCATATTAGTGATTTTTAAGAAAATCAACATGTTATAAATAAAAAATGAATTTAAATCTATCGCGGTAATAAAGTAAGGGGTTGCTGTAAATCTAAATAAATTACACGCCACTCATAGTGAAAAAAAATATTGATTGAACAATGTTGTCATGTTTTTAACAACTACTTGCCACAAAGTGACCGCTGTAACTATCTTGATTTATATTTTATTATAATATATATCGTCACTATAATTTTGTCAAAATACACATGCAGTTACATGCACAAAGCTTTAAATAGATATTGCCTTTAAATATGCATTAATAATAACTACAGAATAAAAAAGACGGTTTTATTAGGGCATATTATTCCGTACCTTTTTTGTGATCCCGGGATTTCGAGCTTCACAATCTTTCAATCCCGAGATTTGGGAGATCAATTGGCGTAGAAGAGATATCACAAACACCTAAATTAAGACTCAAAAAATCTTATACCGCCATAAAAAAATAAATAATTGCAACTGAATTTAGATTTTGTGAGGAATTCAGAGATAAGGGAGCGTACAAGACAGCGACCCGTCACGTCAGTGGTTATGGAGAGACGTTGGAACTGGCTGGATTACGTGCTCCACATAGGGAGCGAATATGGCCAAAGAAGAAGAAGAAGATTTTTGTATGAAATTATGAAAAAAAAACTGTTCCCTACGACTGCTAGTGAAAAAAGGATTAAGACCAGAATTCGTTTATTTTGTTTGTAGATATTATACAAAAATATGTATGTAAACAATTTGAGGTACACTGTTGTACATTGTTTTATCATTAAAATGTGTGTTAGTAAATCGGATAGAATTAAGAGTTTAAACCTGATTTGTATACATCTTATAGTGAATCTTGGGATCGCTAAATTGATCGGGATCCCGATATTTCGTGTTCCCGGATACCGTTACTGGATACCCTAGTTTTCACCAAACCAAATTAATACATACAAAGAATTGACATCCAAAAATCTTTTTGTAAACTCAGTTAATTTTGTTACTTACAAACTTCTGCCAGTTTGTCGGTTTTTGAAAAAAAAAATTAAAAAAACGTAAAACTAATTATCAGCTTTCAAACATCTCATCACCAAGAGAGAGGAAATAATAATATGATCATGGCTGACCGGATGAAAAATATAATTACCATCTCGTTTATAAAGTCGTCTTATTGATATGTCATTTTGACAGATTAAAAATAAGCAGCGAAATGAGAATCCGTTGTAAAAAAAACGCTTCAACTTACTTTATAAGCCATGTCATTTTTTTAGGTTTATAATATTTAAAAATAGTTTGCCTAATATAAAAGCTTTAAACAACTATTTACGTAAAAAAAGTGAACGGCAAATGAATATTCTGAGGAATCAAATATAAATTGTGATAACAATATTATTAGCGTTGTATTATGTCGATGAAAATAATATGAATAATTTAGTTCTACAATAATTATAAAAAAAGCTACCAATTGTATTGTCGATTTTTTTGGTAACGTTAAACATTACATGTATTAAGCTATATGCAATATGTAAAAATGTTCTTTAAAGTTACTTAAAAAAGAGATCTATCAAGAATATCTCGATTCATCAATGATGTTTTATTGGCTGGGTGATTTGGATCTAAATATTATCACTAGAGATATTTTGACTGGCTAAAAAGAACTAATACATGAATTATCTGACACAGGACGATTATAACAAACTAAATCTTGAAAATAGATTTGAAAACATTTGAGTTGTCAGCGATTAACGTCCAGTCCCTTGAAAATGTGTACGTATGTTATACCAAGTGGCGATGAATATTATTGTATTTTTCTTAAATAAAATACATAATATGTACTTTATTATTAGACGAACAGTCATTAAATATTTGTTTATCCATGCCCGCTCTTAAAGTAAAGCTAATAGTCTCTTAATTGAGGAATTTTTAAAGACGTTTTTGAACGAGGACTTCCTGTTACCCAGTTGCTCAACCTCTCTTTCTTCATAGAGAGTAGGGATAAAAATTATAGAATTTAAGCTAAACTAGCGAGAAGCTAACCGCTCTTGGTCTGCCACGTTGTTTTAGAATTGGAAGTGTGGGAGGGAATTTAAAGCCATCACAAACATCCATGCATTTGAACAAAAATCTATCAATCGATTAAAAAATGCTATTCGTACTGGGACATGAATCAGTGAGATCCGTCACAAAAAACACCAGCGTTGATCACTCTACCATGGACCAGCACATTACATACTTAAATAATTATACTGATATGTAGGTATATAATATTAATATTGTTTTAACAAAATTTCGGTACTCCGAACGTGACCATTTATTTTTCCCCCAAGCCGAGACACCTAAAATAATCTTACTTTTAGGCGCCGTTTTAAACGTCACTTTCATACAATACAACTGACTAAATAACAATGTCTTTTTACATCATTTTAGATATTAAATTAGATGAAAATATATTTAAAAAATACATTATTTTCATTGAAATGTATTATTTATTTACTGCGCGCGCACGCCCACATCTTCATCTACTACTTTAAATTCTACAGCTATTATTTTGCGTTTTTTTTAAATTGTTACTGTGAGTTTTTCTCTTTTCGAAAACGGGACATTGAAGCTGTGTTCGGGGACACCGGAACACGCCACCTGAAAACGGGACGTCTGATCGCATTAGGTATTCCGCATTTTAAAAACCATCATATCAGTATAATTTAAGACTTCGGCTAAGGCTGGTTGGTGGAATTTCAATATTAAATTTGAATCGTTCAAATTATGTCCATTCACACTCTTATATAAACACGAAACATTCATTTACTAAGCGTCAGTTCAAATTCATCCATGCACTTGAACGCCTTTAGATGCCGAAATGAGAAACCCGAGTCGTTACAGGCTTTTTAAAATTGCAAAAATATACATTATATGTATGAATAATATTTTGAATATTTTTCATTATAAGCTTTTTTACTCGATTATCTATACCACAATATTGTTCTTTCTTAATTTTTCTATGTATCCTATCATTTCTTTACCCTTTATGCTTAGTGGAAACTATCTACCGTGTAAAAAAAGAGTTGAGTGTACATTCCGTCAGGTATTGCAATCCATATATTCAATACAACGACGGGAAAAGATTTAAATCAATTTTATCGTTGCGCCAAATTCCTCTGCGGCCAAGTATAAGCCGGCGATAAATATTGCGCATCTTAAAGTGGTCATATGGCTTGTATTTACGTTTGACGGCAATAAATATGGCGCACCGAGGATAAGGTGGACGCCTTTCTTACGCGAAAGCCTTAATTACTGCTGACAATGATGCATCGGTTTTCTCTTGCATTATCTTCGCCCGAGCTTTTTTGTCCACTTGCTCGAAAAAGCTGCTCCAAGTCAGCGACTAAAGCTCGGTGACATTTCGAATTTCATATAACCATCAAGTTTGTATTTTATAATTGATGAAACTTACATATCGACTGTGGAAAGTAAAAAGGACGTAACCCACACATAACAAATTTTACATGAGACACAAAAAACGTTGTTTGATGATTTTGGGTCAAAGGCAAATTATGAAATATACACAACCTTGAAGTGCACGGAGACAGAAAAACTGGTTTTAAATTGACTTTATCTGATACACCTTTAATATTTTTTTGTAAAATAACCTTTTCATGAATATTTTTTCCCGATCGCAATTTCCACATACCCTTCTTTTCTAAACTTCAAAGATTAATTTAAATAATAATTTGGCATTTTCTGCTTATATCATTTTGATAGATTGTGTATTAAGTTTGATACATTAAGATTATCGAAAAAAAGCTGTTTTTTAAAAAACTATAGGTTACGTACTTTTTACTTTCCACACTCGATATATATTTGCCATATATATTCACTGCCATTATTACTAAATATTTTGGCTTAAGAAAGGTCAATGCTGAAGACTTATTCTATGTTAACAATAGTTTCTTTCATTACTGTAATCCAGTGGTTTCCGACCTTTATGTTACCAAGCCTCCCTTTGAAGAAAAAAATATCTTCGCGCCTCCCCATCATTTATGTCACATAGTAATAAAGACACGTTTTAAAGAGAAAATAAATATTTTGGACTGTTCGCGCCTCCCTTTGCAATAGTCCACGCCTCGCCAAGGAGGCGCGCCTCCCAGGTTGGAAATCGCTGCTGTAATCAAACGAAGATTCTTAATTGTTGCAGATTTTATTCTCAAGATATACAATATATGTATGTACAGTAGTAGATTACCCTATAAGCCAGGGGTGTCCAAATTACAGCCCGCAGGACAAATCTGGCCGTCAACATTACACTTCTGGCCCTCATCTCTCGACCTTAACAAATTTAAAATGTGTTTTTTTCATATTACACGAAGTTTTGGAACGTATGTATATAACTATTTTTTCATAAATACTACATGGCTTTCTTCACCTCTCAGGTGCACATAGATTTATAATTTAACATATTTTCTGTGAGATAACAGTGGTTAGTTTCATCTAAGATCATTAATTCACCGTACATCGTTTGCCGTTAATAATTTGACTTAAACTACTTTATTGTATTTTAATTGTTTTAAAAGCGAAAATCACACCGAAAATATTTTAGTTAATATTTATAATACTACACATCGACTGTGGAACGGAGAAAAGGCGTATCCCAAAGTTTTTTAAAAACAGCTTTTTTCGATAATCACAATGTATCACAAACTTGATACACGTTCTATCAAAATGATGTAAGTTGCAAATGCCAAATTAGTATCTAAATTTAGCTTTAAAGTATGAAAAAAGATGAGCTTGTGAAAATTGAAACCAAGATACAGACTGAAAAAGAGGTTTCTCCTAGACAATTTCAATTAAAAACCAGTTTGGAAGTCTCCGTGCACTTCCAGGTTGTGTATAATTCATAATTTACATATGGCCCAAAATCATCAAAACACGTTTTTTGTGACTCCTGTAAAATTTGCCATGTCTAGGTTACATGGCCAAAATTATTACATTAAGAGTATACCAATTGCCAAAATCACGTTGTCCGCTTAATGAGTGTCTAGATCAGGGGTTCTTAACCTATTGCGGTGACGGCCGCACTTGAGATTTCGGAGAAAAGTGGCGGGCGCAGGCCGGATTTTTAAATTTGGCATACATAGTATTAAAAAGTAGTATATATTTATGTATTCATTTTATTATTTTTCCCTTAGCTGCTCTAAAATAACATGGATATGGTGATTTGCTAATTCAACAAATCTATTAAAAATAATTTTATTAAAAAATTTAATGGCTTTTTTAAATTTTATCTGATACTTTGCCGGGCACGGGGTTGAGAACCCCTGGTCTAGTTTCTGGTATTCTTCGAATTCGATGTAATGTGAACATTAAGCGGGGTTTTCCCATCATAACTGTGTAATAGATACAACATGTCGAACAGTTGTAACTTTTGTATAAACAGTTGTTTATATTTCACTGAATTTCCTTGTTTTATTTAAACAATAATTACTTATTGCAAAACGCCCATCGGTTGAATTTATCGGCGGCTTAGCGGTTGTTTTTAGGTACGGGGCTGGTTAGTCGCGGCTCGTTTCGTGATTTATAACTTATCTAGGTTTCTTACTATATATTTATGAGTCAATAAATACATCGGAACTGACATCGATATCTCTATCTCGGCTGTTTCAAATCTTGCACAGTGGATGCCATAAATACTTACGAGAACTATTTAACAGCAGTGTTTTAAAACTTAAGACACCACGAGTTTACCAAAGAACTTTACGAAGCAACAAAAAATTCAAGGCTTTTCAAGTGAATACATTAGATATTATCAAGGCTGTGGAGTCGGAGTCGTGAAAAATATATTTAATGATGTGTAATCAAACAAAATGGTCCAAAGAGTTGACATTTCATGCTTGGCAGACTAAAGATGATCTGATGGTATGCATAAATATAAGCTCAAATGAAATTATTGAAAAATTTCTTCGGAGTCGGAGTCGTCTTTTTTTACACGACTTCACAGCCCTGGATATTATCTTCAGTCCAGTATTGCATTGTGACACAGTCATTATAAACCTTAATTTTTTTACGCTAACGGAAACAATACTGCTCTTCCAAGAAAGAAGGCGAAAACTGAATATGACAAACTTTTGAGAAAAATAACAAAATAAGTTATTTCTTTCAACATTCAGTACTCCACGCATACATTAAAAAAGTAAAACACACTATTTTTTTGGAATGTATGAAACAAATGATGAGTGAAAACGCTCCTGATCATATTAAATAAATATGGAATAAGTACAAAACTGTATTTTATTTTTCGAATATATTTTTTTTTATCAAGCTTTGATAGTGAACATACACTTACAAATATGCATTAATTTCTAAACGAACAAGTAGTTGCTGCAATAATTGTATGCATTTAATACCTTTTTGTTGATAAAAAAATTGTGGGGTTATAATGCAAAACGTACTATTTCCAAAATGAGCGATATTGAGTTCGGTATGCAGATAGGATAATTCAAGCCTAAGGAATCGACTGATACCATAGTTTTAATACAAAATGTCTGCAAAACTGTCGTTTTCAAACTGGAAATCATATTTTTATGCAAATGTTATTTTATTTGTGTTATTCGTTATAGTATTTGACTCTACTAAAAAGTTTGAGTTTTGGAAATAGTACGTTTTGCATTAAAACCCCACAACTGTTGCTGTCTTTTAGCTAAGATGTATATTTAATATTAACAAAAAGATTTTTTACATTATTTTTGTGATAATTATTCTTTTCAAGTGAACAGCATATTAACTTTACTAAGTAATCCGGAAGACGGTAGTACAACAAAAAAAACACCATTCGCTTAGGAATGGCTGAAGCCACATTTAAATCAATGCGGACTGTCTAGGATACGTAGCTGTACTCTATTAAGACCAAATGACATTTGTTCAACTCTTTACGGTAGTGAATCATGGCACCCGACGAAGACTCAGAAAAACCGTATACTGAGCTTCGAAAACAGATGCTTGCGTCGGATAATGAGGGTGAGGTGGTTTGATTTTGTGAAGAATTCGTAGATTAGAGAACGTACAAGACAGCATCTCGTCATGTCAGTGGTTATGGAGAGACGTTGGAACTGGCTTGGACATTTGCTGCTGATGCCTTCGGAAAGTCTTAATCTTGCCTGCCTCTTCTTTCGACCGGTGGGATTCCGGCAATTCGGAAGACCGTCGGGTACTATCCATAAGATGTACTCGGCAAAACTGAGGGATGCTGTTATTTCATGGGAAGAAGCAAAGTAATTGGCGGGAGACAGAGAAACATGGAGGTGCAACGTGGCGGCCATATGCTTCACAATTGAATTATAAAGATAAAAGCTAATATTTTCAAATGCACTTAATTATTTATTAACTTCTAATTTCTGCACACTGTAGGGCATGCAACTGAGTCATGAGGAATTTCTTCTCGGGACATTTCTGGCAAAATTTTGAACACGACTAACGTTGTTACGTTACGGAATACACCCTATAAGAAGAGTGTGAAGCCGTATCGGGTGGTGGTGGGTACAACGTTGAGTACCGTAGGGAATTTAAAAAATATATATGCTCAATATAGGGAGTGAATATGGTCAAGGAAGAAAAAATATATCAGTGATCAAGAAAGATTTATACTTGCATATGAGTCGTTTGGTATCAAAAGTAGAACTATACATTTTTCGAAGTTGCGGGAAAAACACGAAAAACGTATTATTGGCTTTTTTAGTTTTATCAATTTAAACTCAATTTTAAACATAGCTACATCAACGAGTGCAACTTAAAATTTGTATGGGACATCACTTAAAGTAACTATGTGATAAGTCGAAATACTGATTTACCAAACTGCTTTTGTTTCCAACGTCGTGGACAGTTCTGCTTTTGAAACCAAGCATCATTTTCTTTTGCGTTTTTGTACCACATTTATTTTATTTTTAAACATTTTTTTAAAATTCTAACCATACACTACACGCAGCAGAATAATGTAACAGCATTAGTTTAATTTCGACATATATGGGATAGTTCTGCTTTTGATACCAGACGACTCATATATAACCTTGACCAAATAAATCGATAAAAAAAACGAATGCTCACGTCGTATGAATAAACATAACCTCAAAAATACGGACCGTTAATATTATTGAACGTTCTTGTTGGAAATGTTGTCATCTGTCGATAGGAGTTCGTCTCGGCCAGTCGCGAGCGACAGTTAAGTACGCTACCCTGATTTACGACCCTCTTAATTGACAGATCGAAGCCTAGCTCCATTTCTTTCGACCGGGGAAGACACGCGCATTAACATTTTGAATTGTTTAAATGATCATCGCGCTATACGTTCCTTGCCCGCGCCGATTTAATTTTTCTACGTGAACAATTTTGAACTCGAGAATCACATAGTCATTTTTTTTGCCACCAAAAGAATATGGAATTTCGATTTTTATGGTGGTATCTAAGTATTTTTTGCGCTGACTTATGATAATAATTTAATTCTGTTCGAATGTATGAGTATTTGTGATGTCTTAATTTCCCTCACACCTTTCCCATCCTTGAATGACTGGGCGTAGCGAGAGCGATTAGTTAAACACTAGTCGTGTCCTGGCTTTATCATTCTATCTCTACTACTCTCTTTGGAAAATAGATATTAAGCGACTGACAAACATTTTCGTTCTTTTATAAAAAAAATCTCTTGAGATACCTCCATTAGGATGCCATATGCTCCACATTGGGACCGGACATGTATAAAAAATTGTATCTAAGAGAATACTGTCTTCCTAATGAAACCTTCAGTAAACATCTTAAATTGTATCAATATTACTACTACAGTAAGATTGACTGAACTCTATAGTAAATCAGTGTTAAAGTTTTGAGTTGTTTTCTTATATAAACACGAAACACTTATTTACTAAGCGTCAGCTTAATTTCATTTGTGCACTAGAACTCTTGAAGATGCTAAAAGGTGAAACTGGGTTTTTAGTGACAAAAATTGTGAGAATTTACAAAATTTGAACGATATTGAAATTTTACTGAACACCTTATATTTAAGAAGTCGAAATCTTATATGAGAGATGATTGTTTATATTTCTTTATTTCCATACGCAAACATCTCCTACCGAGAGAATAGTAATATGTTTTACTACTTATACTTTTTGGGTAGGTCCAGAAGAGAAGTATTCGGATGTAATAAGTAATATAACTCAAAACATCATTTCTTTTTTACTTATCGTTCTATGGAGCTAGCCCATCGATATTATATTACAGTTCTTTTTGTTAGTTTCAACGTCTTTTTATCTATTTCATAATATAATTTAAGATTTCGAATGAAGGTGCTTGGTGGAATTTCAATATTAAATTTGAATCGTTCAAACTATGTACATTCTCACAGATTTGAAAATTGAAAAAAGACACGTCTAATTTTGCTAATCACTTAATTTCGGAAGGACACGTGTTCAATCAGGAACAAGGGATAAAAATGTTACACCCAAATACGGACAGTCATAAGCTCTTTTTCCAAGAAATTTTAGAAATCAACAGAGCACAGCTGCAAAGTCTTCCGATTTTAAATGAAATATTAAACTTTCCCGCATCTCCACTTCTATACCGTATATAATCATAAAATCATATAATCATAAAACCTTTGCCGACAAACAAATAATATAATTCTTGAAACTACTTACTACTCAAATCTGTTGGCATTCCCATGAGCTTATCCTTTTCGCCAGCAATGGCTTTGGACTCAGTGATGAATTTATTTCTTATATAAACACGAAACTTTTATTTACTAAGCGTCAGTTCAAGTTCATCCGTGCACTTCAATGCCTGAAGATGCCGAAAGGCGAAACCCGGGTCGTTAGTGACAAAACCTGTGAGAATGTACATAGTTTGAACGATTCAAATTTATTTCATAATAATTAAAAATAAAATTTACCAACTGATGACAATCTCAAGTTTATACATTTCTTTTTTGACATTCAAAAGAGGCATGGACGAGAAACTTGGAATAATAAATTACCACACGCCTTTGAATAAACCAATGATAAACTTATATCGAATGACTGTTTTTGATTATTGTATTTAAATAATATCGAGTCAAGCAACCTGAATACTTGTGATCACGACTTTTTAAATGAATACACACAATTGTACTCACAACTTCACAAGTATTCGATCCACACATTTGTTGATAAAAACTCAAAAAATCGGTAAAACAATGTGCATTTGAAGCTAGTTTCTTTCCCTTTTAGATTTTAAATAATGTTTGAATAAATCACTTTTTACCTTTAAATGCAAATGGTTTTTATCATAAATTGAAATAATACTCAATTACTGAAACGTCGAAAATAGGATCGAGGAGCGATTGGGTAAAAATTGACTCCAGACCATTTTGCGTAATATTTGCAATACATTGATAGTGCTATCATTGTACATTACAATAAATATTAACTAGATATTATTGGTTTTTAGCAAATGCACTTGCACCTAGAGTATCCAATCCCGGAGCCTTTTTGTGATACCGGGATTTACTATCTTTCAATCCCGGGACTGAACACTCAACATGAAATCGTGTATAAATTGAGATTTGAAATTGACAAAACTTTTGGTTTCAGATTAGGAAATCATAGAATTTTTCATTTCCAATTTTTCCAAACCCAGGAATTTACCGATTTGACCAAAATGTTTTTTTAGCTCTTCCGAGAATTTCAAAATCCAAAAACCTAAGTATTTACGGATTTGCTAAAAAATTCTCAATCCCTAAATTCTGGGATTAGACGGGATCCCGGGATTGGAAACCTTACTTGTACTCCGTAGGAACCCGAAGGTTTATCATAATAAACTAATCGCTCTTGCTATGCCCAGTTGTTGAAGGATCGGAAATGGTGGGAGAGATATCACAAACACTTATGCCTTCGAACAGAAATCGATCGAAAAAAAATGCTATCACAACGAAAGAGTATTTTAAGTGAAAATTTAGTTTCATTTAAAATACACTTTCGCTGTGATGTCGATACATTATTCGGTCATATCAACCCTAAACGAATTATCTGTACGATTAAGGGATGGGTAGAATCATATGTACTATCCATAGGATGTACTCGGCGTAACAAAGGGATGCTGGCATGTCATGCAAGGAAGCAAATAAATACGCGGGAGACAGGGAAACATGGAGGTGCCGCGTGGCAGCCATATGCTCCACATAGGAAGCGGTTATGGTCAAAGAAGTAGAATCAGCGCCTTGATATTACTTTGACAGTATGAAATGCTATATGACTGGTGTGTGTAATTCCTTCATGGTTTGATTTCAATATGAAGCTCTTATCTCAAGACGTATTATTGTTTTTTGTTTTTAAATTGAACTATTATATTGAAATAAATCGTATTTTAAGATCGAACTTAACACAGCTCAAAACAGCGGGCGGGGAACACTTAAAATGTCGCACTGCATATCAATCACTTCACTTATCTTAGATCAGTTCCTTACAAAGCCACCACCAACGAAGCGAATTCTCAAACCTGTCGTACTCTACAAACTGTCATTTTGGCGCTTAATCGAGATCGCAACAATTCGAGGCAGTCAGTATCCGCATTACTGAATAATTATTAACAATAGATGTAACAGGAAAATACGTTAACATTATTGAAGAAAACATCCAACACTCGTTCAAGCAAGGTATATTACACAATCTAAGATATCGACTGAAGGTGCTTGGTGCAATTTCAATATTCAATTTGAATAGTTCAAATTATGTTCATTCACACAAGTTTTCTAACTAATCACCCGGTTTTCGCTTTTTTGCATATTCAGGCGCTCAAGTGCACGGATGAAAATAGTCAGTTTATTTTTTTTTTATAAGAGTGTAGTACAGTTTGTCTTTGGAAGATGGAATATGGAAACATTTAGTGTGTTAGAGCATATTTTTGAGTTAATATCAAAGAATTTGTTTAATAAATACTTTAATTATTTAAATCCCAACACAGTTTGGGAAGTGCAGCATTGCTGTTCAAATATTTACATTTATCAGATGCAGAAGAGGTTTGTCGTTAGAATTTTACATGACGTAAATGTCACTTTGTTTTGTAATATATTTGGCTTACTATTGTAGATATCACAAAATAACCTTTTAATATTGTCGTTAAATTAAGTATTAAGATTATTTTTAATTATATATTTGTATTTGCAGTTATACTTCTCTAACTTTTATTAAATATTGAAGAAGCTACCAAAAAGACTAAGACTTTAAGAAGTTTTTGCTGATTGTCAAAGCCTATGATTGTAAAAGCAAATAAAAAGGCACGACAGTTTTAAGATATTTTAAATAGTATAGTTTTATACTCACTTTCAGGTTAATAAATTAATAAATATGTTAATGTTATGTTTTATTATAGTTAAATGTAGAGCACCAGTTTAAAAGAATTTCTTGATCACCGTGAGATAGCACTTGGAGATGACTATAGAGAAAGCAATCCGTATTAAAATATGACTAGAATGCACGATGAAGAATGTTTAAAACCCAATGTTATAAGGCAAAAGGCAAAACAGCTATAAGAAAGAAGACAACAAATGAATGTTTGGTGTGAGTTCTGAACTAAAATAATCTTCCAATAGTAAATAACAATAAAACAGCACTAGATAAATTTGGCTTGAATAAAACGATAATTAACTAAGACAAGCAACTTCCTACTCACACCTGACTATCTCCAGCAAAGTTTAGATCAGTAAAATTAGACAAAATGAATTGTCAATGAAAGACGATAATGATTTAACAAAGATAATAATTTCAGCAATCTGGTTGGTTATATGAAAAAACACAAGGCAAAATTTTGTTGCCAAGATGGAACTTTTAAAGACAGTCGTTTGCTAGGAGACATTTAGTAAACAATCGCCATTTGGATAGACAAAGAATAAAAAAGATTTAAAAGAAAACCAAAACAAACTCACAAACGTTAAATAGAGTTACTCGATTCTATCATATCATGAATATGACTGCAATCCGACAAATCTGCTTGGCGCACAGTTTGTTGACCAAATACCGTATTTAATTATTATCTTCTTCCATTGGCGCCGTCTTTTTCATATGTTTGCAAGTTTTCCTATGTCATACACCGTTTTAGATTGTTTATGGTTTTGGTATTAAGCCAATAGAATCTATTTTTATATGTAATTGTTCTTGATTATAAAAACTACGTAATTCGCATATTTTGTAGTAGAGGAAGTTGAATGAATGGTCGTTATCAGATCTATATGAGCATTCATATTTATTTTAATATTTTCATTATAGACGTGATCGTTTCATGATACAACTTCATCCCGTATACAAACATCGAAATATTAATACAAAATCGTTACAGTATAAAAAAAATATACCATTTTTGTTTTTGCATTAAAAATGAGCAAAAACCGTCTTGTCGGAGTATTTAATTTATTTGTATTTATTTTCTGTTTACATTTAGTAAAAAAAAATAGGATAAGCAGCGTCGTTTTCATACGTATCTCTAAGCTAACATTTTTTTTTAATTCTTGACAGAACTGGTCACGACGTTTTCGCTGCAAAGTGAATATATCAACAATTAACTTTGAATGAATACAACAAAGTGTATGTAAATTATATGTACATAGCCAAGGGCGCCCACGTGCCGCGCCGAACAATGGGAAGGCGCACGCGGGGGCGTCAAAATCAATTTTATCACTCGGAAAACATCTGCGTACGCCCCTGGACAAATCTCGACTGGTCCTATCGATTGATTCTTTATACTCTCTGCTGAATGGTTCTCAAACTTTGGGCATATATTAATTTACGGTGGAGACATTTTAAGTACTTATGGAAAAAATACTTACCAATCAACTAAACTGGAATCTAAGAGACAAATTATAATAATAGTAACAATATATAGTAACATAAAAAGTTCTGTCACAAAAATGTGATTTATTAATATGTCCGCTTCTTATGAGGAACATATGAACTTTTTATGAAATTAATTGAAGCAATTCTTATCTACAGTAACTATTGTGCATTCTTATTTTATTTTTTTGAAAAGAGTGTTTTTTAACAATTCGTTTGTCGGTTTGTCGTTTGTCGGTTGGCGCTAATGCGCCAAATATTTTAAAGTTGAAGGATCTAACGAAATTAGAATATTTTTGTAAGTTCTCTAGATATACTCGAGGAGAATAATAATAATACATCACAAACACTGTCTCAAATGTCTCAAATTTAAAACTGAAAAAATCTAAATTATATTTTGACTCTACCGGGAATCAAACCAAGACCCACCGGATCGGTACGGCAAGCTCTGACCAACTTGACCAGTGATTCCCAATCTGGGGTCTGCGAAAATGTTCAATCTTTCAACTTTCTTTGTGATAAAGTATGAAAAATATTGGGGGTTCGCAGTTTATTGTTTTCAGATTTAGGTGTCCGTAGCATGAAAAAGGTTGGGAAGCACTGAACTAGGCCACAGCGGGCGAGTATTGTGAAAGGGATGAAACTAGGACAGGACTAATAGTAAGTGTATTGCTCGTGATAGGCTACTGTTTTGGGTCAGATGTATTAGCGGGGAAGTATATAAATCACAAAAATCCATACTTTTTTAGTACAAATCAACTTAAGAAAGTGTCCATACTGGGATTTGAATCCATAAAATTTGTAACTTAAGACTTCGGCGTTATATACGATTAAATTTATTTTACAAATATTTCCACGATAACAACATTTTTACTATATCCGTCATAGATAATGTCACTAGAAATAAAGAACTATTGACAGCTGGTTTAAAATGGAAGAATAGAACGATTTATAAAACACAGCTCGTCATTTGTTTTTTTTTTTTATATTTCGCTTTTCTAAAATTAAACCAAAAGCTTTGTAATGTGTGAACGGAAGTCTTGCTATTGAGTATTGACTACACGCATTTTGACAAGTAAATCGTCCGAATGATTATTTATAATATCGTTTTAAAGATTTTTATTGCCTCACTACACGATAATAAATAATAAGAGTGTTGCCAGTAAAACAAAAAAATGGGTATATTCTTATATAATAAATACATATACTATGGGAATAAAAAAGACTACTGTCGATGCTATCTCATAAATAAAAACGTAATTCTTCCGAGAAACAGAATGGATTTTTAAGTAACGAATTTATTGCCATGAAGTCAACATAAAACACTCTCACCTAGATAATGTTAATAGTCTGTCAATATCATACAAAATTTTCTTTGATTATTTTCGATGTGTCTATTAAAAAAAACAGGGGTAGCCATTTGAGGTTGTTTTTTTATCCGTGTTTTGTGCCAAGATAATTTTGAAATTTATGGTCAACAAAAATACCTTGGTATTGACTTTTTTGATAATTTTTAAATTACTTAAATAAAAGTTTAAAAAATATATGACACGCTTTCGAAATATGTTTATTGAACTTTTAAACATTTTTTTAATTCACTTTTAAGGAATTCTTTTTCAGAATGTTCTTTGTTGCCGATTTTGTAAAAGCATACATATTACCTAGAAGCAGTTAAATTATCATTAAGAATTTAAT
Source organism: Himalopsyche tibetana (assembly GCA_030503985.1). NCBI lineage: Eukaryota > Metazoa > Arthropoda > Insecta > Trichoptera > Rhyacophilidae > Himalopsyche > Himalopsyche tibetana. The sequence continues at coordinate 16,075,741 of JAPJYX010000022.1, forward strand.
TTAAGTAATGAATCATTTTAGATCACTATGTTAAAATTTAAAAAATTGTAATTAGGTTTATAATTACATTTAGTCAACACTTTAACTTGATTACTCTTAGATGATTTTTAATTATATGCTTGATGTGTTGAAAAAAATATTGTTTACTATTTTAGAGTCACTTATTGTTAATTTCTACTGTAATTTGTAAATTCTTTTTAATGTCAATTGCTTATTACACCTTTTCATTTTAATTTGTTTTTGTATAAATATCACTGTTAAGTTGTATTTCTTATCAGTTGAAAATGCTCGCCATGAGCGAAACCGGTCCTGATCTTAATAAATAAAAGTTGAAATTAATTACAAAGGAATATTGTGATTTTTTTTTTAAATATTTTTTAAATCGGTCCAAAGATGTTTGTTTGTGCAGTTGGAGAAATTTTGTTAACATACTCATAATGTTTGTCTACAATAAAACTTATAGTTATCCATTTATACTGTTAAATTATATTACATTCGAAAAAAATCCCAAAAAGATATTTTTCATTGAAATATACAAATGTCAATTTTCCAATATTTATCATGCAAAAAAATTGTTTAAATTCGATGTTTTCAAAACATGAATAACAAGACATATTTTCATATCTGCACTAAAGCTTCTAATATAAATGATTTGAAATGAATTAACAAAAGTTCTCATAGTAATGCCCTCGTATAACAAGAAACGCACGTGCGTTATCAATGTTACGATATTAATAGTTCTATGCTAATGAATCAAAACACCGATAAATCAGGGTTGTCACAATAATATCCTGATTCGAGAAAATATAATATTTCTACGGACCAAATATCCCCAAATATTGATAACTGCAAAACGAGGTGGACAGATGGAGTCAGTATCGTAGCAAAGTAGGGGATCGGGGGGGTCTCGACTCTTGGCTATTTTCACACATCTCTATAGAATTACCGTTTTGTTTATAGCACCTTTTTATAATATTGTTATATGCTGTAATTCTATATGAATCAAAAACAAATTATGACAATCATCTTGCTTTTTTTTCTTACTTGATTTGTGAGTTCTTCAACATCATTTTTCAAAAGTTGATTACATCTTCATTGCTTTCTTCGCGTTTATTTTTATTGTAGAAGCGACCATTTTTTTTATGTGCGTATGTTCTTCTACGGAAGGTATCTAAAGTTTTTCTAGTTAAACTGTTTGTTACTCAGTCACTTAACCTCTCTCTTTCAAAGAGAGTAGAAGGAGTAGATTGGTAAGGCTAGAAGAGAACTAGTGGTTAACCAATCACTACGCCTAGATATTAAAAGATCCGAAAGGGTGGGAAGGAATTGTTAGACATCATAAATACGTATGCATTCGAACAGAAATCGATCGAAAAAATGCTGTCCTTACTGGGACTCAAACCCATGAGATCAGGCACGACGGAAGCACACAATGCTAACCGCTACGTCACAGGTCCGGTCAAACTACTTTAAAATTATTAAATTTCTAGCTAAGATAAACCAACTATTTGTGATAAATGTTATGTTTTGCTCATAGTTGTTTTCATCATGACATGTATAATTATATTATATTAATAGTAAATCGAGAACCCTGTTTTACGTCATGCGTAAATAAAGCAAAGATATCGGCAAAATAGCAATACATTACAATATTGAACTGCACTCAATGACCAGCTGCAAAATGTCTTCAGCCATTTATCTTCAGATCCCGTCGGCTGCAGACGTGAGGAATTCCAGCTTAAGGCTACTGGGAACTCATACGTTATGCGATGCTTTTGATAATCTATAACTGGATTAAACTAATAAGACAAAACCGAACTGCGATTTTATCTATGTATACAGGGACATTTATTTAATTAATCTCTGAAAACGATTTTAAGTCGATATATCATGACGGAACGAAGAAAAACGTGAATAAATTAAGCTCCACTCGTGTTTGTAAAAATAAAAATAAACTTTTATCGAAGCTATGATTTATATTGATCCAAGTATGGATTTTTTCCCTACAAAAACTCACTCCATATCAACTCAAAGAGAAGAGACATCACAAAGATATGTCCAAGACTTTAAGACAAGAATTTTAAATGACAAAAAAATAATTTGATATTGACATAACTGTAAATCGAAACCAGACCGGCCTGATAGCCAGGATAAATCTTCCACCAACTAAGCCACAGTAAGCGACAGTCTTGTCTTATCCTTGTATTTTTTATTGATTGAATTGTCATTGAATTGGTTGAACCCTATCATAATAAGGTAAACAATAACCACTTTTAAGGTGTTCACTGTCAATACTTGGTGGAATGACATTATAATAAAACATTTTTAGTACTTTTTCCACATAAAATTTATTAGATCAGGACCGGTTTCGCTCGTGATGAGCATTGTTAACTGATAAGAAAAACAATAAAACAGTGGTATTTATACAAAAGTTAAGTGATAAAAACAAGGTATGACAAACAATTGGTATTACAACCTAGCAAAAGAATTGAAGCAAAATACAAGGAAAATAAACTATAAATAAAAAGTTGAAGACCACTTAGCAATGAAATGATTTTTTTTGTTGTAATAGTTTTCATTGCTAAGTGGTCTTCAACTTTTTATTTATAGTTTGTTTTCCTTGTATTTTGCTTCAATTCTTTTGCTAGGTTGTAATACCAATTGTTTGTCATACCTTGTTTTTATCACTTAACTTTTGTATAAATATCACTGTTTTATTGTTTTTCTTATCAGTTGACAATGCTCATCATGAGCGACACCGGTCCTGATCTAATAAATTTTATGTGGAAAAAGTACTAAAAATGTTTTATTATTTTTATTGTAAAAAATAACAGTATTTAGTTTTACAAATATATATATTTTTAAATATTTGATAGCTATTTCGGCGTATGACTTAATCAGAACTAGGGTATCCAATCCTGGACGCTTTTTGTGATCCTGGAATTTCGGGATTAATATTTTTTCCGACTCGGGGATTCTGGGATTAAACATTCAACATATAATCGTGTATAAATTGGGATTCGGATTGAGAAAGTTTTCGCTCGGAAATCCTGACATTTTTCAGAAAATTTCATGTCGATTTCAAAAACCCAGGAATTTTCGGATTTCCCAAAATTACCAACTGAAAAACCCAGAAATTTTTAGACCTTGCTCAACTTTCTGCAATTTTCTCAATCCTGAAATCCTGGGATACTTTCACAATCCCAGGATTTCGGGATCACAGAATTGGACGGGATCCCGGGATAAGATACCCTAACCAGAACTATGTTTACCTTAACTCAGTTTCATATACTGGCTCAGAAGAGATACATTTACTGTTATTTTCTCTAACATCCTAATTTATACTAAAAATTTTAGTATTGCATTTATTAAACATGACTTTAGTGTTTCAAAGAACGGTAACAAATGTAAGGTAAATAAATTGAAATTAAACTGATATTTATTATCAGTTACATTGGGGGCTTTAATAGCAGGGACGTACTTATTTATTACTTATAACTCTTTTCAGATAGAGAGCTTTAGCGACTTAATTACAAGCAGTTTTCATAAACCCATTTATGTTGAGACAATCTATAAATGAGTAGAGTTTTTCCTCCATTCATTAAACAAACTAAAATATTCAGTCTCCCAAACCACGTTATTTTTATTAAGCACTAGTGACATCCTCTAAAGCAGGATTTCCCAAAATTATTCTGGGATGGAACACTTTGCATGTCTGGAAAATTCAGCGGAACACTTGTCAAATCTGGAAATGTTACAGGAACACAACTTTTTTTTTCAGGTCGGGTAGTTCTTAATAGTGAAAATATTATTAATTGATTGGGCATTTACTTGGTAGAACTCCATTATAACAGATTAAAAATATCAAAGTATCTTAGTTCTACAGTTTTTACATTTGATAACATTTACAGCTCTACATTTGATAAGTGTAATATTGTAATTATAATTAGGATGTTAGAGTGAATAACTTGATGCATTGTGTATCTCTTCAGAGCCAGTATATATAGCTGAGCAAAATATAAGTTTAAACATAGTTCTGACGATGGCGCAAGCCGAAATAGCTATCAACGCATAAAATTATTAAAAACTGTATAACTAAAATACTTTGATAGTTTTAATCTGTGTGAAAATATTAGTTATTAAACCACTTATTATGTATTGATAAAACATATTACATAAAAATATGAGTAAAAAAGTTCATAGTGATTAAAAATCTCCGCCTGTACCTAAATATTTGACGTTTTTAACATCACTGGAGATTTACTATTACTTGATTTTTGATACGAAGTAGAAGATGCTTAAATGTGTTGCAGCGTATGTTACCCTTCCAAATTTTCGCGGAACATAGTTTGGGATATTCTGCTCTAGAGAGCAATGAACTGGAACCATTTACAGAAGTAATGTTTTGAAAAGTAGATCCACTTGAATTTTTTTTATTACATTTAAGGGTAGTTACTCATCATATTATTATAATATTTGTACTGATAAAATTCATTTACAGTAAATATAAAGTTCGCAGATGGTTAACGTGTCTATAATGAATCATTTTCGTAATCAGTAACTGGATAGAAATGTAAGCGTAGATAAATTTTAATATAAATTACTGGTAATATACTGAAGTGTCGAATATAATTTAATGTCTCTGGTCAGAAGCTCTTTAAAATGCTTCGTTTTCCGGTATGTGACGGAAGGTAATAGAAATAATAATATATAAGGTCGTTTTAAACGTATGCTTTGGTCATACTGGAGTTATTAAATTCTGCCGGCATAGCAATTTTCCGTTATTTGAAATACGATATTACCTATTTACTTGTTCATTGTCGACGTCCACAAACTATAGCTTTATACCTTGTAAGGATAATTCAAAATTGGCTCCATGTGCGTACTGTATCCAAAATGCCAACATTTCATCTTTCACACTTTTTATGAAACAAATCAATAGATCCGGCCATAACTTTGAAAAAGCTTAATAATACTTTCAAATTGAAATTAATACTTTGGTTATTGCATTACGTGTAACGGTGACCGTGGCCGAGTGGTCAACGTCGTTGGCTATAGTTAAGATAATCGCGAGTTCAAATCCCAGTATAAATAGATTTTTCATTCGACTTTGGATTCCTGTCCTAAGGAAATTTGTGTGATTTCTAAGAAATGCTATCAGCTTACCAGTTGGTCCTGGTACTAGTCCGATGTCCTTGTTTTATCCGTCTATATCTTATTATATTAGAAAAAAGAGGCAAAACAACTGAGTTACACGGAGTTTTCTAAGAAAGCTAATGTCAAGATTCCAGATAGAAGATAGAAGTCCATATGCTTAAAACAACCGATTTACAAGTGTTTTACTTATTTTCGACGAATTTCAAAACATACTTTTTAATTTTACTAAAAACAACAAATGATATTTTACGCTTTTGGGTTTATGAATATCTAAGGTTAACGAAGTGTTTCTATGGATACGATAACATCACAGAAAGAGTGTTTTTAAACGATAAAATTGTACGTCTTATTACAAATTACTTAAATTTATATTAAGGTTTTACGACAATGTTTAATCAAAAATTTTATTATGTATATAATAAAATAAAACACTAATAACAATAGGTCTTGATAACCCATGTTTAAATTAATTTTATTTACTCACAAAAACTAGCTGCCTTTCGTTTTGTTTAAATTTTTTTGGCAGTAGCCTAACAGTGATAGCTACGTTTAGTAATCATCAATTTTTGAGTCCAACTCTCAGCCAAGCTAATATGAAATAATGTTGATTATTTAAACTCATCATTTGATATATCTCGTACGTGTGTTTTTGTTTTATTTTCTCCTTGCATATATACAAAAAAAAACATTATACATATTTTGTTAAATTTATCACGGATATACATTTTTTTATTTGAAACTCTATATGTAACTAATTCAACTTTTTTTTCCAGGTGCCTACCACGAAACGGCTTCATGAAAATATTAGGTAAGAAATTCAATATTCTATCAAAAGTAAAAAATATATACCAACAGTTATAATGGTTGCAACATATTCCACCTCTTCGGCACTGTAGCCAAGGGGTCTTATCTGTAGGAACTTTCGTTCTCCTGGTAAAGGTGTCACTGGATCAAGTCCTGATGTGTAAATATTCAGTCATTGATTTTTTAATCGATTTATGGAATTTATTCAAAATCCATCAACTTTTTTCATATTTTCAAACTTCTTAATCAACACTCTATTTTATCCTGATAGCAGGATGTAGAGAAAGAAACTAGTTTCTTCCCAATTCTAATCTAGCTTACTCCTCATGTCTTGTGATTTTCAATACCAGTATTACAAAAAAAAAAACTACAAATTGGGATCGCAATGCCAGTCGAGTAAATGAAAATCGGTATTTCGATATTTCATGTAAAATACTTTCATTACAAAATAAATCATAATCAACGGGTGGTTTTCTTTATTAATAACGAATGGCTTTTTTAAAAGAATACACCATTAAAAGGGTCAATATTACGGAACCTGTCAACTTGTCGCAGATTTAAAATATTTCCATTCGACGAGAAGAATGTTATTAACATATTTGATGACTTCTATAGTTCAATTTCCGGCTTAGGTTAGGGTTAATAAAGTGTATCCCGCGTGACTGTTTGATGTGTGATTTATAATAAATTTATATATTTTTTTCATTTTTCAAACGGAATATTTAAAATAACCGTTTGAATAAAATATCTTCTGGTAAGAATTAATTGTCCGTCATTGTGATATTTATTAAACATGCTCAATTAATGGCTTATTTATTTGGGAAAAAAATCTTTCGTAAATTAAGCATTAATAAATGAAAAAATAATTTGAATTAGTGCAGTTGAAAGCCTGAAGATGCCGAAAGGCGAAACCCAGGTCGTTAGTGACAAAATCTGTGCAAATGTACATAATTTGAACGATTGAAATTTAATATTGGTAATTCCACCTTACCTTCAGTCGAAATCTTAAATTATGAAAATTTAATATCAAATTTAAAATAAGATTATATCGCACATGTTTTTGGTATTTAAAACACACAAGTAATATAATTTCAAAAAAATGTTTATACCAAACGGTGAAAAAATTAAATATTATTAAAAAGATCAAATAACAATATGAATATACATTTTTTTGCCTTATGTTTTCTAAAAAACAGAAAATATTTACCATAAAAATAGTGGTGGACGTTAAAATTTTTTTACCTCAAAATTGTCCCTTTGATAAAAAAAGTTTGTGAACCCCTGGTTTAGGTTTATTTTCAATACCGGTATTTTTGTATTTTCGAAACTGGTATTTCGGTATTTAAAAAAACATCATAATTATCTGTATCCTGGTTTAGGAAATTGCGATCCCTAATCTGATACATAGGGTAAAGCTTTTACCACTTGACCACAAAAGTTGACAAAGGTAGTGAGTGTGTTTGCATCTCAATACTCTTTAGGGAGTTTTCTTCCTAAATCTCAGTATATTTGCAAACAATCCGCCATCAATAAAGATTACAGTCTTCATAATATTCAAAACAGGCCAACTCCATGCGGCAACACCGGTATATAAAATAATATCTTTGTTTCCCATTTATGTCTTTATAATACGAAACGAAAATAAATATGCCACGCGGCGGACACAACCTCTGATTTACATAACGATGCAGCTTAAATATATATAATATAAAACGGTTACAGTAAAAACCATTGTAAGAAACTATGTTATATTTTTATTTTTTCGAATTATTTATTTATTGTTAAAAATTAAAAGTACAGTACATGACATAACAGCTGACGCCAATTCGCCATGTACTTGAAAAATATAATGAGAAAAAATATAAAATAAAACTACATAATACATCAAAATCAACATACAAAGTGAAGAAATAAAATAGTCAAATTTAACAAACAGTTCACAAACACTATCACTAAAAATGTCCACTTCTCTAGGCAATGTGTTGTACAATCGAACGACCCTTGGAACTGGTGACTCATACCTCCTAAGCGAGGTATAAGTTTTTAGAAATATAAGTTTTTGCTCATAGTTTCGCCCACGTAAGAATAAATTGGGCGCATGTAAATTAATAGCCATGAGAATTTCAGGATTATTAACTCGGCCCCGAAGGAGAAGAAAAAAATGCTTTAAACTTGAAAACGATTTTTGAGCTTCAAGAGAGTGAAATGATAACATTCCTAAAAGAAATTTGGTGGCAAAAAATCGATTAGTAAAGATTGTGTTGAATTATTTTTTCTTATTTCCATTTGTTACAAATATATGAGCGCCTTAGATTCAAAACTTAAGTCCAAAAACTAAAATTGTTGGCGAAGTGCAAAAAACTGCTGTGGGCTTTTTGGATTTGAGTGCGTTTTGAGACTAAACACGTTTTTGTTAGTAAGTTTTATCTGTATTAATTAAGAGAGGCTTTGAAATCGGAAATTTATTGATTGTGTAGATCAGCGTTTCTTAAATGATGGGTAGGGACTCGTGACCTGATACCGGGTCGCAGAAAGAATTGCCGGGTCGCCAATTTCTTAAAATAAAACGAACAAAAAGAAACAGCAGCACACCTTTCATCAATAAATTATTGGTACATTTGATTCCTTTATAGGTTATCAGAGTAAACCATTTTGTATTATAACATTTGAAAACTATATACTGTTTTATTTTATCTATAAGCCAGTAGTATAGGCCATAACAAATTGAGTAGGTCACGACGGAGAAATATTAAAATAACCGGGTCGCGGGGGGAAAAAGTCTGGGAAACGCTGGTGTAGATATTGAAATAGAGAAAAAGTTGGCATCAAAATTAAAAAAAAAAATCAAAAATGGTCTTTAGGTAGGTTTTGCAATTGAGGTCTTCATATATGTGATTAATAACTTTATTTGGGACACTTTTACTTTTTAAATAGGGCTAAAAATAATTGCACATGTGAATTGGATGGTTTTCACATGGATGGTTTTCACATGAATGGTTGCACATGTGAATTGGAAGTACAAGTGAACTTGATTTTTGATTTTGTTGAAAATATAACAAAATACATATTAAATATATATTTTTTATATTTTAAATTTGTTATCACAACCATCCATGCATATAATATTTTATTTTCACTTGCGTAAAAACCCAGGACGTATATTCAAAAAAACATGTTTTTCATTTGTTTCCTAATAGAGCAGCAACATATTGGAAGTATTTTGTAGCACCGTAGGAGAAGTGATACAGTAGAAAAGCAAAAAACCGCATCTTTTATGTTGTAATTTACAATTTAAGAATAAGAATCAATTATAAGTCTGATGATGTTTCTAAAACAGCCAAAACACGTGTCACATTTTGGAACCTAACAAGTAGAGTAACAAAGTTATCAAATTTAATTACTGCCGCAACAAACTCAAGTTTAAATTTTAAGATCTAAGTGTGCAGAACTTTTTTTAAAATATTATCATAAAAGTAGATCCCTCCTTTGTGGTATGCGCGGAAGCTAGGTAAAATATTAAACATATGAGTACATATTTAAATCTTATTTATAATATGCAGTTAGTGGGAGGTCCACGCAGGTTGCCTTTAGTCTATTCAAATAGTTTCTCCTTTATTAGGCCAACTATGCTTGAATTCCGACGTGATTCGATTGAAATTATTCCTCAATCCAGCGATCATACTGCATATCGCTACTGTATTAGAATCTTCACATTCTATTCAAACTAAGGATTATTTGGATTAGATTTTGTGTGTGAGAATAGCTTAGTCTTTTCGCATTGACAAGTACACTCAGTCTTCTTTTTATTTATAATTTTATTTAAGATTTCGACTGAAGGTGCTTGGCGAAATTTCAATATTAAATTTGAATCGTTCAAATTATGTAAATTCACACAGATTTTGTGTGTGTGAATTTTCATAATTAGACAGTGCACGGATGGACTTGAACTGACAGTTCTACAGTGTCAGTTCAAGTTCATCCGTGCACTTCAACGCCTGAAGATGCCAAAAGGTGAAACCCGGCCCGTTAGTAAAAAAAAAAAAAAAAATCTGTGTGAATGTACATAATTTGAACGATTCTTTTTATTTAGTTTTTATGCACGACTTTTTTGGATGGCGCCGTTTCTTTTATTTACACGATTTACTTAAATTGTTACGCGATTTTCTCTTTTACAAAAAATAGCCAAATTCACCTTTAAAATAACAAAATAAAATTATTGAGGTGTTATTTGCTTTATATCAATAATACTGTATTTGTAATAATACTGTAATACTGTACTGAATTCTCTCATCAGCCGATAATGTTTGTAATGAGTGAAACCGGTCTTGATCATATAAAATAGTAAAAATGAGTAATTTATTTTTTGAACATAATGTATATAATACAGTGAACACAGAAAAAATTGACTATATTTTGCAACCAACCGTGACACCATCGAATAACTTATATGTTTAATAATTTCTATGCATCTGTTTCTCACTGCTATTTTCATATTAAATCAATTAATTAATGGTAAATATGTATTAAAAATGCACATTTGTCATTAGTTGTTTTCTTTTGTAATATAATTATGTTTTACAAAAGAATTAAGAATCGTTACCAATTTATTTATTTTAATTTTAATAATAATAAAAAAGTTGTCAGGATTTTAAAAAATATGTATTCTTACGCGGACCCTATGACGTTGTCCACGCACCTCCAAATGATTTTTAATTTATCACGGACCCCTTCCGTAGGGTACGTTGGGTATCCAATCCCGAAGCCTTTTTCCAATCCCGGGATTTCGGGATTGATTTATTTTGAATCCCGGGATCCCGGGATTGAGATTTTCTCACAAAGGAATTTAAAATCCTCAGTTTGCTATACTTTTTCCCGGAATCTCACGGAAACTCGTTTTTTTTTTTTTTTTAGCTCACCGAGGAATTTGAAATCTTCAATTTGCCAATTTCGTGTAAATTTAGAGAATTTGCTCAAAATTTCTCAATCCCGGGAATCCCGATTGAACGGGATCCCGGGATTGGATGCCTTAGTCTTACGTCCTTTAGACAGGTTTTACATGATGTTTATAAATACCACTATTTTTCACTAATTGACACCTACTTTTACTGATAACATTTATTCCTTAATCATTGATAAGTTAGATATTTATGATTTCGCTAATGATACACTTATAAAAAAACACGAAATGTAAATTCAGATCAAAGGTATGCGGGCAGGGACATTATATTATATTTCAGTGCAAATTTTCATGCCAAGCTAGCGCGCATAAATCTCTTCTAGCATAGCATTCTCTAATATTGTAGATCTTCGCACGAGAGACGATCGACTGTGCGATCGTTATTTATTTAATAAATACATCATCATACGCAAATTTTATCACTAAAAACAGCTTTTTATACTGTGGCAAAAGGGATACAACATATAAATTTAAAGTATAAATTTGAAAACAGATAATTACTGTTGATTAAATAATTATAACAACAATGATCACACATAGAAAAAAAATGCATATTTAATGCACAAAAAACACGAGAGACATTATTTCAGTGTCGAACGATGAAACATCATAAAACATAAATTAATAAACATCAGACAACTTTTAAAAACCCGCAGTTAAATATGCAGTCATGTGTAAAAATGTGCCCGCTATCGAGTCCAGTAATCAGATAACTAAAAAATTACATATTTTTTTATTGTATTGTATGTGTCATTACACGAATATGTCTGAATGTCTTACTACTAAACCCAAATGAAATACCTAATCTGTAAGCAGCTGTTGACAAAATGTAAACTGAACGAACGACTGACCAAGATCCATTTTAGATTTGAGAAGATTTAAATTGGTTTATAAAGATGGTAAAAACAGTTTTTATAGTGAATAGATCATGTCTAACGACGCCATCTACACGCACATATGTGGACGATGAAAATTATCATAAAATATCTAGACGTAAATAATAATGCGTCTGTCCCATTTATGGACCCGGGCTTGAGCGCTGCGGCACTCCGACCACACTCCCGTGGCAAAATACTGTATTATGTGTCGATTCTATGGTTCGGTATTCATTGATCACCAGGGTTTCCTTTAAAAGGCGTTCAAAAAGAAATGGTATGTAACTTGATCTATCGTTTTCTCGCATTGATAGTTTAAAATTACAAAGAAATTTGTAAGTTTCCGCGATTTCTCGTTGCTGTAAGATGTCACAGAATGACAGTTTAATCGGTATTGATAAATGAAAGAAGCACACTTTTAACCCTTTAACACTTCCCTCACGGTGCTTAAAAATACTTCCAATACATTTCAGGCCCTTTATGATTTTTTAAAAAATATATTATACGTCCTAGATTTTTACCGTCCTTCGAGGGTGGTTAGAGTAAAAAAGGCCAGAAACATATCGAAAGTGTTTCTTAGCACCGTAAGAGAAGTGTTAAGGGTACTCGGTTGGCTCTTTATAGATTTTATTTGGGCTCATATTGTACATAATTTCACGTCGAAGATATTTTTCAATCCTACAACTTAAAACAACAACTTTTTAGCCAAAAATTATTTCGATGTTACAATGAATTCAAACAGCGTTTTAAAATGCAGTAAATATTAGGAATTTAGTGACATTTTTACAATTGAAAAAGGGAGAAAAATCGCCTCAGAAAACAAATTAAAATACGAAAGTTATCGCACAGTACCAAAACTAAAATTTGACAAAGAAAATTATGTTATTTATATAACAGACGGAAAAAAATTAAAAAAACGTTTTCAAGTTGGACTAATGATTTCTTAACTAACAAAGTTTTGCATGAAAGATTTCTTAACAAAGCTTAAGAATGTCAGAGGAATGTGCTTTCTCAAAAAATGTACGATATAATTTTCCTGCCCACTCAAGTCCAAACGTTTAACTCTTGAGACAATCCCAACGGAAAAAACTAAATAATGCTTCGCGTTCATACGTCACAAAATATTTAAGTGGCAGTATGCAATGAGTACAAAATGCTTCGAATGGTTAAACTCGATTTGTCCATCAAAATTTAGAAGCACAAAGCAACAAGTTAATCTTCTGTATCCTATCTGCACGCATAGAGATAAAGACTTACAACCTAAATAAAAGATTTGTTTTAAAAATTAGAGCGCTTTTGGAATTAGCTTACAAAACATTATTTTCGAAAAAAGTGCCTGAAAAACGACTGCTAAGTAATAAATGCACATGCCAAGTAAAATTAAATGTAATGTCATTACTAATATTTCCTGTTATTTCATGTTTTTTCAGTCGCTAAACAAGCATATTGTTGAAAATAACATATATATTAGTTTATGGGTCCTATTAAATTTAAGAATATCTCCGCTGGTATGGTATATTCGAATTATTCGACTGACTAATATGAATTAAAGTATTCTCGATTTAATAAATACACCCCGTGAAACTGTTTGAACTATTGTATCAGTAACTAAAAATTATTTACTACACGACCATGGATTTATCTTTCAGTCTTTCGACAAAACCACAGCTGAATTCAACGTCAGTCTGTAAGAAAAATAATTTGATTTATTAAGAAAAAACTTAAAAACAGATAGTAATAACTCATTTCTTTTAACATTGGAGTTGGTCTGTTGTTATTGTGAATCACCCATATTTGGCATTTACTTTAAGATTGAGTGTGAGAGCCGGTATAGTAAAAAAAAAATTTGATTCTCAGGCTTTATTTATCTGAAGAAAATTGTAAAATTAGTAATAAAAAAATATATTGAAAAAACCATGCGACCAGATTTGGCAAATAAAGTTAAACAATAAATAACAGAATAATATTGATTGAAAAGTACTGGCGATCCTCGTCCCATAATTGGCGTTGGTAGTACCAACGCAATGCATCACTCCGCTTCTGTCATTCTGTACTCACGTCGATGATGAATTATACCTATCTCATTTTTATATAACGAACAGCAGAGGTGGATTGGTATTTAATTATTGCTTATAATTAAACACACATATTTTGTGCATCTATTCTTATCAATTTTCATTTTAGAGTTTAAAAGCATTTGCAATGTTAGCATTGTTGGGTTCCGTGCCGAATCTCACGAGTTCGAGTCCCAGTACGAATAGCATTTTTTTAATAGAAAATTTAAATTAACTTTGATTATTCCACGTATTGTGTAACTAACTGTGACACGTGTTTCGCCTCTTTCAGAGGCATCTTCAGATAGTAAGTCTGAAGATGCCTCTGAAAGAGGCGAAACACGTGTCACAGTTAGTTACACAATACGTGGAATAATCAAAGTTAATTTAAATTTTCTATTAAAATGAACTTCCACAAAGTTACCGCCGAAACCATCGAAAGTAGCATTTTTTTAGATCAATTAATCGATGTCTGTTACGATCTCTGCCCACCGTTCTAACCCTTCAATAAATGGGTGTAGCGAAACCGATCAGTTAACCACTAGTCCTGTCCTAGCCTTATCCTTATATTTGTACCACTGTCTTTGGAAAAACAGAGGTTGAGCGAGTGAGTAACAAACAGTTCTCGTAGAAAAAAAACTGTGTTTAGATACCTTCGTTAGGAGGCCATATTCTCCACATTGGGAGTGGACATAGATAAAAATAAAAAAAATGAATTTAAAATGTTTAACTTTAGTATTTATTTATCTTCATTTTTTAGTAGATATTTATTTCAAGTCTGCTCCGTGGCGCAGCGTCACATCAGCGATCGACGCATTTGGCTTCCGTGTCGTATCTCACAGGCTCAAGTCCTAATATGAACAGCACTTTTTCAATCGATTCAAAAATCTTCGAAAAAAACAGAGGTTGATAAATTGTATATAAAACTGTTATCATAGAATAAAAACACTTTTGAGATACCTCTATTAGAAGACTATATACTCTATATTTGAACATGGATTGAATCAAATACTGGAAAACGATGAATATGAGAACAATATATCGGGGTTTCAATGTCTTCTTTGGCCATGTTCGCTCCCTATGTGGAGCAAATGGCCGCCACGCAGCACCTCCATGTTTCCCTGTCTCCCGCCAATAGCTTTGCTTCCTCCCATGACATGCCAGCATCCCGCAGTTCCGCCGAGTACATCCTATGGATAGTACCCGACGGACGTTTAGGACGCCGGTCCCACCGGTCGAAAGAAGAGGCAGGCAGGATTGAGGCTTTCCGGAGGCATCCGCAGCACGTGACCCTGCCAGTTCCAACGTCTCTCCATAACCACTGACGTGACGGGACGCTGTCTTGTACGCTCCCTTATCTCTGAGTTCCTCACAAAATCAAACCACCTCACCCCCATTATCTGACGCAAGCATCTGTTCTCGAAGCTCAGTATACGGTTTTTCTGAGTCATCGATTCAATGTACAACTCTGTAAATAAGAGGTAAACTACACTATGTCAATTTCGGCCAAATTGAGATGTCTACATAGTAAATTATACCTAGAAAAACACATTAAGTGTGATAAAATTAATGATCATAACAAATAATGAAAAAAATAATGATTTCCTAACATAAACATCATAAAAGGCTTTAAACAGCCATAGGAAAAAGTTTGTCATTTTTCCATAGTGTAGTTTTACCTCCCATGTACAGAACTGTGTATTCCTGTTTTACGTATCATTAATTACATATTTCTGGATTGGTTTCGTTTTAACAAATTTACCACTTTTACAACATCGTTTTGTTTCCCAATTCACCCCTTTAAAGTATGAAACGTTACGTCAGCGAATATCGCATGTAAGAGTAAGTAACTGAAGTAACTCGCTGATTTATTGCATCAATGTTTGTTCTGTGAGACTTTCGTGTTAACTCCTGCGTTGATGATGATGATGACGAGTCGAAACCGGTCATTATCATATACTTCCTTCAATTGGCGTGGGTAAATTCACACAGGCAATCAATTCACATATTGTTGTTACTGGCTTGTACGATCTGTAAAAGGACGAGTTGAGATTATTCAATTTCTGAGTCCAATGGTTTGATTTTATTAAATAGAAAATTGAATTCAAACATGTGTTTTTATCATAAAAATATAGTGACTGCTTACGCTCCAATGTGTTGGATACATTATACAGACATAATGGCTTATTTACAGTTTTAAACCAGGACTGCAACTGCAACTCATTTTCATTCTAAATTTCGAGGCTAGAATACTAGAATCAGTTTGTATTTATGTAATTTTTGAGTTAACTCGAGAGTTTACGGTGACAAGAGCTTAAATACAAAAAGGTTATTTGGAAAATGCCGAAACAGTGTAAGTAATTTTGTATTTAATACATACCGACTGTGGAAAGGAAAATGTACGTTACCTACAGTATTTTCAAAACAGCTTTTTTCGATTATCACAAAGTGTACAACTTGATACACGTTTTATCAAAAGGATTCAGGCTGCAAATGCCGAATTAGTATCTAAATTTAACCTTTACGTTTCAAAAAAGTTGGACGTGACAAATTAGCAAACAGTAAAAAAGAATTAAAAAAAGGTTATTCTTTAACAATTTATTAAATTATTATTAGATTATATCAAATAAACATCAGTTTATAAGTCTTCGTGCGCTCGTTGTGTATATCACATAATTTGCCTGTGGCCCAAAATCATCATAACATGTTTTTTGCGCCTCCTGTAAAAGTTGGTATGTGTGAGTTAAGTCTTTTTTCTTTTCCGCAGTCGATATTATCTTCAATGAAAAAAAAACAGTCAAGCGATCAAAAGTTTGATGTTGATTTGAAAAAATCTAATAACGTGACAGATTCTACTTTGCTGCAATAACCATAAATTTACTGACCTAATGTATTATTTTTCGAAGAAAATAATTTCATGGCCAGAATCAAACGAATCTCTCGAATGGTGTGTAATAAAAAGCAATATAATATTTATTTTACAATTTTGTCATATTTTGCAATATTTAACTAAAAAAATATGTTTGCATAAGTTTTAAGTTACCGAGAGTGTTCATGTATATTTTTTTTTAAATGACTAAAGTAAGACGGGACGCGGAAATTTTCCGGGACATGACAATTCTATGCTTCGTGTCCCGGGACAAAAAGCTTAGACTTCAGAGTCACTTAACTTGACTCCAGATCGCTAAACGGGTCTTTGCTGTCTTTAAATATTTAACTTTGTACCAATTCATGACTTCAATATTATTTCAGACAATTTATTTTCTATATCAAGGTTTGACAGTTATGGTTATCAATAAATGTTTTATTTTTTGTTGCACTTACGTTTTCTCCGCTCTTCAAATTACAATGTATTACTTTAATGCAATTTTCATTTAAATTGATCGAAAACGACTTCGGAAACGCAGCAAAATGTTTCATACAAAATAACTTGAATGTCCAATAAAATATTTTTTGAATCATAACAATTCTCGTACAATTTTATTACTGTAATAAAATTAGTGGAAATATTTGTAGCGAACAATATTCCATCTGTTGACATTCATTAATACTAACGACTTTTGCACGGTGTTTACAAACAATTTTTACTTAAACGTTTTATGACCAGATTTTTTTACAGATAAAGATGAGTAAATAAAATACAAAATATACCGCTCTCTTAACTTAAACCAGCCATACTCAACCACATATCTATGGTATATTCTTTTTTTTTAGCTCACCGAGGAATTTGAAATCCTCGATTTGGTATACTTTTTTCCCAGATATCTCCAAAACTCCTTTTTTTTTTAGCTCACCAACGAATTTGAAATCCTCGATTTGGTAAGAGCTTACTGGGCCGCAGGTTGAGTATGGCTGACTTATACGAACGATTGGTTCTTGAAAATGCTACATAGTTTATATCGTTTAAAATAGATACTATCATTTTGTCTTAAAATGAAATTCGGAGTTGACGTTTTTTTTACCCGACTACACAGCCCTGCTTCTTTAACCGGTAATTATAATATTATGACTGCAGATTTTAATGCAAGCAATTGTCTTTGTCTATTATTCCTGAGTTTAATAAATGGAAGCCAGTAAGCCTTAAAAAGCTCAAATTTTCATAACTATCGATTCGTTACAAAGCAACTTCTACCAGTAGGGCGACAATACATCGTCGGTATTCTGCCAGAAAACTTTAAGTAAAAAAATCTTGTTTTGAGATAATCTACTTTCTCAAATATCGTAAAGCGAACTGAAATGTAGCGCGGCGGTAGAAAATAAGCAAATAAATAAACAACAATTTACCACAAATCGTACAGCCCAAAAACGTTTAGTTGTCAAATAGTCTTTGGGTAGCTGTAGAAATAAGACATATGTACATCTAAGAAGCGTTAAGTAATATGTAGGTCACTTTTAGGGTGTTCACTGTCAATACTTGGTGGAAAGGCATTATATTAATAAAAACACAATAATCCTTTGTACTTCATTCCACTTTATTTAATATGTCAGGACCGGTTTCGCTCATTGCGAGCATTGTCAACTGATAAGAAATATAATTTAACAATGCTATTTATACAAAATTGAAAAGTTATACACAACAGTTGGCATTGAAAAGAAATTGCCAATTACATTAAAGTGATTCTAAAATAACACAAAATTAAAATGTTCAACACATCTAACATATAATTAAAAAGTCATCCCAGATTCATAAATTCAGAATGCGATTGAAAGTAATTACAAACATAATTAAAATTTGGGAAATTTTTGACAAAGTGATAAAATGCTACATTAATAAAGTGAATATGCTTAATGATATGAATATGCTTAATGATAGTTTTATGTTCTCCCCGCTTCAAGCGTGAACATTTTAATTTTGTGTTATTTTAGCATTGTTAAATTATATTTCTTATCAGTAGACAATGCTCGCAATGAGCGAAACCGGTCCTGACATATTAAATAAAGTGGAATGAAGTACAAAGGATTATTGTGTTTTTATTAATAATATGTAGGTGTCTGTCAACAAAATATACTTAGTTCGTATAACGTCTTTAAATATCAAACAAATAAATGTAATATGTGTAAGATTGTGTTTAAATCAATCGATCTGCATTTATAACTAAAAACAACCAATTTTTCACTTCAAGTTTTCTGGCAGTATACCGACGATTTAATAAAAAATTACCACACACATAGTCGTTGTGATAATAGTATAATAAAATCTATTAAAAATATGTTCCAAGTACGTTTTACGTATTCCTTTTAGTATGTTCACTGTCAATACTTGGTGGAAAGGCACAATTAAGAAAAAACACAATATTTCTTTGTACTTAATTTCCACTTTTATTTATCAAGATCGGAACCAACTTCGCTCATGGTGATTGTTGACAGTGAAAATTGTTTGTTACACTTTTTCATTTAAATTAGTTTTTGTATTAATAGCACTGTAAAATTTTATTTCTTATCAGTTGACAATGCTTGCCATGAGAAGACTCGCACCGATCTTGATATATTATCGATCTACGTATCTGTTTAAAAAAGTCTTTTTAATGCCGTTTTCTTCGACCGGAAAACTGCGCAAAATGATAATTATATTGTTGTTTTTAAACATCCTATAAATTCGCAAAGATCTCATCTTATTCTGGTCAGTGGTAAATTCAGCAAAATAATACAAAGAGTATCGATTTATCAGCCGCATTTCTTTATGACACATCTGCACCGCGAAGCCTGAAAAAGAAATGCCGTGACGGGTTTTATTATTGATGTAATATCAATATCTCTACATCAGTATCCTATCAAAAAGGCGGCTGTGCTTTGTACAGATTTGCAACATCATAACATGGTGTAATGTGGCAATTCACAAGCGACATATCGTCTCCGGCAGCATCCCCAACAGACAATAACCTCGCAGATTATTGAGATTGCAAATATAACCGTGCCGAACTGGTTAAATATTTATTGCAGAAGCTATAAAACTCCTTTTAGTTTTTTCAAAACGATATTATAGACTGATTATTATGACTAATATAATTTATTTTTATGTTCATCGTATGAATCAAATTATTTAATAATCATCTTCTGCTACATCTGTTAAAGACATTGTCTTGTTTTTAAGTAGAATAGATTGGTTATGTGATTATTTTATTAACTTTTCTATTATTCAAATTAAACAACCTTTTTTATGTATGTATTCAAGTTGATACTAAAATATCGTCTTCTGCTACATCTGTTAAAGACGATAACCAGTAGCAAAATTTACTTTTCTTATTAAATGTTCTTTTTTACTGCATATAGTAAAAATTATGAGTAACAATAAATACTGTCCAAGTAACACTGTATTTTAGTAATCCAACATTTTTTTTAAGTTGATAGCTATTTCAGCTTTACTCTTTTGTCAAAACTGATAAAGCCATTAAAATAATTAATTATACATATGTAATCATTGAAAATAAAACTATTTTGCTCTAAAGATTGTACCGTATGTTTCCTATTTCTTAAAAAAAACAATTAAATTCAATAGTTTATTCTATTTAAATTAGTATATATTAGAAGTTGTTTAGTGTTTGTATTCTCAGCCAGCTTTGCTAAATTAAGTTTGAACATAGTTCTGATGCGGACGAAATGTCTAAATAGCTATCAACTTAATAAAAAATATCATATTGACTGTGGAAAGGAAAAAGGACGTTACGTCATATATATCTAATTTTACAGGAGGCGCATTTTGATGATTTTGGGCAAAATGCAAATTATGAATTTCACACAACATTGAAGTGCGCGGAGACTTCTAAACTGGTGTTTTATTGACAAAATCTAATAATAATTAATGAATGTCATCTTTTTCAAAATTAAAAGCTAAATTTATATACTAATTCGGCATTTGCAGCTTGCATCTTTTTGTTATAACGTGTATCAAGTTTGATACATTGTGATTATCGAAAAAAAAAACTGTTTTGAAAAAACTGTGGGTTACGTCTTTTTTCCTTTCCCCAGTCGATATTAAAATGGAGTTCTGCCATTAAATAGCAATTCAATCAACTATGGTTAACCAATAATTCAGTGTCGTGAATTGAGATCGTAATAAAGATATTCGGATAAGTCTTTAAGCTTTCTTCAAATGTCACGTAAGGAGCTTATAAAGCTCTTTTGGTGTTAGAAAAAAGCTTCAAGTGAAGAGATTCCCATAGCTATGTTATGGCCTGTCGACGCAATAATGCCAATTATAAAGGACGTTTCTTTAAGTGGATTATCAGGTGAGATCTCAACTATAATAATACGTTGTTAACTTATTTTAATAACATATCTGTAAAAGGTGATATGTCTATAAAGCCATCGATGTCGAGCGGGAGTGATACGATTAGGGATTGCAGTACCGGTATTTCAAACATCAATACCGGTAATACAAAAAAAAATATTAAATAACGACCAATCGGTATTGCAATAGAAAACGATTAGGTCAATATTTCAAATAAAATACATTATTAACAAATACAGCATAATCATAAAAAAATGATTTTTATAAATAACTTATATTAATACTTAAATTTTAAACATTTAAATTTTAATAGTTTTATTAAAATGGGAGCCGGTAAATTGCTCGAATTACAAATTATTCGAATTGCTTGGTTATTGAAACGATTTTTCACGACTTTTTCTACGAATTTCATTTTTATCTTGTGCGACACTTGTTTAGAGAGTAAAATATAAAAATAATTTTCGTAAGTATTTATTTTAACCGTGTTCGCTCCAAATGCGGAACATATGATCTTTTAATGGAGTTTACCTCAACAGAAGTGTTTCTACGAGAACTGCTTATTAATCAGTTACTCAAACTGTTTCTATATATTTCCAGAAAACATAGAAGACTAGGGCTAAGACAGAACAAACGGAAACAAATTGATTATCTTGTTATTAGAGCAATTTACCGGGAACCTATTAAAATACGTGATGATTTTCATACGTTATAAATTCGATGTGGTCACTATCGTATTAGAGGGTTTTTTTTCATATAAAATAACTTATTATTTGACGTATTTTGCTACAAACTGTGACACGTATTTCGCTTCTTTCAGAGGCATCCTCAGGCAGACTAACTTTTACAAATGCTTGCTTAAGTACGAATGATTTTAATTTTACTATTTTGATACGTTATAATAAAAATCAAATAAAAATGGGAGGCAAGGAGGGGATGATAGCAAAACAAACAAACAATAATAGTAATGCAAATATTATTTATAGTAATAAATGATTTCGGAACCGATATTTCGGTATTGGAAAAAAACACTGTAAATACCGGGATTCAGGTCACAGTAATACCGGCATTGCGCTCCCTAGTCATAATATTGCTATTGGTTTAAAAAGACCATTACATTCTCGTTAAAAAATAACAGTGCTAATAGTCACTTCTGTTTTTTACCCAATATTCAGGGACGGAGTAGTTAGTCTGGATTTCACGAGTTATCTGAAAAGGTCGTCACTGTTTATTTTTTATATGAACAATGAACAAATCGTTTTATTCGGGTTGACATAATATTTCATGAGGCAGATCACATAACAAAGTGGTCAACGCTTTTGTATTTATGTGACAGGATCATGGTTTAAAGCAGTGGTTCTCATGTGCGGCCACAAACAGCTTCAGTTAAAATTGAATAAAAAATAAATTAAATTCTATTTAATGGAACGACATTATAAATATCATAAAGATGAAGTACCCCGAAATTTAGTAGAAAATTTGTAAACTGAACTTTATTGTCAAAAAAAGTAATGAGCAGATTGCTATCACAAAATAATGATTTATATCTGGGATCTCTCAGAATAAGTTATTTAATTGGAAAACATCGAAAACCTTTCACAAAAGGTGAATTTATAAAGTCTGTAGTTTTGGAGTTGGTTCGGTTTCAAAGCATTTATATATGATGATGTTTTGAATGATTTAATGATTTAGATGATGTTTTTAATGCGGCCACAGTAATATTTTACGTGAGAACCACTGGTCTAGAGTCTTTTAGAGTAATTTGTATCAAACAAACATGGATTCCCGTAATTTCCCGTAATCCATTCTATGCATATGAATAAAAAAAAAACAAATGGAAAAATACCATACCCTTTCTAATGAGACAGTTTGGGTGATCTTTTTATAGCCAGTCTTCTTTATACGTCTTGGGAGTAGAAATAGACTTACAGTAAAACGTGTAAATTAAGCAACTTCTGTAAATTATATTATAAGTTCTTTGTCTTACCACGTATTAATATAAATTGACACCAAGAGATCTCAAAAACAGTAAAAGAATATTATTATAAATATAATAAATGGTTGATATCATACATTTAACAAAAAGTTTCAAAAATTTATCAAGACATGCGTTAAAATTAAACCACATTAAAAACGAACTTCGTCTGCCCCTGTAAAAATGCATTCCGTAACGAAGACCAATCATCCATGGTTGGCGCAGTTGAAAATGTGTATGTGTAACAAAAAGTTACAACAATAGTTGTCTCGGGTTACAACGGTGGGAAATACATCAACTTACACACGTCTTATAAGTTAGGTACAAATTATTGTCGCGAAGTTTTTTGTAGCCAGTCTGTACATTGTGTACTTTCAATTTGAAAATGGAATAACGCGTTTGTGTAATTCTTTCAAAATGGATGACTATGTTATTGTAGAATGATTATAAATAGTCTCAAAATTAGTATTTATTAACTTTATATATGTGAAAAGCTTTGTTTTTTTTCACCATGCCTACTAACAATGTGAAACAAACTGAATCGTAATGTAGATTATTATCAGATGTTGTTTTACGATAATTAGTTGTCAGATCTATGGCACATTGGTCAACGTCGTTGGATTCCCTTCGGGACCTCATGTACTCGAGTCTCAGTACTAACAGCATTTTTTCAAACAATCTTCTATCAATTTCTATTCGAAGGCATGGATATATGTGATTTCTAAAAATAGCTAGGTGTAGTGAGAGCGATTAGCTAACCACTAGTCCTTTCCTAGCCTTATCCTTTATATCCTTACTCTCTTCAAAAAAAAAAATAGAGAGGTTGAGCAACAAGCAGTTCTCATAAAAAAAAACTCTGTTGAGATACCTCCATAAGGAGGCATATGCTTCACATTGGAAGCAGCCATGGATTTAAAAACGTAGTTTTTAAGTTATTTAATTGTATTTGCGTTCGACAAAACGTAAGAATAAAAGTATGGGGCTTAAAAAGGACTTTTAATTTTAGAATATTTTAAATGTCATTAGATAACAAACCATTATGGTATATTGTTTAAGAAGTGTGTGTGTCAAAAGGCTTATTTTTATATCGACTGTGGAAAGGAAAAAGAACGTTACCCACAGTTTTTTCAAAGCAAGCTTTTTTCGATAATCACAATGTATTAAACTTAATACATGTTCTATCAAAAGAATGCAAGCTACAAATGCCGAATTAGTATCTAAATTTAGCTTTTAAGATTGCAAAAGATGACCTTGTAAAAAAATTAAAACCAAGAAAAAAGACTGAAATAAAGGTTTTTCCTGGACAGTGTCTTTAATTAATATTAGATTATGTCAATAAAACACCAGCTTAGAAGTCTCCGCGCACTTCAAGGATGTGTATAATTCATAATTTGCAAATGGCCCAAAATCATCAAAACACGTTTTTTGCGCTTCCTGTAAAATGTGTGGGTCACGTCTTTTTTCCTTTCCACAGTCGATGTGTATATATCGATTTTTCTTTAATAATATAAAGTTACGCCATTTTATAACTATTATACAAGGACTATTTCTTAAAGAGGATTTATACAGATGCCGTCTCCTACATTTTAATCAAGAGATGAAGATAAAAAGATTAATAGGCAATGATAATTTTTCGTAATATATCAACTTGATATAAGTTTCACCTCGTGAAGGTGTCGTGATTAATACTTTGAGGGGTGCACACATCGCTAAGTTTCATTTGGATTGCACATTTTACTGAAGTCAGTAGCGCCGTAAATTTTACTCGAAAACGAAAATTCATTATATATTACGACTAGGGAATCCAATTCTGAGCCAAAATGTTTATCCCGGGATTTCGGGATTAGAATTTTTCGATCCCGGGGTCCTGGGACTGGTCCCGGGATCAGTACATTTTTAAAAAAATAAAAAATGATAATATTGGTGAAAAATAAATTAAAATAATTATTCTATATTATATTACCAGCTGTATCTGCCAATACGTTACCAAAAAGCTCTCTTAATCCCATTCGTGATGTAGAGATGAATGAGTGGATTTTTTAATTATTTGTAAAAAATAAGCGAAATCATTATTAAACTAACTTAATATGCAAAAATACGAAATATAACTTAAAATGGTTATTGTCGATAGCTGAAAAAAGCAATTACCTACTTCAGACTGCAAGAATGAAGATTTCTAAAATTGTTGTCTATATACATACATTCTGAATAATTTTATTGAAGTAAACAGACGTAATTTAAATATTTAAATATTCCCAGAGTACCAAAGCATCGATTGTTTCGCCATTTAATCAAAGGTTTACGGTACAAAATGAATGTTTATGAACAATAAATTCCGCAAAACAAACACCATTGATATCTGATAACATTCATTGATGTAGAGAACAAAGCGAAAAAAAAAATTAAAAATATCGAAATATGAAACTTTATAATAACAAAAAATAAATATTGTCGACAAATGCATTCAAATACAGTACACGTGCGTATAATGCATTGAAGAAATTTAATAATTGGCATCAAGTTACCTTTTCGGCTGCGACTCGCTCTTATCGTAAACTCTTATCGCAAAGATAAAGTCTTAATAATAAAATTGGGCATCGTTTATTGCATATGCTTGAACTGCCGACTTGAAAACCAACACGTTTCTGTTTTAAAATCAGTCCCGAAAGTTTCGGTATCATGTCTTCTAATCCCGGGATTGAAATGTATCGAAAACTGTTCGAGATCCCGGGACCCGGGATTGGATTCCCCAATTACGACTTAAAAAGGATTCGACAAATTTGATATTATCATTATACTTTTTTTTTTAATCCATGTCCACTCCCAATGTAGAGCATGTGGCCTTCTAATGGAGGTATCTCAACAGAAGTTTTTCTGCGAGAACTGTTTGTTACTCAGTCGCTCAACCTCACTTTTTTCAAAGTTAGTAGTAGTAGGGATAGAAGGATAAGGGTAGAACAGGAATAGCGGTTGGCTAATCGCTATTGCTACACCCAGTTATTCAAGGATCAGAAGGATGAGAAGAGAGGAAACGATGTGAATTGAAATCACAAACACCCAGTCTTTGATCACAACTTTGAATTGAATAATTTTCAAATTCACTGTGTTCTGACCGGGAATAGAACCCAGACCTGTGCGATCGGATGAGCAAGCTCTAACCAACTGGGTCACAGCAGTCGACATTATACTTAGGATGTTTAAAAAAATATTTCGCTTATAGTAGTAATAACATTGTTTTATTGGATATCAAATGTATGGAGCTTTATGTACTAGGACGCATTAACGTCAAAGTTCTTCGAGTCTCCTTCATCATAGTTTGTATTCCGTTACGATCCTTGCTGACGAAAAGCCGTGATCGCTACAGAGGTTAGAAATCCTTAATGAAGCCAGTTCACGAGGACTTCAAATCCATTATATATATATACCTCCCTACATACTAATACATACATGTACACACCTGCGCATGATCAGTGGTGGATCCAGAAATTGTCCCAGGAGGGGGCCATTCAATTTCAAAATCAACATAATACATAAAAAAATAGATTATTTAAAAATAATATACCTATATAAAAATAGTAGATACATAATTAAGTATGTATTCTATAAAAACATTGTAAGCTGAAAAATTAAAGAGCCATTAAAGTGTTAATCAATTATAAAAATGGAATATAAATTCTCCTCAGGGGTGGGCATAGCCTCCATGGCTTCTCCCTTGGATCCGCCAATGGCATGCATACTTATACACATAGAATACACAAGGAAGTCAACCAAAGAGAGTCTTTTCCATGGTGATTTCATTTTTACATGTTTTACATATATTTGACGAAACATAAAATCTCTATATTAATCTATGACCACTACTTAAATCAACCATAACATGAAGCTGGTGTAATTATATATTTACATTTAAACTTATTTGTTTTGATGACTGTTTAATAAGCCTATATATGTGACAGTTCCTAGAAAGACACAAAATCAATTCATAACATTTAAAACATTATTTTTTAATATAAGTTAGAATAGGTTATAATATATTGTACTGTCCATCTGTAATAAGCCAGAAAATATAGCTACGTTAATCTTAATTCAAACATAGTTCTGATGAGGGCCTCATTCGAAACATATATCAACTATGTATAATATAAAATAATACTTTTAGAACTAAAATAGTTTGATATTTTTTCACCTTATTATAATGAAGTTCTAGATGCTAAATTTAGTTTAAGCATAGTAATGAGGAGCAAACATTCAAAAAGTGTTTTGTTACACAAATACAAAGCTTGGAAAATGATGATTTAAGTGTTGCAAAAGTGACGGTTTGTATGAATGTGTCAACTTTATGATTTCATTTTAATATGAAAAAAATCCTTTTTGAACACTAATTTTGATTTCCATTCATAGGTTTTATTATGGGCTATCAGAATTGATATAAAACGCCATTTTTCAAAATTTGTGACAAAAAACTTTTTGAATGTTTGCTCCTCATGTTCTCACGGGTTCCCGGTAAATTGCTCGAATGGAAATTGCTCGAATAACAAGATAATCAATTTGTTTTTGTTTGTTCTGTCCGTTTGTTCTGTCTTAGCCCTAGTCTTCTATGTTTTCTGGAAATATATAGAAACAGTTTGAGTAACTAATTAATAATCAGTTCTCGTAGAAACACTTCTGTTGAGATAAACTCCATTAAAAGATCATATGTTCCGCATTTGGAGCGAACACGGTTAAAATAAATACTTGCGAACATTATTTTTATATTTCACTCTCTAAACAAGGGTCGCACAAGATAAAAATGAAACTCGTAGAAAAAGTCGTGAAAAATCGTTTAAATAACCAAGCAATTCGAATAATTTGTAATTCGAGCAATTTCCATTCGAGCAATTTACCGGCTCCCGTTCTCACGAGGGCATAAAACAGAAATAGCTGTCAACTTAATACAAATTTTACTTTACTTAAATATATTGCTATTTTGTTACCTTTTTGTAATGAAGTTCATTTAATTAATTGAATAAGACAGGATTAGTGTTGAAGTAATCGCTTTTGTGGTCTCGTTTTAGGTACAAATAAAAGGAAAGGAATTTTCTTTATAATCACCAATTACTTCGATACATTATATATAACTACTAATTAATTCTTCTGTACCATTAAAATATACGTATATATTTTATTGTGTTTGAAATATTGAACCTTCTTCACGGCAGTAACACAATACCTCTCGTATTTTTACTTCTTAATTAATGCAATAAAATATTCTCTCTTTACCTTTTATAGAAAATCGTTCCACCGTCACTGAGCATATATCTATCATTATTATTAAAGAGATAATATGATGCTATCTGTGTTTTCTAAACAAGTTCTAGCATGCATGCAAAATAAATGCGAAGTACACGTCTCGGGCTAAATCCCGCAAGGTCTGTTGACAACTTAATGCGTGCACTGTATGGACTCGACAGTGGACAGATGACACTAAATAGTGTGCAATTCCACGTTAGTTGTGAATGTTGGATTGCGTGCACTATAAAAATTACATATTTTTTTGACAAATTATATAAGTTATACTAAATAGAGTGTTTATTTTTGGCACCAAATACATGATATAATAATAGAAATGTTCAATACTAGTTGTTAGCGAATCGCTTTTGAAAAACATCGTTTTTTTGTTATTCACGACATAATTATTGCTTACGAAGGCAAACGACACCTTTTTTTCTACTAGCTCATTGCTTTCCAAACTTTTTCATGCAACGGCAAACTTGTCCTGCAGTGGCCCCTAATTTCGAAAGAACTCTTCTGGTTCAATGTTTCTCAACCTTTTTGAGCCTGTGGTCCCCAAATCCGTAGTTATTAGTTTTTCAAGACTCGGGACACAATTATTTCTGGATCCCGGGATTGATGACAAAAAATGAGAAGTTGAAAGATTCTAAAATAGATTTCAACTCGAGCACCTTGTTTTTTTTTATTTAGCTCGATGAATTAAAACTTGGGAAACGACAAATTGTACAATTATTGAAAAATGTGAGGATAGCATTTTTTTAGCTCATTTTTATTTTGAGTCAATTGAGTAGGGTCACTTATTCATATTTGGTACTTTTATTTGTAAATTCTCTTCTCTTTAATATCAATTGCTTATTACACTTTTTTATTGCATTTTAATTTCCATACATAACACTGTATAATAGTATTCTCTTATCAGTTGACAATGCTTATCAAACCGGTCGTGAGCTTTTTTAATAAAAGCGGAATTAGTACTAAATGCATATTTTAGTTTTTGAATTATAATTGAGGAGCAAACATTCAAAAAGTGTTTTGTCACACAAATACAAAGCTTGGAAAATGATGATTTAAGTGTTGCAAAAGTGACGGTTTGTATGAATGTATCAACTTTATGATTTCATTTTAATATGAAAAAAAACCTTTTTGAACACTAATTTTGAATTCCATTCATAGGTTTTATTATGGGCTATCTGAATGGATATAAAACGCCATTTTTCAAAATTTGTGACAAAACACTTTTTGAATGTTTGCTCCTCAATTATGTTCAAATTAAAATTATAAATCTGAACACATTTGCAAGCATCACTGATTGAGGACTTCTGATTATCAATTAATTAAATGGTTAAAATTTCTAAATGTATATAATTAACGTGACCAATTATTTTTCCTCCCAATCCGGGAAATCTAAAAAAATGGTACATTTAGGCGCCGTTTTAAGCGTCTCACACTTTCATACAATACAATGCACTAGATCAGGGGTGGGGAACCTTTTATTTTCTAAAAGCCGCATTCATTTTTCTGATTCGACATAAGGCCGCAGTAAACATCGACTAGGGAATCTTTGGCCGGAAACAGGACTTAACGGTCAAAATATTTCATGAATTTACGAATTTACATAAATTTACAGAACTACAGAATTGGCCAGAAGGCCGCACCAGAGCAGCCAAAAGGCCGCAGGTTCCCTAAAAAACATTACTATCTAAGTAATGTTTTTTCATGTCATATTAGATAATATATTATATGAAATTATATAAAAAAAAGTACAGTATTAACATTGATATGTACAATATTATTTACTGCGTGTTTTATTCATCTACTAATCTAGATCCTACCGCCAGCAGTTTTTCTTTTTCGAAAACGGGACATTGAAGCTGTGTTCGGGGACACCAGGACACGCCACCTGAAAACGGGACGTCTGGTCACATTATATATAACACTTAATACTTATTTTTTGACTCACAGACTTCGCATGAAAGATTACAATACACATAATGCATTCGATTATTGTTTTATCATGCAGATTATTCCGATTGCAGGGCTCTACGCTCGTAACTAAATATTCTTTATTGCCATATCTCGAAGATTTACTGGACACTGTCGGTTATTGAAATATTTCAGCATATATCACTTCAGTGATATGCTAGGTATGCAAAAGCAAAACAATAAAATATCTTTTATCTCCTCTCAATACACGACCTCATGACAAACGGATAAATTAAACACGATCTTCCGCAACTATTTATGATGTGTTCATGCTATGTGGTTTATGGGCGTACTATCTATGCCAGAAATCCCCAAACTTCATAAGAAACGGGCTGTATTGACAATTTTAAAATGTAGCAAGGAACTTTTTGGACATTCTAATATTTAATAAACTGTTCGAATAATATTTTTTTTTACCGTATCCGCTTCCAATGTAGAGCATATGGACTTCTAATGGAGTTTATCTCAACAGAAGTGTTTCTAGGAGAACTGCTTGTTACTCAGTTGCTCAACCTCTCTTTTTCCAAAGAGAGTAGGAATAGAAGGATAAGGCTAGGACAGGACTAGTGGTTAGCTAATCGCTCTCGATACGCCCCGTTCATATGATAGGGTAGGATGATTGGGAGGGGAGAATGCAAGACATCACATACATCCATGCCTTCGAACAGAAATGCATAAATCGAATCGATTGAAAAATCAATTTATAAAACTGTCCGTACTTGGATTTGAATCCGTGACATCCGTGACCGAAGCCAACGACGTTGACCACTCGACCACACAGGTGGCATATAAATCATTCATATTTTTAATTTTCATTCAAAGGCCAACGAAAAAAATCCTTTAAAAAACATTTAAATAAACTAATTAGGAATGTCGGTTCCTATGGCGCAGCGGTTAGCGTTTTCGACTTCCGTGCTGGATCTCACGGGCTCGAGGGTTGCCAGATTTCTTGCAAGTCAAGCCGGGACATTTGTCCGATTTGCTGACTTTCGAATCCGAAAACCATTGAATTTACCGATTTGCCCAAAATACCACTGTGACTCGTTTTTTTTGTTTAACTCTTTCGAGACGAATCGGCGTGAAATAGTTTTCTCTAAATTTCCGGGACAATCTAGTACTCATCTGAGATTACAATTCCAGGACACCTGGCAGTCCTAGACCCAATACGAACTGCATTTTTTCGATCGATTTATTGATTTCTCTTCTAAGTTATGTATGGGTGTTGTGATGTCTAAAAATTCCCTCCCACCCTTTCCGATTCTCAAATAAATAAGCGTAACGAGAGAGATTAGTCAACCACTAGTACTATCCTATGCTTCTATCCATACTAATCTCTTTGGAAAAGAGAGGTTGAACGACTGAGTAACATTTGAATATTGCTGTCTAAATTTTGAATGGGAAGATCGACACTTTTACGCAGATTTTTAGTATTTTTTTAAGCCAGACATTATATATTACATTACATATTTCTTGTATCAGTGTTCTGGTATTTGATACAAATTAAATTAATGTTTGTTTCCATCTGCCAAAAACAAGAAGTTATTCAAGTGAGAAAATAATAAATCATTGTTTTGCGATACATTTTCTGTCAAGCCGTTATCAAAGACTACGCACTTGGCAATTAGACCTTGATAAATTTGCATGCACTCCGTGGCGCGGGGGATAAATAAATAATGATGGCATATACTAAAAGTCTCGGCTTGCAATGGTGGGATTACCAGTGTCGCACGTATTTAATTATAAATAATAGAACTTTAAAAAAAACGTAGAGGCCCGATTTTGTCACTAACGACCCGGATTTCGCTTTTCGGCATCTTCAGGCGTTCAAGTGCACGGATGAATCTGAATTGACGCTTAGTAAATGAAAGTTTCGTGTTTATATAAAAAAATTAATGTATCATTAAGTTTAAAGCCAATGCTGGTGAAAAGGATAAGCTCATGGGAATGCCCACAGATTTGAGTAGTAAGTCCAGGAAATTTTGGAAATAAATAGAGCACAATTGCATAGTCTTCCGATTTTAAATGAAATATTAAGCCTACCGGGATCTCCACTTCTATACCCTATATCAGTGCTCCGCAACCGTTTATCTTCCAAGGCACACCGACGTGCTCTCCGAAATTTCGCGGCACACCACAAGTAAAAATGTGCATAATACCTATACAGAAATTACATTGGTTTGTGTTTATATACGATACAAACCACAAAAGAACCATATGGATATTTTATAACCATGTCCATCACCAATTTAGAGCACATTTACTCCTAATGGAGATTATCTTAAAAGAATAGTTTCAAATTATACAAATTTATTCAACTATTTTTTTTTTCGTTTATTAGAGATTCGCGCCGCGGCACACCCAGCATCGCCTCGCGATACACTAGTGTGCCGCGGCACACCGGTTGCGGAGCACTGCCCTATATAAATATAATCATAAAACCTTTGCCGACAAACAAATAAATATAATTCTTGAAACTACTTACTACTCAAATCTGTGTGCATTCCCATGAGCTTATCCTTTTCGCCAGCAATGGCTTTAAACTCAATGATACATTTATTTCTTATATAAACACGAAACTTTCATTTACTAAGCGTCAGTTCAGGTTCATCCGTGCACTTGAACGCCTGAAGATGCCGAAAGGCGAAACCCGGGTCGTTAGTGACAAAATCTGTGAGAATGTACATAGTTTGAACGATTCAAATGAAAATTGGTATTTCGATATTTCATGTAAAATACTTTCATTACAAAATAAATCATAATCAACGAATGGTTTTTTTTAAAGAATACACCATTAAAAGGGTCAATATTACGGAACCTGCCAACTTGTGGCAGATTTAAAATATTTCCATTCAACGAGAACAATGTTATTAACATATTTGATGATTTCTATAGTTCAATGTTCAATTTTGGTTAGGGTTAATAAAGTGTGTCCCGCAGGCCATTTATGTCCCGCGTGACTTTTTGAGGTGTGATTTATAATAAATTTATATTTTTTTTTTTCATTTTTAAAACGGAATATTTTAAATTACCGTTTGAATAAAGTATCTTCTGGTAAGAATGAATGGTCCGTCATTTTGATATTTATTAAACATGCTCTATAAATGGCATGTTTATTTGGGAAATTTTTTTATGTATGGTTTTACAGCTTGTTCGTTCATTGTCCCACCACCACTGGTATTGTATGCAGCCGCAAGGGTATGGATTTATTTAAAAGCTTCATTATTTTCGGCCCTGTTTTTATTGCAAGGTTTATTTTATACATCCAGCGTGACTGATAAATTGGCACGCCGCTGTGTTGGTGTCATCTTATGGCAATCCCTTTGGCAACCCTCTATGCTAATTCAATTAATAATTTAAATGGTTGTTCATATTCATAAGGATAATCTCATATTGCGGTGATTGTTGTGAAGATTTCAATATGCAGCCATTATAAACTTTATCGAGTGTTGCCACTACCAACCTCTGTGTATACAAATAAGGGATTCTGATTTTATTATACTATCGCAATTATTGCCTCCTCAGTGGTTGCTATGAATTTAATGCTTACTTCAATTAAATGCTGTTAGGCATATTACTGTTTTTTGCCAATCTAATATGAGGAGCAAACATTCAAAAAGTGTTTTGTCACAATTTTTGAAAAATGGCGTTTTATATCAATTCTGATAGCCCATAATAAAACCTATGAATGGAAATCAAAGTTAGTGTTCAAAAGGGTTTTTTTTCATATTTAAATGAAATCATAAAGTTGACACATTCATACAAACCGTCACTTTTGCAACACTTAAATCATCATTTTCCAAGCTTTGTATTTGTGTGACAAAACACTTTTTGAATGTTTGCTCCTCATATATAAAAATGAATGTTCGTTTGTTCCTATTTTATGCGCTGCCACATCGCTCATCCGATTGCAATAAAACTTTGACAAACTTTTTGCTTGCACTTCCGGAAAGATTATAGGCACAGTAAAATTGACTTACAGTAGGTCTTATATACAAAAATCAATGTTTGTATGTCTGCCATACAGTTCATTTTGACAACATATGCTAGCACTTCCGCGACAATTAACAATTACAATAAGTACAATTAACTTACAGTAGGTGACGCGTGTGTCGTACCATAGACAATTGGCAGCGAACGACAAACGTAAATCAGACAGAAAAAGAAAACGTGCACTTAAATAAACACAATTAAAACACTTATCATTCATATTCAAATAATGGAAAACACACCATCAATATTTTTGCCAACGAACCATTCATATTGGACATGTGCGAATATATTATTTATCCGACTTGTTTCAAAGTAAGCCACTCTGATTGACCCGATCACTTCGCATTATGCCCAGTAATTATTTAATCAACATAACACGTTGAATTAAC
The DNA here is from genome assembly GCA_030503985.1 of Himalopsyche tibetana. Taxonomy (NCBI): domain Eukaryota; kingdom Metazoa; phylum Arthropoda; class Insecta; order Trichoptera; family Rhyacophilidae; genus Himalopsyche; species Himalopsyche tibetana. Next base: position 16,110,421 of record JAPJYX010000022.1, read on the forward strand.
AGCTGAGTTCGCCTGCCACCACTTTTCAACCGGTTCTAGGACCAATTATTTCAACCATAACACGCCATGGCATAGTTGAAAGCTTTTACGGTAAATATTTCAACTTGCATGCGTCGGTTTATAGCAGTGCTTCCCAACGTGAGGCATACGCCCCATTGGAGGGTAATTCAAAAGTTTTGGGGGGCCTTATTATGAAAAACTTATCAGGAAAAATTCTGCTGCCGTTCCCATCATTCAGCTCAATGATTTGTTATAGAAAAAACGAATTCATCTCGATATCACAAACCGTGGGAGTTTCGCAATTTAAATTGACTAAATTTGTATCTCACGTAAAAACATTTCGCAGTTCATTTCAAGCACAGGTCATACTAATTTGAACATTATTTTCTTCATCATTTTATAAATAAATGTACGACTAAATACGTTGATATTTTTTACTTTATTACAATGGAGTTCTACCAAGTAAATGCCGATTCAATCAATAACTGGATAAATGTGAATTTTATTTATACGATCGAAATAAAACTATTCGTTCACTTGATCACGTTAAGTTTAATAATAATGTAACTCTGTAAAATTTCGATTTAATGCTTACTAAAAATATGCATGCGTTAATGATTTTCAAAAAACTGCAGGATGTTATGAATCTAGTTTAATTTTCTCGAATGCTCGCCATTTATCAAAATGCCAGTATCAGTTAAATTGTGAAGGCATTATGACTGAGGCTCGATGAATATTAATATCAAATATAATATGCTATCAAAGACGTAGCGTAAACACGTCGAAATATCAAATTTAATATTGAATAAGTGATTTAAAAATCAAAATCAATCCATCATTAGCATTCTTCGAACAGTGCTAATGGTAACAAAATTTATAAATTAACAACATTGTTATTCCACTCATCGTAAAACTTTTAAAATCATCGTCATACTAAAGCTAACGAAATATGTCTTAACTGTAATGTTAATCTTACCATATATTTACAATAGTAAGTCGACAGATGTTACTTATTTACACCACCAAACTATCAAATCAAAATTTTATTACACTAATTTATACAAATTTTGCGCAATCAACTGACATCAGTTGCTAATAAACCTTCGCCGAAACTTCATTCAAAACCTTTGTTACGTATATATATATATTGCTGCTACTGGTTTTATATTACTACAAACAACAATATCTCCGATAATATTGTTTTTCTCAATTTAAAAAAGGGCTCGCCAGTTTGAGTAAAATTTAACAAAGGGCTCGCGAGAACCACTACGAGCCTTCTTAAGCTTGCCCATGTCAGAGGTCTTAAGCTTTCGTTAGTATATTTTACTTATAATAAATACATCACTGGAGATCTTTGTAAACATAAAAATAAGAAGAAATTTATTTCGATCAAAAAAAACCTAATTTGAAACGGTAAGACATATCAGACACTGTAGAATTATCAACAAAATTAACATGCATTAAAGAGTAGTTTTAATCGAAAACAACTCAGTGTCATTTCAAAAACAAAAATTCGGCGATCTTCAAACAGATATCACCCCTTTCGTCGGACAGGCGTCGGAATGAGGTTCTCGCAAAGTGGAGCCAGTGCGGTACGACGGCAAGTGGATGCCAGGTACAAACACCTGTTAATTAAATATTTTAAGCGAAGCCGGCCAATTAACACGCCACCTGATCCTGAACTGGGCCTAATGAATTACGCGCGCCACTCACACTGTACCACTTTGCGGATAACACATTTACATGAGAAGATTTTACGTCAGGCTTGGTTCGTTGCACTCTTTCTTCGTGACATGACATGACGCTGTCTGTCACTGACACTCAAAATTCAGTGAAACCGGAATCTGTTGCTCACGATTAATTTATTTCGTTTTCGTATTTCTGACAACTGTAAGTTAGTTGGCTTCAAAGTCGAGTAGCTTACAATGTTGAGATTTTTCATCATACTTTAACACTATGTTTTTTATTCAATGTCTGCTACCAATGTAAAACATATATTCATTTAATAGAAGTACTCTTATGAGTAGTGCATTTGACTCAGTTATTCAATACCTCTTTTTTTCGAAGAGTCCGTTTGAGGATTTGAACCATCCACCCTTACTGAATTTAACAAACGCATAGAAGCTTGAACCATTCGGACTAATTATCTGATTCCAAAATAAAAACATAACATAACTGGGCCCTCGAGAGGTGAAGTGAGACAACCAGTAAAATGGTGAAACTTTTTTTCTTGGACTTTTAAGTACAACCACGTCTTTACGTGGTGTTTTGATGGATTGCACATTTTAATTTTATGGAGGTTACTTCCTTTTTACGATACTTTAAGACGTGTAAAATATGACAACGCAACTAACTTTTTGTTTCAATGAACTGTCACTTTCTTTAAATTAAGTTTTCCAGATTGTCCAACAGTTGCATTAATGTAGTAATAAAATAACGATGCTTTAGTTCCATAGTGCTACAACTAGAAAAAAGTAGTTTTGAGATATGGCAGACTAATTTTTTGACATATCTAAACTTATTATTTGTCTCATCTTTTTAGTGAAGCATTCAGTCATTTATCTAAATTCAATTCAAATTTACTGAAACTTTGACAAAACCATAACATCATATTTTGAGATTTAATTGTATGGAACTGAGAGAAGTTTCTGTGTATCTTTTTATTTTCATATACAAACATCTGCCTACTGAGAGATAACTAATCAATTTTTATATTTGTACTTTGGTGGAAATATATATAGAAAAAAGTTTTTTGAATATAATGGGTAATATAACTCAAAACATCGAAGTTTTGACTTATCGTTCTATGGAACTAGGCCATCAATGTGTACTTTCTTATTTGACGCGCATGCATTTCGCTCGAATGTTGAAGTCGAGTTTATTCTATGAGGTGATGCAACCCTCAATATATTTTTCACTGTATGTGAAACGTATCTGTTATGCGTGTTTTTATGCAAATTATGCGTGTACCAATAAATAGATCGTATACATCGGTCGTCATACACACTACTCTATCATGGGAAATATTTCATTCTGAACTACATATATGAAGTTAACTATTCATGTAACTTTCAAAGTTGTAAGGTATCTTTTGAACTGTTTTGTAAGTACTTTCGATGGTTTCGGCGGTAACTTTGTGGAAGTTCATTTTAATAGAAAATTTAAATTAACTTTGATTATTCCACGTATTGTGTTACTAACTGTGACACGTGTTTCGCCTCTTTCAGAGGCATCTTCAGACTTACTATCGCAAAGTTTGCTTAAGCAAGATTGATTCTAACATTTTAAAATTATAAAATTACAAAATGGAGGTTTGGGTTTTTTTTCCTTTTAAGAGGAGCAAGGAGGGGAGTTTAGAATCGAAATAAAACAAACAGATAGTGATACTAATGATACTAATGAGTTGTAATCAATCAGGTTGGGATTTTTCCTTTTTAAGGGAAGCAAAGAGGGGATTATAAAATCGAAACAGTGCAAACAAATTTAATCATACTACTAATGACGTTAAACATTACAAACTATTAAACTAATGAGCTGCAATCAATCAGCTAGGTTTGTGATTACTCTATTAATTGGAAACAATTTGAGTAACGGGGAACCACCTGTGCTATTAAGAATATTATTTAATAATATTTCTTTTTTGTTAACATCGTTTTGTAAGTAATTTATTTTTAGTCAATATTAAGAGAGAAAAATACTTTTCTTTCCATGTAACGCGGTGGAATGGCGTTTCGGCACTTTTTTCTCACATTTTTTAATGTTTCAAATCAATATTCATAAACTTTTATAACGATGATTAGTTAATCATGTAATCTTATGCAGAGAAGTAAGTATTCTTCATTATTCAATAAGAAAATTGAGCTTATTTGGCATCGTTTTTTTTAAATGCAATAAATCACTTATGGAACATTCTGGCGATTGTATTTTATTAATTAACAAATGAAATAAGTCAAACGTGTCACTTGTTTTAATATTTAATTCGTTGAAAAAAAATAGAATATTGTCATGAGATGTTTGTCAAATCTCTTTTTGAGTTGATTCCTTATAGAACTCGTTTATTGACGTGTACAAAATTTCCAGTGTATTCATCTTCAGCAATAATTGCCATGAAACAATTGTTTCATCAGTCATTGTGTTTTTAAGGATTCTTTTCTGCACATCCACATATGACTATCATAATATACTCTCCGCTTTGATGACAAGTACCGCAAAAATAAAAGGAAATTCTGCAAAAAAGTATACAACGTGAATTGATAGGTGGGCATCTGTGGTCCGTTGTCAGTGAGCTTGTATTAATATCTATGCCACACCCATTGCGCTTTTTGCGCCGCTCTTTTTGCCATTTTCACCGCCGGCGATTTGACGAGTGACCACACGTTTTGACACTGATTGGCTACTCTTTTTTAATCACCAGATATGGACGCAGTCACTCCATCGCAGGCGGCCATTTGTGGACGCCGCCATGCGACGCACATGAAAAAAGAGGTAAGTTTTTCTCGTTATAACTGTATTCTACAACAGATGAAAACATTAGAATACTTGTATTATTATGGTATAATAAAATGGTAAACGATTTAGTATTACTATTAAATAAAATATGAGAGCGTACTTCACTGGTCAATTCAATTCAAGTTCTTCAAGAAAATTATTACAAAATCACTAAATAATGATCTAAACAGGGTAGGGAACCTTTTCATTTCTAAAGACTACATTCATTTATCTGATTCAATATAAGGCCGCAGTAAAAAAAACGTTGACACCCCTCCTCTTTTTTTTCGATTGTTGAACATATAAGGGTTTGATTACGCTATTATTCCAAGCTATTGCGTATATTTTTTTTTATCAAAGTGAATATATTACATTATAAATTTGTGTATTTATTAAAAGAATATCCAAATTTATTTAAAAAATAATAATTGGCACAAGTCAAAAGGCCGCATCAAAGTAGCCAAGAGGCCACAGGTTCCCCACCATTGATCTAGAACTCTGATGTAATAAGGTCAAATGTTTCATAATAATTTTAGGAAATAATAGTCGATCAACTTCAAAATAATTCTGTGATAAAATAAATATTATCTGTCACACGTTCATCGAAATTAAATTTCAATTGCAAAATCTTCCTTTTATTATTTACAATCTTTATCTAGACGAGCGTGATAATTACAGGGAAATTTTTGTTTGAAAATAAAGGAAAATTTTCTTTTATACTTCACCACTTCGCGAGTACTACAAGGTTTTATGTGAAATTTTTTGACGAAACAGAAGTAACAATGCGGTAGTCTTCCAAGTACCATTATTGGTATACATTACTATTTTTATTTCGTCAAAATCTTTCATATAAAACTTTGTAGTACTTGGGTCGCGACTTGTTAAATTCATATGAAATTACACTCGATGTTTGATTGATTACAATATTATTTTTATCACACAATCGATGAAAGCTTTAAATTTTTTGCATGAAATTATCATACTGTGCAGTGGCTCGAAGGATTGCGACGGAAGTTTTACACAATCAGGATATTTATATTTTAAAAATGTTTTAAACATAAACAACATGTCTATCACTTTGGTAAATGTTTTTACGTAATCTAACCTGAATAAGTAGTCCTGGCAAACACGATATCATTTTTGTTTCCTCTTAATATTATAATTTTTTTGTCTTTGTAAAAGATGGTCTTGAGTGATAAATAAAAATACACATCGTGTCATATAAAAATTTAAATATATTTCGTATTGGTATCAAACAGTTTTATTATAAATCTTGAATAATTCCTGAAAAAAATTACGATACCATTTAAGATTGGAATTGGAAAATACTGTATTTTTTCTCATATACAGTCAATCCTTCTTTTATGCGGTAAATGCGTTCCACGATATATCGCATAAAAAAAGACTTGACTTCCATAGAAAAAGTGAGGATACGTTACATGAATGCTAAAATCCGCATAACTTTGAAACAGTGAGTTCAAATATACCCATAATCGTATAAAAAAGTTTAGGAAAATTAAGAGAAAAACACGGTGTACAAATTACTTATTTTAATATATAATATTTTTTATTAAAAAATAAAATTGTTGGTTATTGTTTCACATTTTAAGTAAAACTATTGTCACTGTATGGCAAATGCTAGGTGCGTTTTTCATGTGGTTTTAAATCACTCTCTTTTTCGAAAGAAATAGTATACTCATCAATTTCAAAAGACGATGTTTCTTACACATGGAATTAGTGTCAATCACAGTATCGTTTTGTGTTGATTTTTTTCTAATATTAAAATTAGTGATCAAAGTTTGTTTCAATGATTAATTGTTTATACAGTTCGTTATACCCAGAAATACATTGTTTAACTCTTGCGGCTCGGAGACTAGAAAAATACTTGTCAGCCGATGGGAGTCTTTTTTGACCCCAGTGGTTTCCTCATTATTGGCCTTATTCTTATGAATTTCAAAAAACAAAATAGTCCAAGGGCTTAAAAATATCTCTTTGCATCATTCCTCATACATTTTTTTTATAAAAATCTGTGTTTTTTTAATAAATAATCATATTTTAAGTTGCGCGTAAAAAAGACGTCATCCCAGCTCACATATGAATTGACTACTGACGAGTGTTCTCAGCGTTCTAAGTTATCTTACGAACAATCGTTATCGCGGGCGCTAATCACCTGATAAGCGTTATCGCATACTTATATAAACTACAAAAGGTCCAAAAAACTATGATATAAGAATACCTTAATTATAAACATTGCATTACCCATATTAAAATAGATATTTAAGAAAATGTTGGTATTGGGGTCGCATTTCTTGAGCTTAGAAACGGAAAAGTTAAGCTCTTGTTGAAATGCGTGTAAAAGAATCAAATAGAACGTATTTTTTTCCAAGTGTCGTTTAATTTTAATTACTCATTCTCTATTCTATCCAAAATACAGCGATACGTGCTCTTGGTGTAATATTTTTTACGTTAATATAGTATTTTTTTTAAATTCACATTTCTAAAAAAACCGCATAAAAAAAGATTGTCTGTATACATACAGTAGAATAAATACTGTTTGCACATAATGCTGCTTTTTTCTTGGATAAGGAAAATACAAAAAAAAATATACGCCACTAATTGAACGTCGATGAAAACACAATGCCCTTATGTGTTAAACTTTTTTCTGTGATAGATATAATATTATATGTACGTTTTTTTATACCTGTCAACTGTATCAGCTACATTATACTAGTACTAATTTGAAATACCACTCACCATATAAAAAAAAACTTAATTTATTGCTTACCGGTTTTATTATTATATATAGAAGTGAACAAAGCTCGTAATTCAACAAAACTACTCTTTAACAAAGGGAACGAAAAAGCTTAATCACCTTATAAGTATGTTTCATTAAAAACCAAAATTGCATTTGTTAGTTACAATTAAGTAATTATGATACTCTTTTATTTATTTTTACCATTAACTATTGTTTTACGAAATTATTTTTTTACATAAAAATATATTACTATCACAATAAAAGAAAGAATGCGACGATAATTCGAGGATTTAAATAAAAACAACTGTATCCACAAATTACTTGTTTTTCATTATTAATTGTTGATAACGTTGTTTTTCCAATTCTCGGGTACATGACAGTCAAACATTTACTGTTTCTTCTTAACTACATAAAGTTATCCTATGTAATGTTTTTAAAGATTAAACCAAAGATGTTAGCATCACCAAAAACATACAGTTTGAAATAAACTATAAAATATAAATATTCAACATTAAATTAAGATTTGCTTTGTAAAGTTACAAAAAAAATTAAAAAAAAACGCTTTTTGGTTCTCTTGAAAAGTTATACTTTTGAAGACGGTGTTGTTTAACTTAAGGTACTCGAATAATATATAAATATAACGTCAAAATACTCTTTGTTGACGCATTAAGATTGAAGCTTTTTGGAAAGGTGTAAACCCATAGATTTACAAGATAGTGTGAGTTTTACTTATTAAATATGTCTTTACTTACAATAGTAAGAGATCTTAGATATATTTAATGTTTTTATAAGAAGATTATAGTATAAATAAAAATGAAAACTTGTATATAGCCAGTGGCAGAATACCCTATAAGCACACGAGACTTATAATATCATATCGTCGATAATTTTCTACAGCCTCGTATCTCAAAAACTACAAGTTTCAAAGAGACACATAAATGTATTTTATTCTACCGCTATAAAACCCCACTTTGTATTCAATATCTTTGAGGAAGTTAATATGTAAGAAAACAAAGATGTTTCTATCCATATCACCTTCTCATTCATACTAAACATAGCACTCGATAATATTATTGCCATTTTTTTTAATTGGTTAAACAAAGCATTAAATATCTATTTTTTGGGATACGAGTTAAAAAATATGAGTGTATTAAAATTCTGAATTCATTACATCAAAAAAAAACTCAAAACTGACAAAAGTTGAGATACGATATGTTCTATAAAACCCATATACAATTTTAAATTCAGTTTTATTTCTTCATTATTATTAAAAAATGCCCTCCAAATTTGATTGCGTATGAGGCCTCCCAAGCTACGTTCTCAGACTATTCAAATAATATTTGACTGGCCCGCGTAGCTTTTGAATTCTCCGCGCAGCTAACCAATTGACTTATAGGGAACATTGCTCTCAAGTGCTTAATCAGTCACTGCATATAGAAGGTATTCATATATTTTTTTTTTATAATTCCCTAGGGTACTCAACGTTGTACCCACCACCACCCGCTACGGCTTCACACTCTAAGGTATTCACAGGTATTCATATTACTGATTGGAGTGATTTTTTTAAAAGAAGCTTGTAGCTAAGTTTATTCAAAATTTATTCTTAGATAATAGGGATTAAAGTATACGGCTAAGAGATAACAGGTGGTAAGTTTATTGTTCGGACAAGAGGAAACAAAACAAAAAAGTCAATTCCTTATTTAAAACCTTCCGCAATATTTATTGCATCTAAATGTCACATCGCCTGAGAACTCTCTCAGCTAAAGTTATAATCAAAGCTCACTTAAATCTTTATCGATCAATGATGATATATATTTATTAGCAATGCTTTTTGCGGCTAGCGAGATTTTATACGTCATCCGATTGAACTGAAATCGTTACGTTAGCCGTTAACAGAGTATAAAATTCGTAATGAAGTGATAGTTACTTTTCCCGCAATAATATAATTCCACAGTAAAGAGTCATGGCCTAGGGAATCCAATCCCGAGCCAAAATGTTGATCTCGGGATTTCGGGATTAGAATTTTTCAATCCCGGGATCAGCACATTTTTTTAAGAAAAAAAATGGTAATATTGGTGAAAAATAAATTTGAAAAATTATTCTATATTATATAACCAGCTGTGGGCTGCCGATGTGTTATCAAAAAGCTTTCTTTATCTAAGTTATTCGCCATGTACAGGTGAATGGGTGGATTTTTTAATTACTTGTAAAAAATATGCGCCATAATTATTAAACGAACTTAATATGCATACATTATGTAAAAATACGCAATATAACTAAAAATAATTAATGTCGACAGCTAAAATCAGTATCTACCAACTTCAGAGTGCAAGAGCGAAGATTTCTAAAATTTTCATGTACATAAGAGTCGCCTGGTATCAAAAGCAGTACTTTTCCATACATTATGTATCGAACAGTACGGTTTCATTGTGCAAAGAACCAATAAAATATATTTTTATATTTACCATATCCGGCGACAAGTGCTTTTGTAGTAAGATCATTTTTTACAGTGAAAATAATAAGAACATTCAATAGAAATAGTCAAAGTGAGAATAGATTTTCAACTCTTGAAATAATATTAGTCGAACAAACGCGCGCTATTGATATTTATCATACTGTTAGCATAAAAAGCTGACCGAAATATGTTTTAGTTGACACGTGTTTTATTACATAATTGATACGCCATTGATATCTGATAACATTCATTATGGTGTTGAAAACAATGGTACCGAAAAAAATATATTATCGTCAAATGCATTCAAATATAAAAATGTGTTGATGAAAGTAAATATGGCTTGGCATCAAATTACCTTAGCTTCTGCAATAACTCTTGCAGTTAATCTAATCGCAAAGAATTTTAATTGGTCATCGTTTATTACATATGTGCGAACTGCCGACTTGAAAACCAACACGTTTCTGTATTAAAATCAATCCCGGGATCATGCCTTCTAATCCCGGGATTGAAATGTATCGAAAACTGTACGGGATCCCGGGATCCCGCGATTGGATTCCCTATAATGGCCGTGAAAGACTCATCGAATGTATAATAATCAATTTAAAAATAACTGTCAATAAAGCTTTAAAGTAAGTTTCGTAAAATAATATATGATAAATTTAAAGCATTGTCCTCTGTCAATGTGACATATATTTATTTATTGACTTGGTATTTACTTGGTATAACTCCATTATAATTGGGTAAAAATAGTAACGTATTTAGTTCTACAGTTTTTATATATTTATTAGTTGATAGCTATTTCGGCGTTCGGCATCGTCAGAACTATAATTAAACTTACATTTTTCTCAGATATATGTATATATACTGGCTCCGAAGAGATACACAATGCATCATGATATTCAGTCTAACATCCTAATTCAAATTACAATTATAATATTACATTTAGAATTGTTTTCATTATGTACACTTCCATAAAATTCTTGGTCGAACACGACCCGGGTTTCGCCTCTCGGCATCTTCCGGTTCTACTCAGCGCAAGAATTTTATGGAAGTGTACATAATGAAAATAATTCTAAATTAACGTTGAATTTCCATCAAGCACCTTCAGTCGAAATTTTAAATCTTAAATTATAATATTACACTTATTAAATATGACTCTAGTATTTCGAAGAACGCTAAGCAATCTGGGGTTTTTTAAAACGTTAATTAGGATAAATGAAACTGATATTTATTATTAATTACATTACATTAAATTAATTAACTATGGCTTTAGTGTTTCGAAAAACAATAAGCAAAAAAATGTAAGTTTTATCATAGTTCTGACGATGGCGAAAGCCGAAATAGCCATCAACTAATAAATGTAAAAACTCTATAACTAAATACGTTGCTATTTTTACCTTATTATTGTGGCATATATTGTTTCATAATGTTATATTTCAAATCAAAGGAAATTTGAGTAGAAATATCAAAATCACTACTTTTTTACTTTACTAATCAAAAGTTACTCCACGATCGATCTTTAAATCTGTTGACGTTTTATCTTGAGAATCAACAAAATTTAAAAGATTAGTAACGATGTGTTCAGGATTGGTTAGATGTTATTCTATCAATTGAAATTGTTTAATAGATGAGTTTGTTTTTTTATATATAAATCAATTATTTTTATTTGATCAGACTATTTCATTTATTTTGATTCCCAATGTGAAACCTGATTTTACCGTCGATGAATTATGCCTGAATGTACCGACATTGGCGGGGGTAGAAAAAGTTAATTCAAAATATAAATAAAACATTTAATTACTAAAGCATCGAGGCACCAGTGGAATAATAAAACAAATGTTGGAATTAATCTATATTCTACAATTAATTAATCGAAGCAATCGTTTTTACATGATTAAGATGTACTTTTATTGACGAATTATTTAAAAAATATTAAATACAATTTTTAAAGCTTTGACGAGGTATTTTATATTATTATTAAAAATCATATAAATACAATTTAAATAATTATTTCAGTCGAATATTCAATATTCGAATAAATTCCGTTTTGGTATTGATATTCGGATTCACAAATATTTAATATATTATTCAAATATTATTTGTTTATTGAATTAAATTTTGAACATAATTTTACCAAAAAAAAATACATTCTTCGTCACATTATGTGCATTATATCTTGATTTAATCTATTTTGTTGCATTTAAACACCATAAATTACACAACAAATACTATGTATTTGAAATTGAGCCCTCAAAAATTGAATTGAGCCAAGTAATATAATGTTTAAACTTTTCTATTGGACTTTAAAGTATAATCATGTGTTAACTTGATGTTTTAGAGGATTTGAACGCAATCTAACTCATCTTTTCTTAAAATACCACTCGGCTTACTTCACCTCTCAGGGGCTCAATTAATATCAGAATTTGAAAAAAAAATATCTTTCTAATATATTTGAATATTAAAAGATGTTGAATATTCGAATATCTCTTATCAGCAAATATTTCGAAAATATAATTGTAATACACCACTTCTAATCTATTAAAAATCTTCGTTTGAATATTTATTACATTATATTTTAAAAAATGTCAATCATCGTATAGAATAGGCAAAATGAAATATTTCAATGAGAATACTGAATAAGTATGGATTGATTGTAAAAAAAATATTATTAAAATGTGTTTAACAATTAATTTTTGAGTTAACTGATTTGATTGACACACAACAGTGTTTTACTCATAGTAGTTTTGCCACAAGACGACGTTGTTCAGCGTATTCAGTAACGAAAATATTTTTTTGAACTTCAGTAGAGATATTTTTTTTAAATCATAATTATTTTGAAATTTGTAATTGTAAATACAGCACTGATAGCAGTCGGTAGGGTCCTGAGAGAAATACGAAAAATAATTAACATTTTTCTACTAAGCAAAGATTATGATATAGTTATTTTAATCAGAAATCTTTACAGGTGAGTATTAAATATAAATGAAAGATATTTAATACCAAATGTGGACTATAAACTGACTTGTTGCTATAAAAGACAAGATTTAATTTACCGTAGATGAGTGGTTTTTATATCTCTAAGTATAAATTAATGTTTAAACATAATCTCTTTTAAGTACAGTTAAACATTATAGTTTTACTATCATTTTTAACCGTTCGTTTTAGCCGAGTATTAATGCAGCAGATTACCTTTTGAGATTTCAATTAACCAATTAATTTGACTTATGTTTTTAAACCATAAGTACGTCAACAAATGCTGTAAATAAAATGAAAATTAACAGAATTTTTCATAGCAACTTGTACTTAGAATACAATAATATTTTCGTCTATTTTTATTTCGTGTACGCAAGTTAGGGGAAACTCTCTCTACTCTAAATTCCAATAAGTATCTATACAAAATTACTATTATTAAAAATTAAGTTTTACAATACTTATTGATAAAACAAAACACGTAACACACTGAGTTATATAACAAGTAAATTAACAAAGTAATATACAGTGAAACCAAGATTCTTTATTTACATTTTTTTATTAAAGGATATATAAATATAAACATATTTAAATCGCTTAATTCATACTCAGTTGATTTGCATTTTGGCACTTGAATTTCAACAGTGACCTTTCAAACTCGCATAATTTTCTAAATTAACTCTTTTTGTTATGTGAATTCGTTTTTCAGCGTCTTGAATTGTTTTCAGTTTCTCAGTTCTAGTTCAAGTTTTTTTTAACATTTAGGCATTAGAGCTGTGAGTTTAAAAAAAATGCGAAACAAGATGAGAAGCAAGACTACATATTTATGAGCAAATAGAAGAAATATTCAACAAAAACACTGAATCGGGATAATATTTATGACGGGACCATAATATTTATATGATAGATCGAAGAAATCGGTAAATCGGGGAACGAATAATGCGGGATTATTTAACATTGTTCTTATGGGTGTTTGGCCGGGACTTTTAAAAATAAACGAATCATACAGGAAAACGAATAATGATCGGGTTTCCACCATGTTGATTGAATTGGGAGAACTTCATGTTCAGAGCATATTCTCTGGAATTGTCCGATTATGTCCGTAGAAAGAGATATATTGTTTTCATTGTGTAGGAATAAACATGATGGTCCTATCGGGCATCCAGATCTTCGTCTCCAGAAAATTTCTGTCACTTCAAAACATTTGCTACTTCTTTCGGAGAAAAAGTTTACCTTCCCTGCTTTTCACCATTCAATCCATAATCACATTTGTTTCAAAATTAAAAGTTATTTTATTAGTGCCATTAACTATCATTCTTGCTTATTATTATTTAATTATATTTTTTACTTGTAGTGATACCAATTCTGTTTTTAATTAACCTTTATTAATATCTATATATTTTTAATTATTATTTATTGTTGCCTATCAAATTGTATCTAAAAAAATGTATCTTGACTGTATCATAAAATTAGTTTATACTTATTTCGGCGAATGTCATCATCAGAACAACTTTATTTACTATTTAGCGTTGAAGCGTCAAGTATTTGGTAGACGATTATTTATCTCGAACTTCTTTTTAGGTTAACTTACATGAGGTCTTTGCACAAAACCATGTATATGTATGTTATCATAATAATAAACACAATAAAGGTCTTAATCTCGAGACCCCGTTACAGAGTATAGAAGGTCAAAAGTCTCGACTACTTGGCCAAAGGACCCTTTAGCTTAAAGATCATTAATGACTTAGTCTTGTATTCAGCGAAATACAGCTCTCTCGCGTTGAGTTTGCTGTTGGATTTCGAATGTGAGGTAAATAAGAATCAGTTGGACAGGCAGCAGGCTAAATTATTAACATTATGGCACGATCGGCTGTTAAGTGAAGCCAAAGAAGATACAGTCGCGCAGGATAGAGTCTTCCGTCTAATGACATCAGGACTTTACCATTTGCGGACCAATACAGTGGCGTCAGTATTTCAATATGTTACAGCAACTTTGAAAAAAATAAATGTTAAGCCTAATCGAATACTGAATGACGAAACTACTATTCAAATTTGATTGTGATAAGTTGGCATGATTATTTCGACAATTATTTAATTCTCTGAATAAATATATATGTATAGACTGTGGAAAGGAAAAATGATGTAACTGTTTTTCCAATAACCACAATGTATTCAACTTGATACACGTTCTATCAAAAGGATGTTAGCTAAAAATGACGAATAAGTATATTAATTTAGCTTTTAAGTTTGAACAGATAAGGGCCTGCGAAAATTGAAATCCTGAAAAAAGCTTTTTTTTAAAAAAACTAATCAAATTAATATTAAGTAAAGTCAATTTAAAAGCAGTTTATCAGTCTCCGTGAACTTCAAGTTTGTGTGTATCTCATAATTTTCATTTGGCCCAAAATCATCAAAAATCTTTTTTTGTGTATCCTGTAAAATTTGTTATGTGTGGGTTAAGTCTTTTTCCCTTTCCACGGTTGCTATACTATAATTTTTTGACGCTCTAGACACATATATTTATGTTAAACAAATACTAGAGATGTAGTTATGTGAAGTCATATATCGACCCATAATCGGCAAAAGAACTTATGCGACACTATTTGGTAAATTGCGTTTCAATATCGCCTAAGGCGTCAGTGACAAAATCTTTTATATGGCCTGTGCATTTTAGCGTTTTGGCTTGTTTGTTCTACGTAGACCCAGAATGAGAAACGCTGATCTAGAGAACTGAAAGTAGTCAGACAACTGTATTATAATATCATGATAGGCATTGACCATATGTAACTATTTACTAACCACACTTAAGGAACTTTTTATTCGAACTTGATTTTAAAAAAAGCCTCCTGTAAAATTGGTAAATTGCCAGTCACAATTTTCTGCTTATTACGGGTCGATGTATGATCGATTCCTCAAATGAGACGTTTAAAAGCAAAATAACATTACCACATAAGATTTTTTTTTAATTGATCCGTTTTTTTGTGTGCGTAGCATTATACCGATGCCACCCAACTATAATTTCATTCCTCGATATAATTTACTTTTACATTTTATAATGCCCCTTTATGTTCGCTCCCCACTGGTTGTTGCAATAAGGAGCAATGAAGACCTCCCACGGGCAACATGCGGGAGCGACTGCAAGTCTTGCACTTAGTGGCGACATCTATCGAATTAATTAGACGTACCAGAAGACATTCAACGCGGCTATATGCCCGATCGGACTCATATTATGAAAGGACACGCTTAGAGCGGTCATACTATATACATGATATATGCGCATTTTTAAACGTCGGCATATAAATTGATGACTCAAACGGTGCCAACTGTCAATTCATGGTGAAAAGATTTTATATTTGTTTGAATGGTATTCTTCCCTGACAAGTATAAAAGCAGTAATGAGTACTGCACAGTAATTAAAAGTTATATAGTCTGTCAGAATCGAGCATCAAACATTCATTTTATTTTTATTATGGTATTGTTTATATTTTGAAATTGATTTACTTATGTATTATGTTTTCTATTGCAAGGGATAACCGACCATTATTTTACCAACAAAATTTACTCAAAAGCATAACAGAGCTGTAATATTACGTAAAAATACGGAGCATATAGTCACCACATGATTCCTTCAAGATTCCCAATCCCCCACCAGTCTCTCTGCTTCGACTAGCTCGGGACTCACGGTTGTACTTGGTCAGAACCAAGTGCCTCATGTTCAACGCATGCATCTTGACAGTGCCGACTTACAGTTGCGAGTCATGACACATTACGAAAGCGCATAGTAACCGTACGGTGGTCTGACTGTGACAGGAACACAGAGATAAGAGAGCGAACTAACCAGCCTCTTAATACGTCAAAATTAAAAAAAAAAAAAGCGACGATGGACCTGGCTTGGACTCGTGATATGAGTCTGAACCCCGCCTGTCTCTTCTACCAACCAGATAGATCCCGACGTCGTGGAAGGTCACTGATGACTATAAGTGGAAGATGTACTCATCGAGAAAGTCGACGGTTTTAGGTACTTGGGGGTAAAAAGTTAAGCCGATTTTCATTTTCAACTGATCATTTGAAAATGATATTGAATTATCATATACATTATATACTGAAATGGTCGTCATGAGCGAAACCGGTTCGTCACATTAAATAAATGTGGAATTATAACAAAAAGTGTTTTATTATTTATTCACAAAGCATATTGATTGAATGGGCATTTACCTGATAGAACTCCGTTCAAATAAGGTCGAATATCAGTGTAAATAGTACCACAAGATTTTTCAATAGATTGTGAACTTCTATTCAAAAGTATGTGATATTTTGAATTTCTCATCTCACCCATTTTATTCTAAAAACGAGGCTTTGCGAAAGCGATTATCTAACCATTAGTCCTGTTCTAGCTCTATCCTTCAACTAAGTAACATATCGACTGTGGAAAGGAAAAAGGACGTAACCCACACATATCAAATTTTACAGTAGGCACAAAAAACGTGTTTTGATGATTTTTAGCCATATGAAAATTATGAAATATACACAACCTTGACGTGCACGGAGACTTCTAAACTGGTGTCAAATTGACATTATCTAATATTAATTAAAGAAATTTTCTAGGAAAAACCTTTTTTTCAGTCTTTTTTCTTGGTTTCAATTTTCACAACCTCATCTTTTTTCAAACTTAAAAGCTAAATTTAGAGACTAATTTGGCTCTTGCAGCTTAAATTCTTTTAATAGAACGTGTATCAAGTTTGATGAATTGTGATTATCGAAAAAAAGCTGTTTTGAAAAAAATGTGTGTTACGTCCATTTTCTTTTTCACAGTCGATATGTAACATATGCTTAACACTGGAATCGGACATGGTTTAAAAAAAAAATACAGGAAAACTACTGATACACGAGATTGTTGTTTAAAATTTAAATTCATGAATATTTTTTTTAATATTATGAATTTGACTTTTCCCATCCAATTCGGGTTGTAAAGGGTAATATTTTCTGAACTGTGACAATATTTGATTTGAGTTGACAGTGTTTGACTGCAAAAAGATTAAGAAACACTGTTCTAATCGAATACCTCGTCAGATTGACTTGACTTGCAGTGATATGCTTAACATAAATCTAACATTAGATAATCAGAAAAACACGCGCAACTGATAGATAAAAGATGGAATAATTTAATCATTCAGAAAAATAAAACGCTTCGAACTGGACATCGCTTCTTTATGGAGCAATCAAGTGAGATATAAATCTTCGGAGAGAATATTTTCTAAGGTAATCATTACATCGTTTCATAGCGGTTTGATCTGGAGATGACTAAATCTCTGCAGAAAAACTTCGCTTTGCATCGCCTTTTGGATCCAATTATCAATTAAATTACTGTGTACGTCAAAGCAGTTATTGAAATAAAACTATCCTTACCTTTTTTGCTGGTAACATTTTTTTAGATTTCTCTAATTAATGAGCCCCCGCCGAGATGTCTACATATGTTATACTAGAGTAAACTATATCAGCATCACAAAATAAAGCGTCATTTTTAATTTCACCTTTGTGATATTTACCGTTGTTCTCAGTGGTGGCGTAGCAAAAATTGTTGCGGTTTCTTATGTGTCAACCCTCAGCACTAAAATTTCTCACAAATAATATCGACTGTGAAAAGAAAAAAGGACTAAACCACACGTATCAAATTTTACAGGAGGCGCAAAAAACGTGTTTTGATGATTTTGTGACATATGCAAATTATGAATTATACACAACTTTGAAGTGCACGGAGACTTCTAAACTGGTGTTTAATTGACAAATTTTAATATTAATTCAAGAAGTTTTCTAGCAAAAACCTTTATTTCAGTCTTTTTTCTTGGTTTAAATTTTTTACAATGTCATCTTTTTCAAACTTAAAAGCAAAATTTAGACACTTATTCGGCATTTGCAGCTTGCATTCGTTTGATATAACGTGTATCAAGTTTGATACATTGTGATTATCGAAAAAAGCCTGTTTTGAAAAAAAACTGTGGGCTACGTCCTTTTTCCTTTCTACAGTTGATTTTTTTTTCTCGTATCTGTAGCGCAGTGGTCAACTTCGTTGATATACCTTGCTTAGGAGATATGAGTCACCAGTTCCAAGAGCCGTTCGATTTATAAACGCATTGCCTAGAGAAGTGGACATTTTTAGTGATAGTATTTGTGAACTGTTTATTAAATTTTATTTCTTGATTTTTTATGTTGATTTTATGTATTACGTAGTTTTATTTTATATTTTGTCTTATTATATTTTTCAAGTAAATGGCGAATTGGCGTCAGCTGTTATGTCATGTACTTTAATTTTAATTTTTAACAACAATAATTAAATAAGTTATAATTATTTTAAAATTTAACATTAAGAAGTTGATCTATAAAATTCAAAAAAAATATTTCTTATATTAATCATATGTATGATTTCAACATAACAATGTTGTTGTCGATTTTATAATGTTACAGTTAAAGTATTCACATAACCAATATCCACTTTGCTTAATTTAGCCAGTTAAAATATACACGAGAAAATAAATGAACACTTTAACTGATAAATGTGCACATTAACCAGTGGTGGTTCTAGGTACTGGGCTAGGTGGGCTAAGCCCGACCTGAATTTTTCACCCAAAACTTTAGATGGCTGAATAAAAATGAACAGCAATTCGGCCGCTGAACAAAATAAATACATTTATAAGCGTAACTAACCTTTCCCAAATGAATATAATATCTTTTTTTTAATTTTCGTCTGTCAATATAAGACAATGCCATGTCTACCTACAATAATATTCTCGATTGTGTTTTCGTTTTGTATTACAATTTTAAACTGAGCCGGCATAAAAAAAACAATAACCCTAAAAATACTTCGTAGAGAACAGGCAACGTCACGTCAGTCCGGCAACACCTACGTATTAACGACGCAGGGGCTAGAACTTTCCAGCCCGCAACCACAGATAATATTGGATAATATCCTGCAATATTTCTTTACACTGGAGCGCTATCAAGCACGATTATATATTTTTTGTATTTGTATGTACGGAAACGTCATCAAACACACACGAGTGTGCTTAGCTTATGTCATTCGTTGGGGGCTAAAATGAATCTGCTCATGGCATACACAAATACCAATACACAAATCCCAATATCATTGTATTGTATGAAAGTGACAGGCATTGAATCTCACTGACAGCTCTGTATTGCTTTTTGTACTTGTTATTTCACTTTGAAAGAGACGAATTTATTTAAGGTCGCGTATTATTATTTCTTACTTACATAAGCATTGATTTTATTATATAGTAATTTATGCTTTGCAGTAGTGTCGTAGCATTTGTTAACTTGCTTGTAGATTAATGTATAAGGTGAAGTGGAAAAATACACAATTTTGTAAATAGTATACAATGCTGAACTTTCCTCTAGCGATACGTGGAATAATCAAAGTTAACTAGCTGTAAGCCCGTTGCCCAGCAACGTGAGATTTTTGTTGCATTGTGTTTAATTTTATTTAGTTTAATTTAATTTAATTTTAATTTATTTAATTTTAATTTATTTTATTTTATTTAAAAAAGTGGAGACTGGAAGGTGTGAAATCTGGTCGGACGGACGGACATTATCGGCTATTAATATATAGATTTAAATTTTCTATTAAAATTAACTTCCACAAAGTTACCGCCGTAACCATCGAAAGTATTCCTCTAGCCCACCCAAGATTTTAGTTCAGGAACCGCCACTGACATTAATTACACAGACGTAGCTTATTTGTTCCCAAACTTATTATTTTAAGAAACTGTAAGTTTTTTTCTGAAAACCACCCGAAATATCGATGTTGGCTTACTCGCCCTGTATTTTTTTTATTTATTTAAACTTTTTTGTAAAACCGGTATTGATATTTTCACCTGGTATTACAATCCCTAGTTTTACTGTCATCTGGCATTTCACATAACCTCAAAAAATTCAACGTCTTGTTGTCATTTTTGCACTTTTTCTAATAAACATTTCTAACATAACCTTGCCCGTAAACTCACACCTACTGTGCCTGAGTTTATAAACATAATTTTCCAATTCACACACTGACGAGATTTAAAACCTTCACTGTGATATATATATATATATATATATATGCGAATCAATTTAATTACTAATTAATAATATTAATGAGGAAATTCTTCCATTACACAAAGTATTATTAATAAGTTTATTAATGAATACGTAAAACTTATTTTAGCATAAAACTCATGAATCGGGTAATTTTAATAATACTATCAATTTGGACAATAACCGTTATTGTGATTAAAAAAAACCATTAATGCTCGCCTCAAATGGTTTCCAAACTTTTGTGCAATTATAAAATTGAATAATTAAACTTTAGCCAAGTATACATGGTAGAATTATGAACACGAAAGAAATATTGCGCCAGAATCGATATTTTAATCAGAAATCGTACAAACTATGATTGAAAAAATTGTAATCAAAATTTTCATACGATTGTTTGTTATCGTAAAAAAACAACAATAAATAATATAAATTCTCAAATTCAACCGCTGTGGCCCAGTTGGTTAGAGCTTGCTCTACCGATCACGCAGGTCTGGGTTCGATTCCCGGTCAGATCACAGTGAATTTGATAATTATTCAATTCAAAGTTGTGATCAAAGACTGGGTGTTTGTGATGTCAATTCACATCATTTTCTCTCCTCCCATCCTTCTGATCCTTTAATAAGCGGGTGTAGCAATAGCGATTAGCCAACCGTTAGTCTTGTTCTAGCCTTATCCTTCTTTCCCTACTGACCAAATTTAAAATAAAAACTGAACATTCTTTATTTATAGAAAACAAACTTATCTATATTATCCTGAGTTCGGACCAGTGTTTTTTTTTCTAACTCATGTCCGTTCTCAATGTGAATGATATGATTTCCTAGTGGAAGTATCTCAAAAGTATTTTTTACGAGAACTGCTTGTTAGTCAGTCGTTCCACCTACTTTTTTAAAGAGAGTAAGGATAGAATAGTAGGGTTAGAAAAGATTTTTGGTTAACTAATCGCTCTCGCTTTGACCTGTTTATTTTAGGATTAAAAGAGTGGGAGGGATATATATCACAAATAACAACAAATATATTTTTTAAGAAAAATATTAAAATCGTTACGCTTGTTGACGTATTATAAATAAATATTTTACCGACAGAGAAAGATAGATTTAAATGAGTCAAAATTAATTCCTACTGCTTATTCGAGAGCGTGAGTTTTAAATTGAAAAAAAAGTAATATCGACAGATTTTTTATTGATTTTTACTTTTTTTTCAATTATTCAAAAACACGTTTTTTTCTTATTATACAATAGAAATGTCACCCGTTTATAACGTCTTATATACATACACCGCGTCTGTTTTCTATGAGAGTATTTTTTCATGTTGATATATTATAATAGATTTAGCGCAATATTCTTCGTCGTGTAGTTGCATCTTTATGGCTTAAGTATCATGAGAAAATATTATTATTTATTTCCATACAAAATATAATTCATTTTGATTAATGGGATGGAGCCCATAGACTACGATAACTAAGAGGTAAACTCATAAAACTTCGTACAAAATCACAGCCATAAAACAAAATTACCTTATGAATTATTCAAACATGGAATCAAATTAAAACAACAGTATTGAAAATAAAAATTCGGTAGTGAACCATGAAAATTTCCAATTTAATAACTTAAAAATTGCTATTCTATCAACGATGTAATAATGAAATATATTATGTATATGTACTGCATTAAACAATTTTCGTATTAAAATTTAATATAACAAATATAGGGTGCCCAAAAAGCCGCCCGCAATTTTTAAAGGTATTGGATACATTGTTCAAATGTTAGTCTTGTGTAGCTCTTCAACATTTATTTTTACTTATTATATATAATAAAATCGCTGAAGAGCTACACAAAACTAACATTTGACCAATGTATCAATACCTTTAAAAATAAAGAAAAAATGTTTTTAAAATAGAGTTGTTGTGTAACTATAATTGATATCCGATGTTGGTAAACATAGAGTAATGTCAGACAATACATGTGTGAAAATAACAATGCGGATACCTATGCATTGGATAACACTGAACATTTCAATTGGTTGCGTTTACCACATGAGATTGGCCAGATCGGGACGATATTCCCACAGTTTTTTTTAATGGAAAATGCTTATCTTTCTAAATAAAAAAAATATTCACTAAAAACGCCCATCACAATTTGCAGAGGTTATGAATGTGTTAAATGAATTATTTATAGACATCATGTAGTGGTTCTTAAAACGTGGTAATTTAATTACGTGAGACAGCACGGACACAATATCAAGACTTAAAATAATTCGGACCAAAATAATTTGAATGAAATATTCACTTCCGACCATAAATGATTTCAAATCTTTTGTATTAGCTTTCTTTAACGATATATAAAATATTAAATTTTCACAGAGAAGTTCGACAGAAGGTTTTAACTGAAAACTTCGTCAGTATAAAATCGAATTTGATAACTTTGTTACTCCACTTGTGTTACATATTGTGAGACGTGTTTTTCTTCTTTAAAAGGCATCATCAGACTAAACATCGCAAGGTTTACAAATAAACTAAGTTACAAATTAAAAATTAAAAATCGGGTTTTTTTCTTCTTGTACTAAATGCAGAGGTGGGGGTAAGTTACAAACATTTATATTTATTATACAAATTAGTTATTTATATTAGATACGGTAAATCTCAATAGAACTAAATTCAACAATGACGAGCCGTCTATTTTATTTAAAATGTTTGATTTCTATTAATGATTTTATTAATTTCCAAAGTATTCATTCTCAAGCCGGATTATTTTTAACATTTATATTTTTTATCAAATGATTCGCAAACTCTGACAAATTATTGCTTTCAAAACATCTGTTCTTTTATTCTTGCATTAAAGTTTATACCAGATTCAAAAGATTTTTCAATCAACTTATACATTTGTATTCAAAGTCATAGATGTATGTAATGACTTTAATATTGATAATATTAAAAACAAGACGTTGGGAGAGCGTTTAACTAACCACTAGTCATAACTAAAGCTGGTTCCTCGGCGAAGTTGTCAACGTCGTTGGCTTCCGCAATGGATCTCACGGATTCGATTCCCATTACGAACAGCTTTTTTTTCAATCAACTTTTCGTTTTTTTTTCGAAGGCATGATTTTTTGTGATTCCTAAAAATTAACTACCAGCCCTAGTTTTTTTATCATTTGATCTTATACTCTCTTCGCAAAACAAACACAAGTTGAACAACTGATTAACGAGCTGTACTTGCCGAAAAGTTCTGTTGAGAAAAGGTTCAATAGAGATAACTAAAATAAAATTTCATTTAAAGCGCTCCTTATTTATCTCACATTTGAATTTAATATTTAAGAAAATAAATACTTTCGAAATCCTTTGCACGGTTTAAATGATTGAGAAACATATCGAACACCAAACACATTGCGAGACATAACTGGTATATATAAGCGACCGTTTTAACGATGAGTTTTTAATGTTATAGTATAAATAAATCTATTTTTAATGCAGTCGAGATTTTTGATGTGGCGTCGTCATCATTTATCATTCGGTAATTGATAAAAAAACGAGGTCTATTAAAAACGTGTCTTGAGTAGACCTACCCACTCATACCACAGATGTATTATTATACTTGTAGATAGTTTTTTTTTCTAGAGATGACAACGTGAGATTGAGTTGTTTACCGCCATTTTATTTACGATCTATTTAAAATAATAAATTAAAATCGGGGGCTTAGGATCACAGAGGTATATCTACAAAAACATAGTTGTATGTTCACTAAGGTAAAACAGGTGACTTACCGTTGGGTTCTACCATTACTATTTCATCTGTAGATACACCCAACATTATTTTGTAAACGGTTATATATTGACTATGGAAAGGAAAAAGGACGTAACCCACATATATTTAAAAACAGGTTTTTTTCGATAATCACAATGTATCAAATATGATACACGTTCTATCAAACGGGTGGAAGCTGAAAATGTCAAATTAGTATCTAAAGTTAGCTTTTAAATTTGAAAAAAGATGAGCTTGTGAAAATTGAAACCATGAGAAAAGACTGAAAAAAATGTTTTTCTTAGACAATTTCTTTAATTAATATTAGATTATGTCAATAAACACCAGTTAAGAAGTTTTCGTCCACTTTCAGGTTGTGTATATCTCATAATTTGCACATGCCCCAAAATCATCAAAACACGTTTTTTGTCCCTCCTGTACAATTTGCTATGTGTGGGTTTCGTCTTTTTTCCTTTCCACAGTCGATATATATAGATATATATATATATATATATATATATATATATATGTGTACGAGATATGGCTTTGTGTCACTCATAAATATAATTAACCAAGATATACTCAAAACACGCATTTTTGTAGTTAGGCCCCTATGATCCTAAGCCTTCTAATTTGTTAATAAAAAAACCACTATCCAGGTATATGCATATACTAAACTGTTTTTCTTTTTCGTTAATGTTCGCTCCCAATGTGGAGCATATCGTTGTTAGTTTTTAACAAACACGTATCTCAACTATTTTTCAGTTTTAAGTTTTTTGATGTTATGATTTCCGAATTTCAATGCACACATTTTACTGAAAATTTTACACAAAATGAAAAATATTTCATGTTTTATTTAACCTAATACAAAAACGTTGGCAAAAAATAGTTTGGTAAATAATATGGTCATCTGATATATTTAGCATGAATGAGAAGGTGGCATGGATGGAAATGTCTTTGCTTTGCGGATGAAGCCTTTCCAGTGGTGTTTTGTAACGATAGAAAGCGATAGCGGTAGAATAAAGTACATTTATTTATTTCGTGAAAACTTTTACTTTTTGAGATACGAAGATGTAGAAAATTATCGACTTTATGGCCCTCTTATGAAGAAGCTCAACTTTTTTTTTTTCGAAGAGTGTAGGAATGTAAAGGATGGGGAACTAGGGCAAGGCTAGTGTAAGCTAATCGCTACGCCCGGTTATTTTAGGATTGTAGGGTGGAAAGTAATTTTGACGACACCACAAACGCAGGGACGTCCCGTGAGCATAGGCGAGTAGACGGTTGCCATGGGGCGGCAAGTTCTAAGGAGCGGCAATTGGTCACAACAATGCCAAAAAATATATTTTCAGTAGTAATAACAGTATTACCTATGTGTAAAAAATACTTAACTTAATCGCAAAAATCTTCTTTATAAATTACCTTATTAATGAAAACACAATATTCCATTGTAATTTATTCCACTTTATTTAGAAGGTCGGGACCGGTTTCGCTCACTGCGTGCATATTCCACTGATGATCATTATTAATATAATGCCTTTCCACCACATATTGACAGTGAACACTTTAAAAGTGATTACTTTTACTTATGGCAGTAGTAAGGGCGCTATTTTTAATTCTGCCTAGGGACGGCACATAGCCTATGAACGTCACTGCACAAACGCCTAAAGAATTTGAACAGAAATATATAAACCGACTGAAAAAGGCTGCTTGTACCGGGAACCAACGGAGTATCGTAAACTGTGATATGATTGTGGCTCAGTCGTTAAATATACTGAGTCTCAAAGACGGGATTAAATAATAAGCTTGGTAAAAATGGTTGAATTTTATGGGCTGAAAAATTGAAATCACTGGACACAAATTCGTATATAGATTGAAAAATTTGAGAAGAGTTTGTAAAAAATATATAAGGGAATGCATGAATGATCGTTTTATCTACAAACATATATGAGGAGCAAACATTCAAAAAGTGTTTTGTCACAAATTTTGAAAAATGGCGTTTTATATCAATTCTGATAGCCCATAATAAAACCTATGAATGGAAATCAAAATTAGTGTTCAAAAAGGTTTTTTTTATATTAAAATGAAATCATAAAGTTGACACATTCATACAAACCGTCACTTTTGCAACACTTAAATCATCATTTTCCAAGCTTTGTATTTGTGTGACAAAACACTTTTTGAATGTTTGCTCCTCATATATGAAACATCAACAAATTTAATTAATTTTCTAACATAGACTATCCCACAATTTATAACCTCTTCATGACAGGTTTTATTCAGCGAGTAAGAAGCATTAATAACAACTGTTTATTGATTGACGCAATTGAATTAAAATAATATTCTGCAATACTTAATAGTTCGAGTTACGATTTAATCAACTCAATATGAAATGTAAACACGTCTAGGGTCATCGAATCAGCCTAATGGGGGTCGCATTAAAGCAATTTACTTCAAATCGTTAAAATTTATCTCGCCTTTTAATCGAAACATCTTCATCCCACTGATTCAATATAATTTCAATGCGTTCGTACGCTTAGGAATTATAATATGCGCAGATATCAATGAATGTTCAACGAGGCACATCCAGGCAACATTTGTATGGTACCATTCTGTCTTTAAATGATAAATGGCGGAACATTTAAAGCTGGTGTAATAAGGAAATGATCCCCTATTCATAGATCATGCGCGCAATGCCGACGTCGGGTCGACCGCCAACTACCAGCACGCCCTGAAGAGGAGCCTACGACGGAACAGGACATGGCACCACTGAAATAAATAAATATCGACTGTGGAAAAGAAAAGATACGTGACCCATAGTTTTTTTAAGACAGCTTTTTTCGATAATTACAATGTATAAAACTTGATTCACGTTCTATTGAAAGGATTTAAGCTGCAAAAGTATAATTAGTATCTAGATTTAGCTTTTAAGTTTGAAAAAGGATGAGCTTGTGAAAATTGAAACCAAGAAACAAGGCTGTTAAAAGGTTTTTCCTAGACAATTTATTTATTTAATATTAGATATTGTCAATTAAACGCCATTATAGAAGTCTCCGTCCAATTCAAGGTTGTGTCTATTTCATAATTTGCATATGGCCCAAAATCATGAAAACACTTTTTTGTGCCTCCTGTAAAATTTGCCATGTGTGGGTGACGTCCTTTTTTCCTTTCCACGGTCGATATGCTTGTAAATGATTCGCATTGAAAACAGTTATACTCGGAAACATTGTTAAGACATGTATAAAAGCACATTCCGTTATATCGAGGTTGTATAGTAAAGTTTTAAGTTGTCAATATTAAATGTTTATTTTTTTACCATCTCCGCTCTTAATGTAGAGCATATGGACTCCTAATGAAGTTTGTTTCAACATAAGTGTTTCTACGAGAACTGATTGTTACTCAGTTGCTCTATCTATCTTTTTTCAAAAAGAGTAAGAATAGAAGGATAAGGCTAGGACAGGACTAATGGTTAACTAATCGCTCTCGATGCGCCCCGTTCATAGGATAGGATGGATGGGAGTTGAATACATAACATACATCTATGCCTTCGAACAGAAATTCATAAATCGATTGAAAAATCAATTTATAAAACTGTCCGTACTGAGATTCGAGCCCGTGACATCTGTAACCGAAGCCAACGACGTTGACCACTCGACCACACAGGAGGTTGATAGTAATTAATCATAATAATCTGACCCATCTGGAGATGAAATGAGCCAACTAAATAGTAAAATGGTTAAACATTTTCTTGGACTTTTAAATACAATCACATCTTTATTTGGTGTTTTGGTGTATTGCATATTTTCATTTTACGGAGATAACACTATTGCAGTACTTTAAGAATATTACAACGTACTTAACATATTTTTTTTAAAACACCACTTAGCTCACTTTACCTCTAATGGGCCTATTTATAATATAGGTACAGTGCTGTGTTTTTGGATGACTCGGATTTGTAAAGATCCGATAGACTCCAAATCACTTTTACATCTCATTTTTTACTTAATTTGTATAAATATTTAATTTATTGGTGTTAACAATAGCAATCTTTACACTGGGGCGCAATCATCCACTACTAGATGACTTGATTTCCTTATGCACAGTAAGCATAAGAAACAAACGTCACCTAATCGTGGATAACAGCGTCTCAGTGTAATGCTTACTATTGAGCGCATTCGGATCTGAAGTATTTTTAAATCTTGAATTTTGCTCATTTTTTTCGTAAAACTGTTTCGTACTTGCTTCATTTTTATTTATGTTAATCAATACTTTTTCATTTCCAAAGGCATAATACACCCTAATCTCCCTAATAAAATATTATAATATGAATGAGTAAGTAGGTTTATTTTTTTACATTATTAGAAGATAAGCATACACCAGCGAGGATTCAAACCACCTGCCCGTCCGGCAAGCAACGCGCCTAGCGGCAAACTTGCACATTATATTATTTATAAGCATTTATTATACGTGTACCTAGATTATACCAATGTAACTACACCAGTAAATATTGCATTAATGCTCACCAAGCTTGTAATGATAATATGAAACAATAATAATTCAAACGTGGAATGATTATTAATGGCCAACCAATGGTAAAACGAGTCGTTAATGTTGTCAACGCAAGAAAAATACAATCCCTGATGGATTTAAGAGTGGGAAAAAATATTCGCACCGGATGTGGAAAGTGACGTTTATTGGAAAAATATTATTTAATGTGTCGTAATCATTGAAAATGGCTGCGGTATTGTGGAACAGCTGTATTGAAGATACGTCGGTTTTTAATTGTGCTCAATGTTCACATCGAATTAAATTGTAATATTTGTAAAGGAAATATTTTTCTCACATATATTAAATAAAGTCATTATTTTAAAATATTGACTTTGATTGTAGGAGTCATTAATGGAAAGTATAATTGAGTAATTCATAATTATAATCAATAGACAATAAAGAATTATTTCTTCGTATGAAAAGTATAAAAGTCAAGACCGGTTTTGATTACCAACTAATAGTTAAAATTATCGAAATACGTAAGCCCGGTTCTGATCTTCTGATCTTTAAACAAAAATAAAAAGAGCTTCATAAATCATCTGCCATCTATTCCATGGGCTACCAACCTTTTTGGACCCTAGAGCGCAATCTAAAATATTGGTAACCCGAAACTAGTTTTTTTTTTAACTCACCGAGGAATTTGAAATCGAAAATCCTAGGAATTTAACGATTTGATAAATTAGCTGGCGGGCGCATCGGTGTCAGTAGGCACGGGGTTGGTAACCCCTGATCTATTCTATAAAATATGAATTGTGATTGATAACTATTTTTTTATCCATGTCCGCTCCCAATGTAGAACATATGGCCTCCAAATTGAGGTATTTCAACAGGAGTTTTTCTACGAGAGCTGTTTGTTACTCAGTCGCTCAACCTCTCTTTTTCGAGGAGAGTAGTAGGGATAGAAAGAATCGGACAGGACTAGTGGTTGGCAAATCACTCTCAGTACATCTCGTTATTTCAAGATTGAAATGGTTCTCAAACATCAATGCCTTTGAACAGAAATCGAAAAATTGTTTGAAAACATGCTGTTCGTACTGGGATTTGAACCCATGATGCCCGGCATGGAAACCAACGACGTTGACCACTGTGCCATGGATCCGACAATTGTACAATTACCAAAAACTTTGCACTGTATTAAACATTGTTAAATATATAGATATGTGTTTATGTCTGTGATCATACTCATTTAATATAAAGATGAGCCAAAAATCCAAAGAAAATAGTAATTTCTTCTATCTTATACTGTAAAAAATTGCAACAGTATAAATTTCAAGCGTCGATATATCGTAAAGTATACAATCATTGCAGCACCAGGACATCTTAGTTAGTGTTTATAACTAAGTTAAGAGAGCTTTTCCACAACAAAGGCATTTGCGATACATTAAACGGAGCAGGGTAACGAAGTAAGCGGCAAGCGATAGAATAGAACGCTTCCCGGTGACAGTCAATTAGCGGTCGATCGCCATCTTTTACGCGACCCCACGATAAATTGACAGTTTTGATAGTTCCCTCTCGCGTCGGACACACACGAAGTTGGCGCGAGTCTATTGTTTTCGCGCCGTGGAAAAATGACAGCGAGAAATAACGAAGCGAATCAATATTGAAGAGAAAAATATGACTGCTCGAAACGCGGAGATTTTTATAGTGTGTATTGATTATAATATAACCTACACGCATGAAAATCGCTAGTTATAATATAATCGCAATATTACAATGAAACTTATATTGCTTATTTTCTTACGAAATAAACCGAGTTTTACTAATTTAAAAATACATCGTCCGAAGACTGAAAATACTGGAAGAAGTTTGTAAGTAAAAAAATAACAAAAATGATTTAAGTACACAATAAGGTTTGTCTGGAATAACTCAGTTAGTACATTTATTGTACCACTTTGGCAAAAACAGCATTTTTAGTTGACTCCATATAATAAAAAAAAAAGAACTGCTTTTTAATATTGAATTGTGTTCCATTTTTTTCTTCATTGTAAAAGTTTTATAATTATAATGTGTCAATCTTATGCAATTGTCATGTAAATATATATATATATATATATATATATATATCGACTGTGGAAGGGGAAAAAGGACGTAACCCACAATTTTACAGGAGGCGCTAAAAACGTGTTTTGACGCTTTGGGACATGAAAATTATGATTTATACACAACCTTGAAGTGCACGGATACTTCTCAACTGGTGTTTAATTGACATAATTTAATATTAATTAAAGAAATTGTCTCGGAAAAACCTTTATTTTAGTGTTTTTTCTTGGTTTTAATTTTATACAAGGTCATCTTTTTCAAACTAAAAAGCTAAATTTAGATACTAATTCGTCATTTTCAGCTTCCATCCTTTTGATAGAATATGTGCCAAGTTGTATAAATTGTGATTATTGAAAAAAAGCTGTTTTGAACAATTGAGGGTTACTTCCTTTTTCCTTTCCACAGTCGATATTACATTTGAATCGTTCAAATTTAATATTGAAATTCCACGAAGCACCTTCAGCCGAAATCTTAAATTATAAATAAATATATTTTTATTTACGCAGATTTAACAGTAATCTTATCTTTATTGTATCTGATTGGCATAAAAGGAACAATATTTTGATATTATAGTTATCTGTGTAACATATAAATCAATGCTAGAGAATATAGCCTAAAAGTTCAAATTTTAAATTTTCTGCTTAATCAGAACTATCAATTTGTTACTTACCAACTTCTGCCAGTTGAGTGGTAACATATTTTCTTGATATATCTTTATGTAAAGCACAGCACAACACAGCTCACACACACACTCACTCTTTATGATTCTGAGAAATGAGAAGTGGCACTTCCACATGATGTGTGTGAATATAGTATACAAGCTCTCACTATGTCCCATTTTTTAAGACTAATTTAATCATTGCAAATATCTTTGCATTCGATCACAAATCCATGCATCTATTACAAAATTAATTGATGCAATACTCTGTTCTGGGATTCAAACCCTTGCACACAACATTCCTATTTAATGAGGTTGAGTAATCAGATATGGGCCCGGCTATTTTGTATCTTATAACAAGTCAAATTATTTAAAAAAAAAAGCTTATATATCGACTGTGGAAAGGAAAAAAGACGTAACCCACACATGTCAAATTTTACAGGAGGCGCTAAAAACGTGTTTTGATGATTTTGTGACATATGCAAATTATTAATTATACACAACCTTAAAGTGCACGGAGACTTCTAAACTGGTGTTAAATTGACATAATCTAATATTAATTAAAGAAATTGTGTAGGAAAAATCTTTGTTTCAGTCTTTTTTCTTGGTTTTATCTTTTTACAAGGTCATCTTTTTCAAACTTAAAAGCTTAATTTAGATACTAATTCGGCATTTGCAGCTTGCATTCTTTTGATAGAACGTGTATCAAGTGTGATACATTGTGATAATCGAAAAACTGTGGGTTACGTCCTTTTTCCTTTCCGCAGTCGATATTCTAATTAATTTTTAAGCTATGATCTCATCCGAGATTTATATTACTGTATTTAAATGACATAAATCAGTGAACATAATATTAATATATTTACTCGAGCTTTATTACTTATGATTATTGCAAATATGTATAACTAGAAATCTTAAATACTCCAATCAAAGACGGCAACGTCTGATGGAAAATTGATGGGCTCGCTATTCCATGATAACAGCGTTTAACCTGGTAATTTTATACCGTAGACTGACTGCTAATGAAGTTTTTAAACGATCTGGTCTCTGTCATCTAATCTCCGTAATATTTTATAATATTTGTTTACCAGTGGCGTAAGCTTTAAGTAGAGGTGAATACAGAGGGTCGTCGCTCGGTCATTTTGCTAAAGCACGTACTTGAATAATGTGCCTTTTGTGTATGCATATACTAAACGTATGACATATCAAGATACTAGAGGTGGATTAGTTGAGATGATATGTCAGAGGTCAACCGCCAGATAGTCGTTACTTACTATGATGAATTAATGCTTTATAAACTGTATACAATTAAATTAAAAAGGACATAATACAATTTTAATCATGATGTCGTTATTCCATCAAATGAAATATACATAAATTTGTTCATCCGTGCACTTGAATGCCTGAAGATGCCGAAAGGCGAAACCCGGGTCGTTAGTGACAAAATCTGTGAGAATGTACATAGTTTGAACGATTCAAATTTAATATTGAAATTCCACCAAGCACCTTCAGTCGAAATCTTAAATTAAATGAAATATATTATAACTGATTTCGAATTCAAAATCAGATTTTTTTTTAAACTGATATGTGAATCAAGTTGCAGTTTAAATTTAAGATTTCGACTGAAGGTGCTTGGTGGAATTTCAATATTAAATTTAAATCGTTCAAACCATGTACATTTTCACAGATTTTAAATAAAATAATCAACATGCCGGGATCTCCACTTCTATACCCTATATAAATATAATCATAAAACCTTTTCCGACAAACAAATAAATATAATTCTTAAAATTACTTACTACTCAAATCTGTGGGCATTCCCTTTCCTTTCCTAAAGAGGCGAAACACGTGTCATGGTTTGACACAACCTGTGGAATAACGTAAGTAATCGATTTTTAATTAAATTTCAACTTAAATTTGAATCGTTCAAACTATGTACATTCTCACAGATTTTAAATAAAATAATCAACATGCCGGGATCTCCACTTTTATACCCTATATAAATATAATCATATAACCTTTTCCGACAAGCAAATAAATATAATTCTTAAAATTACTTACTACTCAAATCTGTGGGCATTCCCATGAGCTTATCCTTTTCGCCAGCAATGGCTTTATGCTCAATGATACATTTATTTCTTACATAAACACGAAACATTCATTTACTAAGCGTCAGTTCAAGTTCATCCGTGCACTTGAACGCCTGAAGATGCCGAAAGGCGAAACCCGGGTCGTTAGTGACAAAATCTGTGTGAATGTAGATAACTTGAACAATTCCAATTTAAGTTGAAGTTTAATTAAAAATCGATTACTTAAGTTATTCCAAAGGTTGTGTCAAACCATGACACGTGTTTCGCCTCTTTAGGAAAGCATAATTACGATTTTTTTAATATTTGTACGATAGTATGTCTGAAGATGCTTCTCGTGATTAATGAAAATTTAAATAAGTTAGGTTAGTTTAGTTATAAACATAAGACCAGCCGTGCGTTTAAAATACATGTAAGTAATGTAAATACAAACTGCGCTTGATAAATACTGACCACTTACCATAAATACTGAAAAATACTGTCCAAAAAGTAGTTGAAATACTGACTGAGTGTTTTCCTTCAAAACAGAAGCAATTAGTTATGTCATTGCATGTTCGTAGATGAAGAAAAAAATATATTGAATACTAACTACTGAGATACTTCATTCGAAATCTACGTTCCAAAACTTGAAACTGGCATGAATTATGAGAAAATGTTTAATGTTACTTTCGTAATATGTACGCCACTGCTCCTTCTCTTGCCAATCGCGAATATGGTAGCATTTTGATAAGACATAGTCCTGCGACACGACTCTAGTCATAATTGGCTTCACATCAAAAGCTGGGAGGTCCGGGCGGCCAGCTTTGCCTCGCCGACTACCTACTTACCTCACAACAGCCTCTCAGCTTTATATTTTATATTTTAAAACGAATCCGCGTATGACATCGAACTCAATCAATTTACGAAACAAGCAATCACGCGATGCCGATAACATTGCTTATTATACATCATTTACTAAATGACCAATAGCTACGTAGACACAAAAACAATATTTTAATAAATGGCAAAAAAAGTAATGTACAATGACATTTTGTTTTTTTTTTTTTTACTTCAGTATTTTAATGAAGACTACTGTCTTTGTTTAATTCAATGAATGCGATGAGCGAATTACATTAAATATATGTGGAATTAGAAAAAAGCAGTGTTTTACTTTTTTAATACCAGCTTTATGTTTTTAAAAATAATAGTCTACGACCGAGATGTATTTAGCATTATTGATGCAGATATTAATTCCAATGGTGTGATACGGTGTAACAATGTTACTTGTATGTAATTATAAGTGAAGACGTGTCAATTCAGTTCAATCGGTAATGTTTTCCACCCAAAATTGAAAGTGGCATTATGCATTATGCAATATGCAATCAAATTGAAATATCAAAAGATGTATAAATGATTGAAAATTTAAACTATCTTATAATGAAGATTGCTGGTTTTGTCTGCTATGAAAACACTATCAACTGAAATACACTTTCCGATTGAAATCAACGAATACCACAGTACTTTGTATTCATATTTTATATTAAAGACAAAGATTTAACTTAATTATTATCTTCTCTTTTTTACAGAATCAATTCACGCGTCTGACAACCAGAACCCGTTGAAATCATTGCTTTAACGAAGTAAGTATTAAATACCAGTTATTTTTTAACATTTATAGAACCAGGATTAATATTAATAATAATCAGTTTACAGATTAATTAATTTACACAAATCCAAGTAGCTATAGTTTATACTTCCTGCCATTTCAAAATGACAACCACTATTTTTAGCGTCGTAAATGATTAAAGTGTTTCTATTTATCTCAGATTATGTTAATTTTAAGCCAATTTATTTATTGTCTATGAATATTTACCAGCCAGTGCTTATACATATTCTAAATTCAAAAATGACGTTTTGTTTCAACTGTTCGGTTATTAGGCAAGTGTCGTGTGCCAACGATGTTAGAAACTCTATATTCACCAACACTACATTTACTCGAAGTGGATACATTTTTTCATTGTGATTTATCTAGTTTGTTTTGGGCCTTGGCGGCTTAGTGGATTTTAAATTTGAAATGTCTACTGGCCTGCTAAGTCCCAAGATAGGCAAAGATTCTAGCAACACAACTCATCTCTACACATACATTGCCAAAAATATATAATTTTGACCATTCCTACTATTCGACATCACTCATTTATCTAAATATCGAAATAAAAACAATTGTGGCCTGTAATTAACAAAACTGTATTATAAATTTCCAGTAATCACACGTAAGTATGTACATATATGTTCAATTGCCTAATCAGACGATCGTTATAGAACAATGGTAAGTATTCGTTGCAATTTACTACTCTTGTTCTAAAAAAATATTTAGAATCTGAAAATTTAATCATAAAAGAACAATGTCAGATCATCATATATGTGAATCAAGGAAACCAATAATTAACGCGAAAAACCAATAATATATCAGTATGAAAAAGTCGACACAACATCATGACAAGTGGAACTTCGTAGAACAACTTATAACAAGTATAGTCGATTTTTTGTCACGTATTCATAATACTTTTTATCTTTATCTATAAATTCTTTTCGTGTTTATATTTTCATTTTTTTTTTGGTTGAGTATAAATAGCCTGTATTGATGAATATTCTTATAAATTGAACATTCTCTTGATCTGAAAAACAGATTCTGATTGTATTGAAAAAAATATTTTGGAATTTGTACAAAAGAGTGATTTATTTTTTTAATATAATGCTCTTCTAATTATTGACAGTAACCTTAAAAGTAAGAAAGTCATAATTATATATTTATATTATATAAATTTAGCAAATTCATATCATAATATCAGAAATCTTATTTTAAAGAATTAGAGTTATGTCACCCTGCTGTTTTTTCAACGATACGTCACATACAGTGTATGATGCTCATTTTGACATCATGAATATTTAAAATTTGGAACAACTCACTATGTTGCCAGTAAAATTAAACAATAATGTTTTTATTAATTATTTCGTCTTCTGAATCCAAATGATATGAAAATGAAAAATCATGTTTTGTTTTAAAATTGGAACATATTACAAATATAATGAAATTTTCAGTATTGCCATAATCTTATGTATGTAGGTATATTTTTTTATACCATGGGAATACAAAAAATATCTTTGAACGATATGTTAATAAAAAATTATATTATAAACTAATATTTGTATTCGAATTTGATACAGTATGCATAATATGAAACTAGTTAGGTACGTTAATGACTTACATAAAATGCAATTACCGCATAATATTTTACAATATCATCTGCATCGTATTTATTACACCTGTATAAATCGCTCATTATCGTCATACAATACAGGAAAAAAACGTATTGTAACGATATGAAGCACGTACAATGAGCTCATGATGATTTTCTAGCCGAAGTAATTCTCTATGGTCCGTTATTAAATATTTTATTGCAGACCACTAATCGAATATTTAGTTATTTAGTTACCAATAACAATTCAATAGTATTCACGACTACAATACTATCGAATTGTTGGCGAACATGACGAATGAAAAAAGCATTGAATATTTTAATGAACTGTTAGATTGGTAATAGTGATTACGTACTTACGTATAATTAAAAAATAGTTAATTCATCGTTTTGAGAACAGGGCTGGCAATTCTGATATCCCGATAATTTAGTTACACGGGATTTGGAGGAATCTGAATTAAAATCTTTTAGTGGGTAATTTGGTCAAATATTGAGAAATTTCGAGCCCATTTCGCGCCATCTACAAAGATGTGGACAATATTTTAGTGACGGAATTGAACAATGATCATTTCTCGCTATATTTATAGATGGCTTAAGACTAACGGCTGCTGGTTCAATCATCATTCTAAGTCTCATATTTTAAATGCAAATAGCAATCGCTGAAAATTAACACTCAATCATTTCTTTTATCATTGTATATGTATTTTCACTAAAATCCACTACACTCTGGTATGACTTTTTGTCATTTTTACAAACTATTTAACGCAAAAATGTCCAAAACGTTTCCAGGAGTGCTTGTGAGAAATTCATAAAACTTAAATGCGCCCTTTATACGTCGTTTTTTGCAGAAAGAAAAAGACGATGTTAAACAAATAACAATAAGGAGCTTCAAAGAATAGAACGACGCAGTTTTTTTGAATGACTTAAAATGTTCTTTTTATATTTTAAATAATACATGTGCAGTCAATCTCACAACTAGCGCATTAACCCTCCAAGGACGAGCGTCACCATATGGTCACACAAAACACCGTTGTCTATTGATCCCACTATTCATACTTTTTCTACCTGAATATCGTTGCTTTCGCTCATATTTGGTTAAGAAGGGTACGGACTACAGTTAGTCATCAGCCGTGGGAACAGGAACGGTCTCTAAAAGCACATGTGATTTTTTGAATTTCCGTTTTTTTTAATTTACTTTTTGAAACTGTTAGATATTTTTTTATAAAAACATAAAATTATTAACAGTTATTTTGCTAATATATATGGTTTTTAAATTATGTTGATCTAAAGAGGTCAAATTGTAAATATTTTTAAAAAAATCACGTTTAGCTATATTTCAACCCCGAACGTTTGCAAGCCCATACGGTCACTTTTGTCCTTACTACTGTCCGTACTCAATATTTCACGGTAATAAAAGGATGAGCATGACCATATAGTCATGCGGAGTTTCTATACAACGACTTTGCGTTTTTTTTTTTTTAATTTTGGATAGGAATAAAAGTTATCCGTGACTTCAATATGGCTTAGAAAATATTTTTTTTATCGGAAAAAAGCTCTCGTCTCTGGAGGGTTAAAGAGTACCTGCGGCAAGCGACTTTATGATATTCTTGTCCATAAACAATATATTTTCAATCACCATTGCAATATTGAATATTTTTCTAAAATTGTATGTAGTTATCCGTTGAATCATTATGTGTCATATTTTAAACATTAAATATGCACGACAAAATGTGTTTTATGTTATATAATTAAAATGCTGTCTTTCTATCAAGAATGGTCGACAATTAACAACATTTAGGCAATTATTTGATAACATAAAAAATATGTATCAAGGTAATTATAATTTAACTCGTGGTGTATTAATTAAATTGGCATTGACTTGAAATATCGTCATTATAACAAGATAGGAAAGCATTTCGTTAAAAATCGTGAAATATATTTTGTTGTTGATATTTTTTTTGACACCACGTCACCGACAATGGCTTCCGAACATTGCGTGATATGGAATTAGCAACCAAATATATTCAATAGCTTTCGTGGATTTAAATATAATACATTAATTTTATTTACCTTAGTTGCTTTTTTATTTTATTTTTACTGTTATTTTAAGCAAGTTGAATCGGATAATCCCGGACAGTCAAACCCTACCCGAAACGGTATTTAGATTGGTTAATCATTTTGTAATTTTAATCAAAATTAACTTCGCTCGCTCAATCAAGAGTCGGTGATAATTACATACTGATGGTAACAAATATTTTAATACGATCTTATCTGGTTCATTTAATGATAATATTGAACCATCATGACTTCATCAAGATCAAGCTTTCCATAAGATAATTAACATATTGATTATAAAGTCTTTGGCTTAATCCTCATAAGAGTAAAATATCAATTTTAACTAAATTGTTTCACCATTATAATCTATCAATTACTCTAAATTAATATGGTTAAAAAACGAATATTTATAACCCTGTAAATGTACCCTTCCCTTTAATGGATGACACCAAGTTGTCGGAAGAGTAATTTGTTATAAGAGTGGATATTGGAGGTAAAAATAATATTAAAGTATCATTGGATCTATGGATCTTGTTACATTGTCTGTGGTTATTTTCTCCCCCGACCAGTTAGTAGAACCTTTCATTGCAATAGTCTTATAGTACATTATACAACAGGCTTCCAAATCAACATGATATTTCTTATTTGGAAGGTGGCGGTATGCGCCAAATAACAATAAGGCACATTGTTTTGGGCCGTTAGGTTGCTTCTCCTTATTTGCGTGATGAATAGGAGAGTCAGGAGCTGTGATTCTATTGTAGCATAAGGGTTAAATAAGGGCTTGCAGTTTGCAATTTCTTTTAAAGAACTAAACACACATATTCTCAATTAACAATCGCTACAATCTAAAGTTATTTCAAATCGTATATACATAGATTACAATATACTATGTGTACTATATAATATGTAACGTCTTGCATGTTTTTGATGAAATAATAAATACTTTTGAGTCGAGAAAATCAACATGTTCTTCCATTCAGTAGAGTTCGGCCTTATGATGTTACGCAAGTTTTCTTATTTTACAAGCCCTTTATTTATGATCACCAATATTATTTAACTTTATGACTTCCATTTGAATTGCATTTTTAATCCCCATTGTTACAATAATTAATGCTCTTACGAAATCTCTGAAATAATGCGTAAATAATTCTTCTATTTCGTTCCGAATATTTTGACTATCTATTTTTCATTTCAATGTGAAACATATGATCTCCTGTTGGTACATTTTTACATAAACTTTAATCGTAAGTCATTTGCAAAGACTTACTTTTTTTTGTGAGGAATACAGGAAGAAGAATCATTTTAGGAAACGTTTTATATAAATCCTTTTTCATATTTGTACGAAAATTTCCGAAAATCGATTGAAAAATCTCTGTGAAAAAGCGAGGGGACGAAAGTTCAAGAAGGTTAACCCCTCACAATCAGGAATATTATATAGTAGAATTGATGTTACTCTTTGTTTTGAATGAACGTTATGTATATTCCTGTTAACACAACCCTGTTAGTTGAAATAACCTTACACGTCGGTGAAATGTGAAAACGTATGGTCCTCGGCGGCTTTCTTGGCATTTACCATACTTATTACACCCCATGTTTGGTAGTTTCTGGATGTGACAATAGTCACAATGCGTGTGAAGAAGAGATACGCAGGCATTGTACACAGGACCTTTTATCTATGGTTTGGACGCTACTTTACACTGTACAATCGACGGTTGCTTAGATTTTCCGGCCATAATTGGTGGTCTGCATAGCTTAAAATATTGCGTGTAGAGAAGTGAGTGTTGTACAATATTTTAATACTTGCTAATCAAAATATTGTTTTGTAGCCTGTTTTGCTTTTTTTATAAAATTCAAACTATAGATCTGAACACATACACAAAATGCGATTTATTTCAATTTAAAAAA
Organism: Himalopsyche tibetana; assembly: GCA_030503985.1. Taxonomy (NCBI): domain Eukaryota; kingdom Metazoa; phylum Arthropoda; class Insecta; order Trichoptera; family Rhyacophilidae; genus Himalopsyche; species Himalopsyche tibetana. The sequence goes on from JAPJYX010000022.1 coordinate 16,151,433, forward strand.
TATATTAACTCAATATGTTATTTAGTAGACTATTTTTCTTAATATTGTGTAGCACTTCAATTGAAAATCCAAAATCATTCAGTAGTTGTAAGTTATGTTATCAACATTCTAAACAACAAAATTATAATAAAAATAATAAAACATTTTTAGTACTTATTCCACATAAAATTTATTAGATCAGGACCGGTTTCGCTCATCGCGAGCATTATCAACTGATAAGAAAAATACATAAACAGTGATATTTATACAAATTTAAATTGAAATAAAAGGTGTAAATAAATTTTATGTGGAATAAGTACTAAAAATGTTTTATTATTTTTATTATAATGCCATTCCACCAAGTATTGACAGTGAACACCTTAAAAGTGAACAAAATTATAGTAAATTCAAAATTATTCAAATCACTACTAAAGTATGTCTACAGAATTTTTCTTCCCCGTAATATGTTAACTATGATATTTTCGGTTGTGTAGCCGAGCAGTCAATCTAGATAGATTTTCCACTCGGTAACAAGTAAACAGGTGTTACTTTTAAAAAATTAAAACTTTCAAGCATTAATTTTTCAATCAAATTATGCTTTGTATCAAAAATCGATATGCATTAATTAATTTCTTGAGTCGTTTTATCCCTGCGACCCTGGTCCTAAAAAACGAATAGCTTGTGGCTTTACACATGCAATTGAGTGGGTCGATAAATCGAAAGAATGTATATGTAACGAGGTGTTATATGAGTTCTTTCTCGTTTAAAAGCAATTTGGGTAGTGTGTTCTTTAAAACTCTTACACACCTCGTTTGCATCCAGTTTATCTTCTTGTATAGCTTACACAGCCACCCAATCACGTGTAAAAACTCCAGCTATAAGCTAGACTAATTATCCTAATCCTAGATCTAAGTTTCCGACATATTTCTTTCATTCAAAGGTACAAACAGTACATAATAAGTATAAAATGTTTCACTTAAGAAAAGAGAATATGATTAAAAAGATAGTATCAACTATTTGATTTTTATATTTTAATCTACGGTATATTTAAAATACAAACAACAATCAACAAAACAGCAACAAGTTAAAAAAAAAATATGTTTGCAATAACCACAACAATTATCTGTATCATATAACGAAGGGTCTGACGTTGTAACGGAAAGGCCTAAAGGTGTTTTGAAGTAAGGTCAGTTTCCGCGTTCACTATAAAGAATTGAATTCTGTTTCGTCGGACACCCACGCCCTCCTTCGTGAACATAGCACCTTGTTTTGCCAAAGCACATTTTTAAAACCGCCAACAACCCGATCGGCTGGCCTTTGAAAATTAATTCGATTGTTGTGAAAACCGTAATAATTCACGCAATCGTGATTGGGGCTGAACTTTGAGAGATAAGTAATTGATAATTGTATATTGTCTAATCTAAGTATAATTTTACCGTGCCCGTTTACCATGTTTTTCATACCCTTCGTGTTGAATAGGTCATAGAGAAAGACCAATTATTATATTGACCATTTAGCTTCTTCAGTATGTGGGCAAACTCTTGTCGTGTCATCTTTTTGAAAACTTTTCTTAGATTGTATGACGCCATTTTTTTGTGACATCAATTAAACATAATATGTCTCTTTCGCATTGAAATCATTTGGGAATCGTAACAAGTTACAAACGTTAGAATCGGGTATGGGCTTCTATGCTAAAAAAAGTATCAAATAAAAATAAAGTCATATCTAAAGTAAAACACATCTGTTTTGTTCTAATTTCACTATTTTTTTGTAACCGGGCCGGTTTTGCTCATTTCGAAAGTTTTGAACTAGTAAAAAAAATGAAGAGTTATTTATTCATTGTATCAAGAAAAAATCTCTAACAATACACACAATTGTGTTTCAATCGAATAAACATAATCCCTTTCTACCAAGAATTAACAGTCTAAATTTCAAATGTAATTCAACCATTTTATCTCCTGGCTTAAGTTATTGCTTTTTAATATTTCGAATTGTATAATGATATAAGTTTACAGTTTAAATTGATTGTGTTTACTCAATTTATCTTGTATTGACACATTTTCTTGGCCATTTCGTGCGATTTTTTTTTCAGACGATTGGAAACAACCTACAGGTACTCTTTTTGCGCGATTTTTACAAAAAATATCAAGAAGAATTATTTATATTTGCAGGTAATATTATTATATCTGGGTTAAATCTAACAAACAAATATTTAAGTATGTAAGTTGTTTAAAGCAGCACGGACTATGATGTTTTTAACTTCAAATCTCGCAGACTACTTTTATGTGATTGACGACAATGACATGGAACATTTTATGAAACGGATCCCCCGTGCAGAAAAATGTTCGTTTATGTTTTAAAAAAATAATACTACTTACATAATATAATCGATTATAAATCTTATTTTACTGTGAATCTATAATAACATAAACACAATAATTAACAGTTATTAATTTTAAGCTTAGAACTGTTTTACAAAATTGCAAACGTTCTTTTTTCTACTCCAGCTTTCAGATAATTGACCATCAAAGCTCACAGCCGCTCACGACATTTCCCTAGCACCTGTTAAGCCTTCAGCCCAACATATCTTCGGCCTCTTCCACTCCACAGTCGTGAGTCGCTTTTCTTTTGAGAGCTTATTGTTATGACAGCTCTGACAGCTGGATTCATAAAATAATAATATATACACCATTTCGCATCATAAAGCTTAGGTCAATGGAAGTACAAAACACATCATTCTATTTCGACTACATCACTATTATGATGAAGTGAGCGATAATAAAAATAACTCTCAATTGAAAAAAAACATTTCGGCATTGTTTAATATGAATATATTTGATTATATATATCGATTCAGTCAATAAGTCTGACATCTACAAATCACCTATTTTGAGATAATGGCAAAAGCAATATTCTAGTGGTCACAATAAATTAAATATAATGAATTGTGCCCCAATTGTAAGACAATATTAACATTTTTTTTTGATTCTTTACTAGTTTATCAGTGCTAAAATTTTGTTGATGAAATTTTTGAACTATCTGAATACTGAACATGATAGAGCGCCATCTTGTTACTGTACATATAAATCCAATATCACTTTTTTTGAGTTGTCTTTCTAATAAACTAAACGATTATAATCTTTGATAGATTCGGCGGTTAGTTTTTGAAAGTTTATTTTTAGCGCTACAACGTGTGACGCGTGTTTCGCCTCTTTGAGAAGCATCATCAGACTATCGCAATGATTATGAATGAATCAAAGAATATTCAATAAACGATTTACGATATAAAATCACCTTTTTACCATACTGGCCACTTTAATATCTCTGCTTCTCAAAGAGGCGAAACACGTGCCACAAGTTGTAGCAGTACAAGTGGAATAACAAAGTAATAAATTTAATTTTATATTACACGGTTGTTATTAACTTAATAATTGAGCTTAGATTAACACGGTGTATTGATTCTTGAAAACACGTAAAATAATCATTTTACACCACAAGACATGTATAAAAAACAGTGCATAATGAATTTACTTGCCTTTTCCTTTTAATTATGATTATTTTGAAAGTCCAGATTTTCCGTTATCCGGACTACCTTTATCCCCAATTAGTCCGGAAAATCGAGGATCTAAAGTACCATAATAAAAAGATGCATCAAAATTTAAAAAAAAGTATTTATGCATTACGAACTTTAAGTTTACATTCAATGCTTATTAGAATATTGTATTCCACATGCATCGTAAATATTCTATCAAAACTGGACACGACGGGTCAATTGTTTTTAATTAACAACACCAACAATATAAATTATTAATTTATTGTATTTTGCACTAACAATTTTTTCAGTATTCGCTTTAAGGTGATATGACAGTTGCTTTATGGTCTTCGGTCCATTGGCGTAAATCATTTGATGCCTTGTCAAATATGGCATTTTCCTATAATGGGAAAATAAGCTATCGCCCTCCTGTGGATGAAATCAGTTCCCGCATTAGTGACCATAATTTCATCATATCAGACAATCATAATTATCGTCGAGAAAATACGCTTTATGGTTTCAATAAAATTGTTAAGGTTCGGAACCGCCCTACCATAAACAATTTCACAGACAATTCAGCTTACTGCGTTCACTTTTTTTTAAAAAGACAACAGGTTTCTACAATAGACAACATGCAATAAAGCACTTCATAAAATCACTTTTCTCCTTACTTACTCCCAGTAAATACTTCACAACTGTTTCGTGTCTATTGTTAAATAAACCAGTAGCGCTCAATCTTTTAAAATCATTTTTTTCAGAATTAGCATTAGAATTCTTTTGATTTGACTTTCTTTTAAAATATTTGTCAGATGAAATTAATGCTCGTCTTTAAGCGCATATGCATAAATTTATGATATCGATTGAAGATGTTTGGTGGAATTTCAATATTAAATTTGATTCGTTAAAATTGTGTACACTTCTATTTTTTTTTTATTAATTTATGGTTTATAGTTCAAACCTATGGATGATTTTTTCTTCTATTAATCAAACCTATCTAATACTAAAATATGGATGTAGATAAATAAAATAAATGAGGTTGTTAGTATCCCTTTCACAACTTTACCTTTTTTAAAGAGAGGCGTTGAGGAAATATCTTAAACCCAGTACTTTTCGGATAACTTATATTACAATACTATGTAAAGAGTACATAACATGTGGGCATATTATGAATTATTAACTTGTAATAATTCCACTTTGATTTTATATGATCAGGACCGGTGTCGCTCGTGATGAACTGATAATACAGCGCTAAGTAAAAATATTATTCTATAGCCTTTCCACCACGTATTGACAGTTAACACTTTAAAAGGAAGCATATTATGCTCGACGTTGAGAGCGTACATGGTTTTTAAACAATATTTATTATGATTGAAAGGGTTGTCTAACATAACAAAAAAATACCTTCTTGTTTTTACTAAAAATGTTTTTAGAATTAATTATAGGTTATTCTATCACATGATTATAAAGGTCTTTCTTTCCCATTTTACTAGCAATTATGTAGGTACACTTCGAAATTTAAAATTGTATTACGAAACATTACGTTACTTTCAATTCTCTCATTTAATTAAGAAAATATGTTTTAAATATATTTATCTTTGAATTCAAAATTAAACTTTTACATTGTATTCTATTGTTTAAATTCAATCTGATTTATGACGTTGTTCCAATTTTAAAATACAAAAAAACTGAGAGATTTTTTTATTGCAATTTACACTTAATTTAATTGTGTACAATTATGTTTGGCATCTCTTATTTAAATACATGCAATGCGCCATGGATGTGGTTTTATAACAGTCATGAGGTCTGGCTCGTGTCTCCTCGCTAACGAACACCTCGCATGCATTCGTTGCAACAATGGATGCATGGAGGCGGTGCATATCATACTAACTTATTACACCTGAAGGACAAACACTTGCCTATTATAACACATCCTATTGCAGGGTTATGCGGATTTACTTGTAGGGAAATGACAGCGCTTCGGAATGCAGTCCGCTTTCATTTGCAATATCCTCAACCCTTTGTGTACTGGCGACCTCAAATTTGATACTTATTTTATATATCATATTACAAAGAATTTAGAACACTCAGTGCCGGCGCGAGGTTATTTGGCGCCCTAGGCAACGGTTAATGGCGCGCCCCTTTTTACAAATAATCTCATTTTGAAAAAAAAAAACAATTTGGAATCATTAGATTATTATTTTTTATACATCCATGCCCACTCACTATGCGGAGCATATGGTTTCTTATGGTAGTATCTCAGCAAAAGTTTATCTACATGAACTGTTTGTTACTCAGTCGCAAAACTTCTCTTTTTTGAATCATATAGAAAAAGATACATTATTACTACAAAAAAAATACAAACGTTAAAATTAAATTAAATGTACTATTATTTATTATTATTCGAATATAAAAATAATTTTAATACTCACTTACGCGCCCCCTAATGGTCTGTGCCGTAGGCGGTTGACTATTTCACCTGTATGGTGGCGCCGGCCCTGATTACACTGAAGAAAACGACATGAAGAAGAATACAGCAAGAAAACGTTTAAATCCATATAAGATTACAGTTGTTTCCATTTCACCAAAGGGTTGCCGCAGAGTTGGGGTTTCTGAGCGGCATGTGCCTTGGATTATTATAAACATGCAATGCCCTTGGAAATCCCAAAAATGCAAGCAACATTACATCAGATCCGAAAACACATCAAGACATCAACACTTCCAGGAACGAAGAGTTTTATTCAAAATGTTGTTATCTCCAGTTGTATAAATAAAATTTCAGGACCTCCAACAGTCTTTGAAGTCACAGAAAAAGAGAGAGAGAGAGAGATTTATCGACGCTAAAATACCCTATCGATCTTAGGTGAACACTTTCATGTTGTGATTTGCTCATTTTTTTAATGCAGGGGGGGGGCAAACTTTTCGGATGAAGGGCCAAATTCAGGAATTCAAAATGTGCGGCGGGCCGCAAATAAAATATCATTTTATATATACACTGTTTATAATCATGAAAAAATATATCACAAAAAAAAAACAATCTAATGAGATGAATGGAACCGTTTTACGTCTTTTTATTTTTTTAAATAAACATTTTTTTGAATTCAGGTGCTAATTTTGTAGTTCAGATTCCTAAAACCGCTTGTAAATGTTCATCGGTGATGTTTGATCGTAAAGAGTTTTTATTGAGGTTCATGGTTGAAAATGTTTGTTCACATATATATGTAGGTTGATCCAAAAATAGCGAACATTTTTCAACAACATCTTTAAGCTGGTTGAATTTGTCCGAATTAATTGCGTTATAAAATTTGCAGATTTCTTCACGACGGTATAGTTCCCTATAATCAGGGTCACACTGCAGATCAATAATCTCAAGTTGTAGCTAAAACTTATTTTCAATCTTTTTTAAAAATACGTTAAAAGATAAAAACGTGATTTTGTTTAAAAAATATGAAATTGCTTGCGGGCCGCAGAAAAATACGCAACGGGCCGTGGTTTGCCCGTGACTGGTTTAATGTTATAATAGAAAGCTGTGTCTCATTTTATTGTATTATTCGACGGTTTATTTTCAGTGTTTCTCGTAGATACAATATAAAAAAATATGCACTAACTCAATTGAGTGAGGTAAAAAAAATACGACATGGAAAAATATATTTACAATACATATACCACACGATGCAATTCACCCGATCATATCTAAAACTTGTTCCATATTATTAACAAGCGAATAACAAAAATTAGCATTCACATCTAGATTATAGTGTATTTTTTCATCTGCACTTACTGCAACAGTGAATGCACTATAATAAAACGAAGTGTTATGACTGTCCAGGCAATTATGTAGGTATTTTAATTGCAGGCTTGTGGGAAACAATAAACAGTTGGCAGTATTGATACAGTTCTTTGTGAAACAAGTTCAGATCAAATCGCCATCATTGTTTATTTGTTTATTTTTCAGGGCCGTAGCAATGCATCGGGCGCTAAATTTTTGTATGACCAGATAAGACGAATCGTCGAATTTGTGGCTTTATGATTTTTACTTTCACGATTTTTTATTAATTTAACCAACACAATATAATTAATAAACCATCCAAGAATAATTTCCAAAAAATATCAAGGCTAAGTTTTAAGAGATCGATAATACTTGATTCTTACTATTCAAAAAATCGTTTTTTTAGTCAGTAGCTTGAATAGTAAGTTATACCGGAAACATCTTTTCGTATTTTCATTAAGTCAAAAAAAAGGTTTTCATGGTATTTTTTAATATAAAAAACCGGTTTATAAGATGAAAAAAATCCGGTACTTCGGTATTGAAAATTAAACAGAATCGAATTTCGAATGTAAAGAAACCATAAACTATTTTTAATCTGATTAGGGTTGTATCAATATTGACTGGTTTCAGAATTTAACTGCACTGCTTTCAAGAAATAACCCGTTTTTGATATATTTTAAAATAACGTATTTGATTCTTAAAACAGCTTAACGACCGTGGACGCGTATTTGAGTCTTTGAAAAACAAAGGTTGCTGGCCGGCGGACACATATATGCGTATAGGCGAAGTATTTGGAAGCTAAGAAAATGGAATTTTGTAAAGATATCTCAATTTGCGTACAAATTATATTGAATTTAGTAAAATTATAATGTTTGCGAATTTTTTGCAAAATTTTATTTCGCCAGGTGAAATTTTATAAAAAAAAACGTTCATGCTAAAATATTTCTAAAGTAAATCGATAATAAAACCCCATTTTTTTCAAAATGTCGCCTTAAATAATACAAGAATGGTTTATTTTACAATCCGTGATAGCTTAGTGAATATTTTAGCTCAAATTAGTGGAATTTAATTACGTTTTCGAAGAAAATTATACCAAATATGATACGCGTTATTATGGTCACCATTGGAGCTACACAGATTGTCTCAAAAATACGTTTGACTTTTTGTTTAAAACCGTACTCAATTTGCTGGTAATACGAGTAAAATCTGGACCCAGAGTAGACTATTGGTATTGAGTAAATCTAGTGAGAGTGCAAAGTGTTAAAATAGAATATAATTTATTGACGCGATATTGCGATCTCAGTATTTGTTTGCTTTAGTCAAAGTTTACTTGGAAGAACTGTAATGATATCGCAAACTTTGCCCACCTGTGCCACATTATATCAAAAACACCTTTAAACTTTGCACGCAGTAGGATAAAATGTTAACAAATAGTAGTTCCTGAGTTATTCATGACATACTCACGTTATGCTGCTATCCTACAGATTGTAAAAAAATATTTAAATAACGGGCCGCTTAAAATCTATATTCCATCTCTGCGTAAATCATTGTTTGAATAAAGAACAACAGCGACCACCGATGAATGTGCTAACAAGTTCCAATAAATCAAAATGATAACAATGTTCATTAAAGCTTGATTTAATTTATATCACATTATGTGCGGCCCATCTTTGAATGTATACCAACATAACCAACCAACGAACGGTTAATTAAATTTGCTCAATCGAAACAGAACATCGGGTAACTTTTAGTTTATGCGATGTTTGCAATATGTTACAGCATATCAAACAATTAATCATTAATAACACAAATAATTTATTTAGTGCAGTTATTTATTCAACTCATTCAGATATTGGCTACACTGCGAAGCGGGATACTTAAGAAATTGAACAATACAGAATTAGGGTTGCGTTACCGGTAAAATATATCGATACTCGGTATTTCATATTAAATATCAATATTTTAAATATCGTCGAGTAAGCGTTGTTAGCTTCCGTGCCAGATCTCATGAGTTCAAATCCAAGTACGAACAGCGTTTTTTTCAATCGATTCCTGTTCGAAGGCTTTTGTGTTTTGGAAAGGTGTTTGTGATGCTTCAATAATCACCGGGCGTAGCGAGAGCGATTAGTAAACCACTAGTCCTGTCTTAGCCTTATCCTTCTATCCCTACTACTTTCTTCAGAAAAGAAAGGTTGAGCGACTAAGTAACAAAAAGTTCTCGTAGAAAAAGAATGTTATCTTTATAACAAAGCCATATGCTCCACATTAGGAGTGGACATAAAAATTTTAAAAAAGATATTTTTTTAACAGATTTTAAGAACAAAAAAATATTCCAATTGGAATTGCAATACTGGGCAAATAAATCCAAATTGGTTGGTATTTCAATATCTTATATGAAACACCATCTTTTAAAAAATATACGACAATCATAAACGGGTGATTTTTATAAATAACTTTTTAAATAATAATTGAACGTTTATCATTTCTGCAACCTTTCGGCATTTTTTTTAAATTTATGTCCGTTCCCAACGTAGAGCATATGACTTCTTAATGGAGATATCTCAACAGACATATTCATTCTATAAGAATTGGTAGTTACTCAGTCAACCTCGAGCAAAAAATGCCGTTCGTACTGATATTAGAACCCGGGATTAGAACCGGCATAGAAAACAACGACGTTTACCACTGTGTCATTGACCCAGCATGATACAATTCTTAACAGATTTAAAATATTTCATTTAATCGCAAACGGTTTTGTTAAGATTTGATTTTGGTTAATTCTCAATACCGAAATACCAGTATCTTTGTATTTCCGAAACCTTTATTTCGGTAATACAAAAAACCATGAACACCAGGATCCCGGTTTAGATAATACCGGCATTGCAATCCCTATGCAGAAGTGATCAACGCTGTGTTTATAAATGGTCCTAACTCACATTTTTTCGAAATTGATTTTTTATAAAATTTACTATTAAATGCCACTAATGAACAATAGATTGCAATATTTCATCAATCTTTACATTTATGATTCAAGTTTCATCCATTGCTATAATTCATGCATATTTTTTTTAATCATTCGTCGAACCTAGTCGAGAAACCAGGCACGCTCCAAGATACCCAGCGGACCTGCAAGAACTTCAAGATCATCAGTGGAGTACGTGTGGCTTAATATATTCTCGAATATAAAAAAAATAGCTAGCTGGTAGTATCATATACCAACTTTACAAGAGATAGCTGAATAATATTTTTTTAAAAAAGCCAATATATAATGATGAATCCAATGCAATAGTAAGATACGCTTTCATATTTAAACAAAGCATGACTAAACAGAACATGATAAAACGAAACAAGTTCAAAATAATATTTGTGTCGTATCTATTTATTAATTGAATATAAATAAAGTTTAATCACTGCATGTTTAATATGCATACAATTTGTATAAAATCATAATATACTGTCTTTGATAGATTTAGTGGTAAATTTGTTAAGTTTTGTGAATTTTTATTATAAAATTAAATACGAATGATAAAAATAATAACGGCGTAAAATCATTTATTTCAAAGACAATTTTTAGTATACCATATATAATCCGCTTTTTATACAATTAACAATTTAGGGAAACTTTTATTACTTTCGATGGTTTCGGCGGTAACTTTGTGGAAGTTCATTTTAATAGAAAATTTAAATTAACTTTGATTATTCCACGTATTGTGTAACTAACTGTGACACGTGTTTCGCCTCTTTCTTACTACTTATTACTTAATCAAACTTATTATATATACTTATTACTTAAGCAAACTTTGCGATAGTAAGTCTGAAGATGCCTCTGAAAGAGGCGAAACACGTGTCACAGTTAGTTACACAATACGTGGAATAATCAAAGTTAATTTAAATTTTCTATTAAACTTTTATTAAATTGTAAAAGATAAGTTAGAGTCATTTTCTCAGAGCGGCATCTATCACCTTACCTGTCAAGACTGTCAAGCTGCCTATGTTGGGCAGACAGGTTATTGTCAAAAATCAAATGCGAATCATTTAATAGAAGATGATCACAATTTTGATAAAAAAAAACGTCCAAATTGAAATAGTCCATAAAGTAAGTATATAATTAATGGTTCAGAATGAATAGCTTGTAGTTTTTGGAAATAAATAAAGGCCTTAATAGAAAGGAAGCATTATTAATTAAATAACATTTTAAATAAGATTGGCGGATCACAATTGCTGAAATTATTTCCATTTGGATTTACCGTACCTAATGCAAGTGGTTAGTACTATCAATGTTTGTATCTTACCCCCTCCCTACGTCCAGTAGAAAAGGACAAACTCCGACTTTTATTTTGTAATGTATAACTTGATAATTAGAATCAATTTTTAGTTTATTCATAACCCTTACTGAGTCTGATGCGGTGGCGGATCCAAAAAAATCCCAGGAGGGGGCCATCCAAATAAATACAAAATAGATGATTTAAAAATAATATACCTATTTAAAAATAGTCAATACATAATTATGTAAGTATGTATTCAATAAAACATTGTCAACTAAACAATTAAAGAGCCATTAAAGTGAAAATCAATTAGAAAAATGGAAAATAAATTCTCCTCAGGGGGGGGGCATGGCCTCCCCTTTGGATCCGCCAATGGTCTGATGATGCTTCTCAAAGAAGCCAAATACGTGTCACATGTTTTAACACCACAAGCGATATAAATATCAAATTATATTGATTACAGATTTTCTGATTGTCCTACTGTTGCATTGATGTAGAGACATGCTCCGTATTAGAGGCGGATATGGTTATAACAAAAAAATACGATACGATTAAACATTAACTTCAGCGGTAGTGTAAATATTATACAAAACAATGTAAAAGTCCACTTCGACAATAGGGGCAACTCGCCAGCAAGAATAACGCATAGTGAACTTACCCAGACATCCTAGAAGTCACAATAGAATATTATGTTATTGGATTATTTATAACCAGAAATCGCTTCGGGCTTCTGATTTCAGATTAAGCCGCAAATCCGAAGCAAGGGGGCGTGAACACACTTTGTCCGGAGAATATATCCAACAAAGGAAACCTTTAATATCTAACTAAGAACTATTATTTATTTATGAATGGAACATGGAACATTCCTGAGCTTCACCCAATTGTCTGATGCTGGCTTTGTTATTGTTTTATATATTTAATAACAATTTTAAATCAATTAAAATTAAATTATCGTATAATCATTGTAACGCATAAAGACGTCGGCCATATATTTCAAACTTAAATTTTATATTGACCTAACTGAGACTTGTAAACCCAAACTCGCTGCATTGCTTGGGTAAAGCTTTTAAGACTAGGGATTTCAATTAGGGCATCCAATCCCGGGATCCGGGATTCCGTAATCCCGTTCAATTTTCTGATCCCGAAATTCCGGGATTGAGATGGCCGCGATCCCGGGATTTCGGGATTGAGAAATTTTGAGCAAATTCTCGAAATTTACACGAAATTGGCAAATTGAAGATTTCAAATTCCTCGGTGAGCTAAAAAAAAAAAAACGAGTTTCCGTGAGATTCCGGGAAAAAGTATAGCAAATTGAGGATTTCAAATTCCTCGGTGAGAAAATCTCAATCCCGGGATTCAAAATAAATCAATCCCGAAATCCCGGGATTGGAAAAAGGCTTCGGGATTGGATACCCTAATTGCAATGTATTGCCGAAACCGGGATATCGGTTTTTTTAATATGGAAATACCGGTTTTACAAATGCAAAGATACCAGTACTTCGGTATTGAAAATGAACCAAATCCGAATTTTAAATGAATAGAAATCGTCACATAGTCAAAAAAAATGTTTGCGTTGAATTGATATATTTTAAATCTTAGAGTTATGTTAATATTAACAGGTTTCCGAATTGATGTCCCTTTTTAATGATGTAATTATTATTACTCTCTTTATGTTGTTTATGACAACGTATATTATTTATCACGGTATTTCAATGATATATCGAACTACCGATTTTCATTTTTTCGCCCAATTTTTTGATCCCAATCGATCGTATTTTTTTATATATAAACGTTTTTGTAATATTGGTATTGATATATTCGTCCGATATTGCAATCCCTGATTACAACTAGACCACAGAGAAGTCATCAAAGGTTATTATAATGTATGAGGACTCGAGGAAAGAACGACAGCAGTTTTCATAATCCGAAAATGTTATATAAAAAATCAATTATATCGTATTATTTTTTCGTTTATAGATAAAACGTCTGAAAAAAGTAATGTTAAATATTCATATTAGTTAATATCTTGCTTTTTATATAATTTAAATTGTTTTGTGAAATATTTTTGATAACTGCCATGTTTGTTATACATGTGACTATGTAAACAGCCGCTTTTGTTATAAATTATATTTTAATTTTTTAAAATTTTACATTTTAGAGTAGTATTTTTAAAAAAATACTACTTGGTTCTTTAAGGGCAAGCAACATATCGGAAGCATTTTTAGCACCGTAAGCGAAGTGTTAAATTAACAAGGTGCTTTTCGGCATTTAATAAAATTCAACAAAGAGCTCGCACGAGCCCCACCAAGCTCCCTCCAGCCCACTCCTACTTTTCATTGAATTTCGCAATGCTTTTAAGTTATCCGAAAAACAGGGCCTCCAAATTAAATTGCGACTGAAGACGATGACATCCTGTGAAACATATGCAGAAATCGTTTTACAGACTATAAACAGAAGGTGACACTTTTTTTTTATAGCCCATTTGTTATTGACTATTTTATGTCATATTGAAGTGACATAAATATGTTTCGTTTTTAATTTAAATTGAAGTTTTACGAGATATCCTGGCAAATGACTGCATCTGACATTCCTACCTTTCTCGGCGTATTGTTCGTTAGTATTCTCCCAAATACTCTGCGATTTACTGCTGGATCCATCACTTATTCAAAACAATAAACGATCACAAAACTTAAACTACGGTTACACGACACAACAATTAACTGACAGTTAAGCATACGACACTTTTGTGTTCACAATTTTAATGGTTCACTTTAATTGCAATGCAAACCAAACAGTTATAATTAAGTATGTATAAAATGTAACAATCAATTAATAATTAAAATTGATAATGTCTTAAGAACAAGGTTATTCAATTTAACATTTAAATATTCATTTTATATCGATCGCTTTGCGAGGTAATGCTTAGTTTACTGTGAAAAAATGAAACACAAGTAAATCAATTTAAAAAAATATCGAAATAAACATAAACTGAAGAAGTTGATAAAATTTAAATTCACTGTGTAACTTACCAAGTGGAGAAAAAATAAATAATTAAATCTATTATTTAACCATTAGTCCAGAGTCCTGGCCCTATTCTTATATCCCTACTCTCTTTGGAGCCGGCTGCGTGGTCAAGTGGTCAACGTCGTTACTTTCAGTTGTGAAGGCTACGGGTTCGAATCCCAGTGCGTAGAGTTTTTACAAATAGATTTTCTAATCGATCTATGAATTTCTGTTCGAAGGCATGGATGTATGTGATGTCTTGTATTCCCGATCTCACTTATTCTATCCTAAGCACAAAGCGTAGCGAGATCGATTAGCTACACAATAATCTTCTCCTACCCCAATCCTTTTATCCACACTGTCTTTGGAAAAAATGTAGGTTGAGCAACTGATTAAGAAGCAGTATTCGTAAGATAAACTCCATTAGGTGTCCAAATGCTACACATTAGCTCTGTTCTTCTGCGTACTTCTGACGGTTTACTGGCGGTTTGCAAACTGTCAGAAGAACAGAGCAGAACAAACGTGGTTTAAAAAGAAAACATCTGAAAAAAAGTCATCTAGTTCTGCAGTCTTAACTGAAAAAAGTAATTTGAGGAACGGAAATATTAAAAAATGCGATTTCAACCATCCAGTATTTTCGACATATTCGGTATTAACTAATCGCTCTCGCTACGCTCAGTTATCAAAGGATCGGAAAGGGTGGGAGAGATTTTTTAGACACCACAATGATGATGTATAAAATACTGAATAAAACACATTTTAATTGAAGAAAATTTCATTATTTTTTTGAAATAATTAAAAATATATACAAAATTACATTTGTAGTAATAGATACAGTGTTCAGCAAAAATATGTACAAGATGGAGACAGTAGTCTTATCCCGGCAAATCCTAAGATGAACCGAAATGATTCACCAGATGTGCTGCGGTTTTGTCGCCAAAATATTCAATTTGTTTTACTTTATAAAACAATGACTGTCAATTGATGATTTTTTAATCATATGTTAATTAAACATTTTAATATTGTGTAATTATAGAATAACCTATACTGTAATTTGTAAATTCATTAAATGTCAATTGTTGTTTACACCTTTTCATTTCAATTTATTTTTGTATAAATAGCACTGTTAAATTATATTTCTTATCAGTTGACAATGCTTGCAATGAGCGAAACTGGTCCTGACCTTTTAAATAAAGTGGAATAAAGTACAAAGGAATATTGTGTTTTTATTAATATAATGTCTTTCCACCAAGTATTTATTAACAGTGAACACCCAAATGTTGTAAAATTTGTAGTTTAATAGATGTACACATATTAAGGTTTATTTATTTAAAAAATAGTTGTGCATTTTTTTACGGATACACTTCGGGATGGTATAAGTCCAGCGCTGAATAGGAACCCTAAATATTTTTTTTGACAATTTAAGTATTTTTTATAGCATCGTTTATATTATATATTGGCCCGGAAAAACAAATTTTCGTCGCTATTTTTAATGAATTTTGTGAAAAATTGATAACCGATCTGAGCCAATTTGGACATATTGGAATTCGAAAACCGGTTTTTGTATAACTGTTTGTTTGGCTTAAATATTACTGCAAGGAAACATTATTTTTTGGTCGAAATAAAGTCGAATAAAGAAGGTTTAATAATTCTCTATAAGCCGTATAAATATAATTTATTATAATAAAATATTTTTCTAATCTTTAATATCTAACAACAATTTAACACCAAATCAATTCGTGAGAATTACCAAATTGAGTCATTCAAGACCTTAATACTAATAAAATAATACAGAAGGAATACAGTCAATTTCGAACATTTGGTCCACTTTTTCATTGAGGCAGCCGTTTACTTGTACCTAATTTCAATTAACGGAAATCAAATCAGAGAACCACTACTAATTTACATCGCTTAATTGGAACAATATATCAAAGATCCCACTGCACAGGTAATATTTTAAAAAAAATAGTTTTACGCCTAAAACGAAGACAGATGAAGTAATTCATTAAATAAAAACATCAAAAATTATAGAACTCGATGATGTGATTATTCATCTGTGCGTGGAACAAACCATTGTTAAGGGGAAGAATGTCCGTGCTACAGCTTTATTTTAGAAGTTGCAAACTTGTAAAAACAAAAGACGGAAATGAACTTTTAGGTTATGAAAAATATATATTTCAGTTAGAAGTTATTATTTCA
Source organism: Himalopsyche tibetana (assembly GCA_030503985.1). Taxonomy (NCBI): domain Eukaryota; kingdom Metazoa; phylum Arthropoda; class Insecta; order Trichoptera; family Rhyacophilidae; genus Himalopsyche; species Himalopsyche tibetana. The sequence continues at coordinate 16,168,177 of JAPJYX010000022.1, forward strand.
TCGGCTATTGCTAGGGATTGCAACACCGGTTTAAAAAATGCAAAACACCGATATATCGGTATTGAAAATTAGCCATAATTGAGTTGTATCTATTTTAATAATATTATTCGCGACGGATTGAAAAAAAAACAAATCTGCTCGGTGTTGTATCAATATTGACAGGTTCTAAAATGATGAGTCATTTAACAATTGGCTGTTATTTAAACTGTAAGTTACCACTGTTACCAATAATTTTTTTGATGACGGTATCTATTAAGAATTATTGAAAAACTGCTTTGATTTACACGCCCGATATTGCATTCTCGATTGGCCTTTTTTGTACTATCAGTATTGATATTTGCCATATTTATCCCACACAAATTAATCAATAACATATTATTCAGAGCAAAAAGTATTTTTAGAATTCGCTTTAATTATACTTAAATGCCTTAGTCCAGATGTGTTCCAACTAAGTCGAATGTATACTAATATACAAAGGGTGCATTGATCAAATGCCATATTAACCGGCCGCCACTGTTTACTACAATAGTATATAGAATAAACATTAAAAATAACAAATTTAATTAAAAAAACTTTACTTATCCATTAAACGAAAACGTATCAGCATTATAAAATATTGTAACTAAACAGTATAAAAACAAAGTTACTATACATTAATAATTGAGGTTGTTTCAGTGGAAAAAATTAATATTTGTTATAATATAATATATGTTGTCTAATACAACCAGTTTAAGTGACAAACGGTATCATCCAAGGAGTAGAAGTGAAGCTTTTCATTTTAGGACTCGGTTATTTTATCTGTTTATCTGTAAAGTGTATTCAAGAAATCTTCAATAAGATAAACAATACTTCAAGATGTACGTAGGTACATTATATTAAAGATGAATTTAAAAAATAAATCAGTCAAAGGTCTTCGCTACAACTAATTATTTATTATTTAAATGTATTGATAATATTTCCACTTTTTTACAATTTACTGTTATGTAAATTCATTCATCATTCTCATTTTTCGCACGATTTGAAAAATGTATTTCGGGTTGGTTCTATCGTTGGATGTCTTTGCAAGCAGCACATACATCAGTAATATTTCGGACCTGTTCATTCCCAGTCGTCACTTTCTGGAAAAACCCTAGCTGTACTCCTTAATTTCTTCTGCGAGGAAACGTTTTTAGTTTTAGGACCTGCCGCTAACACTGGAGGTGATTGATGCTTGCCTTTGGATTGGATAGGGTGGCCCTGGTTTCTGGAGGAAGTGCGTAGTTTTTTCGGAGCCTCGGTATCTTCCACGCTGTCTTTTTGTTTGGAAGTGCGCTTTGGGACGTCTCGGGTTACCGCAGCGAGTCCGAGCGCCGAATCTAAGAACAATAAAACCAATACATTAATACACTCTGTAATATTATGAAGCTTCTTATTTAACACTTCCGTATCCATGCTGTAGACAAGAATGGCGAACCTTGTTCGCAAGGGGGTCAAATTTGATTTTTAAAATAAATCATAGATTGAATAATTAAGGCTTTAAATAAAAACAATTAATTCTAAAAGTTCAAGCGGGTTAGATAATTTCCCTTGTTCGCCATCTCTGCTGTAGACAGTCAGTTGAGTATTTATATATTGTTCTAGTATGCAGCAATAATGCGATATGTGATTACAAAATTTAATATTTAACAATTTAAATAATTCGCTGTGTTTAAATAATTCAAATTTATACCTACCTATTTATAATTATTCAAATTTCTACAAAACTTTTGAAATATAGTCAAAATAATATAAAAAATATATATTTGAACTCTCCAAACAGCTGTATATTAACATTAGTTTATTCGGCTTGCATCTTACTTTACCCTGCGTCAGTCGTACTTACCAAGCCATCGTTTATGACCAAAAATGTAAGTTTTTGTATTAGTCTTTAGACCTTCGTGTATGCAGCATGCTTAAGACATCGTTATGATTTTAGAATATGATCAAATGGTTACTAAATGAAGAAATTTCACTTGTTTCTAAATAAACATACTTTCGATATTAGTAGAAATTTAAAAGTTCTACATTTAAATAACAAGTCTACAAAATTAGATAAAAAGGCAATTTTATAAATCAATAGATATAAATTCTTGCCTAATTCAGATCTTTTGAATGAACAAATTATCTTTGTAAGTTCTCTTTTTCTGTATTCGTTGCATTAGCCAACGTTAACTATTCGTATGTATATATATATATATTTAAACCTTATTTTTTGTCTGTTAGAATTGATATGGTTTTTAAAAATTATTTTTCAGAATCCTCGTGGCTGTCGATTTTGTAAAAGTATACATACAACTTGGAAGCAGTTAAATCATCATTAAGTTTTTAATTTTATTATTATATATCATTTTAGATCTCTGTGTTAAAACTCCCGAAATTATAATTATGTTTGAAATTACCATATTAAATTTATTACTATTTGATGATCTTTGTTATTACAATTGAGAGGTGTTAGTGTTAATGTTAGTTTAAGCAAGGATGTCCAACCGGTAGATCGCGATCAACCGGTCGATCCCAAAGCAAAATTTGATCGATCCCAAAAGCTTCCGTGAATTTCGAAAAAAATATATAATTTAAATATAAAATATAGAAAAACACTAAAATTGAATTATTTTCACATATTTACACATACCTATCTAATGATATGTATTTCGCATTTAAAATAAACATTTCTATGTTTGAAGAAGAGAAAAACTATAAATAAATAAATTTCTTCATGTTAAAAGTCGATCGCGAGAAAACTTAAGATTGAAAAGTCGATCACAACGAAAAAAGGTTGGACACCCTTGGTTTAGAGTCACTTATTCATTATTTTTACTGTTATTTATAAATTCTTGTTAATTTCAATTGTTTATTACACCTTTTTATTTCAATTTGTTTTTGTATAAATAGCACCGTTAAATTATATTTCTTTCAGTTGATAATGCTCGCCATGAGCGAAACCGCTCCAGATCTTGGTAAATAAAAGTGGAAATAACTACAAATGAATATTGTGTTTTTCTTAATTCTAAAATAGGTTTAAATACTGACAATTCAAAAGTAAGACTGAGTTGACACCTTGGCGGGTAACATGATTCTTTAGGACGGCATGTTACAGGTTAACCTTAAAATGCATGATTTTTTACTTTCAAATAAAGAAAATATTTACATTTACAATGGATAGGTGTGATAGCAGGAAAAATAATTTTAAAATTTTTAGATAGTTTTTTTTTAAATATATTTTTATCAAAAAACACGCACACACACACTACTTAAGTACCAAGGCATTAAAGGCATAAAACATTATTTGTACACAGTTTATAAAAAGGCAACACTTATAATACACTATCAACTGTAGAATACACAACTAAACTACTTAATGCTATTATGATGAACCATGCTTTATTTATTGTGAAAATTGTATTAAGAAACGGTCGAAAATCAATGGCCGCCAAAACTCCAGCTTGCTCTGTTCAAATAAAGGTTATAATGGTTTAGCATGCGTAGACAAGACATATATCGAAATAATATGAATAGTAAATATTTATTTTAATATAAGGTATAAGAATAAAAGGTAAAATCTATTTCTGTTTTGCGAAAAAGCATTTTTCGTAGTCATTTAAGGATTAAATTTTGTTTGTACACACTAGTAAATTTATGATTTTTAAAATACTAAAAAAATAATAGTACATATAAATAAGCAATAGCGTGTTAAAGGTTGATATTATCATGAAAGTATCTTGTAAATATGGTATAAAATTTAGTAATTTTGTCAAATTCATATAATAAATATACAACAAAAAAACAATTACCTCTGGGCACCAGCTCTGGTAATAATATGTCGGATGCATTCTTCGTACTGAAACAATGGAAAATATATTATTAGAAAAAATAGTACTAAAAGTAAACCCAATTCATCTAGAATCTAGATAAAGATAAGAGCCTATAGTAAACAAAAATAAAATTAATACTTCGCCGGAAATAAGAACCAACACAAGAAATAATCATATGAATATATAATATATCAGCGGCAAGGGTAGTTACATATTATAAACCGTTTCACATTTTTTTTGTGGTAGCTCTATGAAGTTATAGCCGTTTTCAGATAGTTTATTTGGGTGGTGTTATTTTAATTTCTGGCGCAAAATACGCACTAGAAATTTATTTTAAAATGATGTCTAGTTTTCTACTTAAAAAAAAACAAAAAAATATTTGTCTACATTGTCTACGGTTGGCGGGAGTCCTAACAGTGCGAAGATATCAATTATGGTTTCAAAGATTCAAATGTGGCAATTGAAATTTAAAAAAATCCACCTAAATCTGGACGACCATCAAAATTTGAAGATGACAAGTTAAAATCTCTGGTCGAGTCAGTTCCTCGATTAACCATTGAGGAATTGTCGGAAAGACTCAAATCTCCGTGGTCAACTACGCATTTGCATTGAAAACGTCCAAGTTTGTTTAACAGAAAGGGTGTCATTCTGCACATGAATGCACGCCCTCAAAGCAAGAATGACCCAAGAAAAATTCAGAAGTTAAGCTGGGAGGCTCTGCCACACCCTCCATATTCCACAGACTTTAATCCTTCTGATTATTTATTTTTTGAAATGGAATTGAAAAACTGCGGGAAAAAAATATGGGAATTACTTTTAAATATTTTTCACGCCACTACTACTACTAAAAAATGCAAAAAATCCCCCCGCTGAGGTCAAGCTAGTTACAGCTAGTTACTTTTAAATAACATTTTTTTTTAAACCATGTCCGCTCCCAATGTGGAGCATATGGACTCCTAATGGAGTTTATCTCAACAGAACTGTTTCTACGAGAACTGCTTGTTACTCAGTTGCTCAACCTCTCTTTTTCCAAAGAGAGTAGGGATAGAAGGATAGGGCTAGGACAGGATTAGTGGTAAGCTAATCGCTCTCGATACGCCCCGTTCATAGGATAGGATGGGTAAGGGGGGAATTCAAGACATCACATACATCCATGCCTTTGAACAGAAATTCATAAATCGATTGAAAAATCAATTTATAAAACTGTCCGTACCGGGATTTGAATCCGGGCCCTCTGTAGCCGAAGCCTACAACGTTGACCACTCGACCACACAGGCGGCTTAAATAACAATGGAGATTAAAATTTATAAAAAATAAATGAACTTCTAGATTAAATTTGAGTCGCTCAAATTATGTACATTCACACAGATTTTTTCACTAACGACCCGGCTTTCGCCTTCCGGCATCTTCAGGCGTTCAAGTGCACGGATGAACTTGATCTGACTCAGTGCACGGACGGACTTGAACTGAGTAACATAATTTGAACGATTCAAATTTAATATTGAAGTTCCACCAAGACCTTCAGTCGAAATCTTAAATTATATGAACTTCAAGATTATTAAAAAAATGCGCGATTTCTTTCTGGTATCCCTAATATATAACAATACATTAAAAGGAGATAATCGCGACGTTTAAAAAAATGCAAACAGTCCACTTTGCGTGGGGCGTAGTTGATGTATCTCAGGTTAGCTTATTTCGCATTGTATATAGAACTATTTACTTGTTTGTCTACGAATAACTATTATTCGAGCACTATTTGCGTTGCCCATGAATGACCAGAGGCGGAATGAGTCAAATAATTGATGTGCTCGCGTGCGCATTATTTAAAATAAACCAAAGCGTTTGAGTGAGGCTGCGTGAAATTGTTTAAAGCATGTTTCAACACAACGAATCTGTTTTCTTGTATTTCAATTTATCATCGACATATTTTATACAGAACTGCCCGCGGGCCTTTTATCTACCAATCAATTATTGGTTCGCATTGTCGTATGTAGGCACCCATTGTACAATTATTTACACAGGGGTCTGGGCTACATGTTTTTTTTTACCAATCAGTAATCCCTGATTTTACGCGATTGTTAAATCCGAAACAAATACAGTAAACCCTCGATTAACACGATATAAATGTGTGTTTAATGAAAATCTAAAACGTGTACATCGGGAGTAAATGTACATAAAAAAATTACGAAACAAAAAAAAAGAATTTAGACCTATTGGTTAAAATGTTAAATTTTACGGCATATGTGCTTCGAAATATGAATATATTTTTTTTCATTTTTGCAATAAAATTCACCAAGCGATATTGACAGAGGGTTACTAAACTTAACAGCTAGTGTTAATTAATTCACTAATTTAGTTTTACAGTACTTTGGAATGATATTTTGTATTTTATCAAGACATGATTGAGACTGATTTCTTTCAAAATTTTTATCTATTAGAAAAATTACTTTCATGGCTCATGTTTCAACAATTTTGGGAGAATAAGCCGGGAGAATAATACGCGTTAATGAAATGTGGGCGGGTTTATTGAATATTTTTGCATATCGCATAGCCGCGGCCCGTTTTGAGTTTTTTTGCGGCCCTCGAATATTGTTTACAAGTAAATCATTGAATTTCAGCAATTTTAACAAGCGTTTACGTTATTGAATGATAATAAATCGTTTCATAAAAATAGGTTTACTGATGAAAAATTGGATTCAATTGTGCGGCTTAATAATAATAAATATGAAACCAAATTTTAAATAATGAGTTTTTTAAATTTAATTTTTGTATACTATATAAATATTACCTGTATAACTTAGTATTTAAAAATAAAATAATTTTTTGTAAACACGAACACATAATCCTCCTTTTGGGCGGTTTCTTTTTTAAACGATTTAAAAAAAAACACGGTTAAATGTAATGGAACCTATCATTCATATATATTCATTTAATATTTTTCAAATGGTTTTTTTGCACGTCTGTTTAACATCGAACGTATCCCCTGTATAAAAAGGTTGATTAATTGTTCCTTGCGGCCCTAAGACATGATAACTTGTCATAATGCGGTCCACTGGAAGAAATAGCTGTGCATGTCTGGTATAGGGTAAATAAATTAGTATCATTTCACTGGAGAGTAGACCAAAAAACCGTTGTCACTCAATATACCAAAAGTATATTAAATATAACTTATTTTTTTAAAGAAGAGGGCATATTGCACTCGTCGCAACTAGACCCAGCTTCCCCCGTATATTTCTTAAGATTTTTCTGAGAACTACGTTTTTGATAAGCCGTTTTATGAGCACGTAATGCGTTAAGAGACGGGCGCCTCGTAACTCAGCCCATGGCAGTTACAGTGTGAAAATTAACGAAGCGAAGTCGTAAAATATCGCTTCGACTCGTAACGGGGGGGTCTATTCTATCCACGACCACGGACGGCACTGCAACCTCTGACTTCAGACTAAATATTGAAATACTTTGATTTGATTGAAATTTACTCATTAAAACTTGATGATATTAATTATTGTTTGTTTTACCATAATTTAGAACTAGTCTGCCAATGGTGAAGCCACTGGGAAGCTTTAAAGATCGCATCGGTGTTGTTTTAGATCAGTTACTGCCAAACTTTTTTACTTCACGGCACACGGGCGAACGGGACTGGCACCGCGGCACACCAAATAAAAATGCTTTAAAAAAGGAAATGTACATTAAAAAAATAAAATGTGTCCCATTGACCACTATGTATGAACGTGACAACTATTTGTTTGAATGTGTAGATGTTGAATTTATTTAAAATTGAAGAAAATTTAAATGAATAAGCATTATTTTAAATTAACATTTTTAAGGCTTCTTCCACCGCGGCACACCTGAGACTTCTTGCGGCCCAGTAGTGTGCCGCGGCACACAGTTTGGCAGACACTATTTTAGATGTTATTTTTAGACAAAATACATACGAACCAGTGATAAATACTTTACATTTCAGTTTTTTGTCAGTTTTTGTCGGAGCTTACTTCGTTGACAATATGATCTAATTCAGTGGAGGGGATCTTGCGGCCTGATGAAAATATTCACTTTGATCAAAAAAATATACGAAAGCGTTTGGAAAAGGAGCGTAATTAACTCATTATATGTTCAACAGTCGAAAAAAGGAGGAAAGGTGTCAAAGTTTTCTTTACGGTGGTCTTATGTTGAATCAGATAAATGAATGTCACCTTTAGAAACAAAATGTTCCCCACTCCGGATCTAATTAGCATTGTTATTTTAAATATAAAAATAAATTTGATAACTTTAATACAATTAACTTTAATATAACTAACTATTTATACAATTAACAACTTTAAGAAACTTTTAGGTCTAAGAATGTGTAGCTTTGAGTTTTTGGAAATTACAAGTCATTAATAGAAAAGAAACGTTTCAATTAAGATAGGCGGATCACCATTGTTGAATTTATTTCCAATTGGGATTTACCGTACCTAATGTAAGTAATGAATTTATAATTAGTATTATCAATATTTGTATCTAACCCTTTCATGACGTCCAGTAGAAAAGGGCCGAAACCCGACTTGTATTTTATATTTTACAACTTACACATTAATATCAATTTTTAGTTTATTCGAAAGTCTTGCGATGTTGTTTCTGAAAATGTTTCTTAATAAAACGAACCACGAGTCACATTTTGTAACATGACGGAGGGTGGGGTGAAATAATGGATGACAGTTAAGACTAGTAAAGAGAATCACTCTCAATACAGTACAGTTTGATTTGCAGTAATTTTAAAATATGACATTGCTACCCTAGAGCAACAGTGGGATAAGTCGAAAATACTAGTTTCAATATAATTGAAATTTAAGGTTTGTGTTGTACTTTTTAAATAGCGAACTATGGTTTAATTTCGTTTGTATACGGTCTATGATAAAATAGTGAGTTTTTTTGTACACTAATCTGTATCTAGTTATTTTACTAATCTGACTGACGTTTTAAAGTTACATGGTAATATATCTATATTTGTAAATGTATTTTTTTTCTTTTAAATGTAGCATTTTTTTTTAAAATTAAAACACTTCAGTGTTTCATTATAAAGGTTTACCTTTCAGTAATCGACTTTTTTCACTTTACCTTACTGTTGCTTGACGGTAGCGCCATCTCATAGTCACAAGCAGTCGAGTTACACAAACAGAGAAAGAATTCCAGCACAGTAACAAAACAATATGGCGATAGGCGATGACAAAGCCACGTGTACTACAAATAGCGGACGAAATGCTTTGAAGAGACTTTTATAAGATAGATTAGAGCGACAAAAAAACGAGTGGCACAGATGCTGATACTAAAAGGTACCAAATTTCGATTCCCAAAAAAAACAGTGGATGCCACAATATATTGCCTGCAATATTGCATACATTCATGACGCAATACAGTGGTGGCAAGTATTCTGCTTTGCAGCGTATGCCTGTCGAAACACCTGGCCGTATGAAATCGCTTCGCCTTTAACTGTCGACACTTTCATACTTCTCTAATTCATGGGATATCTAGATTCTAGACATATGACAAGATAAATTAGTATATTACGAATATATTTACTATTTATTATGAACGAATATATATTTACGTTAAATTATTTATTGCCTAATAATAAATATTAACATATTATTATTTAGTTTTACTTAAAAGTTTATAATAAAATAGATTAGACATACATGAATGCAATAAACAATAATTTTATATATTTTTATGTATATAGACCAATAATCGGCAAAAGATCTTAAGCGACACAATAAGGTAAATTGCGTTTTAAGCCAATAATTATTGTTCAATATCGTCAAGGGTGTCAGTACAAAAATTTTAGAACGTTATCTCATTTGCCTGATCTTTTTTTAGGGCCTGTGCATTTTATCGTTTTGACTTGTTATCGTTTGTTCACGTGATCCCCGGTTGAGAAACGCTGATCTAGAGAACTGAAAGAAGTCAGTATGATATCAGGAAGCAAATAATCAGTCGCAAATTATATACAACCTTTAGATTAATTTCGTGTTCTGAGAATAGATGAGGAATTAATTCTAGTTAAATTATGTTAGTTTTCTAATTGATTTCGGTCAAATAGGGTCATTTCAAGTTTTAAAAAAAAATATTATTTAAATAGTTGTATAAGAGTGCGCGGGCAGATACGAGGGAACATTGCTTGATACGTGTGGAAATATTGTAATATGACATAATATCATAAAAAAAAATGACTGGATAATGTCATAAAAATTGAATAAATAAAGAAGTACAAAAGATTTTATTTAATTCAAATAAGTGGTTTAAGTTAAGCAGTTTTAGAAATCTCTCGAGAAAAATGCAGTTCATCTCAAATAAACAGAGCAGATGGGATTGTTTCACCGGATACTTTATTTATAGTACAATATGCTGTATTTTGGGAGGAGATATATTTCTTATAAAATTACTCGAGTATTATCAAAATATTCACAATATCAATCGGTAATAAAAGAAATTTACCGGTGATGCCTGAGAGCAGATTGTCATCGATTAACCAGTTAGAAAATACTAAATCACTAGTGCTTACCCTGTTTCTACAAAAACCGAAAAAAATTGCAACATCAAACTACGTGAATGATTTATTGGATTACAAAGTTGTTTTTGGAAAATTCAAACACAGATCGCCGTGTTCACTAGTCGAATTATACTCAGAGTCGGTCTTTTAGCTATATTGATCCTCTATCCACATTCCGTGGTTTGCTCGGAGCTTAGACGTTTCAAACATGACAACTCAAAACATGTTAACGTTCATATAAAGACTTTTAAAGAGAACATCGCAGACGGACAAAGTTTAAAGTGAAATAATTCTTCAGGTACAGTGGCGCCCTGTCACATGCAGACGGGTTTTTAGGAAAAAGAAAGTTAGAATACTATCATTAAACTATTTCTAATGATCAGTCAACATTTTCTACTGTACGATTTTTTAAATATTAATTTAATTCTGTCTTTAATGCTTGTGTGTCCGTACTTTATGCGTTGCCACACCGCTCATCCGATTGCAATAAACCTTTGACATTTTTTTTGCTTGCATTTCCGGGAAGGTTATAGGCATATTAAAATTAACTTACAGTAGGTCTTATATATAAAAATCAATGTTTGTATGTCTGCCATACAGTTCAATTCGACAACGTATGCTTGCACTTGTGCGAAGGTTATTGTACAATCAACTTACAGTTGGTGGCGCGTGTGTCGTACTATATACAATCGGCAGCAAACGTCAAACAGACAGAAAAATAAAACATGCACTTCAATAAACACAATTATAACACAAACACTTTCTTTCTTTGAGTGGCATTGCAACGCTTGCCGGGAACCGGCTTTAAATAATAATTTCGATTTAATTAATCTGTGGAATTCGTGTATTCAATTTTATTTGAACGATACCGATTATTGGTCACGTGGCTGAATCGTCAACACTATCGGGTGTTTGTCATATTAGTTCGCGGAGCTCACAGGTTCAAATCCACGAACAGTAAAATTGATAAACTGATTGTTTTATCTGATTTCATACAAGTGCCTGTTATTTAGTACACGTCTCTTTTCAAAAGCGTTCATCAAATTAAATATATTAAATATTAGGTCATTAATTTCATAAACCATCGACTAGAATCTTGATCTCAATATTGTAATCCTATATTCACGTCAAGAACTACATTTTATAACAAGTTTGACCGTCTGACCTTAGTCAGTTTTTTTCCGGTTCAAAATTACGGGCAGTTTACAGATAGAATCATTCGGGTGACGTTTGACTGAAAGCAGACAACTGAGCGACATGTGCAAGACGTGATGAGACGTGACTGCACACAGGCATTAAGCAAGAAAATTGCGTAATAGTGACACCGTGACATCTCGTCACAATCGTTTAAGGACTGCTGTGCTATCATTTACTTACTATTGGCAGCAATCTTGGATCCAAAGACAATGTGTAAGTGTAAGTGAGGAAATCAAAATAAAAATTGTAAGCAGCAATATATGCTTTTATGGACTGCATAAACAATTTAAATCCTCTCGCTTACAAGACCAGTCCTGGTGTATGGGTCAGACAGACCTGGACGCTTACCACTGACAACTCTCAGAAGCTACAAGTGTATATATAAGAAATATGTATTACTTATAAAATTGATCAAATTTTATTTTTATTTAAAGAAAAAGTATTTGACGCTGTAGCTAATAATTACCAATGCGCCAAATATTTCAAAAAATTAAATCAAATACCATCAACTCCAGAACAATTAACACAGACACTCGTGTCTGTGTTTCTCAAAATTGTTTAGGCAAAACAATGATATCGGATTGAATATCATATATCTTTTACTAGGATATACAACCCTGGATCCTTTTTGTAATCCCAGTATTCCGGGATTGAATATTCATCATAAAATTGTGTATAAATTGGGATTCAGGTTTTTGTCACGATTTTGGAATCTTGGGATTTTTCAGAAGAATTTCATGTCGACTTTAAAAACCTAGAAATTTGCGGATTTCCTTTTTTTAGGTACGTCCAAGAATTTTCGAATCCAAAATCCCAGGAATTTACGGATTTCCCAAAATAAACAGCGCGACAGCTTTGTTCTTTAGCTCTTTCGAGTATAATTTTCTGAAATTTTCTCAATCCCAAAATCTTGGGATTAGTAGTCTCGATCCCGGGATTGGGAAACCTGGCTATTACCACTACGCTAAAGGGAGTGACCAATTAGTTTATTTCTGTTGACACACAACAAATAAATTGTTAACTTATTACAATGAAGTTTTACTTATTATAACCCAATTCGATCAATCCTAATCTTTGTATGAACTGTTGATGCTTACATGATACGCAGTATCGGTCACTAAGAACGCGGTGCCGTTTATCTGTAAAGGGCCGAAACATTGCACGACGATTTATAAGAGATGGGACAATAAAACATACGACGTCCACGCGAAATTCCACGTGTCGAACTTTGCTATAGCTGCATAGAGGGAAAACACACCGATAAAACATTCCTATACGCATCGCCGATGTCCTTACAAGTAATCATTTATGGCGCTTAGAACAAGAGGATACGACTCGATTTTTTTTAAAAACCGTGTCCGCTTTAACCGTTTGAATACCGCGCAAATAAATCATTAATATGTCCCAGAGATACTGCGTGTTTTTGAAAAAAATAATTTTGCCTAATATACACTCGAATTCGATATTTTAAAAACTTATATTGACTCAATATAGATACCACTAGGGCATCCAATCGCGGGATCCCGTTCAATTTTCTGATTCCGAAATTCCGGGATTGAGATGGCCGCGATCCCGGGATTTTGAGCAAATTCTCGAAATTTACACGAAATTGGCAAATTGAAGATTTCAAATACCTCAGTGAGCTAAAAAAAAAACGAGTTTTTGTGAGATTCTGGGAAAAAGTATACCAAATCGGAGATTTCAAATTCCTCGGTGAGCTAAAAAAAAAAACGAGTTTCCGTGAGATTCCGGGAAAAAGTAAAGTAGCAAAATGAGGATTTCAAATTCCTCGGTGAAAAAATCTCAATCCCGGGATTCAAAATAAATCAATCCCGAGATCCCGCCCAGTGAACAGAAATTGATAAATCTATCGAAAAAATGCTGTTCGTACTAGGACTGGAACCCGTGAGATCCAGCACGCAAGTCCACAAGGCCAACCGCTGTACCATAGGGCTCAACAAATTTGAGGTGACATTTAGGGCATCCAATCCCGGGATCTGGGTTCCCGTAATCCTGGGATCCCGTTCAATTTTCTGATCCCGAAATTCCGGGATTGAGATGGCCGCGATCCCGGGATTTCGGAATTGAGAAATTTTGAGCAAATCCCGAAAATTTACACGAAATTGGCAAATTCAAGATTTCAAATTCCTCGGTGAGCTAAAAAAAAAACGAGTTTCCGTGAGATTCTGGGAAAAAGTATACTAAATTGGAGATTTCAAATTACTCGGTGAGCTAAAAAAAAAAAAAACGAGTTTCTGTGAGATTCTGGGAAAAAGTATACCAAATCGGAGATTTCAAGTTCCTCGGTGAGCTAAAAAAAAAAACGAGGTTCTGTGAGAATCCAAGGAAAAAGTATAGCGAATTGAGGATTTCAAATTCCTCGGTGAGAAAATCTCAATCCCGGGATCCCGGTATTCAAAATTAATCAATCCCGAAATTTCGGGATTGGAAAAAGGCTCCGGGATTGGATACCCTAGTGCCATTGTAAATATGCACAGAAGAAGATTAAACCTGCCCAAAAACTTATTTGTGCATAATCGTAAAACTATGCGTTTTGAGTTGTTGGACTGTGAAACCGAGGATTGATTTAATACTAAATTAAAAACTTATTATAATTGCGAAAATATTTCACATCAAGATCACGCAAAAGCGGTCAACATTTAGCTTATTCTATCAATTAACTATGCATTAGAATTCGGCTTCAAAAGCTAGCAAGTGCGCCGCATCCACGTGTTTTATCGCAGTTGCTCGGTGATATCTCCGAGATAAACATTCATTGCAGGCGCGATAAATTCAGGAATCTGTGTGATGCAACTTGGAACAATATCGACCGTGTTTGTTCACCTTCATTTATTATTTTATCGACGCAAAATAGTGCGGAGTTTAATCCGACTTAAGCACTTTCAGATAAATAAATGTAAAACGTTGTTTAAAACATAATTAAGTTAATTCAAACAAACCTTGCCATTTAACCGTTTGAATACCGCGCAAATAAATCATTAATATTTCCCAGAGATACTTTGAGAAGTTTTTTGAGAAAAATAATTTTGCCGAATATACAATTCGAATTCGATATGTTAAAAACCTTTATTGACCAAGTATAGATGGCACTACACATATTCATCAAAATATTGCTTATATTTTATTAGAATACTAAGTATTATTTGATTTTTAAATGTCTTAGACATCCGTGTTCGCTTGCATATCGAATGTGGAAAGGAAAAAGGATGTAACCCACAGTTTTTTCAAAACAGGTTTTTTTCGATAATCACAATGTATCAAACTTGATTGAACCAAAAGGATGCAAGCTGCAAATGCCGGATTAGTGTTTAAATTTATCTTTTAAGTTTGAAAAAGATGACCTTGTAAAAAATTAAAACCATGAAGAAAGACTGAAATAAAGGATTTACCTAGACAATTTCTTTAATTAATATTATATCATGTCAACTAAACACCAGCTTAGAAGTCTCCGTGCACTTCAAGGTTGTGTATAATTCATAATTTGCATATGGCCCAAAATCATCAAAACACGTTTTTTGCGCCTCCTGTCAAATTTGATATGTGTGGGTTACGTCCGTTTTCCTTTCCACAGTCAATATGTTCCGGACACCTGTGTCCACTTGGTATTTAAGTGGTTAAGTATTTACTTCAGCTACTTGCAAACTTGTTAGCTTTTTGTGTGATACAAAATTAGCACAATTTAATTACTTATTCGAATCTTCAGTTTGAATCCACCCTTGTACTCATACCTGAAGATAACGAAAAAATAAGCCACGGTCGTTAGCAGTGCCGCCCTTAGGCAAAGCCTTAAAATAGCGATCATTGTTTTCATTATTTTCCATTGTTATAGGAATACATAACAAATATAGAAATTCGAACATCGAATCCTCTTCTCGTTCACGTACTCGAACAAATGTTTTATCACTTATTCCATTTTGGTTACAGGTGATTCATAATTGACAAAGACCCTCACAAGTAAATATGTTCCAAAAGCTAGTATTACCTATTGTTCGATAAAAAAATAAAAATAAGTATCAATTCTTGATTTGATATTTTGTTTATCAAAGACATTCAGGCATCATATTTATTCTAAGCGAAATTCGGTTGTCAAAAACATTTTTTCATCTAAAAAAATCTGTGATTATTTGCCGCTCCCTAAGACTTGCCGCCTCTAGGCAACTGCCTATTCGCTATGCCTACGGGACGTCCCTGGTTGTTAGTGACAAAACATACTTTGGAAGTATGACATGGATAAGCGTAATATGCCATAATAGCTATGAATAAATAATTATCATGGTACTAACTACTTTGCATTTTATCCATGAATTGAATTCAGGAAACCACATACATATCTATTTCTTCGAACAGAAATCTATATAAAAAAAAACTGTCCGTATTGGGATACGGACCCGTGACATCTGTGTTCTAAGCCAACGACGTTTACCACTCGACCACGCAAGGGCATTTATTTATTATTGGTATGTAAACGGAGAAATACGATAAATATTGTCAAATTCATTTTACACGCAGATATCGGAACCATAATCAGCAAAAGAACGTAAGCGATAAAATTCGGTAAATTGCGTTTTAATCCAATAATTGTTAAATGGTCCAAAGGCCGGTGATAAAAAATTTGGAGCGTTATCTCATTGTGTGCATTTTAGTGTTGTTCACTTGTTCCGCGTGGACCCCGGTTGAGAAACGCTGCTCTAGAGCAGTGCTTCCCAAATTGGCGGCCACAGGTTTTCTCCGGGGGTCGCCGCAAAACATGTTTTGTATTGAGGAGGGTCGCGGATTATGTTTTTCAGATTTAGGGGGCCGTGGTATGATTTTTTTTGGGAAGCACTGATCTAGGGAACTGAAAGTAGTCAGACAAGTGTACTATAATATCAAGATAGGCATTGACCATATATATAGATATATGTATACATTACCTAGAGAACTGGACATTTTTAGTGACAGTATTTGAGAACTGTTTTACTTTTTTATTTCATGGTTTTGTATGTTCATTTTAATGTATTGTCTTAATTTATTTTTTCTCGTTATATTAGTGCATGGCGAATTGGCGTCAGCTGTCATGTCATGTACTGTACTTTTAATTTTTAAACAATAAATAAACATATTTGCTAACTGCACATAAGAAATTCTTTTTTGAACTTAATCTAAAAAAAATTCTCCTGTGAAAATTATGAATTTTCGGTTACGATTTTCTGCCTATTATAGGTCGATATTATGTAATATGACACTGATATTAAATGTAGAATTTAATTAATGCCACGAAATTCAATCGGAAAGTGTTGGAGGAGTTTTGGGACTGCTTCACGCACAATAACATTTCTCTGTGTAATCTCTCACCAATTTCTTCCCGCAAATGCGGTAGGAAGGCAGTGAGACAATTGCACGGCGACATATACGAAACGCAAACGTCTACATAAGGAAAATCGCAGTTAACTATGTAGGGAACAAAGCGGCAAGTTGTAAAGCAATCAAAGTTGCGAGCGAAGCAAAGATGGCCATAAATTAAGCGTGTGTATTGCGGATGAATAGATACAAGAAAAAGAACTGCAATCATTGTTCGCTAAATATGCGATTACTGTTTCAAATATGTTTAGTTGGATAAACCAGCGTCCAGTTCTGTGATCCTGAAATCCCAGGACTACGGGATTGAGAAAATGAAGCACGGAAGAGCATAATGGCGGACGTCGCGCTGGTTATATTGGATACACCGCAAATTTCTGGGTTTTTGAAATTGACACGAAATTGTTTGAAAAATCAAAAAATCATGATTTCAAAATCGCCGACCGAAAATCGATCCCGAATCATAACTTATACACGATTTTATACCGAGTGTTCAGTCCTGGGATCTCGAGATTGAAAAATCTTCCACTTCATATTAACAATCGAATCATGGTAAATCTCAACTGATGTTTAAAACATCAAATATCTAGGCACAGACGTAGATTTTAAATCACTAAGAGCTTTGTTTACTCATATTTCTATGTTGATAGATGTTCGAATTTATAACACAGACTAGGAACCATAGCCAACAAAATCAATTAGCTTTCTCGTTCTGAAGACTTGCATTTAAATTTTCGCTAACACTTACTGTTTTCTTTAAATACCTTAAACTGCAACAACATACTTTTAAACAGAAATCGAAAAATGCTGTTCGTACTGGGACTCGAACGTGAGATCCGGCACGGAACCCCACAACGCTAACCGCTGCGCCATAGAACCAAAGCATGGGTATCTGTGATGTCTAAAAATCCTCTCCCACCATTCCGATCCTTTCATAACTGGGCGCCTAGCCATATCCTTCTATCTCTACTACTCTGTTTGAAAAATGAGAGGTTGAGCGAACGAATAACGAGCAGATTTTATAGAAAAAACTTCTGTTGGGATACCTCCATTAGGAGGCCATATGCTCCAACATTGGACGCGGACATAGATCAAAAAAAAACTTTAAAAAGAAAAAAAAATACTATAAAATTCACGAAACATGTACAATAAAATCGAATCTGATTACTTGGGACTCGTCTTTATAAATACTGCAGGGCTGTTGATATATGTCCCGGGGTCTTCTTCTTCTTCTCAGAAATACATTTGTTTGCATACTTGAAACATTTGAATTATTCTAAAAAATATAAAATACGAATACTGCAGGACTGTCAATATTGGATATAGCAGCTCAGCAGGGCAGCTCAACTATGATTTTTATGTATACTAGCTGTAAGCCCGTTGACCTCAACGGGGGGATTTGTGTTGCATTTTTAAGTAGTCAGAAAATTTACTGGCGTGAAAATTAAATTGCAAACCTATTTATTGAATAAGCCAGAAAATCTAAACGTAATTAATTTTTTAACTGGATTTTTTTAGAAATACACCCAATTCTCTAAAAGAACTAAAATACACCGGGACTGCAAAATATATATATGCATTTTGCGGATATAATAAAATATATCTATATATTAATAGTCGATAATGTCCGTATGATTGCATGATTGCATGATTATCCACTTCACTCAATGATAGCGGTTTATATTGAACAGTACATTTTTTGACCAATGCTAACGTTTTATTTTGAATCGCATATTTCGTTCGTCCAATTGGAATGGACATCTTTTTATATTTAAAATTCAAATTTCCTGGCTTAGAACTGAAGCATCGTAATAATATTGAGAGAACTTTATTTGAAAGTTTGCATGGCTACGAAGTTTATTAAATAATCAAATGTACTTATTCGATTTTTTGAAGTAATAATTATAGGGCTGGGAGCTGATTTGACCGATTTGGTTCAGTGTCATTGATTCGATTATTGGATGGTAAGGTTATATTTTGCATCCGGCCTTGAAAATCTTTTTAATTTCTTACATGCATTAGGAATATTCTAATGACGGTATGGATATTTTATAGAAATATATTTCGACTTTAATTTTAACAACTTCTACTACGAGAAATAGGCTTACAGCTAGTAGTTATAAATACAACTCGATCTCTCTCGTTGAAATATATCTACATATCGCTTCCAGGAAGTGCGAAAATCGTCCGCATCCCAGTTTTCATCGCAAAAAATCGCCCGAGGCACCATATAGTAATAGCCGTATCACATCGGCCCCGTAAATATCGACCCATCACTCATAATAATAAAAGTCTATCGTAAACGGCGTGGGAAACGGAAGTACTACATTAATGCCGATGCGCGCGCACTCCGTCGGTTATTAATAATAATTATTATTATACACAGTACATCGCCTACCGCCATAGCACAATTTATACTATTTATAACTAGCTGACCCGACGAACTTCGTACCGCCTCAGAATCAATAAATGTTGTAATAAAAATAATAAAACATTTTTAGTACTTTTCCCACTAAATAAAATTTATTTGATCAGGACCGGTTTCGCTCATCGCGAGCATTATCAACTGAGTTATTATCATCTGAGCATTATCATCAGTTAATAATGCTCGCGATGAGCGAAACCGGTCCTGATCAAATAAATTTTATGTGGAAAAAGTACTAAAAATGTTTTATTATTTTTATTTTTTTTGCCATCCACCAAGTATTGACAGTGAACACCTTAAAAGTGAATAAATGTTCTGTTAACTTGATAACTTGAAGAATGATGACTACCGAGTCAACCTTCAGTTGTTAATTGCGCGGTGGCAAGCCAGGCAGATCCAATAAGTTTAAAAATTAAGTTGGATAGTTGGTTGCTTCGTCTTCGTTTGTAACACGGTCGATAGATTTAAAGGAATGCAGTGGACCAACGATTTGATTTTGAATTGTGAAGTTTAAATGATCCACATCTTTGTTCTTTGCCGCAAGAATTGCTCGTTCATTCAACCAATTGTGATTTTTGTGATTAGATGTTCGGGAACATTTTGTTGAATGAAGTGAAATTGAAAAAATTCGGCGGAAACAAAATCAACCCGTTCGATTCGTCGACAGGAACACCCCCGTTACCGATAGTCAGCAATTGCTTCGGCAGGTAGATCGTTTAGCAATGCAACTCGCATGTTTGTCGTCAGCTGAAGATTCTTTACATAGCGCCACAGTCGTGATTTGAGGTAAGCGTTTATTTCATCGGAAGCGGTAAATCTTGGAATGACTGGTAGTGTTTGGTGGAAATCGCCAGATAGTAGAATCATTGCGCCTATAAAACATCTTGAGTCATTGCACAGATATTTCATACTTTGATTGAGTGCTTCCAATGCGCATTTGTGCGCCATTGTCCATTCATCCCAGGTGATGATTTTACTTGCTACCAAAACTTTGGTCATTGGTGAGTGTTCCGCAATATTGCATGTCAGTTTTTCAGTCGTTTAAAGCAGTGCTCCGCAAGCGGTGTGCCGCGAGGCGATGCTGGGTGTGCTGCAGCGCGAATCTCTAATAAACGAAAAAAAAAATAGTTTGGTCGATACTACAAACTATTTCTGATGACACTATCATAGAGAAGCAGAAATAATTATTTTTTGGTTCAAAGAATATGTTATATGTACAGTCTGCACAAGAATGTTTCGCGCACCTTGCGAAAGTTCGCTAGATTTGAAGGAATGTAGTGGACCAACGATTTGATTTTGAATTGTGAAGTTTAAATGATCCACATCTTTGTTCTTCGCCGCAAGAATTACTCATTCAATCAACCAATTGTGATTTTTGTGATTAGACGTTTGGGAACATTTTTTTGATGAAGCCGTCCTTCGTTGAGACGAAATTGTTAAAATTCGGCGGAAACGAAATCAATCTGTTCGATTTGTCAACAGGAACACGGTCGTTACCGACGATAGTAGAAGATCGTTTTCAAGCTTAAATCATTTTTCTCTTCTCCTTCGAGGCCGAGTTAATAATCCTCAAATTCTCATGACTATTAATTTACATGCTCCCAATTTATTCTTACGTGGGCGTAACTATGAGCAAAAACTTTTATTTCTAAAAACTTATACCTCGCTTAAGAGGTTTAAATCACCAGTTCCAAGGGCCGTTAGATTGATCAACGCATTGCCTAGAGAAGTGGACATTTTTAGTGATAGTATTTGTGAACTGTTTGTAAAATTTCACTATTTTATTTCTTGATTTTTTATGTTGATTTTGATTCTGATATATTATGTAGTTTTATTTTATATTTTGTCTTATTATATTTTTCAAGTACATGGCGAATTGGCGTCAGCTGTTATGTCATGTACTGTAATTTTAATTTTGAACAATGAATAAATAGATAGTCAGCAATTGCTTGGAGAAATCTTCGGCAGATGGATCGTTTAGCAATGCAACTCGCATGTTTGTCAATTATTTGAGGCAAGCGTTTATTTCATCGGCAGCGGTTGATCTATCTACGTGGCTGCTATTCCAGAAGAAGAAACTGCTACAGCATTTTTTTTTATCTCGCATGAACAGTGGCCATAATCAATGACATGAAGAATGTCTTCCCAGCTCCACCGGGCGCATCGAGGAAAAATAAGCCACCATTTCCATCATCAATTACCTTCATTAACGTATCGCTAATTTCCTTCTGTTGAGGGTTCAACAGTGGTACATTCGTTCAAACTGATTGGTTCAATGCATCTCGATCATATTCACGTTCACGTTCCAATTCTCGATTGAAAGCGTCGTTCATTCCACGATCTGGCGTTGGCATTCCTAACTTGACTACCAAACTGACGCACATGAGGTAACACATGTCTTCGATCTAAAGCAAAGCCTGGTTATGTATCTCTTCATTCACCTCGAGATCGGGATTCCCCAAACTGTCAAGAATTCGATGCAAAATGTATTCGGACATGTCATCCTTGTACTTGTTCCACAGTTCACGGGGATTCGATGGGAAGCATGTCAAAATAATAATAGAAAATAATGTGCGTATCTGACTTGGAGATTCAGAAACAATTTCTTCAGCGATTGTAATGAGTATCATTTTCAAGCAAATTGAGCTGTTGACATGCAAGTAGAAGCATTCGTCATTTTTCAGATGAACTGTGTACATGCGACCAAGAGCATCAGTAGTCATTCGGATGAGCAGGAACCGCATCGCCTTGCTTTCGACGTTAAAATTTCTTCGATGTAGCTTTCCAAGTGTAATAACGTGGCATCTCAAAGTAGAGCAACGTTCGTGCAAACAGCGTAATATTTTTGTCAAAAAAATTATCATACCTAATTAAAAACATAACCTTATTTCAACATTATCCGATTTTATTTCGTTTTCATTTTATATCATCGATTTGTTTTATTCTAATCCATACTCTAAATTTAAAATTATTTAGAAGTCAATCGTATGCAAAAGAAGCAAAAACAAATGAATTTTGGAAAAATTGCCACCTAGCGGATGAAATCTGCATACAAACGACATTTTCATTATTTCAAGGTGTTCGCCATTTGAAAACTGTATGAGAATATTAATTTTCTTCATAATTTCTTTGCCGTGATATTTTTCCGATGTTTTAATGCTTATTCTGCTATTCTAGGCGGATACGAATTTAATAAAACAAAGATCATTAAAATCTGAGCTGTTATTCTCGAGATATACGTGGTGTAACAAACCCCACTTTCTTTTATATATATAGATATACACGTTCGGTGGCTTGCGGTAATGGAATTGAGATTCATGGTAATCTTTAAAAAAAAAATGGACCTTCTTCCAAAAGAAGTACTGTAATGCTTCCCATAACGCGAATGCCGAAAATATTTGTGGCGATGTTTCACAGGACGCGAACGTCTTCGAGCTTAAAACCACTTGAATACCAAGAGGACACAGGTGTCCGGAACATATGCAAGCGAACACGAATGTCCAAGACATTTAAAAAATCAAATACATACTTGGTATTCTAGTATTAGAATATAAGCAATATGTTGATGAATATGTGTAGTGCTATCTACGGCATCCAATCTCGGGATCCGGGATGGTCGCGATTCCGGGATTTCGGGATTGAGAAATTTTGAGCAAATCCCGAAAATTAATAGGATTTTGGAATTGGAAGACCTAATCTGGAAAAAGTATAGCAATTCGAGGATTTCAAAATCCTCGGTGAGCTAAAAAAAAAAAGTTTCGGAGATAATTTGAGGTAAAAGTATAGCAATTCGAGTATTTCAAATTCGTCGGTGGGCTAAAAAAAAAAAACGACTCACCAAAACTTTCAAATTATACACGATTTCACGTCGAGTGCCCAATCCCGGGATTAAAAAAAGGCTCCGGGATTGGATACCCTAGTGCTATCTATACTGAGTCAATATAGGTTTTTGAAATATCGAATTCGAGTGTGTATTAGGCACAATTATTCTTCTCAAAAACGCGCAGTATCTCTGGGACATATTAATGATTTATTTGCGCGGCATTCAAACGGTTAATTATTAACATTGTTATTTTTGTTTCGTCAATTTTTTTTGCATAGAACCTTGTAGTACTCGGCTCGTGTATTGCTTTGCTTTCAGATATAGGCACAAAGAGGGGAGGCGGCTAGCCGGCCGTCATTAGTAGGGAATCCAATCCCGGGATCCCGTACAGTTTTTGATATAGTTCAATCCCGGGATTAGAAGGCATGATCCCGAATTTTTCGGGATTGGGTTTAATACAGAAACGTGCTGGTTTTCAAGTCGGCATTTCACGCATATGCAATAAACGATGCCAAATTTTAATTCTTTGCGATTAGATTTACTACAAGAGTTATCGCAAAAGATAAGGTAATTTGATGCCTATTGAATTTCTCCAACGTATTTTAGTGAACTGTATTTTGATGCATTTGACAATAGTGATTACTTTTTTTATTGTTCGTTATTTTAAAGCTTCAAATTTCAATATTTCAGTGTTTTGACTTTCATGAATGTTATCAGATAAATATCAATTGCACGTGTTTGTTTTGCGAGATTTATTTTTCTATAGTTCATAAATATCAATTTTCAACTGTAAACCGAAACTTTAGATTAAATTGCAAAACAATTGATGCTTTGGTACTTCGGGTATATTTAAAAATAATTTTTAAATTACATCTATTTACTCCAATAAAATTATTAAGAATGTATGTACACGACAATTTTATAACTCTTCACTCTTGCATTCTGAAGTAGGTAGGTACTTTTTTCATCTATCGAAATTATTTATTTTAAGTTATATTGCGTATTTTTACATAAGATATGCATATTAAGTTCGTTTAATAATTATGGCGCATATTTTTTTAACGAGTACATAATTAAAAAGTCCACACTTTCACCTGTTCATCGCGAATAACTGAGGTTAAGATAGCATCATGGTAACGCATTGGCAGCCCACAGCTGGTTATATAATATAATAAAGAATAAATTTATTTATTTTTGGCCAATATCATCAATTTTTATTTCTGAAAAAAACTTATTTTAATGAAAATTATTTCGGGACCAGTCCCGGGATCCCGGGATTGAAAAATTCTAATCCCGAAATCCCGGGATCAACACTTTGGCTCGGGATTGGATTTCCTAGTCATTAGTCAAGTTACTTCACGAGTTACTTGTTCCCCATAACGCGTGTTCTCACAACGGTGAGCCTAACTCCGCGTTGTGGGAGGATTTACTGTATTTCAACAGAAGTTTCTGCTCGACACTTGTTCGTTGCTTAACACTTCTTTTTTTCGAAGATAGTAAGAATGCCACAGAGCTAGTGGTTAGCTAATCGGTCTTCCTGCGCTGTTAGGATTGTACTGATTTTTTAGACATCACAAACATCCATGTCCTTAAAACAGATGTCTATAAATCGGTTGTCAAAAATATTTTTCGTGCGGGTATTTCAGAACGTTCAAAATGATTACCAAGCTAGCGGGAATAGTCAGGTTGTCGAAAATTCCCGACGATATTGATCCACTATGATTTAACAAGAAGAAATAATAATGGAACCATTAGAGATGATTGTGGATATCAAGGTGCCGGAAAGAGACCGGTATTAATCATTCAATAACATCCGATGCCATTAACGCCTCGATATCCGCTAATTACCGCTTTATTGCCGCATCGACACGACCGTGCTGTAAAATGTATACAAATGTGCACTTAAAAATGTGTACTTCGGAACGATTAAAACGAAAGAAATAGCGCACGTATTCAACCGTGTAAAGTTGAGGGTCGAAAGTCGAAGATTTTGTAGTAGACCCTCGATCATCCATTCCATACTAATTGGAGATGAAGGTACATAGTCCGGATAACCGAAATAATCATAATGAATAGACAAGTACATTCAGTATGTTATTTTTTAATAAATTCAATTTATTGACTTCAATTCCCCCCTTACCCAAAGGTAGTCTAACTGAAAATGTATATTCGAAATAGTATACATATACATGTGTAGTTTTGAAACTCTTTTTAACCGTTTAAATACCGCGCAAATAAATCATTAACATGTCCCAGATATACTGCGTGTTTTTGAGTAAAATAATTTTGCCTAATATACACTCGAATTCGATATTTTAAAAACCTATATTGACTCAGTATAGATGGCACTACACATATTCATCAAAATATTGCTTATATACCATTAGAATACAGGTACGTATTTGATTTTTTAAATGTCTTGGGCATCCGTGTTCGTTTGCATATGTCCCGGACAGCTGTGTCCGCTTGGGATCCAAGTGGTTAAATATGTATGTATTTATATTTATAATATTATTGAGATTATTTTTTACTAATTACTGAAATTACTGAAGCGTATTTCAATGAGCAAAAAATTCAGTAAAATAACAGTGTTTTCAAAAATGTCGTCCATGTGCATGTAAAATGATTGATGATCATGTCATGTCAATTAAAAAAAAAACCAAATTGATTCTTATCAATTTCATTGAAAGATTAAGCACATATTGAGTAGACAGAAATATAAAAAAAAATCATAGTTTAGTGCATACATACATTTCGCTACCAACGTAGGAAACCTATACATTTATGTTTGATACAATGCACACTTAAATTGTTTTGATGTATCATATGTTATTAAAAAAATAGAACATAATAAAAAAGAACTTTAAATCGAAATTATTAATTCTGACTTCTGAGTAAACCCCTGTTGAACAGTCGTAAACTCGCCACGAACAGTCAAAAAATAACTAACCAAATTAACAACGAATAAATGTTGTTATATACAAATTAAGCTTTTTATATTAGCTCTGTTCTTCTGCGTATTTTTGACGGTTTGCTGACGGTTTGCAAACTGTTTTCGAATTAGAATCTAAAAGCTTTCAATTCGATTCTTATCTGAAAACAGTTTGCTAACCGTCAGCAAACCATCAGAAGTACGCAGAAGAACAGAGCTATTATTTAGCGGTGTTGGAGAACTTGCTGTGTTCTAAGCACAAAATATTCGCATCTGTTTGAGCGTATTTCATCATGAAATTAGCACAGTTTATTGCACTTAACAAATACTTACGAATTTTACTATTTTCAGAATAATGATTTGAGGAATATAAAAACAGAATCTATATTCCGGGTGTTGAATACATAAATTAATTTCCAAGAGCAAATGTAGTTGAGCTACAAACAAGAAATTATTCTCTCACCAAAAACCCTGATGTTTTTACGAACTCCGCATTGACAGCGCCTTATTATTCGCAATCGACCGGTCGGTAATTCCCCTGAAGAAAGTGTTTTAAGAGTACAAGAAACCTTTTAAATTAATTGACGCTAATTGCGTCCTTGCTGACGTCGGACCTGGTAACTCTCGTGGAGCATTTTCCTATTCACGAAATAAAAAAAAATCGTCACGAACGCAGTGCATTTACATTCTGTTTTTTTTTTAACGGGACATGCTTCACAAAAAAGCAACACGTTAACATTAACCTATATCACACATCTAGAATATTGTAGACATCACATTAATATCAATTGTTCCCGGGTTAGATAACCTGACAACCATCAAAATAACAAAAATGACAGCACGCCGCTGAAATAAAGAGGAAGTCAGTTTTTTCATCGCCACATAGCCCTACATCAGCGGTGGCGAAACTTTTTGGGTCCGCGTGCCAAAAATCCTCAAATACTATTTCTCGATTGTGTTGCGTGCATAAGCAGTATTTTTTTTTTTTAACAAAATAGAAAAAATATAAAATATATTTTTTAACGATTGTCGTTTATCTTGGGAAACATTTGAAAAATAATAAAACGGAATAAATTATTAGTAAACGGATTATTGAATCAAAATTTTAATTTTTGAAACTTAAAAATGAACTTGGAAATACTTCGCGTGCCATCCGAATTCTCAAACGTGCCACATCGGGCACGCGTGCCATAGGTACGCCATCCCTGCCCTACATCTTCGGTTATATTGATTTAATTACCTCCCCTATTAAATATTGAATTGATTTCAGCAAAGCGACCACTTCCTTGATGTCCACTCAGAGGCGTGCAATCTTATCAAAATATAGTCAGATCAAAATCTTATCAGATTATTTTTTTACCATTTTCGCTACCATGTGGAGCATATGGACTCCTAATGGAGTTTATCTCAACAGAAACGTTTCTGCGAGAACTGTTTGTTACTCAGTTGCTCAACCTCTCTTTTTTCCAAATTTGATTGAAAAATCAATTTATAAAGCTGTCCGTGTTGGGATTCGAACCCGTGACCTCCGTAACCGAAGTCAACGATGTTGACCACTCGACCACACAGGCGGCTAATAAGATTAATGAAGATAAAAAAATAATTTAGGTAAAAAAATAATACTAACCATGACTAATCTTTCTTTTTACCTCTCTAAAGAGAGGCGTTAAACAATACAAAAACGTTTTTATGGGGGTATTTTTATTTTTGTTCATACAAATATAAGGTACAAGTTATATATTATTTATGTCGCTGATTTTCTCACTTTAATTTATCCAATCAATATAAATTAGTTGATTGATTTTATCTATCGGGAACAATCGATATTGATGTGATTATCGGCGTTAAATTGGACGAATTTTAAAAACAGAGCAAATATTTTTAGTATGCTCCCTTAGTGATTTTAAAAACATAAATTGCACCGCCGCCCTCTGGATCAAATTTTCACAGAGCAAATATTCTTTGAAAATGTGTTGCCTTAAAAATCTTGATTTTCCCCATTTTGAAATCTGACAAATGACCTTTCATTCCTGGCTGTTATGGGCATTCCTAAACATGCACAAAATGATCACGAGGAATGGTTTAAATTAGCGGTTGAAAAAAAGGAAACTTAAATTTATGACCTAACTATTTTCGATCAATTAAAAAAAATACGGAAAAGGTTTTCACTTATAGGATGCTTAGTAAAAACACTTATTCAATTATCGGGTCAAAGAAGAGAATGTGACTGAGTGAAAAAATCACAAAACTGCACTAAAGAACGATTTAACGAGCCGAGGCAAGCGTATGCCGATGCAATGCAGCACATGGCAGCACAGAGTTATATTACAGAAGCACAGACCCGCGTATGCTGCCAAGCTGGCACGCGCAGCGTATTTGCATACGCAAACATGCGTATGTTGTTTTATTTGTTTTGTGTTTGTCTGTAGGTTTTGTATGTATTTGAATTTACTGAAAACTTTAAGTTTTATTTGAATTAATCGTCAAAAAATTTAACCTTAAATGTCATTTTGTAAATAAATAAACTTCTTCATATTATGACATTTACGTGACGTTACACCATACGCTGGTCGCACATGTCTGCTTCGCCTGCCCGTACGTGCCAATTCTGTGCTGCCCTGCGCTGCGTCTCAAACATACGCTTAGCATAATTGTTATTTTTTTTTAAAAATGACAGCATAATCTCACATTCACGAATGACGAAAAAACTAAATTATAAATGAACATATGAGCGCCTTAGTTTCAAAACCTACTTAACTCCAAAAACAGAAATTGTTAGCTAAGTGCAAAAAACTGCTTTAAGGTTTTTGGATTTCAGTAGGTTGAAACTAAACATGTTTTTTTAAAATGCGTTTTCTCTGTATTTAGAGAGGTTTTGAAATCGGAAATTTATTAATTGTGTAGATATTGCAATAGAGAACAAGTTGGCATCAAAATTTGAAAAAAATCAAAAATGATCTTTGGGTAGGTTTTGAAATTGAGATCCTCATATTTGCTATTTTGAAGCGGGTTTTAGATCAATAAATAATGTTCAAAACTGTTCTCTTGAAAATTTTACTACTTCACACTTGGTAAACTCCACCTGCACGATGATGCTATGTTAATTTTCCAATTAATTTATAAAGCAATCAGTTTTCAAGACCGCGCATATAAACTATTTTGAATAGAAAATTGAAACGAAATCCATTAGCGCCGTTTTTCAATGGCTAAATGGGTATCAAAGTCGACCGCACGCCGTGTACGGTCAATCAGCGGGACGCGAACCCGACACCCCGCAATTAAAAGGACATGAATGTAAAACGATATTCACACTCACGTCGGGATTCACGACCGCCGTCAGATAATTGAAACCGAAACTATTCGCGTCAATTCAAGAGCGAAGTCAGCTTGCGCCGCGAAAACAACCGCTCGACGATGTAGAAAGGTTTGCAAAAATATTAATTACTTTGCAAATAAAAGCAACTGGCTATTTGGTACAGGGTGGTGAGGCTGCGACGTTTTAAGTCATTATGCATGTGAATGAAAGCTGTGAATGAAAAATGCTAAAGGCAACAGTGAAATAAATCCAAAATACGTACAAGTTTCGTTATATGTACTTTCAAAATAGTAGCCTAATCGTAGTTGTATTTTAATTAACACTTTAAATCGGCCCAAATCAAGTAAAACTGTCTCGTGTGCCCGGCTTATTTTTGAAGAATTGTATGTTTTGTTAATGACTTATTAAAAAGGCTATAACTGTGAAACCCTCAGGTCAAATCAAATAAAACTTTTGTGGTTGTTTGAAAGACTATTACTATTCAATTATGTATGGTATTATTGCTAGAATCTTCTGCTATGGAAAGCCATATTACAATCTTTGCACATGTACCGAGTCTTACTTCATTTTTTTGCTAGGCGCCCAACTTGCAGGTTCAATTGGGCTTATTTATTTTTTCCTGCTGCTATTAGTAATAAATATTTTTAGAAATGCTTTTTGACATTTTTTTTATAGAATAGCTTAAATTCCAAATGAAATCAGGGACTGCACCATCATGTAATCTCCAGAAGGACAAATGGACGCATCAAATGCGTTATAATATCATTAAATTTTGGTTGGTAAAATCAGTTACTATTTTTAATAAAAGTAATAATTAAAATATCGATTTAGAATAATTTGAGTATCTGGTATAATGAGTATACTGAGTCTTTTATACAAAATGTTGCTTGATACCATAATGATGGCTTTATTTTAAAGCATAGCCCATCACGTGAAAACACGTTTCCGGGACTCAACGCTCGGCTAGCTTATCACGTGAAAACACGGCTCCGGGATCCAACGTGTTACGGTTTTTTTTTTGCTGCATATAGACTGTGGAAAGAAAAAAGAACGTAACACACATGTAATCACAATGTATCAAACTTGATACACGCTCTATCAAAATGATGTAAGCTGCAAATTCCGAATTAGTATCGAAATGTATCTTTTAAGTTTGAAAAAAAACGAGCTTGTGAAAATTGAAACCAATAAAAAGTCTGAAAAAAAGGTTTTTCCAAGACAATTTATTTAATTAATATTAGATTATGTCAATTAAACAACAATTTAGAAGTCTCCGTGTACTTTCAGGTTGTGTATATTTCATAATTTGCATATGGCCCAAAATCATCAAAACACGTTGTTTGTGCCTCCGGTAAAATTAAGCTATGTGTGGGTTACGTTACATTTCCACAGTCGATATGATTGATCAGTATTATTTGTATCTAGTTATTCCAGTGATTTTTTTTAAAGTTGCATATATAGTTTCCACAAAAAAAAAATATACTTCGCATCTTGACATAATATCTACATGTTTAACTGTCATAATATAATGGCCAAATGAACAAATGAAAACAAAATCGAACTATCGATCATTCAGTTATCAGCGAAACTAGTTGCCCCTTATTTTAAATATTTATGGAATCTATCATAGTTACATTTTACGAAGCTAAAAACATTATCCGCCATTAATAAACGTTATATTTGATTATTTGACAAGTATGGAAGCTCAGCGTGCAATATTAGTTATTGGCAGAGTGGAAACCGGAACCTATCCCGGGACCCCACACTAGGCGGGCAATGTCAAACGACAAATTCAAACAACAGACCGGGCCCGCAAATCAAATAAGTATGTCTTTGGCAACTGATTTGTGAGGCCGTTGAGGTCGCCTACAACTTGCATCTTATTGCTTTGCAACAAATAAAGATTGCAGTAAGCATAGCTTTACATAAAGCAGAGGCGCTCATTATTTTGACCAGTGATTCTCAACACAAATGAATCCAGCGACCTTTATTCTCTGAAATTATCAAATCGATTTCTTATATTGATTGAATTGGATTTTTCTTCACAGAACTCCGTTAAAACAAGGTCAAAATAGCAATGTATTTAAGTGCTATATATTTTTATGACGTTGATAGCTTTTTCGGCCATACGTCCTCTTACCTTTTCAATAGTTCTAACGAGGGCGTAAAGCCAAAATAGCTAACAACATAATAATAAGAAATACAGAAATAAAATGCACGGCTATTTTTGACATTATTATTTATTTATTGTTAAAAATTAAAATTACAGTACATGACATAACAGCTGAGGCCAATTCGCCATGTACTTGAAAAATATAATAAGACAAAATATAAAATAAAACTACATAATACATCAAAATCAACAAAAAATATCATGAAGTAAAATAGTAAAATTTAACAAACAGTTTACAAATACTATCACTAAAAATGTCCACTTCTCTAGGCAATGCGTTGATCAATCGGACGGCCCTTGGAACTGGACTATTATTATATCTTTATCATTCTTAAGAAACAAATTGGTTGTTGATTATCCCACCGCCACCCGTTATGTGCATGCAGTCGCTGTTTCACGGCCGCTTTTCATAACGCAATACGATCAAGAAAAGAAACGAATTTACTCCTCATATTCTTGGCCCGATACAGAGCCATCTTTTAATCATGCACTGTTGTGCTTAAAAATAAAGGTAGAAAGAAAAAAAGATTAAGTGACTCGCTCAGCCATTTAGTTTAAGCGATATTGAGAATCCAAAAACATAATATTAACTTAATTAACACTTGGAAATACATATTATTATAATTCATTTTTTTTTAATGAAACAAAAAAGTTCACATGAGGCCCGGCTCATTCCGAAATTGTTGAAACATGAACCATTTATTTTATTTTTGTATTTTTAAAATTCGACTCAAACATGGCGTGGTAAAATACAATATATCATTCCAAAGTAATATAAAATTAAAAATACGCCTAAAATGTATATTGAAATACAAAATGAAATTCAAGTTTAATTTTTTATCCATTTTGGAATGAGCCGTGTTTGCAAATAAAATATACAATAGCCGCTTATGTGGTCGAGTGGTCTACGTCGTTGGCTTCGGTTACGTAGGTCGTGGGTTCGAATCCCAATACGGACAGTTTTATAAATTGATTTTTCCATTGACTTATGAATTTCTGTTCGAAGGCATAAATGTATGTGATGCCTTGGATTCCCCTCTCCCACCCATGCTTTCCTATGAACGGGGCGTATCTAGAGCGATTAGATAACTACTTGTCCTGTCCTAACCTTATCCTTATATTCCTAATCACTTTGAAAAAAGAGAGATTGCGCAACTGAATAACAAGCAGGTAAGCAGCAAAAAAAGGTTGTTCGCCACTGCTAATTTTTTTTTCCAACGGTTTAACCCGTCCAAATTGGTGCAACTCATTAGTTAATCATTTCTTAATATGTCATTTGTATTACCATTATTGTTTTTTTGTTTTTCTATCATCCCCTCCTTGCCTCCCATTTTTATTTGAATTTTATTTTTATAACATATCAGCGTAGTAAAATTAAAATCATTCGTACTCAAGCAAGCGTCTGTGAAAGTAATTCTGTCTGAGGATGCCTCTGAAAGAGGCAAAACACATGTCACAGTTTGTAGCACAATACGTGGAATAATCTAAGTTAGTTTATATTAAAATGAACTCCCAAAAAGTTACCGCCGAATTCATCTTCCTTCTGTTGAGATAAACTCCATTAGGAGTCCATATGCTCCACATTGGGAGCGGACATGGTAAAAACAAAAAAAAATACAATTACGTTAAAAATGTGAGTATCTTCAGATTTGAATATTTGACTTGGTGATTTTTCGTTGTCGGCCCGATTGATACACCATTTCGACGTTTAATTGTTGCAGGTCGCTTCGCTCCCCCTAGCGCCGCGGGCCGCCCAGCTGTCCGATTTGTATGCATTATTGGTTGCCCGAGCCATTGGCAGTCGTTTGTATGCATTGAGCGGCCACTCATAAAATCAATTAAGAATATTATGAAGCTTAATGTATTGGACGTCGGCTGAAAGCGAACCGACGGACCCTTAGGGCGCGACTCCCTGATCTACAGCCGTATCTATAACGTGGCAAGACTTTGCGATTTTCGCGCAGCATTGAAACGCATTCATTACTCCAACATCTATCTGCCGGGTACGGAAGATTTAAATTCGGAACCAATCTTTTGAATACCGCGCAAAAAAAAACATTACCACTCAAGACCCCGGCCCCGCACTAACGCGGAAATGGTCGTTATCCGTTAAACCCCGGCCCCGCGCTAGCGCGGGTTTACACACGTGGGCGTGTAATCGGTATCCGTTAAGGCAAAACTAATTTATTTCGGGTTTTTGTTTTTTTAATGCTACTCAAGATGGCTTGCCGCGTATGTGTATATTTTGTGTCGATTTATCTTATTATTTATGGGTGAAAATCACTTTTGAAATAATATAAAAAAAGTACATATAATACGTCAACGCAAACAAATATTACACAGTTTGAGATTTTCTGAATGCCGTTAAAATCAAACAATTAAGAGTCATAATTTATTGCTTCACGTGTTTGTGGACATTTAATTTAATTACGCGTGTCAATTTTTTATTATTTTCGGTTCTTTTCAATGATGTGAAATTGTGCATTTTTATCGCGTCACATACTCGTTCACAAGACCATTCATTGTTTATTTTCATAGGTACAGCTCTTTGCTTCCGAGCCTTTTTTGTTTTAAAGAAATTTGTCGATTAAATAAAAAGATATGATTTTTTATAGAAAAAACGCGCGAATCCGGTTGCATGTGCGAAATGTGCGGGTTTAAGCGTAACTTTGTCGCGAAACTGCCGATTGCTTGAGTGTTAATATGTCCCAAAGATACTGCGTGTTTTTGAGAAAAATAATTTTGCCTAATATACGCTCGAATTAGATGTTTAGAAACCTATATTGACTCAGTATAGATGGCACTACACATATTCATCAAAATATTGCTTATATTCTATTAGTATTTGATTTTTTTAAATGTCTTGGACATCCGTGTCCGCGTGGTATTGAAGTGATTAGTTTAATAAATCAGCTTAACGACCGCACTTTTTTTACATAAAATTTCACCTGGCGAAATAAAATTTTGCGATAAATTCGCAAAAATTATAATTTTACTAAATTCACTATAATTTGTAAGCAAATTGAGATATCTTTACAAAATTTAATTTTCTTAGCTTCCAGATACTTCACCTATACGCATATATGTGTCCGCCGGCCAGCAACCTTTGTTTTTCAAAGACTCAAATACGCGTCCACGGTCGTTAAGCTGTTATAGTAAATTGAATGCCTTTGGTTTATATTTTGTACATTTATCAGTAAATTCATTTCATTAACAATTGTGTTGAGATACCTCTCTAATGGGGCATATGCTCCACATTGGGAGCGGACATAGATAAAAAAAATTGATGGAAAACCTTAAAAGTTTGACAAGATCTAATTTATTTTTAATAATTACTAAATGGTTTCCCATTACTAATCACATCTGCTCCTGTGAGAAGCAAAATCTACCGGCCAGTTGTGAGGAAATTGGGATCAAACACGTCCAAATTTAGTTTTAAAAAAACGCTATAATATTCGAGTAATGATTCAAAAGATCCGATTTAATTAATAACGTCGCTTAAAACCCCGTAGTCGCCATACAATTGAGACAAAATATGACCTTATAATAAAAACTGTCTTAAGTTTTTATAAGAAAAGTGTGTTTTTCTATGTTCAGAAAAAAGTTAATAAAGTAATATTTCATCCCAAGCTCCTCAATCAGTAACACAGCAATTCTTTATAACGAGAAATCTTTGTGCGTAAATATTGTGCATATTGCAACTAATCGATTCGATTCGACACCTTTACACACGTCAAAATAATACGCAAGTAACTGAATCCGTCGACATACAATATTTGATTTATACATATCGTATAAATGGCGTGAACATCGGCCCTCAAACCTTTCCCCCATCCCTTATTTTCGGAATATGTTCATTGCTTTAATTGAATAAAGTGAGTTTTTTTAATTGATATATTATTTCGAGCCTTTAGCCGCACATTCAATAATCTAAAGACAAGGGAGTACTTCTAAACTACAGAACCAGCAATGTACACCGATTTAAACACCAGTAACTACTTTTGTCTGTAAAATTTACTAAAAGCTCTACAAGCAAAGCTCCCTGTAAGCTGCATGCGCGCGCGGTCGCGCAGCAGTCTAAGAACAACTGCCCACAAGTCCGAGGTTGGCGCACACTTCAATATAACTATTCAAATTTTTTCTTTTAATAGCAATAACCTTAATGAAACAAAATAAATTACAAATTTAAAAAGGAACGATATGAAAAACGATATTTTTTTATTTGTTGATAACTTTATTAGCGATTGATTATTTGTTTCATTCTGCTTATTTTGTGCTTGAATTTATTTTAAATATGCAAAGCAAAACAAAAAAAAACACAATATTTTATATTACATATTGGTGTTCGCAAAAGGATTGAAATAAAGCCGCGCATTTGTTGGATTGGCCTGCTCAGTCTTTAAATTTTCCACGCAACTAACATCTCATGTCAGAAGAAACATCTATATATTAATAGCCGATAAGGTCCGTATGTCTGAGTGGGTGAGTATCTGTTTGAAGTGAGCGTCCATTTCACACCTTCCAGTCTCCACTTTTTTATTCATACTAAATTTATATATTAAAAGTCGATAAAATAATCACTCGCTTTTCACTTTTCACAAATGTGTGCGTACTGATGATGTCCTCGAGACATCTTCTTCTTCTACGAAATGTATTTTGTTTGCGTACATTTTCAAATTAATAGATAATGAAATGAAATAAAATAAAATAAAATAAATTGAAATAAATTGAATAAATTGAAATAAATTAAAATAAAATAAAATAAATTAAAATAAAATAAAATAAAATAAAATAAAATAAAATAAAATAAATTAAAATAAAATAAAATAAATTGAAATAAATTAAAATAAAATAAAATAAAATAAAATAAATTGAAATAAATTAAAATAAAATAAAATAAAATAAAATAAATTAAAATAAAATAAAATAAAATAAAATAAAATAAATTGAAATAAAATAAAATAAAATAAAATAAAATAAAATAAAATAAAATAAAATAAATTGAAATAAAATAAAATAAAATAAAATAAAATAAAATAAATTGAAATAAATTGAAATAAATTAAAATTAAATTAAATTAAATTAAATTAAATAAAATAAAATAAATTAAAATAAATTAAAATTAAATTAAATTAAATTAAATTGAATAAAATGAATTAACAAATAAAATAAATTAAACTAAATAAAATCAAACACAATGCAGCAAAAATCTCCCGTTGCTGGGCAACGGGCTTACAGCTAGTTGACTATAATTAAAAGAACGTTTTTGAAAAATATCATAAAATCGCCGGTAAAATAACCAATTCTCCTCAGCTCGTTGCTTTTAATCACTTTTAGGGTGTTCACTGTCAATACTTGGTGGAAAGGCATTATATTAATAAAAACACAATATTCCTTTGTACTTTATTCCACTTAATTAAAAAGGTCAGGACCGGTTTCGCTCATTGCGAGCATTGTCAACTGATAAGAAATATAATTTAAAAGTGCTATTTATACAAAAATAAATTTAAACAACAATTGACATTGAAAAGAAATTACCTATTACATTATAAGTGATATCATATTGTGTTTGTATTAATCGTTGTTTTTGCAGTCGATAACGTCTATGATTTGGTTTTGAGAAACACTGCAGCGAAAAGATTGACACTGCGTACTGGAAACCGTGAAAATCTCATCCGACGGAACGAACGTCGGGAACTATTAGCCTAGCAGCGGGAATCCCTCCGGGGTGGGCCTAATGCTCGCATTGAATGGTGTATCACCACACGGGATGCGAAACCAGCCTGCCGCAACGCCTACGCCAATACACGCGAAAGTTACAGTAATAGCTTTTCGGACATTAGATGATAAAACATTTTTTAATTTACATCAAAGGATAAAATATTTATTCACGCGGCGAGGCAATTTACGCGGCGTGGAAAATTGCATCTTTATCATAGAGCAAAGTGATCATAAAATAGATCAATGTGTGGGTTATCATATGAATATTACACGGTCTTCAAATCTCAGATAAATAGTGTATACGAAGATACCTTAGAATCTAAGATACTACATAACAAAAATTGTCTACGGTCAAGTCGGAGATCTTTTACCACCACTGCTCTGATGAAATCTGACAAATAAAAAACGCAATATACAAATTTTCAAAATAATACCGTCCCTGCTACAAAAAAAAATATTCTATTCCTACATAGGACGGAATTTTAATTGTGACAGCCCCATTATAAGAAGACAATCAATTTGGACTATTCTAGTTGGAGAATGTTCCTACTCGTAGACACCCTTACGATAGATTGTCTGAAGATGCTTCTCAAAGAAGCAAAACACGTAACAAAATTTGCAACACAGCCTGTGATATAAAAAAAAGTTTATCCGATTGTATTTGATATTTTAAAAAAATTACCGTCGAATACATGAAGAGCTTACTTTCACACACACGCGCAGACATACCGCCAAAAAATACACTGCAGACACACACACACACACACACACACACACACACACACACACACACACACACACACACACACACACACACACACAAACAAACAAACAAACAAACAAACAAACAAACAAACAAACAAACAAACAAACAAACAAACAAACAAACAAACAAACAAACAAACAAACAAACAAACAAACACACACACACACACACACACACAACCGGCTAAAACGACATCTGGTCGTTTCGAGAAAAACAGAAAAAGGAAAAATAGAAGACATCTTTGTCAAATTGGTGTTGTGATGGATGTGATGTGTTATTGATGTGATATATCAAATTATGGATGTGATGTGTACATTTTGACATTGACTGCATATACACAACGGGTGGTGGTGGAAAACCAACTGGTACATCTTAACAAGTATGCAAGTAAATTATTTTTCACGTTACACGTGTTTACCAAGGCGTGTACTGAAAATGGATTGATGAAATTTGTCATTTTTGAAAATTAAAACTTTGACCATATATAGGTGAAATACATATCTCTTTTTTATATTTATCATAATGAAAATCCTTTTAGCCGGTTTCGAAAGTAAGCGCTTCACATCTAAAATATTAATGTTTTTCATTAGGTACCGCGGGGCGTGTTTTCATTTAACACTATGAATTAGCCGTTCTATACGGTGGCTTGTATTTATATCTTAAAAACGGGATACAGTAGAAAACTGAATTAGCATTCATTTTTTTGAGTACGCTCCTTAATTTTAAAAAAAACGATGCTCCTCTGTCTATTAATTTACCATTTAGGCAGCTGCCTTTGCGAAACGCTGCTCTGAGGTGACTGCAGCACAATGTAATCAAATATGACAAAAGAGCATCTTCGTATGCAAATTTACACGGCAGTCAGGCAATATGCTAAATTTATTGCACTCAATTACTTGAAGACTGATGCAACGAAGATTGCAAATATAATTGTTGCCTTATTGCATATTCCGCAGCTGGCCACAGTTTCAATACGCCGATAACAATAACTATTGAAGAATATACTAGTCTAAATGTCCCCTCTTCATATTTGAACTGTCCAACTTCTAACCCTTTACTGACGATGCTATCGGCGCGTTACCGGCCTTCGCGATGGATCGCTTTTCCGCGAAGCTTTTAAGCCCAAGCAAATGGATTGATTTTTGGATATCAAATTTATGGAGCTTTAAGTACCAGGACACTTCAGCGTCAAAGTTCTTCGAGTCTCCTTCATCGCTAATGCTTTGAAAAGTTGTATTCCCTTACCATCGTTGCAGACGGAAGGGCGTGAT
Organism: Himalopsyche tibetana; assembly: GCA_030503985.1. NCBI lineage: Eukaryota > Metazoa > Arthropoda > Insecta > Trichoptera > Rhyacophilidae > Himalopsyche > Himalopsyche tibetana. The sequence continues at coordinate 16,207,515 of JAPJYX010000022.1, forward strand.
CGCTACAGAGGTAAGAAACCCTAGTGAAGCCAGTTCACGGGGACTCCATATGCATTAATTTTCAGTCACATTATATATACTTCTCATACAGTGAAAAAGAAGTCAACCAAGGAGTCATTTTCATGATTCTTAGTTCATTTTTAAATAGTTTATTAACCGCGAAAACAACAGTGTCGCTCTTTATGGTCTACTTGGTAAGAGCTTTGCCTCAGCGATGAGGCGGTTCTGGGTTTAAGTCCCTGTCAGGTCAGTATCAAATTTGGATATCTTCAATTCAAAATTTAAATTTGATACATGGGCAATTTAAAATTTCGAAAAATAAGGCAGAACACATGAATTATTACAACCAGTACTTTTGGAATAAATTGTGTTTAGATGCTTTCCTGCGAGTCAATATGCTCCACATGGAAAGCGGAAATAGATTAAAATATTAAGGCATTCAATTTATTGAATAATGAAAAATCACGAAGAAATTTTTCAATAATTCCATTTTAACTTAAATGTATGTATTCCATTAGATCATCTTTAGTCAGCCAAGAGTGCAATGTCAACACTATGGACTATTGTGGTTTGAATACACATCATTAAATCTTTTTTTTAATGGGTGTGAGTTGCTCGCTTTTCACGACTCTTAACTCCTACTCCAAACAAAACATTGCGATTCCACAACTCCGACATCACAGCCCTGCTAGAAAGGGTTAAGAGACACTGATTTGCGAGAAAGGAACTAATATACGGGACTACACTACATACCTCGAACGCGAAATATTGCGCGCGCGACCGCTGCCAAACTGACCGGACTAGACCATAGATAGCGGAGAGAAAAGCGCGTGGCTGTCTATGGTCACAGGCTCGCGGTTGTCTATGGCGGAATGCCGCCATTTTATCAACGCGAGATCTCGCGGAAGCGTCCCCTTTTTACCAAATATGAACGCGGCCGGCGCGAATTATTGTGCATCCCATCTGATAACGCCTGGCTACGATATAATTTATTCTGAGAGCGATAAACATCGCATTATAATCTATTATGTAGTCGAAAGTCGAGAGAAGATTCTGCAGATTTATAACGATGACTGTTATACCGTAATACGAACAAAGGAAGTATCTGGATTTTAGCAAAACATTGTTTAAATACCTGCTGGTGCACGGCGACCATTTTAGGAAGTAAATTATTTGAATAAAGAGATCATTTTTTTTACTCTGTTATACTATTACTCAAACAACTTAAAACCCTCCAAGGACGAGCGTCACCATATCGACTGTGGAAAGGAAAAAGGACGTAACCCTCAATTACCTAAAACAGTTTTTTTTCGATAATTACAATGTATACAACTTGACACACATTCTATCAAAAGGATGGAAATTAAAAATGCCGAATAAGTATCTAAATTTAGCTTTTAAGGTTGAAAAAGATGACCTTGTAAAAAATTAAAACCAAGAAAAAACACTGAAATAAAGGTTTTTCTGAGACAATTTTTAAAATTTATATTATGTTACGTCAATTAAACACCTTCATCTAATCATCCTAAACACCAACATCTTCAGACAAATATCATATCTACTGTGGAAAGGAAAAAGGACGTAACCCACAGTTTTTTCAAAACAGGTTTTTTTCGATAATCAAAATGAATCAAACTTGATACATGTTCTATCAAACAGATGCAAGCTGGAAATGCCAAATTAGTATCTATATTTAGCTTTTGAGTTTGAAAAAGATGACCTGGTAAAAAATTAAAACCAAGAAAAAACACTGAAATAAAGGTTTTTCTGAGACAATTTTTTAAATTTATATTAGGTTACGTCAATTAAACACCAGTTTAGAAGTCTCCATGCACTTCAAGGTTGTGTATAATTCATAATTTGCATATGTCACAAAATCATCAAAACACGTTTTTTTCGCCTCCTGTAAAATTAAGCTATGTGTGGGTTGCGTCTTTTTTCCTTTTCACAGTCGATATGGTCACACTAAACACCGTTGTCTATTGATCCCACTATTCATCCTTTTTCTACCTGAATATCGTTGCTTTCGCTCATATGTGGTTAAGAAGGGTACAAACTACAGTTAGTCATCAGCCGTGGGGACAGAAACGGCATCTAAAAGCACATGTGATTTTTTGAATTTCCGTTTTTTTTAATTTACTTTTGGAAACTGTTAGTTATTTTTTTATAAAAACATCAAATTATTTACAGTTATTTTGCTTATATATTTGTATTGAAATTATTTTGATCTAAAGGAGTCAAATTGTAAATATTTTTAAAAAAATCACGTTTAGCTATATTTCAACCCCGAATGTTAGAGAGCCCATATGGTCACTTTTGTCCTTACTACTGTCCGTACTCAATATTACATGGTAATAAAAGGATTAGCATGACCATATAGTCATGCGGGGTTTCTATACAACGACTTTGCGTTTTTTTTTTTTAATTTTGGATAGGAATAAAAGTTATCCGTGACTTCAATATGGCTTAGAAAATATTTTTTTTATCGGAAAAAAGCTCTCGTCTCTGGAGAGTTAAAATATATATATATATATATATTTTCAATAGTAGTAAAAAGAATAATGTCTAGTTCGTAATTCGTATGATAGGTCCGCGTGACAGTACCGGCGAATTTAGAATCACACTGTCTCCATTGTTTTTTCTTGTTTTTCCGAAAGATATTTTCCATTACTCAAATATATGTTAGTTATAATAAATTCTGATTCGACATATGGCCGCAGTAAACATTGACTAGGGAATCTTTGTCCGGAAACAGGAATTTACGGTCAGAAAATGTCAGGAATTTACGAATGTACATAAATTTACAGAATTGGCCAGAAGGCCGCACCAGAGTAGCTAAAAGGCTGCAGGTTCCCCACGCCTGATATAAGTGAAGATATTTGAAGCCATAATATATTTTGAATTGTATTTATTTATAGTTATTATGTTTTGTGAAAAGAGTTTACTTTCGTAAAACAAAAATAGTCTATACCACCTGATTTGAGCTTGGTTCTTCCGCGCGGAAACCGAGCATCCAAACGCGAGTCCTTTTGATCGGTTTATCCTAACATGGGGCGTATGCCCCACCGGGTGGAATTTTCAATGTTTTGGGGGGCAATGCGCAAATCATTAATATTTGTTAAACTTTATTTTGAATATGTATAAACGTTATTTGTGAAACTATATTTTATTTTATAAACATAACATTAGGAAAAAACATATTGGAAATATAATTTCTGGATTTTCTCTTTGCAAAAGTCGTTTATCAACATACATTTTATCTGACAGTTAAAATTTTATTGAAAGCATAGCTGTGGAGCTAAAATCCTTATCGTAGTCTAGTCGGAAAAAACTTACAACTCCGAATGCCCCCTCCAAAATGGTAAATTTTGTCAGTGAGTGTCACAGAGCACAAATTAGAGTTTGGACATTGGTTTTGTATACATATCAATCACTCTCAAAATTTTCGGCTAATTTTCGAAAATGCTGCCCACATAAATGTGCCGCCCGGGGCGGTCCGCCCCCTCTGCACCGCCTTTGCTACGCCACTGCAAACACACAAACATATACTACCCAAAACACACTGCAAACACACACTGCAGACACACTCTGCATACACACACTGCACACAAGCACACTGAACACACACACCAGTCACACAAGCACACGCTGCACTAAGCACACACTCTAAGCACAAACACAAGTCACATAAACACACTTCACACACATACATACACTGTGCACACATACACTGCACACATACACTACACACACACACACACACACACACACACACACACACACACACACACACACACACACACACACACACACACACACACACACACACACACACACACACACACACTCCACACAAACACACTCCACACAAACACACTCCACACAAACACACTCCACACAAACACACTCCACACAAACACACTCCACACAAACTGCACTTAACAAACACACACTGCACTTAACAAACACACACTGCACTTAACAAACACACACTGCACTTAACAAACACACACTGCACTTAACAAACACACACTGCACTTAACAAACACACACTGCACTTAACAAACACACACTGCACTTAACAAACACACACTGCACTTAACAAACACACACTGCACTTAACACACACATACTGAACTATTCCATAACAACTAAATACAAAAACCATGTTGAGTATTAGAAACTCCTTTCCATTAGAGTTGAGATCCCAATAAATTTGCCAATTGTCAACGTTGCCGTTGGAATTGTTAACCTTCAAGTTCCTAGCGGAGTGCATAAGAACAATGCAAAATAATTCTTATTTTAACCGTTCGCTAAATACCAATAATATCTAGCTGATATTTATTCTAATCTTTAATGATACCTCAATAAATGAAATGCAAATTTTTCTCGGGTCACTTTGTACCCCATCGCTCTTTGATCCTATTTTCGACATTTCAGTACCTCCAACTGTTAGGTAATAATACAATAAATGTAACACATTTTACTTAAATTTTGTTATTTTAGAAACTCAGGGTGCGCTCGCCAGTATTATCTCTATCCTCAAATGCGCCCGTTTCCGCAATAAGGTTATGAACCCTTACTTATACTATTGAAGTATAGGTTTACAAATTAAGCAGTTGATAATATAAATGCTATAATAACAAGGGATTAAAGGGGTTGGTTGTTATATTCGATATGATATCGGGCATGGCAAGCATAGAATTTAACAAGAAAAATACTTACTGAATATCGTCGGAAGTTTTTCTTTTTTTGGCGATAGATTCAGCCGATATCAGGAGATGATTCCCTTCATTTGAAGAACTGTGTTTTTTCGCTACCCAATGAGTCTGCTCAAACCTTTCTTTGGCTGGTGTCTGCATAAAAAAAAATTAATAGTCAAAACCAAACACCCTTAAGAACAATGTTAAATAATCTTGCATTCATTGTTTCCTACCAGGCGATAAAAAAAAAATAGGTACAGTCGAATTTAGTTATTACGAGAGAGATGGGACTGACTGAATTTGCTCGTTATTAGCATTACTCGTTATATCAGAGAATAGGTATTTTTAAATGCTTGCAAACATACCCATCACATGAAGACATGAAGTATCTGGAGCGGTCACATAACACAAAAAGTCGCAATTCAAACAAAAATACACAAATAGAATTAATTTACACACCCATTACACATATTACATTTTTCTGTCAATCCACTTTTCTTTAAAATTGATGCTTGTTTCATTGTTTTCACTCTCATTCTTCTTAAATTTCCCTTCAAATCACTCACGCCGTTAGCCCACTGGTGCGAAAGCGGACCGGTACGATGCAAAACCTTATGAGAGTACGGTCCGCTTTCGTTCTGCTTCCGCGTGTGTGCTAACGGCGTTAACCCATTAAAAGACTCTTGGGTGGTTTATATATCATGAGCTCTGGAGATCGCGAAAATTTTTGACGATAATTTTGCTTGGTATGCCCAAGAAGTAGCTCGATATAAAAGTGAATAATGTATGGAGAAAACCATAGACTAAAATGTCAACGCCTCATTATATCCGAGATCTCGCTATTTCTTTAATTGTAATAACTGAGTTTGACTGTACATATTTAGATATTTTATGTAAAATACATCTTAATCATAAACGGGTGATATTATATAAAAAAAACTTATGATTTCTTGACACTTTATAGGCGGACTAATTGCGCACGCGTAACACGGGATATTTTATCTAGCTTCATAAAATTTTGCAAAAATAAAAGTTATCCGTGAAGTTATCAATATGGCTGAAAAAATATTATATATATCGAAAAAAAGCTCTCGTCGCTGGAGGATTAAGTGACACAATTCGATAAATTGCATTAAATGGCAATAATTGTTCAATATTGCCTAAAGCGTCAGTGACAAAAATTTGAATTCTTACATAATGTTCTACAACGTCGTTCTTCCTCGACATAATCGCTTTGTATTTTTTGTACGGAGTTAGCTTGTATTTTGGATTTTCATTGACGAGAGCACGTATAACCTGCTGAGTCTGGTCACGTCGCCACAATCCCAAATATGCAGAGGTATCATTGATGAATGCTATGTTTACTCCACCTAGTGAACAACAAAAAAGAATAACATGAAATAGTGGAAAATGTTCAATAAGGCAGAATTGAAAACACCTTGAATAGTGGTTTCACTGTTGGATCTCTGTATGGAAGACAATATGTTGTACATTTATAATGAAGTATTTCAACACATGATATATAACAAGAACTGGTTTAAGTGGGTAGGAATAGAAGGGTGGACAAATGATAGAATGTGTCCATCTTTGAACTCTTACAAAGAATTTTAAATTTCTAATGGATAGCTTAAAACTACTTTTCAAACAAACAATTAGATTAATTAACAATGAAAAAAATCGTGACATGTAATAGTTTAAAAAAAAATTACCATACTGATAGAATAAATTTATTAAATCATTCTTCTTCCATTCTTTCGGAAACTCCATGTGAAAAACGTGATCACGAGATGGATTCGCTGAAACAAAAAAAATGCATAGTAGTAATTTTAGGTTATTAACCCAACATTTACGAGAAGTTATTAAAACCTTTCATTAATCCATATCAGTAGAAGTCGCTAGCTTTTTTTTACTATTTTATATTTGTTGGAATATTTGAATTTTTAAAATCAGGGCTGTGGAGTCGGAGTCGCGGTATTTTGGCCGGAGACGGAGGCGTGAAAAATGAGCGGCTTGATTTTTTTTTGAAATATATTTTCAATGATGTCTATTCAAACAAAATAGTCAAAAGTGTTGACATTTCATGATTGGCTGACTAAAGATGATCTGATGGTATACATATATATAAGTTGAAATGAAATTATTGAAAAAATTTAATTATTGAAAAGCTGGAGTCGGAGTCGTCTTTTTTTTACGCGACTCCACAGCCATGATTAAACACAAAATAATTTATGAAGGAAACACTAATTACAACGAGGAATTAAAGATGAAGTGTGATCATACAACTGCAAGTAATACTGATAATAAATAGGAATAGCATGAAAAATGACACTTTATGGAATTAGGGATTTGGTTTTTTTCTGCGGAAAATGCAAAACTAAGATTTCCCTTAGTTTTGCAAAAAAAAAAATTTGGACTAAATATTTAGTTTTTGTAGTAGTAAGTATCCCGCACACAGACAGACTCCCAGCTGTGCGTGTATAGCCTGGCACGTGTTGAATACATAGATGCTAGCCAACATTTGACTGTATGCGCGGCACAGACGACCGTCTCGTAGTAACGACAATGGAATGCGACCGTGCAATTGGGGGATTTGCGGCGAATATTTCAAGCCAGCGCGTAATTCGGGGTAGTGTAATTGGGGGTTCCACTGTATTTATATAAATATTGTTTTTAATTAACTTAAAAACAATTGAAGTATTTACCATCATTTCCTTGTAAATTGATGTAAGGGGAGTCTTGGAAAGAAGTCTTGTAAAGGAATAATTTATTTAAGAAAGGTTTTAAAATTTGTTCATCCGAAGAAAAATCTAATTCTTCGAGAGGTTTATTCAAAAGTCTCGTCAAGAATTCACACATTGATAAGAAACACCGACCAGTCATGTATGCGTCATAACCTGCTTCATGATATTTAGGATCTTCATTGCCATAACCAATCAGATTATTTTCGTTTTCGGACTCTGCAAAGAAAAAAACAAAATCTTTCAAAATCAGCATATTTTATTGTTATCACTATTTCATCCATTGGCTGGTATGTGGTAGATAGTTTCAAGAAGAGGAATCCCAACATTTCTTAGTAATGTAAATTATGAAAAAAATCTATTTTTTAAAACTTTCAAATCCGCACTCGGCTAAAAATTTATGAATTTCAAAACCTATTTGTCTGTAGTTACTGAAATGAATAAATGTGTCACTTAGAATAACAATAGTGTATCTCCAAATTTATGGAAAAATCAGTATACACTATGTCAATGTAACAATGCAATATTGGTTTATCGCATAAACGCCACATATTTATAATTTCCACAGTTAAGTACCTCCAATATCAGAATTAAAAAGTGACTGACTACTTTTTATGATCCATGTATATATTGTGTTTAACACATATAGGTCCGCAGATTTGCATACTAAAAGATGCGCGGGAGCCGGCCGAATTTTGGGGAAATGGAACTTTTTTTGCGCTCACGTTTAAATTGCGATAACTATTTAACCGATTGATGTATATTTTTTTTTCTTTCAGAAAAGCGTTCGTATGGTTTTATACATATAAAAATATGATAAAATCAGTGTTTCTCAACCGAGGGTTTCATATAAAGAGTCTTAACAACTTAAAAATAAAGTTATTTAGTAAGAAATGGCTATAAAGAGTTGCAATAATATACACTAATTTAAAATAAAGTTACTGGTTACTAACCCCCCCCCCCCCCATCTCCTTCTCAGCAACGAAAACTATTTTAGTTTTTTGGAGATATTGTAAAACCGAAAATAAACATCTGTTCTATATCGTAAGGTTTTATTCGCAACTCTCAGATATTTTTAAATAATTCTTGTTATATTTCAATCATTTAAATATTTTAAATCTTTGAGAATCGTTTGTTTTTGTTAGAATGGTGCAGGTATATGCTATTAATGAATGGTGGCCATTCATATGTGTAATAATTATGAAGCATTAGGGTCACATTTTTTTCACAGCAGAGCCATAAACTTTACAGAAAAAATAGCTCCTTGTCAACAGCGTCTCCAAAAGGGCAATAAGAATTACATAATTTATTGCTATTGGCAAGCCAAACATATATTCAGTAAAAGCGGTGCTTTGTTCGAAGTAAAATAATGATTTCATTTCTTTGAATTTAGGGTTGACTTTCCAACAAGAATTAGTTGCAAAATGTCTACAAAAGAAAAAAAGGATACAGATGTAAAATGAATCTGAGACAATGGATCTGTGTTATATAATTATTGTCATGACTAATTTCACTTTCGTAAAAGTCCTATAGAACAAACACTTATTTTTTTTAAAGAATTGTGAAGCGGCCAAAGAAGCAATAAACAAACTTATACGAAAATTTAACCCATATTTATATACGTAAACGAAGCAAAAGATCTAACAAAAAAAGATGCATTTTTCCATGAAAATAATATTACACCAAACGTTAAACGTTATACAAAAAATATTATTCACTAGGTGATACTGTGGAATTACTTCTATATTTACGATTAAAAAAAAAAATATTTTTAATATATTTGTTTGACATTATCAATTTCAATACCACTGGCAACCTTGATGTTAAATGTGAAGAAAAAAAATCATCACACAAAGTACCTTTTTTTTGTGTAAACTTACACTTGGCAAAACGAACAGATATGTTCGCGCGGACTCCTGCGCACTGAAAGTGAGATGCACACATATGTTCGCCCGGACTCCTAAGTGTTAACATTATAATGTAAGAGACATAACTCACCAATAGGAGGCATATGGAATGGCACTGCGGAGACTGTTTTCGTTAATGCGGATAAGTTGAATCCTGTAATATTTTCTTTAAACGGCGGCAAACTTGCCATATACATAGTATCTATTAACCTAAAAATAAAAACGGCATCATTACTTCTATTATTAGCAGGATTAAATTTTAAAAAAATCTATTGTGTACATTCATACGGCAGAAAAATGTGTTTTGTCATAATATAGTTTTTTTTTGGCAGCAATCATTCATACTACATTTGCATCGTAAATCTAATCGTAAATTGGAATTTAACCTTTAAACGCCCGTGGACTTTTTGCGAAATATTTGCATGACCCGTAGCTTTTATAAAAATAATTATATCTCTAAAACTAATCAGCCTATGTGGGTAAAATAAAAAGCATTAGCAAAATAAAATTGTTTATAATTAAAGAAAGCTTTATTTACAATTTTTCACATTTTTATATTATATTATATTAAGATATGTGGGTGTTTGTCAAAAAAACATGATATTTTGCTACTTTTTAAAATTTTGGAAGACGCTATGGCGGCAAGAGAAATCTTGAATGATTAGATTGGAATGTGAATATGTTACGTCAGTCAGATACCACAGTCAGATGTCGGCAAGTAATAGAAAAGACGATGGCCACAATGAGAAACATCCAGTTGGTAGTGGTTTGATGTGGTGGAAAAAAAAATAAAAAATTTATGTGAGGTCATCTATGTACAGTATTTGGGTTAACATACCTGGGAAATATGCACGACGCAAACTCTTTAAAGTCTTTGTAATCCTCCGGCAATGGTGAGAAGAAATGAGAAAGAACGTGGATCATATCAAGAAGCATACTGTGTCCAATTACAAGTTTTCCCTGAAATAAAAATAAAAAATATTTCAAAATCAAATGCACAAAATAAAAATTCACAACGAGCAGACTTGTTCAACATAAACGCATCATTTTTACATTCCATTTTACTATTATAGAGTAGCCATGGGAACGGAATAATTACTAATAGGATGACCAATATTCCTTCTCAGCCGCACGAGAATTTGAAAACCCCCGCACATTTATCCTGGACAACTTATCTAAAAGGTCCCATAGAATGACAATAAACGTCAAATTAAATTAAGAATCCGGTCAATATATATTTTTTTTACAGTTTGACAACCAGTGCTATTTTGGAGCAGAGAAATCAGAACAAATGGATATTTTGTTAGTCATTAACGATCTTGTAAACTGTGTATCAGTGGTGCTATTCCGGCGTACATACACTTATTTTCAACGGTCTGAAGTACTCATAACGTGATAGTGTTGAGTATTTTAGGCCATTCAAAATATGTGTACGCACGCAGGAATAGCACCGCAGGATCTTATTAAATAAATGTGAAATTAGTACAAAAGAGCGATACATTTTTTTAACGTAATAGTTATTTGAATCGTTCAAATTATGTACATTTACACAAGTTTTATCACTAACGACCCGGGTTTCGCCATTCGACATCTTCAGGCGATCAAGCACACGGATGAATTTGAACTGATGTTTAGTAAATGAATGTACAGTAAAACCCCCATTTACACTAGTCAGGACCGTGTAATAGGGGGTAGTGTAATTGCGGGAGTGAATCTCATACAAAATTAGGGATTTGGTTTTTTCCGCAAAAAATGCAAAACTAAGATTTCCCTAAGTTTTGCAAAAAAAAATATGGACGAAATATTTAGTTACTAAGTGATAAAATGCAAAGTTCGCCAAAATCCAAGACAGTCGCCTGGCTATGCATGTATAGCCTGGCATGTGTTGAATACATAGACGCTAGCCAACATTTGACTGCATGCACCGCACAGACGACCGTCTTGTAGCAACGACAATGGAATGCGACGGTTCAATTGGGGGATATGCGGCTAATATTTTAAGCCAGCGCATAATTTGGGGTAGTGTAATTGGGGGTTCCACTGTATCGTGTTTATATAAGACAGATATATGTTTATTTAAGTGACAAAGCTTGCGTGAATGTACATAATTTGAACAATTCAAATTTAATATTCCACCAAGCACTTTTAGTCGAAATCTTAAATTTTTAAAAACAGGAATAGTTATAGCTCATTTTACACTAATAATAGTTCTAACAGTCACCGGCGTAATATGCCAATTATAATAAAACTAATATCCAAATAGCATGTGTTTGTGGTCAAGTAAGTGTACAGCTTTGTTAGCTTTGGTTGCACTGCTCACGGGTTTGAATGCCAGTACGGACAGTTCCATAAATTGATTTATGATTTTTTGTCCGAATACATGGATGATCAGGGTGTAGCAAGAGCGATTAGCTAACCACTGGCCCTGTAACAAGCAGTTTTCATAGGATCACCATATAGATACACTCTATTAAGATTCGCTTATTTTTCACAATAATGATCTCGTTATACTTACAGATTCACTTATTTTTCTTGCAACTGTAGAGAAACCAATGGCATCTTCCAGCTCTTCCCACTCTTTAGCATGAACTTCTTCATTCTTTTTGATCATGTCTTCTTGACTGGTAACACGTGAAACTACCAGGACTCTTAAAAAATAATTTACACAAACATTAACTCTCCATCCCTATGACATAATTCACTTTTAACTTTAGACAGTATTCACCTAACTGTTGCATTTAACTTAACCCTCCAAGGACGAGCGTGACAGTGCACACTGTTTTCTATTGATCCCACTATTCATACTTTTTCTACCTGAATATCGTTGCATTCACTCAAATTTGGTTAAAAAGGATACAGACTTCAGTTAGTCATCAGCCACAGGTACAGAAATGATCACCAAAAGCACATTTTTTGAGTTTCCGTTTATTTTTAATGGACTTTTAGAAACTGTTAGTTATTTTTTATCAAAACATAAAATTATTTACAGTTCTTTTACAAATATATTTGTGTTGAAATTATATTGGTCTAAGGGGGTCAGATTGTAAATATTTTAAAAAATTCACGTTTAGCTATATTTCAACCCCGAATGTTTGTGTGCCCATTAGGGATTCCAACTATTCGTCATTATCAACTATTCAAATATCGAATAGTAAAATTGAAACTATCCTGATGTATTCGGATATTTTTTAGTATATACATACATTATATGTTTATACTAAAATATTAAATTTAATAGTACCTACATTAAAAACGAGCTCATTTGTAATAAAAGTCATTTCTTAAAATTTCAAAAATAATGTTTCATATTTAAAATTTGTTTTTAACTTAGTTTTTAATTGTACCTGCCGTCGAAAATGCTCGTTTAGTAGCAGTTGACGTTGGCTTTATTGTTAGAAGTGTTTTAACACGTTCACTGCGGAATAAATTCATTGTGTACATATATACTACATAAATACATATTTTTTGTCACAGTGCATTCACTTGTTGTCAAAGGTGAGACGTAAGGAGACTTTGGAAGCATCTGTATTTACTTGAGTGATGTAAATAAAAAAATAAATAAGAGTTGTGTGAATGTAACTTCGCGCATAGCTCCGTTAACAAGGTGCACACGCTAGGCGAGTTTTCAGCATCCAACGTGTTAAGCAACACGTCTAACCTTTCTGTTATTTTTTTAAATTGATCTAAATATATCATATACAAAATATTTTTAAAACTACGATTTAAAAACATATTTTAATAAACAAGGAATAACCGGCTGTTTTTGCTGGTGGTTTCGATTTCTGAGTTTTTATTAAATAATCGTATAACTCGCAAGCAAAAAGAGATGTTGCACGATCAAAGTTTCTTTCTTCACTGATATACATTTTATAATAACTTAAGATTAAATATTTTCACATTTCTGCATTAGATAAAGACAAAACATATAAATTTAACATTTGGTAATTTGTAAATTTTTTTCAATGCTAATGGTTTATTACACATTTTGATTTCAATTTGTTTTTGTATAAATAGCACTGTTAAATTCTATTTCTTATCAGTTGATAATGCTCACCGTGAGCGCAACCAGTCCTGATCTTGATAAATAAAAAGTGGAAATAAGTACACAGGAATTTGTTTTTCTTAAACACATTTTTAGCTACAATTATACATATTACATATTATAGAAGTGAGTGATCTGAACAAAGGGATAAGTGACAATATGGTAATAATTAAGGAGTGTAAGAATCTAATTACCTTGATTTCTCACCCAACGCTTGACTAGAGAGATGAACAGAATTTTTAAATCTCAATTCCAGTTCTTGAAAAAGTAACTTCCTGATGTACGAGTTCAATTTGTCAAATTCAATGCAGTCTGCTGAACTTTCTTCTAGAAACTTTTTTACCTTCTCACTGAAAAATAGAGAATAATCACACAAAGTGAAGATTATTTCACTATAACACTGGTATTTCAATGACTTGAGAATATCATTACATTTATTAATTATACAACATCGTTTGGGTCATTCTAGAGCAGTGTCTGCCAATCTTTTTTACTTTACGGCACACTGATGAATGGGATTTGTTCCGCAGCACACCAAATAAATATTTTCAATAGATGCTGGATGGAAATATCTAGAAAATCATAGAACATTGTAGATTCAGAGAGTTTCGTAGATCAACTAACAATTTCGATGATGTTTTAAGTTGACTGATGTAAAGAGGAATTAATAAGTATTAACATAGTATTAACGATAGATTTTCACATCATAAAAGATGTTCTTTGACATTTGGCTAGAGCTTTCTGAATTATTATTTTACGTTACTAAGAATTCTACAAAATGTCTTTCCATCTAATTAAATTTATTTTTGCAGGAACTGTTTAACTGTAGCAAATACTATACCATATGTCTTCTATCTGAGGTTTGTCTTCATCTTTAATAGTAACTAGAGCTTTCAGATCGGTTTTTGTATTCATAACAATCTTGGAATTGATTTCTGCTTGTTTTTCTTCTAAATCCTCTCGCATTTTGACTTCCTCAGCTTTAGTAATATAAGATATACCTGCAACAAAAAATCAAACCAATAATAGCCTAATAAAATTACGATGCATGTCGACTGTTAATGTATGCATCGTTAACACATTTAATAATTGGACTAAGAGTACATAAATATGAAAGAAGCCAATCACTATAGCAAATGGATTCTTGCTCAGTTTTAAAAAGACACCTTAACCCTTTGCAGTCTTTAATTGAAATATGTTTTCACATTTATTCGTCTTTAATTAATTTATTATCGTATAATTATAATAAAAAACACTTTGAATGTTTCAGTATAGCAAAATTTATCTTGCGCACAATGCGTATTGGTAATATTTGGATGAAAAAAAAACTTATATTATTAAAAAAATCAGTAAATAAAATAACATTGCCAAATCTGTAATGTCGAGTCCAGCTCGACATAGGACTTCTAAGAGTTAACAATGTGCTCAGTTATTTTGTGAACCATCAATGGCAACAGGCAAGGTAAAACATGTAGCGTTTGTTGCAAATAGTTAAGGATTAATTCTTCATAAAAAGATATGGTAGTGAGAAAACCGCTGCATATTCCTCAGTTTTTATTTGAACAGGGTGCAAACAATTAAATCAAAAATATTTATATAAAATGAGACTTTCTACTTCATATTTTTTTATAGTAAACAAGAAATTCATTTGATAATTGAGGCTATTATTTGCAATCACAGCTCGTTCCAAAATGGTTAAATAATGAAACTTGCATTTCATTTTTTAAAACAATATACATTTTAAAAGCATTTTTAGTTTAACATTACTTTGGAATGATATTTTGTTTGTTTTCAAGCCATGTTTAAGACTGATTTTTAAAAAATACTTTCGTTTTTATTCACTTTATTACATTCATGTTACAACAATTTTGAAACGAGCCGAGTTTGCAATTAATAACCTCAATTATAATTTTGAATTTTGACTGAAAGTGCTTGATGGAATTTCAATATCAAATTTGAATTATCTGAATCCTCTACTCTTCCATAAATCTTGTCGAAGACTCATGGAAGAGTACAGGATTCAGACAATTTAAATTTTACAAGTTAATTGTTTTATATGTATATAGTTTAGTCGTAGGATAGTTCATGAATAATTTGTATAAGTAGCCTACTGCACATTTGTATTTGTTTATCAATCATATTAGAAAAAAACTGTAGTACTACAAGTTGTCTTTTTTTCTTTACATCATCAGCATACTGCCAGAAATAAGTGGCACATAATTGACAGTTCGAAGTAAGTAGCATGTGATTTTTTTAAAGGATTAATAAATTTGATAGCATCAAAGACATTTTTCCATACCTTCGTAGAAAACTTTGTTAAAGTCAAATTTTTGCTTAGCCAGGAAGTCCATAGAAGAGCTCTGACACCAGAATATTTTCTCATTCGCCGATCGAGAGGATGGCCGGGGGAAAAGGTAAAAATTAAACGAACACTGCTTGAATGTTTTTGACGTTTTATCCCATCTAAATGCACACAGTCCAAACTGGACCAGCAGAAATTTCATAGAGTCCGTAAAAAGACAGTGATAATACTCGGCCGGTGTCGCAAATGAATTAACTTCTGGTCCAATTCTTAGTCCTGTGAATTCTCCATCTATGCAGAGGAAGTCGGCATTGGCTATAGCCTTCTCAACGTCTGGCAAAACAGTCTTGAAATCTGAAATTATAGTCTGATTTTAAATCTACATACAAAATTCTACATTTTTATGATAGAATACGTTCCTAAGAGACTTTTCTGGACATCCCAATGCCATTTTCATTTTTATTTATTTTTTCTAAAAGCAAATTATCAAATACTATATGACATAGTGTAAATTAAATTGAAGTGTCCGAGTTAAGACGTCAATAAACCTTATCTCACCAGCAGTGGTTTTACTACATGCATAAAACTCATTTTGAACAGTCTGAAATATTCAACACAATCAGGATTTGAGTATAAAGGCCTTCCAACACAATCACGCGTTAAGTATTTCAGACTAAATGCAAATAAATATTTTTTCTTATTTTTCTACAATGTTGACACTGTGGAATTTTGTGGATAACATTTTTCGCGCCACGTTCTATTTCACAAATAGTTTCCACCTTTTCACGAATTGAGAGACACTTTCGCTTGTTACAATTAAATGGTAATGTCTTAATCGCGCGATATTATAAATGAATTATAAATACATAACGATTTCCGAAACCAAAACACCCACCTTTATGGTTCTCCTACCAAAACATTCACAGACGTCACTTTCATAATAAACAAGTATTTTACATGATAAATAATGAATAAAGACTAGTGTTTACTCGTCGAATACGGATAATAGTAAGAAGGGAAGGATTAACATTTTGCGATGTGTCCGTATAAAAATAGCCTGCTTTCTTTTCGGCAAATTAGAATGAGCTATGATAGGTTATGTTTACAAAATAGTTTGGTTGTCAAACAAAGTAAAACTTACTAGATCGGGTCACGTCCATGATTTTGTCAATTTTTTTTGCCCTTCCTGAACGATGAAAATTATAATCATAAAATTATATGGTATAAGTTATCAGTTAGACATTCAGATAAGCCACCAAAATTGAAAATAAGATAAATCACTCAACGCCGTAGCTGATAATTGTATATTATCTCTGGCTGATACCCAGAGACAATATACTAGATACCCATAAACTAGTATCAAAGACAACTGGCTAGTATACTTTTGCTACCCATAAACTAATATCTGCTACCTAAAGTATACTAGTTTATGCTGTTTCCATTATCATAGATACTATTCTAATAGGGCATTTTTTTATATATTTAGTATTTTTAAAAATATGTTATATATTTAAAAAAATATATAAAAAAAAGTAAAACAAATTAATATTTTTTAAATAAACATTTTTTAGTATTCTTTGAAGATTTCCTGCATTATTGGTTTCCTCTGTTTATGATTGTGTTGATACACGTTTGCATTTAAAAAAAAATCTTTCATAATTAATTTTGTACTTTTTTGACTGGAAGTTAAACTGATTTAATTAAAATGAATTTGGTTCACAATATAAGATTCTATTGATTCTCTAGATACTTCTCAAAAAAGAGAAACATGTGAAAAATTGTAGCACATTCAGTAGAAGAGTAGATTTATCAAATTTATTTTATATTTGATGGAGACGTTTGTTGATTTTTTTGTATATATTACTCGTAGGTTAAGGCTAATGTTATTTAAGCTTCTCCGAATGTAGTGCCCATTGTGACGAAACTCTTGTGACAAGAAATTAAGATAGTGTTGCCACGTTTTCAAATGGAATTGTCAATGTCAAAATGTCTTCGAGAATTGTTATTATTGACGTATTGTCATGTGTTTCATGTTTTAATGTTATTTACTAACGTTAAATTCAAATATTGTGCAATCAATTACACAAAATGTCTACGGGCCGGCTGATTATTTTATCATTTTTAGTATTTAGCGCGTTGACTACGGTTTATTCCGCCAGCAACTTAAATAGGGTTAGATTATTATAGATTAACAATATAATGTCTCACGCAATATCCTCACCTGTAATGTAATCTTACACTTTGAAATGTTTCTTTTAATTTCAGGATAATACGGAAATTGCAAGAGAGCCCGATGATAGGCCCCTCTTGTTTACGACTTTAGGGGGCGGGATGGTAGCTTTAGATCAAGTATCTGGAAACATTATTTGGACTTTGAAAGACGGTAAGAATTTATTTCATCTCGGCTGCTATTAAATATATAGATTTTGCCATTTTGTTCTCTACCTCAGGTAAATATTCTTCACAACATGCTACTCATGCTGCTTTTCTCTCCGAAAATTTACAAAATTCCATAAAAAACAATGCAATTCTCTGTTAAATGTATTTACTCAAAGGAATATCTAAAAAAAACTGAACATTGGAATCAAGAAAACTGATAATTTTGGTAAATATGGCATATAGTAGCACGTCGACTAATGCGGCGAAAAACTTCACAACTACGCTAAAAACAACGCCACGATTTAAAGTTATTTTTTGAGAACTTAATAATCGTGTTAAAACCACACATTATTACGAAGAACACTGATAAATTATGCGAAATACGAAATATTTTTCAGTACAGCGCCACTGTTTTCCATTTTGTCCGCGCGGCGCCGCGAGGATTTCAAATTCCTCGGGGGGTCGCCTAGTCACATGGCTTTTATAAAAAGGGCTCGCCACCCGAAAAAGGTTGGAAACCTATGATCTAGACCAGGGATGGCGAACCAGGGACCCGCGTGAGAAATTATCTGACCCGCTTGAACTTTTAGAAATGGCTGTTTTTATTTAAAGCCTTAATTATTCAATCTATGTGACCCACGACATGATTTTTTAAAAAAATTTGACCCACATGCGAAAAAGGTTCGCCATCCCTGATCTAGACCATATATGGGCAACCACCAGCCCGCCAAGCTATTTTGTCCGGCCCTGATTTATCTCGGCAAATAATAGAGAAGGAAATTAATAGTTCCAGGGAGCCAATATTACTAGTCTCGTAATTCAAGTTCAAGGCCAATCTTCACACTGAATTTTGTAATCAGTATATAAAATTAATATTATGTCGTTCATTATATAAATAAATAAACATAAGAAGTAGCAACGTGTTTTATTTAATTTAATATTACTTTATTATGTTTAATAATTTGGTTCGGCCCTTGACTCGGAGACAGGATGATAATTTGGCCCCAGAACTAGGAAAGGTTGCCCATGCCTGATCTAGACACTAATTAAGTGGGGTCTCTTATACTCAAGATAATTTTTGTATTTGGCCTTTACGGTTGGTATAACTTAAATGTTAATGATTGCAGCTATGTTCACTGTTGTTATAATTGACCTTTGAGTCGAGTTATTTGAGTGCATTAGAAAGATGTTATTTAGAAACAAACTATCGAGATTAATGTAAACTCGTCCAGACGCATGTTGTTAAGCATATTTATCTTATTAAAATCATTCTGAGTAAGTGGTCATGGTTAATCAGACGTAAACAACTTGATAGAATAAAACTACATTTTGTTAATCGTTGAAGTTTGAGTGACAGACTTAAACAACAGTGAACATAGCCACAATTTTTGTATTTATGCTGTACCGACTGTAAAAACCAAATATTGCAATGATGTTGGAGTATTAGAGACCCCCTTATTGGTGTCTAGAGCAGGTGTCAATCAGATGTGTACCAACAAACATAATCGAATAAGGAATGTGAGGACAAAGTAACGGAAGAAACGCCCACATATTGTTATTATATTCTTGAAAACACTTCCAGAACCTGTTGTAAAAGTACCAAACGAAAATGACCATTATGTCCCGCAATTTTTGCCGGACCCTCGTCATGGCAGTCTGTATATGTTCGGGAGTCACGCCGGTGAGAGGCAGGTGCTGAAGAAGTTGCCGTTCACAATACCGCAGCTCGTTGCCAATGCACCGTGCAGGTCTAGCGATGGCATTCTCTACACGGGAAAAAAGAGCGACACTTGGTTCATGATTGATCCAAAGACTGGAATCAGAAAACACATCCTTGGTGAGCTAGTTGGTTATTTATTTTTTTGTGGATAATAAAATATTAATAATTGAAATAAAGACATCATTTTTTACACACATAAAACATATTGGACTCATTTATAAGTGAGCATTGTTAACTGATTCCACAACGTCATCGAGCAGAGCTGTTTCTAGGAATTCATTATCAATCAAATGTTTGTGGTACAGGAGATTCTCTTCTGTTATTTTCTGACTACATAAAGAATTTTTATGCATCACCTTTAAGTAGTGTGAACATCTTATCACTTTTAAGGTGTTCACTGTCAATACTTGGTGGAATGGCATTATAATAAAAATAATAAAACATTTTTAGTACTTTTTCCACATAAAATTTATTAGATCAGGACCGGTTTCGCTCATGATGAGCATTGTCAACTGATAAGAAAAACAATAAAACCGTGATATTTATACAAAATTTAAGTGATAAAAACAAGGTATGACAAACAATTGGTATTACAACCTAGCAAAAGAATTGAAGTAAAATACAAGGAAAATAAAGTACTGGTAGAGTAGTATAGTAGAGTACTGGATTGTACTCTACTGGATTTTCCAAACTCAATTTGGTTGACAGACATTAAAATTTATTTATTATATACACTAATTGTTGGTTTTTACTTTGGTAATGATAATTCATACCTAATTGGTTTTTGTCATAATAGTTTCATTGCTAAGTGGTCTTCAACTTTTTATTTATAGTTTATTTTCCTTGTATTTTACTTCAATTCTTTTGCTAGGTTGTAATACCAATTGTTTGTCATACCTTGTTTTTATCACTTAAATTTTGTATAAATATCACTGTTTTATTGTTTTTCTTATCAGTTGACAATGCTCATCATGAGCGAAACCGGTCCTGATCTAATAAATTTTATGTGGAAAAAGTACTAAAAATGTTTTATTATTAGAACATCTTATTCCCATAAACTTCGCTTGCTTCAATTGGCTTGTTGATATTTTCCGCAATGCTTTTTATAGCCGACATATCCATTCCCGAGAGTCTTCGAGAGTATTCATTAACTTTCTGCTAATTCCAATACAGTAATAAAAATATGAACAATATGTGATATAATTTTGGTCAAAGGACTAAGATTATATCAATCACTTTGTAATCAATAAAGCAGCAAGTAGTAATACATATGTGGCATTGCTGCAGAAGATATCAATGTAATAAATTTGTACAGAAGCTTGTGTAATTTTACTGTTAAACCTTACCCCACAAACTAATCTCTCTTAAATTGAAATAATAATTGGTAAGAAGTAGTATGAGGATGAATTTCATATTCATTATTTTTAAGTTAAAAAATATTTGCAGCAAAAATTGTTGTTTGAAGA
Organism: Himalopsyche tibetana; assembly: GCA_030503985.1. Taxonomy (NCBI): domain Eukaryota; kingdom Metazoa; phylum Arthropoda; class Insecta; order Trichoptera; family Rhyacophilidae; genus Himalopsyche; species Himalopsyche tibetana. The sequence goes on from JAPJYX010000022.1 coordinate 16,228,772, forward strand.
TGATATATTGCCATAGTCAAATTTTGATTATGGCACTGCTAATAAATTATTTATTTTATTTCAGGTGTTGACAAAGCTGACATTTTTGAAAGTTCCAAAAGCAACACTTGTCCTATCGATCCAAAGAACGCAATATATGTCGCCAGGACTGAATACAATGTGCTCATGTACGATTCTAAAAACGATAACAAGCGATGGAATGTGACGTTCTTCGACTATTCCTCGCATACCATGGGGCAGGACATGTCAAAAAGTTATGGTGAGAATGCTTTAATATTGATTTGTGAATGTTAACTTATCCAATTCAAAATATAGAGGTTTTCTGGGTATATCGTAACCAGTTATGTTGTGCATTAGATCAGGGTTTCTCAACCTTAGGCCGGTAGCCCCCCAGGGGGCCACAGCATGACTCTAGAGGCAGTGGCGTAGGAAGGGGTCCCGCCACCCGGAGCGGTTTATAAATTTGCCGCCCACACACTAAATTTTTTCATTTTTTTTTATAAATTCTACTATTTTTATAACTATGACATTATATTACTGGCGGCTTAATTTTTTTTATGCATAAATATAATTTCCCAAAAAATATTGTACGTTATTCATTATTCACTTTTGTTTTTTTTTTCTCTTATATTGTAAAATCAAATTGCAGGGCAAGAACCTTGTGTGTCAAAAAAAATATTAGGCAATGGTCTTTTTTATTGTGTTGGAAAATGGTAAAATATTGCTGTTATTATTAGTATTCATTTTCCAAATAACTGAATGAATTTAAAGTTGTAAGTTAATTCAAAAGAAGAGATACTATATAGGAAAAAACATATTGGAAATATAATTTCTGGATTTTCTCTTCACAAAAGTCGTTAGTAATATTATCAACATCTATTTTATGTGACAGTTAAAATTGTATTTAAAGCATAGCTGTGGAGCTGAAATCCTTATCATAGTCGGAAAAAACTTACGACTCCGACTGCCGCCTGCAAACTAGAAAATTTTGTCAGTGAGTGTCACATAGCACTAATTAGAAGAAGAACAAAAGTGAAAGGGGTATAGTTGACATTGGTTTTGTATACATATCAATCACTTTCAAAATTTTCTACTAATTATCGAAAATGCCGCCCACATAAATGTGCCGCCGGGGGCGGTCCGCCCCCTCCGCACCCCCCTTGCTACGCCACTGCCTAGAGGGCCATGGAGAATTGTGTAGATTTGGGGAGCCACAGCACAGCTGAGGAGGGCCACGGGCAAATTACCAAAATTTAAAATACTCGCAAGAGCTAAAAAAAAAAGGTCCCACGCTGATTTTCTGGGCAAATCTGCAAATTCCTAGAATTTACAATTTGAAATTCTCGGAAGAGCTAAAAAAACGTCCCACGCTGGTTTTAACATAAATTCACATAAAATTTTAAAAATACAAAACAATGGTAAGGGGGGGCACAGACAAATAAAGACACTCAAAAGGGGCCACAGGCCCAAAAAGGTTGAGAAACACTGCGTTAGATGTCAGTGCCCCATGTTCACTCGTCATGTACACACACACACAACTAATTCTGCATTTATTCAATATGAATGAAACCTGTCCTGACCATACTAAATAAATATAAAATTCGTACAAAAGAGAAAACATTCTAAATGTAAACTAAAAAAATCTTTTATACTTAACGGTAGATGAGAAACATATCTAAATCGTTTCATATTATATATGAGCCGATGGGAGGTGTAGTGAGCCAAGTGGTATTTTACGGAAAAAATCAGTTAGATGGATTATAATATTATACATGTCTTAAAGTATTGTAAAAGTGAAGTGACCTCGTTAAAAACCCACTGCAATAGTGTTGTCCCTAAAATTAAAATATGCAATCCACCAAAACACCAAAGTAAAAACGTGATTGTACTTTTAATAGAAAAGTTTCACCATTTTGCTATTTGGCTCGCTTCACATCTCGAGGGCTCATATGATATATGACCAGTGATGTCCCGATATGGGTTCGCACCGGCTTAATAATTTTAATTCGCAGAGCTGGTTCTTAAAATATGTTTTTTTTTTAATTATCGTAATTCCGAGATCAAATTTTTACACAATCACAATATTTGATTGGATAATATATGGATAAAGTAAAAACTTGCGGCTGTTTTGTGTACTATTTTGTTTGCATATATCTATGTGGGTGCTCATGCGCCATTTTCGCGATTGATATCAGAGATTACAGATAGCTTGTCAGTGTTGAGGCTTATATTAATTACAAACATAAACTTGACTGTTTACATTCAATTATTTGGCTTATGAAGTAGTCATGAAAAATATGATTAAGATAAGGATTTTAACTATCTAAATTTGAACAGTGGTTCTAAATTGTTTTCTGTGTAATTATGTTAATTTATTTATCAGTCATTGAAAAAAAGAAGTTTTAATCACTATCTGATGCAGGGTATCCATATTGTATAACATTTAAAACTGGATTAACCATTATAGTCAAGTGTCAAACTGAACTCAACATTACACTGTCTGTATTGTTTGCTTTAGTTAAATCAATCTGTAATGCAATAGATTCTAACCGTGAGTACTAGACTACTAGTACTAGCTTGCAAAGATCTCTAGGATAATAAACAAAGATTGCCATCTCTCGTGATGTGTACCCCAAGAATCAAATGTATCGAAGTTCTATGTTCTGTGATGCTTTCTTCAGATGTGTGTCATAGTCTGGAAAGGCACGCAGATGCAAAACCAATTGGTTTTACTTATAACTAACTATGCTTAAAGCGAAGTTGTACGAGAGATACTTTATTCTGCTTCATATTTAATTTTTAGGTCATAGTTTTGCACGACCACGTCACGATGTCTTACAATATAAACTTATCATTCACAGCCTCTGACATAATTAATATTCGCAGCAAACGAACTGTTATATGCTACTTTTATGTTAATAGGTAAAAACTCGTTAAAGTTCAAATAAAAACTGTACAATATTACGAATAAAATTATATTTTCGTTATCTTGGTATATAAAACTTGCCTGCTTCTTTTATTGCAATGTTTATTTTATTATTTTAACCAGATTTGACTGTGCGTCAAACAAATAAACTTGCCGCTCATATTTTTAATCAGTTATTTACAAAGATAAAGAGTTTGTTTAACTCAACACGGCCTATTAACTTTCATTAAACTTAGTGTGTCGAATGTCTCCGTCAAAGACAAAATAATATTTACTATTGCACTTCACGTATAGATTATGAATCTAATCAAGAATTAGGCTTCGAAAATGATTCATATCTTAAGTTGCTTATCACTTCTCGCCTATTGGTATCTTTTGTATTTCACAATTAACAATTTGGTGGGCACAACGATCATGTCGTAATATAATATATTTTGTCATGACACCTATGGACATTGTGATTTTGATTAGTGTACTGTACAGCTTGCACTCTTGTATCACAGCGAATTAACATTTTGACCTTTTAATCATTGCAAATAGACATTCATAATTTTTTACGAGTAGTTTGTACAATTAAAAATGGTGTTTATTTCGAAAACAACATTATTATTTATTTAATTTTGAAGTTCAACATAGTTGTCAGTCTACATTGTGCAAATTAAAAAAACAATAATTATAATAACTAGTAGCTATAATAACAGTAAATATTATAATATGAAATAAATATGAACTTCACTTAGATTAAACGGTCGGAAATTGCATGTTCAAAATAAATTATGGAATAGGTTGATAATGCGAAACTTTATTGTACCTAATGCTTATATTTTTATTTATTTTATCATGTCCGCTCCCAATGTGGAGCATATGGACTCCTTATGAAGTTTATCTCAATAGAAGTGTTTCTACGAGAACTGTTTGTTACCCAGTTGCTCAACCTCTCATTTTCCAAAGAGAGTAGGAATAGAAGGATAGGGCTAGGACAGGACAAGTGGTTAGCTAATCGCTCTCGATACGCCCACTTCATAAGATAGGATGGGTGGGAGGGGGGAATTTAAGACATCACATACATCCATGCCTTCGAACAGAAATTTTATTATTTTTTTAATGCATTACAGCTAATGCTAATGCACCAAATACCAATGAAAGATCATACGAGAAAAACTCAATGAGAATTTTTGTATTTTAAGTCACTCGAGATAAACTCGAGTTAAATTGACATTACAAACACTCATGTCTTAGGTCTCAAATTTAAATATCTATATCCGACATTGACCTTACCGGGAATCGGACCCAGACCCACCTGGTCGGTAGAGCGAACTCTAACCAACTAGACCACAGCGGGCGAACTTTAGAATTCGAAGGGTGGGTGGGAATTTTTAGGCATCACAAATATCCATGCCTTGGAACAGACATTGATAAATCGATTGGAAAAATGCTGATCGTACTGGGATACGAACCCGGCATGGAAACTAACGACATTGACCACTGTGAAATGGACCGGACACACACCTACATGACTAAAATATAAATATTTCAATATGCAAGGTTCATAGATGTATCAATATGAAGCAATCAATTGATTGGATAGTATAAGCGTCACTTAGCCCTCTTCGCGCTAAGTAGGAGTTTAATTTTCTTCATTGTTTTATTGTCACCAGGCACTGTTCACTTTACATCCACATCAAGCGGTCGAGTGACATCATTTGACCGGAAAACAGGCGACATGATCTGGTCGCGGGACATGCAGTCTCCTATTGTAGCCGCTTATCTGTTGGACCGCGACGGTCTGATATCCGTGCCGTTCAATGCAGTCGGTGACGATACAATGGATCACATAATGGAAGATGTCTCTACGCTGACAGCTGGACAGGGTTTTAAGCATTCAAATATCGAGCTATTGTAAGTTTTTCATTATCAGTTGAATTATTTCAACGAAATAAAAAACAAATTTGAATTGTTCAAATTATATACATTCACACAGATTTTGTCTCTAACGACCCGGGTTTCACCTTTCGGCATCTTCAGGCGTTCAAGTGCACGGACAAACTTGAACTGACCTAATCTGTGTGAATGTACATAATTTGAATGATTCAAATTTAATATTGATATTCCACCAAGCACCTTCAGTCGAAATCTTAAATTTAAATTGTCTGAATGCTGTACTCTTCCATTAATCTTGTCGCTAACGAGTCGGGTTTCGCCTTTTGGCATCTTCAGGCTTTTCACGCACACAAATTTACTTGAACTGACGCGCAGAAAACAGTTTGCATCGTTTATATACAAACTCTCCTGTAAAATTTGTTACACATTGGCTACGTCCTTTTTCCTTTCCACAGTCGATACGATTAATAACAATAACTTTTTTCATTTTGCAGCCCGTCGTTGTACGTAGGAGAGCACATCCACGGGTTGTATGCCTTGTCATCGTTGGTCGACAAAAACACTATCACCATATCCACTGAAGGTTCGAAACCTCTTTTGCTGGAGGGACCGACAGAAAAAAACAACAACGTAAACAAAGACAAGTACCACTATCCGACGTTTAGAAAAAAAATAAACGTGCATTATAATATAAAAAATACCGACGATCCTGAGTCCGTGCAAGCATATTTGCTTCTAGGACACTATTCCATACCCGAATACGCCGATACAAACTTGGGTATCATATCCAAAGCTTTATCGTTGCCCGGTAATATGATTGAAGGGGATTCCAAGCAAGATCAAGTGAAACTGATTATTCGGCCCAACGACGATACCAAAGAACAGAATTGGTACGAGATAGAGAACACCACCGTAGCCGTATTGAATCCCAGAGATAAGGAACTCGCTCTCAGCAGTTCAGATACTGCCAATGAAGAAGACTTGAACGAGACAAAGAGTTTGACGCAGTCCATCGGCGTTCAGACCGATTACGATTCGAGAGACGCCGACACCACATTGAGGTGGGGCTTCGTGTTTAAATACGCTTATCAATGGATCAACCATCAAGACAACAAAGGGCTTAAACTTGCGTTTATAATATTGATGGGTGTTGTTGTGGCAATGTTCTGGTACTTAAAGAATCAGGTATGTTTTTTGTTTTCATTAAAAAAAAATCATATTTCAATATGTTCAGAAATAGTATGAAACTGTCTACCAAGTATCTTCATATTAATCTTATATATATATAAATGAATTTTTGTATGTTTGCAAAAACTTTGGCGTCTATGCGTTTAAACGCCACATGTCCGATTGCGATAAAACTTCGACAATAAATTAACTTGCTCTTCCGGGAAGAACATAGGCGTATTAAAATTAACAAACAGTGTCGAAAAAATAAAAAAAAAGTAGATTTCAATGTTTTTTACCAGTCAAACTCCCGAGTATTCCAAAACAAAAATGGCCGCTGTTTGAATTTTGACACCGATTTGTTTAGATTTCACAATTCAAATTTGATGTTCGATTGTGTTTGATTGTTTCGATTTCAGATCTGTCAGATTGTATGGTCTAAATTTTGACATTACATTTAAATGTGTTTCGTGCATTAGATGTGATTGTTTGTTTGTTGTTTTTGCGATGTTCTTAGATTAGTTCTATTTGGAATTAGAAACTGTACTCTTTTCACTTCAATTAATACTATACTATTTATATATAGAACGTCAAAAACTATTTCGTGATATTTGACAGCAAATGTAATTGTGAATTATATTACATAACGTTAGTAAGCCATTATTTTTAAATGCATGTGAATAAAGATATTATGCGTAAACTGCTACGTACATAATTCCTGTGTGCACTGTCAATACTTGATGGAAAAGCATTCTATATTTATATTTAACGGTTTTTCTCTTATTAAATGTGCTTATATAATCTCGAATGCGAAATTATTAACAAAGAGAGTTTTAAGTGATTATTTTCATGATGTTCAACGAATATTGTACAATTTAAGATTTCGACTGAAAGTGCTTGGTGGAATGTCAATATTTAATTTGAATCGTTCAAATTATATACATTCTCACAGATTACATCACTAACGGCCTGGGTTTCGCCTTTCAGCGTCTTCAGGCGTTCAAGTGCACAGATCAACTTGAACTGACGCTTAGTAAACGAATGTTTCGTGTTTATATAATGTACATTTTTGTTTTTATGTTTTGTCAACTATTATATGTAAATGCTAAGAGTATTTTGATGGCTATGCATGCATTGATTATACGTTTTAGGTTTGAAAGTCTTTTTGAACGAGGTTTTAAACCAGGGGTGGGGAACCTTTTCTTATCTAAAGGCCGCATTCATTGTTCTGATTCGACATAAGGCCGCAGCAAACATTAACTAGGGAATCTTTGGCCGGAAACAGGAATTTACGAATTTGCATAAAATAACAGAATTACAGAATTGGCCAGAAGGCCACACCAGAGTAGTCAAAAGGCTGCATGCGGCCTTAGGTTCCCCACGTCTGTTTTAAACTATTAGGTGTGTCAAGTCATATAAGTGTAGATGAATAAATATATATCTTATATTCTGGAATTCATATTTTTAAGGTTCCCATATACTACAGATTGCTAACAGTAAGAACACAATAACATTAATTTAGGTTTTTTACTATTTGTATTTGTTTTAGGCAGTTTTTTAGTGTGGCACATCTTTTTAGTAACGGTAATCATAGAACAATAATTTCGAATACGAAAAAAGACTGAACGTATGAAATAAAAGTCACACAATCATGATAAGAGTGAAATGAATGTTTGTTTGTTCGTACTTTGTGCGTTGCCACACCGATCGCCCGATTGCAATAAAACTTTTACAAACTTTTTGCTTGCACTTCCGGGAAGGTTATAAATCTTATATATAAAAATCAATGTTTGTATGTCTGCCATACAGTTCATTTTGACAACGTATGCTTCCACTTGCGCGAAGGTTATGGTACAATTAAATTACAGTAAGTGGCGCGTGTGTTGTACCATAGACAATCAGCAGCAAACGTCAAACAGACAGAAAAAGAAAGCATGCACTTCAATATACACAATTGAAACATAAACACTTTCTTTCTTCGAGTGGCATTGCAACGCTTGCCGGGTACCGGCTAGTAGTCGATAAAATAATCACTCACAAATCACAAATGTGTCCGCACTGATGTCCACTTCGCCCAATGATAGTGGTTTATATCGAACAGCACATTTTTTGACCAATGCTAACGTTTTATTTTTAATCGCATATTTCATTCGTCCAATTGGAATGGACGTCTTTTTATATTCAAAATTCAAATTTCCTGGCTTAGAACTGAAGCATCGTAATAATATTGAGAGAACTTTATTTGAAAGTTTGCATGGCTACGAGGTTTTTTAAATAATCAAATGTACTGGTCGATTTTTTGAAGCTATAATTATAGGGCTGGGAGCTGATTTGACAGATTTTGTTCAGTGTCATTGATTCGATTATTGGAAGCTATGGGTTTATTTTGCATCCGGCGTTGAAAATCTTTTTAATTTCTTACATGCATTAGGAATATTCTAATGACGGTATGGATATTTTATAGAACTATATTTAGACTTTTATTTTAAAATCTTCTACTACGAAAAATAGTTGTTAGCAAACTTAAACATTATTCAAAAATTAAGTTATTTACGAGGTCTATTTCTGCTACTACGAAAAATGATTGTTACCAAGCAAACTTAAATATTATTCCAAAATTTAAATACTGCAGGCCTGTCGATATATGCCCCGAGGTTGATTTATGCTACTACAAAAAATGATTGTTAGCAAACTTAAACATTATTCCAAAAATTAAATAATTTACGAAATTTCTGCTACTACGAAAAATAGTTGTTAGCAAACTTAAACATTATTCCAAAATTTAAATAATTTACAATTTAAATACTGCAGGGCAGGGCTGTCGATATTTGCCCTAAGATATATTTCTTTTACAATCAGAATTACTGGTTTATTCAATAAATAGGTTTGTAATTTATTTTTCACGCCAGTAAATTTTCTGACTACTTAAAAATTCAACAAAAATCCCCAGTTGAGGTCAACGGGCTTACGGCTAGTAATAGTCGATAAAATAATTACAAATCACAAATATGTTCGTTTTCATAATGTCTCCCAGTGTCTTTTTCTTCTTCTACGAAATATATTTGTTAGCGTAGTTGAACATTTCAATTATTCTAAAAATTATATTATATACAATTTAAATACTGCAGGGCTGTCGACGTATGTCCCGGGGTCTTCTTTTTTTCTCTGAAATATATTTGTTTGCACACTTGAAACATTTGCAGGGCTGTCGATATATGTCCCAGGGTCCTCTTTTTTTGAAAATGTAAAATCCAAACACTTCTAAAAGATTTTACACATTTTGTTCAAGCAAACAATATTATTAAACGCCATCTTGATGTATTTATAATGTTATGTATAATGTAGAGAAAAATAGAATCGTTCGAAAGCTTTAATAAATGTTCTTAAATAACCTTTTTGAAACATCCACACAGATAAAAGAATTTCAGCAGCTGTCACAGAGCGGCTCGAGAAATTCTAACACATCTTCTTTCAACGGAAAAATCACAGCAATATCAGAAGAGTTGGAAAATGGCTCTGTCAAAGTTGGCAAGATTGTGTTTCATCCGGAGCAAGTGTTAGGCAAAGGCTGCGAGGGGACCTTCGTTTACAGGTAATTAGCTTACGTGGCAGAATGTTCAATACCAAATTTGATATTAGAGGTCGGCAAACTACGGCCCGCTTCCTGTTTTCCTGTGACGCGAAGTTTCAACTGACGATAATGAAGGAAATCTTTCGCGTACAGGACTGATTGTTTTATTTAAATATAGCCTGGTTTGTCCTGTTACTGGTACCTCTTTACGGTTGTCAAAACAATTAGGTCTAAATATTATAAACATTGATTTTCCATGCCCTTTTGATCTATCATGTTCGCTGTTTTATTATTAACCAGTTTGAAAGATGGTGGGCGAATCTTGCAACTGCGCAGTTCCCACATAATTACCAATTGTAATTGTTACAATTGTAATTTTAAATTTACCATTGACAAACAATTTTAATGATAGAAATTACTAATTTTGAACTCCAGTATGATGAAATATTATTTCAAAATAAAACAATCACATTCATTGCATCATTTTTTATTTTTATATTGCTTAAAATACAAATAAAATAAAAATATCACTTCTTTATAAAAGTATGTATGTTGAACCGATTTTTTCAATAGAATTACTCATGTACATAAATATCTTCCAGTTTGGTTCCTGGCCCGCCGAGCTTAAAATTTTTACAATTTGGCTTTTCCGAAAAAGGTTTGCCGAACCCTGATCTAGAGTATGGGAGTTTATCATGTCTTTCTCGCAGTGTTGATCACGCTTGAATATCTTTGAATTTGTAGGCACTTATCGTAAAATCACCTGACATGTGTACTTTGTAGATTTACTGTTCTGTTTTGTAAATCACTTATTTGTATTTGTTTCAGGGGGACCTTTGAAAATCGCGACGTTGCCGTCAAACGATTGCTGCCTGAATGCTTTACGTTTGCGGATCGAGAGGTCGCTCTTTTGACAGAATCCGATGCACATGCAAATGTCGTCAGATACTTCTGCATGGAGCAAGATAAATTATTTAGGTTTGTTTGACGAATAAACATTTTGAAATAATACAAATCTCACACTTCTCATTTTTTTAATATAAATAATCTTAATTTATATGACAATAAAGCACAATGTTTAGCTGCCCACATTAACATTGCTGTGTTAAAAAACAAGTGACTCGCATGTAATCCAATTAGAATTAAACCTATCTTGCATATATTGCCATAGTGTTATTCCTGTCAATTGAACCAGTGGCGGTTCGTGAACTAAAATCTTGGGTGGGCTAGAGAAAAGTTTAGTATTGTATACTATTTACGAAATTGTTTTTCCACTTCACCTTATACATTAATCTACAAGCAAATTAACAAATACTACAACACTACTGCAAAGAATAAATTATTATATAATAAAATCAAAGCTAATTTAAGTAAGATATAATAGAATAGTAAGAACTGGACCTCAAATTCGTCTCCTTCAAAGTGAACTAACATGTACAAAAAGCCGTACTGAGGAACTGTCATCAACTGTCATACAACACAACGAGATTGGTATTTGTATGTTTGGGCTAATCTAATGTAGCCGCTGACGTCTGACCGAAGCCTGAAACTTTGAAGCAGTCGTGTACGTTTAGATGATGTTTCCGTTTACCAATGTGAATATAATACAAAAAAAATCTAATCGTGCTTGATTGCGCCCCAGTGTAAACAAAGTACTCGGGCTATATTATAGTTAGCCCGAGCCTTTGTTATTATTACGTAGGTGTCGCTAGACTGACATCACGTTGCCTGTTCTGTATGAAGTATGTATAGGGTTATTGCTTTTTTTATGTCAGCTTGAAATTGTAATACAAAACACAATCGAGAGTATTATTGTAGGTAGACATAGCATTGTCTCATATTGACAGAGGAAAATCAAAACAAAGATACTGTAATAATTTGGGAAAGGTTAGTTACGCTTATAAATGTATTTATTTTGGTCAGCGGCCGAATCGCTGTTCATTTTTATTCAGCCATCAAAAGTTTTTTTTCTACACATTTTGGGTAAAAAATGCAGGTCGGACTAAGCCCACCTAGCCCAGTACCTAGAAACGCCACTGTTAATAACGATGTGTTGTTAAAAATATGCTTTCATATCAACAGGTATATCGCTTTGGAGTTATGCGCTGCGACACTGCAAGAATATGTTCAGAAAAATCTAGAAGTCGATTATGAAATCAGTCCTTTGGAAGTGTTACAACAAGCTACGTCCGGCTTGGCACATCTTCATTCTTTGGATATCGGTAAGTGATATATAGATTTGAAAAACATTAAAAATTCCTGTTCCTGTACGAACTGATTTTGTTTGCGAATAACCTTTGACGCATCGATTCAGATCTGATACTGTAACTATCTCTTCTAGTAAAGAAAGTGATTCTGGAATTAAAAACAAGTAATTGTTATTTTTCCACAAAATGAATGAGCCAAGTTTTATTCAAATTTTGATTAGAATTTCCTTGAATTTTCGCAATTTTTTTTTACACAATTTCTGCTTTATTTGAACTGCGTTTTAGATTTATGCTTTATTACTCTGGTGCGGCCTTCTGGCCAATTCTTAAATTTATGTAAATTCTTGACATATTCTGACCGTAAATTCCTGTTTCCGGCCAAAGATTCCCTAGTCAATGTCTACTGCGGCCTTACGTTGAATCAGAAAAATGAATGCGGCCTTTAGAGAATAAAAGGTTCCCCACACCCCTGGTCTATACTGATCTTACTTTACTGGCTTTTTTTCAACATGACAATTGTGTGACTTTTTTCCAATAAATTTATTTAATTCATACTTGAACCATATACATATATAACTACTGTGTTGAGTTAAAAGTACGTACCAATGTTCCTTCTAAGGCAGAGGTCGGGGAACCGGGGTAGATTACCCCAAATGGGGTAAAAATCAAATTTTTAAAAACCTGAATTGGGAAAGTTTTTAATTAAATTTTGTTTGTTCCAATATGAGAATTTTATTTTGTAAAAATGTTTAATTTAAATTTACATTGATTGTCTCCTTCTCAAAATGAGGGAGTAATATCAACTTTATTTTGGGGTAATGGTTTAAAAAGTTCCCCGACCGCTGCTCTAAGGAGAGAGGTTAGCTGCGCAGTTAATTCAAAGGCTGTGCAGGTCAATCCAACAAATGTGCGGCATAATTTGTTATATTTGATATAAGACTATTGTCTTTTTTTTTCGTTTTGCACAATAATAAATATCATGTATATCAAGTGTATTAAATAAAATTCTCTGTTTCTATTTTTTTATACTATATAAATTATGCCCAAGTTAAGAAAATAAACAGAATGACACAAATAATTTGTTGCTAGTTTTTCACCACGTCATTCTTTACAATTAATCTTTATAGTATAAACTCAATTAAGATAAATTAATTATAAATAAAAGTATTTAATTATAGTTAAAGAACTAGCTTAAAAGGAACATTGGTCTGTACTCCTTTACGTAAAAATGGCGCCGACCTAAATGCACGTCCATACTCCTGTAAAGGTTAATTAATTATGGAATGTATTCCTAATTTTTCATAGAAAGCAGAACCATTTTCAACTGAATTTTAATACATATCTAGTTTTCTGTAAAATGTATCTATCTACCAGTATGAATAGAGTTTCATTTCTGCTTACGACAGTTTCCACTTATATTCAATTTCATTGAAAACTCATAAATCCATCTGTATATGCATTTGTGGTAAGCATGACGGTATTATTATACTTTCAGTTCATCGTGACATAAAACCGCATAACGTGCTGCTGTCTGTCCCGAGTAAGAAAAGTGCGGTGCGAGCGATGATTTCTGACTTTGGCTTGTGCAAGAAGTTGAACATTGGACGGAATAGTTTCTCGAGACGGTCCGGTGTCACAGGAACAGACGGATGGATCGCTCCCGAGATGCTCAAGGGAGAACGAACTGTTAGATCATACTTACTTTGTTACGATTACATATAGATATTTGTCTCTTCCTTACTGTGCCTCCTCCCAGTGTGGACTTATTGAGTCTTTATAGTTTTTTAAAACCGCCTTCTATCTGATTCTAATAATGGGGTTTACCGAAAGCGATTAGAAAACTAGTTATTTTGTAGCCCCCATTTAGGGATTGCAATATCAATATTCAGTGTTTTTATTACTGAAATACCGGTTAAATTAACCTTTTGAGGAGTATGGCTGCTAACGTGCGGCCAAATGTTGTATTATCTAGTATCTATTGCCATTCTTATGCTTTCAATTGAATTGTTATTATTTCTTCACATATGGATAAAAAACATAGATATCTTTAGTAGCCAAATTATTTTTATTATTTGTTGCAATAAACAAAAAAATTGTAAAAGCGTTAAATTTGTACACAAATCAGTAGCCCTACAATATCGAGCGTAAAATTACGTTTAGGCGTGATCCCCTTCCTGGAATCAATTTCAGTAGAGCGGGACTTGTCTGCAAATGAAAGCATAAAAGGATTTAGGCCCAAATTGGAAGTAATAGCTTCTTGAAAATTATTGAAAAGTAAAAATGAGTTTGTTTATTTACATTTTTAATTATGCGTTGTAAAATTATATAAAAAAAAATCCTGAAATACTATTCCATATTCTTCCCAGATTGATCAATAAATAAAAAATCCTGATTTAGTAAAAATTAACTCACTACTGAAAGTGTGAAGAATGAACCCAAATTGAATGTATAGAAATCATCAAATATTTGAATTAAACTGTTCGCGATAAATTGAAATATTTTAAATCTGCTCACAATTGTATCAATGTTGACAGGCAACAGATGTAATCAGCCTTTCAATGATGTAATATTATCCTAAGAATGTTATTTATAAAATCATCTGTCTATAATTATAATATATTTTTTAAATGACGGTATTTCATACCTGATATTGCGATACCAATAAACCGTATGTTTTTTGCTTTATTTAAACAATTTTGTTACACCGATATTGATATATTTTCGTCTTGTATTGGAATCTTTACCCTCATCTATTAATCCTTACCCGATTGGAAAGTTTGAGCAAATAATTTAAATAATCAAAAAGCTGTTCTTGCGTAACAATTTCAGTTAAGGTGATACAATATTATTTCACATACTTCATGTTCTGAGCAGACATAGTATAACAAATTCTCCTATAAATATTATTATATATTTCACACACCGAAGAAATAATAAACATGCAAGTTATGAACAATCTTTAAAATAATTACTACTGATTTCTATGATTATAAGACACAAGTTTTTATCTATTTTTATCTACGGGACTAGATAATTATTGCCGTATAGAAAAAATTTAAGTCTTTACTCTTTGATCACTTTTAAGGTGTTCACTGTCAATACTTGGTGGAATGGCATTATAATAAAAATAATAAAACATTTTTAGTACTTTTTCCACATAAAATTTATTAGATCAGGACCGGTTTCGCTCATCGCGAGCATTATCAACTGATAAGAAAAATACAAAAACAGTGATATTTATACAAATTTAAATTGAAATAAAAAGGTGTAAGCAACTATTAACAATTTAAAGGATTAGCAAATAACATTATAATTACACAAAATTAAAATGCTTAACACCCATAACAATTAAAAACTCATCATCAAAGAATAATAAATCTAAGTGGCAAACGATATCAATTATAAACACAATTAAAATTTGGGAAATTTTTACACAAAGTGAAACACTACATTACTAAAGTAAATATCCTAATGATGATTTGGTGTTTTTCCCGTTTCCAAGCAATGATGTACTTCAACAAAATCGGCAGTAATGAAGATTCTGAAAAAGACATTTTTAAAAACCATATCAATTCTTACAAAAGGAATAAATTTTGAAAAACATATAAATAATATAGAAGAGCAGTTAACATAGGTTAGAATTAGATTAATGAAACGGATATAACAAAGGTGATGATGCAAATACAACCTGTTCGTTTAATAAATTAGAGTTAGGTAAAAATTTTTGTCTATTTATTTCTAAGATCTCTTGTTTATCAAGTTTTAACGATTTATTGTTGACATGCAGGATTCTAAAGTTTTTAGAGATATCAAATGTATGCTTATTTAGGAACAAATGGTTCCCAAATGAAGATAATTCATTCCCTTTACGGGAGCAGGCTAGATGTTCTTTAAATCTGATATTAAAAGCTCTTCCCGTTTGACCAATATACCTGGCTCCACAAGAGTCGCAATCAATTAAATAAATGCCACTTTGGTTAAGAATATTAAGTTTATCTTTAGAATTTACTAAAATGCGTTGCAAGTTAAAAGAATTATAAAAAATGACATTAAAAAGGTTTTTGTTGAATTTTCTTGAAATCTTTTCTGAAACTCTACCCAGGTAGCTCAATTTCACCCACTGTTTCTCAACGGCAGGCTCCTTAATCACCAAACTAGAGCTTACATTTAGCAAAGCTAGTTTTTTGTGTTTTTTAAATAAAAGACGATCTATTAAATCCGAATCATAACCATTATTCATTGCAATTTGTTTTATCGTATTTAACTCAAGCTCGTAACTTGCTTTAGTCATCGGAATCAACAAAAGACGATGAATAAAGCAATGAAAGGTTGCTAATTTATGAGAGATATGATGTCTGGAAGAATTGTTAATGATGTTATCGCTGTATGAATCTTTTCTAAAAATACTGAAACAATGCCGATTATTAATAATCTCGATCGTTAAATCCAAAAAGTTTATTTTATTCAACCCCAACTCCATTGTAAATTGAATATGCGGGTTAACGTTATTTATAAGTTTTAAGAATTGATTAAGTTGTCTCTCTGTACCTCCCCAAAGTACTAAGATGTCATCTACGTATCTATACCAGTAAATGACATTTCTAAAGAGATCAAAATTACTGATTTTAGATTCTAAAAAATCCATGAAAAAATCAGCTAAAATAGGAGACAAAGGGCTACCCATTGCCGCTCGCGATGAGCGAAACCGGTCCTGATCTAATAAATTTTATGTGGAAAAAGTACTAAAAATGTTTTATTATTTTTATCTTTACTCTTTATTTTATTGTTTCAGACTACATCGGTGGATATTTTTTCACTGGGCTGCGTGTTTTACTATGTTCTGTCGAAGGGCACTCACCCCTTCGGAGACGTTTTGGAAAGGCAAGGAAAAATATTAAAAGGGCGATACAACCTTAACGGCCTAACGTGAGTTGGCTTGTTTGCTTTATACATACAGTTTGACTTAAATTAAATTACGTTTGATTTGAAAAGACGTTTGATTTGAATTAAAATATTTATAATGCTTTATATACACAACTTTCCGTTAAATATCCTTAGAACAGATAAAGTTCAGACAGACAAACAGGGGTTAAGTTGATATTAATCTTATATATTATGTTTTATTAACACTTGCGTGCTACTTAAATTTAGTTTTTTCGATTCCAATATATAACATAATGCGCCCAGCTTGAACATATTAATTTAAAGATAAATGGATTGTTTTTATTTGGAAAAACATATTTGGTTATATTCAGGCCAATCTCTGTGTGACTCTAGTGATTGTCAAGTAGTTTTCTATTTAAAAATATCACTCAGATTTCCTAACCGATAACTCTAAAAAGGTACAGACGCCGATTCATAGCCGCTCAAAAAAAAAATGAAATTCATCACTTGATTACTTTTTCTAATCAAATAAAATATGATAAAAATAATCACTGCTCAAATATAAATCTATTCAAGTAAAGTAGTCAAGTTTTTTAATTCAAGTGTCAAACAATGTTATGTGCATTATAATCATGGCTGTCAATTCACACAGCCTCTACAGTGGATTGTTTATTTACTTGTGATCTCTGAAGCGTGATGCATTTATTACTCCATTCAATAATTTTCAATTGTTGGTTACAATTATACACATTGTTATAATTGAAGTCTAGGATGGGGTATCTGTGTCTTGCATATTTTAAAAACGTGGCATGAGAAAGTAATCTATTTTAATTTTTTGTTAATTTACGTTTCAAGCACTTCTATGCCCGAGGAAGAAGTAGAGCTGACCGTGTGCTTGTTGAAGACTATGCTCAATTCCCGACCCTTTCAGCGTCCTACGGCTATCGTCGTCTACAAATATCCACTCTTCTGGAATAAACAAAGAATCCTTACATTCTTACAGGTAATTCAAATAACGCGTTCATTAAATTGTATTTTTGTGTAAACTTTTTTAAAACTATTTATGTTAAGTTGGCACTCCATCTTTCAATAGTCATAATAGATTTAGCAATGTTAGAAATAACCTAAATTTGAATGCTTATGTGAAACCTATCGAAAATTTCCTTTAAAACATTGCATTGCATGTAGTTGGGGTGACACAGGACAAATCAAAATATTAACCACCATTTCAGTCCACTGAAAAACAACGGGTTCATACGTTCATTAAAATACCCTGTTTATAATTTATTTTAACGTATCTTTATAGGATATAAGCGATAGAGTTGAAAAAGATCCTCCTGGAGGTCCATTAGAGCTCGGAGCTCTCGCAGTGGTCCGCGGAGATTGGCGAGCCTGTGTGGGCAATGCTGTAGCTGCCGATTTAAGAAAGTATAGATCCTACAGCGGTGACAGCGTACGAGACCTCCTGAGGGCTATGCGTAACAAGGTATACGATTGATTTATTTAAGAAGTGACCTCATTTGCAGACTATTGTCTCAAAAACTGCCATGATTCTTCTGGCCACCGACTGTTGCTGAAGAGCAAATGATACCAGTTGCGAAAGGATTTTTTTTATCCTAGAACAGTACAATTGATTTTAGCATCTATTTTTAATTTTATGAACTTTTGTGAACTATTTTTATCATACACTAGCTGACCCAACGAACTTCGTTACGCCTAAGAATCAATAAGTGTTATGTTAACTTGATAACTTGAAACATGATGACTACCGAGCCAACCTTTAGTTGTTAATTGTGCGGTGGCAAGCCAGGCAGATCCAATGAGTTTAAAAATTCAGTTGGATAGTTGGTTGCTTCGACTTCGTTTGTTACACGGTCGATAGATTTGAAGGAATGCAGTGGACCAACGATTTGATTTTAAATTGTTAAGCTTAAATGATCCACATCTTTGTTTTTCGCCGCAAGAATTGCTCGTTCACTCAACCAATTGTGATAAGATGTTTGGTAACATTTTGTTGATGAAGCCGTCCTAAAATTCGACGGAAACGAAATCAATACGTTCGATTCGTCAACAGGAACACGGTCGTTACCGACGATAGTCGAAGATCGTTTTCAAACATAAAGCGTTTTTCTCTTCTCCTTCGGGGCCGAGTTAATAATCCTCAAATTCTCATGACTATTAATTTACATGCTCCCAATTTATTCTTACGTGGGCGAAACTATGAGCAAAAACTTTTATTTCTAAAAACTTATACCTCGCTTAAGAGGTATGAGTTACCAGTTCCAAGGGCCGTTAGATTGATCAACGCATTGCCTAGAGAAGTGGACATTTTTAGTGATAGTATTTGTGAACTGTTTGTAAAGTTTTACTAATTTATTTCTTGATTTTTTATGTTGATTTTGATGTATTATGTAGTTTTATTTTATATTTTGTCTTATTATATTTTCAAGTACATGGCGAATTGGCGTCAGCTGTTATGTCATGTACTGTAATTTTAATTTCTTACAATAAATAAATAAACATATAGTCAGCAATTGCTTGGAGAAATCTTCGGCAGATGGATCGTTTAGCAATGCAACTCGCATATTTGTCGTCAGCTGAAGTTTCTTCACATAGCGCCAGAGTCAATGATTTGAGGCAAGCGTTTATTTCATCGGCAGCGGTCGATCTTGGAATGACTGGTAGTGTTTGGCGGAAATCGCCAAATAGTAGAATCATTGCGCCTCCAAAAGATCTTGAGTCATTGCACAGATCTTTAATAGTTCGATTGAGTGCTTCCAATGCGCATTTGTGCGCCATTGTCCATTCATCCCAGGTGATGATTGTATTTGCCACCAAAAAATTTGCCATTGCTGAGTGTTTCGCAATCTTGCATGTCGGTTTTTTAATGGTTTGAAGATTTAACAGCAATTTCAACGCTGAATAAGCCGTTCGGCATCCTTCTATCTACGTGGCTGCTATGCCAGAAGAAGAAACTGCTACAGCAATTTTTTTATCTCGCATGAACAGTGGCCATAATCAATGACATGAAGAATGTCTTCCCAGCTCCACCGGGCGCATCGAGGAAAAATAAGCCACCATTTCCATCATCAATTACCTTCATTAACGTATCGCTAATTTCCTTCTGTTGAGGGTTCAACAGTGGTACATTCGTTCAAACTGATTGGTTCAATGCATCTCGATCATATTCACGTTCACGTTCCGATTCTCGATTGAAAGCGTCGTTCATTCCACGATCTGGCGTTGGCATTCCTAACTTGACTACCAAACTGCCGCACATGAGGTAACACATGTCTTCGATCTAAAGCAAAGCCTGGTTATGTATCTCTTCATTCACCTCGAGATCGGGATTCCCCAAACTGACACGAATTCGATGCAAAATGTATTCAGACATGTCATCCTTGTACTTGTTCCACAGTTCACGGGGATTCGATGGGAAGCATGTCAAAATAATGATAGAAAATAATGTGCGTATCTGACTTGGAGATTCAGAAACAATTTCTTCAGCGATTGTAATGAGTATCATTTTCAAGCAAATTGAGCTGTTGACATGCAAGTAGAAGCATACGTCATTTTTCGGATGAACTGTGTAAATGCGACCAAGAGCATCAGTAATCATTCGGATGAGCAGGAACCGCATCGCCATGCTTTCGACGTTAAAATTTCTTCGATGTAGCTTTCCAAGTGTAATAACGTGGCATCTCAAAGTAGAGCAACGTTCGTGCAAACAGCGTAATATTGTTGTCAAAAAAAATATCACACCTAATTATAAACATAACCTTATTTCAATATTATCCGATTTTATTTCGTTTTCATTTTATATCATCGATTTGTTTTATTCTAATCCATACTCTAAATTTAATTATTTAGAAGTCAATCGTATGCAAAAGAAGCAGAAACAAATGAATTTTGGAAAAATTGCCACCTAGCGGATGAAATCTGCATACAAACGACATTTTCATTATTTCAAGGTGTTCGCCATTTGAAAACTGTATGAGAATATTAATTTTCTTCATAATTTCTTTGCCGTGATATTTTTCCGATGTTTTAATGCTTATTCTGCTATTCTAGGCGGATACGAATTTAATAAAACAAAGATCATTAAAATCCGAGCTGTTATTCTCGAGATATACGTGGTGTAACAAACCCCACTTTCTTTTATATATATAGATATAGATTAGATGTCCTGGGGTAATTGAAAATCTGGAATTGATTAATACTCTTAAACTTCTTAATTACTGAAATAATATAATTTACTTGAGATTTTGTTCACTTTTAATGTGCTCACTGTCAATACTTGGTGGAAAGGCATTATATTACGAACAACACAATATTCCTTTGTACTTTTTTCACTTTTATTTAATATGTCAGTTAATAAAAGTGGAAACAGGTATAATAGAATATTGTGTTTTTCTTAATTTTAAGACTTTGTATTCTATTGTGATAAAAATCTGATTATCTAAAAAAAATACCTACTTTGTTCTTTTATAATTTCAGAAACATCATTACAGGGAACTCACATTGGAGGCGCAGACCAGCTTGGGTATTATTCCTGACGGTTTCACCTTGTATTGGTTGAGCAGGTTTCCCCGCCTTCTATTGCACGCGTGGCTTCAAATGCAGACATTAAAAGACGAAAGCATATTCAAATCTTACTACGATCCGACATATATATTCGATAATCATTATATTTTAAAAGAGGTAGAATTCAATAATATAAAACTATTCAATACAGAAAAGCCAATCGAGGGCAATAATCTGTTTATCAAAAGCAAAAATTACTACGATAATAATAGTCCACAAAAAATGAAATATAAAATCGACAATAGCAAATTTAACCGGCCCAATGCTGTTGAAGATTGGAGAGCGACTCCGCGTACCGATTTTAAAAACCCTGACGAAGCAACTAATAGTAAGTTAAACGTAAACGATAGGCCAGACTTCAGCAGGAGGTCTCCGGTTCGATCTCCGGAAAACAGAGATATTAATAGATATAATGAAGACGGAAACGGAGAAGTTAAAATGTCTCCTAACCGCAATAAAAAAACGAACGCGTATAGAAATAAAAGTAATGCACAACAAACGGACTCGGGTTTAAATAATCAATCGGAAGAACCAGTGAATAAAGTCAGGAACAAGCGTAAAAAAGAAGAAACACCTCTCGTTTGGACACTGCCCAATCAATCTCCAGCCAAAGATTGGAACACTGATACTTGAGCTCTTCTTTTTAGTTGTAAATAAGATCCTCGATCACAAAACCAGTGTTTATTGAATTCTGCTGATTATGAAACATGCGGACTCGTAATTTGAATGAATGTCATGATAAAAGCTTAACGCCGGTATTAAATGAAATAACAGTGATTCTTAATGGGGATGTTTTATCTATTTTGGAACATTCAAGTGGCATATTTGCATATTGAGATTATGCAATCATTCATCGCTGTCAATTCTTGTGATACAGTTGCATCTATTTTATCTGTGTCGTCTGCATTTAAAATAAATAACAATATTAATCTTTATTTTAATAAAGCAGAAGAAGTCTTATTAATTACAATATTCTATTGAGTATTTATAATTTGTTTTTGTAACTTTTACAGATCAAGAATTGGGTTTATTCAATATTCGGTAAGGTCAATGTCAAATTTGATTTTTTCAATTTCAATTTGAGATCCAAGACATGGGTGTTTGTGAAGTCAATTCTCCTTGAGTTAATCTCATGTGACGTTCAAAAATTCTCATCGAGTATATCTCGTATGATCTCTCAACTTCAAACTATTTGACGCATTGGCGTAAGCTGTAATGTAATTTTTTTTTTTTTAATAATTTAAATTATCATAATACAATAATAAATCGATTGACTCGAATATTAGTTTTCATTCCATTATATTTAATAGAAAATCAAATACAATGGAATATTTATAATGCAGTAAAAGTGATCTAAAATAATCTAAGAAAAAAAAATATAATGGTGGTGTGAATAAGGCGACAAAATAAAATTGTACCAATCATTATGGTTTAGGACGGATTTACCACGGCTATGAATAATTTAACAACAATTTAAACAACTAATTATATAATATCAATAGTTATTGGCTTAGATCATAGGTGTGGAATGCTGCATTAAATTGACTGTAATATATTGGTGTTATTTAGTAAATTAATGAAAAATTTCAATTCAGTTAAAGAGCCACACTTGAGGACCTGAAGATTGGACTTTTGCACAGGCACTCCCCACCCTTGGCTTAGATATTTTCCATGTTTCATAATATACAAGAAGAGCTTTATAAATACTTGATAAAAAAAAGGTTTTTGTCTACTAAATTATAAATTACTTGTGTGCAATGAAACTTAGTTGAACTATTGTGATAAAATGATTCTTTGCTAATTGAGTATGTAATTCCTAAAAACCTAATTTTTCATTGAAAAAACTTACTTTTAGAATAATCTGCAAGCTACTTACTAGAGAGCTAACAAAATGTTATGAGATCATGTCTTCTTTGATCGTACATGAAGTGTGCTACAAGAGGTTTCATGTAATGGGTAGTAAAAATTGTCATCAGTAAAATTGCTCGTTAATTGATCCAACTAAGAATTAATATCACAATTAATATACTTGTAATGGTAATAAAAGAAATTTGAAATGTTCTCAATGGATTTTGCTGTAACTTTAACAAACTTCGCAAAATAGTAACCCATCGGTTTTATTGAATGGTTTTTGAATCAAGCTTATATTATTGATGAATCGCTTTCATTATTTAATTTATTATTTTGTTTCTCTTTCGGTCTAAGGGTATGTGACAATATTTTGACTATAGGCGATTTTGTGTCATTCCAAATATAGAAAAAATCATAATTACTGTGAATATGAATAAAAAATAACATTTGGAAATTATGTGCCAAAACAATTCTTAGTACATTAAAAATACTCGGTTTGTTTACTAAAAAGCTATCACAGTTTGTTTTGCTATTAATTTTCTCTTACTGTTTGCTGATATTTATTATTTGTATTATTTGTAAAAGTTTTTTTATGTTTGGGACGAAATAGTGGTATTTACATACATGAGTGTAATTTTATTAAAATTGTAAAAATAACTGTTTTGATGTGATAAAAAGTATATAAACATTAATAATTTTAATGTTGAAAAAAGACTAGAAAATTTAACATAATCTTACGAAAATCACAAATCATAAAATTTATCATTTGAATTTTATACGTTTTTATATTATAATTAATTATTCATAACCCAAGTTTTGGTTTTTTCACACTTTAGGCCTCAGTTTATAATAAACGCTGTAGGCCACACATAACATGGGGTCATACGAGACCAATGAACTGGTACGGTCTTTTTATCACACTGCATCTAGCGTCAAGATGCCTAGACACCTAGCATCAGGTAATGCTGTATGCGGTCGACAGTGTTAATTATAGACCGGGGCCTTAGATTTAAGAGTTTCATATTGCATCCTAAGTCGCTAGTATTAATTTATCATGCTGTAAATATGGCTTGGTCATGTGCTGAAAATGCAAATCCCTCCAATTTCTTCTATCAATTGAATGAATGCATTACATCACCTTGGAAAGTCGATCATTCATAGGATATACTAAGCACCGTATGTTGCTCTTAATAAGAAGTGGACAAAACGAATAAAAAAGAATGGCTTAATTATTGTCCTTAATCACAGGTGAGGTATAAATTTTCAACAGAATTCATCCATTGTTAGAATGGAGATAATCTATGTTTAACGTTTTTTTTTATTTCTTACAATTAATATTATGTTTAAGTAAGACAGAATCGACTCCTTTGGTCTAAACATGTACAATAAGTTTACAGTCGTGTACCAAACACAACAAAAAAAACACTACCAATAGGATTAAATATTTTTTATACTTAATATGCTTTATTAATATTATTTTTATTTCTATTCTTAAATTTATAATTAGTACCGAAGAGCATAAACGCTATATCACTATTGCACTATAATTTGTGTATCACTTTTGGTGAAAGCATGTATTATATCATTACTAATATGAACTATGCTACAAATCCCTGTAACTTTTGATAGATTATTTAATAATTGGTCATAATGTATTATGTAGTTTTAGTATTATGTTCCACAATAAGTTTTTTGGTATCTTATCCTCGGAACTAGGATGCTTGTTAGAATGCCGAAAGAGCTCAGGTATATTTTATTTGTCTCGCCGAACTCAATACTCGACTCTTGTTTACCTGTTACGATAGTTGCCATATCAATCAATAAACTTAAAATTCATCTAATTTCACAATAAATTGCAAGCTATATTTTTTATTTGAATTACTTGTTCGTAACCCGCATGAGATTAATCCGAATGATTAATGTGAATGAAAAATATTTACCTAATAGGTAAACAGCTCATCAAATAGTCAAACTTGTCGTTCATGGAACAGGTAAAATTGACTTTATTTCCGTTAGATGAATTTTTCCAAAATGATTTTTGAAATAACATAATTAATCGCAGTGTTTTGAAATAATATATTGACATAATGAAAGTGACAAGATGATAAATAGATGCCATTTTAAATTTGTCACACACATTAGTTTAAAAAATACATGAAATAACTTGTTTCATCATATATGTAGTTATATAAATCACTATTTTAACAAACAGTTTGTCTATCTTTTAATTTCACAAGGTAACCATATTTTTATATATCTATTCTTATTTTATAAGAGTATGTGTTCATTTATTTAACGTATATTTAAGGGTATTATTTGCAAACCTGGCTCATTCCAAAATTGTTGAAACATGAACCATAATTTAGTAGGTAAAATATTTTTTAAATATTTTTAGTGATCAGTCTCAAACATGGCTTGAAAACATCGAAAATATCATTCCAAAGTAATGTAAAACTAAAAATACTTTTAAAATGTACATTGTTTTTCAAAATGAAATTCAAGTTTCATTTTTTAACCATTTTGGAATGAGCCGTGTTTGCAAATAATACCTTCATTTATTATCTTTACTTTTTAATGATTTGTATTATTGGCTTAGGTGGCTTACTTTGTGCAAAGCAAATTTATCACAAGCATAATATTTTTTTTTTTATTGGAATTTTATCTTTGCATTCCAGATATTACTACTACATTAATAATTAATTTAAAATAGATTTGTAAAACTCGCTTGCTAATGATTAGAGAACGAAAAAAGAGGCTTATGCCATAAAAAGTTTATAAATTTTGCAAATTTCAATAAATTATTATAGTAGCTCAATGATTGAGTTAACTATAAATCAAAAAATTGTAGTCAATATTTGGTGGATTAATATTTTAAGATATGAAACATATTTAATGTGGACAATTCGAGGGTTAATTGTACTTTTTTATGATAATGTCATGACATAAATGCTAAAAAATATTTTTTTTAAAGTAACTTTAAATATAAAATTAATATAATGCCTGTTGCTCGATAATAGCCAAATTTTCCAAAACATAATATATATTAGCCATCATAGGCGTTAAACACAACTTTCTATAAATCCTTTTTTTTAAAACACAATTGATTTCTAAAGCTACGTAATAATCTACAATAGTAAGATTTAAATGCAACCACAACCATCAACTGAACTTCCATAATGATAAAGTTAAAATTGTAAAATGTTGCCCGCTGTGGTCTAGTTGGTTAGAGCTTGCTTTACCGATCAGGCGGGTCTGGGTTCGATTCCCGGTAAGATCAATGTCAAATTGGATTTTTTTCATTTTTAATTTGAGATCTAAGAAGACATGGGTGTTTGTGAAGTCAATTCTCCTCGAGTTAATCTCATGTGACTTTCAAAAATTCTCATCGAGTATATCTCGTATGATCTTTCAATTTCAAAATATTTGACGCATTGGCGTAAGCTGTAATGTCAAATATTTTTTTTTAAATTAAAAAAAAAAAAATTCTCAGATCTAAATTTACTTGTCAAATTTTGAGACCTTGGGCTTGCTGTTTCTTTTCTCATAAAATTGAATTACTTTGTTAAAATGATTCTTCAGTCTGTTTTGAGTAATTCAATGCAATAGATTTTCTTTTATTATGAATATTTTTAATTAGAACCCAACAATAACATACATTTTTTTAACAACCTATAAAATTTGTAGTTGTCTAAAAGTGACTCAAAAAACTCTGGATTTTCCCCATTTACCTTTCCGTGACCGATTAAACCAGTTCTGTTTCAAATAAATATTACTCCACCGAGAATTAAGTAGAAACAATGATAATATAAGAAAAAAGTCTTTTTTAACAAGGATGTTTTTTTTTTTATAAAGTTTCAAAATTATTGTTTTATTGTAATATATATGTAATGTTTTCTTGTAAATATCGGTGCTGTGATAATCTTTAAGGATTAAGTTAAGAAAATTGTTTTGTTTTATTGCATATTTCATTAAGAAAATGTTTTAAAAAAATATATAAATATTTTTATATAAAATTTCTAATGTAAATAACTAGTTCTATTAATGGAGTCGGTCATACATTAATATATTTTGCACAAATAAATAATTATAAAAACCCACATTAATCTTTTATATAGTTATATTACTTTTTCTTAGACATAGGAATGAAAAATGGAGGCTGGAAAGCACACTGGTGCACAACATGCTAGTAAAATAAGTTTATTATTAATTTATACTTCAGTTCTTAATAACTTCTTTATTTTGCCGAATGGTTTGTTTCTTTACAGGAGTCTAACATAATAGAAAATGTGAAATCAACAAGCCAGTAGATTATATAGTCATTTTTTAATGGGCATAATATCGACTGTGGAAAGGAAAAAGGACGTAACCCTCAATTTTCCAAAACAGCTTTTTTTCGATATCAGAATGTATACAACTTGACACACATTCTATCAAAAGGATGGAAGCTGAAAATACCGAATAAGTGTCTAAATTTAGCTTTTAAGTTTGAAATTAAAACCAAGAAAAAACACTGAAATAAAGGTTTTTCCGAGACAATTTCTTTGATTAATATTAAGTTATGTCAAATAAACACCAGTTTAGAAGTTTCCGTGCACTTCAAGGTTGTATATAATTCATAATTTGCATATGTCACAAAATCATCAAAACACGTTTTTAGCGCCTCCTGTAAAATTTGATGTGTGGGTTACGTCCTTTTTCCTTTCCATAATCGATATATTTTGTGAGAATAACAATTCATCAAAATTTTTTTGTTAACTGTGTTGAATTTATTTAGAATGTGAACAAAGGATTTCGTTTTGAAATATAAAGGTAGTGTCAGGGTGTTCAAATATACCCAAATAGTGAAATTTCCGTTTCCGTTCTATATTCTAAGTGAAAAAGGATATATTTGGTCTAGGAAAATACAATGAAACATTTTCCCGAGTGGGCAAATATGTATTCAAAAATAATCTTTTAGGCCTTAAAAAGGCTATACTTATTATAATAACAATTATAGCACGGCTGAGGAGTTGTGTAAAAAAAAGACAACTCTGACTCCAAAGAAATTTTCCAATAATTTCATTTTAACTTTTATATCAGAACATCTTCAGTCAGCCAAACATGCAATGTGAGCACTGGACTATTGTGGTTTGAATACACATTAAATATATTTTTGTTAAATGGGTCGCTCGTTTTTCACGACTCAGACACCACAGCCCTAGATTATAGTTGTTGTCTCTGGTCATATTTACGTTAAACCTTTTCACACTACTGCTTACTAAATTGATTTCTGATGAATGTTTTGTCATTCACAAACAAAATAACAACTATTGATTTAGTGAATAAGCATGAATCAAGTTACACGATTGAAATTTAAAAAGGTATATTTGATCGGTGTTCTTCTGATGATGGATCATGAACTTTTGTATTGTCATGTCATATTGTCTATCAATCTAATATTTCAGTTAAAATAGTAACAATTTTATTGACACTGTAAAAATATTATTTGAAATTTGAATCACCTTATTTACAAGACAATTAAGATTCACTCAAAATATCATTTTCTTGAATGACTATTGGCACATTAATTTTTTATGACTTTTGTATCTTTATTGCGTATGCATTGACTGTTAGATATCTCAAAAAGCATTTTGCAACAATTTCTTTGTGTGGGTTATTCACCTTGTCAAAAGATAATGTGTGTTACTTCGGAGATAAATAAATTTGAGCTTTATTTGTGTACTTTTTTTAAGAAAATAACATTTTAATTCTATGTATTTTGTGATTGTTTGAATAAAAAATATTTAAATTTCAATCTGTTGTTTCTATCATCCATTGAAAATGTTCACCGCTCATTAATCCTGTTTTTCACTGAGTTTATTCAAATTGCATGAATTCTTTAAAGATTAGATAGCAGTTTTAGTTATATATTGTAGAACATTAGAAAGAAAAAATGTTTTTTACTTAGACATAATTTCAAATGAATGTAGTTCAAGCCATTCTTTTTGCATAAAGAATAATTTTTATAAGGTTATATTTCCAAGTGTTATTTAAAATAGTGAAAAATATATAAATTCATTACTTTGGTCGGAACAGCATTACCATATAAAGCACTGATTTTAGAGGTGGGGGAAATCTTTTTCCACCATTTTCACAGGCCTGTCTTAAAACTTAAAAACCACTAGTCTTAAATTATTTGTTCAGAAATGATTTAGGCACTGTGTGGAGGCCATATACTCCAAGGGAGAAAATATGGTCAAGGAAGAAATATATATAATACCCACTACCGGCAGAAGGCGACTGGTACCATTGCCGACTGTGGAAAACTGCAAGTTTTAAACAAAAAGGGAAAATAAATGCACAAACATTCGTTTTGTAAATTTTAATATTTAAAAAGTAGTTTCATTTCATGAAATAAAAATAATACCTAGTTAAATTTGAAACAATTCTCTTTTACCATACCATAGAGAAGAATTGCAGAATATAATTATGTTTACGAAATTTGTCTTTTCTTCATTATTAAGCATCATATTTTTGTTGTAATCAACTAGCCTTAAATTACAGTTATTGTCAGTACACGTTGACTAGTAGTGAATATAATTGAATCACATTTTTTTAATTAAGAGTCCTAAGAAATGTAAATCAATGTGTTGTAGGAATCAAAGTGCAATGGGGATAGTAATATTTTCGATACTAAAATTAACTAACCGAAAATTACTTATAGTCATTTTTAATAATGATGGAAACTTTTATTCTTTTGAATATTATTTTGAATAAAAAATTTAAAAAAAATTCATTATGCATTAATTCTGTTTGAAAGGAAAAGAGCGTTGTCTTAAAAAAAAAGTTGCATATGCCATAATAACTACAATGCAAATTTGTGTAAAGGAGAAACAGGACCAGTCAAATCAGGGTAGCTGAATTAGTAAATTTCACATTGAAAAATCACAGTTTACATCTAAGTTTATATAAAAACAAATCTCATTTTGGTTCACCTGAAAAACCGATTTAAGACTGAACACTGTTTTCCTTTCGCACACAAAATTTTGTAATTATTGTAAATGATCAGTCGGCATAGAACTAAGAAAGTTGAACTTTTAATCATAACAAATATGAAAAGAACATTTGGTGATGAAGCCTACATCGGGTATATATTTCTGAACTTCTAAGATGAGATGTCTTTCATGTTGAAAGAAAATAATATTGATATAGTGAAAATAACAGATTTTACAATAGCAATTAAAGAAGAACTTTGTAGAGAATTTATAAATTGGTTATTTACTTTACTTTATTATGGTGATTTATTAGTTTCAAATAGGCGTCAACTGATTTATTACACTTAATAATTTATAACATAAACTTACTACAAAAATAATTACTCACTGGGTTAAAAGAAACAGATAAAAACCTTATCAATTACAACATAGTGGCAAACGTATATGTGGCAATAAATTATACCATCACATGTGCAAATTTAAAGCCGAGATATGGTATTGGGCAGTGTTCCCTCTAAGCTGTGCGCGCACAAAAATTACATCACCTATATCATCACCAGAATAGATTAATTGACATTAAATAGTGTTTTTAATTATTATCATTATTAAAAATCAACCTTTTGGTTTAGTAGATCTAAATACCGTTATGTGGCGCACAAATCTTTTTATTTCTTATCAAAGTTGCACAGCTTATAATTTTTGCGCACATAACCTTCCGAAAATTAGAGGGAACATTGGTATTGGGTATAAAATAATTATATTTGATGGAAATGATCAACTGAGTAATAAATAAAAATATGTTCGGTGCAACTTAAGTGAACTATAAATATGACGCAACTTACTTGGAAGTAGTTAAAGCTACATTTAATATGCAGGCAGTTCAATTATCAACCATTCGTTTACTATAATATAATTATTTAAATTAATATATTAATTTGCATCATCTAATCTTAATTATATTATATTTAAAAAATATATTCAATATCGCTTCAGTTTATATAAATAGTTTGCTATTCTCATACGTCTCGTATGTTAAAACAATATTAAAATCATAATTAATATAACAACAGGCTAAAAAAAGCATTACAAAATTGTCCTTTTAAATGGCATGGCACTTCTTGAATGTCCTCTACTTATGCAGTTTTGTAGTCATGCTGATGAGAATTTAAAAAATTTAAAATTTTGATATTTAGAAAATAGTCAACGCATCACAGCAAATCTCTGATACATGCGCCATACTCCTGAATCGTAGCCGGGCTGCCGGTGTCGTAGACAGAAATGGAGGCATTTTCAAGTTAAGAGAGAGTGAATAAAAATTATTTAACTATCATATAATTTACAAACTAAATATATACTGAAATTTAAGTATTCCTTGACTTATGCTAAATACTTCAGAATACATTAACCGTGTAAGTAGAGGACCCAATGTATTCATAAAATTATTGTAGATTTACACATTATTTTTGAGTATTTATAGAAATTGTATATTTATTTACAGAGATAAAACAAAAAAATCTCCACTGCTTTTATTGATAATCATAAGATTAATATCTTAGTAAAAGCTAAGCGGGAAAAGCAGCATCAAAATACAACAGATGAAAGGGAAATTGGAGCACGGCTCCACCAGAATTTGATGTATAGATCAATCAAATAATATCTTTGTAATTATAGCGTTGGTTATGTAGTAGAGTGGTCAATATTGTTCCTGTAGCTTGTGGAATGCAAGTTCTTTTAAAAAAAAATCTCTTGTGCTGACGTACTGTACTCAAAATACTGTATTCTGATTTTTGTATATTAAGAATGTTGTATTATGACACTATCTATTGTAAACATGCTCACATTGTGACACAAAAATAAAGAGCATGAATTCAACACAAAATTAAGACTATTTTGAACGTTATGATATAATTCAGTGTGGAGAAACAGCCGCGTAAAGGCATCATGGCCATAATTTGTAAAAATCTTGCAATGCGGTTATGGTATTTGTTATTATAGCTAAAAAAATCCAAGTCATATTTCCATCCATGAGACCTGCCTCCTAATCTCACAAGATTAAGAGCACACTTTACAAACCTCTTGTAAAGCAAGTTCTCACCTATGGATCAGAAACCTGGAAACTAGCTCTATGAAGTGAACAGGCCCTAAATATTTCAAAAGAAAAATCTAACCCTTTATTATGGATCAGTCAGGGATAGAAAGATTGGAGAATGCTGAGCGCATCAGTCTGTACAAAGATTGCAGTGCAATCGTTTAATTAACCTTTAAACGCCCAGCGGTTCATATAGGGTCTGCAGATTTTCGTTGTTCGCTGCCCCTAAAGGGACAAGCGAGTATGGCGAGTTTCGAAAAAAGATTGCATTGATTTGCAATAACAATATGCAAACTATAGATATTACATTAAATAAGTAATGAATTCAAATGAGATATAGTTATTTTGCAAAAAACTACTTGCGCAGTGAACTACTCCTAATGCCTGAAGCGCGCAGGCGGATAAAGATTAAGATTAGTAGGGTACGCTGGCTATGACACATACACAATATGAAAGACAATAGACCGAGAATAAACAGTGTTGTCCGGTTATCCAATAGAGCACAGAAGAATAGGCTGAACGGACGGAGCTGTGAATGACTGTCGCTTGCTTGGGAGCTGTGCTAGAGAACAGCCACTTTGGATAGAGAGGTGTAGATTGCTGTAGGCAGCCAGGATTCACCCTGGTTTTTCCTGCACTTGATTATGATGACGTCACTACATTTTTCATTAAATTGGAATTTAAACTTTGGATTCCCGCTGATAGAAATATTCTGCATTTAAGATGAAATCATAATGTACTAAAACCAATAATTAACATTACTAAAACATGTTATATAATAATAGTTAGAATTTAAAAAAAACACATTTTATTTTTTAATCATATCTGTGTGAGAAAGAAAAAAGGCATGTCTAATATAAGTAATTTTCAAGAGAGCCTTAACAATATTTGTGTAATTGAGAACTTTCTTATTAAATGTTATGTTTGAATGTAAAATTAACTAATTTAACCTAGTTGATTAAACTAGTTTTTAAACATTATATTTTAGCATGTCCAACTCATTATTTAAATTATATAATTTAATGCCTTCTCCATATCGAAATAGTAGCCTTCAATTTTGATATAATTACTCTACTTAACAACGCGTACAATTAATTGTTTCCGCAAATGTGAAATTGTTTTTGAAAAATCAGATCTAAAAACTACTACAAAGCTACCTTCACATGTCGTTTGAGTGATTATCACAAAAAAATCAAAAGCACATTGTCTGTTGTAGGTAAACTAAGATTTTCAAGGATGAGTGCATAAATTAGTATAATGTAACTTAAAATATTTCGAATTCATCAAACTACCTCACTCTACCCACTCGCCCACAGACATCTGAGTAAATAAATAAATTTATTTTCACGAGTCTTTTTAAGAGATATAAAATTGTTTTATCATTAAATGCTTGTTATTTGTCATTTATTTCCACCATCCTCTCTAATATGTTATGTTCCAAATTCACCGCACAAGTTCAACAATTTATTGCTCCGTACGTATTCTACATTTTCTATATGTTTTAGTTTCGCAACTAAATTTATCACTGGGAAAAATTATAATAAAAAAATACAGACTTCTAAAGAAATACTTTTTTGTCATCGTTTTGTAAGTTTCACCGATTTTTGTTTTTTAATTTTTATAAAGATAACATGTTTTTTAATAAGCCAATGTTATACGTTAGATATTAGCTACTGGCTCTCTTATTCTGTTCTCTCTCTAACAGAGTAATGATAGATAAAAAGACACGCTGTTTGGCCTCATCCAAAGGGGTATTTCCTAAAATGTTTTTTGTCACGATACAAGAACCGTTATCAACTAATAACTTCACAATATCAAGACTACCGACTGTACATGCCAGATGCATAGCCGTATTGCCGATGGAATCTTTCATATTCAAGTTTGCACCGTGCTTAACGAGGAGACTTACGATCGAAAGCCTACTCTCTTGTGCAGCCAAATGCGTGGCAGTCCAACCATTTTTGTTCTGAATATTGACACTCGCATCGTTTTCTACTAATACTTTACATATTTCTAATCTACCGCACCGCGCGGCAATGTGAAGTGCAGTGTTTCCGTCAGTGTCACACATGCTCAAATTAAATTTATTTTCTGGCAGAGGATAATCGGTTTCCACCGCTCCGCCGCATTCTTTACATCGGCACAGTGGATGACAAGATTTAGAATTTGTCTCGGTAGATTTTTCTTCTCCAGAATCAGACTTCTTGCTCATCTCTAACTGCATATAAAAACAAGCCAATTTTGTATCACCGAAAGTAATAGCTCGGAATAATCGTTCCACTTGACGAATAGTTACAGTGGAAAGTAGTTTTATATTTTCGATAGTAGTTGATGTACTACTTTTTCTGTTAAGGTTATCACAATTTTTACTGGGTTCAATTAATAATCCGTTACCTTTATCTCGCATGTCGAGTCTGAACGCAGCTTTGCGATAGTTAATAGCTTTACCTTTATTATTACCGGTATTATGCCTCGGCACCATCACAAAGTTGTCCATATTGCTTAGAGAATTAGAAATAAGTAATTTCATTATAAGGCGGTTGTGCGCTATATCAACGGAAGTCTTTCCTTTATTATTTTTTATCGACGGATCTGCGTTGTATTCTAAAAGTAGTTTCACTATATTTTCATATCCCCATTTGGATGCTAAATGCAGAGGAGTGTCTCCATTATCATTTTTACAATCAATAATTAAATGCATCGCGCAGTTCTCGCTGAAATAAATTAAAGCTTTCACGCAAGAGCCGTGCCCGTTATTGCAAGCCAAATGCAGGGATGTGTTTTTGTCCATATTTTTCTTATTAATGTCGGCTCCCGCGTGGAGAACGAGAAGTAAAGCATTTTGGTGACCTCTCGAAGCCGCATAGTGGAGAGGTATTGACCCGTTAAAATCGCCGGCATCTACTAGCGCCCCCATTTCCAGTAACAATTCGACGATTTGCGGTTTACCGTAAATACAAGCTATGTGTAATACGGTGAAGCCGTGTCCGTTGCACGATAAGACAGTCGGGGACGTTTGTAACAGCGTTTTGGACAAAACGCGACAGCATTTCTGGCACGTGCATAAAGGATGACATAGTTCGTGAGGTTTTTCACAGTCGTCATCGTTTAGTAACTCTTCTAAAGAAATGTTTTTAGTAAGCCTCAAGTTTGAAGAATTGTCCACACTATCCTCCGACGACATTAGTTGACTATCTGGCCTTTTCTTTTTCAATAATTTACCATTCCTTTCCAAGATTTCTTTTACTTTATCTAAATTATTCAATTTAACTTGTTCGAATAGATATTCAATGCCATCAGTGTGGCCATTTGAGAAAGAAGAGTCGGAAGAGTCCGCTGTTCTGTTTCGGTTAGTGACCATTTGAAAATTTTCATTCATGTAATCATCCTCGAGTGTAAACTGCGATTCAGGTAAACTGGAACCTGTCAACATCCCACTTTGAATGTGTTCAATGACAGCTTCCATTGTGGAAATATAAAAGCTAATTTCGTCAGCTTGAAAGTACGATTGAACACTAAATCTTAAATGTTTCATAAAGCTCAAATTTGCTATCCAATTTGGCAATCCTGATTTAATAACTAAAAAGATTAAAACCGGTAGTAGTTCATCTGTTGTAATGTACGCTTGCCCAACAGTGGATGTGGAATGGTTTTCTGATTTATTCAAGGCGCCTATCGTGCTTTTGATACAATTGACTTTTTCCAAAACCGTACTGAAGCTCTGAATTCTAGAGAGGTTTCGTTTCGAAGACGGAATACAGTGATTAAAATCATTCTTGACATCCAGATCTCGAAGTTGGATCTCGGTTAGGTTACGTATGATTTTATTCAGTGTAGAATCTTCGTACGCCGTACACGTTCCTATCGCATCGAAAACTTCAGTAAATATTCCATGATGCATGTAAGTTTCCACAGCCAATTTCACATTATCCATAACATTTTTGCTGATCCGTGATCTATCTTTCAATCGCTTATTTTTGAAAGCGATCTGCAAACAGTTTGTGTAAAGATTTCCGACAGAATCTTTCACTTCATTGAGAGATGCGTAACTTTTATTTGTAAAATCTCTTTTAAAATATCCAATAGCGGTATCCATATTCTCCAGGACGTCTTTCCCTAAGCTTTCTGTCCATAAAAATTCTATACAATCACTTAAGCACGACAAAACGATGTAATTAGATCCGCAGTTTCCTTTTGGTTCAAAAGATGGCACGAGAGGAGACTCTATACACCAAATTTTGTATTTTAAATTGTCATCAGTATAAAACGTCTCCTCGAACAAAATGTGTATCTCTAGAGGCGGTCCCGCATCGGATTGGTCGACAGATATGACTTTGTTTATAACTCTGACAGGTTTCTCTGTGAGGGTAATGAAGTGTGTTATCGGTAATTCTTCATTACAAACAAGAATGTGACCCAGAAAATCTTGGTCCATAAATAAATGCGTTGAAAACGATCCAATTCTCGGTACGCACAGAGTCCAACCGTTAGATATGCACTGTTCTAAGAGATCGCCGTGTTCGCTTTGCAGCTCCTTGTAAAAAGGATTTTGGTATAGGTCTTCATCGTAGCCTGCATCCATAGTCGTTTCTTAAGGCATAAATTCAAATTTTTGAATACAAATAGCCTTGTTTAGTATCCGGTGCAAAAAACACAGTTGTGATTAGAAGTAATCAATACTCATTGTTTTTATTGTTGTAAGAGATAATTTTTTGTTATCAACATTGCTGTCAAAATCATGACCGTCATGACAGTCGTGTTTTTGTAGGGATAATATTGCCACACGTTAATGCATTAAATATAAATATTAATATTAAAATAAATAATGGATTTAGATTACAGTGAATATGAAAACAGATGAATTATAATATTTTTTGAGTTATATTTTATTATATTTTATTATTCATTTTATTTTTAATCAGGTACTTGAAATAGTTTTGAAAAGTACATCTTCGTACCAATTCGTAGTTATTTGAACAATTAGATGGTTTTTTTTTTAATAACTTTGATATTGATTACTATTACTATTAGATTACTATAAGTATTCAAAAGTGCCCCCCCCCCTCTTTTATATTGTAATCTGAATTGTCTATGAACTAGTGACACTGCTGTCAGATGTAAATTGAATCGTCATATTTCAAAAGGCTTAAATTGTATTATTATATGGATAACATAGTGAAAGAATTAGGTATATGTGAAAAGAATGTCAAGAAGTCGCCGAAAAATGACACTTTTACCGCCGTAGTTCAATATTCTTGGTTGAAACTCCTAATAAAATGTAGGAAACTAGACTTCACTCAGAGCACTGTTTACGAAGGAGCATGGGACTCCGGAGAAACCCTCGATCCACTGTGGACCAAAATTATTATACGGGTATGTATATTGACATAAGATACAATGTATTCACGCTTTAATTAGGTAAGAAATTTGTTTTCGAAATCTGCACATATGCCCCCATTTTTTCTTCATTATCTTTCACTACTAACAATGGTTTCCTTCAAATGATTTTTCAAAATAATAACTACCATAATTATTTTTCAGGTATTTCCAAAGAAGGCCGACAAAGTTTTACCTCTTCCCAGGTCAAAAATAGTAAACGGAAAACCGGAAACACCACTGTGTCTATCTCAATTATTCTCGTATGTCTCGCAGACGAATCATAGAAATCTGTGGAAAGAATCCTACAAAAAATATTCTATTCCTCACAATTCACATTCCACTAAAGAGCAGCCCACGGTTAACGTTGTAGAGTATAGTAATATATTAAATGAAGTAATTCTTAGATTATACGGTTGCAATATAGTTAAAATTAAAGTCGATCCATCCAATCCGGAGGTGCAGAGCTCGGAGATAACCTTCGCCAAGAACTCCTCAAAGGTTTATGACACACACCCCAATATCTTGCCAGTTTTATGTGCTGTGGATTTGGAGAAATGCCTATACCTGATCCACTACTCGCACTATAATTATAATTTACTCGATTGTATCATCTTTAGTCCGGCGCTGTTAGAACTTAGCTATGCGAGAAGTCTGTTTATTATTTACCAGCTTCTCCAAGCAATGAAATCGCTGTACAACAGAGGCTTAAACTTTGGTGAAATAAAACTCGACGATATTTATATGAACGAAAATCTCTGGATTCAAATTTCTTCTAATATAACATCGAATATTAACATTGTGAGCTCTGAAAATATAAGCGAGCAAAGTAAATCTAAAGCTTCGACATCAAGCACCGATCATTTCACATTGAACTCAAAGAATAATAAGTCGTGTCCGAATGCAAAAACTAGATGGACACTGAGTAGAGAATCTCTGATTAATCTCGAAAAAATTTGCGACTTGTGGGTGAAAGGCTGCATGTCAAACCTGGACTATTTGGTTCACTTAAATGTTCTGGCGGGAAGGAGATCCGGAGACCCCACTGCTCATCATGTACTGCCTTGGGTCACCGACTTCTCATCTAGATGTGGTATGTGCACTTATTTAATATTCATTATATTTTATTGTAACTTATTCAATCTAATTCATTACCCCGCAGATACCCAATAAAGTATAACTTTAATTCATCCTTTTCCTGCAGTATTAAAAATAATACGGACATATTCTTATATTCCTTTTCAAGGATCTTTATTACCATTTATATTCATGTTCTGATAAAACAAACTCAGCACAAAATAACATTCACACACTATATCTATGATGAGAGGTAGATTTTTGGTAATTTTACGATAAATGTATAAAAATAATCCAAACTTAACAAAAAATTATATTCGAAATGACTTAACTAAATACATTGCGAGGTGTTCTTCAATGTAAGTATAGTCGTGTTCATAAGTTCAATTGCAAATTATCAACAACACAATCATTTTCTTGGTTTTAAGTATAACCAATGGTTTTCTGCTCCTATAATTTCAACCTTTTAAGCAGTGGCGGCCGGTCAATGTGGCATTGGATCAATGCACCCCTTGTATGTACAGGGGCGGTTATATTTCATGAAATAATATTCAAACATAACATTTATACCATTCACTCATTTTAAATTCTTCATTTATTTATTATCTAAAATAAAATGTTCTAAAATATATATTATAGACGATAAATACACCACTGCTTTAAGTGGTTGTATAGTCTGCGC
The DNA here is from genome assembly GCA_030503985.1 of Himalopsyche tibetana. Lineage (NCBI taxonomy): Eukaryota > Metazoa > Arthropoda > Insecta > Trichoptera > Rhyacophilidae > Himalopsyche > Himalopsyche tibetana. The sequence continues at coordinate 16,268,041 of JAPJYX010000022.1, forward strand.
TGTATGTCCAAATTCGTGCTTTGGAACTGAGCTTTAAAATTATTGAAAAAAATAAAAGGTTATTTTATCAATTTTTCGAGATTACAAGCATTGTATGGTTTTATTTCATTTCAGGAAAACAGTGGCGCGATCTCACTAAATCAAAATATCGTTTAACTAAAGGCGATCGGCAGTTGGATATGACATACGATAGTATCGGTAAAGAGTATCAGGGGGCTCATGTCAGTCCGCATCAAATTCCTCACCATGTATCTGATATACTATCCGATATCACATACTACGTCTACACTGCAAGAAGGTAAAAATTATTGGGCACATCTTTTTCTGTGTTTGACAATGGCTTTATTAAAAACTAGAGTCGTATGTATAGTGCAACATTTCTTTCGTTCAGTAACAGCTAGAAATTTTACACCTCCATGATTTTAAAATATACATCATCGTGCAAAAATTAACATTGTGTTAAAGTTTTTTTCATTATTAAGGAGCCTGAAGTAATCAAGTTCAAAAACACCAATTAGTGTTGTTTGGAGATTTCAATAACCAAATACCGGTGTTGTTGCATTGTTATATGTAACTGGTATTTCGGTATTGTACCAAAAAACCTGAATACAGGTATTGCAATCCTTCATATTATTCATCTCTTTAACAACAAATCTACTACACATACAACTGTTTGACTCTTAATTTTTGTAACAATCTTTCTTTTTATGTAGGGGAATCCAAAATTTGTACGTTTGTACCTAGCACGCCGGCTATAATTTTCAATTATTAATTCAATTAGTTATTGGCGAGGTAACTCATCTCTGGCGTGTTGAGCATGAAAAACTTGATGAGATATCTCGTCTATAGCAGCTATTCAGTCAAATAATTTTGTTTATGGTGAAATATATAAGTAAAATGTATTTTTTTTTTCTTTTAAGATATTTTACTAATGACATTATATTACTCTTAGTAGGTTAATTTTTTATGTTTGTAAAACCCCTTAAACCTCCTGTTGGAAATCACTGCCTTAAATAATCAGTTGTTTTGTTATTTTTACATGTGTGTGTTTCCTTTTTAGGACCCCTAAAGGTATTCTTTGCAGAAATGTCCGTTATAATTGGGTGCCAGCTGAATATCCCAGTTCCATTCAAAGGATGCAAGAGTGGACACCGGATGAATGCATTCCAGAATTCTTCACTGATCCAAATGTCTTCAGAAGTATTCATGAAGATTTGGCTGTACTTATATTTGATTTTTTCGAACTATTTTAAACTCTTTTTCTTAATAATAATGAAGTTATATTCAAAATGAAGGCTGGTCTAATTTTTTTACAAGCATGTCCGCTTCTAAAATGCTTTTGGTACACCCCAATCTTACATATTTGTAAAAAAACTGCCTATTATTAGCGATTTTTCTTCGTTCATAATGCAACACTGCGTTAACGAAAGTTTTTTTATAACTTATTTTTGATTCCATTTGTTGCTAAATCTGTTTACCCGCCAAAGTACATTCATTAATGCCGGCTTTTTGTTTCAATACATTTTGTTGGGAACTCTTAAAAAAAATTAAATTGTGTTTTATTCACAAATTTTTTAAATATTTTTTTTCTCTCCCGAAGCTTTATTTTTTGTCTCTAACTCTAATTCGGTATTACATGCCGAACGTCAAATTGTAAGTCAGAATGAAAATAGTTTTTCAGTTTCCATGACAATCATCTGGTAGTTTAAAGTCATTTATCAATCAACACTCATTTCACTTTTTGCACAAATTACAAAGAGCGCTATTACACTCTTAAGCCTTCAACTAATTAAATAAAAATATCTCACGATACCTAGGTTTTTATTAATCTCGTGTAGATATTAGCTTGGTAAATAATGACTTATTTCGTCTCGATAGGATTTAGAGGTTCCAGCGTGGGCGACATGCGTAGAAGATTTTGTGATGCGGCACCGAGAAGCTCTAGAGAGTGTGCAAGTTTCCGAAGCTCTTCATCACTGGATCGACCTCACGTTTGGCTATAAGTGAGTTTCAAACATAGTCTTGTTGTTTTGTTTTTCATGAAGAAATAAAGGAATATAATATATATTTACTGCCAAACAGCAAGGTAACATAGATGTTTCAATGGTCAATCAAACATTAATTATTTCGTACATTAGGTTTTGATGATGTCAGCACAAAAGAACTAATCAAATGAATTGCTTACTCTTTTAAAATCATTATGATATGCAATCACACTTTAATTATTTATTAATGTTTGATTAATTTATTTTCGATGAAGACAGTTATCAATTAATTTTACATTACGTTGATTGAGATTTACTGAGAAAGTAAAAAGCATATTGATTGTTTAATTTGTAAATTGGCTAACACCTTTTGAGCTAATTTTTCAGAACAATGGCAAAAGCTTTAAAATTTTATCACAAAGCATAATGCAACAATTACAGAAATGCACTTTATTACGTTTTTAATCACTCGTATAAGTAATGAAGAGTATTTTGGAATTTGCTAAATCAAATAAAATTATTCACTTTTTTGTATTTAAATTGCCAATGTAGTTGATTGGGTTGCAGATTGAGAAGTCTATGTGTGTATTGGGTAAATATTGACAGTCGGTACCACTACCAAGGGGCTATTCTAATGTGCATAAAGATCTCACTTATTTTGGACATTCCTAAATGCACAACACCGTCACGGCGAAAGTTATGATTTTTGTAATCGCTTTTGACGGTTAGTATGTATAACACAAATGTATTAACTGGGACTATGTTTTTATGTGTTGCATAGAGTAATATACTTGATTGTTTTGGTTGATCTGTCAAATGCATATGATGTCCTAGTATACGGCATGAGATAATAAAAACATAATTTACTATTTCAAATTTGTATTGTCCAAGTAGTGAATGACCACTTTTCCCGACATCGTATGCGCTTATCAACTCGATTATAACAACCGAATTTTCTTCAATTTTAACAACAGCAAAGCTTTTGACAGATTAAATATGATAATCCTGAACATAGAATCAATTGTGTCATACCAACCTTCAAAAGCTTATACAAAAACAATACGTTCGCCATTTTGGTGCTGTGTACTTCAGCCCATCCAAAATGAGTGATCCTTTTTCACACCAGATCCATGTCAGCTGGTGTCATTATTTTAAATAAACATGTTTTTGTAGGTTGGCCGGTAACGCAGCAGTGAAAGCAAAAAATGTCTGCTTGTCGCTTGTGGACGGGCACACTGAACTGACACGATCGGGGCCCGTCCAGCTGTTCAGCACGCCTCACCCTGCTAGGCTTTCGCACCTCGCCCACAGTTGGGGGGAGAAGCTTCCTCCGCGCATCTACTGGCAGCGAGATAGAAGTATGTATTCAATAATGCAATAAGTTTTCACAACATTTTGAATACATCATAATTTCACAACTTTTCTAAGCTGAATATAAAAACCTGTTATTAATTTAGTATATAGCACTCCACTTGTTATCAATATGAAATATTTAAAATATTCTGTGTAAAAAATAACATTAATCCATACCATACAATCATATAAATAATTATAGTATAAAATCCTCATTCCTACAAATTTACAATCACTGGAAGTGTGAAATTTGATGCCTTAAATATTCGAGAAACATGTGTCTCCCTTTTAAAAAAAATACTATGTGTGAACGAACATTCAAGGTATAATAAATTATGAGGTCTATTGCTTATTGTCAAAAAGGGTCACTTGCCGCGGGAGTTATTTTGAAGAAACCATTAAATTATGAGTATACCAACAAAACATACAGTATGTGATTTTACGTTTCCTGTCAATAATGTGTTAAGATATATTATTTGTTTTTATTTCAATCGAGAAAGAATTCGAACTGTTATTTGAGTTGAAAATTAAAATCACACTATTTTAAACAAAACTGTCTGCAAGTATTAAGTTATTTTTCCATTGATGGCTTAAGGCACCATAGGAGGGGGGTGATGTAATTTTCCCCATTACCAATGTCATTTCTTTGATTTTTTTTTCGAACTCTTCACCAAAAATGATAAGCTGGAACACCCAATAGCTAGAGCAATCTAATGGTAAATTCACGTTAATATTGGGAAAACATACGTGGAAATCTGCAATACTTGAAAAATTCAAATTTTATAATAACATATTTTATCATTACAGGTAAAGCGACAGCGAGAGCCAACGAGAGCTCTGACAACTGCTCTGAAGATGATAAAGATGACTCTAACATTCCACAAAACTATTCCAGTCTGAGCTCATCATCGGCTCAGCGTAACTCTTCCAGAAGAAAAAGCAGCATAAGTAGAAACAGAATGAGTTCCAAGAAATCTGAAGAAAACACAACGGACCAAGCTGCTGTATCTCCGCCGCTCTTACCGTCTGTCAGTAACGTTGAGCCCAAGATAGCTTCTCCGAGCATCACTATAGCAGCCCACCATTTTAAAGTCCAGAAATCAGAATGGGGAAAGGGCCACATTTATCTTCCGAAAGAGTACAATCCTATTAGTCAATTAGCGGCAGTTGAAAATCTGCACAATTTTAAACTGAAAACATTTTACAAAAGTGAAGACGACATTCCTTCAGACGCCAAACAGAACATCGATACGAATACACGTCTCGAAGGACGAGAAATGCCTCTGCAAGATGATAGCAATTTCAGTAATGTGTATGCGGACATGCTAGGCGATGAGCATTCTTTTACGAATCAAATGTTTGTCGCTTCCTATGAACAAAGCTACAAGAGACCTGGCAAATCGGAAGGGAAAGACAGAAGTGTCACCAGCAAATTTGTTACTAATATCTCTCTCTTTAAACAGTTGGTTTTGGCTAATCGTAAGAAGGACATGCAAGTCTTGGGCTGTCTGATCGTGGAGATATTCCTCCATCACAAAATCAGACCCTTCCAGGCTAGAGCCTCGCAAAATTTCGACGAGCGTTATAAAGTGTGCCGTTTGGTTTTGAAGAACAATATATCGTCCGTGCCTAAGTGCGTGCGGTACGTTGCGACCCTGCTGCTGCAGATCGGCGACGGCGCAAACATTTGTAAAAACACAAAAGACAATTTAGAATGTAAACGTAGCGAAGTAAACTTTCCATCCATTAGCAGTAATGGTCTCCCTCCCCCTTCTGCCGTCCAATTATCGCAGCCGCTTTTGGCCAATCATCTCTTTCCTTTCCCCAGTCATTTCTCTCTTTTGTATTCCATGTCGGCTTCTCTTCACGAGTTCGCAATCACTGAAAGGGAGCTTGAAATCTTATATTCGTTTGAGTGCGACGGATCTGACTGCTCCAAATATCAATGCTTCGACAAGGCTAAGGTGTATTTCACTCAAAAGATTGCCGAGTCAAAAGTGCACTCTTGCTCCCTCCAAATGGAGAAATTCTTCAATCAGATCGGATCTTACAACCAATTTGACAGCGTGGATCTGTTTCTTCCGCATTTCTTGGAACTACTGAGCAACAAAGACACGTCAATACTCGCAGCGTGGTATCTATTTGATCCAATTTCCAAAGCTCTGGGACCGTTCGATGCATCTAAAAAGTTGCTGAACAATATTCTCAATCTTTATGACGATCATGCAATAGAGAAAAATGATATTCGTAGTTCTCATAAAGTAGAGCCGACTCATAATGTAACAACTCACAGTAATAAGAAATCTGTTAAGTTGTACCACAACATATTTTTGTTGCAACTGATTGTCAGGTTTGGACTTCAGTGTTTTTTAGAAAACTTCGTTCCGCATCTAGTAGAAGCGGTAGGCGGCTACAAAGATATTTCCAGCGATAACTCTATACATTCACATTCCAGTAACGTTGAAATTAAATCTACGAATTCCAAAAAGAAGTTAACATACTGCGAAGATACTTTGAAGGCGTCTTTGAGCGCTCCGCATGACGCTTTATCGCCGGACACATCCTGCGGCTCAGAGAGCACTCTCACGCCTTGCGTCGAGGCGGAGTGCAGCTTTAGCGCGGACAAAATAAAAAAGTCCCGTGATTCCGCTGAGAATGATTTATTTCATTTCGAAAGTGAGATTTCTAAAGATTTGCAACTGATGCGGACGTGCGTGCACGGTCCGGAAAGCGCTATCAGTTGGGAACCGAGCATATTCAACAAAACCAATATCAAATGTCTGATGGAAGAGATCGATCTAGGGACGTCTCCTAATAGTTCTGATACTTTTCAAGCGGTAGAGGCAACCGAGTCTATATACGGAACCGATGAAAACGTTTCAAACAAGTCTGACGATCTGAGCAAGAACGCCGATGATATATACTTTCCTAGTGAGAATCAAGGTACTTCAAACAGTTCGCCTACGGGTGTGGATAATATTGATACGGTAGATTCTCCAAAATCATCAAAAGTCATTCCGACATCGCCGACGATTGCTATTCCGACGTTCGGAAAATCTTTCACCAGCTACATTCAAACTGAAGATAATCAACAAATTTTAACGGAAATGTCACAAAACGAATTAAAGATCGCTTCTAAGAGTTTAGAGTCTGGAAAATACACGGAACACTTTCAAAAACCTGTCGTGCGTCCGCCACGGGAAAAGAGATTGGCGCAGAGAGCTAATCAATTGTACTTGGCGTGCTCCAAAGATTACAAAATATCAGAAATGAGTACGGAGAGTCTTATCTGGCTGGCTCATCGTCTAGGTCCAGTGCTGACGTGTAAATACCTCACCAGAAATCTTCTGAAAATGCTTACGCTGTGTTATATCGGTCAAGAAAACGTAATGCCTGTGGTAGAGAGCAGTCATCTGCAAGGATTGGATTCTTTATGTATTGCAAACGGTCGACTAATCGGAGACTGTAACGCCACAAAGGTTATTGAATGTCTCACCTCTATTGCAGGTATGTTTCAATACTTTAATGCTGCCAATTTATTGTATTTAATGATTTTACTTTTCTTTATTTGAAGTAACTTTTTAATAAATGTATTTAATTTGCAGCTCTGTACGGAGAACAGATAATCCTACTGCAATACTTTCCTCACATGGGTGACCTGATTGCATCGTGTCGGAGACGAATATCTGGCCCTCTAGAAGGTGGACTGATCGCATGCATGCAGCTTCTGCGTTACCTCATTCCGTATATGTCTGATGTTAAATTGATGGAGCAGTTGCAGGTGAATGTTTAACCTGTTGAACGATATTTGCTTTGTCTTGTAATTTTAATTAAATATTCATTATATCTTCGCATTCTGCACATTGTACATATCTATCACATTATTATTATCAGTTGTTTAAGTAAACAAAAAGAGTATGTACAATTTTGTAATTGGTTTCCTTCCTGGAATCAATGTCAATTGAACTGCATGCCCACAGATCCCTATATAATAAAGATTGGAAGTTAAAGCTACTGGAAATAAATTAGTTCATTATAGAATATTTTAAAATTACAAATTTACGGATGTTTTATATTTTTTTTGTGCATTAACATTCAAATTTTCAATAAATTTAGTCTCCTTGAAGGATGAATTGATATCATAATTTACCTTTGACTCAAAATCATCCAAAAATGTCTTTTATGCCTCCTATAAAATCTGTCATGTGTGGGTTATGTCCTTTTTCTTTTCCACAGTCAATATTGATATTCCATTAGATCATCTTTAGTCAGCCAAACATGCAATGTCGACACTATGGACTATTGTGGTTTGAATACACATCATTAAATACTATTTTTTTAAATGGGTCTGAGTCGCTCCGACTTCGACTCCGGCCAAAACACCACGATTCCACAGCCCTGATATAGTCCTTTATGCATTTTTTCCAGGATATAATTTTGAAGAATATACTTCACCCGACCGTCCGTTTGATATCTTCCACACGATCAACCTTCCCCAATGGTCATCTAGCTAGGTCAGCGTTGGCGAGAAAATTTCTTGAAACATTGTATGTCATCGCACTTAGAATTGGTCCTGAAATGACTAGGAAACATCTCTGTGTGCCAGCAATGCAAAGGTATGCATAAGAATTATTGAATTCTATGCCAACTTGCTCTGAAGTATCTATTAAATTATTAATATCAATTACTTAATACCACAATGCACATTTTACGAATCAGTGTCAAATAAACTGTTAATTTGATTTCAGATTTTTCTTGGCTTTCGATAAGGTTCACGGCAACACTACGGAAGAACCTAAAACAACTGAGGAAGCAGTCAGTGCTCGAAGGGTATGTTTGTTTTGTTATAATTTATATTGCCGATGGCATCACAAATCCACTTATAAATACTGTTTTACAAAACTGAAAAGAAAAATTGTGAATTTGGATTAACGTTAGTGTGTGAACTATTCGAACAAACGTCTGTACTATGATGTTTTTTTTAGGAGTCTACTCCTCAGCCGGCGGAGAACCCAAGTCCACCGTTAGACGAGGGTGGCTGTTATTTGGAGATATGCCGTGACGGCTCGACTGCAGAGTGGAGAGTGCTCGGGGGACAGGTGTGTCCGGGGGAGGGGGAGGGAGAGGGAGACTCGAGTTCTTCCCCTCCCGATAAGGATAAGGGAGATACAATGGCTATGTCTGTGAGTTATTACCATAGACACGTCGTAACAATAAAAGACTGCCCTTTAAAATCATTTATTTTGCTGCAGATTATTTCAAAGTATTTTTAATATTATCAATTATAATTTCATTCCTTGATAATATCCTACAACGTTGTCACATTTCCCAAATTCAAAAATTTCATTGAGGTGATATTGTCTCACCACATGCTTTGTTCTTTTTAAAGGTTACAATTTCATAGTGAAAATGAAATAGTTTTAAATCAAAGCGCTGTTTACTTCCAAGTCACTCATTCAAACGATTAAAAACATGAAGTTTCATTAAAATAGCTCTAATACTTAATGGGTGAACAGAGTTATAACTTTTTTACTAATTTTAAATGATTTTAAATGAACAGAGTTTACTAATTTTAAATGTCTTGACTTTCAAGAAGCTATTACTTCCAATTCAGACCTAAATTGACATTGATTCTAGGAAGGGAATCGGACCAAAATAATTATTCAATATTATGTGCTTACAGATTTGTTTACAAATTATTAACTTTTTTACAAAATTCATTTGCAGCAAATATGTTCTTAGTACTGATTGTTGTGGGGTATTAATGGTAGTTCAATAAAAAATACGAGAATGGCAATAGATGAAAATACTTGGGTGTATATGTATACCCTTACTAATCAAAGGGTTAAAGCCATTGACTACATCACTGGCATTGTTGACGTTTGATTGATTAATCACAGCAGTGAACGTAGTCACAGGAAATAGGTAATTTTAAGGTCTGCCAACCCAAAAAAAGGATATACGAAAAGTATTTTGTTCTTTGCATTAGTGACTGAACTGTATTAGTATTAGGACACCAATACATCTTAGAATAGGACCGCAAAGGTGATTTGAGAAGTTGCAAAGCTTAAGAGGAGATTTATCATCATTTGTATAGTATCTATATTAGCAATACGATAATAGTTATTTAATTTTTGTTACGAGTATAGAAAAAAGTAAAATTAAGTAAAAACAGCACAACTCTTGGCCGTACTCAAATGAACATATTGCTCTATGTATTAAAATTTCTCCAAAAACACTTGTTTCGTACCTGATTTGCAGGTTATGAAACAATGTTTAATTGCTCTTTTTATGGAAAAAAATATAAGAAATGTTTACATAAATGTAACATAAATTACGAATTTTAAAAACAACTTTAATATTTAAAATTTCAGGCCCTCGAAGAACTTCAATCAGTATTCAACACGGAGCTTGCTCATCAATCGTATGTGTCCTTCTACAAATTCATCGGAGAAGAAACAATGGATCGTTGCCTTAAAAATCACTTGACCCTCAGAGAGCTCTGTCAATTGTATGATAAAACAAAAGGATCGAGGTATGCATAATCATTGCACTGTAATTAGCAAACCAAAAATTCCATATCTGCTCCTAATAGCGAACATGTGGACTCTTAATGGAGGCATCTCAACAAAGTTGTTTTACGAGAACTGTTTATTCTTCTGTCGATCAAACTCTCGTTTTCTGAGAGAGTAAGGAAAGAAGGATAGGTCTTAAGGCGGCTCTAAGCGACCAACTTTTCATGGCGATTATTGCTGACAATGCATGTTGAAAGCTTTGAATGATCAGGCATGGTCGGCAATAATCGCCCTGAAAAGTTAGTCGTTTAGAGTCGCCTTAAGACATGACTGGTAGTTGGCTTATCGCTTTTGTTACACCCTGATTTTAGGGTCGGATAAGTGGAAGAGCTTAAGAGCTTGGGATGCAAATCTATGAATTAATTTAAAAATTGATTTTCCTTAGTGTTCGTAGCCGGGTCGTTAACATTGTACTCTTCAGTTACTCTGTCGATAGATTCGAATCCCAGGAAATATTTACAGATTTCTTTTAAAAGGTATTGACGTCTACAATGTTGACATTCACTCTCACTCATCTGTTTAAAAAAAACAAGCCGTAGGGAAAGCGATTAGCAAACTACAAGTCCTTTTATAGCATTGTCATTCTATCTGAATCTTTTAGAAGGAAGATGAGTGATTGAATAACAATCAGTTTTCATAAAAACAAGTTTTCCTGAGATGCTTCATTAGGAGTCAATATAGGAGTGAACAATGTAAGAAAAAAAAAGCCTTTGGAAAAATTTGAATTGAGTAATTAAAACAAAAACAAATTGGAACGTTATTTTATCTTTATTGGTTGAATTTACTACCTTAGATGTCCCACATTGAGGTACAGATACATAATATTATAGAATTATTTTTGGACCATAAACAACTACAGGAAAAATTGGACTTACATTTGCACCTTGTTAAGCCTTTCACTTCACCCGATAACTTTATTAAAATATGTTTGTCTCAATGTTTCAGCACGCACTGCCACCTCGACCATGTCCCGGTGACGAACACCGATTTTCCCAACGATGATGTTTTCAATAAAAAGGCATTGATTGATTCTAATCCTGTCAGAATCGGCATGGACGTCCATCTTGGAAGATCAGACAGTGTTCCCTGCAAGACGAATATTACCATAAACAACGAAGAGACGTCAAACTCAAATAGCTTCGGTTCAAATGTTGCTATCGTGGGAAATAGAATCGAGGTACAGTGCGACCCGAGTGAAAATGATGCTTCCAAAAGCGGCTTCAGTTATATTGATGCTTTGGATATTGTGTCGTGTAAAATGGAGAATGGATTACGCTCTAGCAGGTATAAATCATTTGATTGAAATACATTTTGTTTAATATATATCAGGATTCGACAGCCATAGATGACAGCTGCTTATAAGGGGCAGATGTGGAGCTTATTGCAATACAAGAACTGCTTATTACTTAGATGCTCAACCTCGGTTTCTCGAGGAGAGTAAGGATAAAAGGAATTACAGGATTATTTGTGAGCTAATCACTTAACTATGTCCCGTTTTTAGTGGTAGTTGGATGAAAGGGAATTTTTATGAACACAGACACTCATGTCTTTGAACTGCAATTCTAACGAAAGTGGCCACTCGACCACGAACAGTCGACTCTTTTATTAGCAACTAAAATTTTGTTTGCTGAGCCTAAAGCCAAGTGGTGAACGTTTTCCTCCGAATCACAGTACAATTAGTTTCAATAATTGATTTGTAATTAATTTATGGATTTGCTTTCGAAGATATGCCTGTATATGATGTCTTAAAATCCCTCTTTTCCATTTGATTCTAAAAACTGGACGTAGCATGAGTAATTGACTGACTACTAGTCTTGTCAAGCACAATCTTTCTATCCATTCTCTCACTGAAAAGAGAACGATTTAGCAACTGAATAAAAAATGCTTAAAGTAAAACAACTTTTGTTGAATATTATTATATTTTAAAAATTCAAAGTTTTTGAATGACCTTACTGGGATCCAGATCCATTTGATCACTAGAGTACAGCTCTTACCACTAGTCTGCTTAGGCCTGCTGCTTTTTTGAAATTAAAACATGATTAGGAATCATAACAATGTCATAATTTTTTTTTACTTATCCAGGCATCTACGCGGCGACTGGCTGATGTACTGGGAGCACGAAATAGGAAGGCCAGACAAAGACACCCGCTTCAATTTGAAACAGATCAAACTGCAAACGTTTACCGGCCACACCCATTCCGTCAGGAACATCGTTTGTCTTGACAACGAAAACAGTTTTATGACCGGATCTAAAGATAAATCTGTCAAGTTGTGGTCGCTGAGAAATCAGGTAGGTGTCGTCTAGAGACATGCATATCGCCAGTGTAATACATCTAGGTTACATTGATGAAGGTTACTTTATGGAAATATGGATTGTAACTATTTTTTTCATATTCAAATTTAAGACTAAATATCGTTTTTATTTCCGGTTTATTACATCTAAGAAATTAACAATGATATTTTTGACGATCTCGCTGTCAACTGACTGCTGATGACCAATACACACGTTCCAATTCTTGAATATTTTGTTTTTAATCCCTTCATTGATTGTGGTTTTCATTTCACTTGTGTATATTTTTCATTACAGGGAGATGGAAGCGCTACTTCATCATGCCAGTGGACCTACGCCGGTCACCGGAAAGGAATCCTATCGTTAACGTTTCTAGAATCTTTAAGGCTCGCTGTGTCCACCGATGCCAGTGTACACATCTGGGATCCGTACGTGGAAAGCATTGTTGCACAGGTAAATAGACAATAACTCAATATAACTAAATTGCGTGGGGACAAACAGGCAGATGAATACTCGGTACTTGGAGTGAAAATCGACTACTCAATTTTGTATACATAACCATGTATCTTTATATATTTCATATGTTCATAATGCTTGCCAAGAGCGGAACTGGTCGTGATCTACAATAAATAATTGTAAAAAAAAAAATATAACGCTTTTCCACTAAGAGTTAAAAGTGAATCATTGATGAATATTATTACAATTTTTAATTCTTTTTTCAGTTGGACAACACAAAGAGTGCACCAGTTAGTATTGTGAAAGCCATGCCGGCTCCGTCTGCTCTCGTTCTGGCGGCGACAACAGATACGGTCTTGAAACTTATTGATACCAAAACTTGCTCATACATCCACGAGCTCAAGGTAAGAGTGCAATATTATTTTACATCAACCCTTTGATGAGTATCACCGCATACGTGCTTCCAAATGTTGTGTAGTCTAATATCAATCGTCACTCTCATGTTTTTTATTGAATTGTCATTATTTCTCCACATGTTGATAAATAAACAAAAGATTTTTTTAAAAAGGTTTATATTTGTGAACGAATTGATTGCCGTATAATATTGAGCGTAAAATTCCAAAGAACCAAAGAGTCGCAGTTTGCCGACTACTGGCCTAGCCGATTCTAATATCTGCATCAAAAAAATACCTCAATAATCTTAAACGTCAATATAAAACATTTTTGAAAAAAAATCTTCATTACAGAGGAACTTCGATTTATTGTTGTCGCATTCATTTTTTACCCATAAGTAATACCCATTTACCAATGTTAAAAAATTCCACATCCATCGTTACCTCATCGTTTTCCCCGATTGATCGTTTTTGTCGAACATTTGTCATCCCGATCATAAGCATGTGCGACCTCATTCAGCCACTATTGTTAAAATGACCGAGACTGCAACCGACAAGTATCGTAACGTTGTTATGATGTTACATCATATTGTTCCTGCTGATGACTCACCCTATGAACACTCTGTTCAGTCGTCTCACTTAGGACTCGGTGTTTTTGTCTCATATTTCTCATTGTGAATTTCTTCCGCAATAAGACTAGCTTAAGAGACTGAAAATATTTGAAAAGATTCTCCGCTTTTATCATTTTTTTTCTTTGGGTCCCTTGAAAAATGAAAAATCGGGGTTCCACTGTATTTAAAAGAAAGCTATTTTCATTTATTTTATAATTTTTCTATTCTAGGTGACGTTCAATCCGAACACTTTCATTCGATGCATCTGCGTATCGCCATCGGGAAGATGGGTCGCTCTCGGCTTGGCCACCGGTCACCTGTCTCTCTTGGATCCCAGAACTGGCGCTCTGCTTTATCATTGGAAGGCCCACGATGGTGAAATCCTGCAGCTGGTTACTGTCAACGAATCCACTATCGTTAGTTCCAGTCTCGATCAAACCATGCTGGTCTGGTCCACCTTAGACGGCAGCTTAATGTTTCAAATGAAGTGAGTTGAAAGATTCCAACTTAACATGTTTTGCACGAGTGTCACAGTTGTTTAATGCACTGTAGTGAAAATATTAAGTGTATAGAGATAATCATTAAAATTGGCAATCGGCAAGGAAGTCAGCTGAGTAAGTTCCGACAGAATCAACTTTGAAACATAAAAAACAATACTCTCTGAGCACACATTATATGTCAACATCCAAAGTAATACATTTGAACATCTTGAAGCTTTTCCCAGTATCATGTTTGTTATGTGAATTTTGTGTATTGAAAATGAGTTTACACAAAAACGCTGAATCTATAAAAAATAACGTTTTTTCTATCTTTGTATTTTTAGAGGATCAACAGAGCCTGTCCACTGCCTGTCGACTTACTACACCGAACTGATATCCGGAACAACAAACAATCGAATAGGTGTCCACACCGCGGTAGACCAGGACGCGAGCTTCTCGAGTACCAAGCTACGCTCCGACACTTTCAAAGGCGTCCTAACGTCGATGGCCGTCCTCCCGCTCAACAGAATGCTGCTCTTAGGCGGGGAGGGAGGCAATGTCAGCCTGTTATGTTAATTGTAATTGTGATATTACCACGTATATTAAAGTATAATACCAAAGCATTTTACAAGCCAAAACGTCGATCGCCTCTGTGGCTGATGAAAGTAATATTTTTAAATATATACAAACCCTTCCTTACTTTTAAACATTCCGACGGTTCAATATTTGTCACAAAAGCTGGAAAAACGCAATACCTATTCACGTTTTGCAATTTACTTCAATTTGTTTTAATTCTTAGTACGGTAATGAATGGCTGGATAAACATTTTCTTATTGTCCAGGTTTTTGAAGTATCTAGTATAACTTGAAGTATTTTAAAAAAACAAGTTCTTAATTTCATTCGACTGTTATTTGAGTTTACGCCTGAAGATCATAATAAAAAAAACTTCTATCATTTAACGACACTTTTAAATTGTGTACTGAAATATTAAACTTTTTTTCACAAAACTTGCTACATAAACCATTTAGATGCCTGTGGCGAGAGGTAGAAATGTTATGGGCGCTTGATAATCACAAACCCGTGACAGACGACGTGTGCAATGCTATTTTCAAGCCTACCAGTGAACCAAATATTTATTTTTACTGTTGATGTGTTTTATTTGTTTGTGGAATTGAATCATAAAATGACTCTCTAATTTTAATTACATTTTAACCTTACCCATACCATGCTAAAAAAAACCCGTGTACTCCGATGATATGTATTTTGTACACCATATGAAAAAGTGTTTTAAAATCGGATTTTAGCCTAATATTGATTTTATTGATCATATTTCAAGTAGAAATGTAACAATTTTTGGAATTAGTTCTTAAAAGTGTCTTTTAAAAAGCATTGCAAATATCCGGCAGAACCACCGCATAGGATGTCTTAGATGCTACTGAATGGTCGGCAGGCCGCGACAACAAAAAGTATTTCACACCAGATGCGGTCAAACTCGCGCATAGACACGCTCACATAGACAAGGTGCGCTGGCAAACATTATCTGTATTGGTGAATCTATCCCCGATTTGTTGACAAATTATTATTTGTCCTCGCTCCAGATTTGTAATTATGTTACAATGGAATACATCAAGTCTGAGCCATATACCTATTATATTTTGTATCGATATTCACATTATTTGAGTCGAATTGTAGTAAATACATATCAGAGGAAAGGAAAGGTTAAAAAAATAGTCTTCAGCCAAATATCATATCTACTGTGGAAAGGAAAAAGGACGTAACCCACAGTTTTTTCAAAACAGGTTTTTTTCGATAATCAAAATGAATCAAAATTGATACATGTTCTATCAAACAGATGCAAGCTGGAAATGCCAAATTAGTATCTATATTTAGCTTTTGAGTTTGAAAAAGATGACCTGGTAAAAAATTAAAACCAAGAAAAAAGACTGAAATAAAAGTTTTTCCTAGACAATTTCTTTAATAAATATTAGATTATGTCAATTAAACACCAGTTTAAAAGTCTCCGTGCACTTCATGGTTGTGTATAATTCATAATTTGCATATGGCTCAAAATCATCAAAACAATGTTTTTGCGCCTCCTGTAAAATTTGATACGTGTGGGTTAAGTCCTTTTTCTTTTCCACATTCGATATACATGTAAGGGTTTTGTGATCTAATTTAATTCTTGAATCTTAAATGTATTTAACTAGTAACCTGTTGAAGGATAAAGCCCAATCTATTTGACTTACGTATTTTCTTGCCATTATAATACATTTTTTTATTTCATTTAGTATACGGGTCAACAAATAATATGTGATAGTTTTTATCTAATATCCCAATACGCATCACAGAAAAAAATATGAATACAGCTGATGTATCTACTGATAGTTACTACAAAACAAAATATCCGTAATAATCAAATTTAATAGTCAAAGATCAAAAAATAAGACTAAATAATAGTGTGATGTTTGGAAACTCAAATTCCAACTCCATTGACACTGATAAATGTGAACCACAAACAGTAATTTTGCAGTAAGGTAATATTAACAATATTTTAATTATAGTAAACGAGATAGATTGCACTTGAGCATACACATTCTCACCATGTCGATTTCACGAAATTACAAAAATTAAACATACTGTGTAGGTATTGCGTATTTACAGGGTTTTGTGTGAGTACTATAAAAAAAACCAATATTATTTTTATATTGAATTATAAACAAAAAACAGTAATTTATGTTATAATTTTCTTAGTCACACCAAATATTCTTCAAAATGTCAAATGTTTTTTTCAGCTCGACAAATTGTGGGATGTGTTAGTTCTATCTAACCGCGTCCATTAATTCCAATGAAATTCTAGTGATTTATTCCACATTCAAGAGTTTTAAAATGTCAATATTTTACCAGAATGTACGTTTTTACTTTTTTCATATTTGTAATGTCTCGTACACAACTGTCTGTCACCCACGTTTATAAGTAAGGTGGGAAAATATTTTATCGAATTTATTAATCTTATTTCATATCTTTTAATTCACATTTGTATATTTCGAGTCATTGGAACTGTAAGAGAGAGCACAATTATTATATTTCATAAGACTACCACTGTTAAGTATGCTATAAATTATCTTATGTATAAAATTTTATTTCTACCTCAAACAGATCAATATGTTTTTTATCTTACTTGGTTTAAATAGTTAAAACAGTGCTATGGTGGAAGATATAAAGGGATACACGGCGTATACCCTCTGGTTTATTTGTATATGTTATACCATCAGAGAAAAAACAAAATGTTTAAACATTGCAGAGTACGCGAAATTTTAAAAAGGTATTAGTTTTCTATCATTGTTTTGTCCAGTAATCTCCATCTTATCCATTACGCGTCACTGAAAAGCTGTTAATAATGATACAACTCTTAGCTGATTGTAAATATATTTTACTTAATCACGAACATTTTTATAAAAATATGTGAAGGTTTCTATACATTCAAAATTCGATTTTGGTTCATTTTTAATACCAAAATACCGGCATATTTGCAATTTCTTAACCAGCTGATTCATAATTAATCAAAGCAAAATATACCTGATCAATAATAAAAGTTTTCAAAGCCAACATTTTTTACCATTGTTTATGTTCCGTTCCAATGACTTGATTTGTCGTATTGCCGCCTCTCTTGTTATTGAAATTGATGTGTTGCTATTACGAATCATACGCTGGAATGAAAATTTGTTTAATTGAGATACTTGGAAAAGATTGCGTGATTGTATGCGGAAAACTTGTGGGAATAAGAAGCGAAATTAAATTGATATAGTTCTCCCACTGTTAGAGTTATTATAAATCACATCACCTATGGTTATAGAGGAATCAAATCGTTTTTATTGCGGCAATGTTGACACGGTGTGTTCATAGTGTATTCTTAAAATACAGAACAATAGTTATAAAATTAATTTTAAAATTGCACTCACGGAAAGAGGTGGCAACATTATGCCAATAATTTCTATTATGGAGATTATTACTATATAGAACATTGAGTAGTGGAGACGGATCTTATTGAAAATGTTAGATTTTATTTTGAAAATGAAACAAAAGAAAGTCAATTAACACACTCTTGTCACGGAAGATTTGTCCAAAAGCAATTTGAGTGAGCAATTTATCACGATACTTTCTATACAATTACATCAACCTATTTGAATGACCAATTCTAAATTTATATTAATATTTCTGTTTGCTTTAATGACGTGAAGTCCTATGGGAAGAGGCCCTTAAATAATGTGACGATTTGCTTTCTAGGAGTTGGGTAAAACTAGGTTACGATACCATTCAAATATAAACTTTTACTAATTTTTAAGGTATTGTAAACTCGTTTTATAAAGTCCATGTAATATGATTTTTTTATGAAATGTGAAATTGTGAAGGGTGTCAACATATTTAAATTAATGTGTAGACATTAATGGATGTCTCCTCTGAACTTAATCAAAAAATGGATCTGTTGGCTGAAAGCTCGAGAGAAACAAATGGTCAATAAAAATGAATTCAATCACTGATGACACCGACAAATATGTTTACATTTCTTTCACTGTTGGAAGACAAATGATAATAATACCTGTAGAAGATAATAAATGTTGAATTGTTCAAAGTAATACTTACTGAAATACGCTTACCAGAAAAATACCTATAAAGACTTGTAACATTGTATAAATTATGATTTTTGAAGATGCTTAAAATGTTTATAAATATAGTTAATTTTAATGAAACTGTTTTATTTCTTCGAAAACTACCCAAGAATCCCAGCTTGAACAATGCTGCGAAGAATAAAGTAGGTATTCAACCAGTAGCGGCCGGTCAATGTGACATTTCATCAATGCAACCCTTGTATATGCAGGGGCGGCTATATTTCATGAAATAATATTCATAAATAACATTTATACCATTCCCTCATTTTAAATTCAATAAAATAAAATAAATTTTTCTAAAATATTTATTATAGACAATAATACAATAATAAGACTGAAAATAAAACGCAATAAGACATTGAAAAAATTGAGGAGAAAAATGAGTTTACATAGCGAAAAGAGTTGACTTTGAAAAGTACGCGAGCTTGGGGTTCTTTGATAAAATTGAAGTGATCAACTGCAAATAGGACACTTGGTATTAATTAATATATTTTCGTGTTGTTGGAAGATTCCCGCATTTTTCGTTTTTTTATTACGGTCCCTTGAAAAACGTAGATCTAGCTTCCACTGTATTGTTTTTCCCATTATCAAGAAACAGGTTACTAGGAGCTGTCTGATTAGCAGATTTCTACATTTTGCAAATGAGTGTATAAATATTGTTCAAAGATGGCATTAAGCACAGCGTTAAACCTTTTCCAACAAATTTAAACTGGATATGTTTCCCAAATAAAAGTCGTAATTGTTTGGAAAACAATAAAAGAATAAAGATTATTATTTTAGAATGAATAATTGGCTTTCAAAAATCTTTATAACTTTAAAAACGTCCCCGGATTGCATTGCGTTCGTCGCTAGAAATCGAATATTTTGTATTTGGACAATATATACAGCACTTTTTTGATATTCGGATATTTGAATTTTCAATATTAGTTTTTACCGCTACGATTCCTGGTTTTATCCTCCATTGCTGACTTTATTAAATAAATGAATAGGAAAATCAAAAACTTAGTTACAACATTAAAAAAAATGAATCGAGAATAAAACAAAGATATAAAAACGTTGTCTCTCAGATTTACAAAGTTAATCTTGCCAAATTCATTATTAGTTGAATTGTTTTAATTACAAGTTCAAATAATAAAGAATTCGTTGTTTCTCGCTTTTTAACGACTCCAAATTCGAATCAGCCTCTTCCAAAGCACCACGATTTTACGATGCCGACTCCGGCCTCGTAAAACAATAAAATTTATAAACATAACGGTTATGATCCGAATGAATAAAAGGAAACACGAACACCGTTTAATACAGGGTTCCCCAACGGTGGGGGGAGCACAGCATGTTCCAAGAGGGTTACAGAGATTATTTTTTAGGGGCCACACAGTAAAGCTTAGAGGGGCCACGGATTTTTTTTACAAAATCTATATTTAGAAATTGGAATGTCCGAGAAGAGCTAAAAAAAAAGTTCTTGGGTTTTTGAAATTCGAATATATTTCTGGGAAGACAAAAAAGGTATGAAGTCAACAGAAAAATAAAGACACTCAAAATGGGCCACGGGCCCAAAAAGGTTGATAAAAACTGTGAAAATTTTCAATTGAATACCTCAAACATGGTACGAGTAAGCTAGAAAGGTAACTATTTATTTGGGGTGCAGTGTTGTCACACTTCAATTATTCCAAATTTAATGGCCAAGAAATTCAAATATCTTAACAAAAGAGATCCAAAAGTATAGCGAAACCAACATATAAACTCTTTCAAATTTTAAATCTTCATAATTATCGTTTAAAATGCATATTTTTCAATATTCAAAAAATATGCCCGATTTCTCATTTGTGCATGTGTGGCATACAATAATTGAAATTATAATATTGGAAAAAAATATTTCACGAATATTCGGAATCTTTCGTCTGTATGTACAACCTAGTTGCGCTGCTGCTGACAGTTGGTGTCAATTGGCTCAATTCATGACGAATCAAGAACATCTTATTGCTTGAATAGGTCGCTGACAGCTTGGATGGTCATTTGAATTTTTATTTGGTTAGCTATTATAGTTGAATATAATGTACATTCAAAGAAATTGTCGCGGCGAAGTATATTACCGTGACGTTTTATTTTTCGAGTTGTCCGCTTTTTGAAATCATATTTATTGGCTGGGCCAAAAACTTCTTGATTGTAAGTTGAAAGTTTCGTAAAAAATATAAACCCCTGTATCGTTGTATGAAATATGACAAATTATGTCGCGCATTTGTTGGATTGGCACGCTCAGCCCTTGGATTTTCCGCCGCGCAACTAGCTTCTAAGATAAATGTGTTACGATATTCTGATGATTTTTTTGTTTGGTGGTAGGATTAGAAAATTAAAATAATATCAGCTTCTCTGCGGACCACCAAAACTTTCTCGCGGACCACACTTTGCCGACCGCTGATATATACTACTACCTGTTTACAAAATGAAGAAGTGATTTCCGAATTTGAAGCCTATTTTGAGACCAAAGATAAATCGTTCTAGATTGATGAATAAAGTCGAATTTTGCCTAAAAGTTATTGTTTTATTAGTCAACCTACGACTAATACGTGATGTATCCTACAAACTTGCAGATAATTTAAATATCTCTTGTATGTCTTATTCTATATGATTAAATGAACTGTATTTATTATAAAATTAAAATAATAATTTTACCATCGACCAAATGGACAAGTAATAAGATTCTTTACTTACTACATGTATTTTACTAACGCCAGCTTTCAATTCGCACCCTTTACGAAGAGAGAGGTTGAGCGACTCACTAACAATAACTTATTAATCAAAAATATCTGTTGACATAGACAGTAAGTTAAAAAGTGGCACTTTATTGAGTTCAACTAGAATGAATCAACTATAAACCCACTCGTGTAGAAATAAAAAAAATGTTTTTCACATTATCATCATTATTTTTTTTCATGAAAATATCGATGGCTTAGTCAGCTTAATGAAAATGTATTGTATGTATAGTTTAGTCACAATAAAGTTCACATACAGTCATCAGAAGATAATGTATCATTCGAAAACATTAATGTTCATTTGAACAAAATTAAGCACAAAAGTAGTTTGAAATATGCGAAACTGGACATACAACACCTTTCCACTAATGACTAATCCATAGTTTCTCGACCTTTTTGAGCACGTGGCCTCTTTTCAGTCTTAAATTTTTCCATGGTCCCCATGCTGATTGCTTTTTCGAGACTTGGGACACAATTATTTGGGATTCCGGGATTGATGACTGGGGAAAAAGTGAGAAATTGAAAGATTTCAAAATAACTTTCAAGTCGAACACCTTATTTTTTATTTAGCTCGACGACTTGAATGATTATTCTAAAATGTGGAACCTTTTTTTTTGGCTTGCTTCTCCAAAAAAATTGCGAATTGACGGTATTCACAATTATGAAATAATGTGAGGCTTTTTAAATAATAATTTTCTGCCCGTGGCCCCCTAAAACTGTGCTATTGCTCCCCTAAAATAATATTCTCTTTGTTCCCCTTGGAACATGATGTGTACCCCAGTTGAGAATCCTTGGACTAAGCCATCGATATATTTGGCATTATAGATTACACAAGATAAACTTGAAGAAGATTGACGTCACAAACAGCTGTCTTTACTCTTAAATTTGGCAATATTATTTCAAAAAGAAAATCTTGATTTGCATAAATAGGTTGTATAAAACGGAAGTACAAAAATAATAACTTGTTTCGAAACATTGGAGTATTCTCCTGACAAACTCCTCAAGAATGAATGTAATGACATTCACATCAGAATCACTGATAATCTGTCATATTTTCATAATCACTTGCGCTGAATTAAGCATACTGGTTTTGCTGTCACGGGAAATGAATTCCAAACCAAGGAATCATAATTGCTAGGTTTTGGAAAACATTGAGAAGGAATGGTTTTTAAGTTATGTGGGTGTTAGCGGAACACCTATTCAGGTTCTGTGGCACACCAGTGTTCCGCGGAACATAGTTTGGGAAACCCTGCTCAACTCAATTAATTTACTGAAATACTTAATTAAAAGTTCGTGTACAGGACTTGGGAGCTAATGTATCGAATACGAAAATACAAATGGTGTCATTTATTTCATGTTCTTACAATAATGATTTTATATTTAACTTTTAAGTTCACGACGCGCAAAGGCTTAACAACTTTTCATTCGTGCTTTTGCACCGTGTGTTAGCAAGTTACAAAAAATTGCAGATAGTTGTATCTAGATCTGATAAGTAATTTTACTTAACACAACGTCGTTTTTAATTATTGGATTTTTCCCTTTTTTATTATAAGATTTCTCAAATACTCTCTTAAATACATACAATTATCTCCATTGTCCCCATTGTTACATCTCTATAAACTCTACTAAGCACGTCTTTTTTACAAAAGCACAGGGGTAAGCTGAATGGGGCTCCCAAGAGCTCATGCGAGCCCCTTGTCAAATTAAGAAAAATAATATTCTACGACGTGCGTTATATAATCTGTTAATATGAATAGTAATTATACTTAAGAACGCAGTGAAGTACATTTGGTATTTCTGACATACATATATTATTATATTATCAAAGATGGCTTAAGAATAACCGCAATGAATATGCAATGAAGAATAACATGAAAAGTGCAATCTAGTGCAATATATAAATTACGATATATTGTGTATTGTTACATATTATATGTATATATATTGATATTCTATTATTTTTATAATTACTGCATAAAAGTGATTTAAAAAATTACCCCTTCACCGAACGACACGAATAGCTTTCACATTAAGCGTGATTTCTGTTAACGTATTGGCGGCTCACCGTTGGTTCAGCATCCGATATAATTTCAATCCGAACCATTGTTTTCAACATTTTTAAATAACAAATAATAAAACAATAGTATCGTATTGCGGAATTTAAATCCTACAATATTTTCAATAACAATGTGTGACATCATATTAGACTTAAAAATCAACCCTTTTTTTGTCCCGAATGTATAATTATGTGTTTTAAAAAAAACTCATCCGATCTCAGGACATAAAAGAAAACAAATCTTCCCTAGGATAAAAATAAAGCAACCGAATAATTGCCAATAAGATAATTATCGGTTTTAATCCGTTTAGCCGGGGAGGAAATCACCGAAGGGTTAATTGAATCCGTGCGCTACCGTGCCAGGGGGTTAACTGGCGTAACAGGGTTGCCAAAAGAAGCATTGCAATTCGGAGAAAACAGAAAATAATTAATTAACAAACTGGGCATGAGTTAATTTGCCGCTGAATATTTGTGATTGCTGTTGTTATTTTGCCAACTCGGAATAGGAACTTTTTTTCGTTATTTTTTAACCGATTTATGGGTAAAAGTTTAAGTGAAACCGTGTTTTCACTGTCGTTTTATTGAGATCATATCCCAGCATATTTTTACCAATACACTCTAATTTGACACTTTATATATTAATTCAACTATCGGCTGTCACTAGTGAAATTATATTCTTCTTTAAAATGAACTAAATTAAGCAGTTATAAAATGTACCAATGAAATCATATAATCTGATAAAATATTCCATTCAGTTATTCAATTTCTGTGTTCAGGTATAAGACTTCTAGTGTTAGGTTGGGTTAGGTTAAGTTAGTCACTGTGTACATGTACCTGTTGAATAAAGTTTCACTAAAACAACGCAATAAATTGAAAATCTGTTGTATGATACATTTTCACTGCCTGAATTAACAAAAATATATTTACACTAGTAAAAATGGATTTCAACTATAACATCCGACGGCATGAGACTATGTGATTTTTCTGTAGATACCTCTCGACTTGCCCTCTCTACTCCCTACCTGATTTTGAAAACTGATCGATAAAGAGAGAGACTAGCTTATCACCGTTTCATTTGTACAATAAAGCTATTTTTTAATAACGACATTTTTGTTTTTTCGTGATTGTTTATTCTTCCAACCGATGGAACTCGAAAACAGACACATTATAACAATTTTTGTATTCATTATTTATTTACTACAAAAACATAATTTCATTTAAATTGTTTAACTCTCTTGGTGTTTATAACTTCAAAAAATACTGGAAACAAATTAAAATTACGGTTATAAAGTATAACAATCTATAAACTTGAGTATGTTTTTGGTAATAAACGAAGCGTAGAGGCAAACATGATACAATCATTTGCGCAAGCCCAACTTCACACGGCCAGGGATGTCAATCGTTACTTAGAACTTAAACCTAAACACATTGTTATAAAAGGCTGAATTCACAAGAGTTTCCCGCTTTTTATTACCATAGAACTGGTGAGTTATGTCAAAAGTATGGCTGCGTAATTACGTATGTATATTTTGAAAAAGAATGAAAAACTCTACAACACTAAATTAAATGTACATATATACTGCTTCTTGACTATATTCTTGTATTTATGGTAGAGGTCGGTGCCTATTGTTCCAACTGCATAAAAGCCTGAAATAAACATCATATTTTCATTACATTATTACGTAATAGTTTTAGAAGTAAAACATTCCTTTTTTTAAGCACACTGTTTGTTTCAATATTGATTGAAGATTCCGTAGAATAAACGCCTTTGTGATTCGTGACGTAAATTCGTTTAAAATTTTAATCTACGTTTTATGAAATGCGTGATTTAGAAAAAAATGTTTGATATGAACCATCAATTCAAACACTCCCATTTTTTAATGAAATAAATTATAAACTTTTTACAAATAAAATTCAAAACATAGTATTTCTTTCATATCAATATAATATCGCTTTTAATTTAGTTTTTGTTATTTAGGTACGTTTTTATAACATATAATAATATGTTGTTTCATATTTCGATGCCAACAAACAGTGGTAATAAATATTTTAAAATATCATGACATTTATGAAGATACACTGCAATAAAAAGCAAGCAGTGACTATGCGTGAACTTTTTATGAAAATAAGTATATTTTAATAAAACTATTAGTAAAGAGCATTTATTTTAATTATTAATCTGTTTTATATATGATGTTAGAATGTCATAAAATAAATAATGTTGTGTTTTATAAGCTAGGGAAATATGCTAAAGCTGGTTACCCCAATTGGCTTTTTATTGTCACGGTTAAATTGATAATAAATTGGGGGTTTTAACATTGAGAGACACGTATTTCACGTTTAGTGTTATCGTTACACTTATATAATTTTAATGTTTTTCTTTATTGTTCTTTAATATTTAAAATACTTATAATAAAATTTAAGACTAACGATGTCACCTTATTTGATTTGATGTAAAAAAGAGAAAGCAAGACCTTTTGACATTCAGGTAAGATTCATTTTCCATCTCTTATACGTTCATTTGAGACGTATCAATTTTCACTCTTCCTGAAATTGACACAGCAGTGTGCGAGCGAAAAATCTGATTAGAGGTGATTATTATATCTGTACTGAAACAAACGAGTGAATCTAGTTTTTTTTCGCTTGGATTCATTCGTCGCTAGACTAGATTGTAAACGTATTCATTTTTTAATGAAAAATACGATTATTACGTAATATACATTTCTATCCCATTTCACACCTTCTGTGGGAACCACTTATCTTTTATTAAAATAATGAACTAAATGCAATCCTTCAAATAGCGTTGATTTGTAAAAAAAGTCTTTCATCATCATATAAAATTTTCCATTTGTTATTTAACATTTGAATTCAGCGACGTGTTTAACGATTGCTGCTTGGAATGCTCGACCTTGAAAGCACGAAAAATAAGCCATTTTTTTGCACACCTAATGAGAAATTTTCTTCGGGTCGGCGGCACGCCGATGTTGATAACCCTAGTCGGCAATCAGGTCTGGCGAATTCACGAAATCGCGAACCATTCAGTCTCTCGTTAGATGCCGGAAGTGAAGGATGCCGCTGAAGTTCTGTTTTCCTTGAAACGAATAATAACAACAATACTACTACAACTTTACTACTCGTGCGGCAAATATAAATAAAGTACCGATCGAGGAATTTTCCCGCGTGTTTTGTATGGATGTGCTCTTTCGCGTCGTAAATTTTCCAGAACGTGAGTATTTGGCATTTATTTTTTTAACTATTACATAGCCGCGTTCAAATTAATGTCTCGCGTATTATTATCAATAAATTACTTTGAATAACCATATAAAAAAGATAAAATATTTTTCTCTTAATTGCAACATTGAACGTATTAAATTTAAAAATCGAACACTAACTGGAATGAGCTGTCATTATCTAAATATAATTGTCACTATGTAACTAAATGTTTGAATGTCATATTCTATATTCGGTGTATTTACAATAATAAGTTTATTCTATTCACTGCTAACAATTTGTGGAATTTATATCTAAGATATATATATATTTTAATCAAATTTAATTAACACAATCGATTACAGCAGTTTCACTTAAATAAACAATAGTATATTATTAGTCACTAGTCCTGTATTAGCCCTTTCCTTCTATTCCTACTCTCTTTGGAAAAAGAGAGGTTGAGCAACTGAGTAACAAGCAGTTCTCGCAGAAACACTTCTGTTGAGATAAACTCCATTAGGAGTCCATATGCTTCATATTGGGAGCGGACATGGTAAAAAAAATAATATATTATTTGATAGTGCTAATTCGTCAAACGAAACGGGTTTTGGTATTGATTATGTAACACTTGGAAAAAAATATAGTATTAGACCGAAAATATTAAATAATTGTCTGGAATATTTGAGTTTTTTTAAAATCAAACAAAACTGTTACTTGTTTGAGAATGTACACCATCGATCAATTGATTATAATTCCCAATAATTCATGTTGTATGCAACGAAACGGTATTTTTGATTCTTCCTGAAATATGAGTGTAGAATAAATCAAACGTAATTTTCCTAGTATATTTTCTTTAGGTTGTCTCCTTGAAATTTCTCAAATATGAAAAATTATCTCACTATTTTAGTGGTAGATCTCATCTAGACACATTTTTTCTCGACATTTTTAATGTTCCAAATAATGATTGAAAAGTGTAGTAAAATGAATTATACCCCACAATGTGTTCATTGGTAAAATGATATTATAAAATTCAAATAAAATGTATCGCCGAGTTGCAAAACCCGCTCTGGCCGGTTTTTGACGAAAATGAGTTATGAATGCAGTTCAGCGCTTTATCGAAAATCATATTTTTAAATTTAGAATTAAAAACACTAGAATCATTATATTGAGTGATTTACTCAAACTCAAAAAAAACTCCAGAGGGGCTTAGCAACTCGGCGCCTCAAATATTGTATTGTATACATACATTGTACACACTATCATATATATTTTTTGTTTGGATCTTTTAACTATAGTCACGTGAATTCAAAGCTGAACAATTGTTATTTTTACTATAAATAAACAGAGCATTGTTTGGTTTGTGTGATTGACATAATTTTTTAATTTTTCATTTAGAAGTCATTCAAGATCAACTAAAAAATTAAATATATTTGACATTGAATTGACTTGAAGTACATGAACTCATACCTGTCTGACTATTGAAATAAAGATTTACCACTAGATTACTGAGCCTACCGAATTAAATAATTAGATTAGCGTTTTATATTTCATAGTCTCTATGCTTCACAAAAAAGCGTCAAACGATGTTCCACGGTAGTGTTTAATGCGTATTCTTTCCAGCTGTCTTAAATTGTATCAGAACAAGAACATAATTTTATTATTTAAATGTGTACAAGGAAATATTATAAATTTTCTTTATAAGATGGAGCAGATTTAATGTCATGTATTGTCAAATACTAACATATCGACTGTGGAAAGGAAAAAGGAGCATATCAAATTTTACAGGAGGCGCTAAAAATGCGTTTTGATGATTTTGTGACATATGCAAATTATGAATTATACGCAACCCTGAAGTGCACGGAGACTTCTTAACTGGTGTTTAATTGACATAATCTAATATTTATTAAAGAAATTGTCTAGGAAAAACCTTTATTTCAATCTTTTTTCTTGGTTTTAATTTTTTACAAGGTCTTTTTTCAATCTTAAAAGCTGAATTTAGATACTAATTCGGCATTTGCAGCTTGCGTCCTTTTGATAGAACGTGTATCAAGTTTGATACATTGTGATTATCGAAAAAAGCTGTTTTGGAGAAACTGTGGGTTAAGTCTTTTTTCCTTTCCACAGTCGATATAAAAGATGCCTGTTTTAAAGTTTTCTTTTGTTTGTGGATCCAGGATATCGATGCCCGTGGCGTACTCATTCCACTTTTACATTCCACTCTCTTCACGATCAGGATACCTCCTCGCTTAATCCTTTCCCCCCAGATACCGCCGTGTGCTTTGTCCTTAGCCCATTATGATATTAATGGGAAAAGTTCAACCTGCGCTGGACATTCAATAGAAAATTATGATGACGATACGCATTAAATTAAAATTTTACTTCCGGGCGGACATCCAGAAACATGTCGAATAATTTCATTGGATGGAATTCGACCGTAAAATTAACGGCTAAAAACAGTTTGTTTCTCTTATTGCAAAATTGTTAATCAGGATTTTAGTTGTAGTAAAATACCGACAGAATCAAAAATTCGATGTCGTGAAATATCTTTTTATCTTGATTCGAATGCGATCAAACAACACACATAAAATTCTATTAATTTAGTTAATTGTCTGTTTAAGAAAATAGCTTTCCAGTAACAAAAAAAGGTATTGAAATGTTAAACATAATTTGAAGCCATTCAAGACCGGTAGAGAGCGATCTACCTTTCGACCACCCCCCTATTATTTAATATATTATAATTGTAATATTAACCTTGTCTTTATCCCGACACTTATTAATCGAGATAAGAAATTATATTTTTCAAAAAAGAACGCAAAACAACAATTAATAAGACACTGCATATTATCTTGTTGCTAGTGTAATAAAAAACATCCTTATTTAGTTTGTTTTCGGCAATTGAATCATATCTTTGTCAGTAAAATGTGTTATTAAAACTTAAACAACAAACGTTATGTATTCATTTGTTTATTAATTTATCATCGCCTTAGAATAAGTATTGACTGAAACGTCGCAAATAAATGTCAAACGTCAGTGAAAAAATTAAACAATTGAATTGCGAGTTGTTCTTTTTTATTATTTTTTGTTTGTTAAAACACTTTTTTATCTTTGTAAATTATGAAACGAATCAATCACAGTGTGGCATGAAAATAAAAATGTGTTCTGACTGGCTTATTCTTATGTGAACCGCAAGTGTGGCAGATAATAAAAAGATCAAATTACAGTTCTTGAATAAATTAATATTGTTTTTGTTATTTTTATGTTGTCTATTTCGTGGTATGATTAGTAAATTATTGTTTTTTTATCAATTTTAATTCCAGTGAGTGAATGAATATTGATTACAAATATTAAAACAAAATATGTATCGTTGGCTTACCGTAGAAAGTCGGTAACTACCGGATAACAATTAATCAAAATAAGAATTTCGCTTAAAACATACCTTTATAACATTTCAGATATTTCTCACAGAAGCATTTACATATAGACAATGTCGGGGCTACGTGCCAAATGTCTAGTTCAGGGGTGGGGAAACCTTTTCATTTATAAAGGCCACATTCATTTATCTGATTCAACATAAGGCCGCAGGAAAGAAAACGTTGACACTCCCCTTCCTTTTTTTTCGACTGCCGAACATATGATGGGTTGATTACGCTCTTTTTCTAAAACGCTTGCATACAATTTTTTATTAAAATTGAATATTTTGATCAAGTAAAAAGGCCGCATCAGAGTAGCCAAGTGGGCGCAGGTTTCTTTCCACTGGTCTAGTTCCTAATTAATTGTATAACTTTAGGGCGGAAAAATACAATCTTGCCTGAGGCGGCCAAATGTCTAGCGCTGACCCTGCGTATAGGTATATATTACGATTACGATCTACAAATCTAATCGATAAATTTATCTTGAAAGGAGAAGCGTTTGGTTATGCCAAGCACTTATCTATTTTATTTGTCGCCCGCTGTGGTCTAGTTGGTTAGAGCTTGCTCTACCGATCAGGTGGGTCTGGGTTGGATTCCCGGTAAGGTCAATGTCAAATTGGATTTTTCCAATTTTTCAATTGAGATCTAAGACATGGGTGTTTGTGACGTCAATTCTTCTCGAGTTAAGCTCATGTGACATACAAAAATTTCTCATCCAGTATATCTCGTATGATCTTTCAACTTAAAAACTTTCAAATATTTGACGCATTGGCGTAGGCTGTAATGTCAAATATTTAAAAACATATTATATAGTTGAACAAAAACTGTGGCTTCTATTGAAATAACGGAATGAAAAATGGAGAATCAATGAAAAAATATAATTTTATTATCACATATTATCTGCATCAAAGTAAGTTTGAATAGTCTAAAGCTTTGTGTAGTCTAAAGATACTTCGTAAAGAAAAGAATCGAACTCGGAGCACATAGTTATCTAATTGAGTTTCAATTAAAATTGAATTTTCACTAAGTAACTGCCGAGCCCATTGAAAATATAACACAATCATCTGATGTAGTTTAGTTGATACTGTAATATAATATTAATATGCTCCATAGTTTTTTTTTGTAATTAATTATAATGGCGGCTCGAATATATTCATTTGTTTTAAGAAACATAAAAATAGTCAATCAATCAATATACAAACTTACTTAGACTTAATAGCGTATATGATTGGTATAGTATCAAAAGTACAACTATCAATTTTTCGAAGTTGCGAGAAAAACACAATTTTAAACATAGCTCATCAACGAGTGCAACTGAAAATTTGTATCGGACATCACTTAAAGTATCTCTGTGATTGGTCGAAATCCTGATTTACCAAACTGTTCTTTTGTTTCCAACGTCGTAGACAGTTCTGCTTTTGATAGCAAGCATCATTTTCTTTTGCGTTTTTGCAAACTTACTTAGACGTTAATAGCGCATATGATTGGTATAGTATCAAAAGTACAACTATCAATTTTTCGAAGTTGCGAGAAAAACACAATTTTAAACATAGCTCATCAACGAGTGCAACTGAAAATATGTATGGGATATCACTTAAAGTATCTCTGTGATTGGTCGAAATCCTGATTTACCAAACTGTTCTTCTTTTGTTTCCAACGTCGTGGACAGTTCTGCTTTTGATACCGGACGGCTCATATAGAACATTTATCGTACGAGCAACTGAAGGGTACTGAATTTGCCTCGATCTCTGATAGTATTGATCATATATTAATTTAGAATTGGTATATTAGTATGATGAGTAAATGTACAGATTATATATTTGAAGTTATTTAACGATATTAAAGTAAACGGGAAGATTTAAATGACACTAAAAAATATTTCGTAAAATATTATATAATATCTTGGGAAGAACATGCCATTTTAATTAAACGTGTAGATTTGTGCGATCTATTTTCGATAAACGCAAGAATTTAACAGACAATTTAGTAGTTTACATACCTGTTTAATAATATGAGTAAACATGTTTAATATTCATAAATACAAATATTTCTATATTTAACATTTTTTTTAAATTATTATAAATATATTTTTTACGGCGTATCCTATTTGAATATTCAATTTGATTTAATCTTACGTTAATGTGACATAGCATCGTTTATTTTTTTTTTGTAAAATATTAAAAGTAAAACACATGTTTTGTCAAGAGTTTCTTTTGATGTAAATATAGAATTGAATTTGACAAGCTTGCTTTCCACAGGTCGTGTAACAAATTTTAACACCAGTTTCGCCTCTTAGAAAAGCAACTTCGGACTAACCAGGCTCGCTTAGTCTTAAAGCAATTTTCGGTGTTCTGGGGAAGAAGAGGATTTTTTTTATAACTCCTAGTCAATTATATTCAATACTTAAATAAGCAATCGATTGTTACTAAATACGCTTAAAAATATGCAATTTGCCGTTAACTAATCGATCTAAATGCCTAAAAATGTACTACTCTGTATACTGAAGCTGTCGTAGATAATATACAAGCCAGAAATTGCAAAAAATAATATTGAAGAAATTGAAAAAGCATAGAATTTACATTTGATTTGTTGTAACTGCAGCTCGTTAAAAAAATAAAAACGGGTAAATTATTAAACTACAAAAAACAACAAATATTATAGCTTAAAATGATTATTTTATTACAGAAGTCTCCGAAAATCCGTATATATTTTCAGAGTATAGAGTTATATCTACATATAGAAAAATAGTGGCGATACGAGTTTTCAATTAAAGACCATCGATATGTTAGTTTGCGCAAAAATATAGATACATTCTTCAACTGCTTAATGATTTATTCGTACACTGATTATATATATATGAAACCGTGCAGCTGATATCAGAAAAGCATCTCGTAAAAGCGCGATAAAGTAGATAAATGGGGTAAAACTCGCTGCCTCCGTCGTTCGGGGTTAATAAATAAATGAAGGGTTACATCCCCAATTCGCCCGAAATAAAAATTAACATATTTTTATTTGAGATACATGCCTCGGTTTGATTGCAAAAATATGCAAAATCCCCGGTCGAGCTGATGCTCCGTACCGATTCCCGGGCAACCGTTATAAATTTTCACGATTTCTGAGTTATAAGGGAGTGCCGTTTCAAATTCCGACAGAAGAATGTTTTACACACTCGCAAATGCAGGGGTGTGCTAAAATAAGTAGTTTTTAAAATAATATTCTAATATCCAGTTACTTAACAATCAATTATACCGCCTGTGAGACCTCTCGGGTCGGGTCGTCATTTTTGTATACCATATCATTGGCGGATTAAGCACACGAGAAGCCTCAGGCGCATTTAAATTTGGAGGCCCTGTTTTTCGTTAAATTTAAAAACGTCATAAAATGCCATGTGAAATAATAAAAATATATCAAAATCTGAAAAAAAGTATGAGGGATATATATTATACATAGGCCAATTTTGAGGCCCCTAAAATGCGTGCGGCTCATTCGCTTATAGGGTAACTCCGCCAATGCTCCCAATGTGGAGAATTTGTACTCCTTATGGAGTTTATGTCAACAGAAGAGCTTACACGAGAACTGTTTGTTACTTAGTTGTTGAACCTTTCTTAGAGAGTAGGAATAGAAAGAGGACTTATGGTTAGTGAATATTGTTGAGGCTTAGATTATTTTCTTATGTGAGTCAGTATGTAATATTTTTATTCTCTATTATTATTATTATATTAAAAGTATGTAACCCACAGTTTTTTAAAAACAGCCTCTTTTTCGATAATCACAATATGCATATCAAACTTGATACACGTTCTATCAAATGGATTTTAGCTGCAAATTCCTAATTAGTATCTAAATTTATCTTTTAAGTTTGAAAAAGATAACCTTGTAAACAAATAAAACCAAGGAAACAGACTGAAACATAAGTTTTTCCTCGACGATTTCATTAATTAATATTAGATTATGTTAATTAAACACCAGTTGCGAAGTCTCCGTGCACTTCAAGGTTGTGTATAATTCATAATTTGCATATGTCACAAAATCATCAAAACACGTTTTTTGCGCCTCCTGTAAAATTTGATATGTTTGGGTTGCGTCCTTTTTCCTATCTACAGTCGTTATGTAATAGCTTCACTAACTGACTGAAACTGAAAAATATTCATTGTTTTTGGTAAAGTTGAGATAATAAATTTGATGTACGAGCTACGTATTGTTTAAATTATTGGCGAATAATTACCAATCGAACCGGGTTCCCGGTAAATTACTCGAATGGAAATTGCTCGAATAACAAGATAATCATTTTGTTTCCGTTTGTTCTGTCTTATCCCTAGTCTTCTATGTTTTCTGGAAATATATAGAAACAGTTTGAGTAATTAATTAATAAGCAGTTCTCGTAGAAACACTTCTGTTGAGATAAACTCCATTAAAAGATCATATGTTCCGCATTTGGAGCGAACACGGTTAAAATAAATACTTACGAAAATTATTTTTATATTTCACTCTCTAAACAAGTGTCGCACAAGATAAAAATTAAATTCGTAGAAAAAGTCGTGAAAAATCGTTTAAATAACCAAGCAATTCGAATAATTTGTAATTCGAGCAATTTACCGGCTCCCATCGAACCGTGTGTCGAAAATCACCAGAAAAGGTATCAAACGACTCGCCAATCAACGCGTTGCCACGGGCAACAACCATAAATAATTAAGTATTTTTCTGTGCTTTGTCCACTGTGATTGATGCAATAATAAAGTCTGTGTTTATCTGACAATTGAACTACGTAAATATTTAAAAAAAAAATCAGAAGCATGAAACATTAATGGAGGCGTATGTAAGGTTATGTTGCTATAATTTAATATATATCCACAGAAGTTGTTTCAAAATATATTCAACGTTTTAAATCAGTGCTTTTCAAAACTTGTCATGCAGCGGCCACTAAATCCTATGAAAAAAATAATCCAAGGCCAAAGATATTTTAGTCGTCAAGATCTTTATTTGGCTTTTATTATATATACTAATTATTGATAATATAAAGTCGCAAAAAGAATAAGGATAATCAAGGCTTCTTTTACAATTCTGAAACATTTTTTTTATTAAATTTCTTTTTAAGCAAATTAACTGAACATTTCCGCGGACCCCCGCAAAAAAAATGGTAGGACTCGAGTTTGGGAGGAACTATTTTAGATGGTCTATTTTGAATCAATGTCATTGAGTTGGTAGCACTGTACTAATGAGTACCTTACCTGGTGATCTGCGGTGGTATTCCTGCACGCATACACTTATATTGGGCGGTCTGAAATACTCAACACGTGATTGTGTTAGACTGTCTGTATACTCAAAACATGATTGTGTTGAATTTTTCTGACCGTTCAAAAAAAGTGTTATGCACTTGGGAATAGCACGGCTGCTGGTCATCATAGTTCATAGAAGTTTGATCGCCTCGATAATATCATGAGCTGACAGTTTATTGTTAATATATATAAATAAAACAACAGCCTGATAAGTATAATTTTATCATATTAATCTTTTAAAAGCTTAATTTTAATATACATACTTTATTTAAAGAGCACGGACCTATTATAAATATTAATATAAGACGTTATCCATTATAATTATAACGAACATTAAATTTAATAATACTTCTTTGATGTTGGCAATCTGACTTTATTCCAATTTTAAAATAATTAAACGAATAAAGATTTTCAAATTTAATATGCCAAGTATTGATTTACTGGCCATAAAATGTTCAAAGCATCGTCTTCGAACAGTTTAATGTTGTTTCTTACGAGTTGTCTGTTTTAGATCGTTTTTTTTAAACTTCATTTGCAAAGTCTGTTCAAAGTTTTTTAGTATAGTTTGATTTTATTTACTAAACAATTGATAATATGGACGAAACGAAGCTATAACGTAATAAATATATGCATTAGATAACTTTTAATTATACAATGTAATTGTTGGTGATTGTGGTTTATGAATCAGATGTAAATGGGAGCAAATCCCGGCAAGATCAATACAAAACTAATTAATCTTTTTAATGTAACTGTTTTGATTTTGAACATGGATTTTTCGAAGCTTTTAGAAGCTGTATAATAAAAAAAACAGACACACATCTTTTATTAAACTAATAAACAACTCGCATTTCCAGGTATAGACTATTACAAATCAATAAATTGACATTTTTAATTAATAATTCAAATAGGTTATAAAATGAAATAGTGACTGTGAGAAGAAGTTATAGTGAAAATGATAGTTGTCTACAATATATACCAGGGGTTCTTAACGGTGCACCGTGAGATTTTTGCAAGTGCGCCGCGGAAAAAATGGTAAAAGCTAAAAAAACACGAAATTACATATGAAGCCGACAAATTGATTTTGCCTAATCGCATGTGTTGCTTCGCGTCGAAAAGCCGACAAGCTCAGGTGTCACATTAATTGATTTTCACATCAAATAATCTCCATTTTATTAAGGATAATTTGTGTTTTTCCATATACATATGTAGATATTTTCTTATAAATAATGAGTTTATGTCCGCATATTTATTTTGTATTCTACCCGTTTGATTTTGGTGCACCGCCGTTTTTTCTTATAACAAAAAGTACATCGTGACTTCGGAAAAGTTAAAAGCCACTGGTCTAAACCAATACTTGAAAAAGTAATGTCCTAACAATAATGTGGGTTTTTGGTCAAGTAACTGTTCAGGGGAAAATAAGAGTACATGTCAACTGTGGAAAGGAAAAAGGGCGTAACTCGCACATAACAAATTTTACAGGACACACAAAAAACGTTTTTTGGAGACTTTGGGCCAAAGTCAAATTATGAAATATACATAACCTTGTATATATTTCATAATTTAGAATGTTTAAGCTTAAGAAAGTTTAGCATAACTGCTTAGAGACTGATAAACTGGTCCTTAATTGATTTCATCTAATATTTATTTAAATATATTTTTAAAAAAAAAACCTTTGTTTTAGTCTTTTTTCATTATCGCAATTTTCGCAGGCCCTTATTTTTTCAAACATAAAAGCTAAATTGAGTTATTTATTTGACATTTTTAGCTAACATCTTTTTGATATAACGTGTATCGAGTTGTATACATTCTTATTATCGAAAAAAAACTGTTTTAAAAAAGTGGGTTACGTCCTTTTTCCTTTTCACAGTCGATATAAAATTGTACCTTAAGTACTAAAGGTAAAATGGCAAGCAATCAAAAGTATGTATTTCAAAAAAGACCCACGTTTAGTTAAGACAGTAGGAATCTTTAAATTTAATTATCTTTGAATACCATTTTTTGACCTGTCATAGTTTTAAATTGTTTTAAAAATGAAGTAACAAAGTTTCGATAAAGCGATGCCAAGGTAGAGCTCCAAATATTTTACTTTTGACTTAACAGGTACCTAAAACATTTTGACATATTTGAGGTTAATTAATAAAATCCGCATCACGTTTTTTAATGTAGCACACGCGATGTTTACCCCTGCATCTATTAGCCTGCTGCTTACTTGGAGTCGACTGAAGTGAAGTGAAGTGAAGTAAGCTTTGCCTATCGAGAAGGAGCCTTTTACATCTACATTTGGAGTGTTTATGTCGGTTCCTATGGAAACCGATCTGTACACAAACCGGGACAAAGACTTATCTAACTCTTTCAAAAAATACTTTTTGAAGCATAGTTTAAAGAACAAAAGAGTCGTCTGGTATCAAAAGCAGAACTATCCCATATATGTCGAAATTAAACTGATGCTTTCACATTATTCCGGTGGGTTTAGTGTATGGCTATAAATTAAAAAAATGTGATACAAAAACGCAAAAGAAAATGATGCTTGCTATCAAAAGCAGAACTGTCTACACTCTACGACGTTGGAAACAAAAGTAGAACAGTTTGGTTAAACAGGATTTCGACCAATCACAGAGTTACTTTAAATGATGTCCCATACAAATTTTAATTTGCACTCGTTGATGCTTTTAATCGATAATGTTTAAAATTGAGTTTAAATTGATAAAACTCAAAAAGCCAATAATATGTTTTTCGTGTTTTTCTCGCAACTTCGAAAAATAGATAGTTCTACTTTTGATACAATACGAATCAAATATCAAAAGTGTATAAAGTAACAAAATTACCTTATACTGTAAAACTAACTTTTCATTTAATCCTCTTCATGGATATTGACTTTTTATAAAAGCGAACCACATGGAAAATTGTGATGTATTTTATAAAATAATTATGAAATTAATTCGTTACAGAAAACCAGGAGATAGGGTTTCGAATCCCAGTATGTCGTTCAACGTCGTTGGCTTCGGAGACAAATCTCATGGGCTCAAGTCCTAAATATAAATAACATTTCAATCGATTTATCGAGTTTGTGATGTCTAAAAATTCTCTTTTAACACTTAAATCAACGGGGCGTAACGAAAGTGATTAATTAATCATTAGTTCTGTGTCCACCCTAAACGTATATCTTTACTTTCTTCAAAAAAAAAGGTTGAGGAACTGAGAAACAAGCAGTTATTGCAGACAATTTTCTGTTGAGATACGTTCATTAGGAGGCAATTTGTCTCACATAAAGAACGGAAATGGATTTTAAAAATGTGATAATTTGTATGACTTTTTTATTCGATAAACTTTTTTTTTCTTTGCTGCATCACACTGAAGATTATATCTCCCCAATGGTACAGTTAAGATTCTTTTTTATACCAATCTGATAGGCAACAATAAGTAATAATTAAAAATATATAGATATTATAAAGGTTAATTAAATAGAATAGTTAATAATAAGAAATAATGATAGTTAATGGCACTAATAAAACAACTTTAAATTTGAATCGTTCAAACTATGTACATCTTCACAGATTTTGTCACTAACGACCCGGGTTTCGCCTTTCGGCATCTATATCTTATATAAACACGAAACTTTCATTTGCTAAGCGTCAGTTCAAGTTCGTCCGTGCACTTGAATGCCTGAAGATGCCGAAAGGCGAAACCCGGGTCGTTAGTGACAAAATCTGTGAGAATGTACATAGTTTGAACGATTCAAATTTAATATTGAAATTCCACCAAGCACCTTCAGTCGAAATCTTAAATTAAAACAACTTTATATGACTATTATAATTATAACTAATGGAGTTGTAGATGACCAGATCAAGTTCATCCGTGCACTTGAACGCTTGAAGATGCTGAAAGGCAAAGCCCTGGTATTTACTGACAATAATGGTGTGAATGTACAAAATTTAATATTGACATTTCATCAAGTCATCTTCAGTCGAAATTTTTAACTTTACATTTATTTAGTTAGTGAAACAAATGTTTATTTTAAATCTTTTTTGTGAGGAATGTTCTATTACTAACAAACGTTTTTTTTTTAAAAGTATTTTGTAAATATTATGAATGAAAAGAATATGTCTTATTCATTATGGAGATGATGATCAAATATTATATTATTTCTAATTTATTCTGTAAACTAAGAACATTATTTTATAATAGCAAAATACTTTTTAATAAAGCGATCACGTACATTTGCTGATCTGTTTGGGTGCCTCTTAATTTAACATAGTACGTGAATAAAGTTCAAATTATTTCTGACAGTGGCGTAGTTGTATATTATTGTAAATGGGTAAAAGTAAGTAAACAAAGTTAAGAGTGGTCATCAAAAGACACCACGAATACTTGAAGATAAATATATCGTTAGATGTGTCAATTAATGGCAAACTGAATTAATATTTTTTACGCAATTAAATTAATTATCTGATTCAGGGGTCGTCAACCTTTTGGACATCACGTAGAATATGTATGTGATCATGTAATTTAGTTTGTATTAGTAAATGGTAATAACGCCTGCTTAATTATATCAATTATCAAAAGTGTTATTTTTTATCCATGTCCGCTCGCAATGTGGAGCAAATGGTCTCCTAATAGAGTTATCTCAACAGATTTTTTTCTACGAAAACTGTTTGTTAGTCAGTCGCTCAACCTCTCTTTTCCAAAGAGAGTAGTAGGGATAGAAGGGTACAGCTACGACAGGACTAGTGGTAAACTAATAGCTCTCGCTGCGCCCGGTTGTTGAAGGATGGGAAAGGGGGAGGGAAATTAAGTCAACACAAACACCCATGCCTTCGAACAGAAATTGATTAATCAATCGAAAAAATGCTTCATACTGGAATCTAAGCTCGTGAGATCCGGCACGGAAGTCCACAACGCTAACCGCTGCGCCATAGGACCTGACAAAAAGTGTCATAGCAATATAAAATACAAACATTACATATTATGACAAAAAAATTACACAGGGTTACATATTTTTATGTATTCCATTGAAAACTGTGAAAAAAAACTGTTTTTTTTACATTTGAAAATATGCAAGAATTTCGATAGGAAGTGTTGCTCTGTTGTAAGAAAATGAGAACTCATTTTTTATTATGCGAGAAATTCTATGAAAACTGTCATTTCTCTTTTCTGAAAAGCTGTGACTCGCACTATGTGCCTGTATGATTTCCCAACATCGATATCAAAAGACTTACGATGAGAAACTTGTGCTGATCTAAAAAAGTTATTTTTTTAAATGATATACTCTTTAATAAGAATATACAGTTAACATCTTAAAAGTAAATATCAATAATGTTATACAATTGAGTTTCAGCTGAATAAAAAATGCACTCTTCCTATACTAAGAAGCGTTTAGTACATAAATTCATTTATTAACTTGAAATACATTATGGAAGGAAAACTATCATGTAAAATACAGCAGTTGTGGAGCTATAGAGCAGGTTGCTAAGCTTATTATAATAGAAGAATTATTTAATGTTCATCCATTCATCTATTATACCAATCGACCATGCCAACTTGGTGACTGACTACACAGACTATTAAATAACTGAAAATTACTACGGCATCATGTGAAAAACGAATTGATTATACCCCAATCTATAAAAGCTTTATTAATATCTGGGTATTAATGCTCGAAGTGCTTATGACAGATTTTGGCAATTTGGAAATAAAAATCAGAAAATATTTTAAATAATCTTTCTTTTTATGCTAGAAATACCTTTTTCATTCGATATAAAATTAATGAAATAGAAGGAAAGCTAATTTGTATGTCTAAATAATTTTGAAGCATACTTTGCACCAAAAAATGCCTATTTTCACATTGATATATGATCATAAGTTGTCGTGTAAGAAGTGTCTATGTTCACTTGAGCAGTTAAAAGTATGAAAAACCACTACTGTATCAGAACAAACAATTGCTTCTACTGAACATTTGCTAGATTTGATATAAAGTGTAATTTATTTTCCGCAAACGTATGTTCGATTCATAAATTGTTTATAGAATTGGAATATTTAACGTTTATTACGCCACTGGATACCGCGGCAGTAACTCAAAAGATGGGAAAACAGTGGTGGGTGAAGGAAGACAAGTTGTGTAAATATTATTTTAAAAGAATTGAAAGAGATGGATTTTTTTAAATTGATGTTTCTCTAACGCAATTTTCGTTAAGCATTTTATTATCTGAGTCAGAAATATTTTGACGATTCCCAATAAGTTCCTAAGTCTTAATTGTTTATATTTAACGTATATTATTTTTATATTTATTTACACATGTACATACGACAGGCATAAATCAGCAAAGTCATTAGTTTGGAGAAAAAAAATGTCATGTTTTCTTTCAATGAATAAATATTTGCAATATACATGCCTTGTTTCATAAGGTATTATGTTTATTTAAAACAATGTCATATCCCAACGCCATTAGTTTTTTTATTGAAAAAAAATATATAAGCACCCATATTATATTCGTAATACATATTTGTTTAACAAGTACATTTCACAGATACTCGATGATAATTTCAAATATTATGCAAAAGAAGTAATAAATTATTATCATATTCGGTATTTCTTATTGATTTGGCAAATAACGCAGTTAGTATTGAGGTCAATATTTTCAGTCACTTGCATATTTATACAGCCAATCAAGGATTGTTAACAACAACGGTATTATCAAAAAGCAGGATCCCGGCATTCATGATTTTTCAATACCGAAATACCGGCTTCAAAACAGTGGCGGATCCAGAAATTGTCCCCGGGCTATTGAATTTTAAAATAAAAATGATACATAACTAATACATTAAAAAATAGATAATATATCGATATAAAAATAGTCAATACATAATTAAGTATGTATTCTATAAAACGTAGTAAACTAAGCAATTAAAGAGCCCATTTCACTATAAAGTTTTAGTAAAACAGAAAAATGGAAAATAAATTCTCATACGGAGGAGGCCATGGCCCCCATGGCATCCCCCTTGGATCCGCCAATAATTTAATCTTTGCCAAAATTGAATTTTAATTATATAAAAACCATCACATAATTTAACCAAATTGTTCGCGATGAAATTCATTCAGAATAATTTGTATCAATATTATCAGGTTCCAATATTAATGAACCTTTTAATGATGCTTTATTATTTAAGAAACC
This sequence comes from Himalopsyche tibetana, assembly GCA_030503985.1. Taxonomy (NCBI): domain Eukaryota; kingdom Metazoa; phylum Arthropoda; class Insecta; order Trichoptera; family Rhyacophilidae; genus Himalopsyche; species Himalopsyche tibetana. Next base: position 16,310,720 of record JAPJYX010000022.1, read on the forward strand.
GTAAACTATAGAAACAAAAACTCCCTCGTTTATGATTATAATATATTTTTTAATGGCAACATTTTATATGTCACCTGCTTCGGCCCAGTTGATTAGAGCTTTCTCTACCGATCACACAGGTCTGGGTTCGATTCCCTTTAAGATCACAGTTTGAGAATCATTTAATTCAAAGTTGTGATCCTGTAGGTGCTTGTGATGTCAATTCACATTATTTCCTCTCCTCCCATCCTTCTGATCCTTTAATAACTGTGTATAGCAATAGCGATTAGTAAACCACAAGTCCTGTTCTAACCTTATCCTTATTTTTGCAATACTCACTTTGAAAGAAAGTGAGGTTGAGCGACTGAGTAACAAACAGTTCTCGTTGAAAAAACTTATGTTGAGATAACTCCATTAGGAGGCCATATGCTCCACGTTGGGAGCCGACATGGATAAAATAATAATAATATATGAAATGCCGAAATACTGATTTAGACTTACTCGCCCAGTTGCATTGATTGTTTTGTAATACCGGAATTTAATATGAAATACCTTAATACCGTTATTGATCTATTCGTCCGATTTTGCAATTTGCAAACCCTACAGCTAATTATTCGATTCATTGTATATTTGGTTAAATCAATATTTGTCCTGTATAGTGTAGATCAACGGTCACCAAACTACGGCCCGCCGAAGATTTTCATCCAGCCCGCAAAAAGTTCTGGATTTTTTTTGCATAGAAATTATTCATGTAAGAAATATAAATTTTCATAATATAGTTGTGAATTCACGACAACTATTTATTTCAAATCATCAATTGTCATACAACTATCTGGTAGGGGACTCAAAGTGAAGGAAGTTGGATAGAAATTGGAGGCGAGACGACCAGATGTTCGTTTACTCAAAAAAAATTCTAATATTCTCATTTATTGAAATTCTAAGAAAGGCAAACATTATGAGGAGCAAACATTCAAAAAGTGTTTTGTCACACAAATACAAAGCTTGGAAAATGATGATTTAAGTGTTACAAAAGTGACGGTTTGTATGAATGTGTCAACTTTATGATTTCATTTTAATATGAAAAAAAACCTTTTTGAACACTAAATTTGATTTCCAATCATAGGTTTTATTATGGGCTATCAGAATTGATATAAAACGCCATTTTTCAAAATTTGTGACAAAACACTTTTTGAATGTTTGCTCCTCATTTGTTTACATTATAGTTATTATGTAACCACATAAAACGAAAAAATATTCTGATTGGGTTCCAATAAGAACTTATTTGTCGTATGGCCCCTTAAAAAAATTTAAAAAGTTCAATCCGGCCCGTATCTCAAAAAGTTTGGTGACCCCTGGTGTAGATAGATGCATTTGTTATTAGTTGCAAAACCTTATGTAGATAAAGAGAGGCTCTATGCTAATCGGCTTGCGAAGCCAAACCGAAGAGAGTTATTATATGAGGATCTGACAAGGACTAGACTAGTGGTAAACTAGTCACTCTCGCTTTGTTCCGCTAATTTTTGGATCGGAAGGTTAGGAATTCAAGTATCACACCCACGCCTTCGAATAGAACTTATACTGAAAATGAACATTACGTTTGTAGATTGAAGAATATTACCTAATTAGTTATTGGTGATTTATTTCACTCTCCAACACATTGAACGATTAATTTCCCTCTGCTAGTTTATATTACAAGGCTCGAATTTTTTGCTGTTGTCACTTTCTCTCGAAATAATGTTTTAAAGATTTAGGTTAATTTTTTATTAGATACATTAAAATTCCAAGAAAAAAAGGTACCAGAACGCCGTTCCGCCGTGTTATATGTAAAGAAAAGCATCTATATATTAATAGTCGATAAGGTCCGTCCGTTTGTTTGTTTGTATGAATGTATGAAGGATGTCCCCGATTTCCAAACCCCCAAAAATTAATTGAATTAAATTAAAAATAAAATTATTGTTAGCAAACGTAAACATTATTTCAAAAATTAAATAATTTACAATTTGAATACTGCAGGCCTGTCGATATATGCCCCGAGATCGATTTTTGCTACTACAAAAAATGATTATTAGCAAACTTAAACATTATTCCAAAAATTAAATAATTTGCAATTTAAATACTGCAGGGCAGGGCTGTCGGTATATGCCCCGAGATATATTTCTTTTACTTTTAGAATTTCTGGCTTATTCAATAAATAGGTTTGTAAGTTATTTTTCAGGCCAGTAAATTTTCTGACTACTTAACAATGCAACAAAAATCCCCCCGTTGAGGTCAACGGGCTTACAGCTAGTTGTATATAATTACGATAAAAAAAGACAACGAAATAATTCATTGAATATGCTCTACCGGCCTTGTATTTAAAATTTAAATACAATTTGTTTTTGGGAGATGTACAATACATTATCTTATCTTATTGAATTTACATTTTATCTTGTAGTGAGTTTTAGGATGTGTTTAGTGTATCACTTTCAACTTCGTTGACCTTTTATATTAATACATGCATACAATGAAGAGTAGGAATGATTATGTAGGTAAGTGAAAATCAATATAGCGTGCTACTCCAACTTTCCGAGTTCATAATAAGTATTATTGAATATAACAGAAGATTATTGTCTGGGAATTAAGTGTTCAAAGTCACGCAATATTCCAATTTGCCTCCCTTTTCATTGATAATATTTCTCGGTGCGGTCAAGAACTAAGAACTTACGAGCCTCGTGTAGGGCGTCCAACGTACAAATCAACTAACCTATTTTCGGTTTTTTTTCAAATACAAAAAAAACCAACTCATTGACTTAAACTGGATTTTTTCTAAAATACAAATTTTAGTAATGTTCCAAAATATGAAAAAAATATAGACCATTTTACTTACTTTAATATTACATAATTAATAGGTGCATACGTAGATTGAATTTTTTTTTAATTCCCTCTAACCCTTTCTATCCTTAAATAACTGAGTGTAGGGAGAGCGATTAGTTATTATTAACCACTAGTCCTGCCATAGCCTCATCATTCTATCCCTACTACTCTCAATGAAAAAGAGAGGTTGATCGACTGAGTAACAAACAGTTCTCGTAGAAGATTTTTTGTTGAAATACTTCTATTAGGAAGCCATTGGGAGCGGACATCTATTTTAAAAAAATACAAAAAATCATTCTCATCGAGTTTTTCTCGTGTTTTCACTTCAAAATATTTGGCGCATTGGTATTAGCTGTAATGCCAAATATTTCTTAGAATTTCTAAGTTATCTTGTTAATGAAGAGTACAAGTACATATATTAAACTCATGAGTACATGAGTGTACATGAGTGGATGAAGATATTGTGTTACAATTTATGATCATGTATTTTTTACGTGGATGAAAGTGAAATGCATTCATATTCCATATAGACGAAGTACACATATATTTAAAAACTTCTACATTAGATAATGCAATTGAAGACATGAAAGAATAAAGATATTATAAATAAATATGTGAACGTGATCTTTTTAGATTAAAATCACTTTTAAGGTATCAACTGTCAATTCTTGTTAGAAAGTCGTTGTATATCGAAATAACTTAAATTTGTATTATCAACACATTTGTATAATTACAATGGCCTAATTCTTTCCCCGCGATCATTCTCAATCGGGTATCGATCTATAAAGATATGTGTAATTTTTCGTTTTGAAAACAATGTTTTTGATCGCTGTCGGAGATAACAATTTGGATTAATTTGTAACGTATTTAACCGATATATGAACTGTACTTACATATGTGCAAGGCTTATGTTTTCCTTCATGCTTATACGAAATTGTAAGATACATTTGAACACACGTAACCGACATTTTTTCATAAAATGTCTTTGTTTTTTCAAGCTCTATTGAAATATTGACATCTTGTTATTTACAAAAAAAATTTTCATTGAAATTGTTCTTAAGTTGGAAAAACGCAACAGAAAAAAGGCCCACCAAACTGCCAGAAAAAAGTAGAAGAGCTACATATATCGTTTTTCTACTATTTAAAAATAGGTGAGAAAAAATTCCAACATATTTACTGCAACATTTTGAATTGGAGAGTGATCAATCCGTAACTGGATTTAAAAAAAAACAATTATGTATAATTTTTCTATTATTATATGGATGAAGTTAAAACAGGTGGATTGATTTGATCAAAATAATTGGAATTGTTTCCTCGTATCACGATAAAAGAAGAAATAAAATTAAAATTGTTAACTCTTCAAACATTTCTGTTAATAAAAAGTTTATTTAATTAATATTGTGTCAACAGATTATTTTAAATATACATAATAATTACTTTACTCAAAGTGGCTTTCATTTTCATTTATTTCACAATACTTATTTATTTATACAGTTTTTTGGCTCTCCTTTAAAATTGAACAAGTGTCGTTTACGTGTTGTCAACTTATGGCCATCGATTTTATTAATGCTAAAACTTGTATAGAATTTTATTTAAAAAAAGTACTTAACTACTTCATTGAGTGTTGTAAAAAAGCTATCACTGCTTAAAAAAATGCATAATCAATTAAATTACATAGGTATTTTAAATAACCTTGATTTTTTACAACTTATATTAGCCTAATACTTATTATTGATAGATAACAAAGAAATTCATGAGTACCATTTTAAATGCGTATCTTCGAGTTGAAATTAACAACTTCCTTATAGACCCATCTTGATGAAGGATCAGGGATTGTATACCAGACGTAAATACCGATACTGGTATTTCGGTATTGTAAAAATGGTCAAAATAATGCTAAAACTAAGATCAATCAAAAATGCTGTCATTAAAAGATATCATAGTCGTAATAGGGGGGTATCTACAATTGAGGGGCTCAAAGAACAATCGGCCCAATTCACACTTTTCACTTTCGTTTCCCAATAACTATGATTAAAAATAGAAACAATAGCCTAAGTTAACTTGCCATTTGAATTACGTGTTATCATGATAACTGGCCCATGGGCCGTCAGTGTCGTGTGTCTGTTGTTTAATAAATTACCTTCGTGGTTTTTTTTTTCATTTGAATACTGGAAATAAAAAAGGCAATAAGTACAAAAGAAAAAAAGTGAATATGTCAAATAAACAAAAGAATTTCATTCCTGCATATTCACTTTTTTAATCTATTTCGGAACTAAGTATAATATATTCATTTTTGTATGCTTGACAAGCTTTGCTGATTTCTAAAAATCGTCAAATTTGAAAGACAGAAAACTAAAATCTTCAATGTATTATGTATACAATATACATAGCTTTTTGTTTCTAGATTTTTTTGTTGTTTTAGGCAGTTGATAAAGCAAGCTTACTTAAAATTGGATTTACTCAAAATTTTTCTTTTGGGCTAGGACCGTTTGCCTCTTAACCCCTTCAGTAATTTACAGCTTCTTTAAATGACAACGCATCATTAAAAAGCTCAAGAATTTTAAAATCTGTAAATATTGATACAACTCTTAGCAGCTTTTAAATATTTCAATTCATCGCTAACAATTTTATGATTATTTTTTATACATTGAATTTTCGATTTTGACTAATTTTCAATTGCATAACACTAGTATTTTTCTTTTTTTATAACTAGTACTTTGGTATTGAACAAAACATAATTAATACCGGGATCCCTGTTTCGGTCATCCCGGAATTGCAATCCCTAACTCGATAATGTATTATTGTTTTCGTATAATATTAACCAAACATTATAATTATTTTTATTGTAATACTACTGGCTTAGTTTAAGCCAACAATGTTTTTTACCAAGTCACGTTGTATGTACCAGAATTTTAATATGTACTTTTATTTTTTTTGAATCAATGACTCACCGCTGAAAGTAGTGATAGCAAACCCGCGACTCGCATATCTCTTTGTAATCCGAGAAAATATTTACAAAGCATTAAATAACAACCAGCGGGACTATTCTCAAATATATCAGGATTTAGATACTAATTAGGGGAAGTTTTTAATACTCAGCATGATTGTAATATTTGGTTTCTAAGGTTAGAATAACTAAAATGTAATAATTGTTTACTTTTGTTATAATTGATTTGTTATACAATGGCGGATTACCCCATAATCGCAAGAGAAGCGCGCTTGGGTCCCCCTGGGGCCTTAAATTAGCATATGTGTAATCTATAAAACACTTATAATATTTCCAATTCAATTTTATCAATTCGAAAAACAGGGCCTCCCAAACGCTTAATCGATCACTCCTGACAAATGATTAACAGAATTTCGCTCGTAACAAACATTTTTAACTGATCACGATAGCTAACGACGAGCGAAACTGGTCCTGATAAAATCGTATATTTAGTACAAAATAAAGCACTTTTTTTAAAAATTTCAATTGATTTCAATTGTTAACTAACACAAGAGTATGTAAGCTGTGTTTTCTTTTAAATTAATCAGATTCATAAATATGTGTAATAATTTGTGTCGTGATAAAAATGATTCAAAAGAGAATTTTGTTTTGTGATTTAAACAATAATGAAAAAAATATGTTTTTTTGTTTATTACCTACGCCTAACATATACTTGAATTTGTGATTCGCTTAATTTAAGACACCTATTATGAATTTTATTTAATATGATATAAAGCGAAGATGCCAAACTTAATCAATCTTTAATAAATATCCTCAATCGAAATGCATCTCCACAAACACTTGACCTTTTTGAGCATTTATTGGAATCATTTGGTAAATTAATTTGACTCATTCGAACTTGATAAGACGTACGCGCTATAAAAAAAAACAAATAATATCATTTAAAACGAACTATTCGATATCAGTGATGTTGTATCTAGGGTATCTAATCCCGGAGCCCTTTTGTGATCCTGGAATTTTGTGAATGACTAATTTTCAATCCCGGAATCCCGGGATTAGGCACTCAACATGAAATCGTCTATAATTTGAGAAAAGTTTTGGTGTCGGAATTTTTCATTATTTCATTTCCATTTTCAAAAAACAAGGAATTTGCCGAATTGCCCAAAATGTCAACGTGTCGTTTTTTTTTGCTCTCCAAGAATTTCAAAATCTCAAAACACAAAAATCTACCGATTTGCCTAAAATACCAATATAATTCGTTTTTTTTTAGCTTTTCCAAATCCAAAATCTTCTAAATGTTCGGGATTCGCTAAAAATGTCTCAATCCCGAAATACCGGGACCGCAACCATACCAATTTCGGGATCACAAAATTGGACGGGATCCTGGGATTGGAAGGCCTAGTTGTATCTATGACACTCGAGAGGATTGTAAAACGACATGTATGGCACAAATTTCGTCCTTTTTCTTTTGTAAATATACAATAATAAAATATAAATTTAAAATAAACGTAATATATGTAGATTGAAAGGAAGATTAACAATAAATACTTTTCACCGCAGCAAAACGTAGTAACATTGAATGCGAGCAATTTTTGATTAATCTGTCATTATAATATGTACAGTTTTATTCAAATGTATTGAGCTATCACAAGTTGTTAAATATAATAATTAATAAGATTTTCAATAAGCCGAACATTGTTTATTTCAAGAATATAAAAAATTAACGATTCAAATTTAATATTTAAATTCACATAAAAAAACCTCATATATCAAACCAATTCAGATATAGTAAAAAGTTACGATCATTGGTTGCCTTTAAATTATTCTCGGGGGTGGCCATATACGTGATGGTTACCAATGTACAGTATATGCAGTCTGACGTAAATAATTTAAAATCGATATGTATATAATCTTCACACATTTTGTGACTCATTTTTTACGTACATACAAACAATGATGACACTTGACTATATATATCAATGTTGCAAGTGTTTTAATGACGTTATTAAAATAAATATGTTGTGATTTACAATCATATATCGACTCTCTACGACAGGTACGGGCAAACTGAGGCCCGCGAGCAATATTATATTTTTGAAAAAGATTCATGTTTTTATCTTTTAACGTTTTTTAAAAAAAAGATTAAAAATAAACATAATAATCTTTATTTTTGGATCAACCTATATATGTGAACAAACATTTTTAATCATGAACCACAATAAAAACTCTGTACGATCAAACATCACTGATGAACATTTACAACAAGTTTTAAGAATCTCAACTACAAAATTAACACCTGAATTTTAAAAAATGTTAATAGACGTAAAACAGTTCCATTCCTCTCATTAGATAAAATACATTTAAAAAATATTATTTTACTTGCGGCCCGCGGCTCATTTTGAATTCCTGAATTTGGCCCTAAAAGTTTGCCCCCACTGCTCTACGATACAACTATAAACTTAAATCCATTCATGAGCGAGCGGAAATTATGTAATCTAACAGAGGTGTGTCTTTTTTGTCAATTGTTTATCAAAAAAAGTATGCATTCTACAACGCTTCAAATTTAAGTAGCATTAAATATTCAGTAACATATGAGCCCTCGAGAGGTGAAGATAGCCAACTAGTGAAATGGTAAAACTTTTTTCATAGACTTTTAAGTACAATCACGTCTTTACTTGTTGTTTTGGTGGATTGTTCATTATTATTTTACGGATATAACACTGTTGCAATGTGAACTAAATGAGGTTACTTCACTTTTACGATACTTTAAAACGTGTAGAATATTACAACGCATCTAACATTTTTTTTCTAAAATACCACTTTGCTTACTTCACCTCTAGTAGGCCCATATTATTTAGCTTAATTTGATACTAGATATTGATGGCAAAAGAATTACATAAATCTTAGATGAGCCTTTACCGTGCCCTTTTTCGTGATACAGATATATAGGTGTTGCCGGAAGTTGCTATGCATGTCTCTAAATATTTAGCTATGTATACTTTAAAATAAAAAATATCTATGGAGTTTAAAACTCATTTAAATAGAGAATAACAAAGATAAATTGAAGGGAAAAAATAACCAGGATTAGGAGACATTAAAAAATATTCACACGTTTTTAATCTCTCACGAGTTCAAGTTCCTGCAGCAACAGCATGTTTATCAATCGAATTCTGTTTGAAAGGTTCTTGCGATATATAAAAATTCCCTCTCAACCTTCATTCCTTAAATAACGGGACGCAGCAAGAGCTATTAACAAACCGCTGATCCTGTCATAACCTAATCCTTTCCTTATTATTTTCGATAAAATTAAGCAAGAGTGGTTTACGTAGAAATACTTCTGGTAAGATACCTGCATAAGAGATCATATGCTCCGAAATGGGAGCGGACATTGATAAGAAAAAACTGTAAATCAAATCAATTGAAATCCTTTATTAGTATATGCCCTCCACATCGGGAGCCGAAATGGTAAAAAGATTTTACTTTTTAAAAACAAACTAAAGTAAATGGTAACCAACGTCTAGTAAGGATAATGCAAACGTTAAGAAACGCGTATATTGAGTTGTATTATCAATTATATTTGATTATTTTTATGTTTCATAAAATAAAGGATGCCCTTCTAGCCTTAAAATGAATTCATTTATATCGTTGTCTTGGGTGGAATAATTTGAACACGAAACTTAAACAATATAAACGTGTTTGGTAATAACAATAACTGCACACGTGTGTATTTAGTAGTCAAAGGATGCAATAGCTGTTTATCTCTTCTGTCCAATTCAAACACACCTCGATGCGTTCTCTTGAATTTTAACGAAAGTATAATGTACATAAATAGCAGTGCACCTCTATTCTTTCTTCATCAAGACAAGAACGCCAGAAAACCAATGCTTGAAATCGAACATTCAAGTCGCATGCAAGAATTATTATTTCACAGTATACCTGTTATCAGTATAAATCTCTCAAAAGTTTCACAGCGAGGTAGGCGAACATCATAATCCAACGATCTCTTTCCTTCATAATTATGACGAAACAATAGCACGCTTTACACTGGGGTACAGTCGTCCTAGATAAGGTGACATGTACACACGGGTCTTTTTTTTGCGGTAGATACGTTCCACAGAGATTCGAATATTTAAAAATCCGCATAAAAAGGCCTTAAACTACAAAATCTATCTATCAAAGTATAATTAGAATATTTGGGGCCTCTTATTAATAACATCACTAATTCGCACTTGTGTTAGGATGACGTTCATACTTAATTCATTTTTATTCAGCTTTCATTTTCGATGTGTTTTAGTGAAAAATTGCTTTATTTGTGATTATAATGGTTTTCCGCCTATAATTGACAATGAACATTATTTTTACCTTGTGATCAATTTATTCTTAAAATTATATCTTATATAGATGATCATGTAGCCAAGCCATATGTAGTCGGTAGTCTCTGACCGAGCATACTTACCTTGAAGTCTCCGGTCATTTTATACGCTATAGCAGTGGTTCTCAGCCATATTCATTCCACTCCCCTCTTACAGCATTGTTCAGAATACAATTCCTCCCCTGCCCAAGATAGTCTAAGCCAGCCGTAGGGAACCTGCGGCCTTTTGGCTACTCTGGTGCATTCATAAATTCCTGAGATTTCGGATTCAAAAATTTAAAAATTTAAAGAGCTGAAAATAAAAGCTCCCATGCTGGTAATTTTGGGAAAATCCGTAAATTCTTGGGATTTTGGATGTCTAAATTCTTAGAAGACCTAAAAAAAAGGTCCCATGCTAGTACTTTTGGGAAATCCGCAAATTTCTGGGCTTTACAAATTGGCATGAAATTGTTTCCGTCCGAAGATTACCTAGTCAATGTTCACTGCGGCCTTATGTTGAATCAGAAAAATGAATGCGGCCTAAAGATAAGAAAAAGTTCTCTACCCCTGGTCTAACCCAAAATGTTATATTCTAAATAATATGTTTTACATAGTTTTGAAACTAATTTTGTATTGTATGTACAGTACATATTATTATAAATTAATTGAGAAATTACTTCTAACTAATTACTGAAATCACTGAAGCATATTTCAATGAACAAAAACTTTAGTAGAATTACAGAATATTTTTAAAAAATCGCCTATTTGCATGTAAAGAGTTTTTATTAAAAAAATAATCGACGCACATGTCAAGCTATATTTAAAATAATACTTTTTAAAAACTTCACAAAGAAACACAAATCTAGTGATTCAACTAATCTTTCTCTGGAACTCTGAAATTAGCCCCCACTCCTGCGCTATAGGGCTGTAGAACAGGGTTTGTCAATCATTTTATACCTGTCGCCCACTTTGTAATTCTGTTAGTAGTAAATTTTTCAAATCGCTCACTGGCTATACAGCAATGGTGATTTATAAAGTGTTTTTAAAACCCTTACCTCCCACCATGAAAGCCGGAACGCCCACTAGTGGGCGGCAGGGACCAGGTTGACTACCACTGGTGTTGACCATAGACACTTGATTCATTATTCTGAGCACAGGAATACCTCACCAAAAACAAGCCCGATAATAATAATATCGTGGCCATGTGTGATTGGCGTCCCATATTATTTAGCGCCCCGTGCGGCCCAAGTTTTTCAATTGGGTCTCGGTATATTGTTCAGATTTGCATTTCTAATTGGCGACCATGTATTATTGCAATAATATTGCCGGCATGATGCCAATGTTGTGCTCATTGCTATCAATATAATTCATCGTCAAGGCCGAAACAAAACATGGCGAATTTCATAGTATTTAGAATTGTTTTATAGCAACTCGTAACTCAGATTTTAAAATCTCCTGTACATATGTAGATGCAGGCAAACTCTTCTCTAAAGGCAACAGTATGGACCGTTGTACATAACAATGAACGGCTTGTATACTTGAGTATGAAAGCCGATTCCCTGGCAAACTCAATAAATTAACAACCAACTTGAAATTTAAATATAATTAACAGCTTAACGACCGCACGTTTTTTTTATAAAATTTCCTCTGGCGAAATAAAATTTTGCGAAAAATTCGCAAAAATTATAATTTTACTGAATTCACTATAATTTGTAAGCAAATTGAGATATCTTTACAAAATTTAATTTTCTTAGCTTCCAGATATTTCGCCTATACACATATATGCGTCCGCCGGCAAGCAACCTTTGTTTTTCAAAGACTCAAATACGCGTCCACGGTCGTTAAGCTGTTAATACCTTTTATAATAGTAATCGGTAAATGCAACACTGGGCTGCCAATACCTTGACAAAAGGCTCGCTTAAACTAGAGGCAATTTTCGGTGTTTTGGAGTGGAAGGAGTGAATTTTTTATCACTTCTATGCAATTATATGCAATACTTAAATAAGCAATCGATTGTTACTTAATACATCTAAAATATGCAATTTACCGTAAAATTATCTATGTAAATGGCTAAAAATGTACTACTATGTATACTGAAGCTGTCGTAGATAATATATAAGTCAAAAACTGCAGCTTTATAATAATTTCGTCTGAGAATATTGTTTTATCTTGATTTAACAAGAGGCTAGCTGGCCTTGGTAAAATTTAACAAGGGGCTCGCGTGAGCCCCTTTGAGCGCCTTCCAGCTCACCCCTGGGTAAATTTCGTATCATATGGAGCCACGTTAACGTTGCTGGCTTCCGTGCCGGATCTCACGGGCTCGAGTCCCAGTACGAACATCATTTTTCGATTTTATCGATTTTATCGATTTATGTTCGAAGACATGGGTCGTGGGTGTTCGTGATGTCTCAATTCATATATTCATATTTATTCAATAAACTCTGAAAGACATTTTACCATCAGCATAGTTTCAAGATTTGTTAATATTGAAATTAACGAACATATCTTGAATGTAATCAATTTTGGCTTTCGTCAGTAAAACCTTATTTACCCAAATAAATGAGGTTTGTTCTTATTAGTAGCAAAATAAAATTTATCAAGGATATTATATTTTCTATACTTGTGTGCTAAACATTACAACAGAGAATTTACATACATTTTTAATGATACTGTAATACAAAAGAAGCAGTTTGATAATTTCAACAACAACAAAAAATATATCTTTATTCACAGGCAAAATATGACATATTTACTGTATTAATTATTCAAATTATAAAATTGTTTAAACTAAATTCATTCAAAATTTAATTAGGAACATAATTTGAGTCGCATCTTGGACATCTGAATACAGTAATTATTTAATGGCGATGTTATCAGTGATGCTCTTTCGTTTTTGCAACGAACCGGTTGATAATTCTTTATTAATTATTTATTTGCGAATTACGAAATATTAGTATGAAAATTCGTCGCCTTATTCCGAATATTCTCTATGGATTGCGAACAATGTGACAGTATTATTGTGTAGACTTTTGTACTGATTTTATATTCGCATTTCGCGTTAATTATTAATGCTTTCCTGATTTCCAAATATGATAATTTTGCATTATTCTATATGTTATATAATTTTCTACGAAACTTCATTGATATTAACAACTATTAGCTAATTTTCTGGTAAAAAAGGAAAAGCATAATTATGTTTTTTTGTTAATGAAGCAAATCTTTAATTGGTATTGTAATATTTTAGAGAATCGTCTCGCACATAGCGGATTGTTTCTATGGATTATAATGACAGAAAAAATATGAGTTTTAGTAATAAATCTCATTCGATATAATAAAAACATCAGTTTTATAAAACATAACAGTGCGGAAGACATCACTAATTATAATTAACATTCAATTTATCTTTTTCGTTCCAACGTCATTAAAAAAAAAATGTCTGAAGATACAAAGACATTAAACACGAGTTACAAATTCGACATGGACCTAGAATACGGTAGAAAAAGGAAACTACAGCAGTGTGTCCAATTATTGTGATTATGGAGCCAAATGATAATTTTTGTTTCTTTGTCTATGAAAATAATGACGTCTTAATTTTTATAACGCATCATTAAAACTTATGTCAGTTTTGAAAACGGAATGTTTTTGTTTGTTTTACTTACATGTTTGTGATGAGCAAAAAATCTAGTTAAACATTAATGGCTTAATTCGTTTGAGGAAGTAGTATTTTATTTACTATTGTGAACACGAAGAATTCTTATTAATTTTAACCGCTTAGTAATATTATTTCTGTTTATATTAAATTTAACACTTTTAAATTACCACCAGAATTAAAATATGATTATACAATTTTATTTCGTTACTATACTAGAGTTTCAATACTGCACTTAAAAATATATTATATCTCAATCAACTATATTATTTGTTCATTTCCGAACATACGAATATTTAAGTATGTACATCAAAAATGCAATCATATATTTTCATCTGACAGCTTAGAAAAATAAGAACGTTTTATATTCAAATTTGGAATAAGAAATAACTATGCAAGATCTAATGCGATGAAAGCAAAATCGTAAAACAATAATTACTGTGTATGAATTAATGATAAATATATACACAAAACATTCACTCGAAAACAATATTATTGTTCGATTATTATTGTATTCCTGATTGCTAATGTCAGTACAATGAATTATTAATTCAAATATTCAACATATCTCATTTTCAGCTCATTCCATTCATTCGTTTTAAGCAAATACTCCCATTTGAAAAGCAAGAACAAAGCAAAGTAAGTTCAGCGAGACGTTTGAAAAGTGAACTTAAACTTTATGTTTAGTGACTGAATGTTCAGCGATTACACAAAACATACTTTGCCAGCTTTAGCTATTTAGTTTCCCTCTCAACAGATTTACTACAATATAATGTATGCGAGAGTTTCATAGTAAAGGATTTCACAAGAGAGTTGACATATCGCCATTGAATTAGAGAAATAATATATGTTAAAAAAGGTTCCCGTAAACACAGAAACTATTAATTTTACTATTGGTAGGAGCAAAGCACAGATAGAAAAAATATACCTAAAAAATATTCAAATAAAGTTTACAAATGTTTTAATTTGTTATCGAATAAATTTTCAGTATTTCTTTTGAATCCTTAAATATCTTATAAAGCTGAAAAAATAAAACGATTAGATAGGTATTTAAACGAGGATAAAAAAATGAGTTTTTCTTGCATCAGTGAAAGATCGTTCTGTAACTATTTGGGAACGCTTTGGGAACATTAATATTAAAGTTACTATGTCACTGGGTTTCGCTATTTCGTCGTTAGTTGAACTTCATAAAACAAAACCCCAAAGATAAATAATTGTGGTTTGAATGTATATATTTTTTCACAAATCACGAACATTAAACATTTGCGTTCGCGATTCGATTTTTATGACTTAACGTAACTGTTAAACCAAAAAGCTGTATAAATTTTAGTTGAATTAAACTTTGTTTATCCGGCCAAGTTCGGGCGGTTAAGCGTAATGGAGACTTGGGCTCGGGCTCGGGCCCGGGTACGGAATTTATTTTTCAGAAAAATATTTCAGACTATGTTCGTGTCATAAGTCAGCCATGATGATTTTAATTATTACCAGTTCTATAGGTAATCGTAAATTGTTGTAAATTTATAAAAAAAACGAGTTTTTTTCGGGCTGTGGAGTATGAATCCGGTCTTCGGGTCGGTTTCGGGTAACAAGTGTGGTATTGGATTCGGGCCCGGGCCGGGTCGGGCCTGAGTTTTTCGGGCTAGGACCGAATAATTTTGTAAAATATCGGCCCCTGCAGACCTCTACTGTGCAGATACATGTGATCAAGAATTGGACTTCATACGCCCACCGCGTATATATAATCACCAACCGATGTACATGTATATGAACATTTTAGTTAAACTGTATTTTATTTTCATCACAATACAATTTTATTTAAACATTACCACTGCTTTATTTGTATTAAGAGGATAATTATGTTTTACATTTGTGCAGGATGAACAAATAACGATATTACATAGATATTATTGAGTGTAGTAAACACTGTAAAAAGTCAGTGTCAGTTTTTAAAAATATAGTCTTTCAACTGGCAAACTTATGGATACATTATTTTGCTATTGTAAAATATTTTGCAAGAAAATAAATCGATCGGAACTTTCAACGACTTACGTTTTGAATCACATACCTTGAACCCACATTGAACGTTTTACAAAAATCTAAATAGGGGAATACCGCAGATTGAGACATCGATGTTTATTGTCTGTATAGTTTATAGAAAACTCTTGTAATTCAACAAATTTATTTAAAGTGTACGTCTTCATAGCTAGTACAACATTTTAATTATGAGCCTTCAGTGTATTTGACAACGTATTGAATTTTGAGTGCATATTTCAGACGCAAATTACGAGAAATAAATCGCTGTTTCTTTGTAGCTAATTGAAAATACTTAACATTTAAATTAATCATCACTGTTGTAAATTTGAATGATTCAAACTATGTACATTCTCACAGATTTTGTCACTAACGACCCGGATTTCGCCTTTCGGCATCTTCAGGCATTCAAGTGCACGGATGAACTTGAACTGACGCTTAGCAAATGAAAGTTTCATGTTTATATAAGATATAAATGCATCACTGAGTCCAAAGCCATTGCTGGCGAAAAGGATGAGCCCAGAAATCAACAAAGCACAGCTGCAAAGTCTTCCGATTTTAAATGAAATATCAAACTTTCCCACATCTCCACTTCTATACCCTATATAATCATTTATTTATTTATTTATTTTATTTATTTATTTATTTATTTATTGTTAAAAATCAAAATTACAGTACATGACATAACAGCTGACGCCAATTCGCCATGCACTTGAAAAATGTAATAAGACAAAATATAAAATAAAAATACACAGTACATCAAATTCAACATAAAAAATCAAGAAATACAAAAGAAAAATTTATCAAACAGTTCACAAATACCATCACCAAAAATGTCCACTTCTCTAGGCAATGCGTTGATTAGTCGAACGGCTCTTGGAACTGGTGACTCATACCTCCTAAGCGAGGTATAAGTTTTTAGAAATAAAAGTTTTTGCTCATTGTTTCGCCCACGTAAGAATAAATTGGGAGCATGTAAATTAATAGTCATGAGAATTTCAGGATTATTAACTCGGCCCCGAAGAAGAAGAGAAAAATGCTTTAAGCTTGAAAACGATCTTCGAGCTTCAAGTGAGTGAAATGATAACATTCCTAAAAGAAATTTGGTGGGGTAGTATTCCTTTAAGGAATTATCAAAGGGGAAGAATTTAAATTTTTTGAAATAATAATATCTTAGAAATTTCTTATGGATTCTCTCCAATTTCAGCTTGTATGAACTTTCATATGGGCTCCAAATGATGGATCCATATTCAAGCTTACTTAAGACCAAAGAAACATAAAGCGTCCGAAACACAGTTGGGTTTTCAAATGGTTTGCTTTGTCTAACAATAAACCCAAGAAGTTTGCTTGCACGCAGTGCAATAGAAGTTATATGTGAATGAAAGGTGAAAGAGGAGTCAAATCTTATACCAAGATCAACAACTTCAGACAAACGCTTTAAAGCATCATTAGATATCACATAGTTATATGTGATGGGTAATCTTGAGCGAGAGAAGGAAATACAAAAACATTTTGAAATGTTGAAGTCGAGTTTGTTTTTTATAGACCAATTTAAAATATTATTCATATTTTGTTGCAGAATAGTACAGTCAGACTCATTACTGATACGTAAAAACAGTTTTAAATCATCAGCAAAGAGCAGATACTTTATTCCACGTATACATTCTATAATATCGTTAATAAAAATAAGAAATAAAATTGGGCCAAGATTAGATCCTTGAGGAACCCCGGAATATGTTGGAAAGACGTTTGATATGCACCCAGCGTAATCAACATATTGGCGTCGATCTGACAAATAGGAAACAAAAAAACTAATCATCCTGTTTGAGCATCCTACAGCACTCAATTTATCCAAGAGAATATCATGGTCAACACGGTCAAATGCTTTAGAAATATCCGTATAAATAGCATCAACCTGACAGTTAGAATCCAAAGATTGCGAAATATAATCAGTATACACAATTAGATTGGTTGTAGTTGAACGTGCTGATCTAAAACCATGTTGAGAATCAGTTAATTGACAATCAACATGCATATAATCATAAAACCTTTGCCGACAAACAAATTATATAATTCTTAAAACTGCTCACTACTCAAATCTGTTGGCATTCCCATGGGCTCATCCTTTTCGCCAGCAATGGCTTTGGACTCAGTGATGCATTTATATCTTATATAAACACGAAACTTTCATTTGCTAAGCGTCAGTTCAAGTTCATCCGTGCACTTGAATGCCTGAAGATGCCGAAAGGCGAAATCCGGGTAGTTAGTGACAAAATCTGTGAGAATGTACATAGTTTGAATAATTCAAATTTAATATTGAAATTCCACCAAGCACCTTCAGTCGAAATCTTAAATCACTGTTGTAGTTCATTATTGTGTCAGTAAGAACTGTTTTTGAAATGTTTGTGTATGAATCAACCTTTGTGACTATGTTTTTAGAAACTTTATCACTACGTCCCGTCGTATTTCCGTATTTTACCTGTTGGAACTTTTTTACGTATGTTGTTTCAGAGCGGCAGTCTTTATGTTTACGTTCCGAGGAAATTTATTTACCCCTAGAACGCTTTCATACCGTCGATTATGTAATATCAAAAAATCTTTTTTATTTAACATAAACAAAACAAAACTTTATTTTAAAAAAGCTTGATGAATGTAGAATTTATCAAACCATCACTCATAGCACGTGTTCTAGCTAGAGCAGGGGTTTAACAACCTTTTCGGACCCTAGAGCGCAATCTAAAATACTGCTAGGGCGCGAGCACTACATTTTTTCAAAATCCCAAAACCAGGAATTTACTTACTTGCCCAAAATATCACCGTGACTCCTTTTTTTTTTAGCTCACCGACGAATTTGAAATCCTCAATTCCCTATACTTTTTCCCCAAAATATCTCCGAAACTAGTTTTTTTTTAGCTCACCGAAGAATTTGAAAATGTCAAAATAGTTGATGGGCACATCGGAATCGGTCGGCGGGCGCCATGATACCCGTGGGTACGGGGCTGGTAACTCTGAGCTAGAGTATAGCCAGTGGCGGATTACGCACTTGGGAGGCTCCAGGCGCAATAAATTTTGGAGGATCTGTTATTCAAATAAAATCGTTGCAAAATTCTTCGCAAAATAAGATTAATTACTGAAAACTGAATTAAATATATATATATATATATATATATTTTTTTTTAACCATGTCCGCTCCCAATGTGGAGCATATGGACTCCTAATGGAGTTTATCTCAACAGAAGTGTTTCTACGAGAACTGCTTGTTACTCAGTTGCTCAACCTCTCTTTTTTCAAAGAGAGTAGGGATAGAAGGATAGGGCTAGGACAGGATTAGTGGTAAGCTAATCGCTCTCGATACGCCCCGTTCATAGGATAGGATGGGTGAGAGGAAGGAATTCAAGACATCACATATATCCAAGCCTTTGAACAGAAATTCATAAATCGATTGAAAAATCAATTTATAAAACTGTCCGTACCGGGATTTGAACCCGGGTCCTCCGTAGCCGAAGCCAACAACGTTGACCACTCGACCACACAGGCGGCAAATATATATAGGGCTTTTTTAATATTATATATGCTATTTTTGAGGCCCCTAACATTTGCAGGCCCCGAGCGCGACCACTACGCTTATTAGGTAATCCACCACTCAGTATAGCTATTCAGAACAATATTAAGCGATTCAATTCACTATAACTTATATTATTAATAAGTAAATTTAAAAGCAAAAAACAACTACATATTTATACATCTCTTTTTCTAGCTTCAAATAACACGCATTTTTAAATTCAGGGAATCAATCTTTAATTTTTCTATAAATTCTGTCACTTTTTTACACGGTATATACGTTCCACAAAAAAAAAGACTTTAACCGCTTCAGTACCGTAAGGCCACTGGTGGCCGCTACATACGAACGGCGTGAATACTTTAATGCCTCTGAAGACCACTAATGTAACTTAAAAATAATTAACTGTATATATCATTTTATAAGTAAACTTTTAATATTCATAAATTCAGTCCTATTTTTTAAAAGTATTCAAAAATTATTAAAAATATGCGGTAATTATGTGAGTGAATGTTTTTTTAGCTTAAAACATCCCGGTACTGAAAAGTTTAATGTTTAAAACAAAATACAATATTATGTGTACTCTTCTCACATTTTCATAATTAACAAAACCGGTTTCGTTCATTACAAACTTGCAGTGAACGAAAGCTGATGTGATCGTTAAATAAATGTGCGTTAAATGTAATGACCTTTCAACCAAAATGTACAGTAGTTTACAGCTTAAAAGATTGCAACAATAATGTTCTGATGTCGAAAGAGTGTTAGCATAATTATTGTGTGTTGAATACTGTGTCATTTTTTGCAAAGTGACGAATTCATAATGTTCATTTTTCGTAGTCCGTTTTGGGTTACATTGATACAAACCAATCAATTTTAATTGTAATTAACACAAACCGAATTAACCGCCGGTAGGCATTAAGATAAATTGCCTAGAAATTTTAATCACCAATTCAGAAGCCGAAGTTCTTCTGTTGAATAATTAATTATTCGAAATAATTTCTCTATTTCAGTGTTGCCATACGGTGAGGGATCGCGTGCCCGGGCTCAATTATATAAGAAACCATTATTTAGAGACTATTTAGACAACACTGAGTGTTTTGTTTCCCAATTTACGCGAAGAAGTAATTATTAAGTGTTTTCAATAATTATTAAACCATCGCTTTTGCACGTTTCCCTTTGTTTTGACTATATCTAGATCAGTCTAAAACAGCCTTACTCAACCTTGTTTTTCATCCGAGCCGCATTCCAATTTTTGCTTCTCTACGTGGGCCGCAACATATTTATAGTAAACTGTAAATATAACACATACTGTACTGCATACAAATGTATGCAGTATAGTACAAATGTCAAAATAAAACTATTTTATTTTATGTAAATATATACACATTTATGTATTAATGTATTTTTCAAAGTAAAAAATAACAATGAACCACAAATAAAAAATACATAAAAAGTAAACAAAGAATACCAATGTATCCAAACTATTTAATCGTTTACTTAAAAATTAATGTAAATTTTGATATTTTGTCAAACTTTAACTATCTTCGTCATTTAATATTTGGTGACTATAATTATTTTGGGCCGCACATAAGAGCGGTTCCCGGTAAATTGCTCGAATGGAAATTGCTCGAATAACAAGATAATCAATTTGTTTCCGTTTGTTCTGTCCGTTTGTTCTGTCTTAGCCCTAGTCTTCTATGTTTTCTGGAAATATATAGAAACAGTTTGAGTAACTAATTAACAAGCAGTTCTCGTAGAAACACTTCTGTTGAGATAAACTCCATTAAAAGATCATATGTTCCGCAATTGGAACGAACACGGTTAAAATAAATACTTACGAAAATTATTTTTATATTTCACTCTTTGAACAAGTGTCGCACAAGATAAAAATGAAATTCGTAGAAAAAGTCGTGAAAAATCGTTTAAATAACCAAGCAATTCGAATAATTTGTAATTCGAGCAATTTCCAGTCGAGCTCTCCATAAGAGCTGATTGGGCCGCATGTTGAGTATAACTGGTCTAGAATGTACACACTGTGAGACTAAATAATAATAATAAAAATGCCGCCAAAATGTAGAGAAAATTTTCTCTCGGCGAGCCATATGTATTATTGTTATAAATCACCTTTTTCCGGATACGACCATAGCTCGCAGTAAGCCTTATATTTTATGTTGCTCCATATTACGTTATATTAACCTCAGTGTTATTATATGTACTTTCATTTGTATGGAAACGAACACAATTACACGCCTATGGGTCCGCCATGCAGCCCCGTCGACTTGCTTCGCTTTATTTTCCTGCCACCGAATAGGACATATACAAGCGAGTCGAGTTCATTAATGTAACTCGGATTTATTCTAAAAGCTATGCCTGTGCAATATTTCGCTTGGGTGCTTTCTTGTATACCTGAGCTTATTTCATGCTTTTACGCTGTGTATAATAATTATATATAATGACAATTTCGTAATGTGCTATTTGAGTAATGTGTTTTTTATGGGGGTTGTAGGAAATTTAAGGCATATTTTTTTGTAAAAAACATTCGGATTATATTAGGGAAAATAATACATAAAAGTTGTATGTATTGTGTTTCTCCTCTCAGCTGGGATATTCTCAATTTTTTTAGGATCTAGACCTGTCATGCCCAACCTGTTTCTTCTAGCAGACCGCAAAAAAAAACAAATTATTATAGTTTCGGACAGTAAGGAAAAATATATTTGAAGTACATTGAATTCTCTTTTTACTTGGGGAATCGTTTCATTTAAAATAGCCGTGTAAAATGCATGCAGTGAGTTATATGTAAACAAATGAATGATAACTTCCATTACATTCGACTGTGTTATTTTAAAACCGTGTAAAAGAAGATTAGGTGTAGTTGTTTACAGAAAAATCATTTTATTGCGAACTATTTAGGAATACATGCTGTATAAGTAATAATTCAAAAGTTAATGCGATTTTTTCCAAACTGGAAAATCAGTAAACCTATTTAAATGAACGCTTTATTATGCTTCCACGACGAAAAAGCTGGCTCACATTTTAAATTCAATGACTTACTTTAAGCTTTAGATGAGTGAATAGATTTATACTGACCTTACTTTACTTTACTGGCATTTGTTAATAATTGTTTGTCTTTTCTTAAAGAATATATGTAATTAATACATAAAGAATATAATATGCTCACAGACAGACACTACGGTGTTGAGTTAAAAGTACGTCTGTACTCCTTTACAGAAAAATGGCACCGACGTACACGTACGTCCATACTCCTCTAACGAATAAAAAGATAAGTACTATATTTTGATGAAACATTCGGGGGTCACAAAAAAATCTAAATGGCCTCTAGTTGTGCATCTTTAATCTAGACACTTATTAAAGGAGTCTCTTATACTTATACGATATTTTATTACGTTTTTATAATTTGTATAACTTAAATGTAATAACTGTGGCTATAAATTTATGTTCACTGTCGTTACAGACGATCTTTTATAATTTATTCAACCAATGAAAAGAGTGCGTTACAAAAAGATCATTTTGAACCAAACTGACGTGATTACCGAAAGCTCGACAAGCAGCATGCTCGAAGCCTAAGGAATGTGTATCTTACTTCAATATTCAATAAAAAAAACTTGAAAGACTTGAAAGACCAAAATTCGGTTTATCGTAGGCGTTTGATGTTGGATATACTAGAATATATTCTTAAAATTATTATCTTATATATGAGGATAAGTGGAACGGTGTACAGTGACATCTATGATTAAGACAAATTGTTAATAATTATTATTCACAAACATTCGTATAATTGATAAAATCTAGCTTAATAACATTTTTAAAACATCACAGTTATGTTAAGCATGTCTTATTTTTCTATCCTACTAACATTTATCTGTAAAAAAATCAACAGGGAGGGGCAATGGTGTGCTTAAGTAGAAACCTCTTATTTTTTTTAAACATTTTTTTTCTCGATCAAAACCAACTTTTTTTTAAAAAAAATCTAGTCAGCACCAACGATAAGTCAAAGATTAATATCATCATTTTTTTTTTCATATTTAACGATTCTGTCGAAATTTTTCAGTTTCTATTTCAACATGTATTGTTAATACGATATGAATATCCAATTCAATTTGGAAAAAAATATGTTAACATTAATGTATTTAATTTTGTTAACGTTTCATGAAATTTTCACAAATAAATATAATGTTTTGTTTGAGATTTATCAATTTATTGTCGTAAGAGTTTGCTGTTTAAGCATGACACATGCTCCCTGTTTTATTTTATACAACAAACTATTAGTGAAATGGTATAAAAAGAAATTATTTTATCACCTGGGATGTTTTTAAAATTGTATTCAACTAGGTTTCATCAATTACAAGAATGTTTGCAATTAAGTCATCAAACATTTGTTTTCTTACTTTTAAGGTGTTTACTGTCAATACTTGGTGGAATATCATTATAATAAAAATAATAAAACATTTTTAGTACTTTTTCCACATAAAAATTATTGGATCAGGACCGGTTTCGCTCATACCTTGTTTTTCTTACTTAACTTTTGTATAAATATCACTGTTTCATTGTATTTCTTATCAGTTGACAATGCTCACCAAGAGCGAAACCGGACCTGATTCAATAAATTTTATGTGGGAAAAGTACTAAAAATGTTTTATTTTTATTTTTTTTCTTATTCCTTTAATAGATGTCGCTGTAGACAATTTCACTCGCCCTCAAAATAGAAAATTCAACATTGATCTGAATAAACTAGTGACGTTTTTTATAAAAATAAACGACAATTTTAAAGTTACTAATTCCTATGTTTTTATAACGATCAACTGAATAAGTACAAAAAAAATGTGTTTTACTTTTATAATTGTAACGCCTTTTCGCCAAGAATTAACGACTTATAAAACGTATTAGAAAGATATGCTTTATTTGTATTCGAAGCTTATATATTTAATAATTATTAATACTTTACAAATTTTTAAATAACACGATCAAATACAATATTACTCAGTTAATCTCGTATCTCTGTCGGGTCCGTAGTGCAGTGGTCAAAGTCATTGGCTTCCGTAACGGATCTTAAAGGTTCAAATCCTAGTACGAACACCATTCATTGTTTCAATATGTTTATCAATTTCTGTTCGAAATCATGGATGTATTTGATGTCTAAAAAAATCCCTTCCACCCTGCCAATCCTAAAATAACGAGACCAACTAACAAGTTACAAGTAGTTCTCGTCGAAAATTTTATGTTGAGATACCTCTATTAGGAGACCATATGCACAATGGGAGTGGACATGGATAAAAAAATCAATTTAAAATAAACTCAAAATTGATAGCCCATCGATCAAGTTAAATATATGGCCCGTGAGAGGTGAAGTGAGCCAAGTGGTATTTTAGGAAAAAATGAGTTGGGTGAGTTGTAATATTCTAAATGTCCTAAAGTGTCATGAAAGTGGAGTGAGCTTAGTAAATACACACTGCAAATGTGTTATCTCCCTAAAATAAAAGTATGCAATCCACCGAAACGAAAGTAAAGACGTGGCTGTACTTAAAGACCAATAGAAAAGTTTCACGATTTTACTATTTGGTTTACTTCACCTCTCAAGGGCTCATATTATTTACATTACTGAAATCACTGAATTTCATTTTCTTATTTGTTGAACATTTTAATTTGATAGCATTTTTCTATGCTTTAATTCCATCGAAAGCCGTAGATCTAAAAGTGTCGATTGGCGATGATGTTCCATATTCAAAATCTTCAAAAACAAAAGCAAGCCTCGCCAATAAAACTTCATGACAAGCTGTCATATCTAATTACTACGTGAAATTGTGTGCATAATTTACATAATTCTTGGTTTATTTGTTCTATATTATTTCAACCCTTATCTCCGCCGGCCATTAGGAGGCTTATGCGGATAATAATAAAAGACATACAATTTGTCTGGCTAGCAGATTTACAAATGGAAAATTTACCCGCCTGTGTTTTGGAATTTCGTTTTCTGTAATCGGTTGAAAAATCAACGACTCATACCATTCGTATACAATTCGGAAGACGTGGTTTTTAAACAGTCGTCCACATTGATAAATACGTTGTTTGAATATTTGGTAAACTTGTGAAAACTATTTCCGCGAAAAATTTAAGAATGTAGCTGGAAACAATGCCATGATTTAGAATCTATTTTTCGGATTTTGCATCACACATTATTATTAAGATCACTGATAATTTTAAAATATACAAAATATGTGTCACAATTACGCCGCCATACTTCGAAAAATATTGAAATAAATTATGAATACTACGTAATGACAAGTTTACCGAATCGTCATAAAAGAGAGCCATTGTTATGGTTACTAGAGGGAAATCGGTAAATGGAAGTCAAACGGCTTTGAATCAGAAGTGGGCTGGAGAAGACTCGCGTGATCCCCTTGCTAAATTTGACTTGTTAAATAATGTGAAACAATATTCTCAAATCCATGCGTTATACCTATAAAATATAAATTTGCATTATAATTAAATTTAAGAAAGTGCTGATGTACATTTGGTGATTCCGGCATACATATAGTGTTGGGATATTTAATTATTCAATATCGAATATATTGTGGAATTTGAATGCCTTTGAATAAAGGCTCCCAGGCTACTTTACGTCAGGGATGGCGAACCTTTTTTGATCCGCGTGCCAAAATTCGTCAAATATTATTTCTAGACTGTGTGGCGTGCCCAAGCAGTATTTTTTTTTAACAAAATAGAAAAAATAGAAAAAATCATTTTTTTCATAAACGATTGTCGTTTGTCTTGGGGAACATTTGAAAATGAAAAAAATGGAAAAAATAATAATTCACGGATTATTAAATCATAATTTTTCAAACTTGGAAATCGTTCGCGTGGAATCCAAATTCATAAACGTGCCACCTCCGTAGGTTCCGTAGGTGCCGTAGGTTTGCCATCCCTGCCCTACGTGAATTCTTCGAGTAAACCGCAATCTGGAAATTAAATTAACGATTTGAAAAAAAAAAAATTCGAAAAATATACCAAACTTAAAAATTGTTTCGTTCGTCACGCAATTACATACTAATTTGAATTAACTATTTTTTACTACGTAAATTACTGAATTTCAAAAAAATACAACATAAGTAAAGAAAATAAAAGATAAACTTAAGAATATTAGGCTTGGCTTATATAGATTATAAATACTTTATCTTTGCCATTTTCTATTTGTTAGAAAATATTAATCGTAATTTTTATCAATATTACATCAGATACGTGTTTTTTTTTTATCAAGCAGTGCTGCCAACAAAATTCGATAAAGATAGGAGATATAAATTGAAAATAAATCAAGTCGTTTAGACAAAATAATCGTATCATTTGAGCTACAATCTTAATGCGATGCATGTGTAATCTCCTAATGGAGCATATCTCGACAAATAAATTTCTACGGGAACTGCTTGTTGCGGAGTTGTTCAGAACCATGGAGTGAAACGGTTTACGCTTGCAATAATATAAATTAGTATTTAAAAGAACACGCAGCCAGTAACTCCCTCCAAGAATTATGAAATAAATATTGTAATTTTATTATCTTAGAGTGCAAAGCAATTTGTATTCTACAATATGAATCTCATATTATTGCGTATTTTGACCAATCTGTATAACAACGTTGTACACCCGTTCCTCTTTTTGCGTAACGTTAAAGACATCACCGTACAACAGAAAGACGAGTAAAAATAGTTTAAATTTACATATAAACATAGTAAAATGAGCGATAGTTTACATTACTTTAAACCAGCTATTGCCAACCAGTGGTGCTTGAGAAAATTTTGGTGGTCTCCGATGTCTTTGACCAACGTCATGGTCAACCAAGTATCCATCAACCTATTTTCAATTAATTTATTATAATATTAATTTATTTCATTCAACAGGTTTTATTGCCATCATTACTATAATATTATATGTATGTGTGTACTTTTTAAAATAAAATCAAGATAGTTATTCAACTGTTATTGTAGTTAACTGATTTGCAAACTGTGTAATTTGATCAATACAATTCGAGAAGCCTTTCGTCAATACCCACATGCTTTGTCACTTACGACCCGGATTTCGCCTTTCAACATTTTCATGCGTTCAATTGTATATATGACCTTGAACTGACGCTTGGTTAATAAGTGTATCGTGTATGCATAAAAAAATAAATGTATTTCTCACTAAGGTAAAAGTAATTGATGACGATATGGATTTTTTTTTCTAATTTTATGCATCTCCGCTCCCAACGTGAAGCATATGGCATCCTAATGGAGGTATCTTAACAGAGCTTTTTTTACGAGAACTGTTTTTTTTTCAAAGAGAGTAGTAAGAATAGAAGGATTAGGCTAGGACCGGACTAGTGGTTAACTAATCGCTCTCACTACGGCTAGTTTTCGAAGGATCGGAAGGGTAGAAGGGAATTTTTAGACATCACAAACACCCATGCACCCATGCCATAGATTAATTTTTCTAATGGTACAATTGCCATTGTCGCCTGCTGTGGCCCAGTTGGTTAGAGCTTGCTCCACCGACCATGCAGATCACATTAGAAATAGTGATTAGCCAACCACTAGTCCTGTTCTAGTCTTATCCTTCTTTCCCTACTACTCACTTTGAAAAAAGTGAGGTTGAGCGACTGAGTAACAAACAGTTCTCGTAGAAAAAACTCCTGTTGAGATACCTTTTTAGGAGGCCATATGGTCCACATTGGGAAAGGACATGGATTTTTAAAAAAATACTACTATGGTACCATATATTTTGTTGTAAAACTCAATAACAGACCGAAGTGATTTTTTTGTCACGATCAAAAAAAAAAAAATATGTACGGCCATGGTGCCTCCTTTTAGTATCAATGTCCTATCGCACATGTGGACAAAGTCTCAAACCAACAATTATCAGCTGTGTATCTATTTTCATTTCAGTGCTTGCCGTCAATAGGAGCGGTCGTTCATTGCAACAACGCCTCGCGTTTTTCATTGTGTTTATTTTTGTTTTTAATTAGTGTTTTTGTACGCGACTTTTTAAGTTAAAGGTAAATAAAAAAACATTGTATATTAAACCAATGATCTTATACATGAACGTGCATTGTTTTTATTGCTTGTTTAGACCGTTTTTTTTCAATACATTCAGACAACTGGAAAATTACTTACATTAGAAAGAATATGCACCATTTTTTCTTATATTTAATTGTGGTACACAATAAATTGTGAATAAATCTACATAAAATATACACTTTACTGGAATAAATAACCAACTTAATTCCCAGATACATACTGAATATCCACAACAATTTTTGTGTTCAGTCTTTGAATATCTGCAATATTTAAATAAAACTTTAAATAATTACATCCAGTATAACATAAAGTATAATTTAAGTATTCTTATGTACAATAATAAAGACACGTCAATTAAAAAAATACATTAACTTGCAATGCTATGAGTTTTTATCTATCCAAAAACGTAAATTTAAATTTCATAACAAACAAGTTTTGTATTATGTCAACTTTTCATGGTAAACCTAAAGTATGCATATTAATTACTTTAACGTGTATTGAATTTCTCATCAGACAGTTATAAAACATCTTAAGTTAAGACAAGTAAGAAAGATTAAAATAGTACAAAGTTTTAAGATGATTGCAATGCAACGATACCTGATATTTTTTTATATTCTTTACTTTTAACATTGAATTTCATTGTATTTAAGTCTGCAAGAAAACAGCAATTAAATAAATATCAAATGTATACTTTTTTAGTTATACCGATAGAAATTATTTCAATATCGAGTCTAGCAATCTTTAATGTTCGACCGTTTAAAGATGTCGAATAATTGAATGTTTGCCTCTTCAGAACGTATTATAACATTTAAAAAACACATTATTTAATTTTATATAAGTACTACATATCGTCAGAATATTAGCAGAAGTTTTTAATGTAACAAAATTGTCAGAAATTAGGTAAGTACACAGTCAGACTATTAAAAAATCAATCCTTCATCTGGAATAACTCTGTCGAAGCACTTTTTTATCGGTAAGTATTATCAATAAGCAGCGAACTTATTACCTGTCTAGTAATTTATATCTTTATTTGAGTTTGATCAACATTAATTCATCTACATTTTTATGTTATAATTATATATGTAACGGAACATGTCGAAGCCAAAAGCTTTATTCTTAAAGCTCAAATATTTAATTTGCTGTTTAATCAGAACTATCAATTTGTTACTTACCAACTTCTGCCAGTACGGTGACGATATAATAAACTGTTGTTTGTTTCGATTATATAGTTAAAACTTTGACTAACTTATTTAATTGATTTGTATATGAAAAAAATCTCCTTCTCTAACACAATTTGACCAACTTAATTATATAACAATGATGTTATAATATATTTTCAGTCATAATTCAATCACATGTATTAACTAACCAAAATTTCTCATATTTTTAAATGTCATTATCATGTTAATTAATAAATAACCTGTTGACTAACTAATTACATATTAATACTAACAAACAAATTAATGAGTTTTAAATGTTTGGACATTATAACGAAAATATTATTCTTGGGTATAAAGCAACAATAAGTTTTAAGCAATGAATTCAAGTTAATTAAATTGAAAGTTTTTATTTCACCTAAAATAAAAATTATTGTGCTTTTAACATGGCGTGTGTTTTAAAATGTGTATTTTTTTTATTTTCAGTGAATTGGTGTGTTTTTCCAGACGATTTAAATATGTTGGCTTTTTTGTAAGTAACAAAAACCACGATATTTTTGGCCGAACGACCAAACTACCAAATTAGGGCACAATCCTACATAAAATATCAATGTGCATTTTTTAGTTTTTAGAGTCCGACAGAAACACGTTTATGCTATACGATCGGTTTATTGTAAATTTGTTTTAATATCACAGATAGCAATTGAATAAAACAAAATGTATTTTTATTATCGCAAATCTTTACGATAAAAAAAACATAACATGATACAATCTGTAGAATAAAAATGATGAAAGAAAATAGATACAATTTCTGTGATATAATCATAATTTATGATTAACTTAAAAAAAGAAACGAAAAACAAAATTTTGTGTTGTCAAGTAATTTTTGGAGTAAAATTGAGATACTGCTCCTTGAGGATTAAAAATACTAAATCACGACATATGTAATTTTAATTCAAACTTTTAACCTATATCTCACGTGAATGCTCAAACTTACACGTGTATTTCGGTTACAAAAACATTAAGACAATAAAAAATGGTGGAAAAATTGAAACCAAAAATTTGATGACTGCATGGGTGCATTGAAGCTTAACACAGTATCGCTTGTTTAAAATAGTGTAATATATTTATTTCTATTATGTGCTGCACGCCCATTTTTATTAAATAATAATCCATTTTCTAACTATTGGGCTGTAAAGGTTAAAAGTTTTCCTTACAGTCATAAGATACATAACCGTCATCTACTATGCACTATTAGGGAATACTTTGTAAGCCATTCTAATGTAATTGCACCCAAAAAGGTTCCCACAAATCCAAGTCTTTCGTTAACGTGTATTAAGGAAAACCACTATCTTTATTGACAATTTTAGTCGGAGTGGACATCAACATAAATATTTATACACATAAATTTCACTAACCAATATTTAAATTAGGTAAGTCTTTTAAAGGCTTATTATTTTATCTGTGGGCTTCAACAAATGTAATTTTGGGCTGCGGGCTTTGTATTATTTACTGCTTTAAATGTTTGTCCAAAAAAAGTCGCCTCATGAACGAATTGTTCTGATCTTACTAAATCTTTATAACGCAGCACTCGTCTTGTCAGAGAATGCGCAAAAGGAGTGTGTGTTTGAGAAGTGTCCATTGAATTTTCAACTTAATCATAGTCTTTGTATTCGCATTGGTTGCACCTAGGGTATCTAATCCCGGGACCCTGTCCAATTCTGTAATTCCGGGATTTTGATAGTACTAATCTCGGAATTTCGGGATTGAGAAAATGAAACTTGGAAACGCTTTAAATTACTGGGATTTTGGATCCAAACACTCTTGAAAGAGCTAAAAAAAGGTCTCGCTTCAGGATTTTGGGATTGTAAAATTGTCAATCCCGGGGTCACAAAAAGGGTCCAGGATTGGATACCCTAGTCGCACCAAACGCATTCAAACTGACTGGTAGTACTACCATCTGGAAATAAATTCTAGTTGTTTAATATGTATTGTTTTATATTTATAACCGTAAAAAAACTATTCTAGGATATTTTATAAATATTTTCAAAGCTTCTTCGCGGGGCGGTAAATCCTCAGGACTTATTTAAGAGGTGTCTCTAATTCTGAATATGATTTTTGTTTTTGATTTTTTTCGATTTGTATTATACAAATTTAATAGTTATCTCGGCTATGTTCACTGTTGCTATATACCAAAGACGGCAAGTGTGTCAATCGCAAAGTAATATATTTTTGTTCAATTCCACATTCCTTTCCCCCATTCACATTCCTCCACTTATAAAATGAGCTTTTGTTGTTCCCTCATGATATATTTACAAGCAATAAGAGTAAATCGCCATTAATAATTTTATCAACTAGTCGCTTTTATAAAAAAAAATATGGCCACCTTGCTATATAGCAAGTCTTCCCAAACTATGTTCCGCGGAACACTGGTGTTCCACGGAGCATGAATAGATATTCCGCGAAATTTGCAATGTTGTTTATTTATTGTTAAAAAATGTAATGTAATAAATTTTATTATATTCGGTAACACATTTTAGCATATTCTACTTCATATTATAAAGCAAGTGATGGTTAATCTCCACTGGCGGTGGTACATCAAATAATAAGATTCAGGCGCAGATTTTTAATCATTAAAGATTTTATTTACTCATATTTTAAAAATAAAACTTTATAAAAAATATTTTTATTATTATGAATTATCCATCCTAAAAATTAGGTGATCCTTTAATATATCCGGATATGCGAAGTGTTCCATTGCAGAGAATGTTTGGGAAGCCTTGCTTTAGAGCAGGCGTGGGGAGCCTGCGACCTTCTGGTAAATTCTGTAATTCTGTAAATGTATTTAAATTCGTAAATTCTCGACATATTCTGACCGTTTATTTATTTTGAATCCCGGGATTGAGATTTTCTCACCGAGGAATTTGAAATCCTCAATTTGCTATACTTTTTTCCGGAATCTCACGGAAACTCGTTTTTTTTTTAGCTCACCGAAGAATTTGAAATCTCCGATTTGGTATACTTTTTCCCAGAATCTCACAAAAACTCGTTTTTTTTTTTTTTTTAGCTCACCGAGGAATTTGAAATCTTCAATTTGCCAATTTCGTGTAAATTTCGAGAATTTGCTCAAAATTTCTCAATCCCGAAATCCCGGGATCGCGGCCATCTCAATCCCGGAATTTCGGGATCAGAAAATTGAACGGGATCCCGGATCCCAGGATTGGATGCCCTAGTATATACCAATCAAGTGTGCGTAAAAAAGAGGTAATTTCGAAAAAATACTGACAAAATTAACGCAAACTTGCCCTTATTAGTTAGTAAGGCATATGTAGACCATTACAATCACTTCAATATGTATAGCCAATAAACATGTCTAATGAGACATAAAACTCTTCAATGAATTAAACAAAATTCTGTTAATCGTTGGCTTTTGACAGATCGACTATAACAACAGTGAACATAGCCACAATTATTACATTTAATACCGTAAAACTAAATACAAAGATCATGTTGAATATAAGTAACCCCTTTTAGTTATTGTCTAGGTCTCTGTTAATTTTAGAATTAAAATTACCCTAATGAATACAAAATAAATTTACAAAATTAAGTATAATTACGCTGAATTGTCTATATTAATATTTCATGGATTAAGGATTGCTTGCGTCTAATATATGATATTAACTGTGGGGATAAAATTACATAACAAAAGGAAAATGTTATTACAATCCATGTAGTGAAATCCTACCCTTACTAAATAATTGTTCGTATTATTCTCAATTGTGTAATTAATATGAAATATTACGAACAGACAGGCACAAAAGATATGCCAAAAAGGGATTACCAGCCACTGGAAAATCATTAAGTCGGTAGATCGAAATGATAATAAATCTTCGATAATAATAGTATGATGCTCTCTATTTATAATAGGAAATATATTATTGCATTAAATCAACAATGTCTATGGAGGAATTTCAATAAATCACAATAAATATTTTTTCATAGTTTTCAGAGCTAAATGTCTTCTAAAAATCAATTTCAGCCATATTTTGTGTATTTTTTATATAATAGTAACAATCTATTTTATATAAAGCTAGTTTTGGCATTAAAAACCCTATTTAGAATATGTGAATCGAATTCGTTAATCATTATCGAACTTCATGAAGCTTTTAGAAGGACAAGTAATTGCTAACGGCATACACGTGACGATTATCTCAAAACAAGGTTTTTCTATTTATCGCCTTTGCCAGTATACCGGCGATATTGACAATGGTTTCTGTATAACGTTTGAAACATGCAATTGTAGCGAAAATAATAAAACCTAGTCTTGCAATCTAGTGTGATTAAATATTTTTTTTAAACTATTGATAGTATGAAATTTAATAACGGTATATTGCGTAATGTTTCATAATATACGTAAATTAAATATAGTAACATTCGATAGATTTAATATCAATTGCGTATATTTGTATTAGAGTGTATAAAATTCATCCCTTTCCCAGAACACCACAACTAGTTTTGAAATTAAGCGAACATCTTGTTAACATATCGACCGTGGAAAGGAAAAGGGACGTAACCCACACATATCAAATTTTACAGGAGGCACAAAAAACGTGTTTTGATGATTTTGGGCCATATGCAAATTATGAATTATGCACAACCTTGAAGTGCACAGGGACTTCTATACTGGTGTTTAATTGACATTACATAATTTTAATTAAAGAAAGTGTCTAGGAAAAAACGTATATTTCAGTCTTTTTTAAACTTAAAATCTAAATTTAGATACTAATTCGGCATTTTCAGCTTCCATCCTTTTGATAGAATGTGTGTCGAGTTGTATTCATTGTGATTATCGAAAAAAAGCTGTTTTAGAAAAACTGAGAGTTACGTCTTTTTTCCTTTCCACAGTCGATATGTATTAGCAGCCCACCGCTGCCCTGAAGAGTTTCTGCATAGTGACTAAATGTAAGAAAATAATTTCTAGTTACTTAGTATGATGGTGCATCTGATGGAACACAAAATAACCGCTCATTGCATCATTATTTAAACTTTTCACTTTACCAACATATAAAATCAATATCATCATTGATGAGTATCGCCGTAACTGTACGTCCAAGTATTTTGCCATCTACTATCTGTCGCCATTCTCATATTTTTTATTGATTTTTTGTTATTTCTTCAGATATGGATACTAGACACATTATTGTTATTATATGTTGCAAATTAATAAACATTTTTTTTAAAAAGGTTAATATTTGTACACAAATTGGTAGCGTAATTACTGAAATCGACGTCACAGATGTGAGTACCAAAAAAAACTAGACACAAAATCTCAGCAATAGCTTAGAGAAAAATATTAAACTAATAAAGATTTAGTTTACTTTACATTATTAACTATTCGTTTTATAACTTTAAAAATATATTTACTTCCTGAAATAATATAATAATATTCTTCCCAGATTAATTGATCCGTATCCAAATAAATGGTTTTTATATTTGAGGAGCAAACATTCAAAAAGTGTTTTGTCACACAAATACAAAGCTTGGAAAATGATGATTTAAGTGTTGCAAAAGTGACGGTTTGTATGAATGTGTCAACTTTATGATTTCATTTTAATATGAAAAAAAACCTTTATGAACACTTATTTTGATTTCCATTCATAGGTTTTATTATAGGCTATCAGAATTGATATAAAACGTCATTTTTCAAAATTTGTGACAAAACACTTTTTGAATGTTTGCTCCTCATTTTTGTGTGTGGCAATACTACAAATAATCAAAATATAAAAAAAAACCTAACTCACTCCTCTAAAAGCTAACATCACTTCATGTAAGCATCATTTGATAAATGAAGTATAGCTTACATAGATATAATTAAGGATATCTAAGCACTTACACTCATAGATAATATATTTGATATTAGTAAATTATACCATTAACTAAACATCACCATACACGTACATAATTTTGTCTAATTAAGCTATCATTTTTAAAAGGTACACAATAGCAATCTCCCAGTCTTGTAGTTGTTGCTTTATTTATTAATTAATTTTATAAAAGACGCTATTCGGGTCTGTAATTTTTACATTTTTTTTATATGAGTGACTTCGCGTTCTATTTATTCATGTTTCTAGAACTAACCACTGTTTAAAATATGTATAATTAAATTAAATAAAACCAATGAATTAAAATCCCCCTACAACTAGTTATTATCTATAACACTGAATTATATGTTTTAAAAACTCTGATAATATTAATCTTACAATTTTCTAAAGAAATCAAATAAATTTTACACTTTCTTTCATATCAATTAAAATAACAAAGTTTTGAAATATGATTTTGGTTTTTAAGATAAAGCAATCTTAATCAGTTTCGTTATGACAAATATGTTCAAAGGTCAATTTTTAATGATAATATTTAGTTGAATTTCGAATAAATAATATGATCAGTGGCGAATTACTAGGCGTGCGCTTATGGGGCTCAAAAATAGCCTTAATAATATTACCCATATATTTTTTTTTCTGATTTGTATTATTATACTTGAAATTTTCTGACGTATTTATGTTATCCGAAAAACAGGGCTTCTAAATTTTATTCCGCCTGGGGCCTAACCATGTGATTAATACGCCACTGAATCTGATAGATGTATAACAGATTGAGGGGCATGTGAAAAATACTGCGATTGACAGTTTAACCCTCACTTATATGATACTGTAAGAAACGAAGTATAAAACTACATTCAAGACATAGAATTTTAATAATAACTTTAAATGTACCCTCGAGTGGTGAAGTGAAGTATTGCATATTTTTATTCTAAGTAGATAACACTACATATGGGCCCATAAGATGTGAAGTTAGCCAGCTAGTAAAATGGTAAAACTTTTTCTTGAACTGTTAAGTACCATCACGTCTATACTTGGTGCTTTGCATATTTTTACTTTACGGAGGTAACTTAAGTTGCATTGTGTACTAACTGAGATTACTATACTTTTATGATACTTTAAGACAGGCATGGGCAACCTTTCTTAGGTCTGGGACCAAATTATCATTCTGTCTCCGAGTCAAGGGCCGGACCAAATTATTAAACATAATAAAGTAATATATTATTAAATAAAACACATTGCTACTTCTTATATATTTTTTATTTATATAATAAACGACATAATATTAATATTACAAACTGATTAAAAAATTTTGTGTGAATATTGGCCTTGAACTTGAATTACGACACTAGCAATATTGGCTCCCTGGTACTATTAATTTCTTTCTCTATTACTTCGCCGAGATGAATCAGGGTCGGACAAAATAGCTCGGCGGGCCGGATCCGGCCCGCTGGCCGGTGGTTGCCCATATATGCTTTAAGACATGTAGAATATTCAAACGCAACTTATTTTTTTTTCTAAACTACCACTTGGCTAACTTTACCTCTTATGGTCCCATATCGCAGTGCGTATTTACTAAGCTCACTTCTTTTTTATGATAGTTAAAGACATTTAGAATATTAAACGCATCCAACTCGTTTTATCCTAAATAACCACATGGTTCTCTTCACCTTTCAAAGGCTCATTATTTATTGTTTTAAATTGAAAGATTTTTTGCACGTTGTTTTATAAATGAAGTCTGTCACTCCAATTAAACACGTTTCATTTTCAGACATTTTTTAAAAATATTATTTGAATTACTCTCAAAAACATATGACTTTAGATTAATTTCTACGTGGACAAATCTGCTGCCTAAAACCACCAGTGGACGTTTGACGTGCACTGATTGTATTATAATATTTTATCAAGTATATAAATACTTGTTTTATCTTTCAATTAATTGAGAATACTGTTGCATACCTGAATTATTTATAAGTTGCGTGTTGAATAATAGTATGTATAAATACGGTGCATTGATGTGCATTAAGTGCATACATTAATAAAGTGGATTGACTCATTGAGGGTACTGACAACATCACAGTTTCAGCGCCGGCGTTTCAGCGTCGCCGGTAAATAAAACAACAGTATTGTTTTTGTAAAATGCTAACATAAATCTACGGTTCAATAAAATAATTTCTCTCAATTTATATTTTAAATACATTTATAGATATCTAACTAATGTAGGTGGGCACTTAGATATTTTTTTCATGTTTTTACTGCATTGGAAAAAATCAACCATTTATTTTGTGTCCATACATTGGAGTGCTAAGCTCCATTCAATATGTTTATATGTAATAAATAATTTCTCGGGTTCTATGACGCAGCGGTTAGTGTTGTTGGCTTCCGTGCTGGATTTCACGGGTTCGAACCCCAGTACTAACAGCATTTTTTCGATCGATTTATCGATTTCTATTCGAAAGCATAGGTGTTTGTGATGTTTAAAAACTCCCTCCTACCCGTCCGATCATTCAAAAACTAGGCGTAGTGAGAACGATTAGCTAACCACTAGTCTTATCCTTCTGCCCCTACTACTCTCTTTGGAAAAAAAAGTTTAGCGACTGAGTAACGAATAGTTCTCGCAGAAAAGTTCTGTTGATTTAC
The DNA here is from genome assembly GCA_030503985.1 of Himalopsyche tibetana. NCBI lineage: Eukaryota > Metazoa > Arthropoda > Insecta > Trichoptera > Rhyacophilidae > Himalopsyche > Himalopsyche tibetana. The sequence continues at coordinate 16,348,824 of JAPJYX010000022.1, forward strand.
CTCCATCAGGAGGCCATATGCTCCACATTGTGAGCAGACATGGATTTAAGAAATAATAACAATATTGAAATCAAATTTACAATTTATTTCACTGATTGTTACACATATTTCGCCTCTTTGAGACACAACTTCAGAAAAACACAATTTGTAACGAATTAAATTCTGTATTGAAAATATATTTCCACACATTTACCGCCGATTCTATTGAATATATTAATACTGTTATCGACCATTAGAATATAAGCATGATGATAGAGTGTGAACACTGAACTATTGAGTATGAAATTGATCTTTTTTGTCAAATCATTTAGATATCATGAAAATTAAATAACCGTGCTGTAGTATATAATATTGACTGTGGAAAGGGAAAAGGACGTAACCCTCAATTTTCCAAAACAGCTTTTTTTTCGATAACCACAATGTATACAACTTGACACACATTCTATCAAAAGGATGGAGACTGAAAATGCCGAATAAGTATCTAAATTTAACTTTTAATTTTGAAAAAGATGACCTTGTAAAAAATTAAAACCAAGAAAAAACATTGAAATAAAGGTTTTTCTGAGACAATTTCTTTAATAAATATTAGGTTATGTCAATTAAACACCAATTTAGAAGTATCCGTGCAATTCAAGGTTGTGTATAATTCATAATTTGCATATGTCACAAAATCATCAAAACACGTTTTTAGCGCCTCCTGTAAAATTTGATATGTGTGGGTTACGTCCTTTTTCCTTTCCACAGTCGATATGATTCTCGGTGAAAATTGGTACCAACCTTACAAATCATATATTATAGTTTCTAAATAATTTTACTTCTTCGCAAACGCAGAATTATCGAGTCTGCTTTGTAGAGAATGAAAATATATATTTAATACTTTTTCTACATTCTTTTATTATGAGAAAGATGTAGTTGTAAGAAATAACGTTTATTTTCTTCTGACGCTGAATCTCTCAACTCTGAATTTTGACGCTGAAAGCAAAACTCGGAAAGTAATAGCCCCTGAAACCACATTTTTTGTATCTAACCCGCTTTTCAATAACAGCTTCTTTAAATACATGCGTTTAAGCGCCCAATTCCAATGTATTTTTATATATAATATGTACGGTGCGTGTCACAGCTTTCTCCTTCAAATTCAATTTATTTTAGAGATAACTACGAAGTCATCGTACTCATTAAAATAAAACTCCAAACACACATCTTTCTCAACGTATACAATTTCGGTTTGACACGGTCAAATAGTTGTGTCACTTTTTTATGAACACGGTAATGCTTCGGTTTAATACGGATTTAAAATGAACTCGTTTATTGACGGCGATACTTTCCAGCTAATATATATATTTTTAATTATGTCCGCTCCCAGTGTGAAACATCCTGCGTCCTAATGGAGGTAGCTCAAGTATATAGTAGTAGGGACAGGAGTAATGGTTAACTAGTCGCTCTCACTAGCTCGCACCGTAGTTAAGAATCGGAAGGGTGGGGGGGGAATTTTTAGACATCATAAAAACCCATGCCTTCGAGCAGAAAATCTAAGATAGAAAAAATGCTGTTCGTACATGGACTCGAGCCTGTGAGATCCGGCACGGATGCCAACAACGCTGATCGCTGCAGCATGGACCCAATATAATAAAAAGTATATTGGGTATTATTATTTTAACTTATACTGAATAAATTAAACGATAGCTTAGCAAGATTTAAAAAATATATTTATAAGGTCTCATGAGTGTTTACTATAGCATTTTTACGTTATAAAAATTATATTATATAATAACATATTTAAATAGTTACAAAAATATTGTTTCGATTGGACACTGGTAATCCTCAAATTCATGATTGAGCGTTGGCGTCAGCTGTCATGTCATGTACTGTATTTTTAATTTTTAAACAATAAATAAATGATTTAATATTCTAACGTTGCAAAAAATAGTAAAAAAAACGTTTGGCGCATCGGTTTATTTGAGAGAAAATAGATGTTACATAAAATATGCAGCAATATTTTCTTTACATAAGAATAAAAAAAATATTTTGTGTAGAAAAAAACATTTAAAATATAAAAGTAAATACTTGAATTAGTATTATAATATAACACAGACAAAAAGTTTAATAACCAATCTTCACAAATGTTAAATTGAAATAAAAATAATTTGTGATCAGTACTATGTACCTTTTTTTAAAAATATTATTGAACAATGATTAGATTTCCTTCAAGTACATAATTATGATACAGTTTGTTGCATCTCAGCATCACCGTGTAAACAGGTTATGAAGAAGGTACTCGTTTGGGCCAACCTTTCATTAAAATGAAAAAAAAATTCAAAAAATATTTTGTGATTTTGTCGAGTAACCAATCAAACGGGCTTATTTGAGAGATGTGTGTACATTAAAAAGAAAAAAAATACAGTTCAAATGATGAGATAAAATGTAATTTAAAATACATATTTTTTGAAACTGGTTTAAGTCATGGCTTCCACGTGAAATGTAATACGATGTATAATATGGTAACGTTTTTTTTTAAATAAGAATTACTGCATAGTTGGAATATTATCGCTTTGAAGTCAAGAAGGTTCTGGGTTAACCACAGAAGTGCTGTTGGGTTTTGATTGAAATTAAGATCTGAGAAATGAAAATTATACTTTATTCGTGCATGGTATGCGGTATAAAGAAACGTAAATAAAATAGCGACAAAACGTCGTTTATATAGATTTGATATATTCAAAAAAATATCAGAAAAATGTTTAAAAAAATATTCTCGAGAAAGAGAATTAATTCTCTAGGTGAGAATAAAATTTCGATTGTAAACTCTACGAATATTTGATATAACATTCATGGTAAACAATAATCGCAACTTGGGTCTCCAATTCAGGGATCCCATCCAATTTTTTAATAGAGAAAATTTTAAAAAGTTGCGCGAGGACTAAAAAAAGGTCCCAATTTTTTTCATTTAGTAATTCCTGCGTTTTTAAAATTGGAAAACTGGAAAATCTAAAAAATGGTCTCTTTTCGTTTTGGAAATTCCGTAAATTCCTGGGTTTTTGATTTTTTTCTGGGAAATTGTATGGTGAATGTTCCCGGGATCACATAAAAGTTCCGAGATTGGATGCCCTTATTGAAACGTACCTATATATATGAAGAGCAATAAAAATGAATAATTTATTAACGCAATGTTTTTTGTATTTCATATATGTATATACATAGATGTTGACAAAATAATCTTTTAAAAATCAGATATATATATATATATATATATAGACACCTCTCATAATCAAATTTAAATTAATTAAATTATTGACGATCCAATGACACCGAATGATAAAAATCTTCATCCGTTGTAGTACGTGCCAAAAATTAATATTTTTTTTATATCGCCCGCTAAAATGAATATGCCATACTTTATCAAATACAATATGCAAATATTTAAATACTCACTACATGTAGGTATTATCTCTATTAGTAGATTATTCTAGATCATGTCCGATAATAGTTTAAAAGAATTTGTTTTATAGACGAAGATATCAATGGTTTAATTAAATATTTATAACTGATAATCAAACACTATTATCAGTCACATGTATTTCGCACGCCCCGTAATAAAATAACATTATCAAAAAGGTGTAGTTTTAGGCAAACGGTTTTTAAAACAAATTATATTACAAAATAAAAAAATGGCATTAAAGTCAACTCAAGAGAAATGACTTAACATACATCCATGTCCAAGATCTCAAATTTAAATTTGATATTGAACTTGCCATGACTTGAATTCAGAGTCCAGACTCACTTGATCACTGTAGAAAATCTCTTACCACTAGACTACAAAGACCGACTATTATGCAGTGCTTTTTTTAAAAATAAAGATGTCGGAACTCGCTTCTTCCCACGCTTTTGTTTGGGCAACTAATGCTTTTTTTTCTAATCCATGCCCGTTCAAATTGTGGAACAAATGGCTTTCGAATGTGGTTTCATAACAAACTTTTTTAAACGAATACTGCTTGTTACTCAATCTCTCTTTTTATAACAATACTGCAAGAATTAGATTCTTGGTTCTGGTCACAAAGTAAGCCTATAGATCTGGTTTTGTTTTGTATAAAGACATTAACTTAAGAGTGTTACGGTACTCGTCACATGACATTCAAAAAGATCCTATATGGCGACAGATAAAAGTTTTCAAAAAGAAATAATTGCGAATACTAAAAATGCCGAGAAAAAGTACGTCCTGATTTAGATATCGGATAAATGGAAGGAAATCAATCATAGTCTTCGAATACAGATCCACAATCATCATCATCAGTGTCATTTCATCTTTATACGGGGAAATGTGGAGCCGAGCTCCAATTTCCCTTTCGTCAAAGGTTATATATATATATATATATTTTCTAATTTAGATGTTGTGGGCCCATTTCATTTAATTTATTCTATTTACTTTTTTTAGAATGCTTTGGGTTTGTCTGTTGAATTGAATAAAAGTTAATAAATATATAAATAAAACACATTTTGTGTATGATGAACAATTTGGCTTTTCTGTGGTTTTGAAATTTTAAGTGATTGGGGTTCAACATATTCCCAAGCTTTTAATTTCTCCGAATATCTCTGTATACATTATTATTTATTACACTTAATACTTTATTTATTTAAAAATCTTATCTAAACGCTTCTTCTGAACTTCCCATAGTATAAATCATGATAACTGTCTGTTCATGGCTGATAGTCAAGTTCAGAAGAAACCGATTGTGGTAAATATGTAAAATAAATATAGATATAAAAGTAAACGATCTACGATAATACTATCAATGATTTTCTTATATTTTATCGAGGTACATAGTTCATGATAAATAATCATTATTGTATACTACGAAAAACTTATTCATCGCCATTGGAAAAGAAGGTTTTCATCAGAAGAAAAAACTAAAACTGTTCAGGAGGATTAATTTATTAATTGAGAAAATGTTACTATTCGTAGAAACAATATTTCAAGTTCAAATTAAATTATCTCGAAGTATTATTTTATTCAAAAATATATCGACTTTGGAAAAGAAAAGGGACGTAACCCACAGCTTTTTTTTCGACAATCACAATGTATAAAACTTGATAAACGTTCTATTAAAAGGATGTAAGCCGAAAATGCCGAATGAATATCTAAATTTAGCTTTTAAGTTTTAAAAAAAAGAAGGACCTGTGGATAATGCGATCATGAAAAAAGACATAAAAGAAGGTTTATTTTTGATAAAAAATGCTGAATTAATATCAGATAATGTCAATTAAAAACCATTTTATCATGTAGTAAAAAGTTGTTTATATTTCATAATTTGCCTTTGGCCCAAAATCATCAAAAAACGTTTTTAATGTCTCCTATTAAATTTATTATGAGCGCGTTACGTTCTTTTTCCTTTCCACAGTCGATATGTTTATCATAAATACATAATTTATTTTTTATTATGTATACAAACGGACATTGATACACTTTAAAAATTCGTTTATTTTTCAGATAGAACCGTTTTTGACACAATGAATATTGATGGATTTACTAACACTTTTAAAGCTTTGTTTACAGATAGAACCGGATTTCGAATTTGAACAAAACTGTATTAAAATGTCAATAAATGAAAATAGCGGATAGGACTTTGTGTTATCAGTGAAGAGTGACATATTTGTTATCAGTGATTTTTTTATAATAACATTTAATTTATGCACTCCATGTGTTATAAAAATGTACGGATGTACGTGCATTCTTTTGGTAATCGATAATTTATTTACTAATTTGACCTTTAAACGAACACAAATGGGTGGGTCAGGGACATTCTTTCTCAGTAGCGTTCACTATTTCGAAAAATTGGTCTGTTTCCAAATTTATAAAAAAAAATTTAAAATAATATGAAATCAGAAAGCACAAATACAATAACAGTAAATAGATAACGCTGACATATATTTTAGAACAGATATCTCTAATTATATTTATTCAAAGAACCATTTTATATTTTTTACAACAAGTCATATTTTTAGTGTATTTTTTTGCCATTGCTGCACACATCTTCCGCTAACTTGAAATTCAATTGATACAGTAAGTTAATGTTAATTGGAGACAAATGCAGAATTTCAAAACCATATCTTACTTTCTTAGATATACATAACCGAATTTTTAGCATACAATGAGAATATATATAAAATATTGCCTTCATTGCCCTATTCATTGCCTTAAAATGTGATGTGACGGTCCCGTTTTATCATTTTAGAAATCTGGCAACCCTAAGTCGGATTAGCATGTTTAACAACATTATTTTAATTTGATACCGATTTATCAAATTTCAGCTACTTGTTATTGAACAATTATCGTGTCTGACATTATGCAAATATTCAATAAGTAAAACTAATTTGTCATGATTACGTTAAATTATGCATAATTATTGTTATCCGACGAAATCTATTCAACCTAATTTTATTATCACTTGTCTGCGTCAATTAACAGAATAATTGCATAGTCATGGAAGTACTCAACAAGTTAGATCGTAGATAATATACGATTTCAACGATAATTATATTGATCGAAATATTACGATATAAACGTTTCCACATGTTGAAGGCCAGTGGCCTAAGCTGTGCTGACAGGTGCCATGACACTTCTCGTGAAATAATAATTCCCGCACATCAATATATCCACGCAATAGCAATAAAAATATAATGATATTTATACTACTTTCATTCTTGATTGTAATGAGTTGTAACCACTGATTACACGGCTGTCAAAAATAACTTTAAAACGACCAAGAAAGGACATGTGAAAACGTCACTTCGCCCGAGTCTAATCGATTAATTAAATTGGCAATTTAATGTTACTGAATCTCTTTTATAATACATTTAAAAGTCAACATTGTTTGGTTCTGTAAGAATCCTGTAGGGCGTTAACTACATCGAAATAAATTTGTTGTTAGAAATGCATCATATGTTTTAAGATAAAACAAATATCGCCTTTCCATATTCCACAATATTTGTAATGTATGTACAATGAAAACCAATTTTATTTAAAAATAGAATTGCTCTACAAGGGAATAATTTCAACTAAAAGAAAGAAGAAAATAAACACACACTACAGTAAAAATAAAAAAATTCTCGCTCTAAAAGTGACTTCAATGCAAAAAAAAAAAAAAAAATTAACTTAAATGCATATTTTTTGTTACATTCAAAATGTATTTTTGACCGTAAGCGCGTAAAAAAGAATCTAAAACATTCAAAAATATGTTGCGACCTCAAACAACATTTTCTCATTATTTTGTATAATAATATATTTGTCTGACAGCATAGATTTTACAATAAAGTTGGAAAACAATGATTTGAGATTTTGTTAAATGTAAACTTTGAAAATAATGTTTGCGCTTTCTTTCCTAGAAAGATGCCAAATAGATATCACACTATCTGTACTTTTTTTAGTTATTTGTATGTGAAAATTTAACGTTTTTAAATTTTAAAAATCACCTCGTTTTTGTTATATTTTGGGATTCATTTTTCAAATATTGGAGATTAATATCTGTCATAACTCATATCAATTAATTTGATTTTTTAAATACCCACTCACATACTTGCCATACGGCTATCACGAAAGACAAAAACAATAATTGAGGAGCAAACATTCAAAAAGTGTTTTGTCACAAATTTTGAAAAATGGCGTTTTATATCAATTCTGATAGCCCATAATAAAACCTATGAATGGAAATCAAAATTAGTGTTCAAAAATGTTTTTTTCATATTAAAATGAAGTCATAAAGTCGACACATTCATACGAACCGTCACTTTTGCAACACTTAAATCATCATTATCCAAGCTTTGTATTTGTGTGACAAAACACTTTTTGAATGTTTGCTCCTCTTATTCGTCAACTTTATGACGTATAACAATTTACCTAATAAATCTGTAATATGCTGGTTTCGTCCACTTATTTTATTACGATATCATTTGCAAAATGTAATAATCATTATCACAGTAAATTTTATTTAAATTTAAAATCTGCACAAAACGTATTCCAGCATTGTAAGATAAAATATTAAAATCATGGAAATCAAAGATTATATATATGTATTCGTTTTAGCCACTTACACACATAATATTATTTATAGATATTAAAAATTACAAATAGCCAGTGAATTGAAACTATATTTAAATTTAAAAAAATAATTATGTGTATACGATTGCGTTTCTTCCGTCAAATGAATAAATCGTTTTTTTCGGTATAAAATTTCAGTTTCAAATTTCAAAAAATACATTGCATTAAATTTTACGTTTGGAAATAATATAACAATTTCAAAAGTTTTGCCTGCTTGCTAACAGCGCTTTTCAGCTTTTCTACCACTCCATTGCGCATCCATTATACCAACATAAAAACTTTTAAAAAGTAATTTTCGTTATTACTGTTCATAATAGAAGCCCATAATGGACGTATAAATATTATTTAACGCAAAGATGCGGGCGGGCATGCGTTGATACAAGATGGTCTGAATTTTTTCGATAGGTTGCATTGTGAAAAATATGTTTAATTTCATATATGAACATAATTGATCAATGTGTAATGAGTACTATTATTTTTTGTTTTAAGCCCCCTCTTTTAATCCAGTAGAGAAAATAACTCCAACCTCCACTTGGTAATTTATAAGTTAATAACTAAACTGAAGTTAGTCTTAATATGCACCTCAAAAAGGCGAAACCTAATTTGCAGCACTATTAGTGGAATAAAAAAGTTATCATTTTTATTTATCCATGCCTTTTTGAGAAGCATTATTACAATGTGTACATAACACAATTATTAAAAGCAAAAAAGTTCAACTACTATGATCATCCAAAGCATTTTGGGATTATATGAGAAAAAAACAATAAAAACTCTATTTTAATTTTTAAATACATGGAGACGAAAGTTAAACCTTACTGTGGCGGTGAAATTTATAATTTGACAAATTAGTGATTGAAATTATATATTGAAAAAATATTTGTACAATTAATAAAATCCAGTTCAAAAAGAACTTTAAATACAGTTAGTTGATAAAGTTATATCATCATCATCAGAGTATTCTGTTTATATGACTGTCTGCTTTATTATGAAGTATTGAATACATGTTGCAGCCATTAACAATAAATTTTTCACTTCTTTTCATCAAATTACTTTCCTCAACCAAAAGTATTATTCTTTTTAAATATGTTTAAAACTAAATATTTTTTCCGATTCCATTAGACATCGCTCGTTGAGTGTAAAATATATCAAATTCAGAAACAATATTTCTTATCATGATCACCCGGTGAGCACTCTCCGTGTTATTGTTATGTGCTTGAATTTTACGGCGGACAAAAAGCTTTGAAAACTTTCGGGCCACTTAAAACTTGACAACTTTTAAGCCGGTGCTTACAGATTGTCACAATTGCCAACTGCCGCTGAATGTCAATTCTGTGAAAAGATTCTCGTTATTCGTTTGCGATTACGAATGTCATATCTGACATTAAAACGTAATAAAAATGTCAACAGCAACAATTAATGACCGCTCGAGTTTTTATTGCGGCTAGATTTCAATTAGACCGACTGTGTGGTCGATATCCGAGTGACGTATTCGCTGCGTGAGGTAATTATTCCTATTAAATTGTCTTTAATCTTCCCAATTGAATATGCCATGCCATTTTGAACAAACCGCAATAGTGATTATTCAAAACATATAACTTCCTTTTAATCAATTATGATTCATTCCCGTGCTGGGTCACATATCTCAAAATATCTCAATTTACTTGATCTAAAATAAAACGATTGTTAATGAAAGTTTCAACTGTAATTTGACTAATAAATAAATGCCATATATGACTAACAATTTCGTGGAGACTCATTTAGATAGATACAGGTAATCATCTATTTTTTAACCTTTAAGCACATCTGGCACTCTCTTGAACAGTTTATCAAATTAACAAGGCATAATGGCCAACTGTATCAATATAAAATTGAATTTGATATCAGCAATACTCCAAATTTTGTCACCTGGGCCGCAGGTTGAGTGTGGCTAGTCTAATTCATCAAAAATATATTATCTCTTATCTCTCGAGTAAGACAGCTAATTGCCTGACTTTAAAATAAATTAAATGTGTTGTTTTAAAGCTTAATGCAATCAAATTTATATACAAATCAACAACAACCGCTTGTTTGTATTCGTTTTCGCCTAAAAATATCATTTTAACCACTGTTAAAATACAATGTGAAAAAATCGGGATCACAAAATTGGACGGAATCCCAAGATTAGAGGCCCTAGAATCGCATTCACTGTCCTATAGGCATAGCGACACGTTCTCGCTCAATATTGTAATTTATAATTCACTTCACCTGAAAACCCATTCCCCACATCACTGCTAAGTGATAATAATCAATCCTATCAAGATATCGGCGTAGCACTATAAACAACTGATTTGCTGTCCTTTTCGTGTTTCGAAATGTCGTGGACATTACGGAACGGACAAAATGGTATGCAGACAAAATAATATGGACACAATTAGACTGATTATAGGAATGGATATTTTGAAATAATAATGCACATAAATAGTTGGAAAAACAACTCATTGCAAAAGAAAATTCTACGTCATGATGATAACTACATTTGATTCATAACACTACGTCCAACAACCATAAAATTGACATAGAACACCAAATGTATACTTACATATGGGTGGTGTTAGATTCAAGAACATACTAACTGCCGCACTTTCAACATCAAATGAAGAGTAGATCAATTAACGTACAGCCATTATTATCTAAGTAATTCTTTAACGATTAATTATTACTTATGAGGAAAGATGTGTTAAGTGATTCTTCTTTAGATTCAACGCGAAGTATATTAAACTCGTGAACTCAATTTTAGTGTTGTGATAATGAAGAACGAAGCACCTTCTGGGCTGACCACGATGATGAGTGTTGTATTTGTATTGGATATATAAAATAAAACCTTTTCATAAAATTGATCGCTAACATTTGATCGTGAGATTAATTGGTAGTATGATAAATTCCACAATCCATTTTCTGTACATGTGTATTTTGTTAATATATTGCTTTCCTTTTAGTGTGTATTTTAAGCTGAATTATAGTGTATGTATATTTGCTGACATAGGCGTTTTCTCTTGTACCTTTGAAGGAACAATACTAAAGTATTGTAGCGCATCCTTTGAATTGGATTCAGCGCACATTGCTCTCGAAGTTAATTTGATCCCATCAAAATAATTATCGCGCAGCATGTTGACACGCGCTTTCATTTCGCAGGAAAATGCTTCGTTTGTTACCCGGAGACCCTGCGATTCGAAAACGTTATTCGCAATTAATTCCATCCAATAAATATGTGACTGTAATGAATCCAACTATGACCTGAAAAAATATTCCTAATTAAATACTTGCGATGTGTATCGATGAATAATATATCGTAGTAAAAAAATACAATAATAAACATTACACTCGTGTTACCGATATAAAATTTAAATACCAATAATAAAAACATAAACAGAAATCTTGTCATAAAAATATGTAAAGATAAAAAAACGTATATATATTTCTGATTCACTCCATCGTAGAAAAGACATTTATATTTTAATTTAGCTTAGTTATGTATACAGACTAATAAATATGTTAGACAACACATTTATTTTCTAATCTACGCTGGCATCCTCTGACAACGTAAATTAAAAACTTGTATTTGTGTTGTTCTAGTAAATTGAACATGGTTGATAAATAATCGTTTAATAATCGTCAAAGCAAATTAGTTAACATTATAATGATGATCTTTAATTACATGAACTCTTTGTATTGGTTTACGTAAATATTTGTTTGATAATTACCTTGATTACTATTCATTTATAATTGTTCTAGTAAATTTATTCCAGTGTCTTTAAGGCAACAATGTAAATATATAGGTTCAGGAATTAAGCCATTATATTATGTGATTCTGGTTTCGTGGTTCGAGAATTGAGAGATTACACATTATATTTATTGCACAAACCGCATTAAACTTTATGAATACCGCCCTTGTTCAGTTTACTAATTTTGTCTTTACTAGTATTAATTAATATGTGTCCCGATATTGTTATCAACTTAAAATCCAACGTTTGTTGAGTATAATTTATTACAAACTAAATTATTCAATGACAGCTAAATGTATTCAAATAAGGTATATTACACAAGTACTTTCTTCTGCATTCTGACGTCTCCATTGGAGACCTAACTTCTTGAAATTTAGAGTCCAATTAATCTCAATTTTAATTAATCGAATCGAATTGTTGTCTGCCAATAAAACAATGCAGTGTTTTTTCAAAGAGTATTTTACTATTTTTGAGGTTATGATATCAATTCTCAATTTATAGACGCCAAATAGAAAATAAAATGCATGTTATAACAGTTGAGAAAATACAGTATACATACCAAAATTTTCCTTGTATGAAACACAGACGAGTGGTCATGAAGTCCACTCGTCTGACAAAGTACACAAATACAAAACATACAGAAATTATACATTTTACATGAATTAAAAAATGGTTTTTAAATCTAAATCTTACAGAGCTTTTATTAATTCATTATGCTCAGAGCAGTTATGTGTACAATCTTTGAACAGTATACAGTTTAATATAACACACGCATTTGTGCCACCAAGATATTAAAATTTATTAATATATGTATTCTAACTCTTTAATTCAGTCATTACTTTTTTGTTTATATGATGAAAATGTCGTGCGGTTTAATGGAAAAGCTTTATATATTCAGGGCTTACATCACCGTTTACAATAGCATACTTAGTCGTATCTACACTCTTGTTTGAATTTTACTGTGTATATACTTTGGTAAAATAACACGAATTGCCTTCGTTATATACGGTTATAAATGTACCGCTTTCTGCCGTACATTAGTTTTGTTTAAGATTTAAACAATGCCGATGTCAAAACTTTAAGAACCATGCAAGGTACTACTGTGTCCCGCAGGTAGAATAAATGATTTTCCCGGGTGCGCTTAATTATTCACGCCCCTACCGCCCACCGCCCCTTCCGAAGTTCCACCTTGCCGCAAACTCGCGCCAAAACTGAAATGAGAATTGCTTTGAATTTTCCACACGCTTCCTAGCCATGACGGAATGCGATGTAGACGTTCGTAGAAGCCGATGTTAAGCTATCCATTCGCTACGGGCTACAGCTTTGCACATAGCTACGACCGACGTACCAAATTGATTATTTCGACATTTTAAAATAATAATTTAAAATATCTGAAACAATCGCTCGTTATGAACGCTTACATTAATTTACAGTAGAATTATTAATTAAATAAGAACTAGATATTTTGGTATTTAGTATTAACCAATAGATCTATATTCTGTGCTTTCCATATAAAAGGTATTGCAGAAAAGGTTGGAAGCATCAAAAAATACTTTTTGTTTATCCTTGAATATTTTATAGCTATATGGTTTTTCTTTACAATAAGATGTTTAATGAATTTAGATTTCGATCATTAGCAAATAATAACGGACTTTATCATGATTTATCGAAATTTTAAAATGTGATTAAAATGGGACGCTGATTCTTTGCGAGCTTCACCATTATACTTGTGAATTGTCTGTATTTTTCGTGTATCTTTAAAACAACTGAATTGAAAACATTGTGATGTGCTTATTGAAAATAAGTGTTGTGTGTTTGTCTGTGTCTTCATTGCTTATACTCATAACTCTTTACTCTATAGGTGTATACAGAATAAACATGGTCCGTAAAGATATTTGGTGGTGTGCTTATGTGATGCTGGAGACGTCGTAATCATTCATTCGTCCAACATCTTTCCTCTTGTGCATTCCTGAAAAGTAAATACCTGTTCTATGCTTACTACAGTACGCAGTAAATTTAACGTATGTTTTAATTTCTTTCAGGATGGGTGTTATACTAAGCTACTTTTGGTGGGGTGGCTGCGATCCCGATGAGGTAAATTCAGAATCAGGCTTATCGAAAAGAGACATTCACCGAGTCAGATCTTCGTGGGCAAAGGTGACGGCAGACGCCGTTGGTTCTGGCACCGAATTATTAATAAGGTACATTAAGGAATGTGAAATGTAACACACCGTATTTTGTTTTTACTAAATTGTTTCATTTTGACGGCCCTTCATAAAGGATCTCACAAGTCTACTTGGTCATTTCATTCAAACTATAAAACAATGTATAATTATAATATACGTTTTATTTATCAAATGTAACAATTAAAAGCAACAATTATACTAAATACCAGAGCTGTGGAGTCAGAGTCGTGAAAAATAAGCGGCTCGAAAATGTTTTGAAAAATAAACAAAATAGTCCAAAGTGTTGACATTGCATGCTTGGTTGACTATATATGATCTAGTAAAATACATATATGTATATAAGTTAAAATTAAAATATTGAAAAACTTCTTCGGAGTCGGAGTCGTCTTTTTTTTTACACTACTCCACAGCCCTGCTAAATAAACAATTTTAAGAAAAATATTAGTTGGCTTAAATTTTTATATATTTTAAATTGTACTTATTATTTTTCCCTAATAAAAACATGTAAACTCCCTCCCACCCATCCTATTCTAAAAATGAGGTGTAGCGGGAGCAATTAGCTAACCACTAGTCCTGCTCTGGTATTCAAACTATGATATTTAAGAAATGCAGTTAATTTTAACGACAAAATGTCAAGGTTCTACCATGGGACCTTCAAGCAAACGTTAAAATTTCATTGTGTCCAAGGTGAAAACAATGTGTAAATGGAAAAAAATGATTATGTAACAAATCCGTTCGGGTAAAAAAAGGGAAAGAGTTCATACCATACGCCACAGCTTTGCCTCAATTTATGAATTTAGATTTACATTTCAAGCACGTTATCGTATAACACGTTCCGTGTAAATTGATATACCTGCGTCTGTCAGGAAATGTCTTTGTTGTGGATTTTCTGCCACCCAAAATTTTGTCTGGTCTAATTTACTCGATCGTGATATGATTTGCAAACGTAAACCTATATTTTTCAACTGTCAAAATATTTTACTTGAAACAAAAGATCGCACATCAATACGGTTCGAATTTCAAAAACTAATGACATTTCAATCCATTTTTTTCACGAAACTTGAAACTATATCTATATATATATGAAACATAATTTGGATTTAAATTGTGCGTTACTTTAATAGTGATGGTATTTTTTATTACCATAAGCTTCTATTTCTGCCCTCGATTATTGTGAGTAAAATGAAATCAAACTTGTACTTGAATTAACTTTTCTTAAATATTTTTCAATCATTAAGAATAACATTTCAAACAATTCATTTAAAAGCATCCACAAATTGTCACCGTACTGGCAGAAATTGATATTTAATAAAATTTACAACAATGAGTAAAGATAAAAAAAAACATGGATATTAGTAGTGATAATTAACTGTTTCATCTCAAATTATAAAAAGATAGAAAAAAAACTCATAGAGTAAAAATCAAAAACTATGCACATTACATGTATATATATATATATATATCGCCACTTCGATATTACATCAATATAGGTCAGTGTTTCCCAAAGAGTGCTACGCGAACCCTCTGGGGTACGTGAAGAGATTAGTGGGGGTACGCACCGTGCTTTGGCTGCGCCTGGTGCAACAAGCAGCTTATATATCTTGATCATTATTAAGTTATATGGATTTTTTTGACGAGGGGTACTCAGTGTTTCGAAAATTATAGAAGGGTACACATATGTCAAAATTTTGGGAAACACTGATCTAGGTAACACTGGTTTGATCACTGTTGTCGAAATTAAACTTGAATTTTGTTTGATTAACTTCTTAATCTTAGCTCTAATCACTCTCAAATAATAATGCAGACTTTTGTTTTATTATTAACAATTTGGAGCAATTCAATAATGATGTGTCGATTTTTCTATTGTTATTGCAGATACTTCACAAAATATCCAGAATACAAGAAACATTTCAAAAGTTTTAAGGATCAGCCAACCGAAGATCTCCGTACAAATAGACAGTTCCATGCACACTCGCTGGCAATCATCTCATCTCTCTCGTCGGTGATAGACAACCTGGATAAGCCAGATTTAGCAACGGTTATCTGCCAAAAACTCGGCGAAAGTCATGCTGGCAGAAAGATAACAGAGACACAATTTAATGTAAGATATTAATTTATTTAGTACGAGAGTTAAGTTATGACTTTTATAAGTTGGCCGATGCGTCAAGGTGAGCGTTCAGAGAACTAAACTATCTTTTCACTTTTTTACAGCCAGCTTCTTTCTTTTGTGATTTTGGTATGTGATTTGTATTAACTTAAAGTGGTTGCTCACTTAACAACTATACATGAGTAAAGATAAACTGTAGTTCTCTTAACCGGCACAATGACACATCGGCCAACTTATAGACTTCCTTATATTCTTTCTGAAAAAATATTATTCTCTTTCGTTTAATAAAGTAAATATGTGTATAATTTTATAAACCCATTATAAACATTACCCATGTTAATGAGTAGTCTTAATTATTTTATATTATGTGCGTCTTTCATATTAGATTTTTTTTTTGATTCTAGGAGCTTAAGGATATTCTAGTAAATCTATTCATTAACGATTTTAAATTCGACGAAGCAACCATGGGATCGTGGGTCAAAACTGTTGGGTTCATCTACACAAACATCTTCCAAGCAATGACCGAGGCGACAAAATAATTATTTATCATCTGAAAAAATCGCCTTTCTACGGTAACCTGTTTTTCTCCATTACACAATTTCCATACCTCACCATTTTTACTTTTTACTGTGTACATTTTTAATGTGACCAAGAATATTGTATATATGTTTTTATTAAAATAAATATAATAAAATTAATTAGTTATATTGTATTCAAAATCATTTGCTTACCTCCTTTGCTATATTCGTTGCCAAAAAAACACTTTCAATTATTGCTGAAAACTTATGGACCACATTTGAAAAAAAACGTTTTATGACATCTTCGCTTTGTTTTGATATGTTCAAATTCCTGATGAAAATTCCTCTATGAAAATTTTGTTAGCATTTGTAACACTATTAGAAATAATAACTTTGTTATTCCACTGGCTGAGTAACAAACTGTGACACATGTTTCACCTTCATAACACTTAAGTACCGAAACGTCGAAAATAGGATCGAGGAGTTCCAGTGGCTGAGCGAAAAGTGACCACAGACAAATTTGCGTATTTTTTGCATTGCATCTATTGATGTATCATTGAAGATTACAATAAATATCAGCTAGATATTAGCATTCCATAGTAACTCGAAGGTTAAGAATCATCTTTAGACAAACTATCGTAAGATTATTTACGGACAAACTACAACTTGATTTTAATTCTAAGCTCATAAATTGAAAAATGGCGTTAGGGTTTATATATTTCCTACTGAACGCAGAAAGAGGAGTAAGATACAATGACGAATAGGATTAATTACAAATTAATTACTCTATGAAAAGGGTTAAATCATTAAGAAATCATAATTGCTTATGCCAATATGCTAAATATTTTAAAGTTGAAAGATCATACGAGATAAACTCGATGAGAATATTTTTTCAAGTCACGCGAAATTTCTTCTAGGAGAATAATTGACATCAGAAACACACACCTCTTAGGTATCAAATTGAAAAAGAAAAATCTATATTTCACATTGACCTTACCGGAAATCGAACAAGGGGGGGGGCATTCAATTTGAAAATAAACATGAGACATTAAAAATAGAAGATTTTAAAATAATATATCTATATAAAAATAGTCAATACATAATTTGGTATGTATTCTATAAAAAAATAGGAAACTAAACAATTAAAGAGCCTATTTCACAATAAAGTTTTAATAAATTAGAAAAATGGAAAATAAATTTTCTTTTGTCGGGGCCATGGCCCCTATGGCCTCCCTCCTGGATCCACCAATAGACCCACCTGATCAGTAGAGCAAGCTCTAACCATCTAGACCAGTGCTTCCCAGATTGGGGCCGCGGGATTTCTCCGGGGGCCGCCATAGAACATGTTTTGTATTAAGGGGGGCCGCGGATTATTTTTTTCAGATTTAAGGGGCCGTGGAATGAAAATTTTTGGGAAGCAATGACCTAGACCATAGTGGGCTGAGCCAAATATTTTATTAAAAATGTTATTTAATAATTGTAAGATGATAAAGCACCTACCCATAGTAATATGCTCAGTTCCAATTTGTTTATATTTATTATGAATAATATATCTACTTCATTCTCAAACGCCGTAAATCAATTACTGAAGCAGAAATAAATGCTTGGAAAGTTAAACAGACTTTGCTCACTATAATTATGTAGGTACTGCAAGAAGTAGGGCATTCCAAATTACCGAGAAATTTTATTACCGGTAAATTGGTAAATTCATTGCTCTGCTGGAGGAGACATCGAAGATTGTGTATTTGGTCCGCACACGACCTTCCAGGGAGGAAGCCCGCTTGATTTTTCCTAAGTATTTTCATAATGGGACCTCTTATTCTCGCCAACAGAATGTGTGCCATTACCTTCCCAGGAATACTGAGAAGAGTTATGCCTCGGTAATTGTTACAGCTGAGGGGATCACCTTTTTTGTGGAGTGCTAACACCTCACCGTCCACCCAGTCCCTAGGACAACGCTCACCGTCCCACACCCTGGCCATCAGGTGATAGAGAGGATGTAGGACGGCGTTAAGACCACATTTCAGAAATTCCGAATGTATTCCGTCTCCACCCGGTGCTTTGCCGTTTTTAAGCCTCTTCACTGCCAAGATGATTTCGGCATGTGTGGGCGTACGGTCTGAAATACCGGACACTCGGGGGAGGTCCATAGATGTAGCCTCTTCGGTTACGTCAAAAGGGTCCTGGGGGGGCGGTCGGTTCAGCACCTCGCAGAAATGATCCTTCCAAATCTTTTTAACGCTTTCTGCGTTTGACTCTATTGCTCCATCAGGGCCGCGAATTGGCCCGGGAGTCGGTGGTCGCTTTCCGCAGACCTCGCGCGTGATTTTAAATAACTTCTTGGTATCATTTCTGCGGGCCGCCACCTCAGCTGTCTCAATTTGCCGATCCAAGAATCGGCGCTTGTCAAGTCGCGCAGACTTCTTGACAACTTTGTCCTGATTACGATAATCAGCGCGACGTTCTTCAAATTTTTCAGGGTCAGCTTCACTGTCCTTCAGTGCTTTTAGCCTGGCCCGCTCTTCAATTCTCCTCCACGTATTTTCGGACATCCATTTTGGTTGCCCCTCCCTCCGGAATCCGAGAACATCTTCGGCCGATGATGCAATAGCACGCTTGATACAGCACCAGTCCGCCTCAATGCGATCGGACCCGGATATAGGTCGCACGGAGACACGATCTATTTCCTTCCTTACAGCAATCTCGAATTTTAGTCTAGTATTTAAGTTTTCTAGCTTCTCGATGTCGATCTTTTTCCGCGCTGGATTTTGAGCTATGCGACTTAGTTTCAGGCGGATTTTGCCGACAAGTAGTTCGTGGTCGCTATAAATGTCGGCACCTCGATATGTGCGAACATCGAGAAGTTCAAATCTATGTTTCGTGCTGTAAAGAAGATGGTCAATCTGCGTCTTCGTGCGACCATCAGGAGAGGTCCATGTGTATTTATGGATGTCTTTATGCGGGAAGATAGTTCCGCCAATGGTGAGCTCATTCATGATAGCGAATTCAATCAGTCTCCCACCATTGTCGTTTGCGGTGCCCAGACCATGCCGTCCCATCACTGAGGGCCCGAGAGCCGGATCAGCCCCTACTCGCGAATTATAATCCCCCATTACTATCACGCGATCCCTACGGGGGATTGCTGCAACTGCCGCGTGAAGGGAGTCGTAGAAGGCGTCCTTTGCTTGCTCGTTGGCGTCCTCAGTGGGGGCATAGCACTGAAAGACAGTCACAGAGCTGTCACTAGTCCTGAAGGTGGCACGTATCAATCTCTCAGAGATCGGTTCCCATTTCACAAGGCAACGGGCCGCTCTCCCAGACATCAGTATTGCCACCCCCTGGCGATGATATTGACTCTGGCCAGAAAATATCAATGAATTTAACAGTGCTCTTGCTTGTTGTTTCGTCGACTATGAGAAGGCATTTGATAGTCCGCACAGACCCTCTTTGTGGAGGATACTGGATGCCTACGGGATTCCGCCAAAGATTGTGGCCATTATCAAATCCTTACATGAGAATAGTGCATGTTGTGTGAGAATCGGTGACTCAAATACCGAATGGTTCGGGGTCACTACCGGAGTGAGACAGGGGTGCGTTCTTGCACCGTTCCTGTTTATTATTATCCTTGACTTCATACTTCGCAGGTCAATTCCGCCTGATCGAGGTGTAGCTGTTGGTCCCGGTCTGAAGCTGTGTGACCTTGAATATGCCGATGATGCTGTAATATTCGATAAATCCATTGAGGGCATCCAGGAGACTATTGATGGGTTAGGAACTAACTCAGGTCGCATTGGTCTAAAAATTAATACTAGTAAGACCAATGTGATGTGTAACCAAACCTGTCATGACTCTGATAGGACCCTCACCAGCGCGGGACAGATCATCGAGAGGGTTGACAGCTTCAGATACCTCGGCGTACATATCCCCGAAGACGGTAGTACAAAAAACGAGCTCGCCATTCGTTTAGGAATGGCTGGAGCCACATTCAACTCAATGCGGACTGTCTGGGACACACAGCTGTACTCGATTAAAACCAAATGCCACTTGTTCAACGCTTGCATTCTGCCGGTAATGCTTTACGGTTGCGAATCATGGCACCTGACGAAGACTCAGAAAAACCGTATACTGAGCTTCGAGAACAGATGCTTGCGTCGGATAATGGGGGTGAGGTGGTTTGATTTTGTGAGGAATTCAGAGATAAGGGAGCGTACAAGACAGCGTCCCGTCACGTCAGTGGTTATGGAGAGACGTTGGAACTGGCTGGGTCACGTGCTGCGGATGCCTCCGGAAAGCCTCAATCCTGCCTGCCTCTTCTTTCGACCGGTGGGATTCCGGCGTCCTGGACGTCCGTCGGGTACTATCCATAGGATGTACTCGGCGGAACTGAGGGATGCTGGCATGTCATGGGAGGAAGCAAAGCTATTGGCGGGAGACAGGGAAACATGGAGGTGCCGCGTGGCGGCCATATGCTCCACATAGGGAGCGAACATGGCCAAAGAAGAAGAAATTGGTAAAAATCTGAAGTCAATACAGGTTTACTGTCATTGACTCCGGACTACTTCAGGATACACACGTTCCTTGTCGAAGAGAAAGCTCTCTCTTCGTCAGGGACGCCCCGTGGGCATGAGCGAGTAGGCACTTGCCTTGTGGCGGCAAGTCCTAGTGAGCGGTTTTTTTTTAAATGACTGAATATTTTTGACACACGAGTTTAGTATATACTTAATATGATGCCTCAATCAATGTCTTTCATAAAAAAATTACGACAAAAAACATTTGCAATGGTAATAATAGTATGACCGATGGTTAAACAGTAGTTTAATTGATCGCAAAAATCTTCTTTAAATATGACATTTACCGATCTCGAAAATATTTAGAAAAATAGTAACAGCACTATTTCAAACTCTGCCTAGGGGCGGCACATAGTCTAGGGACGTCACTGCTCTTAGTGTATATTAGTTCAGGACTGTCTAACCTCAGGTTGATAACTGAAATATTAATTACATATTAATTTTGAATCTTATTCCACATTATTTTGTATATTGTTTGACAAACCCATTAGCCGAAATTATAAATTATATTCGATAAACACACAATAAACAGATAAACTTAACTATTCCCAGTGACCAATGATTTTTTGTTAGTAAATTGTCGAAACAATTATCAAATACAGCAAAACCTCAATTTAATAAAGAAATGCAGGCAAAGTGAATTTCCTTTATATAATAGAATAGGTGTATATAGAAAAACTGAGAGTCCATTTATATTATACAACAAGGCTGTCCAACCTCAGAAAACCCGAGGGCCGCATTTCAAAAAAATATTTATATACTATATGTAGATAAATTATTAAATTGCAATAATAGTCTAATATTGGTAAAGTTTAGTTAGTACTTATAATGTGAGAAATAAAAGTCATAGGGTTCAATTATTTTTATTGAAACAATATAAAAGGTAAACAACTTTGGCATCTTTGTATCATTTATTAAAGTAGCTATATCAACTTCGATGTTTTTTGTTGCCAAACGCAACAAATTTGATAGCGATTAATCTGTCAACGAAAATCTGTATTTTGTTTTATTAAATTTCATAGTTTAAAAAGTACTTTCAAAAAGATATGTACTTCCTAGCATTGAGCCCATTTTGAGACCGAAGTTCTTCAATTTAGGGTACCATGATGAGTGAATTACTCATTGTATTATAAAAAAATCCGATTGTGTTACTGCAGTGATGCACAAACCGCGGCCCGCGGGCCGCATGCGGCCCTTTTTGAATTTTGTGGCGGCCCATCAATCTTTTTCTCTACATATTTTTTTCACGTAAAACTTTTTCTTCAATGAAAGAGAATAAATCGGTTCATATAAACAGGCCCTCAAATATTATGTCAGATTTAAAGAAAATAGTTAAAAAATAACAAAATACTAAGATCGCATTAACTTTTGAATTAAATATAAATGAAAGATAAATATTTCACAATGACACGATTTTTAATGAGAATAGCTTATTTATTTTCACGTTTTTACAAATAATGTAATGGAACCTATCAATCATTTATCTAAATTCGCTTAATCTTTTTTACACGGTTTTTTATATAGCTGTTTTTCATGGAACGTACATATGCTTCGTGTAAAAAATGACTGAGCGTACTTTAATTTTTTTTTTCTTTGCGGCCCGAACACACAAAAATTTGTCTTATACGGCCCGCTAGAAGGTCAAGGTTGTGCATCACTGTGTTACTGCAATAACTTGCGGGCCAACAAAAGTCCCTCACGAACCACCGATTGGCGAACGCTGCTCAATTAGGTAAGAAATACAATGGCGTCGATTGTACTTAGGAAGTTAAAAATAATTTCAATTCGGGTTTCACTAAATACGTAGTTACCGGAAAAACCACAAATTCCGCGTGACATTTCAATGATCGATTTGCATATCGCGGGCGCTGTGACTTTTCTAGTTGAATAAGAAAATATTTGATATTGATCAGAATTTCACCTTGCCAGACAAAAAGATTAATTTATGCATTTAGATTATATTTGCTTTATCGGGTTTTTTTTATTTGATCTGTACATAAATATGCATTGTGATTTAACAGCACTTGAAACATGTACATAAAAAACGTACAATAAGACAAAAATCTACATATCGACTCTGGAAAGGGAAAAGGACGTAACTCACAGTTTTTTTTTTCGATAATCACAATGTATCAAACTTGATACACGTTCTATCAAAAGGATGCAAGCTGAAAATGCCGAATTAGTATCTAAATTTAGCTTTTAAGTTTGAAAGAGATGAGCTTGTAAAAAATTAAAATCAAGAAAAAAGTCTGAAATAAAGGTTTTTCCCAGACAATTCCTTAAATTAATATTAGATTATGACAATGAAACACCAGCTTAAAAGTCTCCGTGCACTTCAAGGTTGTGTATAATTCATAATTTGCATGTGGCCCAAAATCATCAAAACAAGTTTTTTGCGCCTCCTGTAAAATTTGATATATGTGGGTTACGTCCTTTTTCCTTTCCACAGTCGATATATTATTCAGTGTTGTATTTCAAAATCTTTAACGAATAAACATCTTCGAAGAAAAATAAGTAATATTGAGCCTTTGAGAGGTGAAGTGAGGTAATTTTAAGTACAATCACGTTTTTATTTGGTTTTTTGGTGGATTGCGTATTTTTAGTTTGAGAATCTATCTTAGTGATTTACTGAGCTCACTTTACTTTTTATGATACTTTAAGACTTGTAGAGTATTATTACACAACCAACTCGATGCTTCCTAAAATATCATTTGGCTCACTTTACCTCTCTGGTGTTAATAAATGTACATCAAAGCAGCTTAACACTTTCAGTCGTAAACATATAATTTTCACTAAACTCTTCTTTACTAGTTATATCCAGTGACGAAAGACCCCGAGTGGATTTAATTTTAGAGGCCCTTTAATAATATAATATATCCTTTTTTTAAGACCTCAAACAGTCGGTGGCCCCAAGTGCGCGCCTCTTGCACTTGTGGGGTAATTCACATCCACCACTTTGAATATCTATACTTTATGTTTGAGTAGTCAACCATGAGACATACGTTTAAAATTTCTAGTACCTTATACGGCATGGGTGCCCAAAATTTTGACCTAATACTGAATTCAGTGGTAGTGGAATGTGCCAACTTGTCATAAAAAGTGTAGTAATTCAAAGCTCAAAATAATTTCTATGGAAGGGAAACAATATGGATAGGTAATAAAAGACACACTCAATTCTTGTTTAAAAGTATCAGACGGGTGACTTGGAATGGCATCGACGTCTTGGCCACCGCTGTTATGTAGGTACTTACAGTAAAACCTCGATTTTATGTGACCGGGATACGCATCCCCACTGCAACATCTGTAGCCCCGTTCAATTTAAATGCATTTAGTAAGTTAAAGTTTTCATATCCCGCAATTTTACTTTTGAAATACTTAATATTCAATTAAAATTACGTATATTCTTAGGTATTATAAATTGAGGATCGTAAAAATAATTTTACAAGCTTTTATATCGTTAGCAGTTCTTCGTTTCATTCGAAACTTCGTTTTATATATATATTTTTAGATTCCATTGCTCTAAATAACTTTTTATTTATGTTAATATTTCTCCGTCGGCCCCTTCAAATTGTAAATTTCACCGCACATACATTGTTAATTAATTAACGGATTGATTGTTAGATTTCAAAACTATTAAACCAGATAGTCACATAATATTTTATTATTGTTATTAATTGATTTGGCATTTACTCGGTAGAACTCCATTATATCAAAGAGCATATAAGATCTTTTAGCTATACAAAATCAGACTCACAATTTGCAAACCATTTTTTGACCGAGTCTCATGACATGAGTTTAAGTTTAGAGCCAACCGTTTTGCATCTTTGTCATAAGGGTCAAAAATTAAATTAATTATAACAACTTGAAATCAATAGGCATAAACAAAACATCTTAAACGAACAAACGATTATGAATCCATCACCGTTGTTAAACCCCCTAATGTAATTATTAATAAATATTAGTGTGATTTATCCTAATTTACTTTGAAAAATCGAATATTGCTTATTGTTTTTCGAAACAATAAAGCCATAGTTAATAAATTTTATGTAATGTAATTAATAATAAATATCATTTTAATTTTATCCTAATTAATATTTTAAGAAATAAACCCAGATTGTTAATCGTTCTTTGAAACACTAGAATCACATTTGATAAGTGTAATATTGTAATTATAATTAGGATGTAAGAGTGAATAACTTGATGCATTGTGTATCTCTCCAGAGCCAGTATATATAGCTGAGCAAAATATAAGTTTAAAGATAGTTCTGACGATGGCGCAAGCCGAAATACCTATCAACGCATACAATTATTAAAAACTTTAGAACTAAAATACTTTGATATTTTTAATATGTTATTATTGTTATGATTCATACAAACATCGTTACAATCGGCTATATCTAGTATATAAAAATTAATGTTTGTTTGTTCGTACTTTATTTTGCAAGGTAATCGGCATTAAGAGCATTTAGTGCAATGGTTTTTTATACAACTATTCATATGTCAGGTCCGTGGATCAGTGGTCAGTGTCGTTGACTTACGCAACGGATATCACAGATTCAAGTCCCAGTACAAAGCTTATTTTTTAAATGGAAGGCATGCGTGTTTGTAACTTTAATATTCCCTCCTACCATTGCAATCCTAAAATAACGGGGCTTAAAGAAAGCGATTTGTTACATATTAGTTATTTTCTAGCCCTTTTCGTATATCCATACTCTCATCGAAATGAGGGAGGTGGAATAACTGAGTAATAACAAGTTCTCGAAAAAAAATCTTTGGATAAGCTTCATTTAAAGTCTATATGCTTCACATTAGGAGCAGACTTGGTTGAAAAAAAAGTTAATCTACTCTGTTATGCACATTAATTAGTTCATATGTAAGTAAGCGAAATGCCCTTTATATTTTTTTTGTTTTGACCAAATTTGGCCGTAATTGATGCAAAAAAAAACACTGCTCACTCCGACAGGTTCATACCTGAAAAAATACTACAAGAAACGATCTCCACGCTTGCTAGCTGTAGACTGATGCAATCAAAACTTTTATTGCGTCATGCATAATGGAGTGGAAGTAAAAATACTAAATGTTCCAATATTGGAACACTGGGCAAAGACTAGACCAGGCGTGGGGAACCTGCGGCCTTTTGACTACTCTGGTGTGGCCTTCTGGGCAATTTTGTATTTTTGTAAATTTATTTAAATTCGTAAATTCCTGACATATTCTGACCGTAAATTCCTGTTTCCGACCAAAGATTCCCTAGTCAATGTTTACTGCGGCCTTGTGTCGAATCAGACAAATGAATGAGGCCTTAAGAGAAAAAAAGGTTCCTCACGCCTGGACTAGACTCAAACGTGCGTACAGTAGTCATGTTTTACTATACCAAATAAATGGAAGGTTTTGGAAGTTTATCTTTTTTCTTATTATACATATTCTCAAACTAAATTGTATTTGTATTGAATGAATGATATTTACTTTTTACAAATTTTTGTTAGTAAATAAGCAAGTGTCAAGTCTCGGGTTATTTATTCAAATGTCCGGGGAAACGAGACGGGCGAAGAGCCCCGATTTCCCGGGAATTTATTCTCGCGTTGTCTCGGCACGTAATCCCTAGTATCAATGCCTTGTTGCACACTACAAATGTCTCGAAAGTAATAACAATCGTGTTCATTTACACTACAGTGCAGGCCGCCATCAGATGCGGTCGTTTGATGTTTTCGATGAGATATCGAATATTTAATCGTGTTTTTTTATTAGTGTGACGTACGATAACTATAAAAAAGGTAAAAAGAAATTGTCTACTTTGGTTGATTAGTGTATTTAACACGAGATTTTCTTCGGTGCTTATTTTGTTTTATATTTATGTGAACCCCAATTGGAAAAACGTGAAAAAGATGATCCATAATACTTCATAATATATTGTAAGTATTTTTTTCACTTTTTAGACCAGGGGTGGGCGCGCATGAAGTAAATGAGAGACGCAAGTCGTACATCCAAGAAAACTTAATTAAAAGAAAAAATATTACCACTTTTAACGAAGATCTTAACATTTGCATTCGGCGTAAAATTTGTTAAAGCCGTTCACAACAATTCTGTGAGATGTCAACTATGAAAATACTTCGACTTTAGAAGCTTTATTGCGGAGTACGAAGATTAACAGTTATATACATGTTGTACCAAAAATAGAAAATAGACAGCAAACAGCTTGTTTTAAGTATTGATATTTAGATACTGGCACGAGTTTCCAAAATTTAATGAAATAATAAAAGAAGATTTGAACTCTTTCATTCCTAATAACTCCAATTCCCCAGCCGTGTTTTCAACAATTTTTATTTCATAAATTTTATAGCCATCATCAAATAAAACGATTCACAAAATAAGAAAGAGATTTGCTTGCAATTGCTCCAATCGTTCTTTTTTATATTGAATTACTTGACTTGACTAATGACTTGACCACTTTGTAAATTTTACAATTGTAATGAAAAATAACGGATTTTAATTTTCAATGTGAGCCACAATTATCTCAAAGAAGAGCCGCATTGCTTCATTTAGTTAAGTGCGGCTCCCAATAACGTTGGCGCATTTTTTCTGAAAAGAGTACGGACGCACTTTTTTATTTTATTTTATTTATTTATTTAATTAACATTGCACAATGTTGACAAATTATAAATATAAAACTTGGAGAAAAAAAATAGTACAATTTAATATTAAAAGCAGTAGAAAAAAAAATGGCGAGGAAGTCAACTGAGTAAGCTCCGACAAACTCTACTTTAATACATAAAAAATAGTATTCGTGGGAACTCACCCACGTCTACGTGGAATATGTCGACATCCGAAGCAATATTGTTGAACACTGTTAAAGCTCTCCCCAGTGGCATCCCCATTGGCAGGCTGGTTCTACACCTTGGGAGAACAAACAATTCATGTCCACGATTTCTCAAAAAATAATCAGGAACATTTATATTCACATTCTCAAGAATGGTGGAATTCTCATTTTGGCCTCGTATAAGTCGAAAGAAATATATGGCCAGATACATTTCTCTTCGAACGTTCAAGCTATTGAAGTTAAGCATGCCTAAGAGAAAGTCAGTTGGATAAAGCCGTGGGTAATATCCATACACCCTCATATAGAAAACAGAGTAGTGTCTGTTTGTGAGCATATAATTATTTTAAGTATGAACTACATATATTCATTGGAAAAAGTCACACAATTGTCATGTGAAAAAAAGTCAGTAATGTAAACTAAGAACAATAAATATCTATGCATTCATCTTTATTTGTATAGATGTTAAATTAAATTTTAATTTGTGTATTCAATATTACGTTAAAACGTGTACATGGTGTGGTTCTTTATTTAAATGAAAATCCAGACTGTGACTTTCGTTGACCTCATGTATACCCATATATTAAAGTAATTGTTGTTTTGATAAATTAAAACTAAAAAAGTGTTTTTTGATTATATAGAATAATATGACACATACCACTTAGGGATAACAACAACTTTTAAGCCGTACACGATCCCAGTGTAGACACATAGACTAGTAATCTTTAGATAGATTGAAAAAACAATTTATGAAACTGTCCGTGCTGGGGTTCAAGCCCGTGAGCACATTAACGGAAGTCAACGACGTTATTTCATATTTCGTCACAAACAACAAATTGACGGTTTTGAGTAAATTATGTAAATGCTTGTGTCATATGAAAGATAATCGTTCACAAAAATGTTGCTTTAAATATCTAAGAATAAAGAAAGTAACATAATTAAGTAAAACATTGACATTTTAAATCATTGTTAGCCTATAGAGAAAAAAACTTTTTGGTATTAAAGCAACAAAGTATTATGTATTATACCATTAATGTTTATACCACCTACAGAAGTTATAGTTCGTACTTTACATTACCGATTAGTTTGGAGAATATTGTATTTTCTTAATTTAACAAGGAGCAGCACCCATATTCGTTGAGTTTGAATATTGCTGCTGTATAATAATACATACGTGCCCAATATGTTATGGTATCTACTTTCCATTACTTTTATCGGTGTTTTGACTCATTGTAATTAGGAAACAGTCATTAAAAATACCGACTTCTTTTTTAGATACACAATAGGACAAACTGTCATCAAATGCAGATAACCTACATAGTAATTAATTTTGTCATTCGTAAAATCTCTGCCGGACATTGAACCCATGAATTAATTAAAAAATAATAATAATAATATATTAGAGTATGTTTAAGATATCATAGATAATCGTCCGACACAGTTTGAAATTTCCGATCGGGTGACGTCCATAAATGATTAATCTCACCTGTTCTTCCATCCATTATCGCACATTATTCACAAAAACTTTAGCTACGAAATTTACATCACATTTTTTAAATACGCACAACCTTTGGTTACCTTATTACTGAAATAATAAAAATGTCCATATCCGGTTTCATGAATTAATCTCCAGATTTCTTATTTTTGATCAATGACGTATGTATTGGAAGTAACAAAAAATACATTATTTTCTTTACACAATGAAGAAAAGATAAGACAACAGGTTATTTATAATAATATGCACCTTAAACCGTTCTGATTCTGACGATATGATTCATTATCTTATTTTGAGCGATGTAATTATTGTGAAATTTTACTAACTGCTTTAAATCTAATATAATAGTCAGTGGCGGTTCCTGACCTGAAATCTTGGGTGGGCTAGAGAAAGCACAGCATTGTATACAATTTACGAAATTTTGCATGCTTCCACTTCATCTTATACATTAATCTACAAGCAAATTAACAAATACTACGACACTACTGCAAATCATAAATTACTATATAATAAAATCAATGCTAATGTAAGTAAAAATAATAAAATAATAACCTTAAATTTGTCTTTCAAAGTGAAATAACAAGTACAAAAAACAATACAGAGCTGTCACTTTCATACAATACATCGATTTGGTATTTGTGTATTGGTATTTGTGTATGGCCCCTGGGCTCAATCATTTTAGTCCCCAATGAATGACAGAAGCCAGTAAATTTGA
Source organism: Himalopsyche tibetana (assembly GCA_030503985.1). Taxonomy (NCBI): domain Eukaryota; kingdom Metazoa; phylum Arthropoda; class Insecta; order Trichoptera; family Rhyacophilidae; genus Himalopsyche; species Himalopsyche tibetana. The sequence continues at coordinate 16,379,077 of JAPJYX010000022.1, forward strand.
AACACAGTCCTGTGTGTTTGATGACGTTTCCGTACATACAAATACAAACAAAATCGAATCGTGCTAGATTGCGTCCCAGTGTAAAGAAATATTGTCTATGATTGCGGGCTGGAAAGCTTTAGTCCCTGAACCTTTAATACATAGGTGTTGCCAGACTGACGTCACGTTGAATGTTCTCTATGAATTATTTATAGGGTTATTGTTTTTTTTATGCCGGCTCAGCTTAAAATTGTAATACAAAACAATCGATACTATTATTGTAGGTAGACATGGCATTGTTTTATATTGACAGAGGAAAATTTAAACAAACATATTATATTCATTTGGGAATGGTTAGTTACGCTTATAAATGTATTTATTTTGTTCAGCGGCCGAATTGCCGTTCATTTTTATTCAGCCATTTAAAGTTTTAGGTGAAAAATACCTAAAACCGCCACTGATAATAGTAAAGGTAGATACAATGAATTACTTAGTCTCACAACAGTGGCGTAATATTATCATCGACAGACTCCGAGTGGCCAAGAATTACTTATTGAGAACATTCTCGAAATTTTGTGAATACTGTCGTTTCTTGAGAATATTTTCGAAAGCTTATAAAACGTACGAAACTCTTAGCTTTTGTCAATTATTTATGAACGAAGAAAAAAAGAAAGATACATTGCTTAATTATTATTATAATAGCTTATTTTAATCTCATTAAAAAAAGAAAAAACTTTCGTTTTTATAATAATTCAATCAGTTATAATTTGATTCTCCAGAATGTTAAAAAAAATCGAGAAATCGCAGCCTCAGCTAGCAATACATAGATGGCATAACACAATCAGATAGATTACTTTTTAGAGACCAGGGAATCCCATAAATATTTCAGTGGGTCCATTCCTACTTTTAGACTTTCAACCACTCTTTTTAATTGATAGTTAATTAATTTGATTGAAAAGGCTGAAACATGTAAACATTTCAACCAATTACCAACGTTATGTTTTATCCATTATTTATTTATATTTTTGTGTGCTTAATTGAGGTAGTAAAATGAAATTAAATATTAAAGAAATGATTTTAATTCCAAAAAGATCACTAAAATTCAACAAAAAATAACGTTTATTGCTCTCTTGTTGAGTTGTGTAAATGGATGTTATGTCAAATGCCTTCGGGATACAGATATACATCTTTGTAAACGGGAATGGTTTTTCTTTTTATTTCAAAAGCCTTCAATTAGCTGTCTCACACAAAAAATAAGTAATAATTATTTTTTTAGATGCATTCATTACCCATCTGTCTTCTAAGCAAAAAACTTAAAATATGGAAGCTCCCAACGCCATTGATGGCGTAGGTAGTGCAAAGATGGACAATATTGTGCATCTTTCTTCCTGCGTGAGTTATTATTCCAATTTATTGTTACAAACTTATTGCAATCAATATTGAATAGGATATCATGTGATATTTTACATTTCATTAGAAAAAAGGCAGTTTCCTCACACTTGGTTTATGTTTGTATGTAGAAAAAGCATTTTACAGCTTACATGAGAATACAGCAGAGCATGATGTTTACACGGTCTTATAATATTTTTTAAAAAAGTATTTATATTTTGTTATAAATAATGTAAAAAACAAAAACTCATCGACTTAAATGTTGTGCGGAATCCATTTAAATCTTCCTAGGATATATAAAGTGAAGTTAATTTAATTATTTACAGCTTACGAAAACTTATTTTATATCAGATGTTAAGCTTCACTCTTAACGGAGGTAACTAGAGAACAATGAGGTTAGAGTAGTTTTTGTTGTTGGCTAATTTCTCTCTACCTTTTTCAGGATCAGGTTGGGCAGAAAAGACAAACATTGGATATGTACAACTTCATTAATCAACCCATAACATCGTTCATTAACTGATGTGAACCCATAATTGCAGGCCTAGAACTTCAACACTTTACCACAACTTTTTCTAGACTTAGACTCCTTCAGTGTATTGCGGTTTAAAGCTGAAGCAAGCTGAAAATGTGGTAAATTGCTATGAAAGCCCACTTTATGCTGTTATTTTGAAAACTAATAATGGCAGTAAGTAGTATGTATAATATTTACTAATTTTTTCAGGATAGGTGCCTTTGTAAGATACCTCTGGTGGGGTGGCTGTGATCCTGATGAAGTAAATCCAGAGTCAGGGTTATCCAGAAGAGACATTTACCAAGTCAGAAGTTCTTGGACAAAGTTGACTGCAAACTCAATCGACTCTGGCTCAGAATTATTCATGAGGTAAATAGAAAAGATTTATAGATATAAAATTTTGGGTTAACTCGGTCAAAAAAATGAATGTTGGCGTGCTGTGGGAGGGAGCGAGCAGACTGGCAGATGTTTCAATCACAGTCATACTAGGGAAATCCTTTTTTTTCAACTTTCTTACGAAACATCTCAGCATGATTTCTTTCTGTGAGAACTGCTTGTTTTTAGGTCGCCAAATCTCTCATAATTTACTGAAACTCAAACTAATTCAATAAAACATTTCAAAAAACTTTTTTACAAGTCAGGAACGCAGAAACTGTGTCATAGTTTATGGCACCATGCCTCTTTCTTGTTTTGTATTTTCTTCGAAAGCAAAACGGAAAGGATTGGCTTAAGGAGAAATTTTGCTGTTTATCAGTATTCATATATTAAGAGATAAGAAGGACAAACACTCATCGCATGAGAAAATATTTTTTTTCATTAATATTTATTTAATGCAGTGAGTCCCCCGATGTTTTCGAAGGGACCGGCGAAAGAAAGTCCAAATAGGAGGATAACGTAGATTGGGTGCATAGGTTTTTTCACATTTTGGTGTTGTTCATATAAAACTCTTTCGATTCAATAATCTATCTGGTAGTTTGTTTGTGTACATCATCAAAGATAGTAAAAAAGCTTTAATTTACCTTAAAAAGTACATCATTTCAATTGAATATTGAATAATTCAGATGCAAATTTCGGGAAGTAAAAACATAAAAGCTGCTCATATCGTCCCATAATCGGCAAAAGATCTTACGCGACACAATTATGTAAATTGTGTTTTAAAACAATAATTGTTCAATATCGTCTAGGGTAGTGCTTCCCAACCTGTGGGCCGTAAGATTTCTTGCGGGGGCAAATTCAGTAGAAAGTACAAAAATCTATATATTTAAGTCTATCAAATCGGTGTTCCCCATATTGGGGGCCGTGGAATTTCTTAAGGGGGCCGCCGGATCGGATTGGATTGAAATTGGATTCGGGGGAAAAAGTATAGCAAATCGAGGATTTCGAATTCGTCGGTGAGCTAAAAAAAAAAAAACGAGTTTCTGTGACAATCTGAGGAAAAAGTATACCAAATCGCAGATTTCAAATTCCTCAGTGAGCTAAAAAAAAACGAGTTACGGAGACAATTGAGGGTCGTGGATTATTTTTTTTAGATTTAGGGGGCCGTGGAACGAACAAGGTTGGGAAGCACTGGTCTAGGGCGTCAGTGACAACTTTTTTAGAACGTTATCTCATTCGCTTATTTTATAGGGCCCGTTCATTTTTGCGTTTTGACTTCTGATCTAGAGAATTGAAAGCAGTCAGTTTAATATCAGAATTGGCATTGACCATATATTACTATTTACTAACCGCATTTAAGAAATTCCTTTTTTGAACATAATTTTAAAAAAACATGCTGTAAAAATTATAAATTGGTGGTTACGATTTCCTGCCTTTTATCGGTCGATATACGAGGGTTATGGTGGAAAGACTGGATAACTGACAAAAGTATGTTTTGGAGATAATCAACATGAACCTGTGCAAACAGTAAAAAAAATATGTTATGGACTTCTTACTTAACCAGGGAAATTACCTAACCCTTTGCCCGCGTCACCAAATTTAGCGAGCATGTCCTGTACGCGGCTGCTTTTTTGCGGATTTTATTATCGCGTTTTCGACTATATATATAGGTTGTAATATTTTTTCAATTAATCAAATATGTTAATTGCCACCCAAAGTAACTTTTCCAATAATAAAATAAAATATATTTGTTGGATTTTCGGTTTAATTCAGCAATAATCATTCTTCATACAATTGCGGCGTGACGTCGCCATATTGCAAAATACCGCCACGTGCGACCGAGAACACTGCACCACCACCATACCATATACTTATAATATTCAATTCTCGGAACAATATCAATTTCACCCGCACTCGATCGCTTATTTACACTATCTAAAATCTTGCATTGGTGGTTCACGGCGTGTTCCAGAAATAAATTATTTTAGCCTATATTGAATCTTTTTTGACTAATGCCATCTATTGATTTGGTAAAATATACATTTAGTAAAATTTTCAACCAAGTTATGCAATTTTAACACAATAGATAGCTCTTATACAGGGTTTGAAATTTCCATGACATCTATACGTGTCACGCACGCAGAGAGCATGTTCGCTAGGACATGCATAGCGGTCATACGCGGTGAGAAGGTTAAAAGTCCAATAGTAAAGTTTTACCAATATAATTACTTGGCTCACTTCACTTCTGAAGGGTTAAATTATTACAGTTCGAATCCTTACAATGCTCAGCAGTCATTTTGTAAATGTACTTTTGTTAAGAGTACATGCATCAACTCAAATGTTTCAAAATAATCTTCTTTAGTCGATAAACTAGTTATTCTCAAAATATCACATGTATGTTAATCAATTTTTCAACTAATCCCATCATGTGTACTTAAATTAAACAACTGCAGAAATTGCATTCAAATGGCATGAATACTCATTTGTCAATGCTCAGAAAATATAATAAGACCTAACATCTCATTGTAAAATATCAACACAAATATTTGTCTGAAATGCACAATGTGAAGACTGACAATGTAAGTGAATATACACAGATGGCACTTGTGTGTGTGATGATATTACTAGTCGAGCATAATAAATTGTATTTTTATCTTATTTCAGATACTTTGCTTTACACCCAGAATACCAAAAATATTTTGACAATTTTAAAGACTCCCCGATAGAGGTACTCCGTTCAAATATACAGTTCCACGCGCACGTACTGGCAGTAATGACATCTCTCACAACGATAATAGACAACTTAGACAAACCTGATCTGGCAGTCGTGATCTGTCAAAAACTTGGCCAGACCCACAGCAACATGGGGATATCAGAGCAACAATTTGATGTGAGAAATTTATTTTAATTGTTTTTATTCCAGACCCCTCAAGAAACAAATGAGAGTGCAGGCCTTGGCCTTGCTTGCTGATATTATGTGAGAAGTAATAATATTGCACATTCTTATTTGACTGATAGCATTGGCCTTATGGTAATTAATGTCCTGTGAAAAATTCAAATCTGTGCTAAACATTTGCAATTATTATGTATTTTTACCAAGGCATGGATGGATGTTAGTGATGTTTAAATCTTATTCACCCAACTCGATCCCGCAAGGAGAAGAGCAATTAGTCGACAAACTAAATTCATCTTTCTGTACTTATTTCTTATAAAAAGCAATGTTGATTAACATTTTAAACGTTTGTCCAGATGAAACTTTCTGCAGTGAAAGACAGGAAATAAATATTTTTTGAATATCTTAAAATTATTGTGCGAGCGACATCTATCAATGAACCCAATAATGGCTTAACATTATAAATTATATTATTTTATCCATAGTTTTTAAATAAATTTAACAGATGTAGCAAGGGTTACCTGCCTATCTTTGTATATGGAATATGCGAATCGTATATGGAGGTATGTTTCAAAATGCCTTGTAGAAAAACCTGAAACTACGTATAATTTATAGGTAATTTTTATAAACAGCTTCAGGGTCATCAAATGGATCAACATATTATAACTTTCAATCTAATATGTAATTGAATATATTGCGACCAGTGGTGTAGGAAAGAGTCTTGTCACCCAGGGCGATCCTTGAATTTGCCACCCCCAATATGTCCTCTAATTTGTTTTTAAATCACTTTTACTATTTTTTATCTTTAAACTAGGAGTTTTAAATACAAGTGGGTTAATGTTTTTATGTATAAATATTGCATTTATTTTTGAAAATGCCACCTCCAAAATTGTGCCACCTAGGGCGGTCCACCCCTACGGCACACTCCTTGCTAATATATATATATCGATAGCTAATGAATGAAGTACATAATATTGACTAAAAAAAAATGTTTGTGTTGAGACAACAAATTATGGAAGTCATATCATTTTTCATACAATTTCAAATCATTCTAAAACCGCTAGCGTGGAGGACTAGATAGAATAGTTCACGCTGGCAGCTAAGTGGTTAAAGAGTATTTGTCGAATGTAGTGAAAATAAATATTATTTTTTCTCTTATTACAGGAGTTTAGGGACATTATAGTGAATCTCTTCGTAAATGATTTGAAATTCAATGAAGCAACGATGGGATCATGGACAAGGACTGTAGGGCTTATGTACAAAAACATTTATAAAACCCTGAAACCGGTAGAAAATTAGCCACTGATGCATTCAAACAATTTGATATCTCATAATATTAACTGTTTATTTAATTGTATGAAAAAAATATATATCTATCGTTCTAGTGTTTTAAAAATAACCCAAAATATTGTCTTTTTTTATGTAAGTTGAACCGACAAAAATTCAACTATGATGACAACTTGTTTTATTTTTACACAGCTTATTCACTCTTCCATTGCAACTTAACTTTCCATGACGCTGTTGTCCACTGTTTGATAATTGAGTCAAGCAATATTTCTTTTGTTATGCAACATTAGAGTACAGTAAGTCAGAGGCATCATTACTCGTTGACAAGTAAGACTACTTTAAAAATCTCAATGCAACAGACTAATGCAGAGGAAGTGGTGTCTTTTAACCCTTCAGGTAAGGCTGCCTAATTGGATTTTGAATAGCAGCTGATTTGTATCCAGCAAATAGCAGAATAAACTGCCAATGAACAAATAGATGTAAATACTGATTTTTCATTTTGAAAAACATGTCTGGTGACAATCTAATCTTAATAAGAATGAAAGTTATTTGAATGAAGTCATATTAAATGAAATAAAACACATTGCTATTTCTTATATGGTGATCATGAACTAGTAGAGTGGAGCCACTGCAAGCGCCCGTCTCATCTCCATTATTTAATCCCTCCCTGGAACCATTAATTTCTTTCTCCAATACTTTCCGAGATGAATCAGGGCCGGACAAAATAGCTCGGCGGGCCGATGGTTGCCCATGTATGTTATAAACAGTGGTGGCTCATCCATACGCACTGCAGAACTGCAGCACCCCAGGCAATTTGAAAAAAATGTAATATTATGTAAATATGTACATAAATTGATATCTTACATCGCAGTTATGATATCAGGAAATGACGCACGTACATTTTGAGTAGTTTTCGATAATAAAATACAATCCAAATGTATTTTTTTATTTTTAATCTACCGCGGCACCCCCAGATATTTGATCTACGAGCCACCCCTGATTATAAATAATATCAAGAGAGCATGTTTTTGGCATGCTGTACATGTCATCAGGGCTTGAAGGGTTAAAGCTTAAGTTTAACTTATAAATTTTTTCTATTGATAAAATAAAACAAAAACAATCATTTATATACAAGACCAGTGAAGTTACCATGAATAGGTAAATTATATTCATTACTTACACAGTAGTGAGCGAGAAGCAAATCTCACAGTTATCTCTGGGCACATCAAATCATTTGCCAACAGTATTGCGATTTTTACATCTGAGATGCATAAGTTTGTGTAATCATATGCTAAACATTGTCAATGTATATCCACATAATTCTTAAGTCTCAACTGTACTTGCTGAAGTACAAAATATATCATTAAATCAAACAAATCAAGATCGGTTGAAGTTACGTACCATGATTATTTATCAACAACTATTGACAGTGTTCATGTAATTCAGGAAAAAAAAATATTCAGAAAGAAAAACCGAGAAAATTACAGCGAGGACAACTTTAATGTGTACAATGAATTGCCATTTGGAACAGGTTATGAAGCAATACATAAATCAGTGGTCCGCAACCGGTGTGCCGTGAGCCGGATACAGGTGTGCCGCAGTCAAATAAATAATGAAAAATTATTTGAATTGAATTATTAAAACCTCGGTGTTAATTGAAACAAGCGCTCACATTAACAGCTTAACGACCGCGGACGCGTATTCGAGTCTTTAAAAAACAAAGGTTGCTGGCCGGCGAACTCGTAAATGCGTATAGGCGAAGTATCTGGAAGCTAAGAAAATTAAATTTTGTAAAGATATCTCAATTTGTTTACAAATTATAGTGAATTTAGTAAAATTACAATTTTTGCGAATTTTTCGCAAAATTTTATTTCGCCAGGTGAAATTTTATAAAAAAACGTGCGGTCGTTAAGCTGTTAATTAGTTATTATTTCATAATAATTATTAAGATTGCATAAAAGTAAATATATTATGGTTTTATGTATGTATACTTTTCGAAAATTTATTGTAAAATTTGAGTATCAATTTAACCTTTTGACCGCGGCTCGGATCCAAATCGGTTCAGATTGGGCTGCTATAGCAGTCATCCGCGGTCAAAGGGTTAATACCTATATATTTATGCTTTTGGTATGCCACGGAATTCTAGGAAGAATTTTGGTGTGTCGTATGTGAGAAAAGGTTGCGGAGCACTGACATAAATGATGGGATTAACTAACAATTTTCAAAATGAAACCAGTTGATTGATTTTAAATCATTTATTAAAAATAATTATAGACATTCTACTTCACTTCCTTGACCTGGAGACCTGGAACGAAACAAAAAAATAATTTAGATAATATACAAAGCAGAATATACACCACTATGGAGCATATTAACTAATAATGGAACATCTTAAGAAGTCACCAGAGACAAGTGTAGTTTAATTAATAAATAATATCGATTGGGCCCAGGACTAAATTAGATGCAGTAGTAAAATTGACAAAAAAAAGGCTGAAAGAGTACAATGGGAAACTATTGTCAACAAAATGCACTTTATAAATACAATCACGTCTTTTCTTTAAGTGGTGTTTTTGGTGGATTGCATATTTTTAATTTACTGTTCGTTTTCTATGTTGTCAGCACTGACGCGGCAACCGTATTGGATTAAATATCAAATAGTTTCAGACACTATTCTTGACTTCTACCACATTAGTATTAAAAAGTCAATTATGTCAAATGGTAATTTTTGAAACAAACTAGACCAATTTAGAAATATGGCGATGAATTTACTGACTTAATCCTTGGTACTAACTAGACAAACACAGAAACATAAGACTTAATTTGTTTAAAACTTAAGTAATCACTAAAAACACTGTCCAACACAGTGAACTGAATGTATTACAAATTATATCTTGACAAGCAAAATTCACTAAATTCAATGACCTGATTCCCTCTTTCACGATTCAAAGATATTATTTTAAAGAATCTATATGCAAAATAGGGCACTGGTCAAAAACTCCAAATTCGCCGGATTACACAAAGCTTACCAAACATCAAAACGATAATTATTTTTGGTAGAAATAAAGGTAATTATAGAGTATAGCTCGTCATGGATTATTACGGCGATAAACTTCACAAACTAAGCTAAAAACAACGCCACGATTTAAAGTTATTTTTTGAGAGCTTTATAATCGCGTTAAAACCACACATTATTACGAAGAACACTGATAAATTATGCGAAATACGAAATATTTTTCAGTACATCGCCTCTGTTTTCCATTATGGCCGCGCGGCCGTAATGGAAATAGTTAGTGAATTTTTTCGCTGTAATAATCCGTGACGAGCTATACTCTACTTTTACCGAAATAAAAGAATGCACAAGGTCACTTGTCACTTAGTGAAAGTAAAAACATAATGGTTTAAATACCTGGTGGAAGTGATTGTTTTAGTTTTTCTGCCTTTTCTTTATCTCTGATGACAAGGGTGAACAGGAATCTTGAAGATCGGAGCTTGAACTTCACATTATCAGGATTCTTCTTTATTTTGACAGCTGAAGAAAAAAAATAGAAATTAAAGCTTGTGTTCATTCACCAAAATTAATCAATAAGAACACCTTATTATTATCATATATTATCATAAAGATAATATTATAGATAATATATTAACAAAACAGCACTGATAGTTTCATGACATTGGGATCGAGTAATAAAATAAATAAATATTTGTTGATGATGCGTTAAGTGAAAATTACAGGTCAATCGATTGGAAGATTAAGAGAACTACATGAAACATCCATCCTATGATAGTTTATAAACAAACAAAATTATACACTTACATTTAGCATCCTTCCTTCTCGCCTTCAGAAGGAAATCTTTAATGTCTTTAATTTCACGGGGCTGTAAGAATAAAAGAAAGCTTTTAGATATTATATATAAGACATGGAATAATATTTGAAAACAAATAACGAACTCGAGTGTAAATTAGTATAAATATGTGTATGTACCATTTTTATTCTCGTGCAAAATGACAGTTGTGAAGGTTCCTGAAACAACAAGAACACACGATGAAAAAATGTTTTTAGGTATTGCGGAACATCAATTGTAGATATTTATTATTATTTATATCACTGGATGGATAAAAAGTATAATTTCCGAGCCGATTAAAGAGGATTAAAAAATACTGTAATTTTGAATACTTACACAGTCGAACCCGTGTCAAGAAAGATCAATGCATTGCTAGACTTCGGACTAGTGCAAATTTTTATTGGGAAAAGTATTTTTTAGTGTGAAATTTAAAAACGGAAAAATGCAAATGAAAAACAAAATATTTTATCGCTTTTGTTTACCATGTATATTTGCATATATTTTTTTAAATCACGTAAAGATTAATAATTTAATTTTTCTGTTTCTTATATATTAACGTGGCGTGGATTTGCTATTTATAAATCATTTTTTTTTGTTATCCGTTTAAAATCAATACTAAATTCAAAAAATGTCTTTAACGTTTATTTTTTTAAATAATTGTTCACAGCATTCTACAATTTTTCAGTCAAGAAAATACTAATTTATACCGCAAAAAGAAATTCAATTTTATAACAAAAATAATAAAAGAAATTCAAATAAAAACATTTAGCAGAATCAATAATTTGTACAAATTACAAAATTTTGCGTACTTACCGATTAATTATTTTTACCATCTTAGTGAATTCGCTCTCTTTTTCGTAGCGTAAAATAACATTTCATTTTTGGTTTGCGATCACTTCTTCTGGCCAAACAAGTTTATATTATTATGAAAAAAAATGTTATGTCTATGGTTAAAAATGACAGCTATGTGACAGTAATTTTGCTTCGATGATGTTTCATTATTATTACGTATAGCTAAAATAACGTAGTTATTATTGCATACTTACAATTCTTGCAATATGTTTGACTCGAATGAGTTACTAACAAAATTTAAAAATCAGGTATTGCCTAACGTTTACCACACTTATCAATTATATTTGTTCCACTTTGTACTTACATTACTAAAGATGTATTATTTATTTTATCCTGTAGGTTGAAATTTTAATTGAACAGCTGACGAAGCTTTCCTTTTCTGAACAATGCGAAGCTATAGAGTTCATAAGAAATTGTTTAGAAAATTTGAAAATATCTAAGAGAAAAAACGCTGGCTTGTGCTATTCACTTCGCCGAAAGACTGTATCCGAAAAGGATGAATGTAAAATCAAAAATAAAAAAGGAACTGCCCGGAAAAACAAAAAAGATATCATTTTAAAAACAGATGAATCTACGGTTTCTGCTAATAATTCTTCTCTGAGGTATTTAAACGATTATTCACCCGTAGAAGATGACAATGAAAATTGTAAACTGGAAGATGAAAATCGCATCGAAGCGAATGTTCACGTTGAAGATGATTATGATAAAAATCATTTTATCAGTGAAAAAACGGATATCAACGCTAAATTAAACGATTCTTTAGAAGAAATTAATAAAAATGTTGATAATGATAGCTATAATCATTCTGAAGAAAATGAAATATATTTTCTGCCAAATAAAGATGATGACAATTCAAATACATCGTGCGTGTCTTTTGAAAACAAAAGAGAATCAACCAGTGACGTTAATAATTCCAATGAACATATTCAATCTCCTGTAAAACAGCTGAGAATTTTGAAAACTAAGCACAAATTTTCTTGTATAGTATGTGAGGTAGAATTCTTAAAAATAGCCGATTTGATGGCTCATTTATTAAGCCACGAATGTGCGCCCAGCAGTTGCCTTAAGTGCAAAGCCATTTTTAATAATAGAGTGTCTTTTAAATATCACTTATTAAGTGAGGATTGCTCGGGAAATATGGATGTTGCAGAAGTGTACGCTCCTGAATTTACAATGCAGAATGAAAATGCAATAGTAAATAAACAAGTGTTGCTTTTGTGTCCCTACTGCGGTATTAGGTAAAAAACTTTTGATATCCAATCCAATCTTATGACCAAATTTTCTGATTAAGGCAGAGGGACTTTGTTCATGTCCCGTTCAAATTCTTTTCATGAACTAAAAACAGCAATATTTGTCAGATTAGTTGCTAAAATAGAATGCAGCTTTTTTACTGAAACAATGTAAAGCCTACAAAGTGGGCTTTCAGTTTTTAACTTAAAAACATAACTGTCTGTATCCCATTCTGAATGTATTTTACATATGTGCTGTCTCTATATAATTGTGGCAGCATTTGTACAATTAGCTTTCAAATTAACAGTTGTGTGTCGGTTGAAGTCAACCTCGTGTTATTTTCAACATTCATTCCGTTTGCCATTGATAAAAGTATTTTTTTTACATAGATATATTTATTACGGCTAAACTTGAAAGAGAAATGTGGGATAATTTTCATATAAGCCTGGATCATATATTAACTCGTGGGTGGAAATCACTACATTTCATCCCAATTTGATTTTTTGCCGAAGGTAGACAATTCGAAAGCCCCGTCTCACGCAGACACGTTTGCTGCTAGTCACAGCAACACGAGTTGTCATACTTGGCCAATAAACAAATGCTGCCCTTGTATTTCCACCCTTAGGCTGGGCGCGCACTAGGCAGCCTTAAGTAGTTTTAGTCAAATTGTGGGCTTAATTTTCATTTCATAATCTGCATTCTGCAAAGTTATTAAATCTTTATCCAACTATTAAAATAAGATCAAATAATATTATTATTATCAAAGTATGAAACCTGGACACGAGTTAAATTTGACATTTTTACTAAATTCAATAATATAATATTGTATTTGTTTCTTTTCTTGTAGCTGTCGTAAAATATTCACTTTAAAAAGACACCTGAAAGAGAGCTGCTTCTTTATAAAGCGTAAATATCAATGCTCTCTCTGTGAGCAAGGTTTTATTTCAGAAAGTCTCTATGAGACCCACAAAATGGTGCGTAATAAATTGACATTCTGTAATACATAACATTCTGACAATAAAGATTACAAATCTCGAATTGTAATTAGGATCGAGGATTGACAGGGTACAAAGTGACACCAATGCAAATTTGCATAATATTTGCATTGCATTTATCGAGGTATCTTTGGAGATTAAAATAGTTATCAGTTAGATATTATTGGTATTTAGCGAATGGTTGAAATAAGAAGAACTTTGCAAACTCAAAGGTTAAGAAAATGATGGCTGATTTATATTGGCAATAGGAGTTTTAATAAAAATATAAATAAACCGGTCTGTACAATCCAACTGGTCTGTTGAATTTTTGATGATTTTTTGACACTGATAAAGTTGATAAAATTTGACATTGAAGGAATTTGATCTTCACTATAGAAGCATTTATGATAATTATACTAACAAATATATTTTTATTTAAAGAATTTATTAAAAATATTTTTTTTTATTATGTTACACTCTTTTTAGAAACATCAACGGTTTCAGTGCAATAAATGCAAAGCGTCCTATTGGAATAGAAAACTACTACGGGAACACAAGAAAATCCACGGGATGGTTTGTATATTTATATATTTACAGTCAATCCTCTTTTTATGTGGTAGATGTGTTCCACAAAATACCACAAAAAAAACGCACATAAAAAGACTTGACTTCCATACAAAAAGTGGGGATGCGTTCCATGAATTTTAAAATCCGCATAACTTTGAAACAGAGAGTTAAAATATACCCAAAAACGCATAAAAAAACTTAACTTTCATAGAAAAAGTGGGGATATGTTCCGTAAATTTTAAAATTCGCATAGCTTTGAAACAGCGAGTTAAAACATAGCCATAATCACATAAAAAAGTAAAGGAAAATTAGGGGGAAAAAATGGCACGGCGTAAAAATACTTTAATGACATCACCGTCACTTATAGCATTATCCGTAAGTAATTCATCGATATAATTTTTGCTAAAGGTATCAAACCCTTCTCATTTTTTCCAAATTTCGGTTGTGTTTATGATTCATTCTCTATTCTATCCAAAATACAACGATACATGCTCTCGGTGTAATATTTAACATTTTTATATATCGTAAAATATAGTATATTTTTAAAAAATTTGCATTTCTAAAAAACTGCATAACTTCGAAATCGCATAAAAATAGGATTGACTGTATTCATAATTCTTCACAAAAACAGATTGATTTTAGCAATACTGGGGGAGTGGAGTTCTGTTCAGAAATCCTACTCCCTTTTTATAGTGATCGTTAATGCATTTTGTTTTTCTTTATTCTTGTATATTAAATTTACAAATAAATCCTTACTCAAAAACAACCATATATATAATATGTACAATGGTAGGAATATGAAAAAGTTGTCTATTTTCACACTGGTTGTTGAAATTATAATTGTGTTCACAACAATACTGTAAGTTGTAAAATGTCTAAAATTTGATTTTAAATCATCTACCAGTTTCACTTAGGTAAATATAACATACCCCCACTCTTTTTTGTTACTATAACATGTATTTTAAAAATAATCTTTCAGAAACGTAACGATGTGAATATGTATGTTTGCCAGCAATGCAAGAACACTTTCAAAGGCCGGAAACTGTATAGAGAACATCGGGAAGTCTGCAAAAACTGTGATAGTTTCCCAGGTATGTTTTAAAAAAATATTTGCCATATACATTTTGTTTTTCGAATACAAAATGACGCCAAAGAATGTGTGTAATAATGGTAAAAATAATCAAGATATACAAAAAAAAACTAATAATAAACAACCCTACTCAAAGGGCTATGAAAAATGTTTTAATGAAATTCATTTTCTCTTCAATACTCAGATCCGGTCTGGTGCAAGGAATGCGTGATGATGTTCAGAGATCGGTACACCTACAAACGTCATTGTATAAGAAAGAATCATGTGATAACTGATCAAGATACAACAGTTTCAAAACCATTTGTCTGCGAAAAATGTGGCTCAACATTCGCAAGCAGCTATGGGTTGGAAACCCACAATAATAGATTGCATAATCAAAAAGGTAAACATTTTTTCTTCTGTCCACTCTAATTGCATTTTATATTATAGCCATTTCCCCTTGTAATTCAGAACCACAAAGCCCCACAAAGATTATCTGTCCCCTAACAGGCTCTTTGCTTCCTCCCAAGTAAACCAGTTTTAGTTTGCCACTATGTTTGGAGTATGTGTGGTCACTTTGAAGGCGTCTTTGGAAAATACATTATGAATAGCGAGGAGCTCATTAGTGCTGCACGGGTATGAGCACTTGTGGATAAGTTAACATCCAGAACATATGTTCAAAGAAGTTGTTCAAACATTCTACTTTTTACAAAAAAGTTGCGTGATTGTTCCCGCAGTTCCTGATAAAAGTTATAAAATTTTACCTTAAAAGTTTTTACATGCTGATTTCATTAATCCCAACTTTTTCTGCAGACACTTTTAATAGGAAATTTCCTACAAAAACTGTTCTACTAGGAAAGACAGCCCCCACCTGCCATCATTATCTTATGCCAGCCCTTCAACTCTGGCCCATCACTTAAAATCAAAGATGTCGGTTTATTCTTGATTGTCTGTGTTGATAAAATCGATTTCGGTAAAAATTTCAGCAACTGTTTTTTCATGCGACCAATGCTCCTATACAACTGTGCGAATGACCAATTTGGCGAGACACAAAAACTGCCAACACGGCGGCGAGATCCAGAAGTATGTCTGTGATAAATGCCCAGCCATTCTTAGCACTTCTACACGTCTAAGATATCACTGTCAAAGTGTTCATTCGGAGGTTAGTAGCGCTGCCTGTATACAGCTGAATCCGATTCATTGGCACACATCGGGACCAGGGCATTTTGACTCAATTAAACGAATTTTACATAAAATTAAACAATGAATATTTATTTTCAAACAATAGGCAAACAAATAATAATATGTATATTCGCTCGACTATTTTTTTTACACGATTTTGAAATAACACGGTCCACTAAAAAGAACAAATATTTTTTTCTCGCGATGCTTGTTATATAATTTATGCTGAAGTTAATGACCGTAACATAATATTCATTTAACAAAGACATTTACAAAGAAATGTCATTCCTGTTCTTAGTGAGTTTCATTGTTAATTGCCGTTGTTTTTCATCAGGTTAAAAACTTCACATGTGATATATGTTCAAAGTCGTTCAAATTGAAGACTCAGATGAATAGGCACAGATTAACTCACTCCTCGATTAAGCCGCACAACTGTTTGCACTGTCCCAAGGGATTCCGTAGAGCCTGTTTCCTACAGCGGCACATACGCTCTAAACATGACGAGCACATTCCGAAGGATCAATTAGCGATATCTGGTGAGTAATTATAGTATTATTAAAAAACAAATTTTACCCAGTCAACACTTCGACACGAAATTCGTAGGACCAATGGAAATATTTATGTGCAGACACAATTAAAAAAATAAAACACTTGTATTACAACCTTTATTTAATATGATCAGGACCGGTCATGCACATGACGAGCATTTTCAAATGATTAGAATATGGGTTATCTTAAAGAATAGCGTCGTGAAGCATTTGGCGTTTAATCGAAATTGCCGCCAACACAGAAATCGTTCGTGAATTATTTGTTTTAATTAATTATACAAATCTAAGAAGCGTTATGATCTTTGATTACTGTCAGAATAAATGAAAAAAATAAATGTATATTCAACTTGTATATATGTATTCCATCAGATCATCTTTAGTCAGCCAAGCATGAAATGTTTGAATACACATTAAAAATATTTTTCAAAAAAATTTCAAGCCATTCATTTTTCACGACTCCAACTCCGGCTAATATACCGCGACTCCGACTCCACAGCCCTGCTTTAAACGCCCAGCGTCCCAGAGGGACCAGCGAGAATGGCGAATGGGAAATTGATGTAAAACTTACTGATAATTTTCTTCTTTACAGTTATGAAATTTAATAAAAACAGTAAAAAGAAACCTAGCTCTGTCAATAAAGCAACGGAACCACCGTTAACAATAGAGGTTCCGAACATGCACAAGGATCAGATGTTTTCCTTGATCGATGTGCAATCAGGTGAACTTGTGACGTTATCCGTAACAGAGATGTCAAACAATGCCGTGATCAACATGAGCGACGGGGACTTGCTGAACGGAATCCACATACCCGATCTCTGGACAAATCCCACCGGTCTGTTCTCCCTGGATCCCATGATGCAGGACACCGAACCGTCGTCCTACGGCATGCTGTCTGACGGAGGACCGCAGATCTCCCAGGATCTATTGAAGACTTTGCACGGGCATATATCCAAGGAGACGATGGGGGATTACATACCGCAGTATTTAGAAATTGACGGAAGTCACAAGGGCTTGGGGAACAGCTGTTTACCGACACAAGACTACAATATCAAACCGAATTCCCTCTCGCAGACCATTTTGACTTCGGATAATATGATTATCACTATACCAAACTCACAATAGTACAAAATGTAGGGTCCACATCCCTGATTCAATGGCATATTGATGAAAGATTAACTGTAATATATTATTAATGAATAAAATAAAAAACACTAACATGCTCGGTTACCTATGTTGTCATAATTCGTTAAAACAATAAAACACAAATAACAAAACAATTATTGATGCTCCATGGCATTGAGAACATACTCTTATTAAATCAGTTTTATTTTGAATCTATGTACATTCTTATGGACTTCTGTAGCTGGCAGTAATATCTCCACTCAGTGATCAGGAAATCTGTTTTTTTTGATCGTCAATTCTTGATGGAAAGACATAATTTGTAATATATAGAATTAAATCATTTAAAAGTCGTCAGAATGTAATATATAATACTATTCACCGTTAACTGTATTTTTGCTTAACCCTTTGAACCCTGAGCTCCCACAGTAAAGAGCGCTGGGAACCTGGAACCCTCATACATTTTCAACTAATCCAAAATCTTGTTTATTTTTGTTTCTCAAATTGCTTTACCTATCAAATTAAGAAAATAATATGAATTTGTTGTTATTTATTTATGAATAAATCAATTTCATTGATACAATAATTTATTTATTAAAAAAAAATTATAAACCATTTCCACACCCAATGTAGAGCATATAGACTCCTAATGGAGTTTATATCAATCGAAGTTTTCTTACGAGAAATTCTTGTTACCCAGTTGCTCGACCTTCCCTTTTCAAAGAGAGTAGAGATAGAAGGATAGTGCTAGGACAGAACTAGTAGCTAATCGTTCTCGCTGCGCCCGGTTTTATGGATCAGATGGGTGGGAGGGAGTTTTAGATAGTGCAGATTTCTACGCCTTGGATCAGAAATACATTTATCGATTGATGAAACTCTACATACGGGGATTCAAACCAATGAGAACAGTGACCAAAGCCACTTGACTGCGGACCTGGATTTTTTAAATTATGTGCACTTTTTGTGTCATATAGACCTGAATACGGGTCGTTGGTTTAGCGGAGTCATCAAAAACTACCTATTTAAGTGTGATGCGGATTGCCAGCATGTACAATCAGTTACATGATAGTTGGCGTTGCCATAAAAAGTAATTATCGCCAATATAATTATTAAGTGATAAAAGAGATGCAGGTGCACCCCATCATTGGAAACATATTTATTATGAGTGCATTTGTATTACATTTCATCATAATTCGTCGTCGGTTCTCTATAAATTTTCACCCACTGCTAGACGAGCGTCTCTTTAAATTGACCATTGTTTAAATTGCATTTCATATCAAATAACGCAAGTCACAAATGCACTTTGTTAATAATCACTTATGTGTTAACAAGCTGTACACCTGTGCTTTCCCCATGACAGTGAAAGCATAACTGAATTAATAAGAAAGTCTGCGTGCATGCTCGTGCGGATTACATTTTACACCGCTCCAGACGTCTGCATCACAATAAAATGTTCTATGAAAACATGCGGTGCAGACTACCAGCATGCGGGTTGCGGATGAAGTCCGCATGACACAAAAAGTGCACTAAAGGATATTTTTAGGTGAAAATAAAAGACATTTTGAGACTGACTTCATATATTTCCATCAAACTCAATCAATAAAAAATCGGAAGAATGTAGAATCATAATAAATTAAACTATAAATACATGTAGTAAAATTACACTGTACACAGTAGTACTCCTCTGTTCTTCTGCTTATAGGATAAATGCATTTGTACAATATGTACAATAATTAGGTAAAAAAAAAACCATTTGAAATACATTTCTTTTACCGCAAATACAAAAACAACTTTAATGTAAAATTTTACATAGTTTACATCCTAAAAGTAAGAAATAAATAATTGTTCAATAATTGAAATGTCTCAACTATTTTTTATCTTCTATTGAATTTTAAAATTATTCGCACCAATGTTAATTTCATAGCCTGGGAACTATTTAAGTTCAAAATCTTGTTTTTAAATAGTGTCGATCAAAGTTAAAATAACATAACACTATTTAGCTCTATAAGAATCATAAATATAGCTGATAGCTATTTCAGCATCATGCCGTTGTCTATACTACCTTTGGAAGTATTTTGATACAACTAAGCTAGAAAAGAGTGGGTACTATCAAATTACTTTGACATCTGTTTTAATAAAAAATAAATTATATATATTACAAAGACCATCTCTTCTAAATTAGTATAAATGAATAAACCAAAATCTGTTTAACCAGTTAACAGCTAGAAAAAAATAACGTTTTTTGTCCTGTAAGCTAGCAATTTTCTAAAATCTAATAAAGGAAAACTTAATATCCTAGAGTCCTATCCAAGAGTTCTAAAGAGATGTCAGACCCTTTTTCAATGATGCAAACTCTAAACAATATTTATTGACGTCGTAATAATGAGAACACACTGGTGGGTAGCGTGTGTGGTTAGTAGGTATGCGACACACCGGTGGGTCGTTAGCTTTAGAGTGGTTTAACATTGTTCTACTGAAATAGCAATCAAATACATTTTATGATTCTCCTGAACCTGAATTCTTAGTTATTTTAACATGAATCAAGGTTTTGGTTACATTACTAATGTAACAAAATATCTGTAAAACTTGACTGTTGGAAGGTAAAAGGATGTAGCTCACAGTATTTCAAAATAGATTTTTTAAAAATCACAATGTTATAATGTAAGCTGCAAATGCTTTATTAGTATCTAAATTTATCTTTTAAGTTTGAAAAAAGAAGGGCTTTGGAAAATTGCGACCAGGAAAAAGGACTTGCAGAAAGGTTTTTCTTATCAAGTTGCTAATTCAATATTAGATTGAGTAAATAAAACACCAGTTTCATGCACTTCAAGGTTGTGTGTTATCAAAGAACGTTTTGTGTGCGTCCTGTAAAATTTATTCAATGCAGGTTAAATGCTTTTGCCTTAAGACAGTAATAAATTTTGATGCAAATTAATTTTATTAATTATAGTAAAAACGCACTTGATCTCTTAGTATAGTCCCAGTAAATTTGATTTTCAATATGAAGAAGTACCAATACTGACACGGTATTTGAACGAGTTATTTTCTTAAATTCTATGAAAAATTTTAACGACAATGAAAAATATGAGAACCAATATTCTCAAAATGTATTATTACATTTTTCGAAGGTTGTCGCTGTCTATTTGTATTGATCATTGGTACACTAAAGTACATGCCATAAGCGGTATATAAATTAATAAGAAAATTGGTTTTCATGTTTTATATGTTTACGCACATCCAAGTTTTCAAAAACATGCTGAAAGATTCTGGATAATGGAATTTTTTTGCCATCAAATAAACAATGAAAGGTATGCCAATTGCAAGCAGTGAATGTCCGTAGTGCGTAACATGAAATAAAATATTGGAAATTTGGTTAATTTACTGTGTCGAGTGAACGGCATAATAATTTTCCCAATATCACTTTTAAGGTGTTCACTGTCAATACTTGATGAAAAGGCATTATATTAAACAAAAAAAAAGCAATCAGTACAAATGGGTGTTTTATGTTTTGAATATTTCCCCAATATACTAAAATGAAACAGGAAAAATTGGACAGTCGAAATATAATTTTAGGGTTTAACTGCATTTAATATTTGCACAAACACAACATTAAGTTTACAGCCAACGTAATACTTTAAATTAAACAAAACGAAACATTTCTTGACGATGTTAGAAGTTTTAAAATAGTATAAATGCGCACACGATTGTTCGATTCCTTTATTAATTGAAAAATTAGTCAATCTATTTTTGTATTGGTAAAAAAAAATAACATAATACAATACCAAGAAGTTATAATAATCACAACCCTATTCACTTATATATACGTCTCATCAAGATGGTAAGAGTTTATTTATTCATATACAAAACAGGAATAAAACGGTTACAACGCGGGGCGGGCTATCAGCTCGGCAGATAAATGACTAGAAAATAAAAAAAAAATACAGAAATTATATTGCCTACTCCCGTAGACTCTATTCGTTAACGTTTATAAATTTATCCATGTACATTTGTCATCTTAACTATACTTAAAAATATTCGAATAAGTGTAAAGAATACTATGTTATTAAAAAAGATAGGATGAAATTGTTAATGCACTGCATAGACTAAAAACAAACTGAATATGTGAAATAAATTGAACACATGGAATTTCATGGAATACTTGTCAAATGCTTATATTTAACATCTATTCGAGTTAATTCAGCATCCGGTGAAATGTTTTTGAAGAACAAATGATGTCTGTTTGACTGTGTAAATCTGGGCAGTGAAAAACAAGATTTTGTAAACTTTACCAAGACCCCTGCACGAGTTTCTCACTAGGAAACTAGACTCCAGTCGGCTTATTTATAAAATATTTTGGAACCCTGAATTATCACAATCAATAATATAACACAAAATACAATTGAAACAAATTTAAAAGATGGTAGATCTGCGATAATTTAAGTTTCCGATTTCGTTGATTCTGAAGTAAAATTATTTGGCCTTCCCATTTCCCATTCCATTTATAATCATTAAGTTTCCTTTTGAATTGCATAATTCTTTTGGGTATTTCGTAACTTCATCTAGTAATAAAATACGTGCAGTGAACAGTCGTGGGAAGGTTTACCAGATATTCTGAAGAACTTGCAATTGACTGATAATTAAAAATATTGCTACAATCTTACAAGCCAGAATCGTTAAAAATCAATATGTACTTGCAAAATAGCTGTGCAGGTAGGCACGCGATGGAGTGAAAACCTTAAAGTTTTAAGCAATAATGTTGTTTTTTCACTGTAGTTCTAAATAGACATTTACCCGATGACAATCACAATATGTTTTATTTTGATGATAAAAATATATAATTAACACATATAGGTCCGCAGATTTGCATACTAAAAAATGCGCGGGAGCCGGCCGAATTTTGGGGAAATGGAACTTTTTTTGCGCTCACGTTTAAATTGCGATAACTATTTAACCGATTGATGTATATTTTTTTTTCTTTCAGAAAAGTGTTCGTATGGTTTTATACATATAAAAATATGATAAAATCAGTGTTTCTCAACCGAGGGTTTCATATAAAGTCTTAACAACTTAAAAATAAAGTTATTTAGTAAGAAATGGCTATAAAGAGTTGCAATAATATACACTAATTTAAAATAAAGTTACTGGTTACTAACCCCCCCCCCCCATCTCCTTCTTCTCAGCAACGACAACTATTTTAGTTTTTTTGAGATATTGTAAAACCGAAAATAAACATCTGTTCTATATCGTAAGGTTTTATTTGCAACTCTCAGATATTTTTAAATAATTCTTGTTATATTTCAATTATTTAAATATTTTAAATCTTTGAGAATCGTTTGTTTTTGTTAGAATGGTGCAGGTATATGCTATTAATGAATGGTGGCCATTCATATGTGTAATAATTATGAAGCATTAGGGTCACATTTTTTTCACAGCAGAGCCATAAACTTTACAGAAAAAATAGCTCCTTGTCAACAGCGTCTCGAAAAGGGCATTAAGAATTACATAATTTATTGCTATTGGCAAGCCAAACATATATTGAGTAAAAGCGGTGCTTTGTTCGAAGTAAAATAATGATTTCATTTCTTTGAATTTAGGGTTGACTTTCCAACAAGAACTAGTTGCAAAATGTCTACAAAAGAAAAAAATGATACAGATGTAAAATGAATCTGAGACAATGGATCTGTGTTATATAATTATTGTCATTA
Source organism: Himalopsyche tibetana (assembly GCA_030503985.1). Lineage (NCBI taxonomy): Eukaryota > Metazoa > Arthropoda > Insecta > Trichoptera > Rhyacophilidae > Himalopsyche > Himalopsyche tibetana. The sequence continues at coordinate 16,402,599 of JAPJYX010000022.1, forward strand.
CTAATTTCACTTTCGTAAAAATCCCATAGAACAAACACTTATTTTTTTGTAAATAATTGTGAAGCGGCCAAAGAAGCAATAAATAAACTTATCCGAAAATTGAACCCATATTTATTTACGTAAACGAAGCAAAAGATCTAACAAAAAAAGATGCATTTTTCCATGAAAATAATATTACATCAAACGTTAAACGTTATACAAAAAATATTATTTACTAGGTGATACTGTGGAATTACTTCTATATTTACGATTAAAAAAAATAATATTTTTAATATATTTGTTTGACATTATCAATTTCAATATCACTGGCAACCTTGATGTTAAATGTGAAGAAAAAAAATCATCACACAAAGTACCTTTTTTTTGTGTAAACTTACACTCGGCAAAACGAACAGATATGTTCGCGCGGACTCCTGCGCACTGAAAGTGAGATGCACACATATGTTCGCCCGGACTCCTAAGTGTTAATACAATTTGTATAAAGCTGCTGAAGAGTACATCTCGAAAATTATTATAAAACGGAATGTATGAAAATGTAAAAAGAAATACAAAGAAGAAATTATTTCTAAAGACAAATAGTGTTAGATGAAAAGACACTCGAAATTAAGAATGTTACCTTTTCCGTCGCCTATTTTTACGGAAACCTTTCCCGAACCACCCGGCTTGAGTTGAGTTATCCGGGTCGCCGTTTGATTTGCTATTGTCACTTACACTATTTTGAACACGACTTTTGAGATCAAAGTTGCACTTATTATTATTGATAGCTTTCGCCTCGTCCAAATCCTCAGGCGAATCTCGTTTGGAGTTCGCCGCTCGCGAATCGTTGTCCGTGGCCGAGGTTTCTTCTTCGCTGTCTTCCGAGGTCTCGGAATCACCACAGCAATCGCACATGACCAGCTTTTCATTGTGCCATTTTTCAAATCTGTCGTCGGAGTTGAAAGCTGCGTAAAAATTACACGTCTGCGACTCGTAATGCTGTTGACAAAAATCGCACTGCGGTTCCTTTTTCCGTTTGGTATCCTTCCTCGCCAGCAACTTTAGATTGGTTTTCTTAACCGTATTGCAAATTGTTTTATTAGCGCTCTGCAAAACTGGAGCAACCGGTTTACCTTTAAGCATCAACTTCTGTCCGAAGCGTATAAGATTTATCGAGTTGAAAACGCTTTTAAAGTCGTATTGGACGTAGAACGGCACTGGGTTAATTATACTATGCAGTCCAGAATACGCATACTGCAATTCCCCGCGATTCACCAACAGGGTATTTTGAATTATCGCACGGGTTATGGACTGGCATTTTCTGTTGAAATTCCTGTTGGATTGAGAATAAAATTCTTTAAAAATGGAAATATTCTCGATACTATCACGGTTAATTGTGCGGGTCACGGGCAAGATCTTTTTGGCTATACATCTATTCAGCATTCCGTTGACACCTTCGATGGGAATTTTTATTTTGGGAGATTTCAGAGTCGCTTCCGAGAAGCTCAAGTCGATCGCTTCGCCGGTATTGATGATGGCAGGATTTTTCCTAATAGAGCCGTTTCTCACCGAAAACAGTGGAGGCTTAGGAACTTTCAAAATGCACGGAAGACTCAACAGCTTCTTCGCCAATTGTACCGTGTCATCGGCTGTGAGACTTGTATTAGAATCTTGTTTCAGACTGAAATCCAAAGGCTCTTCGAGGTTTGAATCTTTCGGTTCGATCGATCCGTTGACGATAATATCAGGTCGCTTTGTAGTTTGGCAATTTTCTATATTGGTAATATTTTTTGTGACATCTTTGAGGCGACGAAAATTCCGCAACGGATTCGTCAATTTGTTCTTTTCACCGAGCTTATTGTCTAATAGAAAATTTTTCATCAATCCGTTGGACAAATTTGTAATATTTTCATTTATTTGAATATTTTTGTTCACTATCGTTACCGGTGCCGTTTCAGTCGAGCATTTATCATCCTTTTCACACTTCACAAACTCAGTTTTTAAATTATCAACGCCGTTTTTGCTATCCCAGGTAAATTTCTTTGGTTCCGATGAGCTCTTTAAATCCAACGGCTGCTGAATATTTTTATTCTGACCGGTATCCAACAGCAGTATCTCCGATTTATTTTCACTCTTGACTGGCTTCACGTCCGGTGCATCGTCACACTCTTTAGAAATAATTTCAGGGTCGGTCTGTTGAAATTTGTCACATTTCATTGGCGAAATCTTAGATTTATTGACTAGCAGAATACTGACTTTGTGAATTTCGTTCTCGCCGGTTTTCATTTCAACGTGGACCCTTTCGAACTCTTGAGCCAGAATTTCCATCGATATACCTTCCACGCCGCACGCGCTTTGATTGTTAGACGAATTATTGCATTCCATAGGCTCAGAATCGCTTTTTATAATCGCATTAATCTTGACATTACTTATTTTCGTCACTTGCATACTATCAGTGTGTTCGCATTTTGTGAACGCCTCTCTCTCTTCAACGTTAACTGTGCAGCTGAAATCAACCGTTTTCATTTTTACTTTTACATCTTCCTTATTATCTATCGGTACACCTTCGCCGTGGAGAATTTTCATCTGAACATTATGAATATCGCCGCACACAGCTGCTTTGTTCGATTCGACTTTAACTAAATCCTCATTGGATGCGCTAACTACCTTCTCAGACTTACACATTTCTTGACTAACCTTAATATTGTTACTATTAATAATAGGCTTACGGTCTGTACAGTCGCTCAATTTGTGAACGGATAAATCTTCAGGTAAATCGTCCACGTTCATCTTTAACTTGAGTAAATTCAGCGGACAATCATCGTCGGGGTCGTCTATATCCATCCCTCTGTCAGTTTTAGCCTTCGGCTCTTCGACTGATTCCGCTGGCTCTTTTTTATCAGAATCTTTCACCAATGGAGACCTAACGAGCATAGGTTGAGTTGTAGTATGAAGTTCTTTAGGCGATAAATAGCTGGTGTGGGCAAATATGGGATCGTAAAACCTCTGATACTTGGGAGTGTCTAAATTTAAATATTCCATGACTAATTTCATTACTTCGTCGCATTTTCCGTTAATCTTCAAAGCGGCCACGTCGTCTTTGGGCGTCCACTGCAGATTGACGATGAAGATGGCCGGTCTCTTCTTAGGAGGTCGGTCCATAGCCCACAGCCAAGGATATTTTTTGAGGACCTTCAGGCTGGAGCCGAGACAGAGGATGACATCGGCCTTAGCCGCGTGATACAGTGCCCCCGACCAGTTGAGCGGCCACTGAGCTATGCCCCTCTCGCCAAAGTGGACAATGGAATCCTTATGAAATTACAAAAACTTTTAATGAAACAATATTTAAATATTAGTCAACATTTGTCTAGTAGCATTGACGTAACAATTTTTTGAACCCGCCCCAAATGTATCCACAGTAAAATGTGACATTTCCTGCCATATTTATGTAATTTAGTGGATAGACATTTTATATCTTGGATATAATGGATTTCTTTGGAGCAAATCAAGCAAGTCAAAGCAGACAGAAAATATTTTTACAAAAACAATTCCAGATTCAGCAAAGTTAAATAGAGCAAATTAAATAAGCAAAAAATATTACTTGGAGTTTATCAGCTAGTGTGAAAATTGCTTTGAAAATGAGATCTCGTCTATAAATAAAAAGCTTCTTGAGGGCTCATATGATAAATGAAACTTCGAGCACTTACCACCAATGAACCTCCACATTTGTGACAGATTCTCGAAGTCTTATGGTAAAACCTAGCAGTCTTTTCTGTAGTATCAAATAATCTCCAGTATTGCACATTCGGCTTGCATTCCCTGCACATCTCTATATACATGTTACCGTGCACCTATAATGATTAATTTACATAATTTATCACTTCCCTTCAATGGCCTTTCCAATTACTTTATTTTGGTTATGTAGCTATTTCATTATAGACTCTTTTAGCCTCGGAGCGTCGATCCATCACCACACCGAGACTGCCCTACAACGATTCACGTAGCCGACCTAACGACGCGAACTTTATTTTATCATCTGTAAAATATTATCAATTTTAATGTTTACTTGACTTGTGTATACCATACTCGCAGACGTTGATAGGCAATAAATTGACAGTTCTGAGTAAACAGCAAATTCAAATTGGAGCATTTAGGATTAAAGCCTTCAGCCACGATACCAAATAGATGGATTTATGTCAATCTGACACAAACAAAATGAGGGGCAGGGACAATTACCTGCCTATAAATCTGCATTAATGTACTTACCGATAAATTAAGTTGCTGTTTTTTGACAAACTGCTATAATAAATGCAACTACTGAGCTATTGCAGAAATGAAATTGATATCCTAGAATCTCGTTGTGCACTTACGTTATTTTTGACAATTATGTTATTCTGCAAGTATGGTGACGATATGATACAAAAATTGCTACTGATAGATCGGCTCAATGCGGCTAAAAGAGTTCAATATACTCGAGGATTGATTTCTATGCAAATAAAATGAAACACACCTCCGAAAGAACCCTCTTAGGGAGGCCAGATCGCAAATGTAAGCCATCACAATTCTGGGAGACGACAAACTTTAAGTAGCGCTGCCTATACAGCTGCCAAAGGGCCATGTGGGTGAGCGTGGGATCAGCACGGGTTAGATCGTGTTTACTGAAACAAGCAAAAGATTATTTTAATACCAATATAAAACATTGTTCAATTCACAAATTGGTTGTCTGATTTTTTATTATTAAATGATCAATGTGTTCTATCAATCGAGTTATAATCAAATTAATGTACAATTCTGACTACAGCAGACAAACAGAACATTAACTGAACCATATCTGTCGACTTTGTATTAGTATTAGAATAATAGACACGAACGGATGAGGTTTTTATGTACCCAACTTCCATATGGAAGTATCAGAAATCAAATTAATCAAGGCATCATGGGCTGTTAAGGTCACCATCCATAATGATCATCACAGTGGTATAGTTTTTGACAAAGAAAAAAGAATAATAATAAAATAACTACGTTTTGTAAAATTGGATGATTCTTAGTAAGCACTTCTTAGTTATCATGTCACTAGTTAAATTATACTCAACTGAAAAAAGTTAAGCCAGTAAAACTTTGATTTTATACCATAACTGTGTCTTCAATTATATTGAACATTTTCCCAGGAAATATATGACATAACCAACCCTATTTGTTTCCCTTGCTGCAATAGTGTCCATATTCCATTTGGGCCTCTATAGTCAGGAATGTCAGCGGCGGTACTGATTCCAGCGCCTGTATAAACCTACAATCAAGCATTTTAATATGTACATAGTGACTTGGGTTCATGCATTCAAATTTATAGCTACAGGAATCGCAATGAATATACAATATTTTGTATTGTTTTTAGAGCGTAGGCTTTTGGGGAGAAAAAGAGTAGCATGTCCAATTAAAGTCCACTAATAACAGTGCGGTAAGCAAATTAATTACGAATAGGAAAATGTCTGATTACCACACATGAAAATTAATAATTTATGTGAAATGCAAATATAATTTCACCATAACAAATTAAATGAAACTTTGTAGAACAAACCATAGAGGAAATTTGAAATATGGCAATGAATTTTTTGTAATATTATGTAATTTGCATGAATTATCGGTTTCCTTGATGTCAACATTTGACTTTGCGACATGTTTCTATCCGCAATTAAATTTCCAAGAGAATTGTATTTTGGGGAGAAGAGTATCATGTTGTAAAGCATATTTACATTTTTTTAACCAAAAAACTGTAGAATGAAAAAAAAAATTATGCAGTTTGGAAAGATAGTAGTTTTCAAATTTGACACAATCTAAGCACACAAAGATTCATTTCTATTAGACAATATACCCAATTTTTATTTAAAATGGTGAACAAATGTATTAGATACTATGGTAAGAGCTTTAAAACTTTACCATATAGCATTGAAACACCGGTCTGTAAGTAATAACTTGAAATAAAAAAGCACGACAACCACTGGCTTCAAAATTATTAGCCCAGAATGTCATCAGAAATCTTAATCAAAACAAAAAGTATATTTTTATTTATTTGTTCGTATGTACCTGAAGGGTTGAAGTAAAAATAGTTTGGATTAAAATAATATTGTACGCTTGCCATTACATATACACAAGATTAACTTTTTGATAACTACGCAGAGCTTTTACTGATATGCTACAAAGGCTCATACTATGTTATGGTTGAAAATTAGAACGGGGAGGCATTGAAGAAAAGTAAATACCATAGTATACTATGGGTGTACACATATTGAGTATCTATGCCCTAAAATAACTATATAATTATTAGAAATTATAGGAAAGGGTTAAAGAAATCAATGCTTACCACAAGATGTTTAGCACCTTTCAATGCATTTGCCAGTTTTTTGCATTTGTTTCTTAACACAAGTTCATCGTCTTCTATTTCTTTACTTCTTTCTATAGTAGCTTGTCTCTTCCGTATACGAAATTTTACTTCTTTTACTTCATCTGACATACTAGCTAGGACAGCGATTTCTTCGGCACTTCTAAGTGACTCCTTCTTTCTTAGAATGTTTGACACCTTTCAAAAGACATATTAATAGTTTTAATTGCTATTACAGGTCACAGATCAATTGTATAGGACTAATAATAACTATATTCATCATACACAACAAATAAATATCAATGTATGTCACATTTTAATTAAGGCAAACTTGTTTAAATCAACTTCATGTAATTTCGGCATTGTTATCATTTCGCTTGAGTCGACTTGAAAACTGAATGACGTTCTCGAACACAATATTGCGCAAATGGTTTTAAAACACAACAAACCTTCCGCAGTGAGGCGTTTCTCTCGATTTTGGGGCATAATTTCCTAATTTGATTACACTTCCTTCTTGTCACTCCACACCTCATCTTTGTTTTCACCTCCATTTTTCTTCTTTCTATTTCTAAAATTGAACACTAGGTGGGCCCAATCATAACAATGTCATAATTTTAGAATGAATAGCAAACCAGTGGTTACCGTATCATCTGCTAACTTTTTTTTGTACTTACATTTCTAAAAAAGTCGGTCACTAAGAAAATGAAAATTAATTCACTTATAATTTAATAAAATCAAAGGATTTTCACAAGGTAGCTGTGGTCTAGTTGGATAGAGCTTGCTCTACCATCAGGTGGGTCTGGGTTCGATTGCCGGTAAGGTCAATGTCAAATTGGATTTTTTCAATTTTAATTTGAGATCCAAGACATGGGTGCTTGTGAAGTTAATTCTCATTGAGTTAATCTCATGTGACTTACAAAAATTCTTATCGAGTATATCTCGTATGATCTTTCAACTTCAAAATGTCTTGGCGTAAGCTGTAATGTCAAATATTTATTTAAAAAAATGAAAAAAAAATATTTATAAATAAGATATCTGGATTTTTTAAAAATAAAATTTATTTAACATATTTGAATGTTGACACTTGACATGCTTTGGAAGAACGTTCATGAATTTTAGTAACGCGTGGTTGCTTGAATGATCGTTACCTCCAGCGGTGGGCTTCCAATGCGCTAATAAGGGCCTCGTTGAATCTTAAGCTATTCTTTGCGTAGGCAATATCTTAGGAATGTCACTGCTCCGAGACCACCCCTTGTTACCTCGGCATACACCATGTGTTTCTATGCGTGCTTAAATGGTGTAAGCCCATTAAGTAGTGCAAACACGTTTAACAAAAGTATTTTTTCTATGTTTAATCAAAGGTGAAAATATGTTAGTATGTTGCTTATAATCAATAACGCCGAAGCCATATTTTCAATAAACTTGTACGAGTCCCAAATCGCTGACCAAGGTGCGAGCTGGTTAATAAAATTTTAGCAGCACACCACTAATTATAAGATATTTTAATAATACACGATTTTAAGTGGGTAATTTATTATTTTAAATTCAAAGACAATAAATATAATGTTATAAATTGACGTTAGGGTGGTTATAGTCTTTGTCAGTCCTTGTCTATGACTGTCAGTACAACGTTCAAATGTCAAAATAAACCTTACTACCTAAATAATTTTAAAAGTTACCTGATGTAAACAATAAACATCTTTGTATTACGCTGTATTTAAATATTTATGGCTCACCAGTAGAAAAATCTTAACACGAATTAAATTACGTCGTTAATAAAGGTTATAAACACGTCACATCTGATAAAGTATATTTCTAATCGCGGTTAACGAGTGATTTTGTTTACATTTTAAGCTATGTGCATACGTAATTAACGCCCGTCATAATTTTTTTATTAACATACATTAACATGAATCCAACATTGAACCGTCGACTTCCTTTAATTGCAGGTGACGTTTATTTGTATATTTATATTTATAAAAAACTTTAATTCTGAATTTGGTAATTGTATGGCGGCGCCGCCATAATGGAAAACAGAGGCGATGTACTGAAAAATATTTCGTATTTCGCATAATTTATCAATGTTCTTCGTAATAATGTGTGGTTTTAACGCGATTATAAAGCTCTCAAAAAATAATTTTAAATCGTGGCGTTGTTTTTAGCTTAGTTTGTGAAGTTTTTCGCCGTAATAATCCATGACCAGCTATACTCTACAATTACCCTGAATTTAGGGGAACTATTTTTAATTTTATAAAAATCTGTAAATTCCATTTTATTTTGGGAAATATGCAAAACAGTTTTGTTTTCTTCTTGAAAGTTTACTGAATCGCGCCAAAAACGATACAACTCTCGACAATTTATATGCGAATATAAAAATACTAAAAAAACAAAACTTTGAAATAAAAAACCCATAATTTATGCATATTATCAACAAATAGTTAGAAAATTCGTCTATATACTTATAAATTGCCATATGATATTTTTAAGTTCCATTTGGCTTATTATAGTGATTTTCTATACTGATATTATTTATGTATTAAAAAAAAATATCTGTATACTTAATCCTTATATTTTCCTATTCCTAATTAAATTTCTTGCAGAATTACATAGATGTTGGCAGCATTTAGTATATTTTCAATTAGAAAAAAAAAAAATTACCTAATAAACCTAATTTATCCTTTATCTGCCCGCGCGTTTTGGGCTTTAGGAGTAGTTCACCGCCCAAGTACTTTTCGCAAAAAATATTTTGCAATTGGTCTGTCACAAAAATTAATATATCTCAATTGAATTCATAACTTATTTAATCTAATATCCATATTTTGTATACTGTTATTGTAAATCCATGTAATCCTGCTGCGAAACTCGCTATACTCGCTGGTCCCTCTAGGGGTGTCGCCCGCTGTGGTCTAGTTGGTTAGAGCTTGGTCTACCAATCAGGTGGTTCTGGGTTCGATTCCCGGTAAGGTCAATGGCAAATTGGATTTTTTTCAATTTTAAGTTGAGATCTAAGACATGGGTGTTTGTGAAGTCAATTCTCCTTGAGTTAATCTCATGTGTCTTTCAAAAATTCTCATCGAGTATATCTTGTATGATCTTTCAACTTCAAAATATTTGACGCATTGACGTAAGCTGTAATGTCAAATATTTTTTTAATTAAAAAAAAAAAAAAGATTAAGACAAGATAAGAGACAAAATTAGGACTAGACTAGAATTAGTGGTTGACACTAATTCTTTCCGTTAAGAACTGTTGTTCTTCAACACACAAAATTAATTTTCATACCATTTCTTTCTTACAAATTCATAACGCATATCTAATTTTCCTATGCAAGTTAAGCATTTTTTTACCCTATTTTCTGTGGAACGCTATAGCATATTGAATAAAAGAGGATTGAATGTATGTCGAATTCAAGAATTTTCAAATAGCATTTACTTGAGGTTACCATAAAAATAATGACATACCAATCGTCAATGCAGGAGAGTGTAACAATCTGCCTCACTGATTGCTGAGAAAATGACTTTTTAATAACTAATCAATGCCTCATTGTCCACGTATTGAATTTTCAACTTAATTATCTTTTCAAATATATTTCACTGTCAATAATTGAGGTAATGTATTTATTTCACAGTGAAAGTCGGGATTGTCAGCTGCCCAAATGTAGTCCCGCTTAGATATTTCAATCATCGGCTATCATTTGAACACCTATCGATTCAAAAAACGTGCAGAGATTTTGCTCAAAAAGAGTTGTCGCCTATTGCCGCAAAACTAGATAATGAAGCCAAATTTCCTGCCGAGCAGGTATGGATCAACCTTTTTGTCATGGAGTATTAAATCAGAGATATATATGTAATATTATTGAAAAGGTTGTATTGTTCATGAGCAAAATTTTCATTGATTAAGATAATAATTATTAACTGGTAATCGGGTCTGTAGTTGAGTGGTCAACATCATTGGACTCAAATCCCAGTATGGGCAGTTTCATTTTTCAAATGATCGATGGATTTCTGTTTGAAGGCCTGTATTTTTGTAATGTATTAAATTCCTTCCCACCCTTCCCATAACTAAAATGGTGTAGCAAGAGCATTTAGCGAACACTAATCCAGTCGTAGCCCTATCCTATCCCCACTCTCTTCGAAAAGGAGAGGTTGAGCAACTGAGTAGCAAGCTTCTCTTGTAGAAAAACATGTGTTGAGATAAACTCTTAAGTATCCATATGCATCACATTGGGAGCGGACACGGTTTAAAAATATACACAAAGTAGCAGTGCCACCTGTATCACTCATACACACACACTGCTTTCTGCCTGTTTTGCTATGCATTACAGATAGACACAAACTTTTTTCTTCTTTTTCTAGTACAGAGTAAACCTTGGCTGCCTCAATTAATCTTTTCCACTCCACTCGGTCTTCTACCTTCCTGCGTCAGTCGAAACAGATCGACACAGACAAATACATTAATTATAAATAATTTTGTCGGAAAAAAATGATTCTTTGAAATAGAGAAAAACATATAAAAAACCAAATACTCTCCAGTGACTTATGACAATACAATACAAGCTACTGTGCCGAGCTTGTCGGTCGCAATATTTAGATTAGGGCTTGTTGATATTTCTGATCTCCTTCAAATGAATTTGAACTACATACATCCACTGAAAACTATTTGAATTTAGTACAATATAAAATTACTCGTTATATATCTGTTTTTGCCAGATAAAAAAACTAGGCGATCTCGGACTGTTGGCAATAGGTGTCAGTCAAAATAACTCCGGCATGGGCTATGATTCCCTCACCACTGCGGTCGCTGTGGAAGAACTGTCGAGAGGATGTGCGGGAACCGGCGCGATAGTCTCCATCCACAATTGCTTGTATGCCGATTTATTGGATAGACGAGGGAGTGATAAGCAGAAAGAGCAATATTTGGTTCCTTACACTAAAGGCAATATTGGATGTTTTGCTCTCAGCGAACCTAGTTGGTAACTTTTCATGTTTTATTGAATCTCAATACGGCGTTGATTATTGTAATTTCCTTAAAATATATATTTTTAAGTACATCAAAGAACAGACATAGCAAAGCCACACTTTTACATTTTTGAAGGGTCTGATAAAATACAAAGGAATAATATTGATTGAATTATAATAAAAAACGTACATATTGATGTATCACTTTTTTTTTTGTGTCACGGCGGCAGAGAAAACATTGTATCTATTGTAAAAATGGTATTTCGGCATTAGACTTTCGTTAAGCATAAAGATATATTATATATTGTTAAAGAGATACAATATTTTCCCCCATGAAAAGTATCCTGAAGGATTTACAATATATTGGAATATGTATATAACCTTTGATACAGTAGGTTTTGTAGATGAAAATTTTAAAATCCATTTCAGTACTTAACTCATTTTCAACCAAAATTAGAGATACAATATTTTATCTCTAAGTCAAGGGTATCCAAACTAAGGGCCGGACATCACAGTTACGTATTTTGGCTGTAGATGCTGGAAGCGATGTTGCAAATCTGGAGACTACGGCAAGGAAAGATGGTGAATTCTGGATCTTGAATGGCACAAAATCATGGGTGACTTCTGCACTCGATGGAAGAGCAATCATTGTTTTTGCTAACGTAGACAAAACAAGGAAACATAGAGGGATATCTGGTATTTACATTCTTTAGTAATCAGTTTGATATAAAGTTTTTGTATTATCTTATGAAAACTGGAGAGTCAATTATTATTGTTTCGTTTGCAGCATTCGTCATGGATATGAATACTCCAGGACTAATTTTGGGCACAAAAGATGATCTTATGGGAATCAGGTGATACAACATGTTGTCAATAGCGGGCAACAATATGTGATATTACATATTGTTGCCCGCTTTGGTCTAGTTGGTAAGAGCTTGCTCTACCGATCAGGTGGGTCCGGGTTCGATTCCCGGTAAGGTCAATGTCAAATTTGATTTTTTCAATTTTAATTTGAGATCTAAGACATGGGTGTTTGTGAAGTCAATTCTCCTCGAGTTAATCTCATGTGAATTTCAAAAATTCTCATCGAGTATATCTCGTATGATCTTTCAACTTAAAAATATTTGACGCATTGGCGTAAGCTGTAATGTCAAATATTGTTTTTAAAATATAAAAAAAAAAACAGAAAGTGCTTGTTTACGTTTAGAAAGTCACTTTTACCCCTTCTTCTCAGCAACATTTTTGTCACATTGTTTTAAATGTGTAACACAGTTTATAAATAAACCAGGGCTGTAGAGTCATCTGAACACCTTCTAACTTTGACTCTGGCTTTACTTTACACTACAACTCCAATTTAACGATTTATAAAAGTAAGATTTTTTTCCTGTCAAGGATTCATTTGCTATGTATATATGATCGTTCCCACCAAGAACTGAAACAAAAATATATTTTTTTAAATATTCTCTGATTTCTACATATATTTGTAATGTTATTAATCGGGATGATGCTATAGGTTATGGGTGGGCATGGATGAGGTCAATGAGAGCCACATTCAGGTTTTTCATATATTATAAAGGGCCACAACATATGTACAAAATCTTTGAAATTTAGCATAAAATTTGTTAAAGTCGTTTGCAGCAATTATGTGAGATGTTCATTGGTCAACTGTAAATGAATTTTTCGCCTTTACGAACTCCATTGAAGAGTACATTCACTATAGCTATATGTTGTACCAAAATTAATTTAAATCTAATATTGAAGAGACTATGTGCATGTTGAATGCTTCACTTTGTCGCACTTATCTCAATATAGAGCTGTATTTGCCCGCCGTTGGTGTATGTCTTACTAAAAATAGTAATATCATTCACATATCAACACAAAATTAATTGGCAAGCTCTGTGCTGAAAACCTGCCTAGCATATTATCTTCTACATCCTGTGCACTCAGCTTATAGCCCACATCTCCTGCTAGTTATTTTGCTTGTTAAAATATCTGTTTCACCAAACAGCTGAGCATTGTGTAGCTTACGCCCTCAGCACATACCTATTCTTTACCTTTAAAGATTTATAAGTCCACATCAACATTCTCCTTAGACAATTAGCGGTGAATTTATTACGATGTCAGCCAACTATCTCAAGTGCCGTTAATCCCGATTTTCACTCCATAGACCTGGAAATTAACAGTGGTCGAAAGTATACACAAAAAAGTGAAACGTTTTAATTTCAATTAAGCTTATTCTATAATTTTAGGGCTTTATCAAGTTGCACTGTCACCTTGAACGATGTGAGGGTGCACCACGACAATGTTGTTGGAGATATCGGAGAAGGTTTTAAAATAGCAATGGCGCAATTAGACCGTGCAAGAATTGGTATCTCATCGCAAGCTCTCGGTAAGTGTGCGGTCTTCCTATGTTACAAAGGTAGTACAGTTGTGTAAGTAGATAGATAAAAGCTGAAAATTCACAAAGCATGCTTTCAAAGGATTTCTTACAACCTCTAAATGCCAGAATTTCTCAAACTCGTGTATTTTCTGAGGGGTTCCAACTACTCAACAATCATCTCTTATTTTCTTCAAAATAAGAATTTTTGTAGGTTAATATTACAGAGGCAGGCAACAGAAAGAATATAATACAATACACAGTTTGTTGCTATGCGGTTAAAAAAAGAATAAATATCAGTAGACTGCATTCTAAAGTAGAAATGTAAAGGTAAACCTCACGCTCAAGTGTCAACCCCTGTTTTCAAGATAAGTGACAAGGAATATAGGGATTCACATACTTACATGCCTTTCATGCCATTACATTACACGTGATTGTATACATCAATTTATTCATATAATCACCTGTCTATATTGGGATTCAATCCGTAGACACCGTAACCTAAGAAGATGACATTGACCACTTGGCTACAGGTCAGAAAACATATATTACCATTAAGAAAAACTTATAAATATTTGAAAGGCTTTTTACTTTATTACGTTGGCGCGAATACCATTTTGACAGAACTTCACATTTAGTTCCATATAATGGACATAAACTACAAACCCTTGTTATATTAAGTGCATAAAATATTGTGCAGAAAGATCATTTTACATTTCCAATGACCAACCTAACCTTTTTTCACTTGATTGTTTATTGCTCTCAATTTATATATGCGTCCAAGCAATCTGTAATTTTACCAAGAGAGAAATCAAACAAATGGCTCAAACTTTAGTTGAAGGTATTACTTGCAAACACGGCTCATTCCAAAATGGTTAAAAAATGAAACTTGAATTAAATTTTGAAAAACAATGTACATTTTAAAAGTATTTTTAGTCTTACATTACTTTGGAATGATATTTTGGATGTTGTCAAGCCATGTTTGTGACCGATTTCTAAAAATACTTCAATATTTATTTGTATCTATTTTGTAATGAGCCGGGCTTGCAAGTAATACCCTCAGTTATTAAATACACCGAAGTAAATAAATATCCATGTATGGAAATGTAGTAGAAACAGTTTTTGATTAGGGAAGTATGTAATTGAAAATTTTCGAAAACTTTGACAGAGAGATAATTCCAAATTTAAAAAACAAGATTTCAATGATGTTTTTGTTGAGAATATATTTTATAAAAATGTTGTCTATAGGTATTGCTCAAGCAGCTTTGGATTGTGCTGTCAAATATTCTATGCAAAGGATGGCATTTGGAAAACCACTGTCACAAATTTCAGCCGTACAGGTTAGTTGTTGCTAAAAAGTTTTTTAACCATGAAAAACAAACATATGCACCAGTAATGAAGTAAAATATAATGACACCCGTGCAACCATTTTTTGACATGAGCAGCACATAGATGAATGAAAATTATAATGGTGCGTCCAATACATATATCTCCTTGTTTTTTTAAATAGATGTACACTAGGCAAGTGTAGTTCACGAAAGATTTTTTTTTATTCCATATTCACTCCCAATTTGGAGCATATGTACTACAAAAGAGCTTATATCAACATAAGAAAAACGCTTGTAATTCAATTGCTCAAACTCCCTATTTTGAGAAGAGTAGGGAATATAAGTATAGGGATAGGACAGGATTAGTGGTAAGTTAATCGCTCCCGCTATGCCCTGGATTTTTTAGGATTGGATGGGTTATTATAAATATTTAATTATAATTAATTAAGTTAAATTATATGAGTGAAAAATTATAAAATTTAAAATAAATTTATAAAACATGTTATAACATTAATGGTTACTGATGATTTGTTTCATTCTTAGTATAAATCATGAAATGGTAATAATTAAAAACAAAACTTTTTTTTTATTTTTATATCAAATGTTTTTGCAAAAATATTTAAATTATGCCGTGCATTTGTTTAATTGGTCTGCTCAATCTTTGAATTTTTGTCATAGCTAACCTCTCGTGTTAGGAGGAACATTGCCCATGATGAGCATTATCAACTGATCAGTTGATAATACTCATCATGAGCGAAACCGGCCCAGATCATACAAAATAAAAAGTGGAATCAATACAAATGAGTGTTTTTTTTTTTGAAGATAAATGATAAAAAAATGTATATTTTTTTTTATTGTGTTTATTAGCATGTTGTCCTAATAAAGCAACTCTTCCGAATGAATCGCCTCGGCCGATTGACTCACTCATTTTTGATGAGTAATGTGCACCTGTGTTATTTGTTTCTATTTGTATATTTATTTTCAGCATAGGTTAGCAGAGATGGCTATTCGCTTAGAAGGAGCAAGGTTGCTGACGTGGAAAGCGGCAGTGGAAATCGACTCTAACCAACGTTCCACGAAACATTGTTCAATTGCTAAAGTGGCTGCGAGCACTTGTGCCAACTTTGTGGCAGACAACTGCGTGCAAATTTTGGGCGGGATGGGATTCGCCAAAGGATTTTCTGCTGAGAGACATTACAGGTTAATAGATATAATTTTAATGGCGTATAGCATAGATATATGTGTATTATATACTCACTATGGTCAAAATCGAGTTGATAATGGTTTGGTTATTTTTTTAAAATATAATTTATAAAATCAAATTAGAAACCTTGAAACTGTTACTTTTATTTTGTCACCTTTAATTGATGTTTACCTTAAATTTTGACATTGTTTTTGCACACCATTGTTTAAAACTATTAACGTAGCAAATATCAAAATAACTTGTATAAACACTTTAATTCTTATCAATAAAAGACTAAATTTAAGAAATTAATAAAAACCTCGTAATCTTATTAATAGGCTTAAGCAAGTTATACATAATTTCAAAATCTTCTGGGGTCAACAAATATCAATTATACAATCATTACATTTGCAACCTTATTAATATTTTGCTTTTCTCCTACTTTACAGGGACGCAAGAGTCACACAGATATATGGTGGTGTAACAGATGTCCAGAAAATGGTGATAGCCCAACAGCTGATCAATGAATATATCTGACAACATTATTCATATTTTAAGCTTATTTATAGTAAAATTATTATATTTAAATGTGATAAAAATAAACAGTGGGAAGATTTATTGTCGACAAGTCTAACAGTACTTTTGCATTTTTTGTAAAACAAATAATTTTAGTTTATCGAATAGTTGTAAATCTTGTATATACATAAATACTTTCACTATTAAGTCAATCCTCTTTTAATGCGGTAGATAGACACTATCATTCTGTGGTAGTTTTTTTTCTAACAATGAAATTGTGATAAAAGACTATAACAGGGAGCGATTTTAGGAGGGTTTACTTTATTATATATTTTTGTATATTAATTTAGAGATACACATCTCTATTTTATTAAATCATATTTGTACAGACAACTCTTAATTTACAAAAGATTTGTGCTTGGAAACTTTTTTTTATCAATAGTCATGATATGTATCTTCTAATCCTAAGCTTTTTTGCAACACGAATTGTATACATCAGCAACCATTATAACCTTGTACACTGATATTTTCATTATCGTATCAGTTTTGAACCATTTTTTCAACAGATTGGTTGTTAGAATTAGTTATTGGCATATTCTTTACATCACACAATTATTTATTGTGTTTATTTTATATAAGGTTTTATAAGCAAAACAATATTTACTGGCAAAATTTCAACATTTCTATAAATAGATTACCTGCAAAGGAAGTAATCAGATTTCAATATATTTCTTTATCATGAGTCGGTTGAATTATTTGATTAATGGCGTGAGGTAAAGATTTTAAAAAAAATATTGAATTGTTTCGTCAGATTTTGTTATGCTATAATTCTAATGTATTTTTTGTATTATTGTCTGTGAACATTAATGTAGACTGAAACATGTATAATTATACGAAATTTGGAATTACTTGGTTGATTTTATACATACATATAGGACTTTCAAGTGAGAATAGTCATGTTGTCAAGGAAACAGAAAGCCATAAATATATATATGAGGAGCAAACATTCAAAAAGTGTTTTGTCACAAATTTTGAAAAATGGCGTTTTATATCAATTCTGATAGCCCATAATAACACCTATGAATTTCCGGAAATCAAAATTAGTGTTCAAAAAAGTTTTTTTTAATATTAAAATGAAATCATAAAGTAGACACATTCATACAAACCGTCACTTTTGCAACACTTAAATCATCGATCACTTTTAAGGTGTTCACTGTCAATACTTTGTGGAATGGCATAATAAAAATAATAAAACATTTTTAGTACTTTTTCCACATAAAATTTATTAGATCAGGACCGGTTTCGCTCATGATGAGCATTGTCAACATTGTCAGTTGACAATGCTCATCATGAGCGAAACCGGTCCTGATCTAATAAATTTTATGTGGAAAAAGTACTAAAAATGTTTTATTATTTTTAGCTTAAATCATCATTTTCCAAGATTTTTATTTGTGTGACAAAACACTTTTTGAATGTTTGCTCCTCATATATGGATTTTTAGCATGCATACACAAACACGTATAAGTATGCAGTTTAAGAATATGCGTAGAGTAGTGAGTATGCCATTTGTGTCTGAGTTCATTCAGCGACTCCATCTCTGAGTTTATGCCTGAAGAGACACCTTTGCATAGTTAAATGCGGCTCACAAGCTGCAGTCTGCCAACCCTTGGTATAGGGTAATATTTTTAGGTAATACATATGTGGATAAAAACTCTTGTTTATAAACATAAGCTAAGATGTTGTATGGAATAAAAATATTTTTCAAAATTTTTGACTTTTTATTTAAATTTGAAATATTGTCAACATTGTATGAGTATGTTATCCTGTGACACATTAAATTTATATATATATATATTTTTTTACCATTTCCGTTCCCAATGTGGAGCATATGGACTACTAATGGAGTTTATTTCAACAGAAGTGTTTCTATGAAAACTGCTTGTTACTCAGTTGCTCAACCTCTCTTTTTCCAAAGAGAGTAGGAATAGAAGGATACAGCTAGGACAGGACTAGTGGTTAGCTAGTCACTCTCCATACCGTTTAAGGATAGGATGGGAGGGGGGAATTCAAGACATCACATACATCCATGCCTTCGAACAGAAATTCATAAATCAATTTATAAAACTGTCGGTACTGGGATTTGAACACGTAACCGAAGCCAACGACGTTGACCACTCGACCACACAGGCGGCACATACTATTTTTTTTTTAATGCATTACAGCTAATGCCAATGTACCAAATATTTTAACATCATTGATTATTGGTGCTAACACTTTAAGTGCTGCAAGGTATTTGTATGGTGGTTACCCAATTGTAGGCCGCGAATTTCTTCGAAAAATGAAACCTAAAAAATACATTTTTTTTGGAAATATAGTAAAAATATATCACAAAGACTTACCAAATATATACACAGTGTGTTGTTTGTGCAGCTATCTATTAAAAAAAACTTAACTTTTCCCAATAAGTCAGGGCTGCCACAGAATCGGTAAGGAATAAAAAAAAAGAATCTTTCAAAGTCTTCCTTTAATTTTATAATAAAATATGAACATTATACAGACGTGTGGCAGATGCAATCAAACCATAAAATGACACCCAATGCATTATTTTTTGAAGGAAAAGGTTCGTCAGCAAAAACAAACAGAAATGTCTGTTAACAAAAGGAATTATTTACAATACAATATTGTCGTCATTTTTAATATTCAATTCCTTGTATGCATGAGATTTTAAGTAGGTAACGACAGTTTATTTTCGGAAGAAAACTTGTAACAGTACATGACGAATTTACTTCAATTAGTTTGTTATTTGAGCTATGAACTGCATAATTTGGATCCACACATCTGAATTAAAATATCAAAATGACATAATGTATCCAAAGATAATTTCTTATATCGTTTTTACTACTTTAGATATTATTTTGATCCAAGCCCCTCATTTTATAATAAAATTACAATTATATTATCAATAAAAATAAGTAAGTTGGAAAAGTTTAAATTAGAAAATTGCTATATGTTTCGTTATTTTTCAACGTACTTGAAGTTAAATATTAAAAAGACGACAATATTGTATTGTAAATAATTGATTTTTAACAAATATTTTTGCTGATGTAACAATTTTTCCTTTATATCAGAAAGAACTTTTCACCAAATTATATAAATTAAATATGCAGCTACTTACGACAAATCAATGTTTTCATATTATACAATACATTTTTTTTCGTAATATTGACCTTCGAATTACGATAGGTAAATAATTATATATAGGTATTTACAAATAGCCATTAATTAACCAGCATTACACTTTGGCCGATTTCTTATCATTGTTTGAAATTGAAGGTCTATCGAACGAAAACAATACAATTTGGTCGGCTGAAAATTTACAATTCGCATGTTACATTATCGTGTTAAAATGTTGGCAATTAATTCATCACAATATTTTCTTAAGATGAATACAACAAACGCCACTATCTAAACACAGGATGTTCTAGTTTACATTAACTCACTTTGTCCCAAGTTGTTTTTGAATTAATATAATATATTCAATCGATCTTCTCTTACATAGTAACAAACACTTTTATATATATTGTTCTTTATTATTTAAAGAAATTTATAGGCATGAATATACAGTTATCATTATTATTTTAACAATCAGTAGATAACAATCATTCCTCGCAGAAAAAACACTTATGTTGAGATACCTGTATTGATAGACAATATGCGCCATATTTGAGAGCGGACTGTATTCCTTTTTTTGCCGTTTACGACTTTTTTTATTGTTTGTTACATTGTCAACTCCGACATGTTTGGGCTTGAATCCCAGTAAGGACATTTTTATAAATTGATTTTCAGTCGATTTATTGATTTGTGGTTAAATACATGGATATGCGCAATGTCTACATTCTCCCTACAACAACAAAAAACTTTGGGTAACGAGAACGATTAGTTGACTCCTACTATTACTCCTGTCCTAGCACCACTCTTCAACTATTAAGATATTAAGAAGAATAAAAAAAAACTACCTGTTGATGTAAAACAACGTCTATTGTGATCCTCCGTTATATGCTTCAAATTCGGAGACAAAAACACAATGTATTGACGATTCTGCGGTAAATAATGATTTTCAATTACCAGCTTTATTTTAGAAACATACTATATTTTGTTATCTTTCTAAACTCGTTACTCGGGTAGTTAACATTCTCGATAAAGGTAAACTAATTATCGATAATAATAAACAATCGTGACATGTTTGTTATACCGTTGGCAGAATCACTATTATTTATTATCGTCACTTCAGTTTGGAAGTCCGCGCCGAACAAGAAAGTTTGTTAACTTAATTATGAAGTGAAATTTCGACCAGTAGAATTTTAGTTTAATGTTATTGATAAGTTAACCAACAGTGTGAGTAAAAGTGTTTAAAGTGATTTCGTTCATCAGTGTCCAACGGTTTTGTTTAGTTCATCCAGGGATGTGGAGTCAATGTCGAAATCGGGCAACACTATTTTAACCATTTTTTCTTTGCGTACGATTCGGAAGACATATACATATAATGTGCTAATTTATGTGCCTTTTTCTTTACCATGGAGCTGTAATCCGGGATTTCCGCCGCTCCTCAAATCATCCATTCAGTGAATGTCTGCAGTGTCCTACTTTATCTTATCTTCACAGCGAATCCTTGACCATTCTGTTCTCGTTTTCACCTCTAGCAGTCTTTCAACGAGGAATTGAATTGGATTCCAAGTCTCCGACACGGACACGTTTTACGAAAGTTGAGAGTTATGAATTGCGATACAAGAAGTACAATGCATCTGTAAAATTGATTCTCTACTTCCACGTTCATTCACAGGCCTGAATTTTACCCGAAGTAGTATTTTCCTTTCGAAACTGTGCTGCAACGCTTTTTTGTACTTCGTTCGCTTCCAATGTGGAGAGTATAGATTACTTGTTACTCAACTACTTAATCTCTTTTTTTTTTTAAGAGACAACTCTTTAGCCTTTTCCTTCTACTCCAGCGGACTATGAGAACAAGGCTAGGACAAAACTAACAGTAAGCTAATCGCTTTCGTTAAGTTTTTAAGATTGGATGGGCGAGAGGCAATTTGAGACATCAACGACGCACTTTCGCGTATAAATCGATAAATCAATTTATGAAGTTATTCATACTGGGATTCATACATGTGCAACCAAAGCAACGTGCAATAACGGGTAAGAAGTTAAATACTCAAGAAGACCATATTCGTAACCATAGTGGATTCAACCCGACATATAGCGTAAAAATATCATTAGAATTAGTTGAAAAACTTAAAAATCAAATCATTCCTTGCAACTCAAAATTAATTTCATTTGACGTGGTCAGTTTATTTACTAATGTACCAGTCAACAAATGCAAAAAGGATTATCGAAGATACCTTAAATGCACGTAGAGTAAACCCAATAGTAACAAAAGAGTTATTCAATTGTTTGCGTTGACCAGAATTATTTCCAATTTAACAATAAAATTTATAAACAAACAGAAGGCCTTGCAATGGGAAACTGCCTATCACCGTTGTTAGCTGAGTTTTATATGAACTATTTAGAAGATAAATTTTTTAGAAACAAAATAGAAGCCAAACCTATAGTCTATTGGTTCCAATATGTAGACGATATTCTTTGCCTGTTCAATGGAAAAGATAGACAAATAACTAACTTTCATAACTTTATAAATTCATTAAATAAAAATATTAAATTCACTCTAGAAGTCGGAGGCAAAAATATTAACTTTCTTGACCTAAATATTAACATTGAAAATCATTCTCACGAGTTTAAAATATTTCGGAAGCCAACGTTCTCGGATGCTGTGATCCATAAAAAATCAATGCACCCATTTTCTTATAAACTAGCCGCTTTTCATTCAGAAATACATAGACTTGTGAGTGTTCCTTTAAACGAAATAAACTTTAATATCGAATTGAAAATCATCAAACAAATCGCCATAAACAATGGATACGATATGTCTCTTATAGACAATCTTTTGTCTATAAGAGACTATCTATAACACTATAACCTAATCTAAACTTGCAGAAAAAATGTTATTTAAAGGTATAGTGTCAAATGACATAGATCATACTAGGTATTGGTGTAGAATCATTTATTTAGGAAATACAAGTCTTAAAATTAAAAAACAGCTAGGTGATAGTGTTAGACCTGCTTTTTACTGTAAAAACTCTTTAGGCAAATTATTAGTTAATAATAAAGTTAAAATACATTACTTAAATAAATCCGGGATTTATAGATTGCAATGCTCTGGTTGTACAAAGTTTTATATCGGCAAAACAGAAAGGACACTGAACATCTGAGTTTTAGAACATATGGCAGCCTTTAGATTGAAAAAAGACACGTCTACTTTTGCTAATCACTTAATTTCGGAAGGACACGTGTTCAATCAGGAACAAGGGATAAATATTTTACACCCAAATACGGACAGTCATAAGCTCTTTTTCCAGGAAATTTTGGAAATAAATAGAGCACAACTGCATAGTCTTCCGATTTTAAATGAAATTTTAAACCTTCCGGCATCTCCACTTCTATACCCTATATAATCATAAAATCATATAATCATAAAACCTTTGCCGACAAACAAATAATATAATTCTTGAAACTACTTACTACTCAAATCTGTTGGCATTCCCATGAGCTTATCCTTTTCGCCAGCAATGGCTTTGGACTCAGTGATGCATTTATTTCTTATATAAACACGAAACTTTTATTTACTAAGCGTCAGTTCAAGTTCATCCGTGCACTTGAATGCCTGAAGATGCCGAAAGGCGAAACCTAGGTCGTTAGTGACAAAATCTGTGAGAATGTACATAGTTTGAACGATTCAAATGTACTCAAGAAGAGTTCGACGATTTGGATCTCTTCAAAATAATAAAATACTTAAAAGTGAAAAGAACTGTATTTTACTCACGTTTGGTAATCGATAGTTACTCGACTATATTGTTAAGGGGGTAAATTATTGCTACGTTAATTAAAATTTATAAACTATCCATAGCAGTGAAGAATATTGAAATTTAAAAAAGACGTTATGTTTGACCATAAAAAGAGTAGCAATTGTTCCACAATTTATTACATAATTAGGACAGGTTTAGTTCAGCGAGTAAGCGATTGAATAAATAAAATCAAGCCGTGTTCGATTGTATTTTACATCAGTTAATATTGAACAGTCTCTGAGCGAAACCGATACCGATTGTATTTTTTATAAGTTAAGCATTACAGTCAATGCGCCAAATTTGATGAATTTCGATAATGATTAACGAATTCGATTCACATGTTCGAATGTTTTAAGCTATTTATAGATTTTTTGTCACAATCTAATGTTCGAATTATGTGAAAATACAAAAAATACGGCTTACCTTGCTTATTCAAAAGATACGGTGTGTTACAAGTTATCAATCTGCATAACTTAAAACAGCCGGATTTTGAATTATTGCCTTTTGCCATTATGCCGACGACTTTTCCTCAAATCAACAATACAATGCAAAAAAATATTACAATCAAACCTCAAAGTTTATGGAAAATAACGTTATTCATATGATATTATATAAAGACAGTGTGATAAATCGGTTTTTTCACACTTTTTGCGACAGATAACTAAAGACACATCTTTATATTTCGATTTTTTGAATACTTTTATTTTATTTACAGGATGTCGCATTCAAGTGATACTTTCAGGGCAATATTTTCCACAATACATCACAAGTATCCAATAAAATGGTATCTCTAAAATGCTTATCAGATCATAAATTCTGTTGAACAGTTACTTGCACACAGTACTGATATTGAACGATAACTATGAAGACATGTTATTTTCACATTAAAAAAATATAGTTTGTAAGAAGTGAATGAATATAGAGTGTAAATACAAGTAATTAGTAAATAGTGAATTAATATAAATTGATCACACAAAATGTGTGGTGCCACAAAAATGTCGAAAGTGAAAAGTTTAACGAGATTATCGTTTGTATTAATAGTTCTATCGTGTAAAACTTTCGCTCAATCCGAAAACACTACACATGAAATCGAGAATAGTTTTCGCGATGTCACAAGTAGTCCTGTAAACTTTCAAGCGATTGATTCTACCAACAGACCAATTGGTGAGAATATTAAAAACTCAAGCAATCCAGCCATTGATGAAGGGGATGTTCCAAATGATGATGATAGTAATGATCCAGGCAGAAAGAGTCCATCAGTGATTACGGACACGGTTGTTGAGATCTGTGACCTGTGTTTCTGCAATAAAACCGAATACCCGGATAAAACCCCATTTCTTGATATAGTCTGCTACAAGGTAGAAAAAGAACTGCGAACTTGGAAAGTTATTTGGCCTGTCAATATGAACAACTCCAATATTGAAGTCACTTTTCAGAACCTCGGTTGGACCAAAGTGCCAATGTAAGATTGTTTTTGATATTTATTTTATTAACTTTTAAAAAACGGATTAATCATAATAAAAAAACACATCTACATCCAAAGTTGATTTACATCTCGAGAAAAAATATTTATTATTTCACAAATTTTATAATAAAAAAATAGAGCATACGAATCTTATCTAACATTTTCAAATGATTAAAAAAAAATAGTAAGCAAAGGTATTTCTTACTAAACTTGAATGATTTTTTTGGTATGACTCAGTTTATAAAGATTTCTAACATCATTGAAAATTACCCTATGTCAGGCATTTTTTTAAGGACCCCCATTATATATAGAAAATATCAGAAAACATTTATCAAATAAAAGCTTCTGAGGTCAGCAGATTCTTTCCCCATTCGCCGAATTTATAGCCAATCAGTTATTTTTCTTTTTTTTATTAAGTCACGTTGATTTTTTTTCACACATAATGGCTGAAAATATCAGGTCGGGTTGCGAACCGCCACAGTATAATATATTCATCAAGAGTTTGAAACTCGCTGATTGAATAATAAAATCAGATAAGAATTCTAAAATGGTAGTTCTAATGAAACAAGATAATTATGACTGTGAAAATTGACGCTTTTTGCCAGTCTCGGTTCTCGGGAATTTTTTGAAACTTTAGTTTGAGAATCGTTATACTTTGAGAACTATCAATTAACAACATCATTTATGAATCGGTAAGGAATAAAAAAAGAATCTTTAAAAATCTTTCTTTTATTTTAAAATTAAATATTACCATTGTACGGACTTGTGCAGATTTTAGTTTGCAAATAGTCGCAATTAATGCATAAAATGACTGACTTATTATATAATGAGTATAATTAATTATAATTATGTGTTTTTAATCGAAAAATAACTTTAAACCCGTTTTTATTGTTTTGTTTAAAAAAATGTCTTAAGATTGCTCTACTGTTCTTCATGGATAGAAATATGTTTTATTTAACAAATACCACAGTGCTACGGTCTAGGGTCGCGAAAATTTCCCGAGAGTTGAAAAAAGGCAAGGTTTCAGAATCCCTGTGTGACGTATTGATGAATCTTGTAAATGAAAAAAACCTAGAGTAAAAAAACCAGCGTATCTCAAACTGTTATGAATATGTGCACTTGATTCCTAGTATAAAATATTTTCCATGTTGCTTATCCGAGTCCAAGGTGGTCGTATTTCTGATATACTGGAAGATAAAAACAATTTACGCAACTTATTATTCACGGCCAGAACTGCTTTTGCTTCACAGATAATCATTTTTTACTTATTTAACCAATATATTCATACAAATCATATTATTTAAATGAATTAATCTAAATTAAAACCTTTGTTCATTTGGCGTATTTATATTACCGTAATAAAAAATGTAGATTGATTCAATATTCTACAGAATTACACATGTGTGTATGTTAATTTTTTCAAGCAAATTGTATTATTATATCGACTGTGGAAAGGAAAAAAGACGTAACCCACAGTTTCGTCAAAACAGTTTTTTTTCGATAATAACAATGTATCAATCTTGATACACGTTCTATCAAAAGGATGCAACCTGCAAATGGCGAGTTAGTATCTAAATTTAGCGTTTAAGTTTGAAAAATATGACATTGTAAAAAAATAAAACCAAGAAAAAAGACTGAAATAAAGGTTTTTCCTAGATAATTTCTTTAGTTAATATTAGATTATGTCAATTTAACACCAGTTAAGAAGTCTCCGCGCACTTCAAGGTTGTGTATAATTCATAATTTGCATATAGCCTAAAATCATCCAAACATGTTTTTATCGCCTCCTGTAAAATTTGATATGTGTTGGTTACGTCTTTTTCCTTTCCACAGTCGATATGGATTATGTTGGTTAGTTTACATTTCCAATTTGAGCAATAACGTTTAGTCAAAGAAAGGTGTGGTAAAATATATTAATCAGAGATAACTGGACGATTGTTCTTTGTAAACACAATCAGTTGAGTTATCTTATCTAAGGCTTCATAACCAATGTAAATATACCAACTGATAAACCACATGCGAAGGAAAAAGAGTTTAATTTTAATATAGAAGCTTATTTAATAAGTTTTTTTTATTTGACAACAAAACAAACCGTCAAATTTATTACAGAAACTTTACTGTCGGCATACGATTGATCTCGCTCTAAAAAAGAATTGATTTCAACTGTTTTTTTTTTATATAATTATGAAAAACCAACAAAATGGACTGCTCCTGTCTATGAATGTTACAAAATATTAGAAGGTTACTCCCTCCGCATTTAATTTTTGTTTATTATGTAGTCAGTGGCGGATTAAGCACACGAGAGGCCCTAGCGCAATAACATTTGGAGGTTCTGTTAACACTTGTTCTACGGATAACATAAGAACGTCAAAAAAATTCACGTAAAATAAAAAAAATATATAAAAATCTGAACAAAAAGTATACGGATTAAGCCCTTGTTGAGGCCCTTAGATTCAAAAGCCTCAAGCACACGCCTCGTCAGTGATGCACAACCTTTACCTTTTAGCGGGCCGCATAAAACAAATTATCGTGGGTTCGGGCCGCAAAGAAAAAAAAATGATTTAAAGTACGCTCAATCCTTTTTTATACAGAACATATGTACGTTCCATGTAAAACAACCTTAAAACCGTGTAAAAAAGATTAAGTGAATTTAGATAAATGAATAATAGGTTCCATTATATTATTTTGACCGTGTTATTTCGAAAATAAATAAGCCATGCAAAAAAAGGATAACGAGTACTTGCTTATTAAAAATTGTTTCATTGTGAAATATTTATGTTTCATTGATATGCAATTCATAAGTTAATGCATTCTTGGTATTTGTTAATTTTAAACTTTTTTTTTTAATTTGACATAATATTTGTAAGCCTGTTTCTATGAACCGATTTACTCTCCTTTATTGAAGAAAAATCTCACGTACATTTATTAAATAAATGTTTTATGTGAAAATATATGTTTAGAGAAAAAGGTTTAAGGGCCGCCACAAAATTGAAAAAGGGCCGCGGTTTGTGCATCACCGGCTTATATAGTATTTAAGGGCCGCCACAAAATTGAAAAAGGGCCGCGGTTTGTGCATCACCGGCTTATATAGTAATCCGCCACTGTATGTAGGTACAATGTTGGGAATTATTTTATTATAAAATATAAGTAATAAATAGGAAAGTTTTTCAATTTTTTTAAATATTGGGTATAGTCAATTCCGAAATCCTGGAATTGGAACGGCAAAATATAAACCAATTATTCTTCGTCGCTTCTTCTAGCAGTTCATAAATTAAACTTATGTCTTAATGACCCAATCCTTCAGCCTCGCGTGATGCAAAAAATACTCTAGTTAAAGATTCTTTTAGTTTATTTTAAGTTATTATTACTAAAAAATATTCCAAGACTGAAATTTTTGTTACGGCATATGGGTATTTGAAAAAAACTTGCCCAAAGAAAAAGCAAGTCCAAACTTAAACGATAAAAATCTTGGAAATACGAAGACTACGGAGAAGTAGATGTGTGTATTTATCTTAATTATCTATTTGTATTATCATCAAACTAATAATATCACCTGGTGCTTGGGTTAAGCGAGTCACCACTAAATAGTCTTCTCCTTTGAAACAATTTGTTACATCGAAATGGGTGGAAGCAGCACAGACAAATCAGAATCGTAGTTCTCAGAACGTCAATAGAGCAAGATTTTATCGAATTTTTGTTCAACAATATTATAACCACATTTAAGCGAAGCCTTACAGAGCGAGTACCATGTAAACAGTATAGTATTTTAGTTTATTAGAGATCATCTAAATTATACTTAAGAAAACAACAGTCTATAATGCAGCGGTGGGCTGCCAATACGTAAACAAGGGGCTCGCTTAATCTCAAAGCAATTCTCGGTGTTCTGGGGAAGGAGTAAATTTTTTACATGCAATCGATTTGAATTTAATACACCTATAATCAGTGGTGTGCTGCTATAGGTTCGCACCGGCTCTGCCGATCCGGTTCCTAAAAAAAATCGGTTCGGAGAGCCGGTTCCTAAAATACTAAAATAGTTTATCATTCCTTAAATCATGCCTCAGAAGTCGATGACAGCAGATGATAGACGAATAAGACCCGTCACTGATAGTATATCCATAAATTATTGTGATTTTGGATCCGAAAATTATCGGAAGAGCTAAAACAAAAAACTTCCCGCGCTGACAATAATATCTGGGTTTTTGAAATTGACATGAAATTGTTCGAAAATCCCAAAATCGCCGACCAAGGTGCGAGCCGGTTGATAAAATTTTAGCAGCACACCACTCCCTATAATATATATATATTTTTTTAATATTTAAAAAATTACAGCTTACGCCAAAGCGTCCAATATTTTTAAGTTGAAAGATCATACGAGATATACTCGATGAGAAATTTTGAAAGTCACATGAGATAAACTCAAGGAGAATTGACTTCACAAATACCCATGTTTTAGATCTCAAATTAAAATTGGAAAAAATCCAATTTTGACATTGACCTTACCGGGAATCGAACCCAGACCCACCTGGTCGGTAAAGCAAGCTCTAACCAACTAGACTACAGCGAGCGATAATATGTAACAATATGCAATTTACCGTAAACTAATCAATGTAAATGGCTAAAAAATTACTACTGTAATAATAGATGTCAGAAATTGCAATTATGTACTAATTTGATCTGAGAATACTGTTTTCTCTTAAATTAACATGAGGCTCGCCGACCTTAGTAAAATTAAACAAGGAGCTCGCGCAAGTCCTTCATCCAGCCTGCTTCTGTCCTAATGCCAATCAATACATTGTCACAAGTAATATATAAAGGTTCGGTCTCAACTCTGCTTACTGTTGTTTTAATCAAGTTGAATTGTATGGATTATAAATCTATTCAAATAATTCAATTTCTTAGATAATGACGGTAGCCAAAAAAGTATTTAGCTGTAATAATACATATCGACTGTGGAAAGGAAAAAGGACGTAGCCCACAGTTTTTTCAAAACAGCTTTTTTCAATAATCACAATGTATCCAACTTGATACACGTTCTATCAAAGGATGTAAGCTGCAAATGCCGAATTAGTTTCTAAAGTTAGCTTTTAAGTTTGAAAAAAGATGGGCTTGTGAAAATTGAAGCCATGAAGAAAGACTGAAAAAAAGGATTTTCCTAGACAATTTCTTAAAATAATATTTATTTATTGTTAAAAATTAAAATTACAGTGCATGACATAACAGCTGACGCCAATTCACCATGTACTTGAAAAATATAATTAGACAAAATATAATAAAAAATCAAGAAATAAAATAGTAAAATTTTACAAACAGTTCACAAATACTATCACTAAAAATGTCCGCTTCTCTAGGCAATGCGTTGATCAATCGAACGGCCCTTGGAACTAGTGACTCATACCTCTTAATTGAGGTATAAGTATTTAGAAATAAAAGTTTTTGCTCATAGTTTCGCCCACGTAAGAATAAATTGGGAGCATGTAAATTAGTAGTCAGAGAATTTCACGATTATTTTAACTCGGCGGTGGTTAACTGGTGGGGTAGTATTCCTTTAAGGAATTAAATATTAGATTATGTCAATTAAACACCATTTTAGAAGTCTCCGTCCACTTTCAGGTTGTGTATATTTCATAATGTGCATATGGCCTAAAATCATCAAAACACGTTTTTTGTGCCCCCTGTAAAATTTTCTATGTGTGGGTTACGTCCTTTTTCCTTTCCACAGTCGATATTGTATTTATTTTTCCATCAATTTGAAAGCTAATATATGAGCCAATATTTAGAAAAATTAGAGAAACAATTGATTTTCTGATATTCGACTAATTATTTTTGAATTGAATCATAATATATTCTGTTTTTCAGACTACCGAGGAATAGAAAAATTGTCTCTGTTAGTTTCTATGACAACTTAATTGACAATATACATCCGAGGGCATTCGCAAACTTGGGCAATTTAATGTACCTCGTATTAAAGAAGAATAATTTAAGAGAAATTACACCATTTACGTTTCATGGATTGAAGTATCTTGAGGAATTGGATCTATCGCAAAATAAGTTTCACAGCGTAGAACTGTTGAATTTCACCGAATTGATTGTGCTCAAAAAATTGTGGCTCCGTGAAAACGCACTAGAAGTCTTTCCCGAAAAAGCATTAAGTCACATTGCTACACTTGAATTTGTCGACTGCAGCTATAATGAAATTTATGACCTAACGAAAGAGAATACTGTAATCAGTAAACTAAAGACTTTGGATTTAAGTCACAATAAATTGACAAGAATTGTATCTACGAATTTCAAAGGTGGACTTTCATTGTAAGTGTAATTAGATATTATCAACAGAATTGGAGTAGTCAAAAAAAGCTGACTCCGATGATTAAAATTACTTTCTGTTTTTCTTTTTTGAATAATGGATATGGTCGGATGTGTGATTTTTCTCTATTTTTATAAAATTTTACATTGAGAAACCTCTAAATCTGAAAAAAAATCCACAATCTTACCATTTGGCGGTAATATACCATCGGAAATAATAAGTATATTGTTATTTTTTGTACCTTACCTGTCCCTTGCACAGTAAAATAAAAATAATCCCATTTGTAATTTATGAAAACAATTAGAAGTTTAACATTGCTTTTCATTAATAATCTTATGATAGAATTGGCTTAGCCCTTTGAGTGGTGAGTTAATTTTTTAAAGATTTTTCTGGTACATGCGAAAAACGTGTAAACCTAGTAAGTCAACCAGGGAAATAACAAAGTGACCAATTTTGGTTTCAGATTAAGTCAAATTTACTCAAATCTTTGTTAATGTAATTTCATATTACTTTTAAGAAAATGTTTAGTTGTGAAAACATTGACTACATACTAAATAAGAAATACATTCCATTGTAATTTAAATTCTACGGATTTTGAGTGATTTATTTGTTCGATGAAAATCACTGATGATGTTTGACTGATTCATTTAGAGATTTTTCTTATTTTTATATTTTGAGCCACTGTAAATTAAAGATGTATAATAATTTAATTCATTTTGTTTTCAGGATAAAAATTGATCTTTCATCTAATATGATCATAACAATTGAATCTAATGCATTCGACGACTGTACAAGTTTGATCAAATTGGTGTTGTCAAACAATCAATTGAAGAGCATTCCGAGTTTGCCCGTCAGTATTCAATCTATCTTCTTACAATACAATAGTTTGCAAGATTGGATGAATATTCCAAAGGATGTAAAACGTTTGGATATATCTTATAATGAATTATCTAAAATGAGTGAAGAAAGTTATCAAAATTTAGAGGTATTATAAATATGACTATTTTCAATGTACATTTTACGTTAACATTAAAAACGATGAGCAAAAGAAGGGTGTCGCATATAAATTGTAGTCAAATGGTAAATGCTGTCAGTCGTTGGACTATGTCTTCTCGGTTGTGGCGTTTGTTATATTATACATTCAAATCTCACAGTCACGTTTAATATGTGGATAGTAAGCAGTAGAAGTAATTGCATGGAAATATAATGCAGAAATCAAAATTTTATCCAGCAAACTGTTGAGAAATCAATCAATGTCAGAAGTTTTCAACATAATAGAAACCTGGAGTTTATTGATTTATCATTTTATCAGTTTTTATCACGAGTGGCCATATTTAAATACTTCTTGTAAATTTTATAATATTGACGTGATGTTCAACTTTTATAATTAAAAAAATCAGTATTATCCAATATATACTATAAACAAGGTCATATAATTCCACAAAAACGTTGTGTATTTGAAGTTGATACAAAAATAGTCATTGCGTTCCAAAAATATATCGAAGATTGTTGAAATATCCTTTATTTTTTCTATGAAGTAATCGACAAAATATACATTTACGTATTTATTGAAAAAAACTTACAACATAAATATATATATCGATATAATAGATCATTCATTCGTCATCGCTATCACTTGCAATTCCATATGTTTGACACTTTTTCGAGATCGGTTGTGAGTTTTCATCACCGGAGGACTCTTTTTAGGAGTATTTTTGGATTTAGCCTTTAAAATTTCTATAAAAAGCGATTGTCTGCTTTACGTATTTCGTGATAAGGGGCCAAAATGTTTTGTTATTCCCTCTTGAACTTCAAACTTCTTTTTTGAAACCTTGTTATGTAAAACGTGTTGTGCAAAAATATGCCACAATTCATCAACCTTGTTGTATAAACTGTGTTATACGAGGCAAAAGTGTACACTACATACATATGAGAACTGTTAACCTTTTGCACTCCGAAGGATTTTCAAAAATCTAACCAGCAACCCCAAGCTATTTTAGGCGAAATTGCGAAAAATTATGTTTAAAGGTAATACATTGAAAAAAAAAAGGGTTAGAATAATTAAATAAAAAAGTGTTTTATTTACTAAGCCTTTTTATTGTGTACATCACTGATTCCCAAACTTATTATGCTCGTGGACCCCTTTCATAGCAAAAACCTGACCGTGGACCCCCGAGTGAAATAATAATGTTAATAACTTGAATGGTATTTTTTTTTCATGCCTGCTTACAATGTGGAGCAAATGTATCTTAACAGATGTTTTTCCGCGAGAACTGTTTGTTAGTCAGTCGCTCAAACTCTCTTTTTCAAAAAAAGGATAGGGATAGGATCCCTAGATAGAATAGGTATTGAGACAATTTTTTTTTCAGTAACAAAATATTTTTTGCGACACAACCTTTGAATGTAATATTTTATTCGACAGCCATCAGATTTTTTGCGACACATTTGGGATGCGATCAATATTCCAATTTGGGATGCGATCAACTTTCGCCGAGAGACAATATATTTTTCAACAGCCATCAGACTTTTCGCGACACATATTTGGGATGCGATCAATATTCCAATATGGGATGCTGTCGAAAAAAATATTGCATTCATAACGCCGGGAATGGGTCGTCGACGACACTCGCAAAGAACATTCCAGGAAGCGTGCGAATGGATGATTAATCGCAAAACGAGAAATATATCTTTCCTGTGCCATTACCCAACATTCCAAATATAAAAAAAATCATTCAAATAGTTCGAATAATATTTTAAATGGCTATATCGGAGTTCAAAGGGTAAAGAAATTTTACCTTAATCAATATCAGAGGTTTTTGACATTCTAGAATTCTGGGTTTTATCGATTTGTCATTCGTCAGTTTTTATCTTTGGTGGCATTATTTGCCATAAGGTGCCACTTGAAAGTTTCATAATGTCGACGTGAGGTTAAAAAATGAAGTGTGATACTTAACATATTTCTATAAATGTCTAGAGTTCTACTGTTTAATATTTTGAACAAAATTTTAGAATCTGAACATAAAAGGAAATCATTTATATGAATTTAACACAAAGCATCCATTCAACAAGTTGGAAATATTGGATATTTCTTATAACCGGTTAGAGAAGGTGCCGGCAAATTTTGATAAGGCAATTCTACCATCGCTAGAAGAGCTGTATTTAGATGGGAATCCATTACGAGAGTTGATATTTACCGGGGATCTTGCCCTGCGGAAACTCTCTGCAAACAATCTTGATGAAATAGAAAGCTTAAATGAAACAAGTTTCAAAACTTTGACTGGACGTCCACTTCAAAATGCCAACGATTCTTCGATGCCAGGAGATGGTGCTTGTCTAGAAATCACGATTTCGCAATGTAAAAAACTGGAAACGATACCAGACAAAACTTTTAAAAATATTACCTTATGCTATGTGAGTATAATTTTTGTATACACAATATAAGAGATTAAAAAATCTTCTCACGGCTGAATAATAAAATATTATGGAAACATCATAGAAATAATATTAATTTGTTAATACCGTAAGCTTTTTTCTATATGGGATGAATTCACCATTTTAGCCAAATCGAGATTGCTATGAGCAAACATAGTAAATATGCTTTATTTGCCGGCTGCCATCTAAACACATTTTTAGGGATACCATTCTTGCATTCATCAAAAGGCAATATGATTTTGGAATCAATTACATTCCATATGCCAAACTATTATAATTATACACGTAATTCAAAAAAGATTACAAGTGGATTATCTGGTATGCAATTGTTACGTTAGAAAAAAGTATGAGAAGTTTTTATCACTATACGCAAAATGTTTAGTCAGCCCGTTGACAATCAGAAATTGCATAATCGACTCCTAATGTAAATTCAATTGTGGATCACTCATTTATGTGGTTTAAAAAACCGTACTTCTTGGTTTTGTTATAAACTTTGTAGTAGATTTATAATCATCATATTTAATAAATGCATTTAAAAAATAATGTTCACTTCTCTAAAAACCTTTTTGGTTGATTAATTAATCCACCTTTTTGACATAACATGAATATTCAATACAATTTGAGTGATGTTAGATTTTGGCAGGCTGGCGTAGTTGTGAATTAATTTAAAACAGCGTTGTTGTCTTATACTTTCCAGTCGTTTGAACTGCTGTGTTTAAAATTTTGTTTGAATAATTATTGACTAAAAGGTGAGTAATATTATGTCATAATATAACATTTCATTTACAATGGCACAAACACCTATTTTTCTAATATTAAATAAAATTTTAATATTATCCATTTACAGCTTGACTTAAGTTTCAACAGTTTGAGAACACTCTCCAAAGATGTTGCAGAATGGCCAAGGATATCGAAAGGAGTCAATTTACAAGGAAACCCTTGGGATTGTGACTGTCATTTACAATGGTTTCTTGATGATTTATTACAAATCTTGGTTGATAAATATTCGCAATTACTCTATGAATTAAGGTGAATGAAATATATTACTTTGTTATAATAATGAATTTGGCCAGGGCAAGTTTTGCAACTTGCGAATATCCCAAGGTAAACTGAATCTCATTCTTCTATTCTTACAACTGAATGGACTTCTTTTTCTCTTATTTTTTTTTGTAAGCTCGGGTATATCCACTAGATATAACTTGATAAAGCTACAGGATGCGGACATAACTTGAAAGAAAGCAAAAAGATTGCTGATAAACATTTCATTTGTAACCATCTCCACTCCCAATTTCGATCATATTATTAACAAGTTACTAGGGCATTCAATTAACTGTCTAAAGCAACTAATCGTTTTTTTTTCAAATAAATAAGCCGGTTATCCGATTTAAGCCGGAATTATTAAAAAAAAACAATTTTAGCTACAGAAAAACCATTATTTCAGAACAAAACGAATATAGGGCATTTTTCTTACTTAAATATGAACTAATAAGATACATAAAAGACTAAATTAACTTTTTTTCTTCATTGTCCGCTCTTAATGTGCAGCATATGTACAGCTTATAAAGTTTATCTATACAAAGGTTTTTTTTATGATAACTACTTGTTAATCAATTGTTTAACCTAAATTTTCCAAGAGAGTAAGGATATGAGAATATGGCTAGGAAAGAACTAATAGTTAACAAATCGCTTTCGCCCCGTTATTTTAGGATTGGAATGTAAAGAGGGAATATTTAAATTTCAAAAACCCATGCCTTCGAATGCAAAAATGTGGCTCGTACAGGCTCTTGAATCTGTGAGATCCGTCACAGAAGCCAACGACGTTGAGCACTGCTCCACAGATCCGATATAGGAAAAGTTGTATAAAAGTCCATTGTACTTGAGGCAAAAAGAGGTTTTCAATAAACCCCTGTTAACCGTGCAAAATAAGCCGGTTTTCGGTTTTTCTTAATACAGACAATAAACCAGTTAACCGGTTTCAGTTTAAACTAGGTTAGAACTAGGGCATCCAATCCCGGGATCCCGTTAAATTTTCTGATCCCGAAATTCTGGGATTGAGAAATTTTGAGCAAATTCTCGAAATTTACACGAAATTGGCAAATTGAAGATTTCAAATTCCTCGGTGAGCTAAAAAAAAAAAAACGAGTTTCTGTGAGATTCTGGGAAAAAAGTATACCAAATCGGAGATTTCAAATTCCTCGGTGAGCTAAAAAAAAAACGAGTTTCTGTGAGATTCCGGGAAAAAGTATACCAAATCGGAGATTTCAAATTCTTTGGTGAGCTAAAAAAAAAAACGACTTTCCGGGAAAAAGTATAGCAAATTAAGGATTTCAAATTCCTCGGTGAGAAAATCTCAATCCCGGGATCCCGGGATTCAAAATAAATCAATCCCGAAATCCCGGGATTGGAAAAAGGCTTCGGGATTGGATACCCTAGTTAGAACCCCTACTTGTTACTATTACTAATTGAACTTACCTCAATTGTTTTACAACAACTGCTTGTTACTCAGATATTCAAACTCTCTTTGTTAAATAAAGAAAGAATAGAAGAATTCAAGTACTAGGTACACAGGACTAGTGGTTAGCTAATCGCTCTCCCAACAATTTGTTTTTAAGATCAGATGAGGGGGGGGAGGTATCCAGATATCACAAGCATTCATAAATTAATTGAAAAATCTATTTATAAAAGTGTCCATACTGGGATTTGGACGTGAACACTGCAATCTAAGCCAATGACATCGACCATTCAGCGAGTAGGCCAGTCATGAAATTTACCTATTGTTTTGTTCCTGCTATAAATAAATTTATGTTCAATATAATATTTCATCCCAGAATAACAAAATCAAAAAGAGTAAAAAAAAATTCAAGTCTGAAATGGTGTTGGTTTTAACAATTGCTTTCTTTTTAGATGTGATACTCCAAGATATGTGAATGATATACGATTTGTTTACTGGTATAAATGGCAAGAGAAGGCATTTTGCAGTAAAAACATGCTCGCGAATAGATCTTCTAATTACAAGGTTAGTAATTAATATAACATATCATAAATGTTCTGATTAAACGAAAGAAAAAACCATAATATGTGTACTGCTTTTATTTAATGTATGATATTGTAATCAATGTTTCTTAGTTTTTTTGTTGTTTCATGTAAAAAAAAAATAATCCTCCATTGAACGTGAAATTTTGCTTATTTTGACTATGTCCCCATGATTTACAAGTATTCATGAATCATGATGTCATTTGTTGAGGGAAGTCATGGTTTATTGATACATTAATTACTGCAGCATAGGTCCTCCAATCCCGGAATCAGTCCAATTTTGTAATCTCAAAATCCCGATTTGCTGTATTTGATCATTATTTTGACAATTTATTTACAAAAAATCAACGGTCTCTGTAAATAGAAACATTATTTAATTTAACTGTATGTGTATCAAATATCGTTTTTCAGCTTCTGGGATCGACAAGCAATATTAATATTATGCAACTATCATATTCCAATTTCAGATGATGGGATCGTCAAACAATTTCCAAGATAGTGTGGAATGGGATTCGAAAACAATAGGGCTTGTAATTGGTATTGCAGTTCTCAGTATAGCCGTTATCGGACTTGT
This sequence comes from Himalopsyche tibetana, assembly GCA_030503985.1. Lineage (NCBI taxonomy): Eukaryota > Metazoa > Arthropoda > Insecta > Trichoptera > Rhyacophilidae > Himalopsyche > Himalopsyche tibetana. The sequence goes on from JAPJYX010000022.1 coordinate 16,441,081, forward strand.
AATATATTTGATAAAAGGAAAACACAGACATGACATTACAATTCGTAGAATGATGATAAAAAAGCGTCAATCAATGTCGGACGCCCAGAAGTTAAATAAGAAAGGAGCCAGCAAACAAAATTATGCCCTTGTAGATGGGTGATTACAATAACCTAAGGAGAGCCGATACCGTGAATGGAATGCACGAAACATTTGACAAGTGTAAATTCAAAATGAAAACAATTCAAACAAAATCTTTACTACACGCAAAAATACGCATTTTTTAAAACGAAATGCTCTTCTGTCGGTATATTTTCAAATAAATTGGACAAATCTAGCACATTTAATAAATATACAGAATGGGAGTTTTTTTTTCTCCTAATAAAAATATTTCTGAGACCAGGCGTATCTCCAAAATTTGTAAAATATATTCATACTTCAAAACGAACTGGCGTAGGATAACTAAACGTATTGATCTCGCACGCATTGCTTGTCGTATTGTCAATATTGGCACGCTTTGTGTTCTATGAAGATAAGCAATAATAATTATTTTTCTGTTTTAGTTCTACTTCGACTATCGATTCTTTCAAGTCGAATTAGATTCTTCTGATTGTGTAATGGGGTAAAACAATACTCCATAATTAATCATATTGGTTTATTCCCAAAGATGCCACCTCATTATAATACAGCAAACATGAATGAATAATACTTGGATGGAGGTTTAAAAGTCACAATTTATTATGTACGATTTGTATAAACCAGGCATGGGCAACCTTTCCTAGGTCTGGGGCCAAATTATCATTCTGTCTCCGAGTCAAGGGCCGGACCAAATTATTAAACATAATAAAGTAAAATTAAATAAAATAAAACACGATGCTATTTCTTATATGGTGGTGATCATGAACTAGTAGAGTGGAGCCACTGCAAGCGCCCGTATTATCTCCATTATTTAATCCCTACCTGAAACTGAATTTTTTTCTCTAATACTTCGCCGAGATGCATCAGGGCCGGACAAAATAGCTCGGCGGGCCGGTGGTTGCCCATATATGGTATAAACCTTTCTGTAAAATACACATATGTTAACCTGTCATTACGCAAACCAATAAAGAATATTCGTGACAAACAGTGGCGGCTGGTGACAAAAATATTAGGGAGTGCAAAAAAAGATTTACCTAATTACAGTGGTGGCTCGTTCATATACACTGTGGAGCTGCAGCACCCCCAAGAAAATTTGATAGAAATGTAATTTTATTTACTTTTATTGTATCTTTAATATTATACGATTAACTATTTAAAATAGTGGCACGTATTTGCTGAGCGGGCGCCGATCGCTCCTCAGATGCATTGCTGTATATTGTGCTGATAGAATGTACAGTAATACATCGAAGGAGCGATGCGAGCGCTGCGCAGCGGCATTGCTCCTAGAATTTGGAGTGTCACTGTATGACGTGAAGTGTATAGACTGGAGGGGGAGGGGGTCTCGCCGTTTAGTCAGTGTCGCGCTGCAGCTCGGAGCAGCGTCGTTGGGTGAATTGGCTCATTTAGTGAATTTGCGCCCACGCAGTCGTGATCACTTTGCATTTTTACATACTCTTAACACCTCTTTGTAAGTGTTTTACGCCCTTAGTTTGCATGCCAAGCTTCTTATTTTTTGAATATAACATCATTATTGAAAATTATCCATGCTAATAACTTATGCAATGTTCTTGGAGAATTGACGCTCTTAAAATTTTTGATTACTACTCCAATGACAACTGCAGAACCTGAGTGTTGCTTTTCTACATTAAAAAGAATTAAAACTTTCCTTAGGAACACAACTAGTCAAGAAAAAATGACAGTTTTATCAATGCTTTCAATAGAGAAAGATATGATTCAAAAAATACCAAACTTTAACGAAAAGTTATAGAAAAATTTGTCAATAACAAAAATAGACGAATGGACTTTATTTGCAAATAGCTTTTTCTTTTAAGTGTTATTATTGTTGATATTTAAAAAAAAAATATAAGTAATATGGTCTTTTACTGAATTTTTAATCTACCCACAGAACCCCCAAATATCATACCTGCGAGCCGCCACTGCCTAATTACCTAAGATCAAAAATTATTCCTCCGCTTCTTAGATTATGAAAACACTTCGACAATGCGAACATCAACGTCCGAATTGACAATATCAACTTACTGTTTCTCTACAATCTTGTTATAGTATGTCTTAAGTAATATTTTTATTATGTGAGCTTGACACTAATGTTGATGTTTGGCATAGCTTAAACATTATTAGAACACAACTATTTTTGTTTGTAATGTATTGAAGCATTAAACCTTTGAGTGATGAGTTAATTTTTACTAAATTAGGCTTTTTTGTATATTTTGATTAGTTTTACCATTGATACACACAAAAATATAAAAACACTTTTTTTTGCTTGTTGGTCAGTCTGGGAAGAATATTGAATAATATTTTAGGTGGTAAATCTTTTTTTATAATTTTACAACGCATAATTAGAAATATAAATTTACAAACTCATTTTTACTTTTCAATATTTTTCAAGAAGCTATTACTTACGATTTGGGTCTAGATCTTTTTTTTCTTCTTTCTGTAAACATAACCCGCTCTACTGACATTGAATACAGGAAGGGAATCGCGGCGAAAATTAATTTTACGCTCAGTTTTGTACGGCTACTGACCTGCATACAAATATTCACCTTTTTACAAAATTGTTTTTCTCATTTGCAACCAATAATAAAAATAATTTGACTGCCAAAAATCATAGATATATATGTTCTTTATCCATCTGTGAAGAAATAATGACAATTCAATTAAAAGCATGAGAATGCCAAAGAATATTAGACAACACAACATTCTGCCGCACGTATGCGGCGATACTCCTCAAAGGGTTAAGATTCAATTGGCATATTTAACTCAAAAATGTGAGTTTTGATTCTAAGCGCTACATATAGCCACCGTCGTAACTCGCATTAAACTTCAGACAGGTGGTGCACGTCTCCACATTGATTCGAATTCAGTACAAACTAGCTGTAAGCCCGTTGCCCAGCAACGTGAGATTTTTGTTGCATTGTGTTTAATTTTATTTAGTTTAATTTAATTTAATTTAATTTAATTTAATTTAATTTAATTTAATTTAATTTAATTTAATTTAATTTAATTTAATTTAATTTAATTTAATTTAATTTAATTTAATTTAATTTAATTTAATTTAATTTAATTTAATTTAATTTAATTTAATTTAATTTAATTTAATTTAATTTAATTCAATTCAATTTAATTTAATTTAATTCAATTCAATTTAAATTAATTTAATTTAATTTAATTTAATTCAATTTAATTTAATTTAATTTAATTCAATTTAATTTAATTTAATTTAATTTAATTTTGTTTTGTTTTATTTTATTTTATTTAATTTTATTTCATTAACTATTAATTTTCAAGTACGCAAACAAATACATTTCGTAAAAGAAGAAAAAGACTCGAGGACATCAGTATGCACACATTTGTGAATAGTGAAAAGCGAGTGATTATTTTATCTATATATTAATAGCCGATAATGTCCGTTTGTTTGTTTGTTTGTTTGTCTGAGTGAGTGAGTGTAAGATGTCCTTGATTTCCCCTCCCCCTGCCCCTCCCCCTCCTCCTGCCAAGCCGCGCTGTCACTTTTTATTCATACTTAAGACATATTTTTCCAATATACACTGTTACTTATGATTTTCCTCGATTTCCTCTCCTCCTCCCCTTCCCCCTCACCAGCCACGATGTCGCCATTTTTTATTCCTACCTTTTCGATGACGTCATATATTATAATTTGATGAACCAAATTTGGTGTCATTAAAAATCTCTGAAAATCCCATACAAAAAATCAGCACCGTCAACCGAGATTTGAATTGTCGACCTTTGTATTACCAGCTGAGCTCTCTATCAACTGAGCTAACTAGGTTGTTACCCATAGTGATAAAAATTGACCATATAAATTAAACATTTGAAAACGGAACGATATTGAAAGTGACAGATTTTAGGCGTAGTTTCGAATCTTGACTCGAGCATTTTTTTTGGGTTTATAACATTATTTTTTTTTGAAAACTTTCTTTTTAAAACACAGTACATATTGATCGTATGAAAATAAATGCTATCAAAATAACAGAATTCGATTGACTAGCGAACTAAGTTTTTCAAAAATTCTATTTGGAGAATAAGTCAACATCTATATATTAATAGTCGATAAAATAATCACTTTTTACTTTTCACTTTTTACTTTTCACTTTTCACTTTTGATTCACTTTTCACAAATGTGTGCGTACTGATGTCCTCGGGTCTTTTTCTTCTTTTACGAAATGAAATTGTTAGCGTATTTGAAAATTAGTTGAATAAAATATATATATGTACTACGAAAAATGATTGTTAGCAAACTTGAACATTATTCCAAAAATTCAATAATTTGCAATTTAAAAACTGCAGGGCTGTCGATATATGCGCCGAGGTCGATTTATGGTACTATGAAAAATGATTGTCAGCAAACTTGAACATTATTCCAAAGATTTAATAATTTACGAAATTTCTGCGTCTACGAAAAATGGTTGTTAGCAAACTTCAACATTATTCCAAAAATTAAATAATTTACGAAATTTCTGCTACTACGAAAAATGGTTGTTAGCAAACTTAAACATTACTCCGAAAATTCAATAATTTACGAAATTTTTGCTACTACGAAAAATGACTGTTAGCAAACTTAAACATTATTCCAAAATATAATAATTTACGATATTTCTGCAACTACGAAAAATGGTTGTTAGCGAACTTAAACATTATTCCAAAAATTAAATAATTTACGACATTTCGGCTACTACGAAAAAGGGGTGTTAGCAAACTTAAACATTATTCCAAAAATTAAATATTTTACGAAATTTCTCCTACTACGAAAAATGATTGTTAGTAAACTTAAACATTATTCAAAAATTAAATAATTTACGACATTTTGGCTGCTACGAAAAATGGTTGTTATCAAACTTAAACATTATTCCAAAAATTCAATATTTTACGAAATTTCTGCTACTACGAAAAATGGTTGTTAGCAAACTTAAAAATTATTCCAAAAATTAAATAATTTACGAAATTTCTGCTACTACGAAAAATGGTTGTAAAACTTTAACATTATTTTTAAATATTATTAGTATAATGCAACAAAAATCTCACGTTGCTGGGCAACGGGCTTACAGCTAGTCGACTATTAATATATAGACTAGCTGTAAGCCCGTTGCCCAGCAACGTGAGATTTTTGTTGCATAATATTTTATTTTATTTTATTTTATTTTATTTTATTTTATTTTATTTTATTTTATTTTATTTTATTTTATTTTATTTTATTTTATTTTATTTTATTTTATTTTATTTTATTTTATTTTATATTATTTTATATTATTTTATTAAATTCGTATCCGCCTAGAATAGCAGAATAAGCATTAAAACATCGGAAAAATATCACTGAAATATGAAAATGAACTATAATGAAAATGTCGTCGAATGCAGATTTCATCCGCTAGATGGCAATTTTTCCTATATTCATTTGTTTCTGCTTCTTTTGCGTACGATTGACTTTTAAATAATTTGAAATTTAGAGTATGGACCAGAATAAAAAAAATCGATGATACGAAATGAAAACGAAAGAAAATCGGATAATATTGAAATAAGGTTATGTTTATAATTAGGTATGATAATTTTTTTGACAACATTATTACACTGTTTGCACGAACGTTGCTCTACTTTGAGATGCCACGTTATTACACTTGGAAAGCTACATCGAAGAAATTTTAACGTCGAAAGCAAGGCGATGCGGTTCCTGCTCATCCGAATGACTACTGATGCTCTTGGTCGCATGTACACAGTTCATCCGAAAAATGGCGAATGCTTCTACTTGCATGTCAACAGCTCAATTTGCTTGAAAATGATACTCATTGGGACATGACGATCGCTGAAGAAATTGTTTCTGAATCTCCATGTCAGATACGCACATTATTTTCTATCATTATTTTGACATGCTTCCCATCGAATCTCCGTGAACTGTGGAACAAGTACAAGGATGACATGTCCGAATACATTTTACATCGAATTCGTGTCAGTTTAGGGAATCCCGATCTCGAGATGAATGAAGAGATACATAACCAGGCTTTGCTTTCGATCGAAAACATGCGTTTCCTTATGTGCGGCAGTTTGTTAGTCAAGTTAGGAATGCCAACGCCAGATCGTGGAATGAACGACGCTTTCAATCGAGAATCGGAACGTGAACGTGAATATGATCGAGATGCATTGAACCAATCAGTTCGAACGAATGTACCACTGTTGAACCCTCAACAGAAGGAAATTTACGATTCGTTAATGAAGGTAATTGATGATGGAAATGGTGGCTTATTTTTCCTCGATGCGCCCGGTGGAGCTGGGAAGACATTCCTCATGTCATTGATTATAGTGACTGTTCGTGCAAGATCCGAAATTGCTGTAGCAGTTTCTTCTTCTGGCGGCCACGTTGATAGAAGGATGATGAACGGCTCATTCAGTGTTGAAATTGCCGTAAAATCTTTAAACCAGTGCTCCTCAACCTTTTATCTTCCACGGCACACCAACGTGTTCTTCAAAATTTCGCGGCACATCACAAGTAAAAATATGCATTATATACAGAAATAACATTAATTTGTGTTTATATATGATACATACCACAAAAGAACCATATGGATATTTTATTTCCATGTCCACTACCAATGTAGAGCACATAACTCTTTATGGAGATTATATTAAAAGAAAAGTTTCAGATTATTCAGATTTATTTACAAAAAAGAATCAGTCAAAAAGCTGCACCAAAGTAGAGAAAAGTCCGTAAGTTTCCCACTTCAGTTGAATTTTCAGCTTCGGCTGTTAAAATGTTTCTAACATTTAGCGGTTAAAGTGATACTAACAAACATTTTATCGATTTGGGTATTCTGTGTATGTAAGTCTGCGCAAGAATGTTTCGTGCACCTTGCGAAAATTCAGTTTTGTATTTTGAAATGTCTTTAAAGAAAACAAATGAATTATATCTTTATAAATATCATTACAAATATGTCTAAGCATGTATCCACATCTCAAATATAAATGGTTTTACATTTGATACAATTTTAAACAATTAATAATGAACTGAAATTGTTGTATTCATTGAATCAATCGAATTTTTGCAGTAGTAGCAGAACAGATGTCGTAAATTATTTTTTTTGGGACATCAGTACAGACACATTTTTAGTTTGTGAATTGTGGGTTGTGATTATTTGTGATAATTTTATCGACTATTAATATATAGATCAATGAATACAACAATTTGTTAATTCTACTACCTGGACTATTATCAGTTCATTATTAGTTATTAAAAATTGTATCAAATGTAAAACCATTTGTATTTGAGATGTGGATACATGCTTTGACATATTTGTAATGATATTTATAAAGATATAATTCATTTGTTTTCTCTAAAGACATTTTAAAAAACAAAACTGAATTTTCGCAAGGTGCACGAAACATTCTTGCGCAGACTTACATACACAGAATACCCAAATCGATAAAATGTTTGTTAGTAAACTAATGTAATTTCTGTATATTATAAATATTTTTACTTGTGATGTGCCGCGAAATTTTGAAGAACACGTTGGGGTGCCGTGGAAGATAAAAGGTTGAGGAGCACTGGTTTAAAGATTTTACGGCAATTTCAACACTGAATGAGCCGTTCGTCATCCTTCTTTCAACGTGGCCGCCAGAAGAATTTACGAAATTTCTGCTACTACGAAAAATGGTTGTTAGCAAACTTAAACATTATTCCAAAAATTCAATAATTTACTAAATTTTTGCTACTACGAAAAATGGTTGTTAGCAAACTTAAACATTATTTCAAAAATTCAATAATTTACGAAATTTCTGCTACTACGAAAAATGGTTGTTAGCAAACTTAAACTTTATTCCAAAAATTAAATAATTTACGAAATTTCTGCTACTACGAAAAATGGTTGTTAGCAAACTTAACATTATTGCAAAAATAAAATATTTTACGAAATTTCTGCTACTACGAAAAATGGTTGTTAGCAAACTTAAACATTATTCCAAAAATTCAATAATTTACAAAATTTCGGCTACTACGAAAAAAGGTTGTTAGCAAACTTAAATATTATTCTAAAAATTCAATAATTTACGAAATTTCTGCTACTAAGTAAAATGGTTGTTAGCAAACTTAAACATTATTCCATAAATTAAATAATTTACGATATTTCTGCTACTACGAAAAATGGTTGTTAGCAAACTTCGACATTACTCCAAAAATTAAATAATTTACGAAATTTCTGCTACTACGAAAAATGGTTGTTAGCAAACTTAAACATTATTCCAAAAATACAATAATTTATTAAATTTCTGCTACTACGAAAAATGGTTGTTAGCAAACTTAAACATTATTCCAAAAATTAAATAGTTTACGAAATTTCTGTTACTACGAAAAATGGTTGTTAGCAAACTTCAACATTATTCCAAAAATTCAATAATTTACGAAATTTCTGCTCCTACGAAAAATGGTTGTTAGCAAACTTAAACTTTATTCCAAAAATTCAATAATTTACGATATTTCGGCTACTACGAAAAATGGTTGTTAGCAAACTTAAACATTATTTCAAATATTAAATATTTTACGAAATGTCTACTCCTACGAAAATTAGTTGTTAGCAAACATGAACATTATTCTAAATATTAAATAATTTACGAAATTTCGGCTACTACAAAAATGGTTGTTAGCAAACTTAAACATTATTTCAAATATTAAATATTTTACAAAATTTCTACTCCTACGAAAAATGGTTGTTAGCAAACTTGAACATTATTCCAAATATTAAATAATTTACGAAATTTCTGCTACTACGAAAAATGGTTGTTAGCAAGCTTAAACTTTATTCCAAAAATTCAATAATTTACGAAATTTCTGCTACTACGAAAAATGGTTGTTAGCAAACTTAAACATTATTCCAAAAATTAAATAGTTTACGAAATTTCTGTTACTACGAAAAATGGTTGTTAGCAAACTTCAACATTATTCCAAAAATTCAATAATTTACGAAATTTCTGCTCCTACGAAAAATGGTTGTTAGCAAACTTAAACAGTATTTGAAAAATAAAATATTTTACGAAATTTCTGCTACTACGAAAAATGGTTGTTAGCAAACTGAAACATTATTCCAAAAATTAAATAATTTACGAAATTTCTGCTACTACGAAAAATGGTTGTTAGCAAGCTTAAACTTTATTCCAAAAATTCAATAATTTACGAAATTTCTGCTACTACGAAAAATGGTTGTTAGCAAACTTAAACATTATTCCAAAAATTAAATAGTTTACGAAATTTCTGTTACTACGAAAAATGGTTGTTAGCAAACTTCAACATTATTCCAAAAATTCAATAATTTACGAAATTTCTGCTCCTACGAAAAATGGTTGTTAGCAAACTTAAACTTTATTCCAAAAATTCAATAATTTACGATATTTCGGCTACTACGAAAAATGGTTGTTAGCAAACTTAAACATTATTTCAAATATTAAATATTTTACGAAATGTCTACTCCTACGAAAATTAGTTGTTAGCAAACATGAACATTATTCTAAATATTAAATAATTTACGAAATTTCGGCTACTACAAAAATGGTTGTTAGCAAACTTAAACATTATTTCAAATATTTTACAAAATTTCTACTCCTACGAAAAATGGTTGTTAGCAAACTTGAACATTATTCCAAATATTAAATAATTTACGAAATTTCTGCTTCTACGAAAAATGGTTGTTAGCAAACTTGAACATTATTCCAAAAATTCAATAATTTACGAAATTTCTGCTACGACGAAAAATGGTTGTTAGCAAACTTAAACATTATTCCAAAAATTAAATAATTTACGAAATTTCTGCTTCTACGAAAAATGGTTGTTAGCAAACTTGAACATTATTCCAAAAATTCAATAATTTACGAAATTTCTGCTACGACGAAAAATGGTTGTTAGTAAACTTAAACATTATTCCAAAAATTAAATAATTTACGAAATTTCGGCTACTACGAAAAATGGTTGTTAGCAAACTTAAACATTATTCCAAAAATTAAATAATTTACGAAATTTCTGCTACTACGAAAAATGGTTGTTAGTAAACTTAAACATTATTCCAAAAATTAAATAATTTACGAAATTTCGGCTTCTACGAAAAATGGTTGTTGGCAAACTTAAACTTTATTCCAAAAATTCAATAATTTACGAAATTTCTGCTTCTACGTAAAATGGTTGTTAGCAAACTTAAACATTATTCCAAATATTAAATAATTTACGAAATTTCGGCTACTACGAAAAATGGTTGTTAGCAAACTTAAACATTATTCCAAAAATTAAATAATTTACGAAATTTCTGCTACTACGAAAAATGGTTGTTAGTAAACTTAAACATTATTCCAAAAATTAAATAATTTACGAAATTTCGGCTTCTACGAAAAATGGTTGTTGGCAAACTTAAACTTTATTCCAAAAATTCAATAATTTACGATATTTCGGCTACTACGAAAAATGGTTGTTAGCAAACTTAAACATTATTTCAAATATTAAATATTTTACGAAATTTCTACTCCTACGAAAAATGGTTGTTAGCAAACATGAACATTATTCTAAATATTAAATAATTTACGAAATTTCGGCTACTACAAAAATGGTTGTTAGCAAACTTAAACATTATTTCAAATATTAAATATTTTACAAAATTTCTACTCCTACGAAAAATGGTTGTTAGCAAACTTGAACATTATTCCAAATATTAAATAATTTACGAAATTTCTGCTTCTACGAAAAATGGTTGTTAGCAAACATGAACATTATTCTAAATATTAAATAATTTACGAAATTTCGGCTACTACGAAAAATGGTTGTTAGCAAACTTGAACATTATTCCAAATATTAAATAATTTACGAAATTTCTGCTTCTACGAAAAATGGTTGTTAGCAAACTTGAACATTATTCCAAAAATTCAATAATTTACGAAATTTCTGCTACGACGAAAAATGGTTGTTAGTAAACTTAAACATTATTTCAAAAATTAAATAATTTACGAAATTTCGGCTACTACGAAAAATGGTTGTTAGCAAACTTAAACATTATTCCAAAAATTAAATAATTTACGAAATTTCTGCTACTACGAAAAATGGTTGTTAGTAAACTTAAACATTATTCCAAAAATTAAATAATTTACGAAATTTCGGCTACTACGAAAAATGGTTGTTAGCAAACTTAAATATTATTCCAAAAATTCAATAATTTACGAAATTTCTGCTACTACAAAAAATGGTTGTTAGCAAACTTAAACATTATTCCAAAAATTAAATAATTTACGAAATTTCGGCTACTACAAAAAATGGTTGTAAGCAAACTTAAACATTATTCCAAAAATTAAATAATTTACGAAATTTCGGCTTCTACGAAAAATGGTTGTTGGCAAACTTAAACTTTATTCCAAAAATTCAATAATTTACGAAATTTCTGCTTCTACGTAAAATGGTTGTTAGCAAACTTAAACATTATTCCAAATATTAAATAATTTACGAAATTTCTGCTTACTATAAAAATAAAATAAATAAAAATAAAATAAAATAAAATTTAATAAAATTAAATTAAATAAAATAAAATGAAATAAAATAAAATAACATAAAATAAAATAAAATACTATGCAACAAAAATCTCACGTTGCTGGGCAACGGGCCTACAGCTAGTATATTTTAATTTAAACATGCGATTATTTTTTTTATCAATTGTTTATTATTGACTACTTTTAACATCCAGGAAATCTTAAAAATTCAAAAAAAAATCTATGTTTTTTTAAAGATTTCTATTCTAATAAATATCGAAATTCCCACCCTTAGCTTTCATTGGGGCTGTAATTTGTCATGGCAAGAAATTATACTCTTTTAAAAATAAATTGGGTTTTTTTGATTATTCTAAAAACCTCAAACATCTTTTTTCAATTCATTTTTTTTTTTGGGTTTAAGGTCTGCAATTTTGGTGCCCATTATCGCCAAGTAAAAATATGCATAATATACAGAAATTACATTAGTTTGTGTTTATATATGATACATACCACAAAAGAACCATATGGATAAGATAATTTTTTTTTATTAAAATCTCTTTACTATTTTTATTTATGGACTGTCTTTTCACTTTGAAATCTAAAAAGATCTTTTTTTTTAAAATAACTACCCCCATAAAAGCTAAGAGTGGGAAATAAGATATTAATTGAAATAAAAAGCTTTAAAGAAAACATGGATTATTTCAATGCTTTTTAATGATCCCTGGAAGTCAAAAGTTATCAATAATTAATAATTGGTAAAAAAATAATTGTAAATTTAATTTAAACTAAAAAACATTTAATGAATACAACGAATTGTTAATTCGACTACCCTGGTTATCATAAGCTCATTATTAGCTGTTCCAAATGTTAAAAACGGTAAAAACACTTATATTTAAGATGTGGGTACATGCTTAGACAAATTTGTAATGATATTTATTAAGAAATAATTCATGTGTACTCTTAAACGATATTTTTAAATATAAAACTGAACTTTCGCAAGGTGCGCGAAACATTCTTGCGCAGACTGTACATATAACATATTCTTTCAACCAAAAAATAATTATTTCTGCTACTCTATGATAGTGTCATCAGAAATATTTTGTAGTATCGACCAAACTATTTGTTCGTCATTCACGCTTGCAACGCGGTCGCTGAAAGTTCTCAAATAAAAGCAAAGCTCGCTCGATCACCACTATGCCAATTTCACCTAGACAACAATACCAATCCAACGACCACAGCTATTCATCACCGACCCCCGATCCCGAACTTCTCACCCGCACGATCAACAACTGTACAAGCCAGCACTACCCAATACTACCGACCAAGCTTACAACAACACTCACAATGTCTGACGAAAACAATCCTACCGTAACGCTAGACGAACATTTCCTTACAACCGACCTGACCCCAGAGGAACAAAAGAAAGCATCGGATCCCATTACAATAAATGAGAAGACTCACCCGAACTCCATACTTTTCAAGATCTCGGACCTTCTCTTATCAGGGAAAGACGGAAAAGGCCTGATCTCCGCAGAGTCACTCCTCACACTTTACCAGCTGCTTTGTATGGCATTCGCGCCCTTCTCAGAAACAGAAACAGACGAAAAGGCTAACAATCTGAAAAAAATCCTAAAAGAAAAAAATGCACCGACTCCGGATCTAAACTGGGAGGACATGGCCTGCGCTGAGCCAGCCAACGAATCCTCGGACACGCAAAACTCCATAGCACGACCTCGAGCAAATAAACGCCTAAAAAGCAAACTGAGATCAGAAGAGCACAAAAAAAGCGGCAAAGAAAACCACCAAAAATCTACCAGATTCAGCTCTACCTACCGCTATACCGACACTTACTACCACTAAAACAAAAACAAAAGAAGTCCCAACAACTCCGATCTCCAAAAACACCCCTCAGCCACCCACTGCTACAAACAAAGGGGACAACACCGACAGAGACAACAACTCCGAAAAAACGCTTCCAATCATTATTCACCGCAAACGAGACTTCTCCATCCTAGAAAAGGACTTGAAGCTGGCTGGACTCTCAGGATTTTCTGCGACGGATCAGAAAGATTCCCTGAGAGTCAACACAGACAACAGCAACACCTACCGAAAAATCGTAGATTTTCTAGACCGACGCAACATCTCCTTCCACTGCTACACCCTCAGGGAAGACAAGACGTTCAGGATTGTACTGAAAGGAATCCCCGAGGAATTTGAGGACGCCGAAGTGGAAGACATGCTGCGCCAAGAGGGCAACCCGATAATCCGTGCACAGCGAATGAAGAAAGGCACAAGCAGGAAACCCATGGCCCTCATGCTATTAGATATAGAGCATACCGAAGAAGGGAAGAAAACCTTCGGTATCCGAAAACTCGGTAACTACAACGTTTCAGCGGAGCCGCTGAAACGAAAAACCGAAATTGGACAATGCCATAACTGTCAGATGTATGGGCACTCCCAGGCAGGATGCCACGCACCGCCGAAATGCGTAAAGTGCGGCATGAACCACCGCACGGACTCATGCAGCAAAAAGCGAGAGGACGGCCCAGCCACGTGTGCGAACTGCTCAGGACAGCACCCGGCGAACTACCGGGGCTGCCCCCGTCACCCGCAAGCGGGAAAACCTATACTGCGAGCCGAAAACTGGCCTGCACTCCCGACAAACACCGGCAAGATATACGCAGATAACACCGAACGAGCAACGAACCACAGCCGTCCAAACATGACATGGGCAGCCCGTGTCACCGAATCGACCCAGCTCCGACCTGCAACAAAAGTGAGTACAAAGCATTTCACTCTTTCCGTCCCACGCGAAGCCGCGCGCGAAAGAGCCCTGGATGAACTCGTAAGAGAGCTCCGGACTCGATCGAGCGCAGCCAAGCAACCCTCTCCCGCGTATGCGACTACTATATCCAGACCTCATCCCGAACCAACTATGGCTCACACTAAAACTAGACCCGCATCACTACAGATAGCGTTCTGGAACGCAAACGGTTCTTTACGTCACGACAAAATCGAAGTGCTAAATTTTCTTAGAACGCACGACATTGACGCATTACTCGTCAATGAAACGTTTTTGAAACCCGCGACACCGATTAACTTTCCGAATTACAGTACGCACCGGACCGACCGGATGCACGCGAAAGGCGGAGGAACCGCCATCGTAGTAAAATCCCTCACTGTGCTATTATCCAGAAGCCGCGACTAAATTCTTGCAAATTAGAATCAACCGCGATTTGCATTAACACAAAAAATGCAGGCAAAATACAACTAATATCAGTATATTGCCCTCCGACGCATCGAACAACATTGGCAGCATCAGACTTAAACGATCTGTTGTTGAATGATATCCCCGCTACCGTTATCGCTGGGGACTTTAACGCAAAACACTCAGCCTGGAATAGCCGCTTGACCACCGTCCGTGGTCGAGCCGTTTACAAATTTGCACTCGATAACAACGCCATCATTGCCGCTCCATCAGAGCTTACCTTATACCACCCTGCAACGAACACACATGATGTGCTCGATTTTGCAATATTAATAGCAATGTCGCATACACCGCAAATAAGAGTCGTTCACGAACTAAACTCAGACCACCGGCCGGTCCTTCTATTCTTAGCTGACCCACTTGACCCCCTTACTATCGTGTCGAAAAAAACCAGAGACAAAGTCTCCTGGGAAGAGTACAGCACTCACATCACTGATAACTTTCACAGCCCTGTCAGTCTCGCCAATCCGGCAGACATAGACAGCGCGATTGCCGGTCTGACGGATTCCATACGCGCCGCGAAAGAATTCGCCACGACCGAAGTCCCCGTGGAAGACCACAGACCCGATATTCCAATTAGAATTAAAAACCTAATTCAGGAAAAAAATCGAGCGGCTAAGGAATGGCGTCGACACGCCAATCCCACAGCAAGGACGCTCAAAAACTGTCTCACCGCGGAGATCAAAATCTAACTTCGTGAGCACAGAGACTCCTCCTACGGCAGTCACCTAAAAGGTATGGCCAAAGGTAGCAATCCATTCTGGACACTCAGCAAAGCAGTCAGACACAAAAAATGCCCCATTCAACCGCTCAACGGTCCGAATGGCCCGGTTTTCACAGCCGCGGAAAAAGCAGAAACTTTCGCGGAATCACTCGAGAAACAATTCTCTCCGAATGAATTTAATCAAAACGACCACGCGCTTAAAAAACGCATAGAAACAATAACCGCCAAATACACTAAAATCATTGAAGAGATCACAACATCTCCGTCCGCGTCATCCATCGAACCCGCAACCAAGGGCGAGATTGAATGCAGAATCAAATGCTTATCCAACCGTAAAGCCCCCGGCAACGATGAAATAAAGCACAATGCGCTGAAACATCTTCCCGAGAATGGTGTCAAAGCTTTAACATCGATCATAAACGCATGCTTAGCCATCCAACACTTTCCGCCCGCCTGGAAAGCCGCAGACATCATTTTAATCCCAAAACCGGGCAAACCACAACAGATTCCAGAAAATCACAGACCCATCAGCTTACTCCCGACTATGGGAAAGCTCTTGGAGCGTGTAGTTAAATCCAGACTGGAAGAGTTCGTGACGGAAAAGAAACTCATCCAGGATGAGCAACGCGGCTTCCGTCACAGACACTCCACCAACCACCAATTACTAAGAGTTGTTGAATTCATCTCCGCCGATGTTTCACCACTGGCCTGTTTCTCGACATAGCAAAAGCTTTCGATAAAGTCTGGCTAGAAGGTATGATAGTCAAGCTCTCCGAGGCCGGCCTCGAAAGTCCAATGTTAAAAATAATAAACTCATTCATGACAAACAGAACCTTCCGCGTTAAAGTTAACGGTGAAAAATCGACGACGCGTACGCCGACAGCCGGTGTACCTCAGGGGTCCACCTTATCGCCTCTGCTGTACAACCTTTTCACTCACGACATTCCAATACCCGACTTCATACCCGGGAGAAACGAAACAATCGTCGCGCAATATGCAGATGATACAGCGATCCTAGCACGTTCGCTAAACAGAAACAGAGCCACCGCACTTGTACAAAACGCAAGCGCGGACATTCTAGCCTGGTGCGCCAACTGGCGCATTCAAATACATCCCGAAAAAAACACTGCAATAACCTTCAGTCGCAGGCCAAATAGACACGATAAGAACATCAAATGCATCCGGATGCAAAACACAAACATCCCGTGGGCACGAACGGTAAAATACCTCGGCCTCACACTTGATTCGCGTTTAAACTTTAGCAGACACATATCTGTAAAAAAAAAACAGGCATCCCGAGTCACGGGTCAACTCTACCCAATGATCGGGCATAGAAGTAAACTTGCAATAAACAGCAAGCTACTCCTGTACACCGCGATTACACGTCCGATCATGACCTACGCATGCCCAATATGGGCATACGCAGGCATGCACCACATCCAGACGCTCCAGAAAATACAGAACAAATCACTTCGAATTATAACAGGCGCCCCCTGGTACGTTCGAAATACCACCTTACATAGAGACACCAACACAGACACCATATTCGAACACGTCATGAAACTGTCGAAGAAATTCTATAACGACATGACAGACCACCCAAACGACACTATCAAATCGCTACTAAACGATTACATAAAATACCCACACACCGACATAGCACGGCCAAGGAAGGTTCTCCTTCTCAAACCACCCTAATTACCCCACGACCCTTATCCACATGCTTGTACGCCACAAACCGGCGTAACCACCAGGATGAAAAAAAAAACAGCGAAAATCATAACTTTATAATATAAAATAGATAAGCATTTCCCCAAAAAAAACAATGCTGCTCGAGGTTATTGTATCACCCTACAGTGTCAACCAGTGTCAACCATCGCTTATTAAAAAAAAAAAAAAGAATTAAGCAAAATAACCACGATGACACCTTTATTTTTCTTTTATTTGTAATATATGTAATTTTATAATGTATCTATATCTATGTAATATGTAATCTTTAAAGTATGTAATATTGTCCCTATACTTTATAAAAAAAAATCTATATATACCACAGACCATCTTGTCTCATAAAAAAAAAAAAACAAACCAACCAACCAACCAACAAACAAACAAACAGGACCCAACACGAACAAGGGGAAAATAATACTCCCAACAACAGCCGAAAGGGCAATTGGAGCAATCCATAAGGCCCTACAACAAATCGTGATGACACCGATGATGACTATTTGTTTTTTTTCGTTTTTTAGAGATTCGCGCCGCAGCACACCCAGCATCGCCTCGCGGCACACCGCTTGCGGAGCACTGCTTTAAACGACTGAAAAACTGACATGCAAGATTGCGAAACACTCAGCAACGACCAAAGTTTTGGTAGCAAGTAAAATCATCACCTGGGATGAATGGACAATGGCGCACAAATGCGCATTGGAAGCATTCAATCAAACTATGAAATATCTGTGCAATGACTCAAGATGTTTTATAGGCGCAATGATTCTACTATCTGGCGATTTTCGCCAAACACTACCAGCCATTCCAAGATTGACCGCTGCCGATGAAATAAACGCTTACCTCAAATCACTACTCTGGCGCTATGTAAAGAAACTTCAGCTGACGACAATTATGCGAGTTGCATTGCTAAACGATCTATCTGCCGAAGATTTCTCCAAGCAATTGCTGACTATCGGTAACGGGCGTGTTCCTGTCGACGAGTCGAACGAATTGATTTTGTTTCCGCCGAATTTTCACGATTTCACTTCATGCAACAAAATGTTCCCGAACATTTATTGATTCTGAGGCGGTACGAAGTTCGTCGGGTCAGCTAGTAATAACCATAAAGTGTGTCACATAATAATTTTCTTTCATTTTCAAATATTTTTTTAATTAAGTAGAACTTGGAATGGAATTGTCAAACAATGAGAAAGCAAAATTCAGCATTTTATTTAATCTATATATCAAACCATTGAGAATTTTTTTAAGATGTAAAACCTCTACTCATATAAAAAGTTTTCGACATTCTAGAAACACGGAGTCGACTAATTTGTCATTTATCAGTGTTTGACCATGTTTGAATAGTTCTTGGAAATTTCAGACTCTGAACGTGAAAGGAAATTATTTATATGAATTCAACCCAACCAATCCACTGAAAAAGCTAAAAATATTGGATATTTCTTATAACCGGTTGGAGAAGGTGCCGGCGAAATTTAACAAGGAAATTCTACCATCGCTCGATGAGCTTTATTTAGACGGGAATCCATTACAAGAGTTGATATTTACCGGGGATATTGCCCTGCGGAAACTCTCTGCCAACAATCTTGATGAATTAGAAAGCTTGAATGAAACAAGAACGCCGACGGTTCTTCGATGCCAGGAGACGGTGCTTGTCTAGATATTATGATTTCACAATGTAAAAAATTGAAAACAATACCAGACAAAACTTTTCAAAATGTTTCTTTATGCTATGTGAGTATAAGCCTCTACTATGGTTATAGTTCTCAAAAACATATCTCTCTGCAATGCATTAACATTATTACAGTTTAATAACACCCAGCGCGTAGAGTTAATTCTCTATAGAAAAAAAGGTGTCAAAAGGCTGTGGTATATGCTTTTTTCGGAACTAATTACATTCCTTTGTCTTATATATTGTAATTAAATACATAACGCAAAACTGAGACAAATCATAGATGATTTATACTGCTTTAGTTGTAACACATTTAAGAATAAAAGATAGACTTTTTAAATCAATTTAAATAAAATAAAAAAATAGAAAGTGAAATTTTCATTTAATCAGCACATGTTCGAAATATCTGCTGAATAAAAAGACACTACTTGAAGAGTAAAATAGATAGCGATGTAGCCACCTCATAGCAGAGTCGTGTAATGCATAAGGACCCAGCGAAAAGGGGGACTACAATTTCTACTCAACAATCATCTCTTATTTTCTTCAAAATAAGAATTTTTGTAGGTTAATATTACAGAGGCAGACAACAGAAAGAATATAGTACAATACACAGTTTGTTGCTATGCGGTTAAAAAAAGAATAAATATCAGTATACTGCATTCTAAAGTAGAAATGTAAAGGTAAACCTCACGCTTAAGTGTCAACCCCTATTTTGATCCAAGCCCCTCATTTTATAATAAAATTACAATTATATTATCAATAAAAATAAGTAAGTTGGAAAATTGCTATATGTTTCGTTATTTTTCAACATACTTGAAGTTAAATATTAAAAAGACGACAATACTGTATTGTAAATAATTGATTTTTAACAAATATTTTTGCTGACGTAACAATTTTTCCTTTATATCAGAAAGAACTTTTCACCAAATTATATAAATTAAATATGCAGCTACTTACGACAAATCAATGTTTTCATATTATACAATACATTTTTTTTCGTAATATTGACCTTCGAATTACGATAGGTAAGTGATTATATATAGGTATTTACAAATAGCCATTAATTAACCAGCATTACACTTTG
This sequence comes from Himalopsyche tibetana, assembly GCA_030503985.1. Lineage (NCBI taxonomy): Eukaryota > Metazoa > Arthropoda > Insecta > Trichoptera > Rhyacophilidae > Himalopsyche > Himalopsyche tibetana. The sequence goes on from JAPJYX010000022.1 coordinate 16,461,182, forward strand.
ACCGATTTCTTATCATTGTTTGAAATTGAAAGTCTATCGGACGAAAACAATACAATTTGGTCGGCTGAAAATTTACAATTCGCATGTTACATTATCGTGTTAAAATGTTGGCGATTCATCACAATAGTTTCTTAAGATGAATACAACAAACGCCACTATCTAAACACAGGTTGTTCTAGTTTTCATTAACTCACTTTGTCCCAAGTTGTTTTTGAATTAATATAATATATTCAATCGATCTTCTCTTACATAGTAACAAACACTTTTATATATATTGTTCTTTATTATTTAAAGAAATTTATAGGCATGAATATACAGTTATCATTATTATTTTAACAATCAGTAAATAACAATCATTCCTCGCAGAAAAAACCCTCATGTTGAGATACCTGTATTGATAGGACATATGCGCCATATTTGAGAGCGGACTGTATTCCTTTTTTTGCCGTTTACGACTTTTTTTATTGTTTGTTACATTGTCAACTCCGACATGTTTGGGCTTGAATCCCAGTACGGACATTTTTATAAATTGATTGTCAGTCGATTTATTGATTTGTGGTTAAATACATGGATATGTGCAATGTCTACATTCTCCCTACAAAAAAAAACATTGGGTAGCGAGAACGATTAGTTGACTCCTACTATTACTAGCACCACTCTTCAACTATTACGATATTAAGAAGAATTTAAAAAAAAAACAACCTGTTGATGTAAAACAACGTATATTGTGATGCTCCGTTAGCTTCAAATTCGGAGACAAAAACACAATGTATTGACGATTCTGCGGTATATAATGATTTTCAATTACCAGCTTTATTTTAGAAACACCCTTATTTTGTTATCTTTCTAAACTCATTACTCGGGTAGTTAACATTCTCGATAAAGGTAAACTAATTATCAATAATAATAAACAATCGTAACATGTTTGTTATACCGTTGGCAGAATCACTATTATTTATTATCGTCACTTCAGTTTAGAAGTCCGCGCCGAACAAGAAAGTTTGTTAACTTATGAAGTGAAATTTCGACCAGTAGAATTTTAGTTTAATGTTATTGATAAGTTAACCAACAGTGTGAGTAAAAGTGTTTAAAGTGATTCCGTTCATCAGTGTCCAACGGTTTTGTTTAGTTCATCCAGGGATGTGGAGTCAATGTCGAAATCGGGCAACACTATTTTAACCATTTTTTCTTTGCGTACAAATCGGAAGACATATACATATAATGTGCCAATTTATGTGACTTTTTCTTTACCATGGAGCTGTAATCCGGGATTTCCGCCGCTCCTCAAATCATCCATTCAGTGAATGTCTGCAGTGTCCTACTTTATCTTATCTTCACAGCGAATCCTTGACCATTCTGTTCTCGTTTTCACCTCTAGCAGTCTTTCAAAGAGGAATTGAATTGGATTCCAAGTCTCCGGCACGGACATGTTTTACGAAAGTTGAGAGTTATGAATTGCGAAACAAGAAGTACAATGCATATGTAAAATTGATTCTCTACTTCCACGTTCATTCACAGGCCTGAATTTTACCCGAAGTAGTATTTTCCTTTCGAAACTGTGCTGCAACGCTTTTTTTTGTACTGCGTTCGCTTCCAATGTGGAGAATATAGATTACTTGTTACTCGAATACTTAATCTCTTTTTTTTCGAAGAGACAACTCTCTAACCCTTTCCTTATATTCCAGCGGACTAGGAGAACAAGGCTAGGACAAAACTAACAGTAAGCTAATCGCTCTCGTTAAGTTTTTAAGATTGAATGGGCGAGAGGCAATTTGAGACATCAACGACATTCGCACTTTCGCGTATAAATCGATAAATCAATTTATCAAGTTATTCGTACTGGGATTCATACATATGAGTACTTCAACCAAAGTAACGTGCAATAACGGGTAAGAAGTTAAATACTCAAGAAGAGTTCGACGATTTTGATCTCATCAAAATAATAAAACACTTAAAAGTGAAAAGAAATGTATTTTACTCACGTTTGGTAATCGATAGTTACTCGACTATATTGTTAAGGGGGTAAATTATTGCTACGTTAATTAAAATATATCAACTATCCATAGCAGTGAAGAATATTGAAATTTAAAAAAGACATTATGTTTGACCATAAAAAGAGTAGCAATTGTTCCACAATTTATTACATAATTAGGACAGGTTTAGTTCAGCGAGTAAGCGATTGAATAAATAAAATCAAGCCGTGTTCGATTGTATTTTATACATCAGTTTATATCGAACAGTCTCTGAGCGAAACCGATACCGATTGTATTTTTTATAAGTTAAGCATTACAGTCAATGCGCCAAATTTGATGAATTTCGATAATGATTAACGAATTCGATTCACATGTTCGAATGTTTTAAGCTATTTATAGATTTTTTGTCACAATCTAATGTTCGAATTATATGAAAATACAAAAAATACGGCTTAACTTGTTTATTCAAAAGATACGGTGTGTTACAAGTTATCAATCTGCATAACTTAAAACAGCCGGATTTTGAATTATTGCCTTTTGCCATTATGCCGACGACTTTTCCTCAAATCAACAATACAATGCAAAAAAAATATTACAATCAAACCTCAAAGTTTATGGAAAATAACGTTATTCATATGATATTATATAAAGACAGTGTGATAAATCTGTTTTTTCACACTTTTTGCGACAGATAACTAAAGACACATCTTTATATTTCGATTTTTTGAATACTTTTATTTTATTTACAGGATCTCGCATTCAAGTGATACTTTCAGGGCAATATTTTCCACAATACATCACAAGTATCCAATAAAATGGTATCTCTAAAATGCTTATCAGATCATAAATTCTGTTGAACAGTTACTTGGACACAGTACTGATATTGAACGATAACTATGAAGACATGTTATTTTCACATTAAAAAAATATAATTTGTAAGAAGTGAATGAATATAGAGTGTAAATACAAGTAATTAGTAAATAGTGAATTAATATAAATTGATCACACAAAATGTGTGGTGCCACAAAAATGTCGAAAGTGAAAAGTTTAACGAGATTATCGTTTGTATTAATAGTTCTATCGTGTAAAACTTTCGCTCAATCCGAAAACACTACACATGAAATCGAGACTGTTAATAGTTTTCGCGATGTCACAAGTAGTCCTGTAAACTTTCAAGAGATTAATTCTACCAACAGACCAATTGGTGAGAATATTAAAAACTCAAGCAATCCAGCCATTGATGAAGGGGATGTTACAAATATTAACAGCGGCAATGCTGTTACTCCAAGTTTCAATATCAGTCAAAATAGTCCGGATGATGATAGTAATGATCCAGGCAGAAAGAGTCCATCAGTGATTACGGACACGGTTGTTGAGATCTGTGACCTGTGTTTCTGCAATAAAACCGAATACCCGGATAAAACCCCATTTCTTGATATAGTCTGCTACAAGGTAGAAAAAGAACTGCGAACTTGGAAATTTTTTTGGCCTGTCAATATGAACAACTCCAATATTGAAGTCACTTTTCAGAACCTCGGTTGGACCAAAGTGCCAATGTAAGATTGTTTTTGATATTTATTTTATTAACTTAAAAAAAAACGGATTTATCATAATAAAAAAACACATCTACATCCAAAGTTGATTTACATCTCGAGAAAAAATATTTATTATTTCACAAATTTTATAATAAAAAAATAGAGCATACGAATCTTATCTAACATTTTCAAATGATTAAAAAAAAATAGTAAGCAAAAGTATTTCTTACTAAACTTGAATGATTTTTTTTGGTATGACTCAGTTTATAAAGTTTTCTAACATCATTGAAAATTACCCTATGTCAGGCATTTTTTTAAGGACCCCCATTATATATAGAAAATATCAGAAAACATTTATCAAATAAAAGCTTCTGAGGTCAGCAGCTTCTTTCCCCATTCGCCGAATTTATACCCAATCAGTTATTTTTCTTTATTTTCTTAAGTCACGTTGATTTTTTTTCACACATAATGGCTGAAAATATCAGGTCGGGTTGCGAACCGCCACAGTATAATATATTCATCAAGAGTTTGAAGCTCGCTGATTGAATAATAAAATCAGATGAGAATTCTAAAATGGTAGTTCTAATGAAACAAGATAATTATGACTGTGAAAATTGACGCTTTTTGCCAGTGTCGGTTCTCGGGAATTTTTTGAAACTTTAGTTTGAGAATCGTTATACTTTGAGAACTATCAATTAACAACATCATTTATGAATCGGTAAGGAATAAAAAAAGAATCTTTAAAAATCTTCCTTTTTTTTAAATAAAATATTACCATTGTACGGACTTGTGCAGATTTTAGTTTGCAAATAGTCGCAATTAATGCATAAAATGACTGACTTATTATATAATGAGTATAATTAATTATAATTATGTGTTTTTAATCGAAAAATAACTTTAAACCCGTTTTTATTGTTTTGTTTAAAAAAATGTCTTAAGATTGCTCTACTGTTCTTCATGGATAGAAATATGTTTTATTTAACAAATACCACAGTGCTACGGTCTCGGGTCGCGAAAATTTCCCGAGAGTTGAAAAAAGGCAAGGTTTCAGAATCCCTGTGTGACATATTGATGAATCTTGTAAATGAAAAAAACCTAGTGTAAAAAAACCAGCGTATCTCAAACTGTTATGAATATGTGCACTTGATTCCTAGTATAAAATATTTTCCATGTTGCTTATCCGAGTCCAAGGTGGTCGTATTTCTGATTATGTTGGTTAGTTTACATTTCCAATTTGAGCAATAACGTTTAGTTAAAGAAAGGTGTGGTAAAATATATTAATCAGAGATAACTGGACGATTGTTCTTTGTAAACACAATCAGTTGAGTTATCTTATCTAAGGCTTCATAACCAATGTAAATATACCAACTGATAAACCATATACGAAGGAAAAAGAGTTTAATTTAAATATAAAAGCTTATTTAATAAGTTTTTTTTTTATTTGACAACAAAACAAACCGTCAAATTTATTACAGAAACTTTACTGTCGGCATACGATTGATCTCGCTCTAAAAAAGAATTGATTTCAACTGATTTTTTAAATATAATTATGAAAAAAAAAACAATAAAATGGACTGCTCCTGTCTATGAATGTTACAAAATATTAGAAGGTTACTCCCTCCGAATTTAATTTTTGTTTATTATGTAGTCAGTGGCGGATTAAGCACACGAGAGGCCATAGGCGCAATAACATTTGGAGGTTCTGTTAACACTTGTTCTACGGATAACATAAGAACGTCAAAAAAATTCACGTAAAAAAATAAAAATATATAAAAATCTGAACAAAAAGTACACGGATTAAGCCCTTGTCGAGGTCCTTAGATTCAAAAGCCTCAAGCACGCGCCTCATTTGCTTATGTCAGTGATGCACAACCTTTACTTTTTAGCGGGCCGCATACAACAAATTATCGTGGGTTCGGGCCGCAAAGAAAAAAATGATTTAAAGTACGCTCAATCCTTTTTTATACAGAACATATGTACGTTCCATGTAAAACAACCTTAAAACCGTGTAAAAAAGATTAAGTGAATTTAGATAAATGAATAATAGGTTCCATTATATTATTTTGACTGTGTTATTTCGAAAATAAATAAGCCATGCAAAAATGGATAACGAGTACTTGCTTATTAAAAATCGTTTCATTGTGAAATATTTATGTTTCATTGATATGCAATTCATAAGTTAATGCATTCTTGGTATTTGTTAATTTTAAACTTTTTTTTTTAATTTGACATAATATTTGTAAGCCTGTTTCTATGAACCGATTTACTCTCCTTTATTGAAGAAAAAGCTCACGTACATTTATTAAATAAATGTTTTATGTGAAAAAATATGTTTGAGAAAAATATTTAAGGGCCGCCACAAAATTGAAAAAGGGCCGCGGTTTGTGCATCACCGGCTTATATAGTAATCCGCCACTGTATGTAGGTACAATGTTGGGAATTATTTTATTATTAAATATAAGTAATAAATAGGAAAGTTTTTCAACTTTTTTTAATATTTTTTAATATTTTAATATTTAAGACTACGGAGAAGTAGATGTGTGTATTTATCTTAATTATCTATTTGTATTATCATCAAACTAATAATATCACCTGGTGCTTGGGTTAAGCGAGTCACCACCAAATAGTCTTCTCCTTTGAAACAATTTGTTACATCGAAATGGGTGGAAGCAGCAGAGACAAATCATAAACGTAGTTCTCAGAACGTCAATAGAGAGCAAGATTTTATCGAATTTTTGTTCAACAATATTATAACCACATTTAAGCGAATCCTTGCAGAGCGAGTACCGTGTAAACAGTATAGTATTTTAGTTTATTAGAGATCATCTAAATTATACTTAAGAAAACAACAGTCTATAATGCAGCGGTAGGCTGCCAATACGTATACAAGGGGCTCGCTTAATCTCAAAGCAATTCTCGGTTTTCTGGGGAAGGAGTAAATTTTTTACATGCAATCGATTTGAATTTAATACACCTATAATCAGTGGTGTGCTGCTATAGGTTCGCACCGGCTCTGCCGATCCGGTTCGGAGAGCCGGTTCCTAAAATACTAAAATAGTTTATCATTCCTTAAATCATGTGTCAGAAGTCGATGACAGCAGATCATAGACGAATAAGACCCGTCACTGATAGTATATCCATAAATTATTGTGATTTTGGATCCGAAAATTCTCGGAAGAGCTAAAACAAAAAAACTTCCCGCGCTGACAATAATATCTGGGTTTTTGAAATTGACATGAAATTGTTCGAAAATCCCAAAATCGCCGACCAAGGTGCGAGCCGGTTGATAAAATTTTAGCAGCACACCACTCCCTATAATATATATATATTTTTTTAATATTTAAAAAATTACAGCTTACGCCAAAGCGTCCAATATTTTTAAGTTGAAAAATCATACGAGATATACTCGATGAGAAATTTTGAAAGTCACATGAGATAAACTCAAGGAGAATTGACTTCACAAATACCCATGTTTTAGATCTCAAATTAAAATTGGAAAAAATCCAATTTTGACATTGACCTTACCGGGAATCGAACCCAGACCCACCTGGTCGGTAAAGCAAGCTCTAACCAACTAGACTACAGCGAGCGATAATATGTAACAATATGCAATTTACCGTAAACTAATCAATGTAAATGGCTAAAAAATTACTACTGTAATAATAGATGTCAGAAATTGCAATTATGTACTAATTTGATCTGAGAATACTGTTTTCTCTTAAATTAACATGAGGCTCGCCGACCTTAGTAAAATTAAACAAGGAGCTCTCGCAAGTCCTTCATCCAGCCTGCTTCTGTCCTAATGCCAATCAATACATTGTCACAAGTAATATATAAAGGTTCGGTCTCAACTCTGCTTACTGTTGTTTTAATCAAGTTGAATTGTATGGATTATAAATCTATTCAAATAATTCAATTTCTTAGATAATGACGGTAGCCAAAAAAGTATTTAGCTGTAATAATACATATCGACTGTGGAAAGGAAAAAGGACGTAGCCCACAGTTTTTTCAAAACAGCTTTTTTCAATAATCACAATGTATCCAACTTGATACACGTTCTATCAAAGGATGTAAGCTGCAAATGCCGAATTAGTATCTAAAGTTAGCTTTTAAGTTTGAAAAAAGATGGGCTTGTGAAAATTAAAGCCATGAAAAAAGACTGAAAAAAAGGATTTTCCTAGACAATTTCTTAAAATAATATTTATTTATTGTTAAAAATTAAAATTACAGTGCATGACATAACAGCTGACGCCAATTCGCCATGTACTTGAAAAATATAATAAGACAAAATATAATAAAAAATCAAGAAATAAAATAGTAAAATTTTACAAACAGTTCACAAATACTATCACTAAAAATGTCCGCTTCTCTAGGCAATGCGTTGATCAATCGAACGGCCCTTGGAACTAGTGACTCATACCTCTTAATTGAGGTATAAGTATTTAAAAATAAAAGTTTTTGCTCATAGTTTCGCCCACGTAAGAATAAATTGGGAGCATGTAAATTAGTAGTCAGAGAATTTCACGATTATTTTAACTCGGCTCCGAAGGAGAAGAGAAAAATTCTTTAGGCTTGAAAACGACCTTCGAGCTTCAAGAGAGTGAAATGATAACATTCCTAAAAGAAATTTCGTGGGGTAGTATTCCTTTAAGGAATTAAATATTAGATTATGTCAATTAAACACCATTTTAGAAGTCTCCGTCCACTTTCAGGTTGTGTATATTTCATAATGTGCATATGGCCTAAAATCATCAAAACACGTTTTTTGTGCCTCCTGTAAAATTTTCTATGTGTGGGTTACGTCCTTTTTCCTTTCCACAGTCGATATTGTATTTATTTTTCCATCAATTTGAAAGCTAATATATGAGCCAATATTTAGAAAAATTAGAGAAATAATTGATTTTCTGATATTCGACTAATTATTTTTGAATTGAATCATAATATATTCTGTTTTTCAGACTACCGAGGAATAGAAAAATTGTCTCTGCTAGTTTCTATGACAACTTAATTGACAATATACATCCGAGGGCATTCGCAAACTTGGGCAATTTAATTTTCCTCGTATTAAAGAAGAATAATTTAAGAGAAATTATACCATTTACGTTTCATGGATTGAAGTATCTTGAGGAATTGGATCTATCGCAAAATAAGTTTCACAGCGTAGAACTGTTGAATTTCACCGAATTGATTGTGCTCAAAAAATTGTGGCTCCGTGAAAACGCACTAGAAGTCTTTCCCGAAAAAGCATTAAGTCACATTGCTACACTTGAATTTGTCGACTGCAGCCATAATGAAATTTATGACCTAACGAAAGAGAATACTGTAATCAGTAAACTAAAGACTTTGGATTTAAGTCACAATAAATTGACAAGAATTGTATCTACGAATTTCAAAGGTGGACATTCATTGTAAGTGTAATTAGATATTATCAACAGAATTGGAGTAGTCAAAAAAAGCTGACTCCGATGATTAAAATTACTTTCTGTTTTTCTTTTTTGAATAATGGATATGGTCGGATGTGTGATTTTTCTCTATTTTTATAAAATTTTACATTGAGAAACCTCTAAATCTGAAAAAAAATCCACAATCTTACCATTTGGCGGTAATATACCATTGGAAATAATAAGTATATTGTAATTTTTTGTACCTTACCTGTCCCTTGCACAGTAAAATAAAAATAATCCCATTTGTAATTTATGAAAACAATTAGAAGTTTAACATTGCTTTTAATTAACCCTCCAGAGACGAGAGCTTTTTTCCGATAAAAAAAATATTTTCTAAGCCATATTGAAGTCACGGATAACTTTTATTACTATCCAAAATTAAAAAAAAAAAAAAACGCAAAGTCGTTGTATAGAAACCCTGCATGACTATATGCGTACGGACAGTAGTAAGGACAAAAGTGACCGTATGGGCTTGCAAACATTCGGGGTTGAAATATAGCTAAACGTGATTTTTTTAAAAATATTTACAATTTGACCTCTTTAGATCAACATAATTTCAAAACAAATATATTAGCAAAATAACTGTAAATAATTTTATGTTTTTATAAAAAAATATCTAACAGTTTAAAAAAGTAAATTAAAAAAGACGGAAATTCAAAAAATCACATGTGCTTTTGGAGAACGTTCCTGTTCCTACGGCTGATGACTTACTGTAGTCCGTACCCTTCTTAACCAAATATGAGCAAAATCAACGATATTCAGGTAGAAAAAGTATGAATAGTGGGATCAATAGACAACGGTGTTTTGTGTGACCATATGGTGACGCTCGTCCTTGTAGGGTTAATAATCTTATGATAGAATTGGCTTAGCCCTTTGAGTGGTGAGTTAATTTTTTAAAGATTTTTCTGGTACATGCGAAGAACGTGTAAACCTAGTAAGTCACCCAGTGAAATAACAAAGTGACCAATTTTGGTTTCAGATTAAGTCAAATTTACTCAAATCTTTGTTTTTTGAGCCACTGTAAATTAAAGATGTATAATAATTTAATTCATTTTGTTTTCAGGGTAAAAATTGATCTTTCATCTAATATGATCATAAAAATTGAATCTAATGCATTCGACGACTGTACAAGTTTGATCGAATTGATGTTGTCAAACAATCAATTGAAGAGCATTCCGAGTTTGCCCGTCAGTATTCGATCTATCTTCTTACAATACAATAGTTTGCAAGATTGGATGAATATTCCAAAAGATGTAAAACGTTTGGATATATCTTATAATGAATTATCTAAAATGAGTGAAGAAAGTTATCAAAATTTAGAGGTATTATAAATATGACTATTTTCAATGTACATTTTACGTTAACATTAAAAACGATGAGCAAAAGAAGGGTGTCGCATATAAATTGTAGTCAAATGGTAAATGCTGTCAGTCGTTGGACTATGTCTTCTCGGTTGTGGCGTTTGTTATATTATACATTCAAATCTCACAGTCAAGTTTAATATGTGGATATTAAGCAGTAGAAGTAATTGCATGGAAATATAATGCAGAAATCAAAATTTTATCCAGCAAACTGTTGAGAAATCAATCAATGTCAGAAGTTTTCAACATAATAGAAACCTGTAGTTTATTAATTTATCATTTTATCAGTTTTTATCACGAGTGGCCATATTTAAATACTTCTTGTAAATTTTATAATATTGACGTGATGTTCAACTTTTATAATTAAAAAAATCAGTATTACCCAATATATACTATAAACAAGGTCATATGATTCCACAAAAACGTTGTGTATTTGAAGTTGATACAAAAATAGTCATTGCGTTCCAAAAATATATCGAAGTTTGTTGAAATATCCTTTATTTTTTCTATGAAATAATCGACAAAATATACATTTACGTATTTATTGAAAAAAACTTACAACATAAATATATATATCGATATAATAGATCATTCATTCGTCATCGCTATCACTTACAATTCTATATGTTTGACACTTTTTCGAGATCGGTTGTGAGTTTTCATCACCGGAGGACTCTTTTTAGGAGTATTTTTGGATTTAGCCTTTAAAATTTCTATAAAAAGCGATTGTCTGCTTTACGTATTTCGTGATAAGGGGCCAAAATGTTTTGTTATTCCCTCTTGAACTTCAAACTTCTTTTTTGAAACCTTGTTATGTAAAACGTGTTGTACAAAAATATGCCACAATTCATCAACCGTGTTGTATAAACTGTGTTATACGAGGCCAAAGTGTACACTACATACATATGAGAACTGTTAACCTTTTGCACTCCGAAGGATTTTCAAAAATCTAACCAGCAACCCCAAGCTATTTTAGGCGAAATTGCGAAAAATTATGTTTAAAGGTAATACATTGAAAAAAAAGGGTTAGAATAATTAAATAAAAAAGTGTTTTATTTACTAAGCCTTTTTATTGTGTACATCAATGATTCCCAAACTTATTATGCTCGTGGACCCCTTTCATAGCAAAAACCTGACCGTGGACCCCCGAGTGAAATAATAATGTTAATAACTTGAATGGTATTTTTTTTTCATGCCTGCTTACAATGTGGAGCAAATGTATCTTAACAGATGTTTTTCCGCGAGAACTGTTTGTTAGTCAGTCGCTCAAACTCTCTTTTTCAAAAAAAGGATAGGGATAGGATCCCTAGATAGAATAGGTATTGAGACAAATTTTTTTTCAGTAACAAAATATTTTTTGCGACACAACCTTTGAATGTAATATTTTATTCGACAGCCATAAGATTTTTTGCGACACATTTGGGATGCGATCAATATTCCAATTTGGGATGCGATCAACTTTCGCCGAGAGACAATATATTTTTCAACAGCCATCAGACTTTTCGCGACACATATTTGGGATGCGATCAATATTCCAATATGGGATGCTGTCGAAAAAAATATTGCATTCTGCATAACGCCGGGAATGGGTCGTCGACGACACTCGCAAAGAACATTCCAGGAAGCGTGCGAATGGATGATTCATCGCAAAACGAGAAATATATCTTTCCTGTGCCATTACCCAACATTCCAAATAAAAAAAAATCATTCAAATAGTTCGAATAATATTTTAAATGGCTATATCGGAGTTCAAAGGGTTAAGAAATAGTTTAAAAAATTTACCTTAATAAATATCAGAGGTTTTTGACATTTTAGAATTCTGGGTTTTATCGATTTGTCATTCATCAGTTTTTATCTTTGGTGGCATTATTTGCCATAAGGTGCCACTTGAAAGTTTCATAATGTCGACGTGAGGTTAAAAAATGAAGTGTGATACTTAACATATTTCTATAAATGTCTAGAGTTCTACTGTTTAATATTTTGGACAAAATTTCAGAATCTGAACATAAAAGGAAATCATTTATATGAATTTAACACAAAGCATCCATTCAACAAGTTGAAAAAATTGGATATTTCTTATAACCGGTTAGAGAAGGTGCCGGCAAATTTTGATAAGGCAATTCTACCATCGCTAGAAGAGCTGTATTTAGATGGGAATCCATTACGAGAGTTGATATTTACCGGGGATCTTGCCCTGCGGAAACTCTCTGCAAACAATCTTGATGAAATAGAAAGCTTAGATGAAACAAGTTTCAAAACTTTGACTAGACGTCCACTTCAAAATGCCAACGATTCTTCGATGCCAGGAGATGGTGCTTGTCTAGAAATCACGATTTCGCAATGTAAAAAACTGGAAACGATACCAGACAAAACTTTTAAAAATATTACCTTATGCTATGTGAGTATAATTTTTGTATACACAATATAAGAGATTAAAAAATCTTCTCACGGCTGAATAATAAAATATTATGGAAAAATCATAGAAATAATATTAATTTGTTAATACCGTAAGCTTTTTTCTATATTGGATGAATTCACCATTTTAGCCAAATCGAGATTGCTATGAGCAAACATAGTAAATATGCTTTATTTGCCGGCTGCCATCTAAACACATTTTTAGGGATACCATTCTTGCATTCATCAAAAGGCAATATGATTTTGGAATCAATTACATTCCATATGCCAAACTATTATAATTATACACGTAATTCAAAAAAGATTACAAGTGGATTATCTGGTATGCAATTGTTACGTTAGAAAAAAGTACGAGAAGTTTTAATCACTATACGCAAAATGTTTAGTCAGCCCGTTGACAATCAGAAATTGCATAATCGACTCCTACTGTAAATTCAATTGTGGATCACTCATTTACGTGGTTTAAAAAACCGTACTTCTTGGTTTTGTTATAAACTTTGTAGTAGATTTATAATCATCATATTTAATAAATGCATTTAAAAAATAATGTTCACTTCTCTAAAAACCTTTTTGGTTGATTAATTAATCCACCTTTTTGACATAACATGAATATTCAATACAATTTGAGTGATGTTAGATTTTGGCAGGCTGGCGTAGTTGTGAATTAATTTAAAACAGCGTTGTTGTCTTATACTTTCCAGTCGTTTGAACTGCTGTGTTTAAAATTTTGTTTGAATAATTATTGACTAAAAGGTGAGTAATATTATGTCATAATATAACATTTCATTTACAATGGCACAAACACCTATTTTTCTAATATTAAATAAAATTTTAATATTATCCATTTACAGCTTGACTTAAGTTTCAACAGTTTGAGAACACTCTCCAAAGATGTTGCAGAATGGCCAAGGATATCGAAAGGAGTCAATTTACAAGGAAACCCTTGGGATTGTGACTGTCATTTACAATGGTTTCTTGATGATTTATTACAAATCTTGGTTGATAAATATTCGCAATTACTCTATGAATTAAGGTGAATGAAATATATTACTTTGTTATAATAATGAATTTGGCCAGGGCAAGTTTTGCAACTTGCGAATATCCCAAGGTAAACTGAATCTCATTCTTCTATTCTTACAACTGAATGGACTTCTTTTTCTCTTATTTTTTTTTGTAAGCTCGGGTATATCCACTAGATATAACTTGATAAAGCTACAGGATGCGGACATAACTTGAAAGAAAGCAAAAAGATTGCTGATAAACATTTCATTTGTAACCATCTCCACTCCCAATTTCGATCATATTATTAACAAGTTACTAGGGCATTCAATTAACTGTCTAAAGCAACTAATCGTTTTTTTTCAAATAAATAAGCCGGTTATCCGATTTAAGCCGGAATTATTAAAAAAAAACAATTTTAGCTACAGAAAAACCATTATTTCAGAACAAAACGAATATAGGGCATTTTTCTTACTTAAATATGAACTAATAAGATACATAAAAGACTAAATTAACTTTTTTTCTTCATTGTCCGCTCTTAATGTGCAGCATATGTACAGCTTATAAAGTTTATCTATACAAAGGTTTTTTTTATGATAACTACTTGTTAATCAATTGTTTAACCTAAATTTTCCAAGAGAGTAAGGATATGAGAATATGGCTAGGAAAGAACTAATAGTTAACAAATCGCTTTCGCCCCGTTATTTTAGGATTGGAATGTAAAGAGGGAATATTTAAATTTCAAAAACCCATGCCTTCGAATGCAAAAATGTGGCTCGTACAGGCTCTTGAATCTGTGAGATCCGTCACAGAAGCCAACGACGTTGAGCACTGCTCCACAGATCCGATATAGGAAAAGTTGTATAAAAGTCCATTGTACTTGAGGCAAAAAGAGGTTTTCAATAAACCCCTGTTAACCGTGCAAAATAAGCCGGTTTTCGGTTTTTCTTAATACAGACAATAAACCAGTTAACCGGTTTCAGTTTAAACTAGGTTAGAACTAGGGCATCCAATCCCGGGATCCCGTTAAATTTTCTGATCCCGAAATTCTGGGATTGAGAAATTTTGAGCAAATTCTCGAAATTTACACGAAATTGGCAAATTGAAGATTTCAAATTCCTCGGTGAGCTAAAAAAAAAAAACGAGTTTCTGTGAGATTCTGGGAAAAAAGTATACCAAATCGGAGATTTCAAATTCCTCGGTGAGCTAAAAAAAAAACGAGTTTCTGTGAGATTCCGGGAAAAAGTATACCAAATCGGAGATTTCAAATTCTTCGGTGAGCTAAAAAAAAAAAACGACTTTCCGGGAAAAAGTATAGCAAATTAAGGCTTTCAAATTCCTCGGTGAGAAAATCTCGCTAGGAAAGAACTAATAGTTAACAAATCGCTTTCGCCCCGTTATTTTAGGATTGGAATGTAAAGAGCGAATATTTAAATTTCAAAAACCCATGCCTTCGAATGCAAAAATGTGTGCTCGTACAGGCTCGTGAATCTGTGAGATCCGTCACAGAAGCCAACGACGTTGAGCACTGCTCCACAGATCCGATATAGGAAAAGTTGTATAAAAGTCCATTGTACTTGAGGCAAAAAGAGGTTTTCAATAAACCCCTGTTAACCGTGCAAAATAAGCCGGTTTTCGGTTTTTCTTAATACAGACAATAAACCAGTTAACCGGTTTCAGTTTAAACTAGGTTAGAACCCCTACTTGTTACTATTACTAATTGAGCTTACCTTAATTGTTTTACAACAACTGCTTGTTACTCAGATATTCAAACTCTCTTTGTTGAATAAAGAAAGAATAGAAGAATTCAGGTACTAGGTACACAGGACTAGTGGTTAGCTAATCGCTCTCCCTACAATTTGTTTTTAAGATCAGATGAGGGGGGGAGGTATCCAGATATCACAAGCATTCATAAATTAATTGAAAAATCTATTTATAAAAGTGTCCATACTGGGATTTGGACGTGAACACTGCAATCTAAGCCAATGACATCGACCACTCAGCGAGTAGGCCAGTCATGGAATTTACCTATTGTTTTGTTCTATACAATATTTCATCCCAGAATAACCAAATCAAAAAGAGTAAAAAAAAATTCAAGTCTGAAATATTGTTGGTTTTAACAATTGCTTTCTTTTTAGATGTGATACTCCAAGATATGTGAATGGTATACGATTTGTTTACTGGTATAAATGGCAAGAGAAGGCATTTTGCAGTAAAAACATGCTCGCGAATAGATCTTCTAATTACAAGGTTAGTAATTAATATAACATATCATAAATGCTCTGATTAAACGAAAGAAAAAACCATATTATATGTACTGCTTTTATTTAATGTATGATATTGTAATCAATGTTTCTTAGTTTTTTTGTTGTTTCATGTGAAAAAAAAATAATCCTCCATTGAACGTGAAATTTTGCTTATTTTGACTATGTCCCCATGATTTACCAGTATGTATTCATGAATCATGATGTCATTTGTTGAGGGAAGTCATGGTTTATTGATACATTAATTACTGCAGCATAGGTCCTCCAATCCCGGAATCAGTCCAATTTTGTAATCTCAAAATCCCGATTTTCTGTATTTGATCATTATTTTGACAATTTATTTACAAAAAATCAACGGTCTCTGTAAATAGAAACATTATTTAATTTAACTGTTTGTGTATCAAATATCGTTTTTCAGCTTCTGGGATCGACAAGCAATATTAATATTATGCAACTATCATATTCCAATTTCAGATGATGGGATCGTCAAACAATTTCCAAGAGAGTGTGGAATGGAATTCGAAAACAATATGGCTTGTAATTGGTATTGCAGTTCTCAGTATAGCCGCTATCGGACTTGTAATATATTTGATAAATGGAAAATACAGACATGACATTACAATTCGTAGAATGATGATAAAAAAGCGTCAATCAATGTCGGACGCCCAGAAGTTAAATAAGAAAGGAGCCAGCAAAGAAAATTATGCCCTTGTAGATGGGTGATAACAATAACATAAGGAGAGCCGATACCGTGAATGGAATGCACGAAACATTTGACAAGTGTAAATTCAAAACGAAAACAATTCAAACAAAATCTTTACTACACGCAAAAATACGCATTTTTTAAAACGAAATGCTCTTCTGTCGGTATATTTTCAAATAAATTGGACAAATCTAGCACATTTAATAAATACTAGCTGTAAGCCCGTTGCCCAGCAACGTGAGATTTTTGTTGCATAGTATTTAATTTTATTTAATTTAATTTTATTTAATTTAATTTAATTTAATTTAATTTTATTTTATTTTATTTTATTTTATTTAATTTTATTTAATTTAATTTAATTTTATTTAATTTTATTTTATTTAATTTAATTTAATTTTATTTTATTTTATTTTATTTTATTTTATTTTATTTTATTTTATTTTATTTTATTTTATTTTATTTTATTTTATTTTATTTTATTTTATTTTATTTTATTTTATTTTATTTTATTTTATTTTATTTTATTTTATTTCATTTTATTTTATTTTATTTTTATTTATTTTATTTTATTTTTATAGTTAGCAGAAATTTCGTAAATTATTTAATTTTTGGAATAATGTTTATGTTTGCTAACAACCATTTTTCGTAGTAGCCGAAATTTCGTAAATTATTTAATTTTTGGAATAATGTTTAAGTTTGCTAACAACCATTTTTCGTAGTAGCAGAAATTTCGTCAAATATTTAATTTTTGGAATAATGTTTAAGTTTGCTAACAACCATTTTTCGTAGAAGCATAAATTTCGTAAAATATTCAATTTTTGGAATAATGTTTAAGTTTGCTTACAACCATTTTTCGTAGTAGCAGAAATTTCGTAAATTAATGAATTTTTGGAATAATGTTTAAGTTTGCTAACAACCATTTTTCGTAGTAGCAGAAATTTTGTAAATTATTGAATTTTTGGAATAATGTTCAAGTTTGCTAACAACCATTTTTCGTAGAAGCAGAAATTTCGTAAATTATTTAATATTTGGAATAATGTTCAAGTTTGCTAACAACCATTTTTCGTAGGAGCAGAAATTTCGTAAATTATGTAATATTTGGAATAATGTTCAAGTTTGCTAACAACCATTTTTCGTAGTAGCATAAATTTCGTAAAATATTTAATTTTTGGAATAATTTTTAAGTTTGCTAACAACCATTTTTCGTAGTAGCATAAATTTCGTAAAATATTCAATTTTTGGAATTAAGTTTAAGTTTGCTAACAACCATTTTTCGTAGGAGCAGAAATTTCGTAAATTATTTGATATTTGGAATAATGTTCAAGTTTGCTAACAACCATTTTTCGTAGTAGCAGAAATTTCGTAAATTATTGAATTTTTGGAATAATGTTCAAGTTTGCTAACAACTATTTTTCGTAAGAGCAGAAATTTCGTAAATTATTTAATATTTGGAATAATGTTCAAGTTTGCTAACAACCATTTTTCGTAGGAGCAGAAATTTTGTAAATTACTTAATTTTTGGAATAATGTTTAAGTTTGCCAACAATTATTTTTCGGATTTTAAATTATTTAACAATTATTTCCAATAAAAATCAAAAGATCAAATCCAATTTTTCAATAAAAAATCAGTTGCACATTTTGTCCAAGTGTATGAAAAAAGCAAAATATTATTCTATGATATATCCATATCATAATTTGAATATTCTTAATGTATTAAAGAATTCTAACAGATTTTCAAGGTCAGACGTGAAAAGATTCATCATTACGATTCAATTGATCAAATCCGCTCCAAAAAATATTAGTCTCACATCGACTCACACGATCAAACGATTCATTTCGATAGCCCTATAATCATAGTTTGCAATAGTCGAATTAAAGTCTTTGATTATTCGAATATTATGATCTATGATGATACTATACTTTAGCTCTACACCAAGAAATATCTAATTTTCAAACGTGGCGATATCAGAACATTCACGTGCTGTTTAAAATAAGCCGCTTCCATTGGATAGAACAAAATTTCAAAAATGTGCTGTCCAAAATAAATCGTCATCATTGGTCTGTACCTTACTGCGGACGTTTTACAAACATTATCGGCTATTAATATATAGATACAGAATGGGAGTTTTTTTTCTCCTAATAAAAAGATTTCTGAGACCAGGCGTATCTCCAAAATTTGTAAAATATATTCATACTTCAAAACGAACTGGCGTAGGATAACTAAACGTATTGATCTCGCACGCATTGCTTGTCGTATTGTCAATAATGGCACGCTTTGAAGATAAGCAATAAGAATTATTGTTCTGTTTTAGTTCTACTTCGACTATCAATTCTTTCAAGTCGTATTAGAGTCTTCTGTTTGTGTAATGGGGTAAAATAATACTCCATAATTAATCATATTGATTTATTCCTAAAGATGCCACTTCATTATAATACAGCAAACATGAATAAATAATACTTGGATGGAGGTTTAAATGTCACAATTTATTATGTACGATTTGTATAAACCAGGCATGGGCAACCTTTCCTAGGTCTGGGGCCAAATTATCATTCTGTCTCCGAGTCAAGGGCCGGACCAAATTATTAAACATAATAAAGTAATATTAAATAAAATAAAACACGATGCTATTTCTTATATGGTGGTGATCATGAACTAGTAGAGTGGAGCCACTGCAAGCGCTCGTATGATCTCCATTATTTAATCCTTCTCTGAAACTGAATTTCTTTCTCTAATACTTCGCCGAGATGCATCAGGGCCGGACAAAATAGCTCGGCGGGCCTGATCGGTGGTTGCCCGCATATGGTATAAACCTTTCTGTAAAATACACATATGTCAACCTGTCATTACGCAAACCAATAAAGAATATTCGTGACAAACAGTGGTGGCTGGTGACAAAAATATTAGGGAGTGCAAAAAAAGATTTACCTAATTACAGTGGTGGCTCGTTCATATACACTGTGGAGCTGCAGCACCCCCAAGAAAATTTGATAGAAATGTATTTTTATTTACTTTTATTGTATCTATAATATTATACGATTAACTATTTAAAATAGTGGCACGTATTTGCTGAGCGGGCGCCGATCGCTCCTCAGATGCATTACTGTATATTGTGCTGATAGAATGTACAGTAATACATCGAAGGAGCGATGCGAGCGCTGCGCAGCGGCATTGCTCCTAGAATTTGGAGTGTCACTGTATGACGTGAAGTGTATAGACTGGAGGGGGAGGGGGTCTCGCCGTTTAGTCAGTGTCGCGCTGCAGCTCGGAGCAGCGTCGTTGGGTGAATTGGCTCATTTAGTGAATTTGCGCCCACGCAGTCGTGATCACTTTGCATTTTTACATACTCTTAACACCTCTTTGTAAGTGTTTTACGCCCTTAGTTTGCATGCCAAGCTTCTTATTTTTTGAATATAACATCATTATTGAAAATTATCCATGCTAATAACTTATGCGATGTTCTTGGAGAATTGACGCTCTTAAAATTTTTGATTACTACTCCAATGACAACTGCAGAACCTGAGTGTTGCTTTTCTACATTAAAAAGAATTAAAACTTTCCTTAGGAACACAACTAGTCAAGAAAAAATGACAGTTTTATCAATGCTTTCAATAGAGAAAGATATGATTCAAAAAATACCAAACTTTAACGAAAAGTTATAGAAAAATTTGTCAATAACAAAAATAGACGAATGGACTTTATTTGCAAATAGCTTTTTCTTTTAAGTGTTATTATTGTTGATATTTAAAAAAAAAATATAAGTAATATGGTCTTTTACTGAATTTTTAATCTACCTACAGCACCCCCAAATATCATACCTGCGAGCCGCCACTGCCTAATTACCTAAGATCAAAAATTAATCCTCCGCTTTTTAGATTATGAAAACACTTCGACAATGCGAACATCAACGTCCGAATTGACAATATCAACTTACTGTTTCTCTACAATCTTGTTATAGTATGTCTTGAGTAATATTTTTATTATGTGAGCTCGACACTAATGTTGATGTTTGGCAGTGGCTTAAACATTATTAGAACACAACTATTTTTGTTTGTAATGTATTGAAGCATTAACCCTTTGAGTGATGAGTTGATTTTTACTAAATTAGGCTTTTTGTATATTTTGATTAGTTTTACCATTGATACACACAAAAATATAAAAACACTTTTTTTTGCTTGTTGGTCAGTCTGGGAAGAATATTGAATAATATTTTAGGTGGTAAATCTTTTTTTATAATTTTACAACGCATAATTAGAAATATAAATTTACCAACTCATTTTTACTTTTCAATAATTTTCAAGAAGCTATTACTTCCGATTTGGGTCTAGATCTTTTTTTGCTTCTTTCTGTAAACATAACCCGCTCTACTGACATTGAATCCAGGAAGGGAATCGCGCCGAAAATTAATTTTACGCTCAGTTTTGTACGGCTACTGACCTGCATACAAATATTCATCGTTTACAAAATTGTTTTGCTCATTCGCAACCAATAATAAAAATAATGTGACTGCCAAAAATCATAGATATATATGTTCTTTATCCATCTGTGAAGAAATAATGACAATTCAATTAAAAGCATGAGAATGCCAATGAATATTATACAACACAACATTCTGCCGCACGTATGCGGCGATACTCCTCAAAAGGTTAAGATTCAATTGGCATATTTAACTCAAAAATGCAAAATGTGAGTTTTAATTCTAAGCACTACATATAGCCACCGCCTTAACTCGCATTAAACTTCAGACAGGTGGTGCACCAGGTCTCCACCAGAGATAATAGTCTCCACATCGATTCGAATTCAGTACAAATATTTCACAGCAACGTGTGAGTCACCTGAAATCACTTAGCAAGTTTGGATCAAGATATGTATATTGATACGATACGGTACTTTGGCGTGATTTGTACTTGCATTTCCTTATACGGTTGTTAGCAAAGCTTGGTAGGTATAATGAGGAAGAGAGAAAGAACAATCACATCATTTTTCGATTTTTCAAGGTCAAATGGATAGATTCGCCAATGTTATCAAATAGTAAGAATTAAGCAATCCGCGAGAAATTCTCGCGGATTAGTCAGGTGCACAGAAACCCCACTGCTTTGTAAGTAAGTGAGTGGACGCACAAAGCCAAATAAAAAGATCCTTTCTCGCTCGCGAGCGGTGCTCAACCAAAGTAACGGAAGGAAAGAAAATTTGGATCTTTTATTTGATGGCTTAAAGACCATATGCCCCACATCATTACCCAGCGAAGGGCATTTTCGATATCAGGAAATTTTGCTACAAAATGATCAGTGGACGCTTTGCGTTTTCTTAAATCATATTTTCTGAAGAGTAACACCAAATAATTTCTTGTTGTGTATTATTATGTATATAAATAAACAACATAAAAACATTGAACTTTTTTTTCGCAGTTGTAATTGAATTTGTCACCTGTGTGGTCGAGTGGTCAACGGTGTTGGCTTCGGCTACAGAGGGCCCGGGTTCAAATCCCGGTACGGACAGTTTTATAAATTGATTTTTCAATCGATTTATGAATTTCTGTTCAAAGGCATGGATGTATGTGATGTCTTTAATTTCCCCCTCTCACCTTTCCTATCCTATGAACGGGGCGTATCGACAGCGATTAGCTTACCACTAATCCTGTCCTAGCCCAATCCTTCTATCCCTACTCTCTTTGGAAAAAGAGAGGTTGAGCAACTGAGTAACAAGCAGTTCTCGTAGAAACACTTCTGTTGAGATAAACTCCATTAGGAGTCCATATGCTCCACATTGGGAGCGGACTTGGTTAAAAAAAAAAATTGAATTTTGATTGAATTATCCATTTTTTGTAAAACTATATTGACATTCGAAAACCGGTTTTTTCAAAAGTCAGTTTTTGTATAAGGCCTACCTTGAACTTCAGGATCGTTATCACACTCATTATCTTAAGAACATTCTACAGTGTACCAGCCATACTCAACCTTTTTTCCTCTGGGCCGCATTCCGATTTTTGCTACTCTACGTGGGCCGCAAAATATTTACAGTAAACTGCAAATATAGCACATACTATACTGCACACATATGTATGTATAATGATTTCATAATATTTATTTTTTATTTTATGTGAATATATAGATATGTATACAATTATGTATTCATGTATTTTTCATAGTAAAAAATAGCAATGAACAACAAATAAAAAATACGTAAAAAATACATAAAAATACCAATGTATCCAAAGTATTAAAACGTTTACTTAAAAATGAATGTGAATTTTGATATTGAGTCAAACTTTTAACTATGGTTGGTCAAATATTTGAGTCAAACTTTTAACTATGATGAAATGTTCTTTTTTCAGAGGTTTATAAGAAACAAGTGTTTTTTTTTTAAGTACATCGATACTACAAATCATTTATTAGTTCAAATTATTTCAGTGACGAAAATTGACTGATCTTGATTGTTTTGATAAAATATTTTTTACTTATTTAAATTACTAAATTAAAGACAACGAACAAATAAATTTAACAAAGTACATACGTAATTACAACTTACGAAGTGATTTATATAGGAAAACTCTTTTCATATCACACACATTAATTTGCTCTTTAAATTATAATTTAAATTAATTAAATCTATATCACGAAATCTTAAGTGAGAAAATTAGTGTTTCTTCAGTCTCTGCTAGTCACGCCACCGAAAATGGCAGTACCCAACCCTAACCACACGAAACACTACTAAATTAAAGATCATACAATGGTAAAATACTCAACAAGGTTAGATTGATGATTTTCATCCCTTCAAATGATAAAATATATTTAAGTGAAAAGAATTATATTTTACTCACTTTTGGAAGTTGGTAGTTACTCGAGAGGAAAACTATTGTTACGTATCAAACAAATCACAAAGCATGGTGACACAAATAAAAGGCATTATGTTTGTCAATAAATAGTAGATGTGTAGTAATTGTTCCACAATTTACTATAAAATCAAGACAGGTTTTAGTTAAGTTTATCGAGTGAGCGATTGAATAAATACAATTGAGCCGTTTTCGATTGTATTTTTACATCAATTAAGTAAGACTGGTTGATATCTAAACGAGACCGATTCTGATAATAATTTATTTTTTGTCGCATATATTTTTTAATGTTTAGTATAACTTATTATAATAACATGAAATAACGAAATAACGATTTTGTTTTATTGTCCGATTTTACGATCCCAATTTTATCCGTATTTCATATGAAATACCGTACTTCCGGTGTTGATATATTGTATTATGTGTTTTTGTTAACAACTGGGTCGTGGCCGTCTTTGTGAGTGGATGTGATTACTGTATCGCCTGCGTGTAGAGCGACAAAGCAGTTCTTAGGGTGCGTAAGATCATAAATATAGTAAATAGTCTTGGTGCAAGAGGCTACTCCGTAATACTCCAGCAGAGGCTTATCGTAGAGAGGAATCCTCCTTATTTATCGCTGCGTAGAGAGTGCAATCTTTCAGGTAAATTCCGGACAAGTTATAAGGGATATGAGGATATAAAGGGCGTGTTTGTCTCGTCAAGTTTGTGAGCATGTCCTCTGTGCCATACTGTATCAAATGCCTTTCCAGGCCGAGCTGAGCGTTAGTAGTTCTCAATTTATTATGCAGTGCTGGCGTTACGCATATGCGCATTAAGGGTAAGTCTCTAGTGGCAAATTTAACCACCATCGCGATTCTAATCAAATGAATACATATACTTACAACAAATCAATATGTAATTTAAAAAGCTAGATCGGGAAAATACAATCCTTCCTGGGCGTTAAACTGTCTGCCGGTGGCCCAGTGATTATGTATGACTCATTTTATATACAGTACTTTTTATCTGTGTTATCGCTGGTTTATTTCTTATGAAAGATATATTTTCAGATAAGATATTAACACCTCCGTGCCGATGGTATAGGCATAGCCGGTCGAGTCATTAAAACATTCAATATTTCTCTTAATATTGTCAATAATTATTTATCATTTTAGGTATTCCTAGAAAAAATAGTTTTACATCCAAATATAAATAAATAAATTCAAAAATATTACGTCTTTTGCACAAAATCATTGCAATTGTATTGCTCTAAATGATTTATCGACATTTGTATGCTAAAATGCGATAGACATATACAAATTGTAATATGCGAGAAGCAAAGACATCACAAATACCTTAGAGGGAGACCTACCAATATCCATTTAAGTCAAACAAAGACGACGATATAATAACCCTAACACCTAAAAGCTTAAACTTTCGTGGGCTTATACAATAGAGTTTTTTTCATCCTTGTGCTTATACAAGTGTCCAAAAGTCGAGTGTGCCGTTTTTGCTTACATGTGCACCGAAAGCAAATATTTTCGTTTATTGTCGCGAGAAAAAACTACATGCTATTATAGGCAGAAATTGTTGTTAAACCTTTTAGTGACTTATGTTGTAAGCTGGGTAATAAAATTTTATTGGTTTGCAGAAAAGTACAATTACGCCTCCAGTAAATAGTTGCCGACATCTTCAAAGACAACATACTTTTAAACATTGCTAAGTAGGGCAATAAATCAAAAATTATATGACTATTTATTATGCTTTGCGTCTTCATTTCCTTAACATATTTTTTCTAATGCCAATAAACTTACTGCAACGAGAAAAATATAAATGTATTCAATAAAGTCCAACATATTGTAATTACATGAAGACATGGTGAATAATTTGAATAGTTCGTTGATTTTATTTAATTTAAATATATATGTATGTACCTATTTATAGTTAATCATATTTTGAAACGGTGATATTAAATATAAAATATTCAGTTAAGATTGTAAGATGAGATACTCAATGAACTCATATTTTATTTAAAACTCATGAATAATTATTAGGATGTGTAAACATATTATCATATAAGCAAATAACCTGTAAGAAAAAGGTTTAAAAGTCAATAATGATACTTTTTTTACTTGTATATATATTTCACTAAATATTTACAGTCTATAAAACTTTATCTGATTGGTAAATTGTATTCATGTTAAAAACAACAATTTGTAAAATAATTAAAATCAATATAAAATATCGACACACTCTGCAATCTTTCCTTTTTTCTTTATATAATATAATATGCAAAAAATAAATATGACTTCTTATTGACGAAATATTTTTGGGATAGTCCAAATAATATTTTGAACTTCTCAAAGAGCTGTATAATCAACTTATATTTGGCTATCGTTACATTCACCCCAGCGGGGCAAGTTTATGACCAAAAAGGTACATTTTTGCATTCATCTTTAGACCTTCACGTATGAAACATGCTTGAGACATCGCTTTGAGGCCGAGTTTTGAATATCAAGCATTTAAAATATTTGAATTTGATTAAAGCTGATTTTATGCCCTTATTAAAGCATTTATAATTAAAAGGAAGGTGAAAATGATACCTAGAATATATTTGCAAGCAAAAATATTTTTTTTAAATTTAAATTATATTTTAGCTTCTAAAATAGGTTTAAATACTGTCAATAATGAGTGAAACTGAGATGCCACCGTGGCAGGAAACGTGATTTTCTAGCATGGCATGTCACGGGTTAAGCTAGATATTTCTCATTCTGAATCATTGAGAAAAATGTACGAATTAAACTGTTTTCTATCATTATCGTTTTAGCAAAATATGCTATAAAATTAAATATTAATTAATATCTTGATGGAATGACATTCTAATCAATAATGAATGGTCACTATCTATTGTAGGTTAATTTTTCCCAAAATGTATCAAAAAAACACTGTACTGGTTATATTCTATACTACAAAATAAACTAGAAAACAAGCATAATTTAAGATTTCGAGTGATGGACTGCTTAATGGAATTCTAATATTAAATTGGAATTGTTCAAATTCTGTATATTACCACACATTTTATTACTGACGACCCGGGATTCACCATATGGCATCTTCATGCGTTCAAGTGCACGGATGATCTTAATCTGACGTAAATATTTGCATCGTCTATATATAATTTCTAGTTAAGAGCTATTGATGTTGTTTGATTTTAATGTCGTTCAATTAAATAAATACAATTTAATTGACTTCACTTGAACGCCTGAAAATGCCGAATTTACATGTGGGCTTTAAAGAGGTGAAGTGAGCCAACTAGTGAAATGGTAAAACTTTTTTTCTTGGACTTCAAGTACAATCACGTTCTATATTTGGTGTTTTGGTAGATTACATATTTTTATTTTATGGAGATAACACTATTGCAATGTGTATTAACTAAGGTTACTTCATTTTTACGATACTTTAAGACATGCAGAATATTACAACCAACGTTCTCTCTAAGCTGACAGATAACTTAAGACAACTCTTTATATTTCGATCTCTTGAATACATTTATTTTATTTACAGTATTTTGTCTTTAAGTAATACTTTCTGGATAGTACTTAACACAATGGGCACATTAATCAAAAATTCCAGCACTGACTTGTTGCAATGTCATATCTCAAAATTGCTTGTTATCAGTGATACTAAATTCGCCTATATGAAACAGTTGATAATTAACTATGAAGTCATGACATTTTCATATGAAGTGACTAGTTTATTTGTGGTGAATAAATATAGAGTAAATTGATCACACAAAGTGTGTGGCGTCACAAAAATGTCTAAAGTGCCAAGTTTAATGAGATTATCATTTGTTTTAATAGTTCTGTCGTGTAAAACTTTCGCTCAATCCAAAGACACTACACCTGAAATCGAGACTGTTAATAGTTTTCTTGATCTCACAAGTAGCCCGTTCAGAAACGTTCAGAAGGCTTATACCAACAGACAGATCGGTGAGAATATTATAAACCCAAGCAATGTAGCCATTGATGAAGGGGATGTAACAAATATGAGTGACGGCGATGCTGTTATTCCAAGCGTCGATATCAGTCGACATGATCCGGATGATGACAGTAATGATCCAGGCAGAGAGAGTCGATCAGTGATTACGGACAATGTTTTTGAGATCTGTGACCTGTGTTTATGCAATGGAACCGTACACCCGGATAAAACTCCATTTCTTGATATAGTCTGCTTCAAGGTAGAAAATGAACTGCGAGATTGGAAATTTATGTGGCCTGTCAATATGAACAACTACAATATTGAAGTAACTTTTCAGAAACTAGGTTGGACCAAAGTGCCAATGTAAGACTGTTTTTGCTATTTAATTTATTAACTTTTGACAGAGAGGCATTAATTATAATGTATAACATAATAACATGTCTGCATCCAAAATTGTGTTAGATATAATGATAAAATACATATTATTATTTCACAAACTAAACATTAAAAAATAGGACGTGCGAATCAAATCAAACATTTTTAAATAAAAATAATTTAAAAGAATATTATACAAGGGTATTTGTACCCACCACCACCCGCTACGGCTTCACACTCTTTTTATATGGTGTATTCCGTAGCGTAACAACGTTAGTCGTGTTCAAAATTTTGCCAGAAATGTCCCGAGAAGAAATTCTTCAAGACTTGGTTGCATGCACTACAGTGTGCAGAAATTAAAAGTTAATTAATAATTAAGTGCAGTTGAAAATATGAGATTTTATCTATTTAACTCAACTTTTTTTCCAAATGACGCGGAGAATTCTTTAAATGCCCTATAATTTGCCTTCGATGCAACCAAGTCGGCATGACCGACAGATAGTCGTATCGTCTTGAGCAATTTTTCCCGTTCGTTATTTAAGTCTGGACATTCCCAAAGGATGTGATCAGCATCCTGAATCATATATCCGCATTTACATTCAGGGCTATTTACTAACCGGCCAAGCTGGAAGAGCTTGGCAGCGAAGTAACCGTGGCCAGTTATGAATTGGCTGGTCCAGAAATTAGGAGTCAGGACTTTGGTTATCTCCATTCGCCATTTAACATTCGGAAAGAATTTAAAAGTTATTTACAAGGGTATTTAACCGGTTCTCTGCCAGCGACCTGTTAACACGCCAAACAATTTCGTGCACGTAGGGCCGACCATAAAAAATGTGCGTGTTTACACGCTGTACTTGAGACGCGGTTTAAAGGACACAAGAAACGTATTTAATAATTTTAAAATATCATGCGTACAGTGACATCTCTTGGAATTATAGTGTGATAATTAAACTTGAAAGATATTGCTATGTAATCTATAATACAACGATTTTAAAAAAAGTTTTTTTGATGTGTTCAAATTTATTTATAATTCCTTGGCGGTAATTTCCGTTTTTGAAACATTTTTCGATAAATGATGGCGGAAATGATCCATCGTGTATTTATATAGTAAGTGTTTGTGATGTACTATTATTATATGTCCAAAAAGTACATATTTATTAGGTTTTATTTTTTGAAAGAAAATCACGGCCCTTCATGTACGTCCATATTAATACCGCACGGCACAGATCAGTTTAATACAACATTTGAATGGAGATTACTCAGTCTGACTCAGTGAATACACATTTCAAACAGCACTGAAAATAACCAGGGGCGTATATTCAGGCTGTGCTAGGTGTGGCTGCACACCCTAGAACTTTAGAACATGGAGCGATATATTTAAAACGAATTTTTAGACCGTAGTATTTTATCCTATATCTATTTGAAATAAAAACATAATTAAAACGAATGGTAAAATTATGTTTAAATTATATATTTTTAATGCTATGAAACATTAAAATTGGCAAAAATACGTATTTATAGTAATAAGCAATAAACATATAAAAGTTTTCTTCACTGTGCAAACTCAGGTTGAGGCTTAGCTCTGCTTAGTGGTTTTTTAATCATTATTAATTGTATGGATTATAATGCAATCGGATAATTCAGCTTCTGAGATAATGGAGAATCATTTCAATGCGGTTTTGTAACCACAAAAATATACAGCTGAAAAATATACGCTTCCATCCAGATAGAATTTTATATTTAAACTAGATGGCTAATATTTGATTTGATTTTCTGATATTTTACTAATTACTTTTTAATTAAATCATAATATATTCACCCGCCAGTTGGTTAGAGCTTGCTCTACCGATCACGCAGGTCTGGGTTTGATTTCCGGTAAGATCACACTGAATTTGAGAATTATTCAATTCAAAGTTGTGATCGAAGACTGGGTGTAGCGAGTAGCCATTAGTTAACCATTAGTCCTGTTCTAGCCTTATCCTTCTTTCTCTACTACTCACTTTGAAAAAAAGTGAGGTTGAGAGACTGAGTAACAGTTCTCGCAGAAAAAACTTGTGTTGAGATACCTCCATTAGGAGGCCATATGCTCCACATTGGGAATGGACATGGTTAAAATAAAATATATTTATTCCGTTTTTCAGACTCCCGACGAATAATAAAATTGTCTCTGTTAGTTTCTATGACAACTTAATTGACAATATATATCCGAGGGCATTCGCAAACTTGGGCAATTTAATGTCCCTTGCATTAAAGAAGAATTATTTAAGAGAAATCACACCATTTATGTTTCACGGATTGAAGTATCTTGAAGAATTGGATCTATCGCAAAATAAGCTTTACAGCGTAGAAGTTTTAGATTTCACCGAATTGATGAGGCTCAAAAAACTGAAGCTCAGTGAAAACGCACTAGAAGTCTTTCCCGAAAAAGCATTAAGTCACATTGCTACGCTTGAAGTTATCGACTGCAGCCATAATGATATTTATGACCTAACGAGAGAGAATAGTGTGATCAGTAAATTAAAGATTTTGGATTTAAGTCACAATAAATTGACAAGAATTGTATCTACGAATTTCAAAAATGGATTTTCATTGTAAGTATAATCAAATATTAACTGAGAAGTGAATTTTATGTACAATTAAACTAACCTCTGTTATTAAAATTGCTTTATATTATACTTAAACAATGGATAATATTTCACTCACGTTAGTTAATTGGTCTCATAAGACTGCCATAGTGAATTTTAGATTGCGGATAATGGTTTGATGCGTGGCTATTTTTATAAAATAAGTTCATACTAGCTGTAAACCCGTTGCCCGGCAACGTGAGATTTTTGTTGCATTTTTAAGTAGTCAGAAAATTTACTGGCGTGAAAAATAAATTACAAACCTATTTATTGAATAAGCCAGAAATTCTGATAGTAAAAGATATATATCTCGGGGCATATATCGACAGTCCTGCCCTGCAGTATTTATATTGTAAATAATTTATTTTTTGGAATAATGTTTAAGTTTGCTAACAACCGTTTTTCGTAATAGCAGAAATTTCGTTAATTATTGAATTTTTGGAATAATGTTTATGTTTGCTAACAAACATTTTTCGTAGTAGCAGAATCTTCGTAAATTATTTAATTTTTGGAATAATGTTTAAGTTTGCTAACAACCATTTTTCGTTGTAGCAGAAATTTCGTAAATTATTTAATTTTTGGAATAATGTTTAAGTTTGCTAACAACCATTTTTCGTAATAGCAGAAATTTCGTTAATTATTGAATTTTTGGAATAATGTTTATGTTTGCTAACAAACATTTTTCGTAGTAGCAGAATCTTCGTAAATTATTTAATTTTTGGAATAATGTTTAAGTTTGCTAACAACCATTTTTCGTTGTAGCAGAAATTTCGTTAATTATTGAATTTTTGGAATAATGTTTATGTTTGCTTACAACCGTTTTTTGTAGTAGCAGAAATAGACGTCGTAAATTTTTAAATTGTGATTATTTTATCGAATATTAATATATAGATATTTATTTTTTGAAAAACTTATCACGCTTATCAATCGGATTTTATTATTTTCATACGATCAAGATTTACTGTGCTTAAAAAAAAAGTTATGAACCCAAAAAAAAACGCTCAAGGTTAGACTCGAACCATCGACCTACAGTTTACCAAACTAGCGCTTTGCCTTTCGAGTACATTGGAATTAAGGAACTTGCAATAATTAATATATATATGCTTTGTTTCAAATAAAAAACAAAAGTTTCAAAATTCGAACGCAATACAATATATATAATGTAATTTCATCGCGTCTGACAGTTGTACGTTTACCCTAGAGGTAACGTCCTCAACTCATAATCTAAAGACCGTGTTTCGAATCCAGCACTTGGTGCTTTTTTGTATTTGTATGAGAATTCAATTTTTCAGCGATTTGATATGTTTCATCGAATAACAGTGTATTGGAAAAATATGTCTTTAGTATGAATTAAAAAAATGGAGACAGTGGGGCTGGGTTGGAGGAAGGGGAGGGGCAGGGGGAGGGAAAATCGGGGACATCACACGTAGACGTCAGAGAAAAATGAATGAATGGCGATAGCGGGCAGGGGTGGGGGGAAGGGGACCGTCTTTCTTGACGTCATCGAAAAGGTGAAATCGCGACCATATACAAACAAAAAAGTATGTCTTTAGTTCGAATAAAAAAATGGAGTCAGCGCGGCTGGGGTTGAGGAGGGGGAGGGGCAGGGGGAGGGGAAATTGAGGACATCCTTCACTCACTCACTCAAACAAACAAACAAACGGACATTATCGAATATCTATATATATTGGCCTTGAAAATCTTTTTAATTTCTTACATACATTAGGAATATTCTAATGACGGTATGGATATTTTATAGAAATATATTTCGACTTTAATTTTAACATCTTCTACTATGAGAAATAGTTGTTAGCAAACTTAAACATTATTCCAAAAATTCAATAATTTACGAAATTTCTGCTACTACGAAAAATGGTTGTTAGCAAACTTAAACATTATTCCAAAAATTAAATAATTTACGAAATTTCTGCTACTACGAAAAATGATTGTAAGCAAACTTAAACATTATTACAAAAATTAAATAATTTACAATTTAAATACTGCAAGGCTGTCGATATATGTCCCGAGATCTACTTCTTCTTCTACGAAATATATTTGTTAGCAAAATTATCTCTATCTCTATATAGGCTTGACCGATTTTTATGATTTTTTAAATGTATATTTGTTAGATAGTAGAATAGGTTTTAAAGTATATTTCATCCCGCTAGGTGAAGGATGTCCTTATCCCGAATTTTTTTTTAATATTTTTGACGTCCGTCGTTCGTATTTCAAACAGAACGAAATTATTAGAGTTGTTGAATGACAGATGGCGCTAAGTGCGCAGCAACTTAAGTCTTTTTAAGTTTGATACGTGCCATGGTTACGTCAAACAATCAAAGGGTATTGTAAACAATTATCAAGTGAATTTGTAATAGTCGTCACAAAGCATTTCTTTCGCTGTCAAACAATTATGCCACCTAAAAAACTTGCTATTAGTTGATCTAGACCTCAAGCGCGAAAGAAAACGGCATCACGAGCTTCAGAAACAGACGAGCAAGTTTGGAAACTGTTCGAGCTCTCACTGTTCAAGCCCGATCGTCTGATACAATGATATGCAAACAACTCTTTTGACCGTGATTAGGAACGAGAAACACAATTTGATGTCGGCGAATTGGGTACATTCGTTCAAACAAATCTTCCGAAATTGGTCCCAGAACAACGCATAGCGTAAGACAGAATTATGCATATCAAACACAAGCCAAAACGTTGGATCACGAAACAATATTGTTGGCAATCGCTTCATCTGCAATTGCAGCAAATCTTTTGGATGGTGGTCAAACAGCGCATTCAGCAAAGAAATTACCTTTGAACACCAACATGCAATATCAAAAAAAAATCATGATTAATGAAGTACTTTAATCATATCAACTCATTAAATGGGACGAATTTACTATGGCGCACAAAAAGGCATTAGAAAATCTTCACTATATGTACACTAAAAGATTTGAGAGGAAATGAACAGGTCTTTGGTGGCGAATCTTTTTTATTGTCTGGTGTTTTTCGACAAAATCTACCAGTTATACCACGTTCAACAGCTGCTGATGAATCAAGTGCATGTCTCAAATCATCAGTTTTATGGTGACATGTGCAGAAATTGACTTTGAAAGCTAATATGCGTGTAGAATTACAATATGATGCATCCGCTGAACGATTCAAAAAACAATTGTCAGATATTGGTAATGAAAAATAGAAATCGATGAATCCACACATTACCAACAAGCTTCTGTAAAATTACAGGAACCGTAAGCGAATTGATGCACAAAGTTTTCGCACAGAATTACAAAAATCATCAGTGGCTTAGTGAATGTGTTATATTAGCAGCCAAAAACAATGATGGTAATACCATCAACTTCAGAATTCCAAACGAAATACCAGGCAAAGAAACAATGTATAAGTAAATCTATACTATAAATTGATCAAGACGAAGTTGTCAATTATCCAACTGAATTCTTAAACCTACTTGATTTTCCAGGCATGCTACCGCACGTTTTAACACTGTAAATTGGCGTACCTATCATTCTTCTCCGAAATATAAATCCTCCACGACTTTACAACGGTACCAGGCTTTCAGTGAAAAATTAATGAACAGTATCATCTAAGCTTCAATTTTAAATGGAAAAATTAAATGAAACGATGTACTGTTGCCAAGCATTCCAATAATTCCGACAGATAGGCCATTAGAATTAAAATGTTTGCAGTTTCCGGTGCGACTTGCATTTAGACAATCGCTACAAGTGTGTGGACTAAATTTTAAAAATCCATGCTTCTCACATGGACAGCTGTATCTGGCCTGATCACGCGTTGAAAAACCTTAAGATCTATTCATATACGCACCAGACAAAAAAACAAAATATATCCAAAAGCACTTCAATACATAATTAAAACACAAACACTTTCTTTCTTTGAGTGGCATTGCAACGCATGCCGGGTCAGCTAGTTAATATATAGATACTGAACTCAAATAGTATCACTTAATTTAACTCAGATTTTATTAATAAAAAAAAAACTGAATCTTCAGTTGAAAAAATATTATTTTTTCATTTAAAAAACCAATAATTTATTTAGGCACCCTTTTTGTGCATTTAAAGCAAAAGATAATATAACTTTAAATGGCTCTCTTGCAACATCACAAATTCCAACCTACGAATACATCTTTAATTAAACTTATTTTATTCAGCATCTATGAAAGTGAATAACTATAATTTAATAAACACCTAAATATAAATTATTAAATAATGACGGGTAGCACCACTGACATTTAGGGTACTGCGTCAAAAGAAACTGACAATAGTGCGGTTTTTGATTTTTTGTTAAACAAAATAGCCCAATATAAAATAGACTAGTAATTTTATGTAATATTATTGTAGATATTACATTTTATCATTCAAAACAAAAATGATATGTTTATATTTTGATCGTCTGTAAATTCATCGCCTGAGAAATAATATCAGTTTTCAAGAGTAAAGTCTTTATTTAATTAATAAACTATTTTTATAGCACAGCATTGAATGTAAAACTGAATTCTTTACGCTTCAATTAAAATACAAGTTTTTTGAGATGTGCCTGCACAGCTGTCGGGTGACGAATCACATTATCATATTTTTCCTATTTTTATATTTTGAGCCACTGTAAATTGAAGAAGTATAATAATTTAATTAATTTTGTTTTCAGGGTAAAAATTGATCTTTCACATAATATGATCATAAAAATTGAATCTAATGCATTTGACGACTGTACAAGTTTAATCGAATTGGTGTTGTCAAACAATCAATTGAATAGCATTCCGAGTTTGCCCGTCAGTATCCAATCTATCTTCTTAGAACACAATAGTTTACAGGATTGGATGAATATTCCAAAAGATGTACAAAATTTGGATATATCTTATAATGAATTATATACAATGAGTGAAAAAAGTTATCAAAATTTAGAGGTATTATAAATATGAATATTACTAATATGAATGTAAATTTTATTTTAACTGTAAAAAATAATAACCATAAAGTGTGTCGCATAATGTGTTGCTTAATAATTTTCTTTAATTTTCAAATCATTTTTTAATTAAGTAGAACTTGTAATGGAATTGTCAAACAATAAGAAAGCAAAAATCAGCATTTTATTTAATCTATATATCAAACCATTGAGAATTTTTTGAAGATGTAAAACCTCTACTCATATCAAAAGTTTTCGACATTCTAGAAACACGGAGTCGATTAATTTGTCATTTATCAGTGTTTATCATTGGTGACCATGTTTGAATAGTTCTTGGAAATTTCAGACTCTGAACGTGAAAGGAAATTATTTATATGAATTCAACCCAACCAATCCACTGGAAAAGCTAAAAATATTGGATATTTCTTATAACCGGTTGGAGAAGGTGCCGGCGAAATTTAACAAGGAAATTCTACCATCGCTCGATGAGCTTTATTTAGACGGGAATCCATTACAAGAGTTGATATTTACCGGAGATATTGCCCTGCGGAAACTCTCTGCCAAAAATCTTGATGAATTAGAAAGCTTGAATGAAACAAGTTTCAACACTTTGACTGGACGGCCGCTTCAGAACGCCGACGGTTCTTCGATGCCAGGAGACGGTGCTTGTCTAGATATTGTGATTTCACAATGTAAAAAATTGAAAACAATACCAGACAAAACTTTTCAAAATGTTTCTTTATGCTATGTGAGTATAAGCCTCTACTATGGTTATAGTTCTCAAAAACATATCTCTCTGCAATGCATTAACATTATTACAGTTTAATAACACCCAGCGCGTAGAGTTAATTCTCTATAGAAAAAAAGGTGTCGAAAGGCTGTGGTATATGCTTTTTTCGGAACTAATTACATTCCTTTGTCTTATATATTGTAATTAAATACATAACGCAAAACTGAGACAAATCATAGATGATTTATACTGCTTTAGTTGTAACACATTTAAGAATAAAAGATAGACTTTTTAAATCAATTTAAATAAAATAAAAAAAAAGAAAGTGAAATTTTCATTTAATCAGCACATGTTCGAAATATCTGCTGAATAAAAAGACACTACTTGAAGAGTAAAATAGATAGCGATGTAGCCACCTCATAGCAGAGTCGTGTAATGCATAAGGACCCAGCGAAAAGGGGGACTACAATTTCTACATTCTCAATATAACAAATTGCGTGGGGGGCCTTGGGTGACATTTGCATGTAGGCCCCCAAATTTCTAGCTATACATACCACTGACAATAACACTACTCCGTCTGTATTGCTTCTTTATTGTTAAAGGGTTAATATGGCGATAATATTTTAATTCCTAACCGCATACAAAATTATATACATATTCTAAACCTTTTCTTTGGTACATTTTCATTATTAGTCTAAAATATGTTAACATAGGCAGTAGCCATTTTCTTTATGCTCAACTTCGATCAGATCATCCATTGTTTTTTGTTACATTATCCAAATAGAAATTGGTTGCCAATAAAAATAAGATATTTAATGGGAAAAAAGTTAAGACATTTGCCAAATAGAAAAAATTATATTTTACGTAACATTAATATATGATTTGACTCTTAATATAAACGCCTATTTTTCTGATACGAATATTATCCATTTACAGCTTGACTTAAGCTTCAACCGTTTGAGAACACTCTCCAAAGATGTTGCAGAATGGCCAAGGATATCGAAAGGAGTCAATTTACAAGGAAATCCTTGGGAATGTGGCTGTCAGTTACAATGGTTTCTTGACGATTTACTGAACAATTTGTTTGATAATCATCCGTACTTCCTCAATGAATTAAGGTGAAGTAATTATTTGATGGATTTGGTTTGGGTATATGTTGCGGCTGTTGTGAATGTCTCATGTAACAAAAATCAATGATGATGAAGTATATAGTATATGGATAAGTTGTAAGGAACGACGCGAAAAATTTTACAATTTTAAAAAAGTTTATAAAATAACTTTATTAACGACTGATTATTTCTTTCATTTTGCTTGATTTTATTTTAGGCTAAAAAATCAAATGAATTCTGTTTTTTTGACTGTTTTAATTTAATACACATTATAAATTATTCAATGATTATAATTTTAAATGTGTAAAGCAAAAAAACACTATTTATATATCAAATGTTACATTTTATATTTTTGCAAAAATATTGAAACTATGCCGAGCATTTGTTGGATTGCTCAGTCTTTGATTTTTGGAACAGTTAACCTCTTCTCATTGCTGCAAACACCCTATTTTTATAATCAAATGTGTAGGAGGAAATTTAGACATTACATTGAAAAGACATTTTTTGAAAGTGTCAATACTGAGATTTGAGCCTGTGAACACTGAAACACAATTTAACAACAACTACCACTTGGCTACAGGGCTGACCTAGGAATTTACATGTCATTAACCTACCTTTTAGTTCCTGCTATAATTGAGTTGTACTGATACTATGAGATATTTGATCCCGCAGTAAGAAAATTGTTGGTTTTAACAATTGCTTTGCTTTTTAGGTGTGATGCTCCACGATATGTGAATGGTATACGAATTGTTCATTGGTATAAATGGCAAGATAAAGCATTTTGTCAAAATAACCTGCTCGCACGTAGATCTTCTTCTTACAGGGTAAATATATAATATAACGTATCATCACTGTTTATCAAAATCATATCAGTAAAATCATGATTCAAAAATGGGCACATAAAAACTATCTTTACAGAAACCCAGTGGCAGCTCGTCCATCAGGTCTGCTTCATGTATAAAATAATTGTTCCTGTTTTTTTATCGACCTTCCTAAGTTCTTTAATATAACTAAGATTCCTAAAAGGGTCTCACGTATCGATGAAATAGACCATCACCATTGTATAGGTAATCCTCAATCATTGCGACCCCACCTAGTGAGGATTCACTATAATTAGATTGATTATTAATATTTCCTTTCTGATATTTGCTTCGATTTGAAATTATTTTTTGTATATTAAAAAGAGTTATAATGCATATTTAGTTAAAAATATACAGTAAAATATTTTTTTTATTGTGTTTTATATTTTCAAAAAATTTAAAATATTCACAAAAAAAGGATGGTTCGCCAAATATTTTTGACTTCAAAACTGTCCCTTTGATGAAAAAGTTGTGGCATTATCAACTTTAATGATTGCCATGAGCGAAACCCTATTGTATGAGAAATTTTACTTGTCGCGACCGTGTCCAAAACATATCTCCGCAACTGTAACTTATTGAGGTGAAGTCGTGGTATATTCATACTTTTTTCACTGCAGCCCCACCAAATTCTTATGAAGACCGCCACCGCAGTTGACAACTTATGCGACTTATCTCTCGTTTAAAAAAAACAGTTTTTTCTCTTTAATTGAGACAATTTACTTGGAAAACCTACTCTATTATAAAGAGCAGTGGTTGCCAAAGTTGTAGTCAGTGAGAACATTTTACTGTTCCACAGAGAATTTGTGTATATTATTTGCATTTTTTAATCCACAGCAAAACAACCCAAAAACCAGTGGCGGTTCTAGGTACTGGGCTAGGTGGGCTAAGCCCGACCTGCATTTTTCACCCAAAACTTTAGATGGCTGAATAAAAATGAACAGCAATTCGGCCGCTGAAAAAAATAAATACATTTATAAGCGTAACTAACCTTCCCCAAATGAATATAATATCTTTGTTTAAATTTTCCTCTATCAATATAAGACAATGGCATGTCTACCTACAATAATATTCTCGATTGTTTTTTATTACAATTTTAAGCTGAGCCGGCATAAAAAAAACAATAACCCTATAAATAATTCATAGAGAACATTCAACGTGACGTCAGTCTGGCAACACCTATGTACATGCTATTGGT
The DNA here is from genome assembly GCA_030503985.1 of Himalopsyche tibetana. Taxonomy (NCBI): domain Eukaryota; kingdom Metazoa; phylum Arthropoda; class Insecta; order Trichoptera; family Rhyacophilidae; genus Himalopsyche; species Himalopsyche tibetana. The sequence continues at coordinate 16,500,482 of JAPJYX010000022.1, forward strand.
CAGGGGCTAACGCTTTCCAGCCCGTAACCATAGACAATATTTCTTTACACTGGAACGCAATCTAGCACGATTCGATTTTGTTTGTATTTGTATGTACGGAAACGTCATCAAACACACAGGACTGTATTTCAAATTTACTGGCTTCTGTCATTCATCGGGGGCTAAACTCGATTTAGTCCATGGCCCATACAAACATACAAATATCTTTGTATTTTATGAAAGTGACAGGTATCGAATCTCAGTGACAGTTCTGTATTGCTTTTTTTACTTGTTATTTCACTTTGAAAGAGACAAATTTAAGGTCACGTATTATTATTTCTTACTTACATTAGCATTGATTGTATTATATAGTAATTTATGCTTTGCAGTAGTGTCGTAGTATTTGTTAATTTGCTTGTAGATTAATGTATAAGATGAAGTGGAAGCATGCAAAATTTCGTAAATAGTATACAATGCTATGCTTTTCTCTAGCCCACCCAAGATTTCAGGTCAGGAACCGCCACTGCCAAAAACATAAGTAACTTGCACGAAAGAACAATGCAAGATGCAAGAAATCACATCCATCCTATAAGATGTGTAACTTACTGTTTTGCATCTTAAATACAAAGCTGAAATCGATTTTAGCCTGATAAGTGCCGTGTGGTATTAATATGGCTGTGCATGGAGGGCCGTAATTTTATTTAAAAAAAAAAAACCTAATAAATATGTACTTTTTGGACATATAATAATAGTACATCACAAACACTTGCCATATAAATACACGATGAGTCATTTCCGCAATCATTTATCGAAAAGCGTTTCAAAAACGAAAATTACCACCAAGGAATTAAGCCCTGCTAGCAACAAATTTGATCACAACAAAAAAACTATTTTTAAAATCGTTGTATTATAGATTACAAAACAATATCTTTTAAGTATAAGTATCACATTATGATTCCAAGAGATGTCACTATATGCATATTTTAAAATTATTAAATACGTTTCTTGTGGCCTTTAAACCGCGTCTCAAGTACTGCGTGTAAACACACACATTTTGTATGGCCGGCCCTACGAGCACGAAGTTGTATGGCGTGTTAACATACATTTTCATACCCAAAGTTAATTACAAATTGATACACATCTATTGATAGATAATACCATTTTGTATCAACAGATATGTAATCAAAATGATTTTGCTGTAATTATAAAAAACATAAGGTTAGTACTTCGCAGTGATATAACATCAAGATTATTTCATTTCATTAAAATCGTCACATAAAAATATTATGCAACTATCATATTCCAATTTCAGATGATGGGATCGTCAAACAATTTCGAAGGGAATATGGAATGGAATACGAAAACAATAGGGCTAGTAATTGGCATTACAGTTCTCACTGTAGTCGTTATCGGACTTGTAATATATTTGATAACTGGTAAACACAGACATGACATGATAGTTCGCAGGATGATGCTCAAAAAACGTCAATCGATGACGGATGCCCAGAATTTAAATAAGAACGGAGCCAACAGACAAAATTATGCCCTTATAGAAGAGACATAATGTTTCCCAGTCTGGAAGAGCCAAAAACACATTAATTTATTTTTTATTTTAACCCTTTTAATCCCATGGGACGATCTATCGGTATCAAGATTAATGTATATATTTATATTGTGATTTTTTAAATTGGAAATGGGTTTTTTTTTTGAATCCTACGTTCTAGAAATAGTATTTATTGATGTAGGTTAGTTTTTATTTATATAATCTGTAAAGCATATATATAATATTATAATTGACAATTCAAATCATATGCATAATATCGTTGCTGTGCTTTCAAAATCCTTTGTGTGCACATGTTCACGAAATCAGATTGTTGCATTAAAAAAATTATAAGCCCTTTGAGCAGTATCACCGCATACGTGCGGCAGAATGTTGTGTTGTCTAATATCCATTGGCATTCTCATGCTTTTAATTGAATTGTCATTATTTCTTCACAGATGGATAAAGAACATATATATCTATGATTTTTGGCAGTCACATTATTTTTATTATTGGTTGTAAATAAGCAAAATAATTTTGTAAAAAGGTGAATATTTGTACACAAGTCGGTAGCCGTACAAAACTGAGCGTAAAATTACTTTTCGGCGCGATTCCCTTCCTGGAATCAATGTCAGTAGAGCGGGTTATGTTTACAGAAAGAAGCAAAAAAAGATCTAGACCCATATTGTAACCAGCTTCTTGAAAATTATTGAAAAGTAAAAGTGAGTTTGTAAATTTATATTTCTAAGTATGCGTTGTAAAATTATAAAAAAAGATTTACCACCTAAAATATTATTCAATATTCTTCCCAGACTGACCAATAAACAAAAAAAAGTGTTTTCATATTTTTGTGTGTATCAATAGAAAAACTCATCAAAATATACAAAAAAGCCTAATTTAGTAAAAATTAACTCACCACTCACAAGGTTAAATTCACCGCACCAGCAAAGAAAAAAAATGATATAAAGTGATCTAGAATTGCTTTACAAGTACGTCGATTTTGTTGAGAACAGACATAGTAATTCGTACCGTTTTAACATGTTTTGAGACTACAGCAATGTTTTGAAAAAAAACATATAGCGTATTTTGAAAGCGCAGACAATATATCTAGTAATGTAACAGAGTTTTATTACTACAACGAAAAAGTCATTGATTTAGTTTTTAATTTGTAGTTTGGCTGAATATACTGAATAACTTTACTATAATTTATGGTTGATTTTTTTAAAAATTTTAGATAGAATAAGAATGTTTTTTTGTGTTTATATAATTTAATTTGTATTTTATCATGAAAAAAAATGCATCATTAGGTTTGCAATTCAAAATTGTATTTTTTTCTAATTATTTATTTATTTTTATAATATTATAGTCACTAAGATTGTGCAACTAATGGTTGTGCAATCATTTTAAACGTGCCATGAAATGAATTTTTCTCACTTTTTCTGACTGATATTTAAAGTAGAATTATACTAAATATACTTTTATAAAAATTTTGGTCAGCAAATATGTTACCGTATTATAGTAACCATCATTCGGGGGTATGTTTTTCTCGCCTTCTATCTATTAGTCGGAGTCAGTCATCAGTGAAGAGAGTGTAATGTTAATAATTTTATTATTGTTTATAATTTATATGAGGCGTAGTGTCAAACAGGGCAGTTATGTTTTTGCCGATGCACTTTTTTAAAAATTTCGGCAGGGTATTTTACTATTAATTCTTTTTCATAATGATTACATATTAAGTGTTCATTTCAAACAGCCATGAAAATAAAATGACCGCCATGAATCACTCACAGATAAGTAACGTGATAACCACTAGGATTAAAAAAAGGAATAAAGAAATATAAAAATAAAATTGATAGCTTTATTGTGTCGCACGTGGAGCCCGATCCATCGGAGAGAAAAAAGAATAATCAAATTTGAAAATGGATCAAGATTGTAAAAAACACATAGGGTGAACTTTTTAAGTGTCCAAACAATATTTCATAAAAAGTGTACGAAAAATATTTGGTATCGCAGCAGAAAATTTGTATCGAAAATAAAACAAGAGTAATTTGTTCTATAGTTTTAATGAAAATGCAGACTCTAATCAGCCTTTGATATTTCACAAATAATCAACTAAATTTTATTTTACATCACAATAGAACACATACCATTGATACACAAAAAATATATCACTATACAATTTTACAATAACTTTAGGACTGTCTTAAATAAATAATAATGGGTAAAATTTTCAGTGGACATACAAAATATTGATTCAAAACAATAATTGAACTCTCTATAAAATTGTGTATCCATAATAGAATAAATAAAAAAATACCATAAACTTCGATAACTTTATAATAATAATTATAATTATAATAAAAATAATTGAAACACTTTCTTTCTTTTACAATAATTATAATGAGATTCAATTTGGCTAGGCTCGAGGACAATATTAAAAATTCAAGATACACTTTTAACTTTACAAATTAATAGTAATTTTATTTAGGGGTGCCACAGCAAATCGAATGACGCGTACTTCTATCAAATATGATTTCAAAATTGAGTGCTTCGAGAGACTTGGGGCAAAATTTTTAACAATTGAGAAACTTAAGCGATTTTGATACGGTACAATTCTTAAAATTTCAGTTCAATTTACAAACATCACGATACAGATTCCGCTCTACTCATCCATAGTATTGATAAAATATTGTCTATGTGCTGCTTTAAAAAGTGATCCTTTATCCGCCCGCATGCTTTGGGCATTAGGAGTAGTTCACTGCCCGATTAGTTTTTGGTAAAATTAATTTTGCAATTGGTCAGTCACAAAAATAGCTATATCTCAATTGAATTCATTTATTATTTTATCTAATATCTACAGTTTGTATATTGTTATTGTAAATCAATGCGAGCGATCCTGTAGCGCAACTCGCCATTCTCGCTAGTCCCTCTAGGTACCGCTGGGCATTTAAAGGTTAATATACTTCAGTCATAAGTACAAAAACACAGAAGCCAAGTTCTGAGCAATGAAGAGTATGCTGATTTCCTAAGCAATTTAAGATATTTAATAAAACTTTGAAAAATATAAACTACACCGTATTACAATTGTATATCTTCTTTACCTAAATGCTTGCACCGTGTTAATTCGGAAACTATTTTATCAACAAATTTCTATACTTGAAGTGAATATGATTTACAATTCCAATCAATGCCACCGCTTTGCAAGGCATTCATGTGCAACACGAGAACATCTAGAGCGTCAGAAGGGGTCTGAAATGAGTATAACACTACCGGTCCCAATTAATCAATGTATACAACAAAAAGAGTGATATTTTAATCAAGAATGTTCACGATTCACAATATAAACAGACATTTACAAGATTCTGCAAATTTCATACATGCATTCAGTGATAATTTTCAAATTGATACATTTATAGCATTAAAAGAAATTATTTAGACCCATTTCTACCAATTTAAATGATGCATCAATAAAACACATATCTGGATTACAGTTCTGGTGGATATAAAAGAACTCTCCGGAATAACAAAGGGTACAAACTGTACAGTGATGTTTGTAAATCGGATAAAACAGCAACAAATCACCAAATGTTAGGACGAACTATGATCAAAATATAATTAAGAATATTTTTATTTGTTTTTTACAGTACTAAAGTATGTCGCGGAACATACATTTCGTCTTCGTGACGAATGCGTAATATCGAAGAAAACGAAACACGTGTCGTGTAACATATTTTACAACACAAAATATAAATCAACCGATACTTGGTGATCATTTTTAATCGCATCGGGCGGTACAAAATATTTTTTTATTATATTTTTTATTTTGGCAAAATGGAATAACACAAATCAAACGCAGAATCTGCAAGAGAAGAGCTTAGATCGATTTTCTTAAAACAATTCATAATTATGATAAAAGCACAAACTAACATTATAATTTTCTACTATGAAGGTTATATCGTTTACAAAATGCCGCACAGTATTTGCCGACGTATTATGTGATTTCGATGAAATCAGATGGACTTTTACTCGTTCGTTTTACGCGATACAAACGCGCGTTGAGAACGCCCTTTTCGTAGGCCTTTGTGCTATCACAGCTCCGAATCATTCTTAAAGTAAAACTAATACGACCCACAAAATATGTATGATTATTGCCAGAGTACAAAAATGTAATTCAAACCGTAAACAAAGAACCGCCGAGTGTCCGCCATCGGTGTATATAAAAACTATATTGCTATCTCCCGACCGCCGCCGGGGTAACAACGGATCAATTCTTATTGCACATTTTTTTATCAGTATGAAAGAGGGCATTAAATGCTTCCGATATAAAAATTATTGTATAAAAAACATTTACCTGATTCACATTCATATAGAAACACCGTTACATCGATCCTAATCTAATGGAGGTCAAAGATTATTCTTTTAGAGTACTATAAATTTAGAAAAAAAATATATAACCTATAAGCATTAAAAAATTTGGGGTGCAATATAATATTTACGCAGCAGACTCGGTAAAAGTTTATTACGCAACGACAGCATTGATCGAATTGCCAGAAAAGTTTACACAATACTACTTTAGTATTTTCAAACTGACTATTGAATGACAACTCTGATAGACCACGTTAGGATTGGGGCAAGAATTAAAAGTCCAAGAGTATTTTTTTCTTAATTATCATTACATGCCGACTAGTTTTATAGTTTAAAGAGAAACTATATGACTTGAATTAATTGAATAAATTTCTGATTTGAATAAAAGCAAGGTTCATCGGTGTGTAACCTGACCGTTTTATTTCAACATTATTTTAAGTATTTATTCAATTGTTTAATATAATTCTACGCAGTGTATAGCTGAGGGGTTTGATTTAATTTTATTATTACGATTTGTATGACAAATATGACAATAACAGCAACAAACTAACGTTGATAAATTTACAATTCATTGATACAAACGAAGAATACAAGAGAACCAACCATAAACCTAACCGAGTCTACTGCGCAACTGTATTTATAATAATCTTTAATTCCCACCGTTTTAAAACAACCAGAAATATACACTACCGTATTCCATTTACACGATCGTTTTCCGCAATAGGTACCTTGTTTAATATAAACATCGATAAGGTTGCAATACTGTCCGCCTACGAAAATAAAAAGTTAGTGAAAGTAGAAACATTCAAAATAATATCAGTTCGCGGCGAAATGCTCCGCCGACTGTTGCACATTTTGTGAATCGACGAATAATAATTTAATTGACAAACACTCTCGATAACTATCTAGCCTATAAACAATGGGAGGTGTAAAAATTATCAGGGGCATATTTTTGACAACTCGTACTGAACGATTTCAGTCTTCTGCGGGAGAGCATACTGCAATACGCATAAATAATATTAACAATATTGCTAATGGATAAAGTGGCACTAATTCACTTGTCTTTCGATAATAGAACTCTTAATCAGATCGGCGTTCTTGGAATCGATCTTTCTCTCGAGCGTGGCGTATGCGCTGCTTCCGATTCCGGAGTCCTCGTCGCCGCTGTCCAAAAGAGTTCCCTCCCCTTTGACAGGCTCGAGAATGGCTTTCCGAGCGTTTTCTTCGACGCTCAACGGCACGACAGCCTTTTGTAGCGTCGCCGTTTCAAACTGAGTATTATCGATATCAGATTTAGAATCGACCGATTCAATTGTTTCAGTCGAAATTGGTTCGCACAAAACTGTCAAGACGTCTTTCAATTCTTTCACGGACACGTTTACGTCGCCGAGACTTACGGAATCTTTTACAGCAGTATCATTATCTACATGATTCTTTTCACTGGCGATAAGCCGTTCACTAGAAGAAATAGGATCTTTTATTACTTCTGTTAATATTTGTGATGTGACATTCTCTGGTATTTCCACTGGTTTATTTGTTACGGAAGCGTTAATTAAATTTGGGTAAGGTTCCGGCACCGAGGTGACTGTGAATTTACGCAGATCCGAAAAATTTTCAGTGAGTGATTTGTGTAATTCGTGCAAATGCGGAGTCTCAACATTTTTAAAATCGAAGATTTTGATATCTTTATTTGCATTTTTGCCGGACGTTAAAACGTTAGGCGAATTTCTGGCAAGCGGACTGGGAGGCAGATCGAGTTTGAGTTTGTCCCTGGTGTGACGGAGTCCTCCGAGGGTGCCGGACGGCGGCGGCAGCGGAGACGTGGATCCGGAGCTGTGACCGCTTTGACCCGAAGCCGACGGTGACGGGGTGCTCGGCGTCAGTGAACCACTCGGAGATCCTCTCTCCGGAAGGATCAAAGAAGTTCCACAAAATTGTCTCACGGGTAACGAGCTGCATTTGTTTGCAGCCATGATACTTATATCCTGTTCGATTAAAGTGACAGTGTGATTATTATCGAGGTCGTCAGTTTCGCTGCTTAGATTGTTCAGAACAGTCGACGAGGAAGTGTCGAGACCCGGTTTGTCTCCTAAAAACTGGTGCTTGAAGTCATAATCCAGAAGCGATGCGGGGGTGACGTCTTCCGTGCCGGAATCTGGCGTAATAAAATCTGAAGATTTGAGAACATCGGATTGGGTTTTCTCCGCGGGGTCCGGACCGTTGAGACCCAACGCGTTCTGCAGCGCCTCAAAGTTATCTATGTCTCCGCTCTTTTGCTGCGGATTATCCAAAAGTGATAGATGCTGGCCGGGGAAGAATTGACTGGACGTGCTCAGAAGACTAAAATTTTCAAAGGGCCTCGTCGAAGATGAGATGAAGAAGTCATCGTCTGATACAGGATTGTCTGGAATAATAATAAAAACAAATTACTCGCACGAAACATAAGAAATGAAATAGTGGGTAGTTTTATGTGAAACTTATCAAGTTATGTTATTGATTCCCTTGCGGTGGCACTGCAGTGTACAAATTTAACAGGTAATATCTAATCACTAACAATATTTCATGTGACAAAGCACATAACTTTGTCAGATAACCTTCTTACTCTAAGACCGTTATCATGATTATCACGATTCATCAGTGCCAGACAAAATTGAGTATGTTATCAAGACCCGTACACCGATATTGTCATCATTTTTGAATTCACACGACTGCTAAGTTCATACACGTTACGAACATAGTTTTTGAGCCGAGACACTATCACCTTACCGTACGGACACATTTAAAAATAGTTATGATTAAACAAAATAATAGCAGTGCTGATGGAAATCCACTATAACACTAGCTAACACACCACATATTTTAAGAAATTCATGCTGTTAGGTTGTTACCGGTGTGTCAGTGTGCATTTGTATGAAGATACGATAATATATTAGAATTCCTTAGTGCTGCATCAATTTTGGCGCATTTTAATGAGCAGTTGACATGTTAACACACGCAAACATGCTTTTCTATTTTCACGTCTAAGTGTCATTTTGAATATAAAATCTTTGAGATCTCAAACCGTGTGCATTTGTTGTGATATGTGATTGCACTACCAGAAAATATACCAGGGGATCGCCATTCAATTTGAAAATATAGTTCCTACATAATAAAATGAGAAATATAAAGAAAGATTGCGATCATTGGGTTGCCTCTCTTCTCAGGGTGTGGCCATTCCCCTGGATCCAGCAATGGACTACACAGGCAACGCTTCTCAACAAACAAATGTTGAATTTAATGTGAGAATATTTATTTTATTTACAAAAACTAAAACTAAATAAACAACTGAATTTTCGTAATTTTATTGGCAGTTTAACAAATTTTGTAAAATATTAGAAGAAGACATATTTTTATAATTAATTTCAAATGAAATATCTACTAAACATACTTATTTATGTTTTTTTATTTAAGGATATTAGGACAGTAAATTATATTTTTAATTCAATAACTTTAAGCCTATTTTTTTCAGTGAAATCGTTCCGAGTGTTATAAAATTCTTGAGAATAAAGAGGATTAAACTTATCGCTAGTCTTGACAGTCATATTTAAAAAAGGGTTAGCTAAACAAAAGCATAAAATAGTGGTAGCTTTTTTGTTGGCTCACCAGAGACATTAGTGCAGATGTTGCGAGTTAGCAAAGATGTGAATATTTGTAAAAATAAAGCATAATATAAACATAGTGACTAATCCCACAATTTTATAATTTTTTTGGATGAAGCTATGATATTGAAAGACAATGCACATATTTTCTTCTAAGGAAAAGACAAACATTTTTATTGAAGGAAAGCCAATCATATTATCCTATATCATCTAATTAATCATAGTTAATTTGTATGAATAAATTGCCTTATAATTGCTCGAAACATATCGACCCCCAAAAAAACGATAAGCAACAATTTATAAATTTTACAGAAGAATGATTTTTTAAAATTATTCTCGTAATAGGACGTATTACGAGAATAATTAAAAAGATTTCCTTAAATGAGGTTAGTAATATTTGTTCAATTGTAGCTTCTTTTTGTGAAAATTTGTATTACGGGGAATTGTGTATATTTAAATCACACTAATTAATAGATGCCACTGTTTATTTCCGTTGCTTTATTTGCACAGACAGCCGACGATGTTTGTGTAGCAGGACTAGAAAACGTGTCCGTCGTTGCGAAATGTGAATGATCAGTTATTTTGTTAGTGAAATGCTCGTGTGAATGTTAAAATAATAAGAAACGTAAACATAAAATACCTATTGTATAGGTGAAGTTGAGATCGTCGTGATGGGAACCGATATGAGTGTCGAAATTCAGATCTTGCAATCCAAAATTTTGCCAGTCTGCGAGATTAAAACAGAAAATTAAATAAAATAAACAATAAAAAAATAGGATTCGAAAATTGATTATTTTAACCCTTTGAACTCCGATGTCGAGGTGGCCTCGACATTTACTACTAAAGCCATTTAAAATATTATTCGAACTATTTGAATTCTTTTTTTTTATTTGGAATGTTGGGTAATGGCAAAGAAAAGATATATTTCTCGTTTTGCGATGAATCACCCATTCATACGCTTCCTGGAATGTTCTTTGCGAGTGTCGTCGACGACCCATTCCCGGGGTTCAGGTAAAAAGACAATAGTCGTTGTCGAGCTGCGTCACTGTGAACATCTATTCTGTTTGCGAAACATTTGGGATGCGATCAATATTCCAATTTGAGATGCGATCAATTTTTTTTTTTCAAGTGACAAAATTGTGACACAAACTTGGAATATAATATTTTTTGCGACACTTATTTGGAATGCGATCAATATTCCAATTTGGGATGCGATCAACTTTTTTTGCGACACAAACTTGGAATGCAATATATTTTTCGACAGCCATCAGACTTTTCGCGACACATGTTTGGGATGCGATCAATTTAGTGTTGCAAAAAATCTGATGGCCTACTGATGGTTACTTGAAAAAAAATTGTCTCAATACCTATCCTATCTAGGGATCCTATCCTTGGAAAAGAGAGTTTGAGCGACTGACTAACAAACAGTTCTCGCAGAAAAACATGTTAAGATACTTCCATTTGCTCCACATTGTAAGCAGGCATAGAAAAAAAAATACCATTCAAGTTATTAACTTTATTATTTCACTTGGGGGTCCACGGTCAGGTTTTTGCTATGAAAGGGGTCCACGAGCATTATAAGTTTGTGAATCATTGATGTACACAATAAAAAGGCTTAGTAAATAAAACACTTTTTTATTTAAATATTCTAACCCTTTTTTGCAATGTTTTACCTTTAAACATAATTTTTCGCAATTTCGCCTAAAATGGCTTGGAGTTGGTGGTAAGATTTTTGAAAATCCTTCGGAGTGCAAAAGGTTAAGCATTTGCGGATGTTGCTAAAATTTATAATATGCACTGTTGCACTTAGTCATTCGGTCAATCCTGGGTTATACATTATCTGCATCACATAAATGTAAATTGACCTTGTTCCAAAAAATCCATTCCATGAAATACACAAAGCCATAGGGCCCACTTGGATTTTCGACATTTTGAATGCCGCAACTACACAGCCCTTCAATACTCCACTACCGACCCCCAAATATGAAATCAAATCAGTGCAGAATGAAGAGTGGCGTGGAAATATTAGCGTTATGAAATACAATTTTACTTGTACGCACGGTTTTTTTACTCAGTTTATATTTACCTGAGTAGGGAGAATAGTCAGGTAACTGCGGCGATTCGGCTTCGTTGTCAGATATCTCTCGAGGATACTCGTATACGCAGTGATATTTTTGCTTCTTGAAGACCACCCTCTTCCTGCCCTCCTATTACATAAAATAATTACATTTGTAAACATCTGAGTAGCATAAAACACGGAGTATGTACTAGGTTTTAAGGACATTCATAAAACGAGGGAAGTGTTATTAAACATTTTTCTTGTTTCTATATCCATGTTGTGCCAAAAGTTTTGTGCTTTTTGCACACTTTTGAAAATAAATCTTTTCAAACACTGGTTCACATGAGTAACACTTTTAAAATGCCTTAAAACAGGATACAATACTTTAATCAATAAATAAATTGAGGCTATTATTTGAAAACCAGGCTGGTTCTACAATTGGTGGAAGATGAACCATTAATTTAATGTAAATAAAAATACATTTACATTAATTTCAAGTATTTTTAGAAAGCGGTCTCAGACATGGCTTGATAACATACAAAATATCATTCCAAAGTAATGTAAAACTAAATATTTCATTTTTCATTTCTTCATTTCATAGATTCATTTTTCAACCATTTTGGAACGAGCCAGGTTTGCAAATAATAGCCTCAATTATGGGTTAGTGCCCGATGAGAAGCACGCCTCTCCTTCAAAAACTCTCACTTGTTTTACAAATATTCAACATATTATAAACTGTTTGGTTACAAGGTTTTTTACATTTCTATGTTTAAATTCTACTATCCAATCATAAAATTCAGTATTTCATTAAAAGTTTTACAACTGTAATAGATAATGGAGAGAAATAAACTAATGATATATTTTATTTCGAACTCGATTGATTGAGTGGAAAGAGATGGAAATATCAGAAATATCCTTCGGCAAAAGATAAATAAATATGTCCACCCTCGACCACTGAACCGACCATGACGAAAGCCAACTATGGCAACCGGTAGTATTAGGTAATAAATGCCACATGCATAGTTGCACTAAATAATTAACTAACATATTTACTACATCAATTAACTTTTATATGAGACATATTTTGGTGATCTTTTCTAAGATACTTACCTCAGACCATCAAGTTGCTTTATAAATTGATTATTCTAGATCTATAAATTAATTCGTAACCTAGTCAAACAAGTATATGACCAATTTTAGAATAAGGAATATATATATTTTAAATTTAGATTGACAAAACTAGTACAGTGCATGAAAACTAGTAAATAAGTTTGTCTACAGAAAATGAAGGCAGAAGAAGAAATGAACGGAACAAATACTGTAATTTTTACTAGTAAAATAAATAAAGCACATTAAAACTTAGATATAATGGAACTCGAACAACGGAATTTGGATTTAAAGGTCAAATTTCAAGTCGCATATATTAAAGCATCCCGTTATTGGTAGTCATGCTTAAATCCAAATAAATATTGTTCTCCTATGATAAACACGTGATCTGGTCACCTGGGACAGTTTTAGCATGTGATGGCTGATAATTTATCCAACAGGTTCGCTGCCACAAAATTTTGTAGATATCTTCTGTACGCCTCTTGTACTAGTAATTGAAAAAAAATGCTTTCACTAGACCCTCAACTTTATTTTTTGATCTAATTCTCCTCAATATGTATATATTTCGATAAGGTTTTTTGGAAAAACAACCGATTGGGTTCGTCAGCATTCTTGATGAAAGCCAAACATTTGATCGGATATGGCAGCATTCAACTTGTTAAATCTGGTTAGTTAAATTTAATTTTGGTTTATCAGATGTCCCAACTCTTTACCCACACACTAGTCTGCTATATTGAGGGGAAGGGTTATTGACCGAATACTACTTTGTGGAAGTAACATTTTGAAATGTTAACATTACTTAATGATGGTCTACAATTGATTATAATTTTACTTACAAGTTTATAAGAGTCTACAAAGAATCGACGAGATCTCAATGACATCAATCATAATTTTGGTATAATTGTTGATTTAGGTTTTTTAAATAAGATGATATGCAAACCCGGCTCAACTATGTTGAAACGTGAACTATGAATCTGATTTAGTAAATAAAGACAAATTTTAAAAATATTTTTAGAAAGCAGTCTCAAATATGGCTTGATAACATACAAAATATCATTCCAAATTAATGTAAAACTAAAAATTCTTTTATGGTGTGTATTAGTGTATTATTTTACAGAATAAAATTCAAGTTTCATTTTTTAACCATTTTGGAACGAGCCGTGTTTGCAAGTAATAACCTCATATAGAAGATGGTGAAATATTTTTGAATCAGAAAATCATAGATATAAAAAATTTTAATCAGAGCACTCGAGACCAGCTTGAGGATTTATCTCAAATTTAAATAGAAATAATTTAAATTCAACAAATTAAGCCACTCAGACGACAGAGTAGAACATATATAACACATTAATAATAATATCAAAACCCTTGTTAGGCACCATTTAAAATAATTTTCTCACAGTCAACAGTAAAACGGTCGCTTTTGCACTGACTCTATAATTGTTCTATATTAGGTTACGCGAGTAGAAAACTGATTAAAATTAAGTAACACAACAGTGAATATACTCAAATCTCTAAAAGCGATTAAATTACTGCATGCACCTAAGGAACCATCCATAGAATGATTTTTACTTTGTTCATCGACCATCGTTTTTGTGATGGCATGACAGACAATGCTAGTAATAGCTTCAGTATTTCAATAACACAAGGCAATAGAGCGGTTTTAAATATTTAAAATGCAGAGCATCGAACTCACGCTACTCGAGGAATCCTCTTCCTATAGAATGGCAGCACATTGAGATAAAATAGAAAAATTATAACAAATGTTGAAAAAATACATACTAAAAAAAACTACAACATTAAATATAATTGTTGTTACACCTGGGGCAAGGTGGATTATAAAACATACCTTGTTTTGAATAGACACCTCTTTGTACCACCATAAATGTTCAATTGAGTGAAATTATGCAGAGAACTTTCAGTCCACACAAACCGCTAGTCGAGATATGAGCATTTTTGTGTTTTGCGCACTAAATATTTGTGTAAATTATAAAATAGAAAACCAGCTGAAATGGCTTTTATCGTTTTTTTTAGAACATATCGTCACCTAATTCAACATTAATGATTTGAAATAAATTGACATGACATACAATTTTTAAAGTCACTCGAGATAAGCTCAAGAAGAAAATAAATCACAAACAACTGTGAGCGGGATCTCAAAAAGTAAATTTAATATATATATATTGCACGCGGGACTTAAGCCCGGACCCATCCGATAGCTAAAGATAAAGTTCATCCGAAGATAAAGTTCTTATCGCTAGACCACAGATGCTGTCAAGTAGGTGGATGTTTTCTACAATTCAAAAGCTGCGTATTTTCTGGCCAGTGAAATTTTTGTAATCCTTTTATAGAACATTTTTGTTTTAAAGCAGCAACCAGGCAGACTTATTCAGAAAGTATATCCGACATGTTTGATTGTGTTGAGTGCGACGACAAACTTTTTACAGACATGCGTGTTGTCTGCTTTCTGCATCACTACCCTCAGTTATTCCCTAATGAGAATATTGACATAACTTTTTGGCCCTCTTGAACGATGAATGAAAAACAAAATTGCATCATACGCATCTTTGATCTTTTCTGGGTGATATTTAATTGATTAATGATGACCATGTGTAGAGAAAGTGCAATAATTATTATGTTCGGCATGAAGGTGTCGAGCATAACTTTCTTTCTGTTAGTAGTGAGAATAAGCTCGGTGGGATGATTTGTTTTGCCTGAATATGTGTTTATCGTAAAATTTTCCTCTTCAGTACCTAATATGACGTTGAAATCTACAAACTAACATTTAGAATTGATAAATGTTATCTATAAGCCAATGCAAATTCGGTTAATTCAAAATTTACTTAAAAATATCAACAGAGAACAAAACTTTTCCGTCTAATCATGCCAATATAATATTGAGAAAAAAATGTTTCAAAAATTTTGTCTACCAAAATCAAACAAATGTAAAAACTTTAATGGTTTTACTTTTGAGCAATTTCAGTTATACGGGAAAGTAATGTACATGCACGGAAATGACGGATGATATTTGATGGAAATATGTTTCTCATATATGAAAATATACAATTCAATCAGCAATGCGAGAATTTGATCTTTCGCTTCAATGTGAAACGATCCTTTGATACTTTAAAACTGAAACTAACGAATCGCTGTTGAAATGAAATAAATAAGTCAATCGATAAAACAATATCTATTTGTTTCGATTAGTCTGTCTGTAATTCAAATGGTATGCACATTGCAACACAGCATACACCAACAGACTTTCTCTGCGTCACCGCATCATGCGCATGAGTTAATGTTGATGGGTAGCATTGCCATCTGGCTAAATCTAAACTAATTTTTAGATCCGCAATGATACAGTTTGTTTTTTTTTTTATATCTAACCTTTCGGATGGCTGTCTTCATAACGTTAATTCATTGAGGAATGCATCTATTCAAACTGATTATTAGTAACTTCAATTATTAGTCCACTCGATAAGAAGATGTCACTGAAGGTTGGTGGCAATGAAATGATCGTGATACGTTGATTATTAAGAAGAAAAATCTGTCCACTAAAATATGAGAAAACTTACGCTCTGACTAGTGTCTGCGCTTTTCAGAGCGCTCTTCGAAGGCGTCGCGAGGTAATCCCAGCTGGACGGAACAAATTCCACTTCTTCGTCGTCACCCGAACCGCCGCCGGACTCCGCCGAAGGAGACACCATCTCTTCAGGTATCGTATCGAAATCTAGACTGCTCGATTGGCGCACTTGCTTCTGCTGTGATTTATGACAGGCTTTCCATTAGATCGTCAATCATTAATAAAATGTATTTCTTGGCCGACTGCTTATTATTTAAGCTGATAATTTTATGTGTATAATAAATTATTTGTTAACCTTTAGAGGAGTATGGACGTACATGTACATCGGTGCCATTTTTCTGTAAAGTAGTACAGACTTACTTTTAACTCAACACAGTAGTGTCTGGCTATGAGCATATATATGCGTCAAGTATAAATTACACATATTTATTGGAAAAAAGTCACACAATTGTCATGTTAAAAACATCCAGTAAAGTAAGGTCAGTATAGATCTATTCACTCCTCTAAAAGTTAAGAATAATTAAAGCATCGCAATTCTATATTTTCAACGATATCCACTTCTAATATGCAGCAAATGGAGCATCTCATGAGAACTGATCGCTATCCAGCCGCTAAGGATAAAAGGAAAAGACTAGTAATTTTCTTATGACTCTAACTGTGCCCTTGGCAATCAAATAGGGTAACGTTGAATAAACTAGTTCAGATCCACATTTTCTATTTGTAAAATGTAATAGTAAATATTTTTTTTTTTTTATATAATTTCATATCTTCGCATTATGTATCATTTAAATACTAAATTAAGTCTTACAACTAAATCAGATTTGAATCGACCGTCCAATCGTTTGTGCAACATCATGTATTTTTGCAAATGTCAAATGACTATGAAGCAAAATGAAATTGAAGATAGATAATAAATAGGAGTGAATAGTAATAAAAAAAATAAAAATACATAAACATGACAGTTATATACAAAACTCACCAATGCACCCAAGCACCACAAAAGCAGGAATGGATGGTCAATAATAAATAGTTGACTCAATAAAAAACAATTAAATGGAGAAAAAAAAACACTGAATTTAAAGAGGGGTATTTTCCAGAAGGGGATCATATTCGAACTAATGTTTTAAAACTACTCGAAGTCTCATAATCGTAATAAGAGTTTTCATAAAAATCAGATTGAAGGTTGATAAATTAACAAAAAAAAATCAGTACAGTGGAACCCCGATCTACCGTTCTCGCATTGTTCGTTTTCCCGCATTAATCGTTTATTTTTCACAGTCCCGGCCAAACACCCATAAGAACAATGTTAAATAATCCCGCATTAATCGTTCCCCGATTTACCGTTTTCCTCGATCTATCGTTTAAATATTTTGGTCCCGTCACAAATATTATCCCGATTGACCGTTTTCGTTGAATATTTCTTATAAATAGTCTTGCCTTGTTTCGTTTTGCGTTTTTTTCAGTGGAACCACGATCTTCCGTTCTCGCTATCTTCGTTTTTTTGCATGGATCGTTTATTTTTTACTCGACTTCGTAATAACAACGTTTAATAATTCCACGTTAATCATTCCCCGATTTACCGATTTCTTCGATCTATCATCTAAATATTATCATCCTGTCCTAATTACGATCCCGATTGACTATTTTTGTTGATAATTTCTTTTTAACTCATAAATCGTCTTACATTGCATCTGGTTGCGCGAATTTTTCCAACTCAAAAGTCAAAACTAAAACGCCTAAATAAAGAAAACTAGAACTCTTGCTGAGAAACTGAAAACAATTCAAGGCGTTGAAAAAAAGTCATATAGCAAAAAAACTTAGAAAAGTACGGGTGTTTGAAGGGTGGGTGTCTGTCAAAATGCAAGTACCCAACTGCGAATAGGCAACTTAGTATTTATTAATTAAGCAATTAAAGAATAAATTTATATATTCTTTAATTAAAAAGTGAATTAATTTGGTTGAAAATTAAACACTTTTTGGTATTATTTGAAGATTTCCCGCATTATCGGTTTCCCGCATTATTCGTTGATTTTTTCCGGTCCCTTGGAAAACGTAGAATCGGGGTTTCACTGTATATGTAAATAAAGGGTATTTATATTTTTAAAGAATTGAGCCTTCAAATCAAGAAGACACTTTTTGACTAAAAACTTCATGATTTCGACTGAAGATGCTTGGTGAAATTTCAATATTATATTTGAATCATTTCATATTTTGTACACTCCCGCACTTTTTGTCACTAACGACCAACGTTCCCTCTAAGCTGCGCGTCGGCGCAGCAGTTAAGAAACCCCCGCGCACTCATTCCGTGTTGGCGCGCACTGCAAGACAGTTGCTCAATTAATATTTGATCGGTCCGCGCAGCTTTGGCGCAGCCTCCGCGCAGCCTTTGAAATTTACGCGCAGCTAACCCTTCGGCTTAGAGGGAACGTTGCTAACGACCCGTGTTATTGTTGTATATAAGTTACTATTATAGCAATTATGCTTTTTGTATACCTTTTCTAAAAAAGTGGATAGCAAGATATTTTCTTCTGGAAAAATAAGACTTTCATTTTCTGATTGCAAATTTATACATTATGTTGAATTAAAATGTAGTCAAAAAATAAGAAAATATCGATGATATGTTTCCAATTTTTTGTTTTGGGGCACACCTGATTCAAAGAGAATTTAAAAAAAAAAAATGAACCTACGGCATATAATTATTTAGAATTTTCCTCTTATGGATTTCTGGTAAAGACGGGTGTTGTATGGGAACCTTGTCTACATAACTTGGACTTACCGGTGTGGAATGCGATTGGAAGTGCGATATGGAAGTCTCGGATAGAGGCTGTTCTCTGTCCCCTTCCTGCAATGAATTAAAACACCACCCCGCAACCGGACAAAGCACGTATTAAATATCAAGACAACATTGCACAAGCGTAATATTTATGAGAACAAATATGTAAATAAAAACAATTAAATGGACATGCGAAAAACAGAAGAAATATAGGTATCGATGAATGTTGAACATATGTATATATATTGTATATGAACAGAGAAAAAAATAAATTAACATGGAAAAAGTATAGTTGAGATAATCTACATATATGCTTTAGTTTCAGGGATTGGTAAATGCAAAAATTGGTAGACAAACATACTTCCATGTTTGTCAGTAACAACCTGGGTGCTGAAATCATTGTTTCCCTACTGATTAAGTGTTTGAATTACAATATAAAATAAAAGCCATGTTGATTTTCGACTTGACATTGTAAATAAACCAAATAAATCTATAATTACTATAGGATTTTGCTTTTATTAACTGTTTTGTTGAGAAACGTCTGCTTTATATGAAATCTTAAAGGAAAATATATCGATGGCTTAGTTTCATAGTGCTACAACTAGAAATTGGTAATTTTGAGAAATGGCTGGCCAAAGTTTTGCAACGTTGACAAAACTGTAAAACAATATTTCGAATTGTGTTTATATAAAACTGAGTGGGAATTTTTTATATTTCTTTATTTTCATATTCAAACATCTGCCTACCGAGAGAAAGCTAGTGATTTTTCTAGTTGTACTTATGTGGAGCTATATAAGAGAGGTATTCGAATATAATGGGTAATATAACTCAAACCATCAAATTTTTGAGATCAAGTTCTATGGAAGAAACCATCAATGTAATGCCATCATTATTAACGGCTTAACGACCGTGGACGCGTATTTGAGTCTTTGAAAAACAAAGGTTGCTGGCCGGCGGACACATATATGCGTATAGGTGAAGTATCTGGAAGCTAAGAAAATTAAATTTTGTAAAGATATCTCAATTTGCTTACAAATTATAGTGAATTTAGTAAAATTATAATTTTTGCGAATTTATCGCAAAATTTTATTTCGCCAGGTGAAATTTTATAAAAAAAACGTGCGGTCGTTAAGCTGTTAAATGCAAAATCGTACATAGGTGAGAAATATTTAACAAAATTCAATTTATCGTCAAAAATCATCAGCGTTACTATAGATATTATTTTATAAAATAATAAAGTCCACTTGAACCAGAAGAGAAAAGAATATTCAAATACACATACAGGAAAAGCCATTGATTTGTTTTAAATGTAACAATTAATAAATGTGGTATGCAACCCTCTGGATTTGAGTGACGTTTTATTTAATGATGGAAAATCAATATTTGTATTGGATTCAATTATTAAAATGTAACTGCTGGCATATCTTCCAGAAAAATCGGCAACATACATCGTAAATCTTCGAATGAAAAAAAAGTAAAGTTATAAAAGAAATGATTAAAACAAATAGAAAATTAATTCACAGCATTCTTTTAGAGAAAATACGTTTAGATATTTTCAAAACACAATTTAGAAAAAAAAACAATCAGAATACGAGTATTAAGATTACATAGATGTTAATCAAAACATATCACAACATCGGAAGTATTATAACTGTTGTAGAAATTGAAAACTGTTCTCCAAGAATTTTTGAACATAATGTGACGTGATATTAATTTTTAGATATTTTTACATTCAAAACATAAAATAAGAAATTTATTCCTTACGGTTCCCATACATTGGGTTTACAAGTAGAGTGACATATAACCCGGCTCACGCTTTATATATCACCATTGATATGGCTGACAATGGTCTGTCAATACCCAAAAAAATGCAGATCAAACTTATTTTGCGAACAACAAAATCCTATGCTAATCGTAGATACATCAATCGGCTTTGTGAGGATAAAATTTATTTTCATGTTATAATATTACCTGATTCATCCGTTTACTGCCATCTACATAAGATTGCTTAACCTGTAGCTAGCATTCGTGACAGATTTACTAAACAAGTGAGTTACTTCAAATATAGGTTGATTTCAAGTAACCGATAATATAAATTGACATAATTATATTTTTATTTATTTATATAATAAATGCACTTATTTGTGTACATTACAAATTATGAGTTCCTTACTTTTGAAATGTGAAAAATGATTTAAATAAAATTGGCAAGGAAGTCAACCGAGTAAGTTCTGTCATTTTACTTTTATATATTAAATAAAAAATAGTACTCGTCTAAACTCACTCACATCCACTTAGAATATGTCGACATCCGAAGCAATGCCATTAAGCATTGTTAACGTTAAACAGCTCTCCCAAGGGGCATCCCCGAATGGCAGGCTGGTTCTACACCTTGGAAAAACAAACAATTCATGTCCAAGATTCCTCAAAAAGTGATCAGGAACATTTAGTTTGACATTCTCAAGAATAGTGGAATTCTAAATGATACTTCTTGTAGCTTAAGGATTTTTTAAAAAGATGGAATAGGCAGTGTTCATGATTTGCAATCAATCAAATTATTTTTTTAGTATCAATAGACCATTAAAAACCACATTGATGATTCATTAGCAGGAACCTGGTTACATCTTATCAAATGTTAAAAACATAAGAACATGAGCCCCCTGACTACATTAGTTCGAAATTTGTGTCCTAAAACCAACTTTCAATGTTTCTTGGTGTGTCCATGATAAAATTATTACTTTTGACTACATACTTATTATGATTGTATTGTATATATTAAGTATAATATTTATGTAACAGAATTGCAATAAAAAAAAGCATTCGCTAAAAGTATTGTCTATTGCTGTACACTTTACACTATCAATACCGAACTAACTCATTTTCTCATTACACAAATGTGCAAAAATTCATTTAGAGAAAGTTAAATCTGTTAAGAATAGCGTGTGCATAGTACAAAAAGTTTTCCTCTCTAGAGGAAATCGTACTTAAATATTCACATCTTAACGATATTTCAACGGGATCGTACCTTCCAGACGAACTCCCCGCTGGATGAATCGTCGCTCTCGCTCTCCCACTCCTTGAGACGCTCCGGAGCCAGAAAGTTCATGTCTTCCAACTTCTTCAAATGAACATTGGGCAGGCTCTGATATGATTGAGCCATGTCGTCCGTCGATGAATTCGACTCGTTGAAAGATGTTGACATAATATCGTCGTTGGTTGGACCTGTTCATTGAAACATGTTTTTTTATTCGCTAGATTTATTTAACACAGTTAAACTTCGATATAGCGGTTTCGTGTGGGAGAGGGCATTTCTGTTAAGACCTAAAGAATTTTATATAATAATGTAAGATTTCTGAACGCCCTTTTTGATTTTATCAGTGACAGTGATCTCTCTATAAATTGATTAAAAAGAAAAGCATTACAAGCAATCACTCACCAGAGAAATAAATCTGGCTTAAATCAGGGGATGATATTTCAGGCGGTTGCACGTCGGTTGAATTCTGAGTGAATTCTGCTGTCTGGTCATAGTCACCCATGCCGGAGTCGATCTTTCTGAATTCATCTTTAGATTTCTCCTCATTGATGATGGGAGACTCGAGGCAGTCCAAAAACTCGAACTGCGTATCGATAAGAACATCGATTGATTCTCCGCCTTCTCGTGAAGTTTTCGAAGACGGTTCAAACGAGTCTTTCACGACGGGCTCTGCGTCCGGCGTAGACGCGAAAGGGCGATTCGGTTGTTTAAACAAATCTGTCGCAGTATCGACAGACGATTTTTCATTCAAATTCGTATAACTGAATAAATCGATTTTAAGATCACAATTTTCACTTAAAAAACCATCGTTTCGATTTCCCATATCATTACCCTGCTGAGTATCAGAACTGGGTGAATACGGAGGAACATTAGAACTGTTTATTAAATTTTCAGAAGACGTCGTTTCTTCTATAAAGATACTTTCAACAGAAGTTTTAGCATCTGCGACAATCAGAGGTATATTATTTCCAATATCTTTGCCCTGCTGAGCGTCAGAACTGGGTGAATACGGAGGAACATTATAACTGTTTGTTAAATTTTCAGAAGACATCGTTTCGTCTATAAGAATACTTTCAATGGAAGTTTTAGCATCTGCGACAATCAGAGGTATATTATTTCCAATATCTTTGCAAACAACACCGATATTTGATTTTTCAGGTACTTCGGGAATAGCAAACTCAGGACTATCGGAATCTACAACAGTATCACTTGCATGAATTCGTTCAATGACATTATCCTTTATGACACTTTTAACAGAATCCAAATGTGATGTTTGCAAATCTAAATTACTTGTAATTATGTTTGAAACATCTGAATGAAATGACATCTTTGAAACGTCCAGCAATTCGTTTGGTGAAGATGTCATGAGTGTTAATGAATTACTTTGACTGTTTAAGCTTGAATTTGGCACCGCTCTTTCGTCATTATCTACAGGCACACTCTCTTTCAATTCATTTTTTGGATCTACCCTAGAAGATTGCGAGAAATTATTATCATTAATACTTGAATCAAATTTTGTTTGTACAAAAGGTGCCATAGATATTTCAGATGATAAGAAATTATGGGTTGCCGTTATGATCGGATTCGTCCAAAAAGGAGTAATCTGTTCTCTATGTTCTCTTGGTGTAGAATCGAGATTCGAAGATTCCTCGATGACATTTTCAGATGATAAATTAGAATCGTTTGATTCTTTTGGAATACTCAAAGAACTTTCAATAGTACAATTATTTGATTCGTCGTCGAATTTTTGTACTTCTGTAGAAAACTGTTCGTCAAAAAGGCTGTTATGTGCCGACATGGGTGTGACGCATGCTTCCGATTCATTTAAACTGTTCATCGTCGGCATAGACGGAAGGGAAAGATTTGAGGTGTCTGTCGTAGTATCGTCAGGTAATTTAACGGCAACGTTATATAAAGAATTCGGAATTTGGGTAGCGTGAGACACGACGCTTCCGATATCGAAAGACTTCTTAGTTATATCACTACTTTGACTGTCGGAGACGGTCGTCTCAGGTTGATCGACGGGCGAAGCGTCAGGTTTGCTTATCTCGCACGGCAACGGAGAGACATTGTTCGAAATATCGACAAAATCTTCCGGCAGCTCTTCTACGAGATGATTGAAATCCATAGATTCATCATTGACCATACATTTCTTATCTTCGATGATGAATGTCTTTTGCATGATATTATCGGAAGCACTTAACGTATTATCTGTTTCGCTTTGATCATCGGAAGTAGTTTTGACGTACGTTTCGGAATCATTCCACGTGTTTATATCTGATACAAACGTCGGGGTTGATATATTTGAAATATTGGATAAATCGTCGGTGAGATCAGACACTGTATTATTAGTAGACTCTTTGATATTAGATTTGATCTCATCTACTGGAGGAATTTCCACAGGACTGATCTGCTTATCGAAATTATTTTCATTATTAGCATTAGAATTATTTGAGAGACCAGAAATATCTACGATTGCATTAAAGTTTTCTTTTAAAGGAGATTCTTCTTCATTTAAAATAAATCGCTCGGAAGCCATTGAGACAACGCTGTCGGATGTATTTACTTTATCTTTGACGTTTTCTATCTCCATTTCGAGACTGTCGAATTCTTGCAGTGCCGTATCTGCAGAAGGGGAATCCTTCAAGTTTTTGTTGGGATGCGATAAAAGAGTGTCAGGACACAAGTCACTCAAAGCGCTCATGTTCGGATTTTCCGTGCAGCCCATGACCATTTCGACAGGTTGATGCCACTGGAAAGAGGTGGTGGCTTGCCCGCAGATGTCGGAGTCGATGGAGCTGTTAACATCGGAAGAGGTGTAAGACTGCGACGACGTCTGAGAAGTATTCATATCGAGCGGTGCTCCTCCCATAGAATTATTGAATGCAATCAGGAGTCGGTTGAAAGCGGCTTCTTGATCCTCTACATCTTCATCAGCGTACTTGACAT
Source organism: Himalopsyche tibetana (assembly GCA_030503985.1). Classification (NCBI taxonomy): domain Eukaryota; kingdom Metazoa; phylum Arthropoda; class Insecta; order Trichoptera; family Rhyacophilidae; genus Himalopsyche; species Himalopsyche tibetana. The sequence continues at coordinate 16,525,506 of JAPJYX010000022.1, forward strand.
TTTTACCTGATGAATCTGAAGAGTATAAAAAAAAACACCAGATTAAAAGTGACCATGTTTGAAAGGCTGAACATAACCTCTTGCCGATTATCTTTTGAAAGCAGATTGTCAGGTTTCAGTTTGTTTGCCTATATGATGACTAAGAAAATATTGACATTTTAAAAAGAAAATGTAAAAATCTCAAGTATGTTTATTTTTATCATTGAAAAAAAACTTTTTCTCACAGGCTCTTTGAGCATGCATATACCACCTAAATGTGCTTGACAACAAAAGTGTTATTGATATATATTTTTTTTAAGTAACATTAATAAGTCAAGAGCATGTAAAAGCCATATTGCCTATTTGATGATGAAAGAGAATTTCTAATCAAGATAATCATTTAAATAATCAAATTAGGTTTTTTTTATATACCTTTATCAGTTTCATTGAAGTCCGACCAAGTTTCTTCGAGGATCGGGCTGAGCGGAACTACGCCGTACAAATTGTAATGTATCATGAGTTCATTCTTTACAGCCTGCGGCGGTACATTTTTAGGAATGTCATTATCGTCCATGAAATCATCAGTGATAGGAGATTTTGCGTTCTCATTGGTAGAATCGATATCGGTGATCACGTCACTCGTCGTCGCCGAGACCTCGGCTTCCTCGAGAGACTCTTGCGGTGGTAAGACTTCAGCAATATTTTCATGGCATATTTGACCAATTTTCTAGAAGTATAGGGATCAGTGGTTAAAAATATAACGAAAGCGAATAACCAACAACTAATATTTTTCTAGCTCCATCTTTCAATCCATACCCTCTCTGAAAGAGATATAGAGTGACTGATTTACAGTCATAAAAAACTACTTCTATTGAGATGCTCATAAGGAGCCCATTTTCACATTGGGAGCAGACATTGTTTAACCCTTTGAGAAGTGCGTTAATTTTTACTAAATTTTTTTTTTTCTTATATTTTGATTATTTATACTAGTGCTACACACAAAATTATACGTATGGTTCAAAGTGTGAGCTAAATTATTTTATTATTAGTTTTAAGTAATTTTCTAGAAGCTATTCCTATTGCTCTTTTCAGTGTGCATGTGACGCTCTACTGACGTCAATTCCAGGAAAAGAATCAACCCGAAATGGATTTATGCTCAATATCAACGTTTTTAAAAAAATCTTTTGTTTATTTCCAACACATAATAAAAATAATGTAAGTGCCAAAAATCATAGATATATATGTTTTTTATCCATTTGTGAAGAAATGACGACAATTGATATCAGGGGAAAGGAGAAAAACACATTTACAAACATAATAACAGTTTAAAAACGATGGAAATAATGGAACTTTATATTGTTTCATTTTAAAAATAATTGTCTACCAAATTGTTTCCATTAAGTTTGCTGAAGATCAATTTCTCTCACTCTAACTTACATGATACGTAAATAGTCAATAAAGATTTTAATCATCATTCACTTTGGTATTTACCTGTGCTAACGGAAGTTTTAATTCCAGTTCATTTCTAAGCGCTTCGACACTATCAACGTCCAATGAATAACGATCGGAGGTGCTGTTTTCACTCAACGACTCGGTGCTTCCCGTATTACTGGCGTTGACGGATCCTGACAGTTCAGTCACGCGTGCATTCTTTATCGGCATATTAAACAGACTGCCGTTTTCCAAACCGTCCAGCGGTTCCAATTTAGGATGCAGAAACCATCCCGTTGAATGTCCCGTCTTAAGCTCAGTCTTCATTATCTGCGGATCCGGTGATACAAAGTCATTTCGTTTCACTTTTTCCGCTGTTTCAGTTTCCATATCCAGTTTCATGAATTCCACGTCCAAACTCTCGATCAAATCGTCGTCCAGCGGAGTGGCTTCGTAGTTTATCGAGGAATTGTTGTTTATCTGCGTCGGCAATCCACTGTCGTGCCCGTGGGAGCTCGATATGTCGTCATCGGTGCTGGTCTCGTCTATTTCATTTTCTTCGGTCGTTATCGGCGAGCTTGAATGTTCTATGTTGAGATTGTTTTCATTCTCAGCCATGGCTAGTTTCGAAGTGAGGTTATTGATCTCATTCTGCTTTATCTCTCTTATTTGTTGGGCCAAAGGTAACGGTTCTGTATCAATATCTTCGTAATTAATATCGTTCACTTTCACATCGGTAGTTTGGATTTCGACGATTGTTTGGGAATCACTTCCGATCGATTCAGTATTTGCTTCGACGATTTCTTTAGGTAGCTTACTCATATTTTCGATAATTCGAGAATCATCACATTTATTAACTATATTCAATTCGATCTCCGGCAAAACTTGATCAGTTTTGTTACCTGGAGTAACAATCTTAGAATCGTCGCTTTGATTGGATAAAATACCATTATCCTTATGCGTAACTTGGTAAATATTATTCTGAATATCAAACAAATCATTACGTGCTTCAACAACACTGTCAACCTTCATGATGCCGCTCGACACATTACTATTGAAAGCTTCGTTAATTATTAATTGATGACTGGGGTTATATTCAATATCTTCCATAATTTCATCAACGGTTTGATTTCCATCATCAACATTAGATATGACGGTCGCAATCGAGATATTACTAATCCTAGAGTCATCGCTTTCATTGTGAGCATCTTCTTTCGGTTCATTTTCATCAACGCCAGATGAAATATTTTCTGATCCAAGTGTGAAAGATTCATCGATATCCTGAATATCACCGGGTAAATGTTTTTCTACTTTAATACTAACTATAGGATCGTTTTGAATCATGCTTGAAACGGACTCTACTATACCTCTATCGAAATCTTCATTTTGTACTGTACATATTAATTCATCTACATAGGAATTTAATTCAGGTTCTGTTGCTGCAGAATTTACTTCAGCAACACCACAGATTAACGAAATATCTTCGATCGCTACTATTTCATCTTTTATATCATTAGGTAAACATTCCAACGTTTTACTGTTAATTTTGGAATCATCTGTTTTGTCAAGTGGTACAATTTCATTTACAGCGACGACTGTATCGACTACTCTTTCGACAACACTAGATTTGTCAGATTGTTGAGGTAAATCATCGAATACCGGTATAATTGTTTTTCTCTTACTTTCAATGACCTTGGAGTCATCACTCTGATTGAAATGCGTGAAATCTTCAACACTGTCATCCACCTGTTCAATGGAATCTACTACTGGCGTTGCTTTAGTATTGTTGGCAATATAATACACTTCATTTTTAATGAAATCGTTAGTAATTTCTATTGCGTTACTCTTTTCATAGACGTCAGGTTTTACAGTTTCATTTTTAATATCATCAACGGCAGTATCTACTTTCACAGATTCGTTTAATTTAATATCATCTTCGTGAATCTCATTCAAAACAGGTGTGCTCGTCGTTACATTGTCATCACCGATTTTAAATAAATTGAAAGGTGACTGCAGATCTTTAATGTGCTGTATCGATGAGACACTATCGCTTTCAGTTTCAGTCTTCCTCAAATCGTGTCGAGGTGTATGAACATCTTCACTGTGTTGAGACGCCACTAAAGCAGCCTCAATGTTGTTTTTATCGTTGGCGGAATGACTTTTTTCATTGGCAATTAATGCATTCGACGTTCCATCGGGGGGACTTAAATAAACGGTCGATTCCCATGTTTCATTGGACAGCGGTTTAAATACTGGGTTAACATTCTGATTCAGATTCGTGTTGATATCAGTGAAGTTCGAAGAAAACTTCAAATGCTCTTCTTCAGCCGGATCAATAGTCATCTCGTCTTGTTTGATTTTTTCCAAGCTCTCCAGAGGTGTTAAGAAATTAACAAAATTTCCACTCCCCATACTGGAAAACTTGCTTCCGACAAAAGGAGAAGAAAACATTGTATCACCCGGTAAGTTGAAATAACACGTTGTATCTTCTGCATCGTCGGCGAATGACTTATACGTTGAGACTCCGACATCGTCAGGATGATCTGTTTTATCAGAATAAATATCAGCATTAATATCAGTGAAGTTGCAAGAGAATTGCAAAGTCTCCGATTCGGAAGGCAAAGAATCGATAGCTTTACTATCTAATGTCGCTTTGCTGGAATCGTGGTTAATTCCTTGAAGGTTTTCAGCAGGGTAGCTCAAAATTCTATCAATGGCGTCTTCTGTGTCTTTTAAATTCTCTAATGTTTCTGGAATCAATTTATCGGTAGATAATTTTGTTGAAGTGTCAGTACTGTTTGACGGTGTTTGAAACAGCCTATCGGTGTCGCTGTACTGCAAAAACGAATTGTTATCGGTCTGTATGCTGGGACAGTTTATTAAAGTGTCAGAATCAGGGGTTTGAAGACAGTCCTGAGAGTTGGCATCGCCGGGAGACAGATCGAAAGCCTCAGCGGTCGGTCTGTCGCTAAGACTGACGCTTTTTGATTTACCTAAAAAAGAATCCATCCCGCTTTTGAAGACTAGCAATTCTTTCACCGAAGTGACACTCTTGGTTTGAGGTGTAGTCAAATCATTCATACTTTTCGTCGGCCGTAAATTCTTTAAGGTCATGTTCCACAGACTTTTCTTTAATTTGTACATATCTAATCCGGGTTTGGCATTGTGATTTAGTAAAGAATTAGAGGAAATTCGCGGAAAAGACAGATACTCTTCGGTCGGCAGACTAGAATCTTTCTTGGGCGAATCCGATTGGGACTTTCTATATTTCTTTTCCAACGAAAGGAGAGTTCTGTTGTCCAAAGAAGTGTAAGAGGCGTCTTCGCTCTCTAGATCTGTGAAATCCATATCTATGTGCGTGAGCACCATAAAATCTGTGACTGATTTAGATTTGAGTTTGATTTTTTCCGTTATCGCTCCCATTTCTATCCTCTTTTTCCAGATTTCGTCTTCGGTTTCGGATCCGGAACTGCACTGTCTACGTGATCCCCACGCTTCTTCGGCAGCCTTTGCTTTCTCGTTATTCTTAGAAGCTTCCGGCGAGTAGCTGGTGTCTTGCAACGAATCATAGTCTTGTCCGTTGCCAGGACATTTAGTCTGAAAAATTGGATGGATGGAATCGCAATCGTCAGGTTTCTCCTGGAGTTTCACTAATCTAAAGTCTAAGGTGGGATAATAATCTTGGCTGTTCACAGCGTCGAATTCAGGTACTCGTTGCGAATTATTTATAACACTTTCACTAATTAATATGGCGTCCGGCGCAAGATCGGTCACCGTGCGATCCAATCCGTCATTTTCACTACTATCACTCTTTATCAGTTTACCGCGACTGTTGGCCGATTCGGCATTGTTGGTGACGTCTCTGGAAGGACTAGTCTGATGGCTGGACTCTGAACTGGATGTCTTTTCCGAATTCAGCATGTTATCTAAGTCGCTGATGACGTCGCTGACAGTTTTTATATACGACATGTCTTCCTGTGACGTTAACGCTACGTCTTGCAGCCACGGAGCCACTTGAGAACTCTCTCTATAGGCGAACACCGGTTTGCTCGTCTGTTCGGTAGACGTTGAACTGAAAAGACGATCTCTAACTAAACTGTCGCTAACTGTGGAACTCTCCAAGCTGTCTTGTGTATCTTGAAAGTTTAACACTGGCAAATTTTCTAAGTCACTTAAAACTTTCTCCGAGAATTTAGGATTTCTGACAGACTCGAAAGATCCGTGTAAGTTAGTCAAGCTGTCCGATTTGATCTTGTCTCGGAAGGTTTCGATTGTATCAGCGGAGGCGGTGGCGTCAGTCTTGTAAATAAACTGAGCATCGATCTTGTCGATGGAGTCTTGACTGGCGACGCTCCGTCCGGAGGAGTGCGGGAACTTGAGGTCGTAATAGTCGAGATCTTCAGCGGAAGACGGAATGGAGTACGGGAGGCCGTTGTCGACTTTTGGAATGCTATTCGGTTTGAGGTTTTGCCATCGGGCGTTGAAGTTGCGCATGACAGGATCGTCTTCTGAATGACCTCGTGTCGTTTCATAACAGGTCTTGTAGACGTTGCAGAGATGCGAGAAGACTTGGTGCGCCGTCCACCTCGAGGACGGTTCATACTGCCAGCAACCTTGCATTATGTGATACCTGAAAAGGTTTAATAACAATTAAGACTCGTCAGCAAAAACTTTCGTAAAGAAATAACTTCTACTATAATTAATAACTACACGAGCAGAAGCCAATCAATGGTAAACCAAAACAGTATTTTTTTAATAAATCAAATACAAAAGAGTGGTTCTTTGTCAACTTTTATTGTCTCACAAGAAAAGTTAAAACAAATTTTTAGACCCATTGCCCACACATGGGTTGGTGATGTCTTTTTTTAAGTTGATGTCGAGTGACAAAAAAATGTTTTCACCACCAAGGCTATTATTATATGTAATACCTTTGAAAATTTTTCATAAAACAAATGTTTTCAAAAGAATCAAAATGGCGCTGTATTGCAAACTTTGAAATAATTTAAATTATTATTTTACAACTACACCAACAATAGATTGGTTGGTGAAAAAGAGAAGTATAATAATGAGATACAAATTCTGTTTTACATATATACGGTGTAATCTGTAAAGGGGGCAGGTTGTGGCAGTTTGGTTCCGTCAACGCACATCACATTCGATATGACGTCCTCATCTGTAAAACTCTCGTACGGAAGCACGCCCCACGAGCTGGATTCCCAGAGGAATACGCCAAGCGACCAAACATTGCCTTCTTGAGCAATCTATTTCGAAAAAAACAGAATAAAAAATTAAATATCCAATTTGATGAAAAGTGAGGTTTTTTTAGAGGTTTGGTTTTCAATTTGTGGCATGGGCTGTGTAGCATGCTGTGCTTTCTTGTTGGGACCACAGTTTTCCACATTAATGTAATTCAATTGGAGAAAAAAAATGACAGTTATCATGGACCTTTAGCGCTCTCCATTGATTGTAATGTTTTGGCCGGTATCATTTTTGAAGAAATAAAAGTTTTGTCCTGGCATAAGTCCATTCATGGTGAAATGGCAAGCCAAACTGAGCACAAATCAGCTGTTGCTGAAAAGTGTTGCTAATTCGAAAAACAAACCTTTTAAAAATCATATAAGTATTTAATGAGAACAGGTATGTAATATATGGTATGAAATATTAAAATAGGAATGGCTGGGGCAAAATTTAAGTCAATGCGGACTGTCTGGGACACAAAGCTGTACATGATTAAAACCAAATATCATTTGTTCAACGCTTGCATTCTACCAGTGCTGCTTTACAGAGCAAATCATGGCACCTGATGAACACTCAGTAAACCGTACACTGAGCTTCGAGAACAGATGCTTGCATCGGATGATGGAGGTGAGGTGGTTTGATTTCGTGAGGAATTCGGAGATTGGGGAACGTACAAGAGAACGACCCGTCACGTCAGTGGTTATGGAGAGGTTGTAACTGGCTGGGTCACGTGCTGGGGATGCCTCCGGAAACCTGTGTCTGAATAAGTTTAAACAACAATATAAAATCTATCTTCACTTACCTTATGCGTGAGAGACTCAGGTGGGAGCCAGCGGAGGGGTGTGACCTTTTCATCAGACGCTCGATAATAATCATTCGGATGTCGCCGTTCAGAATCTCCGTAGTCTCCTAAGCGTGCTGTCAGATCGTCGGCCACCATGCAACTGTGGCATGCTATGTCCCTGTATTAAAATAACAAATATTTAAATAAAATTTTGTTTTTATTTTAATAATAAATAAATTGCCTTCATTTCACAAACACATATTAACATCCACTTAACACACTCGTTATGCAAGACCTCGTTTGTTAACCAAGTATATTTTTTTTCATGAACTAAGTTACATCTATTTTATATATGTACATATGTATCTATTTTATTGTTTTTTCTTCAACTGTTCAATGGTTCTTCACTCTTTCAGAACACGTGAATGTAATTGCATTGATTTTTATTACTTCTGGCAGCACTCCAGGAATTTAATAATTAAAAAAAAAATACAATAATAGTAAGTAATGAATATTTTATGGTTGAATCAGTGGCACAGAGTGATTTATTCATCTCCGTCTGCTGTGTTGCCCCGCAATATAAATAAAATTACGTTAATCAAACAATTTAAATACTCACGGATGAAGAATTTCCCTGGAATGCAAATACGCCACCGCCGACGCAATCTCACATTGGAATTTTAATGGGATTCCTTGCTGCTCAAGAGATGACATCTTGGATTTATTGTTCAGCAGAAACTGTTTCAGATCACCCTGTAACAATCACATGGTCATTTCAATTTAGCGAGTGATAAATGAGAACCTGGATCTAACTATTTGGAGATTTAATTTTATTACTTTTAACCATTTAGTATAGCAATAAACACCATTTTCCCACAATCTCCCAAAGCGATACGTCAAGAATACATCATAAACAATATTTTATCAATACACAAACTTGCCAAGTAGTATTTTTATTTGAAAAGAAACTCACATTTTCATTAGACGAATTATAGGCAGAAATTATCAGCCCCCCCCCGCATAATGTGTTAGCAGACCCAACAAAAATTATGTAAAATCGAATGATTCGAAAGATATTTTTCATCAACTAAAGATTATAATTTAAGATTTCGACTGAAGGTGCTTAGTGGAATTTAAATATTAAAATTGAATCGTTCAAATTATGAAAATTCACACAGATTTTGTCACTAACAACCCGGGATTCGCCTTTCGGCATCTTCAGGCGTGCAAGTGCACGGATGAACATTGAATGATTCAAATTTAAACATTATAATAAAATATTATAGGTTTGATAATTGACTGAAATAAGTCAAGTCAAGAAATATAACACCTATATAATCCAGTGTAAATTTGTATGTGAATTCAATCAATCCAATTTAGCTATTTAAACACCAACGGAATCAAATTAAGCATAGATTTGACCTGTATAACCTTTTTTATCAACACTTCTGAACACTAACAGCACTTAAAGACAAGGAAAATGAGTCACTTTGGCACAATTCGAACAATTGATTGCGCGCTCTGATTCATTCGATCGGGAGATAAAAATGGCTTGCAGGTCAATTCCAAATGGATTTAACACGTGTCATTTATTATCTCCACACAGCCCGCCATTGATGGAAGCAATTTGTGAACAAAAAGAGTGAATAGAAAAAATTCTCAAATATTCACATGTCAAACGAAATTCTCGCCCACTTCAATGATCAAGGTGTTTAGATCTGTTTCAGGTTTGCCAACGACGCATCTTTAGTGCCAATAGATAAAAAGATTTATTATTATTCTAGCTTTATATTATCTATAGATTTACGAAGCAAACATTACTATAAGATGACTGTTTCATTGTTTCATACACTGAATAGTCAAACATGAGAATGACGCAAGAATGCGGTACTTAGTAGATGTCAATTACTATATTGACATTAGGTCAAGTATATTAACCGACAATACGTTCAGAAGATCACACATTAAAACCAGTAGGGACGGAATTAAAAACATATTTTTAAAAAAAAAAAATATGCTATCTCGGTAAGGGTGTATTTTCTCCTATTGAAGAAGTTAAGATTCTTTTTTAAAATGCAACTTCGCATACGACTATAAGTAAAATATTTTTGGTTCTTATTTGTCGTCACCCTTATATCTAATATTAGTATATGTAATTGTCTTGATATGTATGCCTGTAACGCACAGCAGAACACGATGCTTGTGCACAATGTTGAGACAAAGTGTGTAGTGAATGTTGAAAAGTAAAAACTTCTGTAACAAGATTTTGTTCTGAGAGGCAAAATCATTTTACGCCAACTCTTACCTTTGATAGAGTATGGACGTACACACATCTGCGTACATTTTGTATGAAGGAATGTAGACGTATTTATAAATAAACAGGGTAAATAAGATAGTTTCTTTTCTTTAATTCCAATAAGCACCAAATTCATTCATTGGATACATGAATACGCTTATTGATTAATGCAGGTGATTAGGAGACTAAACGATAATAAATATGTGGTTTACCAATGGACAGAATTCGAAGAGAATCAGCCACGGGTCCTGAGTGAGGTTTCTGCCGAGCATGCTGAGTATGTTCTCGTGCGTCAGGTCCCTGTACACTCTGCACTCGTTCAAAAAAGTGCACTTTTCCTTGACGGAGACATTTTCATCAAGTATTTTCACAGCCACTTTGGTGACGGGGGGAGTCTTGTTGTCAAAAGATGTCGCACATTCGGCGGAAGGTAGTGGAAGGTTAATGGCTTCACTTTCCACAATCTGTAACAGATATATATATTTTTAAATAAATACAATATTTCACTATTATAAATAACATATTATTTTTAATTTCGTTAAAACACTTGAATGAATGAATCTATAAATTACTGGCAAGCAAGTCCTCTCGTAACCTCATTCTTCTATCTGTTCTCCTCACATGAGAAAAGGAAGCTGATTGAATGACTACTTATTCAATTTGCTCCACCCTTGCACAACTTCACACCTGTTAACTTTTTGTTATCCAGTAGCATTCAATAGTGCCTGTATCTACAGTTTTATCTTAACTGGAGTGTCTCAGGAGCAATATCACTGCATTTGGTAGTACCTTTAAAGAGGCGATATTGCTTATATGGGCTAATATCGCCCGCTGTGGTCTAGTTGGTTCTCTACCGACCAGTTGGGTCTGGGTTCGATTCCTGATACCTTAGTCAATGTCAAATTTTGATGTTTCAATTTAAATTTGAAAACTTACACGTGTGTGTTTGTGATGTTAATTTATTGAATTGCACATTTATAATGCTTATGGTAATGTTAATTTTTTTAAGCTTGGTCTTAAAATATATTAAGCAAGTCCAACTTTATGTAGTTATAGTAAAACTATACTGGTAATTTAAGAAGCTAGAAAATATTGACATAAAGCTGTTTGACTATCACGTAGCCCAGAATGAAAAATAACATAATAAACAATAATGAAATACTTCTTTGTGTCTTTGTAGATAACGTTGTTTAACTTTAAACCCTCGGTATGATAAGATAGATTTGGCGTCATCTTTGCAGAAATTTATTTTAAAAAAAAAACTGTTTTATTTTACTGGTTGTGTAATTGTAATCAATTGTAACACATGTTTCGTTTACTATTCTAGTAACACCACAAAGGTGGATAACAATGTTGCCAACTATACATTAAAAATAAATTTCTACAAAGGGACAAATATTCTACATTTAGAGGCAGACGCGACTAAAAACATTTTTTTCTCACCCTGCCAAACCAGCCCCTTCCGATCTCTTGCAAGTATTGCAGCTGATTTCTCGGAAAGTCTCCGCGTGGGTTATCTGATGAAAGAAAGAACAGTATTAAAAAAAAAAACAGTATAAATATATTATTCAATAGCAGTCGATCAGTGTTGCAATTGTGACTAATCTCATCTTATAAGGAAAAAACATAATGACTTTGAATTATTCAAATGTGTAGATGGAAACAAAACCAGTCTGGTACGGCAGTGGGTAAACAAATCATTGTTGAAATCACTTGTGAAAAAAAAAACACAATATGCTCACAAGAAAAGGTCAAGGATACAACGGCAACATTTAAATTTGCAAAATTAACACTAATAAAGAACACATATGAATAAACAAAATCACTTAACATTTAAATTGATAAGTGAAAGTTGAGCAACAATTTTGATATTTATTTTCTACTTGATTATCTTAATGAATTGTTTGGGAAAATAAAAATAGAATTCAAATCGGATTGGATGTAAATTTTGCGCATAATTATGTAAATCAAATCTCGCAAATTTTTGTATACTGTTTTTTAACACTATAATCTTACAATGAGATGCATATTTGACCACATATAGTCCCAATGTAAATCATAGTCGCCTAATAGAGCATCTCATGAGGTTATTTTTACGAGAGCAGGTAGTCATTTAGAAACTCAGCTTATCTTTTTCTGAGCAGCGTATAGCAGATAATAGGAAAGGATTAGACCAGGGGTGGGGAACCTTTTCTTCTCTAAAAGCCGCATTCATTTTTCTGATTCGACATAAGGCCGCAGTAAACATTGACTAGGGAATCTTTGTTTGGAAACAGGAATTTACGGTCAGAATATGTCAGGAATTTTCATCAATTTACAGAATTACAGAATTGGCCAGAAGGCCACACCAGTGTAGCCAAAAGGCCGCAGGTTCCCCATGCCTGGACTAGACGCTATTAATTAGATAATCAATCTAACTGTGCCACGATTTAAATGCAGGACGGGCGCAAGGGAATGTAAGCAGCACAAATCTATAAATTAATGAATTAATGCGTCCGTTCAGGGCTTCGAACCCAGAGTCAGTGCCTACTGCCATTCAAATATTTTATTATAAAAATTTTATTTGATAACTTTATTATTACACTCGCTGTGCTACAACTTGCGACACGTGTTTCGCCTCTTTGAAAAGTATCATCAGACTATCGCAACATTTACAAATAACCTAAAAATTGATTCTTATCATTAGTTATAAATAACAAAATAAAAGTCGAGTTTTGTCCTTTTTTTACCTTTTTAAGATACAAACATTGATAGTACTAATTATAAACTAATTACTTTCATTATGTGTGGCAAAACATTTCGGAAATAAATTCAACAATGGCAATCAACCTACCTTATTTAAAATGTTATTTAGTAATGCTACCTTTCTATTAGTGACTTCATTAAGTTCCAAAAATTCCAAGCTATTCAACCTTAAACCTTTACTATTTACTTTATAGTATTTCAACATTTTTATTTTTATCAAAATTGTGATCAGTTTCTATCAAATGATTCGTATTTGATTTTGAAAAATATCACTTTCTTTAATGCTTTACTTTAAAGTTTCTACCTGTCTACCCAACATAAGCAGTTTGACAGTCTTGACAGGTAAGGTGAGATAGATGCAGTTCTGAGAAAATGATTCAAACTTATCTTTACTGTTTCATAAAAGTTGTTGAAATGAAATATGTGTGATTTTTGACAATCACATTATTTTTATTTTTTGTAGGTGAACAAAAGAATTTTGTAGAAAAGTTCATTTTTATATGAGAATCGTTAGCCATATAATATTGAGAAAAAAATTCATGTTTACTGGATTGCCTTCCTGAAATGAATGTCAATAGACAGCCACGTGCCTACACATAAATGCAATAAAGATCTAGGTGAGAGTTATAAGTAATAGGTTCTAGAAACTTATATAAACGTAAAATAAGAATAGAATAAAAATAACGTAAATGTAAAATAAAAAAAGAATAAATTCTAATAATAATAGAATAAAAACTATGTGTTTTAATAACTATTTGAAATGATATTCTTCTCAGATTGACCCATAACTAAATATATATATATATATTTTGTGTTCAGTAATAGTAAAAAATATAAGAAAAAAATAACTTCTTTGGTAAAAATAGTACTAACCAAACCAATCCTTGTGCTGGTCCAGCCTGTCCAATGGAGACGCTTCACTAATATTATTCCTAGGTGCCGCTGTAGGCGGTGATATATTTCTGGAAAAACTCGGCTGTATGAGGACGTCGTCGTCCCTCTCCTCGAGCATTCGATTGGCGTTAAGGTTTCTGTTCTCGTATTCGCTGACAATATAATTCTCTGCATTGTTATTTACAATATTCTCCAGCTCCTGTTCCGAGATTGGCCCGTTGTTGTTGTCCTCGAACTGCGGATAGTTGTTTCCGTTGTCTGGAGGTCTGAATGGCTGCTGGGGACTGATCTGCGGTTCGGGCACCCTCTCCGGAGACGGCCTGCTGGTGCTGACGGCCAGCGGACCGAATATTGTGAATTCTCTGTCCACAATGGGATTTACTATGCCCGTGTCTACGGGAACCGCCGCGGACTGGCCAACCCTCACAGACGCCGGCATGTCGATCACCTCTGGATGATATGTACTGCTCGGATGGGTTGTTCTCTGGAAGAATGGAAAAATTCATATTTTAGAAATGAAAATGATTATAAATACACTTATTCGACATAAAAATATTAAAAATTATCTATATTTATCATGTTTAATTATTATAACACAGAAGATTCTAAAGCTAAACATTGTAGGAAGACGTTGAACAGCCGTGATTTTTACCAGACGTTTTTTTGAAGTGATATAGAATTCGCTGATGAATTTTGTAGAACTTATTGTATATTTATTCATTTCATTCTAAATTTGTTTTACGACCAATAATTGAGCTTACTATAACATCAAATTTCACATAAGTCATCAGACTTGATATCGATACAAGACAGTTGATGGAACTGTTAACATATTTTTGTAAAACACACTTTCCAATAAAAGTATTAGATCAGGAAGTCATTTTTTTCTATAGAAAATGATATGCAAAAAAAATAAATTCAAGAAGAAATAACAACGCCACGCTTATTTACGAAAACGATGAAAACATATAACCACTCTTGAAATAGGACTGCCAAGTGAAAGTGATGAAGAATGATTGATAAATTGAAAGTAAATGTGTTTGTATTTTCTGTATTGTTTATTGAAAAAATAATTAAGCTCGACACTTTGGATGCGCACCCTAATTTTGTGTGAACTTGAAGCCTCATATAACACGGATTTTCAATACACAACATTTTGTGGGACCATATAGCTGCGATATACAAGGCCAAAGTGTACTTGGTTTTTTTTTACATTTTATTGAATATTTTAATTTACGACTTATAATAGATTGACAACTAGAAAAAATTTATGTTTTTATCGCTCGAAATGTATTTTTTTTTTTAAACCTTCCATTCATTTTACATAACGTGTATAAGATAAAATTTATAGTATAATGGAAAAATTCAACGAATAATTTTTCATTGAAGAATAAAGCAACATTTGAAACGAAGTCTGCAGGTGATTGACTCCCAGTCTTGCATCTTCAATAGACCTGATGTGCACTCACTCATGTGATGATACTAATATCTATCTAATTCATATTTCAGATCAGTGTGTACAAAGTGTGGTACGCATACACCTAGAAGTAATACAATGGTTGTGTTGAATATCGCAAGTATTATTTTGTATGATCTTTTACAAACATCACACTCGTTCAATATCTTTAAATAAATATTTTTTTAAATATTTAAATGCACAATACAAACATATTCATTCCATAATTCAGATCATTGACTCCATTTAGTGCAAACAGTGTGATTTTGATAGATTTGCCAGATATCATAATCAATATAAAAAATCAAATCTATAAGATTAAAGTTTTCCAAATATTCAGTGGTAAGGTGCTTCTCAAAGAATCGAACATATGGAACGATTAGTGAAACAAAAAATAATGTAAAAATAATCATCAATATTACCAATTCTTGGTGGAAAGGCATTACATATATTAAAAAATAAAAAAAAACTTTTGGTAAAAAATTCCATTTTTTTTAAAGATCAGGACCGGTTTCGCTTATAACGAGGATTCTCAACTGATGAAATATAAAACGATACGTGGCTATATAAAAACATGTTGTGACAACCAATTGGTAAATCAAATAAAATATGAAAAAATGTATAAATAATGATACAAATTATATATATAATTGAAATGTTTGGGACCTCTTACAAATTAATACTACTAATTTACAATTTAAAAAAACCAGCTTAAAAATGTAAGTAAGAAAGGTACATGATGAGTTCAACAGGAATTCTTGAATTACAAATTCGGTTCTGAGCTATTGTATAATAAATAATGTGGAATTGATAGTGTTTTATTTTTAATGTCTTAAATTAACATTTAAAAAAATAAAAATATGGACCCATCGTTGCTGCACTCTGTTCCCTACGAATTCTGCATGGTCTTAAAACATTCAGGTGTCAAGATTCGCTACCGTAACACAGTACTGGAGGAATAAAAACAAAACGTTAATGCGGAACAAATCGCAGGTATATTATCGAATAATTTGATGGTAACTATGTCAATTAAAATCTTACAATAATGTTATTCGGATGCTTCTCAAAGAGGTGAAACACGTAAACAACAAGTGGGAAAATAAATTGACATTTGAATTCAGTCGAGTACAGCTACACATTCCCACCATCCCACCCGACCCTTAAAACGTGGCGTCATTATATATGCTCACACTCTTCGTGTATCAGAAATTGAATGACTGGATAGCTACCAGTTTTCGTTAAACATTGGATGTATCTTCATTATGAGTCCGTTTTATTCACCAATCGGAGCAGATAATATCTTCAATGCGAGAAAGTTTAGTGAATAGTCGTTTGATAAACTTTACAATTTGCGGCTAAGTACGCGTTGTAAGTTTGGAAAACGCTGGTGTAGATAGATAGATGGCTCGCTGTTCAATATGCAGAGGGTACAGGCTCGAGCACTTCCTGTATTTTTATGTTGCATCCGTGCGCGCGCGCGTACCGTGGATGAAACCCGCATAAGGTGTCCGGCGACACGATATCGTTAGATAGGGGACACGACGCTCGATAGTGACGCGCAAATAATTATCACTGAAAAAGCTTAATGATCCGTATCGCTCTCTGAAGGGTAAGAAACGCCTAGCTTGCACTAAGTGTCGAGCTGCAAAGGACGGATACAAAACAAGTCGTCGATAACATATACTGACGGAAAATATCATGAGAATAATTACGAAACTGTTAAAATGCTGTTATTTGTAAAACCGATTTTTTTTGTATGGCGGAGAAGTTCCAGGAACTACAGTCCAAAATAAAGATGTAAAAAAAAAATACATTCGACACAAACAATATTAATTATATGTTACATTGGTTTTTAATACACCATACGTATTAACAATGTATTATTATAATGTGACTACATATAATTACACCACAATTGATTTCTTCCTGGCGGCATACATAAAAGTATGATATAATATAATTTCTCCATGTTTTTAAAGCGTGCTATTCCTGTAAAAAGCTATGCTCGAAATCATGTAAAAAGCTATGCCAAATGATTATCGGGTGTACATATTTTAATTCTGACAGATCTAAATGATAATATATATTGTATTATAAGATACGCTGCCGATATAATATTGCGATAATAATTGAATGTAAAGAGATGCTTTCGTTTATCAAAAAAAAAAAAAAAATGAAGTAAGAAAACAACACTCGTGATACAAATATATGGACTAAAATTTCTCTAAAACACGCGTCGATCTAACAAACAAACCATCAGACGAACACGGCCAAGATTTTAGAGATCCATTACATTTTCCATCGAATGAACAGATTGTGTTACAACATTTATGAGGATTATCGAACGCAATGCTTTATTCCTGAAACGTATATTTTTTTATTACTACGGAAAACTATTAAACCACATTCAATTCAATTATTTCCGTTTTTAATTACGACCCTTTAAAATCGAACCCGCAATGGATTCGAGATGTTGTGTCATTGGCACCAATCAAAACAAGGCGTCTTACCAAAACACTATTTCCACAAACAAAAACTGTAAAATCGAAAAAAAACTTACATAAGCTTTGAATCCCTTGTCCTTTTTTTGTGAAAACATATTTCCAATCCAAATTGAGTAATTCAACGTCTCAACAAAAAGATTTATTTTCCAGCCCATTTGTATTTTTACGGCGATAGGAAAATATTATTACATAAGACCCCACCCTCCCAAAACAGATTCTGCGACACAGTCGACAAAGTACGTTGGAATAAATTGCGCTATCATGTTCTCTCGGACCGATTGGGTGGGTCAACGACACTATTTTGTGGCCACTGGTATTCAGCCCTCTGGGCGTGACATAATAATAGCAGAGGCTTAAGTAATAACCGTTATATTTGGAAATATGACGACCAAAATATATTGCGTTAGTTAGTCCAGAAGATTAATGTATTTATAGACGTCTCATTTCATCCGCGACCCCTCGTTAGTGCACATAAAATTTATATTGCTTATATCAAATTTAGAGTTCTAACTAAGCTGGTGAAATAATTTGAATGTCAAGTTAACCACAATCCTGGATTGGCATCGATGATATATATATATTTTTATAAACAGCACTTATTTTAAATTATTTTTAAAACAAAATCATAACCGTATTCTATAATTGCATCATACAATAGAATTATCACTTGTATGGTGTTCACTGGCAATACCCGGAGGAAAGGCATTATATTAAGAGAAAAAAAATCGTTTGTACTAAATTTCCACTTTTTATTTATCAAGATCGGGACCGTGCCATGAGCGAAACCGGTCTTGATATTGATAAATAAAAAGTGGAAATCAAGTACAAAGGAATATTGTGTTATTCCATAGAATTATGTATGGATTTGATGAACAGTGTTCGGTCCTATCACCTGAAGGGATAACAGTTACCGACAACCCTGGAAAAAAGCTGATGGTTGTTGTTCCGGTAAAAACTATGATAGAAAGATGTCGCCGAAGAGGCTGTACTGCCGGTATGAGTGACACCGGGATCCCGGTATTTCGTCTGTTTTTACAATACCGAATTTGAAAATTGATACTACGGTACCGGTGCTTGCAATGTGTGTACCATGCAATAATTTTCATACAACAGACGTTGGATTTTAAAGGGCTTTGTGGCCTGACTTCCTGGCACAATGATTCGATTAAGGTCAACAGATTTAATCATTTTTGGCTAGCTTATCGAGTTCACACGGTAATGCAAATAATAATAAATGTAATCCATTTACAAAAAATATTTCTCAATCTTACATATAAGATTATTTATTATAAGTAATAATGATGTCATATGTAAAATATAGAAATACTAGAATTTTTTCATGCGTCCGGTATAGTGGTCCAAATAGTTCAATCAACTATTTATTATTTTCACTCATCTTTATGCATTTAAACTTTAGCCACAACAAACAAAAACATTCATATCAAAACATTGAACGATTAATTTGATACCCTACCCAAAAAAAAGGTACAGCAAGTGAAATATTGAGTGCCAGTTTGCAAAATGTAAAAATGTTACTTATACCGAACCCTGTTAAATGCTATTATAATATTATATTACAGAGATGATAATAATTCTCGCTGTTTTTCTTTTTCAAAATTAATACGCAACACGCTAAATGATAGCGGTGGTCAACGCGCGGCATACCTAAACAATATATCGATGTCCATACGTTGACAACACGCAACCGACATTTGTTCAATTTTACAGGACAGCCAAAAAACTTAATAAATAATAAGTATTGGGAAATCAATGAAAATGAAAGACACTTTGGAGTAAAATAATTATTATGTATATTTAAAATAATCTTTTGACACAATATTAATTAAATAAACTTTTTATTTACAAGAATGTTTGATAAGAGTTTGTTTCTTCTTTTATGATTATACGAGGGAACAATTCCAAGTATTTTGATCAATTCCATGCACCTGTTGAACTTCATTCATATAATAATAGAAAAATTATACATAATTGTAATATTTTTTTTCCACTTTCCAATACAAAATGTTGCAGAAAACATGTTTTTTTCTCACTTTTTCTCACCTATTTTCAAATAGTGGGAAAACGATGTAGCTCTTCTACTATCTTCTAGCAGTTTGGTGGGTCTTTTTTTCTGATACGTACGTTTACAAATTTAGAAGAATTTCAGTAAAAATATTTGTTGTAAGTTACGAGATATTAATATTTTAATAGAGCTTGAAAAAACAAAGAAAATGATATGCATAACTCATTTTATGAAAAAATGTCGGTTACGTGTTGTCAACGGCCAACGAGATCCAATATGAAATCGGAATTCCAGAATCTTCTCAATAGGCGAATCACAATAATTTTCAAATACAATAGTAAGTATATCATGGCAAGTTAAGGTGCTCCCCCGTAGGGTAGCCGCGGTGCTATCGTGAGGGGATTGATATTTGTCTGGTCGTTAAGGATGACACCGGCTTGAATATAAAAATGGTTGGTCTCCACCCAATTATCGCATGCGTGTCGAGCAACCGCGTTAGTCATTCTGCAGCGCGCGGAATGTCACTGCAATCCAAAGGCGTATAAAAATAACCCATCGCAGCCATCCAATCTAGTCGCAGGTTACAATGAAAGTCACAGCACTCCCCTACTCCAGAAGACCAGTGTGAGCATGGCGTAGTGATAACCACGCAAAAAAAAATATAAATCCAAAAGGCCAAGATATAATAATCGCAGCACCATTTTCTATCACAATTCTATAGAGAACAAATGAATCGATGGGGAAATTCTTCCAACGGTTTTGACCCCTAATTTTCGGACCAGCCAATTCATAACTGGCCATGGTCACTAACGGTTGGTATATAGTCCAACGTGTAAATCAGGTAATATGATTCAGGATGCTGATCACATCATTTTGATAATGTCCAGGCGTGAACAACCAACAGGAAAATTGCTCAAGACGTCGGTCAGATCTGTCGAGCCTGTCGGTCATGCCGACTTGGTTGCACCTAGGGAATAAGTACAAGGCATTGAAGGAGTTCACTGCGTCTTTAAGAAAGAAAATGAACCCCAATTCATAAAAGCTCATTTTTTAACTTCATTATTTTATTTAACATTCTGCACATTGCAATGTATGCAACCAAATTTTGAAAAATTTCTTCTGGGACATCCGGCAAAGATTTGAACGTGAATGACGTTTCTACGCTACGGAATACTATACGTAAAAAGTGTGAAACCGTAGCGGGTGTTGGTGGTTACAACGTTCCCAATCAGTTACCTAGATATTGTTGAAAAAAATAATAGATCCAACTTCTAGAGGCTTCGCAATACGAATTGTGGCATTAATATGTCTGCCGTTGCTAAAAAAAATGTATCATGTCATTTTATTGCCATGTACTACATATTTATAGACAGTTCTCAATTTACAAACACCAAAACCAGTACAATATTTAATTATTTTATCATGCCGTGTTACAATTCAATAAATCAAACGAAATATTTAACGCGCGTGCGTGAAACGGTTCACCGTCACTGAAATCAGGGCATGCTCAAGGTCACGCCGTTTCAATTGCCCAACTACGATGGTCTGCATTGAAAGTCCACGCGATTATTTTGCAGGGCGAGAGTCGCCATGGCAACGCCATGAGGAAAATTACCATACTGGCAAATTTCTATTTGAAAAGACGTCACCCAATTAAGACGTTGACCACTCCACGAACACAATTAACCTATGTTTGCCCAGTGTTCCAGTATTGAAAGATTTAACTATATCTATTCGCATTCCATGAGAATTAAGCAATATAATTTGAGATTGCATCAGTCAACAATCTAGCAAGTGTTTCATGAAGTATTCTTTCATGTAATGAACCTGCTGAATCGCGTAATGTTTTTTTTTTTATAAAAAAACATATGTTGAACAGAGCATGTCTGACAAAACTGAACTGACAAAATTCGGACAAAAAATATTAAACTATCGATAATACGCGTGTGGTTAATCCGCACTCTTCGGTAATCCCGATAATTAGACAGGATAATCCTGTTATGTCATAACCAGGATTATCCTTAGAGTTGTGGAGCCGGAATCTTCAATACAAAAAGTTGTGATATTTTGTAGATATTAAACATAGAGGCCCAGGTTTGTAACTAGCAAGGCTGTCGAGTCGGACTGTTTTAATTGGAGTCGTGCTCGGAAAAAAAATATTCGAATCCTACTAGAAAAAATTATATATTCGAATTGCTAGGGTCAAAAGTAGCGACACTGCATAAAAAGCCTAAAAAATAATTAAAGTAGTATTGATTGAATTGGCATTTACTTGGTAGAACTCCATTGTAATAATGTTAATATAACAACCTATGTAGTTCTACAGTTAGTTTATAGCTATTGCTCTGTTCTGGTGATGGCAGACGCCGAAATAGCTATGAACTAATTGTAGAACTAAGCACGTTGATATTTTAAAACTTAATTAAAGTCGTACTTTAAGGCTATGGTCGGAGTCGTCTTATTTGTTCACGTCTCCACAGCCCTGGTAGCTAGGACTGTGGAGGTTTAAATAAACAATTTTTCATATTTTACTATCGCAAAAGTCGAAGCCATTTTTTTACTAACATGGCTGATTATCATTCCTTGTAAGGTTTTCCACTTTTATGTTATCGCTATTATCGCGGTGAGTCCTTCCACCGACTTGTGGTTTTCGATGCGTTTTGTCGAGTGAATTTATTCACGTTCTATTTTTGATTATAATTTTATGCAAGCGTATTAAGATTAGTAGGTCCGGATTGAGTGACGCGGCAACCCAGTGAATCAACAGCTGATTCTGGTCGTTGCCGTCCAAGGCAAAATCGCTTCAGCGTTATCGTAGAATTTAAGATTAGCGACAGATTTCGCTTAAATGTATGATCGATGAAATAATTATCAGGACACTGCACGGTAACCTAGAAGTGAGCAAGATAAAAAAAATCTGCTTACAATTTCACAACACTACTGAAACATATAACGCATTTAGTCAACAAACATATCCTTATAGTTGAATTTATTGACAACGTTCAAGTAAAAGCGTTAAAAAGGATTAAATCTAATCTTTGATTACATTTCAATGTCATTAAAATATGACAATCATTCATTGCAATTTTTATGTTATTCTAAAATTTATGCAAATTTTATTATGTTTGTAAAGCAATTTGCGGTTTTTTAATGGAAGAAATAAGCATGACTAAATATACGTGAACAGATCTTTTAGATAACTTGCTGCATTGAAATTGAAAATATATTTTATTGCAGAGTTGATATACGATAATATGTCCAATGCGTTTACCGCACGCGGGAGAAATCAAATAAAAAGCGGGGGAGAGTGAGAAGCTAACTACTAGTCCCATCATAGCCCAATCCTTACTTTCTCAGAAAAAACGGATATTGAGCGATTGAAAAACTAGCAGTTCTCGTAATACAAATTTCGTTAAGATAAGCTCTAGGACGAGACCAAACGCTACATATTAGGTGGCGGACATAGTGTAAAAAGAAATTTAAGCAACGAAATAATATTCAACGCGTGTTAACAATACACATCGTGAAAAAAGAATATATTATCGTAGGTTGCTTACACTCAAGAAAATCAATATCATTTCATTGCTGAAGTAACGATTTAGGATCATAAAATATATGTTTATACACTGTACACGCTGAATTTGAGAATTATTCAATTCAAAGTTGTGATCGAAGACTGGGTGTTTGTGATGTCAATTCACATCATTTCCTCTCCTCCCATCCTTCTGATCGTTTAATAACTGGGTGTAGCAATAGCGATTAGCCAACCACTAGTCCTGTTTTAGCCTTATCATTCTGTCCCTACTGCTCACTTTGGAAAAAGTGAGGTTGAGCGACTGAGTAACAAGCAGTTCTCGTAGTAAAACTTCTGTTGAGATACCTCCATTAGGAGGTCATATGCTCCACATTGGGAGCGGACATGGATTTAAAAAATACACTAGCAAAAATAATTCGAATTAAAATGGCAGGCGGGCGGCAGGGTGCCTCGAGGCGGTCCTGATACCATCAAGCCCAGCATCAATCAAACGACGTAACGTTTTCAGACAACGATAGCAGTACACGAGCATAACAGTGACCAAGAGAGAGAGAGAGATTTGAATCGATTATTTAATACCGCAAATAAAACGTGAGACATGCAATAAACAGCAGTCGATCCAATCAAACTCGGAAGCGCAAAATGGCAGACGATGAGTAAGTGGGCAATTAACGAGCCAATTGTGCGGGCCGCTGTGTTTAACTACGATTGGCACGGAATGCATTGAATCGACAAACAGAAATAAACTGCATACAAATAATATTGAAACTATGTTAATGTTGGCAGTCGACTTTACAGCCAGCTAGTTTTCCCCCTGTAGAAAGAAGGCGGAGAAACGTAAAAAAATGAGGAATCCGAACCATCCATGAGATATTTTGTATTCCATCAAACTTGCGACCACAAAAATCAGTAAAAAAACAAAATAACACCTACAAATTACAATCGACAGTTAAAAAATGCACATCTTCATTCTTTGTCAGGTTTTTAACATAAATGCGGTAACTGTATCCTTCTAAGTGAAAGGGTAGACGAAATATGAACAAGTGTATAATTTATTGCAAGTTTTTCATTCATTATTTTCTTGTTTGTGTTAGTTGGAATTTAATGTTCAATCATCAAGTTACATTTTTTTAGGGAATAGATAACTAGACCAAGTGTATGTAATTCCCGCATGCGAAACTAATTGCCGCTCAAAAATGACCCCATGTGTATGCCAGTCTCTACTGCTGAGTTAAATAGGGCAACTAATCCCGGACCCTCTTTGTATTCGCGGGATTTTAGAATTTCACAATTTTTCAGATCCCGGGATCGATCACTGGGAAAAGGATTTTTAAATAATGTGAAACTTCTTTTTTTAGCTCGCTGGCGGATTTCATTTTTTTTGCTGGCTGACCGATGAAGCCTAGAAATTTACAGATTTCCGAAAATGAAAAGATGTGAAAGCTGTTTGTTTTAGCTCATTTCAGTCATTTCAAAAAAAAATCTCGCAGGCCGATTTTCATTTTCTGTACATCATATTATAGAATTCATCATTTTACGTTACGTCATAGTTTGCGGAAGATTTCAAAGTCAACTAGTCTTATAATAAAATGTTTTTTAACAAGTAAATTACATATTATTAACGTAATTGTCTTAAAAAAAAGCAAGCATCTTTTATTGAAATAACATATTTTTTTATATCGCCGTTGAGTGCCTACTTAAATTTAAAAAAAAAACGAGTCGATTGTTGGAATTATTAAACAAATTGTCGAGTTACACGGCTCAATAAAATTTAAAAAAAAACTGTGAGACTAGTTTTCGCTTTTTATATGCATTTTAAATTGCAACGCTTGTTAATTTGCATACGTAGTGAGTGCAGGGCATCCACAGATCAAAAGAAAAATGTCACCGACAGGATTTCAAAAACCCAGAAATTGTGGTTTATGAAACCCAAAACGAAAATTGTGGGATCTTTTATATAATTTGTTATCTCTTTCAGGCCTTTCAATTTTGTTCGGAACTGCCTAAAGGAATTTACCCAATTCCCAATATTAACAAATGTGGTACTTTTTTCAGCTCTTTCAGAAATTTTACAAAAATCGTCAGCATGCCAATTTAAAAAAAACCCAGGAATTTGCGGATTTTCCCCAAATGACAAAAAAAATCTATCGAGAATTGTGCACTTTTTATTCTCAATCCCGAGATTAGTACTGACGCAGTTTCGGGATCACAAAATCGGCGGGATCCCGGGATTGGACGCCCTAGCAGTGAAGGAAGACCAACTGAGACATTACGTTTCGGTGTTATGGCCAGGGAATTGAGAGATGATTTGATTTGGGACGTCTTGCCGCAGTAGGATACTCAATTTAAATATTTAATTGATACCAAAAGTGTGTTGTAATAGCATCCAACAACATTACCGCTAGTGCCAGGCAGCCATTCAATGTTGGTAGTACGAAATTCACAAAGGCGGTCAGCTATATAGAGATAGTACATATAATCGAAGCATGTGTTAAAATGATTGGATACCAAATGGTTTATTTAATAATATGTATATTGAATTGAGGCGATAAAATCAGTCTGTCTAGGCGTGTAAGTAAATATTTTAAAAACAAATGTCGCTCATGATAAAAAACAAAACTTTGTATTCCTCTGAGTCACGTTACAAATATTACACGAGACGATTAAAACCCTAAGTCAATATTTACTATTTATTAAAAATGTCTATCATTTAACCTAACATAAGAGGTTAAAATCGATTCAGTGATGTGAGATTTTGCTAGATTGCACGTTTTTTTTATTGTGAAGCTGAATAAACGGAAACAGAAATATGTGATTAGGTATTGTTTCATCACGAAAAATAAATTATCTATTACACGAAATGACAACATTTTAGACGCTGGGTGTGACTATCTAGATTTTTAATGTAACTTCACCACGAATTCAACTTTTTTTCTTTTAAATTCACACGAATAATAATGAATGGATAAATCTTGGCAGTTAGTTTTCCATTTTTTAAATGACTACATTCTAATACTTTCAATGGTTTCGGCGGTAACTTTGTGGAAGTTCATTTTAATAGAAAATCTGATTGATTGCAGCTCATTAGTTTAATAGTTTGTAATGTTTAACGTCATTAGTAGTATGATTATATTTATTTGCTTTGTTTCGATTTTATAATCCCCTCCTTGCTTCCCTTAAAAAGGAAAAATCCCAATCTGATTGATTGCAACTCATTAGTATCATTATTTGTTAGCTTTATTTCGATTCTACACCCCCCTCCTTGCTCCCCTTAAAAGGAAAAAAACCCAAACTCCATTTTGTAATTTCATAATTTTAAAATGTTAGAATCAATCTTGCTTCATTACTTAAACAAACTTTGCGATAGTAAGTCTGAAGATGCCTCTGAAAGAGGCGAAACACGTGTCACAGTTAGTAACACAATACGTGGAATAATCAAAGTTAATTTAAATTTTCTATTGACTACATTCTAATATAGGTGGATATAGCTGATACAAACCAAACACAGTACACAAATTAAAGACAAAAAATACTGATGGATTTCCCCGCAATGTACTTATTGGCCGTAAAAAATCCCAAGAGCCATAAATAATCAACCGCAATATTAATAATATTAACAATGTCCGAAAATAGCTTTGCATATGCCGACTGGCGAGCGTGTCGCACTATTTTCGCACAAGGGGTATTTTCTTTGGATTCTATTATATCGCATTCTATGACTTCTTTTTGATTTATCTGCCTATGTATCTGTAATGCACAGCTTAAAACTGCGCAAAATGCACGATAGAGTTAACGTGAATGTAAGGCTCTGCAACATGATTTACAATATTATCAGACTATTCATTGTTGATTCAATATCACAAAATGTATTTAAGTTTTGAGATAGTGTGCTATATTTTCTCCATCGTCTTGAGCTCGAGTAGCATTGTTGAAATAGTGAGATTTTTAACCCTTCCCTTGCTATGCAAAAAAAACACAAGCTCCCGAGTGTATTCGTTACACATCAGGCAAACGGGGGTGACTTTCTTTGCATAGTAAGGGAAGGGTTAAAAATAATTTAAGTAAAGTTTTAAAAAATATCCAACAAATATTTGACAGAATAAGATAGTCTAACGTTTAGACAGTACATATATGTAAAAACGAGAATTAAATGTTACAAATTGGGATCGCCCCAATATTGAATCATATCAAAATAAAAACTAAAATAATAAACGTTAGCAAAAAAAAATCCAAGCGCCTCTCGGTCCACACTAACAAAGCCTTGACAACAACAAGGAAACAAAGCGAGACAGACAAATAAACCAACGACCTTAAATGTACCGAATTTAATATTGAGTCATCGAAATGAAATTGAAAAAAAAACTTGGCGGGAGGTGTCCTAGTGTTATAAAATTTGGCACGGGGGCTCCGCCAGTTAACAACAAGAAGGTGCAGCCCCCGACAGTAATCGGACTACACACGTCCGGACTAGTTGTTCATTATAAAAAGATTTCAAAGATCAATTGTTCACTGTCAATTCTTAGTGAGTGGAAAGGCATTCATTATATTGAAAAATAAAACACCTTTATTATATTAATTTCCCATTTTTTATATGTGAAATTAGAACAAAAAAATGTTTCATTTATTAGTATGAAAAATATGCATATACTACAACATATCGACCCATAATCGGCAAAAGAACCAAATCGACTCAATTCGGTCAATTACGTTTTAATGCAATGACGCTTTACTTTACACCAATTATCCTAAATTAAACGATAAGGATTTAAAATTGTATATATGACCCCCCCCCTCGTTCGGTAAGAAAGTGGTTTTAAAATTAAAAATAAAATCCCAACATTGCCCATTCTAAGGATACACATCAGAGTTCAATTGATAAAAAAATATTATTTCATGAAATATAAACACCCCTGCATATACAAGTGGTGCATTGATCCAATGCCACATTGACCGGCTGCCACTGGTCTCAGGTGCGCCGCGGTGGATGAAGCATTAAAAATGTTAATTTTAAATAATGTGTATTCATTTAAATTGTCTTCAGTTTTAAATAAATTCAACATCTACTCCTTCAAACAAATATTTGTCACTGTCATAAATAGTGGCCAATGCGACACATTTTCCACGTTTTCTTTTTTAAATGTACATTTTCTTTTTAGAGCACTTTTATTTGGTGTGCCGCGGTACAAGTCCCATTCACCAGTGTGCCGTGAAGTAAAAAAGTTTGGCAGACACTGATCTATAGTCATGCATCAAAGGCCATTCTTCCGGACCGGGCTCGTCGGTGTAAGTGCTTCTCACAGCAATGAGTCACCGCTCATCAGAGTTACAATGACGCCGTTAATTAGCACTAATCCAATAATGTCTTTGGGCTCAGCCGGTTTTCATTACTTCAAAACATTAGTGTGTTGCTGAAATTCATGGCGTGGCAGAATGCCGCAAACGGCTTATGAAGGCAGTAAATTTAATTCAAACATTTAATGAACTCGGTCTATTTTGTCAGCATACAGCGGTTGTGCTATAGCAGAATGATCAATGATATTTGGGCTTTCGCCCTACTAAATTTCGCGGTAACGAGTTCGCATCCCCGAATGCGTCACGAGATATTTTATACATTGAAGCATGCATATCTGCGATGTTTTAATTCGATCTTGGAACTACCAGATGCTGAAGAAAATGGGGTATTTTATTCCATACATAACCTCTACCTGTCCATAAGATTCCATATATACTTCGAAGAAGATGAAAACGTTTTAAAAAAAAAAACAATAATTACTAGTAAAAAAATCCCTTTTGGTTGATTTCCTACAATAATCCTAGCATAAATAAGGCTCACTAGTGGAAAATTCTTTAATTCAATTTTTGTGGAAATACTTGATCATACTGAATTCGCTTATCGCGAATATATTAATTAACCGCATAGATGCCGTACATATTACACAAAGCGAGCATGTTTGTGTTTGCTTGTACATCAGGGATGGCCAAAGCGTAGACCTAACTATTTAGTCGCCCGCCTATTTACACATCTTTGATGCCCGTCCCACACGTACTTTCCTTATTATCACCTAACACATACGATGTTGGTAGACCGCCGTCTATAATTGTTAAAAAAGTCGATCGTAGTGATCAAAAGTTCGACTACCACTGTTCTACATACTGATGGATTATGTTTGAATTCTACAAAGGTAAAAAAAGAATATATAAAACCTCCATTAATATGCGTAAATCTTACACAAAACACAATTTTTGTCAAGCTTGATGTATCTAGCGCCAGTGCTTACGCGACAAATTGTGAACCGATGATCGCGCGGCATCCAAGTGGTTAATATATATATATATATATATCGATTATGCACAAATTTGTGCAATTACAGCAGAAATGATTTTTATAAATGTCAATCAATGTTTACATTGTATTTTGATTAAAATTTACATTGATATTAGTATTTTTTCCACACTTTTATCATCTATATTTTTTTATACATAGGGGCTGTGAGGTCGGATTCCTGATGTTTTCAGTTAAGTCGTAAAACAACGAGCGACACCGACTGCATTTTTAATTAAATTACAAAAAAGCATTTCAGTAGATATCAAAAAATACGCAAATATCTTCCAGTAAAGCATGGGTATTAAAGTACTGAAGCTATAATCCTGGACAGAGTATCTTGGAAACACGATGGTGAACCAACACCACGTCACACTCTCATTCCAATCCACGGTGCAGCAGTGAACAGACTCAGAAAAAAAGAGTTAGTTACTCATAGCATCACATTAACTTTACCGTCATGTGGAGGACAACTGACATCATCTGTCACAGTCACCGCAACAAATTGACGAATGCCATAATCGTTTAGCATTGTATGCAGCAATTAAAATTAAAATACACACGCATAAAACAACTGCGGGGCTATTTTTAAAATCATTGTGATCTAAAACACTAATTAACCCTTTCATGAGTATCGACCTACATGTTTGTCCAAGTATCTTATCGTCTATTATCTATCGCCTTTCTCACATTTGTTGTTGATTTTTTGTTATTTCTTCAAATATGAATACTAGACACACCCATCGGTAATTTTTGGACACCAAATTAAACGTTGGTAAACGTTTGTAAACAAATCGGTAGCCATATAATATTGAGCGTAAAATTCCATTTGTGATCGATCCCTTCCTAGCATCGACGTTTGTAGAGCGTCACATGTATGCAGATGAGAGCAAAAAAAGATCTAGCATCAAAATCGAAGTATGCAATACTTCTAGAAAAATATTTAAAATTAACGAAGAGATATTTTACTTAAAATTTTCAACTATGCGTATTAAATTCAAAAAAAATATATCTTGAAATAATGATAAATATTCTTCCCAGATTGATATTTTTTTTTATATGTTTGCATGTCGCAATACTACACATAATCAAAATATATGAAAAAACTTAATTTAGTAAAAAAAAAACTCACTACTCAAAGGGTGTCTCTAATACTCAAGTCTGTCTTTAATTTTTTTACGGTTGGTATAACATAAGTGTAATATTTGAAGACTTCATTCCAAAAACGTGTTATGTCGAGCGAGAGTAAAACAATCAATGTGGGATTAAAAAAAATAGTAAATATATTTATCATATTATATTACACATATATTTCTTACCGAGAGAGCTGAGAGAAATTGAAGAATGTATTCCAAAAACAGATTTTATCAACTTATTCAAATTTTACAGGAGCTACGAAAAACTGTAGAACGAGAGTAAAACAATCAATGTGGGATTAAAAAAAAAGAATTTCTTGAGAACATGAGTAAGAATGTTTATACTAATAAGAAGTAAGAATGTTTATAAAGTGTGGAGTGGGGTCTACCATGGTATATTGCCAGTTTTGTTTTCGTCTTGTGACATGTCGTGTTTTTGTAGAACTATTTTAATGTTTGCGCCTCCATTACGAGACACATGCTCAGTTTATGTAAATTTAAAAAATATGCTTCTGTATCTTATTCGGTTGACAAACAGGTGACATTCATAACTCATTTCATCATCAATTGCGGCTTCGTTGTAGTCGTAGTCTGTCACAATTTTGAACTGAAAAAGTTTGTATGACTGAATAGCTGCCAGACCTTTTTAATTAGGAATACGTAAAAGCAACATTTAGTTGAAGAAAAAAAAGGTAAATATGATAAATGTTAGAAGAATGTTACCGACCCCTGGCAATATTAATCGAGAGTAATTATTTCAAATTATGTTATCTTAAATGACCAATTCATCAAACAGCACGTCAGTCGTCGCGGGAGTCATTATTGTGTCAGTAGTGCACAGTACACATTTGCATAACAAGGCACTAAAAATATAAATAGGATATTTTATTTTTGTTTGCTTATGCAAAAATAATTAAACGATTTGGGAGAGATAATGAGATATCAAAGATAGCACACGTTTTACACGCGCATAACAAATGCTGCATAATTTAGATTGGTTTATAACCAGGGCTGTGGAGTCGTGTAAAAAAATACGACTCCGACTCCAGCTTTAAAATAATTAACGACTCTGGGGAAATTTTTCAAAAATTTCATTTTAACTTATATATATACCATCAGATCATCTTTAGTCAGCCAAGCATGAAATGTAATATAAATAATATTTAAAATATTATTCTTTTTAGATTTTGTGAATATTTTGATTGGTTACCTAAAAAGGAAAGAGCCTAGAAACAACGCAAACAAGAAGTGGGGATTCTTTTAATGCCGGAAATTACAATTAGCATTTCCCCGACCTTTCGTCAAACTACTCATCAGCCAAAGCATTCAATCATTACTGGAAAATTTTCCACATATTTAACAAAGACAGAAATACCATAGCTAATAAACTTTCATATAACAGAAAATCAACTCCTCTAACTAACAACGCGATTTATTTAAGTATTTCCTAGATTTTCACGAAATTTAATTTTCAAACATTTATTACTTTTATATTTAAAAAAAATAATGGAACGAATTGTCTTCAATTGGAAACTTATTGTTTCTAAATAAACAAACACTCAATATAACTTATATTTCCTTTATTTCTTACAAAGAAATTAACAGACACAAATTCTTGCCAACTCCAAATGTAATTGAATGAGCGAATTGTTTTTTGTCCTTCGCTTTTGTTATACATACACGATTAATTAACTTATATTTGAAATATTTTCTAACGATTTTCTAACGATCTCACATTCTTTTTTGGTCCAAAACATGTGCAAGCCCTTACTTACTTCTGGGCATGTTATACAAAAAAATAAAATACATTATTTATTTAATTTTAATTTGTGTAACATAATATATTCATATAGTATTTTTTATATATATATATCTATTCGAAAACAATCATTTCATCTTCTCCTGAAACATTTTCATAGCTATCCAAATTGTGAATTCCAAACTGAAATTACAGCAAATCCATTTCTCGTCGAATCATTGATCTGAATCTCTCATGTTTTGCAATATAGCTATCTTGAAATGAGTTTTTCTTTTAGTATCCCGATTGTAGTGCGTTGAAAATTCAACTTATTTTTATATACCGGTATTGATAATTGCAGCAGGTATTTATAATAAGATACGTATTCGTCCAGTATTGCAATCCTAGACTTACGTACTTGTGAATCTAGGTGAGTTAACATAAAAGTAGGTAGCTATATAAACAAATTATAGCGAATGAATGACCCAACGGGTTGGCAATATCTAAAACTGCCGAGGGTGCGGCTTCAGCGGGGCGAAGAGGCACGGGGGATATTTTTCAGGGAGCGCCTTTCAGGAAATGAGCCGCGGCCGAGCCCCAAAAGCTTTTACAAACTTACACCTACACAGAGAGGCGTCCATGTGTCATTATTAAGGGTAATTATACGGGCGTGCGTCTGTGGTGGTCTGATACAACCTGACTTTCAGTTTGTTATATTACCATGAAATATGAGGTCATAATAATAAAACAAAAGTTATAAAAGCAATGAAACAAAAGGTTGTCTAAAAGCTAAGGGATTTCATTTTAGATGTACACGTAGGCTGTGATTTCAAGTCACAGTTTCCATTAAGAAAGAGCGAAGTACTTGTTTGGGGTTGTAGTTGTTTTTTTAATAATCTTAGAGGAAACACATTGCTTACATCTGAATATTCAATTATGTTATTATACAATCTACCATGTTGATACCATACAGTGAGCACCCTTGTGAGACGATATCATCCGTATATTTGTGGCGGTGTAGCTTCTTAGTCCACCAGCATTTTATATCAATTCCATATAAATTAACCATTATAAGAAAAACGGAAGTATCGATATGTTTTGATAAATATTAAAATTTTAGATTACTTACTTCTTCCAGAACTTAAGCACTAGAAATGAGACAGTGAGTATACTTCCGAAACAGTCTTTCTATGTCACATTCAACTGTTTCTTTCATAGTAATTGTTTGAAATATATTTAAATGATAGATGTATAATATTATAAATTGGTGTATTTATACAAGAAATTTTATGAATTACTTATAATATGGTGGTGAAAAGAGAAATATGGTTTCAATTAAATTCAAGCTCTGCTCTAAAACGCGTTCCACGCATGTATTTAAAACATTTTTTAGTAAACGTATTGAAGCCTTTAAACTGACCACGTCTGTCCAGATCGAGAAATGTGTAATGAATGCAACCTGTTAATCAATAGCTACAGAACCATACATTTTAATTGAACAAACATTAAACATATCAGTCGTTATCGAGGCAAAACAAAACTGGCAATGTTAGGATAGACCCTAACTCCAACTATCATTTATGGCTTCCAGTGGGTTTCATACGTATATCTGGCATCAACATGCTTACTCATATTCTCAAGAAATACGACTATTTTTTTTTCACTTACATTGATTTTTTTACTTTTGCTCAACAGTTTTTAGTCTCTCCTGTAAAATTTGATGTTGACAACTTAGCCAGTTTTTGTGATAAAGGCTTCAATTTAATTAACCGCAGGGGGTCTCTGGAATCCGCCTAGTCTCATCAGTTCATACGGCCGGCTACTTATTAGCGATTGATTGTGGATTAAAAAATATATTTCCTACCGTATTTGAGTGACATATTTCTACTTTTCATTCCTAAAATCTAACAAGGCAATAAAATGAAAGTATAAAGTGGGTCGTTAGAGGCTCGAGAAGGCCACGATTAGGCAATGGGCCCGATGCTGCAGGTAGATAATTACGGATTCATTGTTCATCCTAGTATTGTCAATTCGGTCAATCGTGTTGACAAGGTCAATTTACGAACAGCGTACATCTGTGAGCTTAACAATAGACCCAGTGAAAAAGCCGTGGGAAAAAAGCATAACGTATTTATATTTTTTTCGAATTTTATTTACATTCATTTTCCCGTGCGTCCGCCATTTTTGATTGGAGTATTACAAGTATTTAAAAAGAAGAAATTTCTATGAAGCTAGATTTAAAGATGATTACACAGAAAAATAGATATAATTTGCACAAAATAAGGTGAATTTCTAAATTTACTACAATTCCCCCGGTTCACCGCAAATTAAATAATAAATACTACGACGCCGTCAAACTTGATATTGGATACTTAAATACTTTAAATAATACGATGAATGCAAATGCAATTAAGTTGCATCCCTTTTATGCACTTAGCCTTATCTTCACGCAAACCCGCCTAAAGCTAAATTACTAAACAAACAAGGATGCTTTATAACAGGGTTTCCCAAACTTTTTTTGGCAATGGAACACTTTGCTAATCTGAAAATTGTACCGGAACACTACACATTATTTTAAAAATATATCGCATACAAGTATGTATTAATATATTTTTTAGTGATATTGATGATTTTGAATCCTTGAATTGCAGATCTTTTTGATATCAGGAACACTGTTGGTGAGTTGAATTCTTATATCTGGTGTGCCGTCAAGCCCTGTTCCTGCACGTTGACTTCGTTGCAGTATCATAAGAAAATGCTTATTCGTAGGAATGAAAACAAAACAATAGCAGCTTGTTTTGGCACATCGGGGACTCGCCTAAAAATCATTTATTGGCTGATATTTGTATTTTGATGTCAAATCAGAATCACTTGCGCTCAAGCTTACTGGTTTAGCTGTCACGGAGAATAGATTCCGAACCTAGGAATAATCATCACTAGTTTTCGGAAAATAATTCAAAATAACTGTTTTCAAGTTATGTCGGTGTTCGCGGAACACCTTGACCGGATTTCGTGGAACACCAGTGTTCCGCGAAACATAGTTTTGGAAGTCCTGCTTTATATCTTTGCAATAAAGCGCTGCACCGTAGCGCATTATGCTCGAAACTCTATTATTTACGATCCCTGCATTGAACAAACTCTCTGAGCCGATCTGCGCAAACAGAAAATAAATTAAGCACATTAGCAAGATGTATCATATATTTGCACAGAGATTAACTGGATAACAATAACTGCTCGGAAAACATATCGATTGTGGAAAGGAAAAAGGAAAAGTGTTATTAATTTTGTGTGATACGAGAAAAAAGATATTGAATAAATATTTGAAATAGATCTATAAATGACTAATGATTCAACGATTAGAAAACGTTAAATAGAGCCGAACCTGTGGAACGAAATGGTCCAAAATCGTTGGATTGTATTGCGATGTTCATGATCTCAGTGCGGGCAGGTTCATGAATTGATTTTTCCATACATTTATGGATTTGGATTTTTGTGAATTAAACTCCCCTCCACCTATCTATCCTATGCTAAAAACGGGCCGTAGGGAGAGCGGAAAGCTGACCACTTTCGTTCAGTCTAGCCGTAGCGATATATTCTTACTCTCGTCGAAAAAGTGCGGTTGAGCTTAACGGATAGCAAGCACTACACGTAGAACAACTTCTGTTGAGATAAGCCAAGAGTTTATACCAAGAGCAAATATTACTTACTAACTGAATACATCTAAATTTTCACTTTCTTTTCTACCTATGAAATAGCAAATCAAACGGAATTTTCATTTGCGAATCATTTTATTTAAATGAAGTCGAATTTGGCTATTAAAAGAAAGATGGGACCGGCTTAATTTGTTCGTTATAAGCATGACTCGTTATATCAGAGAATAGGTATTTTTAAATGCTTACAAACATACCCATCACACGAAGACATGAAGGTATCTGGAGCGGTCACATAACACAAAAAGTCGCAATTCAAATAAAAAATCGCAAAAGGTTATACACCTGACCCTTTTGTTACGCGATACATTGGTTCCAGAAAGTGGCGCATAAAAAAATCTAATTTTCATATATAATTTGACCAATCGGTTCCAAATCTGTGTAAAAAAGTATCAAACGTAACGGTGTTGCCAAGAAATCGTGCAAAATAAATGAGCACTAAAGATCGTGAAAAATTGACGATAGTTTTGCTCGGTATGCCCGAGAAGTAGCTCGTTACAAAAGTGAATAAATGTATGGCGAAAACCATAAACTAAAATGTCAACGAATGTTTCCTCGTTACATCCGAGATCTCGATATTTCCATGATCGTAATAACCGAGTTCGACTGTACAGTAAAACCTCCAATTACACTAAAGTCGGGACCGTGTAATTGGGGGAGTTGATCTCAAAATTAGGGACTTGTTTTTTCCCGCGAAAAATGCAAAACTAAGATTTCCCCAAGTTTTGCAAAAAAATATATGGACGAAATATTTAGTTTCTAAGTGATAAAATGCAAAGCGCGCCAAAATCCATCACAGACGGTCGCCCGGCTATACGTGTATAGCCTGGCACGTGTTCAATACACAGACGCTAGCCAACATTTGACTATATGCATCGCACAGACGAACGTCTCGTAACAACGACAATGGAATGCGAACGATCAATTGGGGGATTTGCGGCGAATATTTCAAACGAGCGCGTAATTTGGGGTAGTGTAATTGGGGGTTCCACTGTATTTTGAAAACTCCCCCGAGAACCGCCACCTCTCAGATCCATTTTTTTTTGGTCAACTCCAATGACAGGCTTATGAAGACGTGCATCGTTCGACAACGACCTTGTCACGGCTGAGTGACGTCAAAAACAATGGCGACGCACCGAAGATAGCGGTCCCCCGCGAAATCAGGCTGCGCTAGATCCCGGTGCATAATTACGCGCGCCACTCAACAATTTACACGGCTATTATTGGTAATTGGGCTCCATTCTTCGCAATTTTTTGAAGAGAAACACAACAATAGACGCGATTTCGCTACATAAACGGTTTTGGTTTGAAGCCGCGGACACTCGTGTAATTTGTACACGATTGTTACGTTCGGCATGGAAACGGGAGTAACCACTCAAACGACGTCGACTTTCGATTCCTGGACAAAAGACATTAAGTACATACAAATAAAACCCAATTACAAATGTGGGTTTATAATGCAAAACGTACTATTTCCAAAATGAGCGATATTGAGTTAGGTATGCAGATAGGGTAATTCTAAGGAATTGACTGATCCTATTAGCTTAAATATACAAATTTTCAGTGTCGTTTTCTAATTGGAAAACACATTTTTATGCAAATGTTATTTTGTTTGACTCTACTGAAAAGTTTTATTTTTAGAAATGGTACGTTTTGCATTATAATCCCACACCTATGGTACTCATTTCACAGGTTCTAAAATAGCCAAGACCAGTTTCGACTGATGGAATATTCCAGTGAAAAATGCTTTCTTTTATGGTGTTTACTGTCAATACTTGGCGGAAAGGCATTATAATAAAAATAATAAAAGATTTTTAGTACCTTTTCCACATAAAATGTGTGTGGAAAAAGTACTTTTTATGTGGAAAAAGTACTAAAAATCTTTTATTATTTTTATTATGAAAAATGCTTTATTTAATTTTATCAGGCGTTGCAAGAAAGAACTGGTTTATGATATTAAAGATAAGCGTCGTGTTCTTAAATGAACTAAGAAATATAAGCAGACTTTCAAATAACAATAAAAATCATTTTAACCCGTTAACAGCTAGAAAAAAAACGTTTTTTGTCCTGTAAGCTAGCAATTTTCTAAAAACTAATAAAGGAAAACTTGCTGAAAAATTGAAAAATAGCTGATAGCTATTTCAGCATCATGCCGTTGTCTATACTACCTTTGGAAGTATTTTGATACAACTAAGCTAAAAAAGAGTGGGTACTATCAAATTACTTTGACATCTGTTTTAATAAAAAATAAATTATACATATTACAAAGACCGTCTCTTCTAAATTAGTATAAATGAATAAACCAAAATTTGTTTAACCCGTTAACAGCTAGAAAAAAATAATGTTTTTTGTCCTGTAAGCTAGCAATTTTCTTAAAACTAATAAAGGAAAACTTAATATTAATTTTGCGAGTCCTTAAGAGATGTCGAACCTTTTTCAATGATGCAAACTCTAAAAAATATTTATTGACGTCGTAATAATAAGAAAACACTCTGGTGGGTAGCGTGTGTGGTTAGTAGGTATGCGACACACCGGTGGGTCGTTAGCTTTAGAGTTGTTAAAAGTAAACGATAATGAATAATAACACATTTTAATACCGACATGGGAGGGGGTTGCTAAATATGAATCATTCTATTACAATTTTTTATAGCCTGATTTAAGGTAGTAAATCGATAGCAAGCCTATCCAAGCTATTATTACGCCTGGAAAGTTAAGAGCCCGCTTTGTATTGGTTTCCGTTGAATAGTACAGATATGAAAAGTAAAGCTCGAGAAGATATTCGCAGACACAGTGTCGCCAGATACAAACTACTCTAAAATTAACCTGTTGGTAAAAATTGGTGGCATCTAAGGCAAATTATACGGCCTTAAAGAATTCACCGCTTCTTAATGAAAGATAATGAAGCAAAATCCATAACAGCTTGAGACATTTTCCTCTCAGTACATCCCTGGCAGAAAATTGAACACGAATGACGTCTTTACGCCACGGAATACACCATGTAAGAAGAGTGTGAAGCCGTAGTGGTGGATGGTGGGTACAACGTTGAGTAACCTCCGAACCTATGAATCTAAAAATAATGAAACTATCATATCACCGGAATGAGAGAGAAGCGAGACGTCAAAAGAAGAGTAAAAAAAATTGGTTCGCAATTTATAAAAAGCACTTTCAATTATATTCAGTTATATCATTGAGGAAGAAATTTCAAAAAGCCGAAACACTTTTGTACGAGTTCCACATGTATTTAATATGATCAGGATTCAGGACCAAAACTATCAAGGTACAAAGAAATTATAGAACAATCAATATACATATCGATGAAAACCTGCCGATTTTCTCAGAATGTCGAACTTTTTGGTTTTTCCAACTATACAGTCCATTAAATTACAAAAATTTCGTATAAAAATATAAAATATAAAACAACTTAGATTATTCCACGTAATATTTCGTATTTCAACAGAATGGTTCTGATGTCAATAATGTCCTCAAATTACAGATATTTTTATTTCTCTTTTTTAAACCTTTGGACGGACAAAGCGTTCGGGTATTCGCTCTAAAATCATCGCAAACGTGTCGCAGCAATCAAGTTGTGTGTCCTGTTGTCCAATCGGAAGCACAATCGCGAAACCGGACAAGCAAAACGTCCACCAATAACGTCAGTCGATTGTCTGCCGCAAACAACAATAAGTAAAATGAGTGGATTGCTCTGTGGGAAAAAAAAAACTGCGAGCACACCTACATCGGCCAAGTTATGACCTCACCGGACATTCAGTTTCAATTATGACCTAACAATATCGTGATTATATTTTTAGAACCAATCAGTCGATACCGGCCGGAGCATTCACTACACAGGTATGTATTTTACATCTGATCGACGACGTCATCGTAGGGCGGGCGGGCGCCACATTTAAATAAAAGATCTCAGTGGTAACAGTGATCGACGAATTACGGTGTTATTCAAATCGACGTTGCAAACACAGGGCCACTAGAGTTAATATCATGTCGACTGTGGAAAGGAAAAAGGACTTAACCCACACATATCAAATTTTACAGGAGGCGCTAAAAACGTGTTTTGATGATTTTGTGACATATGCAAATTATGAACTATACAAACCTTGAAGTGCACGGATACTTCTAAACTGGTGTTTAATTGACGTAACCTAATATTAATTAAAGAAATTGTCTCGGAAAAATCTTTATTTCAGGTTTTTTTCTTGGCTTTAATTTTTTACAAGGTCATCTTTTTCAAACTTAAAAGCTAAATTTAGATACTCATTCGGCATTTTCAGCTTCCATCCTTTTGATAGAATGTGTGTCAAGTTGTATATATTGTGATTATCGAAAAAAAGCTGTTTTGGAAAATTGAGGGTTAAGTCCTTTTTCCTTTCCACAGTCGATGTGTAAATAAATGGCCGTGGAGTCTGAGTCAGGTGTTTTCTCCGGAGTCGAAAAAATATTAAAACTCCGACGATTAAAAAAAAAATACGTGTAATTAAAACCACAAGAGTCCACAGTGTTGCCACTGCATACTAGGCTGACAAAGATTATCTGATGGTGTACATATTACGTACATATATGATTAAATGAAAATGATTTTAAAAAAATCAATTCCGATTTGGTTTTTAAAAAACCGGAATCCGTGTAGTTTTTTTTGTAACCTAACTCCACAGGACTTGGGAAATAGTAGAACAAAATGTGTTTTATTGTTATAAATATCGCTACCCTAAAGCAACAGTGGGATAAGTCGAAAATACTAGTCTCAAGATAATTGAACATAAAGATTTGTTTAATTTAAGATTTCGACTGATGGTGCTTGGTGGAATTTCAATATTAAATTTGAATCGTTCAAATTATGTAAATTCACCCAGATTTTGTCACTAACGACCCGGGTTTCGCCTTTCAGCATCTTCAGGCGTTCAAGTGCATGGATGAACCTGAAAAGATGAAAGGCGAAACCCGGGTCGTTAGTGACAAAATCTGTGTGAATGTACATAATTTGAACGATTCAAATTTAATAAAAGTTTGTGCTGTACTTTTCAGGTTCGTCCGTGCCCTTGGACGCCTGAAGATGCCGAAAGGCGAAACCCGGGTCGTTAGTGACAAAATCTGGATGAATTTACATAATTTGAACGATTCAAATTTAATAAAAGCTTGTGCTGTAAGTACTTTAAAAAATAATTATAGTTTTATTTAGTTTCTTTTGCGGTTTATGATAAAAGATGATAGTAGGTTTTTTTAGTTTTTTTTACTAATCTCGATGATGCTTTGAAGTTACACGGCAATATCAATAATTGTAAATGTAAGATTTTTCTTTTAAATGCGGCATTTTCTTTTTAAACTAAAATATGTCAATGTTTACCGATATATACAATTAAAGATTTCCACCAAGAATTGTCGGGTAACAACACCCAAATAGTGTCTCTGGAATTGTTTAAAAATCTATCGACTCGAGACTTTACCGAGCGCTCAGAAACTGATTTTAATAATTTAAAAAGGTTCAACTTATCGTATTGCCGCGTACATGAACCAGTGGAGTTTCCACCAATCACTCACCGCAATGGATGGACTATATTCAAAGCTTCACAGCCTATCATCAAGGGTCGTTGACTTAACAGTGTTTTAAAGTTTTGAAAAAGTTTACGATTAATTAAAAATAAAGCCGAAGAAGTCGGCCGGTTTTTTGACAAGTCCGCGGCTCAGCTCAAAAACCCATTAATTAATCGACGACTTTGGCTCGATTGTCACAGTTGTATTTACTTGAATTCCTTACTCCAATTCGCGCAATGTATGTAGTTTGAATTTACACATTACTTGTGCGGACTGGATGATTACTTATTAGATGTAACTAATACGATACATTAAAGTCATTCTAAATGTACTCTGTTAAAAAACTAATTGTGACGATGACTACACTCCAAACCCTTTTGTGATTGATCCATACAAGAGTTTCAATATTCAATTATATAAGCCAGGCTTGGCGAGTCCAGGGCGCGCGTGCCCGAATTGGCACGTTTGAAGCATTTGCAGGCACGTGAGTGATTCACAAATTTCACGTTATGCAGAAAAAATATCACGTTCAATGAAGAATTTTACGTAATTATTCAATAAAATAAATAATTCATGACTATTACATAATGTTACTTATATAACTGTAATAAATATGGTACACTTATCGTTTGCTCTGCACGTTGTTTTTTTTTGATATTTGAGATTTTTGGTAAGTGGGAGGAAAAGGGTTCGCCAACACTGAATGTAGGACATTTGTACAATTCGAACATATTCCATATATGTACATACATAAGTTTAATTAATAACATTTAGGTAGATAACATATTTGTTGCCTATCAAATTTTATATAAAAAAATGTATCTTAACTGTATCATTGAGGAGATATCATCTTCGGTGTGATGCAGAAAGGAAAAAAAACACAAGTTTATCGAATAAGAAAAAAAATAACATTTAAAAACAAAAAAATAGATGGAAATTATATTCACCGGAATACTCGAAATCTCGAGTTTCAAAACAAAAAAAAGGACCGCTAGCAATGACCTAGATAAAAAAATATCAAAATAATATAAACTCGGAAGGGAGCAAATCTTAATAAAATATGTATGAGAAAAAGTATCCTGAAACGC
Source organism: Himalopsyche tibetana (assembly GCA_030503985.1). Classification (NCBI taxonomy): domain Eukaryota; kingdom Metazoa; phylum Arthropoda; class Insecta; order Trichoptera; family Rhyacophilidae; genus Himalopsyche; species Himalopsyche tibetana. Next base: position 16,567,929 of record JAPJYX010000022.1, read on the forward strand.
TACCTGAGCCATTTATTTAAATGTCAAAGATATAAATAACACGATGCATTATTTAACAAAAAACAATCTTGCCTTCGGGAAAATATACCAACGGCCAAATCCCGTGGGCTACGTAACAAAAAAGGCTACATAACATATGACGCGCATACTTTCAAAATCGGCTAAAGCGAATTTTGGTAGTTTCGAGAAAAATATTTGTCATGTTGGCTTATTCATTTAAAAACCAATTTAAATCCACACGTTGATTATTTAAGGTGGTTTTAATATTAACATAAATTTTCGGTCAAAAATAATGAGTTTTTGGCATTTTTAAAAACTAAAACTTCATCCATAATGTAGGTGAAATACATGTATCCTTATATATTTGTAACATACACAAAATTGTATGAAAACCGTTTTTAGGCGGTTTTGAAAGTAAACGCTTCATATAAGTATGTACAGTGAACATAGATCAATTAAAGAGCGGTTCCATTACTTTGAACCGTGCAATTTAGAAGCCGTGTAAAAATTAGCTGTGCAAAGAAAGGATAATGAACGACGGAATAATATTAATAGTAATAGAAAATTTAAATTAACTTTGATTATTCCACGTATTGTGTTACTAGCTGTGACACGTGTTTCGCCTCTTTCAGAGGCATCTTCAGACTTACTATCGCAAAGTTTGCTTAAGTAATGAAGCAAGATTGATTCTAACATTTTAAAATTATGAAATTACAAAATGGAGTTTTGGGTTTTTTCCTTTTAAGAGGAGCAAGGAGGGGGGTGTAGAATCGAAATAAAGCAAACAAATAATGAATATTAAGAGTTTCGGAAGTCTGTTTTCAACTTCCGACTACTTTAAGCTAAACCAGTTGAAAATGCTTTAAATAAAAACGAAACCAGTCTGAATGGTTCAATAAAATGTAAAATATGTAATACACATTTGCTTTTCTGTTATAAGAGAATTAAAGGAAAATATGTTATATCCAATTCAGAAGATGTCTGTTACATATTTTCCGCGACACAGCATTAAATGATTTTAAAATTCAACAAATTCTTGCGTAATGATGATGCCACTTTTAAATAACATATTATTTTACATTAAAACCAAATCAATGGACTGAGTAATATTATTAGTAAAAATAATAATTTTAGAAGTATTCATGAATAAATATTCCATAATTGATTTTAACAACTAGATAAAAATCAAATTTTCATTCGTTAGCAAGCATTGCTGTCAGAAAATAATTCCCGGAAGATTGTATCACGAGTGCTTAGCTAAGGCATCGCATATTGTCAATAATTGTAACCTTTTCAAAGTAATATAACGTAAGAGATACCGAGAAGAAATATAATTACGTGACATCGCTACTAATTTACTAAGTTTTCAATTTATATAAACGTCATAACAGAATCAATTAAAAACAAACAAACAAGCGTTTCTCAAATAGTTTTCGGTGAAACTAAGTGGTTGAAAATAATGTAACGTTTGAGGATCTACGAAATAGTAAAAAGTTTTCAAAAAGGGTATGTGGTTATACTTTCCACGCACGTACTGTGCGAAAATGATTTGTCGCTATACACTAGTAGCCAAGGGACGTATTAAAACGACTTGATTCTGCTCCACGCATAGTAAAATAATTATTTTTTCAAAAATGAAAGTAAAGAGAATAAAATGTTAGTTTTTTTGGTACCAGTTCTACTTTATTGTTATCATTGAATAAAGCGGAAACCAGCACAAATGTTCCCCACAAGCACAATATATTGCATAATTATACAGGTGTCTGATTTATTTGCGTGAAATGAAAGAGGACAAAACGTTTTATTCTTTTGAAACAAAGATTCTTTTACAAAAACAAAATGGGTCATCAACTAAAAATAATTGTGATATGTAACGCTGATACTTTATCACTCTTACCTTCCTTATATAACGGACATTTTGAGTTATATTTTCAAGAGTTGCAAAATTAAACAGGTTTTCGATACGGACTTGGGGAGTTTTGATACAACACATGCGAACTTAGGTTTGTTTTTTTTTCATTTTGTTCACTCTCCTTTGATATTTGCTTCATTAAAGTCCAATGTGGCTAGAAAAAATCTTATTTTATTTTCTATTTTAACATAAAAATTACACTACAAAAACGAGAAACTGTCATTCAAATCACGATTTTAAACAAACAATGGTAGCGTGATAGCTGTTATGATTTAAGCAGGTATGATTTACAATTATGGCTTGGACTTGGGCACTTCACAAAAACTTCAATGTTCAACATAATTTTTTAACCAAAAAAAAACTTTGGTTATTCTGAACTCAGAATATTCCCCTGCTTACAAAGAATTGATTGACATCATAATTTCAAAAAAAAAAACTTTTATAGGTAGTTTATATTTATCGACTCATTTTCACGTCACATTACACGCGGGAATCTTTACCTAGAGATTGGCATGGTTATACTACCAACAATTGTGACTCAAGAAAAACTTATTATTTCAATTGCATATTCACGAGACTTAAAATTCCTGATGTGCGTATTGATTAGTCAATTAAAAATGTGTCAACACTGAAATATTATGTCCATGATGACCCATACATATGAATATGACTCGAATCAAATACGGTGCTGAAACAATTGTTTTGTTTAAATCTAAATAAACTTAACACGATATTGAAAAAATATTATTCTATTCATCATATTGATTAGTGGAATTTACTAGAATTGTTATAGTAACTAGAATGATCTGATGGTAAACAGATATGCAAGTCAAACGGAAATTAATGAAAAATCAGTTTCAGAGTTTTACCCGAATCCTGGTATAACAAAACGTGCAACAAAATGTGTTTTTTTTTTAAATCCACTGTGTTTTATGTAATGAAAGTCTGTTTTATCATAATCATCGCCAAATATTCAGACTCCAATTATCAGTGGATGTTTCAGGAAAAAGTGTTCGTAAAAAATTGCTCGCATGGAAATCCCATCGTGGAGGCAACTTATCGCAAGACAACGTAACCGTCGTGTCGAAAATTGCGCGATCGGGCGAAAAAATTTAATCAAAGTATTAAAAATATGTTATGTTTACTTCTAGATGAAATTGGAAGCCTTCTACGACACAAGAAAACATACACAAGTAATATTGTAATCCAAACAAACGACACCACGCATAATCCTCGGGTATCCGTTTTTCTTCGCGCGAGAGTTCGCTGTGACTTTGCGTTATGAAGTTTGGTCGACAAGGAACAAGTTTATGATGTCACTATTCATGTTTTTATATATTCAGGATAAGTCTTTGCATTTATTGTTGAACGACCATTTTATTTTGCAGTTTTTGATTAATGGTTCAGTTTTATTTTCCATACCTAAATATATGAAATATAAATATTTACGATTCTTCACTGTGACGTAAGAATTCGACTAATGTACTCGTAAAGAATTCGTCAGAATTCTAAGATATCCATCTTGTTTCTTGAATATAAAATAACAATTAAATACATATTTTAATATTATTTAGCTTGTATATAATATCACAAACAAATGCACAAGTAAACTAAAATTTTGGTCGTCGATTACTTGATTTCTCAATACACTTTCTAAATATTAGGATGCAATAAATAGATATTTTTACTGTACATATACCGTACAGTTTTTTTTAAATTAATACAGTGCCTGCCGGCGTACTTCTGCTAGCAAAAGTTCTGTTTCATTGCTACAGTAATGTGTATGAATCCCACGCTGACCAAACATTGTTTGCCTTTTTTTGGTGTTAAATTAATAATATCACATATGTTTAATTTATTCTGTTCAGTCATATCATATTTAGTCTTGTTGTGTATACATATGAAACCCATTTATTAAGTGTCGCGAAAATTTTACACTTTTCCATTTACAATATCGATGCAATTATTCGCTATAAGCTGGCATAATAATCAAAGTCATGTTCCAAGTACGAACACATCCTGAAATGCACCATCATGCCCCACAATGTTGACTCTATTCATAATTTTGTTTGCAATCAAAACAGTGAGAGTAGCGAGTGCGTAGGAACGGATCCGAGAGCAATGCGGCGTGGGCTGCCAAGAAGTGTTTTCGCCCACCGTTTCTCTCATAATATAACCAAGTACAGGTGGCCTAAAATTAAAACTAGTCCCTTTTGGTTTATTATTATCAAGCGAAAAAAAATAACAACGTTTTGTTGGATAGACTCGCCTCATCTTTCATTATTTGATTTTTTCGTCTCTGCTAGTTTACAATATATTCCGTCCAATTTTTATCGGCCTAATTCTCGCTTTCAAACAATCACTTACGCACTCAAATATCTAATGGCATGGCTTTTTTAACATGCACGCGGTGGAACGGCGTTCCGGTATCTTTTCTTTTGGCATTTTTAATGTTTCAAATCAATATTCTACTATGCTATATAAATAGATAAAATCTCATATTTTCAACTGCACTTAATTATTAATTAACTTTTAATTTCTGCACACTGTAGTGCATGCAACCAAGTCTTGAAGAATTTCTTCTCGGGACATTTCTGGCAAAATTTTGAACACGACTAACGTTGTTACGCTACGGAATACACCCTATAAAAAGAGTGTGAAGCCGTAGCGGGTGGTGGTGGGTACAACGTTGAGTACCCTAGGGAATTTATACTAATATTCAAAAAAAATAGTAACATTTGAGCGGATTTCTGACAACTTGGATATCAAAAAATACACAGCATTGTCAGGAATCGCATATCACATGAAAAATGCGTGTCATTGATTCGCAGTCAAGAAACTTCTCCACAATATTTGTCAAACGTATTATTCGCCGTTGCGAAACTTCTTTCACACCACTCTGTACGAACAACTCGTGTATGTACGTGCATTTACGTCTAGAAGTATACGTCATACCCCCCCCCCCTGATTCAGAATGAACTACGAGTGGACCAAACCTTCAGGTGCCATGGACAAGGAGAAATTTCGCCAAGCGTAATAACGCAGTGGGATTGGGCTTATATTATACATACCTCGAAGGTCGCTTCATCGCCTATTGTTAACTGCCATACTTCATAATTTGTCTCTGAAGAGAGTGCCGACAGAAATTTCCCATAGGCTTCAGGAAGTAACCTTCAGCCGAATGACAGCATTATTTGACTTATACTAAAGATAACACGTATACATTTCCTGAATAATAAATAATAAACAAATATTTGGAACGGATTTAGTATCATAGCCTTGCACCTTGAATCACCAGAGATTTCAGCTCATAAATGTAATATTTCGACGCAGCGGTTACGTCAGTAACACTTCATTAGTATTGGAGTTGTGATCAAAATCCAGCTTTTATTTTCAGATCAAATTAGTATAGATTTAGTGTAAATTGAAAAAAAAACACCAACACGTGAACTTGGCGATATTGAATAGGTAGATAAATTGTTTTATTATCAGCTACAAATACGACAACGTACTCAAAGTTATTCCAAGCAATAAAACATACATTTTCAGATACGGCGGTTACATTTCGATATGACAAAAAAAAAAAATACTGTTAATGTGTTCATCAAACTGAGGATGCTTCTCAAAGAGGCGAAGTTGTTGTGTAAACACTATCAGTTTTGTATACAATTTCGCAAATAAAACGTTTTGCTCTATAACTAACTGCCCTTTGTAATGGAAATATATGTAAAAACAATTCACGTAAAACGTTGCTTCACAGATTTTTTCAATATGGGCCCATTATAAGTGAAGTGAGCCAATTAGTAAAATGGTAAAACTTTTTTCTTGAACTCTTAAATACTATCTATCACGTCTTTACTTGGTGCTGTGATGGATTGCATATTTTTATTTTTGGGAGATAACACTATTGCAATGTGTATTTCCTGAAGTTACTTCACACGTTTTCGATACTTTAAGACGTGTGGAATATTACAACGCATCTAGCGTTTTCTACTTCTAAAATACCACTTGGCTCACTTACCTCTAATGGGACCACATGATATGTAAACATTTAAGATTAGTTGGTGTTTCGTGAATCAAAATAAAAACTCGAAAGCATTTCAGAACTGATGACTCACTATAATAGCAAGACGGTTTTTAATTCGCCTGGAGTAAAGTTATCAAGCCGGTGAATGCAGCAACGATTCGAAACCTGTTCGTGGGCTTTGAGAAAACAGCTGTAGGCCCAATGGTAATTTTAGATTAATGTATTTCAAGTTATCGACGTATATTTAAATTCTCATCGAGTTAATCCCGCGCGACTCTTCAAATCCAAAATATTTGGCGCGCCGACATCAGCCGTAGTGTTATTTTTTTTAAAATTTAAATATAAAAAAGATATTTTACATAAAAGTAACCAAAGGAAAATAGTTGTCACGCGGTGAAATAATAAATTCGGGTTGAATAAAAAGTGTATTCTTTTTACTCAACCGATGTTTTTAGAAGTATAAATTTAGATTGGAAAAACACAACAGCCAGACTTCATGTTGCTGTATAGCAAACATCTTTACTCAAGGCCCGGCAAGGTCTTTTTACATCACAAACACCCATGTCTGACTGAGTTAAGTTCAAATTAAAAAAAAAAGACATTTACCTTACCAGAATTTGAGCCCAACATGCCTGATCGATATAGCCAAACTATTGCCAACTAGACCAGCGATACTCAACTTGCGGCCCATTTAGATTCTATACTAGGCCGAAAACGATCACTGCCACCGGATGCTTTTTCAGACATCTGGTATTATTGTTTGCAACAATTTACGTAAACGAATGAGTATTTCGGATACATTTGTATTTTTGTGTACTTACATTTATGTAATGTCAGTATACCATGTAAAGTATTTTATATATATTGACGTATCACTAGTAATATAATTTAAGATTTCGACTGAAGGTGCTTGGTGGAATTTCAATATTAAATTTGAATCGTTTAAATTATGTACATTCACACAGATTTTGTCACTAACGACCCGGGTTTCGCTGTTTTGGCATCTTCATGCGTTCAAGTGCACGGATGAACTTGAACTGACGATTAGTAAATGAACAAAATATGTGAACATAATTTGAACGATTCAAATTCACTAGTAATATGCTGCGGCCCACGTAATGTAGCAAAACCCAGCATGGGTACCAGAAGAAAGAGGGTTTAGTATCGCTGAACTAGAGACCAAAGCGGGCGACAATATATTATATGTCTTTCCGCCTCGAGTTGAGATGAGATATCTTTTAAAAGTTAAGAAATATATGTCGATATCACTATAAACATTTTATCGGTAGTCAAGCTTTATTTTAGTAGACAGAAATGAATGATGCTCTTTCTCAGAGTGAAACGACCGCATAAATCTTAGAAAATATTCATCCGCCGTGGTTTTGCATAACGTAATTGGGACGTGTAAATAAAATAGCGTAGAAACGCGTTGACAGGTCTAAATTATTTTCGAAAAAAAAAAACCACATCGAGCAGGTGCATTGACATTTCGCATATTTGCAAAAAAAAAAAAAAATCAACACAATCACGCTCAAGGCGCGCTAGAATAGCCCAAGAATTTGTATACGGCGTATATATCGGCAGAGGTAAATAATAGATGCGACAAAAAGAATTTCACCGAAAACACCGATATTTCATTCGGCACCTGAATTCTTGGCGGCGCAGACACGGCAGGGCGGCGAGGGCGGGGAGCAACATCGCTCGGGCGGGATGGAAACGTCTGCGGGCCGCTTTCATTCTGATCCTATGCAGCGGCAGAGTGCGGCGAATGAATGTGTCAGAGTAGGCGGCCTGCCAAGCAAGCGCCGGCGCACGCTGTCTGCCCCATTGCGCGCTATTCCGTTAGTCACTCACGCTGGGATGTTTTGAGAGTTTTTTTTATTATTTTTTAATTCACGCCGCATGCAATTTATATTGTGATATATATAATACATGAATTGCAAAACCCCCGCGATTGAAATAGAGCATACCAAACAAATGACTTTCGGCTCGTTTTCACGGTATTTTTTTGAAACGACACCCCTACGTTAGCGCGCGGGACGCCAGCGCGCAATATAAGATTATTTTTTATTGTTATCATTTAATAAAATTCACTTACCTTAGATAACTTTTTATCTAAAATTGCATCGTACACCTCAAACCTTTTTTACGCGATAAATTGGTTTCAAAAAGCAGTGCGAAAAAAAAAACCTTATTTTCATATAATTTGATAAATTCGCGTAAAAAAAGTATCAAAAATGTATTTAAAAATAAACGTAACGGTGCCTTCAAAAAAAATCGCGTAAAAAAGGATTAGGTGTATTTAAAATGAATTGTTACTTTTACAAAGATTTTGATTGGAAAAAATAAGATTCCAGTACGTGAAATTGTCTATTTTTTTTTAATAAATAAGTAGGCATTTGAGTAATTGGTCAATCGCTTAACAACATTGGTCGGCAAACCACTGTTTTTTTTATGCAATCGGATCAAATTACAGGCGAACCAATCCGCAAGCGTATGCCCACCAGTTTATACGCCGTGATCCAAATAGAACTAGTATTTAGTACTCACTCCAATGCACAAGGCGAAATGCACCGTGACTCATCGCGAAATCGGCGGATCAAAAACATCAAAGTCATCTCGCTCCGTTGCACGATGTTACGTGGTTTGTTTTGTATGCGCCGTCTTCCCTCTCTGTCTCGAGACACGCCGACGACCGCCAAGGACGAATTTTTAGATTGCGAGCGAATATTAATTTTACTATAATACAGAATGGATGCTGGGAAAGTAGTTTAGGTGTTTTCGGTTAACCATGTAAGCGCTTAACCGCATTCCAACTAACGAGAGTTTGGCATTATCATAATCGCGAGTAGCGACTGTTACTTGTGGCCAATGTTCCTTCTAAGGCAAGAGATTAGCTGCACGGAAAATTCAAAAGCTGCGCGGAGGCTGTGCGGACCGATCAAATATTAATTAAACAACTGCCTTGTAGTGCGCGCTAACCTGTCATGAGTGCGCGGGGGCTTTCCAACTGCTGCGCGGCCGCGCACGCGCGCGGCATAGAAGGAACGTTGCTTGTGGCTGGTTAGGTTGGCTTTCCATATAACATAAAACAAGGGTCACTGGTTCCCAACCTGGGGTCGCAAACTTTTTTCGATTTTGGATTTGAACAACAAAAGGAGTTTCGGAGACAATCTGTGGAAAAAGTATATTAAATCGAGGATTTCAAATTTCCCGGTGAGCTAAAAAAAAATGAGTTTCGGAGATAATCCGGGAAAAAAACGACTCGCCAAAACATTCAAATTACAATCCCGGGGTCCCCCCTAGTCACATGGCTTTTTTAAAAAGGGATCGCCACCCGAAAAAGGTTAGGAACCTATGACGTAAGGCATTGGTAACTATGGGCAGTTAAAAGTCAGCCAATCTTCTGTAATCAGAAAAAAGGCTATGGAGATAACTGGCGTGTTATTTCGGTTGGAATATCACTAAAAGAATTACCCTATTGATATCCACGATTGTCACACCTGTATGGTGGATTATGTCAATGACACTTCTGGTTGTCAATGCATATCAGTCGAAATTGGTGGAAAACGTGCTTCACAGATTGAGCTAATTCCTACCCCATAATACGTCATGTAATTTTTGAGCGCCAATGAAGTGTGCTACATCTACATACATACACGAGGTTTCAGTCAACGGGTTAGTTATGTGAAATACCAAAAATGATAAACGATACTATATACCAGGGATGGCGAACCTAAACCACGCGTGCCCGAGGTGGCACGTTTGAGAATTTGGATGGCACGCGAACGATTTCCAAGTTCAAAAAAAAAGTAAGTTTAAAAAATTTAAATTTTGGTTAAATAATCCGTGAATTTTTAATTTATTTTAATTTTTAAATGTTTCCCAAGATAAACGAGAATCGTTTAAAAAAAACATTTTTTATTTTTTTCCATTCTGCTATTTTTTTTACTCCTTGGGCACGCCACACAATCGAGAAATAATATTCGAAGATTGTTGGCACGCGGACCCAAAAAGGTTCGCCATCCCTGCTATATACACATAATAATTGGTAATAAAACAAATTTGAAATAACAGCAATGTTCATTAGAAACTTAAATACACCACTAAAACTAGGCATAAAATTCTAAGCAAACCGTGTGAATGAAGTGAAGTCATTTAAATTCTCTTAATGCATTAATAATCTAGAAAGTAACTTAATGGCTAAACATATTGTTGTTAAAATTCATACTTATCTCATTTACAACAAGAAAAAAACAATAAAATGAATCTACATGAAATTAGTAACGGACAAAATGGCAACGGTATTTTCAGTTGGGTGGTCGAACAGAATTAATTAAAAAAAAAAAAACACATGGATTTAAAAGATTTTTAAAATGGCAGTTTTATCGACCGTGATATTTATTCATCTATTCTCAAATAAGAAGGCATCAACGTCGAATAGACCAGACATATTTTTTGACAGAATTACAATCCACAAAAAATAGTGGGCTGGCCGCTTACGGACACCACGACCGATATACTATACTAACATGGTTAAAATACTTCGCTTCAAAGTGTTTTAGAAATGCGACAACCTGGAGCATAACAATAGTTACTTTATTGCATTATTGTAACGAGACGAGTTTTGTTCATCTAGTGATCATTTTCACCGTTCCTGTTCTCTAATCAAGAGTGCGTATAATCTTCAAAATATTGATGGTCTTCTTGAAACTTTAGTCCCTTACTTCGAATGGAGCACTTGTGGCCAGAAAATCGGCTCTTACAAAATTGTCTGAAGTGTTTAAATGGTCCTACGATGACCTTACTTTAAAAAATTGAAGACGGATGAAAACAGTCCCGTCGAGTCGATTACGATTTACCAAGTGGTTTCTTTCGCCATCAGATGTACCGCATCCACCATTCATCATAACACACTACATACATATCGACTGTGGAAAGGAAAAAGGACGTAACCCTCAATTTTCAAAAAAAAGCTTTTCTTCGACAATCACAATGTATACAACTTGACACATATTCTATCAAAAGGATGGAAGCATAAAATGCCGAATAAGTATCTAAATTTAGCTTTTAAGTTTGAAAAAGATGACCTTGTAAAAAATTAAAACCAAGAAAAAATACTGAAATCAAGGTTTTTCCTAGACAATTTCTTTCATAAATATTGGGTTATGTCAATTAAACACCAGTTTAGAAGTATCCGTGCACTTAAAGGTTGTGTATAATTCATAATTTGCATATGTCACAAAATCATCAAAACACGTTTTTAGCGCCTCCTGTAAAATTTTATATATGTGGGTTACGTCCTTTTTTCTTTCCACAGTCGATATGTGGATCCCTTCACGTGTTCTATTCACCTCAACGTTCGTTGTCCATCTTGCGCGCGATGGGTTTGTGTCACTAGCTGCAGTTTTGCCGCGAGTTTAACTTCATGATTGCCGATAATAAATTACGTCCATCTCTATGGAACGATCGTGACGACTTCGCTGTTATTATCGTACAATAAAACCAGTTCAATAAAGAGCTATAAAACGGAATCGATTTTTCGTTTTCAATAGTAATCAACAACAAAAATAGTTCCGCGGTGTACAGCAATAGGTCGCAGAAAATCGATCACAGACTATTAATTGCACAACGGGATTTAGCCAGCAGAATTCCAACTATACAGTCAAGAAAATAATTTATTTTAAATATGTTGATTGATGTTCGGCATGATCAAAGACAGGTCCATGAAAGAGAAATTTTCCGACCGTATTTTTTAAATATTTTCTTCACACTATCACGAATTATTGACGAAATTTTCCGTACTATCTCCAGCTCTAAAGGACCGCGGGTACTCAACACGTAACAATTTGCAGAGCTTTTTTTCGAGAAAAATGAAGTTTACTTGTAGGTCGATTAATCGCTACCTACTTTAGATTCATACGTATGTACTTATGCTTATTTCAAAAACCGACAATAAAAAAATATTTTTTTACTCAACATGTCACCGAGGGCCACCGGTACGCAGCGAGCGATGGTTTGGCGACCGCTGTCTCAGTGCGTGTAAAATAATGATAACGGTAATATTTCCTATGAACAGCGACAAAGACAAGGACACTTTTTGCAATCGATTGTAATTTTTACAATAGCTTCTCAGCGTGTTTTTCCATAGAAAATTATTCTCGCCTCTCGGATAATGACATTATACAAAGCTGAGTAATTGAATTGTGAGAACGAGCGAAACGGCTAACCATTAAAACCGAACAAGCAAACCAAGTGTCGCAGTTATAATACCTGCCTGCGCCTGCATATTTATGCTGTTATATGCATAAAGTGCAGTAACATAATTAAATGCATATTGACGAACTAAAACGGATTGCTTGAAATTTGTCTTTACCACTTATGCGTAATTGGAAGATTCTACATATGTATGTATTCGGGCAGGGCACATTTTTGGATTTAGGCACACCCTCAGACTAATAGTTATAGGTACATAATTTGTTTCAGACAGCAAAAAATAATAATTCAATAATAAGTCACCCTAGTTAAAACCTCGTTAAAACAGGATTACGCAGACCGATGATTGCCGATAATGCAGGAAGACTTTTATAAAATATAGTAGGTTTTCGTAATATGTTAAAGTAAACGACACGCAAGACCAAGCGTGGGGAACCTGCGGCCTTTTGGCTACTCTGGTGCGGCCTTCCGGCCAATTCTGTAAATGTATGTAAAATCTTAAATTTCTGACATATTCTGACCGTTAAGTCCTGTTTCCGGCCAAAGATTCCCTAGTCAATGTTTACTGCGGCCTTTAGAGAATAAAAGGTTCCCCACCCCTGCGCAAGACTATCGAAGTTTTTGAATATAAATATGTATAATTACATCACCATTGACAGTTTTCACGATCGAAAGTTAAGTTTGCAGCATCGAGTTCATGGAATACCTTGGCACTGTTGTAAAATATAACACATGTGTATGATTAACCTTCGAGTACCTATATCTTGAAAAATCACAAGGGTTCCGGAGCGGGGTGCAATTGTACCCCCCAGAATTTTTCTCATTTAACGAAGTAAAAATTAAAATAATAAATGTCAGCAGTTCGAATGTTGATTTTGAGCATGCCCTGTCAAAATTAAGAGACAATTTGTCTTTTTGAATCATCCATATCATATTGCGTTGACGATACGTCAGGCGTATAGAAGCGGTAGAAATCCATCATGTCAATAGAAGCGGCGAGAGCAGACTGAACTAATCGTAAAGCGACGTCGTTCTCCCGGCGCGGGCGCAGGGTACGATGACATCAGGTGTGTGGAGTTTGCGCTCGGCACACGCACACACTCAAACGCAACGTGTATATGTGACCCAAATACCATTTGTTAACGAAAAACGTGAATATTTATTTTATTTTCTACAATTTTTGCATTGTATTCAGTAGGATATGTTTGTAGATTACAATAAATATCAGCTAGATATTACCGATATTTAACAAATGGTTGGTAAAATAAGAATTTATGGGCACGATTGCACCCCGCTCCGGAACGCGAAGGTTAAACACACAGTAATCAAAATAAGATACATCGCACAAGCATTGTCCCAAAGACTTTCGACTATGTAGTTTTTTTATTTATAATTTTAAAAAGACACAAAACATAAGCTTAAATATAAATATACAATAGCATGTCCAAAAAAAAAACTAAAATAAATTACTCAAGTATCATGACGACCGTCTTAATTAAGAAGAACGTGACACATAATAACAAGAACCAACGTATGCACATATTGCAACGTGACAATACATTATTTGTCGCAAACGATGGTTATGTGTATGCGCCGTCCAGGAAAATCGGTACTAATTTTCTCCAATGTCAAAAATTATGTAGCTATTTTTCACTACATATGAAGGCTATTTGAATGATAATTTAATAATAATATTGGTACGATAATTCGCCTTGCGGAGAGATTACGTTTTTTATTTATTATTTTCTCGTAATAATAACAATTTTTCACATATGAGAAAATGCCACGTGACATTAATGTGACATTTTGCAGAGCGACGTACGAGTCGCATGGCTTGGTATTGTGCGCAGTGTACTTGAAGCCGCGCAACCGAACCTATGACCGATTATTCTTTTTGTTTTTTAACATCTGCTCCCAATGAAGGGCATATGAACTTGTAATGAAGTTTATCTTAACGGAAGAGTTTCTGCGAAAACTGCTTGTTACTCAGTTGCTCAACCTCTATGTTTTTCAAAAAGAATTGGGATGAAAGGATAGAGCAGGATATCTTTTAGGATAGGATGGGTGGGGGAGGGATTCCCATGCCTTCGAACATAAATGGATTGGAAAATATTTGTTTTTAAAACTGTCTGAACTGCGATTCGAAGCCGTGACCTGCGTGCTCTACGCCAGTGCTCCGCAACCGGTGTGCCGTGCGCCGGATACAGGTGTGCCGCGGTCAAATACATAATGAAAAATTATTTTAATTGAATTATTATTAAAACCTCTGTGTTCATTAAAACAAACACAGGTATCACGTTAATTAGTTATTATTTTATAACAATTATTAAGATTGCACAAAAGTAAATATATTATAGTTTTATGTATGTATACTTTTCAAATTAAAAACGAAAAATTGTGTATCAATTTAATACCTATATGTTTATGCTTTTGGTGTGCCGCGGAATTCTAGGAAGAATTTTGGTGTGTCGTAGGTGAGAAAAGGTTGCGGAGCACTGCTCTACGCCAACGATGACCACTCGGCCACGCAACCGGCAATAGGATATTAAAATAGTAATTTAAAATTTATCGACTTGTTCATTATTGTTAATAGCGTAACGGAAATGCAGTAATTCTGTGCGAGTTTTCATTCCAACAGCACACAAAAAATTCACTGCCATGAATGTACATTTTACATTAAATTTCTCAAAAATCTGGATGTGTGAATGGAACACTAACATGTCGATCTTGTAGCCGAGAAATGACCGGCGTTAAGACTTCGTCGTCTCTAAAATAGTACCTACAGGAATTGATGCCTGTGACCTTTCTAACCACCTGCTATCTCATCCAGACAACGAGGCCTAGACAGATCGACTATCCAACAACTGGTCTTCCCCTAACTCCTTCTATCTTTAAACTATCCTAAAACAAAGATTATGCGACTCGTTTACAACTGACAAAAAAAATCTGTTGAGTTGATTTCTTAGAAATCAATATGTTGCGCACTGCGCACATGTATGCGCAGACACGCCGGGAATTGGTTGAAAAAAATATTAATGTGGCGTTTAATTTTCGATGCAATAATATTAAAAGGATCGTGCACTTATCTAACAGCCGCAAACTGAGATCATTTCTGTTTAATTGTCGAATAGTATAACACGAAGATAGATAGATCATAATGAACACTTTCATACGACTTTTACACGCGAAACGAATCATGCCAACATTACCAACGTAAATAACATGACATCAATGATAAATTATTTTACAACATTTGATAGTTGCAAAATGCGCTCTGCAAACTAATCCATCTAGAGCAAACTATGACTCGACGTGTGTTTTTGTGCGGCCTACTATTCCGTCGATAAATTGTTTCTCATTCAAGAATCTCTTATTTTTATGTCGAAGTTTCTTCTTCTCGAGATTCATATTTTACATGCAACCCACATTTTTTTTTTAAAAAGCGTGGCCCATCAGCCAAAACCTTTGCCCAGTCATGATATATACCCTAAAAACAAATTGATACAAATTCATTCATTAATCAATTAGATCCGATATAAATATTTATATAATAAGATGTTTATAGACAGCTTCTATCCGCAGAGCGGATTTTACATGTATTTTTTTCTTAAAAATAAAAGTAATGAAATGTATTTCGGATTTTTTAAATTACGCTTGATAATTAAATAATTGAGTGTCTTAAAAAAAGTGTTACTCGATTTGCAAAAAAAAATATCGATATTTGAACAAGTTTCACTAACGAAAAATAGTTTTAATGTCTTGCATCATTCATAACTCACACCGAACAGTCTGAACTACAATTTTTCCAGGGCTTAATTCATTAAGCTTCATGATCCTAACTTCAAACGACTTTAATGGATTTTTCGATCATAATCTTAAGCCGATTTAAAAGATTAAATTAATTCAAATCTTTTCTTTTTCAACTCATTATTATTCGACCCGAGCGATTCGATGCGTTGAAGTAATCATTTCTTACATTTTTGACACTTAATTAATATATCGATACCCTAGTTCCAGAGTGCACTATGTCTGAATTTAGTAGTATCGAGTTAAGTATGAAAAGAGTTTCAGAATACATACATTCATCACTTCCAAAGAGTAGCCAATACGCTATTATGATGCATCAAAATCTAATACACCATAATAACGTATTGATTACTCTTTATAGACAATGATGGAGAAGACATAATTGATTAAATAATGTATGTTTTATTTGTTTACATATTTAAAGCTGCGCGCAAAATACGCAGACTTATGAGACAACCCATTATCTCAGCTATCGTCTTTCTACAGGAAAAATTGACGCATGTTTTTATTTTCAATGAACTGTTATTATTAGTGAATGTTTGTCGTGATAAGTAGTGATAATTTATTTGATATTTAATTACAGATAAAGAGTGGAAAGTGGCTTTAAATTGTATAATACGTGCATACATTCAAACAGCGATGAAAGCGATATCAATCACGGTTAAAATATTCTTTCGAAAATGAAAGTGGAATATTTTTATATCACATTTATAATATACTAGCGAGTACCCGGCATGCGTTGCAATGCCACTCGAAGAAAAAACGTGCTTGTTTTTTAATTCTGATTATTGAAGTGCTTTTGGATATCTTTTGTTTTTCCGTCTAATGCGTATACGAATAGATCTGAAGGTTTTCCAACGGGTGAGCAGGTCACATACAGCTGCCCATGTGAGAAGCATAGATTTTATAAATTTAGTCCACACCCTTGTAGCGATTGTCCCTGTGATTTGTTGATGGTCATTGCAAATGCGAGTCGCATCGGAAACTGCAAACATTTAAATTCGAATGGCACATCTGTTGGAATTATTGAGATGCTTGGCAACAGTACATTATCCCCTTTAAATTTTCCTTTTAATTTGTTTAGCTTCAATGATATTGTGCATTATCTTTTTCACTGAATGTCTGGTACCGTTGCAAAGTGGTGGATTTATGGACAAAATGATAGGTACGCCAATTTTCAATGTTAAAACGTGTAACGGCATGGCTGGCAAATCAAGTGAATTTAAGAATTCAGAAGAATTTATTGCGATATTTTTGGGAAAACTTTGTGAATCAATTCTATTATTGTTTTTGTAATTTTACAGAAGTTAATTTTACAGATTGTTGGCAATGTAATACATTGTGTGGATTCATCTATTTTCAATGTTCCATTCCCAATATCTAACAACTATTTTGCGGAACGTTCAGCGGATGTGTCATATTGTAGTTCTACACGCATGCTGGCCTTGAAAGCCAATTTCTGCACGTGTCGTCATAAAACTGATGATTTGAGATATGCATTTAATTTATCAACAGCTGTTGAACGTGGTATAACTGGTAGGGTTTGTCGAAAATCACCAGACAATAAAATAAGTGCGCCACTAAAGACCACTATTCATTTCCTCTCAAATCTTTTAGTGCAAAGTGTAGAGCTAACAATGCCTTTTTGTGCGCCATAGTACATTCGTCTCATATTATGAGTTGACATGATTGAAGTACTTCACCCATTCCGATATTTTTTTTTGATATTGCATGTTAGTGTCTCAGTGATTTGCATTAAAATGCAATTTCAGTGCTGAATGCGCTGTTCGACCACCATCCAAAAATGTTCACACCAAAGGAACGCGAAACTGATGCTTAACTATATAAAATACACACATTTGTTAAATTGATAAAAGTCACCAGAAAAGGCGATAATTATTAGAAAATGCGCCACAGAGAATCCTAAAAATAGCCAATCAACGGGTCCAAATTTGACTTTTCGTGACCAATGATTTTCCATGAAACTGATAGCCGTGGCATGCAGATCGCTTTATTCGGCGAAATTTCTCATTGTAAAATGGCTGCACTCTGGGGTGGGCTGGAAGAAGCTTAGAGGGTTTGCGCAAGCATTTTGTGAAATTTTGCTAAGATCGGCCAGCCCCCTGTTAATCTAAGAGAAAACAATATTCTCAAATCAAATGAATACATAACTGCAATTTCTGACTTAAATATGACATCTACGACAGCATCAGTATACACAGTAGTACTTTTTCGGCTATTTACATTGATGAGTGTACAGTAAATTGCATATTGTTACATAATGTAAATGCATTAAGTAAAAATCGATTGCTTATTTAAGTAGTCCATCAGAGTGATAAAAAACCCACTTGTTCCCAGAAT
The DNA here is from genome assembly GCA_030503985.1 of Himalopsyche tibetana. Classification (NCBI taxonomy): domain Eukaryota; kingdom Metazoa; phylum Arthropoda; class Insecta; order Trichoptera; family Rhyacophilidae; genus Himalopsyche; species Himalopsyche tibetana. The sequence continues at coordinate 16,586,252 of JAPJYX010000022.1, forward strand.
ACCGAGAATTACTTTGATATAAAGCGAGCCCCTTGTAAACGCATTGGCAGCCTACCGCTGGCTGTACTAATTTAGAAAACTTTAAGGGCGTCCGCACAACAAATCATCAAAGTTTTATTGCAATCGGATGAACGGTATAGATACAGGAACGCATAAAGGAAAAACTACCAAATTACCGTATTGGCAGCCCATCGTTGTATGTTTTGATTCAAAAACCTTTGCTGGTGTCCGCAAAGAAAATCACCAAAGCTTTATCGCAATCAGATGAACGGTATAGAAACGCATACGGAACAAACAAACAAATTAACTTATTGGAAGCCCACCGCCGACTGTATTTATTCAGATACCATTGCGGGTGTTTGCACAACAACTCACCAAAGTTTTATCGCAATCGGATGAACGGTATAGGAACAGGAACGCATAAGATACAAACTAACAAATTAACGTATTGGCAGCCCACCGATGATTTATATACATTTGCGGCCGTCTGCACAGCAAATCACCAAAGTTTTATCGCAATCGGATGAACGGTATAGGAACGAATACGGTAAAAACCAAAAAAATAACGTATTGGCAGCCCACTGCTGATTAATATACATTCACGGGCGTCCGTACAACAACTCACCGAAATTTTATTGCAATTGAATGAACGGTATAGGAACGCATACCAGACAAACAAACAAATTAACGCATTGGCAGCCCACCGCTGATTCATAAACCTATTCTGGCGTCCGCATAACAACTCCCAAAAAAATTTATCGCAATCGGATGAGCGGTATAGGAGCGCATAGGTAACAAACATACAAACATTCATTTTTATATATATAGATTTCAATAATAATTACGAAGACGTATATCATGTTTGTTTTCTTAAAAATACGTTTTGTTATTCAATTTATACATACGAAAGTATCTCGTAACAATTTTGAGAAACACATAACAAATGGAACACACATTGTTTTCATTGTAATTAAATGTGTCCATCGGAAGTCGGAGACATGAAATAAATATATTGGATGATAGAATGATTACCAATCAGTTACAATTTTAAAAAACACTTGGAACTAATAATATGTACTATACCAGAGATGGCGAACCTTTTTGGGTCCGCGTGCCAACAATCTTCAAATATTATTTCTCGATTGTGTGGAGTGTCCAAACAGTAAAAAAAAAATAGCGAAATATAAAAAATGATTTTTTTAAACGAAGTCGTTTATCTTGTGAAACGTTAGACAATTTATAAAACGAAATAAATTAATAATTAACGGATTACTTAATAATTTTTTTTTTTTTAAACTTAAAAATAAAAAATTGAACTTGGAATTCGTTCGCGTGCCATCCAAATTCTCAAACGTGCCACCTCGGGCACGCGTGCCCTAGGTTCGCCATCCCTGTACTATACAGTCATAAGATAGTTTATAATAACTGTGTTTTAAATACAGTGGGACACCGATCATTTGTTATCACATTTTCACGAATGTAACACTCAAAACCTAAATTCGTCCTAAAAACGATGATATTGGGTTCCACTTTCCATTGTATGTATACTGTAAATCAAGAAACAATTATCAATCTTCTCCGAAACATAAGATGGGATGAACTATAATTCATTGGTCGAATGCGTGAGTAAAATATCCAGGCAACAGTGGACAGACTGTTTCTATTAATAATTTGTATTATAGCAAATTGACAATTCGCCAGATATTCTTGCATTCTTAATCGGATGGTAATTGATGATCAGAAAAGTTGTAGATTTAGTATCCGCGCGTCAAGTCAACACACAACTTGATCACAAATTCGTCTCGCGGAATTTCAGACGCATGTCGAGTGTAAAACAAAATGCTGCGTTCTTACCGTATATCTTTCCCTCTGGCAGCACGCGCATCCGGCCAATAAGGTGACCATTGTTAGGAGGAAGAGGGCGGCGATGAGGGCGGGCGCCAGCGCCCCCAGCTCCATCGCGGGCGGCCCCCCTAGAAATAAAATAAAAACAGTGAAAATGGGAAAAGGTATCAGAAAAATGGTCGTTATTGAAACAATATACATCTTTAATATACAAATAAATTTGACAACTTTGTTATTCCACTTGTATTATAAAAATGTGACCCGTGTTTCGCCTATTTGAAAAGCATCATCAGACTTCTGAAAAATGAGTTCCACAAAGTTACCGCCGAATCCATCGAATATAATATACATCAGCGGCCGGTAAACTTTTTGGGCTCACGGGCCACTAAATTCACAATTTTGATCTAGCGGAACACTAATTGGGCTTTTGTGTCAAGTATTATATATTGAAATAAAAGTGATCAAATGCGTCCAGAAATGCACCAAGTTCATAAAATAATGCCAGATTTCTCTGCGGATCACCACAATACATTGAAATACATTGTCGTTGATTCGGCAATAACTGCCACGCGAGAAATAGAGCAAGCAAACGTTTTTGATATAACAACAATCTTTATTTTATGCGTAGTGTAGAAAAACATCCTTTCCGTTGAAAATTGTGAAAAAGGAGTGAACCAATGAGTAGGTCGACATTTATGCCCCATGCAGAGATAGATTCACGGGACTGACTTTATATCCGGGACTGGCTTGTTCAGTCACAAAGAATAGTCGAATTTACTAAAATGCGATCTGGTTAAGTGTACGAGTTTGAGCTGACAGTGCGTGTAAAAAAAGGTTCTTTCGCGTTTCAATTTCACACACCACCCACGGGCTTTAAAACGAGAAAGAACTCATCACGAACTTTGTTTGTACACCCTTTTTGCTCGTTTTAAAGCAAATGCACGACCCGAACGCGCCTGAATTTAAATTGATAATTACAATCATATTGAGATAGCGAGCCATCATAAGCGAATTAAACGACATATGCAAGAATTCGGGATCATGTCGATCATCCATAAAAAGCCCTAAAATAGTAGTGCAACATTAAAAATTGCAAATTATAGCTGACGTGCTAGGTACAAGCGTACTTTTTTTCTATAGCAGATAAAGAACAAGAAATTAATGCACGTAGGAAAAATAGCATTGTAAGTATATTATATTTATAATATAATCAAATTAAACGTCCAAGCACCCTCATTTCAAAACATTTAAAAACGTTACTTAGGTGCACGCTCTTCCAACGCTTTGCTGCTGGCAATCCCCTTATCAGATAGCCGTTTACTGTAATTATTATCCGTCGCTAACCACAACTTGATGGTTGCCACTCAATACAGCGGCATTCAAACTAAGAAGAGAGACTCTCCCAAGCATGGTAGCTGTTGATTCAATTGAATCAAACTCAGCCGATCTAAACAGTGAATCCTCGTAAACCTAATATCTAAATCTGAAAATATTGTATTTCTATATAATTTTCCCGAATTAACCGTTTGTATGTGGGATAAAAATGTACTCAGACACCATACATTGAAAACCGACATAAAAAGATGTCTATAGGGTCTTTCAATAGGAACGCTCGAATTCGTTAAGTTATAGCAGCCATGTTGTTAAAGTGAATTTTGTTATCAATTGTTTATTAGAGTACGGCAAATCACCAGGGAAGGTTATAGCGTTGAACAACGTGTACAAATCATCAAATTGTATTATCAAAGTCACTGCTCCATTCGAGGAACGTTCCGCGCAATACGTGATTTTTATCCTCGCCACAACTGTCCTGTCGAGTCGACGTTTGGTGACCAAATTCGAGTCAACTGGTTCGGAAAATAGTCGGCTAACACCAGTGCGTCACCGACACGCAAGACCTGCTGAAAACATCGCTGCTGTGAGTGAGAGTGTACGAGAAAACCCAATTTCTCGTCGTTGACAAGAACTTGGCCTTTCTGTGACTTCAACTTGGCGAATTTCGCGTCGGGATTTGGGTCTGCACCCGTATAAAATCCAGCTAACCCATGAACTTAAGGTAAACAACCATAGACAACGCCGTGTATTCGCTGATTGGGCTCTGGAGCAGTTGGAAGTTGACCCAAATTTCGCCAAAAAATCATCTTTAGCGACTAGGCCCATTTTAGGATGAATGGATATGTGAACAAGCAAAATCGTCGGATTTGGGGCGATACCAATCCATTCGAGAAACACCAGCACCAAATGCATCCCGAGAAAGTTACTGTTTGGTTCGGCAGAATCATCGGTCCGTACTTTTTCCAAAAACGAAACTGAAATTGCTATAACCGTCAACGACGTTTGGTGATAAGTAACTTATTGTGGCCTAAACTGGATGGTATGAATACCGATAACACGTGGTTCCAAAAGGACGGCGCTACGTACCACACAGCAGATGCCACGATTATTTGAATTTATTATTTTTTAGGTTTTAATTCTCGAGATCAATCGATTTCGTTATGCAGCATTTATGGACCAGATAGAGCATCTACTCAGTATTACCCTTAATAAAATCTGAACTATCAAATTGATCGTAATCGCTAGCTGGGTTTTCAATGAGGGAACGATGCGTAAGAAGTTTGATGGCCGCAGGCCATGGCAGCCGTGGGAGGCGGTGGACTTTCGCGACAATCAATTGGCTGCACTCAGATAGTGCAGCTGATAAGTACATAATTTCATTTTGTGAAGTAAGTTGCATGTAGACCGGATGACATGTCTGGCAGCTAGCAACCAACGGTCATCTAAGCGTATAATAATATGAAAGAGTCACTCAAAGTAAATTTGACATAGCAGCGAAGATCGACCAAATCTGATTCGGGTTTTTTTTCAGTAAAAAATAAAAGCAAAGAGGTCTAATAATAATCTTGCCGAATTTCTTTTTTTTTTAAAGTTTCTTTTATTCCATATCGGAGAAACAACGGTTGGTTCCGTCCTTTTTCCTTTCCAAAGTCGATACGCTTTTAATACACTCCGTATCGAAATTCTGGTGTATTTTTATTTATTATATTTCATTCATGGTCATAAATTAGTTGTCAAAAAGTATCGTAGATAATAAATAAAAATATTATGATATAAAAATTATGTGGCCATCGCGTGCCGAGCACATTTGTCCGGGAATGAAAAATAATAAAAATTGCGCACCCAGAAATTCAACGACAAGCACGGATGGGTTTAATAATGCTTATTATGCCAAAAAATGACACCATCGTATTTGAACCAGTAATAAATCTAATTAGGTAATTCTTATAAAGAAAATGTTACATGGTTTGGTGTTTAAAGATCTAATAATAGGAATGTGTAAAGTGTGGTATATTTAAGAATAAATATAATATCATTCAATTAATCAGTGGCGGAGAGTGCCTAGTATAGGGGGAGCTGAATAAAATAATTACTTGGTAGAACTCTTTTCTGATAAGTATAAATAACCAAGTATTGATTTCCACAAGTATTCTGAAGAATATATTTTGGCATCATGTAAGTAATCGCCAAGATCCAACAAGATAGCAATCATCTGCGTATTATCATTCATCTGAAACTGAATGCTTTGTTTTGTTTACTTTATCACTAAGTGCTTGCATCATTGTTTATCTTTCACGAAATTTTATCGATTTCTAAGGAGATTATCGAAGCAATCCATATAACGTCCGAGATAAATGCAAAAATCTATTATTACGTGTGGTCACGTCATTAAGATTCAATTTTTTTGATGCGATACGCGATTTTTTTACTTCTTATATAATAGAACACTGTTTATTGCGACACCTTTTTAGCATTCAGTTGAAAGTACAAAGACAATTTTAGTGGAGTTGATACATTTATGTTGCTCCTCACTATGTGATACTTTATTGAAACGAATAGTTGAATCCCTACATTTTTCGAAAAAGAGAGGTTGAGCAACTGAGTAAAAAGCAGTCTTCACAGAAACAACTTATTTTGAGATACCTCCATTAGGAAACCATGTGCTCAACAGGAGCGGACACGCATTAAAATAAATATATATATACTTCCTAATAAAGGTTTTGTTATATTCAACGTCGATACGCCGTCGCATATGTCGAAAATTGTCTAATATCTAATGGCCACTCGACCAGAGTACTTTTGAAGAGTAAACACTTCAAAATATGTACATAGATATTAGATACAAAAGAAAACACGTGTAAGCTAAGTATACAAAATCTATTCATAGCGAAGAATTAAATTATGAAACAAAATCTACGTACGTAGGGGATGGGTAAAAGTAACAATCAAAATTTAATTTTCCCTCTTCGATCGATTTTCTTTTGTCACTTTTACTTTTGATATTATCAATTTTCTGAGCATAACTAACATCTACGACCCCTATTATATGAGAGGAGCTTGTGAAAAAAATAGATATCGCTATAATATTAGAGTACTGATTCAAAATAACATAATTTAACTGTCGCTGAAAACATCGTCTTCCGTCAAATTAAGTGTCAAAATACGACCTTGTAATCAGAACTGGGTAAATATGCTTTACAACATACATACTACTCTTGGTCTCCTTAAAGGTTTAAGAATCCCGCAAAAAAATAATACAAGCATCTGTAAATTTTTATTGTGAATACGAAAAACATTTTTAAAAAAAAAACCCCTACGTTGGAATCGATAATTCATGAGAATTACGAAATATTTTTACGAAAATTCGTCGGCCATATTTCAAAGATGTTCTATGGTTTGTTTTAAGAAGATCCATTTGACATGTTACGTTGACTTTTTCATACCGATATTATATTCGTATTTCGTGTAAATTATCGGTTTCCCTGATTACCATGCGCGATAATTTGACATTTCCCCCTCAGCAATTGAATTTCCTACAGAGTTGCATTGTAACAGTGTGTTTTCTCCATTCAGGAAAAAATGTATCAGGTAATTTTTGGTCCCGAGCTTTTCATATATGTTTTCCTACCGCGACGTATTTTCTCAAACTGTATTTGTTTATTTGAAAACAGTATCAGCAAATCTTGTGTACTTATGTTTTGGTTAACAATTTCATTTTATATTTACATGTTTATAATTTTGCTGAAAAGATTTCACAATGTAGAAATTTTGTGAACATATACATATATCGACTTTAACGACTGCCAAATAATGACCAGTCTAATCTACACATACCTACTAACATTCGGTCAATATTTTGTACAGTATAGTGAGACGACCTCCCATCTTCACCACTGCGTCCGTGTCTTCGCTGAGAGCAAGTAAACGGATGTTTAATTTACGACCATACCCATTAACACGTCAATTTCCTTTGTTCACTGGACAGCAAATGACAAACCAGAAATATTTAAGTATAGGTATATATATATATATATATATATTAAATACATTATAATATTTCTGTACTTATAGGATAGCATCCGGCAGATGTTTATATGCAATCTCTTTGTAAATTCTACATGCTGACTCATCTAATGACATTATCTTAGTCTTTTTTAAAAAAACTGATATTAGTCATGCAGAAAAAACAAAACAAACAATGTTCAAATACGAATTGTATGACAATTCTTCGACAAAAACGACTGTGCAGCTAAAATAGAACGTGGCTAGCCAAAATAAATTACATTTTTGTTATTATAAGAGGATCAGAAGAGGTGTGTGCGTTGCAAAAAAAATATATAGCTACTGTAGCAATAGTCAGAACTTATAATATTCTTAGCATTTAATAGAGTTCTACCACGAGCTTATTTAATCAATACATAATATAATAAAATTAGTGATCGAGTTGTTCAATCTGCAAAATTAGTTGATAACTCAATAAGCCGCCTATATACAAATCTAGGTCCCTATAACCATGTTGTTAACGTTGTTATTAGTGGAAATGTAAAAATAACATTTTTGGCATCATTGCTGTAAAAATCGTATATTTATTTGCACAAAACAGTAACGATTCGGCAACTTATTCTCGAGAATGTCCGTTTAAAATTATGTTGATTATCTTTTGTTTTTTTTTTTGTAACAGGCAAAACTCTCGAGGAAGAAAATATTGATAATACCAACCTAAATACCTACTATTCAAGCTTGTCACGTTGCAAAATTGTGACCACGATATAAATTGATTTGAAATTGGAAGAGGCATGTGGTGTTTGGAGCATAAACAATACATTTATTAATCCTCTACATTCTACATTTTTGTTAACTATAAAGAATAAACAATCGAGATAAATATACACTGACATTTAGGTTTTGTTTATTTTTTGTGCACGTAAAGCCCAAGACCGTCTTCGTGATATGAGGAAGTGTTGGCTGTATTATTTTTAAAGCAAATCGCAATAGTGTTTATATCTTTTATGTTAACGGTTGATAAAGCACACAAAAAACACGAGTCAAGTCAATATCCGTATCGATGAAAACACTCATAAAATAAAATTCATTAAATTTAGAGATGAGGACATTAGAAAGAATTTATAACGAAACGAATAGGTGTCGGAAAGGTGCGTTTGGTCGTAGAACAGGTGAAAGAATATTTAAGATGCAAATCCTAAAATTTACACGTAGAAGTTATTTTTAAAAATGTTAAAGAAACAAAAATAATAAGGAAAAAATTTTAGCTCATGTTTTACGGTATTTTATGCATGAAAATTCATTTACATGTTTAACATGAAATTCATACATAGAATAACATTTTTTCAAATTTGACAATTGGACAAGTTGGAGCTCTATTTTAACAAGGTAAAAATAATATATATAAGTATGTATAACGTCTATTTCTACAAGAAATTTAAGTCAGCCGATGGCATGATGCCGAAATAACTATGAAATATATCTTATAACTCTTTCCAGAATTTAATACTTCAGATATTATGGTATTGTTGCTAAAAATTGATACATTTAAAATTCATTTGTCAATTAACATTATAATTGACAATCGTTATGCCTACGCAGAATAATTTCTAGCTAGGAAGGTATGAATATACATACGATTTTAAATTGCAATAATTATCAAGTTATTACATTGGAACATTAAAACAAACTTCTTAATTCGTTAGCTTACAAAAATGGCAATAAAAAATAATCATAAAAATGTAATATCAGTATCAAACAACTTACGTCAAGTTTGTAAACAAACAAGGAATATCAAAATATCAACATACACATACCTATGACAGAAATATGTTATTTTGTGGATTTAGTGTTAATTTTCTAGTTATTCTAATTTATAACAGCCGTGAAAATTGTTTGTATACTATTTTAGTGCATGTGTGGAAAAAAACAGCGCTCCATTCCTACAATAAGTCACCTTGATCGGTGGCTTGAATTATGATAATGAAAGGCCGCCCCTGATAATATTCAAATAACATGTTACTTTAAAAAAGTAAACAATATGAAATTTGTCGCATGTGAAATTCCGCAATCAGCGATGTATTAACTCCATACGTCATTTATAAAAAAAATCTATCAATTCAGTAATTTCAGTAATCCATATTGTGTATACTAGAATTTAAAATGGTTAACAATAAAAGTGTAGTATTTCGTTAGTTATACATGTAGGTTATATTGTCCTTGCAGAAATAGTTGCAAAGCTATTGTTTACAATAATTCAATAGAATTCTAATAAGTAAATGACAACTCAATCAATAAAGTTACCGATAACATCAAATTAAAAGTTTCAAAAATTGTAATTAAACAATTACCATATAAACGACGATTGAGAAAAAACTAGGAAGAGAGATTGATATTATTTTGTTTATTTGCCTCTTTCGAGGAGTTTTAATGGCATACCTTACTGTGACAATAACATAAACGACCTTCGGCAGATCTACGGCCAAATCGTAAGTTGCGAATACGAAAATAATCGCGAATGGTATCGATTGCTCTTACATGGCGCGAATCGTCAAAACAGCCATTGAAAATGGCATAAAACACTCCAAACTTTGTCGTGACTCACCATCTGACGGAGAAGTGACAGGGAAACCATTGCATAACTCGAGAAACTGCAACCCGAGGTATATAATCCAGGCGGTAATCGCCTCCATTCTTTCACTCAGTTAACGAGATACATTGTATTTTATTACCCACAAACTGTTAACTATAAGCCAACACACAAATCAAAACATTAAACACGTTTCAACCACATCATCACTCACTAACATTTTAACTTTTATTGTAAACACGCACTGTAAAAACGAAGTGTAACAAATTGCTGACTTGTGCGGGTTTGACGTTACACGACTTTACAACAACCGAGTTCAAGGAATCGACAAAGCAAAAGCACCAGTCAACTCCAAACGACCAGTCGCACTCGCAAAGGGGTAGAGAGAGACAACTTGTACAACGATTTGGATAAAGACAACACCTTTTCTCTCACAAGTGATACCATACTGAAAAATCTTATTTCTGCGTGATCATACGAATGTCGATATAAGCCTCTAAAGTAATAATTGAATTTATTATCTAATATTATTAATGCTGCAAAAAGATAAAAATTTGGTTGTTGTGGAACTTATTCACTAACCTATTACTAAACAATTTATATATTTTAACGTTAAAGAAGCTTTAGCCGACGTAATAGTTTAAGCCACAACAGTATATTTAATGTATTGTGCGCCAAAATTTTCAAAGACTAACTGATGATGTATTTTAAAATTTAGGTAAAATGATTTTTTTAACCTTCAACCAAAGAAAATGCATATAAAACTCAAACTATAAAATATGAACCAAATGTCAGCTTCAAAAGTTGAAACTATAATTTGAATTTTGTACTTTTCCATGAGTTTTGTCGCTAACGACCCGGGTTTCGCCTTTCGGCATCTTCAGGCATTCCAAGTGCACGGATGTACTTTATTTTAAACATTCCTATGTTATTATCTGGTCATTAATATTTTCAAAAATCCCCATAATTATAACAAACCCACTTAATCCATTGAAAATTGTATACATTCAATTTTCGCTAATTTACATTTTAATAACCTTTTAACTTAGTGATCTACTTATATTCTTGTTTATAAACGACACAAACTGTTTACTACGCGTCAGTTCAAGTACATCCGTGCACTTGGAATGCCTGAAGATGCCGAAAGGCGAAACCCGGGTCGTTAGCGACAAAACTCATGGAAAAGTACAAAATTCAAACAATTCAAATTTGATATTGAAATTCCATCAAGCACCCTCCGTCGAAATACTTAATTGAAACTATAATGTTCAAATGATTACAGAAAATAAAAAAGTACCTACCAAAAAATATATGAAAAAGAGAATGAATGCAAAAATGTCTCATGTTTTCTTTTTTTGGTGCTTAATGTTTTTTGTTTTTGTATTCAAATATTATGATTGTGTATACTATTAATTTTACAGATTTATTATCAGATATTTGTTTTTATATATATATTAGTTATTTTAGTGCTTTGCAAAGTATCCAATACTAATTATCAATCAATGTGGCACTCTAGTGTATGAAGATTGCTGTACTGATTTAACATATTAATGGAAAATATTGAATTCTATATAACATCTGGTTGAAAGTCTCTTTTTCATTGATGTTTAGGATATAAGCTTAGGGTTTTCAGTGGATTAATAACCACCTAACCGTTGGGGTGACTGCAATATGATGTAAAATGGTTTATTTTCGCTAGATACTTAATAATAAAAAGTATAAAAGAAAATACAATTTTCATGTACGTACTGATTATTTTGTTTATTGTATTAAGTATTGAAGCTATAAGCTGCTATATATTGAGAACAAAGAAAATAATACTGATATTAGGTATTTGTGGAATATAGACCTGTCACTGTTTAATCACTTTTCATTTTCTCGTGAATGATTTATTCTCACGAAAATTTATATACTTTTTAATGTCATCTTTAATATATTTCCTCAAACTGCAGTTTATTCGCTCAAAAATACATTTGAAATCGTTCGTTATCTTTTACCATTTTTTTTATTTAATTTGGTACACGTTTTAGGATGTTAACTGTCAATTATCAGTGGAAATGAAATATAATATTCAAAACATAGCATTTTCTTTTTTACTAGTTCCACATTTTTTTGCAATGAACTGAATCAATTGAAAATGCTCTCTATGAGCAAAATTGTATTTTTTTATTTTATTATCTATTATAAGGGTGTAAGTCCTTATAGTAGATAGTTATAATAGATATCAAGTTGTCAGTTTGATTTTTTTTCCGGTGTTGCTTTTTCATACTTACAATTCTTAGTTCGGCAGCAAAAGAAAATTTCAATTTTATTCATACTTCAATAGGCAGTTCGGCCAAATTTATTGCATTTTTTAAACATTAAATTTGGTAACAATAGTACGTTAAGCTATAAATTTTATTAATTTCTTTGGCTACATATGAACAAAGTAACACAGATTCTAAGTTACATCTTTCAAATATGAAAATTTGCAGTGGGGGATTACCCCATAAACGCGGGAGGTCCGCACTTATGGCCTCCAAATCTTAGGGACTTCAAAAAGAGCAAATACTATATAAAGCCATTCAGTTTTCACACACTTTTATGTTATTCCACCAACGGGCCTCCCAAGTATGTAATCCGCCACTGAAAATACGTATCGAGTTCAATTCATAAAACACAAATATTTCAATAGGTATTGTTTTATTTCTTCTAAACATTGGAAAAAGTTTACAAAAATCGTACCGCAACCATTATCATGCCATACACTGCACTTATAAACACATTTATATTGTTTTTGAGCCACAGGAAATGTTTACCTTCTCTACTTGCCACCCCAGCCCAAGAAACTTTTGACGAAACCGGTCACTCCGGCACCTTGTTTCTTGTCTGAGCCTATCTTATCATCGAGAGACGGAAATTCGACAAAGTTGCAAGCCAAATCGAAGAAGAGAGGTTTGCATGGAATGGGTTCCATATCAGGCGGCAATTTGAAGACGTTGGGGCTCTTTGTCAGCAATTGCGGATCTTCAGAATATTCAGTAAGCCTATCAGCCAAAGGTTTCTTATTTTTAAAACGTTTACCCACAGTAGTGACGGCATCATCGTCTTCCTCGGCCAATATGGATTGCGCGTGAGCTGAACATTGGCAACCCTTCACACTCTTTTGCAAAGTAATCAAATTATCTTTCAATTTCTGGTCTTCTACTTTTTGTGAAAGCGCTTCACCGGCATATGTATTTGCTTTTTCATACAAAGCGATGGCTTCGCTCCACCTTCTGAGGGTAACCAAAACCTCGGCAATATAAAAACATCTAAACGCTTTGTACGTTTTGGCAAATGTTTCAATTTCAGTTTGATAAGCGGCGTCTTCTTCGAAGCCTGTCAAAGCTTGCATCTCAATTACATTCTGAAGAATAATTTCATACAACCGAGTGAGGTCATGCGGACGCACTCTCTTTCCATCCACGGACGTTTTGCTAGCGATAGCTTCTTTAGCTTGATCTACGAGGTATTGATTACGCTCGATAGTTCTGCTGAGGCGAATGTACGTCATGTATGATAGCAAATTCTGAACACCAGGTAGAGGCGTCCCTGTCGCCGACCTTAGCTTTGGATCGGCTTTGATCTCGTCTTTGAGAGCGGAGATTGCGTCTTTACAGTCCATTAGGGCATTCTCGATGAGTTGAATCTTGGCTTGGTGGTTTGGAGCTCTGAGTACAGTTTTATCGAGATCTTGCAGCGAAAGGAGAAATAGTCTTGTTCTTTCTGGGCGAACCGCAATACGGCGGCCCCGCCATTCTACTTCTTGCAACGATCCAGCGCGGCTTTCCCTGAGAAAATCATATATTTGATTATCTAATGATATAAAGAAAAATTTATTCCGTGTAGCGCCTTCTTTTCATATTATGCATAAGTAGTAGGTAAAATATTAAACAGTAAATAAAATATCATTTTGAATTTGAATAACTCAGCTGAAAAGAGTTGTCAAGTTTCCAAATAAAATGCAAAAAATTACATTTGTTGCGACACAATAAGCTGACTGGGCAACTAAAATTTTTATGCAAAATTTTCTTGTTTGCAGTTATTATAAATTATATCGTTAACGAAAGCAATAAATAAAATACATTTTTTCAGGGTTGAATAAAATTAACAGTTTGTTGTCTTTTTTATTACATGTAGGTAATATAACATTACAACATTGTGGCTTGAGCACACATCATTATATTAAATATAAATTAAAGCATCCATGTTAATTTACTTTCTTCAATCAATGATAATTCAACATTCCACGATTATTAAAAGATTTGTAACAAAACTGCATTTAACAACTAGACTTACATTGGTCCGTACCAAAAGACCTAGTGAAATTGTCATAATTCAATAAAAAAAATATATGTCACATACATTTAGCACCGACTATTACACTGAATAAAGTATTACCTGGCTTGTGCCATCAGGACATCCAAACTGTCGTCCATCCCCTGTCCGCGCATTTGCAGCAAATCATCAATGGCCGTCTCATCGCCGATGTTGTAAGCACAATAACGCAAACTCGGAGCAAGCTCAGCAATCTATAATATGAAATATGACACGTCGCATCAATTGAACATAAACTTTAACCTTTACATCATATTATATACTAAGAGCTAATTGGTGAATAATTTACAAATTTTGTAACAGTACCATTTGTATTCTGATGTTCTCTTTAAATTAGCGACTAATTCTAAGCCGAGAAATACAGTAATTAGGTGCAATTATGACTGCAAAAATGCAGTGGCCAGCAACAGTGTTATATGCTTTGCATTGTTATAAGATATTATAGATGTCACATTAACCAATTTCATCATATTTGCACAGCAGAAAAACGACTTTAGGTAATAACAAATTATGGCCATTGTGGATTTCCTTACATGAATTAGCTTTCAGGCATCTGGCAGTGACCCCTTACTACAGTCCCAAAAGCAACAGTTGTCGATTTCACTGCGATTAGCAATAATATATTGTATTGGCTAGTATGGAATAAAAAAATATATACCTTCTGTTTATAGATAAGCTGCTCATCTTCAGATAGGGTAGCGAGTAATTTTTCATAGACAACCTGGGCCAATTTGAGATTTTCAGCAGCCCTTTTCCACAACTGGAGTTCAAAGTGGAGTGAACCGTGCATCCATGCTACGTAAGCTTGAGCTTCCAGCTTAGTACGGGCATCACAATTAGGACTCTATTGAATAAAAACATTTAGCTATTAAGACAATTTTTTTTTTTGAAAGATTTATAAGTTCTTTTTTTCTCCACTCGGATATCAAGGACATAATGTGCACATTTAAAGTTTTAAATTTAGCAGGAGCTGTATAACTAGTATGTTGAATTAACACTACAAGTTGGAAAACATGTAGAGATGTTGTGACGTGACGGCGCCAAATAAATATTTAAAGGGCTGTCTCGTCTTCATACATGAAAACGCTATGTTATAATACATTGAATTTCAACAAATATTAATTATCTAATGTGCATCTGTGTTGCTTTTCTTTGATTATTTGAGTGCGAGGTAACTTTGGTGTGGATCAGGTGTCTCCCATTTTAGCCTAAGAGCCACACTGACTCCTCCACTAAGTCCCAAGGGCCAAGTCCTAGCTAGCTCATCATATCAACATACTGTAGTTTTAAATTCCAGGCATGCCCGGATTGGTGGTGCCTCGCGGGTCGTAGTTTGGAGAACCCTGGAGTAGACTGTACGTCTCTAAATTGCACAGATCGCAACAAGTCAGTGTTCCATGACATTTCTCAAAGACTGCGTGTGTTTAAGGTTAGAAATTAATTCAGCTATAAATATATACATTCTTTTGAACGTATCATCAATTACTTTTTTTTTTACTCAACGATTCTACAAGTAGTGATTGTATTCATAACCTTGAAGTTGAATTTGGTCACAGTTACATGCTTAGCTAACCGAGCAATCCAAGAATAATTTATCTAAGCAAGAGAGGAAATTAGTCAGAATCAACAGGATTTTCTAATGTTCATGAGGGTTTAAATACAAGTTTTCACTTAAAGTAATATTTTTATTAAAAATGTAAAATAAATAATATTGATTGCTTTCCGTTTTGAATGTAAATTTTTTTAGGCATCTTAGCTTTTATCGAATTATCCGTGGCAATTATGATATATTATTAAAAAATAACGGCACTCAAATGGTTGATGTTAGTTACTACCAAAAATTAATAAGGCCCATACGTCACACAATTGTTGAAGTTGAAGGGCGTACACACAAGCCTTCCTCATCCTGGCAACCAGCCGATACTTTTTTCGAGGCTCAGTGTTTGCCTCCTGCCGAAGTTGCATGGCATATGCCCAGCATCGCTCGGCTTGTGCTAGTGGAGTGTGGAGTAGACGTTCGTCCGCTTTGGATCCAGCCAGGAGAGCACATGTCACATCTTTACGCTTGTAATGACGTCGGTCACCCTGGAAATTTTAAAATGAAAACAATTTTCAAGGATAGTTATGCAAACAGGATTAATTAAAGCGCTGACTAAATTCATAAAAAATAATAAAAATAATAAGTATGTATTTAACCCTCCAGACGAGAGCTTTTCTTCGATAAAAAAAATATTATTTAAGCCATATTAAAGTCGTGGATAACTTTTATTCCTCACAAAAATTTAAAAAAAAAAAAACGCAAAGTCGTAGAGAAACCCCGCATGACTATATGGTCATGGTCATGCTCATCCTTTTATTACCGTGTAATAATGTGTACGGAGAGTAGTAAGGACGAGCGTGACCGTATGGGTATGCAAACATTCGTGGTTGAAATATAGCTTAACGTGAAATTTTTAAAAATACTTACAACTTGACCTCTTTAGATCAACATGATTTCAATACAAATATATTAGCAAAAGAACTGTAAATAATTTGATGTTTTGATAAAAATTAATTAATAGTTTCAAAAAGTCCATTAAAAAAAACGGAAATTCAAAAAATCGCATGTGCTTTTGGTGGCCGTTTCTGTCCCCGGGACTGATGACTAACTGAAGTCTGTACCCTTCTTAACCAAATATGAGTGAAAGCAACGATATTCAGGTAGAAAAAGGATGAATAGTGGGATCAATAGACAACGTTGTTTACTGTGACCATATGGTCACGCTCGTCCTTGAAGGCTTAAGAAGAAATAATGATAATTTCATGAGCCAGGCAAAAGACAATAGAAAAGGCAACAATTTACTTAAATTATTGACTACAAATGAAAATGATGCCTTATTTACACCGGATGTGTAAGCTGACAAGAGAGTGAATTCAAATCTTTCATCTTCATATTTGTAATTACATGTCTAATAGAGCTGCATTGTTATTAACAGCATTTATTCTATTTAGAAATAGAGAAAGAGAAAGAGTCCCATGCTGTAAAGCAGATTTACCGAAAAAACATTTTGAAACAAGAGATAATAATTTTAAAATATAACCTGAGGCAGTTTGAGAAGCTTTCGCAGTCGTCTAATCCTTCGTGAACAGTAGCCACGATATCTTTGATAATCTCCATGCCTCAATCCGTGATGCTGTTGGGCGTCTTTGATAACATGCAATACTGAATAAAGTGTTAAGGAAAATGGCAATGTTAAGTTTAGTAAAAACGTGTAAATATTGTGAATAATTTAACACAATGATATCGGTTATTTATTTTAGAAAAATGCAATTCATTACCGAAATAGCTCCTGAAATAAATATTGACAACGATAAAAGGATACTCTCCAAAGTGAATATCTTCGGGATTTTGGAAACTTCATCTGTCTCTATTGGTACATCTTCGCCTTCTGGTGGAATTGTTTCAGGCGTTTCATCAGTGACAGTCATATCTGAAACCTTTCGCAACCTTCAAATGTAGTATAGTTTCAGTTATTATTGTAAATTACAATGTGATGACTGATAGTATGGTCATAATTATAATCCTACCAGGCTGCGACAATTTTTGACGTTTCCAAAATGTCCAACTTTCATAGGCAACGTGGCCTCGCAGTCTATGGTTGTTTTATGGCTTCCACCGGTATACTTGAATATACTAATTTATTTATCACTTTTGAGGTGTTCACAGTCAATACTTGGTGGAATGACATTATGTACATTAAAAATGTACAATATTCATTTGTACTACCTTCACTTGTATTTAATAAAAATCAGACTGGTTTTACGCATTATTACAGGAGCATTATCAACTGATCGATAAAAAAACAACATCAAAATACAAAATGAGAAAAAGAGCAAGAGCTCTTCTCTCTGTAAAAATGAAGTATATCAGTCGGTAAAATGTAGTTCCCAAAATTATTAAGCTAAAATGGTGACTAACGGTAATTTCAAACATAATTATAATCTCGAAATTTTTTAACAAAGAAAGTTAAATTTTAACCGTTCAAATTATGTACATTCACACAGATTTTGTCACTAACGACCCGGGATTCGCCTTTCGGCATCTTCAGGCGTTCAAGTGCACGGATGAACATGAACTGAGTCATTAAATAAATTATTATTCGTTTATACTTGAACCTACGAGTTGTGATAGTTTCTACATACTTTATTTTATACCCATGTAGGCACTTTAATATTAGGTGTTTTTGAATATTTATTCTAATTTTACTAAGACTTTTAGGCAAATTATGTTTTTTATAAAATCGTATCCACCGGTAAAAACATTTTTTACGATCACATTTGATAACAATATAACATTAAATTACTTTTTAATTTCATTTAAAAAATCAATCAATCATTGCATACCACAGAAAATGATACAAAACAACTTTTCTTAAGTTGTCATTGATTTAAATGATTATTAAGTTTCAACCGGCAATAAATCTTACTGTGGGGCTTAATGCACATTAGCTGTTACTAAATTTAACAACGAAAAATCAGATATCAATACAATTTGAAAAAAAATTGAACGACCTTTTTACACGTCATTCGTAATATTTGTGTATAATCGCTGCCTCAACATTTTTTTTCAATAATTAATATTTTCGAGCACATTCATAACCAAATCCTATTTTTGTGATCATAGCAATATAAACCATTAGTGAATCGTATAAGAACATATCCGTTAACTAGGGCTGTCAGATTTATTACAAGTCAAACCGGGACACCCTCCCCGAATATTTATTCTGATTTCTATTAAATTATAAAATATTTTTTAATATTTATCATTTATTAATAGGAATAAAACTAGTTATAAACGTATAAAAAATAAAACAATAAATACAAAAAATAGTACAATATAAAGTGTACATGCACAAATTTAAAAAATAAAAAAAAACAAATTATTAATGTGTGCTGGTTTTTGTATTATGACTAATAGGTTACTTCTATTTTTTTATACTTCTCACTATATTGGCCCTTTTCAAGAGTTCTTTATTTGTTAGTAGATTATCATACATTTAGCAACAATTGAGATCATAATTTCTATGCATACATATACACTGAAAGTCTTTTTTGTTTTTCTATTTTTAAAATATTTGAATGTAGGTATACTTCACAAAGATGATAGTTGAGAAATCTGAAATTTGGTAAACCGGGACTTTTGGGTGTCCCTAAAGGTTTGTTCGGGACACCGGGACATGAGACTCAAAACCGGTGACAGTCCCGATTAATCGGGACGTCTGACAACCTAAGTATATTATCTATGCTGACAACCCTTCCGTTAACTGTACATATTTTTGCTTATAACTTTATAGTTAGACAGTAAACAAATAAATTTATTATCATATGACTCGATGTGTCACTTTACAACCTTGAATTCCGATTATATTCATTTTTTAAATCACAGAACATTGGTGCGAGTCTCTGGTGCGAGTCGTGACATGTGTTCTTTGTGTTTATAATAAAATAATCGTTTGACATGACATTTGATAAAAGTTCTTTTAAAATATTTATAATTTACGCGGTTATCGTTTCGTATTAATTTTTAATAAGGTATTATAGTGATAGGACGTTTTTTAAATTGCAATTAGGATGACAGTCTTAATTCTGTTTCACATTAACGTAACAGTTTAATGACATTTCATTTCCAAGTTTGTTCAATGGGTCAAAATGGCTACAAATCATTCGGAAGCCTTGCCGTCGATCGGGCATTCGCAAAATTCAACGGCATCGAACGATTTATGTGAAGACGATACGACTTTACTAATTGCTCCTCATGATTCTGATGCTGATGAACCAAGAATTCGACGTCGCGCAAATGTAAGTAATATAAGTAATTACATTTAGTAGAATTTCTGGTCTCGACCTAAACACAGACTCCAAAGTCCTAGTAAATTTCTTTCGCTGAGAAATATCGTAGCATGTTTCATCACATATTTACCGAATTGTTTACAGAAGGAGCCTTATTACTCAGGCATTTCACTTGAATGATTTCTTAATATATATATATATATTATCCATGTCCACTCACAATGTGGAGCATATGGCCTTATGGAGGTATATTAACATAAGTTTTTCTATGAGAACTGCTTGTTACGTAGTTACTCAACCTCTCTTTTTTCAAAGAAAGTAGAGATAGAAATGATAAAGCTAGGACAGGACTAGTGGTTGGCTTATCAGTCTCGCTACGCCCATTATTTTAGAATCGGAATGGTGGGGGGAATTTTGACATATCTATGCCTTCGAACAGAAATCGATAAATTTATTGAAAAATGTTGTTTGTACTGGGATTCAAACCCGTGAGGCCTGGCATGGAAGCCAATGGCGTTAACCACTGTGAATAGTGGAGATAATTATATTTGAGAGACACTAAATTATTTATGAAAACAACAATCAACACACTGCCCCGTAGCCATCATGACACACTATAACAAAATTGAATCCATTAGTTGTTTAGAATGTTTTGTTGAAATTCTAGCCAGAAATTTAATAGTCAAATCAGTGATTGATAAGTTCTTTAACCCTTTGCCCGCGTCACCAAATTTAGCGAACATGCCCTGTACGCGGCTGCTCTTTTGCCGATTTTGTTATCGCCTTTTCGACTATAAATATAGGTTGTAATATTTTTTCAACTTATCAAATTGCCACCCAAAGTAACTTTTTTGAATAATAAAATACAAAATATTTTTTGTATTTTCGGTTTTATTCAACAATATTCATTCTTCATACAATTGCGGCGTGACGTCGCCATATTGCAAAATACCACCACGCGTGACCGAGAACACTGCGCCACCACCATACCATGCTTATAATATTAAATTCTCGGAACAATTTCAATTTCACCTGCACTCGATCGCTTATTTACATTATTTTATTTATTTATTTATTTATTTATTTATTCAATTAACATTGTACAAGGTTGACAAATTATAAATTTAAAACTTTTACAATGGAGAAAAAAAAAATAGTATAACTTAATATTAAAGCAGTAAAAAAAAAGTGGCAAGGAAGTCAACTGAGTAAGATCCGACGAACTCTACTTTAATACATAAAAAATAGTATTCGTCGGAACTCACCCACGTCTACGTGGAATATGTCGACATCCGAAGCAATATTATTGAACACCGTTAAAGCTCTCCCCAGTGGCATCCCCATTGGCAGGCTGGTTCTACACCTTGGGAGAACAAACAATTCATGTCCACGATTTCTCAAAAAATAATCAGGAACATTTAGATTCACATTCTCAAGAATGGTGGAATTCTCATTTTGGCCTCGTATAAGTCGAAAGAAATATATGGCCAGATACATTTCTCTTCGAACGTTCAAGCTATTGAAGTTAAGCATGCCTAAGAGAAAGTCAGTTGGATAAAGCCATGGGTAATATCCATACACCCTCATATAGAGAAGTCTCAAAAATTTCTTCTGAATCCTCTCCACCATAAGGGTATATTTCGAGCATCTTGGGGCCCAAACAATTGAGCCACTCTCAAGCCTGCTTCGAACCAAAGCGTTGTACATTAATATTAGAATTTTAACTCCCGAAAAGGCTCTGGTGGTACGGATGATAAAGCCCAACATTTGTAATGCTTTTTTGCAAGTAATCTTAATGTGATTATTGAATGTTAGTTTGCTCTCAAATTGTACGCCAAGATCTTTGACTGATGAAATTCGCGAGAGAATTCGGCCATTCATTGAATAACGGAAAAATAACACTCGCGACCTTCTTGTAAAGGATAAAAGATTGCATTTATCAATATTGAAATCGATTTTGTTACACCGCCCCCAATCTATTATATTATCTATATCAGACTGAAGACGATGACAATCATCTAAGGTGACAACCTTCAAAAAAAGTTTCAAATCATCAGCGAATAACAAGAACATAGAATTTTTAATAACGTTTGCTATATCATTTATGAAAATAGTGAACAGCAATGGCCCCAGGTTTGAACCCTGCGGAACACCAGAATACGTGCAAAACGGCATTGATTCGAAAAGCCCATACGATACGTATTGTTTTCTGTTCCTAAAATAACTACCAAAAAGCCTAACAAAACCGTCAGACAAACCGATCAATTGGAGTTTTTCCAAAAGAATGTCATGATCGACCCTGTCAAATGCCTTCGAGAAATCATTGTAAGAACAGTCAACTTGCAGTCCTTTATCTAACGCCGTCGACACGTAATCCGTAAACACCATCAAGTTTGTGTCGGTTGATCTTCCGACTCTGAACCCATGCTGCTCATTAATTATAAATGGTTCAATCCTTTTTAAAATCATATGATGCATAATCATCTCAAGAACTTTAGCTGGCGCTGAGAGAACAGCCACCGGTCTATAATTTTCCACTGATGATTCTGCGCCATTCTTAAAAATTGGTGTAATCTTAGATATTTTCCATATTTCAGGGAAAATGCCCGATTTCATAACGAGATTAAATATATAACACAAAGGACTTTTGATGAGGTCAATACATCCTTTTAAAAAACATGTAGGCACCCTGTCGGGACCAAGCGAGCGGGTATTTTTAAGTTTTTTGGTAAAAAAAATTAAATCTGATTCATCGATTTGCATGGCATCAATGCATTGGGCACCATTTGTACGACTTTTCAAAATTGATTCAATATTAAGACGTGGTATATCATTTGAGTATACAGATCTGAAATGGCCAGCAAATGCTTCTGCCACCCCTAGACCTGCCACTTCATGACCCTTCCAATTCATTGTCTCAGCGAATCCACCATCGTTTCTAATAGATTTGATATAATTCCAGAAAAAAATTGGATTTTCGCATATGCAATCTTCCATCCTTTTCAAATATGTTCGGTAGGCTAACCGAATATTTTGTCTCAGCTTAGATCGACAACTATTAAAAATTTGATAGTCTCGAGGACTCTTAGAAGCCTTCCAGGCTTTATGATATAAATGCTTTATTTTAATGTCCCCGATAATCCTTCCAGAAAATCACCTCGGATATCGCCTTATACCACGACATGGTGACTTCCTTGTGAAACATATATCAAAAATATTATATAAAGACACGTAAAAATGATTAACCGCCTCATTCACATCACAATATTCATAAAGCTCACTCCAGTCCACTTCTCTCATTAAAGAGTAGAGCTTTCCAAAGTCTCCGTTCTCAAAATTCCACCCCCTCCACAGATTAGTATCATGCGAGGGTAATTTGTTATGAGAGGTGTGAGCCTTATGAACATCATATAGAAAAACTAAAGAAGGGTGATATATATCCTCCCGCACAAGCGGGGACATACACCGTGAAATTAAAAAAACTACTGTTACTAAAAATATTGTCTAATAGTCCACCGTTGTAGTTGAATACATCATTGTGCTGAGACAATCCGAAAACTGAACACAGAAATTCTAGGTCATTACTGACACTGTAACCACTGCGTGCAGAAACAAGATTAAAATCCCCCATCACAATGATTCTTCTGCCACTAAGTAAGCCAAAATTAGCCAAAACCATATCAAAAAATGATTTGTATACCTCCAGAGTACTTGATGGAGGAAAATATAAGACACAAATATAGGTAGTGTCTCCGGCACACGTTAGTTTGACCCAAAGATCCTCATTTGATGTCTCTAAAACATGAAAGCGTTCAGCCTGCAACCCTTCCATATTTCTAACACCCAAAAGACAACCCCCACCCTGCCTGTGGCCTGCCCCGGAGTCTCGATCCCTTCTAAATATGTTATACTGACTACCAAAATATTCACGGCCTAAAACACTGCTATTTAGCCATGTTTCCGTTAACGCTATGATATCATAGTCGTCAACCAAAACGTTGCCGAAAAATTCTTCGCATTTTGTCTTCAAGCCGCGAACATTCTGGTAGTAAAACAATAATTTAATTCTTGATTTGCGTCAACTTGACGGCAATCGAGGTGTCTCCACTTTTGTCACCCATTCCTTAATAAATGAGTGACGTGGCCAATTTTCGGCCTTTAATATAAGTCCCGATATATTAGAAGGGATTCCTACCTTAAAAGACGCGTAGTCACCCTTCGACTTTAGTTTCACTACTGTGAAATTAGCAGGTTTAAGTTTGTTAAGATAATTGTTTAAAGCTTCGGTTGTGGTTTCTGGGTGAAATGGATAAAAATGATAGCTTTTTAAACTAGCGTCATCTTTCTGACCACCCATACTTCCTCGAATGGCGACTCGGCGTTTTCGAACAACAGTTGTCCAGTTCTCCGCCGGCTTAAGAGTTTCAGTTTCTAGGATAAGAGGGGCTGCATTTTGGAGCTTTCCAGGGTCTTCTGCAATTACTTTTTTTGTCTCAGTGTCACGCCGTTTTGATTGTGCTCGAGTTTGAATTTTGGCAGGTACCTGCACTCGGGCAACATTAGTCGGTGTCGGTAATGATGCCGTAACTAATTGCACCTCATTAGTATTTGTTTCGCTTACGCATAAACTTTTCGAAATTGTCGACTCACTTTGTTTAAATTTATAAGAATCTTTTAACATTGATTCGATACTATTTACTTTATTTATCAACTTTTGGATCATAATACTTTGATCCTTAACAATGACCATCAGTTCGCTGATCTCGGACATGGTCTAATCTATGCTTAGACACCAAACGCACAAAAATTAAATAAATAAAAGGTCTAAGACACTTGACACGTCTTAACGGTTCAACGGTTAGCGGTTAAAAAAAATTATCCAAAATCTTGCATTGGTGATGTATGTTCATGGCGTGTTCCAGAAATAAATTATTTTAGTCTATATTGAATCTTTTTTGACTATGTAATGCCATCTATTGAATTTGGTAAAATATACGTTTAGTAATATTTTCAACCAAGTTATACAATTTTAACACAATAGATAGCTCTTATATAGGGTTTGAAATTACCATGACATCTATACGTGTCACGCGCGCTGAGGGCATGTTTGCTAGGACATGCATAGATGTCATACGCGGTGAGAAGGTTAATATACAATAAAATATTCAAAAACAATGACTGACAGACACTATCAACAGATAAATCAAGACAAATATAATAATTCATCACCGTACTGGTAGAAGTTGGTTAGTAACTAATTGGCAGTTCTGAGTAAACAGCAAATGAAAAATTTAAATTTTTTGGATAAAGCCTTTAGTCTCAATATTTAATGTTACATAGATAATTATTGCAACACCGAAATACATAATAGATTGCATTTATGCCAATACCGCACAAATTAAGTTAGGGATTAATATGCAGGGATAATTGCCTAATTTTAAACTACATTAATAATAATTATCGATAATACAAATGCTGTTTTGTAAAACTGTTACAACAAATGCATCGACTGAGTTTTTCCAGACAAAGAATTGATGTAGAAGAATCGCACTGTGTAGTAAATTAATCAACTAATCACTCTTATTTTATTTGAGTTGGCAGCTGTCGAAAGAGCTTATCTTTTAGCCTTTTAGCTGCCGTAGAAAATTAATAGTAATTACCTTGCACGCCGGCTATAATTGGTAACTATTATTGACGAGATAACTCGTCTCTGGCGCGTTGAGCATGAAAAATTTTATGAGATATCTCGTCTGTGGCAGCCATTGAGTTAATTCTTGCAAATCAATAATTTTATATTTTTATTATTTTTATTACAATGGAGTTGTAAACAACGTTTTTTTATTGTGTTTATCGGTTTACAGGTTTGTTTATTTCAAGCCGTAAATTGTTTTTTATTATCTTGCGTAAAAGATGTAACAATACTATCAAGGGATTTGCAAATGCGAAAAACTGACTGGGTTTTCTAACCTCTGATAACAGATTACATCAGGTGACGAATACTTATGACAATAATTTTTGTATTGTGTGAAAGTTTATTAACCGTTAGAATGCCAACGAGCGCTATCGCTCATGCGCGTCATGCCCAAAAGTGCCACGAGCTTTAGCGCTCGCAAAATCAGATGCCTTTTGGCGGGCCGTGGGGAAGGTCGTTCGCACGCATCGGGAATTTTTAATCTTTCTACGAGTTAAATAAAGTTCAAATTATAATATTATTAGTAATTACAAGTTGGGGAAGAGAATTTTTTTAACCTTAAATGTCAGAATACGAAAATAGTTCGAGTTGTGAAGAAAGTAACATTGTGGTGCGCTAAGTTTTGGATTAGAATAGTTACGCGTAGTTTACGGCACTGCGTAGTGTGCAGCAGTAAGGACTACAGCGCTGTGAAGAGGAGCAACTTGATTTGTGCTCGCTGTAAGAAGGGGCTTCATGGAGTCTGTGCGAACAAGCACACATGTTAACTTTTTTACTTTTAGATTCCAGTTTTTGTTATGATTTTTGTTCACAATATATATTTCCAGAATTTTCTTTGTATTTTATTTCCCTTGTACAAGTTTTGATAATGGAAACACCGAAAACATTATTTTTCATGGACAATTTTTGGAAGAATACAGTCAGAATACAGAAGCCGAGGTAAATGTCACCAAAAAGAAAGATTTCTTTGGCATTTTTAAGTATGTATGTATGAGTAAAAAACAATGGCACTAAAACGGTTAATAAACAATGTTCAATTTATGATATTTTTTTATTTCAGTACTTATCTTCAAATGATGATGACGGGGACATAGACTCGACACTTAGAAAACGAGTCATTGATCATATTGAACCTGGGTCCTTAAATATTATATCAGCGAAATTCCAGGTAAAACTCCTTATTATTTTATTACCTAATACACCTATCCCTTGATTTACACGGTAGATAGGTTCCTGAGAAAAACGTGTAAATCGAAATTGTATATTTTTTAATGTAAAACCGTGTAAATCGAAAAGTACACGAAAAACGCATAATTTGGGTGTTTTCTAAAATACATAAAAAACAAAATTATTAAAAAGTATAAACATACGTATTCTTTTATTAATTAAATACAGGTTTTAAATAAAGCTTATAGAGTAACAAAAAAATGAAATCCAAAAGGTTCATTAAAAAAATATTGCAACGGTTGGTGGAGTTTTTATCATTCATCACTATCACAAATCACTGTGACTTGACTTGCTGTGAAAGTATGCTTCTTTTCAGATGAAGAAGAATGGTATCTTCTATTTAATTTTTTCATAAATCCGTAATGCTTTATTTGTAATAGCATTGGTATTAATTGGCATCCGTTTTTGAGTTTGGTCCTCTATCCAAATCATTAATGCCTTCTCCATGTTTTCCATTGCAATATCTCTGATATATGAAGTTGTGCTCGTACTCGTAGTGCCAGCTGCTCTAATTGAGTTTTCTTCTCTTTCTAATTGAGTTTTCATTTTTTCTAATGGTTCTTATTGTAGCTTCATTCATGCTATATAATCTAGCAACAATTGAGGAGCAAACATTCAAAAAGTGTTTTGTCACAAATTTTGAAAAATGGCGTTTTATATCAATTCTGATAGCCCATAATAAAACCTATGAATGGAAATCAAAATTAGTGTTCAAAAAGGTTTTTTTTCATATTAAAATGAAATCATAAAGTTGACACATTCATACAAACCGTCACTTTTGCAACACTTAAATCATCATTTTCCAAGCTTTGTATTTGTGTGACAAAACACTTTTTGAATGTTTGCTCCTCAATTATTACTCTTTCTCCGTTTTGTAAAAGATCCAATATTTTTATTTTTTTGCTAACGAAAAAACTTTTCTTTTTACTTCTTTCGAGTTCCGATAAGGCTACAAATATTATTCAAGATATAAAACACGTAATTAAAAATTATGTACTCGTTTTTTACTTACGAATATGAAGAGTTAAAATTTTCAAGTTAACTTTTTAAAACCGTGTAAAAGCGAAAACGTGTAAAAAAAGTACCGTGTAAATCGAGGGATAGGTGTACTTTATTATATTATATTGACTTCTCTCTCCTATAAAACCAAAACCTTGGCCATTTTGACAATTTTTGTGTGTTTTATTTCATTTGAATTTTCTATATCTCTAAAAAGAACCCTCTTCCTTTATATTGCTCATATTTTTCTGGCAGTAATAATAATTAAATATAATTTTAGAACACATGACGATTTTATGAAATAAAATATAAATTGATTACATTCTTATTTTTCTGGTTGTGTTACTAGGTGTGACACGTATTTCGCGTTTTTGAGAAGCATCTTCTGTCTGAAGATGTTTCTCAAAGTGGCTTCTTGTCTACCAATTACTCATTGACCTGGAGGAATACCATCGGAAGTAATATAAAAAATGAGAAGCCAAAGAAAAGTGATTTGCCAATGATGAATGAGTGCATGAAATTTTTTAGATCAACAGCTTTATAAGTTTCGAAATGAGGAGGGTTGAAAATACTCAATGGCTGGCATTGATAAAAATCGACTCGACAAATAATTTATTTTGGTCCATAATTTAGCATTTGTTTATACAAATCCACCTTTGTCGGTTTGCTTTATTTGTTAATAACAAAACATGATAACCTCTTTATGGTATGGCGGTGATGATAAAACTCAATCCATTCTAGATAATTAGTGTAATACGAATACTCATTAAATATAATACATAAAATTATATAATTTTCCGATTGTATTTACTGATAACATAATAATGTCATGTGAAATATGCATATTATTGACGTCACCTAAGCAATAACTATTTCTTGTTGTAGTCATATTTTATTTATATAAATTTAATCAAACGTAAAAGCCTTCATTGAGTAAAAATTATCTTTATTCTGATTTCCTAGTTGAAACAAAATTTGGATTATTACATAATAAAAAAAATAAATTGAATTGTCTAAATACTGTACTCTTCCATAAATCTTGTCGCTAACGACCCGGGTTTCGCCTTTCGGCATCTTCAGGCTTTTCAAGTACACAAATGTACTTTGCGAATACATTCAGACAATTCAAATTTTATATTGAAATTCCATCAAGCACCTTCAGTCTAAATTCTAAATTATTACATAATATATTACGAAACAATTGTTTTTTTTTTTTATTAAAAGTTACTTCTTCTTTGGTGCCTGCCATCTTCTTTTCATGGGGGTAACTGAATTGCAATATTGGTTGTACTGCAAGTATTTGCTCGTATTTTTTTCAAGAAATTTTGATGACAGTTGTCTCATTTTGGCTCCTGACTTTTAATTTACTTAAAGAATATTATAAAGGATTGAGATATAGAGATATTGGAACTGGCTGGGTCACATGCTGCGTTTGACTCAACTCTGCTCGCTTACAGCTAGTGGAATTTCAATGTTCATTGAGTACTATCAATAGGATATACTCAGTGCGACTGAAGGATGCTAACATTTCGCGGCAGGAAGAAAAAAAGTTTTCCTGGAGGCGGCGCGTAGTAGAAGATGTACTCCTAGAAAAAGTAAAGAGTGAAATATGTGAAAAGTAACTGATCACACATTATGAATCTGGCTATGTGGTTTTCTATGAATAATGTATATATGGTGACTAATAATTGCATTGCTGATAACACAAATTCTAAGAATAAACTTTACAAATTTTAATACTACAATTTTTGCGACATTCATTTATTATTTATTTGCGCTACAGTACCTTTCCCCTTCCCATTATTGCAAAAATGGCAGTCATACATCAGCAGGAATAGTTTTTATTATCATTTTAACCGATTGGTTTCAGAGCCTGGACTATGACACCTGTGAAAATAGTATATTGCTGGATGAAGAAAAAACCCGAGGCTACAAGTTTATAGTTAGGAAAAATTTAGCAAGATGGTTCATTTTCTTGTTGATTGGTGTCATCACAGCCATCATTGCCTGCGTAATAGATATATCAATCGAAGAATTATCTAGAGTAAAATATACAGGCCTAAAGAAATGTATCCTTTTTCGTATTATGTATATTTTATGAATATGTTCTGTGTTGCCGCAAATACAGTTATTGATAATTTTTACAATACAATAACCCTCAGGACAGGCACTATACTTCACTATTCTACTCCTCACGTCTCGGTACAGCATTACTTGACGCTAGATGCAACTGCTGTTGCCGCGCTTCACGGTGTTTATGGGTATTCTTGGATGTGACGCGTAAATAATTGTAACTAGACGAATTCATGTTTGTTTCAGTAAATAAGTCAAAAAACATTTATACGGTTGCAATATAAAGTTTGAAGAGCATTTGAAACTGACAGAAAATCAGTTTTTGACTGTTTTGACAATACTGAAAGACAATCCAATAAAACTGGCATTGAAAAAAAACATGTTTTTAAATTCTTTCCGTTTGAATCGAATAAAACTTTGTTTTGCTGATTAAATTGATAAAACCTTTTTCGGCAAGATGTCACAAAGTCAGGATGCTGCAATGCTCAAAAATAAACAGAGACCCGGCTTTTGGCATCTAGATGCTACGTGCAGCACTCCTGCGCGGAATCAGGTGTGATAACGAGACGAAATGTTACACTGTAACGGCATTAATTATAGATTTTAACTTAAGCTTTTTTTATAATAAGTGTCTAACACAAGTTATAATTGCTAATATGTCATTCAACCTTTTTTTTTCGCCGAGGGTAAATATATTGGGGTAGTTTAATAATCAGTCTCGCTGCATCCTATTTATAAAATCGGAAAAATATTGAAAATCAAATTACCTAGTTGTAGTAATGAGGTGGCCATATGTAGATAAAATATTTGTAACAGCTTGAGAAACGCTTGATTCTTTCAGAGGAAAAGTTTGTAATTTTAACTAAAAAATAAATATATTATTGTTCAAGTAACACCTTAACCGAAACCATAGATATTGATAAATACGTCACTGAAGACAAGTTATATATTCCTTATTTAATGTGGATAGCATCCAACGCTATTCCAGTTTTGATTGGATCATTATTGGTGGCATATGTAGAGGTAAGATGTAATATTTTTATCACTGTACAACCTTCTCTTTTACACTCAATCTTATCTACTTGTGGCTTGCTACAAATGGATTTTATTAACAGCGATTTTCTTATTATTAACTTTGTCATACAGCATAATATGGTAAATAATAATCTGTTAAATAAGTCATTGTAGATCGTTAGTAGATATTTTTTCGTACCTACTGAACTATTAGGAGCTCGGGCAGCAGGCTCCTAGTTTTGGCCATGTTAGTTTCTAGGGTGGGTACAGACTCAGTATCAATGTTCCCTCTAATACGTAAATTCAAAGGCTGCACGGGGCAATACAACAAATGCACCAATACAACAAATGCACGGTATAATTTATCATATTAGATAAAAAAAATTGAATTTTTTTGTTGTTTTGATTTGCATAATAAATAATATTTATTATGATAATTCATTTATAAATAAGTTGTCACCAATAAGTGTTTTGAATAAAACATAAGAAATAACAGAACTTATATTTTTTTTACATAAGAAAAAAGGCATAAATATAGTTATTAACATATTTTAGACATTTATTTAAAAAAAAATGTTTTGATCAATTTCTTGTTCTGATAATAGATAAGAATGTAATTCTGGTTAAATTATCTAAGTGTTCAATTTCTAAGTTATTTTGTTATATTAGAGTTATTCCAATTAAAAAAATGTATTATTTAAATGGTTTAAATTCCTACCAAATTGTTGCATCTATTCTTCACTAAATAATGTCATCTGTCAAATAGTTTTTTGATTTAACAATTCAAAATTGTGTTATAATTGCGTGTTGATAAAGTATAATAGAACAAATACAAGTGTAGTCATCGAGCACATTTGACGTTGTAATAAACAAAACTAAAAATAGCTTATATCATGGGCATATTTCATATTTTTCTGTATATTAGAAATGGGGAATTTTTGATTTTGTGCTATAGACCAACCCATGTTTTGGTGCAAGCTTTTATTGACCCTGTAATATTACGATATTTTCAAATGTATTTTTTTTTTATTAATGACGTCACTAATATCTTTTTCAGCCTACTGCGGCAGGAAGTGGTATTCCTCAAGTGAAATGTTACTTGAATGGAGTGAAGGTTCCTCGTGTTGTAAGAATAAAGACACTGCTTGTGAAGTGTGTGGGTGTTATTACCTCTGTCGTTGGGGGTCTTGCAGGAGGAAAGGTAATTATCCAAAAATATCAAAACTATTTAGTTTATTGAAGATAAATTTCAACCCTTACAACTACTAATTAATAAAAACATCAAAAAAATATTTGTAGCCTTTGCTTCATCGCTATTTCATATTTTAATATTCTATTGACATTAATTTAGTGAATCATTTGAAAGATTATTGTGAGATGTGTGCATACATTTCTTTTTTACTTGAGTTATTAAAATAATTCAATAAAATGACTTCAATATTACTCGCAATAAATACAAAGTGTCTATGTTAATCCATTATTACAATATAATGTGTTTTATTTAATTTTCTTGTATTTTTTTATTTCGATCGAGTTTTACAAAATATGAAAAAAACTCTAGTCACTAAATTCCGTATTTAATTGATTAGAATCAAAAGAAAAATCAAGAATCGCTCGTTCCCTATATGATGTTGCAAATTTATTGAATGCCTCAAAGTCGGTCTTGCATTGATCTGAGGGCAGTCCCACAGTATGTGATTAGCATCCTCATGGTTTTATCCACAAGTGGACTGCATCTTTATAACCACTTTCCAGAGCCTTAATACTTTTCTGTTGAACATGCCATTGCCGGTTGTAAACTGACATGCCCAGGCTCAAGACTTCACCTTGAGCCTCCAGGTCACAACTGCCGAATCAATTTGTATAATATTATACGCCCAATTTGATGACCACCACCTTAAACGTCTGTTTTCTAGGAAGGGCCAATGATACACAGCGGTGCAGTTGTCGCAGCTGGAATATCGCAGGGAAAGAGCACATCCTTGTCGAAAGATTTCAAGCTTTTAGAATACTTTCGTGAGGATCATGAAAAGCGAGATTTTGTTTCGGGCGGTGCCGCCTCCGGAGTATCTGCTGCTTTTGGAGCACCGGTCGGTAAGCAAATCAGTAATTTTTCAAGACATTAATAGATATTTACTCCATCAGTGAAATATTATGGAAATGATTGGATTCGTGATTTTTTTGCACTGTTTTTATGAAATACATTAATATCTTGAACTATAACAGTGTCAGAGAAAAACCACTTGATCTCATTTGTTCACATTTCAAAAACTTTGGAATTGATAGTAAAAACATCTGTTTTCTGGATACATAGATACAATGTTTTATGTATCCAGCGGTGCTATTCCCCATGAGCATACACTTATTTTCAACCTTCTGAAATACTTAAAACAATCACGTGTTTTGTGCGATTGTGTTTGTTGCGTTTTGTCTTTGAATTTAACAAATAAATTGCAAAATTACAACATTGTTCTCTTCGTTAATTGATTGATGAATTTGTATTCAAAAGCATTGATATATGTGACATTTCTACCCATAGATCTTTTCCTAAAACTGGGGTGAAGTGGTTGGTTTAGTCTATGTTCATATGAAGAACATGGAATGAGCGTCAAGGCGCATTTATATACAAGTATACAGTAAGACAGTATACGTCAAGCGTATACTGTCTTAGTCGAGCTTCATCTTTTGATGAAGATGGGACGTAAAGCAAGCCGTCGTAAGGAAATATTGGGTCCATCCAATTTTATGTGATAGACTTACTGCGAGCTTATACACTATTCTCAAAATTATTACGAGTTTTTCCCATGCCCTTCTTTTAGTGATTTTGTGAGAATAATTCTCTGCATTTGAGTGAACAAGGCCTTAGGGGCTCTGCTGACTCCATCCTACTATCGTTACCCTATTTAAAATGAGTGGTTGTGTGACTAATAAAAAGCAGTTATCGTAGAACAACTCTATTAGAAGTCCATATGCTACACATAATTATATATTTGTTTTGCAGCTGCCTGTCAATCTGTCAGATTCATATTGCTAACACCTAAAATTAAAAAAATCTTTTGATTGATTGAATTTGAATCTTTTGAAACATTTGTTATTTACCTTGCTAGAAATTGACCAACTACTTCCTGAAGATCTTATTCTATGGTGATGGAATATATTCCTCATTTCTTCTCTCCCCTAGATTATCAATATCTGTAATGGTTTCAGGCGGTGTTCTATTCTCATTGGAAGAGGGTGCCAGTTTTTGGAACCAAGGCCTGACGTGGAGGATATTTTTTGCATCAGTCGTGTCGACGTTCACCCTCAATTTGATTCTGTCCGCATACCACGGCCATCCGGGCGACCTCAGCAATCCGGGTCTCTTGAATTTGGGAAAGATGGAATCGTTCCCGTATGAAATGTACGAGATACCGGTGTTTGCCATATTCGGTGCATTCGGGGGCATGACTGGCGCACTGTGGAATCACATTAACTACAAGTTATCTGTTTTCAGATTAAGGTGAGATAGTCAATTTTACTTGCCAAGCTGCTGCTGTATTATTAACTAAGAGTAAAAAACTTACAGTCTATATTTTTATCTGTGTAATTAATTATGTGTAACTTTATTTACCATTTATATGTTTGAAATGTGTCTTCATTTTGTTTTATCAGATACTTAAGGCGTCCCTGGATGAAAGTCATCGAAGCCTGTTTGGTGGCGGCAGCCACCGCAACTACTGGTTTCCTTACCATGTACCTGCTGAACGATTGCAGGCCTCTAGGGCAGGATCCTACAAAATATCCTCTACAGGTGATTTATGTTTTTTTTAAACATGACGAAGTAATTGTATTCGATAGCATTTTGAAAAATAATGTATGGCAGGATAGAAAGACTGGTCGCTTGCTGATTGCTTTGCACTACATAAGTAATTCAGGGATGTTTTTTAAGTGAAGCATATACAATTCTAATTGGGAATAGTTAAAATTTATATAAGAAGATATTTGTTTTAACCTGTGAAAACAAACTGAGAAAGTTCAAACATATAAATATTTTCCTGCTTTACCATAAATAAACATTTTTCCTTCATTGCTATGTCTAGACCGGTAAAAGATATTTATGGTATCTGAATTCTGAGCGAATGAAACTCATTATACTTGAACCTAAAATAAAAAAAAAATACTTTTAATTTTGATTAATACAAAATCTAACGATATCATTTTGTTAGGTAATCGCGTCTGCTTCGAATGT
The DNA here is from genome assembly GCA_030503985.1 of Himalopsyche tibetana. Lineage (NCBI taxonomy): Eukaryota > Metazoa > Arthropoda > Insecta > Trichoptera > Rhyacophilidae > Himalopsyche > Himalopsyche tibetana. Next base: position 16,621,445 of record JAPJYX010000022.1, read on the forward strand.
GGAGTCATTGAGCACGTGGACTCGTAATGGAGCTTATCTCGATAGAAATTATTCGACTTCTGTTTTCTTCCCGTTTTGGTGAGAGTAAGGTTCGGAGGATAGAGCTGGTTGGCTAATCGCTCTCGTTACACCTTCATAGACATCTATATATGTCTTCGAACACAAATCCATATATCAATTTATGGAACTGTAACTGAACCAATGACATTAACCATTTTGCTTCATGCATTTTTAGTTAAATTAAAATAAACTAACGCGCTATCAACAATTGTTTTAGCTCTATTGCGGGGATGGCGAGTACAACGCGGTAGCCGCAATATGGTTCCAAACTCCCGAAGCCTCAGTCCGGTCGCTTCTGCACGATCCGCCCGGATCCCACACCATACTGTCTCTATTTGTCTTCGTGGTCTGCTATTTTCTGCTGGCCTGTTGGACTTTTGGGTTGTCAGTTTCGAGTGGTCTCTTTATTCCGAGTCTTTTAACCGGAGCTGCCTGGGGGAGACTATTTGCAGTCACATTGCAGTATCTAATCCCATCAATGGTATTCCAACTTCTTAATATTTAAGTTATGTTTTTTTAATATTGTTAAATAATAATAAGAATCATCAATGATTTATTCTTTTACAAATAAGTTGGTATTGGATCGATCCATTGAATCTATTGTAACAGTTTTTTGTGGCTGATAATCTTATACTTTTTATATTTCACAGTGTTTTTAGTAATGTTATTTTTAGGAAACAATCCACCCTGGTAAATATGCCCTCATCGGTGCCGCCGCCCAGTTGGGGGGAGTCGTCCGAATGACAATCTCGTTGACTGTTATTATTTTGGAAACCACCGGTGACATATCAAATGCGTTTCCCATCATTGTTACAGTGATGGCTGCTAAATGGACAGGAGATTTCTTCAATGAGGTGCCTTTCATATATTTATATTTTGTCCATGTCCGCTTCCCAATTTGAAGCATATGGCCTCCTAATGGAGGTATATCAACAGAAGTTTTTCTACGAAAACTGTTTCTTACTCAGTCCCTCAACATCTCTTTTTCAAAGATAGTAGTAGGGATAGAAGGATAAGGCTAGAGCAGGACTAGTGGTTAACTATTCGCTTTCGCTACGCCCAGTTGATGAAGGATTGGAAATGGTGAGAGGGTCATCACAAACACCCATGCCTTTGAACAGAAATCGATAAATCAATCGAAAAAATGCTGGTCGTACTGGGACTTGAACCAGTGTCTGGCACGGAAGCCCACATGGCTAACCGCTGTGCCATAGGACCCAATCCCGGAAACCGGGATTAGTTTTATTATTAAATTATAATTCTTGAGTTTGAATCCCAACACGGACAGCGTTTCTCCAATTGATTTGTTGATTTCCGTTCAAAGTTATAGATGTTTTAAATTTAACCCCCACCAACCCTATCTTAAAAACGAATGCAGCGAGAGCGATTAGCTAACCATTAGTCCTGTCCTAGTTCTATCCTTCTATCCTTGCTGTCCTTGAAAAATGAGAGGTTGAGCAACTAAGTAACAAGTGCTCCATTTATTTAGATTTAAAAAAATATATGCATTTCTTGATTTGTTTGTCTGTAATGTTCAGCACAACGCCGAAATCGCACAGACAGAGAGTGCATTTTTGTGACCGCGATTATTGAATGAATTTAAAGAAGTGATACTACACTCTGATGTAAATAATCAGAGTCATAAATTTCAAATATACTTACGTTATTCGAGCTATTTCGTGTTGAAGTCAAGTGAATAAATAATCTTACGTATTGAATTTATTCTTTTAGGGTATCTACGACATTCACATTCAGCTAGCGGGTGTACCTCTGCTACCTTGGGAACCTCCACCGTTGGCCCACAACATTTTCGCTCCGACGGTTATGAGTCGTCCGATTGTGACCTTTAAAACTTTTGAAAACGTCGGACATATAGTGGAGGTTCTTAGATGCGTGTCGTACAATGGCTTCCCTGTTGTGGACCCTCCGCAAATCAATGAGGTATTTATATAATCATCGAAACTACTAAGATTAAGAATCAAGTGCTACTTATTCAATGCGTACGAGTCATGCCACCTCGTGAAAGCTCAGTGTAACCGTAGAAGAGCTTTAAAAATAGACGCTTGTGGCGAACATTTGCATAATTTATTTTGATTTATTAAATTATTATGAATCAACGCTCCCAGACTTTTTTTGTTGCCTCTACACCACTGTATGTAGCACAGCGGTCATTTTCCTCTACCTTTGTAATCCACGTGGTAGAGGACTCCATCTCACAGGGCTGTTTTGCGATATCTGAATCCTGACCGTTTCTTGTTCCAATTGGATGTTTTCTTAATAGTCTGCCGATGACGATTCATAGAGTACACTTGAGCCACGTGACACTGGAATGATTTGGGGAGTAAATAAATAAATAGAGAAGATGCAGTTTGGTGGCTATGAAATCCAAACAGAACGTAGAAACGACATAAGAAAAAGAAGATTCATCTGAATTTTGTTTACCCTATTCAACGATTGGCTATGAAAGGGCAGGTGTCACACTTATGCCTGAGCATGACTATATTGTAGAATTTTCAGTCAATATCTTATACGCCAATTGAATAATTAAAAAATATTACGTAAATGCTAGATATAATTTAACTTATGTATTTATTTCTGATTTCAGATGGAAGCCCCTGCGTACAAAAGAATACGAGGGCTCATTTTAAGGTCGCAATTGATAGTGCTGTTGAAGCATAAGATATTCTTCGAAGACCAATCGGCCTGGGAGGAAGGCACAAACAATGTCAACATCAACATGTTCCGACAAGCATATCCCAGATTCCCAACAATCGATGAGGTAGAATTATGTTTACTGTAATTTGATTGTTTCAAATCAACATTGGTAAATCGTAACAGAAAATACAGCATGCTACATAAAAAAATATAATAAATTTTAAATAAAAATACTACACTAATAAATAATGTTAATAATAGTCATTCAATGGAAGAAAAAATTATGTAACTATTACTTTTAAGAATTAGATAAAATGGGATTACACTGCAGCTTCATTTTTTAGACTGCAATTAAAAGATTCACAATGCTTCCACCAGCCTGCGAGGTCTACCACGATGACCTTTGACAGCGACACGAAAAGAAATAAAGATACACCAACAGAATCTAATATTCTGAATCGCCCTGCATCATTACATTAAAAAGTGTTCATTTTCAATGGAATCCGTGACCATAGTAAAACAAAAGAATCTCGTATGAAACAGTGTTGTCACAATGATAACTGTTTTCCCACATATTCAAACAGAGAATAATTTTATACCTACTGCATGTTACAATATTATTTTTCTTTAAGGTGGAGATATCTGATCAAGAAAAGACGTACAGCATTGACTTGAGGCCCTATATGAATCCATCTCCTTACACGCTGTTAGAGAGTGCTTCACTGCCTCGGATGTTTAGGCTGTTCCGAGCATTGGGGTTGAGACATTTACCCATTGTAAATGATTTGAATGAGGTGTGTAAAACAATTATTTTTGGTATTTGTTACTAACTATTAGAGTGCTGAGGAGCGCGATGGCGCTTATTCTGAATATAAAAAAGTTGGCTCAGCACTTTTAATAGTCAAACAGTTTCTGAAATGCGGACACAGTTAAAAAAATCTTATATACAGATTGATGATGTTTAGCGATGTTAGCAATCATTACTAAATAGTATCCATATTCGTTTGGGAATTGATGATGAAATAAACATATGAAATTTTTAAAGATGCAATACAATTAATAAAAAAAAAAGTTGATTTCATTATTTTGTTCCACTGATTGTGCTACAAATCGAGTGACTGAGAATTTGAAAATTTTTCTGTCCACTTCAGTTTCAGCCCGAAGATAATTCTCAAAGAGGCGAAACACATGTCATAATTCGTAACACGATTGCTGGAATAGTAAAATTATCAAATTAATTGTATAATGAAAATGAAATTTAACAAAATTTTAAAATAGAACTAACAAAAACAAATGAATGGCTCTGGGAGCATAGTCAATAAAACTGTTGAAAGAACCATCACTTTGATTTTATAATATACTAGCCGGTACCCGGCAAGCGTTGCAATGCCACTCAAAGAAAGAAAGTGTTTGTGTTTTAATTGTGTATATTGAAGTGCATGCTTTCTTTTTCTGTCAGTTTGACGTTTGCTGCCGATTGTCTATGGTACAACACACGCGCCACCTAAGTTAAACTCATCGGCAAAAATAATTTTTAAACGCTTTTTATTGCAACTTGCTAAATATTGGGGTGGCTTGCAAGACGATGGGTGAATGCGTCATGCATGCCATACATGAAAATTTAATTGATTTATTGCGTAGTTTATAAGTATGAGTGACAGTGTTGTTAATATATAGTTTTAATCTTATGTATTTTGAAAAATGCTTTCGTTAAAAAAGTACATATAATACGTCAACGCAAACAAATGTTACACAGTTTGAGATTTTCTGGATGCCGTAAAAATAAAACAATTAAGGGTCATAAATTATTGCTTCACATGTTTATGGCCATTTACTTTAATTACGCGTGTCAAATTTTTATTATTTTCGGTTCTTTTCAATGATGTCAACATCAGTGAAATTATGCATTTTTATCTTGTCAAATACTCGTTCACAAGACCATTCATTGTTTATTTTCATAGTTACGGTACAGCTCTTTGCTTCTGAGCCCTTTTTGTTTTAAAGAAATGTGTCGATTAAATAAAAAGATATGATTTTTTAACTCTTACGGCTCGGAGACTAGAAAAATACTTCTCAGCCGATGGGGGTCTTTTTTGACCCCAGTGGTTTCCTCATTATTAGCCTTATTCTTATGAATTTCAAAAAAAAAAATAGTCCAAGGGCTTAAAAATATCTCTTTGCATCATTCCTCATACATTTTTTTATAAAAATCTGTGGTTTTTTAATAAATAATCATATTTTAAGTTGCGCGTAAAAAAGACGTCATGTCAGCACACATATGAATTGACTACTAAAGAGTGTTCCAGCGTTCCAAATTATCATACGAACAATCGTTATCGCGGGCGCTAATCAGCTGATAAGCGTTATCGCGTATTTATATAAACTACAAAAGGTCCAAAAAACTATGATGTAAGAATACCTTAATTATAAACATCGTATCACCCATATTAAAATAGATATTTACGAAAATGTTGGTATTGGGGTCGCATTTCTTGAGCTTAGAAACGGAAAAGTTAAAGAAAAAACGCGCGAATCCGGCTGCATGTGTGAAATGTGCGAGTTTAAGCGTAACTTTGTCATGAAACTGCCGGTTGCTTGAGTGTTAATTTTAATACGCCTATAACCTTCCCGGAAGAGCAAGCTAAATTATTGTCGAAGTTTTATCGCAATCAGACCTGTGGCTTTCGAATCCATAGACGCCAAAGATTCAAAAACATACATATAAAAATTCATTTTTATATATATATCGACTGTGGAAAGGAAAAAGGACTTAACCCACAGTTTCTTCAAAACAGGTTTTTTTCGATAATCACAATGTATCAAACTTGATACACGATCTATCAAAAGGATGCAAGCTGCAAATGCCGAATTAGTATCTAAATTTAGCTTTTAAGTTTGAAAAAATGACCTTGTAAAAAACTAAAACCAAGAAAAAAGACTGAAATAAAGGTTTTTCCTAGACAATTTCTTTAATTAATATTAGATTATGTCAATTAAACGCCAGTTTAGAAGTCTACGTGCACTTCAGGGTTGTGTATAATTCATAATATGCATATGTCACAAAATCATCAAAACACGTTTTTAGCGCCTCCTGTAAAATTTGATATGTGTGGGTTAAGTCCTTTTTCCTTTCCACAGTCGATATATAAGATTGCATAACGTTTAATGTTTGTTTTTGTTTTACAGGTTGTCGGAATGGTGACCAGAAAAGATTTAGCGAGATACAGGGTATGGAGACACGGTGGGAAAATGGGAGTAGAAGAATTATTATTGTCCAATGATATGTAGGTTAATATAAAATAACTTACATTATTCCACGTATTGTGCTACAAACTGTGACACGTGTTTCGCCTCCTCAGACAATCTTACTTTCACAAATGCTTCTTTAAGTACGAATTATTTTAATTTTATTACTCTAATATATTTTAAAAATAAAATAAAAACTGGAAGCAAGGAGGGGATGATAGGAAAACAAACAAACAATAATACAAATGATATTTACGTTACTAAATAATAAACTAATAAATTGCATCAATTAGGAAGAGTTAAGCCATTGGAAATAAACTTAGCAGTGGCGAACAACCTGTCCTATTAAAGATATTATTCAATATGATACGTAGGCTAATTTCAAAGTGCCAATTATGTTTTATATTTTATTTTAAGGAATAATTTCCGTCATTGAATTTTTTTATATTTATTGATCTGATATATTTTATATTGCGTGTGCTGATATTGACTCTTTGGATAACGATGGTCAATATATCACGGTTTATTTAACGTTGGACAATTTGTTGAGGATTGATTTAATATGTTTTTTACTGACTCACATTGTCGCCAAAGCTTTAGAATTGAAGCCTATTTTCCAAACACTGGCTATGTCAGTGCAGATCGAAAAATGAGTTATGCATGCCACCTGTTAGTCAATTGAGTAAGCTGCAGAAATATACGTTTTTAAATTTACAAAAACTGAGCACGTCTCGTTATGGAGGGACCAACTTTAAAATAGTTCTACAAAAACACGACATGTCACAAGATAAAAAAAAAACAGTGGCAATGTCAAAGTAGTCCCTACTCCCCCCTTTCATAATTCATGGTTTCCGTGGGCTTCAAATTTATATCTAGTAACAACATTCTTGCTCATATTCTAAAGATATTTATTTTTTTCACAATCTCAAATTCATTGTTTTATTCTCGCTCTACGGTTTGCAGTCTCTCCTGTAAAATTTTTTTTCGATGACATAACCTGTTTTTGGAATAGAGGCTTTGATTGCTCTCATGAATTCTCTTCGTAAGAAAATTTTGGGTAGATATTGGTTCATTTATTAATGTAAGGCATTTTGTCAAAATAAATACAATTTAATGTTAAACTGGTACTTATAAAAGCACCTGATCGTCCATCACTCAGGAAGTTAACCTTTTCTCCTGGCTCCGAAACAAGGTGAAATCCCAACTTGATTGGTTTACTCATAAAATGTCATGATTGCGAAACTAAATTTTAGACTAAAAATTTACTTAAACGTTCTTATCGATATGAGATGCGTTTCCATAATAACTGTTTATCTACTTCTTCTTTGACCGTATTGGTTACCTAGGCGGAGCATATGGCAGCCACGCAGCACCTCCATTTTTCCCTGTCTCTTGTCAATTGCTTTGCTTCTTCCTATGACATGCCAGCATCTATATTTTTTTGTATTCCTTCAACATGTTTTATAAAATTTGTCAGCATTGATAGTTTCTACCATAATTGTTCTGGCAAAAAAGTTATGTTGGAAATTCTACGGAAAAAAATAGTAAAGTATTTAGTTCTACTAGATTTTGTACATAATATATTCATTATTTATTTTAAATTATTAAATTCGTAAATATTTGTAATGTTATGTTTGATAAATTGTATCTATCAGAGTTTTTAAATTAGTCTCTTGAATTAGAATGACTTCACATCGCTTGGCACCGTTAACATCTTTTACATGATAGCAATTCCGGTAGCTCTGGCTACATTTTCAAATTCTGAATGAAGCTGCCAGTTGAAACAGTTTGAAGCATAGTTCTGAATGAAGTTACCATTGGCTGTAAGTAAAAAATTATTAATTATGCATTTTTCTTGCACCGTATGAAAACTATTTGGTTCGCCCCTATGAAGAAGTAACGTAATAGAGAAATCTTTTAGAAAATTCGTAGATACTTCACAACCTAACGAATCATCCAACCATTTTTTCAAGCATGCCAAGATACTTTTTACCGCTCAAATGCAAAAAGTAGTGAGTAAGTAGTAAGAGTTAGACAGTAAGCTAAATCAATATATTACCAAAGAGAAAACATGTTTTAGTTGTATTTTTCCTGTTTTATTAATTAATTAATTCTTTTTTATTTTGTTTTTCCAAATGTTAGCTAAACATATCGATTATTTGTCAGACAAGTCCGAATAATCGGAATTGGGGTTAAGTATGCGATTATGTGTAAAATGTTGGGCGCTGTCGAAAATCTGACACCAAAAAAATGCTAATGTTGATTCATTTTTGAAGAATAAAATAAAATTTTGGTATTGTCTCGGGTCATTATACGAATATTTTTTAGTGTCCTGCTACTGAATCTGACCTAAGTATGTAGTTTATAAACACCCGTTGATAGAATGTGTAAATATTAGGATTAATATTTGATGTACGGTGATCATTTGAAGATTACTTTTTTCAATATTTCAAAACGGTTTGCTTAGAGTTTGCTAACTAATGAATTTGAGGATCAATATCCTTTATATCTCAACACCCCTATTTCACTCTTCTGTAAAATAGCCAAAACTGAGTTAATGTTTTTCTCATGTCATGTCGAAAAATATCATTTTTCAACACTTGAGTACGGAAACGCCGAAAATAGTATAGTATAGTAAATAGTAAAATTTGCGTAATGTTTGCATTGCAATTATTGAGGTATCCTTGAAGATAACAATAAAAATCCGCTAGATATTATTGGGATTCAGCGAATGGTTGAAATAAGAAGATTTTTGGAACGTGAATGACAACTTTGAATTTTAACCCTTTGAGGAGTATCGCCGCATACGTGCGGCAGAATGTTGTGTTGTCTAATGTTCATTGGCACTCTCGTGCTTTTAATTGAATTGTCATTATTTCTTCACAGATAGATAAAGAACATATATATCTATGATTTTTGGCAGTCACATTATTTTTATTATTGGTTGCAAATGAGCAAAACAATTTTGTAAAAAGGTGAATATTTGTACACAGATCGGTAGCCGTACAAAACTGAGCGTAAAATAACATTTCGGCGCGATTCCCTTCCTGTAATCAATGTCAGTAGAGCAGGTTATGTTTACAGAAAGAAGCAAAAAAAGATCTAGACCCAAATTGAAAGTAATAGCTTCTTGAAAATTATTGAAAAGTAAAAATGAGTTTGTAAATTAATATTTCTAATTATGCGTTGTAAAATTATAAAAAAAAGATTTACCACCTAAAATATTATTCAATATTCTTCCCAGACTGACCGATAAACAAAAAAAAGTATTTTTACATTTTTGTGTGTATCAATGGTAAAACTAATCAAAATATACAAAAAAGCTTAATTTAGTAAAAATTAACTCACCACTCAAAGGGTTAAACTTCACCTGGCGACAGACAATTAGAGACAATGTATGTTTTTTTCCGATTCTTTTTCACACGTACAAGCGAAAAAAATCACTCACCAATTGCTCGTTTGGCAGGGATTTTTAAAATTATTCATTTGTTTTTCTTTTAAGAATTTAAATATTGATATCAATTAGGGCCCCTGAGCCCTAGCATTGCATTGCAAAGGCCCTGGTCTATGGCGGTTACGTCACTTCCTATGTATATGAGTTTTGACATGCAAAATTATTTAAGTGAATTTAATTTCAATAGCATTATCAATGGCTTTGACAACCGTGATGTTTGTTGATTTTTTTTTTGTTAAAACTATTAAAATCAATACTTTATATTCATATTTTGACCTTTTAAATTGACAGAATAGAATGATAATATTTTTTCAATGGTGAAAGCATAGCCGCCCACCATTGTGTCGTTAAAAGCAGTAGAGTGGTTAAAAGGTTTAGTGTCTTCATAGTAATTACATGATTATTTTTTGTATGCCATAATTTATATACTGTTGAAACTCAATTATGTGATTTAACACGGCAGTGAACTAATATAAAATATAAAAATAAATGAATGGTACCTTTATAAGAAAATATAATATAACATATTTGTACCTCACGAGAGTATGCAATTAGATTTGATATATCTTTATTATGATGACTTTATTTTGTAATTTTATTTTGTAGAATGTTATGAAAAAGACATTTTGCCTTTTTGCAAAAGTATTATGAATAGATTATTATTTTATTTTTTTAAATAATTATAAGTATGGTGATACACGAAAAAATATTTGGCTCATTGATTTAGCTTTAAATATAATCTCTAAGTGAACTATCTCTAACCTGAAGAATAATACTGTTATAAAAAATATATTGCTGTTAAATTTATTTCACATTGTGTTTTTTTTGTTTATGTGTGAAGTTTTATTTAGTGCTCAAATTTAATCAGTAAAGATTTGATAAAATGGTATAATATGAAAGACAATGCTGTTAAACAAAAATGTCTTTGATTGTAACCTTTTGTCATATTTCTTTTTAAAGTGAAGCATTTTATTTTAACACATCTGCTTCACAATGTTTTTTTTTCATGGGTGCATTAATATAAAATTTAACTCATTGAATCTTTGAGCAGTGAATACACAAATTATTATTTTAAACTTGAAGATGTTCGCACATGAGTTACCAGGCTCTATCAGTGTTCAGACACTTATAAATCTGAAAATAGGACAGCATGGCTGGTGACAAAAAATTAGAGATTAACGGTATTTTATTTGAATTTTTACTCTAGATCAGTAGGTAAAAACGTGTTTACAGGGACTAATGAAAACTCCAGTAAAAAGATGTGAAAATTCTTATAATTTATTTGTTTATTTTTACCTAGCTGTCACTTTGTTCAACCATTTTGTGTATGCATCAACTAATTGCCTTTTGATGAGTGTTTCCATAGCCCCCTATACTTATCCTTAGCCTACTTACTTATGGATGGAGGCGGTAATGGTGTTTCTCATTTTTTTTCTATGAACACATGTTCATTTGATTTTCATGAAAATTGCACATATCCTAATAATTTCATTTTCCCTGGACTAGGTAACTAAAAATTATTATCTTTCTATACTGATTTGCCAGTTGGACGAGACACTGTGAAATTGTGACACTGCTGCAAAAACTTTATATATTTTAATAGGCTTAAAATAAAATCTAAATAAACCTAAAATTATACTATGTTATGGATATGTTATGTATTTATTTGAAATCGATACAACATAAAGTTTGTCAATTGAATCAACAATAAAACATTTGAAATTATTTAATTGTTTTCTATATTCCTCTCAATGTTCCCGCCAAGGTGTGCGCGTGTGCGCGCGCACACTTTCCAAAATGTGGCTGCACACATTTTTCCATCCCCGCATAGTTCAAATAGACCGCACACAGAAATATTGTAAAAATAAATTTGTTTACCAAATTTTACTTTTGCTTAAATACTTGTACAAAGCTAACTAAGCCATCGCAAATTTTATTGCTCACCAAATGTGTTTTTCTCAGAACCATTTCTCGCAGGACAAAGATTCTTTTATTATTTTATTACACATTCCCATTTTTTGTTTAAAATAGTGGTAAAACACCCTATCCTCTTTTGCTGCTAACTGTTTTGGCATTATGACGACAAGAGAAAAAATACACATTGTTATGCTATGAGATGCACTGCACATGTAAAATATGTTGTCCTATATAAGTCTGCGAACAGTCAGTGATTCTATTCCAAAATACGAATAAACCTACAAGTGTGTGCGCAACGTACAAGTCGAGCGAACAACACAAGTTGCTTGTATTAATTAACTCGATGGCTGCCACAGACGAGATATCTCGTAAAATTTTTCGTGCTACACTCCAGAGACGAGTTATCTCATCAATAACTAATTAAATTAATAGTTGCAAATTATAGCCTTCGTGCTAGGTAATTACTATGAATTATCTACGGCAGCTAAAAGGCTAATATAGTGCAGATTATTTTTTTGCACAAGTTTTGTCAACTTGAACTGACTCAGTCCAAGTTCATCTGTGCACTTGAACGCATAAAGATCCGGGTCGTTAGTGATAAAACTTGTGTGAATGTACATAATTTAAACGATTCAAATTTAATTCCTTATGTGTTAAGAATGGGTCAATTTCGAAAATTTGTCAATTTTTTCAATGGACATCAAAACAGCATTATTTCGGTTGAGTAACACATGTTTTTGTCCAGGACTGGTTGCATATCCTGTAGTTTTAATTTACTATTAAGTTTATTATTGTTGAGTAAAACACAAAAAAAGTGTAAACAGATATTGTTTAATTCTATTATAATACAAAATAAATACTTAACCTACAATACTAATTATACATATGTACATATATAGGATTGGTATTACAATTAAATTCACAGAACTTTGTTACATAACAAATGTTTATTAAAAGCAACATCAAAATACACCAGATGAAAGGGAAATTGGAGCTCGGCTCCACCAACCCCAGAGTTTGGTGTTTAGATATCAATCAATCGTGATTAATTCCAATCTTTTGCGAGTGGGTGTATAATACTAGAGGCTCCTAAAGATCCTGCCTTCTCCGCCACGAAGTCCGCATAGTTAGTCTCCAGCACCCACAGTAACTTCCAAGGCCCTGTAGCCACGTGAGTTACTTGCCGATTGTTTGATCCGTGTTGGACCACTATCCAGTTTGTTGACTTCATTGAAGTGTTAGAATCCCACATGTAGATGTCACTGCCTCCTCGTTTTCTAAAAAAAATTATATGCTATTATTGAAGAAAATAATTGGTTTCAAAGATAATTATCATTGAATAAACAAAGTGCTTTTGAATCACAACGGCAATGTACAATAATTGAAGCATGTACTGGACCAGCGTTTCTCAATCAGGATCCACAGCACGTACCAAGGGGTACCACAGAGAAAATATCAGTTAAGGGGGGCCACAGCAAACTTTTGAGGGGGTCTAGGCCACCCTAAATACAATAAACTAATATATTTGTTACTGTCAAATAGAATATATTAGAAGGTGAACTTTATTTCATAAGTTTAAGTAATAGACCTAGAAAAAAGGTTTTGAGAAATTTCACTTTAGCGCATCTCTGGCAAAAGTTATAACACAAATAACGTTGCTAAGCTGCGGAATACATCCTGCAAGAAGAGTGTGAAGCCATAGGGGGTTGTGGTGGGTATGAATACCATGTGGTGTTTCTTAGAATTTTTTTATTTCAAAAATCTGAGCCTCAAAGAGGGGCCACGAGCTCAAAAAGGTTGAGAAACTATGTACAGGGATGGCGAACAAGTGACCCGCGTGAGAAATTATCTAACCCGCTTGAACTTTTAAAAATGATTGTTTTTATTTAAAGCCTTAATTATTTAATCTATGTGACTCGCGACCAACGTTCCCTCTAGGCTGCGCGCGTGGGCGGCCGCGCAGCAATTGGTAAGCCCCTGCGCACTCATTCTGGGTTGGCGCGCACTACAAGACAGTTGTTCAATTAATATTTGATTAGTCTGCGCAGCCTTTGAAATTTCCGCGCAGCTAACTTCTTGCCTTAGGGAACATTGCCCGCGACATGTTTTTTTTTTTTAAATCAAATTTGACCCACTTGTGAAAAAGGTTCACCATCCCTGTACTAGACCAATGCTGTATAATAAAAGTTTATCTGAGAAAACCTCTTTTCTTGTAGTCAGTGTCCGCTCCCAATGTGGAGTATATGGCAATTTTTTCTACGAGAACTGTTGGTTGCTTAACCTCTTTATTTTCGAAGTGAGTATGGACAGAAGAGATAGGGTTAGGACAGGACTTGTGGCTAGCTAATCGCTATCGATACGCCCTGTTATTTTACAATGGAAAAGGTGGAATAGATTTTTTAGACATCACAAACACCCATTCCTTCAATCAAAAAAACTGTAACCGAAACAAACGATATTGACCACTCTACTAACGGCCTGACACATAAGATGCCTTAACTGAGCGTGACAGTATAATTCACAATTAGCATATCTTAATTGATATTTGTAAAACACTTACCTGAAATATAACTTGCTCATCCCGTCTGTCCCAAGGAAGATGATCTTTTCTCCGTGAGGCTTTTTTCCTGCCACTTGAATGCATCCCTTTTGGTCATTAGCGTGCAGGTCTAATGTATCTATATAATATATCCTGGACAAACAAACAGTTAAAAAAATCAAACAGATATTGGATTAAACATAAAAGAATTTTCTACATCTGCATATTGTTTTTGATTTTAATGTGTCAGAGAGTGCTAATAGATTTATTATATTATGATGAAATTGAATTGGGGCTGTCCATAACTTACAGTGTACCTATAATGTTATGTTTATAATTCCATAAAACACAACTTAACAGTACCTTTCATAAAGACTTACATTTTGCAATTCGAATGAGTGAAATGTAGATATTTCTTGCTGTCTCCTTTCATTAATATTGCCATGTACAAAGCCTTTTTAATGGGGGCATTATCGGCTATGGGAGGCGGAAGAAGGAGTCTTCGGCCACATCCAGTCTTCGCGTTTAGCACAATAATAGCATTACATCCTGCATCCGAGATGTACCTGTATTGCATGACAAAAATATTTCATATTATAATACAAATTATTGTAATATTGTAATTGACATTATTTAAATATTTCTGATTCTTTTTTTGCACACGGAACTACAGTGCATTTTACACAAACAACACAATTGTTCCAGCCAATTTTTCAAACAAAATATTCATTTACTTCAATAGAATTAAAAGCCACAAAGTAATTTAATGTTAATCATTTGAATACATTTATACGTACACATAGTCGTAAAAATCTTCTGCATTCTCAGCAACAATGTATTGTAGATCTGACTTCTCTGTTACAAAATCACCTAAGTCTATTGTTTTAAGTATTTTATGTGTGGCCATAGATATGGCTAACACTTTCGGAGAGCATTTGGTCGAGGGCTCTTGAAGGCAATTGACCGTACCGGCATCTAACACCCAGGCCACGGCGTGCCTGTCAATAAATACATCCACGGCCGACTGAATGGCATCACAGTTACCTTCCTGATGCATTGACCAGCAGGGGAACGGCTTGATGGGAGTGTGGACACCTTTTGATTTTAATTGAGCTATCCCCAAAGAAAATGGTACACCCGCTCTGTATCTGTAATATATTAAACATGCTTGTTTTAGAAACCATATTTTTATGTAAATAACAATATTATTATTATTATTAATACAGAAGGTAGAGGCTTAAGATCTGAATAGATTTTTCCACTTTATTAAGCACTTTCTTTTGTCAATTCATGATATTCAACAAAAACAATGTGATATTATTATTTATAATTTAAAATTTCGACTGAAGGTGCTTGATGGAAATTCAATGTTAATTTAGAATTATTTTCGTTTTGTACACTTCAAACTCACTCAAACATAAACTCAAACTCACTCAAACTCGAACATTCGCGCACTGATTAGTACCAGAAGATGCCGAGAGGCGAAACTCGGGTTGTGTTCGACCAAGAATTTTATGGAAGTGTACAAAACGAAAATAGTTCTAAATTAAAAAATATTAAGTTGTTTTGTTAATAGGTTCTTGGGGTAGCATTTATATTATAGATAAATTTGTGATGAACTGTCTATTCAGAGAATAACATCTGTCGTACCTTGGTTGAGTCACGACCACATCATATTTGTAAATTTGCATTCTAGTGCTTATGATATTCTTGGGGATGTATTTTCCGTTTTCTTTGTAAATGTTACGAGTGCTTTCACACGGGAAAGTTGGACTGCGACCGGAAAGCTTAAAAGAGAGCTCAGTTATCGCTTTCCAATCCGCAACATTATCTCTCGTAGCTGTTGCAGAGCTGCTGATGAATGCTGCTCCAAACATCAGCCATACACCAATCCTTACAGCTGACATTGTGAAATATCTATGGAGTAAGTAGAGTTCGAACACATATTTCTTTGCTAGATGATTTTTTCTTGTTTTTTTAATGGTAGGCTACAGTGGAATTTTTGTTCTATGGAGAAATTTGATCTGTAATAGTGATAGATAATTTTAAAAACAAGGCTTCTAAAAAATTCCAATTGTGAAAAGAAATGCTGAGAACATGATGAAGAGATGCTGTTGCATCATGGAAAAAGTATTTGAGGAAATAGAAATGAAAAGTTACGATTTCAAGAATAATTCTATGAACCTCATGGTGATTATATTTATAAAAATAAAACACTTTTTGTTACTACTACCACAATTTTATGAAATGATAATGACAGATTTCACTCGTAGCCAGCATTGTCAACCAAACACTCAATGGTCCTGTTCATTTAATAATATTTTGGGGTCAGTAAAAAAATGTTCCTTTTTTATTAAAGAACAATAAATGAATAATACTCACAGAACCTATATTTTTCTTCAATACTTTATCACTTTGAATTTCAACAAACTAAATCCTATCACTAAAGGCATAATAGTTATAGACACCTGTTTTATATAGAAAAGAGACAGAGTATTGCCGAAAATGCATTTTTTTATCATATAACATCTTAAATGAATGTCATAATGAAAACGTGTGAACTAGTCGCTTCCTTGTTTTGGAAACATGATATTTTTGCTGAAAGTGTTGAAAATGTGCCTGTGATTAATTAAAACAAAAATGTTAATAGCTTTTTTGAGCATTACATATTTTATAGAGTGAATTTGTTAATTAGTCATTGAAATATATGGTGTTCTTAAATATATATATATTTTAATTAAAGATAATGTAAATATTTGCTTTGAATAATGGCCATTTTTATCTTTATTGAGTATAATACTCTATGAATAGTATCCGACATTGGACCAGGATGCCAGAATCCTACCTACCAATGGAAAAAGAGTCAAGAAATTGACGCTTTCCTGAGGTACCATTAGAACTTAATGTATAGTTCCAATGCCTTTTCATGACCTCAGAGTGGTTGAAAATCTTGTTTAAACTCCAGTTTACCGAATTATATTGAGTGATATTTTCATTTCCTCTCACTAACTCTATTCAGGATTACTATAAGGTTTCATAGGTAATTTTATTTACCATTTCTGCTCCTCATTCAGAGCATATGGAGACTACACGGAGCCGTCAAGATTCTTTGTTATCTGCCAGTCACTTTTCTTTCTCCCTAGTTGTCTCAGCATTCCGTAGCTCTGCTGAATACATCCGATAGATGGTCATCAACAGTCTTCTAGGGTGTTGGAATTCTTCTGGTTACAAAAAGGGACAGGTAGAATTCGAACGCCACTGGGGCATCTGTAGCACATGTCCAAGTCAAATGAATTGTTACTTTCTTATTTTGGACGTAATGAAGGGCTGGCTATTCTTTTCTTATATCACCATATCCCTAATATTCACCACAAACATCTGTTTTCAAAGCATATACTGTTTTCCTGTATTTTCATAAGATGCCACAACTAGAATGCATGCATTGAATAAGTGTGACATGATCAAGGTCTCATAGCCTCAGAATAGGGGCAGCAGCTACAATTTGGCCAGACGGAATTGACTTCATCCTTATATTATAAAGTCAAACAGAGTAAAGACGAAGTCCTGTTTGATCCCAAATCATTTCGTGGTTATGTCGCTGACTCTTATGCAGCACTGCCCTCATACAGGCATTTGATGATGACAACCTTGGGTAGGATTCTCTACAACCAGGTGATTAACTCGCTAAAAGTAGTTTCTCAAGCTACAGACGATAAACTAAACAATTTTTCAAAAGCAATCAGCCTGTATATTTTCATAACAGCAATATTTTGCAGATATATGATACAAATTGGCATCTTAATTATGTCACGATTATGTGTCAACATAATTTTTAGTATGATGAATCTGCACAAATATCTTTGCTTTATGTAGAGCCCCTGAACATTAAAGACATCATTTGATTCTGTTTTGTAGAGTTGAATAGGGTCAAAATCGTGTTAGTTTAAAAAAAAAAGTGAAAATGGTAAGAAATTAGTTAAATGTTGTACCTTAGTAGTTAGTGTCCACAACAAAATTTAATAACTAACAATTCGATGTGTACATAGCAAATTAATAATAATCATTGAAATACAATAAATAATATTAATTATTAATTAATGAAGTGTTTGCATAAAAAAACTTGACTCATGTTTATGGATTGTGATTTTTTTTATTAGGGGATCTTTGCTCTCAATGCATCAAGATGTTTTGCAATACCTGCATGTTATTCCATTCCTCAACCTTTTTTTTTCGGAGAAAGTAGGGATAAAAGGTTGGGATAGGACAAGAAATAGAAAAAAAATATTCTCGCTATGCCCTGTTTTTAGGATCAGATTACGAGAAAATTGTAGACATCGAAGAGATTCGATTCTTTCAGCGCAAATCCATAAAACTGTTGAAGAATCAATTCATAAATTTTGTCGTACTGGGACTATAACCCTTGGGCATGGCAATTTTGATCAGTCGATTACAGGCCTGACAAAGTGAGATAGCTATATTTGAATTTAATTTTCTTTTTGTCTAATAGATTGGCCAAATATTTTTGTTGACAATTGCAATCGGATTAAGCCGAGCAACATTCTGTAGCTTGCCTTCATTCCTCTCATGCTTGCATAAACCCTTGGTGTGGGAAGGAGGTTCATTATCACTATCCTATGAAACTGTTAAGGACATATGTGCCAGTGGTCATTATGTGACACAGAACATGATTGCGTCAAAAGCAGTCTACAAATATGATACAGTCATAATGTTGATGTCAAGGTAAGATTTCTATTATAAGTTATATTGATTAATAAAATGAATAATCAGATTCGAATTATTTTGATTCTGTACTCTTCCATAAGTTTTGTCGATAACGACCCGGGTTTCGCTTTTCGGCATCTTCAGTTTTTTCAAGTGCATGAATGTACTTAAACTGACGAACAGCAAACAGTTTGTATCGCTGTCGCCCGCTGTGGTCTAGTTGGTTAGAGCTTGTTCTACCGATCAGGTGGGTCTGGGTTCGATTCCCAGTAAAGTCAATGACAAATTGGATTTTTTTCAATTTTAATTTGAGATCTAAGACATGGGTGTTTGTGAAGTCAATTATCCTTGAGTTAATCTCATGTGACTTTCAAAAATTCTCATCGAGTATATCTCGTATGATCTTTAAACTTAAAAATATTTGACGCACTGGCGTAAGCTGTAATGTCAAATATTTTTTAATAAAACTAAAAAATATAAAAAAATATACAAACATAAAAGTGTATGGCTCAGTATAATTATTGTTAACCTAATTCATGACTGCAAGAATTTTTGATATTAATTAGTTTTAATGAATTATGTGGGTAGATTATCTATGAATAAATTATTGGGTATTTTGAAAGTACTAAATTGCCAGACATTAGCATGCAAAAGTGGAAAATATTTTTTTTGGGTTATTATCCGACCTAGTATAAGAGAATTAATTGATATCAAGTATTTGAGTTTATAATTAATGATAATCATTTAAAGAGGTATAACAATAGGGAATTTGGGAATACCCTTATTTTGAAGTTCTATGAATGACCGATTGAAGTTCAAATGGTGGACCATTTTCATCTTTGTTTCGATTGTATGAAGTTTATGAGATCTTAATTTTTAAAGATGCACAAAATAGTGAATTGTATAAATGTCTAGTACTGCCTGTTTTACACTAACCACCAATGTATCATACATCCGGACATATTATTGGGACAAGAGGTTGTCTGAATTAGATGAAATAACTGCATAATCAAACATCTACGAAAATAACGGAATATTCTTTATCTAAAGTATTCTCCATTATGTGACTTTTCATGACATTACGTAGGTAAACTTCATTATGGCTACAAAATTTGGCTCGGAATCATAAGAATACAAACAGTACCGACGTGTGAATTTTGACATTTTTATGATTGTAGAATAAGTACAGCAAACTTCGATTATCTGGGTGGGGAGGGAAATCTACAATTCATGTATTGATTAATAATATCTTAGAACAATTTTCATCTATCAGTTTGAAATTTCTTAAGAGCTTCCTATTATACTGTTATATTGGAGTACCCATCGGTCGATGTACTCTAATAAAGTGTCAACAGAAATTAGTGACAAGACTCTTGAGTTACGACTAATGCAATTGACAATTTCTTTTTCATCTTTACTTACATCCCATTCTTTTTCTCTTCTTGTATCTCAGTAGATTAGAAATAATATTTGCATCACTATTCTGTTGAAAACTCAAATCAATTTGCCAATCTTGTCTCCAGTTCATTATAATCCAATTTTTTTTCTATATGTTATATTTGGTAGAATTTTCCTCCAGTTTTCCATTTTTCACCATTTTTCTTAACATATATTGTTTCATTCTTATCTTTCAGATGAATGATTTTTTTCTATGTTCTTCTTTGCACTATATTTTAAATTCTTTTGTTGGGAATATATTCAACCATTTTGTGGATATCTATTTAAAGCCGTAATTAAATTATTTTCAGGCATAAAGAAGGCAATCCCGCTTCATTAGTTGACTATGACACCAGACAAAAGCTTCCAGAACCAATCTTCACTCCGTACCCTGACCTCGCTTCCCACGAACAAGGGAACTGTCAAGCTATTCAAAATGCCGTTGATATGCATCTCGATCATACGGTATGATTTAAATTTTCATGCTAGACGTTAATTGAAATTCTGTTTTCAAAAGAAAACACTCAAGATAATTAAAATTTTATAGAGAATTTGTGTGTGACCATTTTACAGTATCGATGATATCACATAGACAATGTTTGAATATATTTTGTGAGATTTTGAATATAATTTTAATTCTCTTCTTTCTTCCTCTTTGACCATATTCACTCGCTATGTGGAGCATATGGCTGCCACGTGGCACCTCCATGTTTCCCTGTCTCCCGACAATTGCTTTGCTTCCTCCCATGACATGCCAGCATCCCTCAGTTCCGCCGAGTACATCCTATGGATAGTACCCGACAGACATCCGTGCTGCCAGAATGTCGGAGGCAGGCAGGATTGAGGCTTTCCGGAGGTATCCGCAGCACGTGACCCAGCCAGTTCCAACGTCTCTCGATAACCACCGACGTGACGGGGCAGTGTCTTGCACGTTCCCTTATCTCCGAATTCCTCACAAAATCAAACCACCTCACACCCATTATCCGACGCAAGCATCTCTTCTCGAAGCTCAATATACGGTTTTTCTGAGTCTTCGTCAGGTGCCATGATTCACAACCAGGTGGATACATTCAGAATTTCTGAAATGTTGTCTTAACACCATCTTGCATCCTCTCTATCACCTGATGGCCAGAGTGTGGGACGGTGAGCGTTTTCCTAGGGACTGGGTGTACGGTAAGGTATTAGCACCAGTGTTCCCTCTAAGCTGTGAGCGTGTGCGCGCGCACACAACTCACCGAGCGCGCGCACATGCATTAGAACAAAGCGCACAAAAGTTACACCAGCTATACCACCACCAGAATAAATTAATATAGTGTTGTTAATTATTGTCATTATGAAAAATAACCATTTCGTTATGTCTAAATACAGTTATGTGGCGCACAATTTTTTTAATTTCCTTTCAAAGTTGCACGGCCAATGTATTTTGCGCACATAACCTTCGGAAGATTGGAGGGAACATTGGTTAAGCACTCCACAAAAAAGGTGATCCCCTAGCTGTAATAATTACAGAGGCATAACTCTTCTCAGTATACCTGGGAAGGTAATGGCACACATCATTTTACACAGTACCTTATTTATTGCAGTTAATCAGATAATTATCTATAATATGATTAGACAACTCACTGATCTTCCTCCCATAACAGAAATTCATTATTTCTTGATAAAATCTTTAATCTAGAGTAAAATTTACATCAGGGACATTCAAATATTTATTTGCGGTGCATTCTTTCGCAGTAATGCAACAATGCAAATACAGTTAAATGAATTCAATTATTTTAAATTATACAATACTGCATCCTCTGTAAATATTTCGTTGAAAAAACAAAGATTCACTATTCATTAACACTTTATTTTTATTGCAGGGCCTTCTATGGGTTCTGGATTCAGGAATAGTTAACACTTTGACTAAGCCAAAGGTTACTTGTCCGCCTAAAGTTGTCTGCATATCTACAGACACGGGGAAATTTGAGAAAATTTTAGATTTATCTTCACTGGCAATCAAATCTTCAACACTACAGCATATCATTGTTGACTATAACAAAGAAGGCAAGGTGTTTTTGTAAGTAAAAAACTAAACTCTTTTTTTTTTTGTAATTTTAATAAAAAGGCTTTATAAGAAATAATTAAACAAATAATATGTTTAGTATATAAGGATTCATATCACCGGATAAAGGAAACCAAGCATGTTTTAAAAATTTTGCAGAATATGTTCTAATACAGTGTGTGTCAACAGAGGGGGCAACAGAGAAAAAAAAAAGGTTTTGAAAATCGGGCAGTGACAAAAAATTGCGATATCCCTAAATTGCTGGGATTTAGAATTTGTTTTTCTTAGAAGAGTTGAAAAAAGAAGCTCTCAAGTTGCTTCATTTTGGGAAATCCGTAAATTTCTGGGATTTAAGATTCAAAATTCAAAGGCCTTTTCATTTTGTGAAATACATAAAATCCTGGGTTTTAGTAATTGGAAATTCTTAATAAAAGTCTACTTCAATATTATAAAACAGGTATGGGGGCCACGAAAAAATATGAGACTCAAAAGGGGCCCACGGGCTAAAAAAGGTTGAGAAACTATTTTATAATATATATAGATTTTTTTCCCCTTTCCGCTCTCAATGTGGAGCATATGGACTCCTAATGGAGGTTATCTCAACAGAAGTGTTTCTACGAGAACTGCTTGTTACTCAGTTGTCAACCTCTCTTTTTCCAAAGAGAGTAGGAATAGACGGATAAGGCTAGGACAGGACTAGTGGTTAGCTAATCGCTATCGATGCGCTCCGTCCGTAGGATAGTATGGGTGGGTGAGAGGGGGCTAATTCAAGACATCACATACATCCATGCCTTCGAACAGAAATTCATAAATCGATTGAAAAATCAATTTATAAAACTGTCTGTACTGGGATTCGAACCCGTGACCTCCGTAACCGAAGCCAACGACGTTGACCATTCGACCACACAGGCGGCATATTAATAATACATATATATATATATATATGTGTATTATTAAATATTTTATTTTTTAATTTAGTTGATCACTTTTTATGTGTTAACTGCCAATGGAAAGTGATCAGGATCTATTAATTCAAAAATGCCAGTAGTGAGCGAAACCAATTCCGTTTATTTCATGAAGTTATGAAATTGTTACAACAAATTGTGTTTTTTTTATTTCCATAAATATTTATATTAAGAAAAGTATTTATAACAGCAATAAAGACGAATGTTTTGATAATTTCAGGTATATCAGTGATGCCCCCTGCGGTGCAATTTTAGTGTACGATGTTTGCCGCTCTCGAGGGTTCCGAGTCTTGCTTCCCAAGGTTGTCGCTCCGAGCATAAAGCCAAATGACGATCTTTACATGGCTCTCGTGCACAAGCCGTGCGGAAATACAGTTCTCTACCTTACTTACCTACACTCTCCTTGCATCTTTTCAATCAAGACCCAGTATTTGACCAAAGGCAAAACACAAGGAAAAATTACACGTGAGTGTTTTTTGTATGTTGTATGAAGAGAACTTTGGAAGTAAATATTTTATTAGTTTAATAGAATACTACATTTTGTCTCAAAAACGATAGTAAATTATACGATAAGGATTCTTTTTTCAAACTATCAATTTTAATTTACCTAAATCTGTTATCATTGTTGGAAAACAAGGCTCATCCGAATGATAAATGTGGCCATTATAATGATATGTACAAGGATTAAAGCAATATTATAAACATACCAGACTATATTTAACTCGTGGCCAACATTTATTTAAAGAAATATACTATTAGAGACCAGTGGCGAATTAAGATACATGAGAGGCCCTTTTTTTCGGATAATATAAGTGTCAGAAAATTACATGTAAAATAATAAAAACATAAAATCTGAACGAAAAGTATATGGCTTAAAGTAGTATATATAAGCCACTGTTAAGACCCCTAAGATTCGCAGGCTCCAAGTGCGCGCCACATTTGCTAATAGGGTAATCCGGATAATCCACTGTTAGGGCAATAGATTTTAATGCATCTATCTTATTTTATGCAAAACTTTTAAGACTTACTATGGAATAATGTAATGATAAATTTGAAAAATCCTCTTTCAGATATCGGAGCAAAAGTTGCACCGATGATATTCATCGGAACCGATGGACAGTCATCGATCTTTTTCCGTTACAATAATCAAGCCGAAATTTTCAACTGGAACACCCTGAAACCGTTTGATCCGGAATCGTTAAAACCGATTTACAAAAGCGAAGATTGTTTCCTTCCTACAGCTGTTATTGTGGACAGTTGGAAAGGTTTAAAAGTGTTAGAGTCTACGCTAAAAGACTATATCGATAACACATGCGGATGCGGAACCATTCAGCAGCTCAAAGACTTACCCAAATTATAATCTAAGAAGCCTGTTAATTGTTAAAATGGTATTATTTCAAACTGCGTTATATTTTCTATTATATATTAAAATTAACTTATTATTTTTTAAAAAATAAATATCTATGATCCCTAATCTCCCATCTTCAATTTAATAATAAAAGAAATTTAGAAAGGTCAGAATTTATTGGCATCAATCATAATGAATTTATACAAGAGAGAATGTAACCTTGAACAGTTTTATATGCTGACATGTCTGCAACAAATTCAAACAAGCTTAAATTATTTTTGATGTCACCTGACTTACAAAATAAAAAAAGTGTTTTGTTAGAACATTATCGATATTAGGAATTTGAAGGGGGGGTCACAATGCACAAAATCATCGTCATCAAACATTAAGTATAAACCCGAACTGTGATAATATTCAATGATTCGCTTGTGTTGTATTATGCTACTTATATCGAAATGTATAAAAATAATAAAAAAAAGAAAGAATAGTGCATTCGCTAATTTAAAACATAAAATAATCATGATTTGCCACTTTTATGCATGATGGAGTAATTTGTTCTTTTTTGATCAGATATTTTTTGTTTTTCATTTTGTTTGCCTTTAAATATGATTCTTTGGATAGAGCAATCGGATTATTCACTGCCCAAACACTTCCATATGAATCGGATACTAAGTCTGTAACATTCGGTAAAAGTTGGTATGACTGTGCCAAGACATCGTGGCTTTCAGCTCTCAGTGGTTTCCTAAAACAAAACAAACACAAAGCACATTTGTTTTAAGCCATTTTCCATTCAAATTTTGTACATTTCCATACATTTTGTCACTAATCACCAGGGTTTCACCTTTTAGACATTCAAGTGCGTGGATGAACTTGTTCAATGAATGATATTAATTTATGTCACCCGTTGCTGTCTAGTCGGTAAGAGCTTGGCCTTATTGATTAGGCGGGTCTAGACTTAAGTCCCAGTAAGGTTAACGGGTCGTAGTGCCGTGGTCAGCGTCGTTGGCTTCCGTGATGGAGTTCACAGGTTTGAATCTCAGAACGAACAGCTTCTCAATAAAAAAATTGCTTTCTGTTCGAAGGTATGGATGTTTGTGATGTCTAAAAATTCAATACTATTAACAAATTCGCCAAAAAGGCGCCACGTACGAACCTTGTTCTCTATATTCTTAGCCGCAGTCAAAAAGTTAATGTCAATATAGTATAAATCGGTGTGTGTTTACCTTGTATCCCATCGTACAATGGCGTAATCCCTAGTTAGGTAATAAAATAAGCTGTGTCCAGAATCCACAAGCAAGCCATGGGATGGGCCCAATTTGTCTCCCAGGTATTTTGCAGCCATTTTTATGGGTCCATTGTGTTTCTATAAGATAAAACATAAAATGAAATAATTGTAATTCAAAACAATTTTGGATTAAAATTCTCTTTTATGAATTTTATAAAATATAATAACAATTTTTTATGCTTAAAAATTTCCATTTAGCATAAAACATAATATTTTTGTGTAAAGACTAGCAGTCATAATTAATAAAGTAATCTTATTTATTTATTATTGACTTTCCTACGATCTTCGTTGTACTGGGTCATCACAAAAATATAATAATAGTATTAAGATGCTATGCAATGTTGTGCTTTATTTTCAGACGTAGTGGTTTATCTAAAAATGAAAGAGATTTTTCTCTTTAAGACAGATATTCCACCACATCACTAACATTATTTAAAGAAAAGGAATCTTTCTAACAAAAACAAAACACCTATTTTTTTAGATGGACAGTTTCCAGTCGACGCTAAATGGACAGCTCTTTGTAATAAAATTTTGAAAGCTACTAAAATAATAAAATCGTATTGAACCAAGCAACTTAAATTTCATTACATACATTTTCTAGTTCATATTTTCTGATTTTGTCCAATGTTATAGCAAACACTGATGGGGTATTCGGCGAAGTGACAAACATATTGTTCTGTGATTTTGATATTGCAATATTTTCTGTGCTAATCAACCTATTCATCAATAAATTATTATGTCTCTCGTAAGATAATACTGCTTTTGTACATTTTCCATTGCGTGTACAACAAATATACATCACGTTCCCCTTCGACACTCCGACAAATGCTTTGTGACTTCTCTGCAAAGGTGCGGGATCAATTTTCACAATGGCAACATTCAAACGATCACTTCCAAATTTGAAAACGTGTACTATTTGGTTTGAGAATAAACTGTACACGACAAGTTTCTCAGAACAATTGTACTCCACATTTCCTTTATCAAGAATCCAGATTCGCCCGAAGAAATCCACATCTGTGGAAATAACGTTTTGAAGAGTGTCACAGTCTCCAGGTTGGTGCCAATCACCGGAAGGAAACGGTCTCCCTTTGGTGTACACTTCAGTTGCTGGCCAGGAAGCTTCTATGAGGGAATACGTGCTTGTATTTTTATATGGATTCAACACTTTGATTGATAAATATGCACGGCTTCTAAATATTGAAACATGCAATAGAGAATAATCTTTGATTCCGAGATGTGACAAATCCCACGCTTCACATGTATACACACTTAAAGTTAATAAAACAAATTTGAAACTTCTGACAACCATTTTGATAAATGAATCGATTGAAACTATTTCATTTTTTAATTGTGATCCAATTCAAGTTAGAAAATTTTTGCTGACAACTCACTAAATATATGTCAATATAAAATTGTATTACAGAATCTTTTACCGCTCTTTGTTAAATTTACCCAATATATAATATGAGTCATAAATTTATTAATCAACAACAAATAAATTGCTAACATAGTGCAAATTTCGAAATGAAAACATTCATAATTAAGGTGCTTAATTGAACTTCAATATTAATTTGAGTCGCTCAAATTTTGTGGTAAAGTTTTGTCACTAAAGACCCGAGTTTCGCCTTTGAGCATCTTCAGGTATTCAATCTATAAGTAAGATGTTGGTTTATAAAATAAGGGGTTAAAGCAACCTTTTCATTTCTGAAGGTTACATTCATTTATCTGATTCAACATAAGGCCGCAGTAAAGAAAGTGTTGATATCCCCCCCCTTTTTTTTGACCGTTGAACATACAATGGGTTGATTACGCTCTTTTTCCAAATGCTTGCGTATAGTTTATTGATCAGAGTGAAAATTTTGATCAAGTCAAAAGGCCGCATAAGAGTAGCCAAAAGACTGCAGGTTCCCCTCTTTGGCCATGTTCGCAGGTTCCCCTCAAATAGGTTAAAGATTTGGACAGGCCCCTGCCCAATCCCCAGATTCAACCCCAATTGAAAATCACTTGAAATATTTAAAAAGGCAGATCAGAAAACATTACTTAATCCAAAAATGATCTACAGCAGATATTAAGGGAGAAATGGGAAATAATACCTGTGGATTATTACAAAAAAAATTGTTAGATAGTTTATGCAGAAAGATAGCTGCTGTGATTGTAGAGAAGGGAGAGCACACCAAATATAAAAATAGAGTTCTCAATAAGCAAATAAAACAAAATCAACCTGTCAAATGGCCTCAGCTGTAAATAAGGTTATTTTGAAGTGTTTGTTTTTCTTTAAAAAACAAGGCTGTTATAAAAAAGAGTGCATGAACGAGTCCTAACTTCACATAGAAGCTTACAGAACAAATATAGCTCGTCATTTGACTACACTAGTGGGATAGTCCAAGTGAATTTGCTAACAAATTTTAATATTATAAGTATTTTATAGTAAAGTTTACAGATCGAAGATTGCTTATCATTTTGCGAAGCTAGGTCTAAAATATATGAATCATTATTAATTTGTCATCACTTATCTGATTTGGAATTAATAAAAGTCTTCATATTTGAGTCACAAAGACACAAATCTAGACCCGATCCTTGATCGCATCATGAAGCTGTCGGAAGAGTTCAACTACAACATGTTGGATCACCCTAATCAATCTATTAAAAATTTATTTAATGACTACGTTGATTACCTTCACACAAACATAGCGGAGAGTCCTCCTACTGAAAACCCCTTAGTCTCCATCGATCCCCCACATTCACATTTTGGAATGAGCCGTTGATCGCAAATAATACCCTCAAATAAAGTAGCATAAGATCCACAAAACGGACAGTCATATAACTTTTAAATCTATTTCATATTTTTCAAGTCAGTTTTTTAATAAAATATGCCACTTTCTGTTTTTGACGTATTCAGCAGTAACTTAAGGAAATTAATTTTTAATATAAAATTTAAATTAATTACTTTGTTATACCACAGTTTGTGGTCAATTTTAAATTTATTTTGACAATTTCTACTTTACTCATCTTTGTCTTAAATTTTTATCAAACAAACACGGATTTTAACTCAGACTTCTCGGCTCGTGTTTTAATTTTAGAATTTGAGATTTTCTTGCCAAGGGAAAACTGGTTAGAAGGTAAAACTATTTCTTCATTAAACTGTTATGGATACAGAGACCAATCAAACATGATTACACTAATTTATATATGAGAGTTGAGGAAGCCTGACCCATCCGGTTGATGAAAAAAAGACAGGAAATAATATGTTAGCTGACCAACTGCTCTAAGAAAGCACAATCATCAGTCTGTGTTGTCCAATAGATCAGAAGTGATAAACTCAATTAATTCTCCAAATGGCATTCTTTTTTAGAAACATATAATGGAAATGGGTAAATAAGACAATAAAATTCAGATCAAAATATTTTTTATTCAGAATCCATCAATTCTAGTTAATTGTCAGAAAGAATCGATTTACACATAAATACACGTAAATATTTACATTACAATTTATACATATATTTCATGTTTAAATATATCATTGATTACAACAAATGTATCTTACACATGAATTTATTTTAAATATAAATTTGTTATGTGAGCGTAAAGTCTCTCAGAGTTGATCCTCCAGAGTTCTTGCAGTTTGGATCTCAATGCACCTGCAACAGTGGCGTAACTAGAAAATCAGGGTGTCCATTAGTAAGCCATTAATTTTTTGTTACAATTTTTTTTTTATCATATCATAAGGTCATAAGGGTTAATAATCACATGTCGGACCAAACAGGTTTTCCCAGTACGAATAACATTTTTTCAATAGAAAATTTAAATTAACTTTGATTATTCCACGTATTGTGTAACTAACTGTGACACGTGTTTCGCCTCTTTCAGAGGCATCTTCAGACTTACTATCGCAAAGTTTGCTTAAGTAATGAAGCAAGATTGATTCTAACATTTTAAAATTATAAAATTACAAAATGGATTGGGTTTTTTTTCCTTTTAAGAGGAGCAAGGAGGGGGGGGTGTAGAATCGAAATAAAGCAAACAGATAATGATACTAATTTTACTAATGAGTTGTAAACAATCAGAATGGGATTTTTCCTTTTTAATGGAAGCAAAGAGGGGATTATAAAATGCAAACAAATTTAATCATACTACTAATGACGTTAAACATTACAAACTATTAAAACTAATGAGCTACAATCAATCATCTAGGTTTGTGATTACTCTATTAATTGGAAACAATTTGAGTAACGGGGAACCGCCTGTGCTATTAAGAATATTATTTAATAATATTTCTTTTTTGTTAAGAGTTTTATTAATTTCTAAAAATTCTAAGCTATTCATCTTTAAACCCTTTTTATTTACTCGGTGGAGTATTTCTAAATTACAAATCTGATTAAAATTATGATTATTTTCTATTAAATGATTGGCAAACTCAGAGAAATTGTTACTTTTTAGCAGGGCTGTGGAGTCGGAGTCGGAGTCGGAGTCGTGGAGTCGCGGTGTTTTGGCTGGAGTCGGAGTCGGAGTCGGAGTCGTGAAAAACGAGCGACTCCGACTACTTTAAAAAAAAATGCATTTTTTTAAATTACGAAATTTATGAAATTTAAATTACGTGCGACTTTTTGAACTGAAATTTTACCTCGAGGATATGGCCAATCCAAACGTGAGTATGACTGAAATTCAATGGAAAGAAGTAGAGGAACCTGAAGTCTTGCTTCGCCATCCTTATATTGCTACAAAGATGTTGCAAGCCAATGTAGTAGACGAAGGAGACTCTATTTCAAAATTTAGAAATGAATTTTACGACGCATTGAAAATAGTAGAAAAAATTGACCGATCGTGTAATTTAAATGTGAAAATGGCAATACAGCGGTTTCCAGAAATTACAAAAGATTCAGCATTGACCGTTACAGCATTGCCG
This sequence comes from Himalopsyche tibetana, assembly GCA_030503985.1. Lineage (NCBI taxonomy): Eukaryota > Metazoa > Arthropoda > Insecta > Trichoptera > Rhyacophilidae > Himalopsyche > Himalopsyche tibetana. The sequence continues at coordinate 16,652,020 of JAPJYX010000022.1, forward strand.
CCAACCCAAGTATCAGTAGAGCGGTTATTTTCTGCTCTTAAAATACTTAAAACTGATTTAAGAGCTTCTACAAATGCAGATTTGATAGAAGCGATGTTATTTTTAAGAATAAATTCAAACCAATAAAGTTTAAACTTATATTCATTATGTTTTATTTATGCCTATAACATGTATAATATGAAAAATTAGGCTATTTTCCGGATTAACTAGTTGATCTGTAATTTAATACACATAAATAGGAAAGGTAGGAAAAAAACTTGACAAAATTAAACTTTTTTTTAGTCAAGTCATAGTCGGAGTCGGAGTCGTGTTGTTGGTAAATGTCATAGTCGGAGTCGGAGTCGTGTTTTTTTTCAACGACTCCACAGCCCTGCTTTTTAGACATCGTATATGTTCTTTAATTCTAATATTAAAGTTTCTACCTGTCTGTCCAACATAAGACGCTTGACAGTCTCCACAAGAGAGTCGATAGATACCACTCTGTGACGATGAATCTACGCGATCTTTACTGTTCAATAAAATTTTTCCTAAATTATTTACTGTATAAAACGCGGGTTCTATATTGTCTGGCAAAAATTTAACTATCTTTGACGAGATGTCTCCTAAATAAATAATTCTACGCCAGTTTTTAATATTATCGTTTGCTTTCTTCTCTCCTGAAAAAATATTATTTACTATGAGTTGTTTAACTTGCTTACGTTTAAGTAAGTTAACTACTACGTCTGTGTTGTAACCATTATTTACAGCTATCTGTTTAATAATGTTTAACTCTAATTCAAAGTTGACTTTAGTGAGAGGGATGTTAACTAATCTATTAATCATTGCATGGAATGATGAGAGTTTTTACAGACAATACGTGGAATAATCAAAGTTAATTTAAATTTTCTATTAAAATGAACTTCCACAAAGTTACCGCCGAAACCATCGAAAACATTTTTTCAATCTATTTAATCAATTCTGTTCAAAGGCATGGATGTGTGTGATGTCTGGAAATACACCCCACCATTCCAATTGGCAAACTAATAAATTGCCCTACTCCTTTCCTTTCTTAAAAAAATCCTTACTGTCTTCGAAAAAAGAGGTTGAGCAACTGAGTAACAAGTAGTTTCTGTTGAGATAACTCCATCAGGAAGCCATTGAGAGCGGACATGGATTAAAAAAATCACATAATATATATAAAAAAATACTTTTATAGCATTGTGAATGAACTTTAGAAAAAGACAGGACCAATATTAGTCAGAAGAGTCCCGGGTTCTGTCCATTCTTTTTTGTACCTTTGGTAGGACTCTAGAAACTGCATAGTACAAAATCCTTATTGAGAAGCATGTATTCTAACTAGGAAAGCTTTTTGCAAGCGTATTAAGTTTGGAGCACAGGTTTTTTGAATGACTGAAAACAAAAAGCATCATTATAGAGTATTATGACGGAAGATCTATCACGTATATTCCTCTTTATTTCTGTTTGATGCATCCTACATGTGATTGATTTCTTCGTGCACAGAAACCGTTTAATATATGTATAACTTCGTATTACCCCCAGCGTCTCTGCGAGCGTGATTCAATTATCACAGAGCACGAGATGACATAAATTCTGAGTCGACCAAAGAATAATAATATGCAAATATATAAATGATTGAACTGTAAAGATTGGTCTTTCTTTTGGTAAAAAAATTAGAAAAGTGTCTGAAAAAACACACAAGTCACTCGTGATTATTATGCATACCTAAATGTAATTCTCTCTGATTACCATCAGAAATACTCCCAACACATGTTGTGGGGAGCGAAACGAATTCCTAATCACAAATTCCGTCCAAATAGGTCATCCCTCCGATTCGGTTGGTGTTTTATTATTGGTCCACTTCTCGCATTCTTTTCGGCAAAAATTACACCAGTCAAGCACAGTATTCCTTGTTATTTCTAATTCGTAAACGATGTCATTTTACGGTAAGTCTATACATCAACAATCTATAAATAAAATAATGGTGGCGAGCGGCAACTTGTTGGATTGTCGAAAATTGTAGGATCTGCATCCCCATCTGATGCCGTCAATTCCACCTGCGAACTTCAATAAAAAGGAGGACTGTCCAACATACGTTGCAGAGACAATTGTTGTACTTAATTTGTCTCTGCACTTAATGAATATTTAATTTGTATTTTCAATCATACTAACAAGAATACCTAACAAGAAAGAAACGTAAATTTAATCAATGATGGTGATGGCGGGATATTTCACATTTGATACTTGCCAGGGTGAAAAAAGTCTGGGCTAAATAACGTTCGCTTAACTCGAGGGCTACGAAACGTCACGCTCTAAGCCAGAGGTAAAGAACCCTTTCTTCTCTAAAGGCCGCATTCATTTTTATTATTCGATATAAAACCCGCAGTAAACATTTACTAAGAAAATTTGGCCGGAAACAATGTCATGCCAATTTCTAAAGCCCAGAAATTTGCAGATTTCCAAAATTACTTTAAATTTTTTAGGTCTTTCAAGAAATTTGACATCGAAAATCTCAAGAATTTACGAAATCACAAAAATGTACAGAATTAGAGAATTGGCCAGAAGGTTGCACCAGAGTAGTCAAAAGACCACATTTTTGAAGACCGCCAAAGGAAACGTTTTACTATGCCCTATTTTTAGGATCGGATGGGTTGAAAAGTTTTTATGCATCAAAGATATAATGTATATTATATATGCGTCTAAGCTCCAGTATGTAACGGAAGTAAAGGCCCTGGCGATTTTACACAATATAAAGTAAAATAATAATATCTATTTTTGACTAAAAACTGCCACTATGTATTTAATTGTATGTATGTATGTACATATATCAAAATACATTATAAAAAATCAATTTGTTGCTATTTATAAAATTGTGTTGTGGCAACATATATTTGACTGTCACGTCTTGTTTGACGATCATAATATTATTTATACAATTTAAATAATATTAATAATGGATAATGCATGACGATTGGTTATATAATGCGACAGAAATGGAAATAAATTTGGAAAATACATGTCGCATTTGCTTAGAAAATTCAGCAATATATAATATATTTTCATCTAAGTTGCACAACAATGTAGAGGAATCGTGTTTTGAAATAGTAAATATTATCTTTACTATGTCGGTGAGTGATATTGTATTGGCAATATTCTGTTTTTTGAAATAAGACATGTAATGGGTTTGCATTATAACATGCTATTCTTTTTCTCCCTGAAAATAAACCAAATGCCGCCAATACCATGGGATTCCGTAGGACATACAATTACACTTATGAAAATGTCAAATTGTCATACATGGGAATCAGGAAAACCGATAATTTACCCGAAATATAATATCAGTGTGAAAAAGTCAGCATAAAAAGTTTTCTGCGAGATTTAGTTAATTTTCGGCGAGAAAAAGATTAGTATGTAGTAAAGCATATTTAACATTGGTACGAGTGCCAGTACAAACAGCATTTTTTCAATTGATTTATCGATTTCTGTTCGAAGGCATGGGTGTTTGCCACTCTCACCCTTTTCGATACTTTAATAACTGGGCGTAGCGAGAGCAATTAGTTAACTACTAGTCCTGTCCTAGCCTTATCCTACTACTCTATTTAAGAGAGGTTAAGCGACTGAGTAACAAACAGTTCTCGTAAAAAAACTTCTATTGAGATACCTCGATTAGGAGGCCACATGCTTCCACATTGGGAGCGGACATGGAATAATAATAAAAAATCACATTGGTACAGAAGTGTTATATTTTTTAATACAATGCCTTTCCACCAAGAATTGACTCTGAAAACTTTAAAAATGACTTACCTTTTAAATTGGACAATTTAAATTTTATGCACAATAAAATGTTTCAGGGAACTTTTCTTTCTGTACTGTATTCATTTTATTGAGTTCGGTGATGATTCCTACTACCTATCTCATATCTATAAGGTTAAAGGGTATGCTAAGATGATTTTTAAATTATTTTTTTTCGATAAAATTTTAAATTGTATCATACCGAAGATAATATCTCCTCAATGATACACTCGAGTTACATTTATATGTGACAAGCCTCATTCAGTAGAACAAAATAACATAGAATAATAATTATAACGTCATCAGTAATAAGCTAAGATAATGTAATGGGAGTAATGGAATTATTTTTAATAATAAAATTTAATTAGGTACAGGAAAAATAAACTTTTTCTCCTAAAGTTGTAGCAATTTCGAATTGATGGAAAATTTCTGGAGACGAAACTAAATCAGGATGTCCGATGAGACTATCCCGGTTATTTCTACAGAATAAAAACAAAATATCTTTTTCAATGGTTATAATCGGACAATCCAAGAGAATATGCTCTGAATCTTGTTGCGTTCTGACGAAAGACAATATCTGGGAAGAATAAATAGGTAATTCTACCTCGAGTAAACATTGACCATCGTCTTTACAAAGGAGTTAGAACGGTTGTGGGCAGAGTTTTCTCACTTTCACTTTTAAAAAACCTTGAGAGTCTTAACGGTTGAAGAGTTGTACAGCTAATTTGCACTGGTTTCATGTGTACTTTTTATTTAAGTTTTTAAAAAATACCAGTTATGCAGCCTTATTATACATAATAAATAATTATTCAAAAACAAATATATTTTTAAAAACATTTTATGTCCATTTTCAAAAATGTTTTACAAGAGTTTCTTGGTGATCTGACGTAGCATATCTGCAGTGTAAATCGAATGATGGGTATATTTATGATTTTTTTACTTATCAATGAAGACAGCCAAACCTCCAGGCGTGGCCATGGGACTAGTGGTAATCTAAGCTCTCTCACTCACCCCACTAAGCACCTTCAAACAGAAATTCATAAATCAACTAAAATAACTTATGCAATTATTCAAACTGGGATTCGAATGTGTGAGAACTGTAACTGAAACCTTGACCGTGGACCTAGGAATTTTGTTATTTTATGTGAAATATCTAAGCCATATTTAAAAACTTCCAATTTCTAGTTGTAGCACTATGGAACTAAGCCGTTGATATTGCAAAAAAGCATTGCAAATGTTGGGCTTTATCATCCGTACCACCAGAGCCTTTTCGGGAGTTAAAATTCTAATATTAATGTACAATGCTTTGGTTCGAAGCAGACTTGAGAGTGGGTCAATTATTTGGGCCCCAAGATGCTCGAAATATACCCTTATGGTGGAGAAAATTCAGAAGAAATTTTTGAGACTTCTCTATATGAGGGTGTATGGATATTACCCATGGCTTTATCCAACTGACTTTCTCTTAGGCATGCTTAACTTCAATAGCTTGAACGTTCGAAGAGAAATGTATCTGGCCATATATTTCTTTCGACTTACACGAGGCCAAAATGAGAATTCCACCATTCTTGAGAATGTGAATCTAAATGTTCCTGATTATTTTTTGAGAAATCGTGGACATGAATTGTTTGTTCTCCCAAGGTGTAGAACCAGCCTGCCAATGGGGATGCCACTGGGGAGAGCTTTAACGGTGTTCAACAATATTGCTTCGGATGTCGACATATTCCACGTAGACGTGGGTGAGTTCCGACGAATACTATTTTTTATGTATTAAAGTAGAGTTCGTCGGAGCTTACTCAGTTGACTTCCTTGCCACTTTTTTTTTACTGCTTTTAATATTAAATTATACTACTTTTTTTTCTCCATTGTAAAAGTTTTAAATTTATAATTTGTCAACCTTGTACAATGTTAATTAAATAAATAAATAAATATGTAAATATTCGTCCGGTATCTCAATACTTAATTTCATAAATATATTACAAAACTAATTGATTGTTTCTACTTATTGAAGTATTTAAATGTTTTGAAATTTTCAATTTCAACAGATGAAAGAGGCAGACGGTCTACCTGCAAAAGTTTGCCATGAATGTTACACAAAAATATCTGCAATTTCTGTCTTCAGAAATCTGGCACACAGGTCATTGAAAAAGTTGCTCAAACATTTCTGCATGTTGGATAGTAGAGAAAAAAAAAAAGAAATAGACCTCACATTGAAATTGGAAGATGTCAAAGAAGAAATCATAGACGTAAATACTGGACCGATATCTATTGTCGCAACTGCATTGTTGAATTTCGAAAATTGTTTTGATAATAACGTATCTTCAAAATGTTTGAAAGATTGCTCGGTGATAATAGATAAAGACGAATTCCATAAATATGAACTTCCAGATTCTCCTGGATTCCACCGAAATGATTATGATGACGATATGACATCGACTGATTTGAGTATAACGAATGATTGCATTAAGAAAAGGCCAACAAAAAAAAGCGAAGCAATCACCGCCAGTTAGTATACATTTTGTTTTATATCCTCACCTCACCACAGAAGTTGATAAGTAACAAAGTGATAGTAAATAGCAAATAAAAAAGTTGAACTTTTAGGACAGTGTTTCCCAATCTTATTTATGCCACACCCCACTACATTGCTTCAAGAATCTCAATCAAAATTTTATCATTATATAAAAAAAATGCTTCAAATAAACAATGCTATTTTTTTACTAACTTTTGTAAATATGTTACACGTACAACTTGGAATAATATGCATTTTGTGCAACACTTGTGCCTGAAGTGAGCTGCAAAGAGTTTTTATGTGAGGTAAAAATTTGGTCAATTTTATTGATAAATCTCCAGGGTTTGTGATACCAGTCATTTTTTTTTTTTTTAATGACAAATAACTTACTAAGCCTGCATTCATGCAAACCCTCTATGAGCCTCAAAGAGGTGAAGTGAGCAATGTGCTATTTTAGGAAAACATGAGTTAGATGCGTTATAATATTCTACATGTCTTAAAGTATCACAAAAGTAAGATCAGTGAGTAAATACGCACTGCAACAGTGTTATAACCCTAAAATAAAACTATGAATTCTTTCAAAACACCAAGTAAAGGCATGATTATATTTAAAAGTGCAATAGTTTTACCATTTACTACTTGGGTCACTTCACTTCACTGGGAATGGCAACAGTATTTTTCGTGCCAAATTTGTCATAATAAGGTATTTTGTTTCTTGACATAAATTCACACCATTTTATTGAGTCCGTTTCGATACTGTACGGTCACACCAGTTCATCTTTTAAATCTGAAATTCTGTCTGAGATTTTTAACAAAACAGATATTAATGATTTACGCATTGTCCCTGAAAATATTCAAATTGCCCTCCGGTGTGAGGGATGGCTCACATTGGGAAACACTGTTTTACGAGATAGTCTCTAGCCTCGAAAATTTCCTCATAGATTAACCACATTTACCCACTGAGTACTTACGACTCACTCTAAGATTGGACTGCTGTACGAAATTATAAATATAAATAAAAAATATGATGAAAAAAGTAAGTGTCAGGTAAGATTTGTACTTTCAATTTACGACACAATTTATGTATTCATCTTACAGGCGGCGACGGATTGGTGAAAAAGAAAAGAGGTAGGAAAAAAAAGCCGGTAATAGAACTGGCGGCTGCCAAGAAAGAACCGTCAATATGCCCGGTCTGTGGAAAATTTGTGATGAACTTACAGGATCATGTCAAATTGCACGATGAGAACAGAACGAGAATACTGTGCACCGATTGTCCGAAAACGTTCTTGACTTACGGAGCTCGCAGAAAGCACAAGAACAGACATCATTTGAATATTTTATACTTTTGTAAAATATGTAACAAAAGTAAGTGAACATTTAAAGACGTATAAACCTTTTGACTTCAATATAATTTTGTGCGTTATTATAACTATTTGCGTTTCACTTTTATTGTGATAACTGTCATTGTGAAATGATACTACATTTCCAACAATAAAAATTCCACAATTTTTTGGTATTTACTTCACAATTTTATCAAATGATTACGACAAGTTTCAGTCATCGTGAGTTCTTCCATTTGGAGGAAAAAAAGTATCTGTTTATTTATTTTATTTCGATTTTTACTAACTTTATTTTTTTGGAATTTGGAACTGCTGAAAAAAATAGCAAACTCGAGCAAATATTTAGATTAGAAAAAAGATACCTTATTTATTTGCTTGTGTTGGTTATTTTTCAGTCTAATTTGAATCAGTTAATTTTTTTACATTTACATGTGTTATGTCACTTACTACTCGGGTTTTGCCTTTCGACATATTTTGATACATTTGAATGCCTAAATATGCCGAAAGGCAAAACTCGGATCGTTAGTGACGAAAACGGATGGACAAAATAAAAAAAAACTTTTTGAATTTGATTTTTATTAGGAACTGCTTGATATGTTTCAGATTATTTAGCCGGCGATGAACACAATCGAATAGCTCACTCGTCGAGACCGAAGCGCTTCCAATGCATGGAATGTGATAAAAAGTTTGCTGTGAAAGCCCAGCTGAACTATCATATGACCGCTCACACCAAGGAAAGACCTTTTGAATGCGAGCAGTGTGGAAAGTGCTTCAGGTCCAGGGCCTTATGCAACTACCACCGGTGAGACGAGCCTCTATTCTTTGAATTCGCCATAGCAAACAATCTGAACACAATAAATGGTCCACAAACCCTCAAAGGTGTTGGAACTTTTTTGTTCTAATAATTATATTTAAATAAATTCACATAGTATCGACCCATAGATTAGACAATTTATCTTACGGTCATTTGTAATCGCTAAAACCTAGAGTTTGTAGTTGTTTATACGATTAAACAACACTGCTCAGAATGTAAGGTTTTGTTTAATCACCCTGAGTAAAATTATCTCTCCTGACAGAGCTACGGCATGTTAAATAAACACGCCCTGTGGTAGAACAACACTGCATTAAGAACAAGGTTTCTTGCCGATCTTGTAAAACCAAGAAAACGTTCCATACAGCATTGTTCGGATGACGTCATCAATTATTCTTATGTACTTTCCATTGTTACTCAACCTTTCTTTTTTCTAAGACAGTAGTGATAGACAACAGATCCGACAACAATCCAGTCTAATACTAATAATTATTACCTAAGTTTTTATCATTTTCAGGAGACGAGATCACGAAGGGGAGAAGAGTCACATCTGCCAATACTGTTCGAAGGGATTTTTCTCAGGATACCGGTTGACCGTCCACATAAGGTGAAGAATTCAAAAAATAATTATTTTTGAATTGAAATCGCAATTTTTTATCCTTGACTTATTTGTGAAATGATTTGTCATGTTTGAATGTCGATTGGATAAAATAAAACATGAATATGTTCTTTGAAAATATGTCCTTTTCTATTTACAGGTCACATACAAAAGAAAAACTGTACAAATGTAAAATATGCGAGAAGAAATTCACGACCACTTCGGCTACTCGGACACATGAACTTAAACACACAGGAGTTAAAAATTTCAAGTGCGAAATCTGTAACAGCACCTTCTTTAACAATGGGTAAGGACAACCACACTGCTACCATTACAGGAAAGGTTAAAAATGCTACAAGAAAGGTGTTTTAATAGATTGTTATCTTGGTTTACAGGTTTTAATCATAAAAATAGGTTTTATTAACCCTTTCTTAACTAAGATGTGTAAATAGTACACATACCTTCTAATCACTTACATTTCTCTGTATATATAATAAATACTCAGCCTAAAATTGAGGTATTCCTCCCTTATACATTTACGCATTGAGTAATGTAATAATAGAAATATTGTAGTAGTGTTATATGATTGTCATGATTCACTCCTGTTTGCCTGATGTGTAACGGATACACAGCTCAGGAGCATGTGCTTTTTTTTGCATAGTAAGGAAAGGGTTAACTTCCTCTCGTAATAAGTTCACCAAAATAATTTCGTAAATGCGGTTTGTCAATGTTAGGTCAATTAAAGTTTCTTTTTACGAGCATATTACAAGAGTCAGTTTTCTTCCGATTACTGCCTTGAGAAGTGGAGTGAGCCAAGTTGTAAAATGGTAAAACTTTTCTACCGGGGGCTTTTAAAGACAATCGTGTGTTTACTTGGTGCTTAGCTGGATTACATTGTTTTATTTTAGGAATAGTGCAATATGTATTTATTAAGCTGCATTCACTTACACGATACTTTAAGACGTGTAGAATATTATAACGCATTTTTTTCTCTAAAAACCACTTGACTCACTTCATTTCTCAGAGGCTCTCGAAACAAGTGTTTCGTCAATCAACTATTCCTTATTTTCAGCGCACTGAAAATTCACTCTCTGTCACACACAAAAGAAAAGAAGCATCCGTGCAAGTACTGCGGCATCAAGTTTGGTCGCACCGATCACAGAAATAGGCACCAGCTGACTGCTCATGAAATGAAGTCCCTGAATTGATGATAATTATTATTCATATGAATTTATTGATAACTCTACGATCTTGTTACCTCTTTATACAACTGTTAAATTTAATATTCACGTTAACTTATCGAAAAGTAATGTTATTTACAAACATTTATTTCACATTGCATTGTCCCTGCACTGTGAAAATCAGTTAACTCTATATTGTGTTTAATGAATTTTATTGTTCATAGCAATTTTTTATATCTTTTTGATCGGCAATTTACTTTTACTTACAAAAAGTATTTATTGATAATAGATTTTCTTGAAGATAATTTTTTTATTGCCTACCTTGTTTGTATTTTTGAGTTAACAGATACACTTCTATGCATAGGGTATTTTAAACTATCATTCCGTTAATGAGTAATCAAATTACAATGTAAGCAACAGATATTTACTATTGTAAAGCTAAAATCATTTTGAGAAGTTAAATTACCGTTTTTTCTTTTGGGAACTAAATCCACTTTATAATTAAAAATGTATTTAGTGTGTGTTTATACATTGCGAAAAACATTCCATCGCCCATGGTTATACTTTACATCAGATCAATTCAGTTTAATCAGTATGTCTATGTTATGGATTCAATCACATGACCACATCGAGTAAACACAAAAGAATTACTATTTGGTTAAGTAGTTGGGCAGTCTGTGAAATACTTATGTAAAAAAAAAGAACCTAGCTTTTCAAGAGCTAAATCACAAAGAAAAAGAGCAATTTGGCAAAAGACTGATTTATGAACTAATTCCTGACAATAATATGAAAAAACCCATGAGAGGCCCCAGGCGCAATAAAATTCCGAGGCTCTGTTTTTTGGATAACATAAGAACATCAAAAAAATTTATGTAAAATAATAAAAATCTGAACAAAAAGTATATGGGCTTTAAAATATAAGCCAGTGGTTTCCAACCTTTATCTTACTGCGCCTCCCTTTGAAGAAAAAAATATCCTCGCGCCTCCCCATCCTTTATTTCATATAGTACTAAAGAAACGTTTTAAAGGGCAAATAAATATATTGGACTGTTCGCGCCTCCCTTTGCAATGGCCTGCACCTCCCAGGTTGGAAATCGCTGATATAAGCCATTTCTGTTTTTTGTGGAAATTATTGGATATGGAAAAGAACTGCATTATCTTGCATAGGAATATTTTCCATGAGCTTTTCAGTTACTTTTGAGTAAACATCACATCATCAATACCGAACTGAGCGGTATCCTGCACATCTGTACCTCCGTCAATTGCTATGGAATATGTCTCAAATGATGGAATTATTGCTTCTGTAGTGGATTCCATGCAAACTAATCAACATATAGTATCCACAACAGAATGTATTATAAACCAGTTTCCCAAATAAGGGTTGGTTTAATAATTCAAGCTAAATAGACTCATCTTTTTGACACAATTTGAGACACTTCGTAGGGGGTAACAAAAAGGTTGCGGAACACTGTTATACCTAACAACTGTTTTCTACAATATGTTATTTTGTCTAACAAAATAAAAGCGTATTTTTTAAATTCATTTATGTATTATTTAAAAAAAAGTGTTTCAAAGTTAAATAGTAAAAATACCAATTACCTACTGTGCCATAGAAAATATACCAACAGGCTGCATGTTTGACATGCCTGATATTTTCCCCATTCATATTTTCAATGGAAGTTTTTTGTTATTCCACTGTTTGTGTAAATAGGTGATACATATTTTGTTTCATTGAGAAGCGTCTTCAGACTAACTGTATAGTGAGGTATGAATCACAAGTAATTGATTTGTTTTTGTTCGTAAAATTATTCACCCTTCTCTCAGTAAAATAAAAAAAATCCTTCTTTTAACTTGCGGAGTAGAATAAATAAAATCAATTATTATTTTATAGTTAAAATCTTACAATAGAGCCTAGCTTGATGATGCTTTCGAACAACACACGTATGACATTTAGTTACACAACTAGGGAGTAATAAAGTTGTAAATTTCCATTTTGCATGTAAACCTGTTGCCACTGGATAATTTTATGTACATATAAGTCAACCCTTCTATAGAGTTTTTTCCAAAATCTCCGCTGCTTCGTTGTTACAAATGACATTACAGGTCAATGTCCCCTCGCTTGTATACGTCACTCGCGTTTGCGGTGCCTATTTTTCAATAGCGTATTTCCTATCTAGACGCTATAGAAAGTTTGACTGTATATTTTTTTTATTCTACTTTGTAAAATGCTGTTTACAGTAATAAAGTAACATAAAATGTTAATAATTCGTAAAAATATAAAGTACTTTGTTTAAAAAAACTGTTAATTATAAAAATATTTTATTACTATTGTGCCTTAATAAAGACTAGTACAACTGTTATATTGTCATTGATAATTTAAGTACAAAAATAAATTATAAACATATCATTTATTTTGAAATTGATTTATAATGTTTGAATAGAAATTCAGCTGCCTTGAGATACATATTACCTCAGTAAAAAATATTTTAAATATTTACCTCAATAAAAAATATTCCATAGACTATTTTGTTTTCATTTACTTTAATATGTACAAGAGTAGGTAACTAAACTTGATATCTCGAGAGGCGTGTCATATTTTTACTGTATTATCAACAGATGGTAGTACAGGTTAATGAACAGTTTTGTTGACAGCCAGAGTGGTGTAAGTCAAATTTGCGCAACAGTGTGGTTAAGTATTTAAACAAAAATATTTTCTTTTTAAAATACTATATTATTTATAAAGGGTTTTAGTACACGGTACAAAACATTTTCAGTATTAAAGATAAGTGAAAAAATAATTATACAAAAAATAAGTGTTATAACTATCCATCGCCGTTTTCATATTCCTCGTCGTCTAGTAGCAGAGTCCTTGAAAGGTTTCTCGCGAGTGCCAAACGGAGTAATTCTAATTTTTCTCCAAAGTCTCCGTCTGATATTCTCTCTTCGACGCAGTGCATTATTTCGAATGTGTCATCTGTACCGAAGACGGGTTTGTCACACTCCAAAAGTGGTAGAGCGTCCAGGAGTAGTGTTACCCAAAAGCTGGGGAGAAAACAAAATAGTAACGTGAGATATGAAGCGAGTGCAAAAAATGGTTACATCAAAAGACAAAAATAATAAAATATGATTGAAGAAAAATTGTATAATCAAGCAATTAGTAATTTTTCTGAATCTGAGTTTACTTTAATTTAATAAATCGTAACATTATGTCACACAAATAAATTTTTTGAAGGTTAAAAAAATACAACAAAATATTTATTTATGCTAGTTTTTTTTTTTTTTTTTGAAAAATTGTCAATTCTTATTTTGATCTTAAAACTGTTGAAAATTTATCCATACAAAGAAACAAAAGTTGAAAATGGAACGGAGCAATATGGGAATTTGTAACATCCTACGTCTTACTTGGGCAAAGTCAATGCGAATGCGATTGGAACGGTGTTTAAAGCGAATCAAATAAACTGAGCGGCGTGTTGTTTATCATGTAGGACAGTGCTTTCTATGTTTTTTCAAGCCACGGCCTCACAAATAAATATCTGTACTTTCTATGGGAAAAACCTGCGGACCCCAGGCTGGGAAGCACTGACGTAGGACACTATAGCGGCGGAGACAATTTGATATTTTCGTGCTGCACCGAGTTGTCTTGCATACGCTTTGATTTCGTCCGTATAAGACATACAGTTAGCCGCGAGCATAGTAAATTAATTATTAACGAAAATTACAAAAATACTCACTAGCTGGGAGTTATTTTGGATGAGAGTAATGAAATTAATAGATTTCCTGCATCTTTCAGCTCATTGCTTTTGTATAGACGGTGGAATTCACAATATTTTGCTGAAAATAATAGGAAACATGTTATTAGTATATGAATATAACATAATGGATAAACTGAAAACCATCTGCGATTTATAAAGCTGTAAGGTGAATGTTCATTTTGTTAGAATAGTGGTTTATAATTTGATTGACTCCCCGATTACTAGTCCAGAATACAACAAACAGATGCAAGTCAGCAGCTTCATGTGTCAATATTGATTTTTTTTATATGCACTAGTTCAAACGAATATTTCAGTTTTGTTTACGATATTTATCCGGCAACCATTCAATCTCTGTGCTGCCCTTGTGACGCACAACTCATACGCGGCCCCTACTTGAATTTTTTGCCAGTCCTCAATCATATATTTTTTTAAATTAAATAATATAATACATATTTTTCCAATTCAAACATTCAATTTATTAAATGTGAGTAAGCTTATTCGTTAAATGAAGGAGAATAAATCAGTACGTTGAAATAGGCTTTTTTTTACCATGTCCGCTCCCAATGTGGAGCATATGGACTCCTAATGGAGTTTCTCTAAACAGATGTGTTTCTACGAGAACTGCTTGTTACTCAGTTGCTCAACCTCTCTTTCCCATATAGAGTAGGAATAGAAAGATAGAGCTAGGACAGGACTAGTGGTTAGCTAATCGCTCTCGATACGCCCCGTTCATAGGATGGGTGGGATGGGGGAATTCAAGAAATCACATACATCCATGCCTTCAAACAGAAATTCATAAATCAATTTATAAAACTGTCCGTACTGGGATTCGAACCCGGGACCTCCGTAACCGTAGCCAACGACGTTGACCACTTGACCACAAATAGGCTTACTAATGAAAAATGGATTTGAAGTCAAATTCTAAATAATAAGTTTAAACTTATCAAAGACAAAGATTGCATAAACTTTTGGATTAAAATACATACATTTATATCTAAACTTTCTTAAAAAATATATTTTTTGTAAAGAAGTACACCTGAAACTCTTGGTGCACGGTTTTGAAATAACACAAAAAATATAGTGGTCTAATGTAGTAAAAAACATATTTTTCATTTATCTCTATATACACTTCCTCTTTTTTTACGGTTTTTTCCACGGCTGTTTTACATGGAGCGTATTCTTTGTGTAAAAAGAGGATTGAGTGTACTTTAAACTTAATTTTTATTTGCGGCCCAAAACTATAAAAATTTGTTTCTATGCAGCCGGCTAGAAGAGGCTATGCATGACTGTTATAGATGGATGGACAATATTGATAATCGTGACAAATAAGTCAACAAATGTTTTTGGACAGAAGAAGCTCAGGATTGATATGCGATCAAACAACAATTGCAAACGTGGATAGTTTTAATTGTCAACTAATCGTGAAGTGTTGAATGAATCACACATCTATGAAAATACTCAAGCAGGATTTCAAACATGGTACTTCATGTGAACTCACTTACCTAAAAATACTAGTCTGTCACTGAGCATCATTTCCGGTCCGAGGGTTCCTACGAGATCGGTGTCGGTGAGACGGCCGGTGACGGCGTATTGCCGGAGAGCTGTGTCCGCCAATCGGGCAGCGAGTGGAGCAGCCCGACCTCTCAACGCCCAACCGAGGGCTGCACCGGTTCGTCCCCGCCTATCGAGTGATACTGCTTGGCGGTGGCAGATACTTTCAGCTGGTATAAATTGAGAAAACAATTAATCAAAAACCATTCATACTCAAAATATCTTCCAATTGTCTGATAGCTATGTGAAAAAGCTAGATGAATCAATATTTTCACAACAAAGTCTCATTCAAAAATAAAACATTCCTGATTCCTAATAGAGTTTTTATAAACAGAAGTTGTTCTACAAAAACTGTCTAGTCTAGGGGTGGGGATCATTTTCTTATCTAAAGGCCGCATTTATTTTTCTGATTCGACATAAGGCAGCAGTAAACATTGACTAGGGAATCTTTGGCCAGAAAAAAATTCATGCCAATTTCTAAAGCCCAGAAATTTGCGGATTTCTGCACCAGGGTGGCCAAATGGGTGCAGGTTCCCCACGCCTGGTTTAGTCACTACTTTTACTTACCTCTTTTTGAGAGAGTAAGAATATAAGGATATGGCTAGGACAGGACAAAAGGTTTGCTAATTGTTCTTATTTATGTTCAGATTTTATGGGCGCGTAGGCAGGAACAAATTTCAGACATCATAAACATTCATGCATTTGAAAAAACATTTTATGAAACTGTCTACGCTGGGATTCGAACCAGTGAACATTGCAACCGAACCCAACGAAGTAGACCACTTAGATGCAGGCCCGACATGAATTAATAGTAATAGTAGTGAATTCATGATAGCTAAGCACAATACATATATTGTTTTTCACTTCCTAATCGAAATATATATAGTATTTTGACTGGACGTGAAACAGTTTGATTATTTGTCTATTTTCTGAAGAGCACTTATAAGGTCAGGAGTTTTTTATTCAGTGGTGAAAAAGATTCTGAGCACACTTGGCTCAATTATTTCAGAGATCACTAATTCATCGAGTGTTCGGTGAGATGAGAGAAAAAATCAACGTACCCACTTCATGTAAATTGTATTTTTTAGCCTCGTTTAAAATTTTCATAATCCTTTGTTCGGATCCTAAGGGAAGACGGGCCATGAGTAGATTTGCTCGATGTAATCCTTCGTTGCCACAGTCTTCACTGCGATTCGGGCAATTTCCCAAGTAAGAGAATCCAACAGGCCAAAGTGATCTATGACCGACGAGTAATGATCCATAGTCCAAGACTAGACTGTCGCGGAGCTGATTTGTGACACTGCAAAAATAAATGAATGATGTACATTAAGCGCTGTACAAGCATATCAAAAATAGTCACAAAAAGGACGTTTTACCCCCACAGAACCAATTTTTCAGGAGGGACAAAAAACGTTTTGTAATGATTTCAGGCGAAAGTCAAAATATTAACCTTTAAACGCCCAGCGGTCATATATAGGGACCGAGGATTTTCGTCGTTCGCTGCCTTGCAGTTCCTAGAAGGGCCAGCGATAATTACAATAACAATGAACAAGCTATAGATTGGATTAAATAAGCAATGAATTCAATTGAGATATGTAGTTATTTTTGTGACAGACCAATTGCAAAATTAATTTTGAGAAAAATTACTCGGGTAATGAACTACTGCTGATGCCCAAAGCGCGCGGATTGAGGTTAACTCAATGGCTGCCACAGACGAGATATCTCGTAAAATTGTTTGTGCTCAACACGCCAGAGACCAGTTATCTCGTCAATAACTAATTAAATTAATAATTGAAAATTATAGCTGGCGTGCTAGGTAAACACAACCTTAGAGTGCAAGAAGACTTATAAACTGGTGTTTTATTTACTCAATCTAATATTAATTTAATGTTGTTGAAGAAAACCTTTAGTTTTGAGTAGGTTCTTTTTCCTGGTCGCAATTTTCGCAGGCCCCCTCCTTTCATACTAATTCAGTATTTGCAGCTTACATCATTTTTATAGAGATTACATTGAGTTGTATACATAGCGATATTGTGATTTGCATTGATAAAAGCTATTTTCAAAAAAACTGAGGGTTACTTAAAATATTAAAATAAGCCTACTTCATTTGATTCTGGTCCAAGATAGTCAATTTACCACAGTGTACGAGGAGATCTGTCAGGTGTGTCGCAAACCAGTTATTATCCGACATGTGCTGAATTTCGTGCAATACCTGGAATACAAACAAAACAAATCTAGATTTTACACCAGTCTTTGCCAAGTGAAAACTACAACATAGTCTCTGCTCACTGTTAATTCTTGGCGGAAAGGCATTTTATTGAACAATAAAACACTATTATGTATTAATTTTCAACTGATCAGTTATAGATTAAATCTGGAATTAGTACAAAATAATGTGGCATTGGATCAATGCACCCCTTGTTTATGCAGGGGCGGTTATATTTCATGAAATAATATTCACACATAACATTTATACCATTCACTCATTTTAAATTTTTCGTGTATTCATTGTGTATAATAAATATTTTAAAACATTTTATTTTATTTAGTCTATCAGGGGTGGGGAACCTTTTCTTCTCTAAAGGCCGCATTCATTTTTCTGATTTGACATAAGGCCGCAGTAAACATTGACTAGGGAATCTTTGGCCGGTAAACAGTAATTTACGGTCAGAATGTCAGGAATTACATAAATTTACAGAATTGGTCAGAAGGCCGCACCAGAGTAGCCAAAAGGCCGCAGGTTCCCCACGCCTGGTCTAAATGTTATGTTTGAATATTGTTTCATGAAATATAACCGCTCCTGCATATACAAGGGGTGCATTGATCCAATGCCACATTGACTGGCCACCACTGTCTCCTACTAATCCAAAATAGTTATCTATTTTAGGTTGCAATAAATATTTATGTCGAGAGACACAAAACGATATGACAAGAGTCACATGGCTAATCTTTGATTTATCGCCAGTCATGTCATCTTGAAATCTCTATATTGATTTTAGTGTAAATTGAGTACAAGACAATATATTGTTTGGGTATTATTATAATCACAAACTGGCATAAGTATAAGCATAAGCATAACATAATAATTTATGATGACAAATGCTTGATGTTTTTCTTATTGGTACTTATACATTCTACTAATAATAATTTCACCACACGTATTTGCTCTCATTGTGAAGAATAATAGTGAGATATTAACACTTCTTAGTCGGGTGCTTCAAAAAATAGACTAGCATGTAGCGGGCGTTTTTTAGTGATTAGCGCACAAATATATTACATTCTTAAAATCAACACAACTTCTAAGCCAAACGATATTTTCGATTGAAATTTTTAAAGAAATCATACGTGACATTTAATCATTAAAAATAAAATTAGAACATTTCGATAACATCATAATTTCACTATGTTTCTAAGCTGTTTAGTAGATAGCACTCCGCATGTTATATATATTAAATCTTCAAAACATTCTATATAACAAAATAGCATATTTATCCATATTTTATGATTATATAAATAATTATAATATATAATCGCCATTTCTACAACTTGACTACCACTGGAAGTGTAAAATCTAATGCCGTAAAAATTGCAGCGTAAATATTCGAGAAACATGCGTCACCCTTTTTGTAAATAATAAATACGAACATTCAAAGAAGTAGGACTAATGTTAATTAGTTGCGGCACATTATTTCACGCCGACAAACAAATCCGTGATATTATGTGTCCCGCAAACAAGCGACGGTACAAAAAACGGATTATGCCGTGATCCGCATTCTACCGACAGTACGCTAAGAACGACTTTTGCCGTTTACCGCCTATAAAGTGTTAATAATTAACATACTGTGCAATTTTGAATTTTTCTTAACAATCTTACAGTAAAATGTCAAATAAATTAATATATTTAGTATCAAAGTCTAACATCAGATTTTCATCTTGATTGTGAGGTGCACTCATTGAATAATGGCATCCAATAGATATAGTAATGAAATCCAACCTGGTGCAGATCGTCTTCCATCAAAGCCAAAATAATCGTATCCAATTGGGTGGCTTTAGCTGCAGGAGAACCGTGAGGTCGGACGCTAGCGCACGCTCTCGCCATTCGACCGAGGTCACCGCGGCGGGCCCCCGGAGAGACGAAGAGCATCCAAGCGCCGAGGAGATCTCGCCACAGGGGACAATCTCCGCGAGCTACTTCCATGGCCCCACGCTGTCCTGCTACAAGCTGAAATTGAACAAAAAAACTTTATTTTACTGTTATCGCCAACTGCGAAGCAAATTACTAATGTTGTTCTGACTGTGACGTAGTGCTGCCGGTTTCTGGAACTAATATGGAACCAATACTGACTGGCCATAAGGAAAAGAACAAGTGACACAACAAGCAGCGCTGTGACGTATCGTTCAGCTTGGAGTAATATGTAGATTGTTGAATGTTCAAAATACTTTTGATGTTTATTTGAACCAAATAACAAAAATAATA
Source organism: Himalopsyche tibetana (assembly GCA_030503985.1). Classification (NCBI taxonomy): domain Eukaryota; kingdom Metazoa; phylum Arthropoda; class Insecta; order Trichoptera; family Rhyacophilidae; genus Himalopsyche; species Himalopsyche tibetana. The sequence continues at coordinate 16,672,025 of JAPJYX010000022.1, forward strand.
TGACTGCTAAAAAAGATCACAGCACTCTGACGCTACAGTGTGGCGATTCCGCTTTTAGTATTAAAATATGTATATAGCATATTCCTGAAAAAACTTGAAAATTAATTTATATCATTTGTGATGTAAAAAATTCTTATTTAGAAGGCTTGTGTTTAAGTTATGCGGTCCATTAAATAAATAAATATTTCAGGAAAATTAGGGGTTTCCCCGTTGTATACACGTAGTAGGGTTCACTGTTTGCATACAAGTAGCGAATGTGTAAACGAGTATTTGAAATTATCACATTACTAGTGTTAGAAAACATCATCAATTATCACTTACTTTCATGATGTGTTCGAGTCGAGGTTCCGAGTCAAACGAGCTGGAATTAATCATCGCTTCACAGTCTATTTGCCAATGCTTCCAATTAACAGTGAATTCATTTAGTGATATACTGCTGTAGGCCTAGAAATAAACACACATAATTGATACATGGTAAATAGGGTGAAAATTCATTTATTACATATTTGGATATTTTTCAAGTGTCTCCAATTTTTAATTTATGACTTAAATAGAATAAATTGTTAACTATAAAGTGTGAGAAAGCTTTCATTTTAAATTTAATATGGTCTTTATCAGGGGTGGGGAACCTTTATTTCTCTAAAGGCCGCAGCAAACATTTACTAGGGAATCTTCGGCCGGAAACAGGACTTAACTGTCAGAATATGTCAGGAATTTACGAATTCACATAAATTTACAGAATTACAGAATTGGCCAGAAGGCCGCACCAGAGTAGCCAAAAGGCCACACGTTCCCCACGCCAATTTTGATTTTCACTATTGAACTGAAAACTCTAAGCTAAAGTGGGTGCAAAAATATTTCAAATAAATAAAATATATTTATTGAATTGGCATTTACTTGGTAGAACTACATTGTAGTAAGATGAAAAATAACATATTTAGTTATTAAAAAAAGTATTTTTTTATATATATATATATAAAGGGTCTTCTAAAGGCAACGCTCAAAATTTGTTAGGTGATAGCAGCCATGTTGCTAGGTGACATCTGTTAAATTTGCATACAGCACATGCCACGATGGACGTTCTGCACAAGCGATTTGAGGGCATGTTTATCTCGCGGGGCGGTGATGTGAACAGGCCACCGAGATCGTGCGATTTAACTCCATTAGGGCTATCTTAAATCGCAAGTCTTCAAAGCCAACATAACAAACGCCATCCAACAAATTCAGCCAGATTTGTGCGACAAAGTCATTGAAAATTGGACCTCTCGAATACGTGCCACCAAGCAAAGCCGTGGCGGACGTTTTAACGACACTTAATGCCATAAAATATACTTTCAAATAAAAGATATCTCACACCCAAATTGTTTTATTTACATTTTAAAATCGAGCATCACTATCGAAAGACCCTTTAGTTGATAGCTATTTCGGCGTATTATTAGTATATTTAGTAAACTATTGCCCTTTTAAAGGATCTAGCAGGGCAGTGCTTCCCAACCTGGGGGTCCGCCCAATTTTCATTCTTTCAACATTCTTTGTGATATGAAATAAAAAAATTCGGGGTCCGCAGTTTGTTTTCAGATTTAGGGGACTGTGGCATGAAAAGGTTGGGAAGCACTGTAGTAGGGTACAAGATCACCTGTGTAAGTGTGAAGCCAGTGTCTGTAAAGCGATAATTTTTAGAATAGAATGTTTATCAGAGAGTGTAACGACTGAAAACAAGGTGGGATGTGTGAGGGAAATCAGTCCATAACCCAAGATTGTTTACAAAATAAAAATGAAGAATCTTACATTATAAGTTGGCATATTTCTTAGAACCGATTCCGCTAATTTAAAATGACTGCTGTCACTATTTGAGTGTAACTTCATCAAAGCTCTCGCAATGTCTATTCTGCCTTGCATTATCATTCCAGTGACGGTATTCCAATAATCGGGACTTTCCTCGGCACCCACTTCGCAGGCTTCGAGAATCTTTGTGGCAGACTGCTCGTGGTTTGGAAAATGCAATCGGACCCATTCTAATAACTGCGGAAGAACAACGTCCCCAGGAATGGTGTCTATATATAAGATTTCACACAAATGCCAAACACATTCAATGCAGTAGAATATAGTCACGCACACTGACAATTCTTCCTTTTCTGTTTTATCTTTTGTAGCTTCGATTGCTTCGTGTAAGTTCTCCAAACAAGCTCGTATAATAGCGCGATATTGGTGCGATATTTTTATCAAGTCTGTTCGTAAATCGCTGTAATTTGATTTTTCTACGAGTTTTTGCAGTAATAAAAACGTTCCGTTGGATTCGTTCACCAGCTTCCGAACGATCGGGTGAAAAAGCGTCACTTGTTGCCTTAGCATGTGAATCTTCGGGGAACAAGGAGCAAATTGACTCGGCGTGTCTTTTGCCTCGATTGATGTATGCTGGTAAGGAAATGCGGCCAACTCGTTTCCTTTTATCCATGTTGCACCCAGGCCTGCTCTCCGACATAAGTCGTCAGGAATTACCTGAAAAATGAACAACGTTATAATCAAAAATGGAGGTTAAGTTTGAAAAAATCACTGAATTGTAATATATATTAAACGTATTGTTACTCACGTATGTTTTAAATACTTCTAAATTTGAAGTATCTTCCATTATATTGTCGTGCATTGAGAATTTTCAATAAACAAACCTAGTATATTATCTATGAAACAAAATTAATAAAATACAAATACCGAGTTAGGCGGCAATAAATTAACTGTCAAAAACAAATTTGGGGTTGCCAGACCAAGCAGCGGCAAAGAAATCGTAAATAAATATAATGTGTGGTGAAACTGTTACTAATAAAGTAATATATAACTTACCTATGTAAATTTCATTGGGAGTATTTATGTCTGCTTGATTCTTGCGTTGCTAAATAGTTTTTTTCAATATTTTTACTTGAATGTGCTTAGACAATTTATCCATATATTTGAATCAAATTGAAATTTATAGTAGATGGCAATCTATTTGACGTTTAATCAGTTTTGATAAGAATACTACTGTCAAGCGTATGATTTTATCAATAGAATTTACTAGAATAAGTTGAGTATTTATTTGAGATTCACGAACTGTATGGTGTTTATTACGATCTTCTTTGATAACACTAGACCGACAATATTTATGCCAAGATGTTGGATAATGTAAAACATATAATATTGGTGCTATCTGGCAAAGGAGGTGTTGGAAAATCTACAGTTAGTTCTCAACTCGCTCTCTCTCTCAAAGAATCTGGCTTTAAGGTCAGTAAAATTTCTTGAAGATTTATAACATAATATCCAGTGTAAAAATAATTATTGGTCGCGGATGTTGATTTAGTTACCTAGTATACATATCGACAATTACTATGTATTTCAGGTTGGATTATTGGATATTGATCTATGCGGTCCAAGTATACCGTACATTTTGAATTTGGAAGGTAGTGATGTCCACCAATGTCCCGAGGGTTGGGTACCGGTTTACACGGATAAAGACCAACAGTTAGCAGTTATGTCTATTGGTTTTTTGCTGCAAAACAGGAATGATGCTGTCGTTTGGCGTGGACCAAAGAAAACAGCAATGGTGAAACAATTCTTAGAAGACGTCTACTGGCAAGATATTGACTATTTAATCATAGATACTCCTCCAGGTAAAAAAATCGTCAAATTATCTGGGCATAGTTGTAATTAAAACCTCAGTGTAAAATCAGTGTACCGAGAGATGTTTTGGACAACTTGATGAGTAAAAATAAAGGTAATTTTAAAGATCGACGTCGTGAAGAATTTGACGTTTAATCTAAAATGGCCACCGTGTCAGTGCCGCCAACACAGACATGAAAAAAACAGAAATCGCTCGTGAATTAATTTTTTGAGTTATCTATACAAATCTAAGAAACATTATCATCTCTGATTACTGTCAGAATAAATGAAAAAAACAAATGTATTTTTTTTTAATGAGACTGGAATGCTATTATTAAATAAATATTTGCCACTGTAATTAATCTATTCCAAATTCTTGCATTATATTTATCTTCAATGTTCTTGCTACGCACTATTTATATGATCAGATGGGTGTGAGGGTATTGAAAAACTAGCTATTTTTTTTTAGCAAACTTAAGTACACTTTGTACTGTAAGCTGTTAACATTATTTCATCGCGTAATTTTTCATACAAAAAAGCCTTTGAAGAGGGTAGAGTTGAGTGTAGTACTGTTAACAATTTTGTTTTATATTGTTTCTCTAGGCTTTTTTTGGAAGATTAGAATTTTTACATTGGTTTGATCAATTGTGAAATTGTTTCGATAAACATTTGTGTTCCTTTTTGCAGGAACATCTGACGAACACATAACTGTAATGGAAAATCTAAAAACCATCAAATGTGACGGTGCTATATTAGTGACCACACCACAAGAAGTAGCAATTGAAGATGTTCGAAAAGAATTGACATTTTGCAGGAAGACCGGCATCAATATTCTGGGGATTATTGAAAATATGAGCGGGTAACTTTATTTTCTCTCTGATGCATAAATTCAATAACCCAGGTGTTAGTCGTCTGTCTCAATTCTATTCTAAAATTTTGTCTCAAATATTAATTTTTGATTGATCCATTACTTTAAAATTGAATTATTTCTTCAGATATGTTTATACACACATTAACCAGTGTTTTAGAAGTCAAATGATATTTATTATTAGTTGATAAACAATAGAATTTTGTAAAAAGAAATTCTATTTACCTTTCTGGAATTGACATTAGATATAAATATATAGCCCGAAATTGTATGTTTAGACTTCTAAAAAAATATTGAAAAGTTATAATGAATTGGTTTATTTACACTGTGTTTCAACTGTGTTTTAAAATTCAAAAAAATATGCTCTATTTGAAATAATAAGTTAAATCCTTCCTAGGTTAACCCATAACCAAAAAGAAATATTTTATATGTTTGTGTGAAGTATAGTAAAAATAATCAATATATCAGTAATAAGAATTTGGCTTATTGACTCTCCTTAAAATCCTGGCAAGTTTAAATATTGAAAGTTTTTATTTATTCAACTAATATGTTTTTTTGGCTTCATTTCTGGAGCCTTGCGATTTCATTTTTCATCGAATTGTTCTCGAGTGACATTGTTATTCTACTCAAGTTTATCTGATGTTGCTATTTCTGAATACACATAATTTTTTGGTTACCTTTGATGTACTTAAAACTTAGAAGTAGGGTTTCGTCATGTATTTTTTCTCAGGACAACTATATCTTTGGATCCGTGTATGCTTACAAAGTATTGACTTTCCAGACTACATTCGCTGCTATCTGACAATTCAATGAAATCTGTTTTGTTTCTTTCAGATTTGTGTGCCCCACTTGTCAAGAGTGCACAAACATTTTTTCTAGTGGAGGAGGAAAGTCCCTGGCGGAATTAGCTAAAATACCTTTATTGGGAACTCTTCCGATAGACCCAAAAGTTGGAAAACTAGCCGGCACTGGAAAGTGTGTTATATCAGAATTGCCAGACTCGACGACAGCAAAAGTGTTCATTGAAATTGTGAAGCAATTGACCCAGACTGAACTGCAAAGTTAATAATCTAATATATTGATATAATTGACTTCACCTCAACATTGCTAGTTACGGTTTATTTAGAATATTGTTTCATCCTTTGTGTCTTGCTATTTCAAATGTTTCTTTTTAGATGTACACAAAGGGTTTCAAAACTTTTCACTAAGCAATTCAATCCAAAGAAAAAACAAAACAATAAAAATGTAAATAAAAATATACAGTTTTACAAAAATTGTTTCTCTTTTTGTATTTTTATACATCTATAAATATGTGAATGAAATATACTTTGTCAATAATGAATAAATATATTTCAATATAATTATGTAAATACATACCATTTGGCTAAAGACTTATTTTAATATAATTTTACATCCACCTTATACATTTAAACTGTCTAATTTTGATCCTTGAGATATACAGATCATATTATTTATTTTATGAAACTATTCTTTAAACATTATTTTACTAATTTGGTATTCGAATATCATTTGAATAAATAGTTGGGATTTACTACTACAAACCAGTTACCATTGATATTATCTATAATCGTGGGTGCTCAACAGAAGATGTTTGCGAACTGATTTTATTCTTTAAGTTTCTTGTTGATCGACAAGAATATTAGTATTCAGGAGAAAAACCGAATGTACTGTTAAGAATTTTACAAAATTTGTTGACATTTCACAGCAGAAATCTTCAACTATTTAATACACAAAACATGTAAAAGAGAAGAAAAGTCTTTTAAAATTGGTTAAAAGCAACACAGGTTTTGGAAAAGAGTTTCCAAAAAAGTTACAGTTTTTCAATAGAAGAAGCTTTTCATTGACCTTTTTAATGCAAGCGTTTTGGTATAAAAATCATTTTTAAGAAAGAGGTAATAATATTAAAGACCTGTATCACTCTTTAGTGATATAGTAAATACCAATTCAATTATCAGAAAAATAATTGAATTGGCCTTGTTATTTATTATATAACTAGCTGACCCAACGAATTTCGTACCGCCTCAGAATCAATAAGTGTCGTGTTAACTTGATAACTTGAAACATGATGACTACCGAGCCAACCTTTAGTTGTTAATTGTGCAGTGGAAAGCCAGGCAGATCCAATGAGTTTAAAAATTCAGTTGGATAGTTGGTTGCTTCGTCTTCGTTTGTTACACAGTCGATAGATTTGAAGGAATGTAGTGGACCAACGATTTGATTTTGAATTGTGAAGTTTAAATGATCCACATCTTTGTTCTTCGCCGCAAGAATTGCTCGTTCACTCAACCAATTGTGATGTGATTAGATATTCGGGAACATTTATTTGAAGAAGCCGTCCTTCGTTGAGACGAAATTGCTAAAATTCGGCGGAAACGAAATCAATCCGTTCGATTTGTCAACAGGAACACTGTCGTTACTGACGATAGTCGAAGATCGGTTTCAAGCTTAAAGCATTTTTCTCTTTTCCTTCGGGGCTGAGTTAATAATCCTCAAATTCTCATGACTACTAATTTACATGCTCCCAATTTATTTTTATGCGAGCGAAACTATTAGCAAAAACTTTTATTTCTAAAAACTTATACCTCGCTTAGGAGGTATGAGCCACCAGTTCCAAGGGCCGTTCGATTGATCAACACATTGACTAGAGAAGTGGACATTTTTAGTGATAGTATTTGTGAACTGTTTGTAAAATTTTACTATTTTATTTCTTGATTTTTTATGTTGATTTTGATGTATTATGTAGCTTTATTTTATTAAGTATTCAGTATTCAGTATCAAGTACTGTAATTTTAATTTTTAAAAATAAATAAATAAATAAATAGATAGTCAGCAATTGCTTGGAGAAATCTTCGGCAGATGGATCGTTTAGCAATGCTACTAGCATGTTTATCGTCAGCTGAAGTTTCTTCACATAGCGTCAGAGTCAATGATTTGAGGCCAGCGTTTATTTCATCGGCAGCGGTCGATCTTGGAATGACTGGTGGTGTTTGGCGGAAATCGCACGATAGTAGAATCATTGCGCCTCCAAAAGATCTTGAGTCATTGCACAGATCTTTCATAGTACGATTAAGTGCTTCCAATGCACATTTGTGCGCCATTGTCCATTCATCCCAGGTGATGATTGTATTTGCTACCAAAAAATTGGCCATTGCTAAGTGTTTCGCAATCTTGCATGTCGGTTTTTCAGTGGTTTGGAGGTTTAACGGCAATTTCAACGCTGAATAAGCCATTTGGCATCCTTCTATCCACGTGGCCGCTATTCTAGAAGAAGAAACTGCTACAGCAATTTTATATCTCGTACGAACAGTGGTCATAATCAATGACATGAGGAATGTCTTCCCAGCTCCACCGGGCGCATCGAGGAAAAACAAGCCACCATTTCCATCAATTGCCTTCATTAACGTATCGTACATTTCCTTCTGTTGAGGGTTCAACAGTGGTACATTCGTTCAAACTGATTGGTTCATTGTATTTCGATCATATTCATGTTCACGTTCCGATTCTCGATTGAAAGCGTCGTTCATTCCACGATCTGGCGTTGGCATTCCTAACTTGACTAACAAACTGCCGCACATAAGGTAACACATGTCTTTGATCAAAAGCAAAGCCTGGTTATGTATCTCTTCATTCATCTCGAGATCGGGATTCCCTGAACTAACACGAATTCGATGTAAAATGTATTTGGACATGTCATCGTTGTACTTGTTCCACAGGGGATTCGATGGGAAGCATGTCAAAATAATGATAGAAAATAATGTGCGTATCTGACTTGGAGATTCAGAAACAATTTCTTCAGCGATTGTCATGTGACATTTGGGTGATCAGGAACCGCATCGCCTTGCTTTTGACGTTAAAATTTCTTCGATGTAACATTCCAAGTGTAATAACGTGGCATCTCAGAGTAGAGCAACGTTTGTGCAAACAGCCTAATATTGTTGTCAAAAAAATTATCATAACTAATTATAAACATAACCTTATTTCAATATTATTCGATTTTCTTTCGTTTTCGTTTCATATCATCGATTTTTTTATTCTTATCCATACTCTAAATTTAAAATTATTTAAAAGTTAATCGTATGCAAAAGAAGCAGAAACAAATGAATTTTGGAAACAACTTGCCATCTAGTGGATGAAATCGGCATACAACGACATTTTCATTATTTAAAGCTGTTCGTCATTTGAAAACTGTGAGAATATTGATTTTCTTCATAATTTCTTCTCCGTGATATTTTTCTGATGTTTTAATGCTTATTTTGCTATTCTAGGCGGCGACGAATTTAATAAATCAAAGATCATTAAAATCAGCCAAGCCCTTCTTGAGATGTACGTGGTGTAAATAACCCGACTTTGTTTTATATATATATTGATGTTATATGTTTTAAAAATTTGATTACTTTTTGTGTATTCTCAATAATCACCAATAAAACGAAAGAATGTGATATTTTGACCTCGTGGAAGTAAGTGGGTATATATATTTTTTACTAATATACTAATAGATATGTCTTGAATGACTAAGTTGTGGTCCAACACTGTGACTTGATAAAAAAAAACATTCTTTGAAATATAGAAAACAAAATTTACTTCACTGGCTGAGCACCCAGGGTGTTAGGTATAATTTAAACATCAAATTATGTATAAGATAAACCTATTAAATAAAGATTTTTTCTTAGAAAAATCAGTTTTTTGTGCTAAATCAGCATACTGCGGCAAAATATTGAAAGCCACATTGTGTGTACAAATGTCAAATTGTATCTACACATAAAAGTTCTTAGAATTATACAAAATAAATGGAAATATTTAATCAGTTATTTCTGAGATTTCATCAGGCAACCACATGAACTGCCGAATTTCATCTTCGCTGGAAGGGCAGCAATGCGGTGGAGTGTTGCGAAGTGACATGCGCAGATTCTGAAATGAAATTTATGCATAAATAAAGTTATATCTAATCAATTGATTATTAAGTAGATAATATTTATTAAACCGCAAATAGTTAGTCTGTGAATAAAATGTCAGCCTTAAGTAGGAAGGACACAAATTCATTAATTATAAATACACAAAACCTTTTTTATTCTGAGAGTACTGTTTTTATCAGCGCGTCTAAGACTACTAAAACCTCACAGTGCCAATTTATCGATGCAAACTTTACGGTATCATATGAAAGACAATAAAATAGGTTTTTGTTAGTTAATATATGATATTATGGAGTGGTTTAGTGCTAACATAAAATGTCTGAGAGCGCTGATTAATCATACAATTTCGATTCTCTAGCCGCAGTTATATAATTTCTGCACCAAGTTTCCAACAAAATCTTCCAATGTATTATTACAAAAATCATTTTATTGTATTTACATAAAAATAAACGTCTAGAAAAAGTGTGGGAGCACCAACCCCATGCGCCCGTTGGGTTAAGCAAGTTGATGTGTTGCTCATTTGAAAAACTCAATATACATTTTTGTTTCTGAATTTCTCTGCGATTTTAAGGTAGCAATATGTAATATAAAAGTTATATAAAAAAAACAAATACAATTTTGATCTGTACTGATTTCACTAATTTGGAGCCTTTTCAAGGCTCAGTTATCTGTATTATATGACAGTGTTCCCCAACCGTTTCTCTGCCACGGTACACCAAAATTTTCTACAATATAAACACATTCTTTATAATATCCGTAACGCCAAAAATCTTTAATGTATATTATACATTACGTATCTTATTAGATTAGCTGAAAGCAGATCAAATGTGTAATTGGCCAATCGGCAAACAAATACCTCCATAGCAGCGCGATTCCTATGAACTGCAGCTTCATGATCGATCAACCGACTCGGATAGTTACGTCCGATGACACAATTTGCCTTTTCTTGCACTTCAATAGGAGCCTTCCAGGGTTCATAACTAAAAGAAGAATCATTTGTATATGTTTTCTTACCGATGCTAGATTTATGCTGTGTGGAATAAAAATATATGTAAGAATTCAGATAAATTCAGTACCAGTAAAAATATTCACATTACAGTAAAACCCCCATTTACACTAAAGTCGGGACAGTATAATTGGGGGTAGTGTAATTGGGGGAATGAATCTCATACAAAATTAGAGATTTGGTTCTTTCAGCAAAAAATGCAAAACTAAGATTTCCCTTAGTTTTGCAAAAAAAATAAAAAAATGGATGAAATATTTAGTTACTAAGTGATAAAATGCAAAGCGTGCCAAAATCCAACACATAGACAGTCGCCCGGCTATGCGTGTATAGCCTGCACGTGTTGAATACACAGACGCTAGCCAGCATTTGACTGTATGCGCCGCAAAGATGACCGTCTCATAGCAACAACAATGTAATGCGACAGAGCAATTGGGGGATTTGCGGCGAATATTTCAAGCCACCGCGTAATTCGGAGTAGTGTAATTGGGGGTTCCACTGTATTATATAAACCTTATTTTTAACAGGAAATATCCTGTTATTCAAAGGGTTAAGCATAGTTCTGAAGAATACAATATGCCAGTATAGTTAACTACATTGCAGGACACGATAAATGTTTTCCAGAGAGCTTACCAATTATTCAAAGTCACATAAAGTTATGTCTATGAATGGAAATGAAATGCTTAGAAAAGTAAAGTCTTAATACTGTGTAATGGGAATAGGGAGTTGAGTCTTATTAATTGAAAAATAAGTTAAATATTACAAAATAATTATATACAATATATGCGTAAAAGAGAAAAAAAGGCCAATCGAATCAATGCCACTTCAAAATCGCAAATCTTGTTTTGGCTCTCTGAAAAGTGTAGACTTCTTCAGTCTAGTGGTGAGAGCATAAACTGGTGAGAGTTTTGCCTGCACTATCAGAAGGTCATGGGTGTCAGACAAAGTTAATATCAAATCTAGATTTTTTCAATTTGACAATTGAAATCTTAGACGTTGGTGTTTGTGTGTTCTTTTTTGTTCGAGTTGAAATCAAGTGACGTGGATTCTCAAATAGTATGCAATGTGATTAAAATTTTCAAAATATTTTTAAATATTTGTTTCTTCTTAAAGACTTGGTGGCCTTTTTCTCACATGCAAATATTTTCACTACAATACAATGATAAAATACAATCATAAATTAAACCCATTTTTTAAGCAAAGAGACATAATATAAAATTAAATTTGATAACTTTGTTATTCCACTTGCTGTGCTACAAAATGTGACACGTGTTTCGCTTCTTTGTTCTCATCTTCTGCATCATCAGACATAATATTTCAAGGTTTACAAATAATAAGAATAAAAGAGACATAAACTTTATTATCTTCGATCATTCATGTACCTAGCCTTTTTATTCTAGTAAAATATTTTTGTTTATTTAAATCAAGGTCTACTTACATATATTTTACTGGCATATTACGAAGCTCAGGAATATACCGACGGACATATTCACCACTGGGATCCAGCCTGCTGCCTAGTCTCACTGGACAGGCACACGCTGAACTATCAAGAAGAGTCTCAAATGCTGAGCTAGATACCCACATCCAGTTACCTGCGCAGACTGACCTGAAAATAATAAAAATTCAAATTAAAATCAATTAACCCTCAATGCAAATTGTAAATTGGGATAATAATTTACTACCTAGCTTAAAAAATATAATTATTTTCCTATTGGTGTTATCTCAATACTGTAGAAGATCATGTGCGGACTAAATACCTAATCTTCGATGTCTGTTTTTAAGTATTACCAGTCAGCATCGAGGAGATACTTCAAGAATAGTTGCAGTCCGTGCTCCCAAGAAAACCATAGTCCACCGCGAGTGAGAAATGATGCCACAGCGTTGCGGACGGAGTGATGAAGCCAACCTTCATGACGCAGTTGGCGCATGGCAGCATCAATGAATGGGAAACCAGTTTTGCCCTTGCTCCAACTAGAATATAATAATGTTGTTAAAAAATATGCTGTCTTGAAATATTATAAGCTTACAGTATAAATATATTCAGTTGATTCTCAGTGGAAATTCATAATCCATTTGAAATTAAAATCATTTACTTTGTTTTTCCCCTGGTTATGTCATTAGGCATGACTTATTCACCATTCACCTCTTTGAGAAGCACCTATAGATTAATTATATCGTAAGAATATTGATTCAGCTTATAACTTTGGGGAAATTCATTTTTAATATAAATCTCAAATTGGTTACTTAATTATTCCACTAGTTGTGTTACAAGATTAATCAAATTATAAGTGTTTGAAATAAATCCATAGTGACAAAATGAATGAGATTTTTTCTTTTAACTGGCTAGGAGGGGACACACACAATAACAGAACTATTTACAATATTGTTTACTCGTGTTCGGAGAGGAAAATTTCATGGGTAATAAATATGAAGGAGTCACCCATCCTATTTAAAATAGTGTTTACTAATATAATACTCGGTTACTATCTAAGGCTTTTATTGATTACCAAGAAGTCTAAACCATTCATTTTTATTCCATTTCATATTGATCCAATGGAAAATTTCTACATTATCTATTTAATTAACCGTAGCAGCAATGTTTTTCAAAATCCTGGTCAAAAATGCTAACGTTTATATTTTTTTTGAAAGAATAAATGAAATTTCGAATAAGAGAATTATGACATCATCAATAAGTAATTTCTTGCTATTTTTATAAACAACAATATATTGTAGTTTAGCATTTCAAGAGTTTTTGAGACTTTTCAATGCTTTTAAATAATGGCAAAAAGTTATTTTTACCTCTCCAAAACATGAGGATCTGCTTCATACCAAGGAATATTCAAACATATAGGGTTGTTCCACATCTGCCCATAATTTGGATTGTTCACACTCATTGTGTAGAAGTATTCCCGCCATATCAGTTGTCCTTAAAAATACAAATCAATAGTTATAAAAGTAGCAAAAGATTGTACACTATAACAGACTTATTTTCATGAAAAGTGGAACAGATCTCGGATGATGGTAACACATAAAAGAATCTAACTTTTCATTTAGAAGTAACTGCAATTTTTTTTCCTCTTGGGAGGAATATCTTGGTTACCTTACTGGACTTATAAAGTCTTATTTTTTTAATTCCAGATAACAATAGCAAACATAATATGTTATTATTATTATTATTCATATCTAAACAAGCATGTTGTGCTAAAACTACCAATCATTTTTTCATCTTCAAAAAAATTGATAAGGTTGTTTTACAATATTTGTTTATTATTATGTGTATTAACACTAAGGAAAATTATTTTGATTTTTCACCAATAAAACACCTGAAAGAATATTTGATTTGAAAAGTGCCAAATAGAAAATCCATGATTCAAAAATTGTCATTGTATTGTATATCAATTGCATGCACAAAATCCATAGAAATCCTTAGAAACCGTGTAAGTAGAGGACCACTGTATAGAAAAAATAATTGATAGCATAACTTAGGAATGGAATAACTAAAACATACCTGTAATACTCGGAGTTGATTCTAAATTATTTCCATGCACTTGGAAGAAAAGATCATGTATGCACCAATAAAATCTGGAAATGCACTCAATAATAGAAAAGCGTGAACAATTTAGAAGAATGCTAAATATATTTTTTTAAATGCATGCATGATTCGTATATTAAAATGCTATTAGGAATATTTTAACAATGAAATTGTAAAACTGCTGCAAACGGTATTGATCATCCATTAAAAGATTTACTTAGTGTCATTGTAAAATAATGATATATATTTCATACAATATTGCCTAGGTATAACAGAATAATAGGGATGAAAGAATATCCATTAAGGCCGTAAGTCCAATATATAACAAAGTAGATTTTCTTAATACCCTTTGCTATTTGAAAAGATAAGGAAAACAATATTATCCTAATATTAGAAAGCCTATACTTCCATGTATTACTTTACTAATTGTTTTGTTAATATTTTATTTATCTTCAAAATGAAATATATTTTTTTACAAGTTTAAATGAAAAAGCATATAATGGTTTCCTATATACATTTTGCTAAATTGTACTTCTACTTGGTGGTTTTATAAATACTAAAGAAAAGTTTACAAACTAAATACTAAATCTAGTGGAAATACTATAATAATGTCAAAAGTAATAGGTTTTAATAAATTACTTAAATTTTTAGTGTACAATATTGTTTATTTTATGGCATTAATAAAAATATTAAAATAACACATGATTCTGTTATTGAAACTAGAAAAATGTGTAACCATGCTGTTGTTAACCCTTTCTTAACTAAGGTGTGTAAATAGTACACATACCTTCTAATCATTTACATTTCTTTGTATATATAATAAATACTCGGCCTAAAATTCAGGTATTCCTCCCTTATAATACATTTACGCATTGAGTAATACAATAATAGAAATATTGCAGTGGTGTTATATAACTGTCATGATTCACTCCCGTTTACCTGATGTGTAACGGATACACAGCTCAGGAGCGCGTGCTTGTTTTGCATAGTAAGGAAAGGGTTAATATTCGTGTTGCAAAAGATGTAAATATTACAATTTGTAATAATGTAAAATCAAACATACATGGCCTGAGATTTGTATGTGAAATTTGTCTTTCTTAAATGGTGACATGAATTAGTGACTGTGAAGTCACTTGATTAATTGTAATTAACTTTGTGTCTTCCAAGCTAATTGCAAAACAACAGTATTTTTTGTCTCTCATGTATGAGTGACACAATTTTCTAGTTCCAATGACGATATTTGAAGTGCTGTTAGAAAGCATATAAAAACAAATTACAGGATACAACTTATTACGTATTGATAAGTTTACAGTTAGAGTGCAATCAGATGTAATTGAAGTGTTAATATAATATGCAGGAAAATTGAACATTTCTAAAAATACCTTATTAATGAATTAGCAAATGTAGACATTCCGTATTCATGATTTTTTTGACTCACGATTTGTAATATCAAACTATTTATTGTGGCACTTTGATTTATCATTGACTGATGATTCGTTTTAAAACATTTACATCTTTCTAAAATCAATTGTTTTATATATTTTGGTTTCTATTCAATCGAGTAATTGAGTGTCAAACACCAACTTAAATTCATGTATAATTTATACCTGAATTTGAGTATTAAAGAAATCTATAGAGTTTATTTATTAATTATATTGATTTTTTTAATCATGGAAATGTTGTAAAAAAGGGAATACTTTTTCATATACACAAGATATTTAAACATGATTAATTGAAATCTACTGTAGGTATATAGATGTAACAGATTTTTTTATTATTGTGAGATTTTAATAGCATTCTTACCAACTAGTTATGATAAGACACTAAAAAATCGCGAATATGGAGTATATACTGTCAGCTAATTATGTAAAAGTGTCAAAAAATAATATTTATTATTGAGATACTACAAAACTATTCTCAGTGCCTAAAAACAATGTTTATATCTATATAAAATAAGATAAAGATTTTTTATGCAATTTTACCTTCTGACAGATAAGCATCCATATCTTAGAGCAGGGCTTAAGCTCAAAGGTGGCCCCAACAGATCTGGATTGGAGTGGGTTGGTAAGTATGAACCTCTGATTGAAAAAACAAAGATAAATTAGAGAAAAATACAAGTTTTTATGAAAATATGGAGATAAAATTATTAATCTTATGTACAGATTAGAGGTCTGCACGGGCCGAAATTTTACAAAATTACCCGGTCCGAGACCGAAAGACTCAGATCCGACCCGGCCCAGGCCCGAGTCTAATAACACAATTGTTACCCGAATCCCGACCCAAAGCCCGGATTTATACTCAACAGACTGAAAAAAACCCGTTTTTTACAAATTTACAACAATTCTCTATAGAATTAGTAACAATTAAAATCATCATGGCTGACTTATGACACGAACATAGTCTGAAATATTTTTGAGCCCGAATCTCAATTGCGCTTACCCGCCCGAACCCGGCCCGCGGGCCAGGCCCGGGCCCGTGCAAACGGCAGTTTCTTTATAAATTAACGGCAGCGGTGGAGAAATAAGTAATCCAGCCTACAACTAGACCTTTTCTTAACCCATCTATGATTTACATTGGAAACAGACAAGGTTATAAAGAAATATTATTTTATTTAGCCATTTTGAATGTGTAACTTCGCTTTGACTATGCTAGCACTTATGAAACAGTCGAGTTACCACCAATTGTGAGTTTGTCAATGGAAAATGCATCCTTAACTTCACAAAAAGGCAGTAACTTCATCGCAGGAAATCAATAAAAATAAAGATTCTTCTATTTTATTACTTATTTTTTCACAACGCAATGTTAATAATATTATAATAATAACAATTTAAAAAAAATCTTTTAATCAAATATTCAAAAATTATTATTGGGAAACTTGTCTTTTCTTCAGAATTACAGCTTAGTGCATATTAGGCTATTATTTGCAAACCCGGTTTGTTGCAAAATTGTTGAAACATGAACCATGAATGTAATTTAGTAAATAAAAATATATTTAAAAAGTATTTATAGAAATCAGTCTCAAACCTGGTTCGATAACATACAAAGTAATGAAAACTAAAATCACTTTTAAAATGTATATTGTTTTACAAAATGAAATTCAAGTTTCATTTGTAACCATTTTGGAACGAGCCGGGCTTGCAAAAAGTAGCCTCATATAATGTTAATTTTTATTTACTTGGTAAAAGCTTCTTTCTCCACAGTCAGTCGGTTGTACAACATTTGAAGAGCGATAGTTTCTCCGCCACTCCATCTTATCATCGGAATCTCGCCTGGTTCATTCTCCGAGAAGACTCCAAATTCTTCAGGCTTAGGTACCTTTAAAAAGTATTAAATATAAAACAAATTGGTCACCTTGTCGAATGGAATTTAAGAAATATTGCAATGTTTTCATAACTTACTTAAAAGTAATTATAATTTGCCCCTTAACCCCAATATTTATCATCTTGCTTAGATTGTGCACCAATCTGTTGGCGTGCACTTTGATATATTATACCACAAGGACAGTGATGTAACAGTGTTTGTTTACTTTAAATATAATAATAAACCTATAATTGATAAATTGGTGAAATGCGCAAAGGGGTTGTTTATTTTTTTGAATTTATTCAATAAAACAAATTTTCTTTATCAATAATGGAATGGAATTTTTCATATTACCTTATCAAACATACTAAACTCTTCATGAAAGTAAGATGGAATCTGCCCAAACGTAACACCATTGAAATCGATGTCTTCTACAGGCCTCGGTGGTAATCCAATTGTCTCCACAGTATGCTTGAATGAAATGAAGAATATATTTACACAATCTGCTTATTTTTTTTGTCAATTTTAACAGAAATTGATTCAAAAGAACTGGTTCAAGACTCCTCTCAAAGATATCATAAGATTAAAAAAAGAAGGCAACCGCATTGATATTTATAACACTCAAACAAAACTTCCATTAGTAAAAAATTTACATTACAATTTACCCCAATATTTTTTTTGCATTCATCAAAATTATGAGACAACAGTCTGTTAAAACGTGAAAAACACTAAGCTTCTCTACAGAACTTTTTGTAAGTTGGTTGCTCTATTTCTGGTTAAGAAAGGATTAGTAATTAGGTCATCACACACTCTTCTCCTCATATTCAGGATCAGATCGGGGTGGGTGGGGACAGTTGAAAAACAGTGAGTCTGAAGATGCTTGCAATTATGAACAATAGAGTGTCTGAAGGTACTTCTCAAAGAGGTGTAACATGTGTCACAATCAATGTTCCTTCTAAGCTGCGTGGCCTTTTGGACGCGCAGGAGTCTGAGAACCCCCGGGCTCAAGTCCAGGATTATGCGCACACTCCCATACAACTATTCAATTTATGATTTTAAAAATATAAATATCCCTAATAAGTCAAAATAATTTTGAAATAGAATGTTTAGACAACATAATTAAAATTAATACACTTTAGTATAAATTAATAAATGATTATAATATTAATTATGCAAAGTAAAAATCACACATGACATATTGATGTTTTCAAAAAGATTGAAATTATGTTGCGCTTTTGTTGCATCGGCCTGCTCAACCATTGAAGTTTCTGCGCAGCTAGCCTTTCGTCTTAGAGGGAACATTGGTCACAATAAGTAATATTCTACCAGTAGAATAACAAATTTATCTTGTACAAATTATAGTAATACAGTATTGCTTCAAGTAGTTTAACCAAGATTACCAGAAACATTTGATATGTCAGCGGTGGTATGCCTCCGTTAGCTTTGATAACCTTCTCTGGGTTCCATAATGTATGGGAGACATGTTCCGAGCATATCACACCGATCTCTTCGCAGGTATATTTAACAGCATTGTCTCGAGGAATCCATACGGGCTCACAATCTTGCTCAAATGATAGCTGAGATATACCTGAAAAGAACATTGTCATCCACAGAATAAATTTTTAACTAGAATTTAGTAGATCCCAGATTTATTCGATACCTAACTAATTAGATTTTGAATTCGTTTACTCACCGACTTCCTCCCAAATCCTTCTAATAACAATATCTGGCTTTCCACGGAAGAAGTGCAGCCTGCCACCGAATTGTTTCAGTTGGTTGTCGATATCATTCAGAGACTCCAGAAGGTAGCGCATGCGATTGTAGCCAATCAGCTTTGTACCTTAAATAGAAAGTTAATATTATTATCACTTCAAGCCTGGATGTCGTGTACAGCACACATCAAAATTAAGGACAAAACAGTAACTGCTACTGATTGTCAACATTTAATCGAATTTTAATAACTATTTTGTAGAAGATTGAATGTCTGTATTATAATTGCATATGTTTTTAAATTAATAACCATTAGTACAAAAATTATTTTTGTTCCTAGCTGGCATAAAAAATTAACCTCTTAAACAGTATTGATTATATTATTATAAAATATTATATGAGCTTTCGAGAGGTGTGTGAGCCAAGTAGTAAAATGGTTAAACTTTTTTATTGAACTTTAAAGTACAACCACATCTTTATTTGGTGTTTTGGTGGACTGTATACTTTTATTTTAGTGAGATAACACTTTTGCAGTGTGTATTTGCTGAGATCACTTCACTTTTATGATACTTTAAGACATGAAGAATATTATAACGCAGTCAACACATTTTTTCCTAAAATACCACTTGACTCACTTCACCTCTCAAGGGCTCATACGATAGTGCTATTACTTCTTTACTATTTGGTTATTATATCCATAATTTATAAAACACATAATAAAGAGTTCAAAAATAAAAGGTTTATTTTGATGTCACTGAGACGCTAATTAGTAATCACAACCTAAATACGAGATAAAATGTGTACAAAATTTACCTGCACTTTCGCCATCAAATATGAAGATAGGATAAAAAGGGATGTTGGGGTCCTTAAGGGCATATTGCAGAGCAGGGTTGTCATGAAGACGTAGTCCGTGACGAAACCATAGCACACTTCCACCTGGCATTATTAGGAAGAAAACGATTGCCCTGAAAATTATATAGAAAACAGAGATACAAAAAAGGTTCATTCATTTTATCAGAATATTTATAATTGGTGATAATAATTTTGTTAAATTGTATATTGCTCAGTTTTTGAGCCCTCACAACACTGCTGTAGTGGAGGGTGTATAAGGGGTATGTACCGTATCCCCATTGCTATATTTGTTAATATTGCATAGATCCTCAGGGTCAGTATTTCTCAACCTGGGGTGCAAAAAAACATTTCCAGGATTGCAGATGTTTCTATTTTTAAATATTAAAAAAAAATGTGTATTAAATGAATAAAAAAACAACCTAGTCATTAAAAATTGACATATTGTTTTATATTTATGTGTAATTGTAAGAGTTTATTTTGTATCTTGCGGATTGCATCTGCAATAGTTTTGTCACTTTTGTTCATCAAACTCGTCATTGCACCTTTGACATTTTTCTTCTTTGGCCATGTTCTCTCCCTATGTGGAGCATATGGCCGCCACGTGGCACCTCCATGTTTCCCTGTCTCCCGCCAATAGCTTTGCTTCCTCCCATGACATGCCAGCATCCCTCAGTTCCGCCGAGTACATCCTATGGATAGTACCCGATGGACGTCCGGCACGCCGGAATCCCACCGGTCGAAAGAATAGG
This sequence comes from Himalopsyche tibetana, assembly GCA_030503985.1. Taxonomy (NCBI): domain Eukaryota; kingdom Metazoa; phylum Arthropoda; class Insecta; order Trichoptera; family Rhyacophilidae; genus Himalopsyche; species Himalopsyche tibetana. The sequence goes on from JAPJYX010000022.1 coordinate 16,692,600, forward strand.
CAGGCAGGATTGAGGCTTTCCGGAGGCATCCGCAGCACGTGACCCAGCCAGTTCCAACGTCTCTCCATAGCCACTGACGTGACGGGACGCTGTCTAGTACGCTCCCTTATCTCTGAATTCCTCACAAAATCAAACCACCTCACCCCCATTATCCGACGCAAGCATCTGTTCTCGAAGCTCAGTATACGGTTTTTCTGAGTCTTCGTCGGGTGCCATGATTCGCAACCGTAAAGCATTACCGGCAGAATGCAAGCGTTGAACAAGTGGCATTTGGTTTTAATCGAGTACAGCTGTGTGTCCCAGACAGTCCGCATCGAGTTGAATGTGGATCCAAGCCATTCCTAAGTGAATGGCGAGCTCGTTTTTTGTACTACCGTCTTCGGGGATATGTACGCCGAGGTATCTGAAGCTGTCAACCCTCTCGATGATCTGTCCCGCGCTGGTAAGGGTCCTATCAGAGTCATGACAGGTTTGGTTACACATCACATTGGTCGTACTAGTATTCATTTTTAGACCAATGCATCAATTATTGAAACTTGTATATATTCAATTTTTGCTAATTTACATTTTAATAGCCTTTTAACTCAGTGATCTACTTATATTTTTGTATATAAACGATACAAACTGTTTACTACGCGTCAGTTCAAGTACAACTGTGCACTTGGAATGCCTGAAGAAGCCGAAAGGCGAAACCTGGGTCGTTAGCGACAAAACTCATGGAAAAGTACAAAATTCAAACAATTCAAAATTGATATTGAAATTCCATCAAGCACCCTCAGTCGAAATACTTAATTATTACGAGTAATCGGAAAAATAAAATTGTTTATGAAGTAAGACATGATAAGTTTATACAGAGATAATAGGAAAATAGGACGCTAAAATTTTCTTTTCGTGTGGTATTCCTCAAAACATGGATACACACAGTGAAACATCACATCCAACACACATAAATTTTGTGTCTTTCCTTTTTACTGAACGAATTTTGGAATGACTGCACACAAAGCATTTCCTCCGTGTGTTCAAACCTTGAGCCATCGTTTCCGGTACAGGGTGAATAAAATTTCTCACTGAGAGTCTTATAGGTGTCTCCTTAGCTCTTCTGCCTACGGAAGACGATGCTCTTGGTTTATGGTATTTTTAAATAATTTGTTTTATTACTCTCATACGAAAATCACTGAATTTTACATTTTCCCCTGATTTAACTCCGTATAAACGATAAGCATTTAGGGTCGATACATCTAACATACTAACAGTCGAAAGAAAAAAAAATTATACCACTTTAGTGATTTCCTTGAACAATCCATGAAACTAATCATCATATCCGTTTTGTCAACAATTCCCATGCTTAGATTATAATCGAGAACAGCTTCTGGCTTACTAATGTTTTCCCTTGTTGAATAATCAATTGCATTAGAAATAACCATTTTCGGTTCATGGATATTTGTGAGCGTATACACCTCCCGTTCTCTCCTTCCATTTTATAGCTAATAGACTATCCGAATGCAAATATTTCACATAGCCACGAGTTTGCTTTCCTACTGGAAATTTCGGAAAACTTTTACGATTAGGTCGGACAGTACCACAAGCGTGAGTTTGATTATCAAAGAGGTAATCAAATAATGCTGGACTCGTGTACCAATTATCAATAAATAATCTATGTCCCTTTCCCAAATTATCACGGAGCATCGTTTTTACAACCGATCCAGATATACCTATATTTGTATCAATTTCCATATCTGTTGCGGCTCCCGTGTAAACAATTATCTCCAGTATATCATAGCCCATCTCAACATCGCAAAGAACACATATTTTTATTCTGAACCGATGCCTTTTGGATGGAATATAAATTCTGAAAGACAATCGCCCTTTCCAAAGTAAAAGACTTTCATCGATGCATAAATTTCGGAGCGGATGAAAGACAGCTTTATATAATGATTTCATTGGATCTAATAGTGGCCTGATTTTTTGTAATAGATCAGGGCTCCGGACGGTGTTGTGAAGTGCTCGCAGTAACAGAAAAAACGATCTTGGGTGCATATCGATTAGTTTCCATCACCATATTGTTCATAACATCATCATTGAAGAAAAGTGTGAAAAGGCTCAATTCAGTGTTCCTTTGATACCCTGGCTGGTATTCCGGATGTTGCACTGGTAAAAGGAAAAATCCGAGGGGAGAAATCTCCCTCTTCCCACTGCCTTTCTTCACGTCGAGGACATCGAGCTGGTGGAGGTTCAACTTCATCTTCTTTGCAGTTTCTTCAGTTGATGAATTGTTCAAGTTGAGACACAAGTCATCGATATCTTCTATCACGTTTTCATCCTCACTTTCTATAAAAACATCATCTATTTCCTGTTCACTCAATCTTCGAGAAATTTTGACGGAATCCATGATACGGTAACCACAAAATAAATTATTGATAATAATCACATGCCGCCTGTGTGGTCGAGTGGTCAACGATGTTGGCTTCGACTACGGAGGGCCCGGGTTCAAATCCTGGTACGGACAGTTTTATAAATCGATTTTTCAATCGATTTATGAATTTATGTTCAAAGACATGGATGTATATGATGTCTTGAATTCCCCCCTCTCACCTATTCTATCCTATGAACGGGGCGTATCGAGAGTGATTAGCTTACCACTAATCCTGTCTTAGCCCTATCCTTCTATCCCTACTCTCTTTGGAAAAAGAGAGGTTGAGCAACTGAGTGACAAGCAGTTCTCGTAGAAACACTTTTGTTGAGATAAGTTCCATTAGGAGTCCATATGCGACATGGTAAAAAAATGTTGGTGGGTGGTCGGTATGGAAATTTTACCATGTAAAATAAGCAAAAGTGGGCGGTAGGCCTAAAAAGGTTGACGACCCCTGCTCCATGCTCCACATTGGGAGCGGACATGATTTAAAAAAAAAAAAAAAAATCACAAGAAAAATTGTTGATATCCCTTCCTTTACTATGCAAAAAAGCACAAGCTCCTGAGCTGTGTATTCATTACACATCAGGCAAACGGGAGTGAATCATGACAATTATATAACACTACTACAACAGTACTACATATAATTGTCATGATTCACTCCCGTTTGCCTGATGTGTAACGACTACACAGCTCAGGAGCTTGTGCTTTTTTTGCATAGTAAGGGAAGGGTTAAAATCACAAAATCACGAAAGTATATCAAATAATTATTGCGATCTGATTCCAAACGAAAATAGCGGAAGACTGAATATTATCCAAATAGTTTGCTTGGGGGTTTATCTTAGGGGTGGGATTATCGAAAACCAATACATGTGAATTCCTTTCGAGTGTTCAAAACCAAGCGATAATATATCTTAAACGATATGTTAAAAATTTGAAATGTGAAACACATGTATGCGCTTGGTCATCTCAATGTAAAAAAAAATATAGAGCTGTATTGAGAGATAAATACTTTGATACTTTGAAAATGTTTGAAAATAAGATTATGTTTACTACCATTATTTATCAATCTATTTGCATTAATTTATATGTGTATATAATACATCTAGGACGCCATCTGAACCGCTGACAAAATCTTTATACATTTTAGAAAAAATACATTTTATTAATAATTTTGCAAAATTTTGAACACTACTATATCTAATTCAGGCCTGGAATTTTTGATAGAACATCTGTTTGTGGAGCATAATTCACGATGTTTCTCAGAAGAACATGAAAAGGAAAAATAAGAATTTTACGCAATTCGATTTTGTTCGTAATATTTGCATTTATTTCAAGCATTTTTTTTTCGCTAAAAACGAATATTTTGTTATACACCGATGAAAAATGATTGACAAATATATTTGAGTTATCTATAAACCAAATTTTAATTGAAATTAGATACGCGGTGTAGAAAAAATTGTATGAAACCGCGCGATGGCCGATGTAACCGGCGATACTCTATATGGATCTATAGAGTGCCGCCGCATACGTGCGGCGATACTCATCAAAGGGTTAAAAAAACTTATGTTGAGATGCTTCCATTAAGAAGCCATATGCTCTACATTGGGAATGGTTATGGATGAGTAAAAAGCTAGACACGTTCCAGGACCTTTTTTTTCCAAAAAAAGCACTGCTTATATTACATATCGACTGTGGGAAGGAAAAAGGACGTAACCCACAGTTTTTTCAAAATATCTTTTTTTCGATAATCACAATGTATACACTTGATACACGTTTTATCAAAAGGATGTAAGCTGCAAATGCCGAATTAGTATCGAAATTTAACTTTTAAATTTGAAAAAAAGTTGGACCTGTCAAAATTAAAAACAGTATAATAGAATTTAAAAAATGTTATTATTTAACAATTTATTAAATTATTATTAGATTATGTCAATGAAACACCAGTTTACAAGTCTTCGTGCGTTTCAAGTATGTGTATATTAAATAATTTGCCTATGGCCCAAAATCATCACAATAGGTTTTTTGCGCTTCCTGTAAAATTTGGTATGTGTGGGTTACGTCCCTTTTCCTTTCCACAGTCGATATATATATTTATGTTCAAAAGTCAAATGGAAATTGAAGAGTCCAATACCCTCGAAATGAGATTCTTCTTTTAGAATAAATTTATCTAATGTGTTCTTTGTTTATTTATGGTGATTGAAATGCATCATTTCGCCCCTGCCTCAAGATTGAATGAATAAAATAAGAATAATTGAATAATAATTTACACATTTAAATTGCACAATGAATTCAATAAACATTCAAACTATTATAGTTTCAGATTTTACCAAATCATACTCAATGAAAAACAAGATTAACAATGGAATTATGCATCGAAATGCATTATGTGTACTATCTGTTGTTTATATCAGATTGACGCATATTTCAAGATTCACTGACAGTCTGACTGTAACAGGTTTGTGGAGACTATTGAAAATATTAGCTTACATAGTATATTATATTAATTTAAATTCAATTGCCATGTATATCTAGACTTCTTTCTCATACTACAGAGGATTCTTTATTACAACCACAAATTGAGACTGGTGCGAAAATAAAGAAGCAGCTTTATATAAAAGAGTAAAGAAGTTCAACATTTTTTTTTTTTTTTGAACCATGTTCTCCATCTTTATGGAGTTTATCTCAACAGAGGTCTTTCTGCGCGAACTGCTTGTTGCTCATCAGGTCAATCTCCCTTTTTATAAAGAGAGTAGAGACGAAAAGATATAATAACTCTCACTATTCCCTGTTTTTAGCATTGGATGAGCTGGAGCAAATATCACAGATATCGACGCCTGCAAATCTAAATCCCAATACAAATCGGGATTTGGAAACGTGACCACTCCAACTGAATCCAATGGCCTTGACAACTCGATCGGGCACCCGGTTCAATATGATTATTGCCAAAAAACGAAAGCTCAAAGCTTTACTGTTGTCACGACAGTAGCTGATTTATGTAATGAGTTAAGATTATCACAAGTCAAGACGTATTGTATAAAAATTTCCTCAAATATTTTTACAATAATACTTTTACAAATTTCAAGTGAAATTTTACAATGGTGTTAATAATGTAATTTTTTTTTTCAATGACACATGATTTGTCTTTCGCTTATTCCACATTTTTGACAACTAATTGAACCAATTATGTGTGTGATGAGCGGAGCCAGTCCTGATCTTAATAAATATGTGAAATTCGTAAAAATCGAATTGTGTGTACGTGTGTTTTTTTTAATACAATGTCTCTCCACTAAAAATTGTTAGTGAACTCCTTCAAATGAGTTTTATAATTTCTTTGATGTAGAATGAAAAGTTTTTCTTTTAAATAATTTATAAGTGGCTACTTGATGCTATTATGTGAATGGTGCTTTTTTTCTGAAACCCAATTAAAAACACAAAAACACGGAGAAAATTGTCGAAAAACAACTTAATAGAAATTTTATGGCCTCCGTTAAATTAATGAAGGAGGGTGAAAGTTTTGTGTAAACAGCTATGTAAAGGTGTTACCGTGCATATCCATTAAAATCCAAGTAACAAATGAAAAATAAAAAGTTTTCCAATTTGCTCTCAAAATGAAGAAGACATAGAAAATATACAAGGGTTTGTAAAAAGAAAAACAGCATTTTTATTTTATGTGGCTGCAGAAAAATAAAGAATGTACACTTTTCAATAGTATTTCTGTGATTTTTTTCCATATTCTGTTATATTCCCTGTGGAGTGCACTAATCACATTAAAAAGGAATGATCTCGAAAAAGTTCCTCAGCTTATATAAACAAAGTTAAAATAATACATAATAGTTTAGAATTATTTTCATTATGTTTGTTTATGTTTAAACCATGTCCGCTCCCAATGTGGAGCATATGGACTCCTAATGGAGTTTATCTCAACAGAAGTGTTTCTACGAGAATTGCTTGTTACTCAGTTGCTCAACCTCTCTTTTTCCAAAGAGAGTAGGGATAGAAGGATAGGGCTAAGACAGGATTAGTGGTAAGCTAATCGCTCTCGATACGCCCCGTTCATAGGATAGGATGGGTGAGAGGGGGAATTTCAAGACATCACATACATCCATGCCTTTGAACAAAAATTCATAAATCGATTGAAAAATCGATTTATAAAACTGTCCGTACCGAGATTTGAACCCGGGCCCTCCGTAGCCGAAGCCAACAACGTTGACCACTCAACCACACAGACGCAAAAAAAGGCACATTATGTACACTTCCATAAAATTCTTGGTCGAACACGACCCGGGTTTCACCTCTTGGCATCTTCCGGTACTACTCAGAGTAAGATGCCGAGAGGCGAAACCCGGGTCGTGTTCGACCAAGAATTTAAATAATTCTAAATTAACGTTGAATTTCCATCAAGCACCTTCAGTCGAAATTTTAAATTAAAATACATAATAGCTTACATAATTTTGTATTTCTAAGGTTACATATAAAAGAAAATGTAAAATATTTTTTTGACTAAGAATTCAAAATGGGGATGTTATACAATCTATGCATTTCATTTAATTACTTTACAAGTATGCAAACTTTTTTTTTAATATACCTATGTCTGATATTATATTTTCATTATGTCACATTTTACTAAAGAATAAACTTGTCAATTACAGGCGCTGAGACACTCCATCCCACAGACAAGTTATGCATTGACATAGTATACAATTTCAACTGCTCTTTTTATATAATGTGTTTAAATATGGCCTGCCCAGTAGACAAGTGGTCAATGAATGCTCTTGAGCATTTTACCAAATTGGATTTAATGAACGATTTTTTGATTTCTCATTAAACTATTATTTATTCATCTCATTTTACTTCAAAGATCGGCAATTAGGTGTGGGACACATAAAATAGATTGCACAATACTTTCTTTACATGATATCCATTAGGGATTCTGAAGTCTCGTCTTCATGTCCCGAGACACGAGACATAAAATTTTAATTTCCTCTAAATTTTACTAAAAGTTACTGTAGTATTTTTTATAAAAAAAATGAACGAATATTTCTATCCATGAAGTACAGTAGCATTCTTTAAATTACACATTTTTTAACAAAATAATAAAAACTGTTTTGAAATTATGTTTCGATTATAAACACATAATAATAATATATATCTAAAATAAATACTTTCAGTTTATCTATTTTATGAAACTCATTCATTTTTTTCTAAGCTTCGAGTAGAAATTTATTCATTTTAAGGATTAAAAGAAGCTGTTATAATTAAGTAATGTAGTTAAATTAATAAAATAATATAGTTCACTAGATATCAAAATTTTCTTAAAAAAAGTTTTAAAGATTTATCTGTTTAACCCTTCCCTTACTATGCAAAAAAAGCACAAGCTCCTGAGCTGTGTAGTCGTTACATATCAGGCAAACGGGAGTGAATCATGACAATTATATAACACTACTACAGCAGTACTACATATAATTGTCATGATTCACTCCCGTTTTCCTGATGTGTAACGACTACACAGCTCAAGAGCTTGTGCTTTTTTTGCATAGTAAAGGAAGGGTTAATCTAGCACCGCCAAGGTAATTATTACAAAATGAGCTAAAAAACACTCATTACTAGAATGATGCATATTGATTTTTATTGCAGATTGCTTATTCTATGTTTTATACCTTGGCCTATGGACCACAAGGACCTATCTATAAAAACATAATTTTGTAATAAATGTAAAAAGATTTTAATGCTATGATACTTTTGTTATTTAACATAAATATTATGTCATTACCAAAATGGATATTTTTTTAATCAAGCCAATTTTTATAGTAATAAGAATGAATAATTGGTAATATATCTTTTTTTTCTAATACTATAAACTATATATTTGAAGGTAACTGTCCAACTGTATCTTATACACAGTTATATGTAAGAGTTAGACCCTTTTGTCACTATGATCCATTATCTAAACATGTATTTAAACAGTTAGGCCATTTGATTTTAAGCCTCATATTCAATGAAATTAAAATTTTGTAAATAATATAGTAATGGTATCATAACAAAAGAAAAAAATAATACTAAACAGTAAGCCAACAGATTTCAAATAATATATATAAATATTACACTTTGAAAATATTTATTATTGAAATAAACTAAATTAAGGTATGACATTTAACAATTACACTTAAATCAAACTTACCAATTATGCTGTGATAACAAATCAGACACCTTCCACAGATCAAGTCTCAGAAGATACTACACCTGATTGAGACAAACACAATTTATCAGCCTCTGTGTATGTATATAACATTTTTTAAATTTTGTATACAAAATACAACTCTACAGGTAAAGCACCCCTCCACTAACACAACCTTAGAATACCTAGCATAATCGCCTTACAACACATACAAATATAATAACATTCAATCATAATAAATGCAACAGTATGTATGAAAACATGTCCATGTATTAATTGCATAACTGGCTTGAGTTATTGATTAAATTATGACAGAAGTATTCAAGCATTGCTCAAAATAGCTATTATATAATTTTTATCATCATCAGCCTTCTTTTATGTTTTGAAAATTTTAATGTGATATTTGATGAATGTATTTTTATTTTTAAAGCTCAAAGTGCAGTTTTAACCAGGACTATGGAGTCGTAAAATTTTTTTTTATTGATAAAATGTTCATTTTCGTAAATTTTATTTAAAAATACGCTATAGTATAAGACACAGGTTTTTTTTCTATTATGTTCTGGGCTGTGGAGTCAGAGTCGCGGAGTCGTGAAAAATGTGCGTCAAGATTTTTTTTTGAAAAATATATTTAATGATGTGTATTCAAACAAAATTGTCCAAAGTGTTGACATTTCATGCTTGGCTGACTAAAGATGATCTGACGGTATACATATACATACATATATATATATACTCGAGCAGTTCGAGGTTACAGAATCAACCACCAGTGTCACCTGTAATGCCTATGAATGAGAACTAATACCACCACAAAAACCAAAGACCACGCACCCGTCTACGCCCAGGTAAATCCAGGACGCTACGAGGGAAAAGCATCATCAAAATACACCAGATGAAAGGGAAATTGGAGCTCGGCTCCACCAGCCCCAGAATTTGATGTATAGATATCAATCAATCAATGTTAATGAAGATAAGAAACAAGAATTTACAGATTTTCATATAATTTAATAAAATACAACAACTTTTATGAAATTTTGATTACATAAAAAAATAATTTCTCACCTTACAAGAATATATTACATTTTTAAGAAGAAGACCAATGTTTTGTTGTCAACACAAATCTTTGGTCACAAATTAATAATATAAATCAACCTTGTAGAAAATATAATAATTACAAGGAAAATACATAAATTTATGGCTATTTATGTATAGTGATTTAAGGTAAATTTCATTGAATTGTGTAAGAAATAAAAAAGCATGATTGCACACAAATTATTGAAACTGGTGGTTTGGAGCCGGAAAATTCTAAGGATGAAATAAACCGGGAAATTTGGGCGGGAATAAGCCATGTAGTATGGCTAACAGAGCGCCTAACTATTTTAGTGTTCACACCCATAAGAGCACTAGTTCTCCCTGTACGTGTGTGTTTTTATGACAGTGTTGTATCAGAGCACTCCCACCACGTCTATTTTTAAATGTATGTAGCATCATTTAGATCCATTGCGCCATTAAGTCGATCATTCTTTATAATAACACCCATTTGACAGATGTATTATTTGATAGGAAGTTATGTAAAGCGGTAAAATTCCCGTTTTTTGCGGGCTTATGCCGGAAACATTGGATAGGAATAAATTCTTTGGGAAAATTGTTTCTTTTTTAAATTATATGTATTTTTCAGCATTTGGCTACACTTATTTAAAAAACGAGACTTGTATTACATATTTTATATACATATTAGATGTGAATATTATGAATTAGATCTGTTAATGTAAAGTCTATCTAAAAATTTCTTTAACATTTACTGACCGTTAATCGAATGCGATACTGACCAAATAATTAGTAAACAATTTTAAGTAAGCTTATGTTTTTAAACATTTGCCGTCATATTTCAAATATGCTCTATGGTTTGTTTTAAGAAAGGCTTAAATATCATCTTTGGCAAGATATATTATTTTTTATTAGTAATAAATAAATCACATACTTACTCCCAAAATATATTATTATGTTACATGACCAAGCTATTATTGCCAAATAGTATATTTTTTTGTTTTGCATATAATCTTATATATTATAAAACAAAAATCTTGTGTATCATTTGGTTTATAGTTACCCCGTTTTCAAATGTTCATTTTCGAATAAATTTAAATGTATATATATGCTTTAGATACAGCAGGGTTTCCCAAACTTATTGTGCAATGGAACACTTCGCAAATCTGGTAATGTTACCGGAACACAGTTTATTTTTTTATTTTATTTTTTTTAAACCATGTCCGCTCCCAATGTGGAGCATATGGACTCCTAATGGAGTTTATCTCAACAGAAATGTTTCTACGAGAACTGCTTGTTACTCAGTTGCTCAACCTCTCTTTTTCCAAAGAGAGTAGGGATAGAAGGATTGGGCTAGGACAGGATTAGTGGTAAGCTAATCGCTGTCGATACGCCCCGTTCATAGGATAGGAAAGGTGAGAGGGGGGAATTCAAGACATCACATACATCCATGCCTTTGAACAGAAATTTATAAATCGATTGAAAAATCAATTTATAAAACTGTCCGTACCGGGATTTGAACCCGGGCCCTCTGTAGCCGAAGCCAACACCGTTGACCACTCGACCACACAGGCGACGATTTATTTTTTAGGTCGGGTAATACTTAATATTGAAAAAATGTATGTTATGAAATTATTTATTATTTATTGATAAATAATTTTTAAACATTAAAACTCTCCGCCTGTGCTTAGATACTTGACGTTTTAAGCATCAGTGGAGATTTAGCATCACTCGATTTTCCATATGAAGTAGAAACAGTGTTCCACAACAGTGTTCCACGGAACATAGTTTGGGAAACCCTTGATACAGCATGCTACTCTTTGTGTCCCCGAAAGTTTACTTAATCCTGCACAAACTAATTCAATTATCTTGAAACCTTAATTGTACATACAAAGCATAAAAAAACCTTACTTTGAAATTAGTAAACCGATAATTACTGCATTTTACAAAATACTTTTACGAAAATTCATTGCCATATTTAAAATTTGCTCTATGGTTTGTCCTAAGAAGTTCCATCTTATCTCTGGTTCCATATGACATGTAATGTTATCTCTGATGTAATGTTGACTTTCACACTGATATTATATTCGTATTCTACGTAAATTATCGGGTACACTGATTCCTATGTATAATAATTTGGCATTTTCCTATTTGTAATTATATTACCTGCATAACTACATTGTTATTGGCGGCATTTAGTTAATTTGCAAGTAGAAAACAAGTAGCATGTAGTAAAGCACACTCACAAGTATGTTTACTATAAATGTTTGACGTTTATACTTTATCTTCTCAATTCAAATAAACTAAATATAACAACAAATGAATGCTTAATATTTTATAAGGTAAAAGTGTGTTATAACTTATAACTAGTCATGGATTATTTCGGCGAAAAACTTCACAAACTAAGCTAAAAACAACTCCACGATTTACAATGTTTTATTGAAGCTTTGATAATCGCGTTAAATCACAGATTAATACGAAGAACACTGATAAATTATGCGAAATACGAAATATTTTTCACTACTTTGCCTCCATTATTCATTATGTGTGTATATTAATGTGTGATTTTAACGCGATTATCAAGCCCTCAAAAAATAATTTTAAATCGTGGCGTTGTTTTTGGCTTAGTTTGTGAAGTTTTTCGCCGAAATAATCCATGACTAGCTTTAACACACTTTTACCAAAATAATTTTAAATCGTGGCGTTGTTTTTAGCTTAGTTTGTGAAGTTTTTCGGCGAAATAATCCATGATTAGCTTTAACACATTTTAACCGAAGATTTCAAAAAACAAAAACAAAAACAGACATCATTTGACAAGTTTATTAAAGTGCTACTGTATACTGAAAACGGACCCCACGATCAGAGTTGGTATAAACTGTTAGAATGTTTTGATTGATAGCAACTTTTCTCTTAAACAATAAAAACCTTTCGCTCTTCTTAAAGATTTACTATGGGCAGTAGCGGATTAAGCACATGGGAGGTCCCAGGCGCCATTAAATTTGCCGTTTTTCAGAAAACTCCAACTACAACAATAAAAAATATATAGAATCTGAACAAAAAGTATATGGGTTACATTATATAAGCTATTTTTGAGTTAAGGGTTAAGCCAATATTATACATTAGCTTTATTATATTTCTGCAGTCAATAGCTTGTGCACAACTCTGAAAATATAATGTCACTATTTATAGTAGATCTAAATGTCTATATGCCTTCTAATTTTTGCATTTCTGTTTCAGGGTATTGATTGGACTTCTTCAACTGCTCATCATTGCTGAATTCATCAGCCAAGAAGTTTTCCATATTAATTGTATACAAATAATAATATCTGTAAACGTTGGTACAAAATAAGTGTGAAGCCTGTCGCAACAAAAAGTTATAATTATTTAATTTTATATAATCACTCCATATACCTTTTTGATTGATGAGTAAAGTTTCATCTAGATTTTATTTAACATGATAGTCTTTTGGAAAAATTGAGCCCCAGAGCGCAAATCTACAGACACATCAGGACTGCTTGAATGCCTCACAGAGCCGATCTGTCTGTGAATGCTTTTGAAAACAATATGACCTTTGAGATAACATCTCTAATATGTCATGTTTTTCACATAATCTGTAAGGATTTTTACAGGCACAATAGATCATCAGTCTGGAACTTAAGGGAGTATTCTAGTCTAGAAATTTGAAAAAATCGAATATTTCTTTTTTATATATTTTTAAAGATTAGACATTCAAGAGTATGTCCTCAAAGGGACTGTTCTGTTCTATGACTGGTGCCGTGAATTTTTTAAAATATTTTTACTTTATAAAAAGTAAGTACAAATGTTCAGGACAAATTATAATACAGAATGGACTAAGTGGGCAAATCAGTAAATTCCTAGGAAAAACTATTAGTAACACAAGTTTTACCATGAGATAACCAATGTTTTGTCTTGGGGCGCCGCAAAAAAAACTGATATTTTAAGGGTGCCGGAAACCGAAAAACTCTGGGAACCCCTGGATTACCCCATAAAACCTTTCTTATACTCTAAAGTAGCCATACCCTTTTTTTTCCTTCAGACCGCATTCCAATTTTTGCTTCTCTTCGTGGGCCACAACATATTTATAGTACATAAACTGTAACTATAACGCATACTATACTGCATACATACCGACTGTGGAAAGGAAAAAAGACGTAACCCACAGTTTTTTCAAAACAGCATTTTTTCGATAATCACAATGTATCAAACTTGATACACGTTCTATCTAAAGGATGCAAGCTGCAAATGCCAAATTAGTATCTAAATTTAGCTTTTAAGATTGAAAAAGATGACTTTTTAAAAAATTAGAACCAAGAAAAAAGACTGAAATAAAGGTTTTTCCTAGACACATCTTTAATTAATATTAGATTATGTCAATTAAACACCAGTTTAGAAGTCTCCGTGCACTTCAAGGTTGTGTATAATTCATAATGTGCATATGTCACAAAATCATCAAAACACGTTTTTAGCGCCTCCTGTAAAATTTGATGTGTGGGTCATGTCCTTTTTCCTTTCCACAGTCGATATGTATGTATACATTTATGTATTCATGTATTTTTCAAAGTAAAAAATAACAATGAACAACAAATAAAAAATACGTAAAAAGTAAACAAATATACCAATGTATCCAAAATCTTAAAAATGAATGTAAATGTGTCAAACTTTTAACTATCTTCGTCATTTAATATTTGGTGACTGTAATTATTTTGGGCAGCAAATAAGAGCTGATTGGGCCGCAGGTTGAGTATGGCTGCTCTAAACCTACATAATGTATTTTTAACTGAAGGTCAAAGTAACGTATTTTGTTGAAATCCTTTCGTTCTAGTATTTAGTTCCGGTTAGTTTCGAGTCAATCTTCAAGCAACGCAGACGTGCGTGTTTTGTGAATATTTTGAGTGAATATTGTAATTTCTGTGTAAAATGGATAGAAAAAGTTCAAAATATAGTGCTAAGCGTCCATGTAGACAGAAGAAAAGAAAATTTAGAGGTAATCAAAATACTGTAGCCGCTGTCAAACGGGAAATTGAACACTCTGAAATCCAAGCTTCGGATGCTTCAAAGGAAGCCAGAATTGTTTATCTACCCGAAAAAACTTCAGAGAATGAACATTTTGAAATGGAGGAAGATCCATTGTATGTAGCAGGAATCGCCGATTAAAAATATGTAAGAATACATTATATGAGTAATACTGCCTGAAACTTTACTCAAAACTTTAAACGCGTTTTTCCTGAAACTACTTTTTTCGAGCTGGCGTGCATAATATCTCAAGTTTTACTATCGATTTATTTGAAATTTCGTGAGAACCTTCTCTATACATCCCTCAGTCAAATTTTAATTTTTACTAGTTTTAAAAAATTTGAAACGTGTTTTTTTTTAAACGGCTGCCATTTTGTGAAAAAGATTTTTATGACTTCTCCGAGGTAGGGGTGATAGCGACATCTTTACTGATTAAGAATCCGCTAGATTTTTTTGTTTTAAATGACCAGAAGAGTTGGAATCATGTACGCCAAGACATCCTTTTTTTAGAACCCCCCCCTTTACCAGCCGATAACTTCGAGTTTTAAAGTTTTAAATTATGTATTCTTAAAATATAAATGACTGAATGAGAAAAAAATGTATTGAAAAAATATTCTTTATTTTTTTCAGGGCTGTGGAGTCGGAGTCGCGGAGTCGTGGTATTTTGGCCAAAGTCGGAGTCGTGAAAAATGAGCGGCTCGATTTTTTTTTGAGAAATATATTTAATGATGTGCACTCAAACAAAATATTCCAAAGTGTTTCATGCTTGGCTGACTTAACAGCTTTACGACCGCTGGACGCATATTTAAGTCTTTGAAAACTAAAGGTTGCTGGCCGGCGGATATATGCGTATAGGCGAAGTATCTGGAAGCTAAGAAAATTAAATTTGGTAAAGATATCTCAATTGGTTTACAAATTATAGTGAATTTAGTAAAATTATTTTTTTTTTGCGAACTTTTCACAAAATTGCACGGCCGCCAGGTGAAATTCTATAAAAAAACGTGCGGTCGTTAAGCTGTTAAGATGATGTAATGGTATACATATTATATATAAGTTAAAATGAAATTATTTGAAAAAAATCCTCAGTCGTAGTCGTTAATTATTTTAAAACTGGAGTCGTAGGTATTTTCTGGAGTCGGAGTATTTTAAAGTCACACGTAGGTAAGATATGTGATGACTCATTACACTTTTCAATAATGTGCCCTTTCAAACTACACTTGTAAAAGCATGTTAAAACAATACTCTTCCTCATATAATAAATACAAACATTTAAATATAATAAATTTCTAAAGACTACATGTTAATAATTAGATGCTTAGTGATCACCTGCGGGTTTAATTAACCACATACGGGTTTAATTATTTCAACGACTACTGTAATAAAAGATCTATTTTAAAACATTAATGGTTTGATGTTTTTCTTGCAGACCTTTAGAAATTGATTGAACAATTTTCTCCACAACTGTCCTTTTTATCTTAAATTTCAGTCCATTTTGTGTTTCCTGGCAAAGCATTAGTGTATTTATTTAATACAAATCATAATTGTAATAAATGTTTATTGTGAGAAATAGTAATCATGATTTATATACGTAAAATAGGTAGAGTATAATTTGAAAGAATTGTTAATGATGAATTTCATTCATCATCAATTTAGTGTTTCATTTGTCATTACATTATGGATATCATTGTTATTTTATGGTCGTCGTGACACACGTTTTGGTCCTTTATAGCTATACAACATATTTGCAATAGAGCAGCCTCATAATGTAAATGATTGTATTTGTTATTAGTTCTTACCGATACAAATAACACATTGTTGTAAGTGTGTCCTGCGTCTTTCAAGACTTGCTGTGATCTCCATTGAGTAAAATTTAATTTCTATTAATATTATCTTAACATTTTTGAGGGAAACATCGACTCACCGAATCTCGCTAAAATGATCCAATATATTTTATTTCTGCCAGGAACATTCGTATCTTTGAAGTGTGTTTTCTTGATAATGAAACACATTTGATCGGATGACCGAAACCCCATGCTGGAGTCTACCTTACGAGCGTTTCTGTACTGCTAATTAAACTTTCTTATAACAATTATTGAAAAAAGTTCACTCCAACGAGAAGAACGACTGTACAATAAGTAAATAAAATAATTTAAACTTCTGTTCTAACTTAGAGATTTATAGGTACTTTTAATAAACAATTTTTGGTAGTTTTTGTTTCTTTTTGCCCCAGCTTTTTAGCTCCTGCTCCTGTCCCGGGCTTAAAGCTTTATGATTATGGTAACCCTAAATGTAAGTAAGTAATATGATAAATTATAAAAGTGATAGTCAATAAATATGATAAAATAGAAAAACCTTTGGTCGCAGGGGAGATATTTTTGAGAAGAAAAGAATATTTTGATCATTATATTAAATTACCACCTACAAAATGTGATACATTTCAGCCATTGTCAACTTATTAGATTGCCATTTTTTGTTTTTGTTGAGAAGGTTTTTTTGATAATTGCAACACATTGTTACAAGCTTCTATCACTACATAAAGAGTGGGAATGTGACAATACCAATGCAAACATTTTGTGATTTGCATGCGCCAACAAAGCGGAATCTGAAATTGAATCCGTGACACTTGCGCTGTCTGCACTCACCAGTCGGTTCATATTTGGCTAAGCGCTCGGCTGGTTTAGAGGCTTATATGAATTTTTAAAGCAATCGCCCGCTGTGGCCTAGTTTGTGAGATCTTACTTTACCGACCAGGTGGGTCTGGGTTCGATTCCCGGTAAGGTCAATGTTAAATTTAGATAGGTTTTATAAAAATAATCCACTGTGCCATTTGTATTTGACTCCTTCGTTCCAAGAGCTTGACGACCCCTTAAGACCAAAGAAGAAGACGATAATTTATTTTTTCAATAAAATAAAATTTTTAACTGAAAAAGACTTGATTTTTTAAATCAATTTACAGATTTCTGCTAACAGACATGGATCTCTGTGATGTATAATATTACTTACAACTCTACAGGTATTTTCGTATGAAAAGTGTTGCAAAATCGGTGGGAAAATTGCCAATCACCATTTTTTTCTATCTGATTTTTAGAACTACAGTCAAACTTGGTTATTACGATCACGGAAATAGCGAGATCTCGGATGTAATGTGGAAACGTTCATTGACATTTTAGTTTATGGCTGTCATACATTTATTCACTTTTATAATGAGCTACTTCTTGGGCATACCGAGCAAAAATTTCATCAATGAGAATGAAAACAATGAAACAAGCATACATTTTATAAGAAATTGAAAGGATTGACAGAAAAATGTAATATGTGTGTAAATAAATTCTAATAGTGTATTTTTGTTTGAATTGCGACTTTTTGTGACCGCTCCAGATACTTCATGTCTTCATGTGATGGGTATGTTTGTAAGCATTTAAAAATACCTATTCTCTGATATAACGAGTAATGCTTATGCGAGCAAATTCCCATCCTCCTCATAACCAAGTTCGACCATATTAATTTTCAGTATCATCAAATTATAACTAATTTCGTTAAGAGGCTAAGTAGAGGAGAGGTTAATTCTAGTGTAGAGGCACAAATTTTGAGTGTTTTTTCGAGCTCTGTAAAAAATAAACAAAGAATTTTTTTTTAACGTCCATTATTTTACCATGCGTTTATTTATATTTAAAAAATTTAAAAAAATAAATAAATTCAAAACTCGAAAAGTTATCGGCTGGTAAAGGGAGGGGTCCAAAAAAAAGATGATGTCCTCACGTACACGATTCCAACCTTTCCGATCATTTGAAAAAAAAAATTTAACGGATTCTTAATTTATAAAGATGCCGCTAGAGCCCCTACCTCGCAGAAGTAAAAAAAGATTTTTTTTCAGAAAATGGCAGCCGTTTGAAAAAAAAAATGGAATTTCTACGTTTTTTTTAACAGCTTCAAATTTTTTAAAAATAGTAAAAATTGAAATTTTCACTTAAATTGCTACGGGCTCTAGAAAAATGTATATAGAAGGTTCACACAAAATTTCAAATAAATCGGTTTGGTATAACTTGAGATATTATGTACGTCAGCTTGAAAAAAGTAGTTTCGAGAAAAACGCGTTTAAAGTTTTGAGTTTCGATCTGTTCTGGTCGGACCAGTTTAGTTGTGCGTCACCAAAATCGCTGTAACTTAGTAAATAATTGAATTTTTGAAAAATCCCTTTGAGGACATACTCTCAAATAATACCTTAGAAAATAAATAAACTTTACAAATACTTTAGAAAAATATATGAAAAAAAGAATCGACATTTCCGAATTTCTACACCAGAATACTGCCTTAAATAAACTCCATAAGTGTGAAAAACATACTAAAACATAATAAAAACACGCCAAAAGTTTTATTAAATGCATTTTTTAACATTATTCCCAAAGAATTAATTGTTTTCGTGACAAAAAAAGCACATCCTGGTTCGCAGAATAGAAAAAATCGTTAAAAAAATGGACAAAAGATGCCACTATAAAAAATAATTATTTAGGAAAATATTTTCCTTGAAAATTAATGAATAAAATATAATACAAGGGCGACATAATATACCTATGTATTGTTGTTAGCTTCAAAATTATTTAATATCATATGATATGGAACTGTGAATACAATTAACAGATTAAATATATATCGAAAATTAAGTGTTCCTCGGCCAACGTGGTTTTCCACTTACGCTGAAACCTCCGGAACGCGTAAGTTTAAGACCTACTGTAATATGTCATATTTTAAATCTTAAATACCTTTACAAATACCCAAAAAATATGCTCCAATAGTTTTTTGCGATTTTTTCATAACCCGATTTTCGTATACTCATATACTCTTATCAGTTAAAAATGTCGATCTTTATCGTGATTATATAAAATAAAATGCCTTTATTATTAACAGTGAACACTTTTACAATGCTCTCGTATTTTTTTAAAAATAAAGTCGACACAATAAAAAATATGCAAATTTAAAGCGTTTTAAAAAAAGTATTTGACGTTTACTATATATATTATCATTTGACAGATTAATATCTATTCCATGGATATGATATTGTATTACTCAACATCAGGAATAAGAGAAAATGTCTCCAAAACTATCATAAATAGTATCTAGTATCTGTAGTAGTTGAATGGTATCTTCAACTTTAATTGCAAGATAAAAGAATTGATATAATACATACCTGAATTTGGATTATTAAATGAGCGTTAGGAACCCCTGTATAACATATAATATAAATCACTTTTAGGGTGTTCACTGTCAATACTCGGTGGAAAGGCATTATATTAATAAAAACACAAAAATCCTTTGTACTTCATTCCACTTTATTTAATATGTCAGGACCGGTTTCGCTCATTGCGAGCATTGTCAATTGATAAGAAATATAATTTAACAATGCTATTTATACAAAATTGAAAAGTTATACACAACAATTGGCATTGAAAAGAAATTGCCAATTACATTAAAGTGATTCTAAAATAACACAAAATTAAAATGTTCAACACATCTAACATATAATTAAAAAGTCATCCCAGATTAATAAATTCAGAATGGCGATTGAAAGTAATTACAAACATAATTAAAATTTGGGAAATTTTTGACAAAGTGATAAAATGCTACATTAATAAAGTGAATATGCTTAATGATATGAATATGCTTAATGATAGTTTTATGTTTTCCCCGCTTCCAAGTAGTTGGTGTGTTCATCACTTAAACAAAATCGACAGCCAGGAAGATTCTGAAAAACAAATTTTTCAAAGACCATATCAATTCTAACAAAAGAAATCTATATATTTTTTTTAATTTATATAAAAGAATAGTTAACAAGGGCTAATGCAATGGATAAAGTAAAGTAAGTCAGATTTTTGTGTTTTTATTAATATATAATATAAAGCTCCAGAGCTTTGATTTTTTTTCTATTTAACCTCTTCCGGTCACGCCCGACTATACTCAGGCATTGAATGTCGTCAAAACGGACACACGATATAACACGGGAAAACTCCATTAAAAAAAAACAATGAACTCTTTCACTAAATATGCATGTTTAATAAATATAACACTTGTGTTTGATATTCGAGCATAATAAAAAATATGTGATCCTTTTTGATACATTTGTATAACTCTTGCAGCTCTTGGTATTGGGGTCGCATTTCTTGAGCTTAGAAACGGAAAAGATAAATCAATTGAACCGGTAAGTGGTTAACACAGAAGTTTAATACAAACAATGATAATATTACTGATTACACTCAGGGCCGGCGCCACCATACAGGCGAAATAGGCAACCGCCTAGGGCGCAAGCCATTAAGGGGTGCATAAATAGAGTATTGAAATTATTTTATATTCTAATAATATATAATAGTACGTTATATTTTATTTTGATGTTTGTATTTGTTTGTTGTAATTATGTATCGTATTACGTATGATGCGAAAAAGAGAGGTTGAGTGATTCAGTAACAAACAGTTCACGTAAAAAAACTTCTGTTGGCATACTCTATTGGGAAACTATATGCGCCACATTGAGAGCGGACTAATTTATAAAAAAAAAATGTGTAATGATTTCGAATTGTTTCGAAAAAAATGGGACGATTAGCTAACAATGGGGCGCGCCAATAACCTTTGCCTAGGGCGCCAAACAACCTCACACCGGCACTGATTACACTAACACTATGAAGTAAAAATGAATTACGTGTGTATTTTGTTTTGCTACGTGTGTTAATTTCCGTCGGCTGTAAAATTATATCACCAATAATTTATTTAATTTCATAAAATATATATTTTTAGCGTAAGGGTTGTGACAATTAGTGATCAATATTGTCCGGGTAAACAGACATAAATTTCGTAAACATAAAATATTATCTTGTTGTGCGATTGTTGTCATACTTAAAAAAGGATATTAAAATACAATGGACAGCTGTAGAGGATTTATTATTGGGATTGTGTTTTTGTAGATAATATTTATTTTTAAGGCCACATTTTTTTCGAGATTTCTCATATCGTTTTCAATACTTATCATTATATCAGTAAAGTATATTAATTAATGACCAATCAAAAATAAGAAAACGATGTATTGAGAAAAGCTCAAAGAATTATTACATTACATTTTATCGTTTGATATTATTGTTGAGATTCATAAAATGAAATTCCATTTTAAATAAAGTCCTTAAACATTTAAAGTAACATAAAACCAATTATGTTTTACTCTTTGTAAATAAAACTAGGGTGACCATTAAATAATTTTCAGGATATAAAATGAACTTTTTACTCAGAACAAATTCAATTGTATGTTTCCAAGGAATATTAAAAATGCTTACGAAATTCTTATGGAACATTTTTTTATAATAAGAATAGCTGCTACTACAGAGATTATGGATCGTTCAAGGTAACGCACTGTTATGTCCGTAGTCATGGAGAGACGTTGAAACTGGCTGGATCACGTCCTGACAATGCCACTGGAAAGACTGGTTAACGGTTATATTATACTGACTCGGCTAACTTCTATTTTCCGGGTACGTGATGCAGTAGCCAACGATGTTGGCATCCGCGGTTGATCTCACAGATTCAAGTCCCAGTACAGTCAGCATTTTTCAATCGATTTATCAATTTCTGTTCGAAGGAATGGGTGTATTTATTACCCAAAAATTTCCTCCCACCATCCCAATTCTAAAATAAAGGGCCGTAGAGATAGTGATTAGCCAACCTCATCTCCTGTTCTAAGACATGGATTTAAAAAAATGTACTTTTCACTATTTTAGTAGGTATAAGTATATACACAGTACTTTTTTTTTTAAAAAAAAAGTGCCGGAACTTACTTCTTGTCAAGCAATGTACTAAAGATTTTTTCTAATTCATCTCCGTTTCCAATGTAGCATATGTATTACTATTTGAGGTATTTTAAGAGAAGTTTTTTTACGAGAACTGCTTGTTATTTAGTTTCTCAACTTCATTTTTCGAATTCCGCACACATTGAAAGATTGATGCTGTTCATACTTTTTCGCGAGATAATGACTAAAAGAAAAATCGTCTTTTTTTTGGCTTAAAAAATAAAAAGAAAAAAACGCATTTTTTTTTGCGAAAATTTATTTGAAACAACAAATGCCGAGAATAAAGATGACGGAACGCCGTTCCACCGCGTTATATGAGAAAAAGCACTGCAAATAAAAAGTAACAGTAGGGTCTTGCTTATTTTATTAGAATGATTTATTGTGATATTGTGTTTGACCTTAAGTTGAATGTGATAAAAAAAAATGTATTTTTCCATTATGAAAACAACAACATAATAATACAACGTTTGGTCAACGTACAATATTGTTGGGAGAACTTTATTCCTTCAGTACATTAATGAAATCATTTAACTCGTCGGATCTTTCTGGTTCATTAAACTAACGTGAATTCACTCTACACAAGTAGCCCTTTAATGTTCAATGATGTGGATAATATTGAGCAAAAAAACGGCCTACTATAAATACCATTAAAGTCTATCGATCTTGCAATCATGTTGTATTTTTTTTCAAGTCTTGCCTCATTATTCACCACAAATATTTTTTTCAAAAGAAAGTTGAGCGTAAGGAGCATTTGAACAGAATATACTTCACTAAAAGTAGTTATTAGTTGTTCGTTTAACCTCGCTTCAAAGGGTGAGATTTTTTTCGTTGTTGCTATTCTGTCATTTTATACATTACTAAGGCTTCAGGATGGCTAACATATTACGATGGATACATAAAAATATTTGTTATAATTAGGAAGTAGGGAATAAGATAATTGAATAAACATATAAACTTATTTATTTTGAAATTTTAATCTTTGTTTATACCCTTGTACCACTCTTTTATATCGACTGTTGAAAGGAAAAAGGACGTAACCCACACATATCAAATTTTACAGGAGGCGCTAAAAACGTGTTTTGATGATTTTGTGGCATATGCAAATTATGAATTATACACAACCTTAAAGTGCACGGATACTTCTAAGTTGATGTTTAATTGACATAATCTAATAATAATTAAAGAAATTGTCTCGGAAAAACCGTTATTTTAGTGTTTTTCCTTGGTTTTAATTTTTTACAAGGTCATCTTTTTCAAACTTAAAAGCTAAATTTAGATGCTAATACGGCATTTTCAGCTTGCATCCTTTTGATAGAATGTGCGTCAAGTTGTATACATTCTGATAATAGAAAAAAAGCTGTTTTGGAAAATTGAGGGTTAAGTCCTTTTTCCTTTCCACAGTCGATATAATAGAAAAGTTGAGATATTTAGTTAGCAAGAATTTTTTACAATTATTATCAAGATACATATTTAAGTGTCACTTCTTAATATTTTATATTATTTTTGTCTCGAAATATATATTCTTTATCAGATAAAAAAAACCTGTTTTAATCACGGCTGTGAAGCCGGCGGTGGAACCTACCACATTCTATGGATCGTATAGTTCCTAATAAAATAAAAGAAAAAAATGTCTTAAAAGATTTTTCACATTTATACGAGAATAACAATGAATTTGATACGTATATTTTAAGCTCTGTTCGGAAAAAAATATTACTAACGAAAGATTAATTTCGCCTGTCTTAGAAAGTTTTAAAGTTTCAGTAGCGGAGCAGTTTTCGTTCAAAACAAAATCACTAATAATATCGATGACAGTGTGTACATGAAATTACTTCCAATACTTCAAAACTTTCTCCATTAATCATATCAAATTATTTTAAAGTCATATATAACGATCGTTTCTAATTAAAAAATAAAAATCTATCAATAACATCAATCTATCAAACCAAATAGATTGTTTAAGTCTATTTTATTTGACAGATTGAAATTGCTGTTACCAAATCTGATAAAGCTATCTTAACTTAATTACATTGGAGTAAACATTTTTTTACAAAAACTTTTATAGGTCCACAATTTAAAGGAAGAAATATGCCATCGATAAAATTTTAATGTCTCCATAACTGATTGAAATACAATTTAATTTTGAGCATGCGCTTAATGACACTTGTGTAAACTGCACACATGAACTAAGTATTTAAAATACATCAATTTATCACCCTAGTGAACTATAAAATATAATAATTAAAGTGGTACATTGCCAAATAATAAATCAGTGCTTTCTGAACCATATTCAAAGCGATAAAGGAATAATTATTACCCAATGATCTTTTATATTCGTTATTATGGTGGGACAGTACCTAAACATTGCTTTTGTCCTAAAGAAGTTGCTACCTCTAAATATCAATGTCTTTTACATAGTCTTATACATCGATTGAAAAATCAATTCATAAAAGTCTAAATCAGTATAAAAAATAATTATCTTTCACACAACTTAAAATCTATTTTAATATCCTCATTGTGTTTTAAAGTATCATTTAATCACAAAGTACAAAACATAATATCAAATTAAAAACATTCTTGGAAAAACCCTCGCCTTTTCGCAGAAAAAGAACTTTTGCTAATTATCATATTTTTTTAGCATTTTACTACCAGCAAAATAATTGTGATAATATCTTGTGTAGATGTTTAATGGCTAAATTTTCTCTCATTATATTATCACGTACTCGCAATGTTGGTTGCAAGCGGAAACTTTATTCAGACCCCCTTCCTTACTTGAGATAACTTCCTCGTTGATATGGTCTATTACTATCGTATCCAACGAGCAAACGAAACGGATTCTGTATTCAGACGCCACATTGATTTTAGCGACATTGTCGACGATGCATAACTTAATTTTGCTACGTTTATGTGGTTGCAGAATCGAAATTATAGTGGTTGTTTTTACTATTTATTTGTTAAACTATAGACAAAGTTATGGCAAAATAATCATTCGTTGAAAGATATAATAAAAATATACTAAATAACAAA
The DNA here is from genome assembly GCA_030503985.1 of Himalopsyche tibetana. Classification (NCBI taxonomy): domain Eukaryota; kingdom Metazoa; phylum Arthropoda; class Insecta; order Trichoptera; family Rhyacophilidae; genus Himalopsyche; species Himalopsyche tibetana. Next base: position 16,718,113 of record JAPJYX010000022.1, read on the forward strand.
AAAAAACTGATAGAAATATCTTAAAGTGTAAGTAAGTATCTTGAGGTCACAATGGTCAATAATTTTCAACAGAAAGACACTTTTTATAAGCATAACGAACAATTTATCGTACTTATCTGCTTAATCAATTAAGAACTGGTTTTGATGAGCATTTCCAATTGAAACGTGCTGTTAACCAGTATTATTTATAAATTTATTATTGTTAATTTAGTAATATTTTTATTCACATTTAAGATATCAACTGTAGAAAAGAGAAAAGATGTAATCCAAACATTTTTACAGAAGACACCAAAAACGTTTTTGGATGATTTACGGCCAAAGACAAATTGTGAAATATACCTAACAATAAAATTCACGGCGACTTATAAACGAGTGATTAATTGACTTGTATAATAAAAAGTTAAGTGTTTTTTAAAGGCCCTTCTTATTTAAAATTGAAAAGTTAAATGTAGATACTTATTTGGAATTTTCATCTTACATCCTTTTGATAGAACAGTGTTCTTCAACCTTTTTACATCCGCGGACCGGTAAAAATTGTAAAAATATCTCGCGGACCGGCGTCAACCAACATCACTCAATAAGTTTGTAGGATGACATATAGATCGTGCCACTAGCACCAACCTTCAAATAATACTTGTCAAAATTTCGTAACAATTGAGGTTTAGTTCACAAGTTACAGTACAGTGGTTTTAGTGACACTACTTTTGTAATTTTCAAAACAATGGAAAAATCATAATTTTGTGTGTTGATATAGCATTGCTTTTTAATGAGAAAAAATACCGTTCAAGAAAAGAAATGGCTTGACAAGTGTATAAATTGTATAAAAGTGTATAAGTTGATAAATGAGATAAATGGTAAAGAAGTGGTTTACTGATTTCTGAACGCTTTGGTCGCCGGCAGTTGTTCCAGAAAACATAAAAAGTCCAAGACATAGTTTTGACCGATCTTGAATTGAAAATACGTGAGATAACTGACACCTGACAGATATCACATGGCAGTTCATTCACCATTTTGCATCAACATCGAGGAGATAAACAAATCGAAAATTTTTCGAAATATAAAAGTCCTCGCGGACCGGTAATAAACTCTCGCGAACCGGTGCCGGTCCACGGACCATAGGGTTGAAGAGCACTGTGATAGAATGTGTATCAATTTTTTTACATTGTAATTGTCGAAAAAACATTTTGGTTACGTTCTTTTGTCTTTCTACAGTCGATATAAAAAAAATATAGTATGTATGTATTTGATTTCGAAAAGTTCTACGATGGTTTTACTTTTAACTCCTCTTGGCTTGATTGCTTTATATAAATGTTTACGTTAACTGTTCTTGAAAAAATGGAAAGCTTTTTGAAGCTGTTTTGTGTTGAGGTATACTTACTCTCGGCATGAAACTTAAAGTATCATCTTCCTTGCAAATTATCAGAAAATCTGTCTACCTTACAGAATCTGATAAATATACTTTAGAATTAATAGGATTTTCCACCGCTGTCATCCGTTGGATATTTGTAAGATGTACGAAATATGGAGTCCACTTGTTTGGAAGAAAAATCCGCGTGTCACTAAGCCAAATCTTTTCCCATTTTCAAAATTGTAATCATTGAAAAGAAGCAATCAAAAATGCGTTCCAATTTAACCAACGAAAATAAAAGCTCGTGGTTAATTTGAAGAATCTAAGTCATAAATACATAATTATTTAATTAGTAATTGGTTTTTCAATTTATTTGAATATACTGAAATAATTCATCGATATAACATTCTGAATTGAATACAACGAACATAAAAATTTCGTAAATTTGAGGTGTAACCCAAATATGAACAGCAAAAAAAATCGAATAAACCCATTACACAATGGATTCGCAACGTTGCCAAAAAATATTATCCCATTTTCGCGTATGTTTTGGGACAATAAAAAAACCTTATCTTTTTGATGTCTCTGTTTGCAGCCATATAATTTCGAAGCATTCTGTAATAATATTATTTAGAATACAATTTATATGTCTTATGTTACTTTTATAACTGTTCATATGCCAAAGATTAAATTAAAATACATAAGAATGGCAAATATAAAAGATTTCTTTATATGGTAAGAAAATTAACGAAGTTGATTACTATTGGAGTTAACTTGGAAGTTTTATATTACAATACATATTTCACTTTTACCTACTTACTAATGAATAACAGTATTGCATTTAGAAGTGCTTAAATGTAATTCAGCAAATTGTATTTGTTTGTTATTTTTGTGTACCTAAATGTGTAAGATAGTTGGGAAAATTCGTAAATAACACGACATTTGATACTTTTGATGGATTAGGCCAGGGATGGCGAACAAGGGACCCGCGTGAGAAATTATTTAACCCGCTTGAACTTTAATAAATGTTTTTTTTTATTTAAAGCCTTAATTATTCAATCTTGAATAAAAGGTTCGCCATCCCTGGATTAGTCGGTATCATTGTGGAAGCTTGTTTTTAATAAGCAAATAATCTTACGATAGTTTAAATCTAAAAATGCTTCTTAAAGAGGCGAAGCACGTGTGACAGTTTTTTTACACAACCTGTGGTATAACTAAATTACAAATTTTATTTTATTATAAAAGTGAAAAAATACCATAGTCTTTTAGTTCTACAAATATTGTTTAATATATTATAATCGATAGCACATATTTTAAAGTTGAAAGATCATACAAGAAAAGCTTGATGAGAATTTATTAAGTCACTCAAAATAAACTCTAGGTAAATTGACATCACAAACACCCACGTCTTAGGTCTCATATTTAAATTGAAAAATCTATATTTCACATTGACGTTACCGGGAATCGAGCCCAAACCCACTCGCAAGCTCTAACCAACTAGACCACAGCGGGCGACGAAACTAAGAATTAATGAGGGTGTAACCCAAAATAGCTATCAACTATATCGATGACTTAATTCTATAGTGCTACAACTAGAAATCGAAAATTTTGAGATATGGCTTACCAAAGTATTTTCAGCACAACGAACTATTTTCAACACACTTAAACACATCAGGTAAAAATTTCATATTTTTTTACAATATTAGAAATTAATCACATTATTTAAAATAAATATATATTCGTACATCATTACTTACATTTCAGAGTTTATTTCATATAACTTAGTGTATAAGTATGTATATCGAAATACTTTTTGGTTATCTTGAAAGTTATTTACTGATAAAATAACAAAATTTCAAAAAATATCACCGTCAGAGCCTTTTTAGCCGACCCCAAAATGTCGAATAACAAGTCAATAACAATTATCCTTGGAAGTGATGTCATTAATTTCATCACAAGTTTCCATGACTACCACCTGGAGAAAGGAAAAGCTTAATGGAAGAGCTTTCAGGTCTGCTTGTGTCATCCCACTTCAAGACTTCCAAGTACGAATATTATTTACACCTTACATTTGAAATTTCAATTCGCAGCCCAAACCAAACATTATCGTTTTGAAAATAATGAGTTTGGTTGCCGAATAATAAACAGTTCTCGAGAAATAAAATGCTTTATTAAGAGCCTATATTATTCACGTTAGTAGCGCACACGTTTGACGAAAAATATGACAACTTTCTGTTACAAAATTGTTTTATAAATATTCAGGGTTTTGATTTAATTGAGTTTAAAACAAACGAACACGATACTAAATCATACACGAAATGCTGCATGGAATCTAGATACCGAGCATTCCCTTTGTAATTATTTTCGGACACTTCAATTAGTCGCATTTTCCAGCAAAACAATTAAATTGATTTATTTGTTTACGTATTTGGTTAATTCGCCATTGTTTCAAATGAATAGCGTACAGATTTGGACGCCCAGCGGCGAATAAACTTACCATTCAAATTTGTGCTCGACAGTTTTATAAATGAACGAGGAGATTTTGTTTTCTATGCTATATTCATATCTTCGCTGCCTGTTTTTTACCCGATATTATCCAAGATAGGTTTAAACTTACCCTATATTTATCCTATTATAATAAAAAATGTATTTCAATAATTGACTGTAGAAAATATGTTTTTCCCTGTTATAATGGTGGACGTATCATTCAAATTATATAATATACATTTGAATTCATTTTGGTAAACTTGTCATTACGTAAGCCGGGTTTATTTCCGCGAAAGATTTAATAACTTCGCTAAAAACGACTCCATGATTTAGAATCTATTTTTTCGGATTTTGTGAAAGCGAGAAAACATCCATTATCATTAAGATCACTGATAAATTATGCGAAATATGAAATAATTTTTAGTAAGAAAACATCGCCATTGAAATCTTTCGAGCTTTCTTCCTTCACTCACATCTTCAGAACTGTCAGTTGCCGGGTGAAGAAAATTTTTCGGGAGACTATTTTTTCCCCAAAATTCCTAATTCTTGGTTTCGCGGTGAAAGGTTAGGTTAGGTTAGGTTAGGCTTTTTATATACATATATATATAAGTAGTTATTTGAAATTTTTGAACAGTTGGTGGCCCTAACCACCTTGATAACTTCTGAATAGAAGAACAAGCCACTCAATATTTTTCGAAGTGTGGCATCATGATTGTGACAAATATTTCGTACAGGTTTCGCCTTTTGGTATCGTCAGGCGTTCAAGTGCACGGATGAAAATGAACTGACGCTTTGTAAACAAGTGTATATATAATGAAATAAATAATTTTGTTTATCACTAAGTTAAAAGATATTGATTGCGATGTGTGTTAATCCTATTAATGATTTAATTGAATGACGATAAATTATTCGGGTGAATTATCATTTAAGCTATTAAAATGCTTTGTCGGACTTGTGGCGGAGTGGTAAACTTCATCGGCTTTTGTTACAATGCTCGCGTATTCAATTCTCAGTACGAACAGTTAGCATTTATTGATTTTTCAATCGATATATGGATTTGTGCTGTTTAAAAACCCTTTTCGTTCTTCATATTCTTAAACAGTGCGTAATTCACCAGCAGTGTGCTGTCAACAACCCCAATTTTGTATCCCTACTCTCTTTGAGATAGAAAAGTTGATCTACTGAGTAACAAGCAGTTCTTGTAGAAAACGTCAATCGATATATACCCCATTAGCAGTCCACAAGATCCTCATCAGGACAGGCTTCAAGGTACATAATTCAAAAAAACATATATTTACTGAATCGCGTTTTTGAAGATTTAAGTATTTATAAAAATGAGCTAAAATCTGGTGAAAGGCGAAACCCGGGTCGTAAGTGACAAAATCTGTGTGAATATACATCATCTGAACGATTCAAATTAAATTTTTTACATTGTTAGATGAAATTTAATATTTCCCAATTTGATTTTTTAAAATTTGAATCGTTCAAACTGTGTACATTCACACAGATTTTGTCACTAACTAGCCGGGTTTCGCCTTTCGGAATCTTCAGGCGTTCAGGTGCACGGACGAACTTGAACTGATTTTTTCCCCTATATTTTCTTAAATAATGTGATCTTATTGACAGTTTTCTGACTAAACTTCTAGCTAAAACGGGTACAAGCTAAACTTTCATTTCTCTTTCGAGCATCTAAGCTAGGTAATGACTACGTAAAAGGTTCTGTCAGCTGAACGGTTTGTGAAGGGAAAATGATGTTTAAAAAAGCCCTTAAGGTAAAGTAATTCTACCTTAGTAAATCCTACCGTCTAGTACCAACCGGCCTTAAGGCATTTAAGCAAAGCCAGTGGAAAAAACGAGGGACAGAAAATTCTATGAGTATGTAAATTCACAAGAAAAAATGTTAGCATGAATTAATAGTTTGATAAAACGATTTGTTATCGACATAATATGTAATATATATATATATTGTAATGTCGTTTCTTATTTGTAAATTAGTTGGAAAAGAAAAATAAATTATTTTTAATCCATTTAATTTTTTTAAATTTAAATGTTAAGAGAAAATGATAAATCGGCCTCAGAATTACAAAAAAATGACAATTTCTGGTGAATGGTATAGATTTATTGATTGAATTGGCATTTACTTGGTAGAAGTCCATTGCAATTAGGTAAACAAATATCAACGTATTTAGTTCTACAATTTTATTTTTTTATTTTTCATAAAATGACTTTATAGCTATTTCGGCGTTCTCCATCGTCAAAACTATCGTCAGAGCTATATAATATGGAATAGAACTATGTAACTATATGTATATATAAGATGGTGCAAGCCAAAATAGCTATAAACTCATTTTTTTAAAAAAATGTAGAACTAAATACGTTGATATTTTTAACCTAAAAGTGTTGATATTTGTAACAAGTCATATTAGCTGTATAGATCAGTGCTAAATTGTTTTGATTTTTTAAAATTTAAAATTAGACTATAAATGAAAATTTATAAACGATTTTAAATGTATGAGCCATAATTCAATTCCTAAAAAGGTTAACTAAGCTTGAAGAAATGTTAATAATGAAAACTTTTTTAAGATCTCCTTTTTAACAAAGTATTTAAAATTAAAATTAAATAAAATTCTTAAAAAACAATGAATAGGTTATGAAAGTTCAAGAGCTTTTTAAAGATCAAAATTTAGCATTTATAAAATTTTAAGCAAGTTTATCAAAGCTTTTTTGAGTGAAGTTAAAATACCGAATTATCTTCCGCAAGTGACTTCCCACAATAACTGGCGATAAAAATTTCGGCTTGTGGCGGCATAAGGCTGTGCTTTGTGGTAGGAGCTTTTTGAGAAAATATTCGACACGGTCAATTACGTTTTGAAAACTTCTTTGGGTGAAATTTAGTCAAAAATATAGCCAAGTTGAATATTTTAAAGAAAACACCGTACAAAATTCAAGTCATTAAGTTAAATATTGTACAATAATATAGAATATTTTCACTAATATTTTTTTTTATATAAAGAATTTTAGAAAGAAACTTTCAACCATTGTTTTGAATAATCGAAAATATATTGCGTTTTGAATATTTTAAACATATTTAAAGATATTAGTTTTTATTTGTATAGCAAAGTTATGTGCTAATTATAAACACTTGCAAAACGAATGTGTATTCATTTGACATATATTTTAAAATCGTATTTTTAATCTAACATGGAGAAGCAAAAAATATCTTAGTAATTAATAGCCAACTAAAATCCTTTGGTGGTCCAAATAAAACATGTCATGACATTAATTGGCCACACCTTTTTGACAGAATCACCCACTGTACTCAGTGGCGGATTAAGCACATGGAAGGCTCCAAGCGCAATAAAATTTGGAGGCCCTGTTTTTCGGAAAACGTAAATGCGTCAGAAAATCCCAAGTAAAATATTTAAAATCTCAACGAAAAGTATATGGTTTATATTATAAAAGCAATTTTTGAGGCCCTAAGATTCGAAGGCCCCAAGCGCGCGCCTCTTGTGCTTATAAGATAATCCGCCACTGACTGTACTAACTCGTATAAAAAATACATTTTTTTCTATACGCGTATGCGCCAGCGACTTTTTTCTAGATTCTCGAATATATGTCCTTTGATAAAATTGCAGGCGTCTCACTCTAACTATTAGGGAAAGATAGCAACTGACAGAAGTGCCGTAGCCATGCGATATGACTGTATATTATTCGTCCTGTATTATTCAGTCAGCTAGCGCTGTCCTGCATAACACTTACATTAAAGCAAACGAATGTCTCGCCTGACATACGATCACTCAACTAAAAATTCGCCACTCGCAAATTTAATAATCAAAATTAAAGTGATGTTTTATTTTTATTTTATCAATAACAAAATACACAATTCAGAAACAAGTGTGAAGCTCGAAAAGGACACACATAACCTTCAATTGAGCCATGAGTTGGATATGTATGATTTAAAGTTTGATAAAGGTTGCAATATATCATTATTCATTCACTCATTTGGCCACAAAGCAATTGAAAAAATATGTTCATTCGAGAATAAAAAGAACCACGTAAAGGCCCAAAAGCGTTTAACACAGTGATATGAGATATAACTATCAATAATAAAATAATACGTTTGAAACCAATTCATGCATAAAGTAATGTCGTTTAAATGAATATTTTTTTAAAAATATATATTTTTCGTTGATAGATTTGCGAAAATAGCTAGTTTTTATCAACCATAAAATTGAGTTGTTTACAGAGCATCGCGTTCGATTTTTCAATGTTTTTTTCCCAATGACTGAACGGAGCTCTCTATTCATTTGTTTATTTTTTCGCTGCAAAATAAATAAAATGAAATTGTTGTACATATTGACGATTCAAATAATCTGTTTTTTTTGAACCGTGATTAAGTGAATATATAAAAATATTACAATTAGTCAAACGACTGTATGTGACTTGGCCATGAAAGAACTGTTCGTTCACAAATGCGTGCTGCCGCGACAGTTGGACGCGCAGTCAGCCGATGCGGCGCTGGGCTGGTACCGCTCGATGACCCTGGTCTCCATGAGCAACTTGAACGCCCAGCGCGTCCTGAAAAGCAGCGAAGCGATAATGTCGGAGCGTTCCAGACAACTTCGGGAAGGTGGATTCACAATACACCCTTTCAGTGATTTCAGGTAGATAGTCATAGATTCTAAAGCTTTGGCCGAATAGCAATATATGTAAATATGTACAACCCGATCCTTTTTTTTCACAGGGTATACTTTCCAAAGACTACCTTGAAAAAAGTGCACATAGAAAATGGTAGATAGGTTCCATTACTTAAAATACGTTATTATTGAACTAAAAAATAAATCGAATGAATTTATTATTTTCAACCCATTATTTGGTGTATACTCACAATTAAATTACATATTTTATAGCGTTTTTTTTGTCACCGTTTTTGTAATATTTAAAATCAGGTGACTAGTTACAAATGCTTCAAAACTCATTTTTTTAACCCGAAAATTTCTACTCTAGCTGATTAAAAGAAGATTAAAATATTTTTCTAATAATCATAAATTAATGATGAATTTCTGTTTTTACTTTCACAGAACAGTGTGGGATTTCATAATATCAGTTTCTATGTACGTTATTATTATCATGGAATCGCTGATACTCACCTTCGAGTATACAGGCAGTATCGAAGTGGAGGGAGTATCCAAGTCTGCCGATGTGATCTACTTCATCAACGGAATCCTCGTCTTGGACATCTTCATCAATTGCTTCACGGGATACTACGAACCCGAAAAGAAGATGACCATCCTCGACAGAAGAATGATAATGATAAATTACATTAGAACGAAGAAACTGTTCATACATGTAATCTTTGCGATACCTTGGTATTTGCTCGCAGACTCTCTCAGGCAATATTTTAAATACTTTGTGGAAGCGGAGACGTTAGATTTGAGAGACTGGTTCTCGATCGCGTCCATAGTCAGGTTGATTAGGATAAACGAGCTGACGAACTATTTGCAAGTGTTTGAGAGGCATACGGCGCAGAACAAAATATTTTGGAGAATTTTCGATTTGATCATCAAGGTGACTATTACAATTCATTATTGCACCTGTTTGGAGTTGAGCGTTTTCGGGTTGGTCATGAGCAAATTGGTGGCCGGAGTGAAGTTCTCCAACGACTCGTGGGTCGTGCAGGAGAATTTCGTTGAGATTTACAATGGAAGTTTTTTGGGACAGTACAGTAAATGTCTGTACAGGGCGTGCAGCTGTCTACTGCTGCAAGGCGACGGCACGTCGATGAACAAAACGTTCGAAGATAGATTGCTGGCCAATATTCTACGGCTGATCGGCGTATTTTTTCAGTTGTACGTACTGTCACACCTGCTTCTCATAGTACGTTCTGAGTATTCCGGGCAGCGTAAATATCAAAACACTCTTCACAGCCTCGACGAGCTTGTGCGGCATAAGAAATTGCCGGCCGAGAAGAAGAAGCGTATTTTAATGTATTTTGAATACAAATACGAAAACACATTTTTTAACGAGAAAAAGTTGTTAAGTATGCTTTCAGTACAGCTGCAGAAAGAAATTAAAGAATGTCTAGGGAGAAGGGTTGTTGAAAGCTTTCAATACTTCTCGAATCTTCCTAGAAGCGTCGTTAATGAAATTATCGAATGTCTCACGAGTGATGTTTACCTTCCTGGTGATGTAATTATCAAAGCCGGTGCCGCTGGTAACTCTATGTACTTCTTGGTAGCAGGCTCTGTGGCAGTTTACGCTAAAAATGGTATCGAGATCACTCATCTTGAAGACGGGTCTCATTTTGGGGAGATAGCGCTTCTGGCAGAGAACAACGTAAGGAGCGCCAGCGTTGTGGCTATCGAAACATGCGAGCTTCAGGTACTCAGCAGGTCTGACTTCAGGCGCATTTTGTCTCCGCATCCAGATCTATTTGAATCCATAAAGAGATTCTCGTTGGACGAGTTTCCACCGCTGGAGCAATATAAAAAGAGCCATCTTACCACTACTGTAATTCTCTAAGCGAATACAATCACACTTTGAATTAGTTTTACTGTTAAGCAGTTGTTTTGATTTGATACATTAGTTAATAAAACAAAGATATTGGATACTTTATTATATTATTTCATGTCGTATTATATTATATTAAAAATGACGAACCGACAAGCTATGTAACATAAATAATTCTTAAAGAAAGCAAAGATGGTGACAACGTTTATTAGGCAAGTGGATACTCTATATATATATTTTTTAAATCACTTTATTTATTAAAAATATGTTTTTTTTGTGTGAGTATTATACTAAATTATAAATTCATAGTGGGAAAAATTTTCATATCATCGTTATTTATTGAGACGGCACCTATCTCGACTATGGATTTGACTTATCAATGAGCTGAAGAGAATAAGATTATGATATTTTATTTTTACAACTTTGTCTAATAAGGATTGTATCCTATCAAGTATTTTATATATTTTTAAATAAGTTTAACGATAATTTTAAATACAAATTATAATCTGTATATTTTGCACCAGTATGAAAGGTAACAAAAAAGTCTAGTCAAATAAATCAAAATGATTACGTATTATTTGATTTTCTCTGATTTACTGTAAGTTTTGACACTATGAATTTAATAAAAATGTATGGGAAGAAACAGGAGAACACAATATACATTATATTATATTATATTGATCATTTTAATGAAATGATCAAAACTTGGAACTAAATTATTTAAATCTCTTGAACGTGCTGTATACCTGGTAAGTGTGCCTTGATCCATATATTAATGAAGAACCATATTGAGGGGGAGAATTGAAGCATCGTTGTGAGCAAGTTATTATGAACAATACTCTCTTCGCCAGCCACATATCTTTTCTCATTTGATGCAGTATTCAGAATCAAATTGACCAGACCAGACTGACATATTTTATTATGACATATCTTTTATCAAACGATTCGATTATTAACTTCTCTAAATATAGGTGGCAGATTTTTTGCAATCGAAATAACAATTATTATATTGAATGCAAAACTAACCTTAAATTTAAAATATATCAAATAATCACACCATAAGACGGCAGAATTCCATACATATTGTTATCTCAGTCGATACACATTATATTTTAATTGCAATCTTAAATTCACCATTTTACTTAGCGTTATGTGTTTATTTTATACTTATAAATCATTGTGCTATCATTGCCTAATCTCGTTATTACTGTGTGGTTACAAGATTAAACTACTTAACCCCTTATTCCATTATCTGTAGGGTAATTATATTATTATCTAAAGTGTTTTACAGTTTCAAACGGCTTCAGTGAAATATCGTTGGTTATTGTCTTCATTAAATTTTCTGCTATTTTACGTTAGACTTCTGGTATTTTGGGTATCGTATTTGTTATTAATTATGTCAAAAGTGATAATACTTATTCAGAAGCTTACAGTTACAAAAGCTTATAATAAAAAAAGATGATGCCTTTTTTAGGAGATTGTGTTATGATCTCTAGAAAAGAATTTTAAAATGAGTAAATCAAAACAATTAAAAGTTATAACAATATCATTAACTATGAGAGTCATCGTTGGATCAATATTGTAATAAAGTAATGTTTTTCTGTTAAATAAAAACAAAAGAAAGAGCAGTAGCGATGTGAATTTTACACGTGTCATTCTGGCTATAATTTCTAGGTAAACTTTGTAGTTTTAAGCCTTTTCCAATATAATTTATCGATGAACTATGTAGTTTCTTCAATCACTTGCCACTTTCATATGTTACATCTGTGTTAAACTGTCATTTTTCCTGGCGTAACGTATGTACATCATGCTTTGTTTAGTTTTGTCCCTTACAATAAATTCTCATCGAGTTTTTCTCGTATGATCTTTCAACTTTAACATATTTGGCGCATTGGCATTAGCTGTAATGTCAAATATTTATATTATTTAAAAAAAATGTATCTTCTAATTGCTTCGCTATAGTTGTAGAAATATCATATTATATAAAACGTGGGCTAAAAAATATATGCTTTTACAAAAATCCTGTGTTGGCCAAAAATTGAATGTAGAGTTTTTATACGGAATATTCGTATTACCAAAAAAACCGCAGTTTTGAAATACAAGTCGTAGAAAAAATACCCTTTCTTCTGGGGAAAAAATCTTTCGGCATAGCGTAAAACGGATAATATATTGCGTACTTACTAATTTATTATCTCAGAGTATGTCCTGACACACTTAAGAGATTCACAATTACATGGAAGGGTTATGCGGACATATTTTTATCGCTTGTCTGAAAAAGTTTGGGGATTGAGTGTATGCTGTGCTAGAACACGCATTTCGCTTTGAATAAACGACAACAAACACTTTGACGCCGCAAAATGTATTAGCAATACATTTCCAAAAAACACGAAATTGCTTTGCGAGTTTTTGGTGAGTTTTTGGTGAACCTACTCACAGGTCTTCTTTTTCTCAATTCTGTAAAAAAATGTATTTTATTACCAACTTTGTCAAATGCATAACGCATCTGTTCATTGACGTCTATAAAAATTCAGCAAATTTCATAGTGCTATGTTTTTCATATCTTCATAATGCGGTTTTCAATGCCGACAACATTGATTTATATACAACAAAACATTTTTAATGTTAGGTTAGGACCGGTCGATCCCAAAAAAAAATTTGGTCGATGCCGAAAGCTTCCGTGAATTTAGAAACGATATATAATTTAAATATACAAAAATACTAAAATTGAATTATGTTGTAACGTTGTAAGCACATACCTATCTAATGATATGTATTTCGCATTTAAATATAAATTTCTATGTTTGAAAAAGGGAATAAATCCTAAATAAAATTTATAATAAGAATCATCGGTCGCGAGAAAACTTAAGATTGAAAAGTCGATCCCACGGCAAAAAAGGTTGGACAACCTTGTACTGGAGCTTTTTGCATTTATTGTCATATGCCTTAATTGTCCTTTTTGTAACTGTGTACCATCTTCTTTTAAAATACAAATTAAAAAACTTTATTGGTTAGTTGATAGCCATTTTAATCTTCATGCCATCAACAGAACTTTGGTAATACTTAATTTAGTTTAGCTACGTATACTGACGTATAACAGATACAATACATATTCACATCAACTGTGGTATTTTAACTTATATTCAAAGAATAATGTTTAATGTAACAATTTCGCTTTGTGTTATTCTAAGATATACACCGAAGGCGGTATAATTAAATGTTAGTCAAAGCAAATTCGTTGAAGTTTTAATGGTTATGCAGAATTACTTGAGCATCTTATAATGGCTTCAATTAAAATCACTTCAAAGTATATATCAATTAACTGATAGCTATTTACTTATTTAATCTTGTTCAACTTTATGCTTTATTATATTAAACATATTGTAGATTTGAGTATGTAGTTCCATTCGGTTTTTTCCAAAGATGAGCCTTTTTACAGACAAAAAATTCGCTAAATTTTCGTCTTCTAGAAGCGTCTGACAAAATTTAAAAAATATTTAGTTGCATGTACTAAAATGTGTAAAAAGTAAATTAAGATAGTAAAGAGCTTTTATTATTTGATATGATAAAATAAAGAGCATTTTGCTTACTTAAATATGAAATAATAAGGTGCATAAATGAGTGGAATAACTTCAACCAAGTCTCCTAATGTGAAGGATGTGTACTTCAAATGCTGTTTATCCGAGAAAAGGCTTTTTTTCAAGAACTTCTTGTTACTCAACTATATTTTTTCGATGAGAGTAGGGATATAAGAATAGAAGTAGGAAAGAACTAATAGTTAAAAAATTGCTTTCTCTAAGCCCCGTTATTTTAGGATCTGAATTACAAACACGCACGTCTTAACATGAAAAAATGCTGTTTGTACTAGGACTTGAATCTGTAATATCCGTCACGGAAGTCAACAACGTTGACCACTGCTCGACAGACCCGACATATGAATATTTGTATAAAAATCCATTGTACTAAAGGCGAAAAAACGTGGACAATTAACTCCAGTTAACCGTGCAAAATAAACGGGTTTCGGTTTTTCTTAAAACGGGCAATAAACCGGTTTTGGTTTAAATCGGGTTGGAAGCCCGCGGAAAGTGTTTGAAAGGAGCAAAGCGTAGTAAAATAATTGAAGATTAAGGCGGATAAAATTCACCACGGGCGAAGAAAAGACTACAACATTCAGTCCAAATCGGTGTGTCATCATATTTCCATTCAACGTAATAGATGTATAAAACTTGCTTAAATTTCAATAAAAAAAAAAACCGCTTACGTCGAACTTCTCAAGAGGCTATACTTCCGACAACTTTTACGATCTCCCGAAAGCTTTGCAAAGGTTTAACTGGACGAACCCCTTTAAACGCTTCCTGTTCACGGAAGCAAATCGTTGATATCCCTCGGGGTAGAGTGGCCAAATTTATGTTAATAGTTATTTTTTTATCGATTTGTACACTTTTTACATTCACTTAAAAATAAATTATTTATTTAAACACACGACAGTGATGCTACATAAATACATTTATAAAGGTTAACGCTTTATGCCTTCAAGTCACTTGTTAATGCTAATTAAGAACTGAGCCAATGACATTTTTAATGACCAAACAAATACCAATAAATTGCAGTTACTAAAACCCTAATATGACACCAATTAAACTAATATGGAAACTAGTCTGCCTTGAATAATCCAATATTTGTTATCGTTCTCAGAAACACCAAAGTAATTAATTAAATAATACTGTATTTTGTAAAATAAGTTGGGATGTTGAAATTGATGAAAAGATGTATTGTGTATCTTTTCTAAGCCAGTATATATGACTTAGTTAATATATGTTATAAGAAACTTTCCCTCTAATTTTTCTATTGTTTGTGCGGACCATCAACTTCTGTGAGTAGTACATTTTCAGCTAAATAAAAAATGTGCGCAAATATAAAAAAATTGGTGAAACAAACTTTTTTTTACAATATTTTTATGTGTAGCCTTGTGCGGAGATGGAAAAATGTGTGCGGGCACATTTAGGGAGGTATGCACATTAGCGAGAAAATTGGTTATAAGCTGAGATAACTAACTATCAACCACATATAAAATAATATTTGTAAAGATAAAATAATTTCATATTTTTTCATCTGATTAAAATTTTCTAGTCTTCAAATAATCATCAAATAATTCCCGACAGCTCATAATTGAATTATCACAATATAAAATTACATTTGATAACTTTATTATTCCACTTGCTGTGCTACAACTTGAAACACGTGTTTAGATACTTAAAATAGGTGGATCGCCATTGTTGAATTTACTCACACCAGTAAAATAATTAAAAGTTTTTGTTTTATCGGCAAGAATTTTTTAACGCTTTTCATTTATTACGTTATGAACCTACCAGCTCGTTTTGAATAGAGACTTTTCACCGATAACGTACCCTTTTTGTGTAAATTTTAGTTCTGGCTTATTTAACACATAACTCGGATAGTAAAATTTTGCTGTACTGTAAAATATTCATGATTATAAATTTCATTTTCAGGGAGGATTGATTAAAAAAAACAGTTTTCTATTTTGGCACGTTTATTAACACAGCTATAATATTTGGTCTCCTATGTTCAAATATTCACATTTTTACTAATAATTTAATCAAAATATTCAATATTAAAAGTCTTTGAATTAATATCTTATATACCTGCCCACAAACAGCTTCAAAATCATGCAGCGATATGAGTGCATAATAAATTAACATCTCGTTTTCTGTAAGCACTCATTTCTTACAAACAATAGCTGGAATGATAGATTGAAGAAAGTGCATATCTTCATCGTACTGGAAGAAGATGGCAAGTAACTTTTGAAAGTTTTGAGTAAACATCAAATAAAAAAGTTTAGTTTTTTTTGGTATAACCTCACGATATTTTATGTTACATTATAATATCAAAATAAAGTTGCAAAATTTCGATTTTACTAAAATAAATTTAGAAATTAATGATTGCGCCTGTTTTAAAGTCTGAATGAATATTCAATGCTTAATTTAAATTATTAAAATATTGTTTTTACACAAAGTGCACAAAATATGTACCAACTGAGCTATTCAAGGCAAATAACCCTAATTTTGTTACTTACTAACTTCAACTAGTACATTGACGATATTATGATTTAATCGTCTGCAGATATTAACCATTTTTCCAACCAAACAAATTTTACAGTATTGAAGCGTATTAGGGGATGCATAATATATGTAAAATATAAAACAAAATTCACAACGGTAGCGGAATGTAACCAACGCGAAATTTTTTTTCTATTCTGAAATTTCGTGTAGCTATATTCAAAAATTGAGCTAAAACTTAATAGACATAATAATGATATTCTACAATCAAAAAAAATATACAACAGATTTAATTTGACAAACAAACTGGTACAAATAGATGAAAAAAAATATATACAAATGTTTGCTGTAATTTTTTCTTAAAGAACCCAATTTTATTTATTATTGTTTTGAAGTAACACTGATTGGGGAATTCTCGTTATCTAATTAATATAGCTGATTATCGCCGTTGCAAGTTTCATTCTCAAGGGTTGTCTCAATGAATGTGAAAATATTTAAACAAAAATATATATGATGAGGACCGGTTTCGCTCATGGCGAAAACTTTTAATTTGATCTGTTGAATTTTTAAAACAGAATAATTTTAAATTTCCCACCAACTGTCCGATCCTAAAAACGCGGTGTAGCGAAATTAATGAGCATAGCTATCATCGTATCCCTACTTTTAAAAAGAGAGATTTAATAACTTAAAAACAAGCAGTTCTCGTTGTCAAAAACTTGTGTTCACATAGACTCTACTATATTTTCCACATTTGGAACAAACATAATTCTATAAACAATTGTTTGTAGTACCCATTTGTCTTTTTACTTGGAATAGTATAGATAGATCTTTATTAGTTGAAAATGCTCGCGATGATTGAAACCAGTCCTGATCATATTAAATAAATGCAGAATTAGTAGTACAAAAAAATGTGTTATTTTTTACATATTTATAATGACTTTCCACAGGAAATTGACAGGAAAAAATATAAAAATATTTTTTTCATCACTAATCGTGACAATCTGACTTACCACGTCAATAAAGCAAAAGATTCTGGAATAAAATAAATTTCGCTAACTTACTAACAAATAAAAAACAATATATATATTTTTATACATATTTTAGAACCAGAATTTAATATATTGTATTCGTATTTATTATTTATTTTTTTATTATTATCATACAATAGGTATTTTCGATTGAATAAAACTTAAAATTATCGACAAATTGAAAACAGTGACTATATATTAATTGAGACAATAAAGTATTACAAAGCATTTATTTTTAATATTAACACAAATATTAATATTTTAACTGTAAAACCAGTCTTACTATATATTAAGATTAAATCTTCATTAAAAATTTCTTTTAATCTAAAGTGTTTTTTTTATTTATTATATTAAAATATTTTTAATGACATTTTATTGGTCAATTGGTCCACAATATAGCTATTGAAATAGCAAAATAAGACAGTGGTTTTTTTTTTATTTGACCGTGATTGTTATTTAAATATTTATGTGAGTAATGATTATAATATTAAAGAAGGTTAAAAATTTTGAGGCCTTTATACAAATGATGAAATAAATTCAAAACTTAAATCATTTGGCGAAATAAAAAAGAAAGTATTAGACATTTACTGTTTATAGAAAAAAATGACATATTTCTGAAAGCTGATTTCAAAGTCTTATGTTTTTAAATTTTCTTTTCACAGATATATGGAAGTATAAACCGAAAAATTGAGAAATGCAATAAAATGAAAATGGACAAAAAATACGTCTGTTTGTTTTTTATGGTCTACGATTATATTATTGAGCTTGATAAAAAAGAGGAAAAATATAATGCTCATAAGAGACGGAGCAGTTGAATGCTGATTTAGTTGGTTAAAGATTATTTTTATTTATAAACATTTTAATTGAAGCGTTTAAAAAAAGGAAATAAATCAAAATTGTCTCATATTTTTTCATCATAAAAATATCAGTTTAGTTTCATTTAGTTTTATTTTTTTATAATTTATTTTATTCATAAGACAAACATTTTAAATTTAATTACATAGGTAATATAATATTAATTCAATTTAAATTTACATAATTTGAACACATTACTTATAAAATAGTATTTAAAATTTATATAGTTACAAAACAATTTTAAATTAAACATTGTCAGCCCAGAGTGATAAGCATTTTGTTTACTAAATTCCTGAAATGGTATACAGTGCGAGATTTTATTTGTGAACATAAATTTCATTAAACTTGATTAATATTATATAAATTTTATTTTACAGTTATATTCTTAATAGGAAAAGTCTGTCACACTGTCAAATTTAATATAAAAACAATCATGTATAATGTAGATGAACAGAAAAGTTAAGCTAACATCATGTGACGTTCTTCTGTAAAGTCTTCATTTGTAGAATTATAAGTCTTATATTCTAGACTGACTATATTAAAATAAATATATCATATATTTCTTAATTTATGACACCAATTCTAAATTTTCTTATAATTTCAATACAGAAAAAAATACACTGAAAATCCTCGCTAGACTTCTAGAGGACAGTTAAAAAAATCTAACATTGAATACATATTAAAGAATGACAAGAAGATCCCAACGAAATAGTTGTGAGAAAAGGCTTTTTTTTTTGAAAAATCGAATGCAAAATATTACTTATTCTGATTCGGCGTTGATTGGAGTAACTTTTGAGGCAATCGAGAAAAACAACTAATTATTATTTAAAAAACTGACGTTCTGCAGTCTGAGAGGGATTTATTTTACTGTACCTATGGATTTTTCTGGCGCTGTTGAAATCTAAGTCGTCGATTAGAATATTGCACACGATGGGCATTGCGACAGTTGCAAGTAATTCTTTGCGTACGTGTATCCAAGTGATTCTGCACCAGCTCATACTTCAAGAAACACATAAAAAACAAAAAATATTTATTTTCAATTGAAAAGTGGTTTTAGTTTTTTTTTAAATGAAGGAAGCGATGGATTCAATAATTTTAAGATACATCAATACAGTAAGCATTATATGCTTAGAGTAATCGCGTGAACTGACTTCATCATGAATTAATTACCAACGTGTATTTTTGTTTAACGATGATGGAAAACAATAAAATATACCACTTTATTAAGAGAGATATAAAATATAATCTAAAGTAAAGTCCTGTCCTCTATAGTGACGATATCAATGAAAATAACTCAATCATAAATAAACATTATAATATAAAATAATTGATAATACACAAGACAACATAAAAGGTTTTACAAATTTATTCAAAATTACATTACAAAGCTATCGATTCTGTTTTCAACATTCATCAAAAATATATTTACCACATCTATTACAATATAATAGTAATACTACACATTTATTTACAACTAAAATAGCGTAGATTTTAAATGACACTATGTCTAGATTATTTTTATAAGCTTCTCAATGGTTAATCAAGTTTGTTTGATGTTAGAATTGTAAATTTTATAGTTTAAAACCGCGGGACGTGGCAAAAGCAATTATCAAACATATACAAGAATATTCAATCAATTTCAACCTCTTTATACAATATATAACATAAAGATTTCTTTTTCGTTTTAAAGAGTGAATTATGTAATTTTGCGTTGGGGAAGTAGTGCAGCTGATTTTTATTGTATTTCTATGTGGTTAACACTAGTACACCGGATACTGAAATCCCGTCCAATTTCGGTATTGAAAATAAGAAGTGAAAAATCTGTTAATTCTCGTTAAAAATATTTTTGCGCTCTAGTTACTTACAGTCAGTCGTAACGTTTTGAATGGTTGGAGCTTAAAAAAACGTTTCACGCGCCAGTGAGTCAAAATGTAAATATTTTCACTATGGATAGTGTTACAATACAAATGAAACTAAAATCCTTTACTTTAATGCCAATTCAGATTATTTGTTCCTATTTAGTGTAGAGTTTTGTCTTTTCTATTCATACCCACAGCTTTTTTTCGATAATCACAATTTATCAAACTTGATACACGTGCTATACCCTTTTATGCAAGCTGCATTGCCGAATAAGTATCTAAATTTAGCTTTTAAGTTTGAAAAAGAAGACCTTGTAGAAAGTTAAAGCCAAGAAAAAAGACTGAAATAAAGGTTTTTCCTAAACAATTTCTCTAATTAATATTAGATTATGTCAATTAAACACCATTATAGAAGTCTCCGTGCACTTCAAGGTTGTGTATAATTCAGAATTTACATATGGCCCAAAATAACACGTTTTTTGCACCTCCTGTAAAATTTTATATGTGTAGGTTACGTCCTTTTTACTTTCCACAGTCGATATGCTGAGGGCCATATTTAGACACGATTATTAACTGTTTAATTCCCATAGTCTACGAATACAATATATTCTTTAATGATTTTACTTGCTCTCACTTGCTTTTGCATGACCTTTGCAAACTGAAAATAGACTTTGTATATTATTTGAGATTAAAAAAACCTGTATATTATAAAGAATGATAGGTTTTTGAAAATTATGTGGTTGATTGATTAAATAATTCTTGTATACTTAAGATTATGCGATTAATGCCAACATACTACACGTTAATGTAGTATTCCCGTGGTTTAAGCCGTTCTCATGGATTAAGCTGGTAATCTCTCCTCTTGTTGCACTTCTCCCTGAGGATATAGCACAAGGCTATTGTTATCAGGATGGCAATGGTGATCCCCATCCCGATGCTGACCCAGATGATTTCCTCATTGATGCCGGTTGTTGACTTCCCTGCGGACAAACAAACAAGAAAAAATTCAGCACATGCTCACGTATTGTACATTTTTTTTTATTTAAATGTATTATAAACATCACACAAATTACGAATTAGAAGATTATTGATTTTGCAGTGTGAAAAACGATACAAAAAAAAAAACAATTGAAATCAGCAAGAAATCCAACGATTAAAAAATGAATTCGGGATCAATATGAATATTTCTTTCTTATATATCTATGTTCGCTCCCAACGTGGAGCATATGGCCTTATAATGAAGGTATCTCAGCAGAAGATTTTCTATGGGAACCGTTTTTTACTCAGTCGCTCAACCTCTTTTTCAAATCATATAGAATACGATATATATATAACGAACAAGTACAAACATCAAAATAAAATAAAATTTAGATTATATGTATGTGGCCCCTAATGGTTTGTGTCATAGGCTGTTGCTTGTTTCGCCTGTATGGTAGCGCCGGCCCTGCATATAACTATATTAACTCTCGCAGTAATAACAAAATGTTGTGATCCTATTTTTGTATTTTAAAATCTTGAAAATATTACAAGCGAGATACGAACACAAAAATACTGCAAAGATAATAATAAAAAAAAATGTTTATGAAAACATTTTTAAAATAATCGTACAAAAATACGTTTTTAAAATAATAACCCAGGTATGGTAATTTTAAGCAAATGTTAAACAAATATTATTTAGTAAAATAATACGTCAGATATTATTAAATGAAATTCTTATTTGAATAGTTTAACTTTCGTCTACCAATAAAGGTTATGAAAGTAGAGGTGACAAATGTGTCACATTTATCTTTATTTCAAGCGTAATAATCAAATTCTAAAGGAAAATAATTGCAATAGTCTGAATATATTATTACAAAAGCAACTAACAGTAATGTACCAGTCAGATATAAAATGACTTATATACGTTGTAACTTAGGGTATATTGTAAGTAATGATTCTGTTTCGAGACACCCGAGAATGAATGAAGGTTTGGAATGGGTATAGAATATCTTTCAATTGGGCCCATTAGAAGTCAAGTGAACCAAGTGGTATTTTAGAAAAAAATAAGTTAGATGCGTTGTAATATTCTACACGTCTTAAAGAATCCTAAATGTGAATTAACCTCAGTTAAGACACATAAAAATAATGTTATCTACGTAAAATTTCTTGGAACTTTAAGTAAAGACGAAAGTTTTACCTTTTTACTAGCTAGCTCACTTTACCCCTCGAGGGTTCAATTAATCTAAAATACATTAATGTCTAAAAACTTCTTAAGTGTGTATCTTATATGAATTTTTTAATATTGTAACACCACTTTTTGTGTTTTCACACAGTTTTCTAAAATAGGCAAAGATCTTTTTTCTTTTTTTTAAGTTACTCGAAGTTGACTATACACCCACTTTTTATAAGAAGAGTTTTAAGTTGTAAATAGTAGATACAAAAAGATTTGCATATTTTGATATGTTTTAAAACGAATGTAAAAGTTATTTAAAAAATAAATTCATAAGCAAATGTCATTTCGAAAATTTTAATCGTTACTCCAGCAATTGGGCATGACAAAAGCTCTATATTTTAAAAACAGCAACGGTGAATGCATGAAGAAAAAGTTGTGTTTCGTAAAATTTTTTGGACAACTGAAGTTTATTCTTGTTAAATAATTAATTCTCAGCATGTTTTTTCATATTTTGTTTTTGACTGTTACAGTGAGATAACAGGGTTGTAGTATTTGCTGTTACTCGTGCAGGAGTCTATCTTATATGTCATCTAAAAACAGTACTGTCACTCTCCTACACAGGAAACTCCGTTGACAAGCGATTAGCTTATAATTATAACAGTAATATTTTACAATGCTCCTATTTTGGCAGCGTTTCATTCATGCTTGGTAAAACTGCCTCGAATTATATTAAGCGTTCACGAGCTGTAAGCCCGTTGCCCCCCAACGGGAGGATTTTCTCGCATTATAAAATAATCAGAAATTTACCGACATGAACAATCAAATGCATACTTACTTATCAAATAATTCAGAATGAATAAACTTGATGAAGTTTCCAAATGGAACTTATTTTTAGGAATATATATAATGATTTTTAAATTGATGATACATACTTAACGTAATTTTACTGAAACTATGATTTCGCTAACAACTAACTATACTACGTTGAAAGCACCGGTTTTCGTTCGATCACCAAAACTCAGGAGAAAATACCGAATTATTTTTTTGACGTTTTCTTTCAATCTTAATGTTGATAATTATAACTTTTAACAATGCTTGTATTTGCATGCACTCGTTTTAGATCATAAACAATTAAAAAAAACCTTGATACTTAAAAAATACACACTGCACAAAGATATATTATTCAGCATACAGCAAATATATTGAATTTAAAACAAATTATGTCTTTTTGAATAAATAGTTTCGACAAAAAAATAATACTTTTCATCTTGACATAATATCTACATGTTGAGATGTCATATAATGTTTAATGAACAAATGAAAACAAAATCGATGTATCGATCATTCAGTTATCAGCGAAACTCGTTGCCGTTTATGTATTTTGATTTTGTTATTTTTTCAAATATTTATGTTATCAATCATAATTACATTTTACGAAGCTACAAACATGATCCGCTATTAATATAAAGACTAACTATGTATAAATTAATCAATCAGGTAATTTATCTATTTTTAAAACAGTATCTTCTTTGGTATTCTTTGCCACCTGTGTGGTCGAGTGGTCAACGTTGTTGGCTTCGGCTACGGAGGGCCCGGGTTCAAATCCCGGTACGGACAGTTTTTATAAATTGATTTTTCAATCGATTTATGAATTTCTGTTCAAGGGCATGGGTGTATGTGATGTCTTGAATTCCCCCCTCTCACCCATCCTATCCTACGAACAGGGCGTATCGAGAGCGATTAGCTTACCACTAATCCTGTCCTAGCCCCTATCCTTCTAGAAATCCCTACTCTCTTTGGAAAAAGAGAGGTTGAGCAACTGAGTAACAAGCAGTTCTCGTAGAAACACTTCTGTTGAGATAAACTCCATTAGGAGTCAATATGCTCCACAATGGGAGCGGACATGGTTTAAAAAAAAATTCTTTGTGTGTTGTGCCTTTGATGGTTATCATATAAGTTTCATACAATAACAAAATATAGTTTGCCCGACAGAAATTGAGAAATTGTGAGGAGTTTTCTTGAAATCTCCGCAAATTTTCTTAAGTGCATCTCCCAAAAGACTGAATAGTTTCATTTTTTTACTTTCAAACTAATCTTCTATACAATTTAATAAAAATAATCAATCAACGAGTAAGTTATTTCAACATTTTAATATTAAAAGTTAGCCATTTCCTCATGAGTATTTTCACGTCGCATTTCATAAAGAAATCTAATAAAAACGACAAGTAAGTAACAACGTAAAGTGCGTCACACTCATCGAGAATTTTTACATTGTAATGAAATCTATGTCATCAGACAAAGTTTTACTTTGAAAACTTTAAGCCAGGCACGAGGCCGTAAAAAGTCGTACAAGCAGTGGCGGTTCTAGATACTGGGCTAGGTGGGCTTAGCCCAACCTGCATTTTTCACCCAAAATGTGTAGAAAAAAAACTTTAGATGGCTGAATAAAAATGAATAGCAATTCGGCCGCTGAACAAAATAGGTACATTTATAAGCGTAACTAACCTTTCCCAAATTAATATAATATCTTTGTTTTGATTTTCCTCTGTCAATATAAGACAATGCTATGTCTACCTACAATAATACTCTCGATTGTGTTTTGTATTACAATTTTAAGCCGAGCCGGCATAAAAAAGCAATAACCCTATACATACTTCATACAGAACAGGCAACGTGACGTCAGTCTGGTGGCACCTACGTATTAATAATAATAACAAAGGCTCGGGCTAACTATACTATAGCCAGAGCTCTTTGTTTACACTGGGGCGCAATCAAGCACGATTTTTTTTTTTTGTATTTTATTCACATTGGCCAACGGAAATGTCATCTAAACGTACACGTCTGCACTCAAAGTTTCCGGCTTCTGTCAGACGTCAGGGGCTACATTAGATTAGCCCATACATACAAACACAAACACAAACACACATACCAATCTCGTTGTTTTGTATGGCAGTTCCTCCGGACGGCTTTTTGTACATGTTAGTTCACTTTGAACGGGACGAATTTGAGGTCCAGTTTTTACTATTCTATTATTTCTTACTTCCATTAGCTTTGATTTCATTATACAATATTATATGCTTTGCAGTAGTGTCGTAGTATTTGTTAATTTGATTTGAGATTAATGTATACGGTGAAGAGGAAACATACACAATTTCGTAAATAGTATACATTGCTATTAGATTTTAGTTCATGAACCGCCACTGCGTACAAGCTTTTAAAGTGGCGAAAAAGCTCGTAGGCGTGCTTTCAAAAAAGGATCAGACAACATTTTAATATTTAATATATATTTTGTACCTTGTAGAACTTGTTGATAATTTTTGTTATGAGTTACTTCTTACTTTAAAAAATATTCTGATAGGAACCTTACCAGCTATAAAAGTAGTCAGATGTAAAACTTTGGAACTTATTTTTGTGATAAATTATCGTCTCCGCTAAAAATATATTTAGAATTTTTTTCGCGAGGAAAAATATGAATTATATTATTGGTTTTTAAATGTCAAAAGCCAAACGTGGAATAATTAGATTTAGAGAAGTTTTTTGTAAAAATGTATTTTTACTGGCATTGAACATATTCTAGAATAGGAAAGTCTGCATGTATTTATTTGTTATCTAATTAAAGCAGTGCTTTAAAAAAAAAAATATGCCGGAACTCACTCCTTTTTATTCTAATCCACGTCTGTTCCCAATGTAGAGCATATAGTTCTATCTTAACAGAAGTTTTTCTACCCAGAACTGTTACTCAGTCGCTCAATCTCTCTTTTTTCAAAGAGAGTAGTAGGGATAGAAGGATAATTCTAGTGGCTAGTGGACCAGTGATTAACTAATCGCTTTCGCTACGCCCAGTTATTAAGGATCGAAAATGGTGGGAAGAATTTTTAAACATTACAAACACCCATGCCTTTAAAGAGAAATCGATATATCGATCGAAAAAATGTTGTTCGTGCTGGGACTCGAACGCTAACCGCTGCGCCATAAGACTCGGCATTTATTTTTAGACGGTTCTTAATGATTATTGAAATTAAAACTAAAAGTGTCTTATCAATACGTTAACAATTATTACAGGTATGAGAAAGTTTACGTACATTTGTTTCAAATTATTGGTAAAGTCAATCCATGTCACCATCAATAACATTTAACTTAGTGATATATTTAATCCTTATATAAACACGATACATTTATTTACTAAACGTCAGTTTAAGTCCATCCGTGTACTTGATGAACGCCTGAAGATGCCGAAAAGCGAAACCTGGTTCGTTAGTGACAAAACTTGTGTGAATGTACATTATTTGAACGATTCAAATTTTATATTTTGCTACGATATTAATAAAATTTAATTCTAAGCGAGGACGTTTTCATAAATAACTGTTTTATTTATACTGTGGTTATTTACAATTCAATAATAATTGTGGGGTTATAATGCAAAACGTACTATTTCCAAAATGAGCGATATTGAGTTAGGTATGCAGATATGGCAATTTAAGCCTAAGGAATCGACTGATCCTATCAATTTTAACATAAAATGTCTACAAGACTGTCAAATTGGAAATCATATTTTTATGTAAATGTTATTTCGTTTGTGTTGTATGACAGTTCCTCCGGACGGTTTTTTGTACATGTTAAAAATGTTACACCCAAATACGGACAGTCATAAGCTCTTTTTCCAGGAAATTTTGTAAATAAATAGAGCACAGCTGCAAAGTCTTCCGATTTTAAATGAAATACTAAACTTTCCGGCATCTCCACTTCTATACCCTATATAATCATTAAATCATATAATCATAAAACCTTTGCCGAAAAACAAATAATATAATTCTTGAAACTACTTACTACTCAAATCTGTTGGCATTCCCATGAGCTTATCCTTTTCGCCAGCAATGGCTTTGGCCTCAGTGATGCATTTATTTCTTATATAAAAACGAAACTTTCATTTACTAAACGTCAGTTCAAGTTCATCCGTGCACTTGAATGCCTGAAGATGCCGAAAGGCGAAACCCGGGTCGTTAGTGACAAAATCTGTGAGAATGTACATAGTTTGAACGATTAAAATGTTAATTCACATTGAACGGGGCGAATTTGAGGTCCAGTTTTTACTATTCTATTATTTCTTACTTACGTTAGCTTTGATTTCATTATACAATAATTTATGCTTTGGAGTAGTGTCGTAGTATTTGTAAATTTGCTTTTAGATTAATGTATAAGGTGAAGTGGAAACATACACATTGTTATAGTATTTGACTTAACGTTATAGTTTTCGAAATAGTACGTTTTGAATTATATATAGCCCCACAATTATTTTCAAGAGATAAATATAAAAAAAAGTTATTTTTGTTCAAAATTAGCTGGTATCCATTAAATTTCACAATACATTGTATGTCTATAAGAAGTAGTAAGTATTGTGACTGAAGCTTTAATACACTTACTTAAAAGGTAGACAGTTAAACATTACACTCAGCGTAAATGTGGTAATTAAATCTTCTTTTTACTGGGAATGGAAAATCCATGTTGTTTGCAGTTGGTTGAGAGTGTTGAAACTAACTCAGTTTTCAAACACAACTATCAAATATCTTTTTAAAGAATTGACAATTTATCAAAAGCTTCCATGATAAACTGGTAAATGTATTTTTCGATATTGTTGTATATAATTACGTCAGAAAGTCTATCGTTATTTCGGCGTCAGATCTATCTCCAGCTTTAACTATCAAAATTAATAAAAAGTTTTTACAGTGCTGAAATAAAATTAATTTTTACTAACTGCAACGTCTCTTTTATTTCCAAGCTTAGTTAAATGGCATTAAATTACAAAAAAGTCAGGTCCTATGGCGCAGCGGTTAGCGTTCTTGGCTTCGGCGTCTGACCTCACGGTACGGACAGCGTTTTTTTCTATTGATTTATCGATTTCTGTTAGTAGGCATGGGTGTTTGTGATGTCTGAAAATTCCCTCCCACCCTTTTCGATCCTTTAATAATTGGGTGTAGCGAGAGCGATTAGCTAACCACTAGTCCTGTCCTAGCCTTATTCTTCTATCCCTACTACTCTATTTGAATAAGAGAGGTTGAGCGACTGAGTATGAAACAGCTCTCGTAGAACAAATCTGTTGATATACCTCTATAAGGAGGTCTAGCAGCGAACATGAATAAAAAAAGTACAAATAGCCCTGTATTTGTGTATATTTTTGTCAATTGAAAATGCTCGTGATATGCGAAAAATACTGTTCTAAACAAGTTACAGCTAATGATATTGGCAGCCAATTGAAATAATTATAATATGCAAATAGGACAACGATAAAACGAACTCAATTTAAACTCAAACACTGAGTTATATTAAAATTAAAGCTTTTAAAAAAACTTATGTACACTGTTTCAACGGAAATATTACGTTGTAGAGAGAACGTAGCTTTTCATTACGTCAAAACGCTTTTTGAACTTATTCTTAGCAAACTGAATGTCAAAAATGTATATTAAGTTTAGTTAAAATAAATGCTTTGAGTTTTTCATAGTAACATGAGTACACCGTGTTTACTTTAATTTAAACTTGTAATTTTTGTTTGAATTAGTGTTATTAAATTTACATTTTGTTAATTCTAATGGAAAAAAGAAGCATGCCACTTTTAATACATGCTCTTCAATTATCAATATGATCAAGGCATTTTTCGTTCAGCGGGTGAGCATTTTCAATCGTTGAAAGAACCTAAAATCTACAATTTTATCTAGGCCGCTGGTTGGATTTCAAACTAAAATATTAAAACAAGCTGTCAAGTCTAAGTTCGACAGTGTCATTTGTTTTTGTATGCTCAATTTTTACTGTAAAAAAGTATGTGATATGCAATAATGGTTCTTCTAAAAGACGTCAAATTTATCTTGGCCGCTGGTCGAAATTTAAACAAAAATAGTCGGTCAAGCTGTCATATCTTAGTTTAACGGTGTATTTTTTTTTATATACAAACGGTTGTTACGGAGAATATGAGACCAACTGATTTTTCTCGCAATAGGCATTGCTCGTTATATCAGGTAATAGGTATTTTTAATGCTTACAAACATACCCATCACATGAAGACATGAAGTATGTGGAGCGGTCAGATATCACAAAAAGTCGCAATTCAAACAAAAATACACAATTAGAATTTATTTACACACATGTATAATATTTTTTCTGTCAATCCACTTTTTTATTAAATTAAAATTTATGCTTGTTTCAGTGTTTTCACTCTCATTGTTTCAAAATTTTGACGATAGTTTTGCTCGGTATGCCCGAGAAGTAGCTCGTAATAAAAGTGAATAAATGTATGTAGAAAACCATAAACTAAAATTTCAACGAATGCTTTCTCATTACATTCGAGATCTCATTATTTCTGTGATTGCAATAATCGAGTTCGACTGTATATACATAAGTTAACGACATTAAAAAGCACCGTCTATACCTAACATCTTTATATATTCTTTTGTGAAATGGTTTGAAATTCATTTGTTTCTATAGTAACAGTGTTAACACTTTTATAAATATAGGCTGGGAAAATTTTTCGCTTAAGAAATGTAACTTTGCAACATTGATATCACTAACTTTACAAATCGTGGCGAAACCTGATAAAATATTTTTGAACTACCCTAGCATCATAAGGAACAAAAACAGAAACAGAAAAAGATAATAATGTGCAATCTTAAAAATCGATACTATATCGAAATTCATGCTCAATGTACAAGAGTTGGAAGGAAAAATACGAGAAGAATTCAAATATAAAAGTTTACAAAAAATATTCAGAAAGATCAAAATAAAATATTCTTTAAATACGTTTCTAAATACTGTTTTTTTTTAATCAACTTTCATTGATTGATTATATGTTTAAAAATACTTACGTGGAAATCCAGCTACCAAACAGAAAAAAAAATACTATCAATTTATTGAAAAGGACAATAATAATATATCAAGTCCTTTAAACACAACAGTTAGAACAAATTTGATATCGATTTTTTTAAATAAAGAAGACGGACTGAGAAATAATTATCGAATATTTCAGAAATGATTAAAAATTGACGGTTGTGTCAAGCACTTAGAAGTAGTCAAAACGATCAGGTACTGCGGTAACATTCATAAATGAGAAAAAAAGTAGATTTTTTATAGACGAATTGCAGTTAACTATAATTTCCGGAATGTCTCACTCAGTTGATTTGCATATTTTTTATAATATTGTTTGTAATGAAAATTATTGTTATTTTAAATTAGTAATCATCAATGAATCAATTATAAGTTAAATGTCACCGAACCTTTTTTTTTTAAAGAATTTAAGAACGTTTATTCAACAATAGCTACTATATATATAAACTCTTAAATATTACAGTAGCACATTTTTTTTATTTAAATTTATTGTTGATAAATGTTTTTAGGGGAAAATAAGACTCAGCGTTGGGCTGCCAATACGTTAACAAACGCTTCGCTTAATCTCAAAGCAATTCTCGGTGTTTTGGGGAAAGCGTGATTTTTTTATCACCCCTTTGCAATACTTAAATAAGCAATCAATTCTTACTTAATACACTTATAATATGTACAAATATGTAATTTACCGTAAACTTATCAATGTAAATAGATAAAAATGTACTACCGTGTATATTGAAGTTGTCGTGGATAATATATACGTCAGAAATTGCAGTTGTATACTAATTTGATTTGAGAGTATTGTAAAGAGTGTTAGCGGCCTTAGAAAGAAATACCGCTAATTATTTTAGCCCTCCAAACCCTCTCCAGCCCACCCTTGCTCTTAATTTTTAAAAAATCCGCCTTTTAAAGTTGACAGATATTGTAATATTATAAGTAATGCTTCAACCAACAAAAACTTTTTTTAAATTAAAGTTACCAATATTTAAATATTTTTCTTACTTAAATCTATTTACAATAAATCTCTTTCATAGGGAAAATAATGCCACCTTAGGAGAAGGTGCGAAGGCAACTTGGGTATAAGAAAGTATATTTTATCTCTGATTTCATGTCAATTTATATTAATAATGAATTGTAATTATTTAATAGTGCTAACATTGTACAAAGCGAAACGGTGATCTCAATATACATAATATAACTTCATTAAAAATCGCGCATCGTAAATTGCGATAAAAAATATTGTAATTATTAGAAAGGAACTTTTATTGAATTATATCTAGACCTGGAGTCTGAGAATGAAACATTGTTGTGCTGTACAACTTTTAAAGATTGTTTCGAATTGATGAAACAAAAGAAAGGAAAATCTTTTTATGATACACCTAATCCTTTTTTTTTCGCAATACATTGGTTCCAGAAAGTGGCGCGTAAAAAATCACGTAAAAAAACCTCACTTTCACATAATTTGATTAATCAAAATATCGCGTAAAAAAGTATAAAAAATGTACGAAGAAACAAAGGTCTTCATATTCGCGCATTTTTTTTTTACATATAAAATTTAATTTATTTATTGATTTTTAAAATACAATGAGAAACAAATACATAATATGTATATTTTAATGCAAAATTGTACTAAGAGTTATTCGCTGTTGTCACTATCGGTTGCAAATTATAATCGTTCACGATTTTTTGAACGAATGTATTGAATTTTGCTTGAATCTGAATTCTGCTCGCACTCATTTCATGAAATGCTGTTTTTACTAGATCTTTGATCTGAGTCAATAGTTATTACATTGGATTTGTTTTGTTGATCCAACGAACATAAAATAAAAATATAGGGTCCTTTTTAAATGTTTTTTTTTTAGAATTAGCAACACTTGAAAAGCGAAATACCAGAACAGCGCTTGAAAATAGTGCAATTCTTTTTTTTTCAAAAATGATGCCGGCTGAAACGTAGCAGTCAATGGAGAGCGTTATAGATCCACGATTACTGACATTTTCGTTTTCAAAATGAATTGATGTGGAAGAGCTGTGGTTTTAACAAAACGACGCAACATGCCTAAATAAGATGTCACGATGCTATTTTTGGTAAATCCGTAAATTCTTGGAATTTTGGATTCGAAAATGATTGGAGGAGGTAAAAAAAAGGTCACATGCTGATAATTTTGTCGCAAATTTCTGGGTTTTTTAAATTTACATAAATTGTTTTTGAAAAATCCCATGATTTCAAAATCTCCGACTAAAAATTTTCTCACTCTCGAATCCCCAATTTATACACGATTTTATGTTGAGTGCTCAATCCCGGGATCAAAAAAAGTGCCCGGGATTGGATGCCCTAGTGGATGGTCCACTTACATCGTATGTGGTAAGTTGTTATAACATGAGTAGTAATTCAAAGAAAAAATATTTGGCATGAAAGTAACACAATATGGATAGGTAATAAAAGAAACATTAAATTATTGTTTCAAAACACCAAGCGGGCGACTAGCAATGGCTACGCGTATGACGTCTTGGCCACCGCTGATTTATTGCAATCAATAAAAAAGACTCGTGCCGGTTTTATATTTTTGTCTTCAGGAAACTTTTGGTATTGAATGTATTTTTATGTATTACGTCAATCTAAACTTTTTGTCGAAAATCAAAGACAAAAACTTTGACAAAGTCTCGGTTAAGGAACGAGGTTTTGTGTTAACAGCCTGTTTGTTTCTACCCGCTTCTTATTGGCGTTGGTTTTTAGATTGACACATTGCCAAACATTGCTTGAAAAAGTTTCGTCTTTCAAGTAGAGTTCATATCCAAACAGAGAATAACTAACGAGAAGTTGTCGTACATAAATTATGCCACAGCTTAATTAAGTACAACTAGCCAAGAATTCAAGTACAAATGAATTGGTAAAAAATAATTTTAGCTATCCAGATATCACACTCACTATAGAATCTTAATTCAGACGATTTAGTTATTTATTTAACCAAAAAGACTTCATACTAAATATAAAGCTCAATTTTAAGTGATCTCGCGCTTGTCTTTGAATAAAAATATCTCAATAGGTTTTTACCAGGTTAAACTATAGCGAATCAATAAATTAACCATCATTTATATATATCACTAAAATATGTTTGGGTTAATAAATGTTTATTAATTTAACATAAATATTACATTAGTTTTGATATTCATCGAAATCGGAAAATTAGCTAAGAGTTTAAACGTTGGTTTGAAACGTTTACACGTATATTTAAATAACACAATTTTGCTCAACAAATCGATTTAGATTAACAAATAAATCGGTCATATAACCCAGTGCTTCCCAGATTGTGGGCCGCCGTAGAACATGTTTTGTATTGAGGAGGTCCGCGGATTTTTTTTTTCAGATTTAGGGGCCCGTGGAAGGAAAAAGGTTGGAAAGCACTAACACAACCGATTGCATATGCTCTTGAATGTTTGTTTTGCTCGATTATAGATGAAGGTCTCAAATCAATGAACGATTATCCTAATTTATTGCCTTATTAATCGTTAATTTTATTTATATCTAAAGGCATGATTGTCTTTAATGATTAAATTATTCACTATCCACCAGTTAACTGATCATTAAAACAAAACGTTGACATGTAGTAATCTATAACTAGTAATTACTTTATTTTTACTCTGAAAACAGAAGTTGAATATAAATTATTTCTCTGTTAAACTACTCTTGCTAACATTTTCCATTAAGAGCATATAAAGTTTATATGCTCTTTGCAGAGCTTTTTCTTCATGTAACGTGGTGGAACGGCCATCC
The DNA here is from genome assembly GCA_030503985.1 of Himalopsyche tibetana. Lineage (NCBI taxonomy): Eukaryota > Metazoa > Arthropoda > Insecta > Trichoptera > Rhyacophilidae > Himalopsyche > Himalopsyche tibetana. The sequence goes on from JAPJYX010000022.1 coordinate 16,752,064, forward strand.
GGCATCTTTTTCTTAGCATTTTTAATGTTTCATATCAACATTCCCTATTTTTATTTCTTGAAAACCATTGGGTGTTTATTTCTATCTAAGGTTCCTTTTGAATGTTATGTACCGTAACACTCAAAAGTTAATGTCACAATACAAAACAAAACCAGGTCCATAGACTTACTCTGTGACCAGAACCAAGAGCTTAATGCTTGATATATTGTTTTTAAAAAAAGAGGTTGAATAACAAGCAGTTTTCGTTAAAAAATATGTTGAGAAACCTCCACTATGAAGCCATATGCACCATTGGGAATGGACATGGGCTAGAAAAAAAGTCTTTAGTTAAAAGCTTGACAAGAAGTGGGTTCCGGCTCCTTTTTTTCAAAAAAATCTCTGGCTCTTTGTATAAAGAGAGCTGTATGCGCTTCCCATCATTGAGAAACTTTTTCAAACAAACTATCATCAGGCTGTTTACGAATTAAGTTAACATCATAAGTCTTATTTGTCATCAGTTAAAAACGTTATTCTTTTGTTTTCTTTGATTAACAACGTATTTTTTTTTCTTCTAAGTTTTGATAGTCGACATATGTTAATGCTGTAAGTGAGCTGTTAATTTTTTTATTCCTCATACCAGAATAAAAAAACGATTGCTATAAGAGGGGTTGTTGTTTTTTCAACCAATTAACTGTCGTTGTATAAAATTTGATTTGTTATTTTAAAAATCATTTTAAGTAATATCAACTCAACGCAGATCGTCAATATTATTTTGTTTCTTCTTTACTTAAAGTTTTTGTTGTAAAACTATTGAACAAACTCAAATATAAAACAAAACTATAAAGGAATACGTAATTTTTACTTGTCTGTCGACTGAACAAATTTAAATATCTCACTTTATACTTATTTGGAAATGTTTTTAGGGTAGCAATATAATCGGGATTTCAATGGAACCTGTTGAAAGTACACTGTGGCAATTTTTAACAAAGCTTTAGAGCTCTTTGTGCAAACACCTTTGAAAATGTTTTCAGAGCAAAACATACCGCCGACCTTACTTAATAATATATGTACGAAAAACACTGTACATGCTTGAATAAAAAATGAAGTGCTGTGTTTTTCTGATGAGGTAAATGTTTATACGACATCGTATCACACAGCTTTATGTTATTGAATTCAACTAGGCATTGTAAATATAATTCACTATATACATTTTGTTTTTACATTATAGTAATTTAAAAAAAACATACAAGTTAAATGTCTCGGATTAACTAACGTTGCTATAACTTTGAAAAACACTATTGATTACTATTTTAGAGAAATAATATATCGCAGATTCCCACCGTTATTTGAGACGCGAACCATTTTTAATTCTAATCAAGTAACCAACGTGGTTTCGTTAGATTTTTATAACGGCGGTGATATCATACACCTTGGGTGACGAACCTTTTCATTTCAAAAGGCCACATTTATTTATCTGATTCAACATATGGCTGCAATAAAGAAAACGTTGACACCGCCCCCCCTTTTTTTCGACTGTCAAACATATAATGGGTTGATTACGCTATTTTTTTTATCCGTGTGCGCTCTCAGTGTGGAGTATATGGCCTTCTAATGAAGGTATCTCAACTGAAGTTTTTTTCTTCGATAAATGTTTGTTACTCAGTCGCTAAACCTCTCTTTTTCGAATAGAGTAGTAGGGAAAGAAGGATTAGTAGTTAATTAATCGCTCTCGCTTCGCCCAGTTATATATACACATAATGCTGGCCATTTACCTAGGAACAATGATCCTGAGCATCTAATGTCCTAGAACATTTTATTGAACACACTAGGGGTCCACAGAATCATTACCCGTTGAGGTTATGTTCGTTAGTGTTGCGTCTGAACGAACGTTATTTGATTTTATTGGATGCAAAAATGCGCTCTAAGTTAATTACTTATGTTTATAAGCTTCCTACAATGAAAATACAATTATTTATTCATCCACGATGACAGCTTATACACCATAGACAATATATTATAAGCCAAAGATTAGTCAAATTTATGTAAAAATGTTTATTTTGACAGCTGTTACCATAAGGAGACATTTAAAAATTGAAAATAAATCCCTAATAAGTTTATGATGATCAGTGCTGTATATTTATATATTCTAGCAATATATATTGATGAAATATGAATCCTAGGATGAAATAAAATGGTATGATTTTGACAGTTTGTCTACAGCTGCGCACGCATCGCATGTTCCGTATACGGTCGCTCCAAGACCGTGAACATGGGAACCTATCTCGGGCCACGTGAAGTGTTTCAGGCCATGTTCTGGAACATTTTGTTCTTTAGTGAATGGAGGCTGTCACGTGTGATGGTGGAACTAAACGAAATATTGATTGAACAAATAAGTTTAAATTCTATAAAAAATAACTAAGAATTGTATTAAAACTCTAGCAAGCATCGTGGTATTGCTTATTTAAAATGCTAAATGCAAACACGATGGAATTTTTTAAATCTGTATAATTTTAAAGAGTTTCCTCTTATAAGAAAGCAGTTTTAAAGCTTACCATTGTAATTATTTTGGTATATTCCAATCTTTCCAGCCACTCGGGCCTGAGCTGGCAGCACGACGCTTAGAAGGAAGGTCGCCCATATTGGTAACAGTGCACCTGGAAACATACAATAATGAAAAATCTTGCATTAGTTATATAATATAAAAAAATCAAGCAATAATTAATAAAATGGCCTAGAGCTGACATGTACACCCTTACATTCTATCGGGCAGTATAAAACAAATTATCATGGGTTCGGGCCGTAAAGAAAAAATAATTTAAGATACGCTCAATCCTCTTTTACACAGGGCATACGTTTCATGAAAAAAAAGTGTAAAAAAGATTAAATGAATTTAGGTTGCATTACATTATTTTGATTGTGTTATTTCGAAAACGTGATAATAAATAAACTATGCAAAAAAAAGATTATGATTACTTGTTTATTAAAAATCTTTTTATTGTGAAATATTTAGATATATGTACATATTTTATTTATACGTAATTTAAAAGTTATTGCGATCTTGGTCATTGTTAATCTTAAACTATTTTTTTTACTAAATATTTGAGGGTATTATTTGCAAACACATCTCATTCCAAAATGGTTAAAAAATGAAAAAATGATTTTTTAGTTTTAAATTACTTTGGAATGATGTTTTGTATGTTATCAAACCATGTTTAAAACTGATTTCTTAAAATACATACTTTCAAAATTTATTTGTATCTACTAAATTACATTCATGGTTAATGTTTCAGCAATTTTGTTGGGCTTGCAAATAATAACATCATTTGTATTATTAAGCCGTACAATCAAATCCATTTTTTTTTTACTAGTAAGCATGTTTCTATGAACAGATTTATTCTCCTTCGTTAAAGAAAAAACTTGCTTACGTTTATTAAATAAATGCTTGAGAATAACAAAAATATGTTTGAGAATAACATTTAAGGGTCAGTTGACAATGCTCGCAATGAGCGAAACCGGTTCTGACATATTAAATAAAGTGGAATAAAGTACAAAGGATTATTGTGTTTTTATTAATTTAAGGGTTTCATTCGAATTCGGTTTGGACTGGCAAACACTGGCCTAGAGTCAGCAACAGCCCAAATATCGCTATGGTCCACCCTATTTAAATATTCAATATTGTACTTAGATCAACAATGCTTTACTTATGCTCCTTGAAGGAATTATAAATTAATCCAAAGTAGATTGTATATATTAATAAGATTTTAAAATTCAGAAATGTCTGAACCATTTTCACTTAACAAATGTAAAGTGCTAGCGTTAATTTAAAGCGTGGAGCACTTTAAAACCCTCGTTGAAATTATTATCTTTGATCTTCAAACAAAGATTCAAAAGGAATTTCGATCTTTGTTTAATCTGTTTACTTCAAGTATTTTTTAATCATAAAATTTTGTTAGTCGTTCTGCAATACAAAATGAAATATCAGTTGCAAGAAAGTATGCTACATTGAATCAAACTTGGCCAATTCATTTGAAATGGTAGAATAGTTCAAAGATATACGTACAGCAAGTGTGGATAAATCTCCTATTTTTAATTAAAATATTGTGAAAAAATGAAATTGAATAGCCTCGGGTTTTTTTTTGCATTTAACATTTTGAAATGTCTGTTTTATTTAACTATTATTATTAAATCGTTAAATTCGGAGTTCAAAAATAATAAGGATTATCTTTATATTAAATTGTCATTATAAATAACGTCAATATTTAATATATTGCTATTAAGATATGTTAATTGAGGGTATTACTTTCAAACACGGCTTATTCCAAAATGGTTAAAAAATGAAACTTGAATTTCACTTTGAAAAACAATGTCCATTTTTAACAAAAGCATTTTTAGTCTTACATTACTTTGGAATGATATTTTGGATGTTGTGAAGCCATGTTTGAGACTAATTTCTAAAAATACTTTCAACACTAACTTTTATCTACTAAATTACATTCGTGGATAATGTTTCAACAACTTTGAAATGGGCCGGGTTTGCAAGTAATACACTCAATTAGTCTATATTGTCCATTAAGCCAGTTAAAACAAATTAACACTTTAAATATGAAATACTTTCCACCACCCGCCACGGCCATACATCTGTTTTCAACAGACGTTTCCCGTGGCGTAACGAACGCTATGCGTTGTTCAGTTTTGTGCTAGGATTGTCTCGGGAACAATTCACTTGGAATTGCACTTTATTGTGCCAAAAATTTCCCCATAAAAATGTCCAGAGGTCCAGTATTTTTACGTTTGAAATATTTTATTTAAGATGTTTTTTTAATTACCGAAGAGTTGTTTTGCCATTTTGTACAACCATGAGAGTAAAAATAAATCAAATGATAAACAAGAAACTTTTCGTCATACTCTAATGTGTTTTGTAAGTTTATTTAAATTATAAGTTTCGAGTAACTAAACCCTACTTAAAACTTTTTGAATAAGCCTACGCAAAAAGGAAATGAGTATGTTGGTTAATAAGAAGGTAAATTTTAAATCAGTGTTATATATCCGAAAAAATGTTAAATATGTAGTAACACAATAGTTTTATAAGATATCCGTGGGAAAAATTTGGTCAGCTATACATTTACAATTAAAATTATAACATTGATATTTTAATCATTTTGAAAACGCCAGTATATTAATAGTAATCTTGAAGTAAACATACAATTATTTTTGATTCATTCGTTTCAACTCTAGACGTTTTTTGGTATTAATTATAAACAAGCCGGTATCTGGCAAGCGTTGCAATGCCACTCGAAGAAAGAAAGTTGTTTGTGTTTTAATTGTGTTTATTGAAGTGCATGTTTTCTTTTTCTGCCTGTTTGACGTTTGCTGCCGATTGTCTATGGTACGACACACGCGACACTTACTGTAATTTAATTATACTACGCATATAACCTTCGCTAATACCTACTGTAAGTCAATTTTAATATGCCTATAACTTCGCGTAAGTGCAAGCAAAAAGTTTGTCAATGTTTTATTGCAATCGGATGAGCGGTGTGGCAGCGCATAAAGTACGAACAAACAAACATTCATTTTTATATATTAGATAAATTATTGTTGTCACAATTTAAGATTTCGACTGAAGGTGCTTGGTGGAATTTCTATATTAAATTTGAATCGTTCAAACTATGTACATTCTCACAGATTTTGTCACTAACGACCCGGATTTCGCCTTTCGGCATCTTCAGGCATTCAAGTGCACGGATGAACCTGAACTGACGGATGCATTTGTTTCTTATATAAACACGAAACTTTCATTTGCTAGGCGTCAGTTCAGGTTCATCCGTGCACTTGAATGCCAATGCCAGCAAATGAAAGTTTCGTGTTTATATAAGAAACAAATGCATCCGTCAGTTCAGGTTCATTCGTGCACTTGAACGCCTGAAGATGCCGAAAGGCGAAACCCGGGTCGTTAGTGACAAAATCTGTGAGAATGTACATAGTTTGAACGATTCAAATTTAATATTGTTGTCACGTTTTCAGATTTATCCCAACTAAAACTTCGTACGGAAATTCGCCGTTTCAAACGTGAGAAGCATAATTTATTGCTGAAATTTAAAGGTGTGGATTTTTATTGAACACTAGCTGCTTCGTTGTTGAACGTGATAGTATAGAAATAAAAATATAAGTGATCGATTGGGGTGGAGTTATCATCACAGTTTTGGAACACTCCCGATAATATCATGTAGCGATTGTTTACCAATAATTTTTACGAAACCATACAATGTTTTGGGTCCTTATTGCGGTTAGCGTTGTCGGCACCCGTGCCCGACCTCATGGGTTCGAGTCCCACTACAAACAGCATTTTTTCTATTGATTTATCGATTTCTGTTCGAAGGTATGTTTGCGATGGCTAAAATCCCCCCCTTACCATTCCAAACTTGAAATACCGAAGCTTAAAGTAGCGAGAGTGATTAGCTGACTACTAATCCTGTCCTGCCTTATTCTTTCTATCCCTACTACTCTCTTTGAAAAAAAGAAACTTAATTTCTCTCCCACCTTTCCCACCATTAAATAAGTGGGCGTAGCGAGAGCTACCCCTACTACTTTTTTTTGGGAAAGAGAGGTTGAGCAACTGACTAACAAACAGTTCTCGTAGGAAAGATCTGTTGAGATACTTCCAGTAGGCCATATGCTCCACATTCAGAGCGGACATAGATAAAAAATATAAAAATGTGTACATTTGGCAAAGGCGTACGACATGATAATTGTCAATTAAAATAAGGGCTGTGGAGTCGTGTAAAAAAAAGACGACTCCGACTCCGAGGAAGTTTTTCTACATTTTATTTTTTACATATATATATATATTCCATCAGATCACCTTTAGTCAGTCAAGCATACAATGTCAACACTTTTGATTGAATATTTTGATTGAATACTCATGATTAAATTTATTTTTCGCTTGTTTTTCACGAATCCAACTCCACAGCCCTGATTAAAATATATAAAGAATTTTTATATTTATTAATTAAAACATTTCTATTGAACAGATATTGTTTTTTTATAAATCATATTATTCAAGTTTGATTTTGTAAGTCTTCAAAATAATTATATTACCTTCTGATGGTTATTTGGAGCGCGTAATTTTGTTTTGTAGATATAATATTCATTTCATGGTTTTAAGAACATCCAAAGTAAGTTGTTGTGAAACTTTCGACAAGGATTTAATTAACAAGCCTATCTCATAACAAACTTTCAACAAGCTAAGTTAAAAGCTAGCTGTGCACAAAAACTCGACAAGCAAATAGAATCAGTCTACATGAATAAGTTAACGAGATTTGTATTAGAATTAAAATAATGATGAATTTTTCTAAATTCTGCAGATGTTATTTTTTACTTTTTATTTAATATTCTTGATACAAAATTGAAAATGGTATTATTTTGCAACGTTGATAGCAATTAAAATATTCTTTGAAATCTGAGATCTGAATTTAATTTTATTAAGTCGAGTATTATTTAGTACAGGCATGCCCAACACGCATGCCACTCGTGGCCCTATTGAATGTTTCTTGTGGCTCTTTCGATGTTTTCAAATTTCTATACACGTTGAACTTTTTATTGGTAAAATACATATAATTTCTTTTTACTATATTTGTGACAAATTTTTGTAGTTTTGTCCTGAGTGTCACATTCTGTCGCAAGACATTGTAGTAATGCCAACTTTAAAAGACTTCAAAAAAAAAGTACAACCAGATATTTTTTTGATTACTAAGGAAGTATTTAGGTTCAAGTCCCAGTATGAAAAGCATTTTTTCGATCGATTTATCGATTTCTGTTTGAAGCATGGGTGTTTTCTCCATCCGAACCTTCAATAACTGGGCGTAGCGGGAACGATTAGCTAACCACTAGTCCTTTTCTAACCCTATCTTTCTATCCCTACTACACTCTATAGAAAAGAGAGGTTGAGTGACTGAGTAACAAACAGTTCTCGTAGAAAAAGGTAAGGTGTTTGTTTATTATTAATATAAAAATATCGCGTTATTATTAACGTTTAAAATATTTATGTGTGGCCCACCAGGGACATGCATTTTTTGTGTGCCCCGCCAAGTGATTTCAGTCGGGCATCCCTGATTTAATAAGTTAGTATTCATAAACCGAATATTTAATTTAAGAACGACTTTTTAAAATATTACAGTGGGTAGAATCTGTGAAAATTATCACAAAAGACTTCCACGAGTGTTGAACACTGTGTTGCAGAACACGGTCAAATATTCTTTTAATATGATACGTTTTTATCAAGAATCGAAGAATCAAGAAGCGAATATATTAAAAGTGATTATTTCAATCATGTTTAAAATTTCTCGTTTATACTTCCGTTAAATATTATGTATCTCTTTCATAATTTAGTTATACTGGATATCAAATTCAATTGTATTGTTCTAAATTATTAACTATCAAGATCTTTTATTTTTGACAAATGTTTGTATTAGCAGTTTTTGTATTTAAGTCATTTAACATTTTTTATCATTAAGAAAAGCTTATTTGTCACACAAAAATTGTCATGGCGCTTAATTCTTCTGGATTATTAATTATTCATTTACTGGTATACAACATTATTGTAATAATCCATTAAGGGTTTTTTTACGTTGCGGGTGAAATTATTCACGAGATAACATAATTAATGACTTGTTTCAAAAACACTTTGTATAATTTAGTTTGTATAAATAACACGAATAATATATACTAGCTGTAAGCCCGTTGCCCAGCAACGTGAGATTTTTGTTGCATAGTATTTAATTTAATTTAATTTAATGTTATTTTATTTTATGGTATTTAATTTAATTTAATTTTATTTTATGTTATTTTATTTTATTTTATTTTATTTTATTTTATTTTATTTTATTTTATTTTATTTTATTTTATTTTATTCCATGTTATTTTATTTTATTTTATTTTATTTTATTTTATTTTGTTTTATTTTATTTTATTTTATTTTATTTTATTTTATGTTATTTTATTTTATTTTATTTTATTTTATTTTATTTTATTTTATTTTATTTTATTTTATTTTATTTTATTTTATTTTATTTTATTTTATTTTATTTTATTTTATTTTATTTTATTTTATTTTATTTTATTTTATTTTAATTTATTTTATTTTTATAGTTAGCAGAAATTTCGTAAATTATTGATTTTTTGGAATAAAGTTTAAGTTTGCTAACAACCATTTTTCGTAGTAGCAGGAATTTCGTAAATTATTGAATTTTTGGAATAATGTTCAAGTTTGCTAACAACCATTTTTCGTAGGAGCAGAAATTTCGTAAAATATTTAATTTTTGGAATAATTTTTAAGTTTGCTAACAACCATTTTTCGTAGTAGCATAAATTTCGTAAAATATTCAATTTTTGGTATAAAGTTTAAGTTTGCTAACAACCATTTTTCGTAGTAGCCGAAATTTCGTAAATTATTGAATTTTTGGAATAAAGTTTAAGTTTGCTAACAACCATTTTTCGTAGGAGCAGAAATTTCGTAAATTATTGAATTTTTGGAATAATGTCCAAGTTTGCTAACAACCATTTTTCGTAGTAGCAGAAATTTCGTAACTTATTTAATTTTTGGAATAATGTTCAAGTTTGCTAACAACCATTTTTCGTTGGAGCAGAAATTTCGTAAATTATTTAATATTTGGAATAATGTCCAAGTTTGCTAACAACCATTTTTCGTAGGAGCAGAAATTTCGTAAATTATTTAATATTTGGAATAATGTTTAAGTTTGCTAACAACCATTTTTCGTAATAGCATAAATTTCGTAAAATATTCAATTTTTGGAATAAAGTTTAACAACCATTTTTCGTAGTAGCAGAAATTTCGTAAATTATTGAATTTTTGGAATAATGTTGAAGTTTGCTAACCATTTTTCGTAGTAGCAGAAATTTCGTAAATTATTGAATTTTTGGAATAATGTTCAAGTTTGCTAACAACCATTTTTCGTTGGAGCAGAAATTTCGTAAATTATTTAATATTTGGAATAATGTCCAAGTTTGCTAACAACCATTTTTCGTAGGAGCAGAAATTTCGTAAATTATTTAATTTTGCGCATATATCGACAGCCCTGCAGTTTTTTAATTGTAAATTATTTAATATTTGGAATAATGTTCAAGTTTGCTAACAACCATTTTTCGTAGTAGCAGAAATTTCGTAAATTATTTAATTTTTGGAATAATGTTGAAGTTTGCTAACAACCATTTTTCGTAGTAGCAGAAATTTCGTAAATTATTAAATCTTTGGAATAATGTTCAAGTTTGCTAACAACCATTTTTCGTAGGAGCAGAAATTTCGTAAATTATTTAATATTTGGAATAATGTTCAAGTTTGCTAACAACCATTTTTCGTAGTAGCAGAAATTTCGTAAAATATTTAATTTTTAGAATAATGTTTAAGTTTGCTAACAACCATTTTTCGTAGTAGCATAAATTTCGTAAATTATTTAATATTTGGAATAATGTTTAAGTTTGCTAACAACCATTTTTCGTAATAGCATAAATTTCGTAAAATATTCAATTTTTGGAATAAAGTTTAACAACCATTTTTCGTAGTAGCAGAAATTTCGTAAATTATTGAATTTTTGGAATAATGTTCAAGTTTGCTAACAACCATTTTTCGTTGGAGCAGAAATTTCGTAAATTATTTAATATTTGGAATAATGTCCAAGTTTGCTAACAACCATTTTTCGTAGGAGCAGAAATTTCGTAAATTATTTAATTTTGCGCATATATCGACAGCCCTGCAGTTTTTTAATTGTAAATTATTTAATATTTGGAATAATGTTCAAGTTTGCTAACAACCATTTTTCGTAGTAGCAGAAATTTCGTAAATTATTAAATCTTTGGAATAATGTTCAAGTTTGCTAACAATCATTTTTCATAGTACCATAAATCGACCTCGGCGCATATATCGACAGCCCTGCAGTTTTTAAATTGCAAATTATTGAATTTTTGGAATAATGTTCACGTTCGCTAACAATCATTTTTCGTAGTATATATATTTTATTCAAATAATTTTCAAATACGCTAACAAATAAATTTCGTAAAAGAAGAAAAAGACCCGATGACATCAGTACGCACACATCTGTGAAAAGTGAAAAGTAAAAAGTGATTATTATAGATTTTATTTTATTTAAAAAAGTGGAGACTGGAAGGTCGAGGACGTCCTTACACTCAGACGGACATTATCGGCTATTAATATATAGATATTTTTCGTAAACAACTAAGGATATAATATTATGATATTGTTGTTTTGTTTTAATTAAGTGACTGAAATCGATCAAATAATGTTTGTGATACAAGTTCTATGTAATTATATTCAACCAGAGGTGGGCTGGAAGGAGCTCGCACGATCCCTTTGTTAAATTAAGAGAAAACAATATTGTCAGATAAAATTAGTATTTAACTAAAATTTCTGACTTATATATTATAAACGACAGCTTCAGTATATACGCTAGTACATTTTTACCCATTTAAATTGATACGTATACGGCAAATTGCATATTGTTACAATATAAGATTAAGAAATTAGTATATTAGATGAAGAAACAAATCATTTTTGTTATAATTAAAAAATATTTACTACACATCAAGGTCGTTTAAGATTATTGCGATCATTAATACAATAATTTTCTAAATCTTTTAAACAGTACGGAAAGATAATGAGCATCATTTTAAGCAAATAGACATGAAATATATAATAACAAAATCATAATTTTCTCGAATAAGGTATGCTTAACCCCTTGAATACCAAGCGGACACAGGTGTCCGGAACATATGCAAGCGAACACGAATGTCAAGACATTTAAAAAATCAAATACTTGGTATTCTAATAAAATATAAGCAATATTTCGATGAATATGTGTAGTGTTATCTATACTGAGTCAATATACGTTTTTAAAATATCTAATTCGAGTGTATATTAGGCAAAAATATTTTTCTCAAAAACACACAGTATCTCTGGGCCATATTAATGATTTATTTGCGCGGTATTCAAACGGTTAAAAGACAAAAAAATCAACCTGTCTGCAAAACTCTTAGCAAGTCATAAGCCGTTACTTTTCATCCTTTTCATGTTTTTTGCTCATTATCGCTGAATGCCTCTTTTATGAAATCGGATAAAGGCCAATTTACGTATCAAGTAATAAGGATAATATAACAAAAAAACTTTCAAGTATAATGCTTAAAGTTAATGGAAGAGATCTTCTTTAAGCTCTTTCTTTACTCAAGTAGTATATACTTGAAGCGCGTTATCTTGAAAGATTGATCATATTTTTGGAGTATTTCGTTTTATCATTTTTCAGTAATTATTTTAGTTTCCCAACTAAAACAGGATTAACTATAGTGGCTTGATCTTAATCCAACTGTTTTTCTTTTCTATGACCTTTCTTTAAAAGAAATCTTTATATTAACGTCGTGCAACTTACTTATTTATTTAAAAAAGATCAGCCCTCATTTTTTCGAAAAGTTATATTATTTGACAATCACAATGTTTACAACGAAAACACCATATGTCAAAAGAACTTAAGACGAAAATGCCAAATAAGTATCTTAATTTAGTTTTTAGGTTTGAAAAATGAAGAGCATGCGAAGATTGTAACCACGAAAAAGAACCTTCACACAGGGTTTTTTTAAGCAACGTATTAAATTTATATTACAATGCGTCAATAAAATACCAGTTTTTTGACCAAAAGTCTTTTTGCACTTCAATGTTGTGTTTGACTTTGGCCCAAAAACGTTTTTTGTTTCTCATGTAAAATTTGTTCTGTGTGGGTCTTGATCCCTTTTACCTAAACACATGTTAGTATTATATTGTATTACCATAATGAAAGCGTATCGAATATACCCAACTGAATCTCGTATAAAGCTTTGTTTTACATTGAGATGTCTTTTGAATATTTCGAAATTTTCTTACTGACCGGTAAGATCACAGTAATTTAATTCAAAGTAAAAGTGACCTGAATTTTGACATCTTGCTTGGCCAAATACGTGTTGGCATATTCTCAGAAAATCTTCAATTCCAACAGAAATTATATTGCATGATCGGAAAATCATGGAAAATTGTAGGAACAGCGGTGTCGAAATTTCATATAACCTTACCTAAATTTTTATAAAAATCTAAAATAAATTGTTTTCCTTGTCGGAAAATTCCGAAAAATTCTCAGAAAATTCTAAAGATAACCAAACTTTAATAAAACATATCATTTGTCTATGAATACTGTGTATAAGGATGGAAGCAATTGTCATTAGGAATAAAAGAAAGCCTCGTTTTTACTGATTTTGAAACGATTTCTCTGGTAAATTATAATATATAGATAGTTTCAATAAAAAAGTTTTATTTAAACTATAAAAATCATTCACTGCCTATCAAAAAAGTCTCAAATCTGACGTCCCTTTATTTAGATGAATAACAAAAGCATTACTAATACATTTGACAAATGAAATAAGTTTGAATGTTCAAATGAATTTTCGCCAATCACTTGATTTCAGAAAACCACGTGTTCAATGCGAATGAAAGAGTTAAAATGCTACACCCAAACACAGATGGGCATATGTTGTTTTTCGAGGAAATTTTAGAAATAAATAGGGCAAAGTTAAACAGTCTAACAATTTCGAATGAGCAGTTAAATCTGCCAAATTCCCCACTCTTGTATCAAATATATAAATAAATGTAATCATAATTTTTTTCCAGCAAACAGGGTAAATATAGGTCTATTATTAGTCACCATTCAAATCTGTAGCCATTCCCATAGGGTAATACATTTAGCCAGTAATGGCTTTAAACTTAGTGATATATTTATTTCTTATATAAGAACGATATATTTATTTATGGAAATAAGTTTCATAAAAAGTATTCACTATTTCTTTTCCAATTTATTTAAACGAAAAACAAAATCCTAAAATAATGTATGGTGTATTTATAATATAATATCGTTTTTAAAAAATCACTTACATACTATCAATCTAAGTCTTTGAAAAAAATATTTTGTCTCTTAAGTAACGGCTTATATTATGTTATTCCTTTGACATAAAGTCTTACATCGTGTATATTTTTTGTGGTATTGTATCTTGAATTGAAAGAGTCAGATAAAGAATGAAAAAAATACAGCTTTGGAATGAGACAAAGTTTTTTTATTCTCACTATATAAATTGACGAATAAATTCTGGCCAAAAGAGTTTTATTTATTCAATTGTAAATAAAAATCTATCCTCGAAGATAGGTTTTTTTCAGTCATCAAAATAGTAGAATTCAGACAAAGAGCGGGATTTTTAGAAACCACCTTTTGATACACAAGTCTGATGGTCGTGTTCCATTCACGGGGATGGCGAATTCCAATTCAATACGTGGAACAAGTATACTTTTAAAGCTTTTAAGCTGGCAAAGAAAATCATTTCCCCACAAGATTGGAGGCGATTTGCCACATGCGGCGAGGATCAACATCCTTATATGATAGGAGAAGATTAAGGGAGCATGCTGGCTCTGTATTAAACGTATCACATCGTTTTTCTGATGAAAACATTAACCTTGTTATTGTTTCCACATGAAAATAATATTATTTACATCGTACACGTTATTGCATGGATTGCATAGTTCCATAGAACGATAAGTAAAAATTGATGTTTTGAGTTATATTACCCATTAATTCGAATACATTTCTTCTTTAGCTTCACAAAAGGACAACTAGTAAAAAATATAAGTTTTCCCTAGGTAAGCATATGTTTTCATAATATTAAAATAAAGATATATTCAAAATCACTTGGTTCCACATAAATGCAATTTGAAATACTGTTTTATGATTATGTCAACATTGCAAAAAATTTGATTCAATAGAAATAAATTACTTTATGATTAATATAAAATTAAATTTGATAACCTCTCATATGACGATGCTTCTCAAAAAAGCTAAATACGTTTTACATTCTGTAACACAACAAGTGGAATAAAAAAATTATCAAATTTAATTTTATATTGAAAATGATTTACCACAGAGTTACTGCCGAATTCATCTAAATGATTGAGTAAAAAGATAAGACAAATAATAATTATCACTTTTTTAAAACTCAGTTTAGAATACGTCAAAATTAAGGTATTCATTCCTAGACCCTTTTTGTGATCCCGAGATTTCTGGATTGACAATTTCTCCAATCTCGACATCGAACATTCAACATAAAATCGTGTTTAAATTGGGATTCGGGATTGAGAATTTTTTTACTCGGCGATTGGATTTTTCAAACGATTTCATGTCAATTTCAAAAACCATAAAATTTCTCAAAACTACCAGCGTGAGAACCCTTTTTTTAGCTCTTGCAATAATTTTCCAATCAAGAATTTACGGACCAAAATTGAGATTCTTTAGGTCTTTCAGTATTTGTAAATTGAAATACCCAGAAATTTTTTAGACCTCACTCAACTTTCGGTTATTTCCTCAATCCGAAAATCTCGGGATTAGGATTGTCTAGTATTTATTGTTATTAGTATTTTTTTCTTGGGCTTTTTTTCCTGGAGACCCTAGTCAAAACCTTGGCCAGTTATATTTAAATTCTAACAAATTCTAGCTGTAGAACTTTGTAGCTAAGCAGTTGCTATAGAGAAATTTGACTGATTTCGTTTCAAATATTTCCTATAATAATAATTTAATATCGAAAAGTAAGTATTTATAATACGTTTTCGAGAGGTAGATTTTACAAGAATCTGAACCAAAAAAATCATAATAAAATTTAAAATAATATTAAGTAAGAAATATTCGTCAATGTTAATAAATTAAGATATTGATTTGTAAATTAGAATCAACGAAATAATCTTCAATGTAAACTATAAAAAAATATCACCAACGTTGAGTTTAAATCTAAAACATTATCTAACGAGAAATTAAAAAAAAATGAGAATGGTAGATTGTCAAGCAATTTAATATTCAGGAATAGCTCACGCGCTTGTAAAGTATAAACTTTTTTCCTCTGAACAGACGTAAGCCAATATTCAAAAAGCCCCTAAATATTTATTCAAATAAGTTTTCAAATACTTCTTTGGAATCAAATTTAAAATATGAAAGTGTTATGCTAAACTCTAAGTCGACGTACCGCGTAGGCAAATAATATTTAAATTGGCAGGCATATAAACATATATTCATACGTAAGTACCCAATTTGTATTGGGCAATGGTGCGAATTCGAAATGAGTGTAGCAAGTTGGTATGTATGATGCAGATCAATAATATAACCCTGTGTATTGAGTGCAATATTTAAAAGGTGATAGATTTTATTGTTGAATATTTTAATTTATAGCATACTAGCTGGTTCCCGGCAAGCGTTACAATGCCACTCAAAGAAAGAAAGTGTTTGTGTTTTAATTGTGTTTATTGAAGTGCATGTTTTATTTTTCTATTTGTTCGTCGTTTGACGTTTCCTGCCGATCGTATATGGTATGACACACGCGCCACTCACTGTAAGTTAATTGTACTATAACCTTCGCGCAAGTGCAAGCTTGCGTTGTCAAAATAAACTGATTTTTATATTTAAGACGTAAATAGTAAGTAAATTTTAATATGCCTATGACCTTCCCGGAAGTAAAAGCAAAATTTTTGTCGAGATTTTAATGCAATAGGATGAGCGGTGTGGCAACACATAAAGTACGAACAAACAAACATTCATTTGTATATATTAGATTTTAGATCACTTTGCTAAATTTCCGTGATCAAAATTATGTTTGAAATTACCATTTGTCAGCACTTTAGCTTTATTACTCTTTGATGGTTTTTTTAATTACATGCAAGAGGTGCTAAGCATTTTAATTTGCGAAAGCTCATAATTTGTAAACTCTTTTCAATGCCGATTGTTTATTACATATTGTTATTTCATTCTGTTTTGTATAAATAACACTGTTAAATTTGTTAAATGCTTGTCATGAGCGAATTCGGTCCTGATCTTGGTAAATAAAAATGGAAATAAGTACAAAGGAACGTTGTGTTTTTCTAAAATAACACCTTTCCACCAAGTATTAACAGTGAACACCTTAAAATTGATAAACTGATATAAAAAAACATTCAGATTTTTTTAAGCATAATAAATTAAATAAAAATAAAAATCAGAAATGAGAAAAATTAAAAATGTCCTTTTTAAAGCTTGCTTGCTTTCTTTTGAATGACGATGATATTGCTAATTAATAAAATTAACATTGGCCATAGCTCTGTCATTGTCTTCACATCTACGTATCACGATACGAGTTACAGATTGTTGATGCTTTTAGGAGATGCCGGTAATGTGCATGTCATTTTTAATGCCGGGAGCATTTATTATTTTTGAAATTATCCACCCTCTGTTTTTAATATCCTACCCTTTCACGCCTCCGTGCGTTATATTTTATGTTATCACTTGGGGATTTTTCCGCCATAAAAATGATAAAAGCTTATTCAGCATCATCATCAACCTTGTTGGATTTCTTTTTTAGTTCATCTTCGTTATGCAAATTCATTTCAATACACATAGCCAGATGAGAAAGTTAACTATATGAATATATTTAGACAGCCGGTATTTATAGTAAAACATCAAAACAATATATTCGAAATGTTTTCCCATATTGTGATCACTGATTAAAACTCTTTTATTCGTCGATGTAATCTGTTTTTAAAACTAAATAAAAGACAATCTGATTTCTAAGGATTCATTTCAATCAAAATTTTCCACAGAAGCACTATAACATCTCGAGCTTTATGAACTCTCCCAAGTATTTTAGTATCATATTTATTTTTGATTAAGTTTGTTTATATCTTCTCTTTATAAAAATAAATTATGAAATAAGTTGCCATTTTGTAGTTTTGCGGGATATTCAAATGTATGCTTCCGACAACAAAGGCAGGTTATGACCCTTTTTCTATTGTCAATTTTTCTTCTAATCAAGCACATGATACGGCTATCGTATAGCTTAGAGATTTTTCAATTTATTTCCGATAAATTTATACATGTTAAGCAAACCGTTTGATGTTTTCTATTTTATTCTTCACTTTGTCCTCGTCTGGATATATAATCGTTCTTTCATTCTGTATTTTATTTCCAATTTTTGAATACCAATATCATCAGCACAGTAAATTGAATATTGTTGTTTTTACGTTTATTTTTTTAAAACGTGTGACGGCATGGCTGGCAAATCTAGTGAATTTAAAAATTCAGATAGATAATTAACAACTTAACTTAACGAAAAAGAAATATTATTAAATAATATTCTTAATAGCACAGGTGGTTCCCCATTACTTAAACTGTTTCCAATTAATAGAGTAATCACCAATCTCGCTGATTGATTGCAGCTCATTAGTTTAATAGTTTGTAATGTTTAACATCATTAGTAGTATGATTAAATTTGTTTGCTCTGTTTCGATTTTATAATCCCCTCTTTGCTTCCCTTAAAAAGAAAAAAATCCCAATCTGATTGATTGCAACTCATTAGTATCATTATTTGTTTGTTTTATTTCGATTCTACACCCCCCTCCTTGCTCCTCTTAAAAGGAAAAAAAAAACCCCCAAAAACTCCATTTTGTTATTTCATAATTTTGAAATGTTAGAATCAATCTTGCTTCATTACTTAAGCAAACTTTGCGATAGTAAATCTGAAGATGCCTCTGAAAGAGGCGAAACACGTGTCACAGTTAGTAACACAATGCGTGGAATAATCAAAGTAAATTTAAATTTTCTATTAACTTCTTATTGATTCATTGCAGTATCGATGGAATTATACGTTGTCTCTTCGCCTGGTATTATGTTTTGAATCCTGAAGTTGATGGCATTAACATCGATGTTTTTGGCTGCTAATATAACACTTTCTCTGAGCCACTGATGATTTTTGTAAATCTGTGCGATATTTTTGGGAAAACTTTGTGAATCAATTCTCTTATTGTTTTTGTAATTTTACAGAAGTTTGTTGGTAATGTAATACATTGTGTGGATTCATCTATTTCCAATTTTCCATTCCCAATATCCAAAAATTATTTTGCGAAACGTTCAGCGGATGCGTCATATTATAGTTCTACACGCATGTTGGCCTTGAAAGTCAATTTCTGCACGTGTCGCCATACAACTGATGATTTGAGACGTGCATTTAATTAATCAACAGCTGCTGAACGTGGTATAACTGGTAGTGATTGTCGAAAATCACCAGACAATAAAATAAGTGCACCACCAAAGAGCTATTCATTTCCTCTCAAATCTTTTAGTACACAGTGTAGAGCTTTTCAATGCCTTTTTGTGCGCCATAGTACATTCGTCTCATATTATGAGTTGGCATGATTGAAGTGCTTCACCCATTTAGATTTTTTTTTATATATGGTATGTTAGTGTCTCAGTGATTTGCATTAAAAGACAATTTCAGTTCTGAATGCTCTGTTCGACCACCATCCAAAAATGTTCACACCAAAGACACGCGAACTGACGATAAACTATATAAAATACACACATTGGCTAAATTGATAAAAGTAACCAGAAAAGGCAATAATTCTTAGAAAATGCGCCACAGAGAATCCTAAAAATAGCCATCAACGCGTCCAAATTTCACTTTTCGCGACCTATGATTTGCCATGAAACTGATTGCCGTGGCACGCAGATCGCTTTGTTCGGCAAAATTTCTCATTGTAAAATGGCTGTACTCTAGGGTGGGCAAGCCCTTTGTGAAATTTGGCTAAGGTCGGCCAGCCCCTTGTTAATTTAAGAGAAAACAATATTCTCAAATCAAATGAGTACATAACTGCAATTTCTGACCTAAATACATTATCTATGACAGCATCAGTATACACAGTAGTACATTTTTGGCCATTTACATTGATAAGTTTACAGTAAATTGCATATTGTTACATATTGTAAATGTATTAAGTAAAAATCGATTGCTTATTTAAGTAGTCCATCAGAGTGATAAACTCACTGCTTCCCAGAATACCGAGAATTGATTTGATATAAAGCGAGCCCCTTGTAAACGCATTGGCAGCCTACCTAGCCTGGCTGTACTAATTTAGAAAACTTTGCGGGCGTCCGCACAACAAATCATTACAGTTTTATTGCAATCGGATGAACGCATAAAGGAAAAACTACCAAATTACCGTATTGGCATCCCATCGTTGTATGTTTTGATTCAAAAACCTTTGATGGTGTCCGCGAAACAACTTAAAAAAGCTTTATCGCAATCAGATGAACGGTATAGGAACGCATACGGAACAAACAAACAAATTAACGTATTGGAAGCCCACCGCTGGCTGTATTTATTCAAATACCATTGCGGGGGTTTGCAAAACAACACACTAAAGTTTTATCGCAATCGGATGAACGGTATAGGAACAGGAACGCATAAGATACAAACTAACAAATTAACGTATTGGCAACCAACCGCAAATTCATATACATTTGTGGGCGTCCACATAACGGCTCGCCAAAGTTTTATCGCAGTCCGATGAATGGTATAGGAACGCATACGGAAAAAAAAATTAACGTATTGACAGCCCACCGTTGATTTATATACATTTGCAGGCGTCTGCACAACAACTCACCAAAATTTTATTGCAGTTGGATCAACGGTATAGGAACGCATACCAGACTAACAAAAAAATTAGCGCATTGGAAGCCCATCGCTGATTTATAAACCTATTCTAAATTCAACTCCCTAAAAAAATATCGCAATCGGATTAACGGCTTAGGAGCGTATAGGTAACAAACAAACAAACATTCTTTTTTATATATATAGATTATTCTTAAAACAAATCGAGAGCTTTTTATAAAAAAAACTTTGCTACCCTATTGACATAGAGTGGAAACTTTTGGTGCTCAGAAAATTGAATATTAGTAATAAAAAAGAGTGCTAATGAATTGAGTTTCATTTAACACTGTGAACTTTTTTAATATCTTAAAATTTTTCCTAGATGGAACCAAGTCAGCACTTCTTTTTTCCGTTAGTTGTGCATGTCTAAACATTCTCAAAGGATGTGATAAGAGTCCTGAATCATATTGAAGCTTTTACATACTAAAGACACGAATAAAACGATGTATTTCTCGTTAATTTGTCTATTTAAAATAAATTAATATTAGTTAATGCTGTATCGGTCGAATTTAACTTAATAAATAAAAATCTATTTGCTTTTGTTAAATATCAAATTTGATGGAGTTTTAAATACTAAAACTCGTTAAAGTCAAAGTTCTTCATGTCTCCTTCTTTGCTGAGCTTACCGTTATCTAAACTTTCTGTCCATCACTATTGACAAAAAGGCGTGATCTCTTCAAAGGTGAGCAATTCAAAATGAAGCTAGTTCATGTAGACACTATATGCACTATTATGCATATTGTCAAACATTGATAAATAAACAGTGATCCTAGTTCAAGCAAGTGATATCTACAAAAATAATATAATTGATATTCAACAAAGTAAAAGTTCACACTTTAAAGAAAAAAGATAAATACCTCATAGAAAAAGAAAACAAAAACACCTGCTCAGCAAAAACAGACATGAATAAAATATTATTACATGTAT
Source organism: Himalopsyche tibetana (assembly GCA_030503985.1). Taxonomy (NCBI): domain Eukaryota; kingdom Metazoa; phylum Arthropoda; class Insecta; order Trichoptera; family Rhyacophilidae; genus Himalopsyche; species Himalopsyche tibetana. Next base: position 16,773,562 of record JAPJYX010000022.1, read on the forward strand.
TTACAAAAAGATGACAGGCGACTTAACGTTAATGCATTGCCATATAAAGAAATGCCGTCGCTGTGATGTATGATATAAGTTTAACGTTGATAAATATTTTTCACTGTCACAAAACCACAAAACGTTTTTTTTTGAATAATCACTTAATATTTTTTTTAAGTTGATGATTTTCGTAAATGATCAGACCAAGCAAAAGTGCCGTCTACCATTGAAAATGATTGGAATTTTTTGCAGTTGTTTAAATAAAGCTTTCTAGAATACTTATGAAAACGGATCAGTTAATTTCATCATTTATTATAATAAGAAATTTGATATGGGCCCATAAGAGGTGAAATGAACCAAGTGGTATTTAAAAAAAATGTTAGATGCGTTGTAATATTCTACACGTCTTAAAGTATCGTAAAAGTGAAGTAACCTCAGTGAATACTCATTGCAATTGTTAATATTCTATGGGGTATTTCCGAATAATATTTTATGGCCAAAGAATATTTTTTTATGTCACCCTTCTTTTTATTTGTAGTATTGAACTATTTTTTCTCTTTTTAAAACTTTTATGTATTTAATAGAACTTAATTTTAATTACGAAAACATATAGTTAAATATTTTTAGCTCCAAAATGATCAGTTCTGACGATGGCGCAAAGCTGACATAGTTTCCAACTATATTACATTTATTTTGTATTTATATATCGACTGTGAAAAGAAAAAAAAGACGTAACCCACACTTATCAACAGGAGACACAAAATACGTTTTTGGATGATTTTGGACCAAAGGCGAATTATGAAACCTTATACAACCTTGAAGTGCATGAAAACTGATAAACTGGTTAGACTTTATCTGATGTTAATTTAATATATTTAAAAAGGTTTTTTTTAAGTCTTGTATCCAAGCCTTTCTATATGCCCTTCATTGTTCAAATTTAATAGCGAAGTTTAGATACTAGTTCGGTATTTTCAGCTTACATCCTTTTGATAGAACGTGTGTCAAGTTGTATAAATTTTGATTATCGAAAAAAAGCTGTTTAAAAAACTGTCTTTTTTCATTTCCACAGTCGATATGAAACAGTCAACACTTTAAAAATACATAACTTGATTCTCTTTTTCTTTAATTGAATGCAGATAAACCTTTGTACGCTGAGCTTTTCTTTAATATTAAAGGAGACTTTTTTTTAAATTGAGCCGCTTAAAGTCAATTTATACGATAAGTTCTTTTGTCTGACGGATATAAATTCACTGTCAAAAAACACAAAAAGGTTAAATGAATCAAAAAATTGAATGTCCACCAGATTTTTGACTTAAGCAATCCGCGCTTAACGAATGGACGAAAAAAAAAAAAGCTCCGAAATGGAAACACAGTAGTAAGAGCTTGCAAAAATTTCTAAAGAAATTCATTGAAGCCTGATAATAAAATATGATAGAAAGAAAAGAAAATCCCTCGGTTTTATGTTGCCCCGATAAAAGGAAGTGTATTTTGGCACGCTATATATTATATTTTTTTACACCTCCTTTCGAATACAGAACATAACAATATTTTTGACCTTTTACTGCGACAGGAAAATTTTATACATACTAAGAAAAATAATGTCTCGGAATGATTTATTTTAATTTAAATCAACTGTACACAAGTATTCGATTATTTTGGTTCCAGAATAATTTACAGTCAACTTACAATATATCCATCGCTTAAGCATTCGACTTTTTTATCATTAAAAAAAAAGACATTTGAGGAGCAAACATTCAAAAAGTGTTTTGTCACAAATGTTGAAAAATGGCGTTTTATATCAATTCTGATAGCCCATAATAAAACCTATGAATGGAAATCAAAATTAGTGTTCAAAAAGGTTTTTTTGTTATATTAAAATGAAATCATAAAGTTGACACATTCATATAAACCGTCACTTTTTCAACACTTAAATCATCATTTTCCAAGCTTTGTATTTGTGTGACAAAACACTTTTTGAATGTTTGCTCCTCATTTAAATAATTGTTAACATGAATTTTTGGCGCCAACATTTTTTCCAGAGAAGTAACAAAGATATAACATTTAAAATACAGAGTGGGTCAAACCAAATGGTTGACTTTAATTTAGCGCTACGGCCTTATTTTTGTAGGAAACTCGCCAAAACAACCACCGTAAGTTATTGCCTTCCGTAGCAACCTGCAACAATGAATACAACAACTAGAGTCTCCAATTCCGGAATGCCATCCAATTTTGTGATCCAAAATTCCAGGAATTTACGAATTTCCCAAAGTTATTAGCGTAGCTTTTTTTTGAAAAACACAAAAATTTACGAAATTTCAAAAAAATACCAAAATTTCGAACATTCATTTTTTTCTTTTTTTTTCACACTTTCTCAAATTTTCTCAATCCTGAAATCCCGGGATTAGTACTGTCGCAATCTCGGGAATACAGGATCACAGAATTTGACGGGATTTCGAGATTCTATATTTAAAATAATATCTGTGAAACTAAAATATTTCTATAAATTTAACCTTATTTATATATCATTTAAACGTTCATAATAAATTTATAATTTAAACTTTTGCTTGTTTTTAATTTGAAAATATTTGAAATTCGTGTTATAAGATTTTACATAAAGTTTACGGAATATTCTATGTACGGAATTGTACAAAAATGTCTGTTTACTAAAAATTCTTATCCGGGTACGGAATATTTTTGTTCAGAGACTTTGTGTACGGATTATTCTGTCTGAAGAATTCGTGTTTGGAAGAATTCGTTCTGTTTCATGACAGCCGAAAATGTTTTTTTTTCATTTTGTATAGTAAAGATATAAAGAAAAAATGCTTAACCAAGTGAGCTTAAAATTTTTCCAGCCGAAACATGTAATTCTCTTTTCCGGTGCTAGAAAGCTAATTAGCCGTTCTTTAAAACGTATCCAATAAAAGGGTCATTATAACAAATAATAAAAAAGGTTTTTTGGTATTATATTATAAAAAAGTCTTTTTAAGTCCATTAGGTCAGAAATTTTCGGACCTTTTCAAAAAAACGTTTTTTAATTCACTACCGCTTCATTTTACAATTCGATATATGTTGAGCTATCAAGTTACATATTTACAATACAGTTATAAAAAGGAAGACACTAGCTTTTTAACAGAGTATTTTACATGATTGGCTTTGATAACGGACCTCGTGAGCTCAAATAACGTAAAAGTTTCATAAATTATTTTTGATTTCAATATATAAGGCGTAGCAGGAAAGAGTTGTATCCTTCTATCTTTATAGGGCCCATACACCTAGGAACAAAGTTCCTGGAACATGATCCTAAACATCTACGTAATGTCTCAAGAACTATGTTCCAGAACATGTTCTTAAACACACGAGGGGTCACAGAAACATTACCCATTGAGGTTATGTTGTCAGTCATGTCAGTCTTGCGTAAGAAAGAACGTTATTTGACTTTTTTTTAATGCAAAAAATGTGAGTAAAGTTAAATACTAATGTTTTTAAGCTTTCTACAATGAAAATACAATTATTTTATCATCCACGATGACAGCTTATACCGTAGATAATTCCAATATTACTTATTACTGTCTATGGTGTTTATTTTGACAGATTTAACATAGGGAGACATTTCAAATTCGAAAATAGATCTCTAAAATGACGCCCGATGAGTTGATGTCGACGAGTGCTGCTTATGTATATATTATTGCAAGAAGTACTCGGTTTTTATAATTATAATTAGATGTATCCCACAATACGTCATGATGAAATATATACTTTGACAGTTCGTCTATAGCTGCGCGCATGCGAGTTTCTTGGGTTCTTCGTTTGCGCTCGCCTCCAGAGCGTGAACATGGGGACCTATCTCGGGTCACGTGAAATTTCCCGTGATACGGCGTGAGCACGTGAATTTTGTGTTCCAGGACATGTTCTGGAACCATTTTTTCGTTGATGTATGAGCATCTTTACTCTCTTTTAAAAAAATAAAGATTTTGAAGTACTGAGAAACAAGCAATTTACGTAGGAAAACTTTTATTAATATAGGCTCTATTAAGAGTAGGCATAAATAAAAAAAATACATTTTTAAACTAAAAAACTAATTATTATTGTATAATTTATCTCAAAATATACTCTTTTGGTGTTCACCTTAAGTAAACACGTCTACGCCATGAAAAAGTAGTGTAGAATTCCTAATGGCTTTCAAAGTTTTTGCAGTGAACTTTTTTGAAAGAGCTTACCGATCACTCGGTTGCTTAGAATTAGTTCAAGCCTGACTGAACGGAATATTAATTTCAAATGGTGTCTTAGAAACATTATTTATTTATTTTATTTGTTGCTAGTATTTAGCTTGTAAAAGTAATTTACTTTCCAACTATTGGAGCGGAGCTTTTCAAGATAAACATCATCTAACTGTTTATATATTACATCCTTTCAAGCCATTCAAACCTTATTTTTTATCGTGACTTATCTGTGTATTTATTTTACTAAATGAAGTAAAACGTACGTCCCAAAAACGCTGACCTTTCAAATATTCACTGGAGATAACATAATATAATCTCGAAACAGATCTTGTAAATATCGTAGAATTCAATACTTTTGTAAGGATGGAGCAGGAAAAGAACACGTATAAGAGCATTTAACCTCTGACCCTTTATGTAATTCCGGTGTTTTGAAATTCACAATATTTCAATCCAAGGATCCGGGAATCCCGTGATATTTAATATAATTAAATGTTGTCATTTTATCACATTTACAAATTGATCTTAAGCACAGTTGCTTAAGATCAATTCGAGTAGAAGGGATTACTTACTAATACCAGTGTTCAAAGTCTCGAATTAATATTTAAAAAAATCTTTTACCGCCGTAAAAAAACAATTGTAACTGAATTATATTAAAACTCTGAAAAAAACTGTCTGTTCCTGTCTGCGAATACTAAAAATTATCGAAGAGCGTAAGACCAAAATTCATTTATTTTATATGTAGGTATTATACAAAAATATGTATATATAAAAGAAAGTGGGGTTTGTTACACCACGTATATCTCGAGAATAACAGCTCGGATTTTAATGATCTTTGTTTTATTAAATTCGTATCCGCCTAGAATAGCAGAATAAGCATTAAAACATCGGAAAAATATCACGGCAAAGAAATTATGAAGAAAATTAATATTCTCATACAGTTTTCAAATGGCGAACACCTTGAAATAATGAAAATGTCGTTTGTATGCAGATTTCATCCGCTAGGTGGCAATTTTTCCAAAATTCATTTGTTTTTGCTTCTTTTGCATACGATTGACTTCTAAATAATTTTAAATTTAGAGTATGGATTAGAATAAAACAAATCGATGATATAATATGAAAACGAAATAAAATCGGATAATGTTGAAATAAGGTTATGTTTTTAATTAGATATGATAAATTTTTTGACAAAAATATTACGCTGTTTGCACGAACGTTGCTCTACTTTGAGATGCCACGTTATTACACTTGAAAAGCTACATCGAAGAAATTTTAACGTCGAAAGCAAGGCGATGCGGTTCCTGCTCATCCGAATGACTACTGATGCTTTTGGACGCATGTACACAGTTCATCCGAAAAATGACGAATGCTTCTACTTGCATGTCAACAGCTCAATTTGCTTGAAAATGATACTCATTACAATCGCTGAAGAAATTGTTTCTGAATCTCCAAGTCAGATACGCACATTATTTTCTATCATTATTTTGACATGCTTCCCATCGAATCCCCGTGAACTGTGGAACAAGTACAAGGATGACATGTCCGAATACATTTTGCATCGAATTCGTGTCAGTTTGGGGAATCCCGATCTCGAGGTGAATGAAGAGATACATAACCAGGCTTTGCTTTAGACCGAAGACATGTGTAACCTCATGTGCGGCAGTTTGGTAGTCAAGTTAGGAATGCCAACGCCAGATCGTGGAATGAACGACGGTTTCAATCGAGAATTGGAACGTGAACGTGAATATGATCGAGATGCATTGAACCAATCCGTTTGAACGAATGTACCACTGTTGAACCCTCAACAGAAGGAAATTAGCGATACGTTAATGAAAGTAATTGATGATGGAAATGGTGGCTTATTTTTCCTCGATGCGCCCGGTGGAGCTGGGAAGACATTCTTCATGTCATTGATTATGGCCACTGGTCATGCGAGATAAAAAAAAATCTGTAGCAGTTTCTTCTTCTGGAATAGCAGCCACGTAGATAGATCAACCGCTGCCGATGAAATAAACGCTTGCCTCAAATAATTGACAAACATGCGAGTTGCATTGCTAAACGATCCATCTGCCGAAGATTTCTCCAAGCAATTGCTGACTATCTATTTTAATAAAAACAATAATCCTTTGTACTTCATTCCACTTTATTTAATATGTCAGGACCGGTTTCGCTCATTGCAAGCATTGTCAACTGATGACAATGCTCGCAATGAGCGAAACCGGTCCTGACATATTAAATAAAGTGGAATGAAGTACAAAGGATTATTGTGTTTTTATTGATATAATGCCTTTCCACCAAGTGTTGACAGTGAACACCCTAAAAGTGACTATCTATTTATTCATTGTTCAAAATTAAAATTACAGTACATGACATAACAGCTGACGCCAATTCGCCATGTACTTGAGAAATATAATAAGACAAAATATAAAATAAAACTACATAATATATCAGAATCAAAATCAACATAAAAAATCAAGAAATAAAATAGTGAAATTTTACAAACAGTTCACAAATACTATCACTAAAAATGTCCACTTTTCTAGGCAATGCGTTGATCAATCTAACGGCCCTTGGAACTGGTGATTTAAACCTCTTAAGCGAGGTATAAGTTTTTAGAAATAAAAGTTTTTGCTCATAGTAACGCCCACGTAAGAATAAATTGGAAGCATGTAAATTAATAGTCATGAGAATTTGAGGATTATTAACTCGGCCCCGAAGGAGAAGAGAAAAATGATTTAAGCTTGAAAACGATCTTCGACTATCGTCGGTAACGACCGTGTTCCTGTTGACAAATCGAACAGATTGATTTCGTTTCCGCCGAATTTTAACAATTTCGTCTCAACGAAGGACGGCTTCATCAAAAAAATGTTCCCAAACGTCTAATCACAAAAATCACAATTGGTTGATTGAATGAGTAATTCTTGCGGCGAAGAACAAAGATGTGGATCATTTAAACTTCACAATTCAAAATCAAATCGTTGGTCCACTACATTCCTTCAAATCTAGCGAACTTTCGCAAGGTGCGCGAAACATTCTTGCGCAGACTGTACATATAACATATTCTTTCAAACAAAAAATAATTATTTCTGCTTCTCTATGATAGTGTCATCAGAAATAGTTTGTTGTATCGACCAAACTATTTTTTTTTTTCGTTTATTAGAGATTCGCGCCGCAGCACACCCAGCATCGCCTCGCGGCACACCGCTTGCGGAGCACTGCTTTAAACGACTGAAAAACTGACATGCAATATTGCGAAACACTCACCAATGACCAAAGTTTTGGTAGCAAGTAAAATCATCACCTGGGATGAATGGACAATGGCGCAGAAATGCGCATTGGAAGCACTCAATCAAAGTATGAAATATCTGTGCAATGACTCAAGATGTTTTATAGGCGCAATGATTCTACCTTCTGGCGATTTCCGCCAAACACTACCAGTCATTCCAAGATTTACCGCTTCAGATGAAATAAACGCTTACCTCAAATCACAACTCTGGCGCTATTTAAAGAATCTTCAGCTGACGACAAACATGCGAGTTGCATTGCTAAACGATCTATCTGCCGAAGCAATTGCTGACTATCGGTAACGGGGGTGTTCCTGTCGACGAATCGAACGGATTGATTTTGTTTCCGCCGAATTTTTGCAATTTCACTTCATTCAACAAAATGTTCCCGAACATCTAATCACAAAAATCACAATTGGTTGAATGAACGAGCAATTCTTGCGGCAAAGAACAAAGATGTGGATCATTTAAACTTCACAATTCAAAATCAAATCGTTGGTCCACTGCATTCCTTTAAATCTATCGACCGTGTAACAAACGAAGACGAAGCAACCAACTATCCAACTTAATTTTTAAACTTATTGGATCTGCCTGGCTTGCCACCGCGCAATTTACAACTGTAGGTTGACTCGGTAGTCATCATGCTTCAAGTTATCAAGTTAACAGAACATTTATTCACTTTTAAGGTGTTCACTGTCAATACTTGGTGGAATGGCAATATAATAAAAATAATAAAACATTTTTAGTACTTTTTCCACATAAAATTTATTTGATCAGGACCGGTTTCGCTCATCGCGAGCATTATTAACTGATGATAATGCTCAGATGATAATAACTCAGTTGATAATGCTCGCGATGAGCGAAACCGGTCCTGATCAAATAAATTTTATTTAGTGGGAAAAGTACTAAAAATGTATTATTATTTTTATTACAACATTTATTGATTCTGAGGCGGTACGAAGTTCGTCGGGTCAGCTAGTATGTATATAAACAAACTGAGGTACACTGTCGTAAATTGTTTCATCATTCAAATATATGGTAGTAAATCGAGAAGAATTAAGATTTTAAATTTGATTTTTTACGTGTTATATTAAATCCCGAAATTCCGGGATCAGTATCAAGACAATCCCGGGAATACGGGATCGCCGAATTGATCGGGATCCTAGGATTGGATGCGCTAATATCTATGAATTAAATACACTCGTTTAAGAATTATAAAACTCTTATTTCACTTTATTACAAATTATGATGAAACTTTATCATACTTTCTTAACATTAAACGTAGTTTTAAATATTGTTTTATAATAATAGCAAGATGAATAGATTAGTTTTAATCAATATATAAGTATTTTTAATAAAACTGAACTGAAAGAGACTTATACACTGTCAACAAATTCAATAAAAACAATAATAGATCTAATTAAAATCTTACAGTACGGAGCAGAAAAGTCGTATTTTAAAAAAAATGTTTAATGATTTAATTAGCAAATCTGATTGCTGAGAATAACTGGCTTTTATTTATATGTAAATACTTGTAGCATGCAGCGTTTTTTAAAATAATCATGTCTGATAGCAATACTGAATATACTGTATATACAATACTGAAGCAATACAGCAAAACTGAATTCGCTTAAAAATAGCTGTTACCTAAATAGTCCTACAATATTTATTTTAAGATGAAGTAAGGTAAGAAAAAAGACTGTTTTGAGGGAAAAATCAGTAGGTAATAAATAGTTTTCTCATTTGATCGAAAAAGTTGTCAAAACAAGAATGATAGCCTCTCGTGCATATATTTTTTTCTTAGAACAAAAATCAAAACATAAAATTTTATATTAAACTGTCCTAAAATTGACAAGATGGTTGTATCAATTGACCGATTATTATTTAACAAAGTTTGAGACAGAGAGAGGTGAAATGAGCCAACTAGTAAAATGGTAAAACTTTTTCCAGGAATTTATTGTACAATCACGATTTAATTTAGTGTTTTGGTGGATTGCATATTTTTATTTAACGCAGATAACACTTTTGAAATGTGTATTAACTGAGGTTACTTCACGTTTATTATACTTCAAGACATGTAGAATATTAGAACGCATCTAACTTATTTTTTTTTCTAAAATACCAATTGGCTCACATCACTTCTAATGGACCCATATATATGATGGTATATTATAATTAACTGAAAATTTTAAGCAATAAATAAAAAAAAATTATAGTTCTGGATACTTGGCTATTTTTTACTTTTGATTTGTTACAATGGTATAAATATTAAACCTCGCTAAACACTTAAAATTTACAAAATACTAATGAGCTTATAGTATTAAGACATAAATAAACCCAATTAGTGAATCTTCGGAATGAAATTCATGAAGATTAATGACTAAGCTGAATACTTTTAAGTACTTAATCCTACAATTTCATCGGATTATATATAATCATCCGACAAGGGTATTTCGGAAAAGACTTTCTTGTTATCCTTTGAAATATTTCAACTTATCAATGTCGTGAAATAATAGAAACGTACTGTGATGTTTTTTGTTGAAATGATTATTTTATTATTACATAACTTTAATTTTTTTATGAAGTGTTGTACACCAATTAGTGAACCCTTCTTTTAAAATATTACATAAAAAGAAAAATAAAACATATCCAACTATTTTCATGTAAATATCATTTATGATTTTTGTACTACAGTATTTTTAACTAATTCGAAAAAAAACATCGAAAAGTTTATTTATCCAGCTTTCAACGTAGAGTGTATGATCCAATGAAAGTATCTTCGTAAAAGCGATTTCCAACCTGCGAAGCGCAAACAGTCAAAAATATGTATTTACTCTTTAAAACGTGTCTTTATTTTTACATAAAATAAAGGATGGGGAGGCGCGAAGCATTTTTTTCTTCAAAGGGAAGCGCAGTAACATAAAGGCCGGAAACTACTGGTATAAGTTTTTCTAGGATAGTTATTTGTTACTCACAACATGTGTAAACATCTCTTTTTTCGCAAAGGAATAGATATGAAACTATTAGTTAGCTTATTTGGTAAATTTACGTTTTTTACACATTAAATATATATCAACTGTCACAGGTTTGAATTCCAAATTGATATTTCAATCGATTTATGAATATGTGTTCAAAGGCATGGATGTTTGCGATGTTTTGAATTCCTCCCTCTCACTTATCATATCCTTAAAACGAGGCGTAGTGAGAGCGATTAGCTAACCACTAGTACTTTCCTAGCTCCTTTTTTTCTATTTGTACTCTCTGTGTAAAGTAACAAGTTATTTTTGTAGACACACTTCTGTTGAGATAAAATCCAAAAAGTGTTTATATGCTCCACATTGGGAGCGGACATGGTTATATATATGTGTGTGTTCTCTACATAAACAAAGTCGTCAGCGTTCATTATATAAACAAAATATCTTAACAAAAGATATTTTCGTTAATTTTTTTGAGACATGCTCTATAAGTGGTCCATAATATGATCCACACGAGAAGCTAAAATGGTTATAAAATAGAAAATTAAATTAATATAATATTAATATATATTTATAAGACTTAGATAAGTGTTTGTTCTACGTTCTTTGTAAGTATTGTAATAGTAAGTAATAAATATTGTAAATTAGTTGACTATGAAAATGGCTCGTTTGTTAAAAGACATCCTTTTTTATTTTGCCTTTATTATAATTAAAATGAAATTATAGTAATTTACTGCCTGAGGTATTATACCAAATACTGTGTAGCTAAAAACTTAGTTTTAGAATTTTTATACAAATATTTTATATATGTAAATAATAAGGTATACACTTTATCAAAAAAGTCAAAACTTTTACTCATACAAACTTCAGCACTACAAGTATCTTTTCAAAGTTTCGTGAATATTGCAGTCGATGTTGTATTTCTTTATATGAAAAATTCTCTTGCCAGCATTTTCTGAAGAAGATATCACATCAAAAACTTACGCCAGGGATTTTAAAACCGGAGTCGAGTCTGTCCTTTAAATTACGCCATATTTAAAATATGAATTTTACAGTTCTAAAACTGTGATGAAATACAAAATCATTGGAAAGAATGATAGATTATTTTTAATTTTTTACATTTTCAATTCACGTTTTCGCTAATATTATTGAATGAAATTTTGACTCTTGTTATATTAAGATCATTATGAGATCTACAGTTTATTAAACATGTGTTTTTGGTTGTATTGTGCCACATAAAGCGTCTATTACGTGATAAATATAAAGTGTATTTATTTTAACATTTAATGCAGTATTATAGTTATATTAGTAGTATTAAAGTATGCACCTTGTTAAGCACACGGTGTATCGAACCCATTCAAAATAACGATATGCTCTCAATTATCATTTAAAAAAATAAACAACTGAAGTATACTCTCGCAACACGTACACGCGTTATTGCGAGCGGAAATCCTTTTTTTTCTGAATGCGCAATATGAAAATCGGTCAACCGGAAAGAACGAAAAGCTTCTACACGGAAAAATTTATGTTCGAAAAGTCGCGAACGTTTCAAAAACAAAACAGGGACAGATTTCGTAAATTTATTCGATAATGTTTCCGCACTGCAATAATTATAGTAAATCAAAAGACTTTAATGATATCTAGTATTTTTTTTGTATATAAGGTTAGATTTTTGTAATATTTACGATCTCTCCCACTTATCCGATCCTAAAAAAAGGTGTTAGGAGACTAGGGCTTTCATACCGGTTTTAACCGGAACCGGTTAAACAGTTCATTGTTTGTTAAAGAAAAAACAAAACCAGGTTTATCTTGGACGGTTACCCAGATTTTGTTGAAAAATCTGTTTCCGTCTTTAATACAAAATACTTTAATTAATCATATGTCGAGTCCGTGGTGAAGTGGTCAACGTTGTCGGCTTCTGTGATGGATCTTACGGGATCAAGACCGACTGCATTCTTTATTCGAAGCCATGGGTGTTTTTGATGTCTACTAATTAACAAGCACTTCTCGTAGAAAAATTCTTTGTTTTGATAAACTTTCATATGCTTCACATCAATAGCCATAATATAGTAATAGTTGAAAAAAATCTTATATTTTTTTCACGCATTGAAAAGTAAGTTTTTGTGGTAATACGAGTGATTTTCTTAAAACAGTTAATCTGTTCTTTAATTTGAAAATAAACTGTGTGCTAGTTAGTCGCTTTGAACGGTTAATAAGATGTAAGTAAACTACTATCTCTTCCCAAGCTTCATTCTTATTTCTTCTAAAAAAGAGAGACCGATTGATTAAATCACAATCAGTAAGTATAAAAAATTTTTGGAAAAATGCTCTATTAGAAAGCATTAAATATTGGTGACAGATTTTTGCAGTACTCTTTATCATAATTACTGTTTAAAAAGTCCGGTATTTGATTTTTGCGAATAAATAATGATGTGATTTAATCATTACACAGAAATACAAAAACAATAATGATTTATGTAATTACGTTGTAAATCTCTCTGAAATTAAGTTATTGTTTGTTGAGCTATGATCTCTTCAACCTAGACAGACGGAATACCTACTGCAAATCGATGTCGTACACTCTTACAGCAAAGATATTATCCAGTTTTGCTAGTTAGAGAAATCCATTGTGAAGTTTTGAGATGTCGGGATAGTTTGAAAGTTGGGTCAAAATCTCCTTATGAAACCTCAAGCTTAAGGGTACAACAACTATTTTATATTACCATAAAATAGTTTTCATTAATATTGTTAGTCATAACTACTTGGTTAAAATGTATTTTTATAATAGCTTTTCTTAAAACAGTATTTTTACACTATAAAGATGATATCCAGATTGAAACCAGATACCTGCGCCGAATACTGGGAGTGCGGTGGTTTGACGTTGTCAGAAACACGGAGATAAGAGGACAAACTAAACAAACGTTAATTACGTCCAAAGTGAAAAACGACGATGGAACTGACTTAAGCATGTGCTGCGGATGCTTAAAAAAACCTTGTCTGCTTGTCTCTTCTACCAACCGGATGAATTCCGCCGTCGTGGAAGGCCTCTGATGACTATCTATAACAGGGCTTCCCAAACTATGTTCCGCAGAACACTGGTGTTCCGTGGGATCTAAATAGGTGTTCCGAAAATGTTTGGAATGATAATATACTCTGCGACACATTTAAACATCTTTTACTTCATATTAAAAATTGAGTGATGGTAAATCTCCAATGATGTTTAAAATCTCAAATATCTAGGTACAGGTGAAGATTTCAAATCACTAAGTGCTTTGTTTACTCATATTTTTATGTAAAATGTTTTAAAAATAATTAAATAATAAGTGATTTAATAACATACATTTTTAAAATATGTTAACAATTATGAATTACCCGATCTAAAAAAATACTGTGTTCCGGTAACATTTACAGATTTGCGAAGTGTTCCATAGTACAATAAGTTTGGGAAACCCTGATTTGTAAGATGTACTCAGTGAAGCTGCGGAACGATGGAATGACATGAGAGGAAGCAAAGGACAGAGCATCTTGGCGGAATGATGTGATGGCAATTTGCTCCGACTAGGGAGCGGATATAAAAAAAAGATGATATAAAAGATAACTGAATTTTGATAAAATATTAATATTTTTATAACAAACCATTTTCCATATGAATGGCTTTACTATCATTCTAACAATAACATAGTTCATTACTCAAATTGAATAATTGAATGAAAGTCGCAGTGTATAATTGATTAGAAACATTATTTAAAATAAAAATCTTTAAATCTACAATATTTTTTATTGTACATACGTCTCAGCCACTGCATCTCACGTTCTTTCAACCCTCCAGCAAGGAGGGTGTCGTTTTCTGCTGTTCAATTTTCTTGAAAATATATTTCAAAGCTTTACTATCAGACTGTCCATTTTGTCTAGACTAAATTTGTCAATTTTTTCATCACAACATGTCACTACAGCACTTTTCACATGTGTGCAGCGCATGTGAAATGTGTATTCAATCTAAATCAAGCCAATATGTGTTTTTGAAATATAGATTGTTAATTGATTTCAGTTTAATTAATTTTTTCACAAGTATGTTGCGTGCTTTGTTCGGGATTGTTTTGCGCTTCGGTTGTTGTATTGTTCAACGCGGTCCATTATTCTGAAAGAGAAAATTTTTTTAATTACTCTTTATGAAAATTACCGTTGTTTTAGCTGAAACTAGTTAAAAATGAATAAATAATTGTATGCACAACTGTAAAAAAAAATTAGTTTAACATTTAAAAAAATACATATTTCATATTAATCGGTCCTGACACTTGAGGAGCAAACATTCAAAAAGTGTTTTGTCACACAAATACAAAGCTTGGAAAATGATGATTTAAGTGTTGCAAAAGTGACCATTTGTATGAATGTGTCATTTTTATGATTTCATTTTAATATGAAAAAAACCTTTTTGAACACTAATTTTGATTTCCATTCATGGGTTTTATTATGGGCTATCAGAATTGGTATAAAACGCCATTTTTCAAAATTTGTGACAAAACACTTTTTGAATGTTTGCTCCTCACTTATAAATAAATGATTAGTTAATATAAACTTTCTGTGGTTTAGTTGGTAAGAGTTTGGGTCTTTCGATAAGGCGGGTGTTTGCGATATTTAATTTCTTCAAGTTGTTTTTGAACGACTTACGGAAAATCTTATCAAGTTTATTTCGTATGATTTTTCAACTTCAAAATATTTGGCGCATAAGCATCAGCTGCAATGTCAAATATTTTTTTAATTCAAAACTATATTTTAATTTTTTTTATACTAT
This sequence comes from Himalopsyche tibetana, assembly GCA_030503985.1. Taxonomy (NCBI): domain Eukaryota; kingdom Metazoa; phylum Arthropoda; class Insecta; order Trichoptera; family Rhyacophilidae; genus Himalopsyche; species Himalopsyche tibetana. The sequence goes on from JAPJYX010000022.1 coordinate 16,788,812, forward strand.
TAAATAAATGTGCAAAAAAGTCTATTAGAATTCAATGATCAAGTACTGGCAGTATATTCTTAAACCGTAAAACAAATTTAAACTTAACAATAGTGAGTTGAGTGAGAATTTTGTCCTTATCAATAAATGTGTGTGGATTTATTTAGTTATAATATTTTCGTCTGACTATATCTGCTCTCAATGTGGAATATTCAAACTCCTTATTTAACGCATAACAAAAACGGTTTTTTTATTAAATATATTACAAAGATGGTAACGATAGAACAATAGCGCTATACAAGTACAGTGGAACGTCTAATTACACAACCCCGAATCACACGCTGGCTTGAAATATTCGCCGCAAATTCCCCAATTGTCGCATTCTATTGTCGTTGCTACGAGATTGTCGCCTATGTATTCAACACGTGCTAGACTAGACACGCATAGCCGGGCGACTGTCTATGTGTTGGATTTATCACTTAGTAACTAAATATTTCGTCCAAATATTTTTTTGCAAAACTAAGGGAAATCTTAGTTTTGCATTTTTTGCGGAAAAAACCAATTCCCTATTTTTTAATGAGATTCACTCCCCAAATTACACTGTCCCGAATTTCGTGTAAATGGGGGTTTTACTGTATTAATATAATGTTCATTTACCTTTTGCTACAAACATTTAAAGACTAGGTGTGTGAGAGGTAACATAAATAGTACAGGAAATCATTCATATGGACAAAAATCTATAAATTTATTAGAAAAACATCTTATGATACTTTGATACGAACCCATAGACTTGACTGACCTTGGCTATCTTAAATTAGAGTGAAAACAATCCGTGCGTAGTTATTAATACATGACAACCTATATTATTGAGGTAAATATAAAATATAAGCGTGTTCGACATAATATTTATTTGTAATATGGTCAGTTTATGAGTTTATCACCAAAGCTCAAAGGATGCCTGCCCAAAGGGTCGCATAGCGATAAACTTTGAAACAATAAATTTTGAAGTCTCGTTATATAAATGATATTAAATTTAAGAGAGACGTCTCCTTTGAAATACAAACGGCACACAAGTTTAGATACATGCGCAAACACATTTTATGTGTGTTCATATTGTTCGGATGACAGATATTGTAGTAATTTAGATCTGAATATTATACACTACGCAATAAAGTTCTCGTAATAAACATTACATTCATTTGTGTATACCTTTGTTTTGATTGCAGATTGGTGATAAAGATAATAAGCAAAACCATACATAAATTGATTAATCAAGGAATACAAATGTAAATTGAAAGACAATTTAAAGATAACAATATGTCAATACTACTATAATATTTTTGATTTAAATTTACTACCGCAAGAATCGTTTTGACATTGCCAGGGACTCTTTGGATAGAATTAGGGAAGGAAACCTCCCCTAGTCCGATCTTCCAGATTTGGTGTAGCCCTAACAGTCTGGTTACATAATTATTTTTACAAGAAAGCAAAGATAAACAATAAAAGACTGGGTCTCAGTCAACATGTGTAGTATATTATACAACAATCTTTATTCAATTAAGTACAAACAATAATATTTATTAATAATGATAATATAACTTAATAAAACAAAATATGTCATTCATCTTTCTGGGGTTTCAGGGGGCGAATCCATTATTGACTTAAAGTCGTAATAACATAATAATAAAATGATACCAAGTATTCGTATAAGCAATTGAATTCTAAACTCAATTATAAATTACATATAAATTCAAGTTATTACTGTCAATAAGTTGACTGAAATACAACATTATGTCATTAACGACTTATCTACTTCAGTTACTAGATAACTACAATACATTTTCAAAATTTAGGACTTCTTCCTCCTGCTTGATAACATGATGATAATAATAATTAGAAAGATAGTCCTGGGTACAGCAACCTAGTGCTGATCCACAAAAAAAAATGAATAATTATAATTTATACACGAAATTAAAATAATAGATTTACACGATTCTCTTTAAAATAAATAATAAACAAAAAAAAAACTTTAGCTTTTCAATTCCTGTTGTTTCGTCTTCTTTCTCGTCTGGGACATCAGCGGATAACCCTTTGTATTATTATTTTTAAACCCGAGTTTCTTCAACCTTCACAAATGTTATAATCCTTTGGATAGAATATCTCCTGATAGTTATGCAAATTATATGCCACCAATGACGCTGTTTTACAATTCACTGAGTTTATAGGTGATGTTGATCCCAGGCGAAAAAAAGATTACTTAAACAAACAATCAAACGTGACCTATCTCAATCAATGCCCTTTGTATACAAATTTTCTCGCGTAGAAAAACAGCTGAAGATCCACGCCGTGTTTTGTCACTTGGTGTTCTAAATTCAATATATTTCAAACAATTCTATTTAATAATCATTAAATTATTATGTTTTTCTTTAATTTCCATTACGAGCAAATGGTTTCTATAATGAATACTAGTTAGAAATCTGATCTATAATATGCAAGGCGTTTTTTTAAGACCATTATATTATATATTCTCTATTAAAAAAAATGAGAAGGTGTCAGTTTCACTAGGAAAAACTACCTAATTTGTTATTTAATACTGATAATATTCTCTTCGAAAGCTTTCCACGATATCAGACTGCCTTTCATATGAGCCGTTTCATATTTCATGAGAGAAAAGCTACACTTTACGATGTGAAAATTTGTCGCCTAAGTGGCGAAGAACCTTTAGCAGACGAATATGACATCATGTTTTTAGAGATGTCAATTTACTCGACTATTTTGGAAACGAGTAGTCGTATGATCAATGTAACGAGTATGTTATTTTAGTGGTATTCGATCGACTCTTAAGACGTTAAATTTGTTTACATTATTATTATTAGATGAGAAGATAAATGATCAATTCAATCCTAAAGATACGAAATTCGCAACTACTCACAAAAATCATTTGAGAATGTTTTGCAGCGTAACAATTAAATCGATAGTGTGTGATTTATTCGCATTCATAAACAACTCATAATAGTAAGGTTTATCTTTGAATTTCTGGTAATATTATTTTTCCTCAATTTCGCTTTTAATGATGGTAGTCTAAAAAGGTGAAACTCTTTGAAAATCAGTCGGATAGAACAACAAAGCCAAGAAAGGACTTGTGCTTAGCTAGTCGATCTCGCTTTGTCCTATTTTTAGGATCAGTTTATTAGACATCACTGACATTTATGCTTTCAAACAGAAATCCATACATCGATTAAAAAAAATAATCTTACATATTCTGAAGCCGTTATTTTACAATTGAATCCAACGAAAGTTGTCAAGTGGTCAAAGTGACCACTTGATCACGGATACGGTAACTGACTTAAATACTTAAAAAAAGTAAAATACTTTAAATAACTGACTTAATAAATTTATTTATGAAGCAAGCGGTAAAAAATTAAAACGGTCAGTTAATAAATGAGGAGCAAACATTCAAAAAGTGATTTGACGTAAAAATACAGAGCTTGGGAAATGATGATTTGAGTGTTGGAGAGATCACGGTTTGCTTAAATGTGTCAACTTTATGATTTAACTTTAAGAGGGAAAACCTTTTTTGAACACTAATTGTAAGTTACATTCATAGATTTGATTATGGACTATCAGAACTGATATTAAACGCCATTTTTCAAAATTTGTGACAAATCACTTTTTGAATGTTTGCTCCTCAAGTTTGTCTAGATACACTAGGCTTTTATTGACATTTAAATTTAGTTATTAATTACAAATAAACTAAATTGTGATGACGGTTATATATTTATAAAACTTACTGATTAACCGTAATAGACATTCAAATGAATAAGAGTTAAAGTTTAAAGTATAATAGGTAATGAAATTTTTCAAGTAGTCAATTACTCATTCGCCTACAGAATGTCAATGATATTTGTACTAGTTACTAAATTCACATCTCTCGTCACTTCGAAGTTAATTTACGAACATTTTCTTCATATAGGAGGAAATGACCCGCACTCTTGTGAGAATTGGTCTGCTCTAATGCTTTTGGATCGTTATATAAGAACCTTTTGACGTCTCGCTTTGCGCGTTGCTTCAGCTGTAATTTACTATAAGCGTTTTATTTACTACGTATCAACTTGAAAATAGTCCGTTAAGTAAATAGTAAAAGGTTAAAAATGAATAAATTTGCATTCTCGTAGTTTTCAATAACATTTTTATTAAGACAAGAGGATCTCCGATATTTATATATGATAGGATTTTTCGCTCAAAGTTATTAATATTATAATTAGCATAAGTATTGTTTGTATAATATTTCTAATCGCGTTCAATTAAAGGATAATAATTTAACTCTATAATTTTTATTAATTATAATAATATGTCGAGTCTGTGGTGCAGTGGTCTAGGTCGTTGACTTTTACGACAAATTTCACGCGTCCCTGTACGAACAGCATTTTTTCAATCGATTTTTCTATGTCATATAATTTAGAATTTTGACTGAAGGTGCTTGATGGAATTTCAATTTTCAAATTTGAATTGTCTGAATGCTGTACTCTTCAAGTACATTCGTGCACTTGATAAAACCTGAAGATTCCGAAAGGCGAAACTCGGGTCGTTAACGACAAGATTAATTGAATAGTATAGCATTCAGACAATTCAAATTATCTATTTCACTTCGTAGGCATGGGTGTTTTTGATTTTTCAAAATATCCTCTCAAACTTACACTTCTAAAATTAAGATGATAAACTAACCAATAGTCTTGCTTTTGCCCTAACCTATATACCCTAACTCTCTTCGGTAAAAGAGAGGTTGAGAAAATGTGTAACAAGCAGTTCTCTTAGAAAAACTTTTGTTGAGCTAAATACATTAGGCGGACATATGCTTCACATTGAGAGTGGATGTGAATTAAAAAAATAAAGAATCAGAATCAAATTCTAAATTATAGAACTAAAATAAACATGGAGATACTTTTCAAATATATGAAGTGTCTGTGACATCAAGTAACAAACTCAGCATGATGTTTTGATATCACGTGACAGAAAATCACAAACTGCAAGCTTTGTGTAGCAATAACTTGAATGAAAGTGGGACAGCTCCGTTGGGCAATCTATGTCTCAAAAGATGAAAAACATTCAGGCTACTAAGAAACTCCTCTGCAAAAAACTTTAGGAGAAATCCAAACTGAGTTAATTGAACTCCATAAAAAGATCCTTAAAGCTCGCAAGGCAAACTAAAGTGATTGATAAACCAACCTAGACATAATATCGTCCTTCAAATACTAATATTTGTATTATTCATTAATTTTACCATTAAGAAGATACTTTTACAGAAATATCCAAAGTATATTAACTATTATTAATCTAAGTAATTAAATTTGTGATATTTGGTTAACGTAGGTATAACAGTAAATGGAAAAGTGTATTTTAAATGAATTTTTAAATATAACAATTAATTGTCAAATAGACTGAAGGCGTCCTTTTGTTGAATTGAGTTATAATAATATTTCTTTCCTGCTCTTACATACCCATACAATTAATTATCTTCGCCACTGTCTGCGTCAAAATAGTAAAAAAAACACTCTTTTGTACTCAAATACTGTAATGAAATATCATATTTTTTTAGTATTTCTGCTTGTGTTGAATTTCATATTGTTACTCCCATAAGATGGCTGATAAGTTGTTGTGGCCATTTAGGGAACTACACCTTCACTTCTTTTTTTCAATTATTTATCGCAATCTACGCGTAATATCAATCGCACACTGAAAACAATCACTATAAGAAGAATTGGCTGTGAGGGAATAAAAAGAAAACATATGTTTTAGTTTTAAAAACGACCACAATCTCATATCAGACAGTTTATAAAAGTCACTGTTCATATGCTGTTACTGTAGTTATGACGCAACTTTTTTAAATATAATTTTTATAATAGAGGATGAGTTTAATCTATCTCGACATAATTAAAAAAATAAATATGACTTGAATTGGAGGCTAAGATTTTATTTTGTAATGTTGGTACTTTACTATTATTTTTTTTTATCTATCGCCGTTCCACATATTTTATTAATCATACCTTTAAAAAGCTAGAAACAATTTACGGTAAAAGTTTACATATTATTTTATAATACTACAAAGCAGTTTTGACAAAAGAAAATGGAAAGCGAACTTCTATTGTAAATTGTAATCACATAAGAAAGTTATTTTAGCGGCTGTATATATCGTTTTCGCTTAAAATAATATTTATTTGCTAAGTGTCAAAAGTTCAACTTTTTAGAATTATTTATTACTTTTTGTTATTAATTATCAAAGAAATAGAATAAAGTTTTAATAATCCTCGTCTTTTGCTTGACAATTACAAAAATTGAAAATCTAATTTATTTAGGAATTTCCAAGTGACGTGGTATTTTTAATGTATTATTCCACGATATTTATTATTCCATCTAATACTTTCCATGACGCGAAACGGGTTGAAATTTTAAATAGTACGAGATAAACTTGATATTTTTGGCAATAACTTTTTGGAGAATTATTTCAGACAAACTATCATAGGGTTTTTTTTTTTGTGGAAAAAGTACTAAAAATCTTTTATTATTTTTATTATCGTAGGCTTATTTACGAATACAAAACCCGTATCACAATTTGCTACCCAACCTGTATAATAACAAAGTTATTATTGTACATTAAGATGAACTTGAGCTGGATTTTCTCACTCAGCCAAGATTATTTCGAAGAGAAAATATATTTTATACATCAATGACAAGAATCTTAAATTTTAATTGAAAACATTAAAACATTACCGTAACCAGAAATCACCATATGATCACTTTAGACAGTGGCAGATTAAGCACATGGAAGGCCCCAAGCGCAATAAAATTTGGAGGCCCTGTTTTTCGGAAAACGTAAAATCTTTAGAAAATTCCAAGTAAAATATTTAAAATCTCAACGAAAAGTATATGGGTTATATAATAAAAGCAATTTTTGAGGCCCCTTAGATTCAGAGGCCCCAAGCGCGCGCCTCTTGCGTTTATAGAATAATCCGCCACTGAATTAAGAATTATTACTAAGCCCCCTAAAAACACAATTTCATTCATTATTAATATCCACTCTCTGTCAACCACCAATCGCTTTATTTCCTCTCATGACATGACAGCATTCATTAATTCCTCAGGATACACCTTATCGATATAACATATTCGTTTTCAAGAACGTAAAGCAATAACCAAGCAAGACTAAAGCTCTCCGAAGTAGATGTCATCAGCACGACGAGTCACTGTCAGTAAAAACATATTTTCGTGGGTAATGAAGTAACTCCGAACTTCTCAGAAAAGCAATCTATTTTTTCACTTACAATGTCGAAAGTATCTTTTTTCAAAGTCCAGTTATGAAATATTTTTAGCTGTGATAAAGTGAAATGATTTGACCGTGTGACTAGTTCTTGTTTTAGAACTGGATGAATTTAGACTTTCAGTAAAATACTAAAAGTGATAAAATATTTAGTGTTTATTTTTTCCCGGGGTGGGCCCTCGTTGACTACAAGCAACAAATAATTTCGGACTCCAGTCTGTCACTGATCACTACACCATATCAACATCTCAAAAATTGGTATGGAAGGGATGGAAAAGAATTTAAACATCACAGAAAGCATGAAAATTTTTATTCGGTGATTTTAATCTGACACCGCACTCCACAGCTTAGTAACAAGCAGTTCTCGTAGAAACACTTCTGTTGAGATAAACTCCATTAGGAGTCCATATACTCCACATTGGGAGCGGACATGGTTAAAAAAAAATAAAAACTCATATAAATGAAAACGTTTTCAAAACTCTACCGATTAGAATTACATTAATTAAATACGCAATTATTTTCTAATAAATAATTCAAAATATTTTTCAATAACAGAAGTTACTGTCACAGAAAATAAACAATACATATCTTTGAAAGTGAATAAATAATAACATTTTTTTATTTTACTTTTGAGTAAAAAAAATCGTTTTTGGATAGCATATTTTCGTACTTATTTATCACAGTTTTCTGCCTCATACAACAAACAGACACCCTCCCTTTTTGCGATCATCCTAAATTAATTTTACTCTCCCTAGAACTCGGAGGTCAAACATCTCCATGACGACGCAAAAATCGACACGTTCATTTGTTTTGTCTTATTTATCTCCCTAGCAATCTGATTTGATTTGTATCAATAAGTTCTCCTATTGAAACTCATATATGAAAAGCGTCTTGTATTGACAGTATGGTTTATCCAACAAATATCTTTTCTAATATATTGTATTTCTTTTTCAAAGGAAAACTCTTGCGAATGAATCAAATTCATTAATTCTTTAATACGCCGTTTTATTTTTGCTCTGTTGGATTCATTATGTTAGCTCACAATAAAATATGGGATTTCCAATATAACAAAATGTATATTAAAGAAAATAAAATTGCGATTTTAATAAAGAAGACTTTCCAAATGGGAGAATTAGGATTTGACAAATTCTAATGACGTATATATTAACTCTACCTGGCTCGTGTTCTAGCGGTTTGTTTTAATTTTTCCATCGATTTATGGATGTCAACGTTAGTATTCATGGGTGTCTGTTTTGTCTAAAATTTCCTCCCCACCACCTATCGGATATTAAAAATGGACGTATGGAAAACGATTAGCTAACCACTAGTCTAATAACAGTCTCATCCTTCTATCTCTAATCTCCTCGAAAATGAAAATTGCTTAGTAGCTTTCGTAGGAAAACAGCTGTCCAGATAAACTCATGTAGGATATGAGTATTTATGTTACACACTGGAAGCGAACAAGATTAAAAATTTGACGAAATTCAAATGATATTCTAACCTTCTATGTTTATACTGACCAAATATTTTACTTATACTGACCATGGCTTTAATTAAATATTGAACAGTAAAATTTTTAAGTACTGACCAATTGAATATAAATCTTTTGAAATCAGCATTAATGGAAAGTGAATTTCACACGTATTATGAAAATTATGTTTTTCCAATATGTATGTATATTTGGATGGACTTGATGCGGCTAGATACAAATTAAATCATTTGTCAGCACGCGTAAAAACTGCTGCAGCTGAGGTCTCATACTTGTCATAAGAAAAATATTGCTCACGAGCGATAAGTTTTTCAGCATCAACAATCAACCCATTGTCAAAACAAACGTTCTGGTGTTTGCATAAATTCATTTGTGATGAGAAAAATAATTTGGTAAGCTTTTAGAATCGTTACTTGAGAGAAACAAGTTAATTGTATGTCTGAATCATCACAATTAAAAAGTTCTTGAACAAAATTGCTAAGCAAAAACATGCAAATAGTGTTTGGAATATAAATGTGGATTTCAAGAGTTGCTCTCTGGAAAATGTGGTTTTGTTTAAAAGCTTTGCATTCACTACAGACATGTTTGTAGATTAAAAAAAACTGCATAAAAACGTAAATTGAAAATGCAAAGAATATAAAAACACTAGAAACGGTTATATTTCCTATGCGAAACGATTTTCTCGGAAAATTAATAGCTACCGGTTTTTGTTCAAATATACACTCTTAGTTTATGGTACGTATATGAAATTGAATATATTTTTTTTAATTATTAACACAAAATTATTATGCTTTTTCATTCGTTCCGTAGTAAGAAACGTTTTTGGAAAAATATCCAATACTGTAGTTAAGAGCCCAAATAAGGGAATGATATTTTGATTGATTTGTGGGTTTGAGACAAACTAACAATCTATGCTTGTAAACATTTTCTGATGGGGTGCATTTTTTAAAATATACATGCTTCTTATTGTGAGTTGACATTGTTAAGTAAAACTGTTTTAAACGGTTTGTATTCTTCTGTTATTGGCCACCCAATCGTTTTTTACGCGATACATTGGTTTCAGAAACTGACGCGTTAAAAATTTAATTTTCATATAATTTGGTAAATTGGTTCCAAAAATCAAAATATCGCGTAAAAAAGTTTCATTAAAATGTTTCATTCCTGTCAATGATTTAATGCAATTTCAAACCAAAATGAAAACTAATCATTTAAACTATCAATACTACACTAGTGTGATCAAAATAAATACTAGACGATAAGATATGGGGGAATAGAAAAACGGCAAAAAATGCTTTGTTAAATTTAAGCATACTCCAGACTGTAATGCCTCAATGATATCAATGATGATCAACAGCGTCAGAAAAGTGTACGTGAAAAAAAAATGAAATAACATGACGTGCGACAAGGTAGATTTTGATTGATCGATCAAAGTGACAGGCCGTTGAAGCGACTTTAGTGACATCTTACATTTTTTCGTGAAAAGCTTCTCATGATATTCATTTTAATAAAATGAAAAAAATGTCAACAAAACTCTTGCTGTAATACGTATACATCACGAGATGTTTTTGATACGTCTTGAGTACAAATGACAGAATAATATTCCATGTAATAAGATATGAGAAGAATAATTCAAAAATATTAGCGACGGTTGGCCATTTTATCATTATTATAATATGAAGGTATTATTTGCAAAAACCGCTCATTCAAAAATGGTTTAAATATGAAACTTGAATTTCATTTAGTAAAACAATGTACATTTTAAAAGTAAATTTAGCTTTACATTACTTTGGAATGATATTTTGTATGTTATCAAGCCATGTTTGAGTCTGATTTCTAAAAATACTAAATAAATATATCTTTATTTACTAAATTACATTCATGGTTCATATTTTAACAACTTTAAAATGAGCCGGGCTTGCAAATAAAAGTCTCATAATTGTCGTAATAATTTACGGAACTAATATTAAAAAAAAAAAATTGCCGCCTGTGTGGTCGAGTGGTCGACGTTGTTGGCTTCGGCTACAGAGGGCCCGGGTTCAAATCCCGGTACGGACAGTTTTATAAATTGATTTTTCAATCGATTTATGAATTTCTGTTCAAAGGCATGGATGTATGTGATGTCTTGAATTCCCCCCTCTCACCTTTCTTATCCTATGAACGGGGCGTATCGACAGCGATTAGCTTACCACTAATCCTGTCCTAGCCCAATCCTTCTATCCCTACTATCTTTGGAAAAAGAGAGGTTGAGCAACTGAGTAACAAGCAGTTCTCGTAGAAACTCTTCTGTTGAGATAAACTCCATTAGGAGTCCATATGCTCCACATTGGGAGCGGACATGGTTTAAAAAAGAAAAAATATTAAAAAAAAATCTGCTCATAATATCAACCAAGAATACCCAATTGAAAACACTTGCTGGGCTAAATAAAATAATGCACACATACATATTTTAACCGTTAATAATAATATGTTATTTTTATATTAATAATAAACAAACACTTTACGTTTTTCTATGAGAACTGTTTGTTACTCAGTCGCTCAGTCTCTCTTTTGCAAAGATAGTAGTAGGGATATAAGGTCACTATCGCTTTGCCTAGCTATCGACGAATCTGAAGGGTGAAAGAAAATTTTTAGACATCACATATTGATTTACTCGCCCGGTATTACGATCCTTATTGCCAGTATTTTTTTAAAATATCGGTATTTAATATGAAATACACTGGTATCACAATCTTTAATTTTAATCAAAAATGTTTTGCGAAAACCAGCAGTAATTTAGTTTTTATTTGAGAAACTAGAGATAAAAGGATGGGATTAAGGCTAGCTGTTTCATAGTTGCATCGTTTTTACCTGTAATACTAAGCTTATAGGTAAAAGGTATCCATGACTTTGGGAAAACAAATTATAATGATTTATGAAAGTGACCCAGTGGGGATCCGAACTTGTGGACACCACCACTAAATAAATAGAACGTCATCATCAGTGTCATTTCATCTTTATACGGGAACTATGGAGCTGAGCTCCAATCTCTCTTTCATCTAAGGTTAAATATATATATTTTTTCTAATTTAGATGTTGTGGGCCCATTTCATTTAATTTATTCTATTTACTTTTTTTTAGAATGCTTTGGGTTTGTCTGTAGTAAATAGAACGTCATCATCATCAGTGTCATTTAATCTTTATACGTGGAACTGTGGAGCCGAGCTCCAATCTCCCTTTCATCTAAGGTTAAATATATATTTTTTTCTAATTTAGATGTTGTGGGCCTATTTCATTTAATTTATTCTATTTACTTTTTTTAGAATGCTTTGGGTTTGTCTGTTGTTTTTTTTGTACATTTGATTGAAAAAAAGAAAAGAATGGGAAGAGAAAAGGTAACATATATAGGAAAAAAGTGGAGGGAAGGGAGAAATAGAACGTTTAAATTCGTACATACCTTGTCAATGCAAAACGTTGCGCAAAGAAGACACTTTAATTCGTTTTCAGAGGTATGAATTCCAACTACCAAATTAAAGCTCAGTCAATGATAATTAATGTTAGTTTTACTTAATATTTTCAAAAAAAAAAAATGAACGCTATCACTTCATGACATTTATTTTATTTTTATGAACAAATAATATTTTTAAAACGAATTGTACTATATATGGACAATTGCAAGAATTGTTTTAAACATCCTTTAGTTAAACTATCTGCATTATAGTTGAAACTTTTTAAGTGAGAAAGTTGAATTTTGGATCATTTGAAACGTGATATATAGAGTGAAATTCAAAACAGACTTTGAGATTTCGTGAACTTTTACAAAACAGATAATCTCTTTAGACTTAAAATGCAAAGTTATCTTTGAAGTTTCAAATAACGTTTAACATAATGGATTGAACTTCTTAAAGAAGATTGTATATAAAACTAAATGGTCAATTTGCAGCTCTAAAAGATAAAATGCATTTCTTTCAAAAAGTTGATGACTTTGCTGTGGCTTGTACTTGTCGAGAAACCTTCATAGTATTTTTTTAAAATATAAAATAAAACATTCATTTCTACTCAAAATATTGAGCATATGGCGTCTTAAAACAGAAGTTTTCTAGGGATAACTTTTAAACCTCTCTTTTTTTGGAACCAGTAGAGATAGAAAAGATAAGGTTAAGACATGACTAGTGGTAAGGAAATCACTCTCATTATACTCCGTTATTTTTTGTGATTGAAGGGAAAGAGGGAAATTTTTGACATCACAAACATCTATGCCTTCGAACAGAAATCGAAAAATCGATTAAAAAAATGTTATTCATTCTTGAATTTGATCCCGTGAGATCTGTCACGGAAGCTAACGACGTTGATCACTGATCGCTATATAATCGCTATAAATAAAATTATTGCTTTTATTTATTTTAGTAAAATAAATACAATAAAACAAGCTTGATTCATGTCACTGTGTATCGTTTATAAATGACTTGTTTAATACTAATTAATTGATTCTCCGCGATTCATTCGTTTCCCACTCTGCCTGCTACAAAACAGCCGTATGAGAGGAAAAATAAAAGAGCAAATCTCGCTCAGAAAAAAATTATGTCATTTGTATTGTTTTTTTCACATCACGCATTTCAAATGAGTTATACTGAATTTGTACCAAGCGTTCATAAATGAAGGTAAACTACTAGACTAGTAGTGTAGTAGGTCATTTTTTTTTTTTTTTAATAACTTTACGACGTCAAACGGTGGGTGTGCTCATAGAAACTTTCCAAGCTTAAGCTGTCGTTTTCTTTTAACGTTTTATTGCATAGCAGCCAAGTCACGGGTAACTGCTTTTAAGATACTTTAATCTAAGGTTTACAGCACACATGCGCCAGCAAAGCTTTTTGCGAAAGCCCATTACAAATCCCAATTGCATAAAAAAGTTGATTGATTGAATTGGCATTTACTTGGTAGAACTCCATTATAATAGGGTAAAAATAGAAACGTATTTAGATGCACATTTTTTATATTATTAATTGATAGTTATTTTGGCTTTCGCCATCGTCAGAACTATGTTTATACTTACATTTTGTTCAGCTATGTATCAATCCACCACCGTTGCTGAAACCCCTAATGTAATTATTAATAAATATCAGTTTAATTTACTTTGAAAAATCGCATATTGCTTATCGTTTTTTGAAACACTTAAGTCATATTTAAAAATTGTAATAATATAATTGTAATATGAATTGGGATGTTAGAGTGAGTAACAAGATGTATTGAGTATCTCTTCGGAGCCAGTATATATAGCTGACCAAAATGTAAGTTTAAACACAGTTCTGACGATTGCGAAAGCCGAAATAGCTATCAACTAATAATAAAAATAAAACTGCAGAACTAAATACGTTGCTATTTTTATCCTAGCATAAAAAAGTATTTTATAGGTATCTTCACGTGCTTTAAATGATCAACAATTTAAAAGATATAATTAAACGAGTTTTTCGCACTATGAATAATTTATTTTGACAATTTAAAAAAAAACCTTCGTTTGCCGATCCCTACCTACACCAATCTTAACGTCCCTTAATGTGATATGCTACGGGGTAAGTTTAGTTAATGAGAAATCGTGGACATGTATTGTTTGTTCTCCTAAGGTATATAACCAGCTTGCCAATAGAAATACCACTGGGGAGAGCTTTAACGGTGTTTAACAATATTGCTTCAGATGTCGACATATTCCACGTAGATGTGGGTAATTCCGACGAATGCTTATTTTATTTATCAAAATAGAGTTGGCCGGAGCTTACTCAGTTGACTTTCTCACCATTTTTTTCTACTGCTTTTAATATAAAATTGTATTATGCTTTTTTTTCTCTATTGTAAAAGTTTTCAATTTATAATTTGTCAATCTTATGCAATTTTAATTAAATAAACAAATTATGAGTTTAAATTCGTGCAGTAGAGAAAGCAACGTCGAAAGCCATAGAAAGATGCATTCCTAGTAAGCCTTTACTAACTCCACCGTTTTTTTAGCAAAAACGAAAAAGTATCATTGATTTCGTCAAACTTTTAAATTCATCCAAGCCTAAATACATAATTGTTGCTTATTCTGCACAATACAACAAATGAATAAACGTCTGTTTTATCATCAAGAAACAAGCTGTCTGGCTATCCGCTTAGTGTAAAAGAATGGTGAAATTTCGAGAGCTTAAAGTCGAACAGTCTTTTAAGAAGAGCCAAAAACGTTTTTAATTGTTTTGTATATTTGCAAAGCAGATGTTAATTTGAAAGATAATATTCATGTTTTATAATTAATTGTGTACTGTAGGTTTGTTTTGCTTATAGTGATGCTAATTTTTTTAGGCATGTGTTCAAAAACATTAAAAAGAGACAACTTGATGTAGTTAATGTTTTACTTTACTTATAATATAACAACCAAGAAACGATTGACACGACGTTGTTTGAAAATCATGTAGCAAGAATAAAAATTAACGTAATCAACAAAATTACGTTGTTTGAATTTAACTGGATGGCTGCCACAGACGAGATATTTCATCAAATTTTTAGTACTCAACACGCCAGAGACGAATTACCTCGTCAATGACTTATTAAATTAAAAATTGCAAATTATAGCTGGCTTGGTAGGTTAGACGTACTTTTTCTAAGGCAGCCAAAAGATTAAGCCCCCGATTTATTATAAAAAATATATTTTTATCATAATCTCCCACACCATTCCAATCCTAAAAAAAATGGTGTAGCGAATGTGATTAGCTGACCACTAGTCCTGTTCTAACCATTCTCTCTTCGAAAAAAAAAGAAAGGTTGAACAATTGAGTCAAAAAGACTTCTGTTGAGTTACCTCCGTTACGAGGTCATATACTCTACATTAGGAGTGGACATAAAGAATAATAATAATTATGTATGCAAATTTAACAGTTAATAAAATCAAACATCACATATAACCATTTATTCTTAATAAATGTAAGAAGTGCTTAAAACAGATCATTCATTTATTGGCAGATCCACGGGAT
This sequence comes from Himalopsyche tibetana, assembly GCA_030503985.1. Classification (NCBI taxonomy): domain Eukaryota; kingdom Metazoa; phylum Arthropoda; class Insecta; order Trichoptera; family Rhyacophilidae; genus Himalopsyche; species Himalopsyche tibetana. The sequence continues at coordinate 16,804,569 of JAPJYX010000022.1, forward strand.
ACATTATACAATACTTATTAACCGTTTGAATTCCACGCAAATAAATCATTAGTATGTTCCAGAGACACTGCGTGTTTTTGAGAAAAATAATTTTGCCTAATTAATATACACTCGAATTCAATATTTTAAAAACCTATATTGACTCAGTAAAGATAGCACTACACATATTCATCAAAATATTGCTTATATTCTATTAGAATACCAAGAATTTTATTTTTTTAAATGTCTTGGACATTCGTGTTCGCTTGCAAATGTTCCGGACACCTGTGTCCGCTTGGTATTCAAGTGGTTAATTATGTATTGACTATTTTTATATAGATATATTATTTTTAAATCACCTATTTTTTAATTTATTATTTATGTATCAAGTTGATTTTCAAATTGAATGGCCCCCTCCTGGGACAATTTCTGGATCCGCCAATTCATTCATTGTACTTATTTATTTTTATGTCGTTGACATTATTTTTTTAAAAAGTGTGAAAAACCACCATGTTTATATTTATCTGGTGGTGATATTAAAACCGGCACTGAAACAAAGTGCTTGTAATTATGACTAATGACCAGCTTTAACGCTTCCCATCTGTCAACTTAATGCAGAATTATTCCGCTTCGTAAGCGAGAGGTTTTTTCTTTTGTTTTGTAAAAACTCGTAAATATCACTCGAGTACACGTACTTTTAAACATAAAATATTAAGATAAGCTCATAACATTAAATAATGTTCTTTATCATAAACACTAAGCTATTAGCAGCATCTATATATTAATAATAGTCGATAAGGTTCGTTCGTACGTTTGTTTGTTTGTTTGTATGGACGCGATTTCGCCTTTTCGATGACGTCAAGAAAGATGAATTGAGCTAGTTCTTTATATCAAAGTAAAGCCCACCCGAGTGGTTAAGTGATCAACCTCGTTAGATACGGTTACGAAGATCATGGACTTGAATTTTAGTACAGACAGTATTATTAATTGAGTTTTCAATCAATTTGTGAATTTCTGTTTGTAAGCATGTATGTTTGTGATGTCTTGAAGTCCCACCTCCCACCCATCCTTTATTTAAAACAAGACACAGCGATAACAATTAGCTAACCACTACTCATGTTTTAAAACTGTCCTTCTATTCCTACTCTCTTAGAAAAAAGAGAGGTTGAGTAACTGAGTAACAAGCAGTTTTCTTAGAAATCCTTCTGTTGAGATAAATTCCATTAGGAGTCTATATACTCTACATTGAGAGCGGACATATTAAAAAAATATATATACATATACCAATATTAACCGTTTATTTTCCACAAGCTCTATATTCCCAAACACGTCATGCTAGACGTAAAAACGAACGAATATACGCTTTGTACTATACAAAATTGGTAAAACGTTTTTAAAAAGACTATCAGGATATGGTTAAGTGGTTAACGTCGTTGGTTACGGTTACATTGCTTACTGGCTTGAATTCCAATAAGGACATTTTTTGTAAATTATGTTTTAATCAATTTTTGTTCGAAGGCATGTATGTCATAATTAATAAATGCCACCCATTTAATCCAAAAAACAGGGCACAGAGAGATCAATTGGTTTACCACTAGCTTTTTCCTCTCTCTTCTCTCTTCTCTCTCACTCTCTCTCTCTCTCTCTCTCTCTCTCTCTCTCTCTCTCTCTCTCTCTCTCTCAAAAAAAGAAGTTGACAACCTGAGTAAGAAAAACGTATGTTAAGATAAGCTCCGTCAGATTTTGTTTATGCTTCACGTTGGGAGTGGTTACTAAGTCTTTAAAATTAATTAAGCCACTATAGTTTTTGAGACGATACTAAGTATTTAATAAACGGTCAAGTCTCTCGGAATGGCGAAGAAATTTTAAAATTTGTGGGTTAACAAACAATATTAACAAAGCAGCAATCTAAAAGTTCGATTGACATTTACATACATCGCTAAAGAAACGCCAATTATCAGATACCTGTAAAAACAACTTGTGGCATCTATATGGTTAAAAACTTAAATCAATATGTATTAGTGTTCAATGGAAAAATCGTTACTTATCAAAAATTATTCGTCGGCTGTTTAATATTCAGCCACGTAAAGGTTCGTTATTATGCACTTACTACTTGAAACTATATACCCCGTAGAGCTGGGCGTAGTGCTCGAGTATACATGTTTCCCGGGCTACGAGATGGGAACAAGTATATACCGTCGTAGCACTTGCATGCTATTCGAACGCCTCGTCGACCCCAACCCTCGACAATCTAATTTAGCGACCACTGAAAGATTATGCGGACTGGCAGGGCTAGCCTGATATTTGCTCTCGACATTTCGGTTCGGTTATCATCAAACCATAAAGTTCGTGATTTGAGAAAGACAATTTCGTGTTCTTGAAACGATTCGAATCTTAGAGATATTAATATCTTGGTCTACATTGTAAAGCTGCAAGCTCACGAAATATTTTATACAGATTAAAATACTTTCGATGGTTTTGGCGGTAACTTTATGGAAGTTCATTTTAATAGAAAATTTAAATTAACTTTGATTATTCCACGTATTGTGTTACTAACTGTGACACGTGTTTCGCCTCTTTCAGAGGCATCTTCAGACTTACTATCGCAAAGTTTGCTTAAGTAATGAAGCAAGATTAAGAGGAGCAAGGAGGGGGGTGTAGAATCATAATAAAGCAAACAGATAATGATACTAATGAGTTGCAATCAATCAGATTGGGACTTTTCCTTTTTAAGGGAAGCAAGGAGGCAACTTAAAAAATTTACTGGTGTCTTTTTTCTTTTTTTTAATTTCTAAAACAACACCGCCACAATTCCAAACACCCATGACTTAGGTTTCAAATTAAAATTGAATAATCTAAATTTTACATTGACCTTACTGGGGATCGAACCAAGACCCGCCTAGTCAGAAGAGCAAGCTCTAACCGACTAGACCACAGCGGGAGATTATGTATTAAGTCCGGGCCGGTTTTGCTCATCATGAGAATTTTCTCACAAACACAATTAAAAGTGTTCGTGATAAACAAACCTGTACTGATCCTAATAAATAATTGTGGAATAACTACAAAAAAGTGTTTTTATTTGTATAACTTACAAAATAGTTCTGGCTAGAGATGATGTCGGAAAATTATTGTAGACTAAATATTGACCAGCAAAGCCATTCTTGCACGTATACCTTTATTTTGGACTGTCTGAAACACTCAACATGTGAATATATCGAATATTTCAGGCCGTTCAAGTGTTATGCATACTGGAATAGCACCGTAGGCAGTTTATTAGGTATAGAAGCTAAAACCACAGCTAAGACCGAAATGTTTTGGTTTGTGACGATGTTTATCCCAGGAATGCGATATTTCAGTGTTTCAAAAATGTTACTAGTCAAGAAACCGAATTGTCAACGTTCGATTAATTATTTGATACCCAGATCGGAAAAAAATAGTTGATGGAATAATATGATTAATATGTGATTAAAAATGACAATATTATCTCGAAAAATGTGTTGTAGTTGACGGCATTTTATCTGTAGTGTTTTCTCTTCAGATTCTGACATTAAAGTCAAAGATTTTTTGTTACCTTTACTTTGCTTTACAAAACTTTAAACTAAATAAAAACTTCTGCCAAAGTTGTGTATGTACGAAAAGTTAAAACATATTTACAATGATCAATATATTGGAAATATATCCAGAAAGCACATACTGTATAAAATATAATATTTCTCGTTACACATTCTTGCGGCATAATACAAGTGAAATAACACAAGGCCGCGTCCTCAGTATGCGGTCCAAAAACCAACATAAATATCTGGATTGTCTATTGTCGTATCGCAAAGGTTTCCAACTGGTCAATCGCAAAGAAAAGTTTGTTTGCGACTGTTATTGCATTTTGGAACATAATAAGTATTTCCATATTTTATATTTACAACCATGAATGAAAAAAAATAAAATCAGTATAGCTCTAACCATTGCAATGGTATTTTTAATAAATGGGCGAATTTTCGAATTACAGTTATTGGATTGCAAAATGACTTTACGTTGACACAATTGAAATCTGAAATACTAAGTTCATCTAAGTCTCACACGTTAAGGAAAATATTCATTTTTAAAAGACATCCTTTATCGAATTTTATTATTTTCAGAGAAAAATATTTAAGGGTGTAGCAAATGAAGTGTGTTAAAAGTTAAAAACATATTTATTTATTTAGAGCGATCAGTATATTGAAAACATTTCAAGAAAGTACGTTCCGTATAAAATATCATATTTCTCGGTACACATTCTTGCAGCGTAATACAAGTGAAATATAATATAAAGCCGCGTCCTCAGTATGCGGTCATAAATCCCAACCCAACATAAATATCTGGATTGTCTATTGTCGTGGCAAAGTGAAAATGCAAACAACAATGCAAAGTTTGGTTGGTCTCAACTAGGGCTAAATTTTCTCGTTTAATTTTCTTACAGTATTTTATTTTGATTTTACCTTTTTATATTCATTTTTGAAAGCATTATTTAAATTAGGGTTTTTATATTCGTGTCTTATGGTGCAGCGGTTAGCGTGCTGGATCTCACGGTTTCGAGTCCCAGTACAAACAGCATTTTTTTCGATCAATATATCGACATCTGTTCGAATGCATATAAGTTTTTGTTGTCGAAAAATTCTTTTACACCTTTCCGAACCTTCAATAACTGGGCGTAGCAAAAGCGATTAGTTAATCGCTAGTCCTGTTTTAGCCTTATCCTTCTATCCCTACTACTCTCTTTGGGAAAGAGAGGTTGAGCGACTGAGTAACAAACTGAGTATCTCAATTTTGCTGGATTGTACTCTACTGGATTTTCCAAACTCAATTTGGTTGACAGACATTAAAATTTATTTATTATATACACTAATTGTTGGTTTTTACTTTGGTAATGATAATTCATACCTAATTGGTTTTTGTCATAATAGTTTCATTGCTAAGTGGTCTTCAACTTTTTATTTATAGTTTATTTTCCTTGTATTTTACTTCAATTCTTTTGCTAGGTTGTAATACCAATTGTTTGTCATACCTTGTTTTTATCACTTAAATTTTGTATAAATATCACTGTTTTATTGTTTTTCTTATCAGTTGACAATGCTCATCATGAGCGAAACCGGTCCTGATCTAATAAATTTTATGTGGAAAAAGTACTAAAAATGTTTTATTATTTTTATTAAACTGAGTATCTTCATTAAGACGCCATATGCTCCACATTTGGAGCGGAAATTCTCTTTTATCTTAATTCAACATTTTTAAATAAAATATCAGGTCCGATTTCATTAATCATTTGTCAATCATGATAAGCAAAACCAATCTTGGACTTGTATAAAACATATTATTACATTTTTATAATAAAAGTGTTTTTTTGTTTAAATTTCATGATATTTCTGCTCGTTCTTCTTGAAATTGTCTTAAAATTGTTTACATACTTATTTTTATTCTTTTTTCATAGTTTGGACTGAAAATCACGAATAGATTGCTAACGCAATCTTCTGGTAGGAGATCTTTGTGTGAGTTTTTTTTTTGATTCTCCACGTTAAGAAACCTAAAATAATTCTTCATTTCAATTAACAATGAGAACCCACAAAAAGTGGTTTGATTGTATTTTTATTCACTGTTTTCACTAAGCAAAAACAACAGCTGACTGTTTTATTAAAACATTCATAAGCTTAAGTATGTTAAGCAAGATGGCCGTAGTTTGAATAACTAATGTTAATAAGGAATAAATGTTTTTTTAACATATCTTGTATACTGGCTCCCTTCAATGATGAAGTAAAAAGTAATGAAAAATTATTATCTTATCAATTAGAGGAAAAAATACACAAATATATACAATTTCTTATACTTTTGTACTATTTCTACGGTCAAGAAGCAATTGTTTGTTTTCCTTTCATATATTTCTTTCGTTTACGCCAGGGTCTCCCAACCTGTGGTACGCGTACCACTTGACGGTACGCGGTTGATGATTGGTAATGCGTAAAAAAAATCATTAATGGCGAAAATGAATGAATGTATTATTTAAAAATGTAAAAAAATTAGACAAAGTGCTAGCACTGAACTGATTGAAAGAGTGTGTTGTCCTCATATATTCTTATAAAACACAAATATAGAAATAAATTGAATGCAGATCCAGACTTAAGTGTATACTTCGCATCATTTGAACCGAATTTACAAAAAAAACATATTCCTCGAAACAACTACAAGGATCTCAATTTTAGAAGATTTAATTAAGAAATTAAAATATATTATTTGTACTTTTAATTTAACCATTAATCAGTAATATTAGTAAGTTTAACGAAATAGTAGATTAATTTATAAAACTTTGAGCATATTATAATTGTGTCGCAAATTTTTTCCACAAAATTTCTTAAAAAAAAGATCCATTGCGTCTAACATGTCTTCAAATTTATTAGCATTCAAATACCATATTGCAATAACATACTTCCTTCATACATTTTTATATGGTGGTACAATTCAGCGTGATGTACTACCAAGTGGTACGCCAGTCAAAAACAGGTTGAGAAACCCTGGTCTACACAATCTACTCGTGGCCAAACCATCGTATAAAAATAATTGAATAAAAACTTCCAGCACGCAATGTGGATATAATAATGTTTGAAAGCGTTATCCGTTATATTGAAGGCTGCCTTGAGTAAGAAATGAGGCTGATCGTAAAGCATAATGAAGCATTTTATGAACCTCTTAGAGCAGAGTCTGGCATCTCTGACCCTTCTCGTAAATCCTGATTTCTTTCTATACATTGATGGCTTGATGGAGCGTTTGACGCTTGACGTAAATATTAATTGCTGTGCGGATTTCTTATCATGCAGTAAGCGATTTATAAAGCCTTTGGTGGGTTAACTGTACCTTTACCCAGTCTGCTTCCAATAGTAAGCAAACTTGTAATAGTTTTTTTTAATAAAAGTTTCTCACTTTAACGGTGTTCAATATTTGATAAAAACTCATTATATTAAAAAAATAATGCACTAATTCTACATTTACTAGGATTGGTTTCCTCTTCACGATGTGATATCTTGACTTCATACCTCTAACCCATCCTATCCTACGAACGGGGCGTATCGAGAGCGATTAGCTAACCACTAGTCCTGTCCCTTTCCTTCTATTCCTACTCTCTTTGGAAAAAGAGAGATTGAGCAACTGAGTAACAAGCAGTTCTCGTAGAAACAGAAAAAAGTTTATCTTTGTCAAGTAATTAACTATCATTGAATTAACACCGAACTGTCGTGTATATTAATTATCTTGCCAAATTGATACAAAATACGAAGTCCACTTCTACAAATAGGGTAGAAGCTTTCAGAAAATCGTGTTTGTTAAACCATACTGGGTGTATTGAGTCTTATCGTTTACTAACAAGACATCGTCTTTGAAACACATTGATCGTATTTGCTTAACAAGCATGTGGGATAACAGTGTTTTGTGTATTGCGTACACTTCTACATAATAAATGTATTTATTTGTTTAGATATATGTAAATAAATACATTCTTAAGGGTACCCAACAATCTACCCACCACAGCTTCACACCGTTTTCCAGAGGCTGTCAAAGCGTTACGATCTAATTCGTGTTTGATGTTTTTTTCAAGAATGTCCGAGGAAAATTACTGAGATTGTTGCATGCTCCATTGTGTGCAGTAGATCCAATTCCGGATGCCTTTTTTTGATCCCGTAATTCTCTGATACGGGAACTGGGCTGACAGTTTCCACAGTTATTCAAAAACATGAGAACTTCTTTTTTTAGGCCTTTCCTCAGAAAAAGCGACGGATTGAAGGAATCCAGAGTGGATGAAAAGCGTGAGACCTTTTTATTTTAGCTCTACTAAAGGAACTTTACGTGCTGTAATGAATTCCGGGATTGGTAAAACGACGATTCTGGGATTACGAGATCGCAAAAATGGTCGGGATTGGAGGCTTTAGTAGATAATGAATGAAAGTTATAAGAAACCGCAAATCTTCTTTTTTATTATTATTTGTTTTGGATACAACCAAATCGCCGTTTGACTTGAGTGTCAGATTTGACTAATAATTCTGTCGTCTTGAACAATTTTTCTCGTCCGTTATTTCTGTTTGTGGTCATTTTCAGAGATATCAAAACAATTGGTTTCACGATAAAATTAATTTGTCAAACCTTTTTATATTTTTCAAAATAAATATAAATCTTTGCGTATCACAAGCGAATAATCCTTTATGAATTATTCATATGAAATAACACGGCGATCGTTAGTACAATATAATATAATGTAAAGAAGTTTTTTTTTTAAATGCTTTAGTCAACAAGGACCTTTCCCACGCAGTGAAATAGTATTTTTAACTCATCTGAAATAAGTAACAAGATTATGGATTACTTTTTGAACCTCATGGACCACAACACGATACAAACATAATCATAAAATAAATGATGAAAGAGAATTTTTTTAAAATGGTATATAAAAAACACTCGCTCAATCATTCATGATATGCATGATTCAATTTAGATGATGGATTATTGGATCTAATAACGTCATTACCATAGCTTCACGTACCAGTATTTTATTTTTGTCTACCCGTAAGTGGTCTGCAAACCATCGATTGGTGACTGTTTGTCAAAACAACTGAAAAACTTTGAAATGATATGCTTTAAGCAGCTATTTTTATAAATCTAAATTCTGTTTCTCTTACTAAACAACCATGGCGGAAAAACACGTTCTCAAACTTTCTGTGTAGACTAAAGTCTATATTATGTTTACATCATACTTTGTGTTTGTCATTTTCTCCGTATATACTTCATCTTAGTGAAGAATTCGATATCAAAACGTTTTACCGCTCAAGTCTTACTAACTTGATCAAACGTTTGAATCCTAAAATGAAAAAAACCATTTTGTTCAGCTATGTTCTGTTTTGGAATACTTAAACGTGTTTAACAATAAATTATTTATAGTTAGACAATCAACTTCTGTTTTGGAAAGTGCAAAGGTAAGGCTTGTAAACGACAAATTGTTGTTAGCTAATTGCTTTCACTAAGACACGCATTCAACATTTGTTAAATGAATGTGAATGATGCTATAATGATATACAGTGCTTTTTTTTTAAAAAAAAGGTGCCGAAAATCACTTCTTGTCAAGCTTTTTACTCCAATACTTTTTAAATGTTTTTTTTTCTAATCTATGTCCTAATCTATCTATCCTAGTCCTAATCTATTGTTTTAAACATTCCTATGTTATTATCTGGTCATTAATATTTTCAAAAAATCCCCATAATTATAACAAAACCCACTTAATCCATTGAAAATTGTATACATTCAATTTTCGCTAATTTACATTTTAATAGCCTTTTAACTTAGTGATCTACTTATAATTTTATTTATAAACGATACAAACTGTTTACTACGCGTCAGTTCAAGTACATCCGTGCGCTTGGAATGCCCGAAGATGCCGAAAGGCGAAACCCGGGTCGTTAGCGACAAATCTCATGGAAAAGTACAAAATTCAAACAATTCAAATTAAATATGTCCGTTCCTATATGGATTCCTAATGAAGGTATCTCAACCATTCACTCATTTTAAATTCTTCGTGTATTTATTGTCTATATATTCATTTTACTATAGACAATTTTTAATATTTATTATAGACAATAAGCACATGAAGAACTTAAAATGGGTGAATGGTATAAATGTTATTTTCAATATTATTTCATTAAATATAACCGCCCCTGCATATAGAAGGGGTGCATTGATCCAATGCCACAATGACCGGCCGCCACTGATCACAATCGTATATATATTATAAGTTTCTTAAAGCCTTGAGTACTCGGCTACAAGATAGGATTGTGATCGTATTATTACTTATTTACTTACAACTAACAAGTTGTATGTGATCACCTACTTTCTGAAACCGAACTTCATATAAGAATCACACAAGGTTAAACAAAATATTATTTCTTTCAATTTTCTTTTTTTTTAGATTTTCCACGTAACGTTCGTAAAATAGATTTTCCGGGCTAGCTGTTTTAATTATTTTGAAAATTTTCTTTAGAACTTTTTTTTATCAAACATTTCTAAATTAACAAACTTTGATGAAAATATCAGCTTAAAATTAAGGGTAATTAAAAATCTCTGATAATAAACTGAATAAAATAATTCCGTTCAATTAAAAATTCGAAACAGTTTTCAACGTATTAATGATCACATTTAATTATTCCGCATTCTCTTTTACGGTATACGCATAAAAAAATATTACATTCAACCCTGCAACTAGGGATTCTGTGTCGAGATATAAATTCCCGGGAAACTGACGCCTTTTGCCAGTCTCGGTTCTTGGGAAATTTGAAAAAAAACAATCTGAGACTCGAGACATGCTTATTTTTAATAAAATTTGTATATTCAATATAAATAAACTTTAAGAACCTTTATAACTTAAGATATTTAAGTACATTTCGGATGGCAATAAAAAAAGATCAGAAATTATCAAAATCTTCCATTTATTTAATAAAATAAAATATGAATCTAGTTTTCATTAATTTTTAAATCCATGTCTGCTCCCCATGTGCGTTACTTAGTTTTTAACCTCTCTTATTTTTGAAGAGAGTAGAGATATAAATTATAGGGATAAGACAGTACTAGTGGCAAATTAATTGGACTCGCTACATCCTGTTATTTTAAAATTAAAAGGATGGGAGGGATTTTTTAAATATCACAAACATCCATGATTTTCAACAGGATTGAAAAATGCTGTTTGTACTGGGGTTCAAGCCCGTGCAGTTCAGTATGGAAGCCACTATGTTTGCAATAATAACATAAACTAAAATAACTGGCCAATGTATTATTTTTCAAATGAAATGGTTTCATCGGCAAAATCAAATGAGTGCCTCGAATCGTGTGTAATAAAAATCAATTTAAATATTTACTATTAATAAAAACACAATATTCACACAATGCTATCAATGAGCGAAACCAGTCCTGACCTATTAAATAAAGTGGAATAAAGTACAAAAGAATATTGTGTTTTTATAAATATAATGCCATTCCGCCAAGTATTGACAGTAAACACCATAAAAGTGGTAAGTATTTACAACAAAATTAATTAAAAGTTCATCATCTTTTGCAATATTACAAAAATAAATTACGGCACGAGTTACGGACAGGGCTCTTTTTTAAGATATCGAGACGTAAAAATTTCCCGAAACACAAAGAATAAAAAAAACCCGAGACTTTAAAATACCTAATTACAACTCACTGCTGCTCTATTAAATATAACACAAACATTCTTTCTAAAATTTATTACAAATTACAAAAAAAACACGTAAATATGCTTTAAAGCTTCACTCGCTTTTAATTCATTCATTATCATAAAGTGCTGTTGTATTACACTGTTTAATAAATACCTTAAAATCATTTTATTTAAAATTTCGACTGAAGGTGCTTGATGGAAAATGAATGTTAATTTAGAATTATTTCATGGAAGTGTACAAAATGAAAACAATTCTAAATTAACCTTCACATCAATTATATTATAGTGCATAAGTTATGTTGTTGTATTTTTTCAGGTATGTCAAGAAAACCATGCATCTCTTATTCTAATCCACCATTTTATTTTTTCTATCAATTTCTGTACAAAGGCATGGGTGCTTGTGATGTCTAAATATTCTCTCACTCTTTTCTGATCCTTTAATAACTGGGCGTAGTGAGAGCTTTTAATTAACCACTAGTTCTCTCCTTGCCATATTATTCTGTCCATATTATTATAAATATATATATACATATGCACATATATTCAACCCGCTATATATCTGTTTTAAGTCAGACCTCTCAAAAATACCAGGTTGATCGATTAGGTCATCAAGTGCTCAATATAATCAACATCGGTAGTCGATATGATTTTATTTTATTAAATATATCGCCTACTCATAGGATGTTTACTGTCAATTCAAAATGTATTCGAGGAAAAGATGAGGATATCATAGACCCGTAATTTTAGCTACATTTTATTAAAATTTAAATTTACTTATACATTATCAACTGTAAAAAATCTTGGTTCAAATGCATTCTACATTATTTATAAAAATTATGTACAACTTTGTGTATGTAATGATATCTTAAAAATAGTTCTCGCGATGAATTAAACTGGTTCTAATAACTTTTAAATATGATGGTTTATTTTTTCAATAACTTTACATTGTTTAATCAAATTCAACTATCGTTTTCTTTAAATGAATATTTTCTGACTAGTAAATAAAATTTCAAAAGTCACATTTTAAAATTCAAACAACTTTTTCTTTTACGATCTGAGCCCAGGATAAATACATTTTTCCATTTTCTTTACAGTCTTAATAAAAATATGATAATACTTCCAACACTTTTTGGAATATTTTTTTTGTAATGTAAGACGAAGACAAATATAACAGTTTTTGTTCAATATACTTCAAATGTAAACTCATAGCTAGGGTAAACATTTAATTCTTTACAAAGTCACGGTCATAATCTGTCTATTCAATTTTTACATTATCATACACTTTTTTATTACATTATATTTTATTTTATGATTTGATTAACAATATGGTATCTAGATTTTTTTTACAAAATGGTATTTTCATCACAATCCGTTAATTAATAACAGAAAAATATGAAGATATAATTGAGTACCACAAACAAAACGAAAAACAAAAAAGAACATTTCTCAATCTATGCCCGCATTAAATATGTAACATATTTTTTGTTTTTTTAGATACCAAATTTATTGAGCTTTGAGTACCAGGATGCGTTGGCGTTAAGGTTCTTCTAGTCTCCTTTATCGCTATTTTTTTTTGAAATATTGTATCCCTTACCATTGTTGCAGACGGAAGGGCGTGATCGCTACAGAGATAAGAAGTTCACAGGAACTCCATATGCACTATTTTGCAAATCACATTCTATATGCTTCCCCACTACTATATCCGTACACGTAATCACGCATACGTACATACACGCATACGTTACACAAATAAGTCTATAAGCTAATGATAGGTCATATCATCTTCAGTTTATCAAACTCTCTCATAACAAGAATAAAAGCTATAAAGAAGGATACAAATAAAACCAGTGCCTTACTTATCACTTCCGCAATACTTCATCTTCAAAGATGAATATGATAAGTATTGTATAATAAATATTAGACATATTATAATATTTTGAAATTTTATTAATTAAAAGTCTACGTTGGAGTGTTAGAACCCTTTATCTGTAAGCTGAGTAGGTTGAACCACAAAAAACAATGACCACATAGCTTCAGTACTAACAAATTTTACGTTTAAAAAGGTGTGCTTTTCATTTATATATTATAATATTTTTCTTTTACTAAAATTGTTAAAGAATGTTTATTTTCAATCCTTAAAAAATGAAAATGATATTTATAATTGAATTTTCGCTGGAAAAATTATATTCAACAACAAGAAACGAAAATGAAATTTTACCGTTTATCTAATTACAAAATAATTACGTTTTTTTTCAACCCTTGTAAAGCCAACCGCTTTACCAAGAATGCTCTTAAACCAGTTAACTTTAAGTTTTTATCTTATTTTGAAGAGTTTTTTAAGAATTGGTATTATTTATGTTTATTTTACCACTGTTGATACGTGTAACTTTCTGGTCAAATTACAATCGCCGTGGCCGAAAGGATTGAAGGATTTATTTACACCGTTTTGAAATCCGGGATTCGAATTTACAGCTTCTTGTTAAGCTTAATTTTTTATAGCGATTATCGCCCATATAGTTATAGTCACAACATTACGTCATGTTAGTGTTGGATCCGTAGTCAAGTGGTCAACGTCATTCACTTCAAGGTATGGAAAGCTTAATTTTTTATTCGAATTGAGTTCAGTTTCAATGTTTGTGATGTCTAAAACGTGCTCCCATCAATTCTATCCATGAAAACGGGGCGTAGCAAGTTAGCGATCAGTTAATTACTAGCCCTATTATTCTATCCCACTCTCTTCTAATAAGAGAGTTGCAGTATCTGAGTAACAAGCAGTTCTCGTAGACAAATTTAAGTAAAAATAAACTTCGCTTCGAAGCCATATGCTTCACTTTGGGAGCGGCTAAAATATTCATTTTCATTCTATAGCGTTGCTTGACATGCATTCCTAGATGTTATTATTATTTTCTAATATTATTTTTCATAAACTAAAATGTCTTAATGTGTCAACATTTTAAAGATTTTCGAAAATATTAAGCCAAATAGAAATGAATTTACAAATAAATATTGTATTATAATTTATATATTTCAATTATTTGAATCGGTTTTCCTTAAAAGAATTTTCAATGTTCTAAATAAGCTTTTTAATTGTAAATTTTCAGCTTATAAAAAAAGTTTGTAAAATATATTATATTCACGTTATTAATGAAAACATTTATAGTCATATAAGTATATTATTTATGTTTAGCTGGTTAAAACTTCCCCTGCGGTGCTAAAAATACTTTCGATATGTTGCTGACTCTTTAGGAAACAAGTGAAAAACATGTTTTTTTTTAAAATATACGTCCTAGGTTTTACCGTCCTTCAAGGGTGGTAAGTGTTAAAACATGTTTTTTTTTACTTAGTTCTTTAAGGGCCAGCAACATATCGGAAGAATTTTTTAGCACCGTATGGGAAATGTTAAAACATTGTAATCCTACCGATAACGTTTTTTATATATTAAGTATTACTAATTTAAAACTGAAAAAAGTGTATTTTAAAAATAGATTTATTTATAATTAATAAACATTTTTTAAAAATTCATAATATGAAACAAATGTAAAGTTGCATTGACTGAAAAATAATATCACATTCTAATTGTAAATATGTTTTCTCAAATACAGAATTTTAAAAAATTCGAATAAATTTTCATAGTATAGCATATTTCATGAAAAAGTTTGTTTTAAAAACACCTAACAAAGCAATAATAAAATATAAGTCCAGATTGATTAGACAAAATACGGTTGGAAAAAGAAGCGTGCAAATCACGTTTAAACAAGAAACACGTACCGTAAAAAGATGCAAATCCCATCTCTCCCGATGCACATCAAGTAAAAAAAACCCACCGACACTTCCGTTAAGGAATAAATTATCTCCGAAAAGTGTGCGTCAGTCGTAGAGGCGCCTCGTAGCGGCGTAGCGTCACCCCGTCACGAGAGCGAGGGATGAACTGAGCTACGGAAGGGATGGTGCAGGCCGAGGGAGTCTCCCTCAGTAGGTGCCACTAGTAGCGTGTACCTACCAACCCCCGGGCGGGCATCTACAGCAAGCATCCCCGTGTGCCGACTTGTATTTGTAAGGTTTCGAACAAGATACAAAACGATTTGTTGCACCATCTGTGCATATATTAATCAGTAAAAAACCATTTAATTAAAAGGTAATACATTTGTAATCACCGTCAATATTTTATATTTTAAACAAAATGATATCTTAACAATTCTACCATATTTTTTATTTCTAGTTTATTAAACTAATAAAAAACGTTGCTAAACAGCAAATTTAAATGATAATTTTTCTCCAACTAAGAACACTTAAAAAGCTTGATTGATATAGCATTTACTTGATATTTGACTAAATTTAATTACTAAACATTTTATATAGTTTCCTTTGGTTAATATTGCGGTTTCTTGGGGTAAAATAAATGTATGTTATGTTTCTTTACTTTATAGCAAAGCCAAAGAACAGGTTTTTTCAGTTTTTTTTTATTACTTATGTTATTTTTATCTGGGAATCTTTTTTTTTATTTTTTTAAATATGGACATGTGTTTTATAAAATTATAACTTTGCGTGTATGTTAATTTATATCCAATGTCTATATGTAACAAAAATAAACGGCAAAAATCAAGTTTCATTTCTTGGACCCTAAAAGGCTGATTGGTAAACTTTATGTATACAGAGAGATCTCCTAGTTTAAGGTGACCATTTTGGCAAAAATTTGGCGGTTTATATTTTGCAGTCGTACAAAATACATGCGTCAAATTTATTATGGAAAAATATTCGATAAGCCAACGTGTTTTAATTGTATATTGTGACGTAAAATTAAGAATTAAAGTTAATCGATAGAATTACAATCAAATATGAAATGTTTCAACTAGCTAAACCTTAAAATGTATAGCAAAACAAAAAAAATAACATGGAAATAATACATGGATCGAAAAGAATGAACTACCGTCGAACTTGGTTGTTAAGAGGAAGATGGAACCGACTGAATTTGCTCGTTATAAATATTACTCGTCATATGAGAGAATAGGTATTTTTTAATGCTTACAAACATACCCATCACGTGAAGACATTAAGTATCTGGAGTGGTCACATAACACAAAAAGTTGCAATTCAAACAAAAATTCACAATCACAATTCATTAACATACCCGTTACACACGCAATGCATTTTTCAGTAAATCTTCTTTTCTTATAAAATTTAAAATTGATGCTTGTTTAATTTTTTCAAATTTTTTCCTATATTTTTGCTCGTTATGTCCGAAAAGTAGCTCATTATAAAAGTGAATAAATGTATAGAGAAAACCAATAACTAAATTATCAACGAATGTTTCCTCATTACATTCAAGATTTTACTATTTACGAGATCGTAATAACCAAGCTATACTGTATTTTCATTGTAATGCTCTCCGAACACTTTATTTTCGCTAATAGTTTATCGAATAAGATACGATTGATTCCAATAGCATGCTTTATAAACGTTAAAAATACATAGTTAGTAAATAATTAGTACATTTTTACTTCGTTTAATAGGGGCAAAGCTTATAAATCTTACTTTTACTGCATAAAAGCTCGATCGAAAGGAAGTCGTGAACAATGAATAATTTTTATTCGAGATAATTGAGGTAAATTTTTAATTATTTTGTACTGTATTAGGTATATTATTTTAAAACACATATTCATATTCATGACCTGACGTCTAACGGGTCTGTCAAGAAACAAAGTGAAGAAATTATGGTCGAAATTCGAGCCTAACTGTCTCAGAGCCTTACAGCTGTCGAGTGTTGTGAAATTGTACTGATAAATAGCCATCGCATACTTCCATATGTTCCTGTTAACCCTTTACGTGTAAAGATGAATTGCCTTTTATGTAGGCGTCTCCTCAGTTCGACGTATCATTACGTATCGACACGTTTATTAACATGTGAGTAAATAGAGAAAAAACTGATCCACTAAACCGAGTTTAAAACTTTATATAACTTTTGTTTAACTTATTCTACGGTGTAAAATGTAATCATTATTCGTTTTACATAACGAAAGATATGGATATTTACTAAACGTATTAAAGCTTAAGTTCTAATATCATTTCTAATATCAGTCTGTCATAATTGTCAGAAAAATTGTATATTAACTCATGTTTACAGAAGTTTGTATTTGACAAGTGCATGGTGCACAGTTTCCCAACATCTAGATTTAGAAGAGATTAATTAAATGATAGGGCTTGAACAAGAGAAGTGTAAGAAATCTACAAACATCACATAAATCCACTCTTTTTAACATATATCTATAAATCGATATTTTAAAACTGCCTGAACTGGAATTCGAGCACATGACCACCGTAACCGAAGCCAACCTTGTTGACCACTCGACCGCGGGCGATATTTATATTTTAGTGTAAAACCAAAATTCCCTTTTTATCTTAATGTAATTAATTTAAAATTGTTTCTTTTTCAGGGATTATATTTTAAAAAATAAACACTCTTTTGTACAAATTACCAGGGCTGTGGAGTCAGAGTTGCACAGTTTAACTGTTATAATTGGAGCCGAATTCAAAGAAAACTAATAACTTCGTCTTTTTTTTAAATGTGTATCTTAATCGCTAGGGTCAAAAGTGGCGTCACTGCATGCTTCTAAGTCTACAAACATAATTAGTCATGTTTTAAGCAAAGGCTAGAGTCGGAGTCGGAGCCGTTTTATTTCTTGCTCCACAGCCCTGCTAAAAACGCCAGTTGGTTCCTTTTTTTAACTCAACCCAATTAACCTACGCTTAAAAAAAAATATATATAATATTATAATTTATTCACGTTTATTTATTTAAAATTTTTGTTTCATTTCGTTCAATTCAAACAAAAATAATGTACAATCTATTCTCGTGTAGCGAATTTAAATAATATTTCTAAAAAAACAATTCAATTCCGTTTATCGTATTTTCTCCAAATAATGTGGCATTACAATAGAAATAATAAAAAGTTCTTGGAATTTATGTTACGTTTGTTTGTAAGGGAACAAAAATCGTATTATATCTCAAAGGTTGTAGTAATATTATCGTTGTATTCATTCAATTCAATATCTGTACTTACCGTCAGTGGCGTGCCTTTCTTACAGATAAAATAATTTAACTACTCTGGTTGAATCTAATTTATTTGTTTTGCGATAAGCCGTCTAATAAATATTATATATCGTCAACGTTCTGGCAGGAATTGGTAAGTAACACAATTGATGAAAAAATGACAGAAGAACACGGTGGGGCAGATATAAAAGCAGGCAGTTGTCTCTTCTCTTATTTAATTGTTTATTATTAATTTTCAATATTCACGCTGGTTTGAGAGCGTCTACGAATGCAGATTTAAAAGAAGCAATATTATTTTTAAGAATAAATTTTGATCTATTTTTGTTTTTTAATATTTAGCATTACAGCTAATGCCAATGCGCCAAATATTTTTACGATTAAAAGATCATACTGGGAAAAACTCGATGATTTCTTTTAAATTGTAAGACACGCAAAATAAACTCGACGTAAATTGATATCACAAACACTCTTAGGTCTCAAATTTAAATTGAAAAATCTAAATTTTACACTGACCTTACCGGGAATCAAACCCAGACCCATCGGGTCGGTAGAGTAAGCTCTAACCAACTATACTACAGCAGGCGATTTTTATTTATGCCAATAACATGTATAATATGAAAAAAATGGCTATTTGCTGGATCGATTGATTGATCTTTAATTTAATACATTTAAATAGGTAAAATGAGAAAAGAATTGACAAAATTAAACTTTTTTTAAAGTCGGCGTCAGACTCCACAGCTTTGGTCTAAAATAGTAAAATGATGATATATATTTAACATTGAAATGTTTCCTAGAGCAATTAAGTTCCTACTGTACACATCTCCTGTTTGCTTCCCAATATTAAAACATACGTTCTTTTTTTCTTGTCTACATTTTCTACACACGCTACTGACTGTAATATTCATTAAAGAAGCATAAAATATATTCTTAAAGACTGGAATATTGTACGAAATTCTCATAGAGAATTACTTTAAATGCAAATTTGTTCGCCTCTAGCATATAAATAAGCCATTCTTATATGATTACGATGATTCTGCGTTTATATTCATTCGGAACGTGTGTTTTGCGTCTGGATCTTTTTTCGCAACAAAGGGAATGGTTAGCAGTAAAAATAAACCCCAACGAGAATTTTAAATGTTGTAATAAATAGTTAGAAACACCAGCGTTTTGTTTGTACCAAATACGAGACCTTTTGGATAAAACTGTTACAGCGCTATCTGCTGTGTAAATAGCCTCAAAGATGTACAAAAGTACGTACACGGTGCTTTTTTTATCGAAAATTATCACCACGTTCCCATAAAATAAAAAAAAAGTTTAATTATAGTGATTCATTTGGAATTTACTCCATTGTTTTGTTTTTATTTAATCCATACCCGCTCCCAGTGTGGAGAATATGACTTCGTTATGAATTAATATCTAATGTACTTGAACTGTAACGTCTACCTCTCTTTTTCAAAGAAAGTAGTAGGGATAGAAACGATAGGGTAGAGCAGAAGAAGTGGTTGGCTAATCACTCTCGTTACACCTCATTACCCGCCCGCTGTGGTCTAGTAGCTTGCTCTACCGATTAGGTGGGTCTGGATTCGATTCCCGGTAAGGTCAATGTCAAAATTGGATTTTTTTCAATTTTAATTTGAGATCTAAGACATGGGTGTTTGTGAAGCCAATTCTCCTTGAGTTAATCTCATGTGACTTTCAAAAATTCTCATCGAGTATATCTATCGTATGATCTTTCAACTTCAAAAATATTTGACGCTTTGACGTAAGCTGTAATGTCAAATATTTTTTTTATTTTAAAAATTAAAAAAAAAAAGAATTGCGGATGGAGAGATTTTTAGATACCACTTGGAATTTACTTGATTGTTTTGTTTTTTCTAATCTATGAACGCTCCCAATGTGGAGCAAATGACTTCCATATGAAGTTATCTCATCAGAATTTTTTCTACTTGAACTGTACCTTCTACCCCCCCCCCCCTTTTTCAAAGAAAGTAGTAGGGATAGAAAGGATAGAGCAGAACAGCCGTAGTAGTTGACTAATCACTTTTGCTATACCCCATTATTTTAGAATATTGAAAAATGTTTGGGGTGTTATTGAAATAATGATAAAACAAACCTTCACTTCTGACCACATCTGGTTAAAATACGTAAGCTATGATATATATATATTTTTTACATTTATAATTTTCAATAATGTATGCTGAATTATTTTCATAATTCCATTTTCACTAACATTTTAAAAATAAAATTAAGTATGCTACCATTAGCCAACATATTCAACTTTACACCCGCCCTCGAGTGAGTAGGGTGTGATAGGTTGAATATTTAAAAATGCTTTTAGGTTAGTATGAATGTTTTCTCACACATCAATTTAACAAAAATATATACTTCTCTTTGACTACTATGTCGGTAAAAATTCAATTCATATATAATGAACTTGAAGAGGCACTCAAGTTTTATTTGTTAAACTGTAAAAAATATCTTGAGTCTGTAGTGCAGTGGTCAACGTCGTCGGCTTTCATGACATATCTCACGGACTCGAGTCCCAGTCGAAAAGGCATTTTAATAATCGATTTATTGATTTCAATTCGTCAGGTCCTATGTCACAGCGGTTAGCGTGTTTGGCTTCCGTACCGGATCTCACGGGTTTGAATCGCAGTACGAATATCATTTTTTAGGTAAATTTATCGATTTCTGTTCGAAGGCATGGATGTTTGTGATGTTTAAAAATTGCCTCCCACCGTTTTCGATCCTTTTATCTTATTAGCTAACCACTTGTCCTGTTCTAGCCTTATCCTTCTATCCCTTCTACTCTCTTTGGGAAATAGAGTTTGAGCGACTAAGTAACTGAGTAACAGTTCTGTAAAGATACTTCCATTACGAGGCCATAGCTCCACATTGGGAGCGGACATGGATTTAAAAAAATAACATTCGAAGGTATGGATGTTTGTGGTGTCTATAAAATGTCGTCCATTCTCACAATCATTAAATAACGGGTCACAACGAGAATTATTAGTCAACCACTAATTGTGTCATAGCTTTACTCTTTCTGCCTTTACTTTCTTCAAAAAAAAAGAAAGAATGATGAAAGGAGAAAAGCTTCTTTTGAGATATCTCCATTAGTAGACCATATTTTCTACATAAGGAACAGATGTGTCTTAAAAATATACTTTTAAAATTCACCCCGTGATTCCCTTCACGTTTCGTGCATGGTAAAGGTTGTATATACGTGCCTACATTAGACTGCGTTTTACAAGATTCGTGAACTTGGGTAAAAAAGCTTTTCTATTTTCGAAGGCGTCCCGTCGACAAGCATTACCTGCGTAGGGTAACTACGATGTTTTTGTCAGTTCGTTTACGCGTTAAGACAAATACTAAGGGTGGTGTTTTTGTATCGGATAACACTACAATCGCTGTAATGTCTTTGTCTTAGCACCAATTAGTAAAAGCACAACGGCTTTGCTCAGCGATTTTAGATTACAAATAATTTGCGCTTAATCTATTTCAACTTAAAATATCATGGCGACTTTTTAGTAAAGGTAAATAGAAACTGCGCATTCATACGTGCTCACGTCGACAGTTTTGCAGACAATAAACTTAAATAAAAAAATCTTATAACGTAATACCATCAGTGAATTTTTACCCATGTAACTCAGTTGAACGGTGTTCCAGTACCTTCTTTATCGGTATTTTTATTGCTTAAAAAATTTCTTTTTAAACTTATGATTTGTTCCTTGGAAACCATTGGTTTTTTCCCCCTATCTTAGGTATCTTTTAAATGTAATGTAAAACTCATAAATTAATGTCACGATACAAAACAATACCAGGCCCATATACTTACTCTTTTCATCTCAGCGCCCCGCCGAGTATACCCTATGAATATTCATAACCAATGTTCCCTATAAGACAAGAGGTTAGCTGCGAGAAAATTTCATAGGCTGCTCTAATATTAATTGACCAACTGTCTTGTTGTGCGCGCCAATCCGGAAAGAGTGCGCGGGGGCTTCCCAACTGCTACGTGGGCGTGCACGCGCGCAGCTTAGAGGAAACGTTGTTCATCACTGGCCTTATACGACGACGGTATCCATCCGGTTGGTAAAAGAGACAGAGAGGGCTAAGGCTCTTCTTAATACTTTTTAAGAAATATTAATCGATTGGTCGATTTATACCAACATTGTAAAATACATTAACCTTTGAGTTCCAAGTGGGGTGCATTCAAATTACAAATTCTTCTTATTTCAATCATTGAATTGTTTGTTATTGTTCTCTGCGTATTCAATTAAAATATTTAAATAAAAAAAAACATATATAAACTCGGAAACAAAACGGTTTTATCAAGTGTGCATATTTTTTGTAAGAATATCAATATTTGTGTACAATGTCGTCATATAAGTAAATTTGTTTTAACAAAAAATAACACGCGTAATCCTCATCACATATTTCTTATCATTCATTTCAATTTAAAACACTCCCAAGAGAGAGAGTGTGTCATGGATTTACATATTTCTAAATAAGCTTAAATTTATCATACTGCGTTAGTATTAAGCAAATTACATTTTACGGAATTTCAGCGCCTTAAATCTTTATTGGCATAGAGAAACAAAATTGGGCAAATACTTTTACAGAAATTTCAAGATTACTAAATTTATAATGCCAAGTAAATTTTCGCATTTGTAAATATCATTAGTAAAACAATTAAATCGATCGTTATTACTATAAATATGGATTTGTGCTTTCAACGGCATTCTTCTTTTAAACTTTTACATAGTTTATTGTTGTTATTTGAAAATTGAATGAATAATAAATTTCAACGTGTTGAATTACTCGTTGAATTTTTTTATTTAGAATAGCAAGGTTAAAATTTAAAGATACTTTGTATATAAAAAATACGCTGAAACCAAATTGTCTATTTTATCAAAGATTTTCAACAAAAGAGTATTATTTTATAGCATAAAGTTTAATTCTCTTTGTTTATATCAATGACAAGAAACAAAATAAATTAGTATATAGTTTAAAAAAATAGTGGAAATACGGATTTCAAAACCGGAGGTTTTGTTTTGAAGATACATGTCTATTCCCAATGTGGACATAAAACATTCTAATAAAAGTAACCAGAAGAAGTTTTATTTAAGAGAACTGTCTATTACTCAGTTGCTCTTTATTTTAGCATTGAAAGGGTGGGAGGAAATATTTGAACGTCATATTTTTTAAACAGAAATCGATAAATCGAATGAAAACAGTAGCGGTAATTTAAAAAAAAAACACTAAACATAAGGCCTATTCATATCGCAATACCGGGCGAGAAAATTAAAATTGATACTTTGTCACTTAAAATGAACAAAATTCATAAAGAGGTGATTTTAATAAATAACTTTCGGTTACTTAAAATAATAAAACACAATTGGAAGGCTCATCAATTCTGAAACTTGTCAAAATTAATAAAACACTTCGCAAACAGTTTAATCAAAATATGGCATGATTTCTCCATATACACTCAAAGTTTTTTATATGCTAATTTTCCATACTGTACATTGTTTTTTTATTTAAAAAATACTTGAATGAATGTAAACATCATGGTTTAGGTAATATCGGTATCGATAAGAGAGATCACTGCATGAAAATTTTAAAAAATATGGAAACAAAATATATACAACATGACTATAAACTTTTAGATCGTATCTTTACTGTAACACATTGTTTCGCTGTAATATATAATACTTGCTAAGTGAGCTGTGAAGATAACAAAATGCGGTCTCAGTAAAAGTTGCTCTTTTTCAAAGCACTGAGAAAGAGCTTTATCATAATATTGTTCACACTCCATTAAATACGGGAATAATAATCACAGCGATATAACCACCTCCTTTAACACTACAATCTTCATTTGTGTTGAAATATCTTAGTTAGAATTTTCCTACACTCCTAAAGTATGTTCTACTATATATTCTGCGTAGTAGAAATTTTATTTTATATTTTTTTCTTCGTAATTAAACATCAGTGGAAATTCGATATATTAGATAAAATACTGAGTTAAATGTGAAAATTGCTGAAAACATCCTGTTAATGTTAAAAAATGTTTTAATCTGAGTGTCACCGCTTGTTAACAAAGTTCTATGCATGTTATTACTCAATACATATCTCACTTGAATTTGAATATTAATTCTGTCCTGCTCGTATACTTAACGTAGCACTGACGTTTGCCGCAGATTGACACAGCTGCACAGTATTTTAATTTATTGACGAAAAAAACAAAAAAAGGTTTATTTTCTGTTTTTTTAGTATACATAATGTAACTATAAGTGTGTTTTTTTATTTGATAGACATAAATAAAAACTCATCTTAGATCACTGCCTTTAGGCAAATTAATAGAAATTACTTATTGGCTAAGACCTAATATGATAATTACACAAAATATTATTAAAAACATGTTTTTCTTTATATATACATATGTATTACTTGATTATATTCAAGGACTTTTATGAGAGATTGGACATAAATTGCTTTCATCGCTAGAAATGTCTGACACGTCTAATGTGTAAGGATAAAATAATGCTCTTTGTTTTTGAGTACTGTCTTTTGTTGTTGAATTTATTGTTTTTCGAAAATTTCTTATCCGCTTCTGTTCTGTGTCTGTGAATTAATTGTGTTAGAACAAATAACTTGTGTTAAATATATTATTTGTTCTTTTAAGTAAGCCGTGCTAGTTCGATGATTGAACAGTGCAAAAAACCGTTAAAAAAACGTTTGATTGGATACATATATGCAGTGGTGGCCAGTCAATGAGGCATTGGATCAATGCACCCCTTGTATATGCAGAAGCGGCTATATTTCATGACATAATATTCAAACATAACATTTAAACCATTCACTCATTTTAAATTCTTCATGGATTTATTGTCTAAAATAAAATAAAATGTTTTATTTTATTATAGATAATAAATACATGAAGAATTCAAACTAAGTGAATAGTATAAATGTTATGTTTGAATATTATTTCATGAAATAAAAACGCCCCTGCATATACAAGGGGTGCATTGTTCCAATGCCACATTGACCGGCCGCCACTGTATATATGTATATAAATTTAGACTTTGAATCGTTCAAACTATGTAAATTGTCACTAACGACCCGGGTTTCGTCTTTCGGCATCGTCAGGCGTTCAAGTGCACGGATGAACTTGAACTGACGCTTAGTAAATGAATGTTTCGTGTTTGTATAAGAAATAAACGTATCATTTAGTTTAAAGCCGTTGCTGGCGAAAAGGATAAGCTCATGGGAATGCCCACAGATTTGAAAAATCTGTGAGAATGTACATAGTTTGAACGATTCAAATTTAATATTGAAATTTCACCAAGCACCTTCAGTCGAAATCTTAAATTAAAAATGTAAACGTGAGCTTTTCATAGCAAAAAAACAATTAAAAATAAGCCGTTACTTCATTTACCACGTAATTATATTCTCTTACGCATTAAAAGATTGTAAAAACATGATCTGCCTAGAAACCTATATACATATCGACTGTGGAAAGGAAAAAGGACGTAACCCTCAATTTTCCAAAACAACTTTTTTTCGATAATCACAATGTATACAACTTGACACACATTCTATCAAAGGGATGAAAGCTAAAAATGCCGAATTAGTATCTAAATTTACCTTTTAAGTTTGAAAAAGATGACCCTGTAAAAAATTAAAACCAAGAAAAAACACTGATATAAAGGTTTGTCGGAGACAATTTCTTTAATTAATATTAGATTATGTCAATTAAACACCAGTTTAGGAGTATCCGTGCACTTCAAGGTTGTGTATAATTCATATTGTCCAAAATCATCAAAACACGTTTTTTGTGCCTCCTGTAAAATTTGATATGTGTGGGTTACGTCCTTTTTCCTTTCCACAGTCGATATGTATTTATAATGAATACCAGCTGGATAAAATTGCACTCTATTTAACAGATAACTTTACTAGAGGGTTGTTGATTGGGAAAGGGTGGGTTTCTGGCGACGTAAAGTTCATTGCTCAAAAAAAAATTGCGGCATTGGCTATATTCTCAAGCTTTTATTTTTTTAAACGGTGCCTGAATACAATTTTGGCTTTTTTACATTACTTCCTTATTCTAAAAAATATTTGAATGAGTTTATCCAAGTGCCAAGAATAAATTTATTTATCTTAAAAATACAAACTTATTAACAAAAATTTACATCATAATATAAAAAATAATATTGCATATACTCGTTTCTCTTATAACACGTTTTACCTACGATATAATTTCGATATAAAACAACTAAATTAATTGTAAGCGATGAACCAAATATAAATATTACATAGAACGGGATTTTGGTCGAGTGATCAACGTCGTAGGTTTCAGTTACGGACTTCACGGACTCAAACTATGTTTCAGAAAGTTTTATAAACTGTTTTTTAAAACGATGTATAGATTTCTGGTCGAATGCATGGATGTTTGTGGGATTGTTGAAATCAATTTAATTTGAAGTCTGTATGTTAAGGAATAGTGATGTGGAGTCGAAGTCGGAGTCAGGAGTAGTGGAGTCGGGGATGAAAAAATATAACGACTTAGAAACATAAACATTTTTTGATTATTAATTATAATTATTTTATTATAACATTAATATTATAAATGTAACATTAAGTTTAAAGCTACTGCTGGTGAAAAGGATTTACCCATGGGAATGCCTACAGATTTGAATGGTGAGTAATTTCAAGAATTATATTAATTTTGTTTGCTGGTCGTTAGTGACAAAACTTGTGTGAATACACATAATTAGAACGATTCAAATTTAACCCATTATATGAGTAAAAAAAGGGAGGGTGTCAACGTTTTCTTTACTACGGCTTTATGTTGAATCAGATAAATAAATGTGGCCTTTAGAAATGAGAAGATTACCCGCCCCCGGTCTAAGGTGTCATTGTAGACCGCTACACTCACCCTCAAGGTAGTACCTTTAAATAAGCTACCAGTTACTGTTTAATTTCAAAGGATACTTTTAATGAAATTTCACTTTCGTACAATAAACGCGTTGCTTTGATAATGAAGTAATAATCACTTTGAAAACTTAAGTTGTACGAATAATCATAGCCCATAAATTCAAAATTCTCTATTGTATTGTTTCGAACAATCGAGCGAAGTTGCAAATTTTCAAATTCGAGCGAGACGTTAGTGGCAGAATGGGGAAACTGGTTGCAAAGTTGTTTCCCTCTAGCGGGGAATTTCGGTCAAACATCGAGGCGTATTAATTAGCGGGCCTGCCCCGTTACGGATAATTATTGCCATGGGCGGCGAAGCCAAAAAGGCA
Organism: Himalopsyche tibetana; assembly: GCA_030503985.1. Taxonomy (NCBI): domain Eukaryota; kingdom Metazoa; phylum Arthropoda; class Insecta; order Trichoptera; family Rhyacophilidae; genus Himalopsyche; species Himalopsyche tibetana. The sequence goes on from JAPJYX010000022.1 coordinate 16,832,130, forward strand.
CACTCATAACCGGGTGTTAACGATCTTTGAATATTTTAAAATAATTCAAAAGCCAATAAGAATTTGGTGCTAGAATTTTAATTACGCGTAAAGCGCTCGTTAAATATCTTTAAGTTGTTAAAATAATAAATTAATCGGTATTGCTCCGTATCGACTGTGGAAAAGGAAAAATGACGTAAACCACACATAGAAAATTTTACAGGAGTAACAAAAAAGTGTTTTAAAGACTTTCGGCCGTATGCAAATTATGAAATAAACACATCCTTGAAGTGCACGGAAACTTCTAAACTGGTGTTTAATTGACATAATCTAATATTAATTTAAGAAATTGTCTATAAAAACTTATTTTCAGACTATTTTCTTGGTTTCAATTTTCACAAGCCCATCTTTTTTTAAACTTAAAAGCTAAATTTACATATATACTAATTCGGCATTTGCAGCGTACATCCTTTTGATGGAACGTGTATCAAGTTTCTTACGTTGTGATAATCGAAAAAAGTTGTTTTGGAAAAACTGTGGGTAACGTCTTTCTTCATTTCCACAGTCGATAAACATTACAGTCCAACAAATAAATATCTAATGAGACATAGGAATATAGTCAGTTGAGTGTCAATCGAACAATTGTTTCGTTCATACTGATTTTTTCGTAATGATTTCATTATAATTTGACTCCCTGAGAGTCATTTGTTTTCTCAATCTGTCCACATTTAATGTACTAGTATTAAAGTAAGTATTTTTTTTTACCATGCCCGCTCCCAGCATAGATCACTTTAGTATGCGATCTACCTTTGAGTCATAGTTGACTTTTTTTTTGTTGAAAAAAATGCTTTCTCTTTGCCATTGATGAAACAGTTTGTAAGTGGAAAACAAAATGACTAGCGTTTCAGCTTCGATTGTATTATATTTTACGCGAGATATTATTTGTTTCTTTAATCTATCAGCTATAAAAGAAGCAATGTTGAAAATAGGAAAACAAGTCATTCTGTAAGTTTCAGATATTTTAATCAACTTTCAATTTGTTTCAACACCTTTATTTGTGATGTACTAGTTTTTCTTATTAATTTTGCTAGTAGACACCGAGCTGTAGCATTTTCTAAGTCTTAAATAACTTATTAGTGTCTTGAATCTCTAGTCAAAAATTTTCGTTGTAATATTCCATTATGTTATTATAGTATAAAGTACATTTTTATTCAGATCAATTTATTTCCATTTTGAATTCGTTTCAAAAGCTTTTATTATGTACATGTTTAGTTTGCAGAACACTTTCACGATACAAGAAATTTGCTAGAGTTGGGTAATATTGATAAACATCTCTGTTGGGTTCACAAAACACTTTGACTTGACTTTATCTTATGTACGATCCTTATGCCAAGTTTCTAAATTTATCTCTTGAATTAAATGAATATTCCTTAATAAATACTAATGTTTATATTTGTTATAACGTTTTGAAAATACTGCAGATCAACATAATCACAAAACAAAGACACGATAAAGAAATTAATAGCAAACAATTTTGATTTTAAATTAAAACACAACATTTTATTACTTTTTTCCAATCATTTCAATAAAGGCCACCTAGTGCTTTTTAGCTTTAAAGCACCTAATAAATGTACGTAAAATTGTGTTTGAGCTATGTTCTCTTACTGTTATTAATGTCTTTAGAAAAACACATTCTCGCAATTGAATTTAAATTGAAAGTATTTTTTATCGATAACCGTTCCCTATTCGGAACATGTGGCCACCACTCAGTTCCTATAAGCCAGTCAACAAGGCTTTCTCGCTTGTCATTCCAGACTCTTGTAACCTCGTCGACTATATTATATGGCTGGTCATCACTGGCTTTCTATGACGACGGGATACATGCGGTAGGTAGAAGAGGCAGGCAGTGTCTAGACCATAGTTTCCCAATCTTTTTCGGGTGTCGACCCCTTTTTATAAAAGCCATGTGACTAGGCGACCCCCTCGAGGAATTTGAAATACTTTTTCCCCAGTTTGTCTCCGAAACTCCTTTTGTTGTTCAAATCCAAAATCGAAAAAAGTTGACGACCCCTCAGAAAACTCTTCGGGATCTGTTTAGGTCTTGACCGTTTGGGGCATACGCAGTGTATGTTCAAGCCAGATCTACCGTCGCTTTGTTTTTATTTTGGACATAATAAGGGGCTGGTTAGTCTACTTGCTTGTCTCCGTGTTCATAACAAAGTCAGACTACCGTACGTTTAGTATTTGCCGCAGGAATTTGTTTTTAAATCCCAGTCTACGAAATTAATAGCCACTAGAAATTCATCCAAAAGATATAAAAAATAAGTCCATTTATACATAGTTATAGTCTACCAATTTTGAATGGGCAGGTAAATCAGCCAACTTCCCCACTCTTGTATCCTATAGGTAAGTAAAAACAATTATAGATCTCAATCTAAAACAAAATAAATAAAATCATAAATCTTCTATAATAATAGTTTGTTAACATGAAGCAATGTTAATTAAAGAAATAAATTATTTTATAAGCATTTTAAAATAGAAAGTCAACTATTATTATAGCGTAACCCTTCACATACTCATACAGTAATATGGAACCTTTATATTCGTAATATTAGTTACATTATGGCGACATTATTTTTTCAAACCTTTTCGTCACCTCACTTTTTGGCACTAAGCAAAAATTCTGTTTCAAACATGTTTTGAAGTAACGTCGACGAGGGTGCTTAAGTCAAGGGAAATTTGGAAAGATAATGTCAGTAATATCTAATGTGTGAGGATAATCGATACGGCATGGGGATTGGGGATAATTGTCTTCCAAGTTAATGGCCTCAACTAGGAGGAAACTATGGCCAGTATGTCTATGTCAGAAAGAGACATTCAGGACTTTGTGTCACAACCTGATGTTTTGGACGGAGAATAATTGTTGTGGGGCATTCCCAAAACGACTAAAGCACTAAAACGAAGCAGATGATTTCGTCTGTAGGGGAAGAGTCAAGTGCATAGCGCTGTTATTTATAAAATGCTGTTTTATTTAAGGAATGTGCAGCATATTGTACACAAATGTTGTTAAAGTCAACTAAAATATAAATGAAACCAACGATGCTTGATTTATTTATGTAATACTATAATTTTAATACATTTATTAATGTATAATTACATTCATGTCATGTAATTAATAATATTTTTTTTTTTTCAGACGGCACATACATCTATGTCTTCGAACAGAAATGCTGTTCCTGCTTAGATTCGAATCTGTCACCGTCGGTATGAAAGGCCAACGACGTTGACTACTGTGAACTGTAGTGCCTGACTAAAAATTATAACTTACTGCAAATTTACTGGAAATAGTTTAAATATATTGAAAAGTTATTGGACTTCAAATTATACAAATTACTTCAGAAATTATTACTGTGTCATACCTATACTCTAACAAATGCAAATTATAACGAACGGAGAAAAATACTAACATTTTTCAGGAATAAGGCAATTTTTTTCTTTATTTACATAATGCTCAACATCACAATAAACTCAATTCATTATAAAATACAGGTCATTAATTTTTAAAACAAAACACGAATTTTTTCGTAATGGGTATAAAAATGAATACAAAAGTCTATAATATATTGTGTATTCTGTACAAATGTTCCCAACCAAATTATTATTTTAAAATTTTAAAGTACTGTGCAAAGGCAAAAGACTTCATTAAAGAATCCACAGTATTACAAATTTACAGAAAAGAACTAGTATTTTGTTGATACAATTTATATAAATGGCAACAAACGGTTTGAAAGAGTAGGATAATTTTTGTTACAAATGATACATCATTATCATATTGTGCCGTTAATGAAATTTCATAGATGTTTAAAGAATGTTGAGCCTGTTTTCTTCTCATAGGTACATTTTGCTGTAAAAAAGACTCTCTCTTGAGGATTGGCTCCCTTTTCTCCCATGCAAGCGTCGATGGCTTCCGACACCTTCTTCCTGTCAGCGCAGGCGGGGAGTGTGGACATAATGTAGTCTTTCTTTAAAGTGCCGTCGTCGGTGATGATGCCGTACTTTTTGTACAGGCAGAATACAAAGTTGTTTAACCCATCGTCTCTATCGGAGAAGTCTCCATTGCGAAGATGGTTGACCTTCTCAGGGTCGACATTTGTTTCTTCGACGCATGCGTCTTTGTAGACTTGTAGGTCGGTTTTCGGTTTTTCTGAGAGATCCGATGACTGAAACGTTTATACATATTAGAATTAAAGTATTGTTTAAAAATGACGCAAATATGACATATGAACATGAACCTAATATTCAATTAAAAAATTCAAATGATGACGAAATCTTATCACATGTTTTATTAAGCACATCTAGATTTTTAGACAATATAAAAAGAAACAAATTGTATTAAGAAGAAGTGGTTTTAAAGAATATGAATTTATTAATTTAAGATTTCGACTGAAGGTGCTTGGTGGAATTTCAATATTAAATTTGAATCGTTCAAACTATGTACATTCTCACAGATTTTGTCACTAACGACCCGGGATTCGCCTTTCGGCATCTGCAGGCATTCAAGTTCACGGATGAACTTGAACTGACGCTTAGTAAATGAAAGTTTCGTGTTTATATAAGAAATAAATGCATCACTGAGTCCAAAGCCATTGCTGGCGAAAAGGATAAGCTCATGGGAATGCCCACAGATTTGAGTAGTAAGTAGTTTCAAGAATTATATAATTTGTTTGTCGGCAAAGGTTTTATGATTATATGATTTTATGATTATATAGGGTATAGAAGTGGAGATGCCGGAAGGTTTAACATTTCATTTAAAATCGGAAGACTATGCAGCTGTGCTCTATTTATTAATTTGAATTACAGTGGATAGATAATTCCTACCTCTTAGCTTTGTTTTTTTTTATGCAAACCTTAATACGAAAGTGTATAAAAAACATAGATAAGTACATTTTAAAAAAAATACATATTTTTCGCTGCAGAAATTATACTAAGATAAAAATTTCAACAATCTCTTACATTGACTCCTACAAAAACAGCGCCGACAATGATGAGTACGAAAAATTTCATTTCACTAAATCTTTTCTTACTCAAAGAAACTGTTGATATTATGATAATCTTAATGGGTTGATTAGGAAAATATCCTTGCTTTTATACCCATGGTGAGACTAACTGTAATCGTAAAAAAATGGATTTATACAACTTATTACAATAGTGTATTTTTTAATTGCTGATAAAATGTATATATTTTTGCCGTTTTAAAACCGTTAATATTCTAACAATAAAGCAGTTTTTAAGTATTATATACATTGTTTTCAAAATTCTGTGTATTTGTTTTATGTGTATTTAATAGCTCTTTTCAGTTTACGGTCACTTAATATTTTATTTCTAAGTATTGTTTTCAACCAAACTGCTGTCTAGTAAAAACAATGGACTATCTTAATAGAGATTAAAAAAAAAATACTTCTTAGTAAGAAGTGATCCAATTATCGCAAACATTCACTCTTGTAAATACAAATCAAGCAAACACTGATCAAGAGAATGCAGTCGGGACTCAAATCCGTTTTCCTGATCTTTGATATAACAAATGCTCTCAAGAGTTGATTGATCGTGATTCGTATTGATGTATTAATAAACAGTTATAAAACTATTAAATAACTATAACATATGTTGAATAAACTACAAAGTTATTAAATTTGAATCGTTCAAAATTTGTACATTCTTACAGATTTTGTCGGATTTGTCTTCCGATTTTTAAATGAAATACTAAGCCTATCGAGATCTCCACTTTTTACCCTATATAAATATAATCATAAAACCTTTGCCGACAAAAAAATAAATATAATTCTTAAAACTACTTACTACTCAAATCTGTGGGCATTCCCATGAGCTTATCCTTTTCGCCAGCAATGGCCTTAAACTCAATGATACATTTATTTCCTATATAAACGCGAAACATTCATTACTAGGTGTCAGTTCAAGTTCGTCCGTGCACTTGAACGCCTGAAGATGCCGAAAGGCGAAACCCGGATTGTTAGTGACAAAATCTGTGAGAATGTACATAGTTTGAACGATTCAAATTTAATATTTAAATTCCACCAAGCACTTTCAGTCAAAATCTTAAATAAAGTTATTGGTTTACAATAAAGATAGAATATATTACTTAAATAAATCCGGGATTTATAGATTGCAATGCTTTTGTTGTACAAAATTTTACATCTGGAAAACCGAAAAGAAATTGAATCAGAGTATCAGAACACATGGCGCTACTAGGCACATAGAAGTCTACTTTTGCTAATCACTTAATTTCGGAAAGACACGTGTTCAATCAGGAACAAGGGATAAAAATGTTGCACCCAAATACGGACGCTCAAAAAAGGAAAACAGATTGGCAGACACTGCTCTAGTGTGTAGTAATAGTAAAAAGTATCAAAATATAATAAATAACTCAATTACATTTAAAAAAACAACTCACTACTCGAATATAATACATATTATCTTTCACTTTTTACTATATAAAAAAGTTCATTGTTGACAATTACTACATTTTATGTTATGTTGTCGGTGTACAGTTTAAGCTCTGTATAATTATTAACATACATTGTTTTATGATATTCTGTTAATTATTTACCATATTTTATTTTTTAAATATGGCCGAAAATGTAATCGTGCTTTACGCAGCAACCAAACGAAAGCTGGCTTTGTTGGCAATTCGTTTGAAAGCTTCATTATAGTAGAGAATTTTCCGACATATTAATAAATGGAATTAATTAAATTAAGGCGAGGAAATTGTTGTGTGTTCAATTACCCACCATATCGTTTTATATTTAAGCACGTAGTTGAAATTTAAAACCTCGAGTTAAAATTAAGGGGGCAAATAATTATTATTCGTACGGTGGCCAACATAATAAATGATCAGTAACTTTTTAAAAACAAGGTCAGATAAAAAAAAATGAACATTCAGTGTACAAACATGCTAGTCAGTTTTATGTTTATGTTTTTTTACACATTAATAAAAAAATATCATAATAATAAACAACACGAGTATTTTCGACCATATCCGTTTTCTGTTTGAAACATTTCATCAAGAGCTGTTTTGCAAAAGCTTCTTTATATTTATTTGATCAAGATTGAAATACAGGAAATGATAAGTATGGTCTGGTCTTATGGCGCAGCGGTTAGCGTTGTGGGTTTCTGTGCCAGACCTCACGGGTTCGAGTCCCAGTACAAAAAGTACTCTTTTCGATTACTGTTCGAAAGCATAAGTGTTTGTGATGTCTTTCCCACCATTTCCGATCTACTGGGCGTAGCGAGAGCGATTAGTTTACCAATAGTCTTATCCTAGTTTTATGCTTCTATCCCTACTTATCTCTTTAATAAAAACAGATAGATTGAGTGACTGTGTAACAAACAGTTCACGTCTGTTAAAATACTTCCATTACGAGAGCATATGCTACATATTGGGAGTGAAGATGGATAAAACAAAATACACCCAGGCCTTTGAAGAAAGATTTGAAAAGAAAAAACGCGACATATTAATTGTGTCATTGTTTTTCATGAGAAGCGATATATGTCCTCCCTTGTCATACAATACGCTATGATACCACGCGCTGTCAGAATATCACGTGTGTTGTTTGAGTTTATCACATTTTAAAATACATACTATTCGAAGGCATTTATTATATTTTATATTTACCGTCAAACGTCAAGTGTCATTATGATAGGAAAGTTGACGCAAGCACTTAGGCCTGTCTCGCGTGAGTGGCGTTTATACTCTAAAAAGCTCTCATTATTTTACCAGTTCCCCTTAAATAAACGAATTCACAATATTTAAATTCACGTTAAAATGCTAGAAAGCTTTCAAAAGGCTCCGCAAATAAACTGCCTTGAATAAAATTATCCTACAACAGTATCATTGCTGATAATTAAACATTAATTATGTATATAGATTCAAATAACGAAAATAATCATTTGGTGAAACAATATCTAAAGCAGTGTTCTTCAACCGCCCGCAAGAGTTTATTGCCGGTCCACGATAACTTTTATGTTTCAATTTTTTTTGAGTCGAATATCTCTTTTGTCCTAAGACAAATGTTGCACCAAAAATAAAGTAGTTTATTAGCTTTCATGAATAAAATTCCTCGTTACATTGAGTTGATGTTACAATTACTACTGTTTGAATATATAATCCTAACCAAACGTGTACAGTTGTACAGTAAATTTTCGACTCACGACAGGTTCCATTACGCCACTTTGGACGTAAATCGATACGTTCATAAGTAGAATTTCATAGAAATAAAAAACATATTTAAACCCTTACATAATAAAATCCAATATACTGCATTAAAATAAAATATAGATAGCCATGTTACGCCTAATTATGACGTTTATCTGGTTCATCCATGACCAAATATATTTTTTTTTTTAATATTTGGAAGAAACTAGAGTAAACAATATTTTTTACTTATACTTCATTGTTTGTTCAATTAGTCGTAATAAGAAAACTGACTGTGTGTAAATATGTGTACATATCTGATTAACTGTGGTCCACGATATATTTTTTTAAATTTTTTACCGGTCCACGGATGTAAAAAGGTTGAAGAACACTAATCTAGAGGACAAATCTCAGCTCCGCAAAATATTTTTTTATAGCAAAACACATATTTTCATTGCGTAAAAGAAATTTGGTTCTTAACTCTCTACGTTATTTTCGAATGTGGGCCACATAAACTTCTATCAGAGCATCATAAATAAAGTGGTTTAACGAGAACCGGCTGTGAGTAAGTTACTTTACATCATTCTTCGGGTAGGCTCGGAAATAATACGACCAGTTATTTTAGGAATGGATTTTATAGATATCACAAACATCAATATCTTTGAACTGAAATCGACAAATCGATTTAAAAAAAAATGCTTTTCCTACTGGGATTTAAACTCGTGAGAACCGTCACGGAAGTCACATACGTAGACCGCTTTGCTAAGGACTCATATATATTTTTAGGTTTGATATTTAATAGAATATTTAAAAAATAAATAAACTCCAAAAGACATTTTATTATCTGTTTTTGTTTTTATATATACAAATCTTTTTTGCTGTACTTTAACATTATATTTAAAATGTTTACATATTTACGTTTAATATACTGGCAATTTTTCAACCGTTATGTGATAACGATTTCTTTTGGAATACACTCTTCCTCGACAGTAATAAAATTACACCGTCTTCGAGTAGAAAACAAAGAGAATGGCTGAAAAAATCCTCGCCATTCTGTCTGCCATCGGGTCATAAATTGATAAAATTCATGCGTGTTATGTGTTGTTAAAAAAATTCTCTTTTCTTTTGAAGTGCTGTTGTTATTATAATAAATTCTGTAGAAAACTTTGTAAAAGAAAGAAATTCAATGACTTGAATGATTAATTCATATTTTTTTCTGACTTTTTAAAATTGTTTCTGCTTACTGAACTCATCTGATAGAAGTTGGTTGAACTTCCACCAACCGCTATGCGTATGAAACATATTGGTTTTACGATCGTGTTCTATGAAGCATTAACAATATCAACGGTCCAACTCAGATCTGCGTGGTTGACAGCAGTTCTCTCAAATTAAACCCAGGATGCGACATATCAATCACTAAAAAATATATTTATTCATTTTTTTTACTTTTTGACATTAGAAAAGCAAAAGGATGTAACCCGCACAGATTTTAGACAAAACGTTTTTAGATAATTTTGGGCTTTTTCAAAAAAATAAATAAACACAACCTTGAAGTGCAGGAAGATTAATAAACTTGTGTATTGTTAACTGAATATAATATAAAATTTATAAGTTGTTCTTCTTAAAGAAAACTTTTCTTTTTTCAATCTGAATCTAAATTGAGATACTAATTCGACATTTGCAGCATAAATCCTTTTATTGGACGTGTATTCAGGTGTATACATTATAATTATCGAAAAAAATATATTAAAAAATCTGACTTCCATTTGCCTGACTGTTGATTTGTTTTAATTATTATTTTTGTTGGTTAGTTATAAAAACAATGTATGTAATACCACTAGTTATCTAATGAAAGAAAACCCATTTTTTTGTTTTAACCCGTATTCGCTCCTTATTCAGAGTATATGGCCACCACACGGTTCTTCAGAGATTCTCCATTCCCCGACAGTCTCTTTATTTATCCCAGATCATTCCAGCGTCTCATAGTTCCACCAAGTACTTCGAAATTGAAAGGCATCTGCAGGCCAGGTCTATCGTCACTTGATTTTATTTTATTGCAATAAGTGTCTGGTTAGTCCACTCGAACGTGCATATTTTATTAAGAATTAGTTATAAAAGAAGGAATTACTTTACAGATAAAAATAATGTATGACTAAAAATGCATTCACAGCAATGAAACAATATTGAAATATTTTCAGGCTTTTGGCACCGTGTATTATAACATTTATTCAATACTTAAAGTACCGACGGCCAAATTTTGGCACATATTCTTAGTGTGGTCTTAACCCCGTTTCCCTTTTTTGCCAAAAAACGGAGTTTCAGCAATTTGAGAAAGTCTGCTTTGAGGAAAACTGCATAAAATTATAAAGAGAACATTATAAAGAAAATGCGCATTTCTGCAACTGCTTTTTTGCCAGTATATCAAATGACACTTTATTAGGAATAGGGGTCAGCTAGAAAGCTATTACGTATGAATTGTCTCGTGATTATTTATTACAAAAGGACAAAACAATTTTTTACATCTGTCGCAGTATTCTATATATAATATAATATTTACATATGTACATATATGTAAAAAAATAAGTTAACTAACATACCAGAACAAACTCCAAACAAAACCGTAGACAAGATTAAAAATAAGCACTGACTGAACAAACTCACCCCAGAGCAATTATTAGATAGTTGGTCCACCACGATTTGCTCTGTGTATGAATATATGTACGTAATTAGTTGAACTATTAAACAAAAAGGACTATTAATCAATTTTATTCCTATTCATTTCTCACGATCAGCAACAGATTCGCAACGCAAGACTGGTCTTTCCTTTTTTATTGACTGAATTGGTAAAACTATTTTAATAAGAAAAATGTTGCAAAGTATTATTTCCACTTTCTGTTAAGATAATAAAGAGGCCATATACTTGACATTGGTAGCGAACATTGATAAAAAAATATATATATATATTGTGTCATAATATACATATATCAAATACAATTTAATTAAAGTAAGAAAAAGATATATTGAAATGAAATCAGATCCTTTCCGGACACATAATACAAATCGATCTCATTTTCAGTACGTACTCAATCGAATTATTGTGACCCATTTTTTCATCCAAATATCTACGCTTGATATATAAAACCACCCTCAAATCACAACAGAAAAGGGTTGGAAGGAAAATGGATTGACCATTTTGTTTGGAAGTCTTGTTTAAGTATTTTGATGGATATATATTCTTTATAAAAAATATTCCGACGCCGGATCGATTTTAGAATTATGGTTTGCGTAAATAAAAAACTTTTTATATACTTACATATATATGATAACATTTAGGATGTTCACTGTCAATACTTGGTAGAAAAGCATTATATTAATAAAAACACAATAATCTTTTGAACTTCATTCCACTTTATTTAATATGTCAGGACCGGTTTAGCTCATTGCGAGCATTGTCAACTGTTAAGAAATATAATTTAACAATGCTATTTATACAAAATTGAAAAGTTATACACAACAATTGGCATTGAAAAGAAATTTCCAATTACATTAAAATGATTCTAAAATAACACAAAATTAAAATGTTCAACACATCTAAGATATAATTAAAAAGTCATCCCAGATTAATAAATTCAGAATGGCGATTGAAAGTAATTACAAACATAATTAAAATTTGGGAAATTTTTGACGTGAAGTGATAAAATGCTACATTAATAAAGTGAATATGCTTAATGATAGTTTTATGTTTTCCCCGCTTCCAAGTAGTTGGTGTGTTCATAACTTAAACAAAATCGACAGCCAGGAAGATTCTGAAAAATATTTTTTTCAAAGACCATATCAATTCTAACAAAAGAAATCTATATTAATTTTTATTATTTTTAATTTATATAAAATAATAGTTAACAAGAGCTAATGCAATTAGGGTATCCAATCCCGAAGCCTTTTTCCAATCCCGGGATTTCGGGATTGAATTATTTTGAATCCCGGGATTGAGATTTTCTCACCGAGGAATTTGAAATCCTCAATTTGCTATACTTTTTTCCAGAATCTCGCAGAAACTTGTTTTTTTTTTTTTTTAGCTCACCGAGGAATTTGAAATCTCCGATTTGGTATACTTTTTCCCAGAATCTCACAGAAACTCGTTTTTTTTTTTTTTTTTAGCTCACCGAAGAATTTGAAATCCCCGATTTGCCAATTTCGTGTAAATTTCGAGAATTTGCTAGAAATTTCTCAATCCCGAAATCCCGGGATCGCGGCCATCTCAATCCCGGAATTTCGGGATCAGAAAATTGAACGGGATCCCGGGATTGGATGCCCTAAATGCAATGGATAAAGTAACGGGGAATTAGCAAAAATTATTTGAGTTCTAAAAAAGTTCTACATTTAAATAACAAGTCTGTCAAACTAGACAAGCAAGAAATCATAGAAATCAATAGATTCAAATTTTTACCTGATTCAGATCTTTTGAACGATCAAATAATTTTGTCTAGTTCCCCGTTACTTTATCCATTGCATTATTGTGTTTATATTAATATATATGGTAAACTAGTTGCTGTTTTATCTTATATAAACAACGTCAAAAGATCTTGGCGATGGAGTTCAAGAAATGAATTTGTACAAATGATGTATTATATTGTAAAACATTTTATATGTACGTAATGAGATTTTTCGATAAATTCTTTACCGATTTCATTTACGAGCTTTCCAATAATCAAGAAAGTTGTACGAATATTCATAACGCATTAGAGTTGTGATAAAATAGCTAGTGATAATTTCTTCGGTACTAAAGCAAATGAGTCTGGAGATCTCATTTAGCACTCACAATGAGATACTGTTGGTAATATTATACAATCAGATTTCCAATGTGGAGCAAATGGTATCCTAATGGAAGTACCTCAACAGAAATATTCTTACGAGAACTATTTGTTACTCAGTCGCTCAACCTCACTTATTTTCAGAGTGAGTATTAGGGAAACAAAGATAAGGCAAGAAAAGGACTAATGGTTGACTAATCGCTATTGCTACACCCAGTTTTTAAAGGATCGAAAGGATGGGAGGAGAAGAAATTATGTGAATTGATATCACAAACGCCTAGTCTTCGATCGCAACTTTGAATCGAATAATTCTCAAATTCACTGTGATCTTACCGGGAATCAAACCCAGACCTGCGTGATCAGTAGAGCAAGTTCTAACCAACTGGGCCACGGCAGTCGACAAACATTAAAAAATCAAATATGTCGATAGTTACAATAACTTACAACTAAATGTAATTATTACAATTGAATATAATTATTGATGTATTTGATTTTGTTAACGCTTAATAATGATTTAAAAAATAAATAGTGCGTTTTGGTTAAGATGCGATTGTTTATTGAACAAAATAGAAGGTCCCGACATAAGCACACCATTGAATCCCTGTTCATTTTTTTAAAATAAACTTTATAGCAAAATGATAATAAGGAATCTTTAACTCATCTGGGATGATTTAAAAATCCCATTAAGCTAAATTCTATCAATTAAACGATTTTTTGTATGCAAGCAATTTATTAATTTGTGTTAATTATATATGTCACTGTAGACCGTGACTCTTACCCTAAATATTAAAAATATAAAACCGCCCTTTAGATTTTGAATGCATCCAGAAAAAGAATAATTACGGCATCGTTGAAGAATACCATAGTAAAGCATCGTCAGAAAAAACGAAATGGTCTATAAAAATAAAAAAAGTATTCTTACATAATAACATATTATACATGTTTAACGTTTCTCCGTCGAAAAGTTTTCAACATTGTACAGCGATATATTTTTATAAACACCCAATATGAAAATTTATTGGATACTAGAGAATTCAGTTCATATTATTATAAAAATGTACCTTGGCAAACTGAAAATGGAAACTGAAGCTGTTTTTTAGAATATATTTACTTGTGATTTTATGGTTATAGAAATTTTTATGTGAAACCATATTTGTATATCATATATCACGTATTTTGTTTTTTCAATTATCTCTCTTAGAATTTGTCTATATTGTGTCAAATTTTACTGCCGGACATTATCGTTTACCGTAACTTTATTCTATCCAGTCATACTATTGTCTCATTAAATAATTAGGTACATAGACAGCTCTTTTATGCGCGATTTCAATTGTACGCGATTTTTTTGGACGGCACCGTATGCAAATATTTTCTATTAAGGCACTTCCTGGTACATCGATATTGTAGTGACTCAATGACTAAATGATGAGAAGGTCTGAAAAATAAGTAAAAAGGGTGCGCTTAAACTTAACAATACTAAATTTGAATCGTTCAAACTATGTACATTCTCACAAATTTTGTCACTAACGACCCGGGTTTCGCCTTTCGGCATCTTCAGGCATTCAAGTGCACGGATGAACTTGAACTGACGAAACCCGGGTCGTTAGTGACAAAATTTGTGAGAATGTACATAGTTTGAACGATTCAAATTTAATATTGAAATTCCACCAAGCACCTTCAGTCGAAATCTTAAATTTAACAATAATATTTACAAAGATAATATGAGCAGAGCCGGCGCCACCATACAGGCGAAATAGGCAACCGCCTAGGGCACAAGCCATTAGGGGGCGCATAAATGAAGTATTCAAATTATTTTTATATACTATTAGAATAAAAAATAACAGTACATTTTATTTTATTTTGATGTTTGTATTTGTTTGTTGTAATAACGTATCGTATTCATAGGTATGATTCTAAAAAAAATAAGTTGAGCGACTGAGTAACAAAAAGTTCACGTAAAAAAAATCTGTTGAGATACCTGCATTAAGAGGCCATATGCTCCATATTGGGAGCAGACTTGGGGATACAAAAAAAATACATTTAAAATGATTCCAATTTTTTATTTAATTGTTTTGAAAAAAGTGGGACGATTTGTTAAAATGGGCGCACGCCAATAACCGTTATCCAGGGCGCCAAATAGCCTCGCACCAGCCCTGAATATGGGCCCTCGAGAGGTGAAGTGAGTCAAATAGTAAAATGGTAAAACTTTTACTTGGACTGTGAAGTACTATCACGTCTTTATTTGGAGATAACACTATTGCAATGTGTTTCAACTACTTCTCTTTTCCAATATTTTGAGATGTTTAAAATATAACAACGCATCTAATGCATATCACTCAGCACCAATATTGGAACCATATAAACCAACAACTTTATCGCAAGTGGTAAAAGCAAAAAATATATAAATAACTTTCTTACTAAATTTTATTCTGTATTATCTCGAAAATAATCTTTTATTTCAATTTTACAAGAGTCAGCGGACAAATCTGATATAAAGCTTTGTGTATTTTGGTACCCAGCACGGGCTGCGTAATCTAACCGGATGTTAAATGTTGGAAAACTCTGAGTTTACTCAAAATAAACAAACGAAAATAAAGACTTTTATGAGAAATTGTTTTCCTGTATCAATTTTGATTCATTAATTAAACAGACCAATCTTATTACTTGCTACATAATGGTTACTTTTAGGGTGTTCACTGTCAACACTTGGTGGAAAGGCATTATATTAATAAAAACACAATAATCCTTTGTACTTGATTCCACTTTATTTAATATGTCAGGACCGGTCTACTTTCAATCGCCATTCTAAATTTATTAATCTGGGATGACTTTTTAATTATATGTTAGATGTGTTAAACATTTTAATTTTGTGTTATTTTAGAATCACTTTTAATGTAATTGGTAATTTCTTTTCAATGCCAATTGTTGTTTATAACTTTTCATTTTTGTATAAATAGCATTGTTAAATTATATTTCTTATCAGCTGACAATGCTCGCAATGAGCGAAACCGGTGTTGACATATTAAATAAAGTGGAATGAAGTACAAAGGATTATTGTGTTTTTATTAACATAATGGTTACACTGAAAAACTAGACCGCTGAAGTTTACGAGTGAATGAAAATGGCAAAAATCAGTTTTTTAATTATTTATGGGGTAAAATATTGACATCTTATTTTTTTAATATGCGTTCATAGCTATGTCAGCTCTTTATGTTGAGCATATGCACTCTTTACTAAGCATATCGTTGCCAATACTGTAAGAATACGTAACTCATTTGTTTTGGTAAAATAACTATTTTGTGTTTATACATAATCGACTGTGAAAAGAAAAAAAGGAGTTACCCACAGTTTTTTCAAAAAAGCTTTTTTTCGATAATCACAATGTAGGCTGAAAATGTCGAATCATATCTCAATTTATTTTATTTTCAAAGATTGACGCATCTAATCATTATCACAATACCAAGCGTGGGTAAAAAGTTTTTTACTTTTGCAGTAATATAATTTTTCTCTTATTTCATGGCCTCTCGAAAAAAATCATAATAAGTGTTTTTGCAGTATTGACGAAGTATATATATTGTAAAATCTTTCAAGAAGAAAATTAATGAAACACAGCTTACAATTAGTTTTTAGCTATGTGAAGCAAATTGACTTCTGATATATCAAGAAAAAATATACGAGAACTGTTCGTTTTGTCCGAAGCTTTTTTTTCACAGGGATTAAAAACAAATAATGAATAATGGAGCAGGAAAATTTAAATCGAAAGCTTATCGTTCTCTTAATAACGTAAAAAATAGCAAAGTATTTAATTCTACAAGAAAAAAAAACATTTGATACCTATTTTGGCGTATGCTTTTATCAGAACTACGTTTTAAATAGTTTTGATGGAGGCATACGCTGAAATATCTATAAACTGATTTAAAAAAAAAATTAAGAATCAAATGCTATTTTTTACATTAATATAATAGAGTTCTACTAAGTAAATGTCAATTCATCCAATATTTTATCTTACTCACTACGCCCTTGCGATCTTATGTATCTGTGTTGTATTTGGTTTCAATTTGAGTGTACGTGATTTTCATTTCTCTTCGAGTGAATTGTGAGATTTCAAAATATATGGCGCATTGACATGAGCTGTATTTATTAAAAAAACATAACTGATTTATTAAACATTAATGCAAAAACTGACTTTCGAACTAATTTTTGTGTTTTTGGCTTTAGAATGAAAACAATTTCCATTGCCAGGAATACACAAAAGCTTTTCGACTTTTTTAATAACGTGCATTGTAATGTGGGTGAAATGGGGAAGCTGGGTTTTTCGTTTTACGCTCAAATTTATAGAAGTAATATTTTTCACTTTTATGACATGCTTCGCACTTTCTTCGCATTAACTTTTAATATCTTTATTAAATTTCGTGTCTTCATCGTGTCTGATAGTTAAATTATTATATCACACCATTCGTTACATATTTACATATTAAAATACGCACGAAAATTTCATTTCAATAATAAAATACTCAGTGTTATTAATCCACGCTTAACTAATTCAACAGTTAACCGCTTCATCAATTGATTGAATACATAATTTATAGCCAACAAATGATTGCTAGCATATTTGAAACATAAGGTTGCAAAAAACAATCTGAAAGCTTTTTCAAGTTCTGAGTAAATGACGAAAAACTGCTGTGCATACTAGGGTATCCAATCCCGAAGCCTTTTTCCAATCCCGGGATTTCGGGATTGATTTATTTTGAATCCCGGGATTGAGATTTTCTCACCTAGGAATTTGAAATCCTCAATTTGGTATACTTTTTTCCGGAATCTCACGGAAACTTGTTTTTTTTTTTTTAGCTCACCGAAGAATTTGAAATCCCCGATTTGGTATACTTTTTCCCAGAATCTCACAGAAACTCGTTTTTTTTTTAGCTCACCGAGGAATTT
Source organism: Himalopsyche tibetana (assembly GCA_030503985.1). Classification (NCBI taxonomy): domain Eukaryota; kingdom Metazoa; phylum Arthropoda; class Insecta; order Trichoptera; family Rhyacophilidae; genus Himalopsyche; species Himalopsyche tibetana. The sequence continues at coordinate 16,850,067 of JAPJYX010000022.1, forward strand.
GAAATCTTCAATTTGCCAATTTCGTGTAAATTTCGAGAATTTGCTAAAAATTTCTCAATCCCGAAATCCCGGGATCGCGGCCATCTCAATTCCGGAATTTCGGGATCAGAAAATTGAACGGGATCCCGGATCCCGGTATTGGATGCCCTAGTGCATACATACCTAACATTAAATATATATTTTTAAATTGTTTTTATATACATAATATGTTAGTAAATGTGATGTTTACTTATAATTTGTATGCAGAAAAATTTCATCAATCGTATTTTTCGGTCTGAATTTTAATTCAGTTTCGGTTATAATTTTTATCATATTGGTCTGGATATATGTTACATTGGTCAGAATTTATACTAAATGGTCATAATTTATTGGTCAGTATACAGAGGGCAGAATAAATAATTAACAGTCAGAATTTATATAAATAGTCATAATTTAAACGAAAAAAAACTGTATAATATTTTTATTCTGACCAAAAATTTAATTTTATTCAGACCAAAAGTTTATTTGAATTTTGACCGAAAATTGATTTAAACTCTGACCATTTAATTTGTTCCCGTATACTATGGTTAGGTGCCCGTTCTATTTGAAATGTTCTTTCCTAATTCTTCATTTTTGTTTATGGTTTTAATGATTTCCAAGAATTTAAGAAGAATTTTATAATTCATCTTGTAAATAATAAAGGGTTGAGAACGAATAGGGTAGAATGTTTTGTTGTTAACATCACTTTAGATGGCATGAATTCCTCGTCTTAAAATATTTTCCACCGCAATTTCCTGCAGTACAGTTCCGGTAAAAGCTATAAAAATGCTTATTTCACAATCTCAAGCCGTGGCTACAGAATAAATAAAACAGAAAGAAGCATGACGTTAAAAACGGGTGCACTTCTTTCATATCAAAATGAAAACGTGTTTGAACAAATCTAGTGTGAAAAACAAATTCCTATTTGAAGTGCCACTCGTTTCTGTGAGGTATTCAAAAGCTCTACGAAGCTTTTAAATGGCCGCTGACTGTAGAATGAATATTCAAAGCTTTAATATAAAAACTACCAAGTCTTTTACGCATTCAAAGCTCTAGGGACATCAGCTTTTAGACTGCGCTGTAAATAGATAGCCGTTGATTCTCTTGAAATTGCATGAATACAGAAATTTGGGCAACCATTTATCCGTAGCGAATTTATTTCCTCTCTGTGATATTTTTTTTATTTGACAAAAAACAAACTTACATCTATTCATCAACGAAAAACTGTTTCTAGTACATATATGTTTCCATGTCAACTATAAATATAATATATATGTAAATAAAGAAAACATTATCATTTTTTTTTTGATAATCAACTGTAGTAATGTAATGGTGAATTAATCTTCTTTTTTGACGCCGCAACAGCTCAATGACGGAGCTCTGGTACCCTACACTACTTCGCTTCATCAGCACAATAAACAACTCCAATCCAATTTTAGGAAATACAAGTCTTAAAATTAAAAAACAGCTAGCTGATAGTGTTAGACCTGCTTTTTACTGTAAAAACTCTTTAGGCAAATTATTAGTTAATAATAAAGATAAAATACATTACTTAAATAAATCCGGGATTTATAGATTGCAATGCTCTTGTTGTACAAAGTTTTATATCGGCAAAACAGAAAGAACACTGAACATCCGAGTTTTAGAACATATGGCAGCCTTTAGATTGAAAAAAGACACGTCTACTTTTGCTAATCACTTAATTTCGGAAGGACACGTGTTCAATCAGGAACAAGGGATAAAAATGTTACACCCAAATACGGACAGTCATAAGCTCTTTTTCCAAGAAATTTTAGAAATCAACAAAGCACAGCTGCAAAATCTTCCGATTTTAAACGAAATATCAAACTTTCCCACATCTCCACTTCTATACACTATATAACCATAAAATCATATAATCATAAAACCTTTGCCGACAAACAAATTATATAATTCTTGAAACTGCTCACTGCTCAAGTCTGTTGGCATTCCCATGGGCTCATCCTTTTCGCCAGCAATGGCTTTGGACTCGGTGATGCAATTGTATCTTATATAAACACGAAACTTTCATTTGCTAAGCGTCAGTTCAGGTTCATCCGTGCACTTGAATGCCTGAAGATGCCGAAAGGCGAAACCCGGGTCGTTAGTGACAAAATTTGTGAGAATGTACATAGTTTGAACGATTCAAATTTAACTCCAATCTAATATATTTTCATCCTCTACTTTTTTGATGAAGAATATTTACAATAATAATGTTTAAAATTTTCATTTTGTCTGTCAATTATTGGCGAAAAGACATAATATAAAAAAACGATTTTAAAATATTTTTTAATTTTTAATAAAAATTCCACACAGCAATGCTCGAAATTAGCGAAACCAATAGAATATGAGTTTTACTTTTCAGTTTGTTGACTATCTATTTATACTAGAATAATCAGAATATTAACTCAATTCGATTCTTCAATGAGGTTCTTCGATTCTCATATTCAAGTTTTTACATGTCTGACCAACATAAGAAGCTTGACAGTTCTTATAAGGCAGTCTGTATATACCACTCTTATTTGATGAGGTGTTTTATTAATTGTTAACGGTATTAAAAACTGGTTGTGTGTAATCCAGCAAAAACATTAACAGTGTGTCTACAAAATAGTGCAAGTTGTTCTAAGCAAGCAAAAATTTTTTTTTTAACTGTGTATTTCAGACTGTTTCATTTTTACAGGCTGAGTAATGTTTTGTGCCAATAAAAACTGTCTTTCTGGCAAGTCTTTTCGGCTTAATTTTATTTGCCCTTTATTATATTTCGTCTACTCTTCTATTTGCTAGAATATATTTTGAATTGTTTCGAAAGCCTTTTGCCACAACAACAAAAAAAAATAAAGAAAATATAACAATGTGCCGAGTGAAAAATATTTCTTTCTTTTGCTTCAAAACGGAGAACATTTTTTACGCAAATAGAAAAAGTCATTTTTTTTAAATATAATAAACACAGCGTGAATTTGAAGAATTCGTAATATTTTTGGAGTGTCATGAAAGCTTCAATATTTTTTTATTAAATTTTGCTCAGTAATTTAAAATTTAAATAACGTTATAATATTTGAAACAGTTGCTAACGATCTAAGCTTTCATGATATGATTCAGGTCTTAAATTACTGTCTTTTTAGTCAGTGTTTGTAGCCCAGTGGTAAAATCACTGCTGTACGATTAGATTTTTGAAGTCTGAAAGTAGCGTTAAGTGGAAAGCTTTTTTGTTTGAGTTAATCTTGGGTTATTTTATCTAAATTGTTTTAACTATACATTTTGTTTCATAACATTCATATATTGATTGATTGAATTGGAATTTACTAGGGTAGAATTCCATTGTAATAAGGTAAAAAATTACAAAGTATTTAGTTCTATAAAAAATATGTTTTAAAATAGTTAATAGCTAGTTATATAAATATAAATTAGGGCGTTAGAGTAAATAACAGAATGTATTGTTTATTTAATCTCAGCCAGTAACATATTATATATAGCTGAGTAAATTTAGGTTTAAACATAGTTCTGATGAAGGCATACATTTAAAAACAATTAAAAATTTATAGAGCATAATAAAAATAAAGTAAAACTATACAGAGATTTAATTATTTATATGAGAGTGTTTTTCTTAAACTTATAGATTAATAGTTTATGAAAATAAAAGTAAAATAATTGCCTCGAGTGTTTAGGTTTTATGTTTTTTACACATATGTGAAGGTTGAAATGGAGCATTATTCGCTTGAGGCGCAATAAAAGATCTCGTTTGAAGACCATATTTAAGCTTCCGAATGCGGTTCAGTTGAGCTTTGTTATCTGAGGGATTTCTTCAAACACACATACATATCGACTGTGAAAAGGAAAAAGGATGCAACCCATAATTTTCTGATGATTTTTAACCAAAAGCAAATTATGAAATATACACACACTTGAATTCCACGGAGACTGATAAACTTGTTATTAATTGACTTTATGTAATACTAATTTAATTAATTTTTCAAATAAAACCATTTTTTACGTATTTTTTCATGATCGCAATTTTCACAGACCCTTATTTTTTCAAACTTAAAAGCTAAATTTAAAGAATAATTTGGCTTTTCCAACTTAAATTCTTTTGATAGAACGTGTATCAAGTTGTATACATGAATTTTTGATTCGAATACAGGTACATTTCTAATACGCTCGTTTAAAATTTTGATTATTCGAATCACACGAAATGTTAAGTTTTGACGCTTTATTAACGTTCTTGGGCATTTTTTTCAATTCGCTTGAATTGAACACGAGTTAGAAACCTCGTATGGAAACTTTCATTAATATATAGCTAGGTAGAATATTATACCATATCAAACTTAGTCAATTTAAATATTATCTTTTTTGACATAGCGTAGTTTCCTCCCATGTACAGAAATTTACTTTTGGAATCAGTTTATAGAAGTGTCTTCAAAGCACACAAATATGTAATGTTAATATTTTTACCCACGTATCTGATCCTAAAACATGATAGTGATAGTGATTAGTTAACTACTATATCTTTATCTTTCTTTCTGAAATTGAATTTATAAAAAAAATGTGCTTTATCAATTAACAACCAAACTATGTGTATCCAAATTCTCACTGATCTCCAAATCTGGTTACCATGCAAGTACAAGTGCTTGAATCCCACAGTGAAAAAGTTGATACATCATCTTTTCAATCGATGAATGAATTTCCGTTTGCATGTCTTGTGTGTTTTATTTACCATTTACATCCCTTCTTTTCGATGATATAAATAAATCTAGGGTGTATAAAAAGTACGTATTATTAAACTATGAACCTTTTTTTAACCTCGTCAGTTTTATCTCACCCACTTATAAACGTTTAAAACACTTTCAAACAGTGTCTTTTTGTTGAATAATTCGTATAAAAAATCTTTCATTGGGAATGAAAATTGTCAAAATTCGCATCGGACAACATGGCTTGAAATAATAATTTACGGAAAACTCATAAATAATTAAGATTTTGTTCAATATTTTATTGCTCTTTTGATGTTTTCCATCAACTTATTATTTAATTTACTTAATGCTTCCTTGCCGTAATGAGAATTTTGATAGCCAATAAACTCAACTTTTACGAGAAATTTCACAAACAAGCTTCCTGCTGTATAAATATAACGATCTTTGCCATAAATTATGATGCTTTTTGATGAATAAAAGCAAATAAAAATTTGGTAACTGAATAAGCTATAATAATGTTTTATAGTTGAACACGAATTAAGTTTGAAATAAATAATAAATTTCGATTAAAGTATAACAGATTGGAGTTTGCGAATTTGAGTATAGATATCAAAAAAAAGGTTGTGCAATCATTTGCTGAATTCAAATTAAAAACACAGTTTTTTACTGATAACAATATTATTTTTAAAGCTGTCATTTGTCATTGTTTCTTATAAAAGTTTTATGTCAATATTTAACATAAATTCTGACAATAATTGAATGATCAAAGAGTATGTAAGTAATTAAAAGTTACTAACTTTTAAGTATACCATTTTACACATAGTTTAAATATGATTGATATCAACAGTACAATGCTCACATACAAAACAAATTACGTGTTTTTGTACTGTTAATATTATTTCCCTTTTCCCTCGTAGATGACTTAAAAAGAAAACAGAATACATACTGTCACACAAAAACAAAAAAATATTTCGTTTTAGTTTAATTGGTAGAAATAAATGATATTGAGGTTAAAAATAGCAATATTCTTTTTTTGGTTAGTAATAATAGCATTGTTACTTTTTTTTTAATACTAATTTAATATAGCCTTTTCAGATGTCACAGTTGATAGTCCTTTGACTGCGTAAATGTCAATTTATGATTTGGTGTTTTTTTAATTGATTAAACTAGCATTAACCTACCGTTTTGATTTCTTTAAATTTGTGCATGAAATTCATCATAGTAGAATTGGATTAAACTTGACCAACCAATCTTAGGTTCCTTTTGTTATTCCAAAGTTTGATCATCTATCATAATTTTATTTTATATTTTTTTACAAATCCGTCATTTTAAATATTAAAAATCAAGCATTACAACTAACAACTAAAGATTTTCATCTATACTCTATGTGAAAACCATAGGTTGGGTTGAGCTGCTGCTTAGCAAGTAGTAGTCGCAGAAAAACTTTTTTTGAGATAAACTCCATAAGGATTCTATTTGATCAACATTGGGATGGGAACAACAATTGATTTAATAAAAATGTTTACCTTTACAAGTAAGCTTCTCAAAAAAGAAAGTTTTGCGAATAATAATTTTAGAGTTTGTTTATTTTTTGATTATATTTCTTTAAATCAACTCCAGAAAAACAAAAGCATTATTATAATCAAACAAGAATCGAATTCTAGATTTGCACCGTTGATTAAAATAATATTATTACTATTGTGTTCAAAATTGGCTACAATGCAATACGTGTGTGTTAATTACTAGTGGAAATTTCTGATTTGTTTGCTGCCATGTTTGCTCTGAAATGCATTTGACAGTTACATTATGCAATTATTATGGTATTCAGCCATGCAAGTCGATCTAATTTACATACATATTAAAACATTTTGTTAGTTTGTAATATGCAGTGGAATGAATTCAACGGCTTCTTTGATTATTACAATTTTTGGGTTGCGTTTTGCAAGAAATAAATAAACACCAATTTACTAGTTTGTGACGAGATTTGTCAAATATTTCATTATTTTTTTGTTTGGTCTCGTGGTCGGGTAGCAACGCTGTTGGGCTTGAATTTCAGTACGGATAGTTTTTTTTTTTATATAAATTGATTTTTCAATCGATTTGTGAATTAATAGGTATATTTGTAAAGTGAATTTATTCCATGTTAATTAACGAATTGTTGGCAAATGCCAAAAAAGTATTTACGATGTTGATGTTAAATATATTTTTTGGCTAAGCTTTATTGCCATTAGCTATTATTAGCTGAATTGACTGTTTCAATGAGAAAAAGTCATTTTAAATGCACTTTTGCCATTCATCGATTTGGATTTTTTTGTCACTAAAACCAATTTTTTGAATTATTTGTATACCATAAAATAATTCTTTAAAATACTAAAAAAATCAGGCATTTAGCAGTTTACTCAGTTCCGAAATACTGGTCTAGAGATCTGATGTATTTTACTAGGATAAATGTATTCCAAATAGTTTTTTTTCCGTCATTAAGAATAAGATTGATGACGCGTCACCAAAACGTTGCTATTTCCCAAAGGGAGAATGTAATTTCGGTACGGCTGTATTAATCTTGATAGCTACAGCCCTTTGGAAGCCCTTGGAAATTAGTTTATCTGCCCTCCAGAAATGCTACAATCCTTTCCGACTCCATCTATTTGTGAAATATTTCCATTAGACATGTCTTTATTACTGAAAATTTTGTTGGATACTTATTTAAATCAATATTCATCCAAAAAACCATTTGTAAATGCAAGAGCCCACTCAGAACTGACGAAAAAGGTTATTTGCATCAATATAATCTTGACTTAAATTTAAATTAGATATACTCGCTATGTAATTCAAATCCACTGGTTCAAATCAAACGATTAAAAGTATTTAACTATGTTTAATTGCTACAAAAACATTCATCATTATTTTTAGTTAACTATTTCAACACTTTGCAGAATACAAAATGCAATTCAGTTAATGCATCTCTTAGCATTTTTTGTGCAGCCACTCAGTACATTCTACTCAAGAGCGCAATCCAATTAAGTCCACTTACTTTAATCACCAACTTAAAACTTTTTGAATAAATACTTCATACTTTATGAATATAATAAGGTTTTTAAGAATTTTAACATCACTATTTGTGCATTTATAATTGAGCCTAGCACACGGGCTATTTACTAGGCCTTATCAGTTTTAAAAAAACCATGCGAAATTCGCATCATTTGTGTTTCATCAATGTGGTTTTATAATGCAAGTTCATTCCCAATGTGGAGCATATAGACTGCAATATGCTGGATATGGTAAGCGTTGTGGGCTTCCATGCCGGACTTCACGGGTCCGACTTCTGGTACAAACAGCATTAATTGATTTCTGTTCAAAGACATGGGTGTTTGTGATGTCTAAAAATTCCCTCCCACCCTTCCCGATCCTTTAATAACTGGGTGTATTAATATGTTAACCATTAGTCCTGTGTTCTTCTATCCCTAGTATAATCTCTTTGAATAAGAGAGGTTGAGATTAACTCCATCACGAGTACATATGCTTTACATTGCTAGTGTTTACACCTAAATGCGTTTTTTTTTAAATAATTAAAGGTAGTTTATCTCTTTTTATACCGTATCGTGTATTACTTACGTCATAGTCACAAGAAAATATTTTTTCAACGACAATATTCGAGATTTATTGTAAAAAGGTATACCTATATATAATAAGCACTTGTTTCAAAATAGCCGGCAACTAGAGTACCAGTGTGTCACCTGCCAACTTGAAACGCATAAACAGAGGTCAAAAACTTCAACTCAATGTGGAAAAATAAAAGGGTAACGTCCGAAGACAAAGGAAGAATAGTGGACATGGATATTTTTTTGGAAAAGGTGTCGCAAGTACCAAGAAAAAGATATCGTAACAGGTTAGGGGTAAAAGGGTATAACATAACATGGACAGGTTAGGGGTATAGGAAATACTTGCCGAAGAGTATAAAGATTTGTGTGAAATTTCAAAATACATTTACATAAAAAAGAAAAACACTTGTACCTTCCTTAGTCTATTGCGTGATTGATAGTTTATTGTAAAAAAATGTTTTTATCTATTTCGCATTAGTAAAAAGTTTTATTAAGATTAAATGTAAAATACTATAATAACGCATGTTATTTTGACGGCACTGTTTCTTTTTTTATCACGATTTACTCGTTGTTACTCGATTTTTTCCTTCCAAAAGTTTTTTAAAAGGTGAACTTTTTCAAAATCTTATATTGATGACTTTCTTCTGAATTTTGTTAAAATACTTTTATTGAATTCGTAAAATAGCACGTTTCGGCCATAAATTTTATCCAAACACAGAGAGCTGAATATCTATTTAATCTACTAAATAAATGCACCCTAGAAGTCTGTCCGTTATTGTAAAGAGAAGTAATTTACCGTCAGATCATCAGAAAAAATCCAATGTAACAATTATCGACTCAGATCAAGAATCTAGGAAAAACAGCATTTCGTTTAAAAATACGAGAACGAGGTATTTAAAAAAGAATGTACAATTATGCATGTATACATATGTATCTGTTTCTCATTTTATTTAAGTATTAAATAAAGAAATTAATGGTAAATATGTAATACATATATCATGTAAACCTTTTCTACGTGCTTCTGATTCAATTATTATAGGATAAAATTAATATCCGTTTCAGCTTCCTGCTGCCATTAACAAGGATTTTTAAACGTATTTTAGTTTATCTATAAAAATAAATATAAATCTCTGAGCCAAGTCATATTTTAGGAGAAAAAACGAGTTAGACGCGATATAATATTATACATTTATTAAAGTATGGTAAAAGTTAATTCAGCTTAGTAAATTAATACACAGTGCAATCACGTTTTCTCCCATAGATAATGTTTTTGACTTATAATAAATAACTGTAAGAGTTTTTTTTAATTTAATTATTGGTAAATACTCCTGTGTACCGGACATTCAAATATCGTGTTTTTAAAGGTTTCTTTATTGAAAATCATATTAAACATTCTCAAATCACAATCTTAACAATACTCTTTCTCGATAGTTGATCACTATCTCGGTGAAAATTAAGTCTTTAAAAATTTACAAGAACTTTTGACTCTATAGCATGTTCATACAATTAATATACCTTTAGTAAATCCCCAATGCTTTGATGTTCATGTATGCACGTGAATAAAGCTTCCATGAAAGCTTATTACTGTATAGGATTACGTTTACGGTACACTAATACGGTATTATAGAATGCCAACAGATTCTAAGAAATAGTGCACTCACGGTATGCAGGACTCACGTGCATAATCTATGTAAGTTTATTTAATGTTTAATGGATGCTATTTCATAACGCATTCTAATAAAATTGAAATGTTTGAAATATTATTCTAGTTTAAGAGTAATAAAACAAACTGACGTCGTTCTAGCATTGATGTTGACTAAAAAAATGTTATGTATAAGCAAAAAATGTTTGGTTACTCTCAAATAAATAACGAACGGAATTGCTGTGGGTTAACTGTTGATTTTTTTTGTTTTGTGATAAAAGATTAGATAGATAAAAACGGCTTTATCATTTTTATAAAACTGTCCAGTCAAATACGTCGACCAGAAAAATCAACTTTGAAACTGACATTAGCTTGTGCCATGATACAACAGGTTTATGCTTGTCTCATTTGGCAACGCGTTGATTGAAGATTTTTTTTATATTCTCACAGATTCTTTGTAGATTTTTCGATACACGGTTCAATTTTTATTTCTTCGCAGCATCTTAATAACTCGCGAGATTTAATTATATTTAGTTCATAACAAGTATCCTACAAACTGAATACTTTTCAACTTGCATTTTCTTTTTTTTTCAATTATAATTCTTTTTTTACTTCATTGATGGACGATGTGAAAACTACGCAGTCAATTTTATTGAAATATCCAAATTAGGATACTTAAATTTTACTATAAGAGTAACATACAGATAATGTTTTAGATTTGTTTCTGTGCAATAGATTTTATTGCTAGAATCTTCGTAAAAAGTTTTAATGTTGGCGATGAAAATATTCAGACTGAATTTTATATCACTGTGAAACGAAATCTGATATTTACACTGACAACGCAAAAATCTGTCGAGTTGAAACTCCCAACACAGGAGAACATATAATTGTATGATAAAATGCCTGACTGTAGAGTCAGCGCTATTCATACTACTTCTGGAGTTTTACGTGCTGTAAATCCAAAAATCAGATATTAGTACTGGTATCCTTGATTCTGGGATTGTAAGCTCTAAGTATTATAAAAAACGTTCAATTTCTGATGGCTAATCTGTACGTGAAGTTTTTTAATTTGTATGTAATGTAAAAAAGCTATAAACCAACAATGATGTTGAAAGTATTAAAAAATATAAATGATTTTATGGGCCACGGGTTGGCATGTCTTATTTTTTCGTTTTCGCTTGTTTTATCCAAGTATTTCATTGAACCACTAACAATTAGGAAGATTTCGTATATTTAGTATAGAAAAAGTTTGCAAAAAGTAATATATTATAACAGTAATGTATATGTATATATGCGCATGTGTGTTTACATGTATGGATATAGTATGAGGGGTAGCATATGAAATGTGATTTGCAAATGGAGTCCCCGTGAACTGGCTTTACTAAGGATTTCTTACTTGTGTAGCGATCACGCCCTTCCGTCAGCAACAATGGTAAGGGAATACAATTTTACAACACATTAGCGATGAAGGACACTCGAAGAACTTTAACGATAACGCGCTCTCGTACTCAATAAATTTGATATCCAATAAATAAAATATATGTTATTTATTACATGACACTTTCGACATTAACCTATTTTTGCGGAACGGATACTTTATTAAGTGTTGTCACATACACATTCAGTATTCTCACAGCCATACTAAATCCTAGAATTAAATTACGCAATGGCGTCTTTGCTTCACATGTGTAGAGTTTGTCTTTCACGTATTATTTGAAATCAAATTGAATATTCTAAATCAGATTTGCGAAACATAAATTTGTTAGTAAGGTACATTAAATTTTTCCAACGTGTCATTTCATCGTTGCTGGAGTTGACAAAATAAACCGAAATACAATAATAATAATTCACCACTGTTTTCTTTGGGGAATATAATGTCTCGTCGTTTCAATGGGAGTATTTAATTCAATTTCATACGTTTTATTTGTTTTCTTTCTTGCTATTGGGATATAAAAATAACATCTGACGAAAATAGAAAATATCACAAATAAACATGTACTACCTACACAGTTGCCCGGTTTTATTTCCTGCTGCTTTGTGAATTGATATGAGCAAGAATGATACACTGTTTTTTTTATATAATTTTTCGTTTATTTGTTTTATTGATAACAATTTATTAACTAGTTGTCGAATATAACGTATCTTCAGTGATAATAACATAAACGAGAGTAAACCAAATACTGTTTCAGGAGCATTTTAATGTTTCAACAAAATTTTATTATTTTTCTACGACCGATTGAAAACTTTCTATGCAATCAAGAATATAATAAGTTAAAGAGTCAAGAAAGATCGATTTGTTTTCGTTTTTACATCGTTATATTTTTGAATCGAAGATATCACTTAAGCGTTCTACCTTTTAATTTCGGTCCACTTATATTTATTCGTTAACTCAACTGCACAACAACAATTTTTTTAAATTTGAATCGTTCAAACTATATACATTCTCACAGATTTTGTCATTAACGACCCGAGTTTCGCCTTTCGGCATCTTCAGGCGTTCAAGTGCACGGAAGAACTTCAACTGACGCTTAGTAAATAAATTTTTTGTGTTTATATAAGAAATAATAGTATCATTGAGCTTAAAGCCATTGCTGGCGAAAAGGATAAGCTCATGGGAATGCCCACAGATTTGAGTAGTAAGTAGTTTCAAGAATTATATTTATTTGTTTGTTGGCAAAGGTTTTATGATTATATTTATATAGGGTATAGAAGTGGAGATCCCGGAAGGTTTAATATTTCATTTAAAATCGGAAGACTATGCAATTGTGCTCCATTTATTTCCAAAATTTCCTGGAAAAAGAGCTTATGACTGTCCGTATTTGGGTGTAACATTTTTATATATTGGTTCCGATATGTAGACGATATTCTTTGCCTGTTTATTGGAACGGATAGACAAATAACTAACTTTCATAACGTTATAAATTCATAAGATTAAAATATTAAATTCACTTCAGAAGGCGGAGGAAAAAATATTAACTTTCTTGACCTAAATATTAACATTGAAAGCCGACATTTTCGGATGCTGTAATCCGTGAAAAATTAATGCACCCATTTTCTTATAAACTAGCCGCTTTTCATTCAGTAATTTATAGACTTGTGAATGTCCCTTTAAATGAACGCCTGAAGATGCCGAAAAGTGAATCCCGGGTCGTTAGTGACAAAATCTGTAAGAATTTGCATAGTTTGAACGATTCAAATTTAACAATGAAATTTCACTAAGCACTTTCAGTCGAAATCTTAAACAAACTTTTTGTTGTATTTTTAAAAATTGCACAGTGGAGACAAATTAAATTTTATTTGTACAGTTATTATTACGATTTTTACGTTGTATGATATTCAGAAATGTCTAAAACAAATCGGTTCTAACCTAACCTATGAAAAAATAGTCTAATACAATATCATTAGTCTGCAGCATACAATTCCATGGCACAAAGATTAATATATTTAATCATATAGATTACATTAGCGAACTGAGAACTATTGAACGCATATCGCTTTATAATTGTTGTGAGATAAACGGCGATACGGTAAGCGGTAAATTAATCTAATGCAATTGCTCGAATGCAATTCCTTGAATGTAGAATTCCTCGAATTACAAATTCCTATAACTCCTCAAATTGCAAACTTCGCCCATAAATTAAAAATTAATAAATCTGTACGTGTAGCACTGAAAGATTATAACTTATTTCGAAACACATTTTAAAAATACTTGACAGGCGGTATCCATGAGATGTTATGTGGCTTTTACAATGTACAGAAAAAAGTAAATCGACTCGAGCTTCAAAAATTATAAGGTCATGTAACGTTGTTAAAACATTAAAATCACTAAAAGTTCATCAGAACAATTAAAATCAAAAGAGCTTGCCAAAAGCTCCACTAAATAGAAGCTCATTGGATACAAAGTTATTTGAAAGGTTTGAATTTATCATAATTTCACCAAAAGATTCACTAAAGAAAGGGTCGGCAACCTTTTGTTGTAAAAGTGCAAAATATTTTTCGTGGGGTTGGTGCGGGCCGCACATATGTCATAACACTATAATGACATGTGTAGACAAATATTTTAATCTAGAGAACCTTGCGGGATGCACCACGACGCCTTGCAGGCCGCAGGTTGCCGACCCTTGCACTAAAGTATGATACTCTTTTCAAAAACCTTTTTTTTAATCTTAAAATTATATACGCTTTACGAAATCTGGAAAAGAGTCGCCAAATCTATACGAAGATAAGAAAAAAAATAGTATCTATTATATTATTAATATTTCGGTATAATAGAACACGAAAACCTAATAACAATACAAATTTTACAACATTAACCAATCGGCCATACAATCGCATCATAAATACATTATTTTTAAATTTTTTAAGTCACATTGAAAGCAACAAATACTTTTTATCCAGTGTAATCTAATTAAAGTTTTTTAAATTCTGTTATACCCATGTATGCTCATTTAAGTCAATATTATTACATATTTTCATATCTTTATCTCATTTTTTAACGATGACGTTTGCAACTTTCCTTTATGTTTGATCTTAAGTTTAAATAAATTTCCGTCAAAGAAAGACCAACGAAGATAATAATTAAAAGTAAATAATTTTTCACAAAGAATATATATTTTGCAGAAAAACCTTTCGCAGAAAAGCTTTCAGGATATTTTACACACACTTATATACAGGAAACCTCCTTATTAAAAAATTCTGGGTCTTTCTTTTATTGGGAAGCTTAATTATATATATTATATTTTTTATATATTTATGTTTTTTTGAAATGTTAAATCAATATGCGCTTAAAACTGCTGTATTCGTCCGTTCATAATAGTTTTATCTAAAAAATACGGCTTATTGTTTATTGTTAACGTGGTTAAAAATACCTAAAGTATATTTTTGTAATATATAACTACATCCCTGTGCCCGTTGGCGCCCGCTGACTGATTGTGGTGCGCCCGCCAACTAATTTTGCCAAATCGTTAAATTCCAGAGATTTTGGATTGCAAAATTCTTGGAAGAGCTTTTTTTTGGATAAACTTGTTTTTTTCCTTTCTGCATCACACCGAAGATGATCACACCGAAGGTCTCCTCAATGATACAGTTAAGATACATTTTTTGAGATACAATTTGATAGGCAAAAATAAATAATAATTAAAAATATATAGATATTAATAAAGGTTAATTAAATACATAGAATTTGTATAACTACAAGTAAAAAAAACAATTAAATAATAATAAGCAAAAATGATAGTTAATGGCACTAATAAAATAACTTTTAATTGGAATTGGAATTTAAGGATTGAATGGTGAGGGGCAGGGAAGGTAAACTTTTTCTCCAAGAGAAGTTGCAAATTTTTTGAAGTGACAGAAATTTCCTGGAGACAAAACTAAATCTGGATGCCCAATAGGAACATCATGGCTATTCCTACATAATGAAAACAATATACCTCTTTTTACGGACATAATCGTACAATGACGGACTTGGAAGAGCTAAAAAAAAAAACGAGTCTCGCTGATTATTTGGACAAGTCGTTAACATTTTCGCTGCCGTAGATAATTTATAGTAATTACCTAGCATGCCGGCTATAATTTACCACTATTAATTTAACTATTTATTGACGAGATAACTCGTCTTTGGCATGTTGAGCACGAAAAAAATACGAGATATCTCGTCTGTGGCAACCATCGTGTTAAATTCCTAAGTTATAAATAATCTTGAAAAAATGTGATGCCCGCCAATATTTTAGAACGCGCTCTAGGGTTCAAAAAGGTTGGTAGCCCCTGAACAACATCACTGCAACATAAAACAATCGTCTAAAAAATATTTTTATTTATGAATGCAGTTAGCAATATTAATAGGATTTTGTAACTTTAAATCATTAGACACCACAAACATCCATGTTTTCGAACAGATATCAATAAATCGATTTAAAAAAAACGCTGTTCGTAGTCTGATTCGAGCCCGTGAGGTAAGGCATGGAAGTCAACGACGTTGACCACTGTGTCATGTATCCGACAACGATTATATACCATTATTTTAAATATTTAATTACATATTGAAGCTGCTTTGCAAATATGTTAGACACGCTTTACATCTTGTGATCCAACCAAAGGAATCAGAATTCTATCAATTTTAATTTAATATAACAGATGTAATCTTTGTGACTTACAGTTGAGCCTTAAATATGAATCTTGTCTTGTGTTACCCTATATTGATCCTTAGGGAAGCATTTGAGGATATTTTATCAGAATAAACGGCTCAAAACATAGCTTCGTCATATTACATAACTTATGCTTCAATGAACGTTTCATAAACTCCATTATGCAAATTGTATATACAACGCAGCAATGCTTATTTTAATTATGTCAGAATAACACTGTATTTAGTCCCACAACTTTTTTTTTTGGTAAAGCTATTTCGGCTGCACGCCCTCGTTAGAACTATGGTTGAGCTAGGGCCTCCAATCCCGGATTCCTGAGATCTCAACTAATGTTGTGATCTTGAAATCCCGGGACTGTGATAATACTAATTCTAGGATTGAGGATTTTTTAGAAGGTCGCGCTAGAGCTCAAAAAAGATCCCATTTTTTTTTTCATTTCGGTAATACCGCAAATTTTTGGATTTTTTAAATCGGATATATTTGAAGAACTAAAAAAAAAAGGCCCTTTCACAAAAACTGCCGATTTCAAAAACCCAAGAATTTACAAATTTCCAAAAATGACAAAAAATTAGGACTTTTTTTTATTTCTCACATTTTTTTTGCCTTCTGCACTTCTTATTCTCAAAACCAAAATCCCTGGATAAGTAATATCACAATCCTGGGATTTAGGAATCCGGAATCTCGAGGCCTTACTTGTAAAAGCTGTAAGAATATATTCACCAAAAAAATTGGAGATTGAAATATTTCAACTAGAAATACAACACGCATCTTAGTTCAACAATATAATATTCCTAACGACATGCTTCGTATAAGTTTATAACGAGTCTGCGGTAAATTCATTTACTTGACTCGAAAAGTTCTTTGGAATAATTTTGTCCTTCTCGCTTGGTTACTTTGCCATTTCTCATGAACATAAACGGTCCCTAAAACTTTGTTTGAGTCTTGTTCACAAGTTATTTTACAAGACGCATTCCTATCTTGCTTTCTCGGCTTGAATAATTTGTGTACTTAGTTTTGAAATCTTTTTTTCCTTAATAACAAGAAAGCGTAACGTACTGTTTGTGGTAATAAGGCTCATTAAAAATATAAGTTTTCGAGTACACTATACTGATAATGTATTTATTTTCGATGAAGAGCATGTGTCTTTCAATCGAACATTAGAATGATTGCTCTTTTATTGAAAAAATCTGCAGATCACTCGCTTAACTAATTTCTTTTTAAAAAATAACGGACAAAAATGATCTACTAAAGACAACATAAGTAGTAAGTATTAAATAGAAGTTGGATTGAACGGTATAAATAAATCACAGAGTCTATGTCAATATTAATATTCCTTTTAAGTTGAATTTTAACGCAAAATTTACAATAACATAACTGTTATGTTTAGTGAGAAATGTGAGCCTGTTTAACTGAGCACAGGCGATCAAAATTTGGAGCAATCGTTGATAAGACTGCTCTCATCTCTTCATTGATCGTCCTCAGGCCTTCTCTTTTTTTAGATTTAATAGTAGTGAGAGTTGAAAATCCCAATTCGCATAAGTAGGTTGTGGCAAATGGTAATAGAACTGCAATAGCACGCTTTGAAAGTAGTGGATACTCAATTTTTATATGCAGCCAAAAATGTGCTACCTCGTCCTTAGTTTTAATGTCCGATCAGTTTTTAACTCCATGAATTCTTCCTGCTCGTTTATCGGTAAGTGTCCAAGGGGAATTTTATCCGATAATGGATTCCGTACCCAGTCCATAGGTTGCAGGTCACACTTAGGAAAATAACAGTTCATTTTTTCTGCTAATAGCTCCAAGTGTTTCACTATCAAAGCCTGCACTTTTTTTTCTGAATCGGCGGACATGACATTTGGAAACATTTCATTACTACTATTGACAGCGTGGCTGTTCCATAACACCAACTTAGCGCGAAAGCTTTCAATTTTGTCCGAAGACGTTAAAATATTAGAATTCCTGCCTTGCATTTTTCTGTTAAGCTCGTTTAAATGAGCGAATATGTCCGCCAGATATGCAAGTTTTAGAACCGGTTCTTCTTTTTTAAACACAGAAGCAAAATCTGAACCCTGGGCTTCTAAAAACGACTTGGTCTCATTTAGCTCGTAAATCCGAGATAGCACTTTTCCGCGAGAAAGCCATCGTACTTCTGTATGAAACAGAAGTGACTGATGATCTGCTCCCGCCCCTCGCCCAACAAAGCGCCTTAACTCTTATAGCTCTCAGCTATTTTTAGGTGTATTATCTTAACAAAACCTTGACTTTTTTCCGCGGCACACCAACTGATGACCACGGTACACCAGTGTGCCGCGGCACACGCTTTGTGGAACACTGACATAACATATAGTATTTCTTTTTTTATGTGTCATTCTTTTTGCCACTAGATTGCGGCAATTATTTTTCCGTCACAAGTAAACAGCGGCTTAAGAAAACAGCAGTGTCTATACTTACTGCATGTTATGGAGAGTTAAATTATAACCACCGTCTTAAAAAAATATATAAGTATGATTTTTAGTTATTTAACTTACTTGCCTAATCATTACTTTCATATAATATTCAGTGTTTTGTGAATTAAGTAGTCTGTATGACATTTTGCCAAGATCAGGAAAATATGAAAAGACTAAAAACATGACATACCAACTTCAGATGACACACTAACATTATTCAGTGTCCATTCGGATATTTGAATTCAAGATCTAGAGACCAATAAGACAACCATAATAAAACTATCATTCGACTACGGTTACTAGCAAATAAATTTCATCCGATTCGTCGCTTTTAATTCGATGAAGAAGTGTTGAAAACATATTACATTGCATTGTACAAGTGTTTGCATGCGTTTCTGAACGCGTACTTCCTAGCTTACTTAACCTTATTACTTGGTTTCTGAAACAGTTTCCTAGATGAAATGCAATTTGTACGTGATCCAACTGAAGGGAGAGAGAATAAATACTACTCAATTCAATGTAATTCTACGTATTGGGAAATAGCGTTGTGTAGACGGTAAAAATAAAAGGGTGTCGCTTGAAAAGGTGGTAGTTAGTTAAGCACTCTATTTCAAGCAAGGTTTTCAGAATTAGATAAGATGGATAAGAAGGGATGAAATCACTTTTACGATTTTCACTATTGATTACATACAAACGTTTTATTAAAAAATAAAACACTTTTTTATACAGATTAAAACTTTTGTATATTTTCGATGGATTCTGGCGATAACTTTTTGGAAGCTCATTTTTAGTAAAACAAGTGTAGTTAATTACAAAGGTTGTTAAATTTTATTTTATTTTATAAAAGTAATTTATAAATATTACCCATTTGCTATTTGTAATAATGATTATTTAAGAATTACTTTTGAATTTATTATATGCAGTTTTCTTACTTAATCAATTTTAAATCCGGTTTAATTTTTGTTTGCAAATTTCATTTGTAAGAAGTCCTAAAAAATAATAGCCGATAATTTAGGGTTATTAATTTGTAATTTGTATCATTGTTCGTTAATAATTTTATTTATTATTCGTCACACCTTGTTATCTTAATATAATACACATTGAAACAGCTGTTGATATTGTTTGCTATGAGTGAAACCGGGAAAAATATTTAATAATAATGTGAAATTGACCTAGCACCAGATATAGACAGACTGCTCATAATGTTTGTATAACCGATGTATTTTATTCAAACAAAATTGAAGAAAAGCAATGTAACGTTTTAGTAAGTAAGTAACAATAAAATGACTTTAAATTTTGGTTTGCGTTTCTTCTAAATATGTGTATACTATTAATTAAAGTAAAATGTTGAGACTTAATAAACAAAGCATTTATCAAAGAAACCTGATTGAAAAAGTACCAAACTAATGCAACGTTAAGCTTTTATGTATTCAAGAAAATAGAAGAGTAAGCTTTAAGAGCTTTCTCGAGAGCTTGTGGACCGTTGGACTTCCTTTAAAGTTTGGCATCGATGGTTTTGATAGTTTGTTTTTCTTTCTTAAGGTGAAAGTTTGATTGTATTAGCAAAGCCTTTTGAGAATGATGGTTGAACGTTAGGACTCGTTTTTAAACATTTAAAATGAAAAATAGGGAGTCACTATTTTTTTTAAACAAAGTCAATCAAAGGACGTATTTATGCAAGCTATGTGCAATCCACATAAGTGCCATTTTGAAATAACAAATCAAGATTATTATGAAAGTTTATCGTCACCTTATTATTAAGACCTACCTCTTGAGTTTGTTTGAGAAGAATATTCAGGGGATGTACAAAACAGGCAATTTAACAAAGAAATCCTCTATTATCAAACAACCAACTTACATACAAGGTTTTAATTCCATTTTTGAGACTATGAGATCTAAAAGATATTTAAATGTGTCGATACATAGAAAGACTCTTGAGTATTGAAGTTTTAATACAATTTGAAATTGTTTGTGCACGAAAAGACACTTAATTTTTACAAAAAACCAAACTTACAACGTTTTGCTAGTAATGTGACGATGTGAAGTTGATTAAAAAGTTATTCATGTGTTTTATTGAGAAAGTAGAAATACATACATACTTTCAAATCGATATTTTATCAAATATTGATAATTCTCAGAATTATTCGTTAAAAAATATTTAAACGTAGTTTTGTTTATTGTTATGAAAAAATATCTATAACATTTTTTTAATATAATAAATAGCAGTTTTCTTTCATAGTTCGTAATTGCTAAATTAAGATCATATATTATAAAAATACCTCGGTAAGTATTAAAGTTTTTCAAAAGGTAATCATTTTGTTTTTAATACTTCAATAAGTGGGCTGCCAATATAATCACAAGAAGCTTGGTTAATCTTAAAGCTATTCGTGATGCTCCGGGTAAAGGGTGAATTTTTTAATCATCTTATGCAATTATACGAAGTAATTATCCAAACAATTGAATGTAATTTATATCCTTATATTACGCAATGTGTCTTAAATTGATTAATACAAAAATATTTTTAATATAAAGATAAAAATCAGTTCTATTCTTGTCACTCCAATAACATATTTTAAACTTTATACTTAAACCAACATACACAATATGTCAGACAATCATGTCAAAAACACCAAATTTAAATTACTGAAATTTATTTTAAACGCATATTTGTACATTATAGATCTGAGAATATTCTTTATTCGTAATTTAATAAAGGGCTCGCGCTAGGCCCTTTGAGCCTTCTCCAACTCGGCCCTGTAGACTACAAAAAGTTTTTCATCACCCAGTTACATCAAAAGTTACCTTCAGAGACCTTTGGACTAACATGTCATGAAATCTAATGCGAACTTTGTGAATGTTGCCAGTAATTGAAAGTGTTGAATATTAAATCACTGTGATAAGCATCACAGATAAAATATGTGTACAAAAAAATAGACATAATTTTCGATACGTGCACTTTGAGTAAAGTTTGTCTTACACTGTATTATTTTGACGTCAATTCTCGCCATAGAAAAACCAGCATATTTACTCAAAAATGACCATGCATCTTTGTACATACAGTCCCAAGAATTCGAAATACCTACCCTGCTACGACGTAGTACAGCCATCACAGAAAAACAGAAAACTACGACCGTACATAAGGTCAACTCAGAAAAACAAACAACCCAAAACGTATGAGAGAAACAAACAAGGGAAATGTTTCGCCAAAGTTCACGTAGCATGAACAATAGAGTGTGAGAAGGGAAAACCACTATGGGGTCCTGAAATACGAATTTGAAGATGTTTAAGCGCACAGAAAAGTTAAGCTTTTTAAAAACACCTCTTTGAGAATACCTTTATTGAAAGATATCGTTGTTTACTGTATATATGAACTGCCTCTTGCTAGAAAAAGGTTTTTTTCGAAAACACGTTTAGTTGAAGGACTATTTTTGGTGAAGTTTGATTTTAGTTGACTTTTTACATCAGGAAAGTCTCAAACTTAGTTCTTACATTATTTGAGTATCAATGCTATTTTTTTGACACTATAGCAAACTGAGAACAAATAAATACATTTTTTTAGCCTCTGAATTTAGGTGATTAGCGAGTAGAGGTTAGCAAGTAGAAGAGTCAATGTACTTATTTTTGAATAGGATAATAAAACTATTTTAATAAATTGATTTCCTCTATTTTCACTTACGTCGGGACATACAATTTTATATTGTATTTACGATGATTTTTTTTTTCAATTAGAGCTGAATATGAATGTTAGAATAAGTCACTTTTAAGGTGTTCACTGCCAATACTTGGTGGAATGGCATTATAATAAAAAAAATAAAACATTTGTAGTACTTTTTCCACATAAAATTTATTAGATCAGGACCGGTTTCGCTCATGATGAGCATTGTCAACTGATAATAAAAACAATAAAACAGTGATATTTATACAAAAGTTAAGTGATAAAAACAAGGTATGACAAACAATTGGTATTACAACCTACCAAAAGAATTGAAGCAAAATACAATGAAAATAAACTATAAAAAAAAAGTTGAAGACCACTTAGCGATGAAAACGATTACAACAAAAACCAATTAGGTATGAATTATCATTAACAAAGTAAAATGTCTGTCAACCAAATTGAGTTTGGAAAATCCAGTAGAGTTCCATTTTATTTTTATAACTTTCAAAACTAATGAAAAATATGACTATCGTAGAAAATTACCACTTCTACCCACCACCCTTGCATTCTTTCATATTATTATATTTAATATCTTCGGTATTAACAAAAAAATATTTCGCAAACGTTGTCTTATTTGTTTGATTCCGTTTGCTTACTACCAAGTGCCTTCTAAGCAAAATTTTTACTTTTATAAAATAAATAATGTAACTCTATTATATTTTCTATTTGTTTTCAAATTATTTCCGGCGCTTTGTTGGCTCTCTTTTGAAACGTTGGCAAATATTGATATTGTTTCAGCATTTCTTCACAGCAAATATTAGATGTCTACGTATTTTTTTTAAATACGTATTTAATATATTTTTAAATAATTTGTAACATTCTAAGCCGTTTGCTTTAGGTTGCTTAGTCAAGGATTTAGTTTTCAATATTTTTTTAAAATTTATTTAAATTTTCATACATACATAGATTTTTCAATCATCTTGAGTCAAGATTCTTGATTAAGGGGGAGAAATTATAAGAAAGTTTGACCAAGGATGATGTACTTTTAATTTTTAAAACTGACATTGGGGCCTACAATCCCGAGATTGTCTTAGTACTAATCCCGGAATTTTGGGATTCACTATAACAAGTGAAAAATCCGTTAATCCGCTTAAAAATAATTTTGCGCTCGAGTCACTGGCAGTCATAATTTTTTGAAAGGAAGGATCTAAATATCTAAATAGATTTCACGCTTCTGAATAATTCTACAATCTCTCAATTTGCAACTTTTCGGAGCAAGGAATTTATTCCTTAACCTTTGATTGCTTACAAGATAGAGTATTTCAAATTGTTTATTATTGTCATCATTTTTTATTGATGTTTCACCGTCAGTTTCATCTTAAACACGATTTTTTAAAGGCCTTATTATTCAAACCGATATCATATATTGTATCATTTCGGTTTCATTTACAGAAGCACAATAAAGAGCTTTATTATTTATGGTATATAAACTTTCATGCGTGCATATTCATAAGGAATAATACTAAAGTCTTTATGTATAATAAAAAATACTGTACAGTCTTCCTTTGAATTCCTTTGATCAATGCAAACGTGCCAAATCCTGAGGATCATTGTATTGATAAATTAATTTCTTTTACTTACTGAGAGACAAGTTTGTGATCCTAAAATCTATAAGTTACCCTGTGACGTTACTGATAGCTTTTAACCAGATACCATGGTCCATGATGTAATTTCTATCTCCCTTCACTTTTCTCATCGAGCATATGATACGTCTATCGCGATAGCTACTTCCTCTATTCACTTCCGATTCATTCAAACATATTTTTTTAACGATTTTTTATCTATTGTTTCCGTTCTTAGTTTGTTCTCTCATGTTGATATGTACGTTTGTAAATATTTTCGTTCATTATCATTTGAAACTATGTATGCACCCTTAAAAAGTGTTGTAGGCCAATAAGATAAATGGCAAAACTTTTTAAAAGAAGAAAATATACTATTCATCGATATTTGATTATATGCAGAAACTTTTATGACGGACTGTAAAAAAATCGATTTCATTGAAATCTCTTACACGTCTAATGTGTTAAGATCTAATAAAGCCTTTTGACCGTTATTACTGTGTTATGTTGTTGAACTTCTTGTTTTTATTAAATCTATTATCCGCTTCTGTGTTATATGTTTTATTAAAATCGTATTAGAATGTATGTATGTATAATACAATTAAAAATATAGTTATTTTGACATCTTGTAAATAATAATTAAGTGTATACTTTAACTTCGTATAGCACGGTTTTATACAACACTGTTTTGATATAATACGGTTGATGAATGAACACGTTTTACATAACACAGTTTCAAAAAAGAAGTTTGAAGTTCAAGAGGAAATTACAAAATAGTTTGGCCTCTTATCACGAAATACGCAAACAATTGCTTATTAACCCTTCCCTTACTATGCAAAAAAAGCACAAGCTCCTGAGCTGTGTAGTCGTTACACATCAGGCAAAAGGAAGTGAATCATGACAATTATATGTAGTACTGCTGTAGTAGTGTTATATAATTGTCATGATTCACTCCCTTTTGCCTGATGTGTAACGACTACACAGCTCAGGAGCTTGTGTTTTTTTTGCATAGTAAAAGGAAGGGTTGAAGAATTTTTAAAGCAGAGTCTTCCGATGATGAAAACTCACAACCGATCTCGAAAAAGAGTCATAATATCGAATGGTTAGTGATAGCGATGATGAATAAATGATCTATTATATCAATATATATATGTATGTTATTAAAGTTTTTTCAATGTAAGTAAATGTAGATTTTGTGGACTGTTTAATAAAAAAAGGATATTTTAACAAACCTCGATATTTTTTTGGAACGCAGACTATTTTTGTATGAACGATAAATCTCGTAAAATACGAATTTGTATTACTCGACGTTTTTGTGGAACCATATGACAGTGTTATACGAGGCCCAAGTGTATATTATATTTACTAGTCTCAACATCGTATAAGAAAATTTCACCTCCTAAAAAAAGTTTACAGGAATATTACCATGCACACGCCTGAAGTTAATGACGCCCCGACCTAATTCTAGCCACTTTGATCTATAATACAAAACTTTAGCGGAAAGGTAGTTGCACCCTCTGAAAAAGGTCAAAGAATGAATTAAAATGTACTTCATTATGAAGGGAAAATAGCCTTTTGGCATTACCATACGCCAATAAATCATGCTATTTTATTTTAATTAAGGGAATATTATTTGTTGAACCCGTACTAAATAATTTTGTCATTTACTTTGAAATGGTGTGAAAGGGAAATTAGTGTTGTTAACTGTTTGGGATTTCTGTGTCATGAATATTAAATTTTAAATGGTTATATCACTAAATAACTATAATACGTATTTTAGAAAAAAACTTTCATTTATTAATACCGCATATTAAGTGTGAGTAAAAAGATCTACAGTGAAACCTATAATTAAGACAAATTGTTAAATGACTTATCAACAAAAATTCGTGTAGTAAATGTAGTTGATACAATCTAGCTATATATATATTTTTTTTTCATTCCAATTGAGTTAAATAGTTCTTATAATTGTATCCCACTAACAGCTATCTATAAAAAATCAACAGACAGCCAGTGGTGTGCTTAAGCAATGACATTTTATTTTCTTACAATAAATAAATTAGCGTAGCAAAAGCGATTAGTTTACCACTAGTCGTGTTCTAGCCTTATCGTTCTAGCCCTACTACTCTCTTTGGAAAAAGAGAGGTTGAGCGACTGAATAACAAGTAGTTCTCGTAGAAAAAAATCTATTGAGACACCTTCATTAGGAGGGCATATGTTCCACATTAGGTGCGGACGTGGAAAAAATGATATCAACCAAAACGCCCTATTTTTTTAAAATATAGTCAACACTAAAAATAAGTAAAATATTCACATATTCATTCCTTTTTGTGATATTTATCAATTCTCTATTAAACAGTTACTATTTCAAAGTTTAATTAGCAATGAATGTCAAATAAAAACTAATGTTAATACTGATGTTTTTCGTTTATTACATTGTTTTTAAATAGATAAGTTGTTTTGATTGAGATGAATCAATTTAGTGTAAAAAATAAGATGTTGCTGTTTAAGCACGCCACTGGTTGGCTGTTTATGATATGTAGTAAACTAATAGTGGAATACTGTAATAAGGAATGTCTTTATCAACTGTGATGTTTTTAAATTTCCATTCAACTCGATTAAGTCAATTACACGAATGTTTGCAACTAAGTCACATTAATATGTGTCACTGTAGACCATTTCACTCACCCATAATCACTTCTGAGGTATGATAAATATTATAATAATAGTTTATTATTGCTTAAAACTTAAATAAACAGTTTATTTAATGAAAATTTGCAGAAAAATCTTTTAGGGTGGTCAGTCAATACTTCGTGGAAAGGCATTATTCAAAAAATAAAATACTAATTTGTACTAATTCCGTTTTTATTTAATAGAAAATCCTTATTTTAAAAAAGCGACTTCGACTCCGACTCCGACTTCAGCTTTAAAATAATTAACGACTCCGACTTCGAGGAAATTTTTCAACAAAATATTTTAACTTATATATATATATCTATACCATCAGATCATCTTTAGCCAGTCAAGCATGAAATGTCAACACTTTTGACTATTTTGTTTGAATACACATCATTAAATACAATTTTCAAAAAAAAAATCCAGCCGCTCGTTTTTCATGACTCCGACTCCAGCCAAAATACCGCGACTCGAACTCCGACTCCACAGCCCTGGATAAAACTAATAAATAATTACTAATTTTGTGTCACACGAAGTTGTACCCAAATTATCATTTTAACGTGTAGCTTGTTTAATTTTCTCTTTGTAATCAAAATACACAATAAATGTTTCAAACAAAACAAAGCTACGTTTGCAAATGTTCATTTATTATTAATAACTTAAAAGCACCAATCTAGGGTCCACAGTCATAAAAGAGTAGTAATAATAATTAAAACATTTTTAATTGAGTTATTTACCCGTTAATTAGTTTGTCATGCTTAGAGATTCTAAATATTTGTGAAATATAAAATAATAGGTGTACCGGAATTGAGTGTAAAATTTTTTGTTCTCGATCTTCAATGGTCAGTTGTGCTTTGCCAGGCAATCTTTCACGATATATTTGAATTTGTATCGTTAGCCATACATACCTGATTGTACCATTTTTTGAAAAAAGAGAACGTAACAAGTGCTACAAAAAATATTTGTGGTACACTGGGGAATATTTTACACATTCTTTAATCTCAAATGTGTTTCAAACAATTCAAATCCGGTGATTTTGATTTTAAAAAAAAAAAACAAAAAAAAAATGAAAAAATCCAACGTTCACGATTCAGGAACTGACAAATAAACTCGGATACGCATGGTCAAATGTACAGGAACACTTTTAAAAAATCGGCAAAACTTGGAGACAGGGAAGATGGGTGCCGTAAGACAATGCACGGCCTCACACCAAACAAAAAATCAAGGACCTGGGATGGAAGACTATCAGACATCCACCATATTGACCAGACATTGCTCCGTCCGATTATCACCTATTCAGATCGATGTAACATTGTTTTTATTAAAAAAATATGCCAGTTATGAAGAGGTCAAAATGGGCATATCCGAATATTTTAATTCAATCCCCGGTGATTTTTATAACAGAGGGATTGAAAAATTGCCAGATAGGTGGAGAGAGTTTATATCCAACGATGAAAATTATATAATTGACTAATATTTGACAAATAAATGTTTTTATCGTATCACATTGTTTCATTAAAAAACGACACTTAATTCCGGTACACCAATATATCCGACAAAGCAGCGGCAATCAAGTCAAGCATGACAAAAGAGCATAAGGTAAAGGCGTTTAGCGACAAAACTTTTTCAGAGTTCTTATGAGATAAATTTGGTAACCAGACAAAACGGAACAGAACAAGAATTTAACAAATCGGTCGCAATTCACAACAGGGGAAAAAAAGACATTAATTATTTTTGACATTATACATTTATCGCCAGATTTCACTTTAGCACGGACGTGCAAATCGCGTAAACCATGCTGGTACAGGATATATTAATTGTAATATTTTCGTTTCCGTATTTTTATATATTTTTTTATTGTTACTAGTGGTAAACTAATTGCTTTTTCCTACACCCAGTTATTAAAGGATCAGAAGGATGGGAGGAGAGGAAATAATGTGAATTGACATTACAAACACTCAGTCATGGAATTTTAGAAACCCCATTTTTAGGAATGGCTAGACGGACTGTCTGGGACACACAGCTGTACTCGATTAAAACCAAATACCACTTGTTCAACACTAGCATTCTACCGGTAATGCTTTACGGTTGAGAATCATGGCACCTGACGAAGACTCAGAAAAACCGTATACTGAGCTTCGAGAACAGAAACTTGCGTCGGATAATGGGGGTGAGGTGGTTTGATTTTGTGAAGAATTCAGAGATAAGGGAGCGTACAAGACAGCGTCCCGTCACGTCAGTGGTTATGGAGAGACGTTGGAACTGGCTGGGTCACGTGCTGCGGATGCCTCCGGAAAGCCTCAATCCTGCCTGCCTCTTCTTTCGACCGGTGGGATTCCGGCGTCTTGGACGTCCGTCGGGTACTATCCATAGGATGTACTCGGCGGAACTGAAGGATGCTGGCATGTCATGGGAGGAAACAAAGCTATTGGCGGGAGACAGGGAAACACGGAGGTGCCGCGTGGCGGCTACATGCTCCACATAGGGAGAGAACATAGCCAAAGAAGTCTTCGATCACAACTTTGAATTAAATAATTCTCACTTATTATACATGATAACATATTATAATAACCATAATAAAAAATTGTGTTTACATAAATTGAAATTGGTTATCATTTAAAATTAATATCAAATCAAAAAAGGATATACGTCTTAACTAAACATCTTTAATGATATATAATTAAGGACTATACAAAAACCCATTTTTTTTTAAACCGGTGACAGAATTTCAATTTATCTTAAAACTAGGTTTAAACCTGTTTTAAAAGTTTCACAAAATGTATAGTAAACATAGCAAAGAATATTATAAGTTAAGCATATTTTTCCGATCAGAATTTATGTTAAATGGTCATAATACATCGGTCAATGTAAATAGCCATAATTTAAATGAAATTTAAAAAAAAACATAACCTAACCTAACCTAAGCAAAATGGTTATAAAATATTCTGACCAAAAATTGATTTGAATTCTGACCATTTAATTTATTCCCCATTTAGTATTTAGATTTTTAATTTTTCGAAGTATTTTAGTATTTTTTATCACCAAATTGACCAAACGGTAGTTCGTGTATTATGTCATTGCTTGCTGATTCTTTTGAAAACGTTATATCACAAACATGGATGTAAACACAGTTCTATGTAGATAATACAAATAGCTTGTTAGTCTTGTTACCTCAAACGGCGTGTCGGTTTGTTAAAATTTATTAGTTGTTCACCAAACTCGATTGTGGCTCAACCCAAATAGTCAGTTTCACCTGTAGGCTGTATTTAAATTGTACAAAGGTTACATAAATAATCACTCGGGATTGTGAGCGAGGGTAGTGGTGTTTGAATATTAAATATTTCATTGTTTCACTACAACCATTGGTGGTGAGTAATGTCTTGGGGTGGCAAGCGATGTAAAACCAGTAAAAAGATTGTACGCTTGGACGATGATTCTTACAAAGCCAAAGATTGTGTTTTTTTCTACAATATCTGCTTAAAATGTACAGTATGAATTATTATTGACTTCTAATGGTGTTTATCTCGACAGTAGATATTCTACGAAAGGTGCTAACTCAGTGGTATAAAATATGTTTAAAAACCTTTATATAGGATATAAATATTATAGAAATATAATAATATTACGAGAGGCCGTCCAAATATGACGTCACTCGATTTTGGCCTTTTTTAATAACCCCACCCCCCTCTCATTGTCACATTTTTTCATATAGCCATTTTAAATTTTGTATCAAGTTGTCACATTCAGGAGTGACTTCTAGAGAGTGACACTATTTATTTGGACGGTGCCTTAAAAGAAGCACATTTATTATTAAACCAACCTTATTGAATGGATAAATAAAAGCCATCTTTGCAAATCGACTATCTTATAAAAAAAACAAAATGATTTCATTTTCTACTATATACAGCAGTGTCTGCCAAACTGTGTGCCGCAAGAAGTCTCAGGTGTGCCGCGAAGGAAGAAGCCTCAAAACTGATCATTTTAAATAAAGCTTATTCATTTAAATTGTATTCGATTTTAAATAAATTTAACACCTACATATTCAAATAAATATTTTTCACGTTCGTCCATAGTCTTCTTTTCCATCACTTGATTATCAAATGTACAAGTGGGTCATCAACCATTCTTAAGGTTCGACAGTACACACCTGACACCAACAGAGGAGGAAATTTTTATAAATCTAAAATAACGGTGCGGTGTACAAAACTTCTTATTTTTGGATATCACTATGGAATCAATATCGTCGATTAGCTACAGCAGCAATGAAATCTCATTTGCCGTTTGGATCGTCGTATCTTTGCAAAGTTGGTTTTTCGACACACGTGAAAATAAAATTAAAAAACAACGATAGCGTTAACAGATGGTAAATGAGGACTTCCGAATCATGGCACCTGACGAAGACTCAGAAAAACCGTATACTGAGCTTCGAGAACAGATGCTTGCGTCGGATAATGGGGGTGAGGTGGTTTGATTTTGTGAGGAATTCAGAGATAAGGGAGCGTACAAGACAGCGTCCCGTCACGTCAGTGGTTATGGAGAGACGTTGGAACTGGCTGGGTCACGTGCTGCGGATGCCTCCGGAAAGCCTCAATACTGCCTGCCTCTTCTTTCGACCGGTGGGATTCCGGCGTCCTGGACGTCCGTCGGGTACTATCCATAGGATGTACTCGGCGGAACTGAGGGATGCTGGCATGTCATGGGAGGAAACAAAGCTATTGGCGGGAGATAGGGAAACATGGAGGTGCCGCGTGGCGGCCATATGCTCCACATAGGGAGCGAACATGGCCAAAGAAGAAGAAGAAATGAGGAGTGTTTGTTTAACTAATTTAGATCACCATTTTGACAAAATTCTTCCTAAAATCAATTTCATTCTTCTCACTAGTAAAATTATTGCCACCTATAGACATTATTTTGATAAAATATTTTTGAAAATGTTACATACATCAAAAAAAAATATTATTTAATAAGGTACATTTCATTTTTTAATCCAATTGTATTTGGTGTGCCGCGGAAAAATCACATTCACCAGTGTGCCGTGAAGTAAAAAAGTTTGGCAGACACTGATATACAGTAATAATGAAGACAAGAATACATGTTTTATTAAAAATCTTTATAAATCTAATCTTGTTGCAAACCACTGCCCCAATATATCACATTAATTTAAATCAGCTTTTATTTATTTATAAAACAATGAGTATAAACGCCAATACATTGACTTTAACTCCATTCATCATACCGTTGATAATGTCTGATCTATTCAGGTCTTTGGAAACCGTATCTTTTGTTTGTGATCCATTGTACAAGAAATCAACTCCCTTGGTTCTATAGATCTTTGTGACAATGACACACTGTTTTCCGCTCTGAAAGGAAGTAAATTGTAAGCTGACGTCATTTTCACGCCATTTTGTGAACACGCGTCGTTTTTCTTTGCAGCGCGCCATTTTGCGAACACATCTATTCTGTTGTCGGTTTTCAAAAACCTCTGATAATTCTATTACTAAATGTATTATTAAGTAATGTGAGAATATAACACCGTAAGTTTGTAAATCACTTTTTTGCACTTCTTTATTTTTACATTTGAACTAGTTTTGTTCGTCGCGAACTTTTTTACCAAGAGTTGAGAGTTTAAAATTAACCATATCGCAAATCACTGTATTCAAGTGGAAAATTCCTACGGCTACTGATAGAATCTGATTTGTTATCAACGAAGATTAATTTCTTAAATGCTTAGAAAATATCTATTAACTTTGATAAAGAGACCGATTAGTTAATCACTAGTCCTGTGGTATCCTTACTCTTTTAGAAAAGGAGAGTTTGGGCAACTGAGTAAAAAACCGTTCTAAGGAGACCATATCGACTGTGAAAAGGAAAAAGGACTTACGTAAGTAACCCAAATATCAAATTGTACAGGAGGCGCAAAAAACGTGTTTTGATGATTTTGGGCCATATGCAAATTATGAATTATACACAACCTTGAAGTGCACGGAGACTTCTAAACTGGCGTTTAATCGACGTAATCTAATATTAATTAAAGAAATTGTTTAGTAAAAACCTTTATTTCAGTATTTTTTCTTGGTTTTAATTTTTTACAAGATCATCTTTTTCAAACTTAAAAGCTAAATTTAGATACTAAATCAGCATTTGCACCTGGCATCCTTTTGATAGAATGTGTATCAAGTTTGATACATTGTAATTATCGAAAAAAACTTTTATCGAAAAGTCTTTTTTCCTTTCCACAGTCGATATACAATAAATATAAGTAGAAATATAGTCAAGTCATTAAATATTCTTGGAGAAAAATCCTAACCATTTTCGAATAAAACATGAATTTTTTATTCACATATTTTTCATAAAAAACATCCCTTATTAAGCTTTTCGGAAGCTTCATAAATATTCAATGAAGCATTAGATATTCTATTTTTATTTTTCAACTCTGCAACACAACCAAAGAATACTGTGTGTACATAAAATGGAAAACTTTGTTGAAAATAATTCCACCTTGTTAGTGCCCAAGTATCTCATTATTTCTTATTATTTTTACTATCTGCTTCATGCGAGTCGCTGTAACAGGAATAGCCAACTTTCGGACACTGCTGGGGACCTTCTACAGACATTTACCTTTTTATGTTGACTTGGTAGAGTTTTTAGTCCCATGACGCGTTAGATTTAGAGGCCTTCTAATCTCCTATGTCTGTGATTTTATTTTTTTGTTACATTCCTTTTCCATTACTGCCGATAAAGTGGCACGATCGCTGCAGAGGCGAGCAATCCACATAAAGGTTAATTCACGACAGATATATGTATATGTATTTATGTGTACATATACTTATTAATTTATTCTATATACAATGATATCATTTATACACTCCTGCAATATACCAACAGTATAGTAAAGGTGCCGCCTGTGTGGTCGAGTGGTCAACGTTGTTGGTTTCGGCTACGGAGGGCCCGGGTTCAAATCCCGGTACGGACAGTTTTATAAATTGATTTTTCAATCGATTTATGAATTTCTGTTCAAAGGCTTGGATGTATGTGATGTCTTGAATTCCCCCCTTTCACCCATCCTATCCTATGAACGGGGCGTATCGAGAGCGATTAGCTTACCACTAATCCTGTCCCAGCCCTATCCTTCTATCTCTACTCTCTTTGGAAAAAGAGAGGTTGAGCAACTGAGTAACAAGCAGTTCTCGTAGAAACACTTCTGTTGAGATAAAATCCATTAGGAGTCCATATGCTCCACATTGGGAGCGGATATGGTTTAAAAAAAAAAAAAAGTATAGTGTTTTTTTCTCAGATTTTAAAATGATGTAATTTTTCAATCTATGGAGACTGTCAACCACAATGTCTTTCTATCTTAAACGATACTTAGGAATTGTTTACTCATACTTATGCGACTAAAGATAATTTATTTGAAAACATTTATTTAGTAAAATTCACGAAAAAAATATTAACATATTTCGCTTAGTTTGGTCCTGTCTTCCAAAATTTAAAAATACATTATTCATAAAAATTAAACAACTTTTTACTAATGACACAGTTGTTCATTCATATTAAGACCGGCTATACAAATATTTTCTAATGTTGATTTTTTACACCCTTATTAATTACCTAGTCTTACCTAGTTTTGTATATATAACCAGTGGCGGCCGGTCAATTTGGCATTGGATCAATGCACCTTTTGTATATGCAAGGGCGGTTATATTTCATGAAATAATATTCAAATATAACATTTATACCATTCCTTCATTCTAAATTCTTCATGTATTTATTGTCTGTATATTCATTTTATTATAGAAAATTTTTAATATTTATTATAGACAATAAGCACATGAAGAATTTAAAATGACTGAATGGTATAAATGTTATGTTTGAATATTATTTCATGAAATACAACCACCCCTGCATATACAAGGGGTGCATTGATACAATGCCACATTGACCAGCCGCCACTGATAATGATATAATTTATACACACATGCAATATACTAACAACGAACTTAATCATTTTCCTTGTACAGTAAAGTGTAGTGTTTTTTTTCAGATTTTAAAAAAATATGTCATTTTTCATTGTATGAAGGTTGTCAACCACAAGGTCTTCAGATCCTAAGCGATACGTGGGTATTGTTTCCTCATACTTATGCAATTAAAGGGTGCTTTATTTTTGAATCATTTGCTTAGTAAAGTTCATGAAAAAGAAATATTAACATATTTCGCTTAGTTTAGTTCAGTCCTCTGAAATTTATTTAAAAAAAACACTTTGTAAAAATACATTATTTATAAAATTTAAACACTTTTTTTACTTATTTCACAGTTATGTATTCATATTTAAACCGGCTATACAAATATTTTCTAATGTTGGTTTTTTACACTCTTTTTAGTCGTACCTAGTTTTGTATTTATAACATTGGATCAATAGACACATATTATATGTTTATCAGGCTTAATCTCTCGTGATGATAGAAAGCGTTCTTGATTGAATTCAATCAATATTAAACAAGTACAAAATAGTGTTTTATTTAACTTTTATTACAATTAAAAATTGAAATGCCGACGCTATATCTATAGAAGCGTTTTCTTTTTTTGATAAGATTAGCATCAGAAGCTAGAAAGTATTGATGCATAGATTTTAATCTTTTTGCGCAATTAATTATATAAATAAGTATGCTTTAAGCTCACGCTAAGAATAAGCTTCCGTCTACCCGTATCGCTTTAAGTTGCCTTCTCACCCCATCCAAAAGATAAACATTTCACTTTCGAAAAGCTGAATGTAAGTCAGATGAATCAAAGTTGAGCCTGTAAGTGTTTATTGCGCTCGCAATCTCATCGTGTTTACCGCGTTCAGTCAATACCGCATTTCGATAATGATTTTTTTATATATATAGATTACAAAAGACATAAATGTGCAGCTGAAAACTGCACAGAATTTCAATAAACTTTATGGCAGGAAACAGAAAAAATTGGGTGTACCTCAATCATTGAATACTGCAAATTGCAGTACATTTTTTAAATATAAGTGTATATTTAAAGGCGAAGAAGAAAGACCAATTTGCTCCATACATTCATTTTTTTGTTAAAATCTACCTACAACCTACATTTAAACCATAATAACCTACAACATTTAAACCTACATTTAAATAATAATAAATCATTAAAACAAGACAAACAAAAAATTAAAATTCATATACGTAAATTACTAAACCGGGGGTGGGGAACCTTTTTTTATTATCTAAAGGCCAAATTTATTCATCTGATTCAACGTAAGGCCGCAGTAAAAATTGACAGGGAATTGAGTATGGAATCTTTGGCCGGAAACAATTTCATGCCAATTTCTAAATCCCAGAAATTCCAAATCTCAGGAATTAACAGAATTGGCCAATAAAGTCAAATGGCCACACCAGAGTGGTCAAAAGGCCGCAGGTTCCCCACGACTGTACTAAGCCCTTACCGCTAAAAAATGAATGCATCTAGCAGAAAGCTGCGCGCACGATCTTTTCGAGGTAATTACGTGAAGTTCTTTTGTTTAAATAAAAACAGTTATTGAAATAGTATTTGTGTTTTGAATTAAACTTATAGCCAAAAAAAATTAGGATATTTTATTTTCCAGCATTACAGAATTTATCTCTTGTTCGATTTTATGTTTGTCAAATATACTTAGTAGCGTTATTATTATCTGAAATAAATTGTGAATATTTGTATTATTTCATCATTTCTAGCTAGCCGTTCATGCGTAACGTAACATTTTTGGAAGGGAGACCCAACCCCACCATTCTGTACCAATTTTCATCGGGGTTAAAGAAAAATAAAGAAATTGGATTTGCTCCCCAGAGATGATTGGTTTTAGATGGATTCCACCACGACCAGCGCTACGCGAAATCAACGGTTTTTTTGAAAAATATCTTTCAATCGCGAATTGAGAAATTCAGATCAATTTATCAATATACTGGACGATTTATTTGGCTTCACTTTTTGGGAAACGGGCCTGATCGATTTTTTTAAAAAACTTATTTTGGCCGGACAACAAATAAATGCTTATAGGAACCCAATCAGAATATTAAATTATATGTGCTTACAGAATAATTATAATGTTAACAAATGTAGTTTATATTCGAGTTTATAATATAAAATATTTATTTTAATAATAGGGTATCTAATTTAAAGTGGTTAAAAAGAAAGAAAGTAATAAAAAAGGCATTCCAGTTGTTGAATTTATTTTTTTGTATAGTTTTACAGTTGTACATATTGTGGATGTTTTTCATATATTGTGCTATAATTAAAATTTTCGGTTGCCTCGCCTTTGATAACACATCTTATTCCTAACTTCTTTCACTTTTGCCAAATTATATTGCCATACCAAATTTTAAATAAATATTCGTCGTGAATTCACAACCAATTCATACAATTCAAACTGTCATAGTTTCTTTTTTCACTGTTCTGTTTTACTCGGATACCGAATTAAGAAATTAAAATAAGCACTTTATATATGTTTATTAGTTTAAATAAATATCGTATAATTAAAACAGAAATGCCAATAATATAAATCAACCATTTTTTGGAACTCTATTTAGATACATTGAAGCTTTCACTTTATACTTTAAACACACCTGTTACATATTTAAACAATATTCTTAATTAAAACTTGAATAAAGGTTTTATTTAGAATGTTTAGATAATCAATAATTTGAATCAATCGAGACCGGTCATCGTGTTACTTTCAGTGTCATGATAATACCTTATTTACTGTCGTGCGTGTTTTTTTTTCTAAAATTAAATGTAGTCGAATAAAGCACAGAAAAGCACTAATTGGAACATAGCTTGAAACAAAAATTAACATTGTTAATTTAAAATGTAAATTAAGCTTTATTGATTTGCTGCGTCATCAAAAACTCTCCCAAAGTTACAATGTAATAAACTTGGTGTAATTAAGCGGCTTGTAATGGATCATTCACAACGTATTGCGATCACAGCACAAAAAAAAGCAATATTCTACATTCATTTGACCAAAGGATCGTGCCTAATTGTGATTAATCTTCAATCAACCTCAATGGTCGACTGTGTAGGCTTTCCGACTTGATCTACTAAAGGTAAGCGATGGCATTATTTAATTATTAGAAAAAAATAAAATAAATTAGATACAGTAATCAAAAGAGAGACAGAAATATATGACATAGCTGTTTTTCATAATCATTACGTTTACAACTAAAAATTTGTTCTATCAAAAGGATAGAAGCTGCAAATGCCGAATTAGTATCTAAGTTCAGCTTTAAAGCTTGAAAAAGTAAATAAAAATTACGACTAGCAAAAGGGAGTTACACAAAGGATTTTCGTAATCGACTTATTGAACTAATATTAGATAGAGTGAATAAAACATCAGTTTATAAATTTCCTTGCAATTTTTTGTATATAATATATTAAATTTTGACTTTGATCCAAAAACAAAAAAGGTTTTATTGTTTTTTTTTTGTGTGGGTGATGTTACGTCCTTTTGCTTTTCCACAGTCTAAATGCTTTTACAATACACTCTTTGTGCTCAATTAAATTTAGTTTTGTACGCCTTTTTTATTAATAATTGACACAACTCCAGGAAAGGATTGAGTTTAAAAATATATTGTTAGTAAATAAGAAATAAATCAAGTTCATAACATTGAGTTTTTTTTTATTATTTTCGTCCACGACGCAACACATCAATCTCGCGAGTGGCTAAAAATATTATTATTTTCACATTCTTACGCAAAAAATAAAATTTATTTTGACCTTCAGAAAACATTTTAAGTCATGAAACAAATATTTTTTTTTACAACGTAGAAGAAGAAGTTGGGTTGAATGAAAACGTGTCATGAATGATCAGCATATTTCTGCATGTATTTCGTTTAACGTATTGCAAATTTTTAAATCAATACGAAGCAAGTATGGGATGTTTTTTTTAATGTTTGTTTTTCGATCAGCAACACTTTTTCCAGTGAGTTTTTTTGGCATTTAACATCTGATTTATACTTAGTTTGGTTTACCGTTTCACCATGAATAGATTCACGCCAGAACAATGGGTGCAAGTTGTGCAAATCGGCCAGAAGGTAACAGCTAAACGAAAGCGGTATATATCCATGATCACTGTCATTTTCGTTCCCCAATTCAATGGCATTAACGTGGAAAGCTGTGGTTTCAATAAGACATTTCATAAAACATGCCACATAGCAAGTGTCAAAAATTGGATGTCACTGGGAAAAGTGTTGATAATTCTAAAAACACACTTCTAAAAAAACACTCATTACGAAATAAAAATGTCATACAAGTTTTTTTTTTATTGTGTTGAAGTATGGCGTTGCTATTAGAGTCTTCAATCCTGGGATTCCGAATCCCTCGATCCCAGGATTCCGTCTAATTTTGCGATCCCGAAATCCTGGGATTGGTATGGTCGCGATCCCGGGATTACAGGATTGAGAATTTTTGAGCAAATGCCGAAAATTTATAGTATTCTGGAAATGGAAGAGCTAAAAAAACTAGTCACATTGATATTTTGGAGGAAAAGGATAGAGAATCGAGGATTTTAAATTCCTCGGTGTGCTAAAAAAAACGAGTTTCGGAGATATTTTGGGGATTAAGGATAGGGATTTGAGGATTTAAAATTTCCTCGGTGAGCCAAAAAAACGACTCACCAAAACTTTTCTCAAATTATACACGATTTCACAACGAGTGCCCCCAATCCCGGGAATGAAAATTAATCAATCCTGAAATCCTGGGATCACAAAAAGGCTCCGGGATTCGATACCCTAGTTGCTATGACAATAAAATTATGCTAAAATGTGTATTTAGTTTTATGTATATAGCTCATTAATGACAATTTTATAATAAAAGCTGACAATAAGTGTTAGTTGTCAATTCCCACCGCGCTAATATAATTTTACTCTACCGAATGGCCCACGCAGAGCCAAATGTTATTTGTTTAATTTATATTTCAAAATAACGTCAACTCACTTCTCGTGAAAATAAATCCCAATTGTTAGGCTCAGTCTTTATAATACAATAAATAAACTTATTTACTTTTTCCAGTCTGCGTGAACTTAATTGGAAAGCGAAACTTTGATGAAGAATACTGATTAATCACAGTTGGACTTGGTTCTTAAACAAAAAGTAATTTCACCCATTTAAAGACCATGTTCATAAAAGAATAAATCATTTTTATATCATTTATAAATGAATGAAAAATACAGCATTTTTACGTCATTATAATTCCGTTTTATTTTGTCTGTCTTATTTTGATAAGTTGATTTATAAATTAATATGAATGTACTTAAATGAAACCAATGTTATTCACAGACTTTTTTTAAATACATTATGTTAATGATATTGAAAATTATTACTCAATTCATCACATTAATCGGTGAAATGTATTCGAATTATTCTAGTGATTAGAATGATATGATGCTATACATATATGTAATTTAAACGGGAATGGATGAAAAAATCAATTCGGGGAATTCAGCAAAACAACAATAATATAAAAAAAAACAGAAAATACCTGTTTGTCACAATAACTTCTCCCAACCGATGAAAGGTAGCGACGAGATAGTATCACATGTTATTTTTGTGGATATATATAGTTGTCAACTTAAATTTGAATCGTTCAAACTATGTACATTCTCACAAATTTTGTCACTAACGACCCGGGTTTCGCCTTTCGGCATCTTCAGGCATCCAAGTGCACGGATGAACTTGAACTGACGCTTAGCAAATAAAAGTTTCGTGCTTATATAAGATACAAATGCATCACTGAGTCCAAAGCCATTGCTGGCGAAA
This sequence comes from Himalopsyche tibetana, assembly GCA_030503985.1. Lineage (NCBI taxonomy): Eukaryota > Metazoa > Arthropoda > Insecta > Trichoptera > Rhyacophilidae > Himalopsyche > Himalopsyche tibetana. The sequence continues at coordinate 16,890,360 of JAPJYX010000022.1, forward strand.
AAGATGAGCTCATGGGAATGCCAACAGATTTGTGTAGTGAGCAGTTTCAAGAATTATATAATCTGTTTGTCGGCAAAGGTTTTATGATTATATGATTTTATGGTTATATAGGGTATAGAAGAGGAGATGTGGGAAAATTTGTTATTTCGTTTAAAATCGGAAGACTTTGCAACTGTGCTTTATTGATTTCTAAAATTTCTTGGAAAAAGAGCTTATGACTGTCCGTATTTGGGTGTAACATTTTTATCCCTTGTTCCTGATTGAACACGTGTCCTTCCGAAATCAAGTGATTAGCAAAAGTAGACGTGTCTTTTTTCAATCTAAAGGCTGCCATATGTTCTAAAACTCGGATGTTCAATGTTCTTTCTGTTTTGCCGATATAAAACTTTGTACAACAAGAGCATTGCAATCTATAAATCCCGGATTTATTTAAGTAATGTATTTTATCTTTATTATTAATTAATAATTTGCCTAAAGAGTTTTTACAGTAAAAAGCAGGTCTAACACTATCAGCTAGCTGTTTTTTAATTTTGAGACTTGTATTTCCTAAAAAAATGATTCTACGCCAATACCTAGTATGATCTATGTCCTTTGACACTATACCTTTAAATAACATTTTTTCTGCAAGTTTAGCTTGTTTTTTTGATAAAAGATTGTCTATAAGAGACATATCGTATCCATTGTTTATGGCGATTTGTTTGATGATTTTCAATTCAATATTAAAGTTTATTTCGTTTAAAGGAACACTCACAAGTCTATGTATTTCTGAATGAAAAGCGGCTAGTTTATAAGAAAATGGGTGCATTGAATTTTTATGGATTACAGTGTCAGAGAATGTTGGCTTCCGAAATATTTTAAACTCGTGAGAATGATTTTCAATGTTAATATTTAAGTCAAGAAAGTTAATATTTTTGCCTCCGACTTCTAGAGTAAATTTAATATTTTTATCTAATGAATTTATTAAGTTATGAAAGTGAGTTATTTGTCTATCTGTTCCATTAAACAGGCAAAGAATATCGTCTACATATCGGAACCAATAGACGATAGGTTTGGCTTCTGTTTTGTTTCTAAAAATTGTATCTTCTAAATAGTTCATATAAAACTCAGCTAACAACGGTGATAGGCAGTTTCCCATTGCAAGGCCTTCTGTTTGTTTATAAATTGTATTGTTAAATTGGAAATAGTTCTGGTCAACGCAAACGTCTAATATATTTAATAACTCTTTTGTTACTATTGGGTTTACTCTACGTGCATTTAAGGTATCTTCGATAATCCTTTTGCATTTGTTGACTGGTACATTAGTAAATAAACTGACCACGTCAAATGAAATTAATTTTGAATTGCAAGGAATGATTTTATTTTTAAGTTTTTCAACTAATTCTAATGAATTTTTTACGCTATATGTCGGGTTGAATCCACTATGGTTACGAATGAGGGAGTTAGCTTTTTTCGATAATTTATAGGCTGGGGCATTAATATATGACACTACAGGGCGAATTGGGATTGAAGGTTTATGAAGTTTCGGTAATCCGTAAAATTTGGGAGCTAACGGATTCCGTGTAGACAAAGAATATATATCTTTAGGGTTGATCGTAATATTACAACTGTTAATGACATCTTTGACATCTTTGTTAAATTTTACTGTAGGGTCTTTTTTTAGTTGGACTATATTGTTACTTTCGAGAAAGTTATTAATTTTATCAACGTAATCATTACTCGTTAGCAGAACTGTGGTACTTCCTTTATCTGCTTTTGTGACAATGATGTTATTTTCTTTAATTTTATCTTTAATATTCTTAAGAGTGACTAACTCATCGTTAAGCCAAACCTATAGTCTATTGGTTCCGATATGTAGACGATATTCTTTATTATATTAATATTAACTTTCTTGACTTAAATATTAACATTGAAAATCATTCTCACGAGTTTAAAATATTTCGGAAGCCAACATTCTCTGACACTGTAATCCATAAAAATTCAATGCACCCATTTTCTTATAAACTAGCCGCTTTTCATTCAGAAATACATAGACTTGTGAGTGTTCCTTTAAACGAAATAAACTTTAATATTGAATTGAAAATCATCAAACAAATCGCCATAAACAATGGATACGATATGTCTCTTATAGACAATCTTTTATCAAAAAAACAAGCTAAACTTGCAGAAAAAATGTTATTTAAAGGTATAGTGTCAAAGGACATAGATCATACTAGGTATTGGCGTAGAATCATTTTTTTAGGAAATACAAGTCTCAAAATTAAAAAACAGCTAGCTGATAGTGTAAGACCTGCTTTTTACTGTAAAAACTCTTTAGGCAAATTATTAATTAATAATAAAGATAAAATACATTACTTAAATAAATCCGGGATTTATAGATTGCAATGCTCTTGTTGTACAAAGTTTTATATCGGCAAAACAGAAAGAACATTGAACATCCGAGTTTTAGAACATATGGCAGCCTTTAGATTGAAAAAAGACACGTCTACTTTTGCTAATCACTTAATTTCGGAAGGACACGTGTTCAATCAGGAACAAGGGATAAAAATGTTACACCCAAATACGGACAGTCATAAGCTCTTTTTCCAAGAAATTTTAGAAATCAATAAAGCACAGTTGCAAAGTCTTCCGATTTTAAACGAAATAACAAATTTTCCCACATCTCCTCTTCTATACCCTATATAACCATAAAATCATATAATCATAAAACCTTTGCCGACAAACAGATTATATAATTCTTGAAACTGCTCACTACACAAATCTGTTGGCATTCCCATGAGCTCATCCTTTTCGCCAGCAATGGCTTTGGACTCAGTGATGCATTTGTATCTTATATAAGCACGAAACTTTTATTTGCTAAGCGTCAGTTCAAGTTCATCCGTGCACTTGAATGCCTGAAGATGCCGAAAGGCGAAACCCGGGTCGTTAGTGACAAAATTTGTGAGAATGTACATAGTTTGAACGATTCAAATTTAATATTGAAATTCCACCAAGCACCTTCAGTCGAAATCTTAAATTATAAATAGTTGTCAACGTTCAAACTCGTTAATATTAAATGATGGACCACATTTTGTGGGTTTTACAAAAGGTATGACATTTATGGCGCAGCGGTTAGCGTTGTTGGCTTCCGTGCCGGATCTCACGGGTTCGAGTCACAGTACGAGCACCATTTTTCAATCGATTTATCGATAACTGGGCGTAGCGAAGCGATTAGTTAATCACTAGTCCTATCTTAGACTTATCCTTCTTTCCCTACTACTCTCTTTGAAAAAAAAAAAGGTTGAGTGACTGTGTAACAAAACAGTTCTTGGAAAAAATGTATGTTGAGATACCTCCATTAGGAAACCATATGTTCCACATTGGGAGCGAAAAAGGATTTTAAAAAATGACAAAAAAGAAATTTTCAATTTTTAACTAAAACATCGCCATAATAACGCAGAATCAAATATTTTAATTTTTGGTATTTGTATTCATAATTTCAATACAACCAGAGCTAATTCAGGCAGAAGACCAAATCATTTTATTTACAAAACACACATTTTATATAAGTGTGGTGTATTGTATAAGCTTCCATATTCTAGTAAAGAGCGATTAGTTTGTGATTATGAAAGTTAATGAGCGTGGCATGTACTCATAATGAATGAATTAGAATCTATCCTGTTTGACGCTGGGCAATAAAGCTAGTCTTACATATTAAATATTTTGTTTTTTCAATCAATTTATAAAAAATATAACTACAAACTTTTGGCGATAATTGCTTTCGATGCTTATCTTTAAAGGTTACATTAACTTGTTTTAAGAAAAAACACTATATTCCATTGTATTTAATTTCCATTTTTATTTATCAAAGTCAGGACAGGTTTCGCTCACGGCTAGCATTGTCAACTGATAAGAAATAAAATTTAACAGTGCTATTTATACAAAAACAAATTGAAATGAAAAGTGATAATAAACAATTGACATTGAAAAGAATTTACAAATTACAGTAGAAATTATCCATGAGTGACTCTTAAATAACACAAATTAAAATATTTAACACTTCTAACATGTAATTCGAAAAAAGTCATCAAAGAGTAATTAAGTTATAGTGGTGACTAAGGTAATTACAAACATAGTTATAATTTTGGAAATTTTAAATTTAAATTTAAATTTTAAATTTTATTTTTGGAAGTTATAAATTTGGAAATAAAAAACACAGTGATCTAAAATGATTCATTACTACAATTAAAGCTTAATGATGATTTATCTGCTACAAAGTAGTAGGTATGTATACTTTTACAAAATTGACAGCCAAGAAGATTCTGAAAAAGATTTTTTATAAACCATAGCGATTCTAACGGAAAAAAGAAATAACGTTTTAAAAATAAATATATAAGAATAGTTAACATTGGTTAATACTAGGGCTTGTCGGTTTTAAAAAACCGGTTTTTTGGCTAAATTTGTGACATTCGAAAACCGGTTTTTCAACATCGTAACCGGTTGTGCCGAATTTTCCATAAACGAGTCTATAAACAAAAGGACAAAAAATTTGGGTATTTTATTTGATGGCTTAAAGACAATATCCCCCACATCATTACCCAGCAAAAGGGTATTTTCGATATCGGGAAATTTTGTTCCAAGACGATCAGTGGACGCTTTGTGTATTCTTAAATCATATTTTCTGAAGAATAACATCAAATAATTTCTTGTTGTGCATAAAAAGCATAAAAAATAACCTTTTCTCGCTATTTTAATTGAATTATCCATTTTTTGTCAAACAATATGTAATTACATTCGAAGACCAGTTTTTTCAAGAGTCAGTTTTTGTATAAGCCCTAGTTAATACAATGGACAACAGTAAACATAATTTAATGTTAAAAAATACATACGTGAACGAAATTTGATACTCTTTTATATAATATAGTAAAATATTTGGTCTCATTTAATTACCGTTGAGCTTATACGTTAGCGTAATGAAACGTAAACAAATTAGTATGATCAAGTTCTCACCGCATTTAATTGCTACAGAGACATAATAATACAACTAACCCTTACGTCAACAGAAGGGATGAAACTATAACGGGGTAAATTAATAACGACTCCATATATGGTTAAACTTAATGTTACGCTAGGATAATTTTCGTATTAACATAATTGTCACAAAGATATCATCATCATATTACAAACAACTGTGTGGATTTTACAAAGGTAAATAGAATATTCGGTTTGTTATTATGTTAAGTAAAACATCTTATGAGTAAGATAAGCATCCTTAAAACTAGCATTACATTACTTTTACGAATATTAGATGTAGACATAATTTTCCTATACACACATATTATAATGAACGATGTATTGATTTAGTTTCCATTTACGGTATACAAGATATTCATAATAATATGGTTAAAAAAAGCACTGCATTTAATTATATATTTTTTTAAATATTATTAAGTTCAGAGATTTCCAAATTTTATGCTACTAATAGGGCACGGGTTCCCAACATATGGGTCGCGACGGGTTTTCTGGGGGTCGACAACTTTTTTCGATTTTGGATTTGAGCAAACAAAACTAAAACTACCGTCAACTATAATTACCTTATTAAAAAAAATGCCTTTTTCAATTACATCGGGGCCGCGGGTCACATGGCTTTTATAAAATAGGGTCGCCACCCGAAAAAGTTTGGAAACTTATGTACTAGGGTAGGTGTAAAGAACCTGTGGCCTTTTGGCTACCCTGGTGCGGTCTTCTGACCAATTCTGTAATTCTGTTTTTTTTTGTAAATTTGTAAATTCCTGAGAATCTGAGAAGTTAATTCGTAAATTCCGGCCGAAGTTTCCCTAGTCAATGTTTACTGCGGCCTTATGTCGAATCAGAAAAATGAAAAGTGGCATTTAGAGAAGAAACGGTTCCACACCCCTGTACTAGGGCATCCAATCCCAGACCCTTTGTGTATCACCATGATCTTGAAAATTCGCCATTAAATTGTGAAAAATCGGGATTTGGTCGTCGATTTTAAAATCTTGGTAATTTACCGATTTGCCTAAATTATCACCGTGACTCTTTTTTTTTTTTTTAACTCATCTGGGTTCCTGGGTTTTGAGATTTTGAAAAAATCTGATTTACGCCGCCCTACCAATATTTTAGATTGCGCTCTAGGCTCCAAAAAGGTTGATAACCCCTGCTCTAATCGAATCATCGTTATACCAAAATTTCGGAAGGATCAAGTATGTTGAGATTTCTATCAATTATTCTAACCTCTAACAATACATTAACTATAATAGTTTGACATAATACTATAGGATTCCGTATTTCAATTAGTGTAGTCTTCGTAAACGATCAATCATGTAACAATCTTATTATATTACATCGTGTAGTAGGGTTGTTTGTAGGGGTGTTTGAATATATAATATCATGCTCCAATCAACTAAATGAAGCCTCGAATCAAATCTATCCTATCTGCTAGGTTCGTGATTCAAATATTCATACAATCAATTGATTACTGATTTAGCAGTGACTTTCTCTCTTGAATACGCATATTCAATTCATATGTCTATACTGAGATATACAGCGGGTCTTCTGCTTTCTTACTAGTAAAAGATTTTTTAAAAAATAATTACTTTCGCTTGTTGTATATTATTCAACTCTCTTTTAGGCGATTTTGAATTAACACGGACCACTTAAAATAAAAATACTATAATGTTACACGAATTGTTTGTTCCAACACGATTCTCAGACACAAAAAAAAACACAGAAGCGGCTAATTGATTTCCTAATAACGAAAAATTCAACAACACAAGAAAGAAATAACAATCAAAAAGCTTCATTAGATCCTAATACATTAGATGTGTCAGACATTTCTAGCGTAGAAAGTGATTTATTTCCAGTCTCGCATTTAAGTTCTCGTATATGTATAATCAAGTAGTGATGAATGAGATTATTTAATTAAGTCGGATCCTATGGCGCAGCGGTGAGCGTTGTGGGCTTCCGTGCTGGATCTCACGGGTTTGAGTCCCAGTACGAACAGCATTTTTTGATCGATTTCTTTCATGGGTGTTTGTGATGCATAAAAATACCCCCCAACTTTACCGATCCATTAATAACTGGGTGTAGCGAGAGCGATTAATCAACCACTAGTCTTGTTCTAGCCTTATCCTTCTATCCCTACTTCTCTCTTTGAAAAGAGAGGTTGAGCGACTGAGTAACAAACAGTTCTTGTAGAAAAACTTCTGTCGAGATACCTCCATTAAGAGACCATGTGCTTCACATAATGAGAGGACATGAATAAAAAAATACAATTTTTGAATAATATTTTCTGTAATTTAGTAGAAAAACCTTTAATATGTTTGTCGTTAATATCAAAATTATCTGAAACATAGATGTTTTTGAATTTAAGTTTTTCATCTTTATTTTTGTTATGTATTCGTTATCATAAGAATTTACATTGTTTGTATTACCTATTCTATATATTTTTGTTGATAAAGATTTCATGTTTTCTCCCTGTTCAGCTGTGCAATCAAGCAATTGGCTCTCAGAATATCATAGCGTCTTATTTTTGTTCATCGAGTGCTCATCAGAGATGATGTTTCATTATAAACAGGGTGCTTAAACCTTTGATATCAAGATGGAAGTCTTAGGGACTACAGGTTAATATCAGGCAACCCTAAAATGACTTTACTAAATTATTTCCGATAGCTTTGAAAGTTGTACATGTAATATCATTCCGTTGATTAACAAAATTTGCGAACTTTATATCGATACGAAAGAATATATATATATATTTTGTATCCATGTCCGTTCCCAATGTGGAGCATATGGCCTCCTAATAGAGGTATCTCAACAAAAGTTTTTCTACGTAAACTGTTTGTTGCTCAGTCGCTCAACCTCACTTTTTTTCTAAGTGAGTAGTAGGGAAGGAAGGATAAGGCTAGAACAGGACTAGTGGTTGGCTAATCGCTATTGCTACACCCAGTTATTAGAGGATCAGAAGGATTAAAGGTGAGGAAATGATGTGAATTGACATCACAAACACCCAGTTTTCAATCACAACTTTGAATTGAATAATTTTCAAATTCACTGTGATCTGACCGGGAATCGAACCCAGACCTGTGTGATCGGTAGAGCAAGCTCTAACCAACTGGGCCACAGCAGACGAGAATATTTTTTACTGACCAATAAAGAAAACTCATGTCCACAGTTGATAAAATCTATTTGTGTACAGTATAAAATCTACAGTGTAGGTAGTTTTTTTGGTAATATACATAAGAAGAGCACTAAACAGATACAACTTTTCCTATAAAACCAAATGGAAAACTTTATTTTATAACCAGTTTGTAATACAACCCTTTTTGAAGCTTTGCTTAAAGATTTTTCGAAAGTTTTTTTTCACTTTTCAAACGGTTCATAAAGCTTTGTAAGCTTGGAGGCTTAAGAGAAAAAATGTGTATCACCACCTCATTACTACAACTAAGTTACTCTGATTCGATGACTGATAGGAAAATGTAAAAATATCTTTTTACAGGGCAAGTTTTTAACTTGTTAACATCGATGACAACTTTTGACTGGATCGCCCGATTGCAGATCCTAATTCTAATACATACATACAATATATTTTTATTTTTTGTACCATGTCCGCTCCCAATCTGGAGGATATGGACTCCTAATGGAGTTTATCTCAACAGAAGTGTTTCTACGAGAACTGCTTGTTACTCAGTTGCTCAACCTCTCTTTTTCCAAAGAGAGTAGGAGTAGAAGGAAAAGGCTAGAACAGGACTAGTGGTTAGCGAATCGTTCTCGGTAGGCTCCGTTCATAGGATAGGATGGGTGGGAGGGGTTAATTCAAGACATCACATACATCCATGCCTTCGGACAGAAATTCATAAATCTAAAAAAATCAATTTATAAGATTGTCCTTACTGGGATTCGAGCCCATGACCTCCGTAGCCGAAGCCAACGACGTTGACCACTCGACCACACAGGTGACATACAATATATAGAGAAGCTTATTGAGAAGTAATGTTTAATTAACAGTTGTATTATTAAGTACAATTTAATCTGTAGGACAGGCGTGGGGATCCTGCGGCCTTTTGGCTACCCTGGTGCGGCCTTCTGGCCAATTCTGAAATTCTGTACATTTTGTAATTAAAAAACCTTGAAAGATCTAAAAAAAAAAGGTCGCACGCTGCAAATTTGGGAAAATCCGTAAATTCTTGAGATGAAGGTTTTTCCGGCCAAAGATTGTCTAGTCAATGTTTACTGCGGCCTTGTGTCGAATCAGAAAAATGAATGCGGCCTTAAGAGAAGAAAAGGTTCCCCACCCCTGCTGTAGGGAGTCATCGAACCAAACGATTATTGGGTATTGTCTCGTCATTATATTGAATGTAAGAGATCGTACATTATGAAAAACTGGTAATGTTTTACTCGACCAGTGGTAAAAACTCTATTTCGAAAGTCTTTTAGCATTTCCAGTTGATCTCTTTATGTAACTTTTTTGTTGCCTGGTAACTATGCGAGAGAATTGAGTAACGTAAAAACGAGCGCTAAAACTCGATAGTGAACTTTTTACTGAATAATGAATCTTTTTACACACGTCAGACTCAATTTTACTAAATCTGTGATATCCATCACGACGCTCGTAGAAAGCTTTTTTGCTCATTATTTTTTTATGCCAGTGTACACTATCAAAATTTATCATGTTAAAATTTTCAATATTTATTAATGATCTAAAAAACACTTTTATTACAGGAATATTGCAGCATTTTTTATTCACTCATCTACACGCACTAGACCAGGGTTTCCCAAACTTATTCTGGGATGGAACACTTCGCAACTCCGGAAATTTCAACGGAACACTTAGCTTAATTTTTTGGATGGGTAATGGTTTTTTTACTATCAAAATAATTATTATTTATTAAGTAACTGTTTCAAAATATATCACATACGAATTAGAGTTAATAAATCTCTTAGGGTATACTAGTGTAGAAATTTGAAAGAAACGAGGATTGCAGAAAAAAGTTCGCGAAATAAAGAGTCTTGCAGAATTTTCAATCAATTGAAAACAATGATCGTATAACCATCGTTTATTTGTTATTTGGTAATATTATTTATATAATGCAATATGCTTAACCATCGTTTCTTGTTTTGTACTGTATTGCGTTTGAAAATCTATTTTGGTCCACTTCAATATTTATTTTGAAGGGCCAAAGAAAACTCGTACAACTTACTGTTGGCCTTTAATGACTTTGAATGATTTTGGGTGTGATAAAACAATCCTTCATCCTCGGCGATAGAAATTTGGCACAATTTTTGTTGCTGTATTCAATTTATATTCAAAACCTCCACTTTTACCTAGATAGGTACAAGTCATATTGACATCATAAAATATGTGGAGATAGACCATCACTCGCTTTTCAATATGAAGTAAAAAATGTTGAAATGTGTAGCAGCGTGTAAAACCATTTCAATTTTTTGTGGAAAATCCTCTTTGGCCCGCGGAACATAGTTTGGAAAACCTGGCGCTAGACAGTAAACAAAAATGAATTCACAGTATCATTTTTTCATGGTTAAATTGGCAGACTCTGATAGTGGTCTAACGTTTTACGTTCAACCAACCGTACCACAGTTCATCTCCTGAAAACAAAATATGTATTGTGTTTCTAGAGTATAAAACGTCTCAGACAAAAATAAATCATTAAGAAGATACTTCAATGATACTTTTTGCAATTGCTCAAAGATGAAATATGTTTTTTTTAATAGCTATAGCATGCCAATCACGGGTTTGAACGGATTACTTTCAATTATCGATTTTTCTTTGAAGACAGAAGATTTGTGTGTGATGTCTAGAACTTTTCTTTAATTTTTTTAATCCTAAAATAACGGAGAGTAGCAAAAACGATTATTTAACCACTAGCCTTTTCTTTCACTACTCTATTAAAAAGAGAATTTAAACAACTGAATAGTTAAAAGTTCTCTTAGACAAAAAATATTTTGAGATACCTTTTTTGGGAGGTCATTGAGAGCGGAAACGAATTAATAATAATAATTTTATATCAATCAAAGCTTCAATGAATTACCTATATTATAATTTAATAAACTTTGACTAATTCGGCTTATTTCTCTGATTCCGACAACTCTAATATTGCAACAGTATTATAAGAATGAAGCTTTTGTAGTTTCCAGAATAACACCGGGCTATATTATTGTCTGCACATTAATATATCTGAGAATAAGACCAATAAAGACTCTAACGTCAATTTTGGTTTTCTTACCTAATGTCGTGGCGTAGACTAGGAAATTTTATGCGTTTGACACATCGTCCAAAACAACAATGAACATAGCTGCATTAAATGCATGTTTGCTAAAGCTAATATATACAGAAATCATTTCGTCCGCCATGCTGGTATTTGAGATCTTTATTCACATAAAAATAGACCGCTTTTAAATGTAATAAAACCAATAAATTTTACAGCATTTTTTTACGAATTTCTTTCCAGTGATCTTAAAATACACAATAAAAAAGATATTGCTTGTTTATTTTGAACAAAAGCACGTCGAATAAGTTCTGAGTCAATAAAAACGTGAACAATATAATAATATTATATTTTTTCAGTCAATACATAATTTTTGATGAACCATGTGTCAACACCATGTGTCTTCGCACAGCTTTTTAAGCTTTATTTGTTGAATCATGATATATAAGTCAGTGGTTGGTGTTCGAAGATCATGCGTAGTGGATTTGGAGACTCATCCGATATGTCAAATACACTGGTACATATCGGAAACATCACGATATTAATACCAAAATACTGTCTCTGAGTTTATTGAAAGAAAAACTTTTACGAGACAAACTTTAATAAACCTGTCAAGGTTTGACATATTGGTACATTACTTTTGATATACTAACAGCCGTGGATGTGCTTTTTTATTATTCTGGTAACATTAAAGAAACATGTTGACGACATATTATAAAACTTTTGCAGTTATTTTTTTATATATACTTTTTTGTGAACTGTCGACCGCAGTAATGGTTCAAACTCTAAGTTAACATTTTTTGCGACCTTTTTGTTGTAAAAACATAGCATTCAAAGTTTGCGGAGGAGTTCAAATTTTCAAACTTTAGACATTTACATATACAAATGAGTTTACAAACATTCGTGTAATTGATTTAATTCATTTGACGAGCGTGACCTTATGGTCACAGTAAGCACCGTTGTCTATTGATCCTTTTTTTCCTGAATATCGTTGTTTTCACTCAATTTTGGTTTAACAAGGATACAGAGTTCAGCTAGTCATCAACCGTGAGGACGGCAACAACTTTCAAAAGCACATCCGATTATTTGAATTTCCGTTTAAAAGTTATTCGTGACTTCAATATGGCTTAGAAAATATCTTTTTATTGAAAACAAATCTTGTTTCTGGAGGTCGAATTTTGAGAACATTTCAATATTACCTTGTTTTATATTTTTCGAACCATTTTTGCTCCTAATGTGTATACTATAGGTATAAATTATTAATGAAAGTTTCTCAAACACTCTTATTTAAAGAAAGTATGGATAGAATAATAAGATTATGATCACCATGAACTTTTATGGCGTAAAAATTGAGCCGTTGGGGGAGTTAATTTTTTTATATATACACACCCTCTAGACCAGTGGTTCTCATGTGCGGCCACCAGAGGATTTTGCTGCGGCCACCAACAGTTTCATAGTAAATCAAATAAAAAATGTATTTTTACAAATCCATTTGTAAAATTATTATTTTTTAAAATTGATTGAATGCACCCGACTCCAAATGACTCACAGATGTATCATATTTATGTACACGTGTTTGTTTGTGACCGAATATGGAAACAATGGATGTCTAGATTTATTTCATATTTATCGTATTAGAAAGAAAGAGAGGGGAACAATTTTATGCATTTGTTTTTGCGACAGATATTGGTATTTGTTTATGTCGAACTCGTTTGAGACATCTGGCTGCAATCACAGACTTCAGTGCATTGCAGTAATTCAGTTAGTCATAACGTGCAATTTTAATCTTGTAATCTTGGATTATTCAAAGACATTCGGTTAAGAAAGTGAGTAAGGTTTTGACTGTTTTTTTTTTTTATATTTTGAAGCATCTGTATATTATTGTATGCTGTATTTTTTTAATTTGAAAGAAAAATTGATATAACCCTGTTGAAATGGATATAAGATTGTTTCTATCAAAAAAGTTAAGTAAATGCAACTGCTATTGTTATCACATTTGGTGCGGCCACGAGACATTTCCATAGTACCGCCGATGCGTATAATGCGGCCACAATGAAATCTAACGTGAGAACCGCTGCTCTAGACCCTCTGACTCCGAGATCAGGGATACCTCTATATGTAATATATAATCGGAGTCGTTAGATTTTTCCGACCCCGACTCCGACTCCACATCCCTGATTGTTTTGGCACATTATTTCTACTCTAAATTGCACGTAATTGTCTAATCGCTACAATAGTAATTAGCTTTAATAATATGTTTTATCATTAAAACACGTTAGTTTATCGAACATTTTTACATGATAAATTTACCACGTATATATTTGATAGTCAAATATGAACTGTCAAATTTATGTATACCAAAATGGCTACCAAACAGAGTAATAAACTTTCCCGGCAAACACACTGTACATGAGTCATAAACGATTTATAATTGTCGCAAAAAAGAAGCAGTAAAAAAGTAGACAACTATTTTTTAGTGTCATAAAAACACATCTTGATAAAATATTTCTAATTTCACTCGAGCGGTTTGTTTTTCGTTGCTTGTTTCTTCTTTATTATCTTCTCCGCCGTAAAATGCGTAAAAATTAAAAGACCATTAATCTTTTAAGTTTGGGACTTAATGTTTCAGATTAAATGTACCGTGGCAATAGTGGTGATTTATTTTTAGAACAATAGACCACGAATGTTATTTATTATTTGAAAAAAAAACTGTTGGATATAAACTTTTCAATATAGAAAAATAAATTAAGTGAAGTTTAATTATTAGATATATTTGTGGATATCGGGTTGGGAAAATCATAAAGAAACATTATGACTTTTGAGTAGGCAATTGATAATAAAGTATCTTTCTCCTGCCAGTACATCTTTGGTTTGCCGCGATTTATCATTTACTATCATAACGATAAATTTAATGAATCAATAAAAAATATTTCTGTTTTAAAACGATGTATTTAAATAGAAAAATAAGATTTTTTGTTCTGTATTCTGTATAATCATATTTTCTTTTAAATAAAATCAGGAAAAAATTAATACAATTGAGTCGTATAGTATCAAAAGTAGAATTTTTCTATACATGATGTATGGAACAGTTCTGCTTTTGATACCATACGACTCAATTAAAAGGTTTTTACTATTTAAAATAATATAAAAACACACTTATGATTTTTTGACATGAATGTGAATAAAACATTAAATTACAATTAAAGCATGCTTTTAGTCAATGTTAAGGTTGTTGATTTAAGCTATATATAATAAACTAATATAATATCGACTGTGGAAAGAAAAAAGGACGTAACCCATAGTTTTTTCAAAACAAGTTTTTTTGATAACACAATGTATCAAAATTGATACACGTTCCATCAAAAGGATGCAAGCTGCAAATGCCGAATTAGTATCTAAATTTAGCTTTTATGTTTGAAAAAGACGGGCTTGTAAAAATATAAAACAAAGAAAAAAGACTGAAATAAAAAAAAATCCTGGACGATTTCATTAATTAATACGAGATTATGTCAATTAAACACCAGTTTAGAAGTCTCCGTGCACTTCAAGGATGTATATAATTCATAATTTGCATATGGCCCAAAATCATCAAAACAGGTTTTTTGCGCCTCCTGTAAAATTTTATATGTGTGGGTTACGTCCTTTTTCATTTCCACAGTCGATATACAAGTGCAAACTTGACGTTGCCAGTGTGGACATTTACTACATAGACGTTGTTTAATTGTCCACAATCTTAATGATATTCACACGTTTACTTCACGCATTTTTTATATTTTTACTATGTTACCTGACATTTCAAACGTTTTCAAAAAAATCAACGTCTTGTTGTCAATTTTGCCATTTTTTTATTCAACAAATCTAACTTAACTTAAGCTTAACCGTTTTATCATTTATACTCTATCAATTGCAAGTAAGTAAGTTTATACACTAACAATATAATTCGTACATTTACTAATCAAAATAAATGTGAATTTTAATTGTACAAACATAGAACAAAACTAAACTAAGTTTAATTATAACGAGCAATTGTTGGTAAGAATTGAACTTTTGTTAATGATACAAAGACAATCATTCTCATTAGGGGCTTACCTAAATTGTTTTTCCCACACAAAACCTTCAGCTGACAAAATCTTTTATATGTCATTACTTAACCAAGCTTACATGCGGGATAAGGGAATAAAGACTTAGTTTGTATCCACCTCAGCAAGAACTTTTGCCAGAAAACCTTGAAGTTTCTACATATAGGTTCAGTAAGTTAGTAGAGGTGAAAAAAATAAGTTGAAACATATTACGTATTTCTAGAGATGGTGTGAAGCCAATAGTTATTTAATCAATTCATATATTTATTGTAAAACAAAATTCTATGATATTTGTATTCTACTGAAATGTATTTATCTTCTTCAAATGTCTTTTTTTTTAACATTCGATCGAAATGTTGACCACGCAGTCAAACGGCTGCGTGGTCGAGTGTTAACGTCGTTGACTTAGAAAACGGAGGTCACGGGCTCAAATCCCATTACGGACAGTTTTATAGATTGATTTATGGATTCCCGTCTGAAAGCTTGAATGTGTGTGATGTCTTAAATTGTTCCCAATCATCCTATCCTAAAACCGGTATCAAAAAGGGGGCGATTAGCTAACCACTAGTCCTGTCCTAGTCCCATCCTACTATCCTTAATGCCTTTGAAAGAAAGAAGTTGAGCAACTGAGTAACAAGCAGTTATCTTAAAACAAAATAATCTGTTGAGATACCTCCATTATGCCATATGCTATACATTGGGATCGGAAATGGATTTTTAAAAAAGTAAGAAATTTTATTAATATAAAAAAAGACACTCTTTTGTTTGTCAGAAAACAATGATACTGATCTTTATTTTTTTTTTATTAATTAACACATTGGCTTCGGATGACTCGTATACGAGTCTTTTCGCCGGTCGGACTGACGCGTTGGAATATATACATCCAATGCGACAAATGTTTCAGATTCTCTACAGAGATGGCGTAACGAATATTTGATGCATTAATTAAAAAATAAAAAATGTTAAAATATATGCACAAATATTTTTTTTATTCGGTGATTTCGGTAATGAAAAATCAACAAACAGTTAAAATATAACTTTGAAAAATAGTCCACCAAAATATAAGCAATTGTAGGTTAAAAATAAACTTTTATGTTTCCTAATTTTGTTTTTAAATAAAATAAACAGGAGTAAATGTAAATATTTAATTCTATGTCAAATACCCGATTTTCTATATTAAATAATACAAAAGTTGAGTATAGCTCATAAAAGCAGGCTAAAATATATAAAATATTATGCAACAAAGTGTTGTACAACTGGTGTCCAAATTATTTTTAAAATGTCAAATAGTTTTAAAGTTATACACTTTTTTCGTACCTATTTTTTGCAAAATTTCGCAAAAATGCCCAGATGCGAATGAGTTAATAGTAGAAAAGAGTGTTTTATTATTTCGATTTTTTTAAATCAAAATATACATGGATTTATGACATTCTGACACGAATTAATTTAGAAATCAACAAGCAGTGTCAATTTTATTGTTTGTCCTAAAATCCGCATTACCGATGTTATTCATATTCTCCTCCAATCTCGGAAAGGGGGTGAAATTTTTAACCATAGTTTCTAACCAAAATCCGGATAACCTTTTCCGGTATGTAATAGTTATGACTACGCCCCAAACATGCTTTTGATGTGAGATTTTAACTTCTTTTTGATGATCTGAGAATTACATTTTAATGACTCCCCGCTTAAGTACAGGCAACCTTTCTCAGCAGTTACCCTGCAGCTAACTTTTCGATATAATAATGTGCCATATTTTATGAGAAGAAAATAAATCAGACTTATATTTAAACTATCGAATTTGTAGCCTAGAGGTTCGTCCTATTCAGTCGTGGTGTCAACGGGTTCATGTCTATGTTCGAAAACCTCCATAGACTCATTTTTAAATCTATCAACATCAATGTTTTCTTCACCGAACACCCATCCGATCTTTAAAATCAGGCGTTGCAGGAGCGATTAGCTAACTATTTTTTTTTATTACGAAAAATAGTTGTAGAGTATTTGATATGTTTTATTTAAATTGAAGAGCATAGTTTTTTTAAATCTATTTACAGATTTCTGTATACATTTGTAATACATGTATTCCGTGATGTTATCGCTCCTTCTTACCCTGCTCAATCCCATAAGTCTTAAAAAATCACTTACAGTCAATTCTCGACAACATATTTCCGTTCAAAATACTCCATATTTACTTAAAATATTGCGCTGTATTGTATTGGATTGTGAAATTCTTACCAACATATCGCTCGTTTTTATTAATTGTAAAATATTGAACCATCTTTATTTTAACCCACTCTCCTCAAGATTTCTTTTATTTATTAAAAATATTGTTTCGCATATTCATACTCGCTCCTTATGTGGAGCATATGGCCGCCACGTGGCATTTCCATGTCTCCCTGTCTCCCGCCAATTGATTTGCTTCCTCCCATGACATGCCAGCATCCCTCAGTTCCACCGAGTACATCCTATGGATAATACCCGACGCACGTTCAGAGCGCTGGAGCTTCACCGGTCGAAAGAAGAGATAGGCAAGACTGAGGCTTTCCGGAGGCATCCACAGCACGTGACCCAGCCAGTTCCAACGTCTCTCCATAACCACTGACATGACGGGGCGCGGTCTTGTACGTTCCCTTATTTCCGAACTCCTCACAAAATCAAACCACCTCACTCCCATTATCTGACGCAAGCATCTGTTCTCAATGGTAAGTATACGGTTTTTATGAGTATTCGCCAAGTGCCATGATTCGCTACCGTAGAGCAGTACTATCAGAATTCAAATGATGAATAAATGGCATTTGGTTTTAGTCGAGTTCAGCTGTGTGTCCCAGACAGTCCGCATTGAGTTAAATGTGGCTCCAGCCTTTCCTAGGCGAATGGTAAACTCCTTTTTTTCAGTGATATTAGCGTATTATTTTTTTTGGTGAGAAGGTGTTTAAATAATAGTCACATTAACTCATATATTAAAAGTTAGTTGAGCGTTTTAAGCAGCAAGTGTACGTACGTAATAGCTTTAATTTTACTACTACCCTATCGAAAGTTACCTTGTTCAGTAAACCGTAATGATACGATAAGAAGGTTTTAATAAATCATTTATTTTTTAAATTTGCAGAATAATATAAGTTTTCTGTACTAGGCAAAGAGAGCTTTTGGCATCGAAATGAATTACTATTATAATCACTTACAATGCCGTTGGTCTGACGACCAACGCGTCAAAATCGAAAGCCGTTATGATCTGGTGTAATCAGACAAAATTAATCCATTCAGTGGTGCCAGACCTTCGACACTTTACAAACTTTAGGGGACTTAGTAACATTGTGACATCTTTGCTGATACTGCAAGATTATTTTTGTCGACATCTCAACATTATGCCACCGTTAGTTTGTAGTGCGTTAGTCTCTACCAATAAATTTCCAATTCAATCAACATATTTTGTCAACTTCACGATTGCAAAAATATATAAATACATATTTTTGATTGAGTTGGCATTGACTTGGTAGAACTCCATTGTAGTAAGGTGAAAAAATAACAAATTATTTTAGTTCTACAAATATTATTTTATATATAGTTGATTTCGGCGTATGTCTTAATCAAAACTATCTAAAACTACATAATATACTTTCAAATTATGTACATTCACACAACTTTTGTCACTAACGACCCGGGTTTTGCCTTTTGGCATCTTACAAGGATGAGCTTGAACTGACGTTTAGTAAATAAATGTATCGTGTTTATATAAGAAATAAATGTATCACTGAGCTTGAAGCCATTGCTGACGAAATGGATTAACCCATGTGAATGACCACAGATTTAGATGGTGAGAAATTTCAAGAATAATATTTAATTTGTTTGCTGGAAAAATTCCTACGAAAAGTGAAAATAGAAGGATAGTGTAAGGACAAGACTGGTGGTTAACTAATTTTTCTCTCTAGCCCCCGTAATTTAAGGGTTGGAATATTTAGACATCATAAACATCCATGTCTTCGAACAGAAATTGATTGAGAAAATTTGTTCGTACAGAGACTTGAGCCCGTGAGATCCGTCATGGAAACCAACGACGTTGACCACTGCGCCACGGAACTAACAAAAGTTGTTTTTTTTATCCATGTTCGCTTTCAATGTGGAGCAAATGGCTTCCTAATGGAGGTATCTCACCATAAGTTTTCTACGAGAACAGTTGCTTTACTTTTTGTTTTCAAAGTAATTAGTAGAAAAAGAAGGATAAGGCTGGAACAGGACTAGCGGTTAACTAATCGCTATTACTACACTCAGTTATTAAAGGATCAGAAGGATTGGAGGAGAAGAAATAGTGTGAATTGACGTCACAAACACCCAGTCTTCGATCAAAACTTTGAATTGAATAATTCACTGTGATCTTACCGGGAATCGAACCCAGACCTGCGTGATCGGTAGAGCAAGCTCTAACCAACTAGGCCACAGCAGGCGACAATTTGACTTTGAAATTACGTTTCCAATATTTATTTTTAGAAAAAGTCAACAGAAAAATCTTTGAAAGCTTACAACGTAATTATTCCAAGTACTTATGAAAGACTTTCCTAATTTACTGTGAAAGATTGTCCTAATTATTCACATGTCAGGTGTAATTCTTTGCATGCATGCTCAGCTCGTTGGGAAGAAATAAAAGGTTTATGTCAGAGCGTTTGCAAAGTTGGGCGGTAGTAAATTTATTAGGATGCGAAATCAGGTCAAGCAAATCGATTCTTCAATGTTTATCCCACGTAATACATCTTGAGGTACTTTATGTCGAAGGTAGCCATTGAGCTTTTGATTTAGCGAACAGAGCTTTATATTGTTAGAATTAGAGCTGTGTCATTGGTACTAGCACAATCGTATTATTTATTTTAATAATCTTTCGTGATTCTCAAAAAGTTAAGTTTATTATTGTAAGATTAAAATTGTGTAATGTAATATTCATTTAATTACTGATTTTATTAGTCTAAAAGTAAAATTGATTCTTTCTAACTTTTTACAAGTCTTCTTTGATGGACTTTCTGGAAGTTTATATTTAATATAAAATTAATATTAATAAAACACAATATTCCTTTGTGCTTATTCCATTTGAAATGAAATGAAATTATTTATTCATCGATTACGGGAATGGTAACAGTATTTTTCATACTACCTTGTTTTATTACAATAGGGTATTTTCTTTCTGTCACCGAGCCATGCCATTGTATTTTTTATTACAAGCTAAGTAGTGTTTTTAAAAATTAACAATTTTTCAAGTCTAAAAACTCATCTTGATACTGCGTGTCCACATCAATTATATATACCGATATCTTTATTGATTGTGAAAATCATAACAAAATACTGTAATAAATATTATCGATTTGGATTTGTCCCCCAGAATATTTCAATTGCCCCACGTTGAAAAACACTGATATAACTCATTTTATACCAAACAGACTAACGTCTTTGTTTCCATAACCTGATTCTTCAAAAATAATATAAACAGAATCCTAAGAAAAAAAACTATTTGGGTACAATGATCAACAACTGACTACCTAATAAACGTAAAACCTAAAATAAGTACAATAAAATATTTCAATTAAACAGATCAAAAAATGTAAATTTTGGAAATACGATATACTTATTCCACAAAAGAAAACTGATAGTAAATGCTTCGTCTTTTTAATGAAAACAAAATAATAGTTTTTATACAATTCAGATTGTTTCGTTTTTGAAATGTATTTCTCTTTTTCGCAACGCAGGCTTTTACGTGTTTACAAGCTTAAAGCGGAGCTGTGTCTGGTAAAAATATTCAGACATCCAAATAAAACCTCCAAGAGATAAGACAGAGGAATATATTTTTCACAAAAGTGACAGGGCACGCGCTACAGAGGGGATAATATTCAACCATAGCCCAATAAAATGAATGTTTAAGCCCTACGTTACGTAAAAATTTGTTCGTGATAAAAATTTACCTGCAATAAAACAAGGTAATTTTTATTTCATATTCTACGTCCATGGTACCTTTTTAGTCATATTGTACCTGAATATGATTTGTAGCCGTTTTTGATTTATGGGTTATATCAGCGGTTGCCAAGCCGTTACTCATGATCCCATGTAAAACAAATCTTGATGGAGTAAGTTGGAAAAGAAAACTTTTTATACCCTTTAAAAAAACTAATTCCAGTAAATTTGAAGTACACTATCTTCATTTATACACAACTAGCGAGCACCCATTATGCCTTGCAATGCTACTAAAAGGAAGAAAGTGTTTGTGTTTTAATTCTGTTTATTTAAGTGTTTTTGGATACCCAATATTTTTTTTTCGTCTGGTTCGTACACGAATAAATCAGAAGGTTTTCCGACGCGTGAGTAGTTCACATACGGCTGTCCATGTGAGAAGCATGGATTTCCCATTTTTTTTCCATGCACTTGTAGCGATTTTCCTTGTGCTTTGTTGATGGTCATTGCAAATGCGAGTCGCACAGAAATCTGCAGACGATTAATTTTGAATGGAATAGTTTTTATAATCATTGCGATGCGTGACAACAGTACATCTTCTCCTTTAAATTATCTATATAAAACTGTAGCTTCGATCATATTGTTCATCATCTTTTTCAATGAAATCTTGGTACCGTTGCAAAGTCGTGGTGGATCTATATTTCAATGTTAAAACGTACGACGGTGACATGCCTGGCAAATCAAGCGAATTTAAAAAATCACAAAAATCAGACTATTAGTAAATTTAATTCATATCAATAGCTTTTAGTTTAATGTTAAATAAATTTATTTCTTATATATACACTATTTTCTTATTTGCCAAGCGTTAGATCAAATTCAACCGTACACTAAAATGCATTTAAATTTCGAAATATGAAACTCGGGCTGTTTGTGACAAAACATGTAAAAATGAACAAAATTTTAATTGAAATTGATTTACTATTGAAATTCTACAAATCACCTTCAGCGGTAATTGTAAATTACACACAACATTTTCACGGTGAATACATACAATATTTATTGAAAATGTATTTTGTTATAAATGTTTTTTTAATGCTCTAAAATGGTTATTTTAATGTTTGAAGATCCCTGGATTACATGAAATGAAAAAAAGTTACACTTAATTCTCAAGCTGTCATTTTGTATTATGTGCTTCAATTTATTGGAGCATTGACAGAAATATCGGTCCAAAATATTTTAAAAACACTTTGTCAGCATTAAATCAAATCAACTAGAATATGTATTTCTTTTTCTTAGCTGATTTTTTTCATTTTAAAACCTTAAAGTTAAAACTTGAATTATCCAATACCATTGATCTACGAGGCTCTGAATTATATATTATATTATTGAATCATAATAATATTACACGCAACAAGCAATACAATGGTAAGTAACTATGGCGGTTTTTTGGAATGAATTCTTTTATTTTTTTATTTATTTATCCTTATTATAAAAAAGCTCTCTCACAGTCACGCACAACACGCGGCCTTTGGGGTTTATGTGGCCTACAGACTAAATACAACATTTTTCAAGACGAATTTTCATTGACAGATTCTACAATTATTCAAAATTGTGAGAACTTTTTTTTAATCTACTTACGGATCTTCACGTATTGTAGTGAATAACAAAATCCCGGGACCTTTTTTTGACCCTACCTAAGAAAGCGTAATACCTCACGTATCGTAGTGAATCCCGGAATTACAATTACAGTCAGGATCCCGGGATTGGACACTCAATTATTTATTTAAAAGTTTTTCAAACAAATATTTGACATTGACTTATGCCAATGCGTCAAATATTTTGAATTTGAAAGATCATACGAGATATACTCGAAGAGAATATTTGCAAATCACATGAGATTAATCACAAGGAGAATTGACGTCAAAAACACCCATGTGTTAGATCTCAAATTTAGATTGAAAAAATCCAATTTGACATTGACCTTACCGGGAGTTAAGCCAAGACCCACCTGATCGGTAAGGCAATCTCTAACCAACTAGACTACAACGGGCCCTAATAGGTACTTGTCCCGTAAGATGTACATTTCAGTAAAACCGCGATATCTTATGTCTGCGAATATCTAGATACGCCCGAATATTATTAACCATGTGAATTGTCAAAAGCATTAATTGTCCCCACTGTTAAGCATGTGATGCATCACTGCTCTAAATTGCAAGTTTTTTTTAATATTGCTTAAAACAATGTCACCATAAAGTTTTAATCCCATATTGTTTCAACCCCTTCGTAAAGTTTTAGAATTTATGAATACAAAATTTAGCTTCACGCTCTAGGTCGAAAATATTTGATATTTTATTAAACGTGTAACTGTGGGCTCAAAATTAATAAAGAGTTTTATAATTTCTTCTTTTGTATTTTGACAAATGAAAATAATAATAGTATTGCACGATTCAATAATTAACGTCGCAAATATAATATTGTCCGAACCAACAAAGGCGGAAGATTTAGCCGTACACATTTTCCATCTGCGGAAAAGGCTTTATGCTAAAGAGATATTAATTAGTAAAAGAAATTAAATTCGACGCCCAGTAACGAAAAAGGGCGCAACGCTGTAGGAGTGGTAAACCTTTCGGTAAAAGGTTTGGGCTTAAATAAATATCTACAAGAACAATACTCCAAAAAGTGGCCGTTTTTTTTATTTCAACACATAAATTAAAGTATGTAACAATTAATTAAACTTACGTTTGCGTCTTGAACATCATCTTCAGTAGAAAGTAGAAGCTGATAAGAAATAAGATATCAGTAAAAACTTGCTTTTTGAGTGAATATTGACTTACGCTAGGTCACTGTGAACACGATTGGAACACGGTTTAAAGCAAAAAATATTAATCAAACTGATCACGGCGTGCGTTTTGTCATGTGGACACTCTATAGCGGCGGAGACCATTTGATAGTTTCGTGCCCTACCGAGTCGCTCTGCATTCGGTTTGATTTCTTCCACGTAAGACGTGCAGTAAGTATTTACATTCCATTGCAGTTTGTGTAGTTTGATTTTAATCATATATTCAAATACTTATTGATTCTTTGTCTGCTTCCAATGTGGATCATATGGTCTCTTTATAGAGATATCTCATCAAAGGTTTTTCTGTGAGAACTGTTTTTTACTCACTCACGTAAGCTCTCGTTTTTCTCAAAGAGAGTACAGATAGAAAAGAAAGGATTAGAACAAGAATAGTGGTAAGCTTATCGCTGTCTTTGCGTCCCTTTATTTCAGGATTGAAATGAAATTTTTGACGTCACAAACATCCATGCTTTCGAACAGAAGTCGATAAATACTGTTCGTACTGAGATTTGAGTCTTTGAGATCCGTTACAAAAACCAACGACGTTTACCATTGCTCTACGTCCCTAACGTTCATATAACTAATAATTATTAAACCACTGTTTTAATAAATAATGTGATTAGATATCTTACAATATTCTCATTAAATCTAAATGATTTAATTTAACCATTTAAATGATTTGTCAACATTCACTTGACAATGCTCGCCATGACAAAAATCGGTCCTGATCTTGGTAAATACAAGTGTAAATTAAGTACAAAGGAATATTGTGTTTTTACTTAAAAGGCTATTAAAATGTAAATTAGCGAATTAATAATAGGTCGGATAAAACCCTAGATTTATTTTAAACATTCCTATGTTATTATCTGGTCATTAATATTTTCGAAAAATCCCCATAATTATAACAAACCCACTTAATCCATTGAAAATTGTATACATTCAATTTTCTCTAATTTACATTTTAATAGCTTTTTAAGTTAGTGATCTACTTATATTTTTGTTTATAAACGATACAAACTGTTAACTACGCGTCAGTTCAAGTACATCCGTGCACTTGGAATGCCTGAAGATGCCGAAAGGCGAAACCCGGGTCGTTAGCGACAAAACTCATGGAAAAGTACAAAATTCAAACAATTCAAATTTGACAATGCCTTTCAATTAAGAATTGATAGTGAACACCCTAAAAGTAATCTAGGTTTGCCGTTAATTTAACACCGTAAAAATGTATGTACTTGTGATAAAAAAACAAGCCAAAATTTGAAAAAAAAACAATGAATTTACATGATTAAATTCACACGTACTAAATAATCTTTAAATACTATGCAGTTTTATTATTCGAAGTTCGAATATTTGTTTTCAAAGAATATTCGAAATCCCTATCGATCAGTTAACTTCAGTTGTTCAATGGCTTGCTTACTTGTTTTGTTGTATCACTTTTAAATCAATGGCGAGTTGAAACGATGTATCATATACATCATACACGAAACATTGTTCACAGTTTTCCCGCTGGTAACCATAAAATTCTCGAATTCAATCATATTGAGTTATAAATTTCTGCTTTATCTGGCGCAACCTTGCGATCTCGTGATTTATTCTTTCCGTCCGACCTTTGGATAAATGATTTTGGTCACGTCGCGTGCATTTGAGCGCACATCAAACGTTTCGAAAATGTTAAATCTTTTTTTAACCAGAGAAATTCAAAAACATCCATTAAGCTTTCTAGTATAATGTATTTCAGCTAAAATGGCAACATTTTAATCTCAATCAGGCAAAAACATTAAATAAAATTACGGTTTATTTATAATCAATATTTTTAATCTAAAAAAATTGGAAATTATCTGAATTTTCAAAGTTAGTACGATTGAGAAGTCCAGTATCTCTTTTTTATATCAAATTTATGGAGTTTTAAGTAGTAGGGCGCGTCAGCGTAAAAGTTCTTTGAGTTTCCTTCATCATTAATGTTATAGCTTATTTATAATAGATTTCTTCCAAATAAATATCAATTCAATCAATATTTTTTGAACATCGAGTACATTTGAATTATTTGTTAATTCCGTACACTTCCATGATTTATTTTGTCGATAACGACCCGGGTTCCGCCTTTCGGCATCTTATTCGTCAGTTCAAGTGCATTCGTGCACTGGATAAAACCAGAACACGCCGAATGGCGAAACCCGGGTCGTTATCGCCAAAATAAATCATGGAAGTGTACAGAATAGAAATAATTCAAATGTGACATTAAATTTCCACTAAGCACTTTCAGTCGAAATTCTAAATTGTATCGAGTATATTCTTAAAAACCCGACGTCAAAACCAAACATCGACTGTTTGCAACAACAACAAAAACGATAGTTTAAAAAAGTTCGGAAAATGTGTGCTAGAATTCTAGCTATATTATGTTTAGTGGATTCTTTGTAAAATTATATATAATATTTACATATATTTCAGTTGTTGGCAATATGTCCAGACATTTTCTCAGTAGAGTCTGCAACATCAGCTGGAACACTTATATTCTAATTTAAAGAAATAAAGTTACATATATATTTTATTTTCATAATATCTTAGGAAACCTTCACTTATTAAACTCCATCCGTTTTATTACTGCTATTATACACCCATACCTCGCTTTACGGCCTAGATACGTTCCACGAAACTTGGCCGCAATGCGAAAAGCCGTGTAAGGAATCAATTATTCTAAAACAAATTCAATGGGATCGGTTCCAATTTTTTTAAATATGTAACATGGCTTATCATTCAAAATGCATTTTATCTTTTGGCGTGTTAATCTCGAGACATTTAAAGGTGCAGTAGATTGCAAATATGTTGAATGTCTTCTTTTTTTATCGCAAATATTTTGAATGGTAGATTTCGCAAGTCCAATTATTGCCTTGCAAATTTCAACAATTTTCTCTCCAGCTTCTATACGACGTAATACATCTAGTTTAGTTTCTAGCGGGACTGATTTTCGGCATCTCTTTTTATTGGTCTCCGAAGTCGATAATTTTTTCGATGAATGAAATTATAAAATAAGTAAAAAAAAATATATATATTTGTACATACATACATTTGTACTTACGTACCAAAAATGTCCCTAATTGTTTCCAATTTTTTTCAGTTAATGTGTAACAATCAGTAATAAATATGTATGTACATAAAACACTCACATCGACATCGAAAAAAAGTTTTTTTTGCCGTTATAGCGAAACATTTTTGTCCGAAAATCAAAAACGTGTCTTAATTGAAGAGGCCGTTATAGCGAAATGCCGTATAAAGGGCGGCCGTATATTTTAGGAATTACAAAGAAATTCATAACTAATACTATTCAATGACATCAATGTTGTACAAGACAATTAATAGTAACCATGTCAAAGAGTTAAGATGAAATATAAATAAAAGGGTGGGCAAGGTAAATATATATAAAAAAAACTTTAAGCTTGTGAACAATTATAAAAATGAATATTTAATAATTACACTTTTATAAACATTTTTTCGTTATTCTTATTTAGTAATTAAAACAATTTAACATCAAGTTTTAAATTACAGCACAATAGTAACGCACGTTAGATAGAAAAAGTCACCTTATCAAATGATGTAATTTATTTTACTATGATTGTTTAGTTATTAAATATAATATTCTTTTAACAGTAAAATGAAACACTTAATGCAACACAATAAATTAAATTCAATCCAACATTTCTTGTCGGATTGTGAACATTAACATGTAAAAAAGATATATTAGTAAAGAGATACACATCGATTCATTTTTACAGTTTGGCTTGACAAAGACCGATGGTATTCACTTTGCGTCAATGTTTAACTTGTCGTTTGTTGAGATCTTTTTTGCTTTATCAAGTTGTACACCAATCTTGCAACGGCTGCATCTTCTACGCCAACGCCTATAAAATAATATAAAAACAAAATATACTATTTATTATTTATTATTTAATGTTAAGGTATGATTTTCAATCAAGTCATTGTCTTCTAAATCCCAGTCACCGCTGTGAACCTGCCAGGTTCATAAAATCATTAAAAGAATTACAAATAAATAAAGAAATTGTTTATAAATATGCGTGTTTTGGATGAGTCTATAAGAGGTCAAGTGCAAATCATCTTACCGAAAGTTCATTTAATTCTAAGCCAAATAAAAATATGCAATCCACCAAAACACCAAATAAAGATGTAATTGTATTATACTTAAAAATCTAATAGAAAAGTTTTACCATTTTACTACTTGGCTCACTTCACCCTTTGAGGGTTCAATAATAATGATTCTACTGTCAGTCTTGTAGCCAAGCGTCAATGTTGTTGTGATAAAGGGCTTTAACCTTTTAACTGCCATAAGCGTTCTTAAGGCGTCTTTAGACGCTCCGCTTTAAAGTGGATTTTACTAACCTAAATCAATTATTTTAAACATACAAATATGTTGAACACAGCATTGGCGCACTCTTCATTTATTTGTTAAGTTTTTGCAATAAAATTCGCGGCGTAATAGGTACTGTCATACGTACACCTAGCGGCAGTTAAAATGTTAGCCCATACATCTTTGATTAATTTTCAAATAAAAATAATATAACATATCTCTTTCATATTTTGTAGCAATGACGGAACAGTAAAATTTCAATATGTATTATATAATACGACCATAATATGAAAGATGGGCACATAACACGTTCATGCACGGATTTTTGATTATATAACAATATAATCAAAAAATTCACTCCATCTGAAACTTTGTGTTTGCTCAACACAACAAAAATAAAATAACATTATGGTGATCTATTTGCGTCATATTAATTTAAAAAATCCGAGTGACACCGGATATTAACGCCGTAACGAAAATCTTTATTACTTCAAACAAGCAATTTACGAATTGAAATCGTAGACACGCGACACGTGATTTGCTACGAGAAATATAAGATTCAGTCGGTGATCTGCCCACCCCATACTTCATCCCCTTTCTCGCTAAATGTAATATACTTAATACCGTGCCGTAGTCTTTAGGGATTACGTTTTGACGTCGATTTCAAACCTCCGTTACAAATTATTATACAATACAACCGTCAAGATGTAACTTTATTCTAACTTGGAAAAGCAATTCAGAAATGAGTATTTTTATGACTTGGCACTCTTGGCAGTAGTTTTGTTGAATCGGGAACAATACAAATCATTTAAGTAAAAGAGTATGCATACAGATTTGCAATTTTATAGACTTGCAATCATTGGACTTACACCGTTTTGCTCTAGTTTAAAACTTTGAAATAGTTGACCACAAAGGATGTTTTCTTGATATCAAGATTGTTTTTTAATGTAAGTATATTTTTTATCTAAATAATAAATAACATTAATCTTAATACTTTCGATGGTTTCGGCGGTAACTTTGTGGAAGTTCATTTTAATAGAAAATTTAAATTAACTTTGATTAATCCACGTATTGTGTTACTAACTGTGACACGTGTTTCGCCTCTTTCAGAGGCATCTTCAGACTTACTATCGCAAAGTTTGCTTAAGTAATGAAATAGTATGATTAAATTTGTTTGCTCTGTTTCGATTTTATAATCCCCTCTTTGCTTCCCTTAAAAAGGAAAAATCCCAATCTGATTGACTAAAACTCATTAGTATCATTATCTGTTTGTTTTATTTCGATTCTACACCCCCCTCCTTGCTCCTCTTAAAAGGAAAAAAACCCAAACCTCCATTTTGTAATTTTATAATTTAAAATGTTAGAATCAATCTTGCTTCATTACTTAAGCAAACTTTGCGATAGTAAGTCTGAAGATGCCTCTGAAAGAGGCGAAACACGTGTCACAGTTAGTAACACAATACGTGGAATAATCAAAGTTAATTTAAATTTTCTAACATAAATCTTCGTTGGTTATTTAATCAATCATATTTTTACGTTCGACCTTTATCTCCGATTTCATGAATGGAGTAATAAAACATACGTACAACTTTATTATCATTTTTTTTAATCAAATCATATTTTTACTACGTTCATATTTTTCATACATCAAAAAGAACCCGATCGTGCCGCTCTGCTAAAATATTCCAACCCTGATAACACATCTACTCATTTTCCAGTTGCGCCTTTGATAAAATTTAATTTAGAAATGTAAATCACGTGTGTGCGACTTATGAGTATTGGTGGGCGTTTCTAATCCACTTCAGAGGGTGTTTCTGGAATATCTGAACGTGCCAGCGTATTACTCCCAACCCATTGAAAACTCCCCCAGCGTCAGGTTCTTTAATACATGGCAATACTACCTAATCATACAATAACACTGACATAATGTTTCGATCAATACAAAGTATGCTAAAGAGAAATTCAGCAAATACGTAGTAAAATAAAAACTATATTTCACTAGTGCTATAGATCAGTTACTTTAAACGATTCTGTATATATGAATTACCTTATGTTCTCTGTCGCTTCATTTATTACTTAAAAGAGACACTCTGACTATGTACAGTGAAACCCCTAATTACACTACCCCGAATTACACGCTGGCTTGAAATATTCGCCCCAAATCCCCAATTACACGGTCGCATTCCATTGTAGTTACTAAGAGACGGTCGCTTGTGCCGCACATACAGTATATTTGTGTATTCAACACGTTATCAGGCTATCATACGTAGCTGGGCGTCTGTCTGTGTGCGAGATATTTATTACTACGAAAACTAAATATTTCGTCCATATTTTTTTTTGCAAAACTATGGGAAATCTTAGTTTTGGATTTTCCGCGGAAAAAAACCAAATCCCTAATTTTGTGTAAGATTCACACCCACAATTACACTATCCCCAATTACACGGTCACGACTATAGTGTAAATAGGGGTTTTACTGTACTATGATAATAAGAGGAGTGTTATTAATAAGTGTCCAACTGATTTACAAACTTTCACTCCATTGATGGTAAATCATTTTTAAAACAAAACATGATTAATATAGTGATTTATTTCTACACATTCAATCCAAATAGAACATTTAATCAAATTAAATTAAAGGAAAGAAAGATACTGAAGTTTCTATAAAAGTTATATCAGTCTATGACAAACCTATCGGTATGAAAGAAAAAGTTTCCCACATTATACAAATTGAGGAGCAAACATTCAAAAAGTGTTTTGTCACACAAATACAAAGCTTGGAAAATGATGATTTAAGTGTTGCAAAAGTGACGGTTTGTATGAATGTGTCAACTTTATGATTTCATTTTAATATGAAAAAAAACCTTTTTGAGCACTAATTTTGATTTCCATTCATAGGTTTTATTATGGGCTATCAGAATTGATATAAAACGTCATTTTTCAAAATTTGTGACAAAACACTTTTTGAATGTTTGCTCCTCAATTATATACTGTATATTTTTATTTCTCTTAGGAGTCCTCTTCCGGTTCAATTTTATAAACGCTTCAAACAACATATCGACTGTGGAAAAGAAAAAGGACGTAACCCACACATATCAAATTTTACAGGAGGCGCTAAAAACGTGTTTTGATGATTTTGTGACATATGCAAATTACGAATTAAACACAACCTTGAAGTGCACGGAGACTTCTAAGCTGGTGTTTAATTGACATAATCTAATATTAATTCAAGAATTTCTCTAGGAAAAACCTTTATTTCGGTCTTTTTTTTAGTTTTAATTTTTTACAAGGTCATATTTTTCAAACTTAAAAGCTAAATTTAGATACTAATTCGACACTTTCAGCTTGCATCCTTTTGATAGAATGTGTGTCAAGTTGTATACATTGTGATTATCGAAAAAACCTGTTTTGAACAATTGAGGGTTACGTCCTTTTTCCTTTCCACAGTCGAATTATTATAATTAAAGAGCTAACATTCAAAAAGTTATTTGTGACCAATTTTTAAAAATGCCGTTTAATATCTGTTCTGATAGTCCATAATAAAATCTATGAATGAAAATCACAATTAGTCTTCAATAAAGGTTTTTTTTTTCTATAAAAATTCAATCATAAAGTTGACACATTTAAGAAAACCGTGATTTTTACAACACTCAAATCATCATTTCCAAAGCTCTGTATTTGTGTGACAAATCACTTTTTGAATGTTTGCTCCACAATTATGTACAAATCAAAAACACACATTCAATATAAATGGTAGTCGAAGTGGATAAAAGATTACCCTCAACAGTAAGAAATATTCTAAGAATCTTTAAATGTTCTTACTTGACTGTTTTATCCACTTTTTTCCATTTTTTATATTACAATTCAACGCAAGCAAGGATTCTTTTTTTTTACGAATTCTGCCTTTCGCCGAAATTGTATGTAGAATGACAATGTATGAAAGCATTGAAACAAATACATACCCAGAGACTGGAAAATTGAAATCTTGCCATGCTGCGGCGGGTCGAGTGTCCCCAGGGCTATCTGTCCAATTGCACCGATGATTTTTTTAGTGGGCAACTCTTTTTCGGCAATCTCGTTGCTCTCGACGTAAACAGAACCTCGCTTGTACACTTCTTCGGATATCTCTTGACCGACGCCCACTCCGATGGCTGAAAAAAATATTAAAATTATTCGTATCATTGTTTTTATTATTATTTTAATGGAATCAATAAAATTTAATTTGTGAAATGTCTCTTTGAATATGTAATTGCTTTTATGTGTGTTTTTATTTGTGTTATTTCATCTTTATAGGCAGAAAAATACACCGCATACTAGGGCTTCCAATCCCGGGATCCCGTTAAATTTTTCAATCTCGTAATCCCGGGATTCTCTAAATACTAATATCGAAATTTTAGAATTCACTACAAAATGTCAAAAACGGTTTACGGTCAAAATTTTCAAAAGTATCTACCTGTGTATTTTTAATTGTTGGATACAATATTTTACTATCTCCCGTATTTCATAACGTAATTTTAATGAAAATTTAGTAACAATACATTTTATTTCAATTCGGGATCAGCAGCATCCTACCGATGAAGCGTTTGCCACTAAATTGATGATTGTTTTTAATATAAAATTATTTAAATAAATCCCTATACAAGTTTATAATAAAAACAACAAATTCTTTATATACTCAAGAACAAAACATTTTAATATCAAAAAAATATCATAGCTTCTTAAAAATTGGACATTGGATTGAATAAAAAAAAAAAAAATTGTCGACGTCTGTGGTCTACTAGTATGAACTTGAGCATATCGATAAGGTGGGACTGCGATCAGGTCCCGGCAGGTTTAACATCAAAAACATATATTTTTAAATGATAATTAAGATCTAATGTGTTCTGCATTTTTTTAAATATCCGCCATCTTTGCATTTAGATGTAATGCCTTATAAATAATTTGATAAATAAAAATTAAATATACGATAAATGATCAGTTCCGGGATTAAACAATAAATATCTTGAAATTCCGGCATCAAAAAAGGGCTCCGGAATTGGACGCCCTACCGTATACCACACATAAAGAATTTTTTCTTGTTCAAGCACGCTTAACGTTGTAGAGCTACGTTATACTCCCTCTTAAAAGGGTGTGAAGACTGTGAAATACAACCACAAGTGTACTGTCGTAAAATTTTCACATAATGTTCGTAACGTCGACCCATATTTTCTAATACCCAACTTAAGCCGGAATATGTTCATACATTTACGCATCTGTATATTATTTAAAACACTTTAAAGCAGTGCGTTTTTCCATATAACTCGGTGGAACAGCGTTTCGACACCTATTTTCTCGGCATTTTTAATGCATGAAAACTTTTGATTTTTTAAGCTGAAAAAATGCCGCCTGTGTGGCTGAGTGGTCAACGTCGTTGACTACCGCTACAGAGGGCATGGGTTCGAATCCCAGTACGGACAGTTTTATAAATTGATTTTTCAATCGGCTTATGAATTTCTGTTCAAAGGCATGGATGTATGTGCTGTCTTGAATTCCCCCCTCCCACCCATCTTATCTTATGAACGAGGCGTATCGAGAGCGATTAGCTTACCACTAGTCCTGCCCTAGTCCTTTCCTTCTGTTCCTACTCTCTTTGGAAAAAGAGAGGTTGAGCAACTGAGTAACAGTTTTCGTAGAAACACTTCTGTTGAGATAAACTCCATTAGGAGTCAATATGCTCCATATTGGGAGCGGACATGGTAAAAAAAAAGCTGAAAAAAATGAATGATTATATCACTTTTAGGGTGTTCACTGTCAATACTTGGTGGAAAGGCATTATATTAATTTCCCAAATTTTAATTATGTTTGTAATAACTTTCAATCGCATTCTGAATTTATTAATCTGGGATGACTTTTTAATTATATGTTAGATGTGTTGAACATTTGAATTTTGTGTTATTTTAGAATCACTTAAATGTAATTGGCAATTTCTTTTCAATGCCAATTGTTGTGTATAACTTTTCAATTTTGTATAAATAGCATTGTTAAATTATATTTCTTATCAGTTGACAATGCTCGCAATGAGCGAAACCGGTCCTGACATATTAAATAAAGTGGAATGAAGTACAAAGGACTATTGTGTTTTTATTAATGAATGATTATATCTCGCAAAAAAATTATATCATAAAAAAAATCGATCTGCGTATAAAATATAAAAAAAGTTTGAAAGTGAAATAAATCTTCAAGAACTAAATGGGTTATATTTTTTATTGTATAAACGCATGCATTAACATTACGAGTCATTTAAGTAAGAATGATTAGTTTACCATTAGTTCTGTTCAAGCCATATCCTTCTATCCTTACTATCTTCGAACAAAAGATAGTTTAATCGACGGAGTAACAAGCAGTTATTGTAAAAAAAAACTACTGGAATATCTCCATTAGGAAATTCCATTGGGAACGGACATGGAGCTATTTTTTTTTTTAAATATTGACAAGAAGAGTTCTTACGTCTTTTCTTTATTATTTTTTTTAAGCACTATTTTAAAGCTACTATCACCTACTTGCAGATGTGTTTCAACACATTGAGCTGTTTTTCAGACACATACTCTACTGTGGGGCTATTCATTTACTCAATAATTCAGACAATTCAGAGTGCCAGGGCTAGGAAGATTTGTGTAATGGTGGTTGCTGATTTCAACAATAAGTCAGCGTTATCTACTTCGCCCCGGCAATTTAGCATTTGATTGTAATTTACAGTGCCAACCCTTTCTACCCTCACAGTGATGGAAATATATATAGTAATAATGGTAGAGAAGCAACAGATACAAAGGGACCAATTAAGATAGGATATATAGTACACCTATTTAGGTCTAATGGAATTGTTAAAAACACATTTAATACTTTTATTAAACGGGATTTCATTACATATTAAATTAATATTGAAGGTAGCAATTACAGAAATGTAAATCACCCTATAGAACCGATTTACACGTCTTCCGGTATGTATAATTGGCTTATAATAAATTGACAAATACATTAATTTTAGTCCTCGGTTAAAATCGTGTTTTACGTAAATATCAACATCAGCCAATAGCTTAGTTGGTCAAGTGGTTAAATTCGTTGTCTACAGTTTAGACAGTTTTATAAATTGTTTTTTTTTCAATCGCTTTACACTAAGTCTTACTGTACGTTTTATGTGGACAAAATCAGAGTGAATAGATAGCAAATCGGTGCGGCACGAAAATATCAAATAGTCTCCTCTAGGACTTTTGAAAAATCCGGTCAAGATCAATGTAAACATTGGTCTGAATACCGGTTTTCGAGTTTAACAAAAAATGGATAATTCATTTCAAATAGGGAGAAAACTTCATTTTTTATGTTGTTTATTTATATGCATAATAATACACAGCAAGAACTTTTTTGGTGTTACTCCTCAGAAAATATGATTTAAGAAAACGCAAAGCGTTCGACTGACCGTTTTGTAACAAAATTTCCTGATATCGAAAATATCCTTTTGCTGGGTAATGATGTGTGGCATATGGTCTTTAAGCTATCAAATAAAAGATCCAAATTTTCCGTCCTTTTGTTTATAGACTCGTTTATGGAAAATTCGGCACAACCGGTTAAGAAATTGAAAAATCGGTTTACGAATGTCACAAATTTAGTCAAAAAACTGGTTTTTTGAAAACCGACAAGCCCTAGTCTTCACTCTCCGCCGCTATAGAGTGTCCTACGAGACAAAATACACGCTGCGATCAATTTGTTTGATATTTTGATTCGATATAATTTTATACGCTGTCATTAAAATCTACAAAGTAAAGGTAAATTCAATTAACTAATTAATGCTAATAAATTTTAATTGAAACTGTATTATAAGACTTTTTCTATGCTGCCCGCTCCTTCTGATTGAGCATCTTTTCAGAAGTCAATCACCCAAGCTCTTCTTTCAAAAGACATCGTTAAAAAAATAACTGGAAGCTTGTAGAAGTTATTGCTCTTTCTTTAACCCGTTTATTTTGAAGATGAGAGGGATGAAAAAATCACAGCTGACTACGCCATGAAATACAAATATATACATCAATAGAAATCGTTCACTAGTCCACAATATAAACAAAAATGTTTTAGAATATTTTATATTCCATTGTCGTTTTAGTAAAAGTTCCATTCTTCATAGAAGTGTTACTTAAGTTAACAGTTCTCAACTATTTGCCTTATCAGAGTGGAGAACTGTTTGATCGTAGTATAACGTTTATCTAGCTATTGAACATAAGATCTTCGCCGGTAAATAAAAGTTAAGTCCTGAATGCTGCTTTTGAATAAATCGATGATATATAATATACATATTAAATGCCATTATACAATTTAACATCATATTGTTTGTCACTTTTAACGTTTCTACAGGCGGTTGTTGGTGGAATGGCATTATATTAAAAAATCAGATTATAAATAAATGAAGCTACATTTTGAAAATCTATCGTCGAATGCTTTGATTAGTTGTGTAACTTCATTAGCAAATTTTTAATAGTTTTTTTCTGTAACTAATAAATTTATTTAATAATTTAAAATTGATTATATTCTTTGTCAGCACGCATAATAACTTCATAAGTTAATTAAATGTATAGAAATGTATGAAGTTTAGAAGAAATGTAAAAATCTCGAAAGGGCCACACGAAACCTTCAATATACCTGACTTAATAGCTACTAGATATCTTATTTTTGTCTCCAAAACGTCATTATTCCAAAGAAAATTACAGCAAAACTAAAATCAAACGTATAAAATAAGTTCAAAACATATCACAGCTGTACGTAG
This sequence comes from Himalopsyche tibetana, assembly GCA_030503985.1. NCBI lineage: Eukaryota > Metazoa > Arthropoda > Insecta > Trichoptera > Rhyacophilidae > Himalopsyche > Himalopsyche tibetana. The sequence continues at coordinate 16,927,571 of JAPJYX010000022.1, forward strand.
TCAGAAGATCCAATCAAAGCATTGAATAATGTATTCAATCAGCGCTGCCCGAGAGATTGAAGACTTACAACAAATCAACAAAGTGCCGAAAGCTCGAAACGCACGACAGGCTTTGTAAAATTGAAAGTTGGGATTTATGACGTCAATTTATAGTGTCGCTGATAAAATATTAAATAAAATATTGAACGAACGTGTCCACGAAATGGTTTTTAGCTGTCTAACTAAGATGAGGAGCAAACATTCAAAAAGTGTTTTGTCACAAATTTTGAAAAATGGCGTTTTATATCAATTCTGATAGCCCATAATAAAACCTATGAATGGAAATCAAAATTAGTGTTCAAAAAGGTTTTTTTTCATATTAAAATGAAATCATAAAGTTGACACATTCATACAAACCGTCACTTTTGCAACACTTAAATAATCATTTTCCAAGCTTTGTATTTGTGTGACAAAACACTTTTTGAATGTTTGCTCCTCAGATATGCTAGATTTAAACATCACAAACGTCTACAATCTACAGCAGGGTTTCTCAAATTTTGTAATGGTACACTTTTTTTATGTCGGGTAATTCTTAATAGTAAAAAATATTGAAAAAAATATATGTCATTAAATCACTTATTATTTGTTGATTAATTATTTTTAAAACATGTTAAATAAAAATATGAGTAAACAAAGCTATTAGTTATCGAAAATATCTGCCAGTGACTAGATATTAGACGTTTTAAACATTTACCATCACTCAATTTTTTATATGAATTATAAGATGTTTAAATGCGCTGCAGCGTCTATTATCATTCCAAATTTTCGTGAAACACTTATTGAGTTCCCAAAGAACACCAGTGTTCTGCGGAACATAGTTTGGGAAACCCTGCGTCTACAGCATTGAATCTACGTCGAAACTGGGGTCCCGGTATACATAGTGTTTTTTCAGTACTTCGATACCGGTTTCAAAAATTATGTTTAAAATTATCCAAAATCAATTTTAACTGTATAGTATTGTTCGCGATGAATTGAAATACTTTGAATCTGCCAAAGTTGTAGCAATATTAACAGGTTTCATGATTGTTGAGACTTTTGAAAATCTATTACTATTTTCATAGTTGTCGGGTCCAATGGCGCAGCGGTCAACCTTGTGGGCTTCACGGGTTCGAGTTCCAGTACGGGCAGCATTTTTTCGATCGATTCACCGATTTCTTTCATGGGTGTTTGTGATGTTTGCTGCGCTATAGGACCCGACAAACATAATATAAAATAAAGAAATAATTTAAATTAATTCAACCAACTTCCGTGATAAAAAAAAATATGCGAGTGCAAAATATGTTGATTGCAACATCAAAAACACTTGCCATCCACTGAAAAGTTGGGTAAATATCAATCGAATAACACTGAGTTGAGCGTTCATATAATTCGAATATAATATATAATACCTTTTCGAATAAATCCACAAAATCCACGAGCGTATTTTCGTATGCGGGGAAAGTTATATTTTCGACGAATAATAAAGCTATAAATCCATATTGCGGATCATTTAAACTTTACTGCACACATAAAACGAAAGCGGTGATGCGGTCGTAGATATCGAGATCAACATATACGCCGCCAAATCTCGAGACACATTTAAATAATGATTCAAGTGAAATCGATGAAAAACTTTTGCGAACAAATTGCATTCAGACAAAGAAAATGCAATATTTTATAGGTACTATCGATATTAATAAAGTTATATATGTACGCTAAAAAAGAAAATTATATTGATGCCTTAGTTCCATAGAACGTTAAGTCAAAAAATTTATGTTTTGACTTGTATATTAGCCATTATATTCGGTTACCTTACCTTCTATAGCTAAAGGTACAATTTAAATAAATCACTAGATTTAGCTCTGCAGGTAGACTGTTTGCATATCGACTGTCGAAAGGACACAGTTTTTTTAGATAATCACAATGTATTAAGCTTGATACACGTTCTATCCAAAGGATGTAAGCTGCAAATCCCGAATTAGTATCTAAATTGAAAAAAGATGAGCTTGTGAAAATTGAAATCAAAAAAAAGACTGAAAAAAAGGTTTTTCCTAGACAATTTCTTTAATTAATATTAGATTATGTCAATTTAACACTAGTTTAGAAGTCTCCGTGCACTTCCAGGTTGCATATATTTCATAATTTGCATATGGCCCAAAATCATCAAAACACGTTTTTTGTGCCTCCTGTAAAATTTGTTATGTGTGGGTTACGTCAATTTTCCTTTCCACAGTCGATATGGAAATAAAGACATATCAGCAATCTTCTCTTAGATCCATATAAATACAACTCTAAATATTATTTTATGATGTTCTCAACGTTCCAATGAATTTGATTTGAATTGAGATAAATGATTCCGTCAAAAAATGAGAAAAATAATAACTATCAAAATTAACAAATGTGTCAAAATTTTAGTCAGCCATATCGACTGTCTGATCTTTTTTCTTTGTTTTAACTTTTTATAAGGTCATCTTTTTCAAACATAAAAGCTAAATTTAGATACCAATTCGGCATTTTCAGCTTCCATCCTTTTGATAGAACGTGTGTCAAGTTGTATACATTGTGATTATCGAAAAAAACTGTTTTAGAAAAACTGAGGGTTACGTCCTTTTTCCTTTCTACAGTCGATATCATCTCAAAACTACCAATTTATAGTTGTGGCAGTATATAATTATTAACTAAGGCGCAATCGGTATTATTCCTGCGGCCTTTGGGGTCCCCAAATTCGACATTTTGATCAAATCCTAATTGATCTTCATTCATACTTGTTTTCGTTTGCAACGCTCTCTAACGAATATTTATTTATTTTTTTCTAATGTAGTTTTATGCTCAAAATTTTACTAAAAAGTAATAACATTGACAATAGCTTACCAAGAGTAATTCATTTTTAATAAAAAGTAATTTTATTCAAAAAATAAAACACTCAACTTTTTTCCTGATCGTTGCAGCTAGGGCATCCAATCACAGACACTTTTTGTGTTTCCGAGATTTCGGGATAGACTATTTTTCCAATCCCAGGATCCCGGGATTAAACATTAAACGTTAAATCGCGTATAAATTCGAAATTCGGGTTTGAGCAATTTTTGCTCGTCGATTTAAAAAAAAACCAGGAATTTACGGATTTCTTTAAACGAAACGACGTGAGACCTTTTTCCTCCAAGATTTGCAATTACAAAGAGTCACCAAAATAAACCAAAACTTGGGACCTTTTTTTACCCCTCGCACAAATTTCTCTAATTTGAGATTGTAACAATTTTAATCCTGAAATCCCGGGATTAGTATTGTGACGATTCCGGGATTACGGAATTACAAAATTGTACGGGATTCCGGGATTGGAGGCCATAGTTGCAACCTTAAGTTTTAAATGATTTAGTATAAATAGCCTTGTTTAAATGTATATCAGTTGATAATGCCCGCGATAAGTGAAACCGGTCCTGATCGCATTACATTAAAGTGAAATTCATACGAAAAATTGTATTATTTTTTTCATATAACACAATGCCTTCCCACCAGGTTTTGAGAGTGAACACATTAAAAGTAAAAAGTAATTGCATATTAAAATGATTCTTCTCAAAGTTACCGTCGAAAAACAAACCATTTTGCTAAATACATAGTTGCAAGTAGAAACTGCTTCAAAGTAGATACACTCACTATGTACTGATTTTTTTATTTTCTAAATTATTTGCTGAAAATTGACCGCCATTTTAAACAAAAGAGTAACGTTAAAGTTGCGCTTTTGTTCATTTCTTTATTATGATTATTCATTCTGATTTACGATTCATGAAAGTTGGAAATATTTCATTCGGAATACTTTGGATGTTGCAGAATTTTACTGACTTCAGAGAATTATTGGAATCGTTAAATATTCATAGAGTTCCCCTAATATTCATAAAAGTTCACCCTTATATTCATAAAAAACTTTTCAAAGATGAAAGGGTTTTATGAAAAATTGTCAAAAAATACGAGTTGTCTTCTTTGTAATAATAAAAATTGATCACTTTTTTGAAATGCTCTTAAAAAAACATTACTATTAAATTTGAACTTTTAATATGAACACACGGCTTAACTCGATGACTGCCACACACAAGATATCTCGTAAAATTTTTCGTGCTCAACACGCCAGTTACGAGTTAACTCGTCAATAACTAATTGAATTAATTATTGCAAATTATAACCGGCGTGCTAAGTAATTACGTACTTTTTTCTACGGCAGCTATAAGGTTAAAAAAAACTCCTCTCATTCGTTTTTAAAAACCATTTTGTAGATTTCTCTTTTATCTCGATGACTGCCACAGACGAGATATCTCGTATTTTTTTTCGTGCTCAACACGCCAGAAACGAGTTATCTAATTAAATTAATAGTTGAAAATTATATCCGGCGTGCTAGGTAATTACTATTAATTATCTACGGCTGCTAAAAGGTTAAAATGGAGTCTCATAAAGTTACACAATTTTCTCTAAATTATTTACTGATTTGATTATAACTGCTTAACATTTCACCTACGGTGCTAAAAAAATCACTTACTTACTTCCGACATGTTACTGGCCCTTAAAGGACCGAGTGAAAAAATATTTTTTATTGGACGGTAAAACTCAGGACGTATATTTTTGATAGATAATCTGCATTTGTCAGTTTCAGAGATAACACCACAAAATACATTCATTGAGTGATAAATTTTAATTAAATTTTATATTATATCAAAATGTTTTCTCTTGTTCAATGTGACAGACGACAGTGATACCGAATATGCTTCGTAGACAAATTCTGTCACGTTTTCATTCTGAAAAAAGGTCCACTGAATCATATAAAATTGTTGAGATAAGCCCTCGTTTAATGTATTCACAAAAGTAATTGCGGAATGCTTGCTTGTACAAAGCGCACGAATAAAATTATAATCCGCAGAAAAATTTCGCCGAGAATTTTTTCAGGAATGCCCAAATTTTTGCCTAAGCCTTTCCCCCTACGCGACCGCAAAAGGTTGAAAGAAATTTCGGTTACAAATGAAAATATTTCCATAGACTGTTTGAACAATTTATTTCTGTTAAATATTCATATTTTAGCCGAGCAGTAGCGCTCAAAGGCAATGGTAGGGAGATTGCGTCTAGGGCCTTAATCCAGGGATACCTGTTGTCTCGAGATCATCTTAATACCAATCTCGAGATTTCGAGATTTACTACTTGTGAAAAAATTAAATTAAAAATTTCAAAACTTCCCGCTTCACTTCTACTATAGTGTACTTTGAATTTCTTGTGTACAAATTTTCGTGTAACACCTACACTAAATAAATGAGAAATATGACATTTCATATTTCGTAAAAGGAACAGAAAAAAATAATATTTTTTTACAAAATTCAGTTGCAATCGTTTATTTTTTAGGGCGGGATCAAAGAAACCTTTGGCATTCAATTGAAAAATTATTTTTTTGTTGAATAATTAAAACTTCCATATGTATCAATTTTAGGGTGTTCACTGTCAATACTTAGTAGAAAGGCATTATATTAATAAAAACACAATATTCCTTTGTACAAATTTGAATTTTGTACTTTTCCATGAGTTTTGTCGCTAACGACCCGGGTTTCGCCTTTCGGCATCTTCAGGCAGTCCAAGTGCACGGATGTACTTGAACTGACGCGTAGTAAACAGTTTGTATCGTTTATATACAAAAATATAAGTATATCACTAAGCTAAAAGCTATTAAAATGTAAATTAGCGAAAATTGAATGTATACAAGTTTCAATGAATTAAGTGTGTTTGTTATAATTATGGGAATTTTTTGAAAATATTAATGACCAGATAATAACATAGGAATATTTAAAATAAATCTAGGGTTTTATCCGACCTATTATTAATGAGTTGATTGATTTTAAACATTTGAATTAATATTTAATGATAATAAGTGCTTGAATTATTAATAGATGACAATTATTTAAAAGGGGTACAACAATGGCGAATTTGGTAAATAAAGGTGCTCGTTTAAAATTGGCAAACTGTTAAGCTGAGCTCGATTAATCGGAAAGGCATTATATTAATAAAAACACAATATTCCTTTGTACTTCATTCCACTTTATTAATTAGGTCAGAACCAGTTTCACTAATCAGTCCGGTCCGAAACCGGTCCTAAACTAATTAATAAAGTAGGATGAAGTGCAAATGAATATTGTGTTTTTATTAATGTAATTCCATATACATAAAATAAACTTTTGATTCTTAGTAAATTTAAAAAATACGATTTAATGCCAGATTTTTTTTCACAATTGCATTCAATGATGTACACAAATTGAATATTAAAAAATCTGTGCCCTTGGCTGTTAGCTGTAATGCCTGATTTTTTTATTATTTAAATTGCGGATATATAAAAAATGAAAAGATGAGACTATGTTGAATCTCAAATTCCAGGATCACGAAAAGAGTCCAAATTTGGATACTTTAACTTCATCCCTCTTCCTTCTCTTCATCCTTCATCACTCATTGTTTATCGTTTGCATTAATTTACATTAATATGCCTACATACGTTTCCACGTGCATCAAATTTAATTTTCTTTAATCTTGCCAAATAATATAACAGTTAAATGGATGCTGTTTTCAAACATGAAACAAGGTTCCCCTCAAGGCTTTTTTTTATCATGAGCGGCGTGTGGTCAATGATTTTTCAAAGGTTTTTCTTTCCATAATATTAAATTTTTGTTTTTAAAAAAGTAGACAATATTATTACTTCCTAACCTATTCATTTTTTGTTCATGTCCGGTCACCCAATGATGCATCACAATGGCGTCCTAATAGAGGTATCTCAACAGAAGTTTTTCTACAAGAACTGTTTGTTACTCAGTAGCTCAACCTCTCTTTTCCAACGAGAATAGTAGAGATAGAAGGATAATGGTAGGACAGAGATAGTGGTTAACTAATCGCTGTCGCCACGACCAGTTATTGAAGGAACTTTTAGACATTACAAACACCCATGCTCGAACCCGAACTCGCTAACCACTGCGCCATTGGACCCGACAACTATTAATTAGTTATTCAGACCTCAAAACGTATTTAATGTCAATTGTCTTACTGTTTGCATCGATGTAGCGATATCAATTTGGCTTTGTATGATATTTAAGTGCATGTAACACTATACTATAATACTGTAACGTCTTATGAATTTCGATGGAAAACCATTTTCATTCTGCTGACATTTCGCCATTCGCCAACGAACAAAATTGTCAATACATTGTCAGATTATTGCCGCTGCAAATGCGATGATACATGAAAGCTTTTACTAGCAAGACAGATAAAAATAATGGAATATAATATCTCTTTCTGCTTAAAACTAGTGATGTCCCTTTACGTATTTCTACTGTACCTAGCTCCCGAAACCATTACTTATCAACAACGAATATTTAAACCGAAATTTGAATTAATAAATAAGACAGTTAAACAGGCGAGCGGGCGAAATTAATAAAGATAATTAATCGGTGAGGATTAAAAAAAACACTCTATTCCGTATTGGATCTGTAGCCTAGTGGTAAACATTGTTTGCTTCCATAACGGATCTCGTGAACTTAAATTTAAAAACGAACTTCTGTTGGAAGGCGTGGATAAGATATCTAAAAATTAACGAGGCGTAGCGAGTTTGTCCCGGTTTCGAGTCCCTTGTCCCGGCGTCCTTTAGAGACATTTCAGGACAGCTTAAAATCCCGGTTTTAGTTAAACTATCATTATTCAGCTGTACAGAGTCTTCGCAGTAACTTAATTGCAAAAAAATAACGAAATATTCAAAAGAACGTGTAATATCATATTTTCAAAGCCAGCCTGAATACAAAAAAACGAAAGTGTAACTCTCGCGGCTAGGAGACTATAAAAATACTTATCTGCCGATGGGATCGTTTAAGGACCCCTGTGGTATATTTACCCTCATACATTTTTTTAATAAAAATTCGTGGTTTTTTAATAAATAATCATATTTTAAGTTGCGCATAAAAAAGACATCATCCCAGCACACATATCAAATTGCAACTGACGAGTTTAGCCCAGCTATCTTACGAACGATCGCTTATCGCCTTATCGCGTTATCGCGTATTTATATAAACTACAAAAGGTCCAAAAAACTATGATATAAGAATACCTTAATTATAAACATTGTATCACCCATATTAAAATAGATATTAAGGAAAATTTGGGTATTGGGGTCGCATTTCTTGACTTAGAATCGGAAAAGTTAATCTAAGTAAAATATTTAAAAACTATATTCATGCAAAAAAAAACAATTTCGGATGGTATATATCAATTATTCTCAAACTGGGGCGCGTAGGTTTTTAGATTTTAGGTGGTCGTGGCATAAAAAGTTTGAGAAGCACTGTCGAATAAAGTACCTATAAGATGTTGTACAAACTGTTTCTCTTCCGATCACCGAAATGAATGGCATGGGGCCTGTGAGTAAGTTTCAACAATGTCCCGGTTTTGATGTCAATAAATCTGGCAGTTCTAAGCAAGAGCGATAAGCTAACTCTATCTTTTCCGCCCTTATCTCTTCGAGAGAGAAAGGGATTTTAAGCATGTGAGTAACAGGCAGTTCTTTACAGCAGTTCAATCGGCTTCGTTAATGCGATCAGAAGCGAACAAATAACTGCCTCGCGTAAGTCCGCAATTTAATTCGCTTAGCTATTATTAATTTCGCATTGAATTATCATTGCTCTAGTATTCTCTAAAGCCTAGGAGTCTATTCACACCATAAAATATGATGATATGTTAAGGCAAACGGAATAGTTAATCGCGTTGGACATTATATGCAGCCATGCAGTGTCGTGACGTTCTGCAGAGCGTTTCGCCCGCACGATAAGGGCAATAAAACCGTCGAGAGGGAAAAAGCCCAGAGGGTCGCGTGGACTTCAGTATCTGAGGCGGAAAATGTAAATAAACGAAAAGAGAAAACGCGCACTTTCGTGGAATGACAAATTGCCTCGGGAAAATGGATGGCAATTTATTCATATCTTCGGAATGAGTATTTTCTTTGTCACGTCAGTCGGAAAGGGGTTGCGATTTGTATCATTTGCAACACAAACAATCCCTTTGATACTTTACACATATATATATATATATATACAGAATAATAAATTCTAACTATCGATTTTTTGACGAGAAGTCATTTAAAAATATCTTAAAAAGTATTTTTTTTTTCGATTTGCTGTTACTCACATTCTTTACATTCCACCAGTTTTGCAACTATAAAATACTATGCAACACAAATCTCACGTTGCTGGGCAACGGTTAATTTTCAAATACGCAAACAAATACATTTCGTAGAAGAAGAAAAAGACTCGTACGCACACATTTGTGAAAAGTGAAAAGCGAGTGATTATTTTATCGACTATTAATATATAGACTAGCTGTAAGCCCGTTGCCCAGCAACGTGAGATTTTTGTTGCATAGTATTTAATTTAATTTTATTTTATTTTATGTTATTTTATTTTATTTTATTTTATGTTTTTATATTTTATTTTATTTCATTTTATTTTATTTTATTTTATTTTTTTTCATTTTATTTTATTTTATTTTATGTTATTTTTTTTCATTTTATTTTATTTTATTTTATTTTATTTTATTTTCTTTTATTTTATTTTATTTTATTTTATTTTATTTTATTTTATTTTATTTTATTTTATTTTATTTTATTTTATTTTATTTTATTTTATTTTATTTTATTTTATTTTATTTTATTTTATTTTATTTTATTTTATTTTATTTTATTTTATTTTATTTTATTTTATTTTATTTTATTTTATTTTATTTTATTTTATTTTATTTTATTTTATTTTATTTTATTTTATCTTATTTTATTTTTATTTATTTTATTTCATTTTTATAGTTAGCAGAAATTTCGTAAATTATTGAATTTTTGGAATAAAGTTTAAGTTTGCTAACAACCATTTTTCGTAGTAGCAAAAATTTCGTAAATTATTGAATTTTTGGAATAATGTTCAAGTTTGCTAACAACCATTTATCGTAGAAGCAGAAATTTCGTAAATTATTTAATATTTGGAATAATGTTCAAGTTTGCTAACCATTTTTCGTAGTAGCATAAATTTCGTAAATTATTTAATATTTGGAATAATGTTCAAGTTTGCTAACCATTTTTCGTAGTAGCATAAATTTCGTAAATTATTGAATATTTGGAATAATGTTCAAGTTTGCTAACAACCATTTTTCGTAGGAGCAGAAATTTCGTAAATTATTTAATATTTGGAATAATGTTCAAGTTTGCTAACAACCATTTTTCGTAGTAGCAAAAATTTCGTAAATTATTGAATTTTTGGAATAATGTTCAAGTTTGCTAACAACCATTTATCGTAGAAGCAGAAATTTCGTAAATTATTTAATATTTGGAATAATGTTCAAGTTTGCTAACAACCATTTTTCGTAGGAGCAGAAATTTCGTAAATTATTTAATATTTGGAATAATGTTCAAGTTTGCTAACAACCATTTTTCGTAGGAGCATAAATTTCGTAAAATATTTAATTTTTGGAATAATGTTTATGTTTGCTAACAACCATTTTTCGTAGTAGCAGAAATTTCGTAAATTATTGAATTTTTGGAATAATGTTCAAGTTTGCTAACAACCATTTTTCGTAGGAGCAGAAATTTCGTAAATTATTTAATATTTGGAATAATGTTCAAGTTTGCTAACAACCATTTTTCGTAGGAGCAGAAATTTCGTAAAATATTTAATTTTTGGAATAATGTTGAAGTTTGCTAACAACCATTTTTCGTAGTAGCAGAAATTTAGTAAATTATTGAATTTTTGGAATAATGATCAAGTTTGCTAACAACCATTTTTCGTAGGAGCAGAAATTTCGTAAATTATTTAATTTTTGGAATAATGTCCAAGTTTGCTAACAACCATTTTTCGTAGGAGCAGAAATTTCGTAAATTATTTAATTTTGCGCATATATCGACAGCCCTGCAGTTTTTTAATTGTAAATTATTTAATATTTGGAATAATGTTCAAGTTTGCTAACAACCATTTTTCGTAGGAGCAGAAATTTCGTAAATTATTTAATATTTGGAATAATGTTCAAGTTTGCTAACAACCATTTTTCGTAGGAGCAGAAATTTCGTAAAATATTTAATTTTTGGAATAATGTTTAAGTTTGCTAACAACCATTTTTCGTAGTAGCCGAAATTTCGTAAATTATTTAATTTTTGGAATAATGTTGAAGTTTGCTAACAACCATTTTTCGTAGTAGCAGAAATTTCGTAAATTATTAAATCTTGGGAATAATGTTCAAGTTTGCTAACAATCATTTTTCATAGTACCATAAATCGACCTCGGCGCATATATCGACAGCCCTGCAGTTTTTAAATTGCAAATTATTGAATTTTTGGAATAATGTTCAAGTTTACTAACAAACATTTTTCGTAGTATATATATTTTATTCAACTAATTTTCAAATACGCTAACAAATACATTTCGTAAAAGAAGAAAAAGATCCGAGGACATCAGTACGCACACATTTGTGAAAAGTAAAAAGTGAAAAGTAAAAAGTAAAAAGTGAAAAGTAAAAAGTGAATAGTGAAAAGCGAGTGATTATTTTATCGACTATTAATATATAGATTTAGTATGAATAAAAAAGTGGAGACTGGAAGGTGTGAAATTGGGGACACCTTACACTCATACCGACAAACGGACGGACCTTATCGACTATTAATATATAGATATAAGAAATGTTTTTCCACAAATGAACCACACCGTTGAAAATATTATTCCATGGCACAGCGGTTCCCAAGCCGCGAAGTGATTTAGGTGGGACCGCGAAAATTGATTCATATTTTTACTATTTATATCAATATTTTTATAATTATTACATGTATCATTTCTTTAGATATATTGTATTAACCGATTTTTAACAAAACGTATTTCGACGAACTATTATTTAAATTCATGTTTGTCAAAAAATATTTATTCACAGCATCCTACATATACATATAATATGTAGTGCCGCTGTAATGGGTATGTGATACCTTTGTGCAAAGTATTTATCGTCCCAAATTTTCATTTTTATTTTCAATGAAAAAGTCCGCGGGCCATTTGACAATTTTTAAAGATACCACCATGCAAGAAATATTAAAAAGTTTGAGAGCTGCTGCTATAGCAGGTCTTGAAGAGATCAACGAACGCAAAACGTAATGAAAATTAAAGTGAATATTTTTTTATTATTCGACGCTTATCGTAGATCGCCGTCGCTTAGTGGTAGCGTGCTGATTTGGTTTTCCGTTCAACGCCCGGATATTTTAAAAGAAGCACTACTTAAGCACCTGCTCATAGTTAATATTCTCCAAATACAAATCTTCTATCTTTATCGTCCACCGATAGGGGATTCCTAGCGGCCAAATTACAATAAGTGTTGAAAAATTAATAAAAACAATAATCCTTTGTACTTCATTCCACTTTATTTAATATGTCAGGACATATTAAATAAAGTGGAATGAAGTACAAAGGATTATTGTTTTTATTAATACAATGCCTTTCCACCAAGTATTGACAGTGGACACCCTAAAAGTGAGTGTTGAAAAAATTGCAGTATACCATTCCGTGACTTAATCGTACACGTCAGGATTGCCCACGTGGGATAACCCTAAATATATAATGGATAAATTTAATAATCATACGTATTGCGTTCGTCATTTTCAATTTCAATAATGTTCAGCTTTTTTATGGTACGAATTAAAAACGAAACCCACACATGTTCATATAAAACCAACGTGACAACAATCATTAATAAATGGTGCTTGCAACACCATTCCACCAATGTTAATAACTTTAGGTAGACACCAAATTCATGAATGTAAAAAAAATGTGCACTTAATTTACCGTTAATGTGCGCATCAGCTTTCACCCAATCGTCCTGGATGAGCGTCATCTCAGAAGTTGTCGTAGTCACGATGACATCAGCTCCTTGCGCGCAATCCTCTCTCGCTTGACAAAAGATGAACCTGGCCCCAAGATTCATCGTCTGAAGCTCGGCGACCAGCGCCTGAGCACGAGAGGGCGTACGGTTCCAGATGCGTACCTAAAAGCCGAATCAAAAAGTGTAAAATTAGACAGTCAAGAAAACATATGGCTCACTATAGAAATATTTTCATCTAGATCAAATAACAAAACAATTCCATCATCTTCACGGCGAGTATATCTCAACTCATAGAAGCTTACGGTTGTACGCTTTTTATTCTATTTCTTTTAAGCACTGTTTTTGCATTAATTTTAAAGAAAAACTAACCCTGCTAGGCTGCGGAAAACGCCCCGTAAGGAGGGCGTGAGTTTGTAACGGGTGGTATGAATTTCATACGTAAAAAATACCTTGCAAATAATGATAAATCACTAAGACCAGTTTCATATAATAAGTGAAAAATTTTAAGTGACAAAAAAATAAACAAAGGTTTTTGTACAATAAGTAAATGTACTTGTTTAACACTTCCCCTGCGGTGCTAAAAAATATTTCCGATAAGTTGCTGACCTTTAAAGTACCAAGTGAAAAAAAAATGTTTTAACACTTTGATAGAAGGTAAAAACCCATGACGTATATTAAAAAAAAAAACATGTTTTTCACTTGGTTCCTTATGGGCTGATATAAACGTGTCTGATATCGGAGGTATTTTTAGCACTGTTGGGGTAGTGCTAATGTTTCTTTGGCTTAACTTTATAACCAGCCATAATATTAAATTTAAAAAAACAAATTCTTTAATATTAATTTAATGCGCTGATTCGACAAAAAAAAAATATTTTCTTATCACCAATATTGAGCCATAATCTTACTCCGGCTATTGACTACAATCCCTTGTTAAGCGTATATGGACTCCTTAGCATATGTATGTACAGATCAAGTTTAAGGCATTGTATACAAATAAAATCAAAAAAATACGCTGTAAGGCATTTTATAAAGCCTCGAGTAATGTTACCTCTCAGATCTGATTAATATTCGTTCTCGCTACGACACAAGAACTCTACACAACAAAACACTCAAGTTATTGTTATTTAGTCTTAAATATTTTAAAAAATTCAACACCAAAAGTGTCATTTTATTTTTTACAACTCCCACTCCGCATTCCTTCTGGGTAAATTTAATTCAGGGCTGCACAACCCGCGGCCCGTTTATTTTTGTATCCTTGAATGTTCTTGAAATTAAATTATGGTACATAAATTTTTAAAATGAATCATTGAAATAAACAGATGTGAGCAATATAAATTGGTTAATAGAAATAGTCTTACTGATTTTTGCACTTTATCAAAACTATCAAAACAACATGTATACATAAATAGTTCACAATAAAATCATATTTTGTAAATAAATACACATAGACGTTATCCTTTTCTGCACGATATCGAAATAGCACGGTCGGATGTAATGGAACCTATATTTCATTAATCTATATTCACTTAATCTTTTTTACACGGCTATTGTGCATGTAACGTATCCCCCGTGTAGTTATTAGTTGTACCATATTTTTTTCCGTGGCCCGCTAGAATTATAAAGCTGTGCATGACTGACTTAATTAAATGCAACTATTTGCAAGAAAAAAAATAATGTTATAAAACATTCTAAATGTGAATTACGATTTTAATATATTCTTTTAATAAGACTCTTCAAAGTATCCAAACTGTTTTTGTTCAATTTTAATTTGACGCATTTGACAAACGAATCTGAAAGTAAAAATTCGTTTTTATTTTAATCTCGATATTAAAAATGTTTCATTTGTCTAGAAAGAATTTCAAAGGACTTGTTCCAGGTGAAATAATCCTACTGAGGAAATAAAATTGGACACCTGAGCAATTCGCTCAGGATGTTTGTCGTCCGGTTTTTTACAAAGTATAATATGTCAAATTATTTTGCCACGCGCCGCCCTTTTGACGAAGGTTCTATTAAAATTTTCCAAGAAAGGCTTTTGTGCGACACGTAAAGCAGGATACGTAAATTAAATTGAAATCAGTACCAAAATACCCATATTGGCAATTTAGCTGAAGCGTAAAAATAATTGATTTTGATCAGTTACAATCGTTGAATTTAAAAAAAAAACTTTTTGCTTACAAATCTACAAAATTTTCTTTTTATAGTACAGAATAGTCATATTACATAAACTTTTCATAACAAAGTGATGTTTTAAAACATGGATGTTAAATTATTGGTGTATACACTTGTGGCAATTATTTAAACGCACTTACTACTACTTTTTAAATGGCTACTCTTATCCAGGGCCGGCGCCACCATACAAACGAAATAGGCAACCACCTAGGGCGCAAACCATTAGGGGGCGCATAAATGGAGTATTAAAATTGTTTTTATATACTCTGATAATAATAAGTATAGTATAATTTTTTAGGGTGTTCACTGTCAATACTTGGTGGAAAGGCATTATATTAGTAAAAACACAATAATCCCTTGTACTTCATTCCACTTTATTTATAATAATATTTATAAAAATAATTGTAAGCAAAGTGGAATGAAGTACAAAAAATTATTGTGTTTTTACAAATAGTATATTTTATTTTATTTTGATGTTTGCATTTGTTCGTTAAAATTACGTATATTTTTCTATGTGATTCGAAAAAGAGAGGCTTAGCGAATGAGTAACAAACAGTACACGTAGAAAAACTTCTGTTGACATACCTCTATTAGGAGGCCATATACTTCACATTGGAAGCGGATATTGATATATAAAAAAAATATTTCTAATGATTCTGAATCGTTTTTTTTTAATTATTTCGAAAAAAAATTGGGATGATTTGTGATAAAAGGGTTGCACCAATAACCGTTGCCTTGGGCGCCAAATTATAAAAAATAGGGACGTTGGAACTGGCTGGGTCACGTGCTGCGGATGCCTCCGGAAAGCTTCAATCCTGCCTGCCTCTTCTTTTGACCGGTGGGATTCCGGCGTCCCGGACGTGCGTCGGGTACTATCCATAGGATGTACTCGGCGGAACTGAGGGATGCTGGCATGTCATGGGAGGAAGCAAAGCAATTGGCGGGAGACAAGGAAACATGGAGATGCCGCGTGGCGGCCATATGCTCCACATAGGGAGCGAACATGGCCAAAGAAGAAGAAAGGGCGCCAAATAACCTCGCACCGGCACTGCTCCTATCATAACTAGAAATCCTTTATATGCGATGGTGGTTTAAAATTAAAACAATTGAAATGTACGCTCTCAGATACAAATTTAAAAACAGTTTTCAAATCAATGCGTATAGACGAGAACTCTAAAAACAAAAGAAGCAGTTCTTATAATCTTAAAAAGTTGGTATACCAATAAAAGCATTGTATTTCTTTTTTAATAATAATTTACATCGTTTTGGAAATATAACCATTTTAATTATGAATTTGCGGAATTGTCAGCTCTACGCGATGACATTTTTATTATCTAACTTATTTTCAGCAAAACATGAAGATTGCTATTTTTGTTTCTAGAGCCCTCACATGTTCCTAAGATAGAATACCAAGAACACCAAAATTTATTTGATATATTTGTATGCTAGCGAAAAATAATATACACCCACAAAATAAAGTATTTAAAGATATTCAAACTGCCTTAGTAAACATATGTGGAAAAATATATTTTAGAAGAGTTGATTGACTTGTTAAAAAAACCATTTACATGGCTTAATTTTGTAAAAAAATCAAAGGCATTCCTTACTTATATTCAAAATAAATGGTAATATAATTAAATTATTGAAATATTCAATCAATCAGACGTGTTATATTATTATATTATTAGAACAAACCTCATAAAAACCAAACAATTTCTGCAAGGCAATAGCGTGGATGCGTCCCTGCGCTCCGGCACCAAAAATAGCCAATACTTTTTTAGTATTTTTTACATCAGGGTTGCCACCTACTCTTCCTGCCCACAGAGCGCTTGTTGCCACACATGTCACTGCTGCAGTACGCCATTGTGTTATTGCATCAGCATCCATCAACTAAAATTTAAAAAAAATCTCAATATTTATAATTTGTTTTTATCAAAATGTTAATTTAGCAGATTCTCTTGTATATTTTGTGACTAACCATTCATTATATTATCGGTTTATGACTGTTTTAGTATCGCTCAGGACGGATAAGGTTAACTATCAAGCTTTTAACGTTTTTGTGGCGTCACATGTAGATAGAATAGACTTTTAGAATTTTTAAATTGATTGTGAACTTTGAAATGATTTGAAGTTGCTCCTGAGACTTTCAAACACAATTAACGGATAGGAATGAAGTAATGGGTGGAGGAAGCGCAAGGCAAGTTAGTCTAACTCAGGTGTGAGAAAACCAGGAACACCTTTTCATGTTGGAAGGCCGCCTTCGTGAAACTTCTGCGCACATTTGGACAGGAATAGAAAATTTGGATTCTCATCAAGAGACCGCAAGCTCCTCAAGTCACATATACAACAACTGTTTGCTATCTACACATATACAAATTAAAGAAACTATAGTTTACAATAAAAGAAAAAATATGTTTACATTGTTCAATCAATTTTGAATTTGGATGTCTTTTTTTGTAGCGACATACGCATTTTTATTAATTTACAATTTGACGACGAATTTTGGAATCATTTTTTTATTTTGTTTGTTTTTATTACTATAATTTATTGTATGAAGCATAACTTATGTACATAGGTACTTAACTTACATGTTGACTGTTTTAAATGTTGACGAAAATTATAGAAAATCTGTCAGTAAAGTATTTTGCGATGAAGTTTGGCAATAGAATATTTGAGGTAGAAAATAATATTATTTATTGAATTGCCATTTACCAATGTGAACAAATATTAAAGTAATTTAGGTCTACAAATATTATAATATTAAACATCGCCCGTTGGGGTCTAGTTGGTTAGAGCTTGCTCTACCGTCCGGGGGGGTCTGGGTTTGATTCCCGGTAAGGTCAATGTCAATATTCGATTTTTTAATTTAAACTTGAGACTTAAAACGTGGGTATTGGTGATATTAATTCACCTCGAGTTGATCTCAAGTGACTATATGACAATAAATTCTCATCGAGTTTTTCTCGTATGATCTTTCAATTTTAAAATATTTGGCGCATTGGTATTAGTTGTAATCCGAAATATTTTTTTAAAAATACGCAGTTTTCAACTTCAATATTAAGTTCAATTTCAAATCGTAAATTTATTTGCAAGGGATCTTCCAAAGTTCCTGTAGAAAGGCATGATAATATTTTTTTATTAAAAGAAACTTCTAACTGTTCCACATGTGTATGAATGTATGTAGTTGCATAATGAACAAGGATTGCCAAGGCTTTTTTTTGTTATAGACGGATATTCTTGCTGTCGCCTTATCCTTAATTCTGAAATACTTTATTTTATTATGTTCCGTTTTAAGCAAATAAACTAAAAAAAATACTATAAAAAATTAGTATTGCCAAATATATTTTTAAAAATTAAAATTTGTCGCCTGTGTGGTCGAGTGCTCAACGGTGTTGGCTTCGGCTACAGAGGGCCCGGGTTCAAATCCCGGTACGGATAGTTTTATAAATTGATTTTTCAATCGATTTATGAATTTCTGTTCAAAGGCATGGATGTATGTGATGTCTTGAATTCCCCCCTCTCACCTTTCCTATCCTATGAACGGGGCGTATCGACAGCGATTAGCTTACCACTAATCCTGTCCTAGCCCTATCCTTCTATCCCTACTCTCTTTGGAAAAAGAGAGGTTGAGCAACTGAGTAACAAGCAGTTCTCGTAGAAACACTTCTGTTGAGATAAACTCCATTAGGAGTCCATATGCTCCACATTGGGAGCGGACATGGTTTAATGAAATAATGAAAATTTTTTAAAAAATCTAAAATTAAATATATATACATACATACATATATGTACGTATGTATAAATACAATCATGTTACGGCATTCTCATTTCCCATATCAACAATATCGTACGATATGTATTCAATGTTTAGGGCATTTTAACACAAAAATTAAAAAGGCACTAAGTACCAAAAAAAGTTACTATACAAAAATGTTCTATGTGTTTACTCACTTTTTTCTATTTTTTTGGTAATTAGCGCCTTTTTGTTTCCTGTTATATTACACTATGTACCTACTGTACATGTATTGTATTTATTTGTTTTACGGTGCGCGGAAAGGAGTAAGATATGAATTAATAAATACCTTTAATTAATATTTTAAGGAATTAGATCTGAATCTTTCAAAAATATTAAAAGAAAGGGTCTTCATTACAAAGCAGATAATATTTAATGACATACAAAACCATGTTTATGTTCCCTTTTCACTACATAGAAAATTGCATCTGCTATAGAAAATCCAATTACCGTACAGCCGCAAGCCTTTTCAATGTTCTATTGTGATGACAAAATGCCTTTTACAACAAACATCCAAAAATAAATCTTACTCATTCGCTGTATATTATTCTTAAATTATACACTTATCCCTCGATTTACGCGGTAGACACGTTCCGAGAAAAAAAGGCGTAAATCAAAATCGCGTAAATCGATAATTAAAAGAGGTTTCATCATGCAATCTCTTGAAGCATTACCACAAAAAAATAACGTTACTCTTATCTTTAGCAGCTTTAAAACCACTAGCTGTTTTCTCAGATGTTGCAATAAATGTTCTACTGGGCATTTTTTCCAGTTAAGTCCTGTTTCATCAGCATTGAAAACATGATGGAGGGAATAACAATTTTCGTTTACTATCTTCAGAAACTGTGGTAAAAATATCTTAGCTGCATTTTCGTCGGCGGAAGCAGCCTCACCCTTTATCTTGAGATTGTGTAATGAGTATCTTTTTTAAAAATTTTCTCACCATCCCTTGCTCGCTGTAAAATCTTGTTTTTTTTCGTCAGATGATATAGACTGATTATTTTCTGATAGAAACTTATAAATTCTTTTAGATTTTTCTTTAATTGCGTTAGTATCAATTGGTATTATTTTTTGTGTGTGATCTTCTATCCATATCATTAAGGCTTTTTCCATTATGGGGTATCTAACGTATGAGGTACATTTAGAACTAATAAGGGAGCCAGAGGCGACACTTCGTCTGACAGTTATTTCGTTTTTTTAATTGTACGGACAGTAGATTCATTAATTCCATAAGTTTTTGCAAGAGATGCAAAACTATCACCTTTCTGGAAGGAATCGAGAATTTGTATCTTTATATCCAAAGAGATTGTGTTTCTTTTCTTTAAAATACGAGTAGACATTCCTGGGGGTAATAATACATAATTATTTGCGACATAAAGAAAACAAAATTCGAAGTAAATAGATTGAATAATTTTCAAATGTGATTTTTTCCTGACCGCGTAAAAGTGAAACCGCGTAAAATGGGTACAGCATAAATCGAGGGATGAGTGTATATGTATTTATAATCTAATAATATGAGAATAATATTCCCAGACAAAATCTCAAAGCAATCATCGAAATAAAAGAAATTTTCAGATGTCAAATTTGATTTTCGAAATAAATCGCCTTACCGCATCGACGGTTCCTGTTTTATCATCAAATAGCAAAATGCTTCCGTTGAGCGTCGGCAGGGGCGGATTCCTTGTAGCGTTTCCATTGAAAACAGATATCAATTTACAGGCCAGTGCCGAATGGGTTTGCGTCCCGGATCCTTCAACATCCAAACCTCCGATAAAACCGGGCATGCAAATCAATATTCCGCTTTTGTCCGGGAGACGGGTGAATGTTCTTGGAGATTGTACTGCATGTAATTCTTTATAACGTGCACTGCCATCTGTTGTCGGTGTGTTGGATATTGCTATCAACGACTGTTTTACCACCGGGATAATTTGATTCCAATCTAAAACTTCCTTGATTTCTGAATCGGATATTTGAACTACTCGATTCATTATAAATTGATATGCACGTCACACAAAATTAAATTTCCGTAAAAATAAATGTATAATACGCTCTTATTAAATCGATTCAGCTTATTAAAAGCATTAGTCAATTTATAAAAACCAACTGACAGCAGTGCAAGGAGATGTCGTTTCGTTTTTTGGCCAATGAAACTATTCCCGAGATAAACTTATTATGACTTGCGTAACTGAACTGCACCGTTCACTTTCCCGACAATAAGTATCAACTTTTTTTTGTTATCTCCTGACTTTATATAAGTAATTGAAATTATAAAAAAATGTACCACAATCTGGATGAAAAAAATAATGTTCTAGTTAGCTTAAAGATTATTAATCTGTTATCACTTTTGGTAAAAGTGATAATGATTATTTTATCAAGTAAACAAAGTCAATTTCAAGTAAACTAAGTAAGGTTTATATGAAACAAACAAACAACTTTTTGACTGTTTTTGACCTCACTCTATCCAAAGAATAATGTTGGGACATTGTTTGGTAATGATTTATGAAAAATTATTTCCGATTTGTGCAAATCTTCATTTTTATCAATGTTTATTAAACCATCTGGACATTTCGGTCTACGGCTATATTTTTACATTACACACAGTGGCGTATTAGTAATAAAAATGCCTCAAGAGTACTTTTTAATTACCGATTTTAAATAGTTTTAATTTTTTGTGTATTTTAAGTTGGTTTCTGAACGGGTCGCTTCTTAGGTTGTAGAAGGAAGAGATACTGTACCTTTGACTATGAAAATGAGGGAACATAATATTAATATCGAGAACAGATTAATATTTAAACATTTTGTTCAAACCAAATTCTTGATTACATATTTGACATGTTTTCAACGAAATCAGCAGTAGATTTCGGGGAAAAGTTGCTAAATTTGTATTGCAAAGTCGTGTCAAAATCTTTGAATGTCAATTCAATTGTGCATTCTCGACACTTTCGCCCCTTGGTGCGATAGGCCATGTTAACCATAGAACCAGACGAAACTGCGACCTTGAATTTTTTGATGTTATTTGTATCGATGTTCGAGGACATAAGTGACAATCACTATTTTAAAAGCCATTACAGAAAATTGAGTGATCTTTTATTGTCTTTATAACACTGGATAGCCATAATACATAGGTATAATTGCTTTTCGGCTATTTTTACATTAAAAATCGTGAAAAATGTTATGTTACAACCATAAAAATAATGTTTGTATTTGCTATACAAGAGTAACCACAGATTTATTATTACGGTTACGGTAGATATCTCGTACCTAATATTGTGTCTTAAAATAAGTTCATTGACCCAGCATAGTTTTGAAAATAACAATTTAGTGGTTTAATTGTCTAATTTTTTCATAAGCACATTTTGTTTTTTATAAAATATTCACACACGTAGACGTCTCAAATTATATATCAGAAAAATCTCAAATATGTCACACGATTTGTGTGTCATTAGATGTTCCCTTTCTCAATTTTATCAGAAAAAATCTTCCTTCTGATGGAACGACAACATATTTTTAAAGTACTATTCCCTCCCGTCAAAGACTCGATCTCAAATGTTTTGGTTTTTGCATGAGGTCTTATTTTTTTAAGTATCCCCCACCCCATCGTCATATTTGTATTAAATAAGGTAAAATGTCAGATATGAACGGCAGCCATTTTTAATGTTTTACCCATACAACGCTTTGTGATACCTCGCTTTACAAAAGATTTTGTGGCGAAAATTCAATATAACGCAATTTAAAAAAAGAATAACGTCAAATTCGCATTACGACAAAAATCAATAGTGCTTAGATTATTTTTATGTCGACGGATATGCCAGGGGACGACGAGGAGAAGTGGCAACGGGATAAGAGGGGTATGTCCGTAGAACGAGGCGCCGTTTATACTAGTTACAGCCGCAGCAGCTGGGTGTTTAGTTGTGGTGTGTGGCAAAATAGTGAATTATTTAAACTGACATTTACGTTGACAGCTTTATTTATACAGATTCAAACTATAGATGGAACAATCCAATCTGCCTTCATAGAATTAGCCTTGTATGGTGCAGTATAAAATGTTTACAAGATAAACCTAGATTCTTCATCACACGTCAATTAAAGACTAGCTGTGCTGCGTCACATAATGGCTTCAGAATGTATACGGGACAAGTTCCATTTACATTAACAAAGCTCTGTAAATTTTAATTATTTTTATGTTTTGATTTGGGTGTTTTGATAATTTACTTATGTCCGACAAAATGAGTATGATTTGCTATATTGTGTATACTTGAATTATACGAAGCAAAATCTTTGTGATTAGTTGAATTCGATAGAAAATTGTGTCAAAAACATAAAGTTATATTATTAAATAGATTTGAAGACGGCGCTTAATTCTGTATAAGTCTTTAATATTTATTATTTATATCTCCATCTAAAAAAATGGATTGTAAACGTTCGTTAGTGCCGGAAATGGACCAAAAATCTCAACCTGCAAAAAGAAGCCGCAAATCAATATCATTGCAGGTGAAATTAGAAGTCCTGAAACGATTTGATAGAGGTGAAAAAATTTCAAAAATATCCAAAGTTATGGGACTTGCAATATCTACTGTTGGAACAATATACGAAAATAAAGGGAAACTTCTTTCGCAAGCTATATCTGCTGCACCACTGAGTACAATAAGGTTAACACGCCGCAGAAGTAATTTGATGGAAAAAATGGAAAAACTTTTACTCTTTTGGATAGAAGATAACAATCAGCGCAATCTGCCAATAAGCAATTTGATTATCCAAGAGAGAGCAAAGAGTCTTTTCGAATCATTAAAGATGTATTATGGAAAATGTAATGAAAATGAAGAGTTTAAAGGTAGCCAAGGTTGGTTAGAGAAATTCAAACACCGGCACGGTCTCAACCGAATAAAGAAGAAAGGGCAAGCTAAAAACCCTGACCTTGATGCAGCTTTTGGATACACAGAACGACTTAAAGTTATTATTGAAGAAGGAAAATATCTTCCACAGCAAATATTCAACGTTGACGAGACTGAACTTTTTTGGAAACGTTTGCCTGATTGCGTATATGTATCGAATGAAGAGATATCTTCTCCCGATCTCAAAGTCTTAGAAGACCGCTTTACTCTTCTTCTTGGAAGCAATGCATCAGGAGACTTTAAGCTGAAACCACTTATCGTTTATTTGAACGAAAATAAAACGGCTCTAACTAAAGATATAAATCAGATTGATTTGCCAGTAATTTGGAGATCTAATAGGAAAGGTCGGATGACAACAATTATATTTGAAGATTGGTTCAAAAACTACTTTGTACCTGAAGTAGAAAAATATCTGGAAACTATGAATCTCAGCAACAAAGCTATGCTTTTATTGGATAATGCACCAGGCCACCCTACAACTCTACAAAATTTATCGCCGACGATAAAAATCGAGTATCTTCCAAGAAATACCACAGGGTTGATTCAGCCAATGAATCAAGGGGTGATTTCTAGTTTCAAAGCATATTATTTACGAAGGATTTTTTACGAGTTCATAAAAGGTACTGATCGTGAAGATTTTCCACCAATTATCAAATATTTGGAAAATTTGGGTATCAAGGATGCGTTAAATATTATCAGTGATGCCTGGCAAGAAATTAACCCACTGACACTTTCAGACGCGTGGAAAAGTATCAGACCAGGCTTTTCAATTGAAAATAAACCTCCGCCAGAATCTATCACAGATGTTTTTAAAGCAATTGTAACTCTTGGAAACGATCTTGGCTTTCAAAATTTGACAGAAGCTGATATTTTCAAATTAATAAATACTTACGGAGAAGGGTTTTCAAATGATGATTTGCGCGAAATGGACGACGATTTATCGTTACGTGACATGGACAATAAAACCAGTATTTCTTCTGAATTTTCGAGTCACTTAGACAAAGCCCTTTCACATTTTGAGACAGGAATGCAAATTCTAGTCGAAAATGATCCCGACGAAGACAGAAGTTCAAAGGTCACTCGGGAACTCGGCAATATTATATCTTGTTATAAACAGCTTCAGGAAGAAAAGAGGATAGCAGACGTCAAGGATTCTGTTGATAACCATTGCCTCCCAATAGAAACCATGTACCTAAAAACTTCCAAATATTCAGATTCCGATGAAGACTTTTCTGATTCTTCATTGTAACTATTGTTCACGTTTAAAATATATGTATGCTTAAACAATTTACTGATAAATCCATTTTATTTAAATAAATTCCTTTTTTTTCCTATTTATATTTCGTTTTTTTTTCATTAAATATTTTTCAAAGATTTTTTGAACGATAAAACTATATTGATGCAATGGAATTGTATTTGTACAATACAATAAATATTATTTTTATTTTTAATTGAATGGACTCAATGTACTGTTTCTATTTTTTTGTAAATTGGGTTTATTCATAATTCAAGGGTATCGCAATAAAATTGTTATTTTTCACACAAATGTTTTATGATATTTTTTTTAGTGGTATCTATCGAATTTTGTTAAAAACTCTTTCCTTATAGAAAAAATTACATGAAACGGTTCGTTTCCAATCTAATAATTTTATTTTATTAGTGCCATCTGTCAAATGAAAGAGAAAAATAATACCATTTCAAGACAATATTTTAGCCTTACATCTAGATTTATGTATACAAGCTTAAGTAAGATTATTAACCAATATTGATAACTCAATCTTATAAGTCAGTCGCTGAGTTGAAGAACTAAATATTTAAGTTTTCGAAAATTTTGGGTTTGTTAATTTTTATCATAATATTACAATTTTAAATGCGTTTAGAAAATTACAAAAAATACCAATAAATTAAAAACATCTGAAAAATCCGTTTATTTCAAAATAAAACCAGTTTTTAAAATGACATTGTGCTATTTAAAAGAATGCTAATCAATAATATAGCTATACTGAAAAGTAACCATATCGTCGTCGGGCATGCAATAATGGCATTGGATGCTAATAAAAAGCATTTCATTCATTCTTTGGCCATGTTCGCTCCCTATGTGGAGTATATGGCCGCCACGCGGCACCGCCATGTCTCCCTGTCTCCCGCCAATAGCTTTGCTTCCTCCCATGACATGCCAGCATCCCTCAGTTCCGCTGAGTACATCCTATGGATAGTACCCGACGGACGTCCAAGACGCCGGAATCCCACCGGTCGAAAGAAGAGGCAGGCAGGATTGAGGCTTTCCGGAGGCATCCGCAGCACGTGACCCAGCCAGTTCCAACGTCTCTCCATAACCACTGACGTGACGGGACGCTGTCTTGGACGCTCCCTTATCTCTGAATTCCTCACAAAATCAAACCACCTCACCCTCATTATCAGACGCAAGCATCTGTTCTCGAAGCTCAGTATACGGTTTTTCTGAGTCTTCGTCAGGTGCAATGATATTATTGTACATATCCTTCCTCTACTGCTGGTATGCCCAAACCATGGCCGCGAGCCAAATGTAACCCTGTTGAAGGTTGTGTGTGGTCTTTTGGAGTTCTTCAACTTTCTATACATTTTGCATTTTTTATTTTACTTTAAAAAATGTATTACTTAATTTGTGAATTGGATTTTTTACCTGGGTGTCGCATTTCACCGCCAGACATTAATTAATTTGTAGTGATGCCAACTTCTAAAGACCCTCAAAAAAAGTAGAACCATACATTTACAGACCATGATCTTTTGCTGATTACTAACTATCTAAGTAAGTGTTGAGGAACAGCGGTAGCCGACTGAGCAAAACAGACTGGCACACGCCGGTTGCTATCTCGTTCTAATGGTCAGATTATATTTTATTAACCACTTGGATATCAAGCGGATACAGGTGTCCGGAACATATGCAAGCGAACACGGATGTCCAAGACGTAAAAAAATCAAATATTTGGTATTCTAATAGAATATAAGCAATATTTTTATGAATATGTGTAGCGCTATCTATACTAAGTCAATATAGGTTTTTAAAATATCGAATTCGAGTGTATATTAGTCAAAATTATTTTTCTCAAAAACACGCAGTGTCTTTGGAACATACTAATGATTTATTTGCGCGGTATTCAAACGGTTAATAAGTATTCTATAATGTATCCCGTCGATCCGGAATATACACTATATTAGGCAAAATTATTTTTCTCAAAAACACGCAGTATCTCTGGGGCATATTAATGATTTATTTGCGCGGCATTCAAACGGTTAAGGATTTTTAAAAATATATATATTTTTTTTATTGTGAACTCTTTATTTATTATTAATACAAATAAAACTTATTATTATTAAGGTTCAATATATCGACTGTGGAAAGGAAAAAGGACGTAACCCACACATATCAAATTTTACAGGAGGCGCTAAAAACGTGTTTTGATGATTTTGTGACGTATGCAAATTATGAATTATACACAACCTTGAAGTGCACGGATACTTCTAAACTGGTGTTTAATTGACATAACCCAATATTAATTAAAGAAATTGTCTCGTATAAACCTTTATTTCAGTGTTTTTTCTTGGTTTTCTAAGCTAAATTTAGATACTTATTCGGCATTTTCAGCTTCCATCCTTTTGATAGAATATGTGTCAAGTTGGTATACATTGTGATTATCGAAAAAAAGCGATTTTTGGAAATTGAGGGCTACTTTCTTTTTCCTTTCCACAGTCGGTATGTATGTGCGACCGATCAGAAATATTATTCCCAGTAATATTATTTTTTACCAATAATTTATATGATCCACCTTTATAAATCACACGGCAAATACTTAATTGTATTCACAGTTGTTTAAACATCGTAATAAATGTATTTTTGTACAATGTATCATATTGTTTTATATAAAACTACTAAATTGCCATATTGGTCACATTAAGTCAAACGATTAAATTAATGAAATGGTATTGAAAATAAAGTCAATTTTACGTTTGTATAATACATATTATATGTTTTCCACAAAACAGACCATTTTGGTTATAATTTTATTTTTTATCAGTTTACTTGAACTGTATCAAAAATAATTGTTAAGAGATAAGCTTACCACCAATTCTCGTTTATGTAATACAGCGGTCACCAAACTACGGCCCGCGAAAAGTTCTGGATTTTTTCATAGAAATTATTATATAAGAAATATAAATTTTCATGATTTAGTTGTGAATTTATTTCACTTTTTAGTGACAACTATTTATTTCAAATCATCAATTGTCATACAACTACCTGGTAGAGAACAAATCAAACATTTGTTTACATTTTAATTATTATGTAACCACATAAAATGAAATAGTATTCTTATTGGGTTTCAATAAGAATATATTTGTCGTCCGGCTTCCTTAGTTTTTAAAAAGATCAATCCGGCCCGCTTCGTAAAAAAATTGGAGACCCCTGATGTAATATAAACACACATTCTTGAAACACTATACCAAATTTTGCATGCATAACCACTTTTAACGACAGCTGTTTTACATTTTGTACACATACTAGACCAGGCATGGGGAACCTACGGCATTTTGGATACTCTGGTGCGGCCTTCTGGCCAATTCTGTAAATTATTGTAAATTCGTAAACTCCTGAGATTTCGGATGTCAAAATCCTTGGAAGACCTAAGCAAAAGGTCCCATGCTGGTAATTTTGGGAAGTCTGCAAATTTCTGGGCTCTAGAAATTGTCATAAAATTGTTTCCGGCCAAAGATTCCCTAGTCAATGGTTACTGCGGCCTTATGTCGAATCAGAAAAATGAATGCGGTCTTTAGGGAAGAAAAGATTCCTCACCCCTGCACTAGACTTTTCAACGAAATGATCACTTTACTGATTGAAGTCATAATCCAAACGAAGTTTTCTTTGTATGCAATCTCTATAGACATATCAAAACCTGTTTTTTTTAAACTTTAATGTTATGTGTGATATCGAGCGACTCGCGGAAAATCCAATAAGAATTAAACCACGAGTCATTTAAATCCACTATGCAGTGTTAAAACTCAAATGAACGAATCAGTTAAAATAAATATCTTGTAAATACCCAACTGACTCATTTCGCATGTCTACTATCTTTTTGGGGTCTTTAATTAATCCGCCAGCTCGATAATGTTTATTTTATTATCATATTTTTAAAATAGAAAAACATCAAAGATTAAATATTTATTTTTTCATAATTTATTCATATATAATAAAAAACAATATATACTCATGTTTTCAATTTGTATTACATAATAAATACTTATGTCTAACTTAATTATAATATTTTTGTGAAGTAGAAGAACACCCCAAACGCACACATATTGATGACTTAATCCATTTACCCAGATAAATTCATTTATTAATAAAATATCAACCGTTCATTAAGCCAGTGCTTCTTAAACTTGGAGCCGCAACCCCAGGGGGTCCGCAGGTTTTTTGCAAGGGTTAGTATTTTTTTTAGTTTATTTGCTTAAAACGGAACATAATAAAATAAAGTATTTCAGAATTAAGGATAAGGCGACAGCAAGAATATCCGTCTATAACAAAAAAAGCCTTGGCAATCCTTGTTCATTTTGCAACTACATACATTCATACACATGTGGAACAGTTAGAAGATTCTTTTAATAAAAAAATATCATCATGCCTTTCTACAGGAACTTTGGAAGATCCCTTGCAAATAATTTTATTTTTTGAAATTTGTCAAATGGTTTTTGATAAAATATAAACATGTATGTAACTTTGCGGTTAAAATATAGTTTTTTTAGGTCCATGGATTATTTTTTCAAATTTAGGGGGGCGTGTCATGAAAAAGTTTGGGAATCACTGCTTTAAACATTTGGCATTTATGGTTTCTCGATGTCTAAAGATGCCACTGATAAATAATGACCATGTACATGTGCATTTAATTAATCTCATCATTTCTATTTCACTGAACGCTGACCAATTAAAACATTGTCAATTAACTGCTTAATTACTAAATGACATTGAATTTACAACAATAACAACTGTTTGTTCTCCAAACAATCAAATATCTGACGTCTGAAGTTTCCATTGTCATTCTAATTAATTCCTTTGGCGTAGCGAAAATTGTCCATATTCAGCTGATATTAATCCAATAGTTGTTTTGATGTTCGCGGATTCTTGAACCCTGAAAATAAAACCATTCATATTTTTATTTCTAAAAAGAGTATTTAAAATCAACAATATTCTCAGATCATTGTGCTTTGTATAATAAAATAAAGCATGCATTATAATTAAATGTAAGATGCATGTG
Source organism: Himalopsyche tibetana (assembly GCA_030503985.1). Lineage (NCBI taxonomy): Eukaryota > Metazoa > Arthropoda > Insecta > Trichoptera > Rhyacophilidae > Himalopsyche > Himalopsyche tibetana. The sequence continues at coordinate 16,957,618 of JAPJYX010000022.1, forward strand.
GTGTACATTTATGATTATTTTGATTATGGGTGTCGCTGTAAAATATGTAACTGCTCACTTTTAAGGTGTTCACTGTCAATACTTGGTGGAATGGCATTATAATAAAAATAATAAAACATTTTTAGTACTTTTTCCACATAAAATTTATGCTCGCGATGAGCGAAACCGGTCCTGATCTAATAAATTTTATGTGGAAAAAGTACTAAAAATGTTTTATTATTTTTATTATATGTAACTGCGTTCACCCATAACCGAGCCCCTTGTTAACGTATCGGTAGACAACCGCTACCTTATTATTTGCACTAATTTGGATTTATCTGAATTTTCGACCCATCTACAATTAATATTGATATTATAATATTAGTTTTATAATACTATAAAGCAGGCGGTAACAACTAACTCTAGGGAATATACAATTTATTTCGTATCGTTATTTATATTTGATTAATTCGGTTTTTAAGTTTGAAAAGCTCCAATTTTTTGATATTACGATAAAAAAAATGATTCGATGGCGAGTTTTTTAATATTAAATAAAGGATTTCAGTTGAGAAGAACTAATTGATTGAAAAAAGCATGGCACTGCTTAATAAAACCACTGGCGGCCATTGACCATTGACAGTAGTTCAGTCTTTCAGGGAGATTCAAAAAAGTTGCTTTATTCGAGTTTTATATTGTTAAATTAAAAGCTTATAATAATGTATATTATAGATTTTACCCGATTGGTGTATATGTCGCAGATAAATTGTGAAATATCGTCAATGTATTCTTAAAAGGTTAAGACACACTTGCAGTATACGGGTAGTGGAATGTAGTTATAACTTTTTTATAGTTAGCTCGAATATACATATAATTACACAAATGTCTTAATGATTCATAGATGACAATGACTAAGAATCTGAGGGCTTTATCTTCCTCTTAATTAATGTGGCTATAATAAGATTTACGATAAAAGTAATAAATTATAACATCAAGAAACTCTACATCCAGTTTCAACACAACATGATAGATAAATAGTTATGTAAGATTACACAGGAAAGAGCAATTTTACATTGATCGATCGTGTGGCATTATCATGATATATGAAGATTATAAATTACATTTGTTACCGATAAGTAATTTTGCTAAAAAATTAAATCGAATAATCTCCCAAATTCTGTTTATTGATAATAAAAATTAGCTTCTGGGTTAGATTTAAATTCACGCGCAGTTCGTGTGTACGAAATCAAAAAATCAGAACATATTTAATGTTCATACGGTACAAAACATTTTCTACAATGATTATTGATAAATTTAAATTAACAAATAAACATATTAAATTTTAGAATAGTTGCAGGATGTAGTTTGAAATAAACACATCCAGAGATCAGATAGTGAAATATTTTTTTAAAAAGGTAATAGTAATGTATATCTTATATATATATATAAAAAAAAATGAATGTTTATTTGTTTGTAGACGTTTGTTTATACTCTATAGACGGCCAAACCGCTGATCCGATTGCATGAAAACTTCGACAAACTTTTAGCTTGCACTTCCGGTAAGGCTATAGGTATATTAAAATGAACTAAGTAACTATGTACTGTCGTACCATAGATAATCGGCAGCAAACGTAAAACAGACAGAAAAGGAAGACATGCACTTCAATAAACAAAATTTAAACACAAACACTTTCTTTCTTTGAGTGGCATTGCTACGCTTGCCGGGTACCGGCTAGTTAAAGATAAAAAATATCAATACACATGTTTTTCATAAACTGAAAATATTTACATTTTTTCTAAATTTCAAAATTGTCCCCCTATCGCAAAATTTTGTGAATCATTGGTGAAGCATTATGAAAAAATCAAATATTTTTCAGAATAATGATACACAGCTATTTTTTTATTGTATTTATAAATACATTTAATATTACTAGTGGCTAGTTATTACAATAATTATGAATAATTCAAATGAATCCCTCATAAACACTAATCCAGCAATTGCCAAACTGTCGCCTTTGAGATACCGTTAGCTAGCTGTAAAATTTAAAGTTGCTAGTTAATAATGTGCAAATGTGAATTCGAAGCATGCATAAGACTCATAATTAGTGAAACTTTTTTATACCTAAAAATATACATCTGCAAAGTATGTTTCAATCGATCTTGAAAAAAAAAATAAGTTGGGTGGCGAGAGGGAATTTTAGACATCACTGACATCGATGCCTAGCTACAGAAATTAAAAAATAAATTGAAAACTTTAACCATACTACGATTTGAATCTAAATTAACCCATCGAAGTTGACTACTCGACCTGAACACGATTAAATATTTAGAAAATAATTGGTGATTAAGATGTAAAATGAAGTTACCATATTAACCTTGTGACCCACTAGCAAATAAAAAAACAATATTCTTGAAAAAACGTCGCCTAAAACACGTGCATTTTTTTTAATGTCCTTTTATAATGCATAATATTATGTACATATATGAGTAGGTATTCCAGAACAGACACATTTTACAAACTCCTTAATTATATAATATTAAATTTGTTATCCCACTTGTTGTGTTACAAAATGTGCCGCGTCTTTCGCTTATGTCTGATAATGCTTCTCAAATAAGCGAAATTCGGATCAAATTTTGTAACACAAGTGTAATAACAAAGTTTAAATGAATTTTCACAAATTTACCGCCAAATTCATCGGAAACTCTTAATTTTTTCCAATGGTAGATTTTTTTCCAGTGGTGGATCCAAAGCCTATACTTGTTAATTTTCTAATAAATCATAAAATATGTTATAACCTTACACGCAGTGGTGTAGTGGTAAATAAATAGGTACCAGGTCGGTCATTGATTTCTTCCCATTTTTTTGTTTGTTTTTTTTTATATCCTTCCGAAGTTAAAGATCACAAGTTTTAACCAGTAAATCATTGAAAAAATATATTTTTATTATTTTTGTAAAATCCACCGGGTAGATCAAATTTGATATAATGCTTTTAAATTTTATGAACGGTATTTTGAATATATGTATTTAATTTAAAATTAAGTTGCAAGTAAAAAAAGGTGGCAGGGCGACGCCCTGGTTCATGACCTACACCACTGCTTACACGCAACTTTTAAAGTTGTCTTGTAAAGAAATTTGATGACATATCATAAAACTCCGTTCGTTGGTATTGAATATTGATTATAGTAAGGAATGATTAGCAGCCATCAATCTCCGAAGTGACTGGTGACCAATGACCAGTCGTAAGCGCACATAGACATATCCGCACAGAAAAGCATCAATCGAATTGAATCAAATCTAGGGATCGCAATACCGATTCGAAATAAATTCATGATTTTTTGTCATTACCAAAATAGTGATAAATACCGGTATTTCTGAATTAAAAATTAACATGTAGAAATAATCATGACATATGTTAATAAAATTGTTCGCGACAAATTGAAATATTTTAAATGTGCTACGAGTTGTATCAATTTTGGCCGGTTCCAGAATCAATGAAAAAAATTTGTATCACCGTTGCCATGTATACCCGTTAAATGGACACACCATTATTAATCCATCCCCGTTGTTAAAACCCCTTATGTAATTAATAATAAATATTAGTATAAATTATCCTAATTTACCTTGAAAAATCCCATATTGCTTATCACTAAAAATAAATTTAATGTAATGTTATTAATAATAAATATCAGTTTAATTTTATCCTAATTAATGTTTTAAGAAAAAACCCAGATTGCTTATCGTTCTTTGAAACACTGGAATCACATTTGATAAGTGTAATATTGTAATTATAATTTGAATTATGACATTAGAGTGAATAACTTGATGCATTGTGTATCTCTTCAGAGCCAGTATATATAGCTGAGCAAAATATAAGTTTAAACATAGTTCTGACGACGGCGAAAGCCGAAATAGCTATCCACGCATAAAAAATATTTAAAACTGTAGAACTAAAATACTTTGATATTTTTACTCTATTATAATGGAGATCTATCAAGTAAATGCCATATCAATTAATTATGATATACTTTTAACGACGGTATTTTATACGAAATATCGATTTTTATTTACAATCCCGGCATTGGACGTATTTTTTAATACTGGTATTTGATATTAAATTCAAAAATAGTGGTAATGGTATGTTCGTCTAAACTAGCCCCTGACATATTTTAATAGTGTCCGATTACAAACTTCTAGTGGGAAATACGTGACATCCAAATGATAAATATAAAAGGTACCATGAAGACATTTATCAAATCATAAAAATGTATTGAAAAATTTTGCAACTAATGTTGATTTATCTTTTTAATATTAATTATAATTACCAATATTACAATCGATCTAAGCAGATTTGTAAAATCTATATCTAATCAGTATGAATACTATTTGAAATATTTATCTGGTTTATATTATAGTAATGATAATTTATCATAAATATTTATTTTTAATAATTCCTTGTATTTTATCTTAATTCGGTTATTATTTTTAGATTTGAAAGTGTGAGTGTACGTCTATATAAATTAAATTAATACAATAATAAATGATCCATGAGAATTTTTTCTTTTGATTCTATGTTTTATGAATACGGTATTAAACTCAAATAATATAAAAACAAACTTTAAAAAAAGTGTAAACATTAAATCATGTATTTTTTTAAACGTACACCCGGTCTTCGTTTTACGCGATTTTTTGTTGTAGCGCTATTTTGCTTTTACGTGATTTTTTCCCTCTAAAACTTAAATAAGAATTACAGCCACGGAAAATGCAGAAATCAAACCAAAAACTGTACTGCAATATGTATCGAGATTTGTTGTAAAGAAAAACAATTTATCGTCGGACCAACAAAAGAAATCCAATGAAATAATAATCGACTCAAATCAAATCACGTTTTCAAAAAACTATAAAGAATAATAAAGTGTTTTTTTTTTTAATTTTAAAAGTATTGATAGACCTATATTAAGTTGTTTTTGTTTAAATTGAATTGACAGAATATCATACATTAGCACAGTACAGCATACAATATATACGAGAATACAATTTATAAACTAACAATACTTATTTAAAACTGTGTCTTATAAAAAATGTATTAGATTATGCAAAAACTATACCGAAGTTATCTCGAAACAAAGTTTTTCAAACTGTCCTGCTGTTGGATTGATATAGCAAATTATGTATACTCACTTTTATGTCCATATTTGGCTGCAGTCGCGGTGTATTTCTTTACAGCTGAAATAGTCATCATCCACTAATAACTTTACTCATAATTAAAATTAATATATTTACAAAAATATTAATATAAAGAGATTCTCGCGTCCTTAGTCGAAAGTGACATATACAATCATTGTAATATTACTATTAGAAATGTGTCACTTTGATATCTGGACTAATATCATTGTTTTCCTTCAGAAGTCTCTCCGTAAACCACAAAGAAAAGCCCAAAAACGACGCCTGGAGTATTATCACTGTCACGAACACGTATATGAAAACCATTTTGGATTGTTGTATTTTTATCACTGAACTGATTGTTAATGGTTTTGCAACTGTACTCCACGAAAACAACCTTGTTCTACAAAACAATTTATAAAATAAAGATTATCGAATTCGAAGCAACACACTTGTGTATTGATAGCATTGAAATGGTAAAAAATTACCTGATAAGTAAAATATATACACTCGCTCGTACGAAACTGTTTGTATAATAATTACGGTGACCATAAATACATTATGCAAAAAGATGTTTTTTTTATTTATTTTAATAATTTAAGATTTATACTGAAGGTGCTTGGCGGAATTGAATACGGAATTTAATAATTGAATCGTTCAAATTATGTTTATTCACATTACGAACTGATTCAGTTCAAGTTCATCCGTGCACTTGAACGCCTGAAGATGCCGAAATCCCGGGTCGTCAGTGACAAAACTTGTGTGAATGTACATACATAGTTTGAACGGTTCAAATTTATTTTATCAATGTTCAAAAATAGTTTTTCTGAGATTGTAAATAGTAAGACTAAGCGTATGCTGAGATTGGGGTTTCCAATCGCGGACACATTTTATGATTTCGGAATTGACAATTTTTCAATCTTTTCGAGCTTTTTTTTTAGCTCTTCCAAGATTTATTTTCTCAATAACGAAAATCCTGGGATTAGTACCGTCACAGTCCCGGAATTTTGTTATCACACAATTTGATGGGATCCCGGGATTGGATACCCTAGATGAGATGCAGGCGATGCATCCCGTATTTTTGGTTTTCTTTATGCTTCTTTATACTATTCAAAAATATTTACATTATTTTACTTTTATTATTACAGTATGTACTTAATTAGGTTTTTGACAATGAAACTTTTTATATATTTTATCCTTTTTTATTTTCAAAATACGGTCACCGCAATAATAATGCATGCGGAAAATGTGTGCTGTTTTTCATTCTATACGACTGCCTGAGCTTACAAGTAGAGGGTTGCGATCCATTTGGACGTAATAATTACCATCAACAAATCTATTACGGTATCATTGTTCAAATGATCACTACATCTCTAAAGGTTAAGGCGAAATAATGAACACGCTGACAACCCTGCATGTTTATGATTATTTTAAATTAAAATCAATATAATATCGACTTTGGAAAGGAAAAAGGACGTAACCCACATATATAACATTTTACAGGAGGTACAAAAAACATGTTATGATGATTTTGGGCCATATGCAAATTATGAAATATACACAACCTGGAAGTGCACAGAGACTTCTAAACTGGTGTTTAATAGGCATAATATAATAGTAATTAAAGAAATTGTCTAGGAAAAACCTTTATTTCAGTCTTTTTTCTTGGTTTCAATTTTCACAAGCTCATCTTATTTCAAACTTAAAAGCTAAATTTAGATAATATTTCAGCATTTGCAGCTTACATCCTTTTGATAGAACATGTATAATATTTGATACATTGTGATTATCTAAAAAAAATTGTCTTGAAAAAAATTTGGGTTACGTCGTTTTTCCTTTCCACAGTCGATGTGTAATTGTCTTGTTTTTAATATTTTGAATGCACGGTATAATTTTCTGCGTCGTAAAATTTCAAAAACTTCATCACGCATTGAATCAATTATTGTTTCAGGTTCTAGATATTTTAAAATGGTAAATCATTAGTCATTACACTTTTCAAACAATATAAAGCATTTGTGTAAATATGACGACTTTAGTATATAATTTATCACTTTTTTCCTAGTATAGTTTGAAGATACAAAGTGATTATTTATTCTTATAAGTATTATATAAAATGCCAATTTGTTATATAACTGTGCCTGTTATGAAAAATCATAAAAGTATTGCAATTTCTCGAATTGTAAAATATGCATTTTGTATTATTTTTTTTAACTCATTTTCGCACCCAATGTGGAACATATAAACGCATAGAACTGTTTGTTACTCAGTTGCTCAATGTTTCTGCTGTCGAAGAGAATAGGAATAAAAAGGATCAGCCTAGGTCCTAGGACATAACTAGTGGTTGGCTTATCACTCTCGCTACTGTGATTCAACCCAACCCTGTGATGTGACCAAACGACGTTGTCTTATTGATCAAAGATCCTTGTGGGATAGAGTCAACAGAACGAAGTTAATAATCAATAGCTCTACGCTCTACAGAACTCATCCCCAGATCAAATAATTTATAAACTGTTAATATTAAAAACAAGTGTTGCAATGCCACTCAAAGATAGAAAGTGTTTGTGTTTTAATTGTATTTATTGAAGTGCACGTTTTCTTTTTCTGTCTGTTTGACGTTTTCTGCCGATTGTCTATGATACGACACACGCGCCACCTACTTTTAGTTGATTGTACTATAACCTTCGCGCAAGTGCAAACATACGTTGTCAAAATGAGCTGTTTGGCAGACATACAAACATTGATTTATATACATAAGACCTACTGTAAGCTAATTTTAATATACCTGTAACCTTCCCGGAAGAGCAAACAAAAAGTTTTGTCAAAGTTTTATTGCAATCGGATGAGCGGTGTGGTAACGCCTAAAGTACGAACAAACAAAAATTCATTTTTATATATTAGATTAGAAGATAGCAGTTGTAGCAACTATATCTAGGGTTGCCAGGCGTCCCGATTAACCGGGACTGTCGGTGGTTTTGAGTCTCGTGTCCCGGTGTCCCGAAAAAATCTCTCGGGACGCCCAAATGTCCCGGTTTACGACCCACGCTGATTATAATCATTTGGGAAAATTGGTAAATCTTAGGATATTGGATGTCCCGGAAGAGCTGAAAAAATAACTAGTCACGATGGTATTTTGGGCACTAAATCGGTAAATTTTTGGGGCGAAAGTCAGAAAATCGGACAAATGTCCTGGTTTGACTTGCAAGAAATCTGGCAAGCCTAACTATATCCAAAGTGTTTTTAGTAAGTATGGCCAAAGAGTTTTTTATGTGCGAGTGTGACATTGGGAAACTAATAATAATAAAATTAAAATAATTGACAACACCATACTGAGGTCATTTTTACGACTCGGATCAGGTAAAGTGTGGAGACAAAAATAAGAAGATAAATTTTCAATTTACAAGAAAATTTTGACTTCTTTGTTTACCATCAATAATCGCCTCTCATTGTTCATGCTTTTAACTCGTTATTTAACCTTCAAGGGTAATTATTTTTAAAATTCACAGCACATAAAATTATAATTTTGTGAGCTTAAATTTTGCACGCTCCATAACAATCGTTGTATACAAATGTAAAACATTTTGTAATAGTATACTCAAGTCAGGAACCTTTTTGCAATTATTCAAATATATTGAATACTCTAGTGACGAGGAAGTGTTAAAAAAGTGACCATCCAAGGTGATGTGTTGAAATAACACCGGAATAAATTCCCGGCTTTTTTGCTGCCTGTTGTTGATTTTACTCGGTCAGAAACAAGTGCTACCTGTTCAACTCGTGCATTTTGACAGCGCAGCTTTACGGTTGTGAGTAGGGCTTTCAACCCGGCTTAAGCCGAAACCGGTTAACCGGTTTATTGCCGGTTTTAAGATAAACCAAAAAGCACAGCACAGCGGAACCTAACGGAATGGGAACCTATCTTGAGTCACGTGAAATGTTCCACGATACGGTGTGAACACGTGAATTTTGTGTTCCAGGACATGTTCTGGAAACATTTGTTTTTAGTTGTATGGGCACCTTTATGCACAGTATGCATAAGTAAAACACGTCACCTTATGTTGGTCTTCAATTCACTTTAAGAAAAAACAAAAGATAACCATGCACCGGAAATACAACTGCAGTTTCAACAGCCAAAACATTTTTACTACAAAAACCAATTCAACCTTTTAAGAACGTAGTTATGCAAAAAAAACAGTCAACCCCCAATAACTTACTCTTTTATCGTCATTGATAAACTTGTCCTAAGATGTTTTTTTTTAACTAGTTTTCTCTCGGTGGACAGTTTGTGCAACTTCTAGTTGTAGCAGTATAAGCCAACTATTTATTTTTTATTTTATTAATATAGCTGTGTATATATAAATTTAAAAATATATATATTATTAATGATTGTCATAAGGCTTTGTTAAAAAAAATAGTAGTTTCGGCCATTGTCTCTTTAAGCGCCGTTTCTATGTTTTTATGCTCCGATATTACATGTCTGTCATCAAAAGTCTGGATTTTTTCTACCGTATTTTATCATTGAATGTTTTTTTAAGATAAACTAATTCTAATATTAAATTCTGATCATAAAAACTTTGTCACAACTTTGTCTTACACAGCAATGACAGAAAGCTTCAGTGGCAGGTATACTACCAATGGAGCTTAAAGCTTTCAGTGTCCGACTATAACACATATCAACTGAAGATTCGAAGTTTCCTGCGTTTTTCTACTTAACAAATTGTAACCTTTGCTATAAAGGGCATATGAGGGTATTACTTGCAAACCCAGCTCATTCTAAAGTTGTTGAAACATGAACCATGAATGTAATTTAGTAGATAAAAATATTGTTTGAAGGATTTTTAGAAATCAGTCTCAAACATGGCTTGACAACATCCAAAATATTATTCCAGAGTAATGTAAACCTAAAAATACTTTTTAAATGTACATTGTTTTACTAAATGAAATTCAAGTTTCATATTTAAACCATTTTTGAATGAGCGGTTTTTGCAAATAATACCTTCATATTATAATAATGATAAAATGGAAATCCAAGTTTCATTTTTTAACCATATCGACTGTGGAAAGGAAAAAGGACGTAACCCACACATATAAAATTTTACAGGAGGCGCAAAAAACGTGTTTTGATTATTTTGGGCCATATGTAAATTCTGAACTATACACAACCTTGAAGTGCATGGAGACTTCTAAAATGGTGTTTAATTGACATAATCTAATATTAATTAGAGAAATTGTCTAGGAAAAACCTTTATTTCAGTCTATTTTCTTGGTTTTAACCTTTTACAAGGTCATCTTTTTCAAACTTAAAAGCTAAATTTAGATACTAATTCGGCATTTGCAGCATGCATCCTTTTGATAGAACGTGTATCAAGTTTGATACATTGTGGTTATCGAAAAAAAGCTGTTTTGAAAAAAATGTGGGTTACGTCCTTTTTCCTTTCCACAGTCGATATGTAAGCTATGCAGCAGTTTATAAAAAAAAGTATTCCACTATATAGTAAATCGTATTTGTTCTGAAAGAAGTTGGTAAGCAACAATTTTTTATCCATGCCCGCTCCCAATGTGGAGCATATGGCCTCCTAATGGAGGTATCCCAACAGATTTTTTTTTGTACGAGAACTGTTTCTTACTCAGTCGCTCAACCTCTCTTTTCCAAAGAGAGTAGTAGAGATAGAAGGACAAAGCTAGAACAAGACTAGTGGTTAACTAATCGCTCTCGCTACGCACAGTTATGGAAAGATCAGAAGGGTAGGAGGGAATTTTTAGACATCACAAACGCTCATGGCAACGGACAGATATCGATAAATCGATCGAAAGAATGCTGTTCGTACTGGGACTCGAGCCCGTGAGGTCCGGCACGGAAGCCAACAACGCTAACCGCTGCGTTAAGGACCCGAAAATCAAATTGCCTTTAAATGAGCATTGATATTAATGTCCGTCCGTCCGTATGATTGTCCCCGATTTCCGATTTTGCCTTTTCGATGACGTCAAGAAAGATTATTACGTTTAGATTTTCTGGCTTATTCAATAAATATGTTTGTAATTTATTTTTCACGCCAGTAAATGCTTACTTAAAAACTTACTACTTAAATACTTAGTACTTAAAAATGCAACAAAAATCCCCCCCGTTGAGGTCAACGGGCTTACAGCTTGTTGATATTAATTGCGTACAAAAATAAATACGTTTTTATGCAAAATGGTATAATCAATGCACCAATTGAGTTATTCCAGACAAAGAATTTATATAAAAAAAATATTTGTGTACTTGACCTGTTTTAGTTACCAACTGCTGCCAGAAAAGTGACGATGTACAGACTTTTCTTCCAAGAACTTGAAAACTCTTCCCGTTACCGTCAAGTCTTCCTCTTGCCGCTAGATGTTTTTTTTTTGATTTTTTTGGTCTGATAATTTTCAACATAACTGCGTTCAATTAACAATCAATCCTCCAAGGAATATGTGTTAAATAAAAAACAACATAATACGCACACTTTTTATAATACACAAATTCTTTACAATATAAAATATAATACAATATGTATATGTACATGCTTTTGGCACGATTTTATCTTTGAACTTACAGTGGGGTATTTTATATAAAAGTTTATGAATTCTCTTCCCCTGATTATGAGAATTTATGTTACATGGGCTGTATAAAAAAATATTATTTATTTTTCTTACAAAATATGTTTGTATAATAAATCTCCATTTACTTACGTTGAATCTCATGTATTATACAATTAAAATTGATAGTTTTATTATTCCACTACAATAGTTGTTGTCAAAGATGTAAAAAATCTAGTGGAATAAAAAATACATCAATTTTTATATTACATTGAAAATCAATTTCCACAATTTACCCACTTGTTGGAAAGCGTCAACTCTTTTCAATATCTTATTGATGATTTTTATAAAAATAAAACACAAAAATCGTAAATTTATTCCACAATGTTTCATTACAATCAGAACCTTTTTCGCTTTATATTAATTAGTAAACAAATATAACAAAATCAAATTGGTTTAGATTTTCTTCTTAAATAATGACAACATTTATTTTATAATCATTAATTGAGCCCTCAAGAAGTAAAGTGTGCCAAGTGGTAAAATGGTAAAACTTTTGAGTACAATCACATATTTACTTTGTGTATTAGTGGATTGGATATTTTTATTTTAGTGAGATTACACTATTACAGTGTTTATTTACTGAGGTCACTTCACTTTAACGATACTTTACGACATATAGAATATTATAACGCATCTAACTATTTTTTTCCTACACTAAATCTTGGCTTACTTCACCTTTCAGGGTGGCTCAATTGTTTTATAAAAAGTTCTTTATGGATTTTAATTTTAATGAATTCAATAATTACTGACAATCGCGATGTATTCTTATGAACTTTAATTGAATAATTGTCGCGCTGAAAATGAATTAGTTAATATCTTGACAAACACGTCGCTGCAATAACACGCAGTCGTATCTTGAAACAAAAAAAAATGATGGATCTACAACAGCAAAAACAAATCAAATGAAATCTGCAAAGTTCGATATGGCCATTGATGGAATTGTGTGTTGCTAACTTTACCGATGCTTGCATATGCAAACCTGCAACGAAATATCGATTAACGCAATTATGCATTAGTTAAAACGATATCGCACTATTACAAATTGCACCTTACTGATTGCTATATTTATATGAGTACGGCATAATATAGAAAAAGGGTATTATGGTTAATACAACATGACATGTTCATCAATTATTTTTCATAAAATCACTCTACATGCACATGAACGACATTTTTGAAAATCCTGTATTTCTACTGAATTTTCATTGAAATATGCTTCAGTAATTAATAAGAAACAATCATCTATACGTATATGTATATTATTCCTAATATTCCTTTTGATTTGGATTATCTTAGGTAATAGAGGAGGTATTATATTCTGAACAATAATGAAAGAGGGAAATGGAGCAAATAACGTTGGGAAACCCTGATATAGGGTGATTTTTAGAGTTATATTTTATGCGCTCATCGAATCTTTCCTTCAATAAATTGATTTTTGCGCGAGATGTGTGGCATACTGCGCCGTTTTGTTGAAACCACAACTCTTCCACATTAATGTCGTTCACTTGGGGTACAAAAGTGTCAGTAATCATGTATCTTAAGCGCTCTACATTGTGTGTAACGCCCTGGCCGGTATCATTTTTAAAGAAGTAAATTTGCTATTCATGTAAAGTCTATTCATGGTGGAGTGGCAAATTAAACTGAGAACAAAACAGCTGTCAGCTATCAAATTGTCACTGGAAAAAGTGATGCAATTCAAAAAACAAACCTCTAAAAAAAACCCGTTATTATAACATCAATATTGTTACACTTGGTGTTATAATTCTTATTTAATTCTTACCTAGCTAAATTATATTGCTAATTTTAGTGCGTTAATATGTCACACCAATTTATTAAGTATTTTAAAATTAAGAGATTTTTGTCGTCATCAGATTGCTTTTTGGTAATTATTATATTTGGTTTGTTTATTTTCAAGTTGCCTGCACTGGACAATATGGCTGCGGAATATCCAACTGTGTGTGCTTGGGGGGAGGAGGTCTGGCTGGCGGTTGATCCAATGGACCGTCTTCTAAAACAAGCAAAAAAAATCTTAACATTAATAGCCGATAAGGTCCGTCTGTAAGGACGTCCGCAGTAAGGTACAGACCAATGATTTCGATTTATTCTGAACAGCACATTTTTGAAATGTTGTTCTATCCAATGGGAGCGGCTTATTTTAAACCGGGCGTGAATGTTCTGATATCGCCACGTTTGAAAATTTGATATTTCTTGGTGTAGAGCTAAAGTATTGTATCACCATACATCATAATATTCGAATAATCAAAGACTTTAATTCGACTATTGCAAACTATGATTATAGGGCTATCGAAATGAATCGTTTGATCGTGTGAGTCGATGTGAGACTAATATTTTTTGGAGCGGATTTGATCAATTGAATCATAATGATGAATCTTTTCACGTCTGACCTTGAAAATCTGTTAGAATTCTTTAATACATTAAGAATATTCAAATTATGATATGGATATATCATAGAATAATATTTTGCTTTTTTCATACACTTGGACAAAATGTGCAACTGATTTTTTATTGAAAAATTGGATTTGATCTTTTGATTTTTATTGGAAATAATTGTTAAATAATTTAAAATCCGAAAAATGGTTGTTAGCAAACTTGAACATTATTCCAATAATTCAATAATTTACGAAATTTCTGCTACTACGAAAAATGGTTGTTAGCAAACTTGGACATTATTCCAAAAATTCAATAATTTACGAAATTTCTGCTACTACGAAAAATGGTTGTTAGCAAACTTCAACATTATTCCAAAAATTCAATAATTTACGAAATTTCTGCTCCTACGAAAAATGGTTGTTAGCAAACTTGAACATTATTCCAAAAATTCAATAATTTACGAAATTTCTGCTACTACGAAAAATGGTTGTTAGCAAACTTAAACTTTATTCCAAAAATTGAATATTTTACGAAATTTATGCTACTACGAAAAATGGTTGTTAGCAAACTTAAACATTATTCCACATATTAAATAATTTACGAAATTTCTGCTACTACGAAAAATGGTTGTTAGCAAACTTAAACATTATTCTAAAAATTGAATATTTTACGAAATTTCTGCTACTACGAAAAATGGTTGTTAGCAAACTTGGACATTATTCCAAATATTAAATAATTTACGAAATTTCTGCTCCAACGAAAAATGGTTGTTAGCAAACTTGAACATTATTCCAAAAATTCAATAATTTACGAAATTTCTGCTACTACGAAAAATGGTTGTTGGCAAACTTCAACATTATTCCAAAAATTAAATAATTTACGAAATTTCTGCTACTACGAAAAATGGTTGTTAGCAAACTTAAACTTTATTCCAAAAATTGAATATTTTACGAAATTTATGCTACTACGAAAAATGGTTGTTAGCAAACTTAAACATTATTCCACATATTAAATAATTTACGAAATTTCTGCTACTACGAAAAATGGTTGTTAGCAAACTTAAACATTATTCTAAAAATTGAATATTTTACGAAATTTCTGCTACTACGAAAAATGGTTGTTAGCAAACTTGGACATTATTCCAAATATTAAATAATTTACGAAATTTCTGCTCCAACGAAAAATGGTTGTTAGCAAACTTGAACATTATTCCAAAAATTCAATAATTTACGAAATTTCTGCTACTACGAAAAATGGTTGTTAGCAAACTTGGACATTATTCCAAATATTAAATAATTTACGAAATTTCTGCTCCAACGAAAAATGGTTGTTAGCAAACTTGAACATTATTCCAAAAATTCAATAATTTACGAAATTTCTGCTACTACGAAAAATGGTTGTTGGCAAACTTCAACATTATTCCAAAAATTAAATAATTTACGAAATTTCTGCTCCTACGAAAAATGGTTGTTAGCAAACTTGAACATTATTCCAAAAATTCAATAATTTACGAAATTTCTGCTACTACGAAAAATGGTTGTTAGCAAACTTGAACATTATTCCAAAAATTCAATAATTTACGAAATTTCTGCTCCTACGAAAAATGGTTGTTAGCAAACTTGAACATTATTCCAAAAATTCAATAATTTACGAAATTTCTGCTACTACGAAAAATGATTGTTAGCAAACTTAAACTTTATTCCAAAAATTGAATATTTTACGAAATTTATGCTACTACGAAAAATGGTTGTTAGCAAACTTAAAGATTATTCCACATATTAAATAATTTACGAAATTTATGCTACTACGAAAAATGGTTGTTAGCAAACTTGAAAATTATTCCAAAAATTAAATATTTTACGAAATTTCTGCTCCTACGAAAAATGGTTGTTAGCAAACTTGAACATTATTCCAAAAATTCAATAATTTACGAAATTCCTGCTACTACGAAAAATGGTTGTTAGCAAACTTGAACATTATTCCAAAAATTAAATATTTTACGAAATTTATGCTACTACGAAAAATGGTTGTTAGCAAACTTGAACATTATTCCAAATATTATATTACATAATTTACGAAATTTCTGCTCCTACGAAAAATGGTTGTTAGCAAACTTGAACATTATTCCAAAAATTCAATAATTTACGAAATTTCTGCTACTACGAAAAATGGTTGTTAGCAAACTTAAACTTTATTCCAAAAAATCAATAATTTACGAAATTTCGGCTACTACGAAAAATGGTTGTTAGCAAACTTTTTTTTTATTCCAAAAATTCAATAATTCACGAAATTTCTGCTCCTACGAAAAATGGTTGTTAGCAAACTTGAACATTATTCCAAAAATTAAATATTTTACGAAATTTATGCTACTACGAAAAATGGTTGTTAGCAAACTTGAACATTATTCCAAATATTACATAATTTACGAAATTTCTGCTCCTACGAAAAATGGTTGTTAGCAAACTTGAACATTATTCCAAAAATTCAATAATTTACGAAATTTCTGCTACTATGAAAAATGGTTGTTAGCAAACTTAAACTTTATTCCAAAAAATCAATAATTTACGAAATTTCTGCTACTACGAAAAATAGTTGTCAGCAAACTTGAACATTATTCTAAAAATTAAGTAATTTCCGAAGTTTCTGCTACTACAAAAAATTGTTGTTAGCAAACTTAAACATTATTCCAAATATTAAATAATTTACGAAATTTCTGCTAACTATAAAAATAAAATAAATTAAAATAAAATAAAATAAAATAAAATAAAATAAAATAACATAAAATAAAATAAAATAAAATAAAATAAAATAACATAAAATAAAATTAAATAAAATTAAATTAAATTAAATACCATAAAATAAAATAACATAAAATTAAATACTATGCAACAAAAATCTCACGTTGCTGGGCAACGGGCTTACAGCTAGTCTATATATTAATAGCCGATAAGGTCCGTTTGTTTGAGTGAGTGTAAGGTGTCCTCGACCTTCCAGTCTCCACTTTTTTAAATAAAATAATCTATATATCTATATATTAATAGCCGATAAGGTCCGTTTGTTTGAGTGAGTGTAAGGTGTCCTCGACCTTCCAGTCTCCACTTTTTTTAAATAAAATAATCTATATATCTATATATTAATAGCCGATAAGGTCCGTTTGTTTGAGTGAGTGTAAGGTGTCCTCGACCTTCCAGTCTCCACTTTTTTAAATAAAATAAAATAAAATAAAATAAAATAATCTATATATTAATAGCCGGTAAGGTCCGTCCGTTTGTCCATATGAGTGGGTGTAAGGTGTCCTCGACCTCCAGTCTCCGCTTTTTTAAATAAAATAAAATAAAATAAAATAAAAGAAAATAAAATAAATTAAAATTAAATTAAATTAAATTAAACTAAATAAAATTAAACACAATGCAACAAAAATCTCACGTTGCTGGGCAACGGGCTTACAGCTAGTGACTTATTATTAGGCTATTACAAATTAACTACATTTCATAATATAAAATATAGCAAAGCATTTCTTAGGACATGAATTGTTTGAATACCTTCATTATACATCCAGTCCTTTTTTCGCATTTTTTTTACAGAAGAAGCAGTGAACTTTCGTTCGTGTTAAAATACATTTATTGAGTTCGTTAAATAGCACGTTCAAGAATTCGCAAAGAATAGACTGGTCAATTAAAAAAACAATATTATCAAATATATTGAAATCAAAAGGAAAACCAGCCCTATTTTAAAAGTAGGCCAGCGATTGACTATTCATCTCATCTCATCTATCATATTGTATATATTTGTTAATTACCAATGTCGCTGTAATGTTGAATTGACACGCCATCAGCAGCTCCTCTGTCGCTCCATAATCCTGGAGAGCTTGGAGGTGAGCATGTTACTTCATCGTCTCCCCCAACTGATCTTCTGGTGCTCACTTTGTACTCTTGTTGTAGCCATAGTGGAACCTGAATCAGAAAATTACAAATCACATTTCAAAAACACGTACAGTACACAACGATTGAATCTCGATGCAAACAGGCTGCTTCCGAATTCACAATCCCGCGATTTCGGGATCACGGAATTGAAAAGGATCCCGGGATTGGAGGCCTTAATTGTATGAAATACTTAAGCAAGAGTGTAATTTTAATTTCGCTTTCAATTTGGGAAAGGGGGGGGGGGCGGTGAATATGTTTAATGTGTGAAAGAGATTTTTGATAAGCTTAGGTCACTATTTCAGACGGAGACGCACTTTTAATGTACTACGTATATGACTTTGAAAAATCGAGATCTTTAAATAATTTACTATTGGATTGTTTACGTCGCTTACTATTAAAAGCAAGCCGACATGCGTAATTTTTAATCTAGTAAAGATTTAACTGTGATAACATTTATAATATAGAGTTGATTACCAAAAGCGTGGTTCGCTGTAGCCCTCTTCTGTCCCTGGAAACCTGAACGTGCGGGGCAAGAGGATGGGGTGGTCGTGGCTGTCCTGCTAAAACGGCGAGAGCACTAGAAGCTTGTACCCTTGCACCTTCCAGATAAGTCAGTAGTGAACGCATCTGCGGAAATAAAGAAATGTTTTTTTATAATATAAATCAATATGTTAAAATTAAATAAAAACAACAACACATAAGCAACATGAACCATCGAAGATCCTACTCGATACCTCGGCAAGTTCCATTCCCCAGGGACCATGCAGGGTTATGCTTTTCAAATATTATAAAAAAAAATCCAATAACACATACGATTAAGATAGGTTATATTCGGTAAAATCGGAAATGAAATGAATGATGGCTACTGTTATAAAATTACATATCCTTTTAAACTCAAAATAAAAACTACTTTTTTGACACAAAACAACTTAGTAGTATTTCAACCTTCTTTAATAATCTGACCGCATCCACAGTTTTTTTTCAAAAGATCCACAAACACGTCCTTCACGTTGTTTTTTTTTATTGCACCTTTCAATTTTGATTTCGTATCAATATATTTTAATAAAAAAATAACCTGTTGAAATGAAATTTAAAATTATTAAATGTTTGAAATCTAGCCTTGAATATTAGTGTCAAAAACCTCAATGTCAAACGCGCCATTTTTTCCAACCGTCATACAATGATAGTTATCAGATATGACTCTTGAAATGGACGATTTTTTTAAAATTATATTATACAATATATTATCAAAATGACCAAGCAAATAAGATCATAGATAACAACATATAAAATTACTGATTTCGCGTATAACCAAATAGATAAAAAATAGATTATTCTATGAGTCGAAAAAATCTTTGAGTTGTACTTAATAAATAAACAATACAAATACCCATTACAATATTATGTTTGGTTCTTGTGATTTTTTTACTTTTTTTTGGCCATGTTTGTTAAGCTAGACTAAATTAAGTATACGACGATGGCGTGAACCGAAATAATTCAATCAAATAATGCATAGAAATGTGTTTGAAAGAATGTTTGGAATTGAATAAGAAAATAGAGGTATCTCAACTCAACATAAGTTTTTTACGAGAACTGTTTGTTACTGAGTTGTTTGATAGTCTTCGAACAAAACTATCAATGCAAAAATGAAAAAATGCTGTTCGTTCGAGCAACTTATTTATTTATGTATTGTTAAAAATTAAAAGTACAGTACATGACATAACAGCTGACGCCAATTCGCCATGTAATTGACAAATATAATTAGAAAAAATATAAAATAAAACTACATAATACATCAAAATCAAACTTATATACTACACAGAAGCCAATGACGATTACCGCTGCACTAATATATTACAAGAATATTTATTGTTTTAAATAGTACAGGTGGCTCATCATTGGTAAATTTATTTATTTTGTGAATTACCTGTCTTCATATAAGTATTCACATAAGCAATCAAAGGTTGTATAAAAACTGTGTCACGTGTTTCGCCTCTTTGAGAAGCGTCTACGGACTGAATCTATAAACATTACTAGAGTCATATAAGCCATGCTACAGGAGGGGGGAAAATTCATATTTTTTTACTATTTTATTAATTTAAACAGATAAGATTTTACAATGAAATAAATGAACCACAACAATTTAATTGTTCTAGTTTAACTGTGTTTACAAATAAACGCATTTTAGCCTTCAAATTTAATAAACAAACAGAATGGTTCGGTGATTTAAGACATTGCATAATCACGGTGAGAACTTTGATTTATGATTATTTAACATCGAAACAGGTTATTTTTATGTTTGGCATTATTTTTAGATAAATTACGTAATTATTTTATTTTTGATTCAATGTGGCAAGTACACGAAGATACCGATGGTCTAGTTCAGAGGTGGGGAATCTTTTAATTTCTAAATGCCACATTCATTTAACTGTCGTTCAAGAAAATTTTCTGGAACATAGTTCCTGAGACATTACGTAGTTGTTCAGGATCATGTCCCGGAACCTCTGTTCCTAGGTGTATGGGCCATATAAACCAAACAGAATATTAAAAAAACTTACGTGATATATTTTCTCAGAAACATTCTGTTGGGAGTCGTTTCCTCCGAAATTCGGAGTCGTAGTCATGGCTGCAGACAACTTCTCTAAGGCTTGTTTCGATTTCCGTTCCCGCTCCATGTCGCTCTTGATCAAATCCACGATCCTTACCAGTGCCTGTAATTTGAATAGGAAATATATTAATAAACATTATTTTTTTACGAATTTAAAATTAAGAGCATTCTGGTTGTTTTACTTCAAGCGATCTTCAATTACTTTTTCTTCGATGTATCAAAAATATATCACTGAATTAGGGATATAATTGTTTAAGCTTACGTTACCCAGATTATCAGCGAAAGCTTATCAGTTACATTAGAAAGGTTTTAAAGTATTTGGGCTTATGAGAATTAGTACGGAAATAGAGAAACAAAACATTGATTTATTCCACACATCCAAATGTTATTGGATGTTTCTGTTTATCTATAATCAGTGGTGTAGTGGTAAATAAATAGGTACCAGGTCGGTCATTGATTTCTTCCCTATTTTTTTTATATATCTGTCCGAAGTTAAGAAACCACAAGTTTTGACAACTAAATCAATAAAAAAAATCGTGCAATTATTTTTCTTAAGAAAACTTTACTCACTTCTTGTACACTGCATTTGATGATAGATTATTTTTTATTTTTTAAAAATCGGTCAGGTAGATTAACCTTGCTATAATACTTGAATATAGGTATGTACTTGAAAATTAAGTTACAATTCAAAAAGGTAGCAGGGCGTCCTGGCTCATTTTCAGGTGCCAGGTCACCGACCTGGCCCCACTACACCACTCTCTTTAATACACTATATTCATACTTTTGGGCTGAACATATTGATATATTGGACAAACAAATACGATACAAGGTAAATAACTAAAACTTTAATCTAACATTTATAATAAATTGAGTTATTTGCATGAAATCGGTAAACTTTTGCTATTATAAATAAAAAAGAGCATTTTATTGGCGCGCTGCGTTGCGCGTGCATCAAACGGACTTGAAGGGTTAAACATAGGGCATCCAATTAACCGTCCTAAGCAACTCACCGGTTTTCGTTTTTTTTTCAAAATTATTAGTTATTTTCAAAAAACCAATTGTAGTACCACACAAACCAATTTTTTAAAAAAAACGTATATGGCATTTTGCTTACTTAAATATGAACTAATAAATGGCACTTGAATCTGTGAGATCCATCACAGAAACCAACGACTTCGACCACTGCTCCACGAACCCGAAATATGAATAGTTGTATAAACTTCCATTGTACTTAAGGCAGTGGTTTCCAATCTTTATGTAACTGCGCCTCCTTTTTAAGATAAAATATCTTCGCGCCTCCCCATCCTTTTCATTTCATATAGTAATAAATATACGTTTTAAAGGGTAAATAAATATTTTGGACTGTTCGCACCTCCCAGGTTAGAAAACGCTGACCTAAGGCGAAAAGAGGTATTCAATAAACACCGGTTAACCGTGAAAAATAAACCGGTTTTCGGTTTTTCTTAAAACAGGCAATAAGACGGTTAACCGGTTTCGGTTTAAGCCAAGTTAAAAGCCTTAGTTAAACACGAAGAATTTACTATTCCCGATTTAATTGTCATGTGTTGTTAACTATAGGATTTTCAGGTTTACTTTATTTTGCTTGAGTGTATACTTATATCGGTACACTCACTTAAATAGTGCCATTTGCCACAGCAATCAAATAAATTATTAAAGTTATTCCTCTCTCGCAGCAATTGAGATTTGAACTCAGTCAATTGTTTCAATAGGGCATTGGGTCAACCTGCGGCGACATTGTGTTAGCGTCATTAACCACAGTTAGGTACGGCAGCTGATTGTGACCCGCGACTGTAAAAAGTGTCAATAAGTCAAAACGTTCAATGAATACGTACCGTTAAATGCCTGCATGCACTTACGAGAACTATGGTTTACGTACTGTGATTTACGTGATCGAAATAATTATGCATTTACGTGATGTGAAATATTTTCTTTTTTATTGTTTTTTTTTTATTACAAATTAGAAACTTTTAAAGTACAGTCGCCTGCTTTAAGGTGTTTGCCTGCTCAAAGCATTCTCCTATTCCTCGGGTAGCGAGTCAATCGGAAAGATTTTGATCACTGTGCGCAGGGCCGGCTCGTGGCGTGCGCAAAGAGTGCGGCGCAAACGAGTGGACTTGCGGCGTACAAAAGTGCACAGGCGCCACACTTAGATTTTAAACCTATCTACAGGGATGGGGAACCTTTTCATTTCAAAAAGCCACATTAATTTATCTGATTCAACATAAGGCAGCAGTAAAGAAAACGTTGACACCGAAAAGGGTCACCAATTCTGGGATTGTGACAGTACTAATCCCGGGATGCCGGGAGTGAGTAAATTTCAGAAAGTTTAGCGAAGTCTAAAAGAAATTTAAAAATGAGGTTCCAAATATATGTATTTTTTGTAGTTCCGTAAATTCTTGGGTAAAGAACTTTAAAAAAAAAGGTGTCACGTTATTAGTTTTGGGAAATCCGCAAATTATTGTGTTTTTGAAATCGACATGAAATTTTTTTGAAAAGTCCCAAGATTTCAAAATCGCCGAGCAAAATTGTTTTCAATACCGAATCCCAATCTATAAACGATTTTATGCTGAATATTCAATACTGGGATTGCAAAAACTGTCAATCCCGAAATCCCGGGATCACAGAGAGGGTCCGGGGTTGGATACCCTAATTGAGAGAGTTCAGTAAACAAAAGTGTACATAATTTGATAAATTTTAAATAGTTACCTTAAACTTGATTTTAGCTAACTGATATTTTATAGTAATTCAAAGGTTACCATTTGTTAGAAGGTTACTTGAACAATCTATTATTTGCTATTTTTAAGATACGTCCTACAGCATAGATGTTGTTTTCAGTCAGTTAAGTCCGTTGATTGTCCAAAAAATTTCTATCACGAAATCCCATGATGACGAAAATATTATGAAAATACTAATTTTCGAATGTATTTGGCTTAATAATACTGTGTGTACTCGCGGATTACAAATGCCTATGTCTCGGTTTTTCAAATATGAAACGAAAAAACATAAAGCACTTATGACTGAACCAAGCTAACCAGATTTGTTTTCTATATGATTATCAAAAATGTATATTGATTATTTACCACTCTTCGTCGCTCTTTGTTCATGGCCAGTGTGGTGTGCTGTGAATAGAAATCTGGTAATCTCATAGCTGCTGGAGGCGCCTTCAGCAGTCGTCTTGCAACTCTTCGTTCGCCGCTGAGAGCCGACTCCATACTCGTCTCCAGGATGAGAGATTCCTCAGATGATGCGCTCTAAATTCGTAAAAAAATAATTTAGCAAATTTTATTTAGATTACTACATAAAATTAGTATCTGCTATGAGAAAAGCAGTTAATGTTAGTAAATAGACAATAGTTTTTCACTGCAGCAATCCAACTGTAATAAGTTTTTATTTTATTTCGTTGTGGTTGTTCTTTGATTCAATTTCGTAAAATTATGTACTTCTTTTGTTTTGTTCTTCTTTTAAAAAAAAAACTTTCGTTTGACTATACAATTTTCGAAGAGACCAGTATATTATTTAAATATTATATTTTTTATTTGCTCATCTTAAAAAGTTGTTTTTGCAATGCTTGAATATGTACAGTGAAAACCGGTTACGATGACCTTCAAAGATTATTAAATGTTATTACATCAAAACAAAAATTAGCGTTAGGAAGAAAAAAGTTTAAAAAAAAATTTTTTTGCTGGGTACGGCAATATTTCATTTTGGAATCAATTTTTTAAAATCAGCATTTACTTGTAATCAAAAGTACATAACACATTTATTTCAGCTGGAGATGGAGTCGATTTGAGACAAATTTTTATAGATCGATTGATAAATAGCATTTTAATAATTAAGAACACACAAAAGGAGCAGAGTGAAAATAACAATACATTAAAAAAAACATGCTAGAGTTACTAAATATACATAATATATATATATGATTTATCTTCATGCTTTAACGCATCATGCACTCACACACACACTTATGAGTATAAAAGTATTTATTGAATTCTTGTCGCACATTACAAACTCAGGGGTGGGCTGAAAGGAGCTCGGAGGAACTCGTGCGAGCCGTTCGTTAAATTTTATGTAGGCTTTCGAGCCCCTTGTTAAATCAAGAATAAAATCTTTTCAGATTAGAGGTGAAGTGAGCCAAGTGTAATACCGTATTTGTACCGTAATCTGGGTATTTGCGACGTTATCGAATGCTACAGGCTTACACTATCGCTGAAAATTATCGGCACTCATCATTCATGCAATATGGAATAAATCATTAAAAAAGTATTTCAGCCATACTTCATGTACAGAGCAATATTGACATTAACATATTATAATAATCCCAAGTGTTTTTCCAATAAAAATATGTTGGTATTGTATATTACTTCAAATTATTTTTTTTTCAAGAGCGATTAGCTAACCACTAGTCCTGTCCTAGCCCTATTCTTGTATTCCTAATCTCTTTGGAAAAAAAGAGAGGTTGAGCAACTGAGTAACAAGCAGTTCTCGTAGCAACACTTCTGTCGAGATAAACTACATATGCTCCACATTGGGAGCGGACATGGTAAAAAAAAAATTGGAATCCATCTTCGTTCCCAATGTGGATTATAAGACATATAGACAGTTCTATTCCATCCGTGCTCTTGAACGCCTGAAGATGCCGAAAGGCGAAACCCGGGCCGTTAGTGACAAAACTTGTGTAAATTAACATTATTTGAACGATTCAAATTTGTATTCTCGTATCAGTTGTCAATGCTTTTAATGAGCGAAACCAGTTGTGATGTGATTAAATAAAAGTGTAATTAGTACAAAAGAAACGTTTTTTTGGAAAAATGTGCTGTACGAGCGGGATAGGTTAAAAGTTGAAGGAAAAATAATAGAGTTTGAAATCAAGCAACTAAGAACTATGTTATTGTTAGTGAAAAAACCAATCAATAAAATTCGAAACACCTTTACCGGTCCGAGGAGAGTAGTCAGATTGACGTAGGACCTCAAGGACTTTCTCATGCTGGTGAGCCGCTCTTCTTCAAGTTCCACAAGGGCTTCTAATCCTTTGGACACCGCTGTTTCCCATTCCACCCTGAAATGAAAAAGTTAAAAAAAAGCTGCTAAAATATTTTAAAGGCAAGTACAACACAATATAGATAAACAAAAAAAAAACAAGAAATGAAAATTTGAGTTAAGTTAAATTAGTCCCGATGCATAGTTTCATTGGGCCATTTGCCTCATAAAATTGTTGCTTATTACAAAATAACTTATTTTCTTTATACTGAGATTTCTTTTCGTGGTTTTAAATCATGTACACATTTAAAATAGTAATTTTCTTGTGACTAGAGCAGAGATTTCCAAACTATGTTCCGCGGAACACTGGTGTTTCACAGAACCTGAATAGGTGTTCCGCGTAAATCCACATGACTTAAAAACCATTTTTTTTCAATGTTTTCCACAAACTATCAATTATGATTCCTTGGTTTGAAATCCATCTTCCGTAAACAGAGCAAGTGATTAAGAAAGTCTGACCGATTTTATCAGAGATTCTAATATAAATGTCATTAAATTCTTTCTTGGTGACTGTCAAAAGAATCTTCCAATGTGTCAAAACAAGTTATTATTGTTTTACTTCCGTTTTATACAACCTATTTATGCGAAACAGGATTTTCTTTTTATGCTGCAATGAAGTCAAAGTGCAGGAACAGGCTCGACGCCATACCATTTAAAAACAAATGTTTTATTATTTATTTATTTTTGTATTATATAAGTTTTCCGTTGAGATTTCCGGATTTGCGAAGTGTTCCATTGCAGAAAAAGTTTTGGAATATGGTATCCAATCCCGGATCCTTTTTTTAATCCCAGGACTTCGGGATTGACATTTTTTCCAATCTCGGTATACCGGGATTAACAATGGTGAGTTGCCTGTTTAGAGTTCTATAAGAATTATCAGAACTATAGCTCTGACAATGGTGTGATGTAGATATAACTATGAGCAATATTTGTTTTTGACATTATAACCTTATCAGTATGCATGAAAAACTGTTGAATATTTTTTTATAATTATACGAATAAAAACAATTGCGTCAGCTATAAACAAGCGGTAAGTATGCTTGATATTGCGTTAAGTTATAATAATTAAAAATTGTGCGAAGTGTACTTTTTTAATTATCTTTAACTCGGCGTTATTAGGCAAGAAAGGTTCAAAGCCGTTCGCGTACATTTTTAACAGTTTCGTCACTTCTTAAATAAATGTAATCTTGCAGATTGAAATTATAATTGCCGTAATTGGTGTTGTTTTAGGCTTATTTTTTGCGTCTGTAATTATGTGGTAGAGCTTAGCCCAGCGTGTAGGCGAGTGGTAAAATACATCCACTTCAGTTGCCGTGTCCACGGGCTGGAATCCTACGACGGGCACTATCACAAATCTATTTTTCGATCAATATATGGATGTGTATTCCAGCTTGCCCAGTTAGTAAATAGTCTTACATGTAAATGCGGGTATATGATTTAGGAGAAAAAACTCTCGTATTATTTGCACGATTTCCACTAACATCAAGTATAATAATTCTTAAAAATTATCGTTGAAATAGCGGATTTAAGAGCACGAACGTCAAATAGTTTCAACTCGTAATGGTAAGGAATAATACTATTTTGTACATAGATCCACAAATCGATCGTCGCAATTTTCATCCCTGTTGTTGTCTCTTAGACATTAGTAGTGGTTATGAATAAAAAAGGTATTACCTTAATATAAAAAAGGCACTAATAATGATTTGAAAATATCTGCAAACACCCATGTATTAAAATAGCTAAAATGCTATAAAACTGGAAGTCCACTATGCAGTAGTCAAGAAAGCAGAGTTGATTCAAATGAATAATTTGTATATCTACTCAGAAATATGGGATCGAATGTTTTTTTTAAATACATATAGACAATAAATATTTACAATGCAAACATGTCTTTTAGATTGCGTTGTCTATGTAAACATGGAAGTTGCAGTAGGTACGTATATAGGTAATCATCGCTTTGTTTGGTTTGATAAAATCACAACAAAAGGTAATTTGTCAATAGACAATATAAATATACATTTTTTAAACTCTCTGACGTCATATCAATTCCTCCAAAGCGGTAATAATACTATTAGAGTGCCCATTTTTGTTTTTTGTTAAATTTAGTTGACATCAATCTTTGACATGTAACATGTCAATTTTGTTTAATTAAATAAACATTATGTGTAATGAAAAGAAACATTTTTTCTGGCGGAAGCGAATACACTAAAACGCCAATCAGATTGTAATCATAGTCACTTTGAGAAATAAAAAAAAAACTTAATTTAAAATTAATTAATTTCTGAGTCAATAACAATATTATAATTTGTGTCACTCGAGCTATATTTTTCACGTGACATAAAAACATATTGTCACTCATGTATTCAAGACATTTTCAGCTATAAAAACTTAATATTTATTATGTTTCAAAGCGTAACTTTCACTGCTCTGATTCAGAAAACGAAAAGAGATATTCTTTTTTAAATAGTACGTCATTTTCAGTTGATTTTAATATAACTTATTTAATGCTATGTCATCTGAACATATTTTTATACGACTATCTCTATAATTTACGAACTGAGGAAATTCACTTCATCGGCTTTATTAACGACTTTAAAATGCTGATATGTGGATAAAACCAGTGATGAATAGAATATTATATACAAAGGTTTGAAAATTTAAACTGAAACAGAAGCAAGCACTCAAAAGTATTTTTGGTCAATTTTTGCCTTTGATATTGCGCATAATATCCTAAGCGAAAAATGATTATAAATCATTCATCGCATATGGTTACAAGAGAAGGAAGGGTTATTCAAAGAGATCGGAAAATTGTGTATCACTATTTGTACTCAGGGTTGGAAAAACGTCAAAAGGCAATAGAGGTCACTTTAAGAGTGTTCATCAACAATACTTGGTGGAAAGGCATTATATTAAAAAAACAAAGTACACATTTGTACCGATTTTCATTTATTATTTATAAATTGCTTTCAATATCAATTGTTTGTTACATCCTATTTATTTTATTTTTTCTTGTATAAATAACACTATAATAAAATTTATTCTCGTATCAGTTGATAATTTTCGTCGTGAATTAAATCGGTCCTGATCATATTAAATAAAAGTGGAATTAGTACAAATGGGTATTTAACATTTTGAAGCAAATACAGGTGGTTCAAAAGATACATACATCGATTTAAAAATGTAGGAATGTTTCATTTCAGGTTTTTGTTGACTTCAATACTAACCTTGCTCTTTCTGCTCGTACGCATGACATGTAGTAGTCAACGTCAGCTTTCGAAGCTGCTTCATCAGACTTGGACTTCTTCCTCCTCAGTTCAGACTCTTGGCTGGGAGTTGTCCCTTTACTGGCACTTAAACAAAAAAATAAACACATCTTATATCAGAGGATAAGACATTAAATAACAATGAAAAGATTTATATACAGAATTTTACTTTTGTTTATGTCTTTAGTCCTAACTAGGGTATCCAATCCCGGAGCCTTTTTCCAATCCCGGGATTAGCTCACTGAGGAATTTGATGTCCTTGATTTGGTATACTTTTACCCAGATTATATCTGAACCTCGTTTTTTTTTTAGCTCACCGAGGAATTTTAAATTCTCGATTTGCTAAAAATTTTCCCTAGATTATCTCCGAAGTCGACTTTTTTTACAAAATGTTATCAATTTTCGGGATTTGCTCAAAATTTCTCAATTCCGTAATACCGGGATCGCGACCATTTCAGTTCCGGGATTTCGGGATCATAAAATTGGACGAGATCCTGGATCCCAGGATTGGATGCCCTAGTCCAGGGATGGCGATCCTTTTTCGTTTTTTTTTTTTAAATCATGTCGCGGGTCACATAGATTGAATAATTAAGGCTTTAAATAAAAACAGTCATTTTAAAAAGTTCAAGCGGGTCAGATAATTTCTCACGCGGGTCCCTGGTTCGCCATCCCTGCCCTAGTCCTAACTAAGGCTTCCAACCCGGATTTAACCGAAACCGGTTAACCGGCTTATTTTTTGTTTTAAGAATGACCAAAAACCGATTTATTTTGCACAGTTAACCGGGTTTATTGAAAACATCTTTTCGCTTTTAGTACAATGGATTTATATACAACGATTCATATGTCAATGTTATCTTTAACTTAAATATTCCCTTCATCCATTGCAATCCTGAAAAAACGGGGCTTAGAGAAAGCGATTTGCTAACTTTTAGTTCTTTCCTAGCCCTAATGGCTGTCAGATTTGATGTCGTAAGTCATTATTTTAAATAAATAAGATATATTTAAAGCCACAACTTTACCTTGAGTACGACAACTTATCTGAATTTGTATTAATTTATTTGTAATTTTTCTTGCATATATTTTAACTCCAGTTCAAAATACTTGGACAAATATTTTGGACCATTTTAAAAAAGTCACGAGTATCTGACAGAAATACACAAATGATGTCAATTAATTGTCACAATTAACGACTGATTATAACAAGGTTCTATGAGAATATTTTTGACGAAACAGAAGTAACAATGCGGCAGTTTTCCAAGTACCATTATTAGTATACATTGTTATTTTTGTTTCGTCAATGTTTTTCACATAGAACCTTGTAGTACTCGGTTCGAAAATTGTCAAAGAGCTACAAAAACTCGTTATATAAAATCATTAACATACTCGTGTTGCGAGGGTGGCGCTACATACGGCTTCCATAATTTTACTAAGCTGACGAAATGTTAAAATTCATTATTCTATTAACGGTTTTTTTAACCGGTATTATAATAACCGATAAACCGATACTGTAATCCGGTATTTTAATTTAAATACGTGAATATTTATAAAATTAATAAATAAATTTATATTAAATAAAAATAGTGCAAAGTTGCCCGCAAAAACCAGGTCATACTTAGATTTTTATCTTACAGTCAAGGTCTGAATTTAGAGTAGAATTTTCTTTTGTTCGTATTAAAATTATGTCAACTCTGTTCTGTTTTATATTCGGTTATAAAATCAAATTACCGATAATAACCGTTACTTTATCCCAGTGGTGACAAACCTTTCTCTTAAGAAATTACCGGTTTAACGGTTAACCGATTATGCAACCATTTGTCTGCAAATCAATAAATCTACTAAAAGTCAACACGATGAAAGACACATCTTTGATCAAATAAATACCTTGTATCCTGGAGCCTTTCGTTGAACCTAGCAGCAGCATGTGACGCCTTTTTGGTCCTCGCTTCATGATCTCTCAGCTCGGCCAGTCGTCTCGCAGTGCGTCCAACATCGTTTTCAACCTGACGGAAAATTCAACATTCAAAAATAGTGGAATATTTGTAGACAAGATAAAGTTCTTACTGTGAAATGAATAAAAATAGAATTACGTCATACTTTCTGGCTAAGGCATCCAATGCCAGACCCTTTTTGTGATCACGGGATTGAAAATTTACCATAAAATCGTGTATAAATTCGGGGTTGAAAAAAAAATTCTCCCAGAGATTTTTAGCCTATTTCAAAAACCCAGGAGTTTACGGAATTCCCAAAATTAGTCGACGCGAGACCTATTTTTTTAGCTCTCTCAAGATTTCTAATATCAAAAACCCAAAAACTCACACAGCTTTGTAATAATCCTGGTATTTTAGGATCCCGAGATTGGAGGCTCTATCTCCAATGATGCTCTCAAATTGAGTACCAATTTAATAGATCACTTTTTTTTGTAATGGGAAGTGTAGCAGTCTACATTATAGGTGTCGTTATAATAAAGACAAATTATGTTTTATATACAAACATTCGTATCATTGCCAAAATATATCTTGATAATTCGAAGACACTTTGAATGATTTTTTTTAAATTGCATCGACTTTTATTAGCTTAAACATTATACAATTGCTTTAACATCAGAAAATCGTATAGATTGAATATTTCTAGACAGCCTTTGCACAGACTAGTGACAGTTTCGTTTTTTACAAGTACTATCATCCGGTTTTAATTATTATTAAAAATTATTGAGTTAAAACAAAATGTGTTTTTACTCTCTAATATTATGCCTTAGATTTTAGCCGAAGCTATTTTCAAAAAAACCAATTGTAGTACCACACAAACCAATATTTAAAAAAAAAAACGTATATGACATTTGCTTACTTAAATATGAACTAATAAATGGCATTTAAATTTGTGAGATCCATCACAGAAACCAAAGACTTCGACCACTGCTCCACGGACCCGAAATATGAATAGTTGTATAAACTTCCATTGTACTTAAGGCAGTGGTTTCCAACCTTTTTGTCATTGCGCCTCCCTTTGAAGAAAAAAACATCTTCGCGCCTCCCCATCCTTTATTTCATATAGTAATAAAGACACGTTTTAAAGGGTAAATACATATTTTGGACTGTTCGCGCTTCCTTTTGCAATAGTCAACGCCTCCCAGGTTGGAAATCGCTGCCTTATATTAATTAATTGATTATAATTTAAGCCATGGGTTGTTGCTTGGATCAACAAAGAATTCAGACGATTATGAACGTGTTATTAATTTCTGGTCCACGTCACTACCAGTGTTCTCTCTAAGCTGTGCGCGTGTGCGCGCGCACACAACTCACCGAGCACGCGCACATGCATAAGACCAGAGCGCACAAAAGTTTACCAGCTATACCACCACCAGAATATTTATTTTTTTAAACCATGTCCGCTCCCTAATCCCGACTCCTAATGGAGTTTATCTCAACAGAAGTGTTTCTACGAGAAATGCTTGTTACTCAGTTGCTCAACCTCTCTTTTTCCAAAGAGAGTAGGGATAGAAGGATCGGGCTAAGACAGGATTAGTGGTAAGCTAATCGCTCTCGATACGCCCCGTTCAAAGGATAGATTGGGTGAGAGGGGGGAATTCAAGACATCACATACATCCATAACTTTGAACAGAAATTCATAAATCGATTGAAAAATCAATTTATAAAACTGTCCGTACCGGGATTTGAACCCGGGCCCTCCGTAGCCAAAGCCAACAACGTTGACCACTCGACCACACAGGCGACATTAAATTAGTTGTCATTAATTATTCTTATTAAAAAAATAGCCATTTCGTTAAGTAGGTCTAAATACCATGGCGCACATTTTTTTTTTATTTCTTTTCAAAGTCGCACAGCCAACATATTTTGCGCACATAACCTTCGTAAAATTAGAGGGAACATTGCTCACTACCCAAAATAAATTTCCACTATCTTGAAAATACAACTTCAATATTTGACTTAACACTTATCTCGAGAAAATTCGCAGTAAATTATACATCACAGAAGATTCTTGTTTACTTTGACGTACATGTTACTTGACTCATTTGGTATCAGAAACGATAGCTACTCTTGTATGCGCGCTAAAAGGCGTTAATTGAAAACTTGTCACGATATCAATTTAAATCATAGATGAGGTTTCGTAACATCGCTTCGCTCCGTAAACGGTTTGCTATTTCATTAAGACAACAAAAAACACACTTCTTGAAAGCGGATATCATTAATCGCATGCGACAATTTATTTTTGTCGTTTTTGTTGTGAATAACAGCAGCTGTTGTCCAGTTGTTTTTTTTTTGCTATAACCGGTAAATTCACATTATTGCCATGCGTCCGCTGTTTAGGCTAATCGTATGATGAGACGCAGGCGATGCAGCGCAGTGAAACGCAGGGCAGCACAGATTTTGTATTACACAAAGAAGCACGGACCCGCTAACATTACCGCGCTCCGTTGTGGATCCGGCACAGATTCCTACCTTACGCGTGCAGGTTTTGACGTGTTTTTTTTTCACCGCAAAAATTACAGTGAAGCTAATGAATAAGTGCGAAGTTTATATTATAATACTCATGTAAACTACTCTGTTATTCACAGTGCTTTTCTTTTTATGTAACACTGTGGAACGGCGTTCCGGCACCTTTTTCTAGTAATTTTTAATGTTTCAAAAAAATATTCGTAACAAAAAAAACTGTGGATTGTTTCATGGAAACTTTGATACAATGAAAAATCGATACTTTTTTACGCGTTGTTTTGATTTTTGTAACCAATTTATCAAAGTATAATATGAAATGAGGTTTCTGTTGAGTAATGAGGAGTTAGTTTCTGGAACCAATATATCGAGTAAAAAAAGGATTGGGTGTATAAACGTGATTATTTTCTTCAAACTTGCCTGTTTTCTGATCGAATCTCTAGTAGAAACTAGACGCTGCAGAGGTCGAACCACTTCTTCGACGAGCCGATTCGAGAATTGCCTGCGAAACAAAAAAAACGCATTCAAATTTAGTTACAAAACTTATTTCAATTAGACATACATTGCATAAAGAATCAATTAAAGCGGTATAAAACCAATGAACATAAATGTAATGCTTGAATGGGCAATACAAAAAACACGTTTTTTACCATTATTTTAGTTTTTATAAATGAGCTAATTAATTAATAAATAATTAGGATTCAACGTATTTACACAATTTATTTACAAATAAAAATATAAGAGTAATAGGCTAGTGCAGCGATTTCCAACCTGGGAGGCGCGGGTTATTGCAAAGGGAAGCGCGAACAGTCCAAAATATTTATTTACCCCTTAAAACGTGTCTTTATTAAATTTGAATCGTTCAAACTATGTACACTCTCACAGATTTTGTCACTAACGACCCGGGTTTCGCCTTTCGGCATCTTCAGGCATTCAAGTGCACGGATGAACTTGAACTGACTGAATTGGATTGAACTTGGATTGTCAGTTCAAGTTCATCCGTGCACTTGAATGCCTGAAGATGCCGAAAGGCGAAACCCGGGTCGTTAGTGACAAAATCTGTGAGAATGTAAATAGTTTGAACGATTCAAATTTAATATTGAAATTCCACCAAGCACCTTCAGTCGAAATCTTAACTTGTGTCTTTATTACTATATGAAATAAAGGATGGGGAGGCGCGAAGGTATTTTTTTCTTCAAAGGGAGGCGCAGTATCATGAAAGTTGGAAACCACTGGGCTAGTGCAAGGTACGGCAAACCACAAGCAACTTACGGTATTTTGGCCAAGCGTGCCTCATCATTGATATTATGTAATTCAAACAACAAAACACTCATTTGTACTAATTCCACTTTTTTATATAAATTAAGATCGGTGTCGATTATGAAGAACAATATCAACTGATAAAAGAATACAATGTTAGTTTTTTTATATAAAATTTATAGAGTTGTAAGTACCAGGGCGCGTTAGCTTCAAAGTTCTTCGAGTCTCTTTCATCGCTAATGTTTTGAAAGTTTGTATTCCCTTACTATCGTTGCTGATGGAAAGGCTTGATCACTACAGATGTAAGAAATCCTTAGTGAAGCCAGTTCTCGGGGACTCTACATGCATTCATTTGAAAATCACAATATCGACTGTGGAAAGGAAAAAGGACTTAACACACAGTTTCTTCAAAACAGGTTTTTTTCGATAATCACAATGTATCAAACTTGATACATGTTCTGTCAAAAGGATGCAATCTGCAAATGCCGAATTAGTATCTAAATTTCGCTCTTAAGTTTCAAAAAATGACCTTGTAAAAAATTAAAACCAAGAAAAAAGACTGAAATAAAGGTTTTTCCTAGATAATTTCTTTAATTAATATTAGATTATGTCAATTAAACACCAGCTTAGAAGTCTCCGTGCACTTTAGGGTTGTGTATAATTCATAATTCGCATATGTCACAAAATCATCTAAACACGTTTTTAGCGCCTCCTGTAAAATGTAATATGTGTGGGTTACGTCCTTTTTCCTTTCCACAGTCGATATATATGCTTCCCCTCGCATTATATCCAAACATGTACACATACAGTACACAAGGAAGTCAACCAAAGAGAGTCATTTCCGTGATGCTGAGTTCATTCTTAAATAGTTCATTAATCTTAAACGAAACATCAAATCTACAGTGTTATTTATACAAAACAAAATAAAATTAATAGGTGTTTAAAGCAATTGGTATTTAAAGCAATTTACAAAAGGTAATAAACATTTATATTTTTGTCAATTAAGTGTCACTTATTCATATTTTTTACATTTATTTGTAAATTCTAATATTATGTAAATATTACTTATTATATTACGTAAAGCTCCTTAGGAGCGCCAAAAATATTTATAAAAAAAACAAAGAATATATTATTCAAAAATCTCTTATTACCTTATAATTAATGTGACACCAGTTTTTGTATATTGCATAACACTTCCCCTACGGTGCTGAAAAATACTTTCAATATGTTGCTGGCCCTTTAAGAACCAAGTAAAACATATATTTTTTTTAATATATAGGTTCTGGGTTTTTACCGCCCATCAAAGGTTAAAACATGTTTTTTTCACTTGGTTCCTAAAGGGCCAGCAACATATCGAAAGTATTTTTCAGCACCGTAGGGAAAGTGTTAATGTCTTTTTCATATCAACTGTCAATTTAGCCGATGCGCATCGCAGTTGATTGGTCGTGTTTTCATCGAGCAACCAGCTACGACACTTTGTTTTAAATATTATTACTACCAGGGCTGTGAAGTCGGAGTCGGAGTCGTGGAGTCACGGTATTTTGACCGGAGTCATGAAAAATGAGTGGCTCGAAAAAATTTTGAAAAATATATTTAATGATGTGTATTCAAACAAAATAATCCTAAGTGTTGACATTACATGCTTGGCTGACTAAAGATGATCTGATTTGATGAAAAAAATCTCGTAGTCGGAGTCGTTTTTTTATTTTAACGCTGTAGTCGGAGTCATCTTTTTTTACACGATTCCACAGCCCTGATTATATTACTCAGTTCTAATTTCACAAAATATAATATAAATGTCGTTAATTATGAGAACGCTTTTTTTGTTTTATAAACACCAACAAGCAAAATATAAAAAGCTTAAAACTTCAATTGGGCCGCGAGTTTGCCACGCCTGGTGTAGTCCGTTCCATTTACCCTTAATTATTGTGGATAATCTTTTTTATACCCAACCACACATCCGAGTTTGTTACAGGGAAATGTCGAGACGTACGCAGGCGATGGAATTTTTAATTAAATATCAAACAAAATTAATCATTATTATGTACAAATCGACTGTGGAAAGAAAAAAGAACGTAACCCACAGTTTTTTCAAAACAGGTTTTTTTCGATAATCACAATGTATCAAAGTTAATACATGTTCTGTCAAAAGGATGCAATCTGCAAATGCCGAATCAGTATCTAAATTTCGCTTTTAAGTTTGAAAAAGATGACCTTGTAGATTTATTTTTTTAACCATGTCCGCTCCCAATGTGGAGCATATGGACTCCTAATGGAGTTTATCTCAACAGAAGTGTTTCTACGAGAACTGCTTGTTACTCAGTTGCTCAACCTCTCTTTTTTCAAAGAGAGTAGGGATAGAAGAATAAGGCTAGGACAGGATTAGTGGTAAGCTAATCGCTCTCGGTACGCCCCGTTCATAGGATAGGATGGGTGAAAGGGGGGAATTCAAGGCATCACATACGTCCATGCCTTTGAACAGAAATTCATAAATCGATTGAAAAATCAATTTATAAAAACTGTCCGTACCGGGATTTGAACCCGGGCCCTCCGTAGTCGAACCCAACAACGTTAACCACTCGACCACACAGGGGACAAAGTAAATGTAAAATATTAAAACCAAGAAAAAAGACTGAAATTAAGGGTTTTCCTAGACAATTTCTTTGTTTAATATTAAATTATGTCAAATAAACACCACTTTAGACGTCTCCGTGCACTTAAAGGTTGTGTATAATTCATAATTTGGATATGGCCCAAAATCATCAAAATACGTTTTTTGCGCCTCCTGTACAATTTGATACGTGTGGGTTAAGTCCTTTTTCCATTCCACAGTCGATATGTATATTTTACGAAACTTAAAAGTGCGTCATAGTATTGTTATACGACCGAGATTCTGATTGACATAACATGTAAATGTTATCGTTTTGTAAGCCATAATAACTATTTCTTCGTGACATTAATAATTATGATTTAAATCATAATACTATCATCACTTCCTGTGGTATATTTAATAAATAAAACAACGGTTAGAATTCTTACTAATATTATAAATGAATCATCTGAAGAATAAAACAAACGATTGATTGAGAGATGTACCTCGACAAATTCAGTAATGGATAGGGCCTAGTATGGATGGTACTTTCGAATAAAGTAATCTCAACAGAATATCTTCTACGAAAACTGCTTAAGGCGACTCAGTAGGAATGCAAAACTTAAATTTGACCTACAGCATAAATATTGCACTGACTTAAATAAGTAACCACCACAATACGTATTTTTACAGTATCAAAACAAGCAAAACATTTTTCTATTTCATTACAAAAATAACAATACCACCTAACACACGAATGGGTATTTAGACAGTTATAAAGGTTTTTCATATAAAACAATTTGTATTAATATTAGATATCGACGAAAATCAATAAGTATTTATTTATCTTCATAGCAAAGACTGACAATCTAATTTACTTCCCCAAATATCTGTTGCAACAATTATATGTAACTGAAACTATACGTTAATTATATATTCCTTGAAAATGCTTCATATGAGGTGTTGCTACATGTAAGCAACAGTAAGCTATCGTACTAATAAATTAAATCATGAGACAGCTTTTGCCAAAGGTAACAAGAGACACTAAACAAACCATACAATACAAATTTCTCAAACTTTCTCTAATATATTGAATTAGTTTTTATTTTTAATTTTTTATAACCTATTTTTTATGATATTGATTTGATATGATTTGTTATGATATTGATGAATACAGTTTTGAAAAATAATTTTGTTGCATAAAAAAGTTTAAAACATAATAATATTGACATCACAAGATTAAAATATAAAAGTATTGAGTTCTAAAAGAATTATAAGCTGCAATTGATAGTTATTTCTGGTTCGCGCTATAGTTGACCATGAATTTAATCCGAAAATTATCTTAACTATGTCTTATCGTGTGAGACAAAAAACTTCAATATTTTTAAATCATTGTATGTTAAGTAATCGTTCTTAACAAATCGATTGAACATGTCGCACAGTGACTTCTTTACATTTTTTATTAATAGCATCTAAAATGTATTGCGGATTCTATTATATATTTCTATTGACCTTTTGAATCTAAGATCCAAAATCTCAGGATGACACATTGGTTCCAGAAAGTGGCGCGTAAAAAAAGCTCATTTCATATAATTTGATAAATCGGTTTCAAATCCGTGTAAAAAAAGTACCAAAAATGTATGAAAAAACGTAACGGTTTATCCAAAATAATCGAGTAAAAAAAGTATTGGGTGTATATTTTACTGAATGCAAATAGATTTACTTCAATATTCTATAGTCTAACTCAATAAGGAAGAAACTAAATGAATATTAGACCAGATCAAAAGTAGTCATTCAAATAATTT
Organism: Himalopsyche tibetana; assembly: GCA_030503985.1. NCBI lineage: Eukaryota > Metazoa > Arthropoda > Insecta > Trichoptera > Rhyacophilidae > Himalopsyche > Himalopsyche tibetana. The sequence goes on from JAPJYX010000022.1 coordinate 16,996,716, forward strand.
ATATTGAATGCATAGATATATTTGTATTTCTTTATATAATGTTTGAGAACTTTCTTTACTGGCAATTTGCATGTTCGATGACATGCAGGGTTGTGCCATATTAACATCTTTTCCAATATTTTTTTGTTTCTAATAATAATGTTTTTTTTTTTACGTTTAAACGACTTTGTTTTTTTAGCGAAAATCTTCCCCATCTGTAAGCGGCATAAAACTTTTGAAACATAGAAATGATTCATAAATACTAATGTAAAAATGCTTTTATTCATCTATTATTACTATTAGATACAAATATCTATAGATAGAATCTCTGTTTAAAAGCATTGCCAAATAATTATTTTAAAATACTTATCCATTAAGCCAGTAGTTTCCAACTTTTGTGTTAATGCGCTTCCATTTGAAAAAAAATATCTTCGCGCCTCCCCATCCTTTATTTTCATATAGTAACAAAGACACGTTAAATAAATATTTTGGACTGTTCGCGCTTCTTTTTACAATAGTCCACGCTTCCAAGGTTGGAAATCACTGCATTAAATTAAAGCAAGGGTGTCCAACCTTTTTTTTTTTCTTAAGATCGACTTTTCAATCTTAAGTTTTCTCGCGATCGACTTCTACCATGATTCTTGTAACAATTTTTATTTAGTAGGGGTTTTCCCTTCTTCAATCTTAGAAATGTTTATTTTAAATGCGAAATACATACAATTAGACAGGTATATGCTTACAAATAATTCAATTTTTGTATATTTTATATTTAAATTGTATATTTTTTCCAAATTCACGGAAGCTTTCGGGATCAAACAAATTATGCTTTGGAGTCGACCGGTCGATCGCGATCTACCAGTTGAACATCCATGAGCTAAAGTAATACTGGTCTTTACAAGCGTCGCTATTGAAAAATACATTATTGTATTATAAATAATAATATTATTTGTCAGCGCTTTGGGCAACCCTAACCCCAACGCGTTTTTTTGGCAGAATAAAAAAACATTGCTTTGATTACCTCTAATATTCGTTGACCAGTGATTTAATATTTTTTAATAAAACATTTGATACGTCCACTCCATACCACGTACGATCTCAGACTGAAGCTCAAACTGATGCATAGTAGGTAAGAAAAGGCATCTCCGAAAAATGGTTACCATTTATTGGTATTATCATTATTTTTTTTTTTTTTTGCTTTTAAATGTAAACAATAAAATGGTTTTTTATTTCAATTTTTTTTAGAAGTATATATGATACAATTATGCTTTAAAAATCAGTCAGAAAAAGTGGGAAAAATGGTACATTTCAAATGGCTGTATAATCATTATATTCGATAAATTAGAAATTCTGCTCAAATCACTTTCTTAAACCAATCTTTATCTGTATTTCTTTCTAAGACTTCAAACTTCGGTATCTTATAATAAACCTTAAAACGATCTTCGCGTAAAGTAGTTGAAAAAAATCCAAGTCAATGTTTTACCGTGTAATCTTGACATTTTTACTATTTTCATAAAAAAAAAAATGCAATAGTGTAAAAAAGCGTTTGGAAAATGTAATTATTGAAAAAAAATTTTTTTTAAGTGAACGGTTCACGAGATTTCGTCGATGGCAAACGATCGATTTACTCTGTTTTCAGGCGTAAAGGTACTATATCCTCTTAACTTTTCCGGTTCTAAGCTCAAGAAATGCGACCCCAATACCCACATTCTCTTAAATATCTATTTTAATATGGGTGATACAATGTTTATAATTAAGATATTCTTATATCATAGTTTTTTGGACCTTTTGTAGTTTATATAAGTATGCGATAACGCGATTACGCTATCAGGCGATAATCACCCGCGATAACGATCGTTCGTAAGATAGCTGAAAACACTCGTCAGTTGTCAATTCATATGTATGCTGGGATGACGTCTTTTTTACGCGCAACTTAAAATATGATTATTTATTTAAAAAAAACACGGATTTTTATAAAAAATGTATGAGGAATGATGCAAAGAGATATTTTAAAGCCCTTAGAGAATTTTTTTTTGAAATTCATAAGAATAAGGTCAATAATGAGGAAACCACTGGGGTCAAAAAAGATCCCCATCGGCAGAGACGTATTTTTCTAGTCTCCGAGCCGCGAGAGTTAATACACAATTGCTCAACCTCACTTACTTCGATTAGAGAAGATATAGAATGGTTGGTCTAGGACAATGGTCGGCAAACTCATAAGTCAACTGAGCCAAATATCAACTAAGCAACGATTAAAATTTCCTTTGAGAGCCAAACTTGATTAGGGTACTTCTAAGCTGGTTTTTGCTCAAAACTTCTTCAATCTGATTGAGGTACGTTCGCTGGGATCGCCCCAACCAACTTTTGCGCGTGGTACACGTGGTATCAATCGCACTGTATGTGGTATTTTTTGGGAGAGCCACACTCAATGGGCTAAAGAGCCGCATGTGAGACCACTGGTCTAGGACATGGTTAGTGGTAGGTTAATCCCTGTCGCTACGCAGTTATTTTAAGATTGGATGATGGGGGAGAATTTATAAACGTCACAAACACTCGTGCATTCGAACAGAAATCGATTAATTGATTGAAAAAATGGATGTTTGTGTTTGGATTTAAGCCCGTAATATTTGTCACGGAAACCAACGACGTTGACCACTGTACTATAGACCCGACAGTATAACTAGGAATGACTTAATCAAATGATCCGTTTCAAAATTGTAGTTATATTTTCCATTCATGTTTTATTGTATAATGAATTCATTGAACAGTTTTTATCATAGTCGAATTCGGTTGTTACGACCACGGAAATATTGAGATCTCGGATGTAATGAGGAAATATTTGATGGCATTTTAGTTAATGATTTTCTCCATACAAATATTTATTCAACTTTATAACGGGCTACTTCTCGGGAATACCGAGCAAAAATATCGTGCTTTGAGGGGAAATTTAAGAAAAGTTAGAGTAAAAGCAATGAAACAAGTGTAAATTTTAAATTTTATAATAAAAGTGGATTGACAGAAAAATGTAATATGTGTGTATCGGGTGTGTAAATAAATTCTAATTGTGTATTTTTGATTGAATTGCGACTTTTTTGTTATGTGACCGCTCCAGATACTTCATGTCTTCGTGTTATGGGTATGTTTGTAAGCATTTAAAATACCTATTCTCTGATATAACGAATAATGTTTATAACGAGCAAGATCAGTCGAACCTGCCGAACATTGTTATTGTGGTTCTAACAAATGGTTTTTATTTGAAATGTCATGAAATTCAGTTTTCAATATTTTTCGTGTAAACGTACAAATCATGTATTTGAGAAATTTACACTTGTATGGTAGCGCAAATAAGTACACACTCACCTATGGAGTTGAGCTCTGCTCTCTAAGTCCAGTGCAGTTCTTTTTGATGCCAAGGCTACCCCACTCACTCCTTTAGCAGCTCTACGGGCCCTAGCTCCAACTCTTAGCACTCCGCAGCAGTATTGTCGTTCTACTTCTGCCCTATGAACAAAAAATAAAACATACTATTTAACTTATTCTGTTTTCTTTCATTTAGATAACGTAGAAAGTTCAGTTGAAAGATCTTGTAAACTTAGACTGTTTTTAAATAAAGTTACCGGAACTCTTAATTCATTTTTTTTATAATCTATGTATGAACAATATGACTTACTAATTAATGTAAGTTTTTCCATCCTAAGTTTTTTGCCTGCTAGTCAGTTGCTCAACCTCTTTTTTTCGAAGAGAGTAATTATAGGGCTAGGACAGAACTAATGGTTATATAATCACTCTTGATTTTCCTCATCAATTTTAGGATTGAGAGGGTGGTTATAGATATTTTTTTTTAGATATCACAAACAACCATGCCTTCGAACATACGAACAGCATTTTTGCGATCGATTTATCGATTTCTGTTCGAAGGCATGGGTGTTTGTGATGTCTCAAAAATTCCCTCTCACTCTTCCGATCATTCAATAACTGGACGTAGCGAGGACGATCACTAGTCCTGTCTTGGCCTGAAAAGAGAGGTTGAACGAGAACGATCGGAATTTCTAGAAAAACTTGTGTTCAGATAGCTCCATTAGGAGACCATACGGTCCACATTGAAAGCGAGCAAAAAAAATATTGATATATTTGTCTGGTATTGGAATCTATATTGGTAAAGTAAAAATATTGTAAGGTATCACATATCTTTCGATGCCAATTAATTCAGTCTTCAGAAATTAGTTCTTGGAGTCAGCTAATTTCTGATGACTCCAAGAATTGCAATAAATCACTACAGTGCCTCCAACTTGCATTGATTTTCTAGCTTTCCACTTATTATACTACCAAATAGCTTAAATGGATCATTCAATACGCGTGCCGTATTGAATAAAGGTAATCTCACACGAGCGTAGAATGTTAGCAATTCCGTAAAATGAATTTATTATAGGAAACCTCTTACCAAAATACATATTACTCATGCGTTATGCGTATTACCAAACGCAGAATAAATAGACAACATAAATAGAGCGTAAAAAGATAATAGCCTTTACCAGTGATTAACAACCAATATACACTGCTACGTCACTTTTATTATTAAGTATTGGACACTTTGTGTGCCACTCATAATTTTTTTTTTAAATATATGCCCGCTCCCAATATGGAGCATATGGCCTTCTAATGGATGTATATCACAGAAGTATTTCTACGAAAACTGTTTTTTACTCAGTTGCTCAACCTATCTTTTTCCAAAGAGAGTAGGAATAGAAGAATAGGGCTAGGACAGGACTAGTGGGTAGCTAATCGCTATCGATACGCCCCGTTTATGGGATAGGATGGGTGAGAGGGGGAATTCAAGACATCACATTCACCCCCATGCCTTCGAACAGAAATTCATGAATCAATTTATAATACTGTCCGTACTGGGATTCAAACCCGTGACCTCCGTAGCCGAAGCCAACGACGTTGACCAATCGGCCACACAGGCAGCACTTATAAATAAACCAAAAAAACATTTCAATTTAACATCTTTTTCAATCCATTTCCGCTCCCAATATGGAGCATATGGCTTCCTAATGGATGTATCTTAACAGACTTTTTCTACGAGAACTGTTTTTTTTATTCAGTTGCTCAATCTTTTTTTTTAAAAAGATTATGGATAGAATGATAGGACTAGGATGGGACTATATTTATACCAAAATACCGATTTTGATTTACTCGCCTAATATTGCGATCCCAGTTGCTCGTATTTGTTTGTGAACCGGCATTTTATATCGACCGTGGAAAAGAAAAAAGACGCAACCCACAATTTTTTACAACATAGCTTTTTTCGATAATCACAATGTATACAACTTGATATACGTTCTATCAAAAGTATGGAAACTGAAAATGCTGAATTAATATAGAAATTTAGCAAAAAGAAGGGTCTGTGAAAATTGCGATCAGGAAAAAAGACTTATAAATAATATTAAATTTATATTGTATAATGTCAATTAAAAACCAATTTATCACTTTAAGGTAGTGTATATTTAGTAATTTGCCTTTGGTTACAAATAATCAAAAAACGTTTTTTGTGTCTCTTGTAAAATTTGTTATGTGTGGGTTACGTCCTTTTTCCTTTCCAAGGTCGATATGAACTATCGGAATACCGGTATTGATATATAATATTTATTCGGTATTGCAATCTCTAGTACAGGGCGGGGAACTTTTTCTTCTCCAAAGGCCGCATTCATTTTTCTGTTCGACATAAGGCCGCAGTAAAAATTAACTATGGAATCTTTGGCCGGAAACAGGAATTTACGGTCAGAATATGTCGGGAATTTATTAATTTACATACATTTACAGAATTTCAGAATTGGCCAGAAGGCCGCACCAGGGTAGCCAATAGGCCGCAGGTTCCCCACGCCTGCTCTAGTACAACATATTTCGTAATTGATAATTTTTGCTCAGAGAAGAAAACAAATAAAAAATAATCATCAGTCTACATTGTATTTAAAATGCTTTGAGGATATTACAATTCATAAATTCACTAAATTTTTAAAATATTTAATTTCAATAGTTGAGGAGCAAACATTCAAAAAGTGTTTTGTCACACAAATACAAAGCTTGGAAAATGATGATTTAAGTGTTGCAAAAGTGACTGTTTGTATGAATGTGTCAACTTTATGATTTCATTTTAATATTAAAAAAAACCTTTTTGAACACTTATTTTGATTTATATTCATAGGTTTTATTATGGGCTATCAGAATTGATGTAAAACGCCATTTTTTTAAATTTGTGACAAAACACTTTTTGAATGTTTGCTCCTCAGTTATATAAAATATTGAGTTGTATTGTAAACTAAAAATAATTTTGTTTTAACGGTGGCAGCAAAAAGTCTTCGGCGTGGCATCTAGTGGCGCGTGTCATAGGTTGCCGACCGCTGCACTATACGATTCTGTTACCTGTTGCTAGCGGTTGCGTAAGCAAGAGTATTAATTCGAGAGCAACGTTAAACGTACTGTTACAGAATGTTTACTAATTTCACATCAATGTGCTATAGTTGCGTTGGTTATGTTGATCGACCTACCGACACAGAAAAAGTTTGCATTTTTTATTTTTTAATGACAGTAAATTTTAACACGCACATCAAAGACCAACTCAAGAAGGTTGGCCTCCTGTGATTCAACTATGAAAAGCCTCTTTTACATGAATATGTTTTTTCATCCGACATCTAATATTTCTTTGACATTAACAGTTTTTTTTATAATTGTGTTTCAGTCATGTAAGGTGGTAAATCATTTTGATTAATAAAAAATATGATAATGTTAACGTGATTAGAGATTGCAAAACCCGAAAAATTTATAAGTACTGGTATTTAAAAAAAAAGATTACGCAAAACATAAAAATTCGGATAATTGGGATTTAGCCATTTAAACTCAGTGATAAATTTATTTATTATATAAACACGAAAAATCCATTTACTAAGCGTCAGTTCAAGTTCATCCGTGCACTTGAACGCCTGAAGATGCCGAAAGGCGAAACCCGGGTCGTTAGTGACAAAATCTGTGTGAATGGACATAATTTGAACGATTCAAATTTAATATTGTAATTCCACCAAGCACCTTCAGTCGAAATCTTAAATTATATTTTGATTAAGTCAAAAAGCCGCACCAGAGTGGCCAAAAAGCCGCAGGTACTCTCCAATGGACTAGGGTATCCAATCCCAGGATCTCGTATGATTCTATGATCCCAAAATCCCGGGATTGTGACGGTACTAATTCCGGGATTTCGGGATTGAGAAAATTACAGAAAATTAAATTTGGAAGATTTCTGGGTGTTTGAAATCGACAAGAAATTGTTTGAAAAAAGCGAGGATTTCAAAATCGCCGAACAAAAATTTACCCAATCCCGAACCCCATTTATGTACAATTTTATGTTGAATGTTCAATCCTGGGATTGAAAATTTGTCAATCTCAAAATCCCGGGATCACAAACAGGGTCCGGGATTGGATACCCTAATTACGACAACAAAACTTATCACTGAAAGAATCGTAGAAAGATGTTGTTGTAATCAGAAGGGATCAAAAAAAGAATTACCAACAGTGACGTTCGGTTAATACTTTTTTTTTTAATCCATGTCCGCTCAGAATGCGAAGCATATGGCCTCCTAATGGAGGTAACTCAACAGAAGTTTTTTTTTCTACGAGAAATGTTTGTTACTTCGCTCAACCTCACTTTTTTTCAAAGTGAGTTGTAGGGAAAGAAGGATAAGGCTAGAACAGGACTTGTGATTGGTTAAACGCTATTGCTACACCCAGTTATTAAAGGATCAGAAAGATGGGAGGAGAGATAATGATGTGAATTGACATCACAAACACCCAGTCTTCGATCACAACATTGAATTGAATAATTCTCAAATTCACTGTGATCTGGTCGGGAATCAAACCCAGACCTGCGTGATCGGTAGAGCAAGCTCTAACCAACTGGGCACGGCAGGCGACAGTTAGCAAGTTAGTTAGTTAGACTTATCTTAATTTATATAACTTAAAAGTATGTGACATATTTTTCACAGTCGATGACATTTTAAATGCACATTTTAAAAGAAACTGGATGGGCGTGCAAGAGTTAAACATTAATCAAAAATAGCCCAAAACTAGGAAGTTCAGTTTCTTATTTAATTATAGCAAAATGTTTCGAAACTTTTGAGAAACGTGTCAACGGGAAATTGACACATATTTTTTTGGCTGCTATTTTTAAAATGTTTACATTGGCTTAAGAATGTTGCACTAATGAGATTTTACTCTAGTTTAATTGTAATAATATGTCAATCATAACAACACTTCGCTGTCTTATGAAAGTAAGCCCGATAAGTGATACTATAATTCAGTGGTCGGCAACCTACTATCAACGGGTAATTGAATTACCCACTTCGACATTTTGAGTTACCCGCCAAGAAATTATGATGATATTTTTTTTATCAATTAACTTATTTAATAAGACCAAGGAAGCCACCGATAACAATATTATATGTGTGTTTTGTATTTACACATATATATCATGCAAATATATTGTGTATTATATATATATAAATATATTATTTTCTAAAAATGATTTTTTTAGGAATGAATGGTAAAAAAATATTTTTAATTTTACCCACTAACCAAATTTATTTTTGCATTTTTTTTTGTTTGCTCAGTCTCTCAAAAGGTTGCCGACCACTGCTATAATACTTACATATACTTTAAGCTTTAAGTAATTTCATATAATTTGTCATTGAACAATATAACTTACAAAGCAGGATTAAAACATTTAAAAAAATAAAATTGTAACTTTTCCCCGTGTCACGGAAATCACGCGCAGAAGTTGTCAAATTCAACGCTCATTGTTCATTTTGCAATTGTTAGTTTTTTACTTTCTTATAAAACCAGGCATGGTTTCTGTAATTGGAAATACAATAATGTCGATAAAACTAATAATTTAAGCGTAAAGCCCAAAATATTTGTTTACTAAAAAGTAAAAATATTATGACTAGGGTCTCCAATCCCGGGATCTCGCATCTCGAAATCCCGGGATTGTGACAGTAAAAATCCCGGAATAATCGAGATTAATAAAATTAGAGAAAGTTGTACGAGGGGTAAAAAAAAGTATTAAGTTTGGAAATCTGCAAATTCCTGTGTCAATTAATCACAATTTTATTTTGAATTTTCCCAGGATTGGAAAAATTATCAATCTCGAAATCCCGGGATCACAAAAAGGATCGGGATCGGATGCTCTAACTGTGACGCTTTTTGCTTTAGATATTGACTGCGTTTGCATTATCATAGCGGAAAATTAACGTTTTGATGGATTCTACGGTAACTTTAAGGGTTAAATTTGAATCGTTCAAACTATGTACATTCTCACAAATTTAATATTAAAATTTCACCAAGCACCTTCAGTCAAAATCTTAAATTAAAAAATAAAAAAACTTTAAGGATATTGTTTTTTTTTAAATTTAAATTCAATCACTTTGTTATTCTGTCGATTGTGTTACACATTGTGACAAGTGTTCGCCTCTTTAAAATGTACCTTTCGGCTGACTGTAGGCATGGTAGGTCCATGATATTTAAATAAATTGAAATATATATGTATATATCGACTGTCGAAAGGAAATGCACGTTTTTTCTCACATCTTTCTACAATCACAATGTATCTTATTTTATACACGTTCTTTCAAAAGAATTTAAGCTGCAAATGTCGAATAAGTATCTAAGTTTAGCTTTTAAGTTTGAAAAAAGATGAGCTTATGAAAATTGAAACCAAGAAAAATGACTGAAAAAGGTTTTTCCTAGGCATTTTCTTTAATTAATATTTGATTATGTCAATTAAACACCATTTTAGAAGTCTCCGTTCACTTCCAGGTTGTATATATTTCATAATTTTAATGCCTCTCTAACAAGAATAGACAGTTAACACGATAAAGGTGAATAATCATCAACGATTAGATTGTCAGTGCAAGAACCGAATGTATTTTTTATCAGAAGAGTACGGAGATGTCACCGGTTATTGTGGTGGCCAGAAATAGGCGAGGATATTTCTGATGCGGAAGAAATTCGGACGAATTCGTCACGTTTAATAAATGCATACCAGACTGCCAAATACACAGTGGTCTACTGTTAATTGTGATGTATAATTATAATGCCTGTTGGTCTGTCTTCTCTCATCGTATTTAATTTTAACAAAATTAAATGTTCGCAAGTAGTGTTGTTAAAAAAAAACTTTTGACACTTTTGTGGACTTAATATTGACAATAAATCGAATAATTGCGAAATACAAAATGTTTTCACAAAATCGTTGCCATACTTCAGAAATTGTTCATTGTCATGTTCCTTTATTCAGGCATCAACAGAAAACATAATAATAATTAACATAATGTTGGGTTATTAAGTTAGGTTAGCTTGATTTTTTTTTTTAATTACGACCGGCTTCGCGCCGAAACTAAACTAACCTAGCCTAACATAATTTGACACAAGATGGTGGCATTGTCATATTAATTAAAAGTATTTCGCATAATTTACAATCAATCTTAATTGAAATGTGTGATTTATTGCTCAAATCAAATAGCAATAAAAATTCTCTTGAAAATACCGTTGTTTTCAATAGCTTTACGTATTTTTTCTTTTAGAAAAATGACAGACCCTGGATAAAACACAGTTACTGATTTTTTTAATGAATAATTTGTTAAATTTGCTTTACAACATACACAACATTTACAACATACTACTGTGTTTCTACCTGAAAATTAACAAAATGTCGCCAATAAAAATGCAATTATGTAAAAAATGTTATTCCAAATAGTGCAGTGTTAAATTAACATACATGGGAATTAAGGAAACCCGTAATTAACGTGAAATACGAATATAATATCAGTATAACAATTTCAACACAGCATGTCAAATATAACTTTTTATAACAAACCATAGAGAAAATGACATAGAACAAATTTTCGTTGAAATATTTTGTGATTCGCATAAATTGTTAGTTTGTTTATTCCCAACGTTAGTTTTTTTTGATATTCTCATATCCGCTCAGCTAATCACATTACTTTTTCAGTTAGTGAATTGTCGGAAAGAAAAAGAGTAGCATATTGTAAAGCACATTTTATCTAAAATTTCAACATTTTATTATTAAGATAAATTAATTATACAAAACACATTACAATAATTATCCACATCAATGCGAACGATTCTCTATGCTACAGATAACATCTAAGTATCTTCATTATATAAATTGTCAGTCGAGATGTCACCGGCTAGTTTTAGTATTACCATCACGAAATCCGATTCAAATGTAATACTGTATTCAATACAACTCGCGATTTCGTTCGGTACTTAATCTATTTATTATTCTTTATGGTGGACAATGACAGCTACAACATAAATTATCGACGAGATCAAGCATGCATCGATAAAAGAAACGGCACTTTCTAAGCGACAAAATTGTGTTGTAATTTCTAATTACTTTTAGACAATAATGGAATCGGCAATTAATTGCCATTATACGCTTCAATGTAAATGGAAATTTACTTCACATAAATAACGTGAATTGGAATATATTCAAGTAGGAATAATTTGAACTTTCGCTATTATGTTTATGACATTATTTTCTCTCATCGCTTGGATTATTTTAACATGGGTACACGAAGAAAATTCATAATAAGGAAAGGTATTATATAAATTTATAATCCTACTAAATTAATGTTTGTTGCTCAATTACTAAACTTCTATTTTTTTAAAGTAAGTGCTAATAGAAGAATAATGGCTATGTAATAGAAAACAAATGGTTCCAGAACATGTCCTGGAACACTAAGTTCAAGTGTTCACACGCCGTGTCGTGAATCATTTCACGTGACCCGATATAAGTTCCCATGTTCACGCTTTGAGATCGAGCGCAAACGGGGAACTCGGGGAACATGCATGGAACTGTCAAAGTATATTTCATAATGGCGTATTGTGGGATACATCTAATTATAATTGTAAAAACCGAATACTACCTGTGAAAATATATACGTAGGCAACACTCGTCGACATCAACTCATCGGGCGTCATTTTAGAGATCTATTTTCGACTTTGAAATGTCTACTTGTGTGACAACTGTCAAAATAGACACCATAGACAATAATAAGTTATATTAGAATGATCTATGGTATAAGCACAAGCTGTCATCGTAGATGATAAAATAATTGTATTTTCATTGTAGAAAGCATATACACATTAGTAATTAACTTTACTCGAATTGTTTGTATCCAATAAAATCAAATAACGTTCGTTCGGACGCAACGCTGACTGACAACATAACCTCAACGAGTGACGTTTCTGTGACCCCGCATGTGTTTAAGAACATGCTCTGTAACATTGTTCCTGATACATTACGTAGATGTTCAGGATCATGTCCCAGGACCTTTGTTCCTAGGTATATGGGCCCTATAAAGCTAGAGCAGGACGTATTATCTTATGATTAAGTGCCTCCTCTTGTTGCGCTTCGTTTTTTGGGATCAGAGATAGGCATCACAAACATCCATTCATTCGAAAAGTAATCCATTGATCCATCGTGCGTAGTTTGTAATCGTGTGTTTTTTTTTAAATTGTTCTAATGCAAAAGTTCGTAAAGTGTCAAAACGTTACTAATGGTAATCATGTCATAAACGTTTTACATCCAAATAAAAAATAATCTCTTTTATTTGTAGTCACCAAAAGACATATAGTTTGCAATCGAATAGTATTAACCAAAATTCGTAGAGATTGCCCTCAGGTAAGAAGAATAAAACATAAGAACATTTGTAATCGGTTGGCAAAAGTTGTGCATGATTATCAAAATCGAGTAGATAAGTTGTCGCCAAATGGCTAAATGCAGTGAACACAATATACAAAAAAAAGTTAAATTAATAAATAGACACGACAATGTTTTTATTATTATTTTAACTTGTTCCGTTGTATCATATTTTGTTCAGTCATATTCTGTTTGGTCCGTTTATTTGTAATTCATCACATTTAGAGCTATCTAGGCCACGGGCTCCCAACCTGGGGGTCGCCAATTTTTTTTAGATTTTAACAATATAGCAAATCGAGGATTTCAAATTCCTCGGTGAGCTAAAATAAAAAAAAGGAGTTTCGGAGACAATCCTGCGAAAAAGTATAGCAAATCAAGGATTTCAAATTCCTCAGTGAGCTAAAAAAAAAAAAGGAATTTCGGAGACAATCCTGGGAAAAAGTATAGCAAATCAAGGATTTCAAATTCCTCGGTGAGCTAAAAAAAAAAAGAAGCTTCGAAGACAATCCGGGCAAAAAGTAAATCGAGGATTTCAAATTCCTGGGGGGGGGGTCGCTAGTCACACGGCTTTTATAAAAAGGGGTCGCCACACGAAAAAGGTTTGGAACCTATGATCTATGCTATAAATTAAAGCAAACCTACAAAAGCAAACATCGCAAAAACAATAAACCCAAAGAACACAATCCCTTAATATTAAAAACGTTTTATCCGAATGACATATTCGAAGACGATAATTATTCTTCTCAATCGAAGCGAACATGGCATAAAAAAGTAAGTATTATTCAATAAATAATAATAGTAAAACAACGTGTTTTTCTCAGTTTGTGACTTGTGTTTTGTGTGGTTAGTGACTTTCTCTTGAACCTTGGCAATATATACTTATTCAATAATTATTGCTGTAATTTAAAAAAATACCAAAGCCGACAACATAATATCACGTAGATTATATTTTGACCATTGTTTGGCCTCGAATAGCGGTATAAGTACAGTTAGCAAGTTGATCCTTGTTAAGTATACTTACGTATCTACTAGAGATTTTGCACCGAGAATAAATTCCCGGGAAATCGTCACTTTTTACCTGTCTCGATTCCCGGTACATTTCAATAAAATAACTTGAGATTTGTTATTTTTTAATACAATTTGTATAAAATAGAAGTTATGTATTTAATACAAATATGGTTTTAAAATAAATATTTATAATACATACAATATTATTAATATTCGACATAAAAATATTTTTGCATGACTTTTGAGTTATTGACAATGTTCATTACTTTTAGGGTGTTAACTATCTTGGTGCTTTCCACCAATAATTGCACCATTTAAAAAAAAAAACACAATATTCCTTTGAACTTAATTTCCACTTTTATTTATCTGGATCAAGACCGGTTTTGCTCATAACGAGATTTTCAACTGATTGAAATGAAAAGGTGTAATAAACAATTGACATTGAAAAGAATTTACAAATTACAATAGAAATAGTCAATAAGTGACTCTAAAATAGCACTAATTAAAATGTTTAACACCTCTAACATGTAATTAAAAAAACATCAAAGATTTATAAAGTTTAAGTGGAAATTAAGTACAAAGGAATATTGTGTTTTTTCTTATGACAATGTGCATGCATAGACATTTTTTTTTTTCATAAAAGTTAATATACTACGACGATATCGTGACTCGAGAATTTCCCGGGACAGTTTTATGTCTCGTTTTCCGGGACATGAAAAAAGCCGAGACATCAGAATTCTTAGTATCTACCCTATATACATGGAGTTACAATGTTTGCATACAAAATTAGGTCTTATTTACCTTTGCTGCAAGATATTGAGTAGCTCTTTGCACATGACGCTTCCTTCTTTAACGATTATCCTCAAAACTGCAAATCTGTCTTCATCCTACAAAAAAACAAAAACAAAAATAATTATCATAGAGCAAAAAAATAGCATAATATTTATTCAAATAAACGAAGATTGTCAAAGAGTTTTGATAGTTATTTAATTTTGACATCGAGCGATGTCATAGTTCTGAAGAATTTTAAATCATTTATTACAATATTCTTTCGTTTTGATGTAAGCATCCGTTTATCAGAAACGTTGCACATAGGGTATCCAATCCCGAAGCCTACTTTTTCCGCGGATTATCTCCAAACCTCGTTTTTTTTTAGCTCACCGAGGAATATGAAATTCTCGATTTGCCAATTTCGTGTCAATTTTCGGCATTTGCTCAAAATTTCTAGATCGTGAAATCCCGGGATTGCAGCCGTATCAATTCCGTGATCAGAAAATTGAACGGGATCTCGGGATTGGATGCCCTAGTTGCACACACACTTTGTTTGCGCATCGTGCGCATAAAGAGACTGTTTTAGCTCGACACTTCCGCTTGATTTTTACACTTTTTTAAAAAAAAAATCCATATCCGCTCCAGATCTTAACAGAAGTTTTTCTACGAGAACTGCTGGTTACTTAAAAAAAAGTAGGAATAGAAAGAAAAGGTCTATAGGACAGGATTTGGGGTTGGCTTATCGCTCTCGCCATTATTTTAGAATTGGAAGGGTGTGAGGAAATTTTTCAACATTAAAAACATCCATACCTTCGAACAGGAATATATAAATCGATTGAAAAAACGCTGTTCGTACTTGAGAACCCGTGCAATTATTCGTGGAAACCAACGACGTTAATCACTGCACCACGTACCCGATTTATACAATACTATATTATGTAAAATATACATTATTATAATAGCTAGTAGTTAACTACGCATATCCATATCCGCTCTCAAAGTTGAGCATAGAAACAAAATAAGTTTGGAGAGTTCGGCCTCAAAGGATTGTGTCTATGCTTTCGTGAAAAAGCATTAATAACAAACGGGCGTATCTATATTCTTGCAGTTATGAAATATCGCAGTTTTTTTAAAATAAACATCTTTGGGGATAAGAATTCTTGAAAGTGAAGTTAATTTTTTTTTTTTTTAACAATCTTTGTTTTTAAAGATGTACATTTCATGAAAACAGCAATAACTCATAATTGCAAAAATCTAGGTCAGTGGAGGGGAACCTGTGGCTTTTTGGTTACTCTTTTGACTTGATCAAAAAATTATACGCAAGCGTTTGGAAAAATAGCGTAATCAACCCATTACATGTTCGACAGTCGAAAAAAAAGTGAGAGGTGTAAACGTTGTCTTTACTGCGGCCTCATGTTGAATCAGATAAATGAATGTGGCCTTTAGAAATGAAAAGGTTCCCCACTCGGTTATAAAGCCTGTGATATGATGATCGGATAAACTTTTGTCATGAGTAGGGAAGCAGGTAAACAACGAAAAATTCGCCAAACAGATCTAGCATAAACAAACTCACGTCATTGTATGAACATGTGATTGAATCCGAACCAAATGCATTGTCGACGGAAAACACCAACCGATGATCGTGTATCACCAATTATTGCAGCCTCTTTTCAAAACGACGTACTCGGGTTCGATTCTTCGCGGGTCATTACTCGCGGTAATGTTTTGGCCCAACAATGGACCGCGTTTGCAGGTCGAAAGCATGTCCGGAGCGAATCGTAAAAAAGTTGACGTAAAGCGGATATATGTACATATATGGATGTTTTGTTTTTACTTGAAAATTCAAGGACTTTTTTTAAACCTAAACGATTTTTTAATGCAAACAGAATAAATGATTGTTTGATTTATCCACGATCTGTCAAATGTTTACTCTTAACACTTCCCCTACGGTGCTAAAAAAACACTTCTAATGTGTTGTTGACCCTTAAAGAATCAAGTGAAAAAACGTGTTTTAACCAGGGCTGTGGAGTCCGACTCCAGCTTTAAAATAAAAAACGACTCCGACTCTGAGGAAATTTTTCAACTATTTTATTATAACTTATATATCGACTGTGGAAAGGAAAAAGGACTTAACCCTCAATTTTCCAAAACAGCTTTTTTTCGATAATCACAATGTATACAACTTGACACACATTCTATAAAATGGATGGAAGCTGAAAGTACCGAATTAGTATCTAAATTAAGCTTTTAGGTTTGAAAAAGATGACCTTGTAAAAAATTAAAACTAAAAAAAACAGTGTAATAAAGGTTTTTCCGAGACAATTTCTTTCATTAACATTTGACTATGTCAATTAAACACCAGTTTAGAATTATCCGTGCACTTCAAGGTTGTGAATAATTCATAATATGCATATGTCACTAAATCATCAAAACACGTTTTTAGCGCCTCCTGTACAATTTGATATTTGTGGGTTACGTCCTTTTTCCTTTCCACAGTCGATATGTACATATATGTATTCCATCAGATCATCTTTAGTCAGCCAAGAATGCAATTTCAATACTATGGACTATTTTGTTTTAATACACTTCATTAAATATTATTTTTTTGAGCCGCTCATTTTTTACGACTGCCACCAAAATACCGCGACTCTACGACTCCGACTCCACAGCCCTGGTTTAAACACTTACCGCACATTGATGGACGGTAAAAACGCTGGACGTATATTTTTAAAAAACATTTTTTTCATTTGATTCTTTGAGGTGCAGCAATATGTCAGAAGTCTTTTTTTAGCACCGTAGGGGTAGTGTTAATAAAAAAATACATTACTGTAAAAAATACTACGTTTTCCTTTGATTTTTTTACATGTCCTTTCTCAACTCCATTACCCTATAATCATTAGAGGCGCGCGCGTGAGGCCTCCAAATCTATGTTTTTAATTCTCGTCTTCAACATTTATTTCTATTTTACGTGGAATTTTGTGAAATATGTGATGCAAAAAGCAGGACCTGCTTATTTAAATACTCCTGTGGTCTCCCAGTGGATTAATCCCCCACTAGTGGTAAGAACTTTAAACTAGCAATCGGGTGGACCTTTAAAGTTCCGATGGACTCGATATCAAATTAGATGTTTAAATAGAAAATTTAAATTAACTTTGATTATTCCACGTATTGTGTTACTAACTGTGACACGTGTTTCGTCTCTTTCAGAGGCATCTTCAGACTTACTTTCGCAAAGTTTGCTTAAGTAATGAAGCAAGATTGATTCTAACATTTTAAAATTATAAAATTACAAAATGGAGGTTTGGGTTTTTTTTCCTTTCCGTTCCTTGCACTGTTTCGATTTTATAATCCCCTCTTTGCTTCCATTAAAAAGGAAAAATCCCAATCTGATTGATTACAACTCATTAGTATCATTATCTGTTTGTTTTATTTCAATTCTACACCACCCTCCTTGCTCCTTTTAAAAGGAAAAAAAACCCAAACCATCCATTTTGTAATTATATAATTTTAAAATGTTAGAATCAATCTTGCTTCATTACTTAAGCAAACTTTGCGATAGTAAGTCTGAAGATGCCTCTGAAAGAGGCGAAACACGTGTCACAGTTAGTAACACAATACGTGGAATAATCAAAGTTAATTTAAATTTTCTATTAAAATAAACTTCCACAAAGTTACCGCCGAAACCATCGAAAGTATTAGATGTTTAAACTTCTTGGAATGGGTAATAGTGATGTATTTTCTCTTCGTGTTGATTACGAGTAAAGTTTTTTTTTGTCGAGAACTGTCAGTAAATCAAACACAGCGCAATGTAAGATCTGTTAACCTATTTTTTTTACTGAAACTTAATAACCACAAAGTAACCTTTTTCAATAGCTGTAGCCAACCTGCTTTTTTTCGATCAAATGTCGTAGATTGATCATGTTAATAAAAGTTGTTTTACGCAAACAACTTTTGTTTTTTAGCGTATGGGTGAGATGGAGTCAATAATATTTAGGAATGCATTGCTGTGCCATTTTCCGTGAATTCCCCAAAAAGTATCGACCATACGTAATCGTATTCATTAAGGCTTGTACAAAAAGCGTTAACCCAAGGGTTAACACTGTTTTCGAAGTTTCACAAATAAAAAGGTCGATTCAATAAAAGTTATTTTATAAAAAATCATTTATTTATAATTAGCACTATAAGAAAAAAAGACTAATTAAACCTGCTTCGTACGTGAGAAACTTATCCGAATCAAATACGCAATACAAATATTTTCAAATATTAACCTAAATTTAATAATATTTCATTTCGTTTTATTTATAGCAATAGCGGCACGACTTTCAGTAATATTATGGTTTCTAAATAAACTATTTTAAATATATAAATGTATTTTAATATTTGAAACAGGATTACCGAGTTGAAAATTTTTGGCTTAAAAACCGTGTATCCAGACCGACAAGACCAAGTGTATTAATATATCTGTTTTCACAAGAGCATACTATGGACAATCTTTCAATTCATTTCACGCGTTCCGCAAATTAACTTCTCTAAACGCAATAACCTTTAAATCATAAAAAAAAAATTCACGCTTCTTGACGTAAAGGATCTCGATGAATATTTTGACCCACACTTTGAGAAATATCGTGTTTTTTTAGACAATAGCAAAAAATCAACAAAACAAATATGTATATCGCATTATAAATAATTTTATGCAAATGCCAGCCATCTACCGGAACACGTTTTGTTCATTTGTGAAATGCATCTAACCTGTTTTGCAACTTATTCAAATAAAAACTCACTTACATAATATTCTAGACACCTGACACCTTGCGTTGAGTGACGTAAATTGTCCTATAAAAACCAGCAGTGGGACACTTGTTTTTGTGCCTATTTTTTAGACACAAATAAAGTTCGATTCGTAGACTGTACTTCGTAATATTCCTAAAATACTGACAAGTTATTACGTTGGGATTATTTATAGCTAACAATTTTGATATATTCGTTTAAGCCCAGGGCCGGCGCCACCATACAAGTGAAATAAGCAACCGCCTAGGGCGCATAATAAGAGGTGTGAAATAAATTTGTATACTTTAATAATGTTAAATATCTATGCAGTGAGATTCAAGCAGTAGCTCGAAAATTTAAACAATCACAAAAAATACTGCTCTTTATAGTGCAAGATATAGAGCAAAATCTAAAAAAATATCTCAATTTTTTCATTTTAACAATTCCGCAAATTCATGGGTTTTTGAAATTGGAAATCCTGGAAGACTTAAAAAAATGTCTCGCGTCTTTTCATCAGGGCTGTAGATTCGTGTAAAAATACAACTCCGACTCGAGCTTTAAAATAAAAAATGATTTTTTTAAATAATTTCATTTTAACTTAAATATGTGTATTCCATCAGATCATCTTAAGTCAGCCAAGCATGCAATGTGTACATTATGGACTATTGTGGTTTAGTTACACATAATTTTCCAAAAAATCGACCCGCTCGTTTTTCACGACTTCGACTCCGGCCAAAACACCGCGACTCCACGACTCCGACTCCAAAGCTCTACTCTTCATTTTGGAAATTCCGTAATTTCTTGAATTTTTGAAATCGGGCAGCGAGTATTTATTTTTTAGAGATTGAAATGTATTATTTACTGTGCTCGCACGCCCACGCTTTCATCTGCTAGTCTTCTAGATTCTACCACCAGGATTTTGTGCGTTTTTCTTTTCAATTGGAACTGCGAGTTTTTTTGTTTTCGAACACGGGACATTGAAACTGTGTCCGGGGACACCGAGACGTCTGGTCACATCATATATGACCCGCTATTTAAATATTTCAGGACATGACATACAGATGGAATATCTTTATTTCGGTACTTTGATCTCTTATCAATGCCGTAAAATACCACATCATAATGTATACATTAAAACATATTGTTAATGTCTCGATCTTAACTACTTAATTGAATGATGTGAATAATAATTTATTGCGCGAAATGTCCGCACTGTATAATATATTTCTAGAGGCCATCTCTTATATTTACATTAAATCTAATAATGAGTTTTACGCGTAAAGATAATTATCAGTAATCGACATTTATGAACAGACTAGAATTCCAACACTATTTTCAACGCCATTCAAACAAAATTTATCAACCATTTTGGAAATAATTGTAATATAGATCTTATTAAATGGCTTATATGTATTCCTGCCATACAATCCATTTATGTATTAACTAGAAACAATACAGTCAAATTATCACAACAAAACTATGCTAGGAAAAGTATAGAATGATACATTGTGTTAGATAGGCAATCTCCTCTAGATTTAGACGTTAGATATGGTCTATGAAGATTGCGTAGTATGAAATCAAAATTAATCGAGACATAAAACGCGCACACAAACATGAAACATTTGTACCGTAAAATAAAAATCCACTATGAAAACTTAATTCACCACCATAAAATAGGAGTACAATCGCATATGCCAGGCGTGGAGAACCTGCGGCCTTTTGGCTACTCTGGTGCGGCCTTCTAGTCAATTCTGTAATTCTTCTTTTTGTAAATTTGTAAATTACTGAGATTTTGGATTTGAAAATTTCATGGAAATGGTGCCACACTGCTAAATTGGGCAAATCCGAATGTCAATATCTTTGGAAGACTGGGCTTTAGAAATCGGCATAAAGTTGTTTCCGGTCAAAGATTCCCAAGTCAATGTTTCTTCTTCTTCTTTGGCCATGTTCGCTCCCTATGTGGAGCATATGGCCGCCACGCGGCACCTCCATGTTTCCCTGTCTCCCGCCAATAGCTTTGCTTCCTCCCATGACATGCCAGCATCCCTCAGTTCCGCCGAGTACATCCTATGGATAGTACCCGACGGATGTCCAGGACGCCGGAATCCCACCGGTCGAAAGAAGAGGCAGGCAGGATTGAGGCTTTCTGGAGGCATCCGCAGCACGTGACCCAGCCAGTTCCAACGTCTCTCCATAACCACTGACGTGACGGGACGCTGTCTTGCACGCTCCCTTATCTCTGAATTCCTCACGAAATCAAACCACCTCACCCCCATTATCCGACGCAAGCATCTGTTCTCGAAGCTCAGTATACGGTTTTTCTGAGTCTTCGTCAGGTGCCATGATTCGCAACCGTAAAGCATTACCGGCAGAATGCAAGCGTTGAACAAGTCAATGTTTACTTCGGCCTTATGTCGAATCATAAAAATGAATGCGGCCTTTGAGAAGAAGAGGTTCCTCACCCCTGACATATGCCTTATGTGTGTAAAACAATTCGTGTAGATATTTTAAGGCTATAAAATTGAAATAATTAGGTATGTTTTTTATTAAATCGATGTAACTATAAGATTATTGTTTTGTAATCAAGGTTATCTAATTACACGTTTAAGTAGATTCGCGGTCGAGAATTTTAAAAAAACCATTATGTCTGTTCTGTCTATATCGATTTCTTTGTATTTGTACATTGACACGACTCGATCTTCGGTAATAAAAAAACAGAAAGAGAAAACCTTCCATTATCATAACCTCCGAATTTAGAAGGATCGAATCAGTGTTACAAGTTAGGAAAATATTGGGAAACAATTCAAACAAATTAAACATCTCGGGTGCAGTTTTAAAAAGTGGGATTCCACTCGTTTATTTATAAAAGAACATATGTTAATGGAATTTTGAAAATAGTGCACAAGCTAACTCACAGAGGTGAGAAAAAAAAAACATATAAAATACAGTAAATAATTCGCCTGATATCGAGCCTACGATTTAAATGGGCTTCGATTGCGTAATCATAAATTTCTTTGCGCTTCGGGGTTATTATAGGATATAACGGTATAAAATAGTAAAATTTATAACAATAGGTATTTATTTAGAGTCCCTTAATTAATATCCTAACTAAGTATCGACAATTTATAAGAGTAATGAGTCTACGTGCTACACGTAGGGGGCGGACGGCTTGATATTCAGAACAGTGTCGGTCCGGTGACACAACGTTAATTTTACCAGTTATTTCGGCGGCGAAGCGCGAATTCCATTTTATCATCATCATCAGCTGTTCTCAATTCACAATCATGTCCGTTCCCTATGCGTGCCATATTCTAGTAACAAAATTCTTATTCGGCCCAGCCATGATAGCAGGAGGACGTCTCCCGGGACCCTCGGATCGGCGAGCACGGTGCCTAGGCGTGAGGAGGGCTGTTAGACCCTCCGCCTCCCAATCCGTGTGTCAACGTCCAGTTAACACAAACCAATGTGGTTAGAGCTCACAACTAGTGCTCAGAGTTAGTGCCGAATGACACTGACTTCTTCCCGGACGTGGCCCCCGCTCCATGCGTTGGGCTTCCTAGTATCTAAAAGTATCGAGCTCGTTTTTGTTTGGATAACCGGGAAGCGTGGTTGAAGGACGAAATTCCGTTCAAATTTCTCCGTCGACATGGTAGTCCGCCTGTGAAAAAGAAACATCATCCGATGTCCTGCCCGTTGTAACGAAACGGGTTTGGTTTACTATAGATTAGCTCTGCCAATTATGGCAGAGATGAACGTCGTCCAACAGTGTTCGCCTGCTAGACGACCATCGCCCACGGCGGTATCGGTCTTATGCATCTGCCATGTCAAAACGACCCGGTCACCTTGAGACCGGCGCCGCTATCGCTTTCTGGTTATCCGGCACAATGAGCACCCACCTAGTCCTGTCCTAGCTACCTTATTTTAGGGGCAGAGCGTCAGACCTGGTGGCTTCGGCGACACAACCCACCTAGACTGTCCAAGATTTCATTACTAATCTGGCGCTCTGGCACCTCATGACTCGATAGACGGCGTGACGACAGCTCGTTATCGTCGGGAGACCAGATCGTCTCCCTAACGCGGCCCGTGGCCTAGCTGCCTAAGCAAACAGTCTCGGCAGACTACACCCGGCTTCTCCAGCCGACTCTTCAACTTTTACACGCCTCCTATCGTCAAGTTATGCTATTTGTCACGTCGCCTAAAGATCACCTCTTACAATAACAAAATTTATTTCAGTTCCCGCACACATGATTTCAATACGTTTCTGGTTGTGTCATTGTTAAATTAAATAACGTTACTAGAAAAAAGTTTCTATTTCTACAGTTAGGATAAATTTGCATTACGCGTATATTATCAGATTAACATTCAGCGAAGGATTATCCTCCTACAACTTTCGATTCGATATATCGACCACATTCGATAGTGACTTTATGAGCATTTGCGTGTAATAAAATTATCGTGTGATAGAAAATAATATAATAGAACCTCGTGTATCTAGAATTAAATTTTCTGACACATAGTTATGGGCGCCGTTCGGGGCGTATTGTAAATGCGATAGCAATAAATTAGAGAATTGTTTGTGCTCGACAAGGCTTGATTTTACTGGATTAAAATAACACACGAAGAGGCTTTCGAAGACCTTCATCGGTCCCGCCGAAGCGTGGTCGCACTCGACTGAATTAATATGGTTCATTATTATAATGAGAATTTCGTTTATAGAATATAGACACTTAACCGGAAACGTATTGCTTTTAACACACATTAGGCTTCCCGGTGACTTTCGTCACGTACAGAGGTTACCGACATATTAACACCCACAATAAAATACATATTTATACAGGTCCTGAAATAATACAGTAGAAATTATAATAACAATTTAAATTGGCTTTGGTTTCAATACAATATCTTTACCAGGGCTGCTCCCTTGCTTCCCCTCGCCTGCCAACGCGTATTCCTGTTTCGTACCTTGAATTTATTATTTTTCATGCTTTGAGACTATAGTCTTTTATGAAGACAACATTTAAATAGGCTTTTAATACATTCGGCGAGCATCTAGGTGCTCCGCCAGGTGTTAATAATTTATACCCGGGGTTCGCGTAATTTATATAAAATCCGCTGTCGGATCTTACGCACGCTTCTACTTTGCAAATCGCCGCTCCCATATCACAAAACACAATGTTTAACAATAGAGAGGCGGCGACACCTCATCAACGATATTGAATGCCACAAACCTTGAGGTGTCGACAGGAACTTGAAGACGAGAGACGGCTGGTGCGACAGGCGGAGAACTCTTAATTTGAATGCGAAAGTGCAAGTTGTTAAATTTTGAAAGTTATTGATAAGCTGCTAGTATAATTATTCAAGTTCGAAGTGAGTATAACAAAATTGCGGCAGCCATAAGTGTGAATTTTTAACAGGCGAGGTCAGGGGAGCAACCCTTAGAACAACGTGTTTACTTGGCGAACGCTAACAGAGAAGAGAGTTTGTTTCTTTTGTTACTATCCCTCCCTTCCTGCAAAATGTACAGATCTCGCCGCGCAAAAAAATGCATGGTTGCCGTTAGCGATGTTGCCCCGGCGTCGAGTTGGCTGCCACAAAAATATCTTTCGAATGATCGTTATTGCATTCTCCTAATATGCCTATCTCTCTCTGGTTTCTTTCGTACTAACGTCATGCCAGCGACATTCTATGAAAATGCTAGGGAATAATCGGGTCCCAAAAAACCGAGTCGTGACAACATGCAACTTATACCATACTAGAATTAGTTTGAACCAAATCACCATTACATATCTAGTTTTGAGAAAAAAGCATTTGAATACTTGTAATAGTTACAGTTGATGTTTGATACATTTATATTAAAATCAAAACAGATTCATGTCATAAAGTAAAGATAGTGTTGTTGGAAGTGGCGGTTGATGAAAGAATATAAAGGAGTGCAAAAATAGCATATTTATGAATGTTTGTGAATCTTGCTTCCTACAATGTTTTTTTATTGGAAATAAGCGGGTTATTTAAAATGAGTGAAATGAAATGTTTGAAAATCGCTTAATATTTGAATATATATACGGGAGTTCAGTACTCTTTTGTTCTTCCCCTTGAGCCGTTCCTGGTTGTTGGACTTGGCTTAAAGGCATTTTTTGTATATAAAAGTGTGAATACATTTCACCTGTCATATACATTCAAAATTTAAGTATTTCTCGACCTACGCAGCTTTCGAATTACGCTGAGCAATTCGAAATGTATTGACTGCATAATATATCTAATTATGGCGCGCGCTGTTTGGCATGTTGCGCTGTCTTGTCAAAACCATATCTTTTTCCCATGAATGTCTTTCATTTGAGGTCCAAAAATTTCAGTAGCCATGGATCTGTAAAACCCTCCATTGGCTGTAACGTTCTGGGTGGAATCATTGTTAAAGATGTATGGACCAATGATTTCACCAGCCTATAAACACAACAAAGAGTGACTTTTTGTAGATGTAACGGCGTCTTAACAATGGATTGTAGATTTTCTCCACTCCAAATAAGATAATTTTGCATATTGACGAATACATTCAACTAAAACTGAGCTTTATCGATGAGCAAAATTTTTGATTTTCGCAATTTGCAAGCGTTTCTCTGGAGTATATTCATGGTGAAATAGCAAACTGAGCACACATCAGCAGTCAGCTATCAAATTGGCTGCTACTGGAAAAAGTGTTGCTAATTTTAAAAATAACCCTTTAAAAACACCAGCAAATCGTAAAATATCAAAAGTTTTTTGCAGAATTTGCAAGCGTTGCTCTGGCATAAGTCTATTTATATTGCAATGGCAAATTGACTGTCACTGGATAAAGTGTTGCTTATTCTTAAAACAGACGTTTAAAAACACACCTTTTAGAAGACCCACTGTTATTTGAAATTAAACATAAAATTCCCATATTGACGTATTCTCCAGCACCGAAAGCCCTACTGGCCATTACTTTTTAATAAGAATAATTTTGATCACTACGCCAAATAAATGGACCACTCAGAAATAAAATATCGACAATTTTATCTGAGATTCTTTATTGTTTCGAGAGGTTTCTTTTTTACAATCGAATAAGATATCCGATAAAATATTACAAGGAGAACTCTTAGAATGACCATTTGCTTTTCGGCCCATTGTCTTCTTTACGATATCTTGTAATAACTTTCACTTTGAATGTATCTATGTTTATTGTATTTTTTCATCACTAAAATATGTACCTATATATATTTTTTTTATTATTTATATAATTGTATTATTTGCAAGTTTAAATTTATCACTTTCATGCAATAGAGACTAACATTGTTTCCCGGTATTGTATATATATGAAGTTGTGCTGTACAGTGTGGCTCATACTTTTATAGTGCGTTTATTGAAGCATTGTTTTCGTGCAAGAATTTTATTAATTTATACATTGCAGATAAATAATATGTAAGAATTTTTGTCAGACGCTGCCTAAAATAAATGTCACCGCATGAAGCGGTTTAAATCGATGCGATGATTTTTAACGTCATGAAACTGTCTTCTTCTTTTCGTGCACGATATTTGCTCCTTGTATGGCCACTAAAAATGCCCACCAATCACTCTGCTTCCTCTCATGAAATACCAACATCCTAAAGTTACTTCCATCAAAATAGTATATTTATGGACAGCTTACGTGAAGTAATATATGGACAGCTCCTAAGCACACCATTTTTGGAGGTGCCCATGATATGACACCAGTAATTTGCATAGCACAAAATGATGGAATGAAATTATTAAATATTTTTGTATCTTATTTAAAACTAGATTAACTTGTTATACAGGTAACAGTGCATATATGCTTCGGGAAGTGACCGAAAGAAAACGTAACGGAAATGGATACCGCAAAATAAATTAACATTACGAGTTTTACGCTACTATGAAAATATGGAATTTGAAATTATAATATACATAATATTACAATTTCACTATCGATTATTTGTTTCATATTTTCCATAAATTCCGCGTACACTTCTTAACATTGAAATTAAGCAAATTAATAAAAACAGGTTGCACGACATAGACAACTGGTATTCGTCGATCTGATAAGCCGCTAGGCTCATAAGGAAATAGACGTACAGGTGAATTAAAACAGTCGACGGCACTTTTAAATTTAAATATATCTTGAAAAACAAAACATTACCCCACTGTAAAAAATATATTATTTACGTTACTTCGTGGTTTACACCGATGGTATCGGAGATCCAAAGTAGCGTTCGCGCAAGATGGCTACCGATGATTTTTAAAAATATTAATTTAGACCTAAACCAACTTATTCACTGAGACATCACAGGCTAGGAACAATAAAAACTCTATTCCGTATGTTGTATTTACTTTCAATTTTCAGTTGGTTATAAAACACAAACATTTTGTGACAAGAGAGAGATGACACATTACAAAAATGAATTACATAATAGAAACAACAAATAATAAGAATATTAATAATGTGTACCCAGTGGCGGATTAAGCACTTTGGAAGCCCTTTTATCGGATTGGATTTTTCAATACCGAAATATAGGTTTTGAAAATGCAAAAATAAGGGTGTTTGGTTATGTTCGTGTGACTTCGTTTTTTTTTAGTTGACTTGCGGTATTTGAAAAATAACTTTTGCAATAAATACTCTTAATGAAAAGTGTTAAATAAAATTTAAAAAAAATAAATCTCTGTTTTTGGAAAACTTAAAAAAGTTTTAAATTTCATTAAAATAATAAAAAAAGGCATTAAAATCTGAACAAAAAGTGGATGAGAAATATAATATTTATATGCTAGCTTTGAGGCCCCTAAGATTCGGAGGCCCCAAGCAAGCGCCTCTTGCGCTTAAGGGTTAATCCGCTACTGTGTGTACATAAATCAATGATTTTAATTTCCGTTACCAATAATGTTATATGCCCGTCAATTACTATAGTGAGAAGGGCCGAGAATGTTCTGGATACCGTGCAAAACAAGGATGTATCACTACTTATAAATTCATGTCAATTTTTAAACATAAAAGCTGAAAGAAGTTTTAAGAAATGAGAAAGAAAAATTTTCATACCAATTTTTTATTAAAGGAAAGCTTTTTGGCCATCAAAATTTGGATTGAAAGGGGTTTTTGTTATAACCTAGCTTATTTGCATGAAGATCTGATTAAGATCGACTGATTTCAGCATAGATAAACAAGCATGTCTTATAAACATCGAATGAAAATATATTTTTAGTACAAACTTGACAAGAATTAAGTTCCGGCAACATTACAAAAAAAAAACACTGAGGCTACATATTGTTGGGCATGATGTAGGCACATTTCTACCAATAGAATATCTATTTACAAAATAAGTTTATTTTATTAGATATTAATTATTTTTAAAAACGCAGACGTTTGATAAACGATCTATTGTTTTTATCCTATCTAAGTGATATCAAGAATTAAAATTGTCGATTCCCACGCGCTAAATAACGTTTTTGTGCATAGAAAAGACGCCATTGTTTGATTTTCTTTATGTTAAAAAAATCAACCTGCAGCTGCCAAGAAATCGATTACAAGGTTCGATCGCAAAAGTTGAAGGCTGACATAAATAGTGTGAAAAAATTACGTTTGTAAAATCAGTTATCTCAAGGAAATAGTTATTTATGAATGATATTTCGCAGCATCTGAACGTTAAAATAACTAATTTACTAACCAATACTATCAACCGTTTTTTGAATTAGTACACAATTTTAATTTAATACCATATTTTTTTCAGTGTACAATACAATAAATATGTTTTCTGAGTAATCTAGTGATTGATCTCTAACTGCGTAAAAAATATGAATCAAAACGGCCATGTCATGATTATTATTTACCTTTCATTTTGCATAAAACAAAGTGCATTTATAATTTTACTTTTAATCGATAAATTACTGCTAAATGACAATTTGTAGTATACCTTTCACTCGAGGTAGATTTAATACAATCACTTTTCAATACTTGAAACTTTAAAACTGTCAAAGCATCATATTAACAAGATAAAATAGCAAGGAAAAAGTGAACTGTCAAAAAATATAACATAAGCAAAATAGCGTAAGCATAATATTTAGTAAGTGTATTAGAGTCTAAATGCCTTGAGTGCATGTAAGGTAAATTGTCTCTAAATGTGAGTTAAAACTTTATGGTTTTGGTTTATCTTCGTTATTTTATTGAAGTGTATAAATATGTCAAAAGTGAGCATTACTCAATTTCACCAGAATTACACGACAAGTTGACTCAGAGGCACAGATATATATTATAAATACTTTTAAAAAAGGCTTTGTAGTTCATTGAGTATCTTGTTCAATACGATTCATGTAATGTTAATAAAACCGTTAATAAGTTTTAATTTTGGTCATTAAATACAAATTACAGCGCAGCGATTAGCGTTGTGGGCTTCCGTGTCGGATCTCATGGGTTCCAGTCCCAGTACGAACAGCATTTTTGCGATCGGTTTATCGATTTCTGTTCGAAGGCATGGGTGTTTGTGATGTTTAAATATTTCCTCCCACTCTTTCCGATCTTTTAATAACTGGACGTAGTGTACACTTAATCGTTTTACACTTGGTGACAGCTCAACTTTAACATTTTGAATCATTTCCTGAATTGAATTCTTTTAAGTCACCGATGTATTTATATTTTAGATTTGTGTGTTGAAAGGGATTTCTTCTTAAATCGACAAAATATTTAAATGCAACAAAGTAAAACTTTACCTCTGATTTCGCATTTGCCTTTTTCGAATTATGCAAGTTTAAATAACTATTCATTATTAAACGATTTTCCAATTTAAATATTGCAAATTAAAAATCGCCAAATTTGAAATAACAAGTTTGATTCAAAAGTTCAATATTATACTGTAATATGACCCGTTTTAAAAACAGCTGACCCGCGCCTTATTAAAATTCAAATTAATTCAATATTTCCCTCTCACTTTTAAATGCTTATTTAATAAACAAAACGTAATAATTCTTAACAACATGTTATTTTACATAATTATATGTTTAAAGATGTATTGAGAGCTATCTATTATAGATGTGTAAATTATAATATCATATCAGATAATAGGAATCGAGTTTTTTTATGTAATAGGTTTCGTAATTAGAATAGGCAAGTAAGACATTGAAATCCTGAGATTTTTCAAACAATTTCGTGTTATTTAGCTCTTACATGATTTACTAATTGAAAAACGCAGGAAATTACCGAATTTCTAAAAAATACCAAAATTTCGAACCATCTTATTTTTTACAACCCGCTCAACTTTCTCTAATTTTCTCAATCCCGAGATCCTAGGATTTCGGGATCGCAGAATTGGACGGGATCCCGGGATTGGACGCCTTACATACGAGGCCTTATAAGAGTTATGTTTGAACATCTTCAATCAAATTTAATTTGTTCGACTTTGTCGTGATCTTGTCAAGTTCATAGATCTCAATCAAAAACACTTATAAACTCGACTTTCACATTCCAACAAATTCCACTCAAAGAAATAAAGTGTTATCGAAGTGCATATTTTCTTTTTCTGTCTGTTTGACGTTTGCTGCCGATTTTCTATGGTACGACACACGAGCTACCTCATGTTAGTTAATTGTACTATAACCTTCGCGCAAGTGCAAGCATACGTTGTTAAAATAAACTGTACGGCAGACATACAAACATTGATTTTTATATATAAGACCTACTGTAAGCTAATTTTACTATGCCTATAGCCTTCCGGGAATTGCAAGCAAAATTTTTGTCAAAGTTTTATTGCAATCGGATGAGCGGTATGGCAGCCCATATAGTACGAACAAACAAACATTCATTTGTGTATATTAGATTCAGGCAACCAATCTTCAATTTTTCTATGAATTCTACACGGTTTTTTGTGGAACGTATCCATCTATCGTAAAAAATAGTTGAATGTATAAATGAATTTATTAATTAATACTTTAAGCAACCATCTATTATAACGTTATTGAATATATTATAATATATTGTGTAAAAAAACATTTTTTGCTTAATTGTTAAGTCAGAGAGCCATATTTTATTGACAATAAATTAAATAAGATTGTGCAAGATGCCCATGCATAATTCGATGGTGGGTGTTACTTTTCGATATGCTTCGTAATGTCATTTGTATGATGTCATAGTTCACAGTTGGATATTTTGCCACTGATTTCTAAATAATTGATAATTGTATTCTTAATTCAACCATCATCGAGTTTTAATACGATATTATTTGAGGGGACTAAAAGCAAAGGTGGCAATCTTTGAAAAATATTTATTTCAATCTATGAATGCAGAATCAAAGACCTAAAAATTCTTTAGAAACCAATTCAGTTTCTTCACTCTAAACGTTTCGTCAATTACAAAAAGTCACGTGACAAAATGTTTTCTCAACACATTTGACGAACTCATTGTTAATTTGAATATTCTACTATGAGGTGTAGCACACTTAAATTAATGAGTTATGCTTTTTTTTCAGTTTTTAACGTTTTTTTCAAAATGGCTTCCGTGGTAGATTGCTGTATTTGCTTTTGAACCCCTAATTTTTTTACCATGTCCGTTCTCAATACGGAGCATATGGACTCCTAATGGAGTTTATCTTAACATAAGTGTTTCTACGAGAACTGCTTGTTACTCAGTTGCTCAACCTCTCTTTTTCCAAAGAGTGTAAAATAGAAGGATAGAGCTAGGACAGGACTAGTGATTATCTAATCGCTCTCGATACACTCCGTTCATAGGATAGGATGGGTGGGAGGGGGGAATTCAAGACATCACATACATCCAAGCCTTTGAACAGAAATTCATAAATCGATTGAAAAATCAAATTTATAAAACTGTCCGTACTGGGATTCGAACCCATGACCTCCGTAACCGAAGCCAACGACGTTGACCACTCAGCCACACTGGCGGCATTTATTTACCAAGTTTTTTTTTATATATTTGAGATATGAGGGCTCGAGAAACAAACACTACATATATACATATACTTATTCGAACATCTGGTATTATTTGCATTACTTTACGCAAACGAATGAATATTTTGAATATATTTGTATTTTTGTGAACTTAACTTAACATTTATGTTACGTCACTATATTATGTATAGTATGTAGTATATTAACGTATTACTATTAATATGCTGCGACCCAAGTAATGTAGCAAAAACCGGCATGCAGCCCGGACGAAAAATAGGTTGAGTATCGCTAGTTCCGACAGTCGAGTATTGCCAAAATAGCTATCAACGATACTACATAAATCTTGTTGAACTAAGTACATACTTCGTTATTGTATTATATTACAACTTAACAAACAATGTACAACAAATTTACCCTTCTCCAACTTTGTTTCTATTTTTAACGTTTTATTGCCATTTTAGTGACTAAACAGGCATTAACGATAAGAATTCAGCGAAATCCAACTAAAGTGAAGTGAATATTCCACGAGAACGTAAACGTCGAAGGATTCTTATTTTGTAATATCATCTTAGCGTTTCGGAATAGCTCTTTTTATGACATCAAGATGTAAAAAAAGATGTGAGCTAAATAATTGAAATCATCGCTTGAATTAGAAGACTTTATTTATATGTGACTTTTAGCACCAGACGCAAAAAAAAACACTTAATGCATTTTTGTTAACACGAACTGTCAGCACTTAAATGTAAATAATAATTTTAATACCGGTGTAACATACTGAAACAAGACAGACAATGTTTTACATATTTCAATGAAATTGTTCGAGATCAATATAAAATAGTGGAAATCTGCCAAGAGTTTTATGTACATACATTTTTAAAAATCTATTTTCGCTCCAAATTTGGAGCATATGATCTCCTAATGGAGTTATCCCAAGAGATTTTTTCTACGATAACTGTTTTTTAGTCAGTTGCTCAACCTCTCTTTTTCCAAAGAGAGTGGTAGGGACAGGATTAGTGGTTAATTAGTCACTCTCGCTATGCCCAGTTATTGAAGGATGGGAGGGAAATTAAGACATTACAAACACACATGCCTTCCAACAAAAATAGATAAATCGATCGAAACATGCTGTTCATATTGGGACTGGAACCCGTGAGATCCGGCACGGGAGCCCACAACGTTAACCGTTGCGCTATAGAACCCGATATAAACAGTGCTTTTTTTAAAAAAACAACAAGGTACCGGAACTCTCTTATTCTCATTTTTTTTCTAATTCACGTTCGTTCTCAATATGGAGCATATAGTTTTCTAATGGAGGTATGTTAGCGGAAGTTTTTAAACGAAAACTGCTTGTTTCTCAGTTAGTAAGCTTCTCTTTTTTTCAAAGAGAGTAAGGATAGGATGGGGTTGTGGCAGGACTAGCTGTTAACTAATTGCTCTCGCTTTGTCCCATCAATTTTAGGATTGGAAGGGTATGATTGAATTTTCACGACCACAAGCAAACTCCTGGTTCTGTTAATAGAGTAAGTTTATGGATATTGTTTTATTGTATGCCATTATTTATTAATGTTACGGTACCCGATACATTACATTCCAATGGACAAACAGCCATTGGATTCCAAAAAAAGTTTTCAAATCAAAAAATTGAGAATGTTGATTTGAAACATAAAAAATGTGCTGGAACCCCGTTCACCACGTTGCATGGACACAAAAGCCCTGTATATAAACATTGAAAGGATGTATTTTTTTTTTAAGAAAGAAAGACACTCATTTATAATTAAAATATATTTTTGAATGAAGGCATTTTGTATGAAATGTCGAAATACAGATTTTGATTTACTCTCCCGTAATTTCTATCCCAATTGGCCGTATTTTTTGCTTTGATTAAAATCCATCATCAGTGTCATTTCATCTTTATACGGGGAACTGTGGAGCCGAGCTCCAATCTCCCTTTCATCTAAGGTTAAATATATTTTTTTTTTCTTCTAATTTAGATGTTGTGGGCCCATTTCATTTAATTTATTCTATTTACTTTTTTTAGAATGCTTTGGGTTTGTCTGTGGTTAAAATCCATATAGCAGCGTCTATCGCCATACTGCAAGACGCAGTTCTATGAGACTTAAGAATGCAATGATCTGGTAGATGCGGAGACAGGTTCATCGAAGCTTACAATTGTTAAATGGGAACATTACCACTAAACTAATCCAGAGATAAAGACGTCGCCGTAAAGTTGTCTATTGAATTTGCATCAAGAATAGATAATGCTTGGTGAATATTGTTTTATTTTTATTCGCGTTAACTCACCTCCAGTGCATCACTTATAAATAAACTCAGCGGGTGACGGGTTAATTATAACTGAGCAACTCGGTTACAAAGTCGTTCTGCAATTTTTTAACTCAGTCAATTAAAAGGTTAATAATTTGATCTTTAGGTGCAAAAACATCGCAGAGGAAAAAGTTTTCAATTGATTCAGTGGTTATGAAGGTTAGTAAAGAAACCGGACCACACTTTATAAAGTTCAGAAGCAAATTTAACGCATCAAAGAAAGACATAATATATATTTATTTTTTTTTAAACCATGTCCGCTCCCAATGTGAAGCATATGGACTCCTAATGGAGTTTATCTCAACAGAAGTGTTTCTACGAGAACTGCTTGTTACTCAGTTGCTCAACCTCTCTTTTTCCAAAGAGAGTAGGGATAGAAGGATTGGGCTAGGACAGGATTAGTGGTAAGCTAATCGCTGTCGATACGCCCCGTTCATAGGATAGGAAAGGTGAGAGGGGGAAATTCAAGACATCACATACATCCATGCCTTTGAACAGAAATTCATAAATCGATTGAAAAATCAATTTATAAAACTGTCCGTACCGGGATTTGAACCCGGGCCCTCTGTAGCCGAAGCCAACACCGTTGACCACTCGACCACACTGGCGACATATAATACTAAAAGATAAACTTCATAGAAATTTTTAGATTATTATTAGTCTGCCACAGAGGCCTTGCTTTTTTAATAATATAAAAGTGCTGCAAACCTCTTCGTAGAATAATAATAAATATTGAAAACTGAAATTAAAATGTAAGGTTTTTGTATAATATACGCTATCTTCGAGGCCTCTAAGATTTGGAGGCCCCAAGCGCGCGCCTCTTGCGCTTATGGGATAATCCGCCACTGGTCTGCCAGTAAAATATTGTGGGCCCTTGGCGCAGCGGTCAACATAATTGGCTTGCATAACGGACTACACGGGCTCGATTCCCAGTATGACCAGCATTTTATAAAAATCTGTTTTTCTGTGTTTTCGAGTCTTAAAATTCTTCACCCGCAATTCCAATTATTAAATAACGGGGGGCAGTAAAATTAATTAGCTTATCACACTAGTCCTTTCCTAGCCTTTCTTAGCCTGCTTTCTCTACCCTCTTCGAAAAACATCTTGAGATACCTTCATTAGGAGGTCATATCGACCCATAATCAGCAAAAGAATTTAAGCGATACAGTACGGTAAATGGAGTTTTAAGCCAATTATTGTTCAATATGGCCAAAGGCGACAGTGACAAAAAAAAACAAATAAAAACAACATTTTCAAAGTAGTCTTAAATGAGGCATGGGTAACCTTTCCTAGGTCTAGGGTAAAATTATCATTCTGTCTCCGATTCAAGGACCGGACCAAATTATTAAACATAATAAAGTAATATTAAAATAAATAAAACATGTTGCTATTTCTTATATGGTGGTGATCATGGACTATTAGAGTGGAGCCACTGCAAGCACCCGTGTCATCTTCATTATTTAATCCCTCCCTGGAACTATTAATTTCTTTCTCTAACACTTTGCCGAGTTGAATCAGGGTCGGTCAAAATAGCTCGGCGGGCCGGTGATTGCCCATATATGTCTTACATTATCATATTAAGCTGTAATTTTTAGAGTTTATAGCGTTGAGGGTTAGCGTTGTTGGCTTCCGTGCCGGATCTCGCGGGCTCGAGTCCCAGTGCGAACAGCATTTATTCGATCGATTTATTGATTTTCTGTTCGAAGTCATGAGTGTTTGCGATGTTTAAAAATTACTTCCTACCCATCCGATTCTTCAAAAACTGGGCGTAGCGAGAGAGATTAATCAACCACTAGTCCTGTCCTAGCCTTTGAAAAAGAGAGGTTGACCGACTGATTAACAAACAATTCTCGCAAAAAAACTTTTGTTGAGATACCTCCATTATGAAGCAGTTTGCTCTACATTGTGAACGGACATGGATTTGCACATATAGCCGATGATATAAACCCTTGGCGGTTAGAGTGAATTATTAAATACTTTTGATCAATCAAAGTTCACTTTGAACTTTGATTTTTTATCTCGAAAGTAAAACCCCTTAACGCACAAAAAAAACCTCATATGAAAATTTACGATATTGCGGTAAATATATCAAATATTTCTTCATTCATAAAACAGCTTATTAGCCCACATTTAAGCTGTTACTATTTTTGTAAATCAACATGCCTCCTGCATAAGCAATATGTTACAGTTTCAGAATCGCTACAGGGCCGGTGCCACCATATAGGCGCAATAGGCAACCGCCAAAGGCGCAGACTTTAAATGGAGGAGTAAAATATATTTTATTTTTTTATGACACAAATAAATTTCGATTCGTAGACTTTACTTTGTATTATTCGTAAAATTACTGACAAATGATTACGTTGGGATTATTCATAGCTAACAATTTTAATCTATTCGTTTAATTAAGCCCAGTGTCGGCGTCGCCATACAGGCAAAATAAGCAACCGCCTAGGGCGCATAAATGGAAGAGTAAAATAAATTTGTATTCATACTTTAATAATATTAAATATCTATGCAGTGAGCTTCAAGCAGTAGATCGGAAACTTAAAAAATCTTTGCCATCACAAAATGTACTGCTCTTTATGGTGAACCAAAATTGAACGAGAGCTATAAACGAAAAAAAAGATCCCATTTTTTTTTCATTTTGGGAATTCCGCTAACTCCTGGGTTTTTTAAATTGAACGGCGAGTAAAAAATCTCTGCTAGAACTGAAATGTGGTCTCACATTTTTTCATTTTAGGAATTCCGTAAATTCCCAGAATTTCAAAATCGCCGAGCAAAAATTTCTCGATCCAGAATCCCGAAAATCTATATGAGTCTATGGTAAATGTTGCCTGGAACGCCAAATAACCTCGCGCCGGCACTGGCTACGCATAAACATAAAGTGTTATTTCGTTTTTTTTTTAAATGTTCAAGATGTTTAAAATGCATTGCTACTTATTGTAAACATCCGCTTAATTCCGTTACGGCCGGAGTTGATTAAAAAAGCAATCAAAAACAAATGTTTACGTCATAAAATTCATGAGATGTTTTTGGGGGTAAAATAATTCGTAGAATAGTAACGCTACAGGTCTGAGGTCGGCAATCCCAAACGTCGCATTATTTTTTTACTGACCCAAGATTGAATACGAACATATTGTGATTTGTTCTTCTTCCTCCTTCATACAGAAGAAATAGCATTTAGTGATCATTCTTATGTGTGGTTACCGTCTTAGTAAAAAAAGGTTTCTGATCACAACGCTTGACTCTAGACTTAATAAAACAAAATGTTTACTCATAATGTCACCTTCATGAACTGTTGTTTAAATTGCAAACAATACTCTCTCCGGTGCAATTTTCTACGTGCATGTATTTGCATATTTTGAAAGGCCTGAAATATTCAACACAATCACGTTTTGAGTATACAGACCGCCCAAAATAAGTGTATGCACGCACAAATAGCACCGCTGGTATTTTAAAATTTAAAGAATCTTCTTAATCGTAATCGTATTCTATTTTATGGGTTGATACATTTCGCCAGCAATGGCTTTAGTGATACATTTATTTACTAAACGTCAGTTCAAGTTCATCCGTGCACTTGAACGCCTGAAGATGCTGAAAGGCGAATCCCGGGTCATTAGTAACAACACTTGTGTAAAAGGACTTTATTTGAATGATTCAAATTTAAAGTAATCCCATTTTTTATATACCCAAACGCTTTCTTAAAATTTTAGGGATGGTAACAGAAAAATAAATTAAAAATTATTATTTAGCCTAACTCTTTTTTATATAAAACCTTTACATCTTACAAACTGAATTATTGAATTAATTTATTCACGAAATTTATACAAGAATAATAAATCTCTTAAATACACAGAAATATAGGTACAGTGAAAATGTATATTAATTAAAATTACCTACCTATACCATAGATAATATTCATAAATATTTGTCGACATCTCGTCTATTGTAACAATTTTAAATTTCGAACGTCTGACGTTACGCTGTGTGCTGACAGCGTCATGTTGATGTGATTATAGGCCTTATGTACTTAGTTATGCAAGCGAACGCGATGTAAATAATGTAATCTAAATAAATGCGTCTAAATTGGTTTAAAACGATGATCTACAAATCTACATTAACGCATACGTCAAATTATATTACAGCTGCAGTAATCAGAAAGGATTGTCTATGGGGGATACTTAAATGCAGATAATCATTTTATTATGAATTATGACAGCATAATGAGATCTGATTAGGGATTGCAATGCCGGTATTACCAACGCCGGGATTCCAGTATTCTTGGTGTTTTTTTATATATACAAGTATAGGTACTTTTGAAAATTTTAAAAATTCGAATTATGAAAATATAGAAACCATTACATTTGTCGCCTGCTGTGTTCAACTTTAGTGCTTCCCAATCTTTTTCATGCTACAGATCTAAAAAAACATATTCTGCGGACTCCCGATTTTTTTTTATTTCACATGTTCATACTTTATCACAAAGAATATTGAAAGAATGAAAATTTTCGCGAACCCTCGAGAAAAAACTGCGGACCCCAGGTTGGGAAGCACTGTTCTAGTTGGTTAAAGTTTGTTCCACCGATCAGGAGGGTCTGGGTTCGACTCCCGGTAAGGCCAATGTCAAATTAAGATTTTTCAGATTAAATTTGAAGCATAAGACGTGGATGTATGTGATGTGAATTCTCTTTGAATTGATCTCAAGTGGAAGAAAATCTCATCGAGTTTTTCTCGTATGTTCTTTCAACTTTAAAATATTTGGCGCATTGGCATTAGCTGTAATGCCAAACATGTGTTGCTTTTCGTAAACAAAAAAAAAACAGTGTAACAAAATTGTCCGCGATGTTTTGAAATATTTTAAATCTTATACGAGTTGTATCAATATTGACAGGTTTCAGAATTGACAAACCTGTCAAATGTGTACTTTTATTGAAAGCGTGAGAAACCACTAAATTTGACTTACTCGTAAGCAACGTTCCCTCTAAGCT
The DNA here is from genome assembly GCA_030503985.1 of Himalopsyche tibetana. Lineage (NCBI taxonomy): Eukaryota > Metazoa > Arthropoda > Insecta > Trichoptera > Rhyacophilidae > Himalopsyche > Himalopsyche tibetana. The sequence continues at coordinate 17,036,226 of JAPJYX010000022.1, forward strand.
GCGCGCGTGCGTGGCCGCGCAGCAGTTGGGAAGCCCCCGCGCACTCATTCCGGGTTGGTACGCACTACAATACAGTTGCTCAATTAATATTTGATCGTTCCGCGCAGCCTTTGAAATTTCCGCGCAGCTAACCCTTCGGCTTAGAGGGAACATTGCTCGTAAGCATACTTGGTATGCATATAATCAGTGGTGTAGTGGGGCCAGATCTGCGACCTGGCACCTGAGAATGAGGAAGGTGTCTGCCACTTTTTTGACTTGTAACATAATTTTCAAGTACATACATATATTAAAAACCGTTTTTTTCAATGATTTGATTGTTAAGGATGTGTTTTTTTTAACTTCAGACGGATATAAAAAAAAAATAGGGAAGAAATCAATGACCGACGTGGTACCTATTTATTTACCACTTCACCACTGCATATAATCCCTGAAATTCTATTCAATAGCTGTTGAATTTTAAGGAGTTATTGAACTAAGCTTTATCGGGGAATGTTTATAGTAAATTAGTGTGGGCTATTTCGACCATGCCAGTAGTTGTAAATATTATGACCAGTCCGTGGGTGGTCCACGGGAAATATTTACTAAGATTCTAATAATAGCACAATTTACAAATAAGTTCACCAATTAAGTTGACATCAATCGATAACCCGTGCCGACGATCACGAAGTCAGGATGCTGCCTGGTACTTATGCAAATGTGGGAAGCCAGCGGAAATATTCAATAGATTTAAAAATATTGTCAATACTGTACTAGTGTGGTTAAAGCTTTTTGGGCCTTCGTCATACTCAGTTATGGATTATTGGGCTATAAACTCTCGATGAAAATTTCCATGCGTCCACTTTTCAAACGCTTTATGAGTTTGTCACCAAATGAATGCATTGATTTGCCGTTCCGGTATTTCGATGGTTATTACAAAGAAAAGTAATACGGCTTATTGGGAAAACAATACCGGAAGAGTAAATCAAAATCACTATTTCGAAATTTCATTTGAAATACAGTCATAAAAATATGTTGTAATTTTATAAGAGGGATTTTAAAAATTACCTGTTACGAGTCTTATGTGGGGAAGTCACAGAGAACGCGATTAGAACACGGCTTAAAGCGAATTAAAGCGAATCGAAATATCAATTAAATTTCCAAATCCGTTTCCGGAAAATTCTAAAACCTAAACTATTTTGTTTTAAAAATATTGGATTAAAAATCATCGGGAAAACCTCTTAACTTCAATCTAAACATAAAAAACATGGTTGGGAAATTAAAAAATGATGATCTGAACATGTCTTTGAATAATAGCAGCCATTTTGGTTAGGAAAAAACGAAGGTCTCTTATTTGAGCTGATTTTTAATGATTTCTCTGCTTAGTCGTAATTTGCAGATAGTTTCGATAAAAACACAACAATAAACAAACAAAATCACCCTCCGCCCACGGATCAGGTTGGTGGCCCCTGCCAGAGAGCGTTACTACTCGGCCACGAGGTTCGTATTATTACCGGTACTGTGTGTAAAACCAATACCGTAGCATTTAAATTAACAAAAAGTAAGTAATTTCACTTCATGTTTTGTAGCATTTTAGAAGATTGTCTACTATTTTTAGATAAATACACTTATCTCGTTGAAAGAGATTGAAAAAGTGTGACATCAAAAGAATTTTTATTTCTGTGTTTTAAAGTGGTGATTGCATCAAAAATAGACCAATTTAAATATCGTTTCATCAATATGATCAACAAACAAATGAAATGTCAAAATAGTAAATGACATTTAGATTTAAGTGTATATTTTTGAATTTAGAATAATTATTTCAACATGTTTACCACTTCCTGGAAATTGGCAACACTTATTTATTGCAGAAGACGAATGTGCTTAAATTTATACGGTCGTCTAAAACGAAATGCAGTCAGACTAATTTAATTGTGTGTTAACATATTGTTTTAGCTTAGAACGAATTTAAAATCATGACTATTTCACGCATTTTTTTAATTTTTAGTGCTGCGTCTTATGTACAGTCTTATTTGAAAGATTTCAAATAAAAGTTGTACCGTTTATGTTTATTCGAGGGGCACAATATTATTATTTATATAATAAAAACTTTAAGACAGATAAAAATCTAAAGTATATTAGTTAATTTATAATTTAATTAAAGTTTATACGAATATCGTATTTCATAGTGTGTTAATTTTTTATAACGACTTAAGAAATTAGCATTTAATATTTGAGTAAGTGTTAATTAACTTTTTTGGTTGTAAATAATTGATATTTTTGGTTAATGAAAATAATTTAATAAGCAATTAACAGCTGACCTTGCATTATAATATATAATATAATCAAACATTGAATTTCTTAACACTTAATAGTAATATAGTTTCACACATAAACTATATTAATAGAAAAAAGAATTATAATATTGTCAATTGGTAAAACAATAATCTAAATTGACTTTACGAAATACGCTTAGAATTTATAATTGTCTATAAACATTGTATTTTGACTCAAAGAGAATACAAGAAAATCACCCAAGACTAAAAGGATGAAAAATGTACAATAATTTTAGTTGATATTGTTATATTGGTAATAAATACAAGAGTGTGTTTTTATATAATAATAACCTATATGTTCTTGAAACTTTAAATTCTTTAAGTGAAGTTACTTTGCAGCATTTTGCTATTCTTCTTCGAGACCGAGTTAATAATCCTGACATTATCAAGACTATAAACGTCCATGCTCCCATTTTTATTTTTTCTAGAAACCGTTACACACCAAACGCATTTTTCTTTAAGCTTGTTCATTGCATCGGTCATATGAGTTGCCATTTTAAGGGCTCTTTGACTTAAATGAAAATTCGACAACAAAATTTGTGTATTGTTTTTTAGAATGTGCTTGTAAACTTTTTATGTATTTTTTCTGTTTTATGTAATATATATATATGTGTGTGTCTAGTGCAGGGGTGGGGGACCTTTTCATTTCTAAAGGCCACATTCATTTATCTGATTCAACATAAGGCCCCAGTTAAGAAAATGTTGACCTTTAAAGTAAAAAAAACATTTTTTTTTCGACTGTCGAACATATAATAGGTTGATTACGGTATTTTTCCAAACGCTTGTGTATGATTTTTTGATCAAAATGAATATTTTGATCAAGTTAAAAGGCCGCATCAGAGTAGCCAAGGAGCCGCAGGTTCCCCTCCACTGATCTAGAGCATAGCGCACTGGCGTCAACTGTAATGCCATGTATTGTTCTTTTTATTTTAAAAATAAAAATAAACAATTAAACAATTAATGACAATGATCAATATTTTTAATATTATAATAACAATAAAATATTTTGCTGTTATTGAAGTTCAGACTGATTAAAATCCAATAATAGCGCATTTAGAGAAATGTTTCAGATTTTTAAATATTGACATTTGTTATTTTAAAAAAATGTGTGTACGTTTTTTTAAAACATTCGTGTAAATCAGGGTCTACTTGATTTTTTCGCGTAAAAAATCGCTGTCAATTTTAATTGTAAAGAACTAACCTCAAATTTACAAACACAATAATCGCAATAACTTTTAAATTATAAATATTTCACAATAAAATCATTTTCTCTTGCAGTCAATTATATTTTTATACGGCCCAGTAGAGAGAAAACGTTATGCATTTCCGGCGTAATTAATTAATACAAAATATTAAACTATTATTTTAGAATAATTTTGAAAACGTTTCAATTAATTAAGGCATTTCGTATAATACTTTTAAAGTAGCCCCGTGGCGTATTTAAACAGTTTACTTTGTATTTTATTTTCACCAAATTAGTTGATAATAGCTTCGACAGGAAAACTCAGAGCCCTGATAAGCCTGCGTAATACATTACTTTGCTGTAAATCAAACAACATTGAAAATCGCGCGAAATCAGCATTTAATTAAGCGGCGTGAATGAAATAATTATTGTCTATGGACGTAAAATGCAACGTGCATGTCATGGCATCTGGCTCTAATGGAGAAAGAAAGAAAAACATCGAAAGTCGACGATTAACACTCGCATAAAAGATATTGTGTATTAGCACTTAAAAGAAAATCGATCTGATAAGGCATTCATGTAAGATTCACATATTATTATATTTAACATCGTGCTCATTCTTCATTACATTTCATCCTTCTTTATACCTCATATTTATGATCTTTTCATTTTTACTAGCGGACCAGCTTTTTGAAAACAATCTTTTTTTAAACATTTTGTCTTGATTACACAGAAATCTCAGCTTAATAGTTTTCACTGTGAAAACTTGGTAGGAAGACATTATATTTTAAAAAAAAATATGTGATGGGTATGTTTGTAGGCATATAAAAATACCTATTCTATGATATAACGAGTAATGCTTACAACAAGCAAATTCATCTGACAGCAAAAATTAACATAACAGTTCATTAGTGCAGTAGGTTGAATATTTTAAAATCTTTGCTCTGGTCAGGTTCATTTATTACAAACACATTATTTATTTTGAAGCAACACATCCAAGTTAAAATAGAATATTCTTTGAAAATAATATACATAAATTTTAGAATAGATGCATACTGATAAATAATGAAAGCGGTAATGTTAAGAGTTGAGAGGTAAAAAAATTGTGACGAGAAAAAAATAAGTGGGTCATTTTTTTGTGATTTGAGAAGTCGCAGTGCTCCCGCGATGGGCGCCACGTGTGCTCGACAGTAAGAAGAATTAGTAGGAATATAAGAGAAGCTATGAAATTAATTTGTTGGCATTTTTCTAAAGATGATATTTTTGCATACGTCACGTAGTATTTACGTATATTTTTTTAATTCATGAGAGCTCCTAATTTGGAACATAGTGGCCTCTTAATGGAGATATCTCAAACATAGATATTTTTCTATAACTGCTTGTTTCTCCGTTGCTCAACCTTTTTTTTTCCAAGTAGATTGGGGGTATAATAGAGCTAAGATAGGCATAGTGGTTAACTTTACAAATCCTTTGTTTTATAATCGGAAGGGTATCAGTGATTTCTAGACATCAAAAACCTTCACTTGCAAACGCCTTCGAACAGAAATCGATAAATCTGCTTTAACAAACTGTCCGTACTGGAACTGTAGCCTGTGATATCCACCATGGAAGCTAACTGGGTTGACCACTGCCCACGGAGCCGATTTTATAAAATAATTACAAATCTGAATTAAAATTCAAATCATTTTTACCTGGATTATGATATAACATAACAATTCGATTATTTTCTTTTCTTTTAATTAATCATTTATCACAGTATTTCGCAAATTTTTGAAGCAAACGACGTTGCACAATGGACCACTGACATGACACACAGATACAAATATATATAATATAATACCCATGGCACTGTAATTAGGAAAAGTTATTCGGAGGTTATGCAGTAAAATGGGCATTTTTTCATTTATATAATCTATGGTATGTTTTCCTTTAAATTATGATACCAAAAAATGTTGCCACTGTTATCAATGAATACACCATATATTGCAATCATTTTTTTTACCGTATCTATTCCGCAGTTACTGTAATTTCCTAGCATTCTGCGATAAAGAAAAATAATGTGTCACGCTTCTATGGTTCGCGATTATTTTACAACGTAAAGCCGATAAAAAATAAACTTTTGGTACGCGATGAAAATAGTTTCAGCAGATTTTCTCGCTAGAGTGAACGAGTGAAATTTTTATATGATTTTTTCTTGGTACAAGGTTTAGATGGTAATTAATAAGAATGTCAATTTTTTTCCATGTCTTAGTCTTAGAAACTAACGATAGTTCGAGGTGTAATTTAAAATATATGTTTTTCATTCGAAATCTTTCTCGCTATATCGTATATCAAAATTGACCAGTTGAAACTAACAGCCGCCATTCACTAGGGAACAAATTGTTCCAGAACATGTCCTGGGACACAAAATTTACTTGGCCCAAGATATGTAGGATCTCATATTCACAGTCTTGGAGCGAGTGCATACGGAACATGCGATGCGCGTAAATTAAAAATAAATAAATTGTCTTTTTCAATCATATCTGTTCACAATTTTGAGCATAATATGGTCTCTTTATGAAGCATCTACATAAAATTTCGTTAGTCATTCGTTCGAATTCTTTCTTTGTACAAGGCAAGGAAATACGGCTGATGGTGTTAGAAAAGAAAAGTCGTTAGCTACGAAGCCCTTTTTCAGATTCAGATAGAAAGACAATTAGTTAGAAAAGTTTTTCAAACCTATGCTTTGCTTACAGTGAACAGATTCTTCCATATAAGATTTTTCCGAACACGAATTATCTGTATAGAATACTTCGTACAAGAAAACTCCCCATACCGATTCTTCCGTACTCAGAAACTTCCGTACATGGAAAGCTCCAGATACAGAATATTCCAAACTTTTTTGTTTTATTTTAATTTTTAATATCTTTGCATAGGTTTGAATAATATATATAGTTAATAAAAAAATATTAAAATGTACAGAGTATTCTGTGCCCTGAGTTTTCTATATTCCGAAGTTTCTGTGTACAGAAGAGCCTTGTTCGGAGAAATCAATGTAAGAAGAGTTACGGAACTTTTGCATACAAACCCATAAACTAATAACATTTACAATAGCAGAAGTTATTACAGGAATTTTACCCATGACCGCATAATCAAGTACGACAGTCAAAAATCCTTGACTACTTTGCCACCGAATCGATAATATTATATATCAAAAACACTAAGCTTTTTGCGTCTCAATTAAATATTCAAAAAAGTGTAAAAAAAACTGTTGTCAGCAATCCAACTAGGTACATCAACTTTTGTGTGACGTAAAATACTAATAGAAAAAACGATACCGTAAGAAATTTAAATCATTATAATAAGTAAACAAACTATTATTTATAACAATTGCATTATATTATTTGTTCAAGTACGGAAGTTATAATACTATTTTCTAATCGATAAAGACAATTTCATAATTTCTTTCACTTGAAAGTTATTTCTTTTCTTATTGCAACCAGATCTCGTAATAAGTGTAATGTGTCTACACATTTGTAGAAACGAAAGCTGGTTGTACCTCAAATGGCTCGCATGGTGTTTTTGAACTTGATTTTTAAAACCTGTTACAATTGTAAGCAATGGCGAAAATCTCTATTGCTGATCATAACACGACCTTTCTACGATCTCTTGATGAACGACCTCGAATTGTTTTACTGAATACAGTCATTATTTAATATTTCAAGCTAAAAAATAATAATAAAACACTTATTATATTTTACATTGATTTGCCAGTTACATAATAGTTATTTATCAATACAAAATATTATAAAAAAACAATATTAATATTTTCGATTGATTCAGCGGTGAATTTGTTGAAGTTAATTATTAACATCAAATAAAGTTTGATAACTTTGTTATTCAACTTGTTGTGCTATAAAATATGACACGTTTTTCGCTTTTTTTTAGAAGCATCATCAGACATTTTAAATTTGATACATAAGACGTGGGTGTTTGTGATGTCAATTTACCAAGAGTTGATCTCGAGTGACTTACAACAAATTCTGATCGAGTTCTTCTCGTATGATCTTTTAAGTATAAATTATTTGGCACATTGGCATAAGCTGTGATGCTAAATATTATATGTATATATATTATATCTGTAGGGTATACTCGCTGTGCATACGGGTTCGAATCTCAGTGCGGATAGCTTCATTTTCCAATCGATTAATGGAGTTCTGTTAAAAATTACCGTTTTCAGAAAAGTATTGACGTTAACTCGTATCCCTTGTTAATAACATAAGCTATATCAATGTGTTTATAAATACTTACTGTCAGTGGTGTAGTGGGGCCAGGTCGGACCAGGTCGACGACCTGGCACCTGAAAATGAGCCAGAGCGTCGCCCTACCACCTTTTTGACTTATAACTTAGTTTTCAAGTACTTACATATATTATAAATCGTTTTTTTATTGGTTTAATTGTTAAAACTTGTGTTTTTTTTAATTTAGGACGAATATAAAAAACAAAAAAAATATAGGGAAGAAATCAATGACCGACCTGGTACCTATTTATTTACCACTACACCACTGCTTACTGTGTAAGTTGGGAAAATATATATTATGTTTATGTATACATTGATAGCGCCAAAGTGCACTTACAAATATTTTAAAAGATTCGCTTTATTTTACAGCATGAAATCATAACTTAAGATCAGAGGTGGGCTTGAGGGGGCTCGTATGGGCAGGGGAGCCCCTTTTTAATTTAAGAGAAAACAAAATTCTCAGATTAAATGAGTACATAACTGCAATTTATGACTATATGTTATCTAGGACAGCTTCAGTGTACACAGTAGTACATTTTTGATCACTTACATTGATTAGTTTACGGTACATTGCATATTGTTACATATTATAAGTGTATTAAGTAACAATCGATTGCTTATTTGAGTATTACATCAGAGTGATAAAAACAAACTAATTCACCTGAACGCCGAGAATTGGTTTGATATGAAGCGAACCCCTTGTTAACGTATTTGCAGCCTACCGCTGCATAAGGTGAATTCGGTAACGAAATTTAGTTATAAAATTCTGCCCTGAAGAATGCTGGGTTCACCAGTAAGTCAAAAAAAGATTGCCATGTGGGAATTCTGCAGGCGCCGTATGTTTAACTGATTTAAGTCAAACATAAAATATAATGAAAAATGGATTTATCTGTTTAAATTATGTGAAGATATACATATTTTTTGGTAATAATATCGAAAATTAAAGGCACTATTATACTGTACCATAAATTCTAATACGGACATAAAAACGTATTATTATGTTCAATAAATGTTAGATATCAAAAGGTAATAATAGTGTAATGTATAGTGTGTTTAGTCCAATAACGATATTTAGAAATTTGAAATAAATTATTTATGGCGTGTTATCTAATAACTTGTCTTTGTGAGTTATGCCCATATGTCATGCAATTATTGGTCTCAGGGTTAAATTGGACCGGACGCTATTATAACTAACAATTATTTGTTTTTTTCAGATATATAAAAGTCAATATAGTGCTTCATTTCATCAGGGCCGCGTCTTCTTTGTGGCCAAAAAATTTCTAACTGCACGCATGCGGCTGACACCGGGAAAATGCAAACTCTTCTTCAAAAAAAAATTGTTTGTCTTTATTGTTGAAGCATTACGTACAAATCGAAAATTTTATTATTATATACACCAATAGTAGGACGGGTTAATTTTTTAATTACAACATTGAGTGGCTAAAATATAAGTCCCATACATCTCTGCATTTGGTCAAAAGGTGGAACACTTACATGCACTCATTCGAATATTATTATGCCTGACTTATAATACTACTTTGTTGTAATGCTAATTCTTATACAAACCACTGTTAACTTAATAATTATTTAGTAATTTTACATTTATATTAATTATTTTTCAACAAAATACCTGCCATAATATTTACATTTTAACTCTGTAAACATTTGACAAAAAATATATTTATATAATTACATTTATATTCAGATGTATTACATAATACAGAGCAGGGTTTTTTTTTAACCCTGTGCCCGCGGACGCATATGCGCCCACGTAGCTACTTCAATGTGCCCCAACAAAGTATAGTATATCGAATAAAATAAAACGTTTACGATTCAAATTATCATCTTACACTTCCAAAGTTAGGAAATTAGTCAGTGTAATAAATGCATTGTCAAAAATTGCACTATTTGTAAGATATTTTTGTTTTCTTTATTGTATTTTATATTTATATACCTTAATATAAGTGCATAATTTACCGATTTAACATAATAATATAGTAATTGTAGTACATGTTACTGAAATCGTGTTTGGCGTGCGCCCGCCACTATTATCATAAGCCTAAAATGCGCCCGTTTACGAAATAAGGTTAAGAACCCTTGATATAGAGTAACACATGGAATTTAATACGTGGTGATTGGAAACAAATGTCTGTTATTAACCTTTGAATAGATTTATTTTTGTTATAATTATTATCACAGCAGGCGACCGCGCGCCTCGATGCGACCCTGTGATTTTATAATCATACGGTATACACTATGTCAAATCACATAAGGTACATTAATTAGTTAATAATTTAGTTTTATAGATCGTATTTTATATAATACGTACACATTTTTTTTAATCGTTATCAAAATGATTAGCGTCTAATATTTGCGTTAACGTTAAAAAATCTGTAATGTTTGTGCCTAATCGTTTTTTCAATTAATTATTTAATAATTACAAAGCAGTTAACAGCCAGCCTTGCGCTATAATAAAATATAACATTGCATTTATAATAATTAAAAATAGTTTATTATCTTACAGCATATTGAAAGATAAAAAAAAACTTTAACAAAAATAATTATTTGACAACGCAGTAGCACAGTGAATTTACCAGGGTTGTGGAGTCGGGTCGGATTCGGAAGTCGTGGAGTCGGTGGTTATAATATATTTGAATATACTTGAAAAAGATCCTCACGAATAAATATGATCCAAAGCTCGTAATATGTATTGTTCAATAATTATGAAAAAACAACTTTTACCTTCCCTAGACATCAGAAAAAATAATGTTTATTTAAAACGCACTTACATTATACAAGTTTCGATTCTTGATTTGGTATTTTGTTTATCAAGGACATTGAGGCATCATATTTATTCTAAACGAAATTCGTATCAAAAATATGTTGTCATTTAAAAATCTGTGATCATTTGCCGCTCCTTAAAACTTGCCACCCCTAGACAACTGCCTACTCGCTTATGCCGACGAGACGTCCCTGCTTCACATTGAAAACGGACATGGATTAGACGGAAAAACCTTGACAAAAAGTGAGTTTTTATCTCCGAGTTCTAGGGCTTTTAATCCCGTGATCCTGACCAATTTGATGATCCCGTAATCCCGGGATTGCGCCAGTACCAATCCCAGGAATTCGGGATTCACTACAACATGTATGAACAGTTAAATAGAGCTTAAAGAACTCAATGGGGCTGGAACACTTACTCACTAGAAGACATAACTTTTTCTAAGGATGGAGCAAAAAAAAAGATCTCTGAGTTGATAATAATTCTGGATTCTGTTAGTTCATCATTTTTTCCAGAATTTTTGGAAATAATGGTAAATGATCAATCCTGAATCGTGAAATCCCGGGATAATACTGGGTACTGTATTAAAAGCTATGTTTTACGATTCATTTGTGAAATGGTTTGATAGTCTGTCTTGAAAGGAATTGTTGTTAATTTTTTGCTTCGCCTCGATTATTGTAATAAAAATGCAACTGGTAGCGGTATCAATGTATTAAGCAATTCCATTGTTTGTCCTTTACTGTGTCACTACGTCAAACTTGACCAGTTCTGACATCAATATCGATGCTGTAAGTCAGTGTTCCCCAACCGGTGCCGGGCCGTAGAGACTTTCCACCGGGCCGCAAACAGTATGCAAAATTTCAAGAAATTTGCTATGCAAAAATATTGAATATAGGATTTTTTTTTTGTCTACACGTTTACTTGTATTTTTACTTATTATTAAATAATAATAATTGGTAGGATGATGCGACACCAAGGAACTTAAAAATAATGGAAAGTGAAATACCTAACAAGTGTGGTGAAGCCGGCAACCGATCTCGAGTGTGGTTTTAAACGTGTCAAGAAAACGTCTTTTCAAATTATATCCTTTTTTCAATATCTAGAAAATATATATCCAACTAATTGTGGGTAAAAGGGTTAATTAAATACGTAGGCTAATTTTAAAAACGTACTAAAACAACAATATTAGTAATATTTATGTTTCGTATGAAATCGTTCTAGTGAAAAGTATACATCAATTATGCAGTTCTGCATTAGTGGTCCGCGATTTTTTTCCTTTTTTTTACCGGTCCGCAGGTCTAAAAAGGATGGGGAACACAACTGTAAGTTACAACTTCTGTAGGAAATTACTTTGGCACAATTGACAAGTACCTCCATTGTTTTATTTATTATAACTGAACTGTGTACTAAGGACTGCAATACCGGTATTAATGAAACCGGACTAGTAAATAATTACCAATATTTTCGTTCGCGATGAACCGAAACATTTTCAATCTGCTGCAAGAGTTGTATCAATATTGACAGGTTCCAGAATTGATGAGCCTTTCAATGGTGTATTATTATCTTTAAAAAACCGCAAGTTATTTACGAGCGTCATCTGTTTATGATTAATTGTTTAATGGTGGTATTTTATATGCTATGTAATATCGAAATACTTAATTTGATTTACTCGATCAGTATTGCGTCTCAATTCGCCGTATTTTTTACTTTATTTAATTCTATTTTTAAATTCGGTGTTGATATTGTATTCGATACGGACAAAAATATTTAAGTGACACACAGATATATTAGGTACTACTTTTTACGCAGTTTTTTCACATCCTACCAAATTTAGTTTATTTTATTTGACATTTACTATACGTTCAGTGCTCGAAAGGGGAAATTTTCGCCAACCCGAACGCTTGATTATTCTATTAAAATAAATGTCCAATTTCTATCTTACAGCTTAACGACCGTGGACGCGTATTTGAGTCTTTGAAAAACAAAGGTTGCTGGCCGGCGGACACATATATGCGTATAGGTGAAGTATCTGGAAGCTAAGAAAATTAAATTCTGTAAAGATATCTCAATTTGCTTACAAATTATAGTGAATTTAGTAAAATTATAATGTTTGCAAATTTATCGCAAAATTTTATTTCGCCAGGTGAAATTTTATAAAAAAAACGTGCGGTCGTTAAGCTGTTAAGTTTTAAGACTCCAAATCGAGCTTTCCTCAACAGAAGTTGTTCGATAAGGTTTGCTAGTTATTTAACCAGTTGGCCACTCTTTTTCGGAGAAATTAAGGATAGAAGGATGCAGCTAAGACAAGTCTTACAATAAACGTATCACTCAAATGCTTGCTATATTAAAAAAATTAAATACCCATTAGTACTTTATTCCCACTTTTATTTAACAAAATCAGGAACGATTTCGCTCATGGCGAGCATTATCAACGGATAAGAGAATACAATGTTTCATTGTTATTTATACAAACCAAAATAAAATTTATTAGGCGTAATTAACAATTGGTACTGAAAGGAATTTACAAATAAAGATTCAAAATATGAATAAGTGACACTAAATTGACTAAGTTTAAAAAATTAACACCTCTAAAATGTTATTACTAAACTCATCGAAGAGTATTGGACACTTACGATAAATTCGAACATAAACGTAATATTGGAATTCTATATTCATATTGTTACATTAGTAAAATTAATAACTAAACGATGATTGAACTGGTTCCAGGTAATTCTCTTTTCCTTGCTTATATCCTGTTTGTAACGATTGAATAGGTCTTTTATCCAAATAGTTATATTTATATATTTCAGCGGCGTGAATTTTTATATTATTTTTATACGTTTCCTTCAAAATTTGTACAAATTAGATATTTTTCAAATATGGATTTACAAAATATGTTATTATTATTCTAAAATATCATCAATATTGCACATTTTTTTCGGCAATGATTCTTGGTTACGATTTTAAAGAGTTTTAATTTAAGCAAACCGTAATTGACATTTTGTGTTTTACAGGACAGCGCGCTACTATCCGCGGATTACGGGAACCGGAGCGCCGGTCCTTTACGCTCCGGTCGACTTCGAGACCTGTATACGGATACAGAATGTCAACCACAGACCACAATTCGAAGATTCTAACACTGTTCCGCATTAAAAAACTAGTCAAAATAACCTCAAATTTTGTTTAATTTTAAGAGATATAATGTCTTTATAAGAATCGACAGTCATCAAAATTGAAGTCATTGATGAAATTTTTGATTATCCACTTGTTTTGTAACTAATTGTAACACGTGTTTTGATTATCGTGTATGCATCGTATCGTGGAAAATACTTTTACCATAGGTAATAACTGAACTAGTAATTAAAATGGAGACACTGTTACTGTCAATTGAGCGTGTACAGTTGAAGGACTCACTACTAGCATTAATAATCACTTGCGTGGGGGGGGAATCAAAACCAAAATAAATTTCAAAAGATAAATTAAAATATTTTGGTCTTAGCGGCTCGATATCAGGTTATGTTTAACATAAATTAATAATCAACTTTTTTACAACTCATTTATAGACAAAAACGACAAATAGAATGGCAGCTTGTTTTCTTTCGATTATAACTTATTAAATTTCATTAAAAAAAAACAAAATAAATATTGTTTTTAATTATGATTACTCAAAAGTAGGTCATTGCATATTTTTTATACATTTTTGTACTTTTCAGCGGCGAACAAAATTAATTTCCTTCCTTTTTAATTGTTGAACTACAAATAACTATACATTTGATAAATTCGATGCTAAATTTGATAACTTTGTTATTTCACTTATTGTGCTACAGTACAACGAGGCGAAATATGTGTAACAAGTTGTAGGACAGCAAGTGGAATAACAAAGATATCAAATTTAATTTTATATTTCAAATAACTAGACTAGTTATATTATTCACAAAGTAACGGTGTCATCCGTTAACATTCGTTTGATGTATCATACACACAGTGTCTGTATGTACTGTGTTGTGCATTGCGTTACGGACAGACAGATTAACCAAGACAAATATATATTGCAATAATAAATTCAAGTTGTATCTTACATTTGATATGGTAGCATCCAATTGACTGTCAGCAGTAGTATCCCCGCACTCACTCTTCGCTGATTCACAGTCAGGTGAAATGGAGGCCACAGTCAGAAAGTCACTATCTTCGGGACTGTATCCAAATGAGATCTCCTGGCGCTGGTCAACATCCTCACAGTTTATTTTGACTAGAACTGGCCCACTGATATCTCTCACTGACGGCTGGGAACGGCTATGCCTCAAATTTGTACCCATTACCCTGCCGTTCTCATAAATCACTTCCCCGTCATTATTCAACGTCCCTTCACTATTGCAAACACTTAAACTTTTCACAGCTTTTCGTTTCAATTTGGTTTCATCGCTCAGATTATATTTCTTTGATTTGCTTGTCGTGTCGCTTTCAACGCTGAAAACTTCATCTTTTCCGAAAGAGTCCACTGAACCATCGGCGACATCTTCGTAATCGCTGAACTCTGAATCGGGATAATCGTCTCCTGATGATTTGTTGAATTTCTTTTGTGAATGCCTGTGAATCACTTTATCCATTTTACTTCGCTCCATTTCAAACCACTCTTTGATACCAAACCACGCTTTTGACAGTCGCTTTTTGCCTTTGAAACCTTTGTGAGCAGAGTACAATGCCGATATACGATTCTTTAAGCGTGTTGCTCGCTGACTGCTGTCGAAGTAACTGGAATATTCACTTCGCACCGAAGACTTTGGCGTAGTTGAAGTCTTCGGAAACATGAATGGATTGTGTAAAAAGTCCCTGGCCTTCTTATTGAAAGTATCCAACTCCGGCAGCGAAGCGATCGACCGTTTAGAATCGCTGTTTTTTAGCGAAAAGTTACAAACCTGACTGAGGTTATCTAGACTGGCGGAATTTTGATATTTAGGCGCTTCGTTGCTCGCCGAGACTGTGAGATCGTTTAAACTCTTATTGTGGGTGGTGTAAATAGAGTGATCCGTCCCGCGATGCCCATTTACCACAGGAAGATCATATGTCGTATCAGCGTCTTTATCCAAACCGTCGTCATCTTTCAGCGACGTAGCACTCACGTAGAATTTTAATTCCGACTTGTGCAACTTAGATGACTTCATATTGCTTTTGTTCTCGCTCTTATCGTTTTTATCCGTATCTGCGACAGTTGTATAGCTCAACAGTTTCGGTGTCGCGTTCATTATCTCGTATTCATTTCCGGTTTCGCTTCCGGACTTCCTTTTTTCGTGCGACGCTTGATCAACGTCAACGTATTCGCCATCCGGCCTATGTACGACGTATCTTTGGTCCGTACTCGAGAAAAAAGAAAACACGATGTCCGTAAAGTGTTCAGATGGTGAACCGTTTTCAGGCGTCAAACTACCGTCGTCGACTTTTTCTTTCGCGCCGCCAATCTCGCGTTTGTTGATTTCCGCGGCTGTCGAATGCCGATTGTCGTCTAATTGTTCGTTGGCCGCGTCATTGTGTTCGGGCTCATTTACCACCGGGCGGTTGTTAATCACCTTCGGTTTCGCCAGGTCGTCTTTATCGGACACGCTCCTCCGGGATTTGTCCCGCTTGTTCAAATGCGGGACGTGTCCGTTCTGCAGTTTCGGTATACTCAACCCCCACAATTTATAATCACTATCAGTCTCTTCAATTTTTGGTATTTTAAAGTGCTTCATTTTGGTGTCGATTTTTCGTTTTCATAACAATACAACTATCACTTTGGAAAGGTTAATTACAAAGTTGGTATGTAAATATCTTTCAAAACGCAGCATAGATTATTATTGACCAACTTGAAATTAGATTATTAATAGAATTTTCGTCCGGTAATGAATATTTAAAGTGATGCATTAAAATAAATTTAATATTTCCATTATAAACGAATTAACAGCCTGGGGCCAATTGTTAGGTAACTTCGTGTAAAAATATTTTTGACTTGCGTAAACTTTAAATAACAACGTGTACCGACTCAATGGTCATCGCCGGCCATTTTATATTCAAAATGTTAAATTTAACATGTAATTAATTATACCAAAACAGGTGTGCTACGATCTAGTATCAAAGTGTATCCAACATAAATAAAACCCAATGTTTTTGTACTAATTTTATAAGGATTCTGACTGTCTTCGCACATCACCAGCATTTACAGCTTATTAGTTGACAAAAAAATGTATTTCTTTATTTTAATAAATATAATGTTTTTCCACTTAACGTTGAAAGTTGACACTTTAAAAGTGAGTCTATCCTATAGTTGTATACAGTCAACTTATTCTTATTTTTTTTAAATTAATATAAATTTCCAATATACGCTATTAATACTGCAGCTAAAAAACAATAATTTGAATTATACTTTACTTCTAAATATATTCAAAGATTATTAAGAAGAATGAAACGTTTAAAGACAGTGACACCTAGAGAAAATATGTTATATACATTTATTAAAAAAATATTTGATAAACGTAGCAATTTCCATCCTGGGAGGCGCGATCAGTCCAAAACATTTATTTACGCTTTAAAACGTGGCTTTATTAAAGGATGGGGAGGCGCGAAGATATTGTATTCCCCAAAGGGAGGCGTAGTAACATAAAGGTTGGAAACCACTGGATAAGGTATACCTTATAATAATATCATTTTATTTTTTTTTGCCATGTCCGCTCCCAATGTGGAGCATATGGACTCCTAATGGAGTTTATCTCAACAGAAGTGTTTCTACGAGAACTGCTTGTTACTCAGTTGCTCAACCTCTCTTTTTCCAAAGAGAGTAGGGATCGAAGGATAAGGCTAGGACAGAATTAGTGGTAAGCTAATCGCTGTCGGTACGCCCCGTTCATAGGATAGGAAAGGTGAGAGGGGGGAATTCAAGACATCACATACATCCATCATATTCATAATATCATATTCATTGTTTTTTTTAATGGGTCGAATATGCCTTAAACAGAGACCCGTTATTTTTTTTTTTTATTTATTGATTATTCAGTAATAACTTAATATCACACCTCTTCTTGGAAATGTTTAACGTCTATTACTATTCTAAAAAACTTCCCATTTAAAATTTATTAAATTAGAAATTCGATCTTCAAAAGAAATATTAAATTTCTAGTAAAATTCAAAAGAATTTTTTGACGGTTAAAAGGTTGACAAGCACTTCATCGTATAGCATTTATATAATGAATGATTTCACAACATTAAACGCAGCATATTTAATTTAGCGCTTTTAAAATTAGAATTCACGTGTTTTAAAAAACAAACGAATTGAAATGTGTTCATAATAATTTAATATTACATTCATTTGTTCTGTTTTACAAAGCAGTCTGTCAAAGTAGTGCGGGAAACAGAAAACTAGTGATGGGATAATTGGATTAAGATTAACATGCTCAAAACAAACGAATACTTTTCGCATCTTTAATGCCATCAAAGTTGACGATTTTTTGTTCAAATATTACATTTGTATTCTTGAATTTTCACACGTCAACCGATTGTATATCATTGTAATACTGTGATATAATCAATTGCATCATAATTTATTTATACCTTAATTATTAAAATGATTTAGAATTTTCAGACTTTCAGATATAGGTTTACTAATGACAAAAAAATGACACAAATTAACCGATCAACACGTGGTAAAAAAATATTGATCCAGTCCAGCTCCCAACATCTATTGTGACATTTCGTCACAAAACATTTGATTTAATAATTAATTTACGTCGCATTTGTACACTAGATAAAAAAAAACTCTAAATATTTATTGTTGTACCGAAATATTTTATTCCAAAAAATGAACAATGTTGGCTTTCTGACACTACCTACGATCTCTCCCCCAAGCCTTTTCGTCATAAGAATTGGTGGTTCTAGAGGGGCATAAGGGCCATGCCCCCGCCCCCCCCTTCCTAAGGAGAAATTATTTTCCATTTTTCTAATTTATTAAAACTTTATTGTGAAATCCTACTCTTTAATTGTTTAGTGTACATACTATTTTTTTTATAGATATATTATTTTAAAATCATCTAATTTTTAATGTATTATTTATGTATCATGATTACATTCAAACTGAATGGCCCCCTCCTAGGAAAATTTCTGGATCCGTCACTGGTCACAAGCCATAGCATTATTCCATTTTTGAGACTTAACGGGATCTATTTTGTTTTATGAAATAGTCTTATATATTAAATACCTAGTTTAATGCATACAGTGATTATATTTCAGCGGGAAAATTGTGAGGTAATGTCATTTGTTTGGTTACCTTTATAAAACCTAAGCGCAATTAATTTACAGATAACAAAATAAAAAAACAGAATGACGTAATTTCACATTGAAAATATTGTATTCTGAATAAATTACACGTAAAAAATTGTCTACATAAATCATAAAGCAATTAATTATAAATGATATGTCAGTCACATTTAGTCACGCTGTACTGTTGTGGTTAACTACTATTTTTATGTCGCAATTTAAACCTTAAACGTAAGATATATAATAAATTAATGGAAGCATTAGATTAAAATGCATTAATTTACGGCTTTAAGCGATGGGGAAGCTAAAGAGTGGATATTTCTATTGTAGGAGGGAGTCCGAGTGTATAATGATTTTCCATATTATTAATAGTTCATTTTACTACAAACAAGTGTCATTTTTAATTATACATTAAAATATCTGACTAAGAGTAGATAAATATCAATATATTTGAACGAATATGATCGCAGTGGAAAGTAAACTGTTCCCGTTCTCTAATGTGTAAATAAAAACCTAATTGTAATCCTAGCTTTGATCAACGTTGTTAATTTCGATTTCGTTAATGAAACGTCACTATAAGATCCGTTTGCCGAAGATACCATAGGAAAAAGAACGAATCACTCGTAAATGAAACTCTAAAATGTATGCGTTGTTTTTATAAATAGAGTTCTGTGAGATATTTTACCGGTCACTTAAATAGATTAAAAAACGAATGTTGTAGGACAGTGTTTACATTACTTCAAACTAATAATTCATCAAGTTTCTAAATTTAAATTAATCTGTCAACAATAATCGAACACAATAAATTAGTAATATTTCTTCTTGTGACTGGATGAACGTCGTTAGTAAATTGTTTTTGCATTAATTAGCATAGCATAATTAGATGCTAATTGTTTTGAAAAATGCACTTATTCATGCTACACACATTTTAACAATTTATCATTTACTTTTATGCAAACGAAATCGAATTGTAAACACATCGAGATGCGACCACATCGTAACACGTTACTTTTGTAAAAATAGCCCGTTCGGAAATGTCACCCCCGCGGCGTTGGCATCGGCGGAAAGCGCGAAAATCAGCACGACCGTGGCCAAGTCGACCGAACCTATTCATTACCCGACGCAAACTGACGTTTAGCGTCGCCCGATTTTCGTAAATGCCGCGAAATTTACGGCCGGATTGTTACGTCGACGTTCGGCCATTGCAAGAACATCTCGTAACCGCGCTCTGGGCATCATTAGCACACCACAATATATTACTTTTCTAACACTCTCTGAAGACGCCACAGAGGAGGTACGTAAAGATATCAGTGGCGGTACCTACGCAACAAAGTCCTTGAGGTGAAAAATTACAATATCAAAATTTTATTGATGGCTATTTTGACATTGTTAAGATGGCGTGATGCCGAAGAAATCAACAGTAATTAAATATCATTTCGTGACAAAATACATTACTTTATTTTTAGCTAAGTTGTTACTAGGGCTTGTCGTTTTTCAAAAACCGTTTTTTGGGTAAATTTGAGACATTCGAAAACCGGTTTTTCAACTTCGTAACCGGTTGTGCCGAATTCTCCTTAAACGAGTCTATAAACAGAAGAACAGAAAATTTGGATCTTTTATTTGATGGCTTCAAGACCATATGCCCCATATCATTACCCAGCGAAAGGGCATTTTCAATATCAGGAAATTTTGTTACAAAACGATCAGTGGACGCTTTGTGTTTTCTTAAATCATATTTTCCGAAGAGTGACACCGAATAATTTCTTGTTGTGTATTATTATGTATATAAATAAACAACATAAAAAATGAACTTTACCTCGCTATTTTAATTGAATTATCCATTTTTTGTAAAACTTCGAAAACCGGACAAAACCGGTTTTCTAACAATATTGACATTCGAAAACCGGTTTTTTTCAAAAGTCGGTTTTTGTGTAAGCCCTAGTTGTTACCGTCGTACTAAAGATTCTGTCCCCTGAAGGCATCGAACCAACGGCGTATCCACTTAATGGCAGTCATGTAATGAAGAATTTACTTTTTCAAAGACAAGTGCATAGACTTTCGCTTAATATTTCTTTTCACCGTCAAATACCAATTCCGTAAATACGTTACGTTGATTAAGCCAGGTCGCATGCAGCAAATTCAAGAATGCAACAATACGATATGATCTGTCATAAAAGGATTTCTGTCGATGATTTTAGATAAATGATCACGCTTATTATATAATGCGATAACGTTAGTTGGAATTTGCACTTTACGAACCTGATTTATGTATTCCCATTCATTCTAAGTGTGGATGATGTTGTTTTGGTCCTAAACTGAAATAAATTGAAATCTTATTAGTCTAACAGTTAACAACTGCAAATTAAAAGACGGACATGTCAAATTTTAAGATTCTGTGTGTTTTTTACACATTATTTTTTAAACCTTGGCTGCATTAATTTTGCTATAACTGAACACCTGAATTAGTTTATGATGCATAATAGACATACATACATCTTTAGTAAACATGCGAATCCAAATGACTTTACCTTTGTAGTAAACGAGAGTCATTCGTTCGAATCTATGAAAATCTTAGAATCGTGGCCAAACTTTTCTTTTCCCATACTAAAACTGCTTTCTATAAAAAAGAAAGCAGAATGAGAAAAAAAAATATTCGAAGCGAATCTTACTAAAATTTAACCGCAAGTTATTCCTTTTTCTGCTCTTACTTTACTCTATCGATCGCAAAAAAAAGTGAATAAACTAATGAGTTACAGACGATCCAATAATACTGCTGTTGGACTTCTTACTTTAACAATTATTAATATAGGAACATAAATAATTATTGTACTGTCTTTTAAAAACTGAACGACGATTCATTTGTTTTCACTGCACAGTGATATACTTTCAATAAATGAATCGGAGAGGGTTATTGACTTGTGAATAAGTAAACTATTCATCACTTTTAGGGTGTTCACTGTCAATACTTGGTGGAAAGGCATTATATTAATAAAAACACAATAGTCCTCATTTGTACTTCATTCCACTTTATTTAATATGTCAGGACCGGTTTCGCTCATTGCGAGCATTGTCAACTGATAAGAAATATAATTTAACAATGCTATTTATACAAAATTGAAAAGTTATACACAACAATTGGCATTGAAAAGAAATTGCCAATTACATTAAAGTGATTCTAAAATAACACAAAATTAAAATGTTGAACACATCTAACATATAATTAAAAAGTCATCCCAGATTAATAAATTCAGAATGGCGATTGAAAGTAATTACAAACATAATTAAAATTTGGGAAATTTTTGACAAAGTGATAAAATGCTACATTAATAAAGTGAATATGTTTAATGATAGTTTTATGTTTTCCCCGCTTCCAAGTAGTTGGTGTTTTCATAACTTAAACAAAATCGACAGCCATTTATAGTATAACTTTTCAATTTTGTATAAATAGCATTGTTAAATTATATTTCTTATCAGTTGACAATGCTCGCAATGAGCGAAACCGGTTCTGACATATTAAAAGTGGAATGAAGTACAAAGGATTATTGTGTTTTTATTAATAAGTAAACTATTGCCCAAAACGGGAGAAAATTTATAAATTGTGAGATAGTTTAGATTGGAAAAATCAGGTGGTGAAACTACACGAAGAAAATGTAGCATAATTCTCGCGTGATATTAGAATGTCTGATTTTAAGAATTGGGTCCATACACTGCACGCCACTGCCGATAATACCCCACCTAAAGAAACTTTATTTTTAAAAGAGTCGGCTGCTGCGACGTGTGAATACCTACAGAGCGCATGTGACGGTGTATTATTATTGTCTATGATTAAATTTCTTGTGCAGTAGTTAGTGACTTGCGACCGCAGTCGTAATTTAATCTAGAAATGGATATCCAAAGGCAAATAACGTAATCAAAACGACGAAATAAAATGCCGCCTGGATGTGAGAAGGCATGAGAACATGTGCCACAGCTGATGAAGACGTATAAAAAACACGTGTTGATTCGGATCACAAAGCAAAATGATGGGAAAATAGTTAAATATACAGAGCGCTCTAGAACTTATCTAGACAGTGCATAGTATTTTAAAAAAATCATCTAATACTGCATCTAATTCAGTTTGAGAGTGGCTGATAGACCACTGAATCCATTCTGAGATTCAGCCTTCGAGTCCATAGCAATACATGTGCACATCGTTCGATAAACATTAGAATGTCGTAATGTCAGTATTACAAGATACGTGATCCCGGTTTAATACCGGTTTTGAAAATTAAATTTTACCGGTGTGTCGGTATTGGAAATCAGCCGTAATCGAAATTTGGAAAAAACGAAACCATCACATATTTTAATAAAATTGCTCGCGATGAATTCTAATAGAGTTTTATCAATTATGACAGGTTCCAGAATTGATGAGCCTTTTAATAGAGTATTAATATTTTAAATAAGGCTGTGTAGTCAGGTAAAAAGATAACAATACCAACTCCGACTCTGGCTTTAAATTAAAAACCGACTCCGACTCCTAAATGGTTTTTTCAATAATTTCCGCTAAACATACTATGTATACCATCAGATCATTTTGAGTCATCCTAGCATGCAATGACAACACTTTGGACTCTTGTGGCTTGTATGCACATCATTAAATATATATATTTTTTTTTAAATGCACCCAACCATAAAATCCAACTCCACAGCGACCACTGCCCTGATATTTAAAAACCGTTAGTTGAAAAACACCCGCTCCCAAAATGGAGTTACTCAGTTGCTCAACCTCTCATTTTTTATAAGGAGAGTAGGCATAGAATAATAGCGCTAGGACAGGACTATTTGTCAGCTGATCGGTCTCGCTAAGCCCCGTCTTTTTTTTTGATAGGATGGGTGGAAGGGGGCAATTCAAGACATCACAAAGATTCATGACTTTCGAACAGAAATTCGTACCTAAATCTATTGAAAAAACAAATTTATAAAACTGTCCGTACTGGAATTCGAACCCGTGACCTCCGTATCCGAAGCCATCGACGTTGACCACTTGATCACGTAGATTTATCGGTGATATTTTATATAAAATTTATAAATCTCGAAATAACGGTTTTGATTAATTGTTTTTGCGATTCTAGCTGGCAGTTTTTTTTTGTTTTGTCAATCCTTTTTTTTGCTATACGGGATTAATATTCACAATACCGGTATTAAATATGAAATACCGGTACTGATATATTTTTCCGGTACTGGAATACTTAACCGTAGCACACCAATTGTTATAAGTGGTTTACAACACGTTGCTGTTTATCAAACGATACTTTGGATGTCGCCAGCCTCAAATATTTAAAATTCTCAAATATTTTCTTAAGAATACACAAATATACAACAACAATTATGTAAATAAATCTTGTAACTATCTCATTATGGTACAGATCATTGGTGACCCGTAAGAATTTATAATGACTAGCTGTAAGCCCGTTGCCCAGCAACGTGAGATTTTTGTTGCAAAGTATTTAATTTAATTTAATTTTATATTATTTTATGTTATTTTATTTTATTTTATTTTATTTTATTTTATTTTATTTTATTTTATTTTATTTTATTTTATTTTATTTTATTTTATTTTATTTTATTTTATTTTATTTTATTTTATTTAATTTAATTTAATTTAATTTAATTTTATTTAATTTTATTTAATTTTATTTAATTTTATTTAATTTTATTTTAATTTATTTTATTTTATTTTATTTTATTTTATTTTATTTTATTTTATTTTATTTTATTTTATTTTATTTTATTTTATTTTATTTTATTTTATTTTATTTTATTTTATTTTATTTTATTTTATTTTATTTTATTTTATTTTATTTTATTGTATTTTATTTTATTTTTATTTATTTTATTTTTATTAGAAATTTCGTAAATTATTTAATTTTTGAAATAATGTTTAAGTTTGCCAACAACCATTTTTCGTAGTAGCCGAAATGTCTTAAATTATTTAATTTTTGAAATAATGTTCAAGTTTGCTAACAACCATTTTTCGTAGTAGCAGAAATTTCGTAAATTATTTAATTTTTGAAATAATGTTTAAGTTTGCTAACAACCATTTTTCGTAGGAGCAGAAATTTCGTAAATTATTTAATATTTGGAATAATGTTCAAGTTTGCTAACAACCATTTTTCGTAGGAGCAGAAATTTCGTAAATGATTTAATATTTGGAATAATGTTCAAGTTTGCTAACAACCATTTTTTGTAGGAGCAGAAATTTCGTAAATTATTTAATTTTTGAAATAATGTTCAAGTTTGCTAACAACCATTTTTCGTAGGAGCAGAAATTTCGTAAATTATTTAATATTTGGAATAATGTCCAAGTTTGCTAACAATCATTTTTCGTAGTAGCAGAAATTTCGTAAATTATTTAATATTTGGAATAATGTTCAAGTTTGCTAACAATCATTTTTCGTAGTAGCAGAAATATCGTAAATTATTATATTTTGGAATAATGTTTAAGTTTGCTAACAACCATTTTTCGTAGTAGCAGAAATTTCGTAAATTATTAAATCTTTGGAATAATGTTGAAGTTTGCTAACAACCATTTTTCGTGGTAGCAGAAATTTCGTAAATTATTATATCTTGGAATAATGTTTAAGTTTGCTAACAACCATTTTTCGTAAATTATTAAATCTTTGGAATAATGTTCAAGTTTGCTAACAATCATTTTTCGTAGTACCATAAATCGAACTCGGCGCATATATCGACAGCCCTGCAAAGGTTTCAAGTGTGCAAACAAATATATTTCGTAGAAAAAGAAAAATATCTTGGAATCATTTTTTTTGAATTGGCCACACTAAGTATTTGACATATTCTATTTTTGAATTTTCAATACAAACAAACAATCAAAGTCAAGTTTGAAATAGTTCTTTTTTCGAATGCTTAATATATATAATCTAATTTTGTCGCACCTGAAAGTTTGCCCTTTACCTCAGCGGTAAGACGTTCCGTTCATATTGCAAAGTTCCACGTTTCGAATCCGACCCGCGGCAGAAATAAAATGTGAAATAAAGTTTAGCGTTTTTTCACATTTAAAACTATGTGCTTCTTCAGCGTAATGAAAAAATACTTCTAGTATGAATAAAAAAAATGTCGACAGTCGGGCTGGGGATGAGGAGGGGGAGGGGAAATCGGTGACAATCATATAGAAGATGGATGACACTGAACAAAATCTGTCAAATCAGCTCCTAGCCCTATAATTATAGCTTCAAAAAATCGAATCAGTTCATTTGATTATTTAAAAAACTTCGTAGCCATGCAAATTTTGAAATAAAGTTCTCTCAATATTAATTACGATGCTTTAGTTCTAAGCCAGGAAATTTGAATTTTGAATATAAAAAGACGTCCATTCCAATTGGCCGAAAAATGTGATGTTCAAAATATGTTCAAAATAAATCGCTATCATTGGGCGAAGTGGACATCAGTACGCACACATTTGTGAAAAGTAAAAAGTGAAAAGTAAAAAGTGAAAAGTAAAAAGTAAAAAGTGAAAAGTGAAAACTTATTTTATCGGCTATTAATATATAGACTAGCTGTAAGCCCGTTGCACAGCAACGTGAGATTTTTGTTGCATTATAATAATAATATTTAAGAATAATGTTTAAGTTTGCTAACAACCATTTTTCGTAGTAGCAGAAATTTCGTAAATTATTTAATTTTTGGAATAATGTTTAAGTTTGCTAACAACCATTTTTCGTAGTAGCAGAAATTTCGTAAATTATTGAATTTTTGGAATAAAGTTTAAGTTTGCTAACAACCATTTTTCGTAGTAGCCGAAATGTCGTAAATTATTTAATTTTTGGAATAATGTTTAAGTTTGCTAACAACCATTTTTCGTAGTAGCAGAAATTTCGTAAATTATTTAATTTTTGGAATAATGTTTAAGTTTGCTAACAACCATTTTTCGTAATAGCAGAAATTTCGTAAATTACTTAATTATAGGAATAATGTTCAAGTTTCCTAACAATCATTTTTCATAGTACCATAAATCGACCTCGGCGCATATATCGACAGCCCTGCAGTTTTTTAATTGTAAATTATTTAATATTTGGAATAATGTTTAAGTTTGCTAACAATCATTTTTCGTAGTAGCAGAAATATCGTAAATTATTATATTTTGAAATAATGTTTAAGTTTGCTAGCAATCATTTTTCGTAGTAGCAGAAATTTCGTAAATTATTTAATTTTTGGAATAATGTTTAAGTTTGCTAACAACCATTTTTCGTAGTAGCAGAAATTTCGTAAATTATTGAATTTTTGGAATAAAGTTTAAGTTTGCTAACAACCATTTTTCGTAGCAGCCGAAATTTCGTAAAATATTCAATTTTTGGAATAAAGTTTAAGTTTGCTGACAACCATTTTTCGTAGTGGCCGAAATGTCGTAAATTATTTAATTTTTGGCATAATGTTTAAGTTTGCTAACAACCATTTTTCGTAGTAGCAGAAATTTCGTAAATTATTGAATTTTTAGAATCATGTTTAAGTTTGCTAAAAAACATTTTTCGTAGTAGCAGAAATTTCGTAAAATATTTTATTTTTGAAATAATGTTTAAGTTTGCTAACAACCATTTTTCGTGGTAGCCGAAATTTCGTAAATTATTTAATTTTTGGAATAATGTTTAAGTTTGCTAACAACCATTTTTCGTAGTAGCAGAAATTTCGTAAATTATTGAATTTTTGGAATAAAGTTTAAGTTTGCTAACAACCATTTTTCGTAGTAGCCGAAATTTCGTAAAGTATTCAATTTTTGGAATAAAGTTTAAGTTTGCTGACAACCATTTTTCGTAGTAGCAGAAATTTCGTAAAATATTCAATTTTTTGAATAATGTTTAAGTTTGCTAACAACCATTTTTCGTAGTGGCCGAAATGTCGTAAATTATTTAATTTTTGGCATAATGTTAAAGTTTGCTAACAACCATTTTTCGTAGTAGCAGAAATTTCGTAAATTATTGAATTTTTAGAATCATGTTTAAGTTTGCTAAAAACCATTTTTCGTAGTAGCAGAAATTTCGTAAATTACTTAATTATTGGAATAATGTTTAAGTTTGCTAACAACCATTTTTCGTAGTAGCAGAAATTTCGTAAAATATTCAATTTTTGGAATAATGTTTAATTTTGCTAACAACCATTTTTCGTAGTAGCCGAAATGTCGTGAATTATTTAATTTTTGGAATAATGTTTAAGTTTGCTAACAACCATTTTTCGTAGTAGCAGAAATTTCGTAAATTATTGAATTTTTAGAATAATGTTTAAGTTTGCTAACAACCATTTTTCGTAGTAGCAGAAATTTCGTAAAATATTCAATTTTTGGAATAATGTTTAATTTTGCTAACAACCATTTTTCGTAGTAGCCGAAATGTCGTGAATTATTTAATTTTTGGAATAATGTTTTAGTTTGCTAACAACCATTTTTCGTAGTAGCAGAAATTTCGTAAATTACCCAATTTTTGGAATAATGTTTAAGTTTGCTAACAACCATTTTTCGTAGTAGCAGAAATTATTTAATTTTTGGAATAATGTTTAAGTTTGCTAACAACCATTTTTCGTAGTAGCAGAAATTATTTAATATTTGGTATAATGTTCAAGTTTGCTAACAACCATTTTTCGTAGTAGCCGAAATTTCGTAAATTATTTAATTTTTGGAATAATGTTCAAGTTTGCTAACAACTATTTTTCGTAGGAGCAGAAATTGCGTAAATTATTTAATATTTGGAATAATGTTCAAGTTTGCTAACAACCATTTTTCGTAGGAGCAGAAATTTCGTAAATTATTTAATATTTACGATAATGTTCAAGTTTGCTAACAACCATTTTTCGTAGGAGCAGAAATTGCGTAAATTATTTAATATTTGGAATAATGTTCAAGTTTGCTTACAACCAAGTGTGCAAACAAATATATTTCGAAAAAAAACTCTGGACCATATAAAAAGAGACTCTGGGACCATATATCGACAGCCCTGCTAATGTTTCAAGTATCCAAACAAATATATTTCGTAGAAAAAGAAAAATATCTCATAAGTATTTGACATATTCTATTTTCAATTATTCAAATTCGTTTAGTGCAATGCTTCACTAACAGATGTCGTAAGGTCACAATAAAATCACATATTTCTCTTGGTTTGAAAATAAGTAGACGTTCCACCTCACTAATTTTAATCGCTTTGTGGAACAATGGATATTTGTTCAAACGATTAGAATGAAAAAGGGACATGGGTTCGATCCTCAGCTTGACAGAATATTTTTGGTCAGTACGAAAATTAATTGTTTTGTCATGACTTCAAATATTCACTAATAGACGTCAGAGAAAAATGAACGGATGGCGATAGCGGGCAGAGGGGTGGGGGGAAGGGGACCGTCTTCAGGGGGAGGGGGAGGGGAAATCAGTGACAATCATGCAATCAAAACGGACATTATCGACTACTAATAAATAGAAGATGACACCGAACAAAATCACTGTCAAATCAGTTCCTAGCCCTATAATTATAGCTTCGAAAAATCGAATCAGTACATTTGATTATTTAAAAAACTTTGTAGCCATGCAAACTTTCAAATAAAGTTCTCTCAATATTATTACAATGCTTTAGTTCTAAGCCAGGAAATTTGAATTTTGAATATAAAAAAGACGTCCATTCCAATTGGACGAACGAAATATGCGATTCAAAATAAAACGTTAGCATTCGCCAAAAAATGTGCTGTTCAATATAAAGCGCTATCATTGGGCGAAGTGGACATCAGTACGCACACATTTGTGAAAAGTGAAAACTTATTTTATCGGCTATTAATATGAAGATGAAAAGTGAAAACTTATTTTATCGGCTATTAATATGAAGATGGGTCCAGGGCCGGCGTCACCATACAGGAGAAATAGGTAACCGCCAAAATCCACAAAAAAACACATGTTGGTGTGCATTCTGGGCTGGTGGAATCATCAGTCCATATTTCTTCAAAAATGATGCCGATCAGAACGTTACAGAGAGCTTTATGGATCCATGACAGTGAAGAGAGCTATAGATCCATGATAAATGACATTTTCGTTCCCCAATTCAATTAAACGGATGTAGCAGAGTTGTGGTTTCAACAAGAAAGTGCAACATGCAAGTAAACAATGTATTGCACCAAACATTCGATATGCGCAATGGGTCTGTTAATTGAACTCCAAGATCGAGCGATTTAACACCTTTGGATTATTTTCTGTTAGGATGTGTGAAGTCGCTAATTTACTCTGATAAGCCAGAGATGATAGACTGCTTGGAAGCCAATAATCGCCGAAAATTGATCTTCCAGATATCGCTTTCTTCAAGCCAGCCGCGGCACACTTATGCCTGAAATCTATATATTAATAGCCGATAATGTTTATTTGTTTGTTTGAGTAAGTGAGTGAGTGAGTGTAAGGTGTCCTCGATTTCACACCTTCCAGTCTCCACTTTTTTATTCATACTAAATTCTATATATTAATAGTCGATAAAATAATCACTCGCTTTTCACTTTTCACAAATGTGTGCGTACTGATGTCCTCGAGTCTTTTTCTTCTTCTACGAAATGTATTTGTTTGCGTACTTGAATATTAATAGTTAATGAAATAAAATAAAATAAAATAAAATAAATTAAAATTAAATTAAATTAAACTAAATAAAATTAAGCACAATGCAACAAAAATCTCACGTTGCTGGGCAACGGGCTTACAGCTAGTCGTATTTAAATACTAATGGCATAAACCAGTGACGTAGCAAGGGGGGTGCGGCGAGGGCGGACCACCCCGGGCGGCACATTTATGTGGGCGGCATTTTCGAAAATTAGTAGAATTTTTTTTAAGTGATTGATATATATACAGGACCAATGTCAGTTATACCCCTTTCACTTTTGTTCTTTCTCTAATGTATGCTCTGTGATACTCACTGACAAAATGTACTATTTTGATAACGGCAGTCGGAGTCGTAAGTTTTTTTCAGATTACGATAAAGATTTCAGATAAAATAGATGTTGATAATGTTACTAACGACTTTTGTGAAGAGAAAATCCAGGAATTATATTTCCATGTTTTTTTGTCTAATGTTATGTTTATAAAATAAAATATAGTATCTTTTCTTTTGAATTAACTTACAACTTTAAATTCATTTACTTATTTGTAGAATGAATACTAATAATAACAGCAATATTTTACCATTTTCCTACAAACATAATTAAAAAGACCATTGCCTAATATTTTTTTTGACACACAAAGTTCCTAACCTGCAATTTGATTTTACAATATAAGAGAAAAAAAAGCAGAAGAAAATATAATGAATAACGTACAATATTTTTCGAGAAATTATATTTATACCTAAAAAAAATTAAGTCATCAGTAATATAATCTC
Organism: Himalopsyche tibetana; assembly: GCA_030503985.1. NCBI lineage: Eukaryota > Metazoa > Arthropoda > Insecta > Trichoptera > Rhyacophilidae > Himalopsyche > Himalopsyche tibetana. The sequence goes on from JAPJYX010000022.1 coordinate 17,067,437, forward strand.
ATAGTTAAAAAAATAGTAGAATATATTTTTAAAAAATGAAGAAATTTGGGGGGGCGGCAAATTCATAAACCGCTCCGGGTGGCGGGACCCCTTCCTACGTCACTGGCATAAACGTATACTTCGAATAAAGCTAGTAGGTACCAAGGGCCAGCACAACAATTTATGTGTATTTTCGATTTCATTTAGAAGTTTAAGATCTTTAAAAAAACATCTCTATAATGCACATTGTTTATATAATACATCTTTGTCTACATCCCAAATGTGTTATTGATAAATCGCTTAACTGTGTCTCTTGGGAGCCGGTAAATTGCTCGAATTACAAATTATTCGAATTGCTTGGTTATTTAAACGATTTTTCACGACTTTTTCTACGAATTTCATTTTTATCTTGTGCGACACTTGTTTAGAGAGTGAAATATAAAAATAATTTTCGTAAGTATTTATTTTAACCGTGTTCGCTCCAAATGCGGAACATATGATCTTTTAATGGAGTTTATCTCAACAGAAGTGTTTCTACGAGAACTGCTTATTAATTAGTTACTCAAACTGTTTCTATATATTTCCAGAAAACATAGAAGACTAGGGCTAAGACAGAACAAACGGAAACAAATTGATTATCTTGTTATTCGAGCAATTTCCATTCGAGCAATTTACCGGGAACCGTGTCTCTTGACGTTGTTACGTGAGATTAGAAGTCGGCTGTTTTTAATCGCCCTGTACAAACTATAAGATGAAAAATTGAACGCACAGCATCCTACTTCTCGGTAAAAATAAACGTATATCAAAGTGCGATTTTTTCTCAAATCATAATAGGTAAAATTTTACTGATTCACACGAAACTTATACATATATAATAAATATTGAGAATCAAAAACAATTATACAATTTAGTTAATAAAAACACAATAATCCTTTGTACTTCATTCCACTTTATTTAATATGTCAGGACCGGTTTTGCTCATTGCGAGCATTGTCAACTGAATTTATTAATATAATGCCTTTCCACCAAGAATTGACAGTGAACACCCTAAAAGTGATACAATTTAGTACTTGTATTGAATTGTATAAGGTCGGAACACTTTAATTGTATCCACTAAAACATTATAGACAACAGTAATTTATATCAGTAAGGTATTTATATTTACACCCAGCATTTTATCAAAGAAAACCGTCCCCGGGCAGATAAACCAATATCACGAATAGCTTTGTAGAAACAAATATTTGATAAGTAATGTGAATTGGGAAGTATTTTTTATATTATACAAATCTTCCATAAAGTGCCGTTAAACTAGCGGCGTAACCACCTCATAGCAGAGACAAGCAAGGTAGAGGGCCCAGCGAAAGGGGACCCAAATTTCCACTCACACTTTACTCTGTTTTACACGGCTTTGAAATATAATACTATATTTTACATGAAATATTTTCTCTAATAAGATTCCCAGAAAATAAAAACACATTAGCGCATAAAAATAAATTCAACTACACAATACAGTAATAACAAACTTTCATTGGATCCTCACACACCTTCAAGATATTTCTAGGGATAAAATCGATTTATCTCAAGTCTCTCAAAATAGTCCCAGTATATAATTAAGTACATAGCTGTGAAAAGTATTGTTTTTTCTTTACATTGACAATATTTTGTTTAATTTACTTATAGAATCTTCATCAGGTTTTTGGTGGACGTATCTACCGTGTAAAAAATAAATTGATTGTATTCAATATATCAAACTTCGTGGGGGGACTTGCGTATCGTTTGCATGAGGGTTTTAAATTCATAACTACGCCAATGCGTGAAACAAATTTCATTTTGTTTTCTTTTTTTTTTATTGAAGTGCCAGTAGATAGCTCAAATTATTGATTTATATCGTGCGCAATAATTTTTATTCATGTATTTTGATCTCTCTATTAAGTATCAATATTGCAATTTTAATAATAATTATTAATCTACCTATCTAAATATGTAATTAATTTAACTCGATGGCTGCCACAGACGAGATATCTCGTAAAATTGTTCGTGCTACGGTAGCTAAAAGGTTAAATAAGACAGATTGACTGGAAAAAAAACATAGCCAAATTCGTCCACTTGGTGCAATCTTATTACTGCTCTTTTATCAATTACGACTTTCAGTATGGCTCGTTTTGATTATAAAGTTATTTATCTCTGTTAAGAATTAAATAATTGTAACATTACTTTTTGGAAAATGTATTTAACGATTTAATAAAATAATAAAACACCTACATATTCAATACGTCACAATAATATTACTATTAAGTACACCCATTTTTTCACGCTATTTATTTTTGCGTGATTTTTTGAGGTATCGCTACGTTTTTTCATAAATTTTTACGCGGATTTGGAACCGATTTATCAATTTATATGAAAATGAGGTTTTTCTTACGCGCCACTTTCTGGAACCAATGTATCGCGTAAAAAAAGGATTAGGTGTACTAGAATGTTATTCATTATATAATAAATTATACTGACAGACAATAGATGTCGCATACAACAAACATTTATTTGGAAAAAATGCTCTTTTTACGCTCATGATAAATAAAATATGGTAACTTATGTTACGATAATTGTATTAAAATTACAAATTTTGTATTCTAAAATAACAAAGTGAGCGCAAAATATATTAGGTAGGAATCCAGACTAAATGTATTGCATTGATTTTGAAAATAGTGTTGTCATTAATTTATATATGCGTCTGTATTCTGTAGCAATCTCAACTCTTGCAAATAACTAATCATTTGAAAATCTTTATAATCTCTAGATTATCTGTCACTCTATCCATATAGCTAAAAGTGTTCCTATTTTTAAAATAATAATTCAATCTTATATAAAAAAAAGTACTTACTGCTTAAATTCAAATGATCGACAGTCTGCTTAATAAGTTTTAAAGGCTTTATTGTTTTAATGTTGATGAATTCTAATCGAGTACAAATTTAAAAAGCGTGGGCTCATTTGATATTGAAGTATTATTACGATAATTTAACTAATTACGTGAACAATGACAAAGAACTTATTTGTTTACGTAAGTATTTTGCAAAACAGTTGACAGCAATTTAGGTAGCAAGCCGTCAACAATTTGAGCTATGACACTATAATAGCTATAAATTTTAATAGTTCTACAAAATAAATGTTAGTTTAAATGATTTGTATCGACTCTCAGCAAGCTGCCAGGTAATTATATTTTATAAATATTGAATGGAATTTGTCATTATTGTATTATTTTACTTTTTAACCTTACATTCATAAAAAATGAGATTTAATTGTATTGTTATAATAAAATTTAGAACTTGAATTTTAGGTTCTAGCTGACCGAAGAAAGAGTACCTCAGTAGCCACTATGCAGATACTTAAATTCAGCAATGAAGCTAGCAGTAAGCCAAACAGTTGGCAAGATTGCTTGACATTTGATAGAAAAGGTTGCCGTGTTGATAATAGTGTCGGAGTCGGTATATTTGAAGTGTTTGGCGATATATTCTCTTATTTATGTCAATATGGCGTGTTTTATTAATAATAAATGGAGCATTTATCTAAATTCCACATTGTGCTCCTCATAGAAGAAGCTTTATATAATAATCCAGGGTTCTAAGAGGCCCTGGGGTGTCACCAAAGGGTGTTTGTTTTCTGCAAAATGGCAGAAAATCAAGGAAATTCGTCCGACCAAGGTATATTATTTAACAGCATACTGACTCAAACTCGGTATATTAATTTCGATTCAACGATAATAACCTCTAGGCTTACACATACGCACTCTACATAAATATTATGCGTTACATTGTAATTGTTTGACTGTTCATATTTTTGTCGTATTTTATCCTTAATCAGAAATTACCTGGAAACATAATATATTTTTTTATGTCAACGTTCAATCCTAAAATGTAATACGACAAAGTTGATTGGTATATAAATATCTTGATACAACTGAAAACATCGGCAGATTGTACACATTTGATACTTAATTATTTATGCAATATTTTTTGACACTTAGCTCTCAGATAGGTGGCAATTTTAACCAAAGTAAAATATCAACATCCAATAAAATTAAAATCATTATTATATTGTATGGTTGATAATCATTGAAATTTAAGACGCTAAGCCAGTGATAGCAAACCTGTAACACACATATCAAATGTGACACATCGTTTACAGATGATCTTCAACCAAGAACAGTCAACGAGCGTTGTAAATATGCTACTCTTTTCCTATCTGAAAAATAACTAAATGCCGCTTATTACAATGCGGCTCTGTAAGAAATTTAATTACGAAAATGTCAAGTGATCACACATTGGAATCAGTGAAATCAAAAATTTAAGCGAAATCCGAATATAGTATTAGTATAAAAAGTCATCATAATTCATTTTTCATAACAATTTTTCGTAATTCGCATTAATTTTCGATTTCCTCAATTCCAACGTTAGATATTGCCATATCCGCAAATAAATTTTACATAGAATTGCATTGGTTTTTGCAGGATTTAGCAAATTTTCAGGTAAAAGAAGAGTAGCATGTTGTAAAGCAGGGTTTCCGAAAAATTTTCTGAAAGGGAACACTTGGCAAGTCCGGAAAATATAACGGATTTTTATTATTTTTTTAAACTGTGTTGCAGCGTATAAAACCATTCCATTTTTTCGGAACACCTACTCTGTCTCCGCGGAACATAGTTTGGGAAACCCTGTTGTAAAATATTAACCTTTTTGGGTCCGCGTGCCGAAAATCCTCAAATATTATTTCTCGATTTTGTGGAGTGCCCGAGCAGTGTTTTTTTTTTAAACAAAATATAAAAATTAAAAAATGATTTTCTTAAACGATTGTCGTTTATCTTTGGAATACAAAAAATAATTTACGTATAATATAACTTAAAAAATATTTTTTTTGAACTTTGAAATCGTTCACTTGCCATCCAAATTCTCATTCGTGTCACCTCGGGCACGCGCGCCATAGGTTTGGCATCCCTGCTCTACATACTTTTGTAACCCTATTTTAGACATTATAATAACCATAATAAAACCAAGTAGGGAAACCGACTAAGATTGTATGAAGTTGATAGCCCTTGCATGAGCCAGCCATGAAATACCAGCCTTCAACTGAAGATTAAGAAATAAATAAATTATTTTTTTTACTAAAGCTGCAAATATCGCAAAATTATTGATATATATCTTAACATGACATGGAATCCGAGTTAAGCTAGGCTTTGTTACCATTTTGAAACACACAGCTCAAAAGGTTCACCATCACTGGCTAGGCCACAAATAATAATTTTTCATGGTATCAACTTTGAATGAAATATGTTTTTTATTCAGAGGAAGGTAAGTCAACATGAGGAAAACCAATACACTGTTAACTGTCTCAACTCGTTAAGTATTGTGTATTGCTTCCAATGATTTTTTTATTTATACGTTGTGACGCTTACTGTTTTTCAATTTTGTATGATAATATATCAGAATAACACCGGAAAATGAGGCATCGAACCTACACTGTTTACGATACTGATATTAGTACAAACCTCTTACGTCCGTTGTTATTCCAGGGCAAAGCCGTCCAATGGTCCAACGACTAGATTTCCAAGCAAACTTGAGAGACACTGACCCAGCAGCCGAAAAGAGGAGGCAATTGAAGCTGAGCTTTCCAAGCGGTCAGGGTCCCCCAGTAGGATTCCCGCAGCCGGGAGCTGGCAGCGCTTTCGTACCGTTTTCGGGAAAGCCTGCTGAGATTGCCAGCTCCGGAGCTCGGCAGAGGATTTCACATACTAGAACAAGACCGATTCCAGACACATTGCCTGATTCAAATGCTCGGTAATTCATTTCATTGTTTCAAAGCATTTTATTTTTATTCATTTTTGTACACAAATGTTCTTATTTACAGGGTTTTAGCAACATTGTAACATAAAAAATGCTGATGTTAGATTATTGAAAACTAATCTTTTTATTTGTCATCAAATCCACTTCTAACATGGTTCAGATGCACTCCTATATAGCAGGGGTGGCCAAACTTTTGATCACTACAATTGACTCTTTTTTAAATTATAGACGGCGGTCTACCAACATCGTCTATGTTAGGTCTCTTTCGCACAAACTGTGTGGGATGGGCATCAAAGATGTGATTGACTAAATAGCTACGTCTACGTTTTGACCACCTCTGCTATATAGCATATTGACACCTAATGGATTTTATCTCAGCTGAAGTGTTTCTACGAGAACTGCATGTTACTTTGTTGTTCAACCTCTGGTTTTTTCAAAGAGAGTAGGAATAGAATGATAGGGCTAGGACAGGACTAGTGGTTAGCTAATCGCTCTTTCTACGCCCTGTTTTTAGGATTGGAATTTTCTAGAAGCTGTTACTTCTATTTTGTATCCAGATTTTGTTTAGTTTCAACTGTGGCCATGTCTCACTCTACTGAGGTCGATTCCAGAAAGGAAATCATGCCAAAACGGAATTTTACGCTCAATTAGCGATGGCTACCGCATTGTGTACAAATCTAAACATTTTTACAAAATTTGTTTGTTCATTTGCAACAAATAACAAAAATAATGTGACTGCCAAAAATCACAGATAAATATGTTATTTTTATCTATATGAGAATAAAAACTTGAGAATGGCAATACATATTAGACAACACAGCGTTTGGATGCACATAGGCGGCCATACTCCTCAAAGGATTAAGATGTGCCATAATTTTTTTCCGTGTTGAGAGACGACTCGGTCTTTGTCTAGTGATATTTTTTTTTGTTTGCCCATACAGTATCAAACAAAATTTGTCCTTTGGGAAGCACATTTACGCAGCTGCATACTCTTTCAGTTTCACGCTAAGAACCGCACAGTCATCGTCACAAAAAACCTAATAACATAGCATCGGAACATCCTATCGCTGTTGTGTCTTTTAAAAGATCTTTGCTATTTATGTCTAGTCTCTGAATAAGAATTTCTTTTTTTATCTGCATCTTATTTCTTTGCATTTTCAGCTACAGTTCAAGTCACCGAAGTAGATTGAGGTACGGTTGAAATGATATTTATAAAAAAATGACAACCATACAAACCATTACTAATAAAAAAGGGATTGAATTTTTTCACAGCATAACAAAACCACACCACTAACTAATGTTTTTAATTTGTTTTTGTGCTATATCATATATAATTTTACCGTGTAAATAATTACATGGTATAACCGACTAATTTTGTATTTATATAAATGACTTGTTTATTTTATATATCCCAATATTGTATATTGCCGTAAATAAATTAAACCACCGGCATGCTGTGTTTCATCTTTTACGTTTCATGTTAGAACTATGCTTAACCCTTCAGACTAGGGACTGATCAATTTTTTTTATTCAGAACGTCTCGAGAGTCACTAGAATATTAGTTGTCAGTTCCAATAAATAACCGAATGAGTTCACTACTTAGAAATGTAGCCTCACAATTATTTTTTTTATGGGATTAGAATGTCAAATTTGAAAACTCTATCTTTTTGATTTGGCCCCTTTTTTTGGAATAAAACAAATACGATCCAAGTATTTATATCTTAAACTTGAATCTAATCTTTATAGAGTTCAAATTATTTGAATGAAATGAAATGTGATTCTTGCCATTATAAATGGACGTTCAACGTGTCCACGGTCAATGATCTGCGCATCACAGTGTCTAAAGAGTTAAACAGATTTTTTTACACCTCATTTTACTCATTTTCATTATTATTTTCATAGTCAATTAACAAAACAGAAAAACTTAAACTTTTACTTGTAATGAGTTGTCTATGGGCACGTTGCATTGCCAATTAGAAAGGAAATCAAATACAAATGAACTTTCGTGCTTGATATTTTATACGGCAGATTTGTGTCCAAATATATGTATTGTGCTTTCCAAAATTGATAAATGCAATGTTGTGATTTAGTGTTTTGATATTTACAGAGAGCGTCTCAGGGTGTGTCAATCGATGCATTCGACTGGCAAACTTCAACTATCAGGTGACGAGACTTACGACTTCACCGCCGAGGACTTAGACGACCTAGGAGAAATAGGTCGCGGTGCCTTCGGGGCCGTTAACAAAATGGTCCATCGCAAGTAAGTAATCATTTGTTTATATATATTTCTCGTGGCATCTCTTGACAATCGTCAGCTTTTACCAAAAGATAGTAGGAATGGTGTGAAGGAATTTTTAAACATCTCGGAAATCGATTGAAAAAAATACGGTTTGTACTGGGACATTTAACCCAACAATGTTGGCTACTGTAATCCCACAATATAGAAATAATTAAAGAGCTTTGCAATCTATACTATGTCGATATATCAATTTGGCCAATTTTGATATAGGTCTAAACTACACCTTCCCAGTGTGATTAATGCTAACTTTATTTTCTTTAAATGATAAAAGTGTTATCCCGTGGGGTGGGCTCGGAAGAGCTCACGCGGGCGCTTTGTTTAATTGTGAAAATCATTATTCTCAGATCAAATCGTTACCAACTGCAATTTCTGAAGATGGTTTGATTGTATTATGAAATGTGAGATTAGTTAGTAGTAGACATTCAATTTTGACATAAAATACATTTATTTCATGTCCATAATAATAGAGACAAAGCCGTTTTTGGTATATTGTCTAAAAACGCTTATAAACGTCAATGTTTGATATTATATTGCTTCCAGAATTTCTAAGGTGTACAGCGTAACATTTTTATGAACCTTTGTTCATATTTACTGAACTCGTGTACATTTTTTTTCATTTTACGGCCACATGCGAGCCGTGGGATATACGTCACTGGTGGAAAGGTACTATGGCTGAGATTAAGCCAGCCCTTTGTTAACGTATTGGCCATTAAATTTTTCATTCATCCTCTTTCATTCATTCATTTCATTCATCATTTTTTCATTCGCCTTTGTGAATAAATATATTTTGACGACATTTTTGTTTCATTCTTTGCAGGACCGATACAGTCATGGCGGTGAAAAGAATCCGATCGACCGTAGACGAAAAGGAACAGAAGCAACTTTTAATGGATCTCGAGGTCGTCATGAAAAGCAATGATTGCCCGTGCATTGTACAATTCTACGGAGCGCTGTTCAAGGAAGTGAGGACTTATTCAATCATGTTTTTCTTAGAGTCATTTGAAACAACGCCGACTCCAGTTTTTAATTAAAAACTGACTGAACTATTTTTTCCAATGTTTCTTATTTCACTTACATATGTGTTTACCATTAGATCATTCTAGTTACAGGAATAATTCTAGTACATAACAGTCATCATTTCACCAATTAATATGATGAATAGTCTAATAATAAATTTTAATATCTCCGACTTACTGATAGTCAAATGGGGATGCGAATCCCTCGGATCATTATTATATGGTATTATAAAAATTCATTTGAAATCTTTGAAATAAAGTCTGATACAACAATAAATATTACTTATTTATTAAATATATAAAATGCTCGTGATGGAATCCAACATTTCATTTTTTTGTATGTTAATTTAAACAAAGTTGAGAAGATGATTTGAATTAGGTACACACACACATGCAAATTAGTCATAGAGTATAGAGCAGAGGTGGGCAAATATTTTGTCTGTCGAGCCACATTAGGGATGAAAAATTAGTCTGCCTGACCGAATACTGGGCGAAAATGGCGATGGTATATCTGTAGATACTTTCAAAATGCATAATGGTATTGAATTGTTTCAGGGTGACTGCTGGATATGCATGGAACTCATGGACACCTCTCTTGATAAATTTTACAAATTCATTTATGAAAATTTGGAAAAGCGAATACCTGAACCTATTATAGCAAAGATTACCGTAGCAACTGTTAAGGCCCTAAACTACCTCAAAGAAAAACTAAAAATAATACACAGGTAAATAAAACATTTTCTCTCCTGTTACAATTTTACGTTAACCCTCCGAAAACGAGCGTGATCACATGGTAACAGTAAAAAGTAAAAAAGCCCCTCAAAGTGTTTTTAATGTAAATTTTGTTCCAAGATGTAATAGATAAAATAAAGCCCCCCCCCCCTCCGAGTAAAATATTAATTATAATAGTGTTATTAATATGACCAATGACTGTGAATAAACTGGTTGAATTTAATAAATACTTTTTGCCCCGCAGAGATGTAAAACCATCCAATATTCTACTGGACAGAGGCGGCAATATAAAACTCTGTGACTTTGGAATATCTGGGAAACTTGTCGACTCCATTGCGAGAACGCGGGACGCAGGATGTCGGCCCTACATGGCTGTGAGTATACGAAGTGATGGCTTATCGTTGAATTATAATTATAAATAAAAATGCAAAAGCTAGTATCGTACGTCAATCTTATTCGGCCCAAAGATACATTGATATCATAAATTGTATTGCATATTCCACCCGTGCAAAACTAAAATATTTATAGTACTCGGAGTAGTATTACAAATTGAAACTTTACAAAGAAGTATATTTAGACTTTTGCCTCTGGATTGTTAGGAACCTAAAATGGTAGCAGCGAATTACCTTTGTGTGTGCGTTCAGTAATGAACAAACAATGTATAATCCAATTGACCAAATGATAGTGAAAATGAGGCACTCATTCGCTTCTACAGAAAAATATTAATGGTCTTGTATCACGTGCTCTAAAACACCGAGACCTGGTTTTTTTATAGCAAGCAGAGCAAGAAAACATGACTTGCAGAATATCTGATTTAAATTTGAACCTCGAGTCAATTGATTTTCCACTTTAAAACTGCCTTTTGATTAACAGTGAGATTTTTCAAAAGATCTGTGATATGTTTTTTTCTTTGAATCCTGTAGCGCATATTTCTGACAATTTTCTTTTTTGACTTGACGTTGAAGAATGATCTTTCTCCCGACACATTGGATATTGGCAAAAAACCCCTCGGTATTTTTCACACATATTTTGGCAAATCTCTTGGTAAGCAATGAGTTAATGAACATAGGCACCACAATTTTCGGGATACAATCCACACGTGACTTGGGAGATCCAATCAGAATTGAATCACACTTGTATAGTCCTATTAATGAGTTTATATAAATTTCTGCTTGTAATTGTTGAATGAAATTGTTTTGTTTTCTTATTAATTTTCAGCCGGAGCGTATAGATCCGATGCGAGCCAAAGGCTACGATGTCCGATCAGACGTGTGGTCACTCGGCATCACTCTGATGGAAGTGGCCACTGGTCGTTTTCCGTACCCTCGCTGGGGATCCGTCTTCGAGCAGCTCTCGCAAGTCGTGCAAGGCGAACCCCCACGTTTGTTGCCGTACGATAATGGAAACTGTTTCTCAGAAGAGTTTGTTAACTTTGTCAATACATGGTGAGAAATTATTTAAATAACATCACAAGACTGCAAAACAATCTTTGAGGATCATTATCTCATTTGATTTTAATATAAACGATACTTGAATACATTTATACATACAGATTTTATGTTATCAATTAAAAACCCGAATATGATACAACTTTTAGTGAAAATATTATTTTAATTCAGACCGTTGGACTTAACTGAAATTTCGTTTGTTTTAGCCTAATAAAAGAAGAAAATCACAGGCCCAAATACAACAAGCTGCTGGAACACGCCTTCATCCGAGGCGGGGAGAAGGCGAGTCCGGACGTGGCCGCGTACGTGGTCGACATCCTAGACGCAATGGACCGCCAGCAATTGCTGCTCGGCACCCCCATCCTATTCAGTGCTCCTCTATAACCGGTGCAGTTTAGTTCCACTCCTGTAGTGACAGATGGTAGCTCGCACCGTTCCGTCGTAGAGAAGTTGATTTGCGGCCCCTATTATTTATTAAATATCACTTAACATCGTAGGTCTCGTGACTCCTTCCTCGTCAAACGGATACAGTTTGGATGATTGGGTCGGAAAAAAAATAACTACCTTAAAATCCCATTATGCAAAACTTTGATAAAACATTTATTCCAACCAGAGATAATAAGCAAACTTCCACTATTGAATTGTGCTTTATTTGAAAATAACTGCATGCCTTTTTTTAGAGACTGAGTTGGTGGTTCTGGACTCGACCGTGATAAAAAATCCATTTGTTGATTTCTCAACTGATGTTTTTTAATATCAGCCATAGATATTCACTGCTTTTGTCCCATGTGGACAATAAAGTAATATGTTATCAATGAATTCTCATGAAGTCATCTCAGATTTTCAAATATACCACAATGTAATATTGAAGAAACATAGGTGGAACGCCATCATTTGTACGGCGTCGTCAACTCTGCATACCCAGTCTAAGTACAGCTTAGATTGAACCCTTTTGATGTACATTATCATATGACACACCTCGATAATAAATGTTACGTCAAGTCAAGCGGATATTATCATCTGGCATTTATATTGTTCCTATTATTCCTCATTTAGTCGAGCAGTTGTACCCCCTGGCTCTTTTTACTTAGGAAACTGCGAAACTTCTCTCGGTTCTTTTCCACGATGTGATTTAACACTAGAGTAGAACACTGCATACGCGTCGTCTCTATTGCAACACATTCAGTTGTTTATAATATATATATATATATATACGTCCCAATTCGACTAGAGAATGTTGCGTTAACGTCTAGGTACTGTAGGATTTTCTTAGAAACTTAAACAATCTGATATATATCGGTAGGCAAAGTCGAGCAATACACCACCATGAAATATTTAGAATACGCCTGACAGAAACTTTCATGAATTTTGCATACGGTTTCCATTATATATAAGAGAAATGTTTACACTTGCACTGACTCCTGATTGTAAAACTATTCCTCTCGTCGTTTGAATGCATCTTTACAGAATACCATTAGTAGAATGTTTCCAAGTTTTATTTCATACATATGACTAAGCATGGACGCTTCCACTGAGTGCCGAGCCGATGTGCTTTGCTCTACTGTCAGTTTTCCGCGACGCAATTATTCTTTTACGACTCCTCGTTAAGTGGAAAGGGGGAAACGGCCACATAAGATTTTGGTACACGGACTGGAGTTATTACAACTCTTATCCAAAAATAGACGTCTGAACGATGAAGCTAATAATGAACTTATTGTACAATCTTATTTCACTCCTCAAAATTCGGCAGTTACCCCTTTGCGCTTTCAAATAGGATAATTCATTTCATTCAGTATTAACTATAACCCTAGTTATATCAACACAGAAATAACAGACTGAATTGCTGCATATGGTCCAATATTTTTTTACCAAAACATTTACCGTCCGTCTTATATGAATTCGTTTCCCTCAGTCATTAATTTATATCGTTCAGGATGACGACTTTTTCATACCTGTTAAAAATCAACCACTATTGTTAAATTCGTTTAAAATATGCTTATTCTCTTGGAGCTTAAGGAATTCTTAACAAATCTACTTGTCCTGCATGTCCATTTGTTATAATATGTATATTTGTTTCATCGCTGTTTATCTGTTGAAATAACCACTACTTGGAACTTTTGCATATTGTGAACATAGGATTACATTCAAAGTTGTGTTGTTCTAGTAAACAAAAGGATCGCTTTTGGTTAATAATTATGTTGTCTATTGTGTTGGCCGATCTTCCATGATATTTTTTGTTACGCACCGCCCGCAGTATTGTTTGAATATCATTTATATCCACTTGCACACAACTCTTGGTTCTGATAGTGTCGTGTCGAACATTTACCTAACTGTTAGCAAACATTCCGAGCCAATTCATAGTCTTCTTCGACGCCTTCTCTGTAGTAATTTATTTACAATATATAATTTAAAATTTGTTTATCTTAGGAAATACCACACATTCACGCTACCTAAGGGACTATAAGTGTCTTGCTTAATTAAATAGAATCGTCATACTGAATTCACTGTTAAAATTGGCCAAGTGGCAAACAAATCCCCAAAGTGACAATACATTTGATTTTCAATCGATGAAGGTGTTTGTGTCTAAAGACATGAATGTCTTCATTCAATCATCCAACTATTATCAACTATTAGAAAGGTTGAGCAACAATCTTCTCGTCTTTTCCGAACCCCAGTCTTCTATCCTCACTCTTTGAGAAAAGAAAATTTTACAATAAATTGACTATAGTCATTTTTACTGTTCAATTTTTACAATAATCTGACAATCTTTTTGAAACATTTCCGCTCCCTATTAAGAGGATATAGCCACCACACGGTACATTCGTGATTCTCTGGTCGCTCGCCAGTCTCTTTGCTTCCTTTCAAATCACCCCAACGTCCTGTAGCTTCAACGAGTTCATCCTTGGCTGCCATCCAAGGTGACAGATGAAAAGAATTGACTTAACTAAACCTTAAAAGGGCGAATTTTTGACAACACAAATGTGTGGTATGTGACTAGGTAATTAATTTTGAATTTTATTTTAGAGACTTTGAAGATACTATTTTGATGTCTGTGGTGGTAATTGAAATTCTGTCTTTCATTGATGTATTTCTTTATGTAATTATTTACAGGACGCAATACTAGGAAACATAATATATATACAGTGAAACCCCGATTCTACGTTTTTCAAGAGACCGTAATAAACAAACAAACAATGCGGGAAATCTTCAAACAATACACAAATATATGTTTAACTCTCCAACAAACTATTCATTTATGTCGACTTTTTCATTAAAGAATTGCTTGATACATACTAAGACTGTTTTCAGTTTCTTACCTAGATGTCTAGTTTAATTTATTTAGGCATTTAAGTTGTGAGTTCGAAAAAATGGCGAAACAAGATTTGAAGTAAGACTATTTACAAGTGAAATGAGAAATATTTAACAAAAACGGTCAATCGGGATAAATTTGGGACGGGACCGTAATATTAAAATCGCGGAACGATTAATGCGATGATTATTTAACATGGCTCTTATTGGTGTTTTACCGGAACTGTGAAAAATAAACGATCCATGCGAGAACGGTGGATCGGGGTTCCACTGTAATCCTATCGATGCAGTATGTAAACTACGGCTTTAGTTGCCGACCGCGGTCCCTCGATGCAATTGAGAAAGTCTTAAGAGCAATATCTCAGTAAATTGTAAGTGATGAATAAATCTAAAATAATAATTGAAATTTACCTGCGAACTCACGTCGGCCAGAGTCGCGCTCTGGACGCCCGTCGTCTCCTCGACGATTAGTAAAATTGTTATACTGAAACTATTTGTATAGGTCTAATCGTTAAGTGATGAAACCAAAATAGTTTTAAATGAACCGCTTGTTATATAGTGAACTGTGAACATTTGAAGTAATAATAATATTATGATATGAACTTTCTTCAATTCGGTGCAATCATTTAACCCTTGATTTTTTTTTTAGGGAAAATATATTTTATATAATTTATCAGAATGAATTTACATTATATTTTTACTCGATTCAAAATTATGTAACAATTATTTATGCAATGTATGATTAAGATAATGAATTTTTACCACCGTTTTATGTAATTATATTGTTTTGTGATTCCTTTTTTGCAGGGTTGTGGAGTTGTTTAAAACAATTCCGACTAAATATCTTTGACCTACGCATAATCCAATTGCCAATTACTTGCGCAGTCGTAATTTCACAAACCACTGGGAATAGTTGGCTAATTTTTGTAGTATTTCTATTATAACATACAGGTATTCCTCGACTAACGACGATTTGCATTTATGAATGAAAAAAATACAGCATTCTCATTAATTCACTGGATAGATCTGCTTTTATTTACCTATGTGTACATATATCATTATATATGTACTCATTGGTTTATCATGTAGATCTATTATTATACACAGACAAATAAGCTCATTTGTGAAATTTCGTTGCATTTACTTTCTTCTGGCAGCATCTTGAATTTTTCATCAAATTAAAAAACTTTTAACTCGTATCTCAATAAAATGACTGAAGCGTCTAAAGGAGAAAAAAAAATATTGCTAAAATAAATTAAAATATACAAAGTGCACATTTCATAGAAGAAAAAAAATCAACAGTAAACTGGTGGAATTAAGTACATTTATGTGTCTCCTGAAAACTTGTACTTTTCGATTATCGTCGATATTTTGTTTACCTGTATACCAAATTTCTTTGACTATAAGAATCATGTCTGAAATTGGAATGGGTCTTGTTAGTGTATTGCAATCACTATCACAGTTGTGGCGAACCCTGATAGAATGAAGTGAATCTAGTAAGACATGCTTTTCCGCTTCAGCCTAGGTGGCACAAAAGACCTCATTTCATTATTTAACAGCTGTAGGTCAATACGTGATTCAAACCAATCGGACGCTGAATGTCAAAATGTTTTAAGTCTCTGATGTTGATACCGCAGAAGTATAGATGAAAGCAAATATGTAATATTCTACGTTAAATTATTTTTTTACTGTCCTTAATGACTCTCTTACATTTGAGGAAACACGGTATCTGTTGTAATAGTAATTCAAAAAAAAATGCAATTATATACCAAGAAAAAGTCTTATGATTTGTGACGACTCGCAACTCCTACATCCCTGCTTTTTTTAAATACTGTCCACGTCTTGACGAAATTCAGGTTCGTAAATTTGTTTTATTTTACACAGCTTTGCTTAAAATAAATAAGTGATCGGTATCGAATGACGTGTGTAAGAAAAGTAATCTTATTTACTCTATAATTATCCTTTTACAGAATAATAAAATTGATTTTTATTTTCCTGAATCTTTATTACTGTGAGATATCAGTTCTCATAGTTTTCTATGAATGTTTTGTTTTAAATTAGGCAAAATGAAATATAAAACTGTTGTATTAAGGAACACTTCTAATTTTTCAGCATACTGGTATAGATTATCAGTCTAATATGTCGGCGGTCCTGAAATTTTGTCAAGATGCGGACACGGTTATTAAGTAAAGTGTAAATCTTAGATTTTTTTAATAACGTGTAAAATAAGATTATTCTCGGTGGAAGAATATGGATAAATAAATGAAGCAAATAATAAAATTACAAAATACTATAATGAATCCAATAAATGGTTAATTGTCTTCTTTTTTTAAAACGAAATAGCGTTGTAATGCGTAGGGTTTATAATTTTTAGGTACCCCATTTTGTCTGTCAATTGAGTGTTGGAAAAAAAATAATTATATAATATTTGATACACTGTAATGATTTACCTCAACCGTTTAGTGAAATACTATAGTATTACCGTATTAATAATCTTTAGTATTCACCAATTGTTTAATCATTCTAATATATGGAATACACATGATTACCATTAGGGTGATTTTAATCTCTATGAAAGATGTAATGATAAAATGCAAACATTAAAAATCAGTCACTGTTCTTTTAACGTGTGAAAAAGCATATTTGAAATATCTTATGGCATACATACTTGAATTGATAAAGTTAACATATCTCAATAAATGGTTGCAATTTGTAATTCCTAAGAATTATTACTTTGATGTTATCTCAGAGATGCATTTGCCAAAAAATGTTAACTTTAAATAATGCAGACTACAGTAGTATTGCTCAGGTGATATTCATACTGAATTTAAATCCCAGCTAGAGATGCAAAAGGAAAAACAATGACAATTGTTTTTATACAATACTCTTCCTGCAGAAGTTTGGAAAATAAATACTATCAATTGTAACACAATGTCCTTAAAGCTCAAGCGAAGCATTGGCCTTCATCATTTTATCCGGTACTTTGAACTTCTTCACCAATTACGGCAATTATCAGAAGCCTGCTGACATCTATCAACATAACCTCTTTCCATGAAATTCCCACTGGTCTCTTTGGTTGGGATCTCATCGAAGACTTTTTTTGGTGCCCATGGCTCTGGCCTACATGGCCTGCTCAGTTTTGGAATCTTGACATGAGCAATAAACACACGTAAAGTTCTTTCGTGGTACGTGTGTTAGCTAATCAATTATAATGTCTTAATGCTTCATTCAATTCATAGAGATTAAAATACACCAATTATTAGACGTTATAGAACAGTAAAATGAATTCCACTCGACGTGTACAGTCGAGTATGTGTATATAAATAGCGAACTTAATTATAGACATTGATTTAAAAGAAAAGAGAAAAAAAAATCATAAATCTTATGAAATAAATTACAAAAAGCTTTTTTAAGGCTGTAAATACTCGATAGAAAATAATTCCAATGCAAATACCGTAATGTAGAATTTGTATGAATACTAGGTGTTTTTTGCTACAGTTGGTCATGTCCAATTTGCATTACATATTCTGTACAGTATTGTTAAAATGTTGTTTGAATTATTGTTCCTTATTATTAATTGCCTGTGCGTCTATAGCTTCGTTGAAAAAATAAATCAACTCATATTGAGCACCACTAAGCATGTCTTTTATTGAACTTCCACTTTTCCCTATACAATCGTCGGCAAGAGTACAACAATTCAAGGTAGGTCCTGTCTGCCTACAACGACTGTCAAAGTGGCAGTCTTCCAGCTAGCGAATCTTCTGTGCCCTATAGGATTACTAAACATCACTCTTTATAACCTTTTAACAGCCCAAGAACATAATACAATTTCAAGAAATCCTCAGTAAAATAATGTATACAACACTTATATGAGGCATTGATCAACACATTCACTGTTAATTCAAAGGTTAGTTAGTATGTTGATGTGTTAAAATTCACTATAAACTTATCAAGATGATCAGTTAAATGCTGACCGCTAATGGGATACAATGATAGCGCATTTACTGCTCTGAATGTATAAAAAGTCAGTTGAAAGTTTTGTCATCCTCAAGTTGATCATCCATGCTGTTCTCAGTAGAGCTAAGGTATGCTGGCATGAGAAGAAGCAGAGAGTTGGATGTGGAGAGAGATTCTTAAAGTGACGGAAGAATAATCAAAAATGTAAGCAGACATTTTATATTATCGATGTTAGATGAACAAGCATACTTTCAGTTTATTTAACCAGTTTGATAACAACCAAGGATAAATATCGCTAAAAAAACAAAAAAAAAAATAGGTGACCCCCTCAGCTGTAACAATTACCGATGCATAACTCTTCTCAGTATACCTGGGAAGGTAATGGCACACATTCTCTTGGCGAGAATAAGAGGTCCCATTATGAAAATACTTAGGAAAAATCAAGCGGGCTTCCTCTCTGGAAGGTCGTGTGCTGACCAAATACATAATCTTCGATGTCTCCTCCAGCAGAGCAATGAATTTGACAGTGCTCTTGCTTGTTGTTTCGTCAACTATGAGAAGGCATTTGATAGTCCGCACAGACCCTTTGTGGAGGATACGGGATTCCGCCAAAGATTGTGGCCATAATCAAATCCTTACATGAGAATAGTGCATGTTGTGTGAGAATCGGTGACTCAAATACCGAATGGTTCGGGGTCACAACCAACATTCCCTCTAAGCCGAAGGTTTAGATGCGCGGAAATTTCAAAGGCTGCGCGGACCGATCGAATATCAATTGAGCAACTGTCTTGTAGTGCGCGGGGACTTCTCAACTGCTGCGCGCAGCTTAGAGGGAACGTTGGTCACAACCGGAGTGAGACAGGGGTGCGTTCTTGTACCGTTCCTGTTTATTATTATCTTTGACTTCATACTTCGCAGGTCAATTCCGCCTGATCGAGGTGTAGCTGTTGGTCCCGGTCTGAAGCTGTGTGACCTTGAATATGCCGATGATAATGTCATATTCGATAAATCCATTGAGCGCATCCAGGAGACTATTGATAGGTTAGGAACTAACTAAGGTCGCATTGGTCTAAAAATTAATACTAGTAAGACCAATGTGATGTGTAACCAAACCTGTCATGACTCTGATAGGACCCTTACAAGCGCGGGACAGATCATCGACAGGGTTAACAGCTTCAGATACCTCGGTGTACATATCCCCGAAGACGGTAGTACAAAAAACGAGCTCGCCATTTGTTTAGGAATGAATGGTTGCGAATCATGGCACCTGACGAAGAAAAAACGTATACTGAGCTTCGAGAACAGATGCTTGCGTTGGATAATAATCATCAGGTGGTTTGATTTTGTGAGGAATTTAGAGATAAGGGAGCGTACAAGACAGCGTCCCGTCACGTCATTGGTTATGGAGAGACGTTGGAACTGGCTGGGTCACGTGCTGCGGATGCCTCCGGAAAGCCTCAATCCTGCCTGCCTCTTCTTTCGACCGGTGGGATTCCGGCGTCCCGGACGTCCGTCGGGTACTATCCATAGGATGTACTAGGCGGAACTGAGGGATGCTGGCATGTCATGAGAGGAAGCAAAGCTATTGGCGGGAGACAGGGAAACATGGAGGTGCCGTGTGGCTGCCATATGCTCCACATAGGGAGCGAACAAGGCCAAAGAAGAAGAATAAAACAAAAGTTTTTTTTGTAATAAATAATATTTAATTATAAAGAACTTTTCATATTTACAAAAAGATTAAATGGTTCATTATATTACTCGACAAACCTAAGTGTCATAAATCACTCATAACAATTGGTGGGTTTGCTATATATCGTTTGTCGAGTGATAAGCCAGTGGTGCCCATAAGGTATTATTGAGAGATGATCTACTTATATGAAACAGATTGACAGTAATTTCATCAGAGAAATTGAATTCTATCACAATGAAGTCAGTGGGTAATTTTAAAAATAATTAAGCAATGCGTGTATCTACAGAACGGTTCGATACTGATAGTTTGAATGAAATGAAAAAGTGCTTTTGAGCTCTCATTCATTTTATTGACAAAAAATGTTATCAGCACTACTTTCTAAGTAAGATATCAATTTAGTTCAATTGAAACACTCTTTGTTTTTCTTACAGTACTTATCTGTACCTTGGAGGCACAGAACATAAAAAAGGCACTATATACCGAAAAGAAAAAAGTGAGTATGCAGAAATGTTCTATGTGACGTATAGAACATTTCTGCATACTCACTTTTTTTTGGTACTTGGTACCTTTTTAATATAAAATAAAATAACACATATTTACGTACCATCATTACCCGAAAGTTTCCGTTTCAAAGCTAGACTCCGCTGAGTATTATCGATTAAAATGAACTTGTAGAAGTCTATATTAATTATATTCGACAACTATTATTTTATCACTTTTAGGGTGTTCACTGTCAATACTTGGTGGAAAGGCATTATATTAATAAAAACACGATAATCCTTTGTATTTCATTCCACTTTATTTAATATGTCAGGAGTTAATGTAGCATTTTATCACTTTGTCAAAAATTTCCCAATTTTTAATTATGTTTGTAACTACTTTCAATCGCCATTCTGAATTTATTAATCTGGGATGACTTTTTAATTATATGTTAGATGTGTTGAACATTTTAATTTTGTGTTATTTTAGAATCACTTTAATGTAATTGGCAATTTCTTTTCAATGCCAATTGTTGTGTATAACTTTTCAATTTTGTATAAATAGCATTGTTAAATTATATTTCTTATCAGTTGACAATGCTCGCAATGAGCGAAACCGGTCCTGACATATTAAATAAAGTGGAATGAAGTACAAAGGATTATTGTGTTTTTATTAACTATTATTTTAATACAAGAACCATTTTCACTAGCAATTTATCTATTTGTCTCATTTCCAAGTATAATAATTACATAAATTCTCCAATTATCCTAGTCATAAGTTTTTCATTGACAATCACACCCTTACTGTGAAAAAGTTTCAACGTCTCATCTGTAGAATATCGTCTAGTGTCCATATAATATTTGGCGAGAAATCCCCCGGGATGTTCAGAAAGGTGCACCCAGTCGGCAGTAGGGATCGTCAAATCGATCCTCTCACCCCATTCACCGACTTTGGATATTTTTATTGTCTGTAAATCTTCCGAAACGTATAACATTCCAATAGTGTTGGATAAAAATTTACTGACGATGGTCATGATTCCAGAGAATGTTATTGCTGAAAATAATTGAAACATTTTAGACAGATTTATTATGTCTTGACTGTAAACATAAAAGGTGGAAGTCAATACTGAAGAAGAAAAGATTATCAATTTAGAATGCCTCTTTTACACATGCCGAAAGAGCAATCTCAGTCGAATACAAAACAATCTGAATTTAAATTTCATGTAAAATAAAAATAAATACTGAAATCTGAATATAACAAAACGGCTCATAGAAGTTATTTTTGAGGCCTCCAACATTTGGAGGCCCTATGCATTCAAAAAATTGAAATCAGATAATTTGTCATTGCCCAAAACTGTTCTACAAGTAGGGCTGGCAGGACTCCTGGTACTCTGGGTTTGTCCCGCTGTCCCAAAAGCGTTTTCGGGAAAGCCGAAAATCCCAGTTACTTAAGTGCAAATACTGTAAGAAAAAAAGGTAAAAGTAGAGTGTAGCTCGTCATGGATTATTACGGCGAAAAACTTCACAAACTAAGCTAAAAACAACGCCACGATTTAAAATTATTTTTTGAAAGCTTGATAATCGCGTTAAAACCACACATTATTACGAAGAACACTGATAAATTATGCGAAATACGAAATATTTTTCAGTACATCGCCTCTGATTTCCATTATGGCGGCGCCGCGCGGCGTTGTTTTTGGCTTAGTTTGTGAAGTTTTTCACTGTAATAATCCATGACGAGCTATACTCTACAATTACCGAAAAAAATGTATAAAAACATATACAATAGCGTACCCATCAAGTCACTGCTGATGCTGATGCTGATGTCAAGAAATCTGGCAGCCCTAACTACAAGTGAACAATTTCAAAATCAAATTGTTGATCTTTCTGAATTGAAACGCTGGTCTATGTTTACGGTTGGTTCAGCTCTAGCAAATCTTTCAGTAAATTTATAAATGTAATATTTTTACTTACTGGTTACAGCTACTGCACAACTTATTTCCAACGAAATGAAATCCATATATCCTAATGCAGCCGCAATTGGGATAGATACTCCAGTTGCTAAGTATTGAATTTTTCTCAATCCATTCATGCTTGAGATTAATCTTATTTCATTTAGCTTATATACTAGCTCAAATTTATTGTCTTTCACTAGATTATTTTCATTCATGCATCCACGGCATTGCACCTTTTCGATCGCTGGTAGGTTTCTAAAAAGTACAGCTCGATCGACATTTTTTACTATTGCGTTTGTCGTACAAAGGCTTCTCAGAGACATAAGTCTATTAAAAATCATTCTGTCATAAGTTCCAAAAAAAAAACAACAATATATTTCAATAAATACAAAATAGTACTCAATAAAGTTTGAGTATGTAGGTATATTGTTTTTAACCTAAAATTATTTTACAGTCAAATGACATTTATGACCAGAGACAATACTTTATGACATTCATAAAATAAGTTTCTTCTTCATTTACAACGTATCAAAATAAATGGCTTACTAACTTATTGAAAATGATTTTTTTACATATCAGTATAAAAATGCTTCTCGATCATGTTAATGTCACGTCATACGTACATAAAATATATTTTTTAAAATATTAGTAACCATAGAGTCATGACAAATCCAATTTATAGTATTGTCTCTGTATATAGTTTATTGTTTATTACACGTGTGTTGGCTGTCAAAACCCATAGAATTCGAACCACTCTGTTTTTGATATATTGATACATTTTTTAAAATATTCAATGAATGATTAAATATATCAAGTAAAATGACAAAACTCTACAACCTTAAAGAAGCGTAAGATATTTTTATATTGTTTTTAATACGCCTTCTTGGTAGTACAGGTTGAATTCTGTCAGACTTACTATATTGTAAATGTTTCTTCATTTTTAATAAATGTCATTTGCTCATATCCTTTTTTATCAGCATTAAATTAAAGCAATCTTATAACTCGATAACCATATTGTAAATTTGCGAAGTACTTTGATTATATAGATTTTTAAAGTTAGGTTATATTAGGCCAAATTATCATACATGAGAATCAGGGAAACCGATAATTTACGCGAAATACGAATCTAATATCAGTATGAAAAAGCTAACATAGCATGTTAAAAGGAACTTTTTAGAACATACTAGAGCATAGTTTCTCAACCTTTTTAAGCCCGTGGCCCCCTTTCGAGTCTCAATTTTTTCCGTGGCCCCCCTATCCATAGTAATAAAATTCTCGGGGCTCGTGAAAAATGAAAAAATATACATTTATTTTTTAAAAAAACCCAATAAAATTTTGTTTACAAATTATTTGTCAAAAAATAAATTATGTATAATTTAAGATTTCGACTGAAGTTGCTAGGTGGAATTTCAATAAATTTGAATCGTTCAAATTATGAACATTCACACAGATTTTGTCACTAACGACCCGGGTTCCGCCTTTCGGCATCTTCATGCGTTCAAGTGCACGGATGATTTTGAACTGACGCTTAGTAAATGAATGTTTCGTTTTTATATAAGAAATGCCTAGATACTATATGTCCTATTTTCTTTACTGTCGAAGCTTTTTAAATTTTTCAAATGGTTTTTCTGCCATTTCCAAGAGTTTTGTATAAAATGGATATTATAGCATTAGTGAAGCAAAACATATTAAGCACATGAGTTTCATATTATCACGGGGTGGTGAAAAAAATCCGTGGACAAGATAGTCGATACAATATTTTCGACATTTACTTTTAGATGCAGTTATTATGGTATCCCTTAATATCATTGGAAAATAATAGAAAAAGTATGTTTAATACATACATTATTTCTGCTGCAGTGTATAATTGTCCTACTGTATTCTATTTGATTTTAATATAAATTTTAGTTCATTATATTTTGGGTGGCCGTGGCCCCCCTAAAGTCTGCTGTGGCTCCCCAAAACTGAAATTTTCTTCTGTGGCCCCCTTGGGACATGCTGTGGCCCCCCAGGGGGCCACATGGCTCCCGGTTAAGAAACGCTGTACTAGAGAGCATTTTCGTACAGATATTTTGTAATTCGCATCTTCTCAGTGAATTGCATAGTTTTTTGAGGCTTTTAGTCAATATTCATGGATAAAAAGAGTGACATGTTATTAAACATATTTACCATAGAGAAATATAACTAACAGTATTGATATCTTTAAAGTGTATTTTAATGGCATATTATACTCTATATTAAATTTATTGTGATAATTCAGGACTCCAGAATATTAATAAATGACCTATCTCGATTAAGTAATAAAGTAGAAAATCCAGGGATGATCTAAATAAGGCTACCAGACAGCCAAATAAAACAAAAGCATAATAATTTATTTAACTTATATACTAGCTCAAATTTATTGTCTTTCATGTTTATTTGTCATAGATAATACTATGCAAATAATATCTTTATATTAACACATTGGTTACGGATGACTCGTATACGAGTCTTTTCGCCGGTCTGACTTACGCGTTGAAATATATACATCCAATGCGACAAATGTTTTAGATTCTCTATGCAGATGGCGTAACAAATGATTGATGCATCATTTAAAAAATAAAATATTAAAATATATGCACAAATATTTTTTTTATTCGGTGATTTCGGCGATGAAAAATCAGCAGACAGTTAAAATAAAACTTTAAAAAATAGGCCACCAAAATATAAGCAATTGTAGGCTAAAAATAGGCTTTTATGTTTTCTAATTTTGTTTTGAAATAAAATAAACAGGAGTAAATGTTTATTTGACTTGTTATTTATTACGTTTTCGATGAAATATATAATTCTATGTCAAATACCCGATTTTCTATATTAAAAAATACAAAAGATGAGTATCGCTAATAAAAGCAGGCTAAAATATATAAAGTATTATACAACAAAGTGTTGCACAACTGGTGTCCAAATTATTTTTTTGAATGTCAAATAGTTTTAAAGTTATACTATTTTTTCAAAAGTACCTAATTTTTTGCAAAATTTCGCAAAAATGCCCCGATGCGAATGAGTTAATAGCGGATAATGTCCGTCCGTACGTAGGTATGGATGTAGGTATGTCCCGCGGCCGCCATTTTGGATTTCTTCTTCTTTTTTTCCGAAAGATGTTTTATTTTGATTATTATTCACTGATGACGTCTAGAAAGATGGTCCCCGCCCCGCTGTCGCCATTTTTTTTTAATTCATACTAAAGACATATTTTTTTCATTACACCGACATCTATGTGTAAAGATTTGAAGAAGACGTTGGGGCCGACGGGCTTACAGCTCGTAATGTTTATTTGTCACAGATAATACAATGCAAATCTCTTGTCTCATTTCAGATTTGACGTAGAAGCTGAGTATGGAGCATTTTTTACAGGAGGTCGCGTTGAATGGACAACAGATGGTTGCAAAATGTTATGCCAGTGCTCCAATGCCATCAAAGTCATCGATCTTGCGACAGGGCTGGTCTCATCCACCTTGAGTCCTACTGAGGAAGAAGTAGAAGAAGATACAATCTATTGTTTCGCTGTATCAAGAGATGACCTGCATGTTGTTACAGCTCACAAAAGTGGTCTAATCCGCCTCTGGTCATTGAGCGAAAATAAAGTTTTAAAAATGTGGCGATCCGTACATAAAGGTCCAATAGCACGATTATCATTTGACGCAAGCAGTAATACAGTGGCCACAGGAGGCTCCGATGGAACCGTTCGGCTCTGGGATGTCTCGCATCAAACGTGCACGTGCTGCTTAAGAGGATCTCAGGGTGTGTTCAGCGTTCTCGCTTTCCACCCTGATTCTTCTAAGAAACTAGTTTTTGGTTCGGCCGACGATACAAAAATAAGAGCGTGGGAAACCGACAAAGGTCAACAAAAATATTTGTACTCCGGTCACTTCAGTAAAATTACTTCATTGAATTTTACGTATGACGGACTGCGCATGGTCAGCTCCGGAAGAGACAGAGTCCTTATTCTATGGGATATTGAAAACGGTAAAGCGATAAGAACTTTACCGGTTTACGAGTGCTTGGAAGGAGCCGTGATGCTTCCGATTAAATTTCATTTACCGGATATGAAGATCACAAAAAATAGTGGCGGAGTTTATGTGGCTTGCGCTGGAGAAAAAGGCACAATTAAAGTTTGGGACGTGAGCGCAAGCAAATTGATTTATACTCAAAATAACAGTGTGATATCACCCGCTGCAGAAGAAGGCGGATTAGCCGTCACTCAACTACTTTTTAACGAGGTCCGCTGTTGCTTGTCAATTGTCAGTGCTGATCACAATATCATTATCTACGACTTGGCTACTTTCGACTGCTCTAAGCAAATGGTCGGCTTCACAGATGAAATTTTAGATTTAGTTTACCTTGGAGAGGAGGATACCCACGTCGCTGTCGCCACAAACAGTATGGATATCAAAGTATACGAGCTTTCAACTATGAACTGTCATTTAGTAAAAGGTCATACGGATATAGTCCTTGCATTGGCCAACAGTCCTGTGAATAAAAATTTACTGTTATCTTCTGGAAAGGACAATACTATTAGGCTCTGGGCGATGAACCCTGATAATCATCAAATGCAGTGTATCGGTGTCGGAAGCAGACATACAGCTTCAGTCGGATCCGTTTGCATGCCTCAATTGTCTGTATCGTTTTGTTTTTCCGTCAGTCAAGACACATGCTTAAAAAGATGGCAGTTACCAGGTGAAGTTGATTTTTCCAACAAACAAATTCTGACAACAACCCACACGGAGATCGGTCACCCTAAAGATATTAACTGTGTTACTGTTTCTCCTAATGATCGATTTGTTGCGACTGGTTCTCAAGATAAGAGTGTCAAACTTTGGTCTGCTGATGATTTAAGTCTCTTGGGCACTCTGAAAGGTCACAAGAGAGGCATCTGGTGTGCGAGATTTTCCCCTGTTGATCAAGTATTACTGACCACATCTGCAGACTGCACAATCAAAATATGGTCTCTGTCAGAATTGAACTGTCTGAAAACAATCGAAGGGCACGACAGCTCCGTATTGAGGGCAGACTTTTTATCACGGGGTCTTCAAATTGTCTCGGCCGGCGCTGACGGCTTGCTAAAAATATGGAATATTAAAACATCCGAATGCGTGTTGTCACTTGATAAACACGACGGAAGATTGTGGGCTTTAGCTATATCAGAAAAAGAAAATAATATTATCACAGGAGGTGCCGATTCTCTTTTAGTAAAATGGAAAGATGTAACTGTTGAAAAAAAAGAGAACGAAGCAAAGGAACGCGAAGAATTAGCTTTACAAGAACAGCAATTGAGTAATTTGCTTCATGAAAAGAAATTATTGAAAGCTTTGAAACTTGCGTTGAGGTTAGAAAAACCATATCACGTTTTAAAAATCGTTAATGAAATAATTAAAAACGAAGATAAAGATGCGCTGTCCATCACAATCAAACAGCTGTCTCCAAAACAACACGAATCACTATTGAATTGTTGCGTGACCTGGAATACCAATACCAAGAATTGTCAAGCGGCGCAAGTTGTTCTCAATGCTTTGTTGGTGAGCGGTATAAGTTTAAGTACCGGTGGAGCGGCATCTATCAGGGCATTGCTGCCTTATACGAATAGACACATGCAAAGACTTACGTCTACATTTCAAGACCTCCATTTCCTTACTTTTACTATGAATTGTATGCAACCGCATGCTGTCAAAAATGTGTAAATAAATTTGAATAAATCATAATCAAAAGAAATTGTTTTACTTTGAAATTTACATGTATTATCCACATACTTCAGTACTACGATATCTACCGTGTTAACTCTAACCCGCTAGTAGGCAAAAATGATTTCTTTACTTAGATGAAGGGTCACAATACATGAGTAACATTTAGCTGCCGCAGCAGTCAGCCGCATCTAGGCAATTCCTGTTATTTCATATGAAACTTATAATGGGCGCACACACAGCAGCAATCTGCAGTCCCAAAGTTGGCTGGTCGTTCATTGCCGACAGCGGCAACAAAACGCTGCCTATGAATTTTGACCCTAAGCGGTACTGTTTTCAAGGCTTTCAATTTTCTTTTTTCTGCCCTGCATTCAATTCCCCACACGATTGTATTTATGAAGAACACTGTTTTTTTTTTACTTGAGTTTACTTATTTTATTTCAGAATTAAACATTAGGAAATATGTCTACCAATTAGCTACATTTGATGAATTCCAACACATTGCCAAATATGCGATCTAAACCAGGGTTTCTCAACGGTGGGCCAGGGGGCTACAGCGATTTATTTTTGTTTTGGGGAGCCACAACAAAGTTTAGGGGGGCCACGGGTATTGGTAAAACGATACAGGGAAGAGCATAATGGCGGACGTCGCGCAGCTATTTTTTGTAAATCCGTAAATAAAATAAAGTACTGGCATTCTAGATTCGAAAATCTCGGAAGAGCTGTAAAAAAAGGTGGGGTTTTGAAATAATAATTTTCATGGGAAGACAAAACAATGGTATGGGGGCCACAGAAAAATAAAGACACTCAAAAGGGGCCACGCTCCCAAAGAGGTTGAGAAACACTGATCTAAACAATAAAAAAGCTGATACAAAATTAAATTTGATAATTTTGTTATCCCACTTGTGTTACAAAATTTGACACATGTTTCGACTCTGAGAAGTAACATCAGACGTAAAATCACAAGGTTTGCGAATAAACTAAAAATTTATTTTAATCCTTTTACTGATTGATTTACGAAAGTGCATAAAGCGGTGCAGGATATAATTGCCTGTAATAAACTTATTGATTAAGAAAAAAAAGAGCTATCGTACAAATATCACTGGATAAATATTTCAATAAATTAAATAAAGAAGACACTAATGCATCATTTGCATAGTTACTTTCACTGTTGGCTTAATTATGTTTTTATTTTATTTTATATACGTAATGAAAAAGAATTATGTAGGAAAGTGTGTACTCTGAAAACCTAATCCATAAACTATACTTCAAGGGCCATATTATATACTTTTTCTTATTTACTTTAACATGATATGAATCTGTGAATACAATTTTCACATAAAATATACATCAAAAATTAAATATTTCTCAAATCATGCTGAATGCTTTGGAGTCCATTAACTGTGTAAGCAGAGGACCCACTGTAACTGTTCACTGGACTTTTTTACAATGCTGCAGTATTTGTATAATTTTGATAAATTAAATTCTGCAATATAAAAAACCTTGTGTTACTAGACAGCGCCTTTGGTTGGCTGGCACCCTGAGTTAGATATTTTGTGGCTAGCTAAATTTGATATATATTTATGTTTGAATAACTACTGAAGACTCAGTTTATAATGTTACAAAAAACACAATAATATTATGGGTGCGGATTGTCAATATTGAAACACAAAGAACTCTTCTGCAAATATGAATATGAAAATAAAGAGACGTACATACTTATTATAATTTATGTTTGTTAAGTACAGTGTTAAGAAATATGTCATGTGGTGGTTAAAAAAATCTTCAACTTGGATCAGTGGTTCTCAAAGTAAACCAAGGATGCGGTTCCTACGAACCCCCAGGGATCTTGGGAAGGGGTCAGTGGCAAATTAAAATAAATTAACGGGTGTGTGGACAAAGTCGGGGGTCTGCAAAAGGTTGAATATAAAGTGGGAGTAAATCGTTGATTTAGTGCAGTTATGAACCTCGTCACAAGTGAAAGAAAAGAAACCAACTGGTGTTTTTGTATTTTATTACAAAAGTTATAATTTCAATAAATACTGCATTAAATATGACACAAAAAAAATATATATTTCATATGAAAGCCACCATTTATCATTCAAGACATCAAACCTAAATTTGTAATTTTTCTATTATGCATCTATGTAGTTATTTTACTTGGGGCTCATGGTCAGTTTGTGCAATAGGAAGGGTTCCACGGCATAGTAATTTTGGGAACCACTGGCTTGGATGAATCATTTTGTCTTCAAAGTCTTTGCAAAAAGCTGCATAATTATAATAATTATAAATTATGCACGCATTTTCAAGGTTGCCAGTAAAAAAACAAATGTATGCAAAATAATTTGAAAATTAAACAAACTTTCCCACATCCGGTCTCATTTAAAATTTATATTACCTACAGCTCATTAATATTTCTTCAGTTATATTTTAAAATAACTTTTTTTATTTTTAATATATTGCTGCGGTATATAAAAAAAGCAGTGGTGGTATTAGTGGTTCGCGAAAAAGTTTTGGCGGTCTGTAGAGTTATTGCAGTAATTTTATTTGACCCAAGAATCCATAACCATATTTTAAATATGCAACAGCAAGTATCACACTATTTTATTTGTAATAGTCAAACAACTTAATAGTCGCTATAGCACATAAGTTTATAGTTTTTTAAATATCTTAGTGGTCTGCAGGATTCAAGATTGTGATTTTATGGTCCGTGAAGTCTGAAAGCCTGGCGACTACTATAATTGAACAAATTAATACACAATGTCTTAAGAGGAATATAAAAAAAATGTAGTTTTTGTGATAGTGACGTTTTTAATGGTATCTATGAATGATATAATATAATTGATAAAATTCAGCTTGTCAGTGGAGTAGGAAGGGGTCCTGCCGCCCCCAATATGTCATCTAATTTTGTTTTTAAATCACTTCAACTATTTATAAACTATGAATATGGAGTTTTTACCAAAGGCTTGATTTTTTTAATGTATAAATATAATTTTTCGCAAAATATTGTATTTATGTTGGAAAATGTCGCCCCCAAAAATGTGTCACCCCTGCCGCACCCCCCTTTCTACGTTACTGCGGCTTAACACAATATCAACAACATCTTAGTTTATTTAGGTTGTGCTTGAATACATTATATTTTTTTTACCATTCAGTGTACTTTCCAATAATAAGCCAACAACTAGCATTTTACAACTATTAACAACATTTTAAGCTAGCAATAAAAGCACTTTATAATTATTAAGAGACTGGTTCGCAGAAATTTTCTACCGGCATACAAAATAGTGTAATGTGACTGTTTTAGTATGTAGTAAGTACCTACTTAGTGTTTGTTTTGTTGAAAATTCTATTTTAAAACTAAATAACAAAATATATACTATGAAATCAATAGTTTTTATTTTAGCGTTAATGGCAATATTGCTTCTATTTTTATATAAAAAGATTGGGAAACACTGATTTAAACTAAATGTATTCGTTCCTTTTACAATATTTTATTGATTAGGTATTTTTAAAGTATTATCATTAACCAGAGCAATCAACGATTTTTTTCATGTTTTATAGCTCGCATTGTGCTGTTTTTTTTTAAACAAAGGCAGTATAAAACGCTTGCTAATGATATCCTAAAAAGTTGACTTGTTTTATTCCAACAATTCATTGCTACTCAACAAAAGCACGGAAAAAATAATGAACAGAATCGATTTGACAGTACATTGTTACTTACTCTTCTTCTTTTACTTCCCTCTTCACAAAGAAGTTACTGCCAGCAGACAAAAATAGTGAAGAAACCGTTATCACTTATCAGCTTTTGAAAGAAAATTAATTTAAAAGATTGTTGCTACAGGTAGCAGAGAATTGCAATTCTTTAGATGTGTCAACGAAAAGCCTTTTAGTAAGTTCCAGCAACACAGTGTAAAGTTATGTAGGATATAGTTTATCAATCTTTTTGACCCCGTGACTGCTTTTGAGTTTCACATTTTTCCATGCCCCCCATACCCGTTTTTTGTAATTTTTTCGAAAAACATTTTCTTATTGGCCAATTCCAAATAGCCAGGGATTTCACAAAATGACAAACGCGAGACCTTTTTTTTTAGCTCTTACCGGAATTTCAAAATATGTTACCGCTGCCTGATTTTCAAAACATTAGAGTTTATACATATTCACCCGTGGCCCCCCAAAACTGTGCTGTGACTCCCCTAAATTTTTTTTTTCTCTGTGGTCCCCATGGAACGTGCCCCCCCGGTTGAGAAATATTGATGTAGTAGAGTATCATAAGAGTAATAGTACCAGTAGCGTAGCAAGGGGGGTGTGCCAAGGGCGGACCACCCCGCGCGGCACGTTTTCAAGGGTGGCATTTTCAAAAATAAACACAATATTTTTGAGAAATTTTATTTATAGATAAAAAAAATACGCTACCTGTAGTAAAACATCTTAGTTCGTATGTAAAAATTAATAGAAGTGATTTAAAAACAAAGTTAGAGAAAATATTGGGGCGGCAAATTTAAGGACCGCCCTGGGCGGCAGGACCCCTTCCTACACCACTGAATAGTACAGAGTTCATCGTTTGCTGAATGCGACGAAGAAGAGAACAATCCTGCATTCCAAATATTGAACGAGACAATTAAATTAATACCTTCCTGTGTGGAAAGTGGAACAAGATCATGGAGACAAAGAGGATATATTTGTGAAAGGGGAAAATTTTTCCTACACATTCTGAAGCTATTTACTGTTTAGATTTCGCCATGAACTGGTTCGAGAGGCAAAAAGAATGTAGCTCGAGACAACTTGTTTGTCTTTAAAAGTATTCACGATTTGACAGTTTCAAAAAGAAAAAAAGATCAATAATTTATTTTCTTAATATAAAAAAATGCATACTCAATCTGCTTGTGATTGCCTTTTGTCAGTTATACGAATTTTTAATAGCTGGAAAACCCAGGGCCGGCGCCACTATACAGGCAAAATAGGCAATCGCCTAGGGCGCAAATCATTAGGGGGCGCAAAAATAGAGTATAATTTATAATCTTATATCTAATAACAGTTTTATAATCTAATAACAAATAATAATTCTTGTTCGTTACAATTATAATACGTATTATAAATACTTCCAAAAAGAGAGGTTGAGCGACTGTGTAACAAACAGTTCTCGTAAAAACTGTTAAGGTACCTCCATTAGGAGGCCATATGATCCATATTGAGAGCGGACATGCACATAAAAATATATTCCACAGTTTGTTAAAAAGGGGGCGCGCCAATAACCGTTGCTTAGGGCACCAAATAACCTCGCACCGGTACTGGGAATACCTTAATCGCAAATGAGTCCGGATAATCGAGGTTCGACTGTTATTGTTTCAATCCTGGAATTGTCGCAACAATTTTGTTTGTTTACTAGGATAAGGAATTGCAAAAATATTGTGTCTAAATGAATAACTCGAGTGCTACCAAGTAAGCATTCAAATAATTATTAACATAAAAGTGTCAAAGTATTATATTTTTACGAATATATAATTCATGTTGACATAAGCGAATAGGTACCTACATACATTTAAATTATAATGGAAGTATAACAACGAAACAAAACATTTCTCCACACAAAGTGAGCTATCTAGGAAAGTATATGTATTTATATTAACTGCATTTTATTTTAGTAATACAGTAAAACCTCCATTTACACTAAAGTCCGGACAGTGTAATTCGGGGTAGTGTAATTGGAGGAGTGAATCTAATACAAAATTAGGGATTTGGCTTTTTTCCGCAAAAAATACAAAACTAAAATTTCTCTTAGTTTTGGAAAAAAAAATATTGACGAAATATTTAGTTACTAAGTGATAAAATACAAACAGCGCCAAAATCCAACACATAGGCAGTCGTTTTATACGTGTATAATAGCCTGGCACGTATTGAATACACAGACGCTAGCCAAAATGTGACTGTATGTGCTGCACAGACGACCGCCGATTTGCTGTGAATATTTCAAACCAGCGCGTAATTCGGGGAAGTGTAATTGGGGGTTTCACTGTATATTTTTTTCATGTAATAAAAATATAATTTTCGTTATTGTCTACGACGATTACTATCTGGCGACGTCGGTTCAACGATGAGCTAAATACATTCTAAACTAAAACTCAATTCCTTCACTAGGAATAGATATATCACGCATCGATGAGAAGAATCCTTCTCAACATTTAACATTTTTTATTCTGACTTTGCTGAATGGATGCAAGACCTACGAGTACTTAAGGTCAGCAAATTGGCGCAGCGAGGTAGATGACCAAGCAGAGTGAAGACGATTGATTAATGCTCATTCCAAACTGTAGCGCCAGAGAAGATCTAGAACAGTGATTTCCAACCTTACACCATTGTTCCAGAATATAATTCTTCCCCTACCCAAGATAGTCTAACAAAATAGTATATTCGAAATAATATAGAGCTAGGACAGGACTAGTGGTTAGCTAATCGCTCTCGATACACCCCTTTTATAGGATAGGATGGGTGGGAGGGGGAAACTTACACCATACAAGCAGTGGCGGATTACCCCATAGGAATTGTATCGTTTCACTCTCTGGAAGCTCGAAGATCTTTTTCAAGCTTAAAGCATTTTTCTCTTCTTCTTCGGGGCCGAGTTAATAATCCTGAAATTCTCATGACTATTAACTTACATGCTCCCAATTTATTCTTACGTGGGCGAAACTATGACCAAAAACCAATGTTTTTTTTAAATTTGTTCCTCGCGTAGGACGTATGAGTCGCCAGTCCTAAGGGCCGTTCGACTAATCAACTCATTGCCTAGGCCTAGAGAACTGGACATTTTTAGTGACAGTATTTGTAAACTGTTTGTTAAATTTTACTATTTTATTTCCTGGTTTTGTATGTTGATTTTGATGTATTACGTAGTTTTATTTTATATCATTATATTTGTCAAGTACATGGCGAATTGGCGTCAGCTGCTATGTCATTTACTGTACTTGAAAATTTTAAACAATAATCAATAAGCGCGCGCTTGGGGCCTCTAAATCTTGGGGGGCTCAAAGATAGCATATATTATATAAACCCTTTCATTTTAATTTTAGTTTTCAATATTTATTATTATTCTACGAAGAGGTTTGCTGCACTTTTATGTTATTCGAAAAGCAGGGCCTCCAAAATGTATTGCGCCTGGGGACTCCAAAGTGCTTCATTCGCCACTGCATACAAGAGATAAAATATTTAGTCTAAATAATTTAATTCTCAGATAGTGTGAGAACTCCTTTGTTGCGGATTACAGTTTATGTTTCGGTCATAAGCGCGCTTTGGTTATTTTTATTTATCAGCTTTGCAGTGATTTTTGAACAACTACAGTCCGACCTGTCAGTGGAGCGTCGATAAGCGAATGAAACGTAATTAACTATTGAGAAATGAATTGCCTCCGACGAGCTTGTATCGAACCTTGCGGCTTCGCAATGACATTATTGTTAATACGTCAACAGTCCGGGACAGACGTATGTCGTTAATAAATACATTTAAGCTAACACGGTACATATTGATTTTTAAAATATATATTATAATCGTGGATAATCCTGAAACAAAATCAATGAAACATTTAAGTCTACCAAATGAATATTCGTCATGTGCTTAATAACGAATGAAGTGCAAGTGAACTCTTAGGAATAACATTTTTTTTAATGTGGATACATATTTTACTTTGACAATAGGTGAATATAAAACAAATTATTATTAAATTTATCAAATAATCTGCTAAAATTAAAAGTCATACTCAATATACAAAGCTCGTAATTCCAACCATGGCTGATAAGTAGTAAAGCTCTATTTTACATGATAGTTTTTTTTATATAAATATACATGAATACACTGTGTTATGGATTGATTAAATTTACTTGACATTTCGAAATGAATCTTCCCAAAAACAAATTGTATGGACGCAAACAGTGAAAGCCTTAAACCGTGCCAGTTGTATTGATTTAAATTTATATATATAAATATATCAATATTCTCAAACGATTTGTATTTATTGAATTATATTATACATAAAAACAAAAACAATGATTTACATTTTTTTTTATATTAATTTAACAAATTTCATTATAAAGTAATAAAGTTTTTACAGTCGTTTATTGTTTGTCGGGTTACGATAACGTTTTTTTTCCACGGTATGGCACAAGGCACTCTTTTACGTGATACAAAATTTATGTTTATTTGTAAAAAAAATGTTAAATCTGTATTATTCAGATTTTTTCCGTAAAACTTTTCGTTCTAATCTTATTTGGGGTAGTATTTTCATATCCCTGAAATATCCTCTCGAGTCCTCATATTTGAAGTACTGCTGTAAGCGCCCACACGTAACACAAATTACAACTTATTTTAATAATTGACTAGAGTCGAAAATTTGCTATTTTGAGATATGTACGAGAAAATTCTTATAATAAATTATCTACCAATTCTAAAATGTAACAAACTTAAATCTGTGGTTGTTTTAAAATGGAATTGGTTATTATTCGTTCTATCTTAACTGTCACATCGATGAAAACCCCGTGAAAACTTTTATAATACTAGAAAAAAAAATGATAATTCTAAAATTTCATTAAAATTTAAACATCTTAAAACTAGATGCAACTACAGTAGTGAGTAGTATATTCAACTTGCACAATTTTAGACTATGTTTTTTGAGTTTTTACACTTTAGAACCGAGGTATCGAATTGTTTAAACAATAATACATTT
This sequence comes from Himalopsyche tibetana, assembly GCA_030503985.1. Classification (NCBI taxonomy): domain Eukaryota; kingdom Metazoa; phylum Arthropoda; class Insecta; order Trichoptera; family Rhyacophilidae; genus Himalopsyche; species Himalopsyche tibetana. Next base: position 17,104,559 of record JAPJYX010000022.1, read on the forward strand.
TAAACTTAAGAACGCTGAAACGTTCAAATTATATTTAAAATGATATCAGTTAGTAAATTAAAATATAAATCAAACTTCCTGTCAAAGATTCTATTTTTTAAAAAGTTATAGTTTTATTAATAAAAACACAATATTCATTTGTACTTTATTTCCACTTTAGCTAAAAACGTAAGGCCGGTTTCGTTCATGTCGAGCATTGTCAACTCAGTTTCAATGTTCACAGTCTCAGTTTCAATGTTTCTCAAATTCAGTTGACAATGCTCGCCATGAGCGAAACCGATCCTGACCATTTTTTCCTCTAAGCTGTGCGCGTGTGCGCACGCACACACATTACAACAGAGCGCAAAAAAGTTACATCAGTTATACCACCACCTGAATAAATTAATTGACATTAAATAGTGCTGTTAATTATTTTCATTATTAGAAATCAACCTTTTCGTTTATTGGGTCTAAATACCGTTAGGTGGTGCACAAATCTTTTTATTTCTTGTCAAAGTTGCACAGCCAATGTCTTTTGCGCACATAACCTTCCAAAAATTAGAGGGAACATTGGTCCTGACCTTTTTAAATAAAATGGAAATAAACTACAAAGGAATGTTGTGTTTTTATTATTAAAATGCCTTTCCACCAAGTATTGACAGTGAACACCCTAAAAGTTATCGTTTAAATAGATCAATACAATAGTATCAAATATCAATTGATGTTAGTGGTGTAACGAGTGGGCGCTAACATCATAAATTTAAATAAGAGGGCTAAAAAGTACAAGTGGACTTAAAAACGAAATTTTCTTCTTCTAATCATTACATAGTTAAATGTATACAATTTTTAACGTAGTGTTAAAAATAAAGGCGTCAACAACCTACTAGGTAAAGTGAAACCCCGATTCCACGTTTTCCATGGGACCGGAAAAAATCAACAAATAATGCGGGAAACCGATAATGCGGGAAATCTTCAAATAATACCAAAAAGTGTTTAATTTTCAACCAAATCATATATTAATTCACTTTTTTATTAAAGAATATATAAATTTATTCTTTAATTGCTTAATTAATAAATAGTAAGTTGCCTATTCGCAGTTGGGTACTTACATTTTGACAAACACCCACCCTTCAAACACCCGTACTTTTATAAGTTGTTTTGCTATATAACTTTTTTTCAACGCCTTGAATTGTTTTCAGTTTCTCAGCAAGAGTTCTAGTTTTCTTTATTTAGGCGTTTTAGTTTTGACTTTTGAGTTGGAAAAATTCGCACAACCAGATGCAATGTAAGACGATTTATGAGTTAAAAAGAAATTATCAACAAAAATAGTCAATCGGGATCGTAATTAGGACAGGATGATAATATTTAGATGATAGATCGAAGAAATCGGTAAATCGGGGAATGATTAACGTGGAATTATTAAACATTGTTATTACGAAGTCGAGTAAAAAATAAACGATCCATGCAAAAAAACGAAGATAGCGAGAACGGAAGATCGTGGTTCCACTGAAAAAAACGTAAAACGAAATACAAGGCAAGACTATTTACAATAAATATTCAACGAAAACGGTCAATCGGGATAATATTTGTGACGGGACCAAAATATTTAAACGATAGATCGAGGAAAACGGTAAATCGGGGAACGATTAATGCGGGATTATTAAACATTGTTCTTATGGGTGTTTGGCCGGGACTATGAAAAATAAACGATTAATGCGGGAAAACGAACAATGCGAGAACGGTAGATCGGGGTTCCACTGTATATATGTATTAACAAGTGACTTTTTTTAAAAAAATAAATGCATTAACTTGGAGTTATCACTATTATGCAAACTTTTATTTGGATATTGTTTCAAAACAATTGGCAAGCAATATTAGGTTTCTAAAAATGTATTATTTTAGACAAAATTACTTACTTACTTTTTGACATCATTTTTTACTATTATGGACAATTTTCATTGTATCGTAGTTCCGAAGGAAACAATGAAAAAGGTTGTTTGTTAGCGAAAAAGTTGAGACTATTTATGTCATATTTCATTTGTTAGATCAAGCATTAGAAGAACTAATTAAGTATTTCGACTGAGGGTGATTGATGGAATTTCAATATCAAATTTGAATTGTTTGAATTTTGTACTTTTCCATGAGTTTTGTCGCTAACGACCCGGGTTTCGCCTTTCGGCATCTTCAGGCATTCCAAGTGCACGGATGTACTTGAACTGACGCGTAGTAAACAGTTTTTATCGTTTATAAACAAAAATATAAGTAGATCACTACCAAATTCTCCATTGTTGTACCCCTTTTAAATAATTGTCATTTTATTAATAATTCAAGCACTTGCTATCATTAAATATTAATTGAAAGGCTTAAAAACAAATCAACTCATTAATAATAGGTCGGATAAAACCCTAGATTTATTTTAAACATTCCTATGTTATTATCTGGTCATTAATATTTTCAAAAAATCCCCATAATTATAACAAACCCACTTAATCCATTGAAAATTGTATATGTACATTCAATTTTCGCTAATTTACATTTTAATAGCCTTTTAACTTAGTGATCTACTTATATTTTTGAATATAAACGATACAAACTGTTTACTACGCGTCAGTTCAAGTACATCCGTGCACTTGGAATGCCTGAAGATGCCGAAAGGCGAAATCCGGGTCGTTAGCGACAAAACTCATGGAAAACTACAAAATTCAAACAATTCAAATTAGAAGAACTGTCTACCTAATATATTATAATGCTGCTTGTTTTTAAGGAACTATAAAATTGAAAAAAGTATCTGTCCGTCACACAAAAAGTCTACAACCGTAGTGCCACAAATTTTTAAAATATATTGCGCTTTACGAATTCAGACCCATAATAGCTCACTACGTTGTTTCCTTTTAGAGCTTTTAAGCTGAGGAAGATAAAACTAATAACTTAATTCCGGGTAACTACTAATAACAAGTAACGGTGGGTAAAAAGGTTTTGGGTTCGATAAAATGATATCTATAATTGAAAAAAATTCATCTGTTAATTAAAACATTTCTTGTTATACTGTTCCACTAAACGTTTAGTCCATATGATGGATGCTTGAGACGTGTTGAAATAATGATCACCAAAATGTCGTTTTTATTTTTTTAAATATATTTAATATATATAATAATAAATACCGCAATTGCATCATTTTTTGTAAAAATTAAAGAAAGCTCCACTTAACGGTTTCTATTTCATCAAATTAATAACTATTACTGTCTTCTTAAGAAGAATTAATATAAAATATTTGAATAAAAATAATAAAATATTTTTAGTACTTTTTCCACATAAAATTTATTAGATCAGGACCGGTTTCGCCCATCGCGAGCATTATCAACTGATAAGAAAAATATATAAACAGTGATATTTATTTAAATTTAAATAAAAAGGTGTAAGCAACTATTAACAATTTAAAGGATTAGCAAATAGTTGCTTACACCTTTTTATTTCAATTTAAATTTGTATAAATATCACTGTTTATATATTTTTCTTATCAGTTGATAATGCTCGCGATGAGCGAAACCGGTCCTGATCTAATAAATTTTATGTGGAAAAAGTACTAAAAATCTTTTATTATTTTTATTATAATGCCTTTCCACCAAGTATTGACAGTAAACACCTTAAAAGTGATAAAATATTTGGTTCCCGGTAAATTGCTCGACTAACAAGACAATCAATTTGTTTCCGTCTGTTCTGTCTTAGCCCTAGTCTTCTATGTTTTCTGGAAATATATAGAAACAGTTTGAGTAACTAATTAATAAGCAGTTCTCGTAGAAACACTTCTGTTGAGATAAACTCCATTAAAAGATCATATGTTCCGCATTTTGAGCAAACACAGTTAAAATAAATACTTACGAAAATTATTTTTATATTTCACTCTCTAAACAAGTGTCGCACAAGATAAAAATGAAATTCGTAGAAAAAGTCGTGAAAAATCGTTTAAATAACCAAGCAATTCGAATAATTTGTAATTCGAGCAATTAACCGGCTCCCAAAATATTTGATGATACCTTTCTATTTATTTTTGTCAACTTTTAATAAAAAATAAAATACAGCACATCGGTTATGATGAATTTCCATAATTCATAACATAGGAGCGTATCTGGATTTTCGCAGTTTTGAGATATTGCAGTTTTATTAAATTTTACATCACTATATTTATATTACATAGTTATATTTTTGCACCTTTTAACTTTATTTCCAACAATCCTCGTCTCCAAAGATAAATATTTTCGTAAAACTGCTATATGAAGCGTCTAGTTTAGTCGTAGGGAACCTGCGGCCTTTTGACTACTCTGGTGCGGCTTTTTGACCTGATCGGCCAATTCTGCATTTTTTTGTAAATTAGTAAATTCCCGAAATTTTGGATTCGAAATTTTTTGAAAAAAAAATGTTCCCGCGCTGGTAATTTGGGCGTATCCGTAAATTCTTGGAATTTTGGATGTCTTTATCCTTGGAAGTGCAAAAAAAAATGTCCCACGCTGATACTTTTGGGATTTTTTTGGGCTTTACAAATTGGCATGAAATATTTTCCGGCCAAAGATTCCGTATCCCTAGTCAATGTTTACTGCGGCCTTATTTTTAATCAGAAAAATGAATGCGGCATTTAGATAATAAAAGGTTTCCCATCCCTGTTCTAGTTACAAAAGACGATATGTACATATTTTAATATTCGTGTCAAACATTTTTTTTATGTTTAAGAAAAATTGTTTATTGTAAAGATTAGTTTTTCTCTTGCGTTCTATCTTTAAATTAAAAACAAAACAATAACATATTTATTTTTTGATAGACCGTATCGTTCAATAATTAAAATCTAAATAAAATTGTACATACCAGAATCAACCAGATTTAAAACACTCCGATCCACGAATATATTACTAAGGTTTGAAATAAATTTTCTGTAGATTTTTATCGAGTTTTAGAACACATAGTTTTTTCACTAAGTGTAAAATTCCGCGTAGAATACGCACATATATTTTTCACGATTTTTACAAAATATGGTTATAGTGCTTTTCTTATATCATAACTGCGAAAATGTAGATACGACCGTATGTTATTAAGCATGCGAATTGATTAATTGAACAAAATAATAGGTATGTGTGAAACGCAAACCACTGGCTGTTTCCAGTGGAAATTAAGCACACGAAAGACTCAGACGCAATAAAATTTGGAGGCCCTGTTTTTCGCATAACATAAAAATGACAGAAAATTGCATGTAAAATAGTAAAAATATACAGAAATCTGAGCTATTTTTGAGGCCCGTGAAATTCGGAGCCCCCAAGCGCGCGCCTCATTCGCTTATAGCAGGGTTTCCCAAAATATGATCCGCGGAACACTGGTGTTCCGTGGGTCCTAAATAGGTGTTCCGCAAAAATGTTCAATGTTAATATACACTTCAACACATTTAACCATCTTCTACTTCAGTGCTTCCCAACCTTTTTCATTCCACGGCCCCCTAAATCTAAAAAAAATAATCCGTGGCCCTCCTCAATTGTCTCCGTAACTCGATTTTTTAGCTCACCGAGGAATTTGAAATCTGCGATTTGGTATACTTTTCCCTCAGATTGTCACAGAAACTCGTTTTTTTTTAGCTCACCGACGAATTCGAAATCCTCGATTTGCTATACTTTCCCCCCAGAATCCAATTTCTATCCAATCCAATCCGGCGGCCCCCTTAAGAAATTCCGCGGCCCCCAATATGGGAAACACCGATTTGATAGACTTAAATATATAGATTTTTGTATTTTATACTGAATTTCACGGCCCACAGGTTGGGAAGCACTGTTCTACTTCATATTAAAAATTGAGTGACGGGAAATCTCCACTGATGTATAAAGCTTCAAATATCCTACTCGTATTTATATATGTAACCAAAAATAAGGAATCAATACATAATAAGTGATTTAATAAAATTAAGTTTTTTTCAATATTTTTACTATTATGAATTACCCGACCTAAAAAAAGCAGTGTTCCGGTAACATTTCCAGATCTGCGAAGTATTCCGTTGCACAATAAGTTTGGGAAACCCTGGCTTATAGGATAATCCACCACTGGCTGTTTCTACTCAACTGAGATCTTTTTGAAATGTTGATAAGCCGTTTTTAATGAGTTATATTTTTTTTTTTCATTTATAGATGTCGAAATCTGAATTTCTCCAATCAGCTTTAATGTTAATCTTTTCATTGACGATAATAAAGATGATCATTTAAATATAAACTTACTCTAATTACACCATTAAACTGTAACGATGAAAAAGACGTATGTCATAATAAAACAGTCCATAACAAATGTGATTAATTGTAAGTCATTTTTATTTATTTACATACAATGCGTATACAAACATTTAATGCACAGTCATTTGTAACAATAATAATAAAGCGTTTGTTCAGTTCATATCGGAGATATTTTGACAGATGATCTGACTCGGTGATTCTTAACCGGTGAGCCTCGAAAGGCTTTTGTGAGGGCTGCCGAATAGTCGTATCCTGGAGCAGAAAAAAATGCATTGATAATTAAATGTAATACTTTATTTTTTCCCCGACCCATTTTTTGAAAATTCATCTTCTTCTTTGACCATATTCGCTCCTTATATGGAGCATATGGTCGCCACGCGGCACTTCAGGGTTAGGAACTTACTCATTGTGGACGCATTGGTCTAAAACTCTCCACTGGTATTTAAAAAAATGTGTATTCAAACCACAAGAGTCCATAGTGTTGCCATTGTATACTAGGGGCTGACTAAAGGTGATCTGATGGAAAACATAATATAATATGTCAAAATACTGCTATTTTTAAGGCTTATTTGAATAAAAAGCTATTTATAAATTAATAAAAACACAATAATCCTTTGTACTTCATTCCACTTTATTTAATATGTCAGGACCGGTTTCGCTCATTGTGAGCATTGTCAAAATGATCGCAATGAGCGAAACCGGTCCTGACATATTAAATAAAGTGGAATGAAGTACAAAGGATTATTGTGTTTTTATTAATATAATGCCTTTCCACCAAGTATTGACAGTGAACACCCTAAAAGTGAACTATTTATAAATAATAATTTTATTTGTGCAAAGCAAAACAAAACAAAATGCACTATTTTTTTTATATATATAAAGATGTTTCTGCGAAAATATAGATATTATGCCGCGCGGTTGTTGGATTGGCTTGCTTAGCATTTGAATTTTCCGGGCAGTTTACCTTTTGTCTTACACATGACATCACTCTACAGCCCTGTATAGAACTGTGAAAAAATAACGCTTTATATCTAATGTCTTTTCGCCAACAACTTTACATTTAGAAGTGTAAATTTTGTTTAATATTCATTTCATACTAATTCTTTATGCGCAGCCTGTACATACAAATCTTCAAAGTATGCGCCGAATCTATAGAAATACTCTTCTAAAAATTTCATAGTCGAATTCAGTTTTTCATGCAGAAAAAATCGACCAAGTGACGACATAGCATTTTAACTAAGCAAAACTCTTTATCAATGCATACGAAATGTAAAAAAACAGCGTCTCTATATGCTAGATAAACAATGGCTGATATGGGAAGATGCTTAACGTAGTGGGGGTGTTATATAACGACTTGCAGAGTGGGTGATAGTGATAATATTTCGTGGAGTGTTTAGTGATACGGTGCCAAGATGCGCTGCTTAGGGAGCTGGTGGTCCGTTTGGTTTCTCCTGGGGGGCTCCTTGTGCGCTGCAGCCCAGAGCAACGTCACCCACCTAAGGTAAGTGAAAGATTATTACCGAACTGTATATGGACATTTTACCCAATTTAAAATATCCGCTTCCCTAATTTTCACATCGGATGTTTAATTCCAAAATGAAGTCACCGAAAGATTCAAAAAACATTTAACAATAGTTGAAACTCATCCCTGTAAATTAAATCGACTTCCGTTTGACTATTTCATCAATTGACGACGTCATTCGAATACCATTGTACGATAAATATTGGACTGTATTGAGTTAAGCATAAAAAATGACTTCACGCCTAATTACGAACATTTTGGTGCAGTCGGATGTCCAAAATTTTATCTCCTGATGGAACTACGACATGTTAAATTACCCCCTGTAATATTCATTAACAGCGCTATCTGTATAGAAAACAAGGTTGTTTTCAGCTCTTGTAAAATCACAAAAATTTTCCTTACAACGTTTTTCAGTTTTTCTATTATTTTCAATTTAAGATTCAGTGTTGGGATTTCATAGAAACTTACAAAAAACTATTGCAACAAGTCTTGAAAATACTTAACTAACTCTAGCGTAACGTCAATTTGGGTAATCTAGGTATGTTAAACTACCAAAGAAATCTAGACTATTCCGTGTGTGTTCTGGCGACAAAACTCGAAAACAATATTTTATCAAATACAAGTTCTCAAGGCAGGTGACGCTTTTGGCTTTATCTTCAGGATTATCGAGTGTTTCGTCAGGGTAAACAACCTGATGTTAAAAATCAGACACTTTATTGTTTACGCTCGACTTTTGATGAGCAGCTATTTTTGTGTGTCTGTTTACAGAAATAGGTTCAAAATATAGCAGATTTTTATAATTAAGACTCATGTAAACACATTTTAATGTAAACATTGTTGAAGAAAAGGGGCCCTATACACGTTATAATTAAAGGCAAGTAAAACTCTGTACATGGGAGATAAATTATTATACTATGTCAATTTCGGTAATATCGAGTTATCGACGTAGCGTAATATATATCTCGCCATGATCTTTCCAATGATATTGTAGAAATCACTTCAGGTATGATCAAATAAATGATCATTACAAATAGTAGAAGAAAACCAGTGATTTTATAGCATAAACTTCATACAGAAACTTTCAACAGCCATAGGACAAAAAATCTATTTTCGACATAGTGTAGTTTCTTTCCCATGTACAGAACTATACAGTTATGTATAATGGACATCCGATAAATTGTTTTCTCACACTTATCGTTCTTTTTTGCAGCGTTGGTTTTGAGACATTTCTCTATTCATTGTTTTTTTGAAGAACCATAAAATCGGATTAATCACTATGCTTTTTTTTAATGTGGAACATATTGGAGCATTTCGATCTGAAAATTTTACCAGAAACCAATAACCATAAACTTGTTTCAAACTCGCAACAACAAATATTCTTTTAATTATGTTTTTGGTAAAACAGTATTTCTTTTATAATAGTTACCTCAAATCAATCTAATATTTTAGTGGCACGCGAAATAAACAAAAATGTGAGCTTAGTGGTCCGTTAGATCCGAAAGGTAGGCATCCGTAGATTTCAACTAGCTATTCGTAGAGGATAAGGAAACTGGAAAAAGAATTTTTGATTAAATAAATCAATTTTTCTGTTTTTTTTATAATGCTTTAAAAAATCAGATGTTACAAGTTGCAATTGACGTCTAATGAAATTGAAACATGGGGCGTAAATACTTTTCTTAATCCCTTTGCAAGCTTTTCTGGTGGGTTATTTTTGCTTTTAATAAATATATACTTTAGTTTGAATATGTAGCTACTAGCTAAACATCAATTAAAGAAAAAAAACATCGTCAGAGTAATGAACTATGGAATGAAAATACGTCAGCAGTGATAAGAAAAAAATACACCACTAACCTTCGGAAGCCCCCCAGGCAATCGAGGCTACCCCGCATTGCCGGGTGATGTACTCACAGTTGCGCCGCTGAGTAGCATTGTGCCAAAAACGAAAAATTATTTTACGACAAAAATATTGAAAAAAAAATAGAAAATAATGTTGATAACTTTCACATACTTTTAATTTGAAATTTTGGTATGTGTTATGAGGCTTTAATCTTTTCATGAACTTTCGTAAGTATATGTACATTATTATTTATATATTAATTTTTCCAACCTTTCGTAACTTACGCGCTCACGAAAACGGGACATATCGGATGACAACCAGTCAAAGTTACCCCCGATGATGACGTGATACCAATATACATAGATGTTAACCTTATTGTAATCCAGATTGCTTGATGACCCTTTTCAAGGGCTCGAATACGAACATTAGTTAATCCTTCACTATTATATTAATATTTGTGAATGACTATCTAAAATCATCGATTAATATTTTTAGAAGAAAAAGGTGCAGCAGTTTAGTTGGAATTATGTAATATTTTTATGTCGCATTGTATACAATTTGAAAACAATAAAAACGCTTATTGATTACCATAGACTTATAGTTTTATTATCTATGTATTGGCAAATAAAAAAATAATATTGATACATAAAGATTAAATGTAGTTTTAATCTAATCTAACGTACAAAAATTTTCACACGAAACACAGCCATAGTAATATTATATTAATTCACCGAAAACTCGTCCCATAGATTATTTTCCGACGCATTCAATGTTTTAAATTAGGTGAACTATGCATTAATTTATTCATACTCGTACAGCAGACGGACAATTTTCCGCAACGTTGCCAAATATCTGCGAAAATTGTTTGACATCTCGTTTCGAGCATTTTGAATTCAGAATTCGAACAAAAATAATGATCTCAGTTGTTTATCGGACCGTGCGAAAAATTATCGGCGTCATTTTTTACCGGCATCTTCCAGTGCAACATGCTGGTCTAAAATGGTGCAAAAAATACGCGTCCTTTAAACAAAATATCGGCCTTATTATCTTGTTGTTGCCGTTCGCGAATCTGAGCGATTTTATTGCTCTTCCGATTCAAATAACATGACTAACAGAATCATTGTGAAATTGTTTTACCAGAAGTATAACGATCGACCTCCAACTTTGCTTAATTAAGTTTCACTCATTTATTAGGTATTGGAAGTGTACTTTTTTTTACTATATTTGAATTGAAAATTCCGTATCAATAATATATCAATGCGATATCATGGTATTATGGATGGATGTTGGAAGACTAAGCCTCAAAACCCTCATTTGTTATCTACCCCGGGTATCACGATATATCGGGAATTATTAATATATTGACAACCTGTCAGGAAAAAAAAATATTGTAGTAACTGTGGTCTTAATCAATGTGGGACATATGGATTGATAATAGAGTTTATCCCTTTTTTTCTTCGAAGACTGCATGTTACTCAGTTACAGTTGTAGTTAACTTTATCGCAAAAAGCTTCTTTAAATATGACATTTGTCGATGATGGCACTATAGGCGGCAGTTTTGGCGTAAATTAATAAAGGCGAGCAGAAATGACCTGGGTCATTAAAGCACTTCAGGGACAAATTTAAACACTTTTTTTTGATTAAGTAGATGAGTAGAGGATTCGAATTTCTATATTTGTATATGTATCCTAAGAATAATGGAAAAATATACTTTTATGGCTTTAAGCATTTCATATTTGTATTTAAAGAAAATAGTAATGGCGCTAGTTTAAACTCTGCATAGGGGCGGCAATAGCCTAGGAACGTCACTGTTTAGAACACTAACTCGTGATGACAAAACTCACAGTCATTCAAAATCTTCAGCTGACAGTATTTAAAATATACACGGGAAAGACAGATATGAAGATTTTAGTGGCGGGTTAAGACCTTGGGAGACCACAGGCGCAATAAAATTTGGAGGCCTTGTTTTTCGGATAACTTAAAAGCGTTGCAAAATTCCATGTAAAGTAAAAGTTAATATAGAAAGCTGAATTTAAGATATACGAGTTATTTATCAAATGAACTAGTTTCAGGCCTTTAAGATTCGAAGGCCGCAAGTGCGCGCCTCATTTGATTATAATCCGCCACTGTTGAACCTACAGTAAAAAAGAAATCAGCTATTAATCTCACAGTCCACTTTACAGGCTCCAAAAGTATTCGTACAATTGTCTCTACTCCGCCGTCATGAGTTATAATACCTGAATAAGAAATCAATATATTTATGGACTGAAATAGTAAAGTTTGAAAGAGCATTTATCCAGTACGCTGAGTATTTGGTAAATGACGTTTTAAGACGCGATGTATAATCTCATTTTAATTTATTTGGTTTCTGTGTACTTCAATGGCTTCTTTAAAAAGTTTGTTTTTATCCAGTGTGCGCTCAAACATTTCGTCTTTCCGAATAGATTAAATTACATCGATTATTTTTTTGCCTGAGCATAAATGTTTTGAATCGGATCACTTATATCTTAGTTATGCGTTTTAATAGAAGCTTGCTTAGTAATTATAACACGCTAAAGACATAATTATAAAGTTAATCTATTAGGTATGATGGTGTTATTATACTAATTTAACTTCCAAGTTAGTATCTTGTCTATACAGTGGAAATATTACCCCTGATATTTACAAAGATTATTGTACTCGACAAATCTGAACGAATGTGATTAAGGTAGCTAAGCTCTTCCTCCCCCAAGTAAACGAGGATAATATTTTGGAGAGTAAAATCTGAATACCGGGTAGTAAAGCTTGTATTATACAATCAGAGCATATATCCAAATCCGATGGCTTCGATTGCGGAGGTCAGGAGCAGAGGCGTAGCTGTATATTTGGGGCCTTTGTGCAAACATCACGCAACTCCTCCCTCCTCGCGCATTTTGTATTGACGAGTGTGTAGAAATTTGGGTCCTGATGCATTGCATGAGTCTGCTATAAAGAAGCTATGCCGCTGGTCAGTGGCTCGAATTGATTATTCAATCAATTGATGGTATTGTGTTCAAAGACATATATGAATGTATACTTTAAGATTTCTTCCCACATATCTGATCCGCACAGAGCACAGAAAGAGCTATAAGCCAATCATTTTTCCTGCTATCGTTTCTTTTCGAAAATAGTGAGCTAACCAAATTGGGTAACGAAAGAGTTGTCGCATAAACTTCTCTTGTGATAAGATTACTTTGGATTAAATTTGCTCCACAATGGGACCGGACATGGCTTAAATTGTTCAGACTGATCCATGTATTTAAAAACTATATATTAAAAAGTTAATATTAATATAACATCTGTTTTATCTTCGATATATTCGGCGGTAACTTTGTGGAAGTTAATTTTTAATCTAAAATTAACTTTGTAATTTAACTTGTTGTATTACAGAATATGACACGTGTTTCGCTTTTATCTTAACCTGTCAATTTTTAGTTTATTCGTAAACGTTGCGATGATCTGCTCATCCGCCATCAAATTTAATTGTATGTCAAGATATTTCGGTTACCGCGAATTATCGGGATTTGAATTTTATTATAAATTCAAAATCCTTAGAACTGTATGTTAGCAATTTTATTAATGAAAATTGTATCATTGAAAAAATGTTCAAAGACTTGTATTTCGAAATACTATGAGTCAAAGAATTGTTCCTAATGACATAATAACGCACTAGAATTAAAAATTTAACACGTAAGGTTACCGCGCAACATTGTATGTGGTATGCTACGGCAATTAACCCACATAAGACAAAATAAAAACATGGAGGGTGTCATTCAACATATGGATAACAATATTTGTATAATTGTGTTCAAATATTATACATGCGAGCACTATAATTAATAATTTTATAAATAATTACAGGTGTTGTAGAATAGCTGTGTTGACAGGCGATTTTTTTAAAATAAATAAGTCAATGTAGAGTAGCAAATATTTGTAATGTTGAAACAAAATAGTGATTTATTGATAGACAACTTTATACGTGTACAAGAGTTAGAAAAAAATCAATCATTAGTTTATGTTTATTTTGGCGGTATATAAATAAATCATTTGTTTTGTCGCTTGAATGATAAGTATAAACCAGCGTTTTAATTCTGTTCTCTGTGACATAAATGTGAGTACCGCGATGAAAGGATAGTTTTAGTATTCGTGAGTAACGTTGAAATATTGTAGGTTTAACCAGTGCTTTTTTCCCGCGTTCCGTCACCTTTTTCGGCATTTTAATGCTTTTTTTACCATGTCCTATCCCAATGTGGAGCATATGGACTCCTAATGGAGTTTATCTCAACAGAAGTTTTTCTACGAGAACTGCTTGTTACTCAGTTGCTCAATCTCTCTTTTTCCAAAGAGAGTAGGAATAGAAGGATAGGGCTAGGACAGGACTAATGGCTAGCTCATCGCTTTCGATACGCCCCGTTTATAAGAGAGGATGGGTGGGAGGGGGGAATTCAAGACATCACATACATCAATGCCTTCGAACAGGAATTCATAAATCGATTGAAAAATCAATTTATAAAACTGTCTGTACTGGGGTTCGAACCCGTGACCATCGTTATCAAAGCCAACGACGTTGACCACTCAACCACAGAGGCGGCAAATATGTTAAATTAAATAACATTCCCATATTATAACATTTTAACGATAGTCGCTATTAATTTTAAAAAGCTACAAAGACTATTTGTTTAAGTAAATATTTCCCCAGCTAATTGAAAGTCATTCAAATCAAATCATTAGTAAAGTTAATCCATGTCATCATCGATGGCTTTTAACTTAGTGATACATTTATTTATTTTGTAAATATAATACACTTATTTACATAACGTTAGTTCAAGTTCATCCGTGCATTTGAAAGCCTCAAGATGCTAAAAGCGAAACCCGGATTGATACGGACAAAACTTGTGTGAATGTACATAATGTGAACGATTCAAATTTGCGAAATGAAATTGACTTTTTACAAGGTGTATAAAACAATTGATTTACGACTATGAAATCAATTACGTAACCGGCTTAAATTACAATGCCACTTCACTAATGATTTACAGCGAAATAAATAAAATATAGCAAATAATACTTATGGTTTTGTTTTTGTGATTTATTTTTTTCGATTTGATCCCCCTCTATAAATAACTATAAATCAAAAAAAATAGCTTTTAAAAATGTTTAGACTAAAGTAGATAATATGGTACGTATTGTCAAAGTAAATTAGAATGAGGAACATTGTTTTAAATTATCAAAGGGGAAAACATATATAATATTAGTAATCAACAATTTTTAAATAAGTTTCCTTCTCAAAATCGAAGCAAAAAAAAAACATGAATAATGGTTAATCCAAGTTCATAGTATTGTTTTTTGATGACCTTTATCAAAATACTTAGTAAAGGCTAAATAATTGCTATATATTGTATTTTTAAATAGTTGACGCATGTTTCTAAACGATGTTTCACGAGGAAAATCCTAGTAAACGTTAATGACTTCACCAGGTAGACTTATTTACAGCTCCCAATAACTAACTTATGTAAGAACAATGGTATCTTTATAGCACAGTTTAATTTTACAATGTCTTCAGACGAATAAATTTAAGTAAATTTATCGGTGCATCTGAAACATGTTTATTGCTCTAAACGTGAATTGATATCTTGACGCTTGCTTTTTTCTCGAGTACACATTAGGGCATCCAATCCCGGGATCCCGTTCAATTTTCTGATCCCAAAACTCCGGGATTGAGACGGCCGCGATCCTGGGATTTCGGGATTGAGAAATTTTGAGCAAATTCTCGAAATTTACACGAAATTGGCAAATTGAAGATTTCAAATTCCTCGGTAAGCTAAGAAAAAAAAACAAACGAGTTTCTGTGAGATTCTGGGAAAAAGTATTCCAAATCGGAGATTTCAAATTCCTCTGTGAGCTAAAAAAAAAAAACGAGTTTCTGTGAGATTCCGGGAAAAAGTATACCAAATCGGAGATTTTAAATTCTTCGGTGAGCTAAAAAAAAAAAACGAGTTTCCGTGAGACTCCGGGAAAAAGTATAGCAAATTGAGGATTTCAAATTCCTCGGTGAGAAAATCTCAATCCCGGGATTCAAAATAAATCAATCCCGAAATCCCGGGATTGGAAAAAGGCTTCGGGATTGGATACCCTAGTACACATGTATTAATTACATGATTACAGTTTCCAACGACCTCTCTAAGCTGCGCGCGCGCGTTTCTGCGCAGCAATTTGAAAGCCCCCGCGCAATCATTCCGGGTTGGCGCGCACTACATTTTTTTTTTTAATTGGAATCTCCTCAATTGACCGCAATAAATAAGAAATTGAACATTTAATTATAATTACTTTCTTATCTTTAACAAGAACAATACATTTATCTTAATTGAGTATATAATATAAGGATTAGTTAGTTGTAAGAAACGACGTAAAAAAAATGAATTTTTGCAAATAAATTTATAGAATTTTATTTTTAGAATTTATTAGCGACGGATTATTTGCTTCATTCTGCCTTTTTTTATTAATTTTTGCTTCATTTTATTTTATGTAAAAAAATAGAATGAGTTGAATACAATTATTACTCAAAATTTATTTACTAATTATCAAATTATAATATTATTTACTATGCAAATAAATACGGTTTTATATCAAGTATGAAAAAGCATGCCGCGCATTTGTTGGATTGGCCCGAGCAGCTTTTGAATTTTCCGCGCAGCTTACCTCTTGTCTTAGAAAGAAGAGAGCATTGGTTGTGTCACAAAAAAAAATAAAATCTGTATATCAATCAATCAAACTCAGTTATTGGAAAAGTTTCATCTCATCTGTAGTTGATAATTTCTTTATTGTATTTAAAAATAAAGCTACACAACGGTATTATCTAAATCTAAAAAAATATAGGTTATGTTTTGAGATTTGTCATAATAATAAGAGTTTACAACATGTACAATCAACTCCTACCCGGTAGATACGTTCAACAAAAAACCGATAAAAAATATATACTATTTATCGCTGCTAGATTATATATGGAGACTTTTATGAGCAGCTGGACGTAAATCGTATTCATCGCACGTCTAACGTGTTTGGATATAATAAAGCAGTTTATTTGTTGTTACATTGTTGTGTTGTTGAAAATATTGTTATTAAAAAATCCGTTATGCGCTTCTTTGTTTATTTTTGTTTCTGCTATAACAAATAATTCGTATAAAATAAAGATTTTTTTTAGTGTACCGTGCTATTTCAAGATCGTTAAAAAAAGAGTTTAGTGTATATTCCAATTTTGGAATCCTATAAACCCTACATATAATAATGAAAAATAATTCAAAATGTGTAGTGTAAATTTATCAACCCTTTGTCTAACGTAGAATAATAGTATTTTTCTTTTTTCAAATTTTCACAATTAACATTCTTCATGTCAGTCCGCCATCTTGGAAATAAATGTTATATGTAAACGTAACAAAAGCATAGACTAAAATAAATTACCGCACAACTGTCAGTATTATGTTGGAAACTAATATAAACGTTTTTAATCAATGATAAAAGCCTAAAAAAAGTTTACGAAAAATTACAATTCATTCTACGTATTATATAATTCACCTTTACTTGTTATTTATAATAATATTCACTCACATAATATCGATGTATCAGATTAACTACAGTATTTTTTTTGATCAAACACGTTCATAAAAATAGCAACCATAAATAAAGGCACATTTAAAATAGATCAATTATCTCGTGCCTGCAAAATTATTCAATGATAAAAATAAAGTTGTTGAATATTAATGATTCATATAGATAAAGTAGAGTTCTTTGATTTTTCAACCATGTGCTACATATTGGCTCTGCGTGACATTCAGTCAGGGGTCGGGCAAAGCAGTTAATATTGTAAATAACCAAGATCACATATTGAATGAATACAAACTTTCGAATGGCCGAACTTAAATTATGTTCTTCATTTGTCATTTTTTTGACGTTTTCCCCAAGTGTCTTTTATGACGGCAAAATCAAATTCAAATTTCGAATGCAATCAAACGATGATTTGCAAGTGAAGAAAAATGACTTATTGAATAAGCATAATTGAGATCTATTTTTTTTTCAACATTATTAAAGATATTAAATTGAATATATAACAATTGCCATACACATCTATATAGCAGTGCTCCGAAACCTTTTCTCTCCCACAACACAACAAAGTTTTCTCCAAATTGTCGTGACAATTATGTATACTTTTATTTGATATACATTAAATACATATTTAAATTGTTATTCTCTAACAAATAATGAGCTACGGCACACCTGGCATCACTTAACGGCACATTGGTTGCGGAGCACTGCTCTATATGCTTGGATATATCTAGAAAATTTAACATCTCGTTTTTAATCACATGGTTGTATTAAAATTTAAAATAAACATCACAAACATGCTTGCACATAAATTTATAATTCAATTAAATAATCATTTTGTGAGAGTTTCTACTCGGTTCGAACTTTGTCGTATATGATTTTTAGTATTTTGTTAAAATTGTATGAATGTATTCTGCTATTTTTACATTCCCGGTCACAAAGACAGATCGTAGTAAATGTGAATTGCTTACTATTATATAAATCGTTCACTAACACCTTCCTAAAAACAACTTCATTCGAGACGCTCTTTTACAAGTCCATATAATAATATACGCTATGAGCGGGCATGGGAAAACATAATCCATAAAATAAAAGCAAAAATCGAGCAAGAGCACTTAGAAAATTGTTTGGTAACACTGCCGTAGATTATTTACCAAGACGACACCGTATTTCCGCTGGTGCATATCTGTGGCACAACGTCTTCATGCTTTTATAATGTTTTTTTTTTTAAATCTTTATGTATAACATAACACTAAATATACATTACTCATTTATTGCTTCGCGCTATTTATAGCAACACAATCTTATAAGAAAATTGTTTTCCAAGAAGGTTCTCTGTCGTCTATTTATATAGTAATTCTGAATAAATATTATGTATCTTTTACACATCCTGGCGTCTATATACGCACGCCAGAATAGATTCCAAATCACTGACTTTTTTTTAGAGGTTTTGATACGATTGGTTTAATAATGTTGAAGCCAATCCACGAGGGAGCAGATATAACATGGAACTAAGACAGTATTTGTATTAAAAAATATATGTTCCTGTAAATCTCTGGCGCTGTTTGAGATAAGCTTTAGCCGACTCAATCAATTTATTTGACTACACTTAGTCTTCCAACTCCTTACACGAAATGCTAGCCGCCAGCACTCTTTTGAGATCCTATCCATCCAGTGAATTGCGGTCTTCCAACCACTTTCCGCCGGGAGTAAAAGAATTTAAGTGCTCTGAATGCTTTCACTCGTCCATGCGGGATATATTGTATGTCTAGACCAGTTTTAAGAAGTCTGGCAATGTCTGTCTTATCTTAGACGGTTTTTAGCTCAAGGTTGTGCAGACGCCGTCTAATACCATACTCGTAAACATGGTCGAATACTTACAGTTTCAAGTAGGATTAGTATTTGTAACTAAGCATCCAGACTAGAACTTATAAGTTTTATAGAGGCAAAAATCATAGCTTTAAATCTGTCAACCATTTACATTTTTCAAAAAAAAAAAAAAAAACAATTGAACGGGCATCAATCGAATAGAACAAGCTAAGTTGTATGATTTGAATTATAATCGATGTTCATTTGTTAAAACTGTTTTTCTCGGCCACGTCGCGGCTTAAACACAACAAAGGCTATGTGTTCTACTATCAGATTATTTTTAAATATTTAAATCGACTAAATACAAATGAATGAAAATTTTGACATCTTACTCAATGACATTTAATTTCACATCTAAAAAATGCGTAGAAAAAACATCTTTTAACGTAATGCATTTTAATCAATAGCATTTAACTTGATAATTTAATTATAAACGGAGAAATTTCATAATTTTGGCACTCTTCAATTAATTCATGACCCTCACAGCACCATGTTATAACGGTTGTCATAATTCTCTCGTTCAACATGTACACGCAGCTGTATCATAATGATTAATTATAACTGACTTATGGAAATTGATAAAGTTCGAACGATTAGAATTTGATTGATTATTAATTAATGGTTAATTACATATGTATTTAAAATAAGCCACACTGTGCTAACTATTCAAAAAAATCAACAATCGTATAGTATTTGTAATATAAATAATAAACAAGTCACAGAATTTTTATAGTGGCATTAACATGATCACAATTTGTTGTCACAAAATTTCCGATAAATTGTTTGAACCCAAAGGCAACATATAACACTGTGTTAAGGTTTTCATTGCATTTATCGTATATCACAACAGAACGCAATGAATAATGTATTATTGATTGAATTGACATTTACAAATACTAGTAGACTACTAGGTAGAACTCGTTTGTAATAAGGTGAAAAAATATTTTAAGGGAATTAACCCTCCAGAGACGAGAGCATTTTTCCGATAAAAAAAATATTTTCTAAGCCATATTGAAGTCACGGATAACTTTTATTCCTATCCAAAATTTAAAAAAAAAAACGCTGTATAGAAACCCCGCATGACTATATGATCATGCTCATCCTTTTATTAAAAAAATAACTTACAGTTTCAAAAAGTAATTTAAAAAAAACGGAAATTCCAAAAATCAGATATGCTTTTGGAGGCCGTTTCTGTCCCCACGGCTGATGACTAACTGTAGTCTGTACCCTTCTTAACCAAATATTAGCGAAAGCAACGATATTCAGGTAAAAAAAGGATGAATAGCAGGATCAGTAGACAACGGTGTTTACTGTGACCATATGGTGACGCTCGTCCTTGGAGGGTTAATGACCATAGCAAGACTCTATTGTAGCTAATTCTAAATAATCACCAACATTTAAACTAATTTGCATTGAATGATCCCATAAAATTAAATAATTTAAATACTGCAGGGCTGTCGATATGTGTCCCGAGGTATATTTCTTCTTCTACGAAATATATTTGTTAGCAAACTTAAACATTTCAATTATTGTAAAAATTATATTATATACAATTTAAATACTGCATGGCAGGGCTGTCGATATATGTACCGAGATATATTTATTTTACTTTTAGAATTTCTGGCTTATTCAATAAATAGGTTTGTAATTTATTTTTCACGCCAGTAAATTTTCTGATTACTTAAAAATGCAACAAAAATACCCCCCGTTGAGGTCAAGGGGCTTATTGCTAGTAAATGTTTAATATGCCAATAAATTAGACAAAGATTATCACGTTTTTTTGCTGAGTGACTTCCAACTGCCTTGAGCGATAATATAAAAGTTTATTAGCCTTTATGGAGGAAGAGTTTTTTCTCTCATTCAAAAGTCAAGGAAGTTTTAGTACAATCGAGTTCAAAGAAACACGTGATTTTTATTTTAAAAAGTTTCCTCACGAATTCTTCGAGAGTTACACTTCTCCGAAATCTTTCCAAATCAATTTAATATGAACACATCGAGGGAAAAAAATGTTTAATAAACCAATGCTGAATGATAGATTGATATACTGATTACGTACAGGGACGTCCCGTGAGCATAGGCTAGTAGGCAGTTACCTAGAGGCGGCAAGTCTTAGGGAGCGGCAAATGATCACATGAATATATTTTATTAGTAATATTAGGCCAATTAAAGTTTATTTTTACGAGGTTATTACGAGAGGCAGGTAAAAAACAAACTTCTTCTGTAAAATTTATGAATTGTCGCTTACGATTTTCTACCGATTAAGGGTTGATATTAACTGGGGCAGGGATGGCGAGCCTATGACACGCGTGCCCGAGGTGGCACGTTTGAGAATTTGGATGGCACACGAACGATTTCCAAGTTAAAAAAAATATTTTCAATTCCGTGAATTTATTCCGTTTTATTATTTTTCAAATATTTCCCATGATAAACGACAATCGTTTAAAAAATCAAGTCTTGTTTTTTCTATTTTGTTATAAAAAAAAAATACTGATTGGGCACGCCACACAATCGAGAAATAATATTTGTGGATTTTTGGCACGCGGACCCAAAAAGGTTCGCCATCACTGAACTAGGGCATTCCATCCCGGACCCTTTTTGTGATCCCGGGATTGAACATTTAACATAAAATCGTGTGTAAATTTGGATTCGGAATTTATAAATTAACGCTCGGCAATTTTTAAATCTTGAGACTTTTCAAACAATTTCATGTAGATTTAAAAAACCCAGGAATTTGCGGATTTCCCAAAAAAGTACCAAAATTTCGGTATCAAAATCTTGGTATTAGTACTATCACAATTTCGGGATTTCGGCATCCAGGATCCCGGGATTGGAGGCCCTAATATTAACTACTCAGCGTTTACGTCTTATGTACACCTGACTGAATATAAATAAATACATAAATATGAGCATTTGTTTTTATCGCCTTACGGCATATTATGATCATGAAATAATTTTAAGATAATAACACAAGAGTAACTATATCAAACTACATACTGTGTTTATAATGTATGTTTTTTGTTACGTCATTCTTCTCGCAGCGCTCTTTCGAGGCCCAAAATCACGAGACGGTGACTTCATGTTCTAAGCCATTCGGATGAAGTTTTTATGAATGATTGTACTATTGACACCTGGCTTTCTCAAAGTTATTTGAGTTCCGGTGTGAGTTGATTATATGCCAGTGATCGAGAACATTCTAAGGCGAAAATGTTGTTTTTAAATGGATTTTTAGTTTGAAAATGCTTCTCAAAGAAGTAAAACACGTGTCATAAGTAGCACAACCCTTCAAATAACAATGTTTTCATGATCAATGTTTCCTTTATTCTGTGAATTGATTTTTGCCGCGCATTACACGTCTCACTCAATACAAAATTGCCTTTTAATTGCCACTATATAGTGGCGTGGCTTCGGTGTCTGATGTCCAAGTGTGGACAATGTGGTGTGTAGGTACATATTAACTGCACGGTGATCTTTAATTTTTTCATAATAAAGGTGCCCATTGTCAATGAATAAATGGTTCCAGAACATGTCCTGGAGCACGAAATTCACGTGTTCACGCAGTATCGTGGAACATTTTACGTGACCCGAAATAGGTTCCCATGTTTACGCTTTAGGATCGAACGCAAACGGGGAGCCCGGGGAAAATGCATGCGCGCGTAGTTATAGACGAACTGTCAAAGTATATTCCGTCATGACTTCATACCAAAGCTATAACGTATTGTGGGATACATCTAATTATAATTATAAAAACCGAGTACTACCTGCGAGAATATATACGCAGGCAACACACGTCGACATCAACTCATCGGGCGTCATTTTAGAGATCTATTTTCGACTTTGAAAACTTGTGTGACAACTGTCAAAATAGACACCATGAACAATTATGAGTTATATTGAAATTATCTATGGTATAAGCATCAGCTGTCATCGTAGATGATAAAGTATATTGATTTTCATTGTAGAAAGTTTATAAACATTAGTAATTGGACTTTACTCGCATTTTTTGTATCAAATAAAATCAACTAACGTTTGTTCGGACGCAACACTGACCAACATAACCTCAACGAGTGACTTTCTGTGACCCCTTGTGTGTTCAAGAACATGTTCTGGAACATTGCTTCTGAGACATTACGTAGATGTTCAGGATCATGTTCCGGGACCTTTTTTCTTAGGTGTATGGGCCCTATCATATGTACAAATAATTACGTTACTTCTTAATTTCTATAGTTGAAATGTCCATTTTGAACTAATCATAACCACTCCATTTATTATGAGCAGTAAGTGTGCGGACCAATGAAAAAACCAATATCATGGTACATGAAAAAATTGTGAAGAATTCCAAAACATGAACGCCATTTTACCGGAAAATACCCCATTGAAGTTTTCGAATATTTTTAAACGTCTAGCGTGGCGATTTTGGGCTAAAGTCACAATGTGAAATATGCATAACATTATAGTGCGCAAAGAATAATAAACTCCTTTTTTTTTTTACTTAATCAAGTATTATTTTGATAAACCGTTAGAGAAAAACCCTTTTGTAGATCTTTTTTCCCGGTCGCAAAATTTTCACATGACTTTTTATCAACATAAGATCTAAATTTGTATACTAATTGAGTGTTTACAGCTTACATTATTTTGGGAAACGCCACCAAGCACATAAATGTATTATTTAAGTTTAATAGGAAAAGAAGACATGATAAAAGAGACAATTTGTGGTCAGATAACTTTAAAAATCACGCATATAATTCGAGTTATAAACCACAAAATGCATATATGCTTAACTTCAGCAATGTGATACTAAATATATTAATATTATTATATGAATTATTTCATTGTGTCTTTAACCACGATATTGTCCATTGTATCGTCATTAATTGTCATTACATTAATTGATTTATTTCGTTTGAAAATCTCTTACAATTATGACATTGAACAAAATATTTTGACGGAAAACGTGTAGCATACATATCGACCGTGGAAAAGAAAGAGGACGTAACTCACAGTTTTTTTTTCGATAATCAAAATGTATCAAACTTGATGCACGTTCTATCAAAAGGATGCAAGCTGTAAATGCCGAATTAGTATCTAAATTTAGCTTTTAACTTTGAAAAAGATGACCTTGTAAAAAATTTAAACCAAAAAAAAAAGACTGAAAAAAAGGTTTTTCTCAGACAATTTCTTTAATTAATATTAGATGATGTCAATTTAACACCAGCTTAGAAGTCTCCGTGCACTCCAAGGTTGTGTATAACTCATAATTTGCATATGGCCCAAAATCATCAAAACACGTTGTTTGCGGCTCCTGTAAAATTTTATATGTGTGGGTTACGTCCTTTTTCCTCTCCACAGTCGATATGTAATCCTAATAGAGTTTACCCCGACAGAAGTTTTTCTACGAGAACTGCTTGCGGCGGTGGATTAGGACTCGCTTAATCTCCAAGCTATTCTCGCCGCTCCGGGGAAGGCGTACGGATTTTTCATTACTTTTATACAATTATACGCAAAAATTATCAAATCTATCTAATATTATAATACAATTTAAACTTATAGTACGTAGCAATACGGAATGTTCCGTAGGTAATACAATTAATATCAATTGCTGAAAATGTGAAGAGGTCCAAGATCGACCCAGAAATAGGTTACATTCATTTTGCTCCAACTTTGTGTTTCAAACATTATGCTAGAACCATCGTATATAAGAATATAATATGTACATTTGAGAAACGTCAAATATACACCACTGAGTTGTTAAATTTATTTCAATGCTTATTTATTCATTATAAAATAGCAGAGATCTGATAATGTTGTTTTTCAATTTTAACAAATGGCTCGCTCGAGCCCCTGCAAGTCGCCTGCAGCCTACCCCTGACTGGTTGTTACTCAGTTGCTCAGCCTCTCTTCGAAAAGTTTACAAAGGATGCGTCTATGATAAGTGGTTAGTTAATCGCTCTTAGAAGGATTGGAAGGGTGGGAGAGAATTGTAATCTATTATACATAATATTTTGAGCGACAAGGCTAACATTACAAGAAATCATTCGTAACGAATAATAGTTATGTACATGATTTAAAATCATAACATTGTAAGTCGCGTAATTCATGTAAATAAGACCGTGTAAATATAGCACAATCGGAAGTACACCTTTCCGAGAAAGCAAGCAAAAGTGTGGCATATTTACTTACAACGCAGTGGCGGATTACCCTATAAGGAAATGAAGCGCGCGCTTGGGGCGTCCGAATTTCAGGGACCTCAAAAATAGCTTATATATTATATTATTACCTGTATATTTTTCATTCAAAATTTTTATTAATAAATTCAACATGATTTAAACAGTCCAAAATCGTATTTTTCCAAATGCCGATTAGTATTATTGATTAATTTTCTATCGATCTATCCTATCCAAAATTCAACGATACATGCTCTTGATGTAATATGTTGTACATTAATACAGTACATTTTTTTTAAATTAAGATTAACAGTAATAAGCTTGCATCTATAAAATAGCATTCGCAGATATCTTTAACAATGTTCTCCTAATGAATTTCAATGATATATCGTCCATTTTATTGTTTTATCGTGAGCAGCTCACCCTGTTCATACAAATTGGAGCCACGATAATGCTGTAAACAAAACGGCAACTAGCTGGTTGCCTTTTGCTGTTTGCTGACATTGACCGACATTTCATTTTTTTGCACCCATTTATTTTATTTATCCGCACCGTGCCGGTGATGAAGTGTTGAGAAAAAACAGAGGCGGATTTTACAAAACCGCAATTCGCAATTCGCAAATCACTTGTGATGTAATAATGTTATATAAACGTCGGGTATGTAGGTATAATATATTATATCTGACGCTAGAATCTCGACAGTGGTGTATTGATCGCTCGTTTTTAATCGAATATATCGTGCAGTGTAAAAAAACAATAAAGAACAAATTATAAATATGGTATTACAAAACAAACGTGGCAATTTCCACTATAGATGAAACGGAGAAAATCACCTTTTATCATTATCAGGTCAATTTAATCAGTGAGTCCAGGGGTGGGCTCGCGCGAGCCCCTTGCTAAATTTTACTAAGGCCGGCGAGCCCCTTGTTAATTTAAGAGCAAACCATATCCTCATATCAAATTAGACCATAATTGCAATTTCCGTCTTATATTTTATTTACGACTGCTTCAGTATCACCATTTTCATTGATAATTTTATGGTAAATTGCATATTTTAATATATTATAAGAAGCAAGAATCGATTGCTTAATTATTTATTGCATATAATTGCATATAAGTGGTAAAAAATTCACCCCTTCCCTAGAACACCGAGAATCGCTTTGAGATTAAGCGAACCCCTTGTTAAAGTATTGGCAGCCCACCGCTGAGTGAGTCCACATTGTAATATTTTATAATCATAGTTTCCATTTACCAATTCGGTTTGAGCAATGGTTATTAATTAAATTTCCTTAATAAGCAAGATATTTTTTGTTGTTGTAGATAGCCACGTTTGATTATATTTTTGGATTTGACCAGTTTCTAAATAAATTCGATTGAACATGATCATTTCTGACTAGTACTGTAATATTTATTTTCAAAATATATTTAACAAATAAAAAATAAGAACCCCACACTTTTTACGTGGCCCACGAAATTTTCAATTCTCCCCTTTTCCGATGTATAGGAATGATAATTGTACATATTATATATTATACACAAATCGTGTGATCATTTTTTTTTTATTAAGACACTTTTGAGATATTATACAAAAAAAAACACGATTCCACCCCTGTACAAAAACTCGCGTTACGAGTTTTAATCAATTGATTGACCGGATCAATAAACAAACTATTAATCTCGACAAATCAAACTACATCTAAATGTCATTGCTTTTTTTAATGATTTCCCTTATGTTTTAGTATCGAAGATTATAATGTAAAATATTCTAGTTATATGTGAATTAATGTGCGAAATAATGTGCGACCTTACTCAAGCAAATTGATCGAGAGGAAAAAAAGACTTAAACGGAGTTCATTTCAAACCATATCATCTTGAGTTGACATCTTGAAAAACTGGCCCAAAGCCCCATGGGCTGGGGGATTGCAATAACGTTAGTACCGTAATTGAAATCCTGGTATTTGGTATAATGGTACTTTAGCGATAGATTTGAAATTCATTTTTGCGTCAACCTCCTGCTGCCCTAAGTGGTTGAAATATATAAGTTATATTTCGCAATAATTATAATTGTGCTCAGGTATCAATTATGTTTACATTAAGATACTTTAAAACATATTATTGATATACTCGAATATTCCTGGATTGCCGTTACTTGGATCATTCTCTCCATTCCTTAATGGAATGGGTCATTTATTTAGGATTATTGTTTTTGGTATAAATTTAGATATTTACTGAAAAATATATCTGAAAAATACCGTCGATCCCTTGACAATGAAAGCTTTAAACCCTTTACCAGTCGTTGACCATGAATAGAATCAGATTGATACTTATGACTAGCTGCAGTTTCCGATCGAATATAACAAATTTAAATCGCATAATCGATGTTCATTTGTTTTTAATATTTTTTGACAGTTGTTCAACATCGTGTTCATTTATTTGTTTTTTTTTTGGGAATGTGAAATGATACTAATCTCTGACATTGTATCGAATGACCATGGGCTCAAATGATAGGAATCGAAACATATTTTTTAAATAATTGAAAAAAGCAGGGCTGTGGAGTCGTGTAAAAAAAAGGACAATTCCGAGGAAATTTTTCAATAATGCCATTTTAACTTATATGTATATATATATTGCATCATATCATCTTGAGTCAGCCAAGCATGCGATGTCAACACTTTGGACTATTTTGTTTGCATACACAACCGCTCATTTTTCACAACTTCGATTCCACAGCCCTGAAAAAACTCAAACATAAAATGTTACGTATAAACATTTTAAAAAAAATGCTCCTTAAGTCTAAAATAAAATAAACACATATTTTTTGGACTTCGACCAAATAGGCCATACATAACCATAAAATGACATATAACAAAATAGCCATCATTAAGATTTTAACTGTCATGGTTTTATGTTAAATATTCGAACAAGTATAGCGCGTTCATTTTTTAGATTTTAAATTAAGAATACTCCTGATAAAATTATTCGAAGATATCTGACACGGAATTAATAATATGGACTTATACCTGTATGATGTTAGTGATTTTATACTTTCATGATAAAACGAATTGATTACTAAACCACGAAGACGTTTTGAGGTAAATATCAATTAAAATAATATATAATAATAACTGTGAGGCTTCAGATGTGTCATGGATGATTGTTCGATTAACATAAATTCAATTCACTTCGTGTAAATATGTCAAATAATAACATGAATGTTGACACGCCATTTTCAGTGACGGATAAAAAATACACAAAACAATTAATATAAACAATACATTTAGTAATTAAATTTTTAGAATTGATTTACATTCATTTGAAGAGATCTGAACAGAATTTGCTCACCGTGAACAAAATCAACCGGTTCTGATTTGTATAATATAATAGTCAAAAAGTATGTCTTTTCACCAACAATTGCAGCCATTAAAGTGGGCAATGTATTTTACTTAATAAGCTTCAAATGAAATGTCGTTTTAAATTTATAATATCTTCAATAAAAGACCATTAAGGGTAAGCGAATGTATCTCTATTCATAGAGATTTATTTTATTTGGTCATAATTTAGAATGAATTGGAAGCAAACAAAAAGACTTGAGGAATAGAGAAAATTTGAAACTATATTGCATTACTTCCGTATAAAATTTGAATAGGGAGAAACCAACAACAAGAATGGAACAAAAAATTCGACTGAGGTAAAAAAAAAAAAATCCTGTTGCGGTCAACACTGCATTTATCCAAAATGACAAATGGAATTATCATTCTTCTAATCGGATTTACCCATTTTTTATCAGCGTATTATAATTTTTTGCCGCCGTTTCTCTGTCGTGCAAATATGACATTAAAACTAATTGTTGCATCTCAGGTTGAAAAACTGTAACTTGCAATAATTGTAATTGTAACTTTAATTGTGTTTCCACGTGACCGAAATCATCTTTCTACGAGATTCATTTCTTATAAAAAAATATAATTATATCGTTTATAATATGTATATGATTGGTCACGTAATTATTTTTACATCAACGATTTATAAATAAGTTTTTAAAAAAAGAAAATAAAATCTTCAGTGATCACCCAAAACGTGTTTGTCTCAATATCATTTTATAATATAATATATAATAGATAAAATTAGGCTTTTTTTATTTTTATTTTGGTTAGTAAATATTGCCACTAATGTTCTCTCTAAGAAAAAAGGTTAGCTGCGCGGAAATTTCAAAGGCTGCGCGGACCGATCATTCGACTGTGGAAAGGAAAAAGGACTTAACCCACAGTTTCTTCAAAACAGGTTTTTTTCGATAATCACAATGTATCAAACTTGATACACGTTCTATCAAAGGGATGCAAGCTGCAAATGCCGAATTAGTATCTAAATTTAGCTTTTAAGTTTGAAAAAAATGACCTTGTAAAAAACTAAAACCAAGAAAAAAGACTGAAATAAAGGTTTTTCCCAGACAATTTCTTTAATTAATATTAGATTATGTCAATTAAACACCAGTTTAGAAGTCTCCGTGCACTTCAGGGTTGTGTATAATTCATAATTTGCATATGTCACAAAATCATCAAAACTCGTTTTTAGCGCCTCCTGTAAAATTTGATATGTGTGGGTTAAGTCCTTTTTCCTTTCCACAGTCGATATATTAATTGAACAACTGTCTTGTAGTGCGCGCCAACCCGGAATGAGTGCGCGGGGGCTTCCCAATTGCTGCGCAGCCGCGCGCGCGCGCAGCTTAGAGGGAAAATTGATTGCCACTAGAAATCTACAGTGAGCTAAAATAAAATAGCCGATTTAATGTATCGATAAGTAGGTATGACAGTAATTTATTGAATAAAGTGAGAAAAAGTGAGATTTTCATTTCAGATAGCTGTTTCATTAATATTGATATTGCCATGTAAGTGGGTAAGTAGAATAACTAGATAAACATAATAACATTTTTAAAATCTGACTATTACATATCTTCTAAATGAAGATTCAAAAGAAACCAGATGTATGATACTAAAAATAAAGTTTAATTATCTCTAAAATAGTATTTTTTTCAATCTTTCTCACTGTTGCTTGCAGGTATCGGTAAAAAAAAGCATATTTAGACATTTCTGAAGATGACAAGTACTGAATTACTTCAAAAATCAAAAATATTTGACAATACTTAAAACACTTAATTGATTGAATTTATTGTATTTTTTTACGGAGTAAATGCTATCTGTATCAATATGTTTTGGAAAAAAAATGATTAACGTTTTTTAAATTAAGTTGGATGTGTACCAGAGACGTCTCGAGGGCATGGGCGAGTAGGAGCGGCTAATCCTAGGGAACGGCAAATGATCACAGATTTTTTTAAATGACTTGATATTTTTGACACGAATTTGGTTTTGAATAAATATGATGCCTCAATACACAAAAATACTAAATCAAGAATCGATAATTATATAATGCAAGTGCATTTTAAATTTACATTATTTGTATGATGTTTAGTGAAGGTGATTGTTATTTTTCATAATTATTGAACAATATAATGGGGTCATATGTATTCGCGAGGATCTTTGTCAATAAGGTCAAAAAAGTCAAAAAGTTTGTCAAAAAAGAGGATTCCGGTTTCTATATTTTTATATGTATTCCTAGAATAATGTGAAATAAGTTTTTAAAAATGGGTGCTATTTGAGGTCTCTCCCTAAGGGCGGCACATAGCCTAGAAATTTCACTGATGTGAACATTAAAAAACAATAAAGTAATCAATATCATACATGTTATAAAAACTCTTCGCGCAATTATTGTTTGGGGTGGCCAATGACAAGAATTCTCACCCTCCGATTCGTTTCATCCCTAAACTGAAGTGTACAAATGCCAAAAAATTCTTCTTCAACCACGAATCCCATTTAACATAATGACGAGTCCAATGCAAATGTAAGATAATTTGTAATTTGAAAAGTCGACAAATTATGTAGACATAACGTGTAGACACACTCAGAAATATTATATGTACATGTAAACGCAGCAGAAATTCAGATTGTCTATTGCACAAACAATATCTTCCGCTTGTCCTATTGTACACTAAACGTATGTGAAAATACCTGACAGACTGCCAGGAATTAATATAACTATTTATAAACCATATTTAATACAAAATGTTAAAGATTATGCAAAACTTATAACAGCCATTATCTGGAAACTATTATTTTCTTACTGTCTTACGTGTTGCGTTGATGTAGCGGTGTATAAACTTAAGAATTAAATATATGATGTCTTAAAATCACAATAAAACAAACAATCTTCATTGCGCTTGACACAGATGAAAATGCTAAACACATTTTAATATCAAATACATAACTTTACATAATGTAACAATGAAACGACTAGACATTATTAAAGAGAACTATATTGTAATTTCGTTACAGCTTCAAGAAATATAATAATTAATGTACCTTATCTACCCATCCAAAGATTTATTTAAATGAATTGCGAGCAACTCGTTCGCACTTCAAATTTCAAAACAATCATATGCGTGTATAAGATCAACAAAATGGAGGTTACTTCGCGTTGAAAAAAATGACCTAAAAAAATCATTAATTGCATCAAATGTGAAAAGACATTGACATTTGATTATATTATTCTAGCCTTGCTTTATAATATTCAATAGTTTTGAATTAACGAATTATATTATTAGATTAGTATGGAAATTAGTATAATATTTTACTATATAAACTCCGTAGCGAATCGAATTGGTATAACATATTTATGACAATTACTCGATACATGTTTTAAAATAATATTTATCCTGTCTATATAATTTACGCTTTATACTTGTGTCTCTCAACCTTTTTGGGTCCGTGGCCCGTCTTGAGTGTCTTTATTTTTCAGTGCCCTCCATTACCTGTTTTGTATTTCTATAAAAAAATGATTCTTTTAAAAACCCAAGAACTTCGGATCCAAAATCCCAGGAATTTTCGGAATTCCCAAAATGTAACACCACGAGACGTTTTTTTTAGCTCTTCTCATTTTACATTTTAAATTCTTAAACACAACAATTTACGGATTTCGGACAATTTGCACGTGGCTCCCCTTAGCCGTAATGTGACTCCTCTAAAAAAACTCTGTGGCCCCCAGCGGCCCTCCTGATTGAGTTGAGAAACTCTGATTTATACTACTCCATCTCACATTTATTTCTATGTACCTTATTTCACTGTGCAGTATAAATTAAAATTTTTACGGTCGTTCCCGCAAAATCGTTACGTTAAACCAGGGGTCATCAAACTACGGCCCGCGAACACCACCAATATCGTCAATGTGGCCCTTAAGCGGTGACGGATTAAGCAATTGCGAAGCCCCAGACGCAATCAAATTTGCAGGCCTATTTTTCGAATAATTAGAACTTAATTGATGATATTTTATGAGTTGAATAGAATATATGTGCACTTATGAGGTAATCCGCCACTGTCTTTTGGCTGAAATGTTACGAGACCCTGCGTTAAACGATAGTTTGAAAATTTAACGCAAATATCGCTCGAAAAATGAATGCACTTTAATCTAGATTTTATAATATTTATTGAGATTCTTGAAAACAAACTAGTATTCATTTTGTAATATTTAATTAAAAGTAGATATTGTTTGTATTGTTTCTCAGATTAAGTACACGTGTTTGTTAAATATGTAAGCATACTAAATTCATTGAAAACAAATCATTTATTTTATATCAACAATAGTCTTTTTATATGTATGTATATATTCATTTTTCGTACATATCGAGTAGGTACCTATTTTTTCTCGTAGTTTCATAACATATGTTTTTATTATTCATGCAATAGTTGATATTTTGACAGTCATTTCTTTTGCGGCAAAATTAATCAAATTATTGTTATCAATGCAAAAGAAAAGCTATAGGTAGTAAGTACACTTAATTTTATTTCACGAATTTTAAAATATGATCTTGAAAGTATTTTGATAAAAAACGTTTTTATAATAAATGTGTCATAAGTAAATAGGTAACGATAATACCTATTTTTAATTCGTTTATCTTTGGTTAATGTACCAAAGACAATCCAATTATTATCATATCGAAAAATGAAACAATTATCACTGTTCTTATTTTGAATCAGTTGATTAAAGCTTTGTAGATTTCATGGACACACAACACAGCACTATTATAGGTATTATTATAATATTTACACGGCCAATAGATATTTCTGTTCCGACAGCACAGTCTCTAATAATTAGCCGCGCTTTGGCTAGTCAAAGAAGTGTCTTTATTATTCGTTATGGCGGAGATTAATCAAACAGCTGACAAGTGGTCTGTTCATGAAATGTTGTGATCAATATTCACAGTATCTGTCAACGCATTAACATAGGAAATCTTTTCATCTCTTAGACATGCTCATTTATTATCGTATATTTATTTGTATTGATGTTGGCTGTAAATATTTACTTAATGCTCTTGCAACTTGTTTCAATGCTTCGGTAATAATTATTGTTAATATCAGTGTCAGAACATATGAACACCTCCTTACTATTTCAAGGTTCAAATAAATATTTTACATACTTAACGGCAAGCAGGTTTTAAATTTTGAAAGATAATAATCGTTTGTAATCACTCACACTAAATAGTTTATTTAATACCCATTCTGGAAAAAAAGATCGGTCGAAAATTTTGTATTTTAAGTTTTTTTTAACCATGTCTGCTCCTAATATAGCATTTGAACTCTTATGAGACGTATTGCTACAGAGGTTGTTCTACGAGAACTACTTGTTACTCAGTTGCTAAACCTCACTTTTACAAAGAGAGTATAAACATTATGATAATGCTAGGACAGGGGTCTGCACTGCCTCAATTGAGATGAGCCAAGTTGTCGAGGAAACAAGATAACAAAGGTATCAAAGAACCATAAACATGGATTTGTAAGATAAAACCGTTATTATTTGAAGAGTTGATGTCTGAAGAGCAGCGGTTTGCCGACCACTGGGTTTGTACACAGTACCGGTGCTACGTGAAAGTGGAGCAGGTTACCTTCCGTAGCGGTAAATCTGGAGAGATTTGGAGAGGCGGCCAAATGTCTAAGCGTCTAAGGGAACTTCATAACTAGGGCGGAAAAAATCAATCTTGCCTGGGGTGGCAAAATTTTTAGCGCTGGTCCCGCTAGGACATGACTGTTGGTGAGCCAGTCGCTCTCACTGCGCTCCATTTTAATGTTCGGATGGATAGAAGAAAATTTTAGGCATCAATGACTTCCTTCCATGTTTTCGAGCCCAAACACATTATCAGTTCAAGCCAGAGGTGGGCTGGAGGGGGCTCGCGCGAGCCCTTTGGTTAATTTTAATAAGGCCGGCGAGCCCCTTGTTAACTTATGAGAACACAATATTCTCAGGTCAAATTAGTATTTACCTGCAACTTCTAATTGATATATTATCTACGACAGCTTCAGTATACACAGTAGTACATTTTTAGCTATTTACATTGATAAGTTTACGGTAAATTGCATATTGTTATATATTATAAGTATATTAAGTAACAATCGATCGCTTATTTAAGTATTGCATATAATTGCAGAGGAGTGACAATAAAATTCACTTCTGTCTCAGAATACTGAGAATTGCTTCGAGATTGAGCGAGCCCCTTGTTAACGCTTTGGCAGCCCACCGCTGGTTCAAGCCCGTAAACAAACATTGGCCTGTCGACCACAGACGCGACAATTAGTTGTACCAAATAAGTACTTAATCGTTTGGTAAAGCAAGCACTTCATTGAAATAAATTAGTAATTATTGATTTAATTGACATCCTACAGGGTAGATTAAATAAGGTAAATTAAAATCATATCTGCCAAGAAAAAATGTATAGACACTTTGGGAATATAGTTCCCACGCCAAGAAATATATGGGCCCATTAGAGGTGACGCGATTTAAGTGGTATTTTAGAAAAAAAAATAAGTTAGATGCGTTGTCACCTCAGTCAATACACATTGCAATAGTGTTATCTCCGTAAAATAAAAAATATGCAATCCACCAACGCACCAAGTATGTACAGACGTGATAGTACTTGAAAGTCCAAGAAAAGAAGTTTTACCATTTTACTAGTCGGCTCACTTCACCTCTCAAATATAGCCCGACATATCTCACAGAGTCACGTCCCAGTAAGAACAGCATTTTTTTAAATTTCTCTATCGATTTCTGGTCGTAGGCATATGAATATCTGTGATACCTGAAATTTACTTCCCACCACTCAAATATTGATATAAATATGTAAGCACTAGTCTTGTCCGAAATCTATCTTTTCTATTCTTATCGAAAAAAGCAGGGATAGAAGTGTTGAGCTACTGAGGAACAAGTAATTCCGTAGAAAAACTTCTATTGAGATATTTCCGTTAAGAAGCCACGTGCTTTACATTGGGATCGGATATGAAGTTTAAAAAATAGATTATCTTTAAAACGAGTTATAAATAGAAACTTATTTCAAAAGTAATTTAAATTAATTAGATCATTTTTTAAATTTTATTTCTAAAAATCTTTAATAATACATTTTTTACGTCATGATGTATTTTGATCTTACCAGCAGTCGGCTGCCAGTACATTAACAAGGATCTCGTTTAATCTCAAAGCAATTCGTGGTGTTCTGTGACAGAGGTGTTTTTTTGTATCTTTCTTATACAATTATACGTAAAAGCCATCAAAGCTGACACTTGTTACTATAAATACTAATATTATATAGCAAAACGTAATTTACTGTAAATGAATGACTATCAATAGCTGAAAATCGTATTTACCCAAATGATATTGCATGAATGAACAGTTTCAGGATTGGCACAGAAATATATTCTATTCTTTTCAATCCAAATGTCTATGTATCAAACATTATACTTTAACCACCGTAGATATTATGAGGAGCAAGCATTCAAAAGGTGTTTTGTCACACAAATACAAAGCTTGGAAAATGATGATTTAAGTGTTGCAAAAGAGACGATTTGTATAAATGTGTCAACTTTATGATTTCATTTTAATATGAAAAAAAATCTTTTTGAACACTAATTTTGATTTCCATTCATAGGTTTTATTATGGACTATCAGAATTGATATAAAACGCCATTTTTCAAAAATTGTGACAAAACACTTTTTGAATGTTTGCTCCTCATATATATATGTCAAACACGCCAAATGTACGTCACTTAAATTCTTAACATTAATTATAATGCGTATTTATTCATTATATAACGCAGGGTTTCCAAAACTATGTTCCGCGTAGCCAGAGGTGTTCCATGAAAAAATGGAATGGTTTTATATGCTGCATTAAATTTAAATATCTTCTACTTAATATTGAAAAGCGAGTGATGGTCTATCTCTACATATGTTATGACGTCAAGTACAGGTGGAGAACAGAAATTGGATACGGCAATACAAATTGTTGCAAATTTCTATCGCTAAGGGTTAAGGATTATCTTTTCACACCCCGTGCGCGTTTGCGACAAGTCTTGTCAGTTAGCTGCGCTTACAAATAGTGTTCATAAATCTGATAAGGAATGCTTGAAAATACGTGATAAATATTCATCAAATTGGAAAGACGCTCATTGAGCCATGTGAGAAAGACATAGTGTCATATATTCTTAACAAGACTTAAGTAGACTAATAAAAAAATAAATGAAATACTAATATCAAATAATACTGTTTCATGATGCATTTATGATCTTTTCACTAGCATATAGAAAGAGTTAATTCATCGACTTGGTCTTGGATGTGAATATTATCTTACAAAGGAATGAATCTAGAGATGTTGTAGCCTAGCTGTACTAGGTACTAGTACATTCGTCACTCATATTATAAAAGAAGATTAAATCATGTTCCCACATCTACACCTAATCCTTTTTTACGCGATAGATTGGTTCCAGAAAGTGACGCGTAAAAAAACCTCACCGTATGTAAATTTATTTACTTTTATAAATTTCAACTCACTAGTATTGTGCTTGATATCAAGGAGATTTGCGATTTAGGGATTCAAAATCATCAAAGTCATGAAAGGCCTACAGTACCTTTTTACAAGTTTTCTTTTGCCCTCAAAATTAATATTGAAGTATACCGAAATAGATATCCAAACGCAATAGTATAATAGTAGGTAGTTTAATAATAATAAAAAAAAAACTGTTAAGTACGAATTATCCATCCCAAAAATTAAGCTAAGTGTTCCGTAGAAATTTCCGGACTGGCGAAGTGTTCCATCCCAGAATAAGTTTGGAAAACCCTGATATAATGAATAAATCTTAGAATATTGTTTTTCTTACTTTGACAAGGGGCTCGAGTGAACCCCTGCTAGCCCCCACAAGCCCACCCCTGTACCTAATTCATTTTAAATAAAAAAAATATCAAAGCTTTGAAGCACTTGTGGTGTGAGCAAATCTTAAATAACGTAAGACAAAAGGATTGTATAAGAGGAACATGTGAAGATAAATAAACTAAATATCGTATAAACTAGTAGTCCTAAATATTTAGTATTGTTACTGCTAATACTGTTTGTAAATCAGTCGATCAACCTGTCCTTTTCCTCTCATTTCAAAGAGAGTAGTAGAGATAGAAGGATAAGGCCTAGGACAGGACTAGTGGTAAGCCAATCGCTTTCGCTACAACTGGTTGTTAAAGGATCGAAAATGGTGGGAGGGACATCACAAACACCCATGCCTTCAAACGGAAATCGATCGAAAAAATGCTGTTCGTACTGGGGCCATTGTTCCATCTAAGCTGTGCGCGTGTGCGCGCGCACACATTACAACAGGACGCACAAAATTTACATCAGTTATACCAAAACCAGAATAAATTAATTGACATTAAATAGTGATGTTAATTATTGTCATTATCAAAAATCAACCTTTTCGTTTATTGGGTCTAAATACCGTTAGGTGGTGCACAAATCTTTTTATTTCTTGTCAAAGTTGCACAGTCAATGTCTTTTGCGCACATAACCTTCCAAAAATTAGAGGGAACATTGACTGGGTCTCGAACCCGTGAGGTCTGGCACGGAAGCTCACAGCGCTAACCGCTGCGTCATATTACCCGACAGATATTACTCTAAATATTAATTGATTACTTTTATGAAGTATTGGTGGTCGAAAACGTTAAGTATTTATTTCTGTGAGTAAAATGTTATATGACGAAATCTGTCAATGACGTAAGGGGGTCAAAATACCCATAATCATGCGATAAATTGGTGGACGACCCCCTAGAAAATATTGAAGATTGTCAAATATTTGGTTTCCAAAGAGACCGTGTCATTTCTTATTCAATATTATGTGAACAACTTAATTAAATAGTTAGTTATAACTTTACAATGACCTCTAATGTCAGCGTAGTCAAGGATCAGTAGTAAGTACCTGAGCAAAACTCAAGATAACAATTCAATAAGTCAATGAATTTAAAAGAGCCTTCGATTCTGCAGTGAATGCTAGAAACTGATGATTATTATGACGAAATATATACTTCTTAGAAATCATTCAGTAGATAATTATAATCAGCAGCGGTTTTCTTAATTAAGGCTCATGACAAACAAAAACAGTAATTATTAGGGATTTAATTGATTACAACCTGGATATCCGGGCTTAGATTTTTGACAACACTGTGTGTGTACCATTTTACTTACCCAATTCCAGGAAATATCATGCTTTATGTAATATGCGAGGTTTTATTGTGCAGACGCCATTGTATGAAAAAATATAACAGCGGAATCGTTTATTAATTGACAGATATAATTAAAATAAAACATACCAAATATATATTATTATTTTTTACCATATCTGCTCCCAGTGTGGAGTATATGGACTTCTTATTTAGTTTATCTTAATATAAGTGTTTCTACAAGAACTGCTTGTTACTCAGTTGATCAACCTCTCTTTTTTCCAAAGAGAGTAGGAATAAAAGTATATGGCTAGAACAGGATTAGTGGTTAACACCTCCATGCCCGTGATGAATTCATAGATAGTTGAGCCATTAAATCATTCAATATTTCTCTTAATATTGTCAATAAGTATTTATCATTTTAGGTATTCCTAGAAAAAATAGTTTAACATTCAAATATATAATTAAAAAATCAAAAATATTACGTCTACTGCACAAAATTGTCGATTTTGTGGTTTGCCGATCAATTTATGGATCTTTTTATGGTAGAATGCAATAGAGATATACGAGTTTACATTTGATAGAAGAACAAACATCTCAAATAGTTAGAAGCGAGAACAACCTACAATATTGTTGAGTTAAACAGAGAACGCGATATTTTCATATTTACAACTAAATGCAACATGTTTTAAGGGTTTTAAAATTCAATTGTGTCAAAAATTCCTCTATACAAAACAGTGTCGAAAGTTGTGCGTAATCTTTATTAGGGTACTTTATGATAGGCCCTGTTCATAGGATATAATGAGTGGGAGGGGGGAATTCAAGACATCACATACATTCATGCCTTCGAACAAAAATTCATAAATCAATGGAAAAATCAATTTTCTATTCGAACCCGTGTTTTCTGTAACCGACGTCATTGACTTCGACCATTCGACCACGCAGTCGGCGAATTAAAAGACAAAAAAAAATTGACATACAAATTCGAAAAATAAAACGTCAAACAAGTTCACAAAGATTGTTCCTGACAATGAAATAAACAATCATATCCACTCGACGTAACCGAGTGTTAATGCTTTAAGCTTTTTGCCATATTCAGTTACGCGGTCGAGGATATAATTGATTTTAAAACTATTCGAGGAAATAGTGAAATAACAATTTTTTCGTTTTGTTATTTTGTTTTATTGATTTACGGATTTCGATCAAAAGAGATTGACGTGGACGATTTCATCTGTTCTCACCTAACCTTATCTGACCTAAAAAAAATGGGTTTATTGAAAATTGAGATATATTAACGAACTACCAACCCTTTCCTAAATACACCCTCCTTCCTGGAAAGAGGACTTGAGCGACTTACGAAAAGTGTTATGAAAAGTTTTTGTTAAATAGCATACAAAATACAATCGAGTCTTTTAACATCTCGTGCTTGCTGAAAATTTACCATCAGCAACGGGTTTGAATCCTTCAAGGGACACTTATATAAGTACACACGATTTTTTTAAGAAAAACACAATATTCCTTTGTACTTATTTCCACTTTTTATTTTTCAAGATCAGAACCAGTTTCGCTCATGGCGATATATTACAAAGATAATCAAAAAATACATGTTAGAGGTGTTAAATTTTTTAATTAGTGTTCGTTTACAGTCACTTATTCTTAATTTATACTTTAATTTGTAAATTCTTTTCAATGCCAATGGTTTATTACAACTTTTTTTGTATAAATAGCACTGTTAAATTATATTTCTTACCAGTTGACAATGCTCGCCATGAGAGAAACCGGTCCTGATCTTGGCAAGTAAATGTGCAAATAAGTGTAAAGGAATATTGTGTTTTAATTAATATAATGCCTTTCCACCAAGTATTGAAAGCGAACACCCTAAAAGTGTCACATGAATTTTCCGTTCAATTGTGTCGTTTGTTTGGTGTGATGTTTAAATTCATTGCCGACCACTTTCTATCGTAAGAGATTTTCCTGAGATTTCAATGTTGCCATATTATTGTAGGTACTTATTTTGGAACTTATCTTTGCAGAAGCATGACGTCATATCTCGTGCTGACGTCACTTCGTAGTATTTTTTTATAACGGAGAATTGTTTGCCGAATTTTATTGCAGGCTAATTTTCCGCCAAGGTAAATATTTAAATCTTCAGCTTATTGTTCTCATGGCCCCATAGATAAACCTCTGGGTTTTGATAACTGTTTATTGTTTTGAACCTAAATTGTTTTCGATGACGAGATGATACTTATCGACGTACGGGGAAAAGAATATCAACATAACTATTTTTTCTTCTTTATCTATGATAAAAATTATGATAGATATTGACTGCAATCGAGCACCGTTTTTTTTTTAAATTTCGAAAAACAATATCTTAGGAAGATGGAAAACACGTTTAAATTGTCAAATTCTTATTGGTCGATAAAACAGACTGTGACAATAGCTGTCAAAGCTATTTTAATACTAATGAGGTTAATATAAAGCTTGTATTTGTTTACGTAAATAGAATTTTATTATGAACAAAATCAAATGTTTTCATTGCCTGCATGCACTTCGTCCGAAATAAAACGCATTTTTTTTTACAGTAACAATCGCTTTTTTTAAAGATACTTTTTGTTGTCCTTTATTTATGATTTTCCGGAAAATTTCTTGCCTTGGAAAGTTGGATGAAGCTACAAATAAAATAATTTACAATATACAACTTAAAGATAATTACACATCTGACCTTCTTTGATAGTAATTCAGTATCATTTTATATAAGTACAAGGACAAAATTCATTCAATAAATTGCGGCTTTGAGTTTGACCATTCGTAATTCTGTATGTATTTTTTTTAACAATGTTCTCTCGCAGTGTAAAGCATATGGACACTTTGTGAAGTTTACCTTAGCAGAAGTTTTATTTTCATAATCTACCTGCTGCTCAATTTTTCGTTGCAGGGATAAAAGGATAGAGCTGCGCGAGCAGAGTGTACATTTTATAAGTTTGCACTTTTGGTCTACTAGTTCAGTGTTTCCCGACCTGGGGTCCGAGAAAATTTTCAGTAGAAAATACAAATATTTATTTGTGAACATTCTTTGTGATAAAATATAAACTTGTGAAATAAAGTTTTTTCGGCGGTCCGCAGATTATTTTTTCAGTTTTAGCAGGCCGTGGTATGAAAAAGGTTGGAAAGCACTGTAATAGTCATCAACCAATCTCTCTCGCTGCGTTGTTTATAGGATCGGATAGGTCAAAATGAATTCGCAGATATCCATGACTTCAAATCGAAATCCATTAATCGATATCAATATCAATTTATTAAACTAACTGTACTGTGATTCGAGCCCTTGAGAACGGCATCCAAAGCTAGTGGAAATCGGCCAGTGGTGTAGCGCTAACTAAAAAAAGTCTGAAAGCGCTTACTAATTATTATATTTGAATCCTCTCCAGCCGCAGTGATACAACCTCCGCACCAAGTTTCCAACAAAACGTTCTTCCAATACATTATTAAAAACATCAACTTTGAATCGTTCAAATTATGCACATTCACACAAGTTTTGTCACTAACGACCCGGGTTTCGCCTTTCAGTCAGCATCTTCAGGCGTTCAAGTTCCACCAAGCACCTTTAGTTGAAATCTTAAATTAAGTAAAAATTAACATTTACCGCAAAAATTCCAAATCGTCTAGTAAAGGTGTGGGTGCGCCGACCCCTCGCGACCCCGCCCCACTACACCACTGCAAACTAGGGATTCCAACTCGGATATCCGGATATCCAATAGATAGATATCCGGATATTTGGGGAAATATCCGGATAGTATTCGTTATAATTTTCAATGAAATATTTTACAAAATCGACGAAAGATGATATGAATACCAGGGTATTTACTACCTGGAAGAAACCATTACTTAGGAGTAGTGTTTTTTATTACCTTCCCCAAACTCGGGTATTATGAATATCTTATCTTGTTATCTTAATACTTAAAGTTCGACGAATCGGCTCGGACTCGAGGAAAAAAAACCTTTAATGCCGAAAGTTCATTCATTTCATTTTCATAAATTGTTAAAATCTGAATAAATGACTTATATTACAAATGTATTGTTTTAGTACATCAATTTATATATGTAGTAATGTTTTGTTATTTTCATACTTAGTGAAACTATCCGGATAGTTTCAGTTTTACTATTCGATATCCGGATAGTTGAAAATGACGAATAGTTGGAATCTCTACTGCTAACGAAGTTGACTACTCTACACAAATTATTTTTAATTTACCTATATGAATCGTATAATCAGAATTCAATGTTAATTATTATTACCGGTAAAATTATATGGTTGTATAATTACTCTGATAGTTGTCAAGTATGCAGACTCTTAGTTTACTTGGCTTGCAGTGTAGACTCGTCGACACGTTTCTTTATCATAAATTGGACGATGTTATCTTTCGATTTGAAAGAGCGTCCGTGTTTGCGTAGCTTCTGTTTATAAAACGCAAATAATCGTAAACACAAGAGCAAGGCTTTCTGATTAAAGGTATTCTCATATTAAATTCAAATTTATTTTATTATGAAAAAATATGGTAACATATTGCTGTAATACGTTGGCAGATTACGCTTTCAAGAGGTCCAGGGACGTTCCAAGGGCATGGGCGAGTAAGCGGTTGCCTAGGGGCGGCAAGTCATAGAGAGCGGCAAATGATAACAGAATACATTTTTAAAATAGTTTTTATTTTAATTACTTAATTTCAGTACTTAACTTTATCGCAAAAATCTTCTTTAAGTATAACATTATCAGATGGTAGCCCTACATATAGGCGGCAGCTTTGGTGTAAATTAATAAAGGCGATCGGAAATGGCCTGGGTCTTAAAATAGCTTTTGGATCATATTTATTTGTTAAGGATCTTTATCATTAAAATGCACTTATAATATGAATCACCTGAAACCGAAACGGAATAAGTAACAAAAACATTTTTTTAGTACGTAGTAATTATTATATGTATTCCTATAATATCAGGAAAAAATGACACTATAAAAATATATTCACC
Organism: Himalopsyche tibetana; assembly: GCA_030503985.1. Classification (NCBI taxonomy): domain Eukaryota; kingdom Metazoa; phylum Arthropoda; class Insecta; order Trichoptera; family Rhyacophilidae; genus Himalopsyche; species Himalopsyche tibetana. The sequence goes on from JAPJYX010000022.1 coordinate 17,148,389, forward strand.
CAAATTTTCTACAAGAAAAAATATTCTAAATAATATGAAAACGAGCGAATAATTATTTGAAGTTAAAGAAGTACTGGGGCAGCATTTTATCGCACCCTGTCCCCACTACACTACAAACAATAGTTGCATTTGCAGCATGATACAATATATTATCATTCTGAAGATTTCTATCAATTTTAGTGCTCAGCATTTAACTAATTCTTAAAGATTTATTTCAAGAGAGAAAATAATTTTAAACTTGCCAGACAATTTAGTAACACACAGGGCTATATTGTTATTATCTATTCGCTTTATTTAAAGAAGCATTGTTTGTTCTCTTATCAACTACATGATCTCGAAATATTTACATGATTATATATCCGAAAACAAGTGAAACATAATGTGAATTCAAAATAATAAAATTTGCTACAATAACAAAATTAACAAGAATTACTGAAGACTGATAAAGAACAGAGCAATCGCAAAGATTCGAAAAAAAAATGTTCACTTTAGATACATGCATTTATTAATACTAACGCATGTCATGAATTTCATACAAAAAGTATTGATTAATTTACATATAATGCAACTGACCATTGTTAGTTTTCACTCCAAATTTAATCTTTTATAAATGAAATTCAACAGTTTTATAAAACACATGAAAAAGGATGCCGAAATAACGTCTGCCAATACTATGATAATATTATTGACAGTTATCCAACCTCTTTTTCGGAGAAAGTAGAGATTGATCAATAAGGCTAGAATAGAATTAGAATTTTCTCTTAAATGTATAATAATGTATCTTTTTCACAATTTCAGCCCAACGGCCGTTACGGAATGCGGGTCTATAGACAATGGAGATAAACAGACCCAATCAGAGTTCATGGCCCGGTTGGTGCACAGCTGCAGATACGACAAACTCCTCAGACCTCAAACTGATGGACCGGTATCCGTTCTGGCTAGGGTCTATGTTTACTTCATGCAAGCAACCGATGCCCATGATATGGTAAGACGATTCAGTTGAAATTTATCTTTGTAAAAATAATCACATTGGACTTGCGCGATGTTATTTCCATAAAAACTGTCTGCAGATGAAGGGTCTTAGACATTTATTTATTTTTATTAAAGTTTTCAAAATAAATTATTACTGTTTAGTTTAGAGGAATTAATTTACTTAAAAATAGAGATTACTATCTAAAACATTTGAAATAGCACTATTTTATATCCACTGTGAATTTTAATTATTTATGATACAATTCCATATTTGAGGCCAAATAATAACTTTTACTAAATAGTTTCAACTGTTTAACGATATTATAAATTAATCTTATCTATCTTTACAGCACTTCAAGCTGCACTTCCTCCTGCAGCTTCGTTACTTCGATCCTCGATTAGCTTATAAAACATATTCTCCAAACAGAAAAGTAATCGTTGGCGAAGACCAGTTGAGGGCCGCGATATGGACACCTCACGTCTTCTTGGCCAACGAGCAGAAGTCTTCAATCATGGGGACCGATGCTAAAGATGTACTGGTGTCAATATCACCCGAAGGCGTCGCTTTATTCAGCAGAAGGATTCAAGCTGTCATTTACTGCTGGATGAACCTTCAGAAGTTCCCGTTTGATGAGCAGGTCTGCTCACTGCAGTTTGAGAGCTGTGAGTATCGAAGCAAATACATAGCGTGGCAAAAAAATTGTCAATACATTTGCAAGCAGTTGATATTTATAACGTTCTATGAAATAAACTGATAAAAGCTAACATATTATGAAGGAGAAACATAACCTCTTATCAATATTAGAATCTTTACAGTATATAATCGCTATTCACTCCATTCTCCGTAAAACTTCTTTTAGCAGAATCTTTTTATTCAATTTACTGGTTGTGGTGTAACAGGTAGCATTGAAGCAGATTTTTCTTCCAGGGATGTACAACGCCAACGAAGTTCAACTCCACTGGGAAGATCAGACTCCTGTTACCTTGGCTCCTGAACTTCATCTGTCAGAGTTCTCCATACTAGGAAACTGGATCAACGAGTCTTCCGTAATTGCTGACTGGTCCAATCCACGACATGGTGGTTTTAGTAAGAAAATATTTTAAATTATAATTAAGAAGCAGTTACATTATATAATTCATATTATGCAATTAAAATCCCTGCAGTCCTCTGACTCAAAAGGCTACTGATGTTTTTGTTAATGCTATTTAAAATAATCCCATTGGTTAAATTGAAAGAGAATTCATTTCTACTGTTATTATATAAATATTTAAACTTTTTTTTTTCAGTTGGAAACTACAGTGCATTGACTTTCACATTTAAATTAGGCAGAGAGATGGGCTACTACATGATTGACTATTTTGTTCCATCAATGATGATAGTTGCCATTTCCTGGGTGTCATTTTGGCTACAAGCTGATCAATCGGCTCCTAGAATCACATTAGGTAAAGTAATACCTATTCTCTCTTATTCTTCTATTGTATTTTCTTTTTCATATTTCATATTATTCTGCAAATTACAAAGTCAATTTCAATTGACGCAATTTGTGAAATATCTTATAAATGATGTATCTTTTCTTCTCTGATTTCAGGATGTACCACTATGTTATCGTTCATAACATTGGCATCGTCTCAGGGGAAGACATTACCAAAAGTATCGTACATAAAAGCGAGTGAAGTTTGGTTTTTGGGATGCACCGGATTTATATTTGGCTCGCTGGTCGAGTTTGCCTTTGTCAATATTATCTGGCGCCGCAAGTAAGTTGGATCATTGTCATCTTGTTCCATTCCAATATTTCGTTAGGTCACAATGCGGTGATAATGTTGATTGATGTACATATTTGATCATTTTTAAGGTGTTTACTTGGTGTAATGGCATTATAATAAAAATAATAAAACATTTTTAGTACTTTTTCCACATAAAATTTATTGGATCAGGACCGGTTTCGCTTATGGTGAGCATTGTTGCATCAGTTGACAATGCTCACCATGAGCGAAACCGGTCCTGATTCAATAAATTTTATGTGGGAAAAGTACTAAAAATGTTTTATTATTTTTAGTACATATTTGATTCGACTAACGTTTGATATTTTTTTCAAAAATAAGTGGTGCGTTTTGGTTGAGATACGATTTTTAAATGAAAAAAAATAAGAGGTTTCTGCTTAAGCACGTCACCGAGTCCCTGTTCATTTTTTACAAATAAACTTTATTACAATATGATAATAACGAAAGCCTAACTCAGCTGAGATGATTTTAAAATCCAATTAACTGTTTGAATACCGCTCAAATAAATCATTAATATGTCCCAGAGATACTGCGTGTTTTTGAGAAAAATAATTTTGCATAATATACACTCGAATTCGATATTTTAAAAACCTATATTGACTCTGTATAGATGGCACTACACATATTCATCAAAATATTGTTTATATTCTATTAGAATACCAAGTATTTTGATTTTTTTAATGTTCCGTACACCTGTGTCCGCTTGGTATTCAAGTGGTTAAGCTATATTCTATAAATTAAATGAATTTTTGTGTAGAAACAATTTAATGATATCTTTTAATTATTGATGTCTTTGTAGACCATGACACTTACCGTTAATAGAATTCTTCTATATTTATTTGTTTTTTCACTATGACAAAACAGTGGGAAAACAAATTATTTAAATATTTCCAATTTCCATTTCTAGTTTGTATTTTATCAATTCTGTATGACTTAAATTCATTCAATTATTAAATTAGTATCCATATGGTAATAAACCCATATTGTTTTTATTGTGATATCTTAATATGAACCATTTAACAAACTATAATAAAAGTATACAATGTTCAAACGTATTGCGCATTGGTGACAGCTGTAATGCCATGAAATGTCCATTTATTTTAATTCCATATCAACACTCCTCCTCAAAACAGTTTTTATTTGATCATTACATGACAAAGTATGTATTATATTGTAAATTTGAAATGCTTCGAATTGGATCTCTCTTTCAGTTTGTGATTTATTTTGTTTTAGGAAGGCGGTAGAACTGAAGAAGGTGAACAGTAAATACATTCTGAAAAGCACTCTGACACCGCGTCTGGCACGTAAAGAGCTGAGCCTCAGTCAAGGGGGACTTACCAAATCTCATTCCTGTTCTAGTCTCGACGGTGCATCTGATCCACCAAAACCAACATACAATAATAACTTAACGGTTCATGTAAGTCTTATAACAACATACTAATAATAACTTATTAAGAAATGGCAGTTTTAGCATCATGTATTTTTTAGTGAAGTTTATTTTTAATTCACTATAGCCATGCATACAAAATGCATCTTGCAAGGTACATTTATTTTTCCAAACAATACACAAATTATAAGCCTCATTAAAATGTGATTTAAGTAACATTAATATATTTTTTAATAACTGAAAATTTTTAAACAGTGTCAATCTGACACTGCCAGGATTCAAGGATGTAACCATAATACAGAGAAGATGATATTTTTTAAATTATAAAATTATTTGAAGGTCATATTACATCAAATACACTTTCCAAAGATTTGGATGTTTATGATGTTTCCATCCTTTCCAACCTACACTACCGGAAGGCAAAGAGCAATACCAATTTCCTAGCAGTAACTTTACTAATCCCATCCTCTAGCCCCGTCTTATCAGAAATAGTAGCGAAGAGACAGACGTTTCAAACAGTTGTTCTTCTCACTGATCATCAGTTGAAAATTCTCGCAATGAGCGAAACCAGTCCTGACCTAATTAATAAAGTGGACTGAAGTACAAAGAAATATTGTGTTTTTACTAATAGTTGTTCTTCTGCTGAAGAGCTCCATTAGAAATCTCTATGCTCCACATCGGTAGCAGACTATAGTTTAAATAAATCTTCAACTGAGCTAAATCGTTATTACATTTTTCAGAGCCTATCATCGCACATCAATCTTCCAATAATCACAACGCAGAGCTACGACGACCTTGTATCTTCGAACCACGGCTCAAGGGAAAGCGCCGTTACTATCCAAGTAGATGGAGTCTCACTACCTAAGGACAAGCCTGTTACATGGACAACTATGACGCCTCAACAGATATCGATGTGGATCGACACTCGTTCAAGGTTTCTTTTCCCTTTGGCTTTTCTCGCCTTCAATATTGTTTACTTTACAACAGTCTATTGTCTGTAAAATGCAGATTTTTTTTTTAAATGTGTACAGCAGAACAATGAACGAAAATGTATTATGTAGACTGTAAACATGCAGAAAAGAGTAAAGCATTTAAATCACTTCACCATGGATGCCTCTAACTACCATTGAGTACACATGGTTTATAGCACATGGAAGATTTTCTTGACTACTTGTCATTCTCGTCAAACCTGCTTGTATCGCCTAAATTGTAACTATTTCTACAGTCTGTCATTATACCACAACGGTGCTTAGATAAAATTGAACTTTGTCAATCAATGGAGATTTACAACATTTAATTTAATATTAAAATATCTTTACGGCCACATTTAACAATTGTTTCTTATATAATAATATTTATCAATTGAAGATTTTCAAATTGCAAATTATTTTAGTTGAAAATAACATTGATATTATATTAAAATAATCAATTGACTTCATTAGAATATCAAGGTCAAATCGAAAACAAAATCTACATTAATTAGAGTTTTAATCTTTCCGTGGATTGCATTCATAAAATTATTATTTTTAAAAACATAGACAATTAATTAGCTTCTGCTACTTTTAATTGCAAAATGATAATTTCACGACATACTTCTAAAATGTTGCATTACTTTTGTTACACAGTACCTAGGTATGGGCTATTATTTAGCCTGTCAAAAACACAAACAAAATGGTGGTCATATGTCAATGACCTTTTATTGTAGATCTGGAAATCAAAGGTCCAAAATTATATCTCAAATATGTCTTCTCTATGGGAATTTTATTGTTGCCTTACGAAATTGGGCCTAAGTAAATATAATCTGATTCGACTTACATTCAGAGCAAGATCTAAAATAGCCCAAGTATGTAATGTAATTTCATCATTAATTTCACAATGGCATTAATATCATAAGACCTAAATATGTATATTATAATATAAGTTTAGTTTCATAAAAATAACTGGCCATAATAATTTTAAAACATTCTCATTATATTATATGATAATAGACGGTGCTTAAATAATTTTATCAAACTAGGTAAATATCATTTTTTATATAAACAGATTTGTATTCAGAATCTTGACCCTAAATGTCTCTACAAACCCACAATCATAATATAAGATAAGCCCAGTTTAGTAATAAGTGTTTGTAATTAAGTTACCATAGAGTAAATAGTAATGCCATTTTCTATCTACTGTATTTTAGTAATGCTTAATTCTTTTACCGTATTGAAATTAATAAGCTACGTAGAACTTATACATAGAAAAAAATATCCTATAAAGATAAGGAGGATTTTAAATTTAACTTTTAAATTATAGCATGATGTATACGTTTCATATAGGGAACAAATTGCCATCATCCCATAATTTATTATAATAATAAGCACACTTATTGCTTGAATTATTGTTTTGCAAAGACAGATAAATAAAAATACCATAAGAAATCTTAACGAAATATACTGTCTTTAATACAACAACTTTTTTTTCATTCAAATGGAATCAAAACATACTAATTTATTTATTATATTCAGAGTCAATGATATTTTTTAGCATCCTGGATAATAAATAAAATGGATATGTTTAAAAGTGGTAAAATATATATCTAGGTTGGTTTAAGATGTCTTTAATTTATGAAAAATAGGTTTCATTTCCAGTAACGACCTACCTGAAGGCGTATTGTATCTTTTCTGGCAAAAAACATTGAATTTTATGATTAATATTACATTTTTTAAACACTTATAACACACTTTTAATTTATAACTATTACGTTATTAGTAATTTCATGTGCTTGGCAAAAAGTACGGTTTCATACACAATGTTTTATTTCTGAAATGTTGCTGAAGATCAACCATCGAATGCTTAAAATTTCAGCCACAAGAATTAATATTGTTATCAGAGATTACATACACGATTTTGACATTAGCCGTCCAGTTACATTAACGGCAATACACATCAATATGAATTGTAAAATAATCAAATGTCATTAATATCTACATTTATTTGCTTACTTCGTCACTCACCTCACCACTAGAAAAATAGATGTATAATATTGTAGAGATTACTAAAGTTATATTTAAGATATATTTTTAATAATTGTTAGTAAGCTTATTTAATTTTAAAATAGATTTTTTATGCTTTAAATTAATCACAAGTTATTGTATCAACGAAATAATTCATTATTCTTAAGTTAGTTGTTATCAAATCGACGTAATTTTTATAGTTAATTTTATGTGAATTCAATAATTTTATAATTAATGGTTTTTTGATTGTATTGAGATATTTTAGGATGTTTCTTTAGAGTTTAACAATGTGCCAGTTGCATTTTATGACAAACATGTGCCTTAGTGTGTCTGGATGTATAGAATAATAAAATATTTTTGTGCAAATATATAAAATAGTTTTATTTAATTTTATAACTCCAATAGCCAAAATACTGGCAACAGGGCAATGGATTTCCGATTCCAACTTCACTAAAGCCAATATAACGGCCTCTGGGTATGCTCTGTAAAATACCATACATTTATTTATTTAACATTGCACAAGGTTGACAAATTATAAATTTAAAACTTTTACAATGGAGAAAAAAATAGTACAATTTAATATTAAGAGCAGTAGAAAAAAAATGGCAAGGAAGTCAACTGAGTAAGCTCCGACGAACTCTAATTTAATACATAAAAAATAGTATCTGTCGGAACTCACCCACGTCTACGTGGAATATGTCGACATCCGAAACAATATTGTTCAAGACCGTTAAAGCTCTCCCCGGTGGCATCCCCATTGGCAGGCTGGTTCTACACCTTGGGAGAACAAACAATTCATGTCCACGATTTCTCCAAAAATAATCAGGAACATTCAGATTCACATTCTCAAGAATGGTAGAATTCTCATTTTGGCCTCGTATAAGTCGAAAGAAATATATGGCCAGATACATTTCTCTTCGAACGTTCAAGCTATTGAAGTTAAGCATGCCTGAGAGAAAGTCAGTTGGATAAAGCCATGGGTAATATCCATACACCCATATATAGAGAAGTCTCAAAAATTTCTTCTCCACCATAAGGGTATATTGAAAACATGTGTCCAGTGGTGGCTCGTGGGTATGTGGGGGTGCTGTGGGTAGATTAAAAATTCAGTAAAAGACCATATTACTTATATTTTATTTAAAATATCAAAAATAATAACAATTAAAAGAAAAAGCTATTTGCAAATAAAGTCCATTCGTCTATTTTTGTTATTGACAAATTTTTCTATAACTTTTTCGTTAAAGTTTGGTATTTTTCCAATCATATCTTTCTCTATTGAAAGCATTGATAAAGCTGTCAATCTTTCTTGACTAGTTGTGTTCCTAAGGTAAGTTTTAATTCTTTTTAATGTAGAAAAGCAACGCTCAGGTTCTGCAGTTGTCATTAGAGTAATATTCAAAATTTTTAAGAGCTTCGTCAATTCTCCAAGAACATCGCATAAGTTATTAGCATGGATAATTTTCAATGATGATGTTATATTTAAAAAAGAAGAAGCTTGGCATGCAAACTAAGGGCGTAAAACACTTACAAAGAGGTGTTAAAAGTATGTAAAAATGCAAAGTGATCACGACTATTATCACTATATTCGCTAAATCAGCCAATTCACCCAACAACGCTGCTCCGAGCTGCAGCGCGACACTGACTAAACGACGAGACCCCCCCACCAGTCTATACACTTCAAGCCATAGTAACACACCAAATTCTAAAAGCAATGCCCCTGTGCAGCGCTCGCGTCACTCCTTCGATGTATAATACATCATGTATTACTGTACATTCTGTCAGCACAATATACAGTAATGCATCTGAAGAGCAATCGGCGCCCGATCAGCAAATACGGGCCACACTTTCAAATAGTTAATCGTATAATATTATAGATACAATAAAAGTAAATAAAATTACATTTCTATCAAATTTTCTTGGGGGTGCTGCAGCTCCACAGTGTATATGAACGAGCCGCCACTGCATGTGTCTACCTTTTAGGATGACCCACTTTTGTTTCCATTTTGATTAATTGTGAGAGAATTTTTAGAGATCAAAAACATACATGCGTTCAAACAGTAATCAATAAATTGATTGAAAAAAATGCTATTCGTACCTCCAACCCGTGAGATCCGTCACGGAAGCCAACAACATAAATAAAAAGACAATTTGGAAGAGAAGTGTAATTTATTTGTGTTCAATCTCACATTCTTTTTATAAGAAACCATTCTTAATTATAATAAAATTATATTTTTTAAATTCAACCTCCAAGATGAAAACATTTTATTACATTTTGCAAGTCGTTCGTTGCGTTCTTTAAAAAATATTTAAAAGGATTCTTCATTTTTATATATTTGTTTATCAAAGGGGCAATGAAATTTATTCACTATAGCAAACATTTTAGCCTGTCTTAATCTATAAAGTAGAAAGTCAACGGGTGTAGCATTTCTACATGGCCTCAATGTTTTTTAGCTCTTAGTTGTTCAGTTATTATTTCTTTTTACCACTGTGTCTTTCGACTTGAGCAAAAGAATCTACAAAACTTCAAACGGTGTCACCTAATTCGTATGCATCAACACACACATAAATAAAAGCTACTTCAATTAAATCAGTACCTAATTGGTATTTATTTACATATATTCTGGAAAGTATCCTTAACTTGTTCGCTGCCCATCCTGTATATCATCCCTGTTCTGGCAAAAGTTGGTTACTAACAGATTGACAGTGCTGAGTAAACAGCAAATGAAAAATTTCAGCTTTTAGGATAAAGCCACTAGCATCGATATTGTATGTTAATAGATAATTATAATATCAAAATATAGATGCATTAATGCCGATCTGACACAAATAAGAGTTTAATCAGCATTATGAATAATTGCCAGTACAAATAAATGCTTTTTTTAACCAACTGGTATAATAAATGCACTAACTGAGTTATTGCAAATGAATAATTGATATCAAAAAATCTCTTATACTCAACTAACTGTAGACTTTTTGTCAGTTTGTCAGTTACCAACTAACACCAGAAAGATGACGATTTATACGTGATCAAGAATTGGATGCCACAAGTCTACCTCATATATGTCTTCATCACCCGATATTCGACAAACAAATGAATTTTTAAAAAATATTGTATTATATTTACCTTCATGTTATCACTATAAAATTCTTTTTCCACGTTTTCACTACGTAATTAATTCGTGAAATTTTGGGGGTGTGATGATAGATTGCATTTAGCAACTGGGCAGAGAAAGGGTTAAGCACGTTTCACTTATCTAACTCTACATCAAATTATTTCAACTCAATTACATATCACTCATGGAAAACATAGTTATATTAGGTACATTTCACATTGTATTTATCAATTTCAAAGTCAATAACTACATCAATCATTTATTTATGTATAAATATCTAATAACCTATCCAATGCTTAAAGTATTGACCTAAATGTAATACAACTATTTAGAGTGTATCCATAAATGATTTCACACTACTTTGGTAGTTTTTGATCCCCCCTGCCTCTCATACCATTAGCACATTTTGTACAGAATTTTTAATGTTATGATGTTTCAATGGAGCTTGTATTTAAATATATCAAGGGGATAGCGCTTTATTTAGGCAGTCACCCAAAAATATTTCAACATCTTATGAAACTAATAATTATTGATGTGATGACAATCAGAGAATGACTTGTTATTATATGTTGTATGGTCTGTAATACAATCAATACATTTGAGTTTATTTCACTTATTCTGTTGGATGCAATAGGCTAATTCAAAAGATGTTGCAACAAAACCATCTGCATCATATTATGGAACAATTTAATAAAAAAAATCCACATCTTGTATCCACAAATTGTAATGAAGTAAATAGTAAATTTAACTATCAGAAACTTGTTTCTGCTGGGCTAAATAAATTATACTAGTTTATGTGCTGGGCATAGAGCTCTATGATTTTTACATATTTTAATATTGATGTTTAAATATATCCAAAACATTAAATTTTAATAAAAATGAATTCTATCACTCCAACTGAATTATTTATTTCTCTCAAATAATCAATTGTGTGTATTAAAATAAGTTTTGTTTATGTATTATTATTATGGCATAGATGGAATAAATGACTTGAACTATATAAATATACTCACTCACTTGCATAATATAACTATTTGTACACTCTACAGTGCAGAGGAACACCACATCCTCAAATGATTCTTTATTTTATTACCAAACTCTGCATATTTTCGTTATTTTAATCCAATTGATTTGTTTTCATAGCTGCAATGAGCTATATCCAATCATGTGCCTCTTTTTTTTTAAGTAGAACAAGGTAGAGCAAAATTGATTACATTGTTATTCTGCTTATTCAATACTACTCACAATAAATGAAATAACAATGCTATCAATTTTTATGTCATATAAAAAATGAATATCCATAAAGTTACTTCAGAATCCATCGAAAATGTCCGGACAGTGGCAAAGATGGCTTAAATTCTTATTTAAAGAAAATAGGAGCGTTAATATATGAGCTTCCACAAATGAGATCGGAGAATTGTACTTGGACATTGGAATAAATGTTAACATTCAATAGTTAGTCGTTTATCGCCACGTTGGATGGTGAAATAAACAATTCTTTGCTATACGTAATAATATAGAGTTCTGGTTATCAAGGATTTCGGATTAGTGTTTTTTGTACTGTTTCAAAGATATTACCTTTTTACACCAGATACAATTTAAAATCAACACATGTTTTAATCCTATTGCTTATTATATCTTCTCATAATTTTAAAGCATTTAATCATTCAATTCAAATTCTTGCAATTGAAATGGCAATGTAAGTGTGTACGTTAATAATAGCAGTTCAGTATTAATCGTACACAACATCGTCCGGTAGTCATTTGACATCTATCGGTGTATCAATGTCGTGCTGAGCTGTCTTCTCGTCCAGTTCCGGGTGAGTGGCGATGATGCTGTCCTCGCTTGAAGATCTCTTTATGATTCGGCTTATGCGGCTGAAAAATTAAAACATCCAAATTATATATTATTAATATTTCTAATTGCTAATTAATTATTTCCAATACACCAGATATTTTTAAATCACATGAAATAAACTCGACGATAATTTCTTTTTTAACTCAAGGAGTAAATACGTCACAAACGACTATGTCTAAGATATATTATGAATTACCTTCGGGTACTTGAGCTCGATCTCATCCGATTACTAGAGTTAAAAATTTTACTACTGGACCATAAAGGGCAGCCCCTTTTATTATATAAAAGCAATAATCAAATATTACCGAAACCTATGAAGCTAATCAACAAAGAATAAAAATTTCAAGAGCTTAAACGGTATCTACAAAAATGTTTCTTACGATGCAGCCGATCCGTGCAGGGTGGGTAACCTTAGAGGGGGAGGAACACTAGCACCGAGTAAACGTCTCGCAGGACTTGCCGGAAGCCATTCACTATCCCCACCAGAGCTAGAGCCGCGCCCAGAGCCAGAACTGCCACTGGACCACTGAACTGATTCAACCATACTACAACAAAAAAATAGAATATAAAGATGACATGACCATTGTCCAATCACATTATGTACTATTTTATATAGATAGTAAAGTGCAAAAGTATAATTACTGCATCAAACAGTGCTATAGCAATTAATTATTTTACTGCCGTGTTGGTCACAATTATCAGAACTACATTTTAGACGATTGCGAAAATTATCAGCACAAACATTTTGGACTTGGCTATTTTATTATTAATTGGCTTGGTGTTAATCTTTTTCGGCCTCTATGTGGTTGGTATGAGTTCTGATCGAATTCAAAAGATTACAGTTTCAAACCCTAACAAAGTAATAAAAAAATTACATAACGTTGGTAATTTTTCACAACCTTGTATCTAAAAAAGTACACGTTTTCAGGAGACACATAAATGTACTTTATTCTATCGCTATCGCTATTAAACACCACTGCAATGTTTTTGTCCTCAATCTGTCTGAAGTTAACGATGAAAGACGCTAAGACTTTTCCATCCATGTCACCATCTCCTTCATGCTTAACGTGATAATATTATTTTCCAACATTTTTGTATTAGGTCAAACAAAGCATGAATATTTATTTTTTTGGGATACCAGTTAAAGGAATATGTGTGTTTTGAAATTCTGATTTCATTACAATCAAAAAACTCAAAACTGACAAAAGTTGAGATATGTGTTTGTAGAAAATTAACGACGATATGTAGGTTCATTATTAGAATGGATTACGTAGATCAAAAACCAATTCTTAGTCAATCGCAAAGTAAAGATATGTAGAATTATTTGCATTCATAAAACAAACAAAATATCACAAATTGTTAGGTACCGTAACTGTCCTTAACAAAGTGGTATAAACATTGTTCTTATAGCATTGGGCTCACATGCCAGAGGGCATGGTTTTGAATATACAATAATATTAACTTATCTCTACCTTTATACCTTTATATAATATTAATGGTTTCCAAATTCCTCTTCCACCCTCTAAGCATACCCTCTCTTTGAAAGACACAGCGCGTTGTAAAACCAAAATAATCATCCAATCCTACCTCTTCTAAATGAGATACCGGTATAAATTTCAACCTTCATGTTTATAAAACTATTTTTTTCTAACTTTTAACTCGATTTTTTCTGAGATAACACTTCATTAAGCTGGGATTCGAAATACTCATTCTATGATCAAAATTATATTTGTGTTTCAATCAATGCTAGCAATCAAGGGCTGGACCCCAGACCTGCATTATATGGCATGAAGAACCGATCAGTTGGAAAAAGAGTGAGGCAGAATTGAGGATCTCTTGAAGATAACAAATGTGTTGGCATAATATAGCTACAGCATGATGTTGGATTTTACAGAAAATGTAATTATGAAACAATTGTAGTTAGTAATCTTGCAAATCCCAGACAATCCGTTTTGTGTAAATGAATGTACCATAGAGGTATACTGTCTACCCCAGTGTTCTTCAACCTTTTTACATCTGCGGACAGGTAAAAAATGGAAAAATATTTCACAAACCGGAATAAAAGTATTCGTTATTTATTATTGTTGATTAGTTACTAGGGAATGTAAGTGGCTAAAAATTGATTGATATATTTATATCACTTACTTGGAACTTATGGGCGGGAGTGTGTATGAATTGAATACCATAGCACTGTCTGTATAAGTGGCTGCATGTATTTCTTGTTGGTATAACGTGTACAGTTCTTGGAGATCTGGAGGTAGTTTTACTCCGCCTTCTGTAAAAGAGAAACATACACATTAAGAAGAGGTAAACAATTTACTATAAAAGGATTTTGTCTCATCGGTTGAAGAAAAATGCTGAGTTAACTAGAAATGTGTTTCTAACAAAAGAAAGTCTCATTTCATTTTTTAAATGGTTTGGTCATTTCCCGCTGTGGTCTAGTTGGTTCGAGCTTGCTCTACTGATCAGGTGGGTCAGGGTTTGATTTCCAGTGAGGACAATGTATAATGCATAAAATAAATTTAACTTAAATACCAGTATTATGATTTTTTGAAAACTGGTTAGAATTCTGATGTTCAGACAGAGACTAATGTATCAACCATGTAATTGTTACAGTCTTATTCTACATTTACTATTTTGTATTTTCAAACGATCCATCTATTTAAAATTATACTTAAAATTTTGTGGACCAGGGCATGCATAGAAGGTTTGAAAATGAATTGTGCGAAACATTCGGTCAAGTCGGAGGTCTCATCTGTGATGAATATGGAAATTATTTTGACGGAAGTGAATAAAAAATATTTTTCCCAATAAACAGATATATTTACCATCCATTATTTGTCTCTGCCTTGTTATAATCTCGTCACTCAGTTGTCTTTGCCTGTCGTATCGAAGTAATTGAAGGTCTCGTCTTCTCAAGTCCGCTGCTCTACTGGCCCGTTCTCCTTGCAATGCTAATTTATCAGCTTGAAGCTCGTGGACTCTGCAGGCTAGAGCCAAGAGTTCTCGCTCTTCTTCACTACTCGTGCGGGAAGGCAACTCCTGTTATATTGAGATAAAATGTTCTTTACGCGAGGATCCGAATGGGTATCGTTTTATATTTGAGTTATCACAAACAAATCTGGTCATATCCATTCAATTCTACTTCAGAGAGAAGAGATTGCTGCATGTAATTTATATAACCATGGAGTAAATTCTGAATAAAAAAAAATAACAATGACTAATGATTAATAGATCTGTATTATTTTTTAAAGCAACAAACTTTTCTTGGACTTGTAATATAATCTTTGTTCAATAGTTTTCTCAACAGCTGTGTCCTTTTAAATACCAAAAGTTTGTACTAAAATAAATTGCACAATCTTACATCCTCCAGAGCTGCTCCTCGTTGCCTGACAGTTTCAAGTTCTTTTTCCACGTCTGCCTTTTCTGATCTGGCTTTCTCTTGTTCTTGCTCAAGAGTTGCCAGCTCTGCCCATGCTTGTTCTACTGCTACGTTTCCTTCATCTGATGTTGCAGTTCGCCTTTAAAAAAATGCCATTTCATTTGTACAGGCATATCTATATATATCAACACCTTTTATTATTGATCGTGAATTAATATGCTGTAGCTATAGAGTTAAATGTCTGAATCTATTTCTCAGTTTGAAGCTATCACCTTGAAAGTGATTATTTCTTGGTTGTTAAATTATTTAGGGATCTCGCCAAACTCACTAACACACAACATTTCGCTTATTATTTATGTCTAAACATTTTTCTTAAAATGTCAGTTCTTCCAAAGTTCTATTTTTTTTATTATGCCAGATAGATTCAATAATAGAGGTAGGCAAACTTTTTTTATCCTGTGAGTGATCTCTAGTAAGTTCAAGTTTTTATTAATAATTACGTAATTATTTCATGATTTTGAAATGACAGCTACATAAAAATTTGCCAGTTCACCAGATATTTTCGAGATTAAATTCACTTGAGACAACGTTAGTTTGAGGGAGAGAAAATAAAGGGTTACACTAACCCAGGGGTCGACATACTTTCAATTGAAAAGAGCTAAGTTGTCAAGGAAAGAGGATAGCAAAGGTATCAGAGAGCCATACATATATGAATTTGTAGGGTAAAAAACGTGAAAAGTTCAACCCCTGCACTAGCCCCAGCCACGTTATCTCAAATATTAAAATCAATACAATATGACAATTACACTTACCGGTACCTGAACCTGGAGCTTTTCAATCACTATGAGGAAAGAGTTCTTACCAATAGAGGCATACAGACATAGCATTTGGATAACAATACGATGTATCTCACATTTTCTATGAATGATTTTTATATTCAGCGTAACTATAGGATGCAAAAGACGTACATAAAGCATGAAATTATTACCTGTAGCTTGACTGAGTCGATATTCTCGAGGTGTTTGGAGCATTGTAAAGCCTGTTATTCCTCGACTCCCAGTGGCTGATGACGAGATGCTGCCTCTCCGCGTCCATGGCAAGGCCCAAGAGGTGGCTGTCGAGCTCCATCAGCCTCTTCCGAAGCCTCATCTGCTCCTGGAAAGTGCCGACGATGGCCTGGCGGAGCACTTTCAGCTCGCTGCCTTTTTGCGGATTGTTGTTGGTGCTGGATTCGGCAGCTATGCCGGATCTGTGATGATACACACAAGTGTCAGGTATGGATATGACATCATGAAGTGTCAGATATATGCTGTGATTAGTGACTGGTTTTCATTGCAATGTGTTGAACGATATCCACATTTAGAGATTTTTTAAATATATATTATTCAATGGAGCATTTCAACAGAAGTAGTTTTTACAAGAACTGGTAGTTATTCAGTTGCTCAGCTTTTCTCTTTAGGAGAGGATGAGGATAAAAAAAATGTTACTAGAAGGGATTATGCTAAGTTTTTAGAATCGGATGGGTGTGAGAGAATGTTAAATATCCATAAATCAATTGAAAACAAATGTATAATTTGTGGATTTGGAGGACTTAGTCTATGGACACTGCAACACAATAGAATGAAAACCCAATGATAATAGAATATGTAAAAAAACTGTGTGTCAAGCAGCAAAATTTAGTATGAGCTGTTTATTTTCAGTTGACCTATCTGAAAAAAAATCAGTAGCCTCATTTGGGATATTTTTGTTTCATGTCAAAATCCATCAAAATTTTGAAATAGTAGAGTAATTCACTTGTAGCAGAATGTAAAGACTTCCATGAAAAATCATATTAATGCGATATAATAATATCATATTATAATGTGTTTCAAATGAAAAACAATGAGTGATTTATAATGTGTAATCTGTCAATAAACATGTCATGGGTAAACGTTTTCGGTGGCCTAGTTTCGTAGAACGATAAGAAATTGATGCTTTGATATTACCCATTATATTCGAATACCACAAAAGTATAATTAGAAATAGTAATCCTAATTTTCTCTCCGTATACAGAGTTTTGCATAATAAACATAATAAAAATATGAACAATCTCTCATTTTCATATTGATACAATATGAAATATTGTTTTATAGTTCTGTCAACGTTGCAATAAATTTGAATTGAGTTTGTATAAATGACTAAATGATTGATTAAAAAGATGAAACAAATAATAATTATCACTTTTTAACAGCTTAGTTTAGATAATTCAAGACTTTGGTCAGCCATATCTCAAAACTACCAATCTCTAGTCGTAGCACTATGAGACTAAGCCATCGGTTTGTGTTTAAAAAAATATAATAAACAAATCGATAACATAGTGAAATCTGTTATTTCTATCGCAGTGAGTTAGTGAATTATCTGTTATTTTTAATACCGTGGCCTTTCCTCTGTCATTTTTGTCCGCAGTCGAGATATCTCATTTTTCAACTCGTTTATGACCGTCCTGTACTGAGTCACATGATAGTCGGTGTCCAAGACGTTCCTTTTCACCTAGAAAAAAATATGTAGCCTTAATATACTTTTATTTAAACCACCATAATACAAATAGTTGCCACAGCTGATGTTAAGTGATTTTGCTTCTTCACTCAACATAATGTATAATAAAAATATAAGATACGTCTACTATCATCATTAAGTTTGACTTTTGAATCTGAGGAACTTCTTCTCTAAAATACATCTGAATATATTTTTTTGAATGGCTTATGTGACCTGATTCTAAATTTCTTTCGATGTAATAATATTCGAACTTACTTTGTTGGTTATATGGTTAGCTCTGTCTGCATATAGAAGGGTATTTCTACTCTCCTCTCTGTGTTCAATGGCTGGAGAGACGTGGGCTACCATAACAGTTCTGCAGTTTCCGCTGAGGGCTTCTTTTAGCAGTCGGGTCAACTTTGAATCTCTGTAGTTTACGTACCTGAAAAATATAGAGAAATACTTAGTCATATTAACATATCGCAATACTAGTATTACTGAAACTAGAATATTTACCAAAATCGAAAGATTTTACTGTGCCATTGTTAAGTATTGAACTACTATGAGTCGCGTCTCGAAAAACAGGCATCAAGTATCATGGGCCAACTCTACCCCATGATAGGACACAGAAGTAAACTCGCTCTAAAAAGCAAGCTACTTCTGTACACCGCGATAACACGACCAATCATGACCTACGCGTGTCCAATATGGGCACACGCAGGCATGAAACGCATCCAGACACTACAGAAAATACAAAACAAGGCGCTTCGCATGATCACAGGCGCTCCCTGGTTCGTGCGAGGCACCACGTTACATAGAGACACTAACACAGAGCCAATTCTCGACCACGTCATGAAGCTGTCGAAAAAATTCTACAGTGACATGACGGACCACCCAAACGACACCATCAAAGCACTACTCAACGACTACGTTGAGTACCCCCACACTGACATAGCGCGGCCAAGGAAAGTCCTCCTCCTAAAACCACCCTAGATCCCCTCCGATCCCACCACTGACATGCCTGGTTGCCGCAATCACACGGCTGGTGGAAAAAAACACATCGGATTACCCTACTCTAAATCGTTACCTTTGCTCCCTTCCCTCCACTTTTTTCCTATATATGTTACCTTTTCTCTCCCCATTCCTTTCTTTTTTTTTAATCAAATGTACAAAAAAAAAACAACAGACAAACCCAAAGCATTCTAAAAAAGTAAATACAATAAATTAAATGAAATGGGCCCACAACATCTAAATTAGAAAAAAAATATATATATTTAACCTTAGATAAAGGGAGATTGGAGCTCGGCTCCACAGTTCCCCGTATAAAGATGAAATGACACTGATGAGTCGCGTCTCGAAATATGACTGTGATTTGTTTTTATAATCAGGAAGCTCAGAGAGGTCTCTGAGAAAACCCACAAAAAATATTTTATATAAACATATAGTACCTAATAGGGTTTCATAAATGGGACTATTTTTATGAATATTTCACACGTAAGCCGACCATTTCGTTGCGGAAATAATTTCCAAGGATCATATTATAATAAGGAAACTTGACTCCTCACCTAGCACCTCCGGAGAGTGCTGTGATGCAATTAGCCAAAGCCAACAGTGATCTATTGATGTGAGCACCTTCTTGCAGGCGTCTTCCACGACTTCTTGCTACGTGAGCTCTTTCGCTTCCTGCCAAGTCCACCAGGAACAAGCGACCGCTGGCTGCGGGGCGCGAGCCGACTGCACACGACATCACTGTAACACTGTTTTAAGGGAATTTTCATTACATTTTGAACAACTGGAAAAAAATATATACTTGTTGAGAATGCACAGCCGCCGAGACCGTGATGATAAAAAAATCTACCAATTCCAATGTCTTTTTTGAAACTGGTTCAGCTGAAATTTCTTGCTGTAATAATTTGTTGTTTCAGATTACATTATATTCATAAAAGTGTTTGATATTTTTCATTAGGGTTAATATGATCCATTGATTATAACCAGATTCATAACATCATGCATAGCTCAGCACAGTGGCGTAGCAAGGGGGTGCGGAAGGGGTGGACCGCCACATTTTTGGGGGCGGCATTTTCAAAAATAAATACAATATTTTTCGAGAAATTATATTTATATAAAAAAACAAACCACCTGTAGGAAAAACTCCTAGTTCATAGATAAAAAATAGTAAGATTGAAAAACAAAATTAGAGAAAATATTGGGGGCGGCAAATTCAAGGACCGCTCCGGGCGGCAGGACCCTTTGCTACACAATTTTCTCAGCATACATTAGAACACAAAGCTAAGCCAATGTATGTTCATGCCAGATTCTGAATTGAAAGAATGACGACGCATAAAAAGGAATTTTACTTTATTTATTATTTATTAAACTGCAATATTCATAAAAATAACTCAATTTTAAAAATCAATCAATCAATCAATTTTAAATTTCAAATATAAAAATAACTTATTTTTATTTGCAGTTTAATATATAAGTAAAATTCATTTTTATGCGTCGTCATTCTTTCAATTCAGAATCTGGCATAAACTCATCAGAAGCACATGACTATGGTATACCTTAGTAAAGCATGACTTCTTGAAGACGTTTTATTAGCCGCGGTGGGCTCCACGACTCTCATTTTGGCGCCTCGCTGCAGCAGAGGAAGTGCTTCAGCAGACGATCGGACGCGCGCTGAACTCAACCCGGCGACGCTGGCCCTTCCGCCGGCGTCTTCTCGAAGCTCCAGCCCACTCCCAAGGCTTCCTACACTACTGACAGTCGCCGGGTTCAGAAGATCTCTGATGATTTCGTTGTAGATTTCTAGGTATGACATGGATACCTGAAATAAGAAAAGGAACCTTAGATATAGTAAACTATTTACGACCTTTTTTTGACTTAAAAAATAGCTTGTTAGCTGTTAGAAACAAATATATGAAAATCACTATTAATGTTAACGTTTCATTGATTACAGTGAAACCCAGAGTCTACGTTTATACCAAAAAATGTTTGTTTCAATAAAACTTATTTACATTATAGAATATAGATTTTAATTTTTTTCTTAATAATACGTTGTCTTTTTGCAATAACTTAATAAAGACCTCAAACTGGCGTAATTTTCTATGTCAACCCGTTTTTCTCCTGGGTTTGTTCAATGTCTTAAATTACTTTTAGTTTATCAGCTTAAGTTATACTTTTCACATGGAGGGAATTTTAACAAAAACGGTCAATCGAGATGAAATATCGAGGTGTCAAATGGGACTATGGAAAACAAACGATCCTTGTGGGAAAAACGAAGCTTAGGGTTCCAATGTTCCAACATTGTAGTGGTCGCATTCTTAGCAATTTTACACGTGCCTATAATTAAATAATTAACGTTAATGGTCCGTAGATTTACTGCCTAACAGCGCATGTTTAAACAGCTGTGAACTCTACGGCGTAGACGATCGTAGCACGTTCTACTTTAATGACAAACTGCTAAGATATTCCATCAGTTGAATATAGTGTCATTTGAATAAACGGTATGCATTATGAATTAATTTATATTAGTATTCATTCATTAATTTTTCATGTTAGAGCTTTTTAAATAGTCTAAAATGTTTTTTTAATTGATACAGTTTCTAAATTTGTTATTATTTTATGTTGATATTTTTTTGAAACTATATCTTTACAAAATATTCGCGTACAAGGTTCAATAACCTACGGAGTTTTAATTAAGAAATGTGACATATGAACGATTAATATTTTTTGTAATAAAAACGAAGAAACAGCCAAAACTTCGATCATATTAAAGAATGAATTTTACGACAAAATAAAAAGTTGGAAAATCTACAAAGAAATTTCGTTTTTATTCATTTTATGAACACGTCATTTTTTATGACGTAAAATAAGCCCGCTTTCACGAAAAAACTGTCTGAAATGTATAATTACGGACTTCTTATGGCCAAAATATAGCCCATCAATAATCGGAGCGATTGATTTCGGTAATACGATTCACGTGAACACAATTCTTAATGACTTTTTCACAAAAAAAAAAACATCATAGCTAATGTCCCTATCGTAGTTTTCAATCAAAATGTGTTGTGGCTATCAGGAAAGTTGATCGCCGAACCAATCGCTGTATTAGAATTATGTCCGCGTCCACCCAAATCTACATTATGGATCCAACTCCCTGTCAAATTGAACAATAAACAAATCAATAGCACTACCTATTATTTTTGATTAATTCAATAATATGTAATGGTATGTTTGGACCTGTTTAGGTTTTTTATTATATGTATTGCATAACAACAGGCTTTTAAAAAAAATCATATTTGCTCCCCATGTCAAACATATGCCTTCTTTTAGAAGTTTTTCTAAGACAACCGATTGTAACTCAGGTGATCTACCTTTCCTTTTTTTAAGAGAGTAAGGATAAAACAGGACTAGGTTAGAACAGGTTAGGACATGCTAGAACAGGACTAGTGGTTAACTAATCGCTCTCGCTGCACGCCGTAATTTTAGGATTGGAAGGGTGGAAGGGCACTTTAAGACCTCAAACATTCATCCCTTCCAACAGAAATCGATGAATTTAAAAAATGCTTTCCGTACTGGGATTCAAACCCGTGAGATCGACGACGTTCAACACTTTTACAGCAACAGCCAATTTGTGGCATGCGCGGCAAGTTGCGCCGTCTTGTTAAAGCCACAGCATTCCACATTAATGCTATTCAATTGAGGAACAAAAATGACACTAATCATGGATCTACATATAGTCCTATCCATTGGACATTGACTGACACGTTCTGGTCTACGGTATTATTAAAGAAATAACTTTGCACAATTTGCAAACATTGTTCTGACGTAAGTATATTCATGGTGAAATGGCAAATCAAACTGAGCACACATTAGCTGTCAGCTGTCAAATTGTCTGTCATTTGAAAACGTGTTGCTAATTCGAATAACAAACCTCTAAAAAAAACAAACTATTCTTTTAACGCCACACACTTAACACACCATTTTTTCCACGCCAATTAGGTAGTATATAAATACTACCAAATTGGCGTGGAAAAAATGGTGAAAATGTTTGGAGTTTAACTCATTGTAAGATTTACGGACATACAGTTTCTTTATAATAACTGGATGAAGTCACTACGTTAGACAAAAAAACAATTTCAGACTAAATTTAGCATGAATGAATTAAATTAGAATAATTTAACTTCGTCGATCACGTACTACGTAACAGATTTAACAAACCGACCCATTTTGGCCCTCAAGCGTCGGCTTCCGGCGGAAGTACGTCACGCAAAGGATCTGTCGGTCGTGAAGGCTGCACGAGCTAGAAGTTTAACACGTAAGTACTCAATTATTTATTTAAGATATGGTCTTATCGATCCCGAACAATAATATTATTTAAAAAGTGTTTTATTATTTAATCTCCAAACGTTAACCTTATTTGTTAGTCACTTTATTAAATCGTTTGATTCTATAAGTATTTTACGAAGCAAGCTTTAATTTTCAAGGCTTTGTTGTGAACTTCAAGATTTTTTTTGTGTTCACAGCCATGGGCTCAAAACGCCGAGTAAACAATTTCATACATTGGTTTTTCAATCGATTCTTCATCCACTTTTTATCTGATACCTTATACTGGGAGTAAATGGACCGTCAAAAACTGTCTGTCTTCTCCATGTTCCACCCTTATTTGCCTTCTTTGAAACGGTTGAGCTCATAACTTAAAAAAAACAGTCGTTGTTAAATAAACTCTTTTAAAATGCTCCAGTTGGGATGGGTTGAAGGGAGCTCGGAGGGGCTCGCGCGAGCTCCTTGTTAATTTACGAAAAAAAATATTCTCGGATCAAATTAGTATAGATCTCCAATTTCTGACTTATATATTATATACGACAGCTTCAGTATACACAGTAGTACATTTTTAGCCATTCGTATTGACAAGTTTACGGTATATTGTATATTGTTACATATTATTAGATTGTTAATTGATTATTAACTGATTTCTTGTTTAAGTATTGCATATAACTCCATAGGAGTGATAAAAAAATCACTCATTCCCCAGAACACTGAGAATTTCTTTGAGATTAAGCGATCCCCTTGTTAACGTATTGGCAGCCCAACACTGGGTTCATATAATACACATTTTCTGCGTATACTGTTACATGAAGGTCTGCCAAGTTTTTATAATATCTCATATCCATTATTGTGAATAGATCGCTGAAAGATAAGCCAACGGGGCATTTGTTGTGATGCTTTATTTATGGTATTTAGCTTAGGAAACGGAGGTTTCTTACTTCAAACAATGTAAAAATGATAATTTTGAGGGAAGAAAAATTACAGAACGATACTCAAACATTTTTTCAAAGTGTCTTCCATGTTTTCGATATTATATTGTTTTAAATTGAACTGGGTTACTAAAAAAATCCAGACATAAAATTGTCTAAATTGTTTTCATCCATTTTCTTGGCTGAACTTTCAGTAAACCAGCACTTTGACATAAAGAGCCCGTTTCGCAATTAAATAGAAAGATAACAGCAATGAAAAACATTTTCAAATTAATACTTTTTCATAATCAGACTACATACAACAAGCAAATTCTAAAATTATAAACCTTTTCATACATTCCGTTTGAAGTTCGTTCAACTTCTGACACTAAAAACATCGCACTTTTACTTGTAATAAAAACATCTTTGAAAGAGTGAATCAGCTGCTATTGATAATTATTTGAATGTAGCAATTAAAAAAATACTATAGACTAAATTTCACTTGAAAGTGTATAACAATATTATTGATTGATGACACTCATATCGACGCTGGCATTCAAGAGGTTAAAATTCATGACTGACCTGTAATGAGGCCGTATATTGAATAAATTATGAATAAATTTGCTCTTTTATTTCATGTTTTTGGGTAATAAATAGCATGGTTATTATATAAAATTGTATAAGATGTGCGAACAAGTTGTTAAAACAAAACAACATTTAATTTGTAAAATAGAGTAAAATAATATTTAGATTATTTCGAAATAAAAGCTTGCGCCCAATGTACACAGCTTAGAATTCGTAGAGTAAATAAACTTTACCAATTCAGTTTTATTAAATATTTTAAAAAAATATAGGTGATATTTGTTTGTATGAATAAATTAAATAGATATAAATTAATGTCTGTGTTGTCGAGTGGTCAACGTCGTTGGCTACCGCTAAGGAGGTCACGGGTTCGAATCCCAGTACGGGCAGTTTTGTAAATTGATTTTTCAATGGATTAATAAATTTCTGGTCAAAGGCATGGATCTATGTGATGTCTTGAATTCCCCCCTCCCACCCATCCTATCCTATGAACGGGGCGTATCGATAGCGATTAACTAACCACTTGTCCTGTCCTAGCCCTTTCCTTATATTCCTACTTTCTTTGGAAAAAGAGAGGTTGAGCAACTGAGTAACAAGCATTTCTCGTAGAAACACTTCTGTTGAGATAAACTCCATTTGGAGTCCATATGCTCCACATTGGTAGCGGACATGGTAAAAAAATGCTTCTGTTGGTATATCAAATCTCTCAATGCGCTGTATATTTTCAAATCACGCGAGAAACAAAAATATGAATATGTAGTTTAAAAATCAATTACTTACGAAATTTGAAATTTACTAAAACTATATATTGACATTTGTATCCAAGGTTTTGAGTGTCTGTGATAATATAAGTTATTATATTATATTATGAGATGGTCAAAAAAATGGCAGATTGCAAACTGACGTTTCAGTAGCAAACCTGTTTTCATTATATAGAAAATCATTTTTTTCAAATTCGCTTCAGAAGCAAATCCAGTTTCTTAACTTTTAATGTTTCACCCAACACAATATTTCATTAATTCAAAAATTTAAATATTCATTTGTACTAATTCTACTTATATTTAATATTATCAGGACCGGTTTCGCTCATGACGAGAAATATCAACTGAAATGATCGTCATTAACGAAACAAGTTCTGATCATAGTAAAAAAATGAATTAGTACAAATGAGTATTTATATTTTTGAATATAATTTCCACCAAGTATGGACAGTGAACATCCTAAAAGGGAATAAAAATTCACAAGTGACAAAAGCTTGCTCAGCGCATTAGGCGACCTCGGTGTAAATCACAATATTCCTCATCTTTTTACGTTTTTCTCAAAACTGGTCATTTGCAGTATACAGGCGATGCCGTTACCCAAAAGACGGCAGAGACCTTGCCACTTATTTTATATGATACTGGAACCTGACCATTGAACAACGATTGCTTAACCACAAACTCTTTCCTAACTCCATCAGTATCTCATCCAATCGTGGTTGCGAGTCCGTGACCACATCCACACAAAAGCACTAGACATTTACCATTTGCCTACAAGATCGATTACATTTAGCTGACACCACACAATATCTGTTTATGTATGCCCTGTCTAGTTGTCGTTTCCGGAAAAGGCCAATTTTCAACAGCGTAACAAGAAGATTGATTAGCGTATACTAGAATCATGTACAGCTCCGTGCATTAAACATGACCCTGCTTCTACTGACCTTAACTTCAATTTCGATTGCCCAATTTAACAGTTCAAGCATTTGAATACTTAATGTTAAGTTTACATAAAAAAAAAACGAATCGACTGTAAAAAAACGTTAAAAAGCTATATATTTTTACAATCGATTGTTTGGTTTGAATTTAAGCTGACCATTTTCAGTGTTAATTATTGTTTATATGAAAGCAAATAATTTGATTCTGAATAAATTGGATGTTTTATATTCTGCATTACGCTCAGAACTCACATGTCCGGCAGAAATGATCCGTAAAAAATATTTCAATGACTTTCTTAAATCAAGAGCAAACACCTCATATTAATTTGTACATTCGTTTTTATTGTTTTTTGTCGATTTTTAACGTATTAATAAAACGGAACGTCGCACATAGTAAACAAACGATTGACAGTTTCTCGAAGTGAATTGTTGTACCTGGAGCAATATTATTTTACAATCGTTTCCTATTGAAAATCCTTAAGGTCAAAAGAGTTGCATTTTAATGTATTAAAAACAAATTTTCCTTTGTTTTCAAACAAAGATAATACACGTTAATATTTCAATTAAAAACTGTTTATTAAAAAACATATAAGTTCCTGAATGAAATATGAATATTTCATCTAATAACATAATGATACTTCGTGCTACCGTTTATACTCTATGGCTTGAATCTTATTCTAGGCATTTGAATCTATCTCTATATTCATATTTATTTTTACATCATATACGTTGTTTATTTCATTCCTTCATGACTAATCAAATCTTAACAAAGATACTTTGAAGGATTGATCAATCAATCATTCTAGTCAAGTTGCTATAACATCTTTAATATACCTGAAAAGGGTATTTCTTCATAACTTTCTTCTCTAAACACATTGAAAGCAAAGAGCAAAAATGAAAAAATGAAAATATAGCAAAAAGGAAACCCTTTCAAGATGTTCGACACTGTTAAATATTAAATCTATATTACTTTTTATTGTTGTAAGAATTTAAACAAAGGTTTTGATTCATATTCATTCATAATAAAAAGTTCTACCGGGTGCAAAGATGAGGAAGATATTATACAGTTCTTTATCATTAAAAGCTTACTTTTTCTCGTAAAATAAATCAATAAAATAAACAATCACAAAAGCACCGTTTAAAAAGTAATTTAGTAATATTTTATGAACTAGACGTCCCTAACAAATCATCACCAATTATTTTAAGATTATATTTTTGACTATTTGCTTGTCAAACGTTATTTCAATACGTTCGACCTTAATTTGATTAAATTTTAGCGGCAATAAACTTTACTTGTAGCTTATTAATAATTCTTTCAGTAAATGTATCAAATAATCGTTGAAAACAGTAGATTAAATATAATCTATACAACCAAGGCAGATATACAAACTGTCCATGACAAATAAAAACATATTATTCTCAATATTTGCCACTATAATAAAACGATAAAAATAATATTTTGATAATTCGTAATCAATTTGTAAATAATTCCAACTTTAATGCTTTTAGTAAACAATCGTAAACAAAAATTATTAGGGGTTGAAATTAAGTGAGCTTTGTATGCACTTTAATGTGTTCGGCCACTCCCATTTGATTGTCGATATCCCGTGGGGCCTTCTGGCTGGGAATACAAACAAATATATCAATCAGTTATATGCACTTATTTGTGTTTTATGAGTGATATAAAACAGTGATTTTGACATGGTAAATAAGTTTTGAAATAATCACTCGGTGTATTGAAATTAGAAGCTTAAGCTGAGGCTCTTTGAATATTGGTCGAAACTATTAAGAACGTGCATTTATAAATGATGACTCCAAATTCGCAGTGTATGGAGGACTCCTAATGAAGCATTTAAACAGAATTTATTTAAAGTTATTCTGTCTCTCAATATCTGTATTTTGGAGAAAATAGGGATAAAAAGACGAGGCTAGAAGAAAATCTTATTTTTTAACCTTCAGATGGCATTAGTTTTTTTCATAAACTTTTCACGCTTTAGTACTAAAAAAAATCATCATAATTATTATTACCGAATGTTTATAGGACAATATTTCGTGCATATCTAAATTGTTTAAGTTTGATTTCGTACAACTCGATAAGTTTAAAAGGAAATTAAGATTGAAATTCAATACACATTTGGCGCATAAGAAAACCTTAGACAAGAAAATGTAAAATTTATAAAAAGAAAATAATCTTTTATTCAATTTCTTTTCGGCATTGATTGCCCTTGAATCTATTTTTAAGTTTTATACCATTTCACGTAACTATCTAAATAGCCACGGAAATTATAAATTATCGCAAGGAAAACCTTTAAATTGCTCTATATCGGGTTTTGAATCTCGTGGCAAAAGATATGTGGCGACTGGGCGAGCTTTTTTTAAAATTTATTCATCCGGACCGCCGTTCTTAACGGTTTGAACACGCGACATGAACGCTGTGAACCAAGGTAAGTGAATTTAACCTTTCGGCTGCCGTATAAGAAAGTACGTCTGTTATTAGCACGCCAGCTATAATTTTCAACTATTTATTTAATTAGATATTGACGAGATAATTCATCTCTGGTGTGTTGGGCACGGAAAATTTCACGAGGTATCTCTTCTGTGGCAGTCATCCAGTTAACCCTCCAGAGACGAGAGCTTTTTTCCGATAAAATAAATATTTTCTAAGCCACATTGAAGTCACGGATAACTTTTATTCCTATCCAAAATTTAAAAAAAAAAAAACGCAAAGTCGTTGTATAGAAACCCCGCATGACTATATGGTCATGTGCATCCTTTTATTACCGTGTAATATTGAGTACGTACAGTAGTAAGGACAAAAGTGACCGTATGGGCTTGCAAACATTCGGGGTTGAAATATAGCTAAACGTGATTTTTTTTAAAATATTTACAATTTGACCTCTTTAGATCAACATAATTTCAAAACAAATATATTAGCAAAATAACTGTAAATAATTTTATGTTTTTATAAAAAAATATCTAACAGTTTCAAAAAGTAAATTAAAAAAAACGGAAATTCAAAAAATCACATGTGCTTTTGGAGACCGTTCTTGTTCCTACGGCTGATGACTTACTGTAGTCCGTACCCTTCTTAACCAAATATGAGCAAAAGCAACGATATTCAGGTAGAAAAAGTATGAATAGTGGGATCAATAGACAACGGTGTTTTGTGTGACCATATGGTGACGCTCGTCCTTGGAGGGTTAAGTTGCAGACCGATCAAAATATCTTTAGCCATACCAAGCTTTTATCGGAAAACTGCTGCCGTCAAACGGTGTTATATCTGATTCGCTATTTTTTCATGTCTCTGTTTTATTCAGAAATTTACTTCCACTTTTATTTACCAAGAACAGAACCGGTTTCGGTCATAGCGAGCATTGTCAACTGTTAATGCCTATTTGTGTTTGGGTGTAGAGTTTTAATCCCTTCATCCTCATTGAACACGTGGTTCTCTGACATCAGAGTCGTAAGTCACAAAACTTGTGTGAGTGTACATAATTTGAACGATTAAATTTAATATTGAAATTCCACCAAGCACCTTCAGCCGAAATCTTAAATTATATAATACAAGTACCTTCCACACCCCATCGCTGTTTCCGTATATTTACTGAAAAAGGGAATTGAGCGCCTGCATTAGTCTTACGTCTAAGCGCTCCATTATGAGTAAATGAGAATATGGTTCGAAAACATTGTTTAATATTCATTTAAATGACGCAACAATCAAAATATCTCCAGAAAGTTCCACATATTGACCCAATAAAATACGTTTTTTGATCTTCGAAAACACAGGCGTAAAACATAAAGCTCTTACATGAACGTTATGAATTCTATTAAAACTTAATGTTTTTCAATCGATGGCCATTAAAAGCTCGTTTAGCTTTTTTACCGTTGAAATTTTTATGAACGTAGTTTCATATTTGTCGCTCGCTTTTCATACAAAATTGCTCGATTGATTGAACAAAAAAATAACACACTTTGTTAACCTGTATACGCATTTATTTAAACTTATAAAGAATTTCGTTTTAATTGGTTTTAAAATAATTTTAGGTGAAAGTTTTTTGAAGACATGTATAATTACCAGCTACGTTTTAATGCTCCTTTTAACTTTTGATGTTTTTACTCATTTCAATTAAATTGGAAACTGAGGGCTTTGGCTGGACATGAGGATCACTACCAGATGACCGGAAGCTAGACACAAGGAAGACTTTGGACCGGAAATTATCCGACATGTTAAAAAACGACGGAACAAAATAATAATTTTACGAAACTCGTGTTATTTCAATTACTATTTCTTAAGTTCACCAAGAAGTATGTATGATACATACATTCTACTTTTTTTTTATTCGGCACATACTTTCCACAAAAACCCGTGTAAAAAGTGATAGATTTCATAGAAAGGTAACCTGAATTTAAAGAACAGTGTTATTTGAAAGAATAACAACAATCGTGTAAAACAGGTACTAACGAATATCAAATTAGTAAATTACAAAGAAAATTATTAATTTAATTATTAAATAACAAATTAAATTATTAAATTAATAATTAATTAATTTATTTAAATTTAAAAAAATAAAACTATTCATCGCCACTTTATTAGATACGTGCACTTTTATGAGAGACTTGACATAAACCGGTTTCATCGCTATAAATGTCTGACACGTTTAATGAGTTAGAATCTAATGAAGTCTTTTGTTTTTTATTACTGATTTATGTTGTTAAATTTTTTGCTATAATTATATCCGCTTCTGGGTTGCTTTTAACTGGGAATCGTGTTAGAACAAATATGTATTCGTTTAAAAATATAATATTACATCGAAAATATTGTAGGAACATGTAACTATTTTTTTATTTGTTGCAATCTCTTATATCATTGGCACATTTTTGTATTTACACATGTTTTTATTTTCAACGCGGATCGCATCAATTAATTATTGCAATACCAAGCGTGGGTACATTTTTTTTTCTCTTCTGTAAAATGTTCCCGAATTCAAGATAAGGGTTCTTGCAGTATTGACGACGAATCGCTATTTTTACTAAACCGTGCTGTTTCAAATTCGTGTGAAAAAGTGTTGAGTGTACTTACAAGTTGGAGCCCATGAAGTAATTATGTATAAGTTGGTTATTTTGCGTAAACAATACGGTAAACCTATTTGCCCAATCGATATAGAGTGATTGATCGTTTTCAATGATTCTTTAATCATTCGGAGTTTGAAATAAATACCGGTAACGTTACAAATAACACGTTATGCTTTAAATAGTATGTCAACATTTTTTAGACGGCGAAGTGTTTTATCCCAAAACCAAATAATACGTCAAGTAATTACGAGTATTCTCATGGATGTTTCATTGGCCAATAAAAGCTTTAACAATCATCGCAGATGGCTTGTCGGTTTTCATAAACTGGATATGAAAGCCTGGTATTTCAGAAAAAATTGCGACTTCGTTCAACTTGGTATCCTGTTTGCAAATACCTATCACGAAATCAAAATAATAATGTTTTGACTTGAACCATTCATAGATATAAATGAGATTAAATGAATTATATAGTTGTAGAGTCAGTATACATGCATGCATACGTTAAAAATATTATATTGGTGTAGTAAAAAGTTGTGACGCCAAAAAAACGTTCAGCGTATTTGTTTTAGAACTTTGATTTTGTATCTCAGCCTTTTTGGTCACCACTTAAATAAGTGGATGAACCCAATCAAGTTGATTTATGAATTGACATTTCAATACATTTTCTCAATATCAGGATCGATGCGGTGACCATGTTGTTAAGGGCGTAGCTAGATGGACACATACAATGCAGCATTTATTCTGTGTGAACATGATTTCATTACAAAAATCAGTAACCAGTTAGCTGGTTCAGTTATACGTGACACATTTGCCAATTTTTCTGTGATTACTTATGTAAATTAAGAAGACACTGGGCAGACCTGCACAAGACATGATTCTTGAGACAATATTACGTATGAGTTAAACATGTCTTTGTTGATTCGGTATCAAAACATTTTTACTTATATAATTATGGTTAAGAATTTAAGAATCAGTAGCACGTAAGCCAATAATATGAATGGCGACAAAACTCACTTATATGCGCCACTGATTCAAATTTCAAGGAACATATTTATATTTTTAATAAGTTTTAAAACGTTGCATGAAGTAACTTTGGGCCAATACTGTATTTATTTGTTAGAGTAATTATTTAATAATTCCTTGATTTATTAACATGGAAAAACCATAATGGTGAAATGAATGATTAATCCTAGAATATTTGACTTAACCAAGTGTGACCATTAGATAAAGCAGAGTGCGTAAAACATTGCGTAAAACGCAATAGATACGATACAGAAATGTGGCGCTAAGTATCCTATGATAGTTTTTTAATAGGATACGCTAATTCAATATCTGATAGTAGATAGCTTATTTGAAAAGATATCTGAATTGATGATATATCTATAATGAAGTACCGCTTTATCTTCACCATGGTATTACAAGCTCGAGTACACGACCGCTTTCAGTGTGAAGCATATGGATCTCCACTTTTGATCTTATATGTCAGCAGGATAAGTTTTTCCAGAAATGGTTGTATTTCAGCTACTCCAATTCACTTTTCGGACAGATTAATGATAGACGTGAAAAGTTTTCACGATAGGATAGAGCAGGCATGGGCAAACCTTTTTGATGGAAGGCCAATATTGGGAATAACACATTGACAACGGGTGGTAATTAAAATAGTATTATTAGATATATATTATGCATGGTCATGAAAATCGAATTATTACATAAAAGATGAGAGATTGTTTTAATTACCAACAATTAAATCAGACGAATGGAGCTTTCCAACATGTTTTAACATTTATCAAAAAATAATAAAACAATAGTTTGTACTTATTTCACAAATTTTAAGCGAGAATTTTCAACTGATAAACAAGAAAGACTAAAAAATGTTTTATAAACAATTTGTAATAGATTCTTTTATCAGCTAAAAATGCTCGTGATGGTCGAAACCGGTCCTGATCGTTATATTTTTTTTTATCCATGTCCGCTCTCAATTTGGAGCATATATCCTCCTAATGGAAGTATCTCAACAGACGATTTTCTACGAGAACTGTTTATTACTCAGTCGCTCAACCTCTCTTTTCCAAAGAAAGTAGTAGGGATAGAAGGATAAGGCTATGGCAGGTCTAGTGGTCAACTAATCGCTCTTGCTACGCCCAGTTATTGAAGGATGGGAAGAGTGGGAGGAAAATTAGTACATCACAAACACAGAAACCGATAAATCCCCTTTGGGGACCCTTGAGATCCGGCACGGAAGCCAACAACCTTAACCGCTGCCCCACAGAACCCGACATTATAAATAATTGTATACGAGGAGCAAACATTCAAAAAGTGTTTTGTCACACCAATACAAAGCTTGGAAAATGATGATTTAAGTGTTTCAAAAGTGACGGTTTGTATGAATGTGTCAACTTTATGATTTCATTTTAATATGAAAAAAAACCTTTTTGAACACTAATTTTGATTTCCATTCATAGATTTTATTATGGGATATCAGAATTGATATAAAACGCCATTTTTAAAAATTTGTGACAAAACACTTTTTGAATGTTTGCTCCTCATATACTTGCATAAAACCTTGTACATAATTGTATAATAAATACAAAAGAGTGTACATTAAAAGGTAGAAAGAGTATGCTTTTTTCATCACAAATATTCATTCATGAATTTAAGCCTTTGGAGTTTGGAGTTTGGACACGTCATCGATGGGACCGTCAAGAAACCACTCTGTTACAGGCCTCGCTAGCTATTA
The DNA here is from genome assembly GCA_030503985.1 of Himalopsyche tibetana. NCBI lineage: Eukaryota > Metazoa > Arthropoda > Insecta > Trichoptera > Rhyacophilidae > Himalopsyche > Himalopsyche tibetana. The sequence goes on from JAPJYX010000022.1 coordinate 17,182,719, forward strand.
AATCCATTGTCAGGGACGACAAGGAAAAATGGGGATGCTAGGCCCTCCCTGAATTTGAAGAAGTACACATGTATAGGAAATACATAAAGTATGGCAAATGAGAAAAAACAGAAAATATGATTTCCTTAGTTACGCCCTATTCAATTTATTTCTCTCTGATAATAAATTAGAGCGACTACTCCTTATCAGATCTCTTAGTAACGGTTATAATATTCCCATTTCTTTATTATTAATCTAGTACGGTGGAGGGGAACCTGCGGCATTTTGGGTACTCGGGTGCGGTATTTTAACTTGACCAAAATATTCACTGTGATCAATAAATTTTACGCAAGCATTTGGAAAAGGAGCGTAATCAACCTATTATATTTTCGGCAGCCGAAAAAAAGGGGGAGCGGGTGTCAACTTTTCCTTTAATGCGGCTTTATGTTGAATATCGACTGTGGAAAGGAAAAAGGACGTATCCCACACATATCAAATTTTACAGGAGGCGCAAAAAACGTGTTTTGATGATTTTGGGCCATATGCAAATTGCGAATTATACACAACCTTTAAGTGCACGGAGACTTCTAAACTGGTGTTTAATTGACATAATCTAATATTAATTACAGAAATTTTCTAGAAAAAACCTTTATTTCAGTCTTTTTTCTTGGTTTTAATTTTTTACAAGGTCATCTTTTTCAAACTTAAAGCTAAATTTAGATACTAGTTCGGCGTTTGCAGCTTGCATCCTTTCGATAGAACGTGTATCAAGTTTGATACATTGTGATTATCGAAAAAATCCTATTTTGAAAAAACTGTGGGTTACGTCCTTTTTCCTTTCCACAGTCGATATGATAAATTAATGTAGCTTTTAGAAATTAAAAGGTTCCCCACCCCCGATCTGGTACTTTAACAAAGTTATTAAAAAAGATAAATAATTGATACGAAGTGATGTTTCATTATTCACATTGTAAACACTTTAATATTTGATTTAAGAGATATAAATCATTTATTGATGAGATATAAATCATTTTGGCAGCTGTCACATCGACCAAGCGCGAATTACCAACAGAAAAAATGTGCAATTTCAACCAAATTTTAAAAATCAAGTTCGAAGCGTAAAAATAAAAGATCTTTTGTTTTATTTTGACAGCTATGAATTTAATCGCGAAAGATCAATATTCAAATTGCGAACATCGCCCGAGTTGCCAGCCGAGAGAAACATAATGATCTTATTAAAAGGCCAATGATAATGCAATAGTGTCATTAGGTTTGATGCGCCTAATCGTATAATGGCGTGTCGGTTGGAAAACATTATTATAATTTTACATTGCAAATGTATTACCATTACCGAATTTTTTAACAGAAACAAATGTTTTATCATGCGGAATTGTTAATCAGCTTTTAAATTTTTAAATCTGCTCTTATATATAGTGTAAAATGCAGAATATCACTACTAAACTATCGCTCAGCGTTGCCAACTTTATATTATTAATATATGGTTGATTTGTCAAACTGCTGGTGTATTTGTGATGTTTGTCGGCCTTACGAGAACAAAACAATATTCAGGTGATCTGAATAACGGGAAAAAAATGGTTGAAAAGGATCCAACTGGAATTTGCTTTAATATTACACAATGCTTTTTTCCCCATGAAACGTGGTAGAACGGCATTCTGGCACCTTTTTTTCAGCATTTTAATGTTTCTAGCCAATATTCGAAAAAATACATTTTTATTTTGCTTCGAAAAAAAGACGATGAAAAATATTGTTTCAATCATTGTTTCGCGAAAAAGTAATAACAGCAAAAAAATCGAGCTGCATAATATAAATAAACAAAAAAAAATTAATCTTTCAACGTGTTGAAAAGTGAAATGAATCTTCAGAAACTAAATAGATACGAAATGGGTCACAATTTTCATTCTACAAACGCTTATGTTTGAAGGCGTGGGTGTTTGTGATATCTAATTCTCTCCCACTTTTCCAATCCAAACATTAAAGGTTGAACAAATGTTTAACAAGCAGTTCTTGTAAAAAAAACTGTTGAAATACCTCCTTCAGAAGCTATATTCTCCACATTGGGAACGAATATGGAATGGACAAAAACTTTCAGTAAAATGCTTTTCAAGAAGCGAGTTCCGGCATCTTTTTTTTTTAAAAAAAGGAATGGTATTACAAATCTTTTCCATGAAGTTTGTGTAAGAAAATCACTGTTTTTTTCTACTATATATTTGTATTGATGAATATTTGAACCCAAAAAAGATGGATCTTCCAATCCATGATATTGACTTCGGCCTATTTGGAAAAGAAATCGTGTAATAAGTGCTTTTCTTGTTTACGCGGACTATATGTTGTATGATATATTTAAAAAAATAAAGAATTAGAATTCATTTGCCATAAAAATAATTTAGTGTTGCATGAGAAGAATGCCCAACGAAAATATAATATTCAATATTCGTTGTTGACACAATCGATTGTTTATTACATAAACTCAGCGAACGTTCAAATTAAAATGTATATTCAACATTACTTCTAGAAAGAACCACAAAAACACGATTTAATTCTACAAATAAAACATGGAATCAGTGGCGTATCGCAAGAGAATAAAAATTATTGGAATATCGTTGGGACTAATTTTCAGTGGTTCTTACCTTAATGTATTTATTTAAAATGTGTAAAATGTATATTTTTCAAAAATAGTATAAGACATCTGTTGGTAGTTTTTGAGAACAAATTAAATTCGTATTAGTAGTTGGTTCTGTTCGCATATTCATGAATTCAATATTGAAAAAAAAAATTCACAACTAATTGCCAGTCCTTGTGTTTTTCATATTTCGTTTACGTGTTTACAGGCTCAAATCCCTGAAAAAAAATGATTTTTGGATCGATTTATAGATTTTCTTTTTTAGGTACTAATTTCTGTGATATTAAAATTTATCTTATAGTGAGAGAGGAGAGGTTATTAAGCCATTAGTCCTGTCCTAGCCATATCCTTCTTTTCTTACTATCTTCTAAAAAGGTGGTTGACCAACTGAATAACAAGCAGTTCTCTTAAAAAACTTATCACAATATCATAGAAAGCCAAATGCTACGCATTGGGAACGGACGTAGATTAGAAAAAAAAAAAAAAACTTTAATAAAAAGCTTGACAAGAACCACTTCTGGTACCCACGTACTGGTACTTTTTTTTAAAAAAAAAAGCACTGCGTGTTTCACACCATTGGAAAGTATCTTCTGACAAACTATCGTAAGATTATTTATTAGTATTTATTAATTAACCATCATATATAGCGTTACTTTAATTGTTTTTAAAATGTGACAAAACACGTGTCACTATCATTGGAATAAAAAAGTTATCGAAATTATTTTTATGTTAATTAAAAACTAGTTTCTACAAAGTTGCCGCGGAATCCATCAAAAATATCTAATTAGCATACGGTTTTTGGTTCGCACACATTTTTTCGAATTCTGCAGTTTTTTAGCGTACGTCATAGACACCATATTTTGTGTATCTACGCCACTGCAGGAAATGTACCAAAGATTTGCCACGTATATTTATTCTGTCGCACGATGAAATATAATAAAAGCTTTTCTGTCTGTCATTTTTTTTATTGCGGCAATAATAAAATTATTTTCCGACAGCACTTAGTCTCGCAGGAAATACATTATAAAAGATTGCTTTTCGGCTTTAATTGAATTAATCGAAATTTCCGGAAAGTTTTTTGTCAATTTCTGTTGATATATTTTAACGAAAAATGCTTTTAATGATCACTGACTACAAACACCGCCTGTAGTCGAGTGGTCAACGTTGTTGGCTTCGGCTACAGAGGGCCCGGGTTCAAATCCCGGTACGGACAGTTTTATAAATTGATTTTTCAATCGATTTATGAATTTCTGTTCAAAGGCATGGATGTATGTGATGTCTTCAATTCCCCCCTCTCACCCATCCTATCCTATGAATGGGGCGTATCGAGAGCGATTAGCTTACCACTTATCCTGTCCTAGCCCTATCCTTCTATCCCTACTCTCTTTGGAAAAAGAGAGGTTGAGCAACTGAGTAACAAGCAGTTCTCGTAGAAACACTTCTGTTGAGATAAACTCCATTAGGAGTCCATATGCTCCACATTGGGAGCGGACATGGTTTAAAAAACAAACACAATTTTAACTGATGTTGTATCAGTAAATGTAATCAGTAATAAGGAAATTATAATAAATCAAAAAAGCTAACATATGAACAAACTCTACTTGTGAATGTATGATGGATTAATGAGAAATTGTGTTTTATTATTTTCTCGCACAAGCCTTACGAAGTAATTGGTCTCAGTTCACAACTCTTAGCTGCAATTCGAAGTTATCTATCCATGATTGGTCTGAAGATGAGTGATGAAATTCTTGAACGCCGAGGAGCTAAAAGAGCATAGGTGGCGCCAAAATGTGTTCATGGTTTTTTAGAAATATACGAAATATTGACATTTTTGCGCAAAATCTATCCTCGCCCTAGATGCTGAAGGACCCCGCTACGACACTACCATCCACCTCTTTTCAAACCTTAAAGATGTAGCGTAAAATGTTATTACTATTTGTCTTTTAATAGCTCTCTTCTTCTTATTACCTTCTTCGAAAAGATAGGTCAAGTCACAATCAGGAGCAAATATAAATTCTATCCCTTCTTCCTCCTTCACTACAGCTCTTGAATGTTGAATGTTTATATATCCACAATAATTCTCAGATTGAACCTTCTCTTCTCTTTCACCTTTTTTTCTTTTTTTTAAGCATACGGCCGCCACTCGACACCTCCATGATACCATGTCTCCCGCCAATTTATTCACTTCCTTCCATAACATGCCAGCGTCTCTCAGTTCCGCCGAGTACATCCTGTGGATGCAGGGTTGCCAGACGTCCATACTTGAGCTGTACTATCCCGAGATCAATAGACAAATCCCGAGTCCCGCATTGCAAGTCCCTTTAATTTTCCCGACTTAAATGCATAAATAAATAACTTAGAAATAGGAAATATCCCGATCTGTAATTTTGACAACTCTGTATGGATGATACCCGACAGTCATATTTTTATTTGGATTCTTTTCAATCAATTGATCGTAAGTCGATGAAAAAAGATCAACATAGTTTCTCAAAGGTTTTTAAATTAATAAATAATTATAAATAGTATCCTGTGAGCTCGAAGAAATAAAATGAACATACTATAGCGAGGTTGAGTTCATTTTAATTAAGGCAATCTTTGATTGATCGCGTTAAAGTGCGACAAATTATATTTCACTGCACTCGTCTGCCCTTCAAATATATCAACCTTCACTTAATCAGATAAGACAATGTAATTGTACATCAAATAAAAATAATGGATCTAAATACCTGTATTTCATATGAAACAAAAAAACATCAACATATTTTTATATTATGCCGAATACGTGAGAAACAAGGAGAAAATAGTTCGTCGAACTTTGACTAAAACACTAAGGCCCGCTTGTTAAATTAATATTCAAACGCTTTACATGAACGTGATATTTAGAGGGATTGTATATTTCAAGGGCATTTACATATTTTTTCTAGGTTAATTTACAAATAATCACTATAAAGTAATGTAGTGTTTTACTGTACAATGTAATGTAACAAGTCGTGTAAAAAAATATATTCACGTCCGATATTCATGTTTAAAATGTAAAAATTTAAATCTACTTTTTCAGATGAACGTAAATGACGTCAACTTTATACTATTCTAATAATCGTTAAATTTAATACTAGCTAAGTGCAGAATTTGTTACGAGAATGTCAAATTTTAAAATACTTTTTATTTTTATTTACTACAATTTCAACAATTTTTAAACGAGCCAGGTTTGCAAAATAAAAGACTCTATTATAATATTGGCGCGTCTATTTCAAAACCTACTGAACGACAAAATGGTGGTGCTGAAGAATATTTAAATTAAGAACAAAAAAACGTGGCATTGTATTTGTCGCCTATGTGTCTTGCTTTTGAACAATAAAATTTAGACAGAACAAGAATCAAACAAAATATAGTTTTTTTTTAAATATATGAGTTAATATGAAATTGCCTTTTCTATATAAACGTTCTAGACGTCAAGCAAACAACGCACACATCACGAGAGCTTTGTGATTTGCGACTTCTCAATTCATTCCCGTTGGATATCAATATTTTTAGTGGCCCCGCTCTTAACTTCAATCTGTAATCAAATACAACCTTTTACATTATTGTTTTCGCTACCGAAAATTTACTTAGTGATTTTCTTATGTGAGACAATTTAAATAATTAATTTTAAAAACATCATTATATAGTTGGCAATTAATTATCTCACCGAAAATCCTTCAGCATTTGGCGACGCGTCTACAGCTTGGAACAGTCCCATCAAAGCCCTCTCCATAAGTCCAGGCTCCTTCCCGCCACCAGCCATTGTATGAGTTTTACCAGCTCCTGTGGCTCCGTAGGCGAAGACAGCGCCGTTGTATCCTGCGAGGACATCGCGTACCAATGCGCTAGTTGTAGCTTCATAGATTTGCTCCTGAAATCAAAGAATAAGTATCAAGTTTTTATAACTCTTTGACAAATTTTAGTTTAAAATATTAAAAACGGGGTGTAGCCAGAGCGATTAGCTAACCATTAGTCCTGTCCTAGCCCTATTCTACTATTCCTACTCACTTTGGAAACAGCGAGAGGTTGGGCAACTGAGTAACATGCAGTTTTCTTGAGATAAACTCCATCAGGAGTCCGTATGCTCCACATTGGGAGTGGACATGGTAAAAAAATATAATACACATACTATTTTAAATTTTATGTTAATCCCAATACAAACTTTTATAGGCTTTTAATTCGTAAAAAAACTAGAGATTAGATTCTCTTTGCAGTAGGTTTAAAGCTCTTCGTATGTGACAAGCTGGAATCGAAAATGGTTTATAAAATAAAATGAGTGTGGACGTCTATGTACGTCAGCGTCATTTTTTCTGTAAATGAGTATGGATGTACTTTTCAACTCAACACAGGAGTGTCTGTCTGTGAGCAAAAGTCACACAATTGTCATGTTTAAAAAAGTCAGCAAGTTAAAGTAAAATCAGTATAAATCTATTCACTCCTCTTAAGGATAAAATCACACCACTTTTGAAGGTCACCCGCCCGACGTCAGAAATAAAATATCGCGCAATTTAAAACGAACACCAACATAATAATTAAATAAATAATACAATAAAACTTGGCGTTTTCAATGACGACCCCATAAATAACCTCCTCCGCCATAAAGCGTTTAAATCGCTTTGATGGATTGCCTTGTAGCATTATTTAAACATCAGTACTACTGTAATAATATGAGCAAACATTTAACATCTTGTAGCCTTCTTTGTCCAGCGTTTGGACATCAAATAATAGCGTGTCTCGTGTAATATGCACGCAACTCACTTGCCTGGTGAAACAAAACAAAAACGTTTTCCTTAACGTATTAACCAGGTGGGGAAATTGCTACTTACGCGTTAATACATATTTTCAAATTGTTAAATGAAGACGTTTTAAAGTTGTTGCATTTCGATTGTTTTTTATGAAAAGCAGTACAGCTTGCCTTACGAATAAAGCAGAGAAATATTGCGTTTAAATCGAACAGACAATATCGTTACATTTCGGGTTTCGATAATAAAATGATTGTTTTAAAGAAATCGACTACTGAAAAATATAATAAAGTTCGTGTAAACAATATTATAAGGAAACACATTTCTTATGTTGCAACGTGACAAAAATTATCTCATAATATGAACAGTACATATTTATTGAGAAAGAAAAAAAGAAAACGAAATTAATCTTACGAGTGTTAGTGAAGTGTCTCAACGGAAGTTGTTTCACGAAAACGGATTTTTTGAAGTCCTTCAATCTCTATTTTTGAGAAAGGGTAAAAACAGAGTCATGAAAATACTGTTCGTTACTCGTAAACTGACACTGGCTCCCGCTCTTTTCTTTTTCAGGAACGGTTTAGGCCAGGGGGTGGAAGGAGATTATTGAAAACACAACGCGCCTTTTGCCGTCAATTTGTTTAAACATTCCATTGCAGTACTTAAATCTGTAACTTGTCATCAAAGCAGGACGATAGATCTTAACCACTGAGATAAAAGAGAATTCAAAAGATTTGTAAACTTTCACTGTTTACTCCTGTATATGAAATATACCACATTTTAGTATTATAATAAAATTAAATATGTTACTAGTCACTGCACATATGCATAGCTAAAATCTTGAATTATTACATTGTAAAAAATACAAGAATCTTGCCATAAGAAAAAAAGCTTGAGAGAAAATCCCCTACTGCAATTCACTTTAGACCGAAGCTTTTGCGCGATGTATTTTTAAAAAAATATTTGCATAAAAAGCATATGAGTCAGTGATAAAAGCTCTGTGTTGCGTGCCAAAGCTCTGTTTAAAATATCACAGCCTTACCTGATACAGCCAACTTGCGTGGTTTACCCAAGAAATTAAATTGAAGTAAAACGGTAAACTTTAATTAAAACATACAGTTAAAAAACTTTTAAATGCGCATACGATGGTAATATTATATGAAGACGCCGAATTTATTATTATTTTATTCATATTATGATATACGTTTATGGTAAGAACACGCTTTGTGTGGCTTAAGAACGTTTTTCGTTTGCCGCTCGAAAGTGCAACAGTTTCTAATAAAGATGGCATTACTGTGACAAGTGATGAATCACTGTAGCATACTATTGTTGTTTTTTTTTGGATGTCAAATTTATGGAGCTTTAAGTACCAGTTTAAGGTTCTTCTAGTCACCTCCATCGTTAATGTTTTTGAAAAATTGTATGCAACACTTGCAGTGGTTAACTTCACTCTCTTCGTTGAGTTTAAACCAGCGGTTAAGTTGAGCCCCTTGTTAAATTGTACAAAGGCCGGGGAGCTTCTTGTTAATTAAAGAGAAAACAATATTCTCATATCAAATAAGTTAATAATTGCATTTTGTAACATATTATAAGTAACAATCGATTGCTTATTTAAAGTTTGCATATACTTGCATAGAAGTGATAAAAAAATTCACTCCTTCCCCAGAATACCGAGAATTTCTTTGAAATTAAGCGAGCCCCTGTTATCGTAGTGGCAGCTCCCCGCTGGTTGAAACATTTTTTTTCACTGTCATGTGTTGATTTTGCTTGTCTTTTTATTTGATCTGTGTTTAGAGTTTCGTGTTTTTATTTTTAATATTAAATACTGATTTTTGTTGAGATATTTTGTTGCATTATCAAAACAGGTATTTCGGTCCTGAAATATTTGACAGCTCATTACGAGAAAACAATGCGTAGAATGTAGAGAATGGGTCGTCAACATGGTCCACTGAGCCTACCATGGTAGGCAGCAGGTGGTTATTATTATTACTTTTTGTTTAATTTTCTGTTTTTTAGTCCCACGCTTATAAAACAATAATTCAAATACTTTAACAAGAAAGTCATTGAATAGAGAGGTTGAGAAATTGTGTTCACATTCCGTTTCGCAATGCGTTTCATTGAATAAAAATGTTCTATCATAAAGATACCATATCCAAACTGTTATTACATATCAATAAATTATTTTTATTTTACAATTCGTTTGAAGTTATGTCTCCACATTACAAATCATAATCCTTGACCGAGATTGCTGACTAGCTAAATCATAAAATCGATCAAAAACGGGGCCAAACAATTTATATACAATAAAGAAAACAATAATTTTAACTAATTCATTCAACAACACTATTTATTTAATTAGATACTTGTAATACTTTGTTACAAAAGAGAATAATATATCTTTGGGTAATATAAATTTTCTGATAATGTTTTCAATGAATCTCGATTGTGATTAGGGCATCCAATCCCGGGATCCCGTTCAATTTTCTGATTCCGAAATTCCGGGATTGAGATGGCCGCGATCCCGGGATTGAGAAATTTTGAACAAAACCCGAAAATTTACATGAAATTGGCAAATTCAAGATTTCAAATTCTTCGGTGAGCTAAAAAAACGAGTTTCTGTGAGAATCTGAAAAAAAGTATACCAAATCGGGGATTTCAAATTCCTCGGTGAGATAAAAAAAAAACGAGTTTGTGTGAGAATCTGGGGAAAAGTATACCAAATAATCGGGGATTTCAAATTCCTCGGTGAGCTAAAAAAAAAAAAAGAGGTTCTGTGACAATCGGGGAAAAGTATAGCGAATTGAGGATTTCAAATTCCTCGGTGAGAAAATCTCAATTGGAAAAAGGCTCCGGAATTGGATAACCCAATTGTGATATTTTTTTTTTCACAACCAAATTTCACTTATTCAATTAATGCATTCTGGCGGTCGTCATACCTCTCAAAAAAACATTATGACGTTCGTAAATAAATACTTGTAGTGAATGCCAGGAATTCGGAGATAAATGTCTAGTGTTTATTGTTTAAAAAAATAAAAGTACAGTACATGACATAACAGCTGACGCCAATTCGCCATGTACTTGACAAACATAATGAGACAAAATATAAAATAAAATAGTAAAATTTAACAAACATTTAACAAATACTGTCACTAAAAATGTCCACTTCTCTAGGCAATGAGTTGATCAGTCGAACGGTCCTTGGAACTGGCGACTCATGCGTCCTACGCGAGGAACACATTTTTAGAAACAAAAGTTTTTGGTCATAGTTTCACACTAAAGTGTTAGAATCTAGTAAACCCTTTGGTTCGTTACAACAAGATTGTGTTGTAGAATTTCTTGTTATTGTGAAATCCTTTATCCGCTTCTGTGTATGTAAATCGTGTTGGAACAAATAATTCGTGTAAAAAATAGTATATTTTATTATTTTTATTCTGATCATATTATTTCAAAGTCGTGTAAAAGCAACCATGTAAAAATGAGTTGAGTATATTACATACTTCGGTACATGACGTGCGAGGTAATAAGATAAAAGCTTTTTTTATTTGTTTTTCCTGTATAATAATTTAACAGCGGGAAAACTCTCGCTCTGCCGTCGTAAAGCATCGCTTTCAGTAAAAATAGACTGCCGTGTAGGGCTTCTAAGCCGGTTTAAACCGAAACCGGTTAACTGGTTTATTGCCTGTTTTAGTAAAAACCGAAAACCTCTTTTCGCCTTTAGTACAATGGATTTTTATAGAACTATTCATTATTTGGTTCCGTGGAATAGAGTTCAAAGTCGTCGACTTTCGTGACGTATCTCACAGATTCAAGTGCCAGTAAAAACAGTATTTTTTCATTGGAAAACACGCGTGTTTTTAACATAAATATTCACTCTTTCCATTCCAACCCTAATTTGATGTCCATATGCTTTAAATTACTAGTGGACATGGTTTAAAAAAATAAAAAAGTTTATCTACTTTTTTGTGCACCTTATTAGTTTATATTTAAGTAAAAAATGCCTCATATTTTTTTGGTATGGAATAATGGCTTGTGTGGCACTACAATTGGTTTTTTTTATAATAGTTTTGCCTCAAACCGGTTAGTTGATTTATTTATTTGAAAAAAACCGAAAACCGGTTAGTTTATTTGGACGGTCAATTAGATGCCCTACTACCGTGTTTTTATCGGCGTAATAATTGTCAGAAACATATTTTTTTAATCGTTTTTGATAATACAAAGAAACAAAATATTCCGATGGCATACACTTACACAAATAATGATTAGATCTGACAGTAGTTGAATTATGTTTTCAGCAACATAGCGGGTGTATTGAAAAGGGCTGTTGCTTAATATGACCTCAGAAAAATAACCTCTTATAAATAGAAATCAGGGCCAAGCAAAGAACACTGCAGAGACAAAATAATCAAGTTTGACGGAATTTAAGGAGACAAACAGCTTTATTATTATTTTCGGCGTTAGCTTTGTGGAAGTTAATTTTTAATATAAAATTGAATTCGATAACTTTGTTATTCCATGGAGCAAATGAATGATTAGATAAATATTTTTTATAAAATCATTTATTTTAGAAACACAAAGTTGTTACCAAATCACTTACCATCCGCTTTTTATAAAATTATAATCTTAGAGAAATTTTATTATATATTAAAGATATCAAGACTGTCAAGCTTCTTATGTAGGGCAGACAGGTAGAAACTCAAATGTAAGAATACGTATGCTGAAATACGTCATAAAGTAAATAATAAAGGTTTCATAATGAACAGCTTTGAGTTTTCGTAAATGAATAAAGTCATTAATGGAAAGGAATCATTAATAAATATAATTATAAATAAGATAGGCAAATCACAATTGTTGAATTTATTTCCATTGAGATTTCACCGAATGAAAGTAATTAATTTGTAATTAGTATTATCAATGTTAGTATCATACCCCTTCACTACGTTTAATAGAAAATGACAAAACCCCGACATTAATTTTATAATTAACGTATTAAGAATTAGAATCAGTTTTTAGTTTATTTGTAAATCATGCGATGTTGTCTGATGATGCTTCTCAGAGAGACGAAACACGTGTCACATTTTGTTGCACATCAAGTGGAATAACAAACTTATCAAATTCAATTTATCTATGTTACTGTTTTGATCATATTATGGGCAATGTGCATAACCAAAGGCAATTTCTGAATTCAAGGAATTGTAATTCAATTAAATTGATTTCACAAACGAAATCTTTAAATGTTGTTTGTAAGTCCTCTCTCGTGCACTTAGATTCATAGAATATAGCATAAGAGAAACATAGAAACATCAGAAAGCAATTTATAAGCTTTTTAATTTATACATAAATATCTCATATTTGAATACACGGTGACAAAAAAACAACTATTTTCTTTCGGTGACAGTTAGGAAGTTAGGATGATAAGATGAAGTTAGGTAAAAGATTCGTTCCTAACTAATCACTCTTGCTACACTTTATTTTCAAATCGGATATGTGAGAGGGAATCTAAGCATTACTGATGTCATTGTATTTAGAAGATAATTTCTCAAATAGATTGCGAAAAAAAATCATGAACATTGCCTTACCGAAGTCAATCATGTTCAACGTTTATTCACTATTTATTTAATAGTATATCAGTTAAATTATTTAAAACCCCTGTCACATAATTATTTTATTTCGCGGTGAAATACAGAAAACTTCCATGTTGAATTGAACGCCCTTGAAACGTGTAAAACCGTAAAAATATTCATCGACAAAAACCTTTCGGTATTACGAAGCAATCTCAGAGTTATTATTGTAACTTTTTTCGCAACAATGCTTGATTTACACGCGAGAATTCTTACAAAGCTCACAGTCGACATGTGTAGAATTGCCGCTCGTAGCACTACATCATTATAAGTATTCTGTTTTAATAATACAATATCACATAAATAAACGTTACGTGAAAATAATTGCTGTAATAAATTACGTTCCGTTTTTATGACACGAGTATTTTTGGCACACGGAAAAGTCAAAACTTTTCGAACACGTCATACCTATTGAGGATTCTAATTATCGTAGCTAAAAAAATGTTACATATTTCATGTACGACATAATCATGTAAATCAGTGATACACAACGCACGGGCCAATCGAATAAAAAAGCTTTCTTAGTACATCTCAAGTTGTATATAAATCAATTACGGTCAAATAACGCTATATTCAATGGTTTGACCAGTGAAGGCTGTTCAAAATATGCGAAAAGAGTCATAGACTTGATTCGAAAATATTCGACGACAGATTTTCATATGTGCAAAAGCAGTGTTTTTTTTAAGGTATCGGTACTCACTTATTGTCAAGACTTTGTTTACTCCGTATCCGTTCGCAATTTCAAGCATATGGCTTACTAACAGAAATTTTGATACCTCCATTAGGCTGATAGACTGATTTTCTACACGCTGATTTTTTAAATTATGTATTCAGATGGAACTTGGGTGGTGCTCTGTCAAATGCGTATGTTTTTCAGATCGAACATTTTTTGTGTATTGATGAACTTAATGAAAATTTAAAGATTTTTTTAAATGCAGATACAACCGTATTTTGAATGTGAATAAAACTGCATTAAAAAGTCAATTTTTTTAAAAAAAATGCAGATGGAACTATGTTTACCCAAAACGACGATGTCGTTGCCATTTTTCTTTAACGGCTGAAAGAAGTCTGAAGATAGAACCGTAGTGCACTAGTTCGTGTTGACATCGGCTATTTTTTAAATTCTATAAACAATCTGTATGAGGATTTAACTAACTCAACAACATTATGTCTCCTTCTATCTTAGGTACGTTACGACATTTTTGTCATGCACTAGGATATCCGTCAATTATCATAATAAAAAATCAACTTGGTCATTTAAAAATAACAAAATAGTTCAAACAATGTTGAAGCAGGTCATTCGATGAAAACATAATCAATCAACTTTGATGTACGTCGACCAAAATATCAATCGATATAAACAATATATAAAAATCACATTGATTATTTTGAAATAGATCATTTCAGTTTAATTGTTTGTTGGTTTGTTATGTTATTATTGTTCGATCAAACGATTTGAGTTGGACGTAACTGAAGTTTTTTTTTCCATTAGGAAGCAATTTTTATTTATTAGCAAGCAACAAACTTGTGAATATTTTGCTAAATCACGTTTCACCAGTGGCGGTTCTAGGTACTGGGCTAGGTGGGCTAAGCCCGACCTGTATTTTTCACCCAAAACTTTAGATGGCTGAATAAAAATGAACAGCAATTCGGCCGCTGAACAAAATAAATACATTTATAAGCGTCACTAACCTTCCCCAAATGAATATAATATCTTTGTTTAAATTTTCCTCTATCAATATAAGACAATGGCATGTCTACCTACAATAATATTCTCGATTGTTTTTTATTAAAATTTTAAGCTGAGCCGGCATAAAAAAAACAATAACCCTATAAATAATTCATAGAGAACATTCAACGTGACGTCAGTCTGGCAACACCTATGCACATGCTATTGGTCAGGGGCTACCGCTTTCCAGCCCAAAACCATAAACAATATTTCTTTACACTGGAACGCAATCTAGCACGATTCGATTTTGTTTGTATTTGTATGTATGGAAACGTCATCAAACACACAGGACTGTATTTCAAATTTACTGGCTTCTGTCATTCATCGGGGGCTAAATTGGAATTAGTCCATGGCCCTTACAAACATACCAATATCTTTGTATTTTATGAAAGTGACAGGTATCGAATCTCAGTGACAGTTCTGTATTGCTTTTTTTTACTTGTTATTTCACTTTGAAAGAGACAAATTTAAGGTCACGTATTATTATTTCTTACTTACATTAGCATTGATTGTATTATATAGTAATTTATGCTTTGCAGTAGTGTCGTAGTATTTGTTAATTTGCTTGTAGATTAATGTATAAGATGAAGTGGAAGCATGCAAAATTTCGTAAATAGTATACAATGCTATGCTTTTCTCTAGCCCACCTAAGATTTCAGGTCAGGAACCGCCACATAGTCATAGTATGTCCGCTTAGATCAGTGTTTCCTAGACTTATATGATAGAACACTAGCTTCAAACATTTTCAGATAGGTTGTGTATTGTATCACTAATTGGATGAAACTACTTTCTTTGGGTTTGGGAGGGAATTGCATCCCAATTGTTGTGTAGATTCTATTAGAATGCGTTCCCTGATAATATTACTAATCGCACTCAAACACGAAACTGGTAGATTAATGAAGGCTGATTTATCAAAAGTAAACAATGAGGATGATCTCTCTACTCTATATCAACGTTTCTTAACCCTCTTTACACCTGCGGACCGATGAAAAATGTAACAATCGAATTGCAAATACTTTTGTGTATCGACAGTTTTTTTAAAGGACTAACTAGCACACCGCTCTCAGAGTCACCTGCTGGTAGATACTGGCTTTATTGATTATAGTCCTGCTTAGGGCATCCAATCCCAGACCATTTTTTAAAAAATCTATCTCCGCTCTCAGTGTGGATCAAATGTCCTCCCAATGGAGGTGCCTCAACAGAAGTTTTCTACGACAGCAGTTGCTCAACTTTTATTTTTTTCGATGAGAGTTGGGATAGAAAGGACAGGGTTAGTTGAGGTCTAGCGGTTGGCTAATCACTCTTGTGATTCCTCGTTATTTTAGAGTTTGAAATCGTAGTGGGGAAATTTTTCAGGTACCACAAAAATTCATGCCTTCGAACAGATATCGAAAAATCAATTGAAAAAACGCTGTTCTTACTGCTGTGAGGTCCGGCACGGAAGTCAACGACATCGACCGCGTTTTTTTTTATTAGTGATTATAAAATCAGATGATTATAAATTATGATAATTACCTGTGAAGCTTCCTCTCCAAAGGCCTGATCGTAATTGTAAATTCTCTCTGGTGCTCGCTTTCTCGGCCCTTCTCGTGTTGCCTCCTCCACTGCCACCGCCTACAAGTAAAAAAATATTAATTTATAAGTAACATTAAGTTATTACCACCAGTCAGCATTATATCACGCTCTCTCACTCGTTCAATCAACGCATCGTTTGACATTAGCTTTCAATAAACTTTATAAGAAGAAAAAAAAATGTAAACGACTATTACATAGATTTCGTGTGATTGATAAAACTTTGCTTTTGATTAAGTCGGTATTAATTATTATCTTCTGACTACGCTGTCAGAAATTTGGGGTCCTCGTGAAAACGTCACGCAAGCTCCCCCCATCCCTCAGCCCCCACGCAATTTATTATATTAAATACCTATTAAGATGTCTATGTAGATAATTTATAGTGTCTTCATGCATTGCATGAATCTACCGTGAGATTGAAACACCGCTGTCTACAACCCTCTATTAAACAATTATTTTGCTGTGAATTAAATATGAAAGCATAAATCAATGCGACTTTTTTCCTTTATTTTCTAGTACATTCATAATTACAAAAAATGTCTTTAGTTGAAAGAACACTACCGTTAAGGTGCTCGACCGGCATCAAATCCAGAAGATGGTCAGTTATCTAAATTAATTTCATTGTTTTCGAAAATGTATTTGCTAATTGTCGTCATAAATTGTTATCAATGTCAATTAAATAACATATGTTCAATTACCTAGAAGATAGTTTGTATTTAAAAAATATTGAAGCCTATTTTAAACCTTAATTGCAACCAGAGAGTAGATTCATGTCTTAAGCAACCCTAAAATTTTGATTATTACAAAATTTACACCTTTTTATGAAATACATCCAATATGTTCATGTCGATTCGTCATTATACATGTAAATAAAACAATATTATTTTGAGACAGGTCAATTAACACTTTGGTCGACATTAATGTAACAATATACTGTCGTTCATAATAGCGTAGACCCATAGTAGACTCTACGACTCTACACGCAACGACCGTAGACACCACGTCGAATTCTTAATCCCATAGTTAATTTTCCCCTTTAACGTTTAACAAATTATATTTTTGTTGATAGTGCTTTCGGCATTGCTTTTTATTGAATTTAACATATGGAGAAGGTTATTTTAATTAGGGTGTTTTACGTGCTTATTTACACTTGTTTCATTGTGAAAGTTTTTAAGTGAAAATGCACCAAATACCCTTGAAAAGATGTGTTTTTTTTACCAATCAAACTTGTGCATGTCCGTGGAACAGTCGTTAGATATAAGTTGACTTTTCTAAAATAACATTTGCCCTCAATAATGCAACACATTAAATATATCGTGAACCATAACATATTCCATATTGACCGTAAATTAGTTGCAGGAGGAATATCATTCTGTATCAATTTATCACATGGATATTTTTGATAAAAAAAATAGATTACAAATCAATTTGTAAAATAAAAATTTTCATTGCTGTCAAAAACCGAATATTCAAAGTATGTAATACACTTCTAAATGTATTGACTCATGAATTAATTAAACACTGAAAATAGCGTTGTAAGGATGCACGCCTTTTATTTTATATAAAAATGACACAAATCTGAGAAAGGACTACTCATTATTAAAAAAACAACACTTATTCCGTAGTTGTCCAGGTGTAACCCATTTTTTGATCATAAAAATTGTTTATTATTAATAAAACTGTGTATGACAGTTTACCGTTAGTAAAAATAAATCGTCAAATTACTTCAAGTTTTTGTGTTGAACAACCTCTCGTCAATATGAAGCATACAACATTACTAGCGTATTCCTAATTATGAACATGTATGGTTGTATGTTTTATTTTTTACTGATTTACAGCAAGTTATTTAATATTGATTGTGATAAAGAGAACGTTACATTGAAAGCATGAACAAGAAATATTATACGATTGCAAACAAAAGACTAGTAATGTAAAACAGTAATTTAATTTACCGTATATTTTTTTTATTGATACAGTTTTAGTGGAAATGTAATGACAAGCCATTTATGAGTAAATTGTATCATTATACATCCATGATTTTAAGATCTGGAGTAAAGTGCTGGAGTAGGAAGGCGAAGCATCGAGTGAAGTGGAGGAGATTGATTTAGGCAGAAAAGTCTTGTTCTGGACTGAAGCGACAAGAAAAACAAGAGTTTCACTGTATTAATCCGTGACTAGTATGCTTAAATTGACAATAAATCATTAGAATATACTTCAAACTACCCCCAAAGGAAACAAGAAATGGTTTTTCAAACGTATTTATCATCTTAAGATGTATTTATAAAATATTTTTGTTCCCATGTTTATATTATTCACAGTTAGTTACAGCTTTTGGTAAATTTTTCATTGCGTATGCCGCGTTTATTTCCGTGAAAAATATAAGAATGTGGCTGAAAAAAACGCCATGTTTAGAATTTATTTTTTTCGGTACATTTTAGTTCGAATACATAACATTTTCTCTGGGTAGCCCGTGTACATAAATTCACGAATAATAAAACCGAAAAACTGAAATGAAAATCAAATACAGTCCCTGAAAACATTCACGAGAATTGTGTAATATTGATGTGAGGCAACAAAACCCTTATACAACTGTATCATAATATATTTCTTAGAATTGGCAATTGCAAACACTTTTTGTGTAGGTGATTATTATTCTGACAACAAGTGACTGGTACCATATTGTACATGAATCGAAAAAATTTAAGTACCCTTCAAATATTATGCTCTTTAAAACCTATTTCGAATTTCGCGATGACATAAACAATTATTTTTTTACACACCTTATTGTTGATGACATGAATGACCCTCTGTGTTTCGCCTTTTTGTAGCGGGCGAACTCGTACTGCCACCTGTAAAATAATAATAAAAAAAACCATCACTAAGTATACAATCATAAAAAAAAGTAGTTATCACGCTATTGCTTAGAATTGAGCTTGACAGTTACTTCGAATAAGCTTTACAGTGTTAAATGATACATCAAGTACATATAAGTAAAATCAGCGGTTTGAGTTTCGGTAAATTCAATGATTCACAAACTTGAGTAATGTAGAACTTGACATTTTGAAAACCTTGCAACTAGCAAACATTTTTAAAATATTTGGTATTCCAACTAATGCCGATGCGTCAAATATTTTGAAGATGAAAGATCATACGAGATCAATTCGATGATCTTCCCTGATCACTAGAGCAAACTCTAACCAAGTAGATCATAGCGGGCAACTTTAATCGTACTTTTAAAAAAATGGTCAAAAGGTGATGAAAAAAATTCTAAGACGTCCATTGAAAGACATGAGAGTTTATCCCAAGATTATTTTTAATATTTAATTAATAATTTATTTTAATAGAACGAAGAACAACTGTTCATTTCGTGAAATAGTAATATACGGATAAATTATAAAGTCTTCGGAAAACGATATCAGTAAAATTAGTTATATCATTAATGCAAAATGCAATACATGAAGCAATGTTTCGCATTACATCGCATATAATATTTAAAAACGCCAGCTTATTTCGAATGTTGATATGAAACATGAAGTATGAAACACGACGTGTTTTGAGTTTTCTTAAATTGCAATCAATATTTCTTTCTTCATAAAACAGTCGAACTCGGTTATTACGATCACGGAAATAGCGAGATCTCAGATGTAATGAGGAGACATGTGATTTTTAGATTTCACATTGACATTTTAGTTTATGGTTTTCTCCATACATTTACTCTTTTTTATAGCGAGCTACTTCTCGGGCAAACCGAGCAAAAATATCGTCAAAAAGTTTCACGATCTCCAGGGCTCATGATGTATTGGACGAGCTAGTCGATTTTTTTACACAGAGTACTGAGACCACCTAAGAGTCTTTTAATGGGCTGAGTGCTTTGAGGGGAAATTTAAGAACAATGAGAGTAAAAACAATGTAACAAGCAATTTATTTTAAATTTTATAAGAAAATTGGATTGACAGAAAAATGAAATATGTGTGTAACGGGTGTGTAAATATATTCTAATTGCACATTTTTGTTTTAATTGTGACGTGTTATGTTATGTGAAAGCTTCAGATACTTCATGTCTTCATGTGATGGGTATGTTTGTAAGCATTTAAAAAATCCTATTCTATGATATAACGAGTAATGCTTATAACGATCAAATCCAATCGATCTCATCTTCTTCGTAATAACCAAGTGCAACTGTATATTTAATCGCTTGACTTCACTTTATTCGGAGAGAGGAAGTGTGACGCTAGGACTGGGCTAATAAAATTAGTTAACTAGCTGATCGCTCTCTCTACGCTCCGATTTTAATATCAGATTGATAGGAACAATTTTTAAGCATCGCAGACATCCATGCATTGGAAAACAGATCCATAAGTTGACTGAAAAAAACAATTTTATGAAAGTGTCCGCGATGATGTATTCGAGCCAGTGGTCTCCGCAACTGAAAAGCACGACGTTAGCCACTCAGCTACGTGACTGTTTTAGTACTACGATATTATATTCAATATTTTTGAGAAATATTTTGACCTTTTCGCCAGCTTCGTTTTAAGCTCAGTATTTCGCGAAAGTAATTTAAGCGCCAGTAATATTTCTTGCTAATTATTTTCCTCGCGTGATAGTTTCAGTCGTAAAATTAATGTCCTTATTACGTTCGGCAGTGTTCGGTATAGTCAACGACATTATTTTGGCTAGCCTAAAACAATATATTATATAGAAATTCAAAAAAGTTATTAAATGAATTCGACAGGCTTTTTTTTGAAAATACATTTTCACTATAAAATTATATATAATTATACTTTTCAAATATTTTGTTTTAAAAAGAACTCTTGCAGTATTAAAATTATATGTTACACATGAACAGCGTGTCACAAATAATATGTGTACAATTTAAACGATCAAAACATTATGCATGTTTTGAGTTATGAAAATATGGATACATTTTCTTGTCACAGCCATTATTGGATTGATTAATATGTAATCCAATCCCTAATCAATTATTGAACGAACTATACAATTAAGCATCTATGAAGGTATTTTACCGGTGATAGTGAAAGGAATCACCGCTTCTATTAATACATATGTACTTACTAAAGGCAATGAATTTTAGAGTGGGCAGCAATTAAATGCTATTTAAAACATGTTTTCTTTTTGTGAACTTTGGTATGCATATCCGGTTGGTATGATAGGAACACGATAAATGTATTTCAGATTTTATTAATCTTGTCTACGAAAACCACATTCTGATCAACACGTCACCCGCTGTGGTCTAATTGGTTAAAGCTTACTCTACCGATCAAGTGGGTCTGGGTTCGATTCCCGGTAAGGTCAATGTTAAATTGGATTTTTTTCAATTTTAATTTGATATCTAAGAAATGGGTGTTTGTGAAGTCAATTCTCCTTGAGTTGATCTCATGTGACTTTCAAAAATTATCATCGAGTATATCTCGTATGATCTTTCAACATCAAAAATATTTAACGCATTGGCGTAACCCAGCGATTTCCAACCTGGGAGACGTGGACTATTGCAAAGGGAGGCGCGAACAGTCCAAAATATTTATTTACCCTTTAAAACGTGTCTTTATTGTATATGAAATGAAGGATGGGGAGGCTTGAAGATATTTTTTTCTCCAAAGGGAGGCGCAGTAACATAAAGGTTGGAAACCACTGGCGTAAGCTGTAATGTAAAATATTTTTTCTAAGCAGCAATATATGCTGTTTAAATAATTGAAATCCTCCTGCTTATTACTAAAAACAAATGTTCTTCTCATAAGACTAGCTCATGGGTCAGATACCTGGACGCTTAGCTCTTAAGACTCTCGAAAGCTGTAATTTTTTGAGCGAAAGATCCTGCATAATATTTTTGGTGCTGTCTGCAAGAATGACGACGTCGGTACAACCATGAGCTTAATAATTAAACCTATACGATGAGCCAGACATTTTCAGATAAGTCAAAACTCAACGCCTACCTTGGGCTGGACATATATAACGCATGGATAAATCTAAAGCTACACAATTTTCCACATTTACTACTACTGAGGGAAGGCAAAGCGTTGGAAAATCACGACATCGCTGTATGAACGGGGTGTCACAGGACCTGCGAGTGCTGAAAGTCAACTACTGGCGTAGGACCCAGGAGATTGGTTGATTAAATAGGCTAAGATTTACGCCTGACTGTAGCGTAAAGAAGAAGAAGGAATCTTGTTTTGGTTGTTTGTTATCAAGGACGTCATTTCAGCTTTTTTCAATATTGGCATTCACGGCTCGTTATTATCCTGGTTCGTTTATATGCGCAAGCTGGTGTACATTGAAGGATAAAGAGGAGCTTAAAACAATATCGGCCCAACACACATAGTCATATTTGAATTTTCCAAAAACCATTTTATAAAATAGCCCAAGAGAACTTGCCACGTATGCCATGTGTTATGCTTGATGTGACCAGACGTCCCGTTTTCACTGGGATAATACCGTTTTCATATGGCTTGCCCCGGTGTCCCCGAACACAGTTTTAATGTCCCGTTTTCGAAAAGAGAAAATCGCGGTAATATTTGAAAAAAAACGCGCAAAATCAAAATTCTGGCAGTAGTTTTTTAATGAATGCCTTTCGTGGTTTTTCTTATTTGTTTTGACATATCTCTCAAAACCCTGCGACTTGAAAGAGTGAAAACTAAAAATCTTCAATATATGTGTACAACTTTCTGTTGGTAGAAATTATTTTGTTTTATTTGGAGTTAGAAACAAATATTTTGCTAAAGATTGAATATTTAATTTAGTAAGTTTGTCATTTGAACGCCTCAAATGTATGTTTTATCATATTCAAGAAAGCAAGTAATGTTCCTGGTTGTTGTCACGTGACTTTTCAAATAAATCTACTGTTGGATTCAGTGTTTAATTTGAGTGAGTTTGTCAGATTTTAAAATCTCACAAATTTCTCAATGTTTTAATGCCAGATATAATACAAGATCTAATGGTATTTTCATTTATGATATAACAATTAAAACCAACCGTATAAAAAATAGCACAGGATTCTTAATGAAATATTGTAAAGTCAGTAAATTGTGTATTTTATAATATATTCCGTAGCTAACATACTTAATTAC
Organism: Himalopsyche tibetana; assembly: GCA_030503985.1. Lineage (NCBI taxonomy): Eukaryota > Metazoa > Arthropoda > Insecta > Trichoptera > Rhyacophilidae > Himalopsyche > Himalopsyche tibetana. The sequence goes on from JAPJYX010000022.1 coordinate 17,206,100, forward strand.
AACATGTAAACAAATCGAAACAAACTTTCTACTCGTAAAATGTATTCCCCCAGTTTCGTGTTGGTTTAACTATTAACACAAACGCTTGTCTGATTTTCACTTGTTTTACGTGTGAAAAGTACAATGAAATATCGTTATAACTTTAATTTCTTGCATGCAAAATGTGAAATAAAAACATTGATGTCAAATCTATTAGTTGCCGACTGTCGAAACAGTCTTTTTATGTCGATTTAATCTATTTTTTTACATCCATGTCCACTCACTATGTGAAGCATACCTGAAGGTACATCGAAAGGTTTTTCTACTGGAACTGTTTGCTACTCAGTTGCTCAGTCTTTTTTTAAGAGAGTAAGAATACAAAGATAGGGCTAGGGTAAGACTAGTGGTTAATTAATCGTTCTCGCTACGTCATGTTATTTTTGAATTGGTAAGGTGGGAAGGAATTTATGGACATCACAAACACCCACCCCTTCGAACATAAATCGAAAAGCTGCTGTTCATACTGGGACTCGAACCCGAGATCTGTCATGGAAGCATCAAATAAAATTATTGTATAATAATTAACCAGGTAAAAATACGAAAAGTTGAAGGATGGAAACAAAAAAAAATGCCGCTCTGCTCTGCTTCACATATTGCTTGAGGGGAGCCGGTAAATTGCTCGAATTACAAATTATTCGAATTGCTTGGTTATTTAAACGATTTTTCACGACTTTTTCTACGAATTTCATTTTTTTATCTTGTGCGACACTTGTTTAGAGAGTGAAATATAAAAATAATTTTCGTATGTATTTATTTTAACCGTGCTCGCTCCAAATGCGGAATATATGATATTTTAATGGAGTTTATCTCAACAGAAGTGTTTCTACGAGAACTGCTTATTAATAAGTTACTCAAACTGTTTCTATATATTTCCAGAAAACATAGAAGACTAGGGCTAAGACAGAACAAATGGAAACGAAAACAAATTGATTATCTTGTTATTCGAGCAATTTACCGGGAACCTTGCTTGAGAGTATTCTGGTATATATGTACATTACTCTAATCGCAAAAAAAAATACACGCTGCTTTATTTCTGTTTACGACTTTTTAAATCATGGTTTATGCATATCACATTCATCTGTCAAAGCGAATGACTAAACAACTTTAAATGCTCTTACAGCACGAATCTGTCGTCTATCATATTCCAAATTCAAAAGAAGAATTTCGTTTCATCGACCGCGAGATAGCGTGATGCGATATTCATGTTCGAAAATTGAACCGACATATTTTTATGAAGCCATACAATTCAGTTCATAATGAACATACATTTAATATATTATTACATTATTTATAGAATGGTTGCAAAATGCGATCGCCATAACGATTCCGAAAGGTGTCGCGTGCTATGAACATGGCATGGTATCACATAGCGGGTAATGTATATTTTCATGCATTTACGGGGAAAAACTCTGACCACTTATCGTCTAAATTCATTATTTTTCAAGTAAAATTTCGTCAGCAAATAATCTTTTACTGTTGACCGGTGAATTCGACGCCATTTTTTTGGCGAGTAGATTGTTTTAACGCTTCGTTGAATTACATCAGTCTCTTATGCATTTTGTATTTTCACGGCGTTATTCGAACAGCGAGTAGATTCCAATGACAAAAATTATTTGACCATAATTTGTTTTATTTGTTGGACATCAATTAAGTCTTGTGTACGATTAAGATACTAGAGCATAGACAATCATTTGAAAGTTCTTAAACCATGCTGTCACTAGTAGCGGATTACCCTATAAGAATAAACACGTATTTTCAGAATCTATTTGAAAAAAAAATAACGTTTTGACGCTCGAATTTCGCGTTTAGGAGCAAATAAATTTATAAATTTTAGCATATATTTAGCTTTTATTTTTTAATCGTAGTTTAAATATACTTAATAAGTCAAATTTAAAATATCAGTAAAAAAATACCTAACCACGAAGAATTGAAGTGAACACCTTATTCTAGGAATGTGTTCAAGCAGTAAATTAATATCGACTGCATTTGCATACAAATCCATAAATTGATTAAGAAATTAATCCATGTCAGATTCCATTCAGGACTCCTGAAAGCTGACCACTGGCCAAACCGTTTACGTAAATATAATATGTGATCGCCACGTACAAAACGGGGTCGTGACTGGGAAATGTTTAGTAAACTTTACCATAAGTATACATATATAATTTCAAGCGCTCTCTTATCGATTATTACACGTATTAATTAAAAATTGTTTGTTTACCATCAGGCGATCTTCGGTTGATTTCTGCCCATCAGAGTCACTCCCAACGCTCCCGGTAGCTGAATCTGGATGATTTGTCATAGTTACTATTTCTTGCATTGATCAACTATAACCACATGACAGTCGCTTCTGATTATATGTATGCAATCTCTATGATCACTGCCGTTCAATATATTGTCACTTTGTGAAATTACGAACACCATTGAATGTTTGCATAGCTCTAATTTGTTTTTAATTTTGGAAATATACTGTCAAATCACTTATTTTAGGCACAGGAAAATCTATCGAAAAGTCAATGAAATTGATTGAAAAGTGACTCAGATCATTAATATAATATATGTATAGAATACACAATTCTTTAATTTTGTCTAATAGTTGAATTGTGTCTATATGAGTAAATAAACTACTCTACGCTTAATACTAATACTCTACTCTAAGTTAATCTCCGGTAACTTTGTTAAATTCTCCTTGAGTTTGCTGCAAATGAATTGAAATTTAATATATTTTACATGACAGCTTATACGCGCTTGATGTTTTCATTTTAAAAATCATCACAGATCAACTCATAGTGAAAAAATGTAAAAACACATATTCACAAGATATCAAATCTTGAATTGAAAAGGTCATCAATTGATTTTGATCTTGCCAGAACTTTACCTAGAAACTTTCTGATTTCTAAGAGAAGCTCTAGCATAATATGGATTAACTTTAATATTCTGACATAGGCTTCATTACCATTCGAATATTTATCATTTTACATATATGCAAAATTGTTTATTATACGTATGAAGTGCGAATTTACATTGCCTATCTATTACATTTTATAATTATAAACGGGTAAAATGTTGCTATAATTTAAACTAATAAAACAAATCGACAAAAAATAAAAATGTTTTATCAATTTAAATATAAACTCTTAATGAAACTTCCTTTTAGTATTTATTTTTCACTAAAATATGAAATAATTTAAATTACAGTCGTATACACATGTTAATAGATCATCACGATATACAAAGTAACAATCTGGGCTATTCTATTATGGTACAATCTAAATCATAACTATGATAACCTAAATTCTCGAGAAAACTTCCATTCATATTTACCATCAAAATAACTAACACTAGTTCATATAATAAACATATATTTACAGTCAAAATCTTGAGTTAATCATCATTATTTAAAATAATGCACTGTAAACAAATCTAAAAAAGCTTTCGTCTGACGTATAAATAATCACTGTGTTTCTAATAAAGCTTTGTTTCTTTGCCAACAGCGAAGACTAGAATAATATGTTGTACGAAATCAATAATTTATATTAAATTGTAGATCTTTTGTAGATTACAAAAATCTTCACTAATAATTTAACCACGTGATGTTAGATGTTATATTTAGGGGTAAGTTTTACAGCGACGTCCTTCCACTACCAAATATCGGATTGAACTGTATTAGGAAACCATGCGATACGTTAACTATGGGTTCCCATGGCGACTATGGCAATAGTTATCAAACACTCGAAATCCTCCATGATGTGGCGTCTACATGGTTTAACTAGATATTGCTTGGTTATTTTCGGTGATGGCTTTTGCACGATAGCATTGATTTTCGACTTCAATAATTGTCTGGTGGAATTAACTTGGACTGCTTCAATTGACAGCTGATTGATACGCCTTGTCTTAATACAAGACTGGCGTGTTTGATTATTTGAAAAAAGAATTGCAAAAATAATTTACAGTTATCTACGTGCTTTTTTCGTTTTTAATTCTTAATTATGTATACTAGCTGTAAGCCCGTTGCCCAGCAACGTGAGATTTTTGTTGCAAAGTATTTAATTTAATTTAATTTTATATTATTTTATGTTATTTTATTTTATTTTATTTTATTTTATTTTATTTTATTTTATTTTATTTTATTTTATTTTATTTAATTTTATTTAATTTTATTTAATTTTATTTAATTTAATTTTAATTTATTTTATTTTATTTTATTTTATTTTATTTTATTTTATTTTATTTTATTTTATTTTATTTTATTTTATTTTATTTTATTTTATTTTATTTTATTTTATTTTATTTTATTTTATTTTATTTTATTTTATTTTATTTTATTTTATTTTATTTTATTTTATTTTATTTTATTTTATTGTATTTTATTTTATTTTTATTTATTTTATTTTTATTTTTATTTATTTTATTTTTATTAGAAATTTCGTAAATTATTTAATTTTTGGAATAATGTTTAAGTTTGCTAACAACCATTTTTCGTAGTAGCCGAAATTTCGTTTATATTTAATTTTTGGAATAATGTTCAAGTTTGCTAACAACCATTTTTCGTAGGAGCAGAAATTTCGTAAATTATTTAATATTTAGAATAATGTTCAAGTTTGCTAACAACCATTTTTCGTAGTAGCAGAAATTTCGTAAATTATTTAATTTTTGAAATAATGTTTAAGTTTGCTAACAGCCATTTTTCGTAGTAGCCGAAATGTCTTAAATTATTTAATTTTTGAAATAATGTTCAAGTTTGCTAACAACCATTTTTCGTAGTAGCAGAAATTTCGTAAATTATTTAATTTTTGAAATAATGTTTAAGTTTGCTAACAACCATTTTTCGTAGGAGCAGAAATTTCGTAAATTATTTAATATTTGGAATAATGTTCAAGTTTGCTAACAACCATTTTTCGTAGGAGCAGAAATTTCGTAAATTATTTAATATTTGGAATAATGTTCAAGTTTGCTAACAACCATTTTTCGTAGGAGCAGAAATTTCGTAAATGATTTAATATTTGGAATAATGTTCAAGTTTGCTAACAACCATTTTTCGTAGGAGCAGAAATTTCGTAAATTATTTAATTTTTGAAATAATGTTCAAGTTTGCTAACAACCATTTTTCGTAGGAGCAGAAATTTCGTAAATTATTTAATATTTGGAATAATGTCCAAGTTTGCTAACAATCATTTTTCGTAGTAGCAGAAATTTCGTAAATTATTTAATATTTGGAATAATGTTCAAGTTTGCTAACAATCATTTTTCGTAGTAGCAGAAATATCGTAAATTATTATATCTTGGAATAATGTTTAAGTTTGCTAACAACCATTTTTCGTAAATTATTAAATCTTTGGAATAATGTTCAAGTTTGCTAACAATCATTTTTCGTAGTACCATAAATCGACCTCGGCGCATATATCGACAGCCCTGCAAAGGTTTCAAGTGTGCAAACAAATATATTTCGTAGAAAAAGAAAAATATCTTGGAATCATTTTTTTTGAATTGGCCACACTAAGTATTTGACATATTCTATTTTTGAATTTTCAATACAAACAAACAATCAAAGTCAAGTTTGAAATAGTTCTTTTTTCGAATGCTTAATATATATAATCTAATTTTGTCGCACCTGAAAGTTTGCCCTTTACCTCAGCGGTAAGACGTTCCGTTCATATTGCAAAGTTCCACGTTTCGAATCCAACCCGCGGCAGAAATAAAATGTGAAATAAAGTTTAGCGTTTTTTCACATTTAAAACTATGTGCTTCTTCAGCGTAATGAAAAAATACTTCTAGTATGAATAAAAAAAATGTCGACAGTCGGGCTGGGGATGAGGAGGGGGAGGGGAAATCGGTGACAATCATATAGAAGATGGATGACACTGAACAAAATCTGTCAAATCAGCTCCTAGCCCTATAATTATAGCTTCAAAAAATCGAATCAGTTCATTTGATTATTTAAAAAACTTCGTAGCCATGCAAATTTTGAAATAAAGTTCTCTCAATATTAATTACGATGCTTTAGTTCTAAGCCAGGAAATTTGAATTTTGAATATAAAAAGACGTCCATTCCAATTGGCCGAAAAATGTGATGTTCAAAATATGTTCAAAATAAATCGCTATCATTGGGCGAAGTGGACATCAGTACGCACACATTTGTGAAAAGTAAAAAGTGAAAAGTAAAAAGTGAAAAGTGAAAAGTGAAAACTTATTTTATCGGCTATTAATATATAGATATTACTTAAAGGGGAAATAAAGAATTGGCAATTAAGATTTTATTAGACAAGCTCTTTATCCCGTAGAATTAAATGTATCCCACTTTTTACTGTTTTACATTTTTTAAACGTATTTTCTTGTGATAAAAAATCAAGTAAATGATAATAATAAGTAAATAATATGTAACGTTCAAGCCAATGATCAATTCATTTTCTATTTTATAAACCATGGATATTTCTACAATATGCGATTAACGAATGTGTATCTTAAAGTATGCATTGCACCAAATTTTTTTTTAGATATCTTTTTTCTTTTTTACTTATTTTTATTTCAATTCGGTTTATAGTGTTGTTACAAGGTCACGCTATTTCCCTAGGTCCAACCATGTAAATATATTGGATACTTCTACAGTACACAGGACAGTGACCTTACATCCCAGCTACTTATTATTTTGTCATTAGACACAGACTTCGATTTATAAATATGTATGATTAATTACTTATACTAAATACTGACAATACTATCTAAGACTAGGGTCGCCAACCTTGTCCGTACCGTCCACCAGTGGTTGTTTGAATATTGAGCGGTGGGTGATTTTGGTTTTAATTTTTTTTCTGTCTATCGAAACTATCTGTATATAATAATTAAGGCAGCCAAACCAATATTCTTTTTAGATCCCGAGATTTCGGTATTGATGCCTGGGAAAATAATTGAGAAATTGAGAGATTCTACAATAATATTTTCAACTCGAAAAATATTTCGAATTGATGGTTTTCCCAGATATTCAAAAAAATGAGTATTTTTTTGGCTCCATCAGTTCAAAGAGTTCCTCAAGAAACTTCACCAAGAAAGACTCCAAAATACAAAAATAATTATTTCGCGTGATTACTACTAAGACAATCCCGGGATTACGGGATCGTGAAATTGGTCGGGATCTTAGGATTGGAGACTCTAAGTATGACAAAACAGAAAAATTGGTAGAAAATCACCCAAAGAGAAGACCTTCGATTATTCATAACGTATTTAGATTTTTTCAGACGCCGTTTTGGCAGTGCTTAAAAGAAATTTCCAACAGTTTTCATAAATTTTGAGCTTTGAGTATTTTCCTGAGAATTCTCTGATACAGATTTAGACATTTATTTTAGATTTTGTCATAATTTAGGTTACGCTTTACATTGCATTGAATTACTGTGATATTCGTGCGTGGTATGTATAAAAAGGCTGACGAATTCTGATCCATAGATACAGTGATAATTGTCAAAAATTTTAAATAAATCTGATATTAATATCAACTGTTTTTTCTTCTTATATTTGAATGAATATAAAAATTAAATACGATAAAACGAGGTTGCGAAATTAATTTTGTCGTAAAGCGAATTCCGACTTACTTTTTTCATAAAATTAAATACATACACAATAGTTACAATACCAGAGAGGGAAGCAATATTCTTATGATGACTCTTAACCACATTTATATTTTTAATGAAGAAGTTCGCAAATAAAGTATTGATAAGTATACTCAATACAAATTACACTTTTTGTCAAAGAAGTTGTTCATTCATTTATTCTTCATCCATCTTAACACTCAAGCAACCGGCAGTTTCGCGACAAAGTTACGCTTAAGCCCGCACATTTTGCACATGCAGCCAGATTCGCGCGTCTTTTCTTTAAAATTCATATCTTTTTATTTAATCGACACATTTCTTTAAAACAAAAAAGGCTTGAAAGCAAAGAGCCGTACCTATGAAAATAAACAATGAATGGTCTTGTGAACGAGTATGTGACGCGATAAAAATGCATAATTTCACTGATGTTGACATCATTGAAAAGAACCGAAAATAATAAAAAATTTACACGCGTAATTAAAGTAAATGCCCATAAACATGTGAAGCAATAAATTATGACTCTTAATTGTTTGATTTTAAAGGCATCCAGAAAATCTCAAACTGTGTAATATTTTTTACACGCCCGCATGTAATATCGATTACACGCCCACGTGTGTAAACCCGCACTAGCGTGGGGCCGGGGTTTAACGGATAACGACCATTTCCGCGTTAGTGCGGGGCCGGGGTCTTGAGTGTTTTAAGCACAGATGGATACATTTTGTATCTTCTTTCTTATGATAGACAGCGTATTGCCGAACTTTTAAGGATAATGAGTATGTATGCCAATTAATTGTAATAAAGTATACTGTCATCAAATTTGAATAGTTATGTACGAAAATGGTTTTTTTACTATAGACTTGATCTCATCTATTTTCATCTAAGTGTATATTTCTTTACTTTATTCATTCATGAGTAGGGTATCCAATTCCGGAGCCTTTTTCCAATCCCGGGATTTCGGGATTGATAAATTTTGAATCCCGATTTGGTATACTTTTTCCCAGATTCTCACAAAACCTCGTTTTTTTTTAGCTCAATTTCAATTCTTGAATTTGCCAATTTCGTGTAAATTTTCGGGTTTTCCACAAAATTTCTCAATCCCGAAATCCCGGGATCGCGGCCATCTCAATCCCGGAATTTCGGGATCAGAAAATTGAACGGGATCCCGCGATTGGATTCCCTATTCATGAGCAGCGTAGCCACCTTATAAAGCAGAGTCATGCAATGCACTAGAGCCCCGCAAAAATGGGGGAGGGATTTTAACTTTCAGGGGGGTCTTTGCGTGACGTTTACATGAGGGTTCCAAATGTCTAGCTACGCCATTGATGTTACGTTATTTTTAATTGTGCGCTCCATTTTTTTTCGACTTTTAATTAACATACTTAAAGTGGGCAAAAATTTCTTGTCAGTATGTTATTTTAAGTTTTAAAAAATCGGGAAAATCTAGCATATTTACTAAAAGTTACGGCATCCAATATAACAAACAAATGGACGTGTGGTGAGCCTACGTATAGTTGTCAAAAAACACAATCGGTCACTACTTTAAACGACGTTAATAATCATGTCTCCTTTCCATTTACGATAGTATTTTAAACTATAAATCAAAATGTTTCCTTCTCTGAAAATTGTAACTATTATTTTAACAAGGACGAGGAATAGATAATGAAGTCAGATATTATTTTTACATTACCATGTTTGTATCGGGTGGGCAAATAAATTCTTATAATTGCTTTTTGTCCAGAACGTTAGCGATGAAATATCTATAATAGCTGTCATTGAATAATTTGAATGTCAAATTGTGGAAATTTAATGGCGAGGTACTCATCAATTTGATTGATGAAGAAAATAAACAAATCGATTGGAAATTTTTATTTGAATGTTGTCAGCCGTGGCTGCTGTTGGGACTTCTGTCAATATTTAATGAGCTTTTCGACTATAGAATTTTTTGAAATTAATGAACATTTTTCACAGAAAAAACTGTTCGTGGAATCGACATTGAAATTCATACATGTATGACAAATAAAAAAAAACGCAAATACTTAACTATCATAATGCATGGTACAATTTGTTATCTGCAGTATCGCAGTAAAAACTCTGAATGATTTTAAATGGTTATGTAATTAAGTTAATATTTGAAAAAATACGATTTTTTTTTATTACCGTGTCCGCTCCCAATGTGGAGCATACGGACTTCTAATGGAGTTTATCTCAACAGAAGTTTTTCTATGAGAACTGCTTGTTACTCAGTTGCTCAACCTCTTTTTTTCCAAAGAGAGTAGAAATATAAGGATAGGGCTAGGAAAGGATTATTGGTTAGCTAATCGCTCTCGATACGCCCCGTTCATAGGATAGGATGGGTGGGAGGGGGGAATTCAAGACACCACATACATCCATGCCTTCGAACATAAATTCATAAATCGATTGAAAAATCAATTTATAAAACTGCCCGTACTGGGATTCGAACCCGTGAATTTCATAGCCGAAGCCAACAACGTTGATCACTCGACCACACAGATATACTCGTTATATATCTGTAATCATTATGTATCATATTGAAAAACTGACTGATTAGTTATTTATCTTATAGCAGTGGTTCTCAAGCTTTAAGTGACTACGCCTACATTTACAAAATAATAGTCTTTGCGTCTTTCACGTTTTATTTCATATAATATATACAATGTTTAAATGGAATAAATATAAATATATATTAATACAAAAAAAGAGTAATAACAAGGTTTTGCTTTAAGCAAATGAATTGTTTTTAATGCGATGGATGTGATTGTTTACTAACACAAAGTTTATCTAAACTCGCTACTATTTTTTTACTAACCTAACCTAACCTAACCTAACCTGGCCTAATTTGTTTTTCGCATAATTATGAAGTAACGAATCGAAAAAAATAGCATACATGCTATCTGTTAAAATTAAACCAAAATTGAACTCAGGGTTCAAATTTACAAACTCCTGTTTAAGGTTGAGTGAAGCGTTCTAAAGCGAAACCTATAATTAAGGCAAGAGTGTCTAAATAAATTATAGCATGATAATTATATAATCTTTTTTCTTTTTCAATGGCTCAAATCATATATCTTCATTGTCGTTAAATCGAATGTTGAGTCCACGCGAACTTTAGAAAATTAATATTCACTGCTGTGTGACAGTGACGTTACGATTAGGGTATCCAATCCCGGAGCCTTTTTCCAATCCCGGGATTTCGGGATTGATTAATTTTGAATCCCGGGATTGAGATTTTCTCACCGAGGAATTTGAAATCCTCGATTCGCTATACTTTTTCCTTGGATTCTCATAGAACCTCGTTTTTTTTTTTAGCTAACCGAAGAATTTGAAATCTTGAATTTGCCAATTTCGTGTAAATTTTCGGGATTTGCTCAAAATTTCTCAATCCCGAAATCCCGGGATCGCGGCCATCTCAATCCCGGAATTTCGGGATCAGAAAATTGAACGGGATCCCGGGATTGGATACCCTTGTTGCGATACAAAAGTTTTATGAAAATAACATTATTGTTATTTTTTTCTCACCTACCTTCGCAATATTCAGCGCCTCCCAGTTTGGAAATCGTTGCCTTATGTCCAAAAATATGTTTTATTAAATTGTTAATAGTAATTGTTTTTTCTACTGTGAGTATCCTCATCTTCAACGATAATTAAAATATCTAATATAATCATATAAAGGAATCAATTGTAATATGATAAAGATAACAAAATATTCGTTTGGAAATGAATTATAAAAAAAAAATCTAATGATTCTATATTTTATAATATTTATAGAATTTAAAACTTTGCTTGCTTAATAATAGCAGTCGATTATTATATTGTCATTAACGCATTGTATACCTACATAATTTATTTATTACTATAGTAAACATACGTACATTTTTGTTCTTTTATATGTATTTTTACTTTTTACTATTATCGCTTTTACATATTTTTTTTACTACATATAAATAACAGATGAAAACCATTAGATAAACCCTCTCACTCTAGACAAGGTCGAAACGGTTATGTATTATACCACTAATAAAATAATAGTGTGTTCTCCGGAAGTAACCAACTTACTTAGGTAATAAACAAGAAATTTAGTCGATTTTCCTGAAATATTTAGTAAGTTAACTGTTAGCTTATTTCGTTCAAAACGTTTTACGCAAAATTTATCGCATTCTGTTATAAATAGGGATTGCAATTAACACTGATATAACCGAAAACCGGCCAACGGTATTTCAAAGTATACTGTGGGTATTTCCATCGGATGCATCCATTTTGGAAAAATAAAATGACAGCTGTATTTCGATATTCAAAAATGGACTTAAATTAAATCTTACCTAGTTAACTATTAACTACAGCTATTAAAGAACATCCGCGATTTTGCTGATACATATTTTTTAATCCCGTTGTTGATTTATATGTTTAATATTGCGATTCCAATTGACCGTATTATTATTTTTTGTTCGTTTTCATCCTACAGCAGTGTCGTAGAGAGGGAAGAACAATGCAAGTCGATTCAACCTTCCATTGGTCCGGTCGGCCACGACGACTTGGTGGCTAATAAGGCAATTTACCAGGCCTTAAAGAAATTTTTGACATCTTAAGGAGGCTTCAACTCTAAGAAGATTTTCATTTTTTTTAAGATATTGATTTTCTACACACTTATGTGCACGCCACCAAGTTTTGGGCAGTTGCTCCTAAGATACTCTCAGTCAAAGAAAGAAAACTGTAGCTATGTTGAAAGTTTTTTAGGCCACTGGATATTGCCGTATAAAATTAACGGATGGGAAAGTAGTGGTGAGTGAAGGAGAACAAGTATGCATTATTGAATGCGATTCTACAAAATTCCATTGGACATTGTTACTAATTGAACAAAACTCCATTTTTTATTTTTCTTTGATCGATTAAATCGAGTAATGTTTTGAATTATTTCATTTTCCCAACAATGACCAAATCAAAGTTACTTAATTGTAAAATTGAAGCTATGATTTATTTTCGTAATGTTTGGAAAAATTCACCCACCCTATACTAAAACAGAGCATAGGTTGAGCGATTATCTAACCACTAGTCTTTCCTTAGCTCTATATTTTTATCCCGACACTGTGAACTGAGTAACTGACAGCGTTCGATTAACAGCTTTTGCTGAGATACATATCAACACTCAATTAGAAGAAAATGTGCTTTATATATTGTGACCAGACATAGTTACAAAAGACTTTATACCGATATTGATATGTACGTCCGGTACTACATCCCCTGTTAATTCTAAATGCTTATCGTTCGGCTTATCTTCCTTCAAGGCGATATAGCATCCAACAATTTGGTCAGTTGGTGGTAATTTATTCTTAAAAGTTCTCGCGTGCTAAGGGGTACGTTTTTCGAACGTTTTGCGGCTAGTGGCTCCCAATGAATAACTTTACAATTGAAACAAAATACTGCAGTATGAATATGCTTAAATTTCATGTTTTCGTTGTCATTATAAATCGCAATAATACTTAATATTGTTTTGCTTTTGTATTTACTCGTCATAGCAAATCAAAATATAGAATCACAATCACACCAGTCACTGAAAAACAATGTCAATCAATTGATTAATTAGAATTGATTTTGACATTTCGCTACGATAAAGCAAAAAAGTATATTTGAAGATAAGTTTGCCAATCCCTGTAACTTCAAAGCATCAACGAGATTAGTAAAATAACTAGATACAGATAATAGTATACAAAGAAGCCTACTATTATTTTCTATCATAAGCCGTAAAAGAAACTAAATTAAACCATAATTCGCTATTTAAAAAGTACAACACAAACTCCACTTAAAGTTCAATTATCTTGAAACTAGTGTTTTCGACTTGTCCCACTGTTGCTTTAGGGTAGCGATTTGTGGTAGTATATTCAACCGAATTATACAGAATTGGTTTAAAATGTATGTGTGAATTTGCACTGCCACTTCCACCCTTTTTTTAAATTTTCTCAGTCTAGAATCCTAATTTATACACGATTTTATGTTGAATGTTCCATCTCGGGATTGGAAAAGTTGTCAATCTCGAAATCCCGTGATAACAAAAAAAGGTCCAGGATTGGATACCAATTATTAAGTAACCAATTATTAGTAATTATTAAGTAACCAATTATTTGTACATATTCTTTCCCCTTATTGCACATTACCATCTTTTAAAAATCTTTGTCAGGTTAACTTGTATTGGGTCTCCAACAAACAACTCTATTTTTCTTATTAAAATTTCACAGAACGTGTAAAACTTTTAACGTTAACGATTTGAACTGGTGTCACTCATGAAATATCTATATTCAATCGATAACAAATACAATTGAACCGTAGAAGATAAGATATAAATAAAACAATGGATTTGTGATTCTGAAATTAATTGCCAGATTTGTAAACAAACGTACATTATCTTACGAATGAAAATGTGAAACAATTACTGCAGATTGCGTTTTGATTTTTTAAGTATATTTCTTTTCCACTCATAACAATTGACAGTTAGCATCATTGAAGTAATTTGAATTATTTAACGCAAATATATTTCTGGTTGAGAATCTCCTCCACAGATCGTGTTAGCGATATAAAATCCGCAGTGCACGGTCAGTATTTACGTTTTAAATAAATCTTGACCCCTTAACCGACAAAAATGCACCAAGAATTTTTTGTTTGTTCCGGTTTTCGATTTAAAGTACGACGAAATTAAATATTATAATGGCGGAACAAGTCGCTTGTTATGCAATAAACGCCTAGGAACATAAACGAAAGACCTCGTTCACATATCATGGAAAGATTGAAGCATATACATATCGACTGTAGAAAGGAAAAAGGACGTAACCCACACATATCAAATTTTACAGGAGGCACATAAAATGTGATTTGATGGTGTTGGGCCATATGCATATTATGAATTATAGACAACCTTGAAGTGCAGGGACACTTCTAAACTGGTGTTTAATTGACATAATCTAATATTTATTAAAGAAATTGTCTAGGAAAAAACTTAACTTCAGTCATTTTTCTTTTTTTAATTTTTTACAAGGTCATCTTTTTCAAATTTTATATCTAAATTGAGATACTAATTCGGCATTTTCAGCTTGCATCCTTTTGATAGAACGTGTATCAAGTTTGATACATTGTGATTATCGAAAAAAAGCTGTTTTGAAAAAACTGTGGGTTACGTCCTTTTTCCTTTCCACAGTCGATATGTTCGTGTAATGAGTTATCTGAATTACTGGTATTTTTTTATTGAGACGTTTTATGTTACGTAATTTACGGCTAAAATAATTATTTATGTGATGCTTCGAGCTTCAATTAAATCAACTGGCGCCAAACGCCATTTTCATTTCATTATTTTGCGTTATTTATCACCGGCCTAAAAATATATAGCTAGCATTGGCAGTGCTTCTCAAACTGAGGGTCCACAGGTTGTCTACCTACGGCATAGTTTCTCCACCTTTTTGAAGCCGTGGCCTCTTTTGAGTCTCATATTTTTCCGTGGGCCCCATACCTGTTTTGTAATATTGAAGTATAAGTTTTATAAGGAATTTTGGTATTTCCCAAGACGAAAAGACGAGAGACCGATTTTTTAGGTCTTCCCAGAATTTCCAATTGATGAAACCCATCAATTTACGGATTTCCCAAAACGAAACGAAGTGAGAGCTTTTTTTAGCTCTTTTCAGACATTCCAATTTCTAAAACTCGACAATTTGTGGATTTCGCAAAATGTTTAAATATTATGTCGCTGCCCGATTTTCAAAAAAAATCTTACTCTATAACAGCTACAATTTACGTTTTTTGGTTGGTTATAAAACGTAATTGCTGGGGCTTAATATAATATTTTATATCCAATACGGATATGGAAATGAGTCACTAAGTAATTGCATATTTGCAGTCGATTTCGTTCTCAGATTCGGTTTTATAAAACTATTGACAGTTAAATTCTACTTGCACTAAACTCTTCAATTGGCGTTATCTGTCTGCTATTGAAAGCAGTGTTAGAATGAGTAAAGTACTGACTCATCGTCAATTAATTCTGATTGAATTCTCCGCAAGTCATTTGTTTTCTTATTCTTCGTGTCGTGTTAGTGTGAGAAAGCAAGAGATTCGCGACGATTTCAATATATTTATAGAGGCGAACAATTCAATTTCGTTCACGACAATGAACAGCTTATTTGCGGTTATTGTGTGCAAACAACGCATGTCTCCAATTTACCCTTATTACTATTTTTTAGGGTCATCACACTCTGCAATACATAACGATGTACCATAAAAATACAGCCCTCATACTATCTCAAGGTTCTATAAATATATATAATCACAAAACATGATTTCAATCTTGTTTCCTAGTTGTTTGGTTTCAACAAACTGTCACATTACAAATGTATTACATTTTCAAACACAATAATATCTCAAAGTAGAACTTTGTAGCGTTGTTACAAGGTCAATTTCAAAGGGCATAAAACTTTCCCCAACAGCCTTGTAAAAAAGCCATTAATTTTCATCAATCAGTAGCAGCACAAAGGCTCTGCTCCGTTGTGTATTATCACATCGAAAGAGCTTTTAAGCCCCCGTGACGTTAAACAATAAAAAAACAATCATTTTCCATGTGTATTTTTATTTTTGTTGAATGGCATCTTATTTTAAAACAAGGCATCAAAATTCTTCCGTACTTCAAATGATTGCAACAAATATCTTAAAAATTATACATATGTAGTGTCGTAGGAAGAGGTCCCGCCGTTCGGGACGGTCCTTGAAATCTCTAATATTCTCTATATTTGTTTTTAATCACTTCTACTATTTTTTAACCATCAACAAGGAGTTTTTACTACAAGTGGCTTAGTTTTTTTTATGCATAAATATAATTTCTCGAAAAATATTGTATTTATTTTTGAAAATACCACCCACAAAAATGTGGTCCGCCTCTACCGCACAGGGGGTGCTACGCCACTACATATATAACATTGTCAAGCATCGTGGTATTCTGGGATTGTCCCGGCGTTTGGTACTAGGGCTTATATAAAAACAGACTTCAAACAGAGAAAAACCGTTTTTCGAATGTTAATATTGTCCGAAAACCGGTTTCATCCGGTTTTCAGAGTTTTACAAAAGTGGATAATTCAATTAAAATATCGAGAAAACGTTCATTTTTTTTATGTTGTTTATTTATATACATAATAATACACTACAACAAATAATTTGGTGTTACTCCTCAGGAAAAATGATTTAAGAAAATACAAAGCGTCCACTGATTGGAGAGAAAAATGATCGCATCTTAAATTGGAATATTGATCGCATCCCAAATAAGTGTCGCAAAAAATCTGATTGCTGTCGAAATAAATATTGCATTCCAAGATTGTGTCGCAAAAAAATTTATCACATGAAAAAAAATAAAAGAGAAAATTGATCGCATCCCGAATTGGAATATTGATCGCATCCTTAATATGTGTCGCAAAAAATCTGATGGCTGTCGAAAAAAATATTGCATTCCAAGTTTGTGTTTCAAAAAATATTTTGTCACTTGCAAAATAATTGAAGAGAAAATTGATCGCATCCAACATTGGAATATTGATCGCACCCCAAATATTTGTCGCAAAAAATGTGACGGCTGTCGAAAAAAATATTGCTTTCCAAGTTTGTGTCGCAAAAAATATTTTCTCACTTGAAAAAAAATTGAAGAGAAAATTGATCGCATCCAACATTGGAATATTGATCGCATCCAAAATATTTTTCGCAAAAATGTGACGGCTGTCGAAAAAAATATTGCTTTCCAAGTTTGTGTCACAAAAAATGTTTCGTCACTTGAAAAAAAATTGAAGAGAAAATTGATCGCATCCAACATTGGAATATTGATCGCATCCAGAATATTTGTCGCAAAAAATGTGATGGCTGTTGAAAAAATATTGCTTTCCATGTTTGTTTCGCAAAAAATATTTTGTCACTTGAAAAATAAATGAAGAGAAAATTGATCGCATCCAACATTGGAATATTGATTACACCCCAAATATTTGTCGCAAAAAATGTGACGGCTGTCGAAAAAAATATTGCTTTCCAAGTTTGTTTCGTAAAAATATTTTGTCACTTGAAAAAAAATTGAAGAGAAAATTGATCGCATCCAACATTGGAATATTGATCGCATCCAAAATATTTTTCGCAAAAATGTGACGGCTGTCGAAAAAAATATTGCTTTCCAAGTTTGTGTCACAAAAAATATTTCGTCACTTGAAAAAAAATTGAAGAGAAAATTGATCGAATCAAAATTGGAATATTGATCGCATCCCAAATAAGTCTCGCGAAAAATCTGATTGCTGTCGAAATAAATATTGCATTCCAAGATTGTGTCGCAAAAAAATTTATCACATGAAAAAAAATAAAAGAGAAAATTGATCGATTCAAAATTGGAATATTGGTCGCATCCCAAATAAGTCTCGCAAAAAATCTGATGGCTATCGAAAAAAATATTGCTTTCCAAGTTTGTGTCGAAAAAATATTTACTCACTTGAAAAAAAATTGAAGATAAAATTGATCGCAGCCCGAAATTTGAATATTGATCGCATCCCAAATATTTTCGCAAAAATGTGACGGCTGTCGAAAAAAATATTGCTTTCCAAGTTTGTTTCGCAAAAAATATTTTGTCACTTGAAAAAAAATTGAAGAGAAAATTGATCGCATCCAACATTGGAATATTGATCGTATCCCAAAATATTTGTCGAAAAAAATTTGACGGCTGTCGAAAAAGATATTGCTATCAAAGTTTGTGTCGCAAAAAGTATTTTCTCACTTGCAAAATAATTGAAAAGAAAATTGATCGCATCCAACATTGGAATATTGATCGCACCCCAAATATTTGTCGCAAAAAATGTGACGGCTGTCGAAAAAAATATTGCTTTCCAAGTTTGTGTCGCAAAAAATATTTTGTCACTTGAAAAATAATTGAAGAGAAAATTGATCGCATCCCAAAATTGGAATATTGATCGCATCCCAAATATTTTTCGCAAAAATGTGACGGCTGTCGAAAAAAATATTGCTTTCCAAGTTTGTGTCACAAAAAATGTTTCGCCACTTGAAAAAAAATTGAAGAGAAAATTGATCGAATCAAAATTGGAATATTGGTCGCATTCCAAATAAGTCTCGCAAAAAATCTGATGGCTATCGAAAAAAATATTGCTTTCCAAGATTGTGTCGCAAAAAGTATTTTCTCACTTGAAAAAAAATTGAAGAGAAAATTGATCGCATCCAACATTGGAATATTGATCGCATCCCAAATATTTGTCGCAAAAAATGTGACTGCTGTCGAAAAAAATATCGCTATCAAAGTTTGTGCACAAAAAGTATTTTCTCACTTGAAAAAAAATTGAAGAGAAAATTGATCGCATCCAACATTGGAATATTGATCGCATCTCAAATTTTTGTCGCAAAAAATGTGATGGCTGTTGAAAAAAATATTGCTTTCCATGTTTGTTTCGCAAAAAATATTTTGTCACTTGAAAAAAAATTGAAGAGAAAATTGATCGCATCCCAAAATTGGAATATTGATCGCATCCCAAATATTTTTCGCAAAAATGTGACGGCGTTCGAAAAAAATATTGCTTTCCAAGTTTGTGTCACAAAAAATGTTTCGTCACTTGAAAAAAAATTGAAGAGAAAATTGATCGAATCAAAATTGGAATATTGGTCGCATCCCAAATAAGTCTCGCGAAAAATGTGACGGCTGTCGAAAAAAATATTGCTTTCCAAGTTTGTGTCACAAAAAATATTTTTTCATTTGAAAAAAATTTACAAGAAAATTGATCGCATCTAACATTGGAATATTGATCGCATCCCAAAATATTTGTCGCAAAAAATTTGACGGCTGTCGAAAAAAATATCGCTATCAAAGTTTGTGCGCAAAAAGTATTTTCTCACTTGAAAAAAAATTGAAAAGAAAATTGATCGCATCCAACATTGGAATATTGATCGCATCCCAAATATTTATCACAAAAAATGTGACGGCTATCGAAAAAAATATTGCTATCAAAGTTTGTGTCGCAAAAAGTATTTTCTCACTTGAAAAAAAATTGAAAAGAAAATTGATCGCATCCAACATTGAAATATTGATCGCATCTCAAATTTTTGTCGCAAAAAATGTGACGGCTGTCGAAAAAAATATTGCTTACCAAGTTTGTTTCGTAAAAAATATTTTGTCACTTGAAAAAAAAATTGAAGAGAAAATTGATCGCATCAAACATTGGAATATTGATCGCATCCCAAAATATTTGTCGCAAAAAATTTGACGGCTGTCGAAAAAGATATTGCTATCAAAGTTTGTGCGCAAAAAGTATTTTCTCACTTGAAAAAAAATTGAAGAGAATATTGATCGCATCCAACATTGGAATATTGATCGCATCCAAAATATTTGTCGCAAAAAATGTGATGGCTGTTGAAAAAAATATTGCTTTCCAAGTTTGTGTCGCAAAAAGTATTTTCTCACTTGAAAAATAAATGAAGAGAAAATTGATCGCATCCAACATTAGAATATTGATCGCATCCCAAATATTTGTCGCAAGAAATGTGACTGCTGTCGAAAAAAATATCGCTATCAAAGTTTGTGCGCAAAAAGTATTTTCTCACTTAAAAAAAAATTGAAGAGAAAATTGATCGCATCCAACATTGGAATATTGATCGCATCTCAAATTTTTTTGCAAAAAATGTGATGGCTGTTGGAAAAAATATTGCTTTCCATGTATGTTTCGCAAAAAATATTTTGTCACTTGAAAAAAAATTGAAGATAAAATTGATCGCATCCCAAAATTGGAATATTGATCGCATCCCAAATATTTTTCGCAAAAATGTGACGGCGTTCGAAAAAAATATTGCTTTCCAAGTTTGTGTCACAAAAAATGTTTCGCCACTTGAAAAAAAATTGAAGAGAAAATTGATCGAATCAAAATTGGAATATTGGTCGCATCCCAAATAAGTCTCGCGAAAAATCTGATGGCTATCGAAAAAAATATTGCTTTCCAAGTTTGTGTCGAAAAAATATTTTGTCACTTGAAAAAAAATTGAAGAGAAAATTGATCGCATCCAACATTGGAATATTGATCGCATCCCAAAATATTTGTCGCAAAAAATTTGACGGCTGTCGAAAAAGATATTGCTATCAAAGTTTGTGTCGCAAAAAGTATTTTCTCACTTGAAAAAAAATTGAAGAGAAAATTGATCGCATCCAACATTGGAATATTGATCGCATCCCAAATTTTTATCACAAAAAATGTGACGGCTGTCGAAAAAAATATTGCTATCAAAGTTTGTGTCGCAAAAAGTATTTTCTCACTTGAAAAAAAATTGAAAAGAAAATTGATCGCATCCAACATTGGAATATTGATCGCACCTCAAATTTTTGTCGCAAAAAATGTGACGGCTGTCGAAAAAAATATTGCTTTCCAAGTTTGTGTCACAAAAAATATTTTGTCATTTGAAAAAAAAATTACAAGAAAATTGATCGCATACAACATTGGAATATTGATCGCATCCCAAAATATTTGTCGCAAAAAATTTGACGGCTGTCGAAAAAGATATTGCTATCAAAGTTTGTGCGCAAAAAGTATTTTCTCACTTGAAAAAAATTGAAGAGAAAATTGATCGCATCCAACATTGGAATATTGATCGCATCCAGAATATTTGTCGCAAAAAATGTGATGGCTGTTGAAAAAATATTGCTTTCCATGTTTGTTTCGCAAAAAATATTTTGTCACTTGAAAAATAAATGAAGAGAAAATTGATCGCATCCAACATTGGAATATTGATTGCACCCCAAATATTTGTCGCAAAAAATGTGACGGCTGTCGAAAAAAATATTGCTTTCCAAGTTTGTTTCGTAAAAATATTTTGTCATTTGAAAAAAAGATTACAAGAATATTGATCGCATCCCAAAATATTTGTCGCAAAAAATTTGACGGCTGTCGAAAAAGATATTGCTATCAAAGTTTGTACGCAAAAAGTATTTTCTCACTTGAAAAAAAATTGAAGAGAAAATTGATCGCATCCAACATTGGAATATTGATCGCATCCAGAATATTTGTCGCAAAAAATGTGATCGCTGTTGAAAAAAATATTGCTTTCCAAGTTTGTTTCGCAAAAAATATTTTGTCACTTGAAAAGAAAATTGAAGAGAAAATTGACCGCATCCGACATTGGAATATTGATCGCATCTCAAATATTTGTTGCAAAAAATGTGACGGCTGTCGAAAAAAATATTGCTTTCCAAGTTTGTGTCACAAAAAATATTTTGTCATTTGAAAAAAAGATTACAAGAATATTGATCGCATCCCAAAATATTTGTCGCAAAAAATTTGACGGCTGTCGAAAAAGATATTGCTATCAAAGTTTGTACGCAAAAAGTATTTTCTCACTTGAAAAAAAATTGAAGAGAAAATTGATCGCATCCAACATTGGAATATTGATCGCACCTCAAATTTTTGTCGCAAAAAATGTGACGGCTGTCGAAAAAAATATTGCTTTCCAAGTTTGTGTCACAAAAAATATTTTGTCATTTGAAAAAAAGATTACAAGAATATTGATCGCATCCCAAAATATTTGTCGCAAAAAATTTGACGGCTGTCGAAAAAGATATTGCTATCAAAGTTTGTACGCAAAAAGTATTTTCTCACTTGAAAAAAAATTGAAGAGAAAATTGATCGCATCCAACATTGGAATATTGATCGCATCCCAAATTTTTATCACAAAAAATGTGACGGCTGTCGAAAAAAATATTGCTATCAAAGTTTGTGTCGCAAAAAGTATTTTCTCACTTGAAAAAAAATTGAAAAGAAAATTGATCGCATCCAACATTGGAATATTGATCGCACCTCAAATTTTTGTCGCAAAAAATGTGACGGCTGTCGAAAAAAATATTGCTTTCCAAGTTTGTGTCACAAAAAATATTTTGTCATTTGAAAAAAAAATTACAAGAAAATTGATCGCATACAACATTGGAATATTGATCGCATCCCAAAATATTTGTCGCAAAAAATTTGACGGCTGTCGAAAAAGATATTGCTATCAAAGTTTGTGCGCAAAAAGTATTTTCTCACTTGAAAAAAATTGAAGAGAAAATTGATCGCATCCAACATTGGAATATTGATCGCATCCAGAATATTTGTCGCAAAAAATGTGATGGCTGTTGAAAAAATATTGCTTTCCATGTTTGTTTCGCAAAAAATATTTTGTCACTTGAAAAATAAATGAAGAGAAAATTGATCGCATCCAACATTGGAATATTGATTGCACCCCAAATATTTGTCGCAAAAAATGTGACGGCTGTCGAAAAAAATATTGCTTTCCAAGTTTGTTTCGTAAAAATATTTTGTCATTTGAAAAAAAGATTACAAGAATATTGATCGCATCCCAAAATATTTGTCGCAAAAAATTTGACGGCTGTCGAAAAAGATATTGCTATCAAAGTTTGTACGCAAAAAGTATTTTCTCACTTGAAAAAAAATTGAAGAGAAAATTGATCGCATCCAACATTGGAATATTGATCGCATCCAGAATATTTGTCGCAAAAAATGTGATCGCTGTTGAAAAAAATATTGCTTTCCAAGTTTGTTTCGCAAAAAATATTTTGTCACTTGAAAAGAAAATTGAAGAGAAAATTGACCGCATCCGACATTGGAATATTGATCGCATCTCAAATATTTGTTGCAAAAAATGTGACGGCTGTCGAAAAAAATATTGCTTTCCAAGTTTGTGTCACAAAAAATATTTTGTCATTTGAAAAAAAGATTACAAGAATATTGATCGCATCCCAAAATATTTGTCGCAAAAAATTTGACGGCTGTCGAAAAAGATATTGCTATCAAAGTTTGTACGCAAAAAGTATTTTCTCACTTGAAAAAAAATTGAAGAGAAAATTGATCGCATCCAACATTGGAATATTGATCGCACCTCAAATTTTTGTCGCAAAAAATGTGACGGCTGTCGAAAAAAATATTGCTTTCCAAGTTTGTGTCACAAAAAATATTTTGTCATTTGAAAAAAAGATTACAAGAATATTGATCGCATCCCAAAATATTTGTCGCAAAAAATTTGACGGCTGTCGAAAAAGATATTGCTATCAAAGTTTGTACGCAAAAAGTATTTTCTCACTTGAAAAAAAATTGAAGAGAAAATTGATCGCATCCAACATTGGAATATTGATCGCATCCCAAATTTTTATCACAAAAAATGTGACGGCTGTCGAAAAAAATATTGCTATCAAAGTTTGTGTCGCAAAAAGTATTTTCTCACTTGAAAAAAAATTGAAAAGAAAATTGATCGCATCCAACATTGGAATATTGATCGCACCTCAAATTTTTGTCGCAAAAAATGTGACGGCTGTCGAAAAAAATATTGCTTTCCAAGTTTGTGTCACAAAAAATATTTTGTCATTTGAAAAAAAAATTACAAGAAAATTGATCGCATACAACATTGGAATATTGATCGCATCCCAAAATATTTGTCGCAAAAAATTTGACGGCTGTCGAAAAAGATATTGCTATCAAAGTTTGTGCGCAAAAAGTATTTTCTCACTTGAAAAAAATTGAAGAGAAAATTGATCGCATCCAACATTGGAATATTGATCGCATCCAGAATATTTGTCGCAAAAAATGTGATGGCTGTTGAAAAAATATTGCTTTCCATGTTTGTTTCGCAAAAAATATTTTGTCACTTGAAAAATAAATGAAGAGAAAATTGATCGCATCCAACATTGGAATATTGATTGCACCCCAAATATTTGTCGCAAAAAATGTGACGGCTGTCGAAAAAAATATTGCTTTCCAAGTTTGTTTCGTAAAAATATTTTGTCATTTGAAAAAAAGATTACAAGAATATTGATCGCATCCCAAAATATTTGTCGCAAAAAATTTGACGGCTGTCGAAAAAGATATTGCTATCAAAGTTTGTACGCAAAAAGTATTTTCTCACTTGAAAAAAAATTGAAGAGAAAATTGATCGCATCCAACATTGGAATATTGATCGCATCCAGAATATTTGTCGCAAAAAATGTGATCGCTGTTGAAAAAAATATTGCTTTCCAAGTTTGTTTCGCAAAAAATATTTTGTCACTTGAAAAGAAAATTGAAGAGAAAATTGACCGCATCCGACATTGGAATATTGATCGCATCTCAAATATTTGTTGCAAAAAATGTGACGGCTGTCGAAAAAAATATTGCTTTCCAAGTTTGTGTCACAAAAAATATTTTGTCATTTGAAAAAAAGATTACAAGAATATTGATCGCATCCCAAAATATTTGTCGCAAAAAATTTGACGGCTGTCGAAAAAGATATTGCTATCAAAGTTTGTACGCAAAAAGTATTTTCTCACTTGAAAAAAAATTGAAGAGAAAATTGATCGCATCCAACATTGGAATATTGATCGCATCCAGAATATTTGTCGCAAAAAATGTGATGGCTGTTGAAAAAAATATTGCTTTCCATGTTTGTTTCGCAAAAAATATTTTGTCACTTGAAAAAAAAATTGAAGAGAAAATTGATCGCATCCAACATTGGAATATTGATCGCATCCCAAATATTTGTCGCAAAAAATGTGACTGCTGTCGAAAAAAATATTGCTATCAAAGATTGTGTCGCAAAAAGTATTTTCTTACTTGAAAAAAAATTGAAGAGAATATTGATCGCATCCAACATTGGAATATTGATCGCATCCAGAATATTTGTCGCAAAAAATGTGATGGCTGTTGAAAAAAATATTGCTTTCCAAGTTTGTGTCGCAAAAAATATTTTGTCACTTGAAAAAAAATTGAAGATAAAATTGATCGCATCCCAAAATTGGAATATTGATCGCATCCCAAATATTTTTCGCAAAAATGTGACGGCGTTCGAAAAAAATATTGCTTTCCAAGTTTGTGTCACAAAAAATGTTTCGCCACTTGAAAAAAAATTGAAGAGAAAATTGATCGAATCAAAATTGGAATATTGGTCGCATCCCAAATAAGTCTCGCGAAAAATCTGATGGCTATCGAAAAAAATATTGCTTTCCAAGTTTGTGTCGAAAAAATATTTTGTCACTTGAAAAAAAATTGAAGAGAAAATTGATCGCATCCAACATTGGAATATTGATCGCATCCCAAAATATTTGTCGCAAAAAATTTGACGGCTGTCGAAAAAGATATTGCTATCAAAGTTTGTGTCGCAAAAAGTATTTTCTCACTTGAAAAAAAATTGAAGAGAAAATTGATCGCATCCAACATTGGAATATTGATCGCATCCCAAATTTTTATCACAAAAAATGTGACGGCTGTCGAAAAAAATATTGCTATCAAAGTTTGTGTCGCAAAAAGTATTTTCTCACTTGAAAAAAAATTGAAAAGAAAATTGATCGCATCCAACATTGGAATATTGATCGCACCTCAAATTTTTGTCGCAAAAAATGTGACGGCTGTCGAAAAAAATATTGCTTTCCAAGTTTGTGTCACAAAAAATATTTTGTCATTTGAAAAAAAAATTACAAGAAAATTGATCGCATACAACATTGGAATATTGATCGCATCCCAAAATATTTGTCGCAAAAAATTTGACGGCTGTCGAAAAAGATATTGCTATCAAAGTTTGTGCGCAAAAAGTATTTTCTCACTTGAAAAAAATTGAAGAGAAAATTGATCGCATCCAACATTGGAATATTGATCGCATCCAGAATATTTGTCGCAAAAAATGTGATGGCTGTTGAAAAAATATTGCTTTCCATGTTTGTTTCGCAAAAAATATTTTGTCACTTGAAAAATAAATGAAGAGAAAATTGATCGCATCCAACATTGGAATATTGATTGCACCCCAAATATTTGTCGCAAAAAATGTGACGGCTGTCGAAAAAAATATTGCTTTCCAAGTTTGTTTCGTAAAAATATTTTGTCATTTGAAAAAAAGATTACAAGAATATTGATCGCATCCCAAAATATTTGTCGCAAAAAATTTGACGGCTGTCGAAAAAGATATTGCTATCAAAGTTTGTACGCAAAAAGTATTTTCTCACTTGAAAAAAAATTGAAGAGAAAATTGATCGCATCCAACATTGGAATATTGATCGCATCCAGAATATTTGTCGCAAAAAATGTGATCGCTGTTGAAAAAAATATTGCTTTCCAAGTTTGTTTCGCAAAAAATATTTTGTCACTTGAAAAGAAAATTGAAGAGAAAATTGACCGCATCCGACATTGGAATATTGATCGCATCTCAAATATTTGTTGCAAAAAATGTGACGGCTGTCGAAAAAAATATTGCTTTCCAAGTTTGTGTCACAAAAAATATTTTGTCATTTGAAAAAAAGATTACAAGAATATTGATCGCATCCCAAAATATTTGTCGCAAAAAATTTGACGGCTGTCGAAAAAGATATTGCTATCAAAGTTTGTACGCAAAAAGTATTTTCTCACTTGAAAAAAAATTGAAGAGAAAATTGATCGCATCCAACATTGGAATATTGATCGCATCCAGAATATTTGTCGCAAAAAATGTGATGGCTGTTGAAAAAAATATTGCTTTCCATGTTTGTTTCGCAAAAAATATTTTGTCACTTGAAAAAAAAATTGAAGAGAAAATTGATCGCATCCAACATTGGAATATTGATCGCATCCCAAATATTTGTCGCAAAAAATGTGACTGCTGTCGAAAAAAATATTGCTATCAAAGATTGTGTCGCAAAAAGTATTTTCTTACTTGAAAAAAAATTGAAGAGAATATTGATCGCATCCAACATTGGAATATTGATCGCATCCAGAATATTTGTCGCAAAAAATGTGATGGCTGTTGAAAAAAATATTGCTTTCCAAGTTTGTGTCGCAAAAAATATTTTGTCACTTGAAAAAAAATTGAAGATAAAATTGATCGCATCCCAAAATTGGAATATTGATCGCATCCCAAATATTTTTCGCAAAAATGTGACGGCGTTCGAAAAAAATATTGCTTTCCAAGTTTGTGTCACAAAAAATGTTTCGCCACTTGAAAAAAAATTGAAGAGAAAATTGATCGAATCAAAATTGGAATATTGGTCGCATCCCAAATAAGTCTCGCGAAAAATCTGATGGCTATCGAAAAAAATATTGCTTTCCAAGTTTGTGTCGAAAAAATATTTTGTCACTTGAAAAAAAATTGAAGAGAAAATTGATCGCATCCAACATTGGAATATTGATCGCATCCCAAAATATTTGTCGCAAAAAATTTGACGGCTGTCGAAAAAGATATTGCTATCAAAGTTTGTGTCGCAAAAAGTATTTTCTCACTTGAAAAAAAATTGAAGAGAAAATTGATCGCATCCAACATTGGAATATTGATCGCATCCCAAATTTTTATCACAAAAAATGTGACGGCTGTCGAAAAAAATATTGCTATCAAAGTTTGTGTCGCAAAAAGTATTTTCTCACTTGAAAAAAAATTGAAAAGAAAATTGATCGCATCCAACATTGGAATATTGATCGCACCTCAAATTTTTGTCGCAAAAAATGTGACGGCTGTCGAAAAAAATATTGCTTTCCAAGTTTGTGTCACAAAAAATATTTTGTCATTTGAAAAAAAAATTACAAGAAAATTGATCGCATACAACATTGGAATATTGATCGCATCCCAAAATATTTGTCGCAAAAAATTTGACGGCTGTCGAAAAAGATATTGCTATCAAAGTTTGTGCGCAAAAAGTATTTTCTCACTTGAAAAAAATTGAAGAGAAAATTGATCGCATCCAACATTGGAATATTGATCGCATCCAGAATATTTGTCGCAAAAAATGTGATGGCTGTTGAAAAAATATTGCTTTCCATGTTTGTTTCGCAAAAAATATTTTGTCACTTGAAAAATAAATGAAGAGAAAATTGATCGCATCCAACATTGGAATATTGATTGCACCCCAAATATTTGTCGCAAAAAATGTGACGGCTGTCGAAAAAAATATTGCTTTCCAAGTTTGTTTCGTAAAAATATTTTGTCATTTGAAAAAAAGATTACAAGAATATTGATCGCATCCCAAAATATTTGTCGCAAAAAATTTGACGGCTGTCGAAAAAGATATTGCTATCAAAGTTTGTACGCAAAAAGTATTTTCTCACTTGAAAAAAAATTGAAGAGAAAATTGATCGCATCCAACATTGGAATATTGATCGCATCCAGAATATTTGTCGCAAAAAATGTGATCGCTGTTGAAAAAAATATTGCTTTCCAAGTTTGTTTCGCAAAAAATATTTTGTCACTTGAAAAGAAAATTGAAGAGAAAATTGACCGCATCCGACATTGGAATATTGATCGCATCTCAAATATTTGTTGCAAAAAATGTGACGGCTGTCGAAAAAAATATTGCTTTCCAAGTTTGTGTCACAAAAAATATTTTGTCATTTGAAAAAAAGATTACAAGAATATTGATCGCATCCCAAAATATTT
The DNA here is from genome assembly GCA_030503985.1 of Himalopsyche tibetana. Classification (NCBI taxonomy): domain Eukaryota; kingdom Metazoa; phylum Arthropoda; class Insecta; order Trichoptera; family Rhyacophilidae; genus Himalopsyche; species Himalopsyche tibetana. The sequence goes on from JAPJYX010000022.1 coordinate 17,235,118, forward strand.
GTCGCAAAAAATTTGACGGCTGTCGAAAAAGATATTGCTATCAAAGTTTGTACGCAAAAAGTATTTTCTCACTTGAAAAAAAATTGAAGAGAAAATTGATCGCATCCAACATTGGAATATTGATCGCATCCAGAATATTTGTCGCAAAAAATGTGATGGCTGTTGAAAAAAATATTGCTTTCCATGTTTGTTTCGCAAAAAATATTTTGTCACTTGAAAAAAAAATTGAAGAGAAAATTGATCGCATCCAACATTGGAATATTGATCGCATCCCAAATATTTGTCGCAAAAAATGTGACTGCTGTCGAAAAAAATATTGCTATCAAAGATTGTGTCGCAAAAAGTATTTTCTTACTTGAAAAAAAATTGAAGAGAATATTGATCGCATCCAACATTGGAATATTGATCGCATCCAGAATATTTGTCGCAAAAAATGTGATGGCTGTTGAAAAAAATATTGCTTTCCAAGTTTGTGTCGCAAAAAGTATTTTCTCACTTGAAAAAAAATTGAAGAGAAAATTGATCGCATCCAACATTAATATATTGATCGCATCCCAAACATTTGTCGCAAAAAATGTGACGGCTGTCGAAAAAGATATTGCTTTCCAAGTTTGTTTCGCAAAAAATATTTTGTGACTTGAAAAAAAAATTGAAGAGAAAATTGATCTCATCCAACATTGGAATATTGATCGCATCCCAAATATTTGTCGCGAAAAATGTGACGGCTGTCGAAAAAAATATTGCTATCAAAGTTTGTGTCTCAAAAAGTATTTTGTCACTTGAAAAAAAATTGAAGAGAAAATTGATCGCGTCTTACATTGGAATATTGATCGCATCCAGAATATTTGTCGCAAAAAATGTGATGGCTGTTGAAAAAAATATTGCTTTCCATGTTTGTTTCGCAAAAAATATTTTGTCACTTGAAAAATAATTGAACAGAAAATTGATCGCATCCCAAAATTGGAATATTGATCGCATCCCAAATATTTGTCGCAAAAAATGTGATGGCTGTTGAAAAAAATATTGCTTTCCAAGTTTGTTTCGCAAAAAATATTTTGTCACTTGAAAAGAAAATTGAAGAGAAAATTGACCGCATCCGACATTGGAATATTGATCGCATCTCAAATATTTGTTGCAAAAAATGTGACGGCTGTCGAAAAAAATATTGCTATCAAAGTTTGTGTCTCAAAAAGTATTTTCTCACTTGAAAAAAAATTGAAGAGAAAATTGATCGCATCCAACATTGGAATATTGATCGCATCCCAAATTTTTGTCGCAAAAAATGTGACGGCTGTCGAAAAAGATATTGCTTTCCAAGTTTGTTTCGCAAAAAATATTTTGTCACTTGAAAAAAAAATTGAAGAGAAAATTGATCGCATCCAACATTGGAATATTGATCGCATCCCAAATATTTATCACAAAAAATGTGACGGCTGTCGAAAAAGATATTGCTTTCCAAGTTTGTTTCGCAAAAAATATTTTGTGACTTGAAAAAAAAATTGAAGAGAAAATTGATCGCATCCAACATTGGAATATTGATCGCATCCCAAATATTTGTCGCAAAAAATGTGACGGCTGTCGAAAAAAATATTGCTTTCCAAGTTTGTGTCGCAAAAAGTATTTTGTCACTTGAAAAATAATTGAAGAGAAAATTGATCGCATCCCAAAATTGGAATATTGATCGCATCCCAAATATTTTTCGCAAAAAATGTGACGGCTGTCGAAAAAAATATTGCTTTCCAAGTTTGTGTCGCAAAAGTATTTTGTGACTTGAAAAAAATTGACGAGAAAATTGATCACATCTAACATTGGAATATTGATCGCATCCCAAATATTTGTCGCAAAAAATGTGATGGCTGTTGAAAAAAATTTTGCTTTCCAAGTTTGTTTCGCAAAAAATATTTTGTCACTTGAAAAAAAAATTGAAGAGAAAATTGACTGCATCCGACATTGGAATATTGATCGCATCTCAAATATTTGTCGCAAAAAATGTGACGGCTGTCGAAAAAAATATTGCTATCAAAGTTTGTGTCGCAAAAAGTATTTTCTCACTTGAAAAGAAATTGAAGAGAAAATTGATCGCATCCCAAATAAGTCTCGCGAAGAATCTGATGGCTGTCGAAAAAATATTGCTTTTCTAGTTTGTGGTCGCAAAAAATATTTTGTCACTTGAAAAAAAAAATTATCAATACCTATACTATCCCTATCCTTGGAAAAGAGAGTTTGAGCGACTGACTAACAAACATTTCTCGCAGGAAAAACATCTGTTAAGATACCTCCACATTGGAAGCAGGCATGGAAAAGAATACCATTCTAGTCATTAACTTTATTATTTCCCTCGGGGGTCCACGGTCAGGTTTTTGTTATGAAAGGGGTCCACGAGCATAAGTTTGGGAATCACTGGTTTAAGTGAAGCACAAAATGAATGGCAGTATTGAAAATTTTGATTGCCAATTATCTACTTTTTTCAAAGATCAAAGAACAAATTCAATAAATAATAAATTGTTACTAAGACTTGACAGTATTATAATTTTTACATTAGCTTGAGCACTTTTAATTTTTTAAAGGCCATCTATGTTTCCACCACGAAAGTATACAATATAATATATTGGCGACATCTATGGAACAATGAATGATTTGTCATCGTAATTAGTTATGAAATTGAATGCTAGAATAATTAGAAATATATAAAACTGATACTACCTAAGTATATGTTGCTGGTTTGATAAGCAACTCTGCTTAACATAATTTTCGTCACTTTTCTTGTCAATAGATGCCACTATCAAAGAAGTTTGAGTGTTCTGAAGAGATATAAACATTATTTTTTTTGAAATTTTCCACTTAATTTCCCAATTATAACACGGTGCATTTATTGACTAGAAGCAATTGGACCGATCAACTAAACTTAATTGATGGTAAAAGTATTTTGTTATTATCGCCATCTAAAATTTCTCGGAAAAAGTAGTCTAATGCATAGTTTCTCAACCTTTTTAAGCCCGTGGCCCCCTTTCGAGTCTCAAATTTTTCCGTGGCCCCCCTATCCATAGTAATAAAATTCTCGGGGCTCGTGAAAAATGAAAAAATATACATTTATTTTTTAAAAATACAACACAATAAAATTTTGTTTACAAATTATTTGTCAAAAAATAAATTATGTATAATTTAAGATTTCGACTGAAGTTGCTTGGTGGAATTTCAATAAATTTGAATCGTTCAAATTATGAACATTCACACAGATTTTGTCACTAACGACCCGGGTTTCGCCTTTAGGCATCTTCATGCGTTCAAGTGCACGGATGAACTTGAACTGATGCTTAGTAAATGAATGTTTCGTTTTTATATAAGAAATGCCTAGATACTATATGTCCTATTTTCTTTGCTGTCGAAGCTTTTTAATTTTTTCAAATGGTTTTTCTTCCATTTCCATGTGTTTTGTATAAAATGGATATTATAGCATTAATGAAGCAAAACATATTAAGCACATGAGTTTCATATTATCACGGGGTGATAAAAAATATCCGTGGACAAGATAGTCAATACAATATTTTCGACATTTACTTTTAGATGCAGTTATTATGGTATCCCTTAATATCATTGGAAAATAATAGAAAAAGTATGTATAATACATACATTATTTCTGCTGCAGTGTATAATTGTCCTAATGTATTCTATTTGATTTTAATATAAATTTTAGTTCATTATATTTTGGGTGGCCGTGGCCCCCCTAAAGTCTGCTGTGGCTCCCCAAAACTGAAATTTTCTTCTGTGGCCCCCTTGGAACATGCTGTGGCCCCCCAGGGGGCCACATGGTTCCCAGTTGAGAAACGCTGGTCTAATGCATGCGTGGGGAACCTGCGGCCTTTTGGCTACCCTGGTGCACCTTCTGGCCAATTCTGAAATTTTGTACATTTGTCAAAATATTTGAAAGACCTAAAAAAAAAAAGTTCCCATTCTGCTAATTTGGGCAAATCCGCAAGTTTCTGGGCTTTAGAAATTGGTATGAAATTTTTTCCGGCCAAAGATTCCTTAGTCAATGTTTACTGCGGCCTTATGTCGAATCAGAATTGAAATCGAAATGAATGCGGCTTATAGAGAAGAAAAGGTCCCCCACCCCTGGTCTAATGCGTCAACAGCTGGAAATTAACAACTCAAAGTCATCCTTTTCTTTGCATAAATTTTACTGTGGTAAGAAAAAAAAATAGAGGCTTTTTGGATACTGAATAGAAGCCTACATATAATCATATTAAATATCAAGCTAGGATCACATAAAAAAAAATCGCGGCCTATAAGGGGATTGAACCCGCGACCTTCGCGTTTTTAGCAAGATGTTCACTTTATCTAATAGGCCTGTCGTTGACGTGGAAAAAATAGAATATTATAAATATGTGAAATTTGTATGGGTAGATACACTGATACATAAACAGGTAGTAAGACCCATTCTAGATATAAATGGGTGTTTATATAATATCAAAGAAATGCAGTATGAAATGTGTTTGTTACAAATGTACATAGTTGTTTAATATATTTTATCATTTAATATAAAGAAAATAGTTAAAATGTTTCAGGTATTTCTTTTACTGAAAACACAGCTATCAGTTTACTTTATCATTTTTACGTCATTTCAATGAAATGTATCACGGAATACATTGAAACATTATACGGTCTTCTGGTAAAAAGTCAAATTTTTATTGAATGAACTACGCTGCAATTATCTAACAGTCTCTAAAGTTAAGTATTATACCTTCTTTGGTTGTTTTTATTCCAGACTGGTCCATTGATACAGCGAATTATCATTTAAAGATATCAAGGTTCTGTTTTGTAAAGCGTGCTTTTTAGCAAACGAGATAAGAAAGAGGTGGGAATTAAAGTGTCTTTGTTATTTACTTACCAACTTTGGTTTCAAAAGTAGTTGTTAGATGTCACTAAAATCAGCATGTTTAATGGCAATATAAATATTATATTTTCCGCCTGTGTGGTCGAGTGGTCGAAGTGTATTACAGATTTATTAATATCAAGAAAGTGAACAACACAATGCAGTAATGACAAATAAAAGACTTTATTAGATCCTTACACATTAGATGTTTCGGACATTTCTAGCTATGAAAGTGATTCATGTCCAGTCCCTCATAGGACTCCACGTACATAATCAAGTAGTTATGAATAGTATTTTTTGTTCTTAATTAAAATACAAAATATAATCTAGGTGACTTAAGATTGTAAGGTGTTTTTTTATCGGTTTGTTTTACGAATTGGCAACACTTTTTTCAGCATCAGCCAATTTGAGGTGTGTGTTGTGTGGTATGTTGCGCTGTCCTGTTGAAACCAAAGCTTTTCACAGCAATCGTGGATCTATAGCACTCTACATTACTGTAATGTTGTAACCGGCATCATTTCTGAAGAAATCAATTTGCACAATATAAAAGCATTGTTTTGGCGTAAGTCTATTCATGATGAAATGGCAAATCAGCTGTAAGCTGTCAAATTGGCAGTCACTGTCAAAACGTGTGGCTAATTCGAAAAATAAACCACTAAAAAATACACCTATAGAAACTTTGTTTCTTTCAATAAAACACATTCATTGTTTTATCATTATTTGTTAAATAAAAACTCTTTGGGAACCTAACTTTTGTAAAATCACAAATAAATATACAACCTGTTACTATCATTTATTTTATTTAGTAATAAAAAATCAATTTGTCGTATATTTACACATATAGTAAATTAAGTACCAGGAGCAAATACTTTAATACCCCTGTCAAACAATTTAAAATGATAACTATCCAACTTGGTCCACTGGTTCGATTCAGTTGCACAATCATTGTAGGTTGTCGGTCTTGTGATTTTCATCGAACCGGAGACATCTTTGCTTCTGCCCGTTTTCAACCCTGACACTTCGCAAATGAGATCAGCCATATGCGAAATAAGACCGGCAATCATGAAACTTGGATCTTCTTCCGATACTACATGAACACCGCACACAAGACTGCATTCAATATTGTCAATAACTAAGCTTCTGCAATGCTGTATAAACATATTTATATCATTGATTGATACTCCTAAATTGAAGAAATGCGTCAAATCGTCGATAATTATACAGACTGACTTATTTTTCTCGAGCAAACTAACCACAGTCGTTTTGACCAATTCAAACAATTTAAATATCGCTTTTTTATCTGATATTAAATCAATAATTGATTCTTTTTTTGTTTCGGTAAATGATTCCGAAATCAAATTCAAACAATCAATATTTTTTACCGTCCCCGATTCTTTCAAATTATTTAGATTGTATCCCATTTTAAGCCCAACGTTGTGGTAGTGCAGGAAATTGTTGTGAAGGGTTACGAGACAAATCGCTCCGTTATCTTTAATCTGCTTTGCTAACAGACTACTAAATATGAAGTTGGATTCACATCCTGAAACCTCTTTCACCAGCACGAGCTTGCCATTCATTTTCTCCTTGTCCAGCTCCAATGCCGATAACACTTCAGACGCCATTATTCTGGAAAAAAATTAAATATGTTTTAAAACTAAGAAAGATTTAGCGCAATCGTAATGATAAAAAAATTCATAATTGATATTGAAAAGAATAAAATTGGGCCGGTATCGTAGCCCAGTGATAATCTTCAAGGTTTGAATGGACACTTTGAAAATTATTTGTAATTGAGAAAGAAATGTATTGGAATGTAATATTGTAATATACAGTAAAAATACTATGAATGTTGAATAAAATTAATGTAAATGTTAAATCAACCTATTTTCCTAAAGGTTATTAAAAGCTGATTGCTATAAGAATTATGAAGTAACAAAATAATTCATATATTTAAGATAATTATTGCGTATTCAGCTAATTCAACTATAATACAAGATAATGACTTGAGTATGTTACATTATTTTTCAATTAGGCAACGTTTGGCATTTTTTTTTTAATCATTATGTCATGTCATTAGTGACTACAACAACACGTCTCAATAAGCAAGCACCTAAAATAAGATATGCATAACTTCTGGTGATAAAAAAAGACACGTAAGTGTGCTATAAAGTCTCAAACCTTGTGCATTGATAGATGATAAAATTAACATTAATATAACACCATTTCAAAATCCCTTTCTGTTTATATGCATCAATTATATTCACAATTTGCATAATACGTTATGTGAACATTACACGTCACAAGACAAACATAATACATCAATAAACATTCAAAAGTAATATTCAAATGCCATTACTATTAGCAATAAATGTTGCCATGAAAATAATATGCTTTATCAAGGTCTGCCATTTTACTCCGCAAAAAAATAATTAGTACATTCAAGTATCATACAACCCACTATTTAGACCCATTCATTGCTGGTTAGATTTTGACAATAAATCACACATTTTTATGAAGAATACTGATAAATTATTAAAATTACGAAATATTTTCACAAAAACTTCGCCATTCAAAAATTGTTGATTGATTTCATCTTTAACTCAGAGATAAACAGAGAATCTAATATTAAAAAAAAAACTAAACTAACATAACCTAATAATATAATATTAGATTTTTAAATTATTGATGTTCGGTTAAAATTATTCCACTAAATATCCTGTTTGTCTTTGTCTAACTTGTCACGAATATCTATATCAAGGGTTCCTAACCTTCCATTCCCCCTTTCACAATTTTTCAGAATATAATTCCCCCAACCCAGGATATTGTAACCCAAAAGGTATATTCAAAATAATATGCATATACATGGTGTTATATGAAGCGTCATATTTTCTTATTACAACACTGATGATGGGACCAAAAATTATTGAGGGTTCACTACTTACGGCTTCTAGTTCACGCGTTCAAAAGATTGCTATCACTAAATAATTTTGTGATGAAAAATTACAGTATTACAACCCTAACACTAAAAATGTCATCCATGTGCATTTAATTGATTTTATGAAAAATAATAACAAACATGTCACATCATATTTAAAAAAATACATTCAGAGAGCTTTACAAGAACACTAAAATCTACCAATTCAAAGATTCCCCCGAGGAACTCTGAATTCCCCACTGGTTGGTAGCCCCTGATCTAGATAAAAGAAGGAAGCCAGAGAACATTTAAACCACAATGGCGACTCTATTATACTATAATTACATTAACAACAGGCCTAAGCATATCTACGAAATAAACATTATTTTATAATATTCACTTGTCATATTACATTTATTGATTATGCTACTGTCGATCGATTCACCACAATACCCTTTACAAATCTGTTTTTTTTGTTGTTGAAAAGTTATCATTTTTTTATATTAGGTAATCTCGGAATTAAATTCTCAAGAATTTTTACAATAAGAAGTCTCGATCACAACCTTTGTTGTATCTAACTTGTCATATATAAACACTTAACCTCTCGTGTAATCATTATTGAGGTGTCTTGCTGTTACTGATCTAAAAATATTCAACATGTGTATTTTATCACTTAACAATATCAACTGAACGGGTATTAAGAATTACTGCGTACAGTGTGTTCTGCAAAGCTTTGAAGTTGATTTGTTTATTTTTGAGACATGTTATACGTCTTTTTCAAGGTGAAATATGGAGCTGATTGTATGGATAGCGAGTTGGCCTGTGGCATTTAATGTTGGCAGATAATTTGACAACTAAGATTGACTTGTGAATTTCATAAAACTATAATACTTCAAATATACAGATTGCGTATCCTCGATTAATTAATTTATATGTTGATCGGAGTTGTCTTTATGTGAGTTCATTTTCAAACACTATGAAAAGAAAAAAATTAACACATTTTATGAGAGTTCCAAACATTACAACTTTCACACAGAAATTAAGATTCTAATAACTAAGAAAACTTCATGTTGCTATTGCTCACTGTTTAAGATATTTTGTTTGACGGTCATATATGAGAATTTTTTTATTTCATATAGTTAAATGTTCTCTCGCAGTCTGAACTATATGAACTCCTTACGGAGGTATCTCAAAAGACGTTGTTCTAGAAAAACTGCTTTTTATTCAGTCCTTAAATCTATCTTTTTTGGAGGGAGCTTGGGTAAAAAATTAGCTGATTGCTTTCGTTGCACCCCATTTTTAGGATCGGGTGGGTGAAAGAAGACAAACATCTCCACACAATATAATAAAATTTTAGAATATACGCATATTAAAAATAAAATATTAATATATTATTTTAATAATAATTTTAATATAATGCAGTGAATATACACATCCATATTTCTTCCTTAAAATATGCATAGCTAAACATATTGTTAGTATTATTTTATACAGACGCAACTGCCAGATAAGATTTTGTAGTATTAAATGATAAAAAAAAAACAAGAATTGCATTGTTGAGTAAATAAAATTTTGAAAATGAAAATGACTTTGTTATCAAAGTGTTTATTTATTGTAGTGTCTATTTCAATTCTTAGTTTATTCAAAAATAAAATACTCATTTTTACCAGTGGCGGTTCTAGGTACTGGGCTAGGTGGGCTAAGCCCGACCTGCATTTTTCACCCAAAACTTTAGATGGCTGAATAAAAATGAACAGCAATTCGGCCGCTGAACAAAATAAATACATTTATAAGCGTCACTAACCTTCCCCAAATGAATATAATATCTTTGTTTAAATTTTCCTCTATCAATATAAGACAATGGCATGTCTACCTACAATAATATTCTCGATTGTTTTTTATTACAATTTTAAGCTGAGCCGGCATAAAAAAAACAATAACCCTATAAATAATTCATAGAGAACCTTCAACGTGACGTCAGTCTGGCAACACCTATGTACATGCTATTGGTCAGGGGCTACGGCTTTCTAGCCCAAAACCATAGACAATATTTCTTTACACTGGAACGCAATCTAGCACGATTCGATTTTGTTTGTATTTGTATGTACGGAAACGTCATCAAACACACAGGACTGTATTTCAAATTTACTGGCTTCTGTCATTCATCGGGGGCTAAAATCGATTTAGTCCATGGCCCATACAAACATACCAATATCTTTGTATTTTATGAAAGTGACAGGTATCGAATCTCAGTGACAGTTCTGTATTGCTTTTTTTACTTGTTATTTCACTTTGAAAGAGACAAATTTAAGGTCACGTATTATTATTTCTTACTTAAATTAGCATTGATTGTATTATATAGTAATTTATGCTTTGCGGTAGTGTCGTAGTATTTGTTAATTTGCTTGTAGATTAATGTATAAGATGAAGTGGAAGCATGCAAAATTTCGTAAATAGTATACAATGCTATGCTTTTCTCTAGCCCACCCAAGATTTCAGGTCAGGAACCGCCACTGATTTTTACTAATTCCACTTTTATTTCAAATGGTCAGATAATGCATTTTTAATAAAAGTGGAAAGTTTCCACCAAGTATTGACAGTGAACACCTTAAAAGTGGTCAATTCAACTGAGTTTCTGTAAAGTATGAAAGATGTTGGACACGGGTGAGTGAGCGAGAAGAAAAAGGAATAAAGAAAGCTATGAGCTTGAGGTGTGAGATATAAAGCGACAGTTGATAACTCGGATAATGAATATTTGGATAGTAAAGACTTCCTGTATCAGGTTGAAAGCATTTGATAAATTACAATACACAAAACAGCCAGAAACGGTAGCGATATATGTGTATTAGGTCCACTGAGCTCTGGATAAATAATGAAAAATATTTGGTGCTATTTTAGCGTGAGGTCTACCTTTAAATCACGGTCTACTGATATGTATGCATTTGTTTTAATTGCATAGTAACAGACTGTTTATTTAAAAAAAAAACACAGAGGTAATAAATTAAATTTATTAGTACTATTATTATTACAATATACATGCCCTATGTCACGGTTTCCCAAACTATGTTTCGCGGAGTCAGAGTAGGTGTTCCAAACAAAATTGGGATGGTTTTATACGCTGCAACACAGTTTTAAAAAAATCTTAAAAATTCAGCTAAGTGTTTCGTTATATTTTCTGGACTTGCGAAGTGTTCCATTCCGGGAAAATTTTGGGAAACCCTGCCCTATGTAATTCAGAAATACCAAAGAGAAATTATCCTCTTTGCTTTTTCTTTGGCCTCGGTCTACAATTAATGCTGTCGGTCGCGTATGGTATTAACTGACGCTAGTTGCAACTTCCGTTGTCACGCTTCATGGTTTTTATAGGCATTCTTGGATGTGATTGGCTTGGATTGATGGTTGTTTTGTTAAATAAGTCAAAAAACATTTATATGGTTGCAATATAAAGTTTGAAGAGTATTTAAGACTCAGAGGATCAGGTTTTTAATGTTTTGACCATGCTCAAAGACAATCATAATTTGGTAGGGTCCATATAATCAACAAATACTAAATATGTAGATCTATAAGTGTCTTCACATTTGAAAAATAAAGTTATCCAATATACATAATATGAAGGTGGAATAAAATGTTCAAATTGTTTTTAGTAAGCTTATAGGAATTTTCTATGTTTACGACAAACATTTCAATGTAAAGTATTTTCATATTTCGAACGCTACCTGAGACAATTTTTTGTTGACGTTCGAGACTGTCCTCCGAATGGCGAGCCACTGTAAGGTCGTATGAATTTGATGGCGCCTGATTCGTGATCAAATCGATTCGCGAAAAATCACAAAATATCGTAACCAACCGCACAATAAATCTATCATCTAGATAAGAAACGACTGGGGCAATTATTCTTATGTAAAAATTGATAGCAATCCATAGACGGTTTGCTCAGTGATAACCCGTAAAGACCGATTTGAAGGTTAAACTATTAACGATTATCAAGCGACATTGATAAATTCAATATCGTGAGTTAATTTCATTTTAAAAATACCTTGTATTGCAGACTGCCTTCTTGGATAACTTCGGTAAGTATTTATTAACTGTATTTATAAGGTATCTTTTCTTTTATATTTTGTCTAACAATCGAACATCTGTCATTGTTTTTGACACACATCCACGTGACCTTCGATGTTCTTATGTCAGAATTTGACATTTAACAAAAAGTCATCGACCGTGCCGCCTACTTTGTACAGTTTTTGTAGTTTTTAGAAATATTCGAAAGATTTGAATGACATATCGTACAAAATTGAAGTCGCTTGTGTATTACGGTGTGTTTATCAAACTATGACTGGAAATCATTTAAAAAGTTATTTTTTGTCGTCCAAATAAAAAAAAAACAATATTACTCAACACCATGTAAGTTGACCCTCAATTTTTCGTAAAAATTACATCAAAACCGCATTGTAGAAAATTGTTATTTTACAATTTTCCAGCAATTATGTGTAGGCTCAAATATATTTACATCTGATTCTGAATTAGAAAATGTTTGTGTTAATAATTATCATAAGTATCTGTCACATGGTCAAATTAACTAGCTTATCGTATTAATTGAGAGGCGATTGAATTTCCGTGAAAAAGTGTGTATGTATTTCACTTGTTTACCTGTTAATTGTTTGTATTACATATCACGGAAGATAACTAGAAGTATCGTTATTTCTCACATTATAAAGTTAATGTAGGATTAATATTGCAAAGTTTAATTTTGTTTTAACATTCATGCATGGCCATTCTTTTTTCAAATTTGTAATTTAAGGCTGAAAATAATTCAACAATAATGTCAAAGTAATTTCTCATAGAGTAGGAATACTCAAAACTATTAATACTGTGCTACGTGATTAAAGAAATACATTTTTTTTAAATATTTTTTATGTAAAAAGCATTTGTGAAATATATTCGAACTCCGAGTCAAAAGCAATGAAAACTCCTTACATATCATAATTCTACTTTTACGGGAGTGAAACATTAGTATGGTGTCTATCATAACAGTTTTTCTATTTTTTTTAAATGAAGTTAACATTTGATGAAAAAAGTAAAACAATATACATGACACATCGAGCAATATGACTTGTAATTGTAATAAACTGAAATGAAATTAAATATGCAAAGTCTAAGTAGGTATTACTGTTTTTGATTCCAGTTTTTCCCGTCAACTATACAAGTTAATCAAAACGAAAAATGGCAACTGACGCAAACCGGATTTCTCGGTGGTACTTTGGCGGTCTGGCATCAGCCGGAGCTGCTTGCTGCACACATCCTCTGGATCTGCTGAAGGTCCAGTTGCAGACACAACAAGGAACCAAAGTCCCTCTTGCTACCTTGACCATGAACATCGTCAAGAATCAAGGTCATTCAAGCAACTCATTTTCATTTATCTGTTACATGTGTATTATTTACCATATTACCTTGGTTATAAGAAGCTCCCTTGTTTTATATACCAATCATAAACTATAATGTACCACTGCTACGCCATCGATTATAAGGTGCACCCCGAATTCAGTGACAATATAAAAGAGAAAAACATGCATCTTATAATCGAAGAAATATGGTATATCAATCGATTCATCTACATTTTTTTGGCTGTAGATGAATTCTGAGCAACACTGATGATTATACAATTTTTTACTTACTTAAATAATATTGTCGCTAAACATAATAATCTCTCCTGTGCGACAGCAAATAGGCTATTTGAAAAATATGATAAGCAATACAATTAACACCTTGTTAGAGACCGTCCATATATGACATCATGCGATTTTTGGTATTTTTTAACCTCCCCCCGTCGTCATATTACATCGGACCGCTCCCTAGAGGGTGGCGCCGTATTAGATGAATCTGTATTTAAAAGAACCTTCAATTGAATTTGCATTTATTATTTGTAACAAATGTTATAGTAGAAGAATAAACAATTAACACTTCTTTAAGTTAATATACTATGAATAAACATTTGAATGGATGTTGTTTTACAAAAACTGGCTACAAACAATCACTCAAAAAGAGTGAGGATAGGATGGTGGGGCTAGAAAGAATTAAAAGGTGCATAATTGCTCCATCTATGCCTGGTTTTCTAAATTTCTCCAACCCTTGACTTCGCTACCAAGTTAGATGAAAGCATCTGGAAAAATTCTGGGTTGTTTTTGGTAGAATATTCCAACATTCGCATGTTAATTATTATAATAATGTATGTTATTAAACATTTTTTCTATTGAAGGAAAGGTTGAAAAAACACTTACATAAGACAATTAGTTTGTGGCAGTTTAGTGTGTAACACACCTGTACGTCAATTGAAATAAATAATGTAAAAACTGGGTAAAAGACTACCTGGACGTCGAATATTATTTGATGTTGGATTCAATACGGTTGTCGTGTCAGTGCTGCCAACAGGAGAGTGCTAGAAAAGGACCGATCATAATAATAAGTACTTTTCAAGAAGAATTACTTCGACATATGTATACTGTCTGGTACACACATTATTTCATTTATTCCACGTACTGAGGATGGAATATACACACATTCTTTTGCGGTTCACCAGTATACTTTGTGGATCCGACCAAAACGAAAGCTGAAACGCCAATTTGGCAAAAGTAGGGGCTTATTCGCATCCTATTTGGACGAATTTGTATTTAGGAATTTGTTTCATTCCCGAGGCAGTGTTTTTTTGGAGTATTTCTAAGGTTAATCAGAGAGAATAAGATTTTTTAGGAATGTGTAATAATTTAAAATAATAATTGACGAGTGATTTATGTTTTTGTGTTGGCAGCACTGACACAACGGCCATATTGGATTAAACGTCAAATAATATTCAACGTCCAGGTAGTCTTATACCAAAAACTGACTCTTTATACTAAATTTCATTCTTTCAGGTGTCTTAGCATTATACAATGGAATATCAGCATCTCTTTTACGTCAGCTGACATATTCAATGGTGCGATTTGGAATCTATGATGTCTCTAAGCAAAAATTTTCTGCTAAAAATGTAAGTATCAATGTTTAGCCATCATTCAATATTGATCTGCCATAGAATTGTAATTTTTGACACTGTATCCAAGTGCTCAATGCTTTTGGGCTTTGTCCCACTCAATTGTGAAGTTGCAGGCTAGAAACGTTGATATTCAATGTATGGATTTGTACTCAAAGGTATAGATGACTGTGATGTTTTCATATCTCTTCAACTACCTTCAATCCAATAATGAAACTGACAATAGAGGGAGGGATCAACTAACTGCTAATCCTTTCGTAGACCCACTCTTCTCTCTATTACCTTCTCAGCGACAAATTCCGTTGAATATGTCCACACATTATAAAAAGTGAATACTTTGGAAAGACCCAATTTTATGAATAGTTTTAATCACCTGACCCCTCGAATCCACTTCAGGATTTCACTCTAAATGGCTGTATCCATAAAATGAGAATATAACAATGAAACTCCTAAAAAACTACTCTTAAAATGAAAGCATCTTCTTCTCGACGCTACAGTCCGAGGTGAACCTTGGCCGCCTCAATCAAATCGATCCTACTCTACTCCAGGGTTTCCCAAACTATGTTACGCGGAACAGCAGTGTTCCGCGGAGCCAGAGTAGGTGTTCCGAAAAAAATGGAATGGTTTTATACGCTGCAACACAGTTTTAAAAAAAATCTTAAAAATTCAGCTAAGTGTTCCGTTATATTTTCCGGGCTTGCGAAGTTTTCCATTCCAGAAAATGTTTGGGAAACCCTGCCCTACCCTACTATGCCAGTCACTGACCTCCATTACTTACAGGTCCTGTGACACCCCAAAAATGAGGCATGTCATGCTCAAATTATTTCCTGACAAAAAGTTGGTGTTTGCTGAAACCTCGGTTTAAAAAAGAATTTTGTCAGCAATGTCAAAAATTATTTTTTTTAAATGATACGATATGCCTTAATATATTTATGGATTTTGAAAAAAACATTCATCATGCAATTGATAAAAAACTATTTTTAATGACATTATTGTCAAACAATTTTAAAACTATCAATTGAAATTGGTCCATTTCTCATAGTTCGTCAATGGACAATGTTTGGTGACATCAATTATTGTTCATTAGCATTATATGACTTCACAGCTCAAACACATTTATTTTTTATAGGTTTAATTGGTTTGACATTGTGAGAATCGTTTATATCTTCTCTTTTCTGTTTGTGTAATATATTTATCGATCCATGTTAGCCGACTGGCTAGGCTCAGTGGTGAGGAAGTGCACTAAAGTGCACAAAAAATTAAATCCACTGGCGGCAGAATCGAATTAATGTGATGAAATTCAGTTGTTTTTTTTTTGGCCTAGACCGTTGAACCTTTGAATAATTATTTATTCAAAGAAGTATGTATTTTTTTTAACCATTTCTGCTTTTAATGTAAGCACGCTGATCGATCTTTTTTGGAGAGATTAACAATAAACGGATGGTGATAGACTAGTAGTAGTTAGTCAATCGCTCTCGCTGCACCCTGTTTTGAAAGATCTGATGAGTGGGAGGGAATGTCGACCTGTAAAAATATCTATTGTAGGATTCAAACCTATGGACAACCCAGATCAAAGAGGACAAAGTTCACCACTTGGGTACAGGCCCCAGCTATAAATTTCTTACTCCAATTAGATCAGAACTTAACCATTAGCCACCATTATTATAGGGTTAATTAGAGATGTATTTAATTCTACAAAGATGATCGAATAAATCAAATAGTCATTTTGAAATACGCCTTCCTGTGTAACCTTCAAACACCGCTTTACATTGTATTCCTCAAAATTTATTGACATATCATAAACCACATTCTTTTTCTCGCAGGGTGGAGCTCCCCTGTCCGTGCAAACATCTGTGATGTTGGCTGCTATGGGCGGAGCAGCCGGCGGCTTTGTTGGCACACCTGCCGACTTAGTAAACGTCAGAATGCAAAATGACTCAAAATTGCCAGCAGCACAGCGAAGAAAGTTAGTTACTGTCAATATTAATACTCAACTCTTCATCTATATTGCAATCAATATCAATACAGTCTGTAACAAGAATGCTGTCGCATAAATCTATGAAACATTGGGATAGAAAAATTGTACTTGTATTAAATGAATGAACACATTATTACATACTGATTTCATGTTTTAAATTATTGGAAACAAGGATATGAATAAAAAACAAGAAAGTAATTCAATCTATGAAGTCTAATTTTGACATCTATTATTTAATAGATTATTTTTATCAAATGTTATTTGAATATAATCATTCCCAAACACTATTTTGTTTTCAAGAGGATTTAAAAAAAGAACAGATTTTAATTCTGCTTCTTGTGCTTAAGAAAGAATGTTGCTTAGTGGAAAACTTTAATGGCAGATTCCTACAATTTTTTTTATTTTTATTTTAATTTACAATTTCCATTTATATATCATACATGTTTCTTCCTATTCTGGTGTCTCTGAATTTGAGTTGCATCTTATAATTGATGACGTCTAATAATTAAGAAAATGCAGTAAATATTTATATCTTATTCATATTTTTATTTTTTTCATTTAAATTTGGGCTTAGGTCAGTGGTTTCCAACCTTTATGTTACTGCACCTCGCCATCCTTCATTTCATATAGTAATAAAGACACGTTTTAAAAAGTAAATAAATATTTTGGAATGTTCGCACCTCCCTTTGCAATAGTCCACGCCTCCCCAGGAAGGCGCACCTCCCAGGTTGAAAACCGCTGGCTTAGGTCATAAAACTCTGCAGTGATAACAACCGTTCCCCTGTCCTAGTACATTTCCTTGGAAACCTCCCCAATTTTTTTTCCCCGTCTTCGATAAAGGTATTCTGAATCAATTATTTGTGTTTGTATTTATTAGATTTAAAACTAGTCGTTAAAAAATGATCACTTCAAATATCCCATATATTGTATTACGATTATTTCAGGTACTTTGTATTAAAATTCCATAAAATTTTTATTGATCTCTCATTATCAATCTAGAAAACCCACTCCAATCACTAGCAGATGAAATAACACAATACATATTTTTTATGCAGTTAAAAACAATCATTGTGTTCCATTCAAATATCGTTCAGAGAAAATCACACCTTAGCGAAAAAAAAATCGTCTATTCCGCTTGCTTTAAATTTTGGGACTATACCTGTCTTTGATATAAAAAGTATACCACTCAAAGGAAACAAATGTAGTAGTACAGATTTTTAATACTTAGTATTCGACAATTTGTAATTTTCAACATCATTCGAGTTACTTGTTATGTTATAATAAATTTTACTGTTGAACGCTGGGAATTGAAATAAAATTCTCTCTATTCCAGCTACCGCCATGCCATAGACGGTCTATACAGGGTTTTCCGCGAGGAAGGCATCACAAGGCTGTGGTCAGGTGCTACGATGGCAGTCGGCCGGGCCGTTCTCATGACAGTCGGCCAACTGTCTTGCTACGATCAAATAAAGAGTTTGCTTATCAGCACTCCGTACTTTGAAGACAACGTCGCCCTGCACGTCTGCTCCAGTCTTATGGCTGTAAGTATGGCTACTTCTGATTGTTAAAACGATCATTGTTACTCAACAAATTGACTGCATATTGTATCCAAATCGTTGGTCTCCAAACTCAGTAAGCATGGAAGCTCTTTTTAGAAGTCTAGTTGTGCTGTGCTATTTACGAATACATATTTTTTTAATCTTGAAATGACTGGAAAAGTATTCGCACTGTTTATGGGACACTAATTTTCTGGTGCCATTTATTAACCCTTTGAGGAGTATGGTCGCATTTATGCGACCAAAAGTTGTGTTGTCTAATATGTAATGCCATTCTCATGCTTTGATTGAATTGTCATTATTTCTTCACATATGGATAAAAAAACATATACATCTGTAATACTTTGCATTTGCATTATTTTACATTTCCTGGAATCAACGTCAGTAGAACAGAACATATCTACAGATGAAAGCAAAAAAATATTTAGGCCGGAATTGAAAGTAATAGCCTGAAAATTATTGAAAAGTAAAAATGTGTTTGTATATTTACATTTTTAATTATGCGTTCTCTTATTATTTACTCACTACTCAATGGGTCAATAAAATGAAGCACTTATCGTTTTGTAGTCAGCATAGAAAACTCTAGAAGGAATCTCTGAAAAATATCAAAAGACTTCAATCAGCATGTTGCCAAGGGCGACAACCATAAATAATTATTTGTTTTTAGGAAGGAGCGATTCATAAAGACGCTTAAAAATTGTTTGAGGGAATTCAGGCATATGTATATTTTTTGAGAAGTGACAATATCCTTGATGAACACAACAAAAAAGACTTCATAAAATGCTTTGTATTTTACAGCAATGGAACATTATTTGCATGCACGCTATAATTAATTATCGATGATGTCATTTCCAGGGTGCGATAGCGACAACGATGACACAGCCGTTGGACGTTTTGAAAACGAGAGCGATGAACGCCGGCGCCAAGGAAGCGGTCAGTCTTAAAGCCCTTATCATGAACACGGCCAAAGAAGGGCCTCTCAGTTTCTTCAAGGGATACATTCCTGCATTTGTGAGGCTGGCGCCGCATACTATTCTCACCTTCGTGTTCCTCGAACAGCTCCGTCTCAATTTTGGCTATTTTAAACCTGCCCAAAATGACGACGAATAAAACAAACCCAATTTAGGTTTCTCTTAAAATACTTGCTAGCGATCCAGGTATAAAGAATGATATTAGTAAACCAATCAACAACAATTTTTACGTTTGTGTTATTCAACGAGAATGTAAGTAAACTCACGTCTGAAAGATGCATAATGCTAAGTAATGTCACAGTTTTCACAATAAAATATGCATTGAATAATTAATCCGTCACTAAAATTTCAACTCATCGGCCGATGCAAAAGTTTTATGATTTTTTATCAACGCATTACACTTATGGTGAACTAAGTTGTACCGTTTTTTGTTTGATAGTATAACAAGACTTGAGTGAAAATGATCCTTGAAGTTGTGATGGATTGAAGTTTCACTGCATTTATTTTATGTAAAATACTTGCTGCTCATGATTGTCATTCTTCAAGAGCTGTAGCGATTTCCTTTGTAACAATTTTACCACTGTTTATTTGAACATTATTTTATTCTACAAGTGGTCAGTATTTCAATTGATAAATGGTCATTATAACTCGGTGTTAGAGTGAATATACTCGATATTAATATTTTTTACTAAACTGTACCTTCCATTTTTTACCAATCAATATTTAATTCCATTCCTACGCAATTGTGGTGAAATGCATATTTAAATTTTTGATAACTCTGACTGAGATTGTTGGAATCAATTTAAAAACTAAAATAATATTTATAAATATTGAGATATTGCATTTTATTATGTTAAATCAAAGTTTTGATATAACTATGCACTTTCGTCTCTGTCATATTTGACTGGGAAATGTTTTATAGTTTCAAACGTACCTCAAATATAAGTCAGAATTTTTTATAATGTAATTTAAATTTGATATACTGTCTGAATTTTTTTCAAAATACGTACCAAATAAACAATCCATTTTGAAAGCTTCTTAAACCATTCTGAATCGAATCCGACTGCTTATATAGGTTGTTATCAATTTAAAACTATTTATTTTATTTAAACGTGCAGTTTATACTAAACTACCATTTAGATAAGAGACATCTGTTTCAAAACACAAAAATTTCATTATATATTAAACATGATAACTGTATTTATTCATTGATATTCACATATTTTTGTATGAATGTTATATTTTTTGGTGTCTAAAGTAATTCAACAGATGCCCTGCGTAAATCACTAACTGTTTGTCATTATTTTGAAGATGATTCAACTTTGTAGTAAATTTGAATTTTTTGTGTCTTTTATGATATAAAGTTATCATAATATTCAGTCTATTTGAGTATCATCTTCAAAAATGCAGTTAACACACATTACGTAAGGCTTGTTGAGATATTTATTGTTATGAAACGTTTACAAAGTTTGTTAAATGATATTTGTATATCGGGACAGGTTATTTAAATTTATTCAAAACAATGTGATTTTTGCAATTGTAAAAACAATTACTAATAATATTTTTTTATTTACTTACTCTTCTGCAGCAAAGCTGATGGATATTTACGAATACAAGTGGTAGAAATTGCCTCTAAAATTTTAATATAATGTATCGTTAGTTTAACTGGCATTTACATGTTACATAGTACTATATTATGATAGCTAGAAACTAATCTCCGTGTTAATATATTACTTACCATATTGAATATAATAATGTATGCAAAAGATAACTGTATTTTTAGATAAAAGCCTGATTTACCTTCTTTATCTCTAATCAAGTACATTAACCCTTCGAGTATATTTTGATTACTTTAACTATTGATGCACACATTTTTTTTTATACGGGTCGATCTATTTCACTGATCAAATATGTCATACATGACCAAATCTTCAAATTAACTTAAAAACGAAATAATAATCACTTCTGCTGTTACATGTGAAAGACGTTTGCCAATTTGATAAACGTAATTTACATTTTTATAAGAAAATATTCAAATTTATTATACAGTATATTTATTCTTAAAAATATAGTTACTTTTGCATCCATGACTAAATGTTATGTTACTTTATCCCAAAATCGAATAAAGTTCTTGAAATAATTGAATATGTTCCATGTACCAGAATACAGGGCACATTTTTGAGGAAAAAAATGTATTTAAATTGTGGAAATGTGCCCTTTGCGATACTTCATGCGAAGTCTTCAATTTACTGTTCTAATATTTAGTTGTAGGTTTTCAATCTGTGGAATGACAAAGTTATCAAATCTTATTATTAAAGGTTTTTTTACCTGTAGAACAAAATACTAATCATATTATCGTTATATTATATGATGTTACCGTGGTAATTTTCAATTATGTTATTATGGTTATTTGAAATGATGTAGCTAGTCTGTCAGTCAATCCTGCACATACGATATCTTCGCTAATGTGACAGTTTGCCCTAACATATTCAGTTTGCTGTCATCTGTCATAAACGAATATTCTTGGATTGATCAGTGCGGAAATACATTATATAACTACTGATTGACGCATTGTTGCAATCTAGAATCGATTGAGACAGTTTTTTTTAACAAATCGCATGATTTTTATCTGATTGTTGCAATGTCTCGTGTATTTTGCGGCAGATTTGATCTACAGGCTTGGGCATGATTAAAATAGTATCTAAGTTCCATAGCTATTATTAATACATTTTATTATTAAACCTTAAAACTTCTGTTTGATGTTTCTATAAATCGAAATATGTATTCTGACACTGTATTTCCGTTTAATGAATTTATTAAATGTTTTCTTTGTTATAAAGCAGTGTTATACAACCCAAAACTACTAATCCCCACCAGTTTAACTGTGGTGGTTCATATTAACTCTTTAGAAAGATTTATGTAGACTGTTTAGATAAATTTTACATAGTAATTCTTTCCAAATTAAAGTATTATTATTTAACAGCTAGAATTTAATCGTAAAAATTATATTTAGTACATTATTCCAGTTCACATAGAATAGTATGTCAATATTTGTTCATTCATTTGTAAGTTGTTTTTACAAATAGATTCTAATTCTATTACCCTGCAATATTAGAATGCACTTAGAAAAATTATTAGGCGTTTATTAATTTAGCATTTTACATGGAATCATATGAAATCATAAACAAAAGCATCCAACAAATGAATGATCAAAGAACTGGCTTTTTACCATTTCAAAATACAGTCAGATCTTTAATTAACGTTTTGAATTGTGCGATACATTACTTACCAAATAAAAAGGAAATTTAAAACGTATCATATGAATAATATGTGAGTTATATTGATTTTTCAAATAAATCATCATATTTGTAATCGGTATAGACACTTTATTATCGTTCAATTACAGTTTGAAACTCGTAGGACGTTTTAAACTGAATATAGATTGACAAAAGCTTCAACTGTATCACATTTTTATAACAGTTTTTAAGAAAATATCACCATACTCTTCAAAGCTTTCTGCAGTGCCACCAAAAAAAAATTGAATGTTTACGGTTCATTATTCAAAACGACTGTTGCGATATCCCTTGCATTTCAAGATAAACTGATTTCATGCAATCGTTGAGCGAATTTGATGTCACTATGAAAAATCCAAAATTTATAATCGACTCTTCGACAACGAATTTTCGTTGGCCTAAATTACAAGCTTCTCTTGCACAGCCTTTTTCTCTCCGTATCAATCTGAAAAATATTCCATTAACAGTAGGAACAACCAGTTTGCCAAACATAGACAGTTCTTACCTGTGCAAAATGATGAAAAACAATTAAAATATAAGTAAAAAAAATTTGATGTCAAAAATAGCAATGTAGGTTATTTATTTCTCTCATGTTTTTAAAGTTCTGCAATGCTGATAATGTTTTATGAAATCTTCAATCATTTTAACATGGAATGTTTGGGAAGCAGTCGGCGACAGCTAATTTATAAATATTACCTCTGTAACTAAAACATCTGCCAAAATTCAATAAACGTCATTAGTTTAATATATACAATTATATAAAATTCTCCAGATGCATATAACCTTACTAGACAATATGGTAATGTTAAAAACTGCCTGTATATTATATAAATTTAACCTTTTTTACCATTAAATGGTTGGGTATTATATTTAGAAAGAATAACATTTATTTACAATTTATTTTGAAATAACCACTTAGTGTTAAAATAGGCATTAAACATTCTGATTTATTTTTTATATATACACAAACCACTTTCAAAGGGATGCGGGTAAAGTGTGTTTGTTATTCGATTTGATATTAGCGGAAGTACGTATATATATATATAATTTGATTGTAAAAAGAATGCTTATAAACAGATATTAAATTAAATATATTGTGTGGATATTATAATATAGATTAATAATATATATTTGTATCCAATATACATAAAATTATATTTATACTCATTGTATATTCAAGAAACAAACATTATAATTTTTAATATTATATGTATATTTCAATTTATTTGTAAATTTTCTAATCATCGCTTTAACCATGTTGCAAAATTTCTGTCTCAAGAGAAATAAGTTAGGTTCATAACCTGCCATTTGAAAATTTACAAACATATAACATAATAATATGCAATAGTGAATTAATCATTTTTTGTTTGTTTTATATGATAGTTTATTGAAAAAATCATTATGCAATTATGTTTAAACCTCGTGTATCAATCAAATACATAAGAATACAACCATAAATATGCTTTTAAACAGTCAGTTCAGATGAAAATTATGTTTTTACGCCAAAATAATAACTAAAGAACTAAAATTAAAATGCATGGTATGAACACAAGACTGCACCTGGATCGCAGACTGTTTGGCATATTTTTTATTCCTCAGAACTGGAACATGAGTCAAAATCAAAAAAAAATATATAATGAACCTCTCTCTGATCAATATTAAAAATTTTGGTTGGAGAACTTCGTATTTATCCTGTTGGCCGCATGGGTCGTGCATTCCATTCAACTGAAACTGAGCTGACTTTTAAAAGCATCTTTACTGTTCCACCACAGATCAATTTATTATCTGCAGTATCGCTTGTTATTATTTATTATAGTAATACTCTAGTTGATTTTCGTTGTGTATAGTTTTAAGCAATTGTGCTGCATTTTTCTTTGTTTGTTTATCCCATCGGGAAATGGTCATTAATACTATGTCATTTATTTTTACTTGATATATATTATATATATCATATATTGTATTTATTTTACGTTAAGCAAATCCATGATTTTCATCACTAATGCCAAGGTTACGCTTGCTCAATTTTTATTTCATTGATAATACTCTTACTATGTTTTTTATATACCGTTTTTTCATTATAGGTTTGTCTCTCAGCACCGTTAAGATGTAATTTCTTGGTTTCTTGGAATTTCATAAAATACTGTCTTATTAATATTGTGACATAATCAGAAGGCTAATTATTATTTTGTTATGTTTCTGCGAGCTTATTGCAACTGTCACAACAATAGTATTCAGTGTTTTGCAACAACTTCAAATTCCGAGATTCAGAGATTGATATTAGATTTTCACGACTTTCTTACTATCCATAAATAATTGTAAAATCTACAGCATACCCATCGACTCGTCATCAGTTATAAGTTTTGTCATATTCTTTTATCTGGACCCGAGAATCACAAAATACTTGGTAACGAGAAACCCTAACTGCATGTCAAATAATAGCAATGGGGGATTCCCCCTATGATTACTGTTGACATTACGGTATTGATTATATTTCTATAATAACCACGATTATGTAAATATCTCTGATAACATTTAATTTCAAAATAGAACCTGGTGTCCTTCTTAGTCATAGATCATATTTATTTATTTTCAATACCGTTAACCCTCTGACAGTGTTCTATCTGAAAATTTAATTACTTGATAGTGACATCTGTGAAAAATTCGAGTTTATTATAATTTTTAAAACGTCTTGAGTTGATTAATTGAAAGCATTCCTTATGATACTACTCTGCTATGTTTATGATGAACAGGGCATCAGGAGTATCTAAGTAAACTTTTAAAAAAACTGCTTTAAAAAATCATATCGTCTCATTTTTTCATTAGACATTCCTGGTCAATTTAGAGTTTTTAATGAAGGCTATATATATGTGTATTCAATTACACGTATATTTGCAAGAATATCATTTAAGAATTTTTCTCACTGTCTTAGAACGTTAACCTTTCTACTCACCCTTAACCACAATGTAAATAATGTTAACACTTCAAATAGCATTTTATTATATGACATATCACCACCTCAATACTACAATTATATAACTCTGATTCGATCAGTTGTAGGAAATGAAAGTCAACTATACGAAATGCTTAAAATACAAATGCAAAATGGTTTTTTGTATAATTGAAAGCAATGAAATAATGCTCAATTTTATTTCACAGAAAGTAATGTGACGTCATAATCAATAGCCATTTTAACATCTTAGTATTGAGGTGGCAATATGTAATATACTCTTGAGTTTTTTTTACTTTTTCAAATGCACAAAGTTGCATAATGATCGAATATTTTTAGAAAAAGTTTCTTGTAATTATTCAATTCAAAATTACTCTCCGTGAAGGGTTAATTATTCCGTAATCGATTACCTTGCTTCGTGATCTAATTTAATTTATGCATAACATCATTAATAAACTAACATGTATAATTGGGTCAGCTATAATAATTTTATTTATAACGTTATTTTACATATTTTTATCAATCTAATTTTATTTATGCTATGCAAACATTTTTGAAGCAGATAAAAATATCTGAAGATACATCATTCCCGTATTGTATTCACGCTATTCCATAATGATTTACACTGTTTTTTTTTTTTCAATTTATTTAAAGAGGTCAAAGGTTTTAGGATAGGAAATATTTATTGTGTAGCACAGTGTTCCATCTAAGTCTAAAGTAGAGTGTAGCGAGAGGTAATAGAAAACGACTAGTCCTGTCCTAGACCCTTCCTTGTAGTATTGCCCAGCCCAGAAACAAGTTGAGTGACTGAATAAAAATGATTATGATTTAATTTTATTATTAAATTTCAAGTTAGCAATTATATTTAATAATTAACAATTATATTTAAAAATATGAAGATAATGGCGCTTTTTATCAATTCTATAAATTCTTTGAATTTATAAAGCAGCGGTGGCCAAGTCGTCAGCTGTAGCCATTTCAAGTCGCCCGTCTGACACTTTTAACCTTTTGGCTGCCATAGAAAAAAATCGACTACCTAGCACGCATGCTATAATTTGTAATTATTAATTTAATTAATTATTGACTAGATAACTCGGCTCTGGTGTCTCTCGTCTGTGACAGCCATCCAGTTAAACAAGAATTGAGTGTGTCTTTCATTATTTATCCATTTTTTTCCCCTTTCATACACATTATATTGTGCTTTGAATTACTTGACTTTTTATGTTAACTTAGCACACACGGCTTAAGTCGACCGCTACGACTTTATTCCAATATGAAGTCGCCCACAGAGGTCAAAAGTTTGGCCACTCACGATATATAGGTATATTATAAATACTTCCTTTATCGCGGTTTGGTTAAAAATTTGATTAACAAAATGTTTATTACACAATTAATAAAACAAACAAAATTTGTCAATCCTTTATCTATAAAAAAATCCCAATTTTATTTGGTTTTGTTTTGAAATTTCTTACCGCATCCTTTATTTCGTGGTTATTCAGAAATTTATTTATTTATTTAATGCAAATGAGGAAATCTTTCAATTTTACTTTCACCTTCAAATAATTTTTAAAACTGCCTATTATTCGGTCACACTTCCTCCGTTTTTCGGAAACGATTGATAGAATGATGGGTTTAGATACGACAAATAGTTTGCTTATCGCTTTTACTCTGTCCCACTTGTATGATCGTATGCGTGGAAGGACATGCATTTGAACACACATGAATTTTTAAGATTATCCATGCAGTAATTTGGGACTGTAAGCCCAGAAAATATAGTTTTTAATGAACCAAATCAAAGGTCTACTGTTAGTTCTTACCATTGTATTTTAATATATAAATGTTCTAGTTTCTTTAGTAATTCATTAGCCAATCTCGTAGATTAAGCTTCACAAAATATGTAATTGTTTTCTTAGATATAAACATTACACTATGTATCCAGGTGGATTGGTGTTCTCTTTCCTATATTTTGTTTATTAACAATTAATAGTGGTATTTTTTAGATTTCAAGCTAGAAACTTGAATTGTTTTGTGTATCGACGTGCGGTAGAAGTTTCTCTACCTCCTTCACACAACTCCACTTGCGTGTGAGCGTGCAAGGTAAAAAATCAAACACAGGTAAGTCTGTCACACCCTTGTGACCAAGCGGGAATGATAAATTCACAACCTGATTTTATGCTTATAATAAATCAATCAACTATATTTACCATTTATACTTAAATAATGCTTAAAAAATATTTTAATATCTGCCCACGTCACAAGAAAAAAAACCTGTTTCTATTTTAATTCTCAGAAATGTATCTTATGTAGAAACTATCTGAGAATTGATACAAAATATATAAATATTCTTATGAAATCATTTTTATGAATTAGGCATAATAATTGCAAGCTCTTTCGAGTAATCGTTTACAGGGAAAAACAATATTTTTTACCTTTTTCCTTAATCGAAAATATTTAGTATTCTAATATTGTTTTCTGTTAAGGCAATGCTGAAAAAATGTGAATTCAAATATATTGTATCACAGAGTGCTTTTTGGCTCAGGATATTATAAGGGTTAGAAATAAGAGAAGGGTTAAGATGAATTGAAACTTTGAATACAATAAACATCTAGTGTAGGTACTGTTTTCACAGTTAGTCTGCATATTTTACCAATGTTTACATAGCGGAGCAAAAGTCCATGAGATATCGGTATCATTCATTTCTTTTGAGTACATCCGACAACCATAAGGATCCCAAACCAACATCTCTCCGATCACTGACGTAACAGGGCGCTGCCTGGTATGTTATACTTGAGTTTCTCGTGAAATCAAACCTCCGACTATCGAACTCGAGCATTGAGTAACATGAGTCTAATCGGGTAACATGATTCGATATTGCAAAGCAACACTGGTAAAGTGCAAGCACCTAACCAATGAAATTTGTTTTAATCATGTACAGCTGCATGTCTCAGAGAGTCAGCATTAAATTAATGGATTACTCAACTGTGATTGACTTTGAACAATTAAGACAATATATAAATAGGCTAGATGTTTTTTTGTATTCAATACTTTAATAAATGTTTTTATAAATATGTTCGCTTATTATTTGAAAAATGCTTCTTAACGATGTGCCTTCAGTTATAAGTGATCCAATGATGACGTTGCCCTCCTTTGCGAAATTCATGAACTTGTTTTTTTCTCAAATCTTACCGCCCATAATATGCAAGGTAACACTTTTTTTGCTGCATGACCAATTTTACAAAAAAATATGTTGAATGAGTATCAGAATGATATATTGAGTATTGATATTTTTATATCACGAGACGGCTTTGAGAATTGAATAAGCGAACGTTAATCGGAACATCTTGTTATGAGATATTACTATATTTTTATCGGATGGTTTTTATAACTAAAATATCAATGTATCCCATGTAATAAAAATATAAGCACAGTTAGTCAGGTGATTACAGAACCAAGTTAATTCGCTTGCAGTAATTTATTTGAAGGAGAGCCGTTTAACGATTTTACTTTCAATCTTGTAAAGTAAAAACGCTGAAATATAAATAAAGGTCTTCTATTTAACAATTTAAATCATCATGGAAACCATGATAAATTATCACCGAAATGGACCAACTGGTTCTGCATTCAGCTGTCGGTTCAGTTTGTTCACAATACAGTGATGTACGATCATTAGGTTGTAGGTTTTTAGTAATGCCTGAATCAAAAGATTAGGCATTGATATGTTGGCTTAAGGACACAATAAAATTACATCACGCAAAGTGTTAACGGTGTTGTTTATTGTGTTCATAAAAAAAATCACAAAGTAATTTAAAAATGTAAGAAAGTAATGAGTAAAATTAAAATCTTATTTTTCAGGATAAAGCTTTTAGCCTCGATATTTTATGTTACATAGATAATTCTAACGTCAAAATAAAGTGGAAATCTATTGACAGAAACAATTGTCTGGCTGTAAATATGTCAAAGATGCTAATTAACAATTGCAGTTTTTTTGCCTAAATGGTAGTGTTAATAAAACTACTGTATTTTTAAGGTTTCGAATACTGTTAATGTCAATGTCGATTCTAGATAATTTAAATTTGAAATCTAAGACATCCGTGTTTGTGATGTCAATTCTCCCGAGTTGATCTTGAGTGACTTACGAAAATTCCCGTTGAGTTAATCTTTCAACATGACACATTGACTTCAATGTCAAATATATTGTATTAAGAATGAACTTCCAATTCAATAATTTACAGACAGAGAATTGATATCGAAGAATATCATTGTGCACTTATCTCATTTTTGATGATTTTGTTCCTTCTGCCAGAACTGTGACGATATATTGTGAGCACCACCGAATTAATGCTATATTTTTTTATACAAATTGATATTACATTTTTCCATTTATGATTCATGTGTCACATGGAGAAAGAAGATGGCTTATACATAACACTTGTTAAAAAATTTACCTAAATTGTTTCTTAATATATTACTCATAAACATTGTAATCGGATATAAACTTACATATTTTACTATAATATTGTACACAAAAATACAATATATTGTTAAATCTTATCTTCCAGTGTCTGTTATAAATTATGTTGTTTACCTCTGAAACTTATTGTTATGAAAAAAAATATATATATATTTGGTTGAAGTATTCATCTGTTATTTATTGCTTTATTCCTCATAACTATAGCAACCATCTTTGACTCTGTTCTAGTGATAAGATATTTGCTCTACCAATCAAATGGTTTTGGTTCATGAGTTTGTCTCAAATCATTTACAGATCGTTACCTAACTTTGAAAAGGTTCTATTTGCACTTTACCATATTTTGAGATACGGGTGGTTGAATATTTGACTGATCATATTTTGAAATTGAAAAGAAAAAATGCAATTTTAATGATGAGGATGATGATGATGATTTTACTAATTTAAAGCAAAATTTATTGAACTTAAACCCTATATATCTGGAGATAATCAGTGCTTAAAACTGTAATAAGAACCTTTTTGCTCTGAACTGACAACAATAATTGAGTTTGCTAAGGTTGTAATGTCCATTTGAAATATCTACACTCGGTCTTTAGTATAAGTTTGACAGTTGCCACCAACCGATCGATTGTCTAAGCTGAATGTTGTCGCAACTTCGTTCTAAAGATTTAAATTTTATAATAATATACTGAGTTATACTGTAAGACAAATGTTATTTATAAATCGATAGTAAAAAGTCCTATTGTTTCTTAGAAGCTTGTAAAATTACTGTATTAAAGAAAGTGTGTAGATAGAACTCTTGAATCCTGCTAACTTCTTTATTTAAAAATGTATGACTCTGAAATTAATATATATCGACTGTGGAAAGGAAAAAGGACGTAACCCACACATATCAAATTTTACAGGAGGCGCTAAAAACGTGTTTTGATGATTTTGTGACATATGCAAATTATGAATTATACACAACCCTGAAGTGCACGGAGACTTCTAAACTGGTGTTTAATTGACGTAATCTAATATTAATTAAAGAAATTGTCTAGGAAAAACCTTTATTTCAGTCTTTTTTCTTGGTTTTAGTTTTTTACAAGGTCATTTTTTCTAACTTAAAAGCTAAATTTAGATACTAATTTGGCATTTGCAGCTTGCATCCTTTTGATAGAACGTGTATCAAGTTTGATACATTGTGATTATCGAAAAAAACCTGTTTTGAAGAAACTGTGGGTTAAGTCCTTTTTCCTTTCCACAGTCGATATGTTAAATTGTGGCAAATACAACATTTTCTGACCAAAAGGTCAGTTTATGCCAAAATGTCAGTTAGAACCTTTTCAAAGTAAGGTAACGAGATTTCAAAATATTTGGCACATTGAAAATTATTAGTTATTCGTTTGCTGTGATTGCGGGCTAATGAACTCTACTAGCTAACTACTGGTCCTTTCTTATCCCTGTCATTCTGTTTCTTTTTTCATATATATTTTTTTAACCATATCCATTCCCTGGTCGGAGTGTATCGCCACCATAAGGTTACTCGAGATTCTCAGCTCCACGTTATCTCAGTGTCTCGTACTTCTCCCGAGAACATCCTATGGATGTTCATCATTGGCCTTCCACGGCAGTGGGATCCATCCGGCTAGTAAAAAAGACAGGCAGAATTCAGGCTCTCTTGGTTCATCCGCAACACATGTATATGCCGGGACCATTTTCGCTTTCTTATTTCTGTGTTCCTGACAAAGTCAAACCACAGTACCCCTAGCATTGGTCGCAGGTTACTGTTTTCAAATCACAGTATACGGCTACTCTGTACTTTCGTAAGGTGCCATGACTTGCAACCGTAAAGCAGCACTATCAAGATGCATGCATCGAACGAGTGGCACTTGGTTCTGACCGAATCCGTATATAAAAGTGACTGAATAACTAGTTCTAGTAAAAAAACATCTTTTCTTGAGATGATATATTAGAATACCTTATGTTTACTTTTGAGCATTTTTGAAAACATAAAATACGTTAATTTTATTTTTGATAAACTTTTTCCTTCATTTATTCTTGGTACTAGTTTTAATCTCATTATTTTTTAGCGGTTACGACACATCCTTATTATGTTTATCAAAATAGGAAATGTTGGGAAAAATATTTGATTAGCATGGCGCGGTTTTACGAAACAATCCCACATGTACTGATAAGTAAGTTAATAAAAATAAAAAAATTCAGTTCATCTGAAGCAGTATAATTCACATCATCTGCTTATTTAAGTCAAAAATCTAATTTATGTGATATTTTGTCAACTAAAATTGATAAAGAAATAAGAATTACAAAATCTTGAAACCAATCATTAAAGTCATCTTTATTATTAACTACTGTGTTGAATAATACAAATACCAATTGAACAGAATTGAAGAAACTTCAAGGACATAATTGACACCTAACAAAATAAACTTGTTTTTTTTACCGTTTTATTTGAAGTGATTGAGTCGTTAGTTGTTCGTGGAACACAAAGCATTAAAAAAGGAGTTATAGCAAGAGTTTCAACAGAATTTAAAATGAACTATCAAATTAAATTGTTTCTCTTAATAAATATACTGACAAGTGGGTATTGCGGATTGACACATGGAATAGAAGAATACTCAAAAAAGTGCGTTACTTTAGATGCGAACTTTTTGTCCAAACATGGATCAGTGAAAAGTGATAAAGGAATCCAAAGTGTGTCTCTCCCAGACAATGGAATATGTAAGATTCATCTCGGAACCTTTAATCGAATGACTACTTTGGAAGTCATCGATCTATCCGGAAATGTTTTACATAAAATCGTATTGGGCGTTTTGGACGGACTGAACTCGGTGCAAACATTAAATCTCTCTTCTAATATCATCTCGGAGCTTCCCCTTGGAGTATTCGACCAGATGACAGGATTAAAAACACTCGATTTATCAAGCAATGATTTGGCAAGTTTAGATTTGGGCCTTCTCGACCCTCTCAAAAATCTCAGTCGCTTAATACTTTCAAGCAATATGCTGACCAAACTTCCTCTTGGGTTTTTCGATCCAATGACCAACTTGGTAACGCTCGATTTATCAGACAATCAATTGTCAATAGTGAATTTAGGCGGTCTCGACCGTCTCAGTAGTCTAAATCATTTGTTTCTATCAAAAAACGGACTCGCCAATCTTCCGCTTGGAATCTTCGACCAGATGACAGAATTAAAAACACTCGATTTATCAAGCAATAATTTGGCAAGCTTGGATTTGGGCCTTCTCGACCCTATAAAGAGTCTCAATCGTTTGATACTTTCAAGCAATAAGCTGACCAAACTTCCTCTTGGGTTTTTCGATCCGATGACCAACTTGGCAACGCTTGATTTATCAGACAATCAATTGTCAATAGTGAATTTAGGCGGTCTCGACCGTCTCAGTAGTCTAAGTCATCTGTCGCTATCAGGAAACGGACTCACCAACCTTTCGCTTGGACTCTTCGATCAGATGACTTTATTAAAAACGCTTGATTTATCAAATAATCAGTTGACAACTTTAGAATTAGGCATTTTCGACCCGCTTGTAATCCTGAATGACTTGTTACTTTCAAGAAATGGGTTGGCCGGATTTCCGCTGGGTATTCTCGACAGATCTACAAAACTTGCATATCTCGATTTGTCATATAACAATATGTCGGCATTACAAAATGGAATATTTGACGCCCAAAAGGAATTGAAACAACTGAATATGTCAAGTAGCTGTTTTTCTACAATGCCACAAGGAATATTTGACAAATCGACAGAACTCACGGAGCTGATTTTATCAAACAATAGCATTGCTGAAATTCCTGACAACCAATTCAAAAATAATATCAAAATGAAAACATTGGATCTCTCTCTTAACAATTTGACAGCAGAATCGTTACCTAAACCACCGTGTGGAGTCTGCGATGTGAATATCATTTGGTGAAGATTTCAGTGACAGGGTAAATTAAAAAATATTTTTCACATAATTTTTGGTACTCCTTAAAGGGTAACTGTCAATTTAGCCCCTTACAATCGAAGAAACGTGCCTAATTTTTCTTAACATTACAAGAAAACTAAAAGGTGTTCACCACAAAAAATATTGAACTTTCTATGCATTTACTACTGTTTCTTTGACCATAAGGGATCAAATAATTAGTGGAAATCCACTAGTTTTATAACAATAAAACACTATCGTCTTGTCTCAACTACACAATGATCTTGACTGGCTGCGCCCATCGCAAATATTTTCAACTTAAAAGAAATTCCTCAAGACTTAGTAGCGTGAAGTTATTAAATAATTAAGTGCAGTTGAAAATAGCTTTTATTTATTTAATTCAACTCTTTTTCCAAAAGACGCGGAGAATTTTTTAAAAGCCCTATAATTTACCTTAGATGCAACCAAGTCGGCATGACCAACAGATCCGACAGATAGTCGTATCGTCTGTCTGGACATTCCCAGAGGATGTGATCAGCATCCTGAATCCTATACCCGCATTTACATTTAAGACTATTTACTAACCGGCCAAGCTGGAAGAGCTTGGCAACGAAGTGCTATTTATGTAATTATATCGCACACCCAGTAACACACCGTCATGGATACGAACTCTTTGTTTTCCAGGAGAAGCATTCAAAGATTCTGAACTCGATAAAAGTCACATTGGCTCCATGATTTTACAATATCTATTTCAATTTCAATGTCAAGAACTATACTTGTTACATTGACACACAAGGTGCGGTGACCCATCAGGCTTGTTTTAGACGTTAATCTTATTTTTCATTAATTAGCACTTGTGATGCTGTTGCACTGGGTGTGCGATATGCATTCACTGTATTATATAAATAACTCAATCAGTTGAAAATGCTAGTTTTAAGTGAAACTAGGTGCTAATGATTTCATAATTTTGTGAACTTTTGAATTCCATAAAATAAAAGGAAACAATAATTGCTTTAAAAACTTAATGCCAAAAAGAAGATTTGGCAATGAAAATCATTACTGTATTTATAACTTGAAACTGCCTAAATGTAACTAAAACCATACTCCATTCATGGTGGTGAGGCTTTAATTGGAGATGTATAAGACTTAATGATGATTACTTTGGCAGGTTCAGCGCTGACCTCGTGGGTTCTTTCACCATGCGACTGATCATGGTTCAGAAGTCGCCTTCATTCTGCTGACGATAAACTGCTTAGACCCTTCGCATTGAATGAATCAAATAATAATCATATTTTTATTTTAATTCATGTAACGTAAATAAACGTAACTGTCAATTTAATCTAATAAAAATATTATACACTTGAATATGAACCGAATTTTATTTACAAAATAATGAATGAAATTGTATTTGTTTTCTTACAATTGGTCATATTACCGTACAAAATTGTTTTTGATTTGTAAAAATAATATTTTTTCACTCCTGCACATTCGTCACCCTTGTCTATTGACATCACTACAGCGCTGACAACTGACAACTTTGCCAAGATTGATACGAGTGAGGTAGGTATTCATATTGGTGTGGCAAGCTCAGCCTTTAACCAACTCAGATTTGCACGGAAGTCATCACTGCATCCTGCTGAAGGACAATATGCCGTCTCATCAATGAGTCTCTTCTGCCAGTGCTCCTGTACGGCTGTAAATTGTGGCATCTTATAGGTACAAAAGTCTACCCTTCGTATCTTTGAAAATTAATGCACATATTGAATTCTTTGAATCTCAAAATCCATAAACAGAACCACCAGTCACTTGTGACCACCTGCATAGAGGTATGACGGGACTTGGACACCTCATGGAGATGCTACTGCTTTGTGGTCAGCGATATCATCAAAAGATTTGAAAGCTGTAGGAGGTTCATTGGCTATGTGGGCTAGATAAGTGGCATGACTTGATCAGGGTAAAGAAGAAGATAGTACGTAAAAATAAGATATTGCAATACGTCACAAATAACAATTTTCTGTTTGACTGTTACCTGAAAAATGATTATTTCTTTTGAAATGTAAACTCTATGACAGGGTTGCGCAACTAGTCGCCTGCAAACCAAAATTAGGTTGATCTCAAAAGCTATTATTTTCTCGTTCTCTCCAAAAATAAGTTGCTTTTAAAAAATACAAAACTATAATAATTTTGTTACCACATATCTAATGATATTTCGCATTTAAAATAAAAAAAAATATGTTTGAAGTAGGGAAAAAAATCCAAAATAAAATTTCTTTTGATTGAAAAGTAGATCCCAACGCAAAAAAAGTTGCTTACCGTTTCTCTACGACCACAAAATTTACTCATTATATTAGGCTTATACTTTTTCGGGTCCGTGGTTCAGTGGTCAACGCCGTTGGCTTCCTTGGTGGATCTCACAGGTTCAAGTCCCGGTACGAACAGCATATTTTCAGTGAATTTATCTAAAGTAACAGGGCGTAGCGCGAGCGATTATTTAACTACTAGTCCTGTCTTGCCCCCTATCCTTTTATTGCTACTCTCTTCGAAAAAGATAAGTTAAACAACTGAGTAACGAGCAGTTATTATTAGCTTAACAGGCCATATGCTCCACATTAGGAGCAGACATGAAATACTGATGAATATTACTTTTCTTAGCATGATACGTCATTGCCTTTCCGAGTTATAACTTGAGGAAGAAAAATTCAATATTCAATCCCCTCTTTTCTTCTTTTGTAACAAACGATATAAAAACTTACCTACTTTTATTTGGCTGTGGTAGATAATATCTATTTTTAATTGGTGTTTTTTTATTCTTTTGTATACTCACCGAATTAACATACTCGCAACGCTTGTACCAGTTTTTATATCAGTTCTTCTAAAACTTGTTTTTACTTAAAATTTAAACTGTCAGTTTTTATCTGCTATGTAGCAACAAACAATTCTTTACCAAATGAAGTCAGTTGAAGCCGATTTAAAAATAATCTTTCATAATGAACATATTAACAACTAAACTATAAAATGATAACTTTTTCCAACCATAAAAGAATATTATTTCACACACAATTCAGGACTCAAGTTTTGATCATTGCATTTTTCATAGAAAGTAAAAATGCAATGTTATTTAGTTAAATGGGAATTCTCTGTATTTTCATTCATTAACAAAAATTAATTAACTCACAATTACCAAAATTTCAAATATTTTCAAACATATAACTGAAAACCCAGAATCAACGGGTCTTAAAAACTCAGATTTACATAAAACTAATTATGATGGAATTGTGCTGATTTGACACGATTAACCATTCAGGCATGGGATGCTTATAATAGATTTTTAATACTGGCCTATTTGTATCCAATGAATAGCAGAATGAACCGAAGATGAACAAACAAATAGAACTGATTTTTCGTTTTGAAAAATATTTATGGTTACATTCTATGCAAATACTTTGAAACCATATCGACTGTGGAAAGGAAAAAGGATGTAACCCTCAATTTTCCAAAACAGGTTTTTTTCGATAATCACAATGTATACAACTTGACACACGTTCTATCAAAAGGATGGAAGCTGAAAATGCCGAATTAGTATCTAAATTAAGCTTTTTAGTTTGAAAAAGATGACCTTGTAAAAAATTAAAACTAAGAAAAAAGTCTGAAATAAAGGTTTTTCCTAGAGAAATTCTTGAATTAATATTAGATTATGTCAATTAAACACCAGTTTAGAAGTCTCCGTGCACTTCAAGGTTGTGTTTAATTCGTAATTTGCATATGTCACAAAGTCAAAACACGTTTTTAGCGCCTCTTGTAAAATTTGATATGTGTGGGTTACATCCTTTTTCCTTTCCACAGTCGATATATAGTTTCATAAAAATAATTTCTTATGCGTTTATAATGTGTCGAGTTCCAAAAATCTATCTTTCAAAACTTCATATTAAAAATTTATACATTAAATATAAATATCTAAAACTTCAATCTAACCTTTGTAAGAAATAAACTTATTTGAATAAATCGGTGAACTTTTGCTATTACAAATAGACATAAAAAAGAACGTGTTTTTGGAATTCGTGAAAGGTCAATACTATGAATTTATTCGCAGAAACATTTGCCTGCCTTTAAATCTGTATTGATACAAATTACCAATAAAAAAGCCTCGTGTTTTTGCCAAACTGTTACAATAAATGCACCAACTGGGTTATTCCAGACAAAGAATTAATATCCAAGAATCTCTTTGTCTACTTAACTCATTTTTCTTACTCAATAACTTCTGCCAGTACAATAACGATATTATCTTTATACTAATTAGCGTGCCTAATCTCACAATGCTATGTTATTCCAAAGATAAACTCAAAGATTAAACTGATTCTAAAATGGTTAAATTTCAGTAACTAATTATTTAAACATTTTATAAAAAAATATCATTTAAATTTACACTTTGAGAGTCACTTAAAGGCCAACACCTTTTTATCTTGTTTATTGCCCAAGTATTATTTTTTTGGCATAGACTGTTCCACCCGATGGAATGGAATGTGTTCCACAAATTAAATATATATAGATAAAACTTTCTGATTAAAATTCCTTCAGTGT
Source organism: Himalopsyche tibetana (assembly GCA_030503985.1). Taxonomy (NCBI): domain Eukaryota; kingdom Metazoa; phylum Arthropoda; class Insecta; order Trichoptera; family Rhyacophilidae; genus Himalopsyche; species Himalopsyche tibetana. The sequence goes on from JAPJYX010000022.1 coordinate 17,273,637, forward strand.
TCAAGTTTTTATCAGTTCCAAGAACTTAAAGTAACACTTAAAGTAACAATCTAGAAAGAGGAAAAGCAAATAAATGAATAAAATCAGTGGAACCCACATAATTGACTATCTTGTCTGCAGTTCTTTGATGAATGAGCTGTTTTCAATCGATAGTGATTTAAGTATTCTTTCAAGCGTTCAAGACTACAGTGATTGAATTATCCTTTTAAAGTGTTCACGTTTCTAGAAAAACAATTCATAACTAAGGAATCAAAAGTGCAATTTTTACTTAATTCAAAATGAACTGTCTCACGTTGATTCTTCTCTTGATGAGCGTGACATCGTGTGCGCTCGGAAAATATTCGTGCACAAAAAATGTGTTCTCAATAAAATGTGTCACGCTCGATGAGAGCAACACTCTTCAACGAGGAGTAGTATCGGATGACAGAGAGATCCAATACGTTTCACTCGCCGGCTGCAGAATAACTTCGATCAATTACGAATCCTTCAATGACATGACTTCTTTGCAAATCATAGATCTGTCCAGGAATTATTTACCCACACTCATGTTGGGCGTTATGGACAGTATGAATTCACTTCAAACTTTAAATCTCTCCAGTAACGTGATCACGTCGCTTCCGCTCGGACTGTTCGACCAGATGACCGGCTTGAAAACTCTCGATTTGTCAAATAATCAATTGCAGATTTTAAATTTAGGCATATTTGACCCGTTCAGAAATCTGAATAATTTAATACTTTCAAGAAACGGGCTGAGCAAATTCCCGTTAGGTATTCTCGACAGAGCTGTTCTGCTCGTAAATCTGGATTTATCATATAACGATATGTCAGGGCTCCAGTTGGGAATATTGGACCGACTATTAAAATTACAAAGGCTAAATATGGAAAGCAGCCGTTTTTCAACGATGCCCTCCGGAATTTTAGACCGATCCGTAGAACTCGAAGAACTGGTTTTGTCAAAAAATGGGATAAATGAAATTCCCGATAAACAATTTGATAATAATGTCCAATTGAAGAAATTGGATCTTTCTCACAATGCTTTAACAGCATTACAACACAACATCTTTGATAAGCTGACATTACTTCGGGTGTTAAACTTGTCCTTCAACAACCTCACTGATATGAATGCATTTTCATCATTACGACAACTAGAAGAGTTAGATCTATCGAGAAATGTTATTAAATATATGTCGCTGCCAGACATGCCCGCTCTGAAACATATGGATCTGACTGACAACTTAATAACTAACTACGGAAATAACATAGGACAGAATTTCCCCAACGTTTTGACCAAATTTTTGCTACACAACAACCCGTGGCAGTGCGCATGCTTGCAACAACTCTTGGATGTTCTACGAAAAAATGACATCCAGTTCTTGGCCGGTGACTCGTTTGATGGTAATCGTCCAGTTTGCGTTGTAACCGACAACTGCTACGTCGATTCTTCAAAAGATCTCGAGGTGTATGAAGCATATATTGTTGCACTTAGCACGTATTTTGTAAAATCCTAATGCAGTAAAACAATGATATGGCAAACCTTGATAGAACGGACTAAATTTCCAGTCAAAGGATTAATGATTAAATCCAATATTTACCACGTGTAAACAATGCTCAGCGTAAAATAAAACAAGTGATCATGCAACTCTTACAAACAGTCCAGCAAGTGACGGCCGATGATTTGACATTTGCTAAACCACTCCCAGCAGTGGGTATTTAATGTGTTTATATATCAAAATTCTCTCTTTAAAATTTGGAAAAAGAATTAGTTTATCATTGAAAAAAACAACATATATATTATAAAATAGTTGGAGTCAGGAATGGAGTAATGTGTATGCCAAATAGGCCACTTTATTATATAACAGACATTGGGCTTTAGCAAACACCACTGTTGTGCTGGTATGTTATATCGAGGTTTGACAGTGCTTTCAAATATTGAAACAATATTGAAAAACCTTAGTGTATCGAAAAACTTAGCCACCCTCCACTTTCAAATTAAAACTAAACCGCTAAAAAACCACCAACACCATCCCATTTGACTTCTCGGTTTAGAACTGTCCATTTTAAATCTAATGCAATGCCCTTCATTCACCCATACTCGTCAGTATGGCCTACTTCAGTTAGCAGACTGTCCAAATGTTTTATTTTTCCCAACTGTGTGGGCTCCTAAAATGCAGCATTTCAACAGAAGTTGATTTAGAAGAAAAATTGTTATACAATTGGTCAATCTTTCTTTCCCAAAGAGAGTAACGATAGAAGAGTGGGCTAGGGAAGGACAAGCCGTTGGCCGATTGTTCTACCTATGCCTCGTTATTAGAATTATTAGAAGAGAGTGTGCATGGGTAATCAAAAAAGACAATGCCCAAGTGAGCAGACTCAGAAATAGTCATGAAAAATAGCTGCTCACTAATTATAAATAATATTAACACTACTTGAGTGGCTGAGCATTTTTTTTATTCCCAGTCGGAGTCTGTGGTCTAGTCATCAACATCGTTGCCTCCGATTGCGGAACTCACAGGTCCAAAACCCAGTACAGGCAGTTTCATAAAGTGATTATTCAAAAGTTTTATGGATTTTTGTTTGAAGGCATGAATGACTGTGATGTTTTAAATTCCCTACCACCGTTCGATCCTAAAAGTGGTTAGCCAACCACTAATCTTGTTCTAGTCAGGCCAGTGGCGCAGTGGTCAACGTTGTTGGCTTCCTTGACGGATTTCACGGATTTGAGTCCCAGTATAAACAGCATTTTTCAATAGATTTAGCGATTTCCGACAGAAGGCATGGATGTTTGTGCTGTCTAAAAAAATCCTTTCCACCTTTCCAATCCTAAAATAACAAGGCGTAGCGAGAGAGGATTAGTTAATCACTAGTCCTGTCATAGCTCTATCCTGTTATTCCTACTCTCTTCGTAAAATATTAGTTGAGCATCTAAAGTAACAAGCAGTTTTCGTAGAAAGACTCATGTTGGGATAAACTCCATTAAGAGTCCATATCCTTGTCGGGTCTTAGGAACAACATTTGTTCAGTTGATTTATCAATATATGTACGAAGGCATGTATGTTTGTGATGTCTAAAAATTCCTTCCTACTCTTTCAATCCGTTAATAATTGGGCGTAACAAGAGCGATTAGTTAACCACTGGTCCTAGCTTTATCCTTCTATTCCTATTACTCTCTTTGAAAAAGAGAGGTTAACGACAGTAAAAACAGTTCTCGTAGAAAAAACTTCTGTTACGATAACTCCATAAGAAAGCCATATGCTCTACATTAGGAGCAGACATGGATTTTAAAAAAAACAACCTTTTGCTTGTAAGCATTTTTTGTCACTACACTGTAATTGTGGGAAGCGGGCGTGAAGCGCTGAGAGCACACACAAAACAAATAGCGGATATCTATTTAGTGAAAACATTTTATTTTGTTTTGCAATGAATCACCTGTCATTAACTATTTGGTATATATCATTTGCTACATTTTTCCATTGACAAAGGTTTGGTAGAAATTGAGATTTTCGTTTTGAATGATGATATTAAAAACAACGTTATTTTATATAATACAGTCAGAAATTGGCTACAAACTTATATCTTTCAATGAATGTCAAATTATCAAAATATCTATTATGGTTTAACGTCTTGCGCTCCCTTAGCCAGCATACTGCCATCTGGACAACTGATAGCCCGGTCGCATCGCCAGGATACTGTCGTTTGTGGTCGGTCTCTTTGAAGCTTTATTTTTGGTATTTCCCGAAATATTTCCGGGGTTTAATTTTACAATACTGCACTTAAGGGACTAAAAAATGCAATAATTTTTTTAAATATGCAAATTACAGTAGAGAGCTGCCTTTAATGTAGTTTTTAATAATATTTGAATTCTTTACCTGCTTTGTATAAATAAGTTAGTTGTTTTATCTGGAAAGACTGTATCCACAGCTTGTGGGCGTTAGAGTTGTATGAAGTGTTGTGACCATCATTTTATAAAGTGAAGGAAAAAGCAATGTCAACGAAATATATTTTTGACCACCATGAATCACTTGAACAAATTTTTATAGAATATAGTGATAACGATGCGTTTAGTTAATATAAGTGCACTATATGGTGACATAGTAAATAAAAATGTTGGTCATTTTTAAATTTCTGTTATGATACTTTAGAAAGCTTCCAAAATCACAAGATGGTTTATTTTTTATTTGATAATTTTGACATCATATATATTTTAATAATAATAATACATATTTGAGCAAAGTCAGACTATGGGTATATTAATTCACTTTTTCACATTTCGCTTCCTTCACTATACATATTTTTATACGTTCTGACCTGATTCATGATTACATCATGAATTGTTTTCAATTTATTTAATAATTTATCTAATCCAACTCCGGGAGCTGAATTTCACTTTGAGAAAAAAGCCTTAATTGAAGACGGGAGAAACTATTTCATGTCTAAAAAATAATCAAGTGCTTCTTGCTTGAAAACGAATTGTTACCATGTAAACAAATATGTAACGATAATATTGTAAAAAGAGCCGGCTGCGTGGTAAGTGGTCAATGTTCAGGTTTGGTTACGGAGGTCACTGGTTCGAATCCCAGTACTGACAGCTAATAAAATTTATAAGCTGTCAGCACTGGGACAATAATTAATTGTATACAATTGATTTATGGATTTCTGTTTGAAGACATAAACGTATATGATGTCTTGAATTCTTACCTATCACCTATCATATCATACAAATCGGAGTGAAAGCGTGAGTGTGTTCGAATAAAATACAATGAAAAGGGACATTGTATTTTTGTAAAACTTATGGCAACGTTATTTATATGAAAAACTTTCAGAAACACCGAGTATTTCTTAACATCAATATTGTTATCTATTCCAACTTCTTGGGATGGGCTAACATTGTTTCCAACATTGACTTCGAGGAATTAATCAATAAAAAACAAAATTTTAACCAATAATAGCAATCTGTAGGTAAAATATTTTTTAAGAAGGACTGCTAGCATAATGCGATTGGGTAGGAATGTCGGTACATTGTAAAATTAATTACCCCAAAGACGGGCGATGTCTGTCCTTGGACCCTAACACAATACGGTGGTCGTAAAAACGTTCATGCTAAAATATTTCTAAAGTAAATCGATAATAAAATCCCACACCAAATATCGCCTTAAATAATACAAGAATGGTTTATTTTACAATCCGTGATAGCTTAGTGAATATTTTATCTCAAATTAGTGGAATTTAATTACGTTTTCGAAGAAAATTATACCAAATATGATACGCGTTATTATGGTCACCATTGGAGCTACACAGATTGTCTCAAAACCGTACTCAATTTGCTGGTAATATGAGTAAAATCTGGACCCAGAGTAGACTATTGGTATAGAGTAAATCTAGTGAGAGTGCAAAGCGTTAAGAGTTTAATTTTAACCCATATTGTGATACATAAAAATTAGAGCAAGTATTCAAAGCGTTTAGCAATCTTTCTACTTTTTGTAGTTTTTCACCATGACAGTTTCTGTGACCATTTAAATCATTCATATATCAACTAGGTATAAGCTTGTTTTAAGATATTGTTTCCGTAATTTATGTTTACGCTAGAATTGATTTGCAATGCCATTGTATTTTGCCATGTAAAATCTATTGCCATTTTCTTTTTTTTCATTGAATTATTATCATTTCTTCAGACACGGATACAACACACATCTATAAGTGATCTTTGGCAGTCATATTATTCTTATATTTATAATCAAGTCGGTAGCCATGTAATATTGAGTTTACAATTCCACATTAGCTAGATTCATATCCTGCAAGGAATGTCAGTAGAGAAACACAAGCCTACAAATGATTGCAATGGAGATTTAGGTCCTACTTGAAGTATTCAAGTATTAGTTTCTAGAAAGAAAAAAAAGTTACAATAAATTATTTCAATTACACTTTTAACTATGTTTTGAAATTCAAGCAGTCTTCTTTCTTGATTGACTCGCAACCAAAAAAAAAAACTTTTTTGTATTTTTAAATTGGATAAAAAATATCTTAGCTAATGCAAAACCCAAAAAATGAATGCAAAAAAGAAGAAAAAAAATGTGAATGCAAAGTGGTTTTCAATCGTATATTATTGTAGTGGATATATTTTGAAAAAAAAAATATTCTTACTTCTTATTCAAAAGAATCTCTTAAAGCTAGAAGAAGGTAGAAAATATTGTAAAATTATATTTAAAAGATGTCAATAAATTTTTGTTTCGAAATCTCTCATTAGACTATTTATTATATTTCATTTCTGGTAAAACAAAGATAAATAAACACTCAAAGCAATGTTATAAACCTCTCACACTAAAATATAATGAATCACTGGAGACCTCTGTTTTATATTTGTAATATTACATTCATAATGTAATAATAATTTTAATTGATTATAAAAAATTATCAACACAAACAAACTGAGAGTCGGTTCAAGGCCAACGTGTTGTTTGACCCCCAGACAACAACCTCCTGACGTCAAATCATTATACCTAAAAAAACATGTTCTTTAAGCAATTGATTTATAATTCTATGGAGCTATCGTTGATTTAGTTTGCAAGCTGCCATTGTTAAAACAATTTGTCTGTTAAGCTTTTGAAAATCCAAAGTTTACTTTTTAAGTATTAGTGAAATAATAATAGTTAAAATGAATTACATATTCATAAAGTTATTTCTTTTCATAAGTGTGACATCAAGTGTTTTCGGCGAATTGACATGCACAAAAGATGGCTACACTATTAAGTGCCTTTCCTTAGATGAAAACAATGTTCTCGAACGAGGATCCGTTTCGGATGACGAAGAAGTGCAGTTAATATCGGTCGCCAACTGCAGATTGTCCGAATTGAATGCGGACGCTTTCTCTAATCTGCCGGCTTTAGAAATTTTGGATCTGTCGGAAAACACTTTATTGACCGTCGCACTGGGCGTGCTGGACAACCTTAACGGCGTCCAAGTCTTCAACCTCTCTTTCAATTCCATCTCGCTGCTTCCTCTAGGAATTTTCGACCAAATGACAGGCTTAAAAACACTCGACTTATCCAATAACCAACTGACAAGCTTAGATCTGGGGATATTGGACCCGATGGTTAATTTGAACTTTTTGTCGTTGTCTCGCAACCAACTCAACGGATTACCATTGGGAATTTTAGATAAATCTTTAGAATTGATCAATTTTGACCTCTCATACAACGATATGTCTGCATTAGATCTGGGTATATTTGACGCACCGAAGCAATTGCGACAGATTAATCTGGGAAGCAGCAGGTTTTCAGCGATGCCTTCAGGAATATTCGACCAATCGGTAGAACTCAGCGAATTGATTCTATCAAACAACGGGATAGCTGAGATCCCAGATAAGCATTTTAACAATAATGCCAAAATGAAAAAACTTGATCTATCAAATAACGCCTTGACAGTGTTGTCAGAGGACGTCTTCGCCAACATGTTCATGATGAAGAGCTTGAATTTGTCTTCTAATAGACTCACAAACATAAATGCGGCAGCATCGTTACAACTCCTCGAAAAACTGGACGTATCTAAAAATATGATTCAATTCATACCCATCTTCAATCTCCCCGTTCTGCGAAGTCTGGATATATCCGGAAACTTACTAACTAACTACGGTGCAAACGTGGGAATGAATATTCCCAAGAAACTGACAAAGTTTGTTCTTCACAATAACCCGTGGATTTGCGCATGCTTGGAGCAGCTTTTGGTTCTTCTGCGGCGGAGAAATGTGGAGTACAAGACCAGTACATCGTTCGACGGAAAAAGGCCAGTCTGTGTTGTTTTGAACCGTTGTGTCAGAGACTCATCGAAAGATCAGCAAGTGTATGAAATATACAGAAACGCTCTCAGCAAATATCCAACCAAGCCTTGATTTTCATACAAAGATCATTATTTAGTTTGTGTAGTGATCAAGTTTAGTATCATAGTATTAATTTTACCATTCGATCGATAACTTCTAATGGCCTGATTCTTGCCAAAATAAGCTGTAGTTATGAGCATAAGCCCAAACACATTATGCTTAATGAATTTCACGGTGTATTTTCATCAATAACCTCCATTATATTAATAAATAAACTCAACATGTCTTTTTAAAGATAAGAATTTATAAAGAAACATATTTTGAGTGTTGAATAACGGGTAAGTAACAGTTTTTCAGAATTAAAAAAAGATAATTACATATCTATCCAATGCTATATTGTATAAACCAGACATGTACAACTTTTTTCTACTAGCGGGCCACATTAACAAAATTATAATGGGTTCAGGCTCCGAGGAAAAATTCAATATAAGGTACATTTAATTCTCTTTTACACGGGTAATACGTTCCATGTAAAACAGCCGTGCAAAAATAAAACGCATAAAACAGATATAGATAAATATAGATAAATGAATGATAGTTTCCGTTGCATTACTTTGACTGTGTTATTTCGAAATCGTGAAAAAAATAAACTGTGCAAAAAGAGGATTATGAGTACTTACTTGTTCATGTTTTATTTATATGCAATTCAAAAGTTGAATCGATCTATGTCTTTGTTAATTTTAAACTAATTCTTTAGAATATGACTTATTATTTTTTAGTATTAAGCCACACAAATTTTCATCAATAAGTTTATTTGTATTTACTGATTTATTCTCCTTCATCAGCAAAAAAGCATGCTCACATTTATTAAATCAAATCCTTTTTACTTGAAAAAATATGTTGGGGTCGTGCATCACTGGTATAAACCATTTATATGATTTATTTTATATCTACAGTACCATCTGTGAATGTTACAGTGTAAGTGTTATTATTTCTACATAAAAAAAAACTGTTGTTCATGAAAACATACACAAATTTTCTTGTTTCTGTGTTTTCAATTAATTTTGACTTATTTATGTTTTGGGAAAAACTCTTTTAAACGGAAATAGCCGGAAATAACTGAAACTGATTTTTTTATAATTCAAGCATAACATGCATTTTTATCATTCAAAATTTTAAGAATTTTACCAAAGCGACAGGAATCATATTTATAACATATTATTGTATACATCAGGATTGTTCTTTCCATAAACTATTTATTTCACTGACAGATGAAAATGTATGCAACTTTTAAAGTACCTACTTAAAACAATTTTCATGTTATCAACTTTCGATTGCATGAAATATATCTTTACTTTAACATAATTTATAAATTAAACATCATCATGCATATCTTTTAAAGCTCATTATTGTTATTTTATGCCTGTCAACTTGCCAGCTAGTTATTAATTAATTTTATTTTTCAACAAAGCAATCCATTAATTTTAATTCATTATTTTGAAAATCATTTACAGAACATCAAAATAACATGAGATTGAGTTTGGAGATATTTTTACAAGTCTCAAAAATTACAAACATAAATACATATTATGTAGGTATAGGTATTTTTTTATACATTTTTAGATAGACCTGTCTTGTGTAGCATTTTTTGTCTATTATTATTCTTTAGTATGCAAAAATACCAGTTATTCATTGGGATTGTTTTTATTGGCTTTTGGGATCCTTAATTTATAGATTCATTTCAAAAGGTCAATTGTCTTGTTTAATTAATGCCTTTACAGTTATAAAATTTCGCGAAAGATGAAATCACCAGTTGTTATCATGAATGATAATCTGTATATTATTATAATGTCATCTATCTACTAAAAAGAATTAAGAAGTTAAAGCCAGGCAAGTTTAGTGCTAACGTTCAAAAGAATAATTAATTATGTTCTAGGAACAGTCGAGTATCTCAACCAGTTTATGAATATATTAAATTAAACTAGTTTTTAAGTATCAACCAAAAAAAACCATGACAGATGTAATTTATATCAAACTATGTAAAACGTTTGTAATATAATATTTTGTTTTAAAATATATAACTTATTTCTATGAAACATTACATTCCTGAAAAAATGCGAAAAACTTTACTTTTTAAGTGAGGTTACTAATGAGCAGTGGCGGTACTGGGCTAAGTGAGCTTAGCCTGACCTGCATTTTTCACCCAAAATGTGTAGAAAAAAAACTGTAGATGGCTGAATAAAAATGGACAGCAATTCGGCCGCTGAACAAAATAAATACATTTATAAGCGAAAATAACCTTTCCCAAATTAATACAATATCTTTGATTTGATTTTATAAGACAATGATATGTCTACCTACAATAATACTCTCGATTGTGTTTTGTATTACAATTTTAAGCCGAGCCGGCATAAAAAGGCAATAACCGTATACATACTTCATACAGAACAGGCAACGTGACATCAGTCTGGCGACACCTACGTATTAATAATAATAATAAAGGCTCGTGCTAACTATAATATAGCCCCGAGTACTTTGTTTACACTGGGGCGCAATCAAGCACGATTAGATTTTTTAATTGTATTTTATTCACATTGGCCAACGGAAATGTCATCTAAGCGTACACGACTGTGCTTCAAAGTTTCAGGCTGCTGTCAGTTGCAGGGGCTACATTAGATTAGACCATACATACAAACACAAATACCAATCTCGTTGTATTGTATGACAGTTGATGATAGTTCCTCCGTACAGCTTTTTGTACATGTTAGTTCACTTTGAAGGAGACGAATTTGAGGTCCAGTTTTTACTATTCTATTATTTCTTACTTACATTAGCTTTGATTTTATTATACAAAAATTTATGCTTTGCAGTAGTGTCGTAGTATTTGTTAATTTGCTTGTAGATCAATGTATAAGGTGAAGTGGAAATATACACAATTTCGTAAATAGTATACAATGCTAAACTTTTCTCTAGCCCACCCAAGATTTTAGTTCACGAACCGCCACTACTAATGAGAGACTCTATTATATTATTTCCAAAACAACAAGTGTTCCGATAATAATAGAAGAGGTTGTTTGCACGGAGCCATAAGCATAAGAGTCCATATTGTTGCCACTGCATGCTATTCTGACTAAAGATAATCTGATGGTAAACATACTATGTAAGTTAAAAGGAAATAATTGAAAAAATCATTTTAGAGTCGTAATCTTTTTATTTATACTTAAAGTAGGAGTTAAACTTTAACTTTTGGCCATTGTGGATATTATTCTGTATCTGCTTTCCATTGGTTTTTAATGATGTGCGCGCGCACACGCACAAACCTTAGCGGGAACATTGCTAAACACAATAAAATTATTTAGGTGTAGCAAACAATTCTATTCATTATCAATAGTCTGTTACCCCTTACTTACAACTTGATATGTAAAAAGATTGAGGAATACTGGTTTTAACAATCCAAATCAAATTCTATGAATGCAAATGACTATCTTAAAAGACAGAAAATGAATCCCATTAAAAAATATCAACCACTTCTTAGCTTAGCATATTTAGGAAAACCCATTTTTTTGGCACAGCGCAGATAGCAACTGCATCACAACAGCGGGTTTTTCCTGTGACAATTTTGTGTTTATTTCTTTTCAAGACACATACATAAATTATATAGATAAAGACATACAGTAACTATTTCTCACTTATTTCAACATGTCTGTTCCTAACATGTAGTATATGGACTCCTAATGAAACTCAAGGGAATTTGTTTTATAATACCTAGTCAGTTCAGTTTCCACCGCTTGTCCGTTAAACTATTAATTTAAATAAAAGTCACGACAGATATGATCTTGAGATTTATATTTTCTTTTTTTAAATGTTTGAACACATCAATAGACATAAAAATATTGTATCAATAGGTTTGTAACAGACAACAATACATCGAAATATACCATAGATAACAAGCACATTTAATTTTGGTCTGAAATCACATTTTATCAAAGACAACACTAAACAATTTAATTAAATGAACATCCACACGCCGACTCAATTATTAAGTAAGAAAAAATTGGAGTACATATTACTATTTACTACACGAATAATTCATAATAAATAATTTTAAACAAGATTGTTGTAAATTTTAGTTACAAAAAGTGAAAAGTCAAATTTGATATCACAGAAATAAGATCATACGTGATAATTAATGAGAACTTATCACATTGCGTTCATTATATTTTGTCATCTTCTAATGCAATATTTCCCAATTGATGGTCCGGAGAACAGTGCTGGTCCACTTTTATTTCTGCCGGTATACAAAAACATTTGTATTCTGACTTTTATTCTTCTTATCAGTCCACAAGTATAAAAAGGTTGCTAAACATTGCTTTGAGGAGATATCATCTTCGGTGTGATGCAGAAAAGAAAAGAAAAAAGTTTATCGAATAAAAAAAAAAAAAAACATATCTTTAAGACCCTTCCCGTTTCCCTTTAAGTGCTTCCCAAAAAATTTCATATCACGGCCCCCTAAATCTGAAAAAAATAATCTGCAGACCCCTCAATACAAAACATGTTCTGCGGCGGCCCCCGGAGAAAACCTGCAGCTCCCAATTTGGTAAGCACTGCTACAAGCCATTCACTGTTCATTTAAAGGATTCATTTTGTTTCACAGACAAATTCACTTAGGACATTTTACAATGGAACAGTGAACTTTACTCTCTTCGAAAAAAGAGAGGTTGAGCAACTGGGTAACAAGCAGTTCTTGTAGAAAATTTCTGTTGAGATACTTCTATTAGAAAAAGATAAATCAAAGTTCCACTGTACTGCTTTTAGTCGCAGGACATAAAATAAGTTTTTACTATAAAAATAAAAGAAATCAAGGATGGAAAAAGAGAAAAACAAACGAAACGAAGGGACATACACTTAATGGCAGTATTCTTGAAAACAATTCGGTTTCTGTCACCGTTACTGTTACCAAGAATGTTTGAAACCAAGCCATGCTCGTTAGACACAATTTGACACAGTCACAGACCAGTGATTGCATTGGACAAGTAAAAACGCAACCAACAAGTACAGAATGTAAGAGAAATATAACAACATTAAAATACATCCATTCCGACTTACATTTTCTACTGAAAATAAGCGTCTCTGATACACAAATATATTTATTATTTAAGCCACTAATTAATTTGGCGAAGGAACATTTTTATTACGGACAACACATTAATAATATTACTAATGACATTTTTTAATTAGTGATATTTCATTACAATGAGCGGTTTTATGGCAGAAGTTTCAAAATAATTCAAGCTAAAGTCTAAGTGAGTAGTGCACGCAGAAATTCTTACTTATTTATCCATTTTCCAATCGTTCGTGGGCGGCATGGGTAAAAGTGTTGAAAAAAAATGATATCGGCATATATTTGATTAGAAATTTGAATACGTGTTTAAAAACAATAATCTACAGTGGTGACACTTTAAAAATAATCATAATCAATAAATATGACAGCACTACATATTTTCGTTCAGTGATGATTCAGATTATATATGAGCTCTTGAGAAGTGAACCAAGTGTAGTTTAAGAAAAAATAAGACGCATTATAATAATATTGTACATGTCTTTAAGTATCGTAAAAGTAAGTGACCTTAGTAAATACACACCGCATATGTAGTGCTAACTCCCTAAAATAAAAATATGCATTCCACCAAAACACATAATGCAAGTATAAACCAGTAATAACATGATTGTACCTAAAAGTCCAATAGAAAAGATTATTCATTTTACTACTTGGCTCACTTGACTTCTCGAGAGTTCATATATGAGGAGCAAACACAAATTTTGAAAAATGCAGTTTAATATTATTTCGGATAGTCTATAATAAAATCTATGAATGGGAATCACAATTAGTGTTCAAAAAAGGTTTTTTCCTATAAAAATTAAATCAAGTGGACACATTCAAGTGAACCGTGATTTATCCAACACTCAAATCATCATTTCCCAAGCTCTGTATTCGTGTAAAAAATCATTTTTTGAATGTTTGCTCCTCATATATAATTTGTTTACCAATTTATGTCTTATATATATATATATATATATATATATATATATATACACAATATGATTATTTAGCAAGTGTCAGTTCAAGTTCATCCGGGCACTTGAACGCCTGAAGATGCCGAAAAGCGAAACCCATGTCGTTAGTGACAAACAGGTGAAAAATTACATAATTTGAATGATTAAATGAAGTGTGTGATTAGTAAATACCATACATTTTGCAAATTTTTCTTTATTAGATAAAGACTAGTGATGATAAAAATATGATATATTATGTGACTGATTTGCGGAGATGTGTTAATAGACGGTGGACGGTAAAATGAAGAATATCATCAACCACTTCAAAGTTATCATCATCAGTCACATCATCTTATGAATCATTGCTGTGACTTGAATCACTACATGGTGGTAGTTTAGTTTTAGTCCAAATCTAATTTATAAACAAAAAATATTAATATTAACTATATAACTTCGCTTTTCTTTGCTTTTGATATTATAAGCGACATAGTGATTTTTTCGAGTAGGGTCCGTGGCTCAGCTGCTGACGTCATCGGCTTCCGTGACAGATTTCACGGATTTTAGTCCCAGTACGAATATAATTTTTTCGATCTGTTGCAATTAAAAGCATGAGTGTTTTGATGTCTAAAAATACCCTTTCGAATAAAAAAACAGTTCTCGTAAAAAAAAACTGCTTTTGAGATACCTCTGTCACGAGACCATATGCTTCACATTGGGAGCAGACATGGGCTAAAACAAAAAGTGATTTTTTAAAAGTTGATGCGATTCGCTACCGAGATGTTACAAGAGTGATGTTACAAGAGTCACAATTGAGATGTTACAAGTTATTCAATATTAACCATTGAAACTTGAGTACAGTAGAATAGGCACAAAAATATTGACCAATCAATTTTCACACCTTAAATGTGCCGCAGAACCAGACCCATCTTGGGCTTTCATGATTGATTTGGAAAACATCCAAATTGATTGATTCATCATCTGCCATAAAACCACTAAACGGATACATAAAACTGTCGTATTGCTACTTAAAAAATCAATTATAAATATGCACGAATCCATAAATATGTCAGGATGTTAAAATTACTATGAGTTAACAAAAACAACAAAAAAACAGTAAGTACATTTGATAAAAACTAACATAATATACCATCTATTTCTAGACAAATGTTTACAAGAGCAAAACATGTATGATTTGTGACAATACACAGCATCTGTAAGTGACAGTGCTTCCTGGCAATCAAACCTGGACTTATTTTGAACGGACTTATCTGAAATACTCAACACAATCACGTTTTCAGTATAGAGACCGTAGGTTAATTCAGACAGGTTAAAAGACACAGTAATCATCAAATCCAACTGTGTTTTCAGTTCGGCACAGATTCGGAAATTTAGTGTAATAAATATTTTTCAACTGCCTTATTTAGCAAGATTCCTCATTATTCATTAACCCTCCAAAGAAGATACTTTTTTTTTCGTTTTTTTTTTTAAGCCATATTGAATTCACAGATAGCTTTTAAGAAGAAAAAAAAATCATAAATCCGGTGTATAGAAAAGCTGCGTGACCATAAGGCCACGCTCGTACTTGCATCATGTAAAATTGTATAAGGATAGTGTTAAGGACGAGCGTGACCATATTGTCACACAAACATTCGGGGTTGAAATATGGCTAAGCGTGCAATATTAAAAAATATTTTTAACTTGACCTCTTTAGATCAACAAAATTTCAATAAAAATATATTAGTAAAAGAAGTTTAAATAATTTAAAGCTTTAATAAATAATAATTAACAATTCCAAGAGATCTATTTTTGAGATAAAAAAATAAACTACTTTTGGTAGTTGTATCTATCCCCGCGGCTGATGAACAGCTGGTCAGTATCCTTTTTAACCGAAATTGACTGAAAGCAATGATATTCAGGTAGATAAAAGGATGAATAGTGGGATCAACAGACAACGGTGTTTACTATTATCTTGGAGGGTTAACTCAGAGTTGATCAAGATATTTATGACAGAAATCCAGAAGCCATATATTCTTCTTAAGTTGTGGATGTGATTGAAGATTTAGATAGTAAACACATCACTGCAATCACCATCAGATCTTAAGACAGCCAAGTATTTCAGACGTATCAACAGTCATAGATAGATCAGATGATCAGATAGATCATTGAGATTTAGTGCAGATTTGACATATAGACTTGCTAATGAAAAAACATTTAAAGAAGAATATTCAACAATACAAAGGACATACTATATTATATCTTAATATTAAAAATATATTTATTTAATAAAGTGCTGCATATTCTTTCATTGCTTGTCAGTTCATTATCATGTAACAGAAACAAATCATCAGTTTAATGACACTGGGAAGTGAAAATTCAATAGTTTCTGAGATATGTTTTGAAAGTTGACGGTTCTTCCTCAAACAGATGACTTGATAATTTAAATAAGTACAAATATGACTTCGTGTTCATAGTTTCATTTTAAGTACATCTTTTACATATATTATACTAAATATAAAACATTTAAGATTTTTTTTAGTTTATGAACAATTTGGAGGAAATTCATTTTTAATGTAAATGAAATTTGATGTAACTTTGTTATTCCACTAATTGTGTTACTTGCAATTATTTGTGACATTTACTCTATTGTAAGCTTATTTATTTATTTATAAAGTAAACATTGATTCTTATTTATTCTTAACTTATAAACCACAAAATGAAGGATAAGATTAAACAACAAAATTAATATATAACAGTGGCAAGCAACCAGTATTATTTAAAAAAATAATAACTCTCCACCGTAAACTACTACTGAGCAACTTGTATAAAAAAAAACCATTAGTTTTCTAAATTTAGTATAAAATATATATATATATAGTATAAAAAATCGTGTAAAAAAATGTAATCAATAAAGCCACAATAAAAAAATCTTCAAAATATTATTCATACAAATGTATTTTATTTAAGAAAAATAATACTATCCATCGCTACTTGATGACATACGCGCACATTTATGAGGGAATGGACGTAAATCGCTTTCATCGCTGACCTAAATGTCTTGACACCTCTAATGTGTTAGATTCTAATGAAAACTTATGTTTGTTATTATCGTCCTGTGTTTTTTAATTTCTTGTTATTTGTCTATTTATTGTTTCTGGAAATCGTGCCAGAACAAATAATTCGAGTAAAAATATAGTGTTCATTCTTTTTAGTGAACCGTGTTATTTCAAAAACATATAAAAGAAGAGTTGAGTGTACTTGTAACAATGAAAACAAAATCTCAAAATTGTCAATGTCAATGTCACGCCTATTGGCTTGACAAATACCAAGCCACAAGCTACAGCCTTTTTTCAAGACTTCAATTTGGTTTGTTTTAAAAATAAATATTACTTAACCTTTTAACTGCCATAAGCGTCTTAAGGCGCACAATTTTCCGTGGACAGGACGCCAGTCATATAAGTAATGCGCTTCTTTAGGGATTTTACTAACCTAAATCAATTATTTTAAGCATACAAATATGTTGAACACACAACAACATTGGCGCATTCTTCATTTATTTGGGAAGTTTTTATAAATAAACTAATACATCAATAATGATAAATTTATAAGGTTTTATTTCTGCAATAAAATTCGCAGCGTGCTAGGTACCGCCATACGTACACCTAGAACCAGTTAAAAAGTTAATACTATGCAGTTTACATTTTCATTATTTGTGCCCTCGAGAGGTGAAGTGAGCCAACTAGTAAAATGGTAAAACTTTTTTGGTGGACCTTTAAATACAATCACGTCTTTATTTGCTGTTTTGGTGGATTACATATTTTTATTTTACAGAGATAACACTATTTCAATGAGGTTACTTCACTTGTACGATACTTTAAGACATGCAGAATATTACAACGTATCAATCTTTTTTTTTCTAAAATATCACTTGGCTCACTCCACCTCTAATGGGCCATTTGAGAATGGGTCTTTTGACTCATCTGACTGGAATCAAACTAGAACTAGAAGAATCTGATTCATACAACAAAAAAGGCAAAGAAACCCCGATGTAAGATAGGGAAGGTTTTCACCGTTTGCATTGACGAAAAGTTTATAGGGTCTGAGTTATGCAACGAGTGGAATGACAACGTTTTAAATTGTATATTAGTAATTAATTTCGAAAAATTTGCCACATTATTTATCAGACATATAAATTGGTTTATATTTTATCCAAATCTGACACATAATAAATATAAATACTTACATTGAAAGTAACATATGAATTATCGATATGAACAACTCGTGAGATTGTTTGAGTAGTGATGTAAAGATATAAATAATATTGCTATTTTAAATAACTAAAGAGATCTATAAAAATATAATTTTATAATAAGGATAGTGGAGTTTTCATCTACCGTAGACAAGCGTTGTTTTAAACGAACAAATACAATCAAACTAATCTTTATAGTCAGTTATTGTTTTTACACAGTGATACGAGTTGAGTGAATAAATTGAGATTTTAATATTGTATACACGCCCGCAATGTCTGTAAAAACATCATAGAAGTCCATGCATTGATTGGATGGCTGCCACAGGCGAGATATCTAGTAAAATTTTTCGTGCTCAATACCCTAGAGACGAGTAACCTCGTCAATAACTAATTAAATTAATATGTAATTGAAAATTAAAGCCGGCGTGCTAGGTACAAACGTACTTTTTTCTGCGGCAGCCAAAAGGCTAAGAGACAAATTCATAAATTGGTAAAAAAACAATGTTCAAATGTTTCTATTCTGAGATTCAAGCTCGTGACTGCACTACTAAAGGAACGAATGCCTGCATGCTTTACTACTAAGTTTAATTCTGTGATGCACAAAATTACATTTATTGGGGCCACAGACTGAATACATATACATAATTTGTCAAGTTTAATTTTAAATATTGACCGACGACGAGAAGTTTATTTACTAATATATTATAATCACGTAGAATAAATTAGGGGTATCTGGTATGCAGTCATTCAATTAAACAAGTAAACTATCTATTTCTAGACTCAGCAAAGATTATATTATCGTTATCCGCAAAACTTTTAACCTCTGTGACCTGTGAAAAATTGGAAAGTGGATAAATTGGCCCTACTGTTAGATAAGTTGTGCATCGCTGGTTTAATGCATTGAAATTTGAATAAAATAAAAAAATTATCTCAACAAACACTAGAATAGAATAATTTAAAGTAAATAAATATGAATGGTACTTGAATATTATGTGTACACAGCTGTGATGAGATTTCAAGAGACATCTGTTATTTTTTTGATCCGAGTTAATCTTAAGTGTTTTAATAAACAAAGACAGATTGTAAAAGAAGTGTTGGTCATAACGCACATGATGAGCTCGAAATCCGTATAAGAACAATTACGTAAATTGATTTTTCAAACAATTCATGAATTTACAAACACAAACATTTTCACTGTGTTCATATATTATCTCAGTTAATCCTTACAGCCATATTTATTTCTTTCTTTCGGTGTTTCCGTCTGTATTTAAAATTAGTTAAAAACACATTTCTTATACAGAATAGTTTTTGACATGTGTGTAAAGCTGGCAAAGAATACAAAATGTTTTTGTACTTCCTATTTTCACCAGAAAACCTATCATACACGATTAAAACCAAATGCCATTTGTCTAATGCTAGCATTCTAATAGTGCCACATTACAATAGCCGATCAAAACTCCTGACAAAGAATAAGAAAACCATATTCTGAACAATGAGAATAAATGCTTGCATCGGATATTGACCCGACGTGGTTTGATTCCTCAAGAAACTGATTGGGCCACGTGCTGTGGATGCCTGCTTGCCTCTTATTACAACCGGTGAGATTCCTACGTCCTGGACAACCGAGCGTTGTGATGCTGGCATTTTATGGGAGAAAGCAAAGCAAGGCGCAGGGTGATACCCATGTGCTCCATGTAGAGAGTGAATATGTTTAAAGAAGAAGAAGAAAGATTCGTACCAGAAAGACTATAGCATGAAATACACATAAAAATTATGTTAGTTACAAATTTTGCTTTCTTGCGCCTAGTAAAGAGAGCGTTTGCTTCAACATGGTTATGAAACACTTCTCTAATTAAACAAAGTTTCAACCCTCATATATTAAAAATAAATTCGAATCAGTCTATATGCCGCCATTTGCTGTTTAGCGTCACATATAAAATAATTCCAGATATTTCTTTCAGTTCAAAGTGATGATAAATAAAATATTGCGAATTAATATACAGTCAATGTCTAATTCCTGCTTAGCACAACGGCGGACCCGGCTTGCTCCAGGACTATTTCGCAAGGACCCTGCTCCCAAGGTTCGCCATCCACTTGCATTGGTGCTTTTCCTTTCATTTTTATCTGCAAATAATAAATAGCACATTATATTGAAAAGAACATTGGACTATTTCTTCATGAAATTATTGAGGTTTTTTTACTCTGTGGCTGAATGAGTCACTTGAATGGTAGTAGTCAGGCATGTAACCAAACGGTCCTAGTATAGTTTCCATGGGTTAGAATCTCCGTACACACTTTCATAACCTATCTTTCGATTGATTTATGAATTCATGTTCAGTGACATGGATTTCTGAATTTAAAATTACCTTTCCGCCCATCCGATTGTAAAAGCAGGGCGATTACCTAAATACTAGTCTTTCTTAGTCCCATCTTTTGATCTTTACTCTTTCTGAAAAAATAAAGGTTTGGCTGCTGAGTGGCTACCATTTCTCATAGAACAACTGCTTTTGATACAACTCCATTAGAAGACCGAACGCTCTACCACAAGATATTTTTCATGACTAAAATTAGCTTAGAATTTTTTTCACTACATCAATAAAATTGATAATTGATAAATTTTCTTTCAAAAGAGTTTTCTGGGAGTAAAAGGTTAAAAATGCGTTAATTAATTACTTACAGTGGCAGTTGACCCTTGACCTAACCGCATAGGCTGCGACAAGCCAATCGACAACTGTGCAATGTGAAATGATGAAGTGATTCCAAGAACCTCAAATCGGCCATCATTGATACTTTGAGGGGCCACTGTCGTGTCAGCTCCACCATCTACAATTAAAATAAACAATTAGTTTCGAGTCACAAAAGTATGCAACATATTACATCTCTTTTTTCTCTGTGTCCAATCCCCATATGGAGTACCACAAGACAGTAGACACAAGACAATATTCTCTGACCCCAGCAAGTTATGGCAGAATTTCTTAGATCCCTAAAATAAATCACGCGATGGTCATCAGCTGCCGATTTCAGGACAATGGAAAACTTTTAAATGAAATAAGAAACAAGCGTGATAATGGTTTTGTGAGATTTTGCTGTTTTTTTCACATTCATATCATCAATGTTCTGGTAGAACTTGATAAATAGGAATTAATGAAAAGGGACGATACAGATACATGAATAGACAATATTTGACAGAACGAATTAACGTCGACCAATGATGCAAATATAATATTTGTAATAAGATAAGATTTGAAAGACCAGTTAACTCATAAACACTCACTCCAAACATCCACGCCAGCACCCCACGACGGAATGTTCAACAACAATAAGGCTTGGAGTGAAGGCAGCGGGATATCTACTCCGTCCAGTTTCAGCTCAAGTATTTTCTCGAGCCCTAAGCAGTCCTGTGAAACAGCTTGCTGAGTACCCAAAAACAGGTAAATGAGCTGCGAAGAAAGACATTCAGTTTAAATGACACACATTCAAATCAGGTATCGTTACTTAACTCGTGAATGACTGTGATCAACTTTTTGCAGTCGCCTATGGTTAATTAGTAATAAAATATTTAATATCAGTCAACATTCTAGCATACAATTACTAAACACAGTACAATTATAAAATCTACGCTTGTTAGACCAACATTTTACAATCATCAAGTATGCCTTCAAAGCTTACTTTGAAGAGTATTTATTAAGTTGGTAACTGACTGTTCAATGTTTTGCTTACATAATTAATGGTTTGACTTCCACACAAGTATAAAGGATGCCGGCGGGCCCTATGGAAATCCAAGGCAACTCGTGCATCAACTCCTACGCTGACATAGTTATAAGCAAATAACTGACGGCGCCCCACACGCACTGACCACCTACAAAATAAAGATTGAAGTAGTTGAAAAAATTTATCATTAAAACAGATCAAAATCAAAAAAGATCACAACAGCTTTTTTAATTTTTGTAAGCAGTCTAGTATAGTGGCCAAATGCTTCAAATATTCAGAGCCAGGAGTTGAATTTGACACCTTGAATGAAAATAATAAACAGATTTTTTTGTTTTCGAAAACAATGTGAATCGACTTTGATTCAAATTTATTGTAATAAACTTTGTAAGTGAAACCATTTTTAGATGCCTTGTCCAACTGTGTTATAGACAATTTACAATATACAGCAGTATATTTAAATAAAAAAAGACAATATTATCTAATGTGCAAATCATGCAAATCGTGCATAATCAGCAAAACTTTCTAAATGCTTTACAATTTTTTTAATATATTTTGTTAAACGAAAAAATGAGTTAACCTGTCAATGGTTTCTGGAATGGCTTGTTTGATGTCATCAAAGAGTGAACGTGGCGACAGTGGAACAGGGCAAGCCCCTCCCCACCCGAGCACCCGACTCAGATCATTTCCGGTTCCCAAGGGTAGAATACCAACCGGCGGTGCTGGCTGTAACATATGACAGCATGAATAGAAATTACAATATATTATTAAGAATCTAAAGGTACCGCATTCACCGTGTTGCACATCACAGGCAGGGCCGGCTCCACCATACAGGTTAAATAGGCAATCGAATAGGGCGCATATCATTAGGGAGTGCATAAATTGAGATATCAAATTATTTTTTTTATAATCTATTAACAAATAATAATCTGCAACTATATGATACCACCTTTAATGAAAGAAAGAATATACTGTAATTAACACCTTGATTCCAGCGTCAGTGATAGCTGTCAGCACGGCAGCCACAGATCCGTCTCCTCCAGCTATAAGAACCCGAGAATTGGCAGGAATCCATCTGAGGGCTGTCGCCAGCCCGGCTCTTCCGAGGCGTACCACTTGAAGAGGGTTCAGATAGCCTCGAAAGAAGGAGAGAACTTCATCTCCGGATTGTCCACCAGATTTAGGATTTCCTTTAAATATAAAAAAGAGTTGTCACGCAGCAATATTCTCACAATGTATTAAAAAAACTTGATTAACATTTTGTAGGTTTTACGATTCGACATTTTCTACAATCCCACGTAACCTCATTTTCACAAATCACAGTATATTAAACTTCCTTCGCCTTTAAGGTATATTGGACTGACCTTTAGTTTTCTGTTAAAAAATATAAAGAATCACTTTTAATTTGATCACTGTGAATTCTTGGTGAACCCTCTTTTAATACTAATTCTACATTTTTAATAAAGATCTGGAATGAATTCGCTCACAACGAGAATCATATGATGAGATTTCAAAGTTGTCATTTCTCATGGATAGATCACTCAGAGATCCATACGCACGGTGCAATCTGCTTCTAACAGCGGAATGAAGACAAGGTTTAGCACACAGATTTATAATAAGCCTTACCAATCACAATGAGCGGTTGCCAATCTGGCCAATCAGGCGGCTGAATAGAGATTACACCTTTTCTATCGACAGTGACAGATGTGGGTGGCAAAATCATGCTACGATACTCGCCAAAATCACACACCTGCAAATTAAATTAGAAATTAGTTAGTAATATAAACAATAAACAAAACTTCAACATCTTAAACGATCTACTAAGCTAAACAATGATGCAAAATTCAAATAGATAATTATTTTTACAGCAAAACCTTGATCTATGGCTCTCGCAGCATTTCAATCATTTTCTTTAAGACTTAGAGGGCAACTTGAAAAACAATTTTTGTTTGTTTGTGCTATAAATGCACATGTTTTTAATGGTCTCCCTTTGAGGTTATGACCATTTAGATAATTTGAATGATATGTAATAATCCATTTAATCTTTAGAGTCGAAGAACAGTGTAATTTTGTACAATTACAAATACAAAAATGCTTACTAAATTACGATGTTTTATCATTTGTGTTATTTATATACAATAAAAAGACTTCAGCATTTTATGTCATTCTTACTTTACAACAGAAAAGATACCGGTGTGGTTTTTCTCATATGAATTAGAAACCCGTGATCTGACAGTGATCTCCACTTCCGGCTTCCAAGAGTAACAGTTCCTAGTTTGACTGTGATTATCAATAACATTCAAACGACTGTACGGGGCTATGTCCTGTGATTGCCGTGGAAGCAGTGAGCATCGGTCGATGTATTATTGTATTATACTCTAATAGTAACCTCAACTTCCGACGGCAATCCAGACGCACAATGTTGGATACGTTGGCACCAGCAGCAGAAGTAATCACAACCTTTGTCTTCTGTTATACCCACTCCGCATTCATCGCAAGCTGCCCCAACTAAAACAGAGAACAATAAACAGTGTTATATTACGATATCTGTAATATTCATTTTTATCTTATTTGTCCAATTTTAGCCCCATCAATAGCCTTTTTTCACTAACACCCCGGATTTCGTCTTGGCATCTCCAGGCGTTCAAGTGCATGGCTCAACTTGAACTGATGCTTGGTAAATAAGTGTATCGTGTATATGTATATAATAAATAAAATGATTTATCGCTAAGTTAAAAGCTATTGATGGCGATGCGGATTAATTTTTATAATGATTTGATATTAATGAGGGTTTTAGGCTTGAATGTTTGAAGACGTTAAAAGGTAAAACCCAGGTCCAAAATTTTTTTACAACTGAAACATGAATGTAAATATTTATAAATATACGTCACCTTTCACCCAATTGTGAGTGAAGGGTTGGCTGTGAGGCGCTGTGGTGACTCGGCACGATGTCTTCTTGTTTGCACTTCTCCTGCAGCCCCTACATGCGCTCATCGCACATCTCTCACAGTAATGGCCGACAGCTGATAGCATAAGCCTCTCGCACACAGAGCACTGAAATTTCATTATAATAATAAAGTATATAAATAGATTATAACATATGAAATCTAGAACAGCATTTTACAATTTGGGTTGAGTTAAACAAAAGAGAACCAACTGCAATATTGCAGAATTATTTAGATACTTTGTGTAAATGTTGTGAATGTGCATGGTTTTGTTTAAATGTTACCCATCTTTACATCACTTGCTTTCTTTTTCATAATAAAAAATATGACTTATAGAGAATTTGTTCGCTTAGCAAAAACGAAATAATGCAAATAAAACAGAAACTAGGCCAAATTTCAGTTCTGATCAAATGATCTCTTTATCAAATTGAAATTTGAAATAATTTGCGACTAATTCCCATTCATATCTACAAATTTCAGTTGGTTCCTTTTTGTTTAACCCAACCCAAATAGAAAACTTAAGAAATATCCACATCCAAAGTTGAACTCTTTGCACTTGAATGCAAAAAAATTTTGGTGGGGCGACCTTAACCCCAACCTGTGTAGGACTAGGCAATCCAATCCCGGACCCCCTTTGTCATTCTGAGATTCATAATTTTTCCAATCCCGGGATCCCAGGATTGAACATTCACCATAAAATCGTGGAGAAATTTGGAATTCGGGATTGAGAGATTGTAGGTAGATTTCAAAAAATTTTGCTTGGCGATTTTGAATTCCTGGGAATTTCCGGAAATAAAACAATGTGACACCTTTTTAACGCTCTTTTGCACATTGCAATTTTTTTTAATTGCTACCCGATTTAAAAAAACTTTCGCGGATTTTAAAAATTTTGCCTGGTGGTCTGTTTTCAAAACTTTTTGAGAATTTTGCACTTCTTGGGATTGGGGGCCTTATGTGGGACATATTGCACAGTACATACTTGATAGAAGCGGGCAAAATAAGATTATTTTTTATTGCTCCAAATTGCTCTAAACAATAATACACCAGATTAAATAAAAGATTGGAAGCCATATCAATATTATCAGTAAATTGGATTTTATAAGAATAATCGCTAATAATATAGAAATCTAAATTTTCCTTTTTTTGTATGTGTATGTTTTGAACTCTTAATACTTGTATGTTTGTTTGCATTATTGTTTTAAATTTTGATGTAATGATGAATGAAATGAACAGATTTTTATCATCATGAATTGAAGGTCAGCATCAGAAAGATTTCCATCTGAGTCTTTCAATTATCTTTTCACTTTTTTTTAAGAAGACATATGAGTGATAATATAATATGCCTCGTTAAGTTTACTATAGCATTGATGTAATATTATTTAAAAACACAATTTTTGTTCTACTTTCGTAAATTCAAAAGTCGTGCATATATTTCAGGAACTGATCAAGTACGGAAATTGAGGAAAAGCTGTATTCGTATTGCGGTAATACTTATTTGATAAATTTTACCAATTTAACTATCTTTAATTAAAATTTTCATCGAAAATATGTCAGTGAGCAGTATATCTAAAAAGCTTTAAAAAATATAGTGATAATATTCAATGAAAAGTACAAACCAATACATTGTAGGGGATACTTTTGCTTAATTGAATACTTCTCCAGCTGTGCCCTTTGGATCTGTATTTGGAAGCGACGATTATTTCCGAAAACCACCAATTAAATGTGTACAAAATGATGATTCCGGGAAATAATATGTAGACAATGGATTCGTATATAGGAAACGAAAGCGTTTCCAATAGTTTGGAAATCATTTTTCGGAGATTTCTCACTTAAATCGTAAAATAATTGTATTTACATTAAAATTTTCGTTAATCGAGCAAACGTCAAAGTGACAGATGTTTGTTTATCCCATTAATGGCTGCCCTAAACATGTGCGCGACCTCCAATGCGCAATTTGTTATAATTCCTTAAAATTGGTTTATTCGACATCTGCTATACAATTACAATGAATGAGAATCTCTTCCGTACGTGTGAATAAAATTAAAAATATTTGAGTAGCTTTGCATTATACTACAACATTACTAAAATCACAATAAACAAAGTATTATAAATTGTATTTATAAACAATTATTATCAACGAGAAAATTACAGAATATTTAAATTTCCCGCTGATAATAAGTGTTACATCGATGTCAAAACAGTTATTCAAAAAATATATTTAAATATTTTAAGAACCTGAACCGGTTTCGTTGTACATAAAAACCAGAACCGACTCGAGGATTTTTGTGCTTGTGTGCGAGGCTTCATAAAACTGGAATTAAATGAGTGGATAGTTCTAAAATCTTAGTGCGGCGCCTGTGCGTCTGTGTGCGCCACACACTTAGCACACGCCACGATTCGGCCCTGATTACAAACTATAGGTTGGCAGTGGCAGATCGAGGACAAGGCGCAGCATTATCCTATTTTTTGATATCATAAAAGCGCTGCAATTTTTTTACTTAATCATGTAAACATGAATAAAAAATTCTATTTGCAATCTTGTCTAATCACAATATCTCATTATAAATGTCGAAAGCGTAGCTTTGCATTAATTGTTTATTCACCAAAAGGATAGTTGCGATATTATTAGAATTCAATGTAAAATATAAATAATCTTTTATATCCGTTAAGTTGCTGATCTGTGTAAAATATACATACATGTATTCATTTAAAAAGTGAAACGAAATACAATAAGATAAGGTTTGAAGCTTAACGACCATTTTTTTCCTTTAACCTCTTCTCGGTCACGCCCAAGTATACTCGGGCATTAAATGTCATCAAAACAGACACACAATATAACTCGGGAAAACTCCATTGAAAAAAACAATGAATTCTTTCACTAAATATGCATGTTTTATAAATATAACACTTGTGTTTGATATTCGAGCATAATGAAAAATAGGTGATCCTTTTTGGAGCATTTGTATAAATCAATTGGACCAGTAAGTGGTTAATGCATGAACTTGTTAAATATCTATTATCAATGGACTCCGCCTGTAACTTTGTGGAAGTTCATTTTTAATATAAAATTGAATTTGATAACTTTCTTATTTCACTTGTTATATACCTTTGTGTTAGTTAACTATCCTTATTTTTATCTTTGTGGCCGAAACCATGAGCAAAACTTTTTTTCTTAAAAGCTGTTCTTCGGAGCTGTTCATATGATAAACGAGTTGGAAGGGCTCTTCAGTAGATCAGTGCATTGCCTTGAAAAAGGGGCATATTTGGTAACAATCTATGTGTTTTTTAGATTTTCTTATCTTATTTGAGTGTTGGTGTAAAATATTATAATATTTTTTTCTTTTTTTTATCTCAATTCTGTAAAATGATTTGTTTAGTGCACTCTCAACATTTGTCATGTATGTCAAATGAATGGCGCATTTGTTATTTTCTATTAAAATTGAAAAAAAAACAATCTGTTACACATTAACTTTCCGAATACCCTCACCAGGGTGTGGCAGAGTATCATTGCACAATAATTCTTTGGATTACTGGGATGGTAATTAATAGATTTGGGAATCGCCACTAGCAGTCCGTTCTTTCAAAAACCTGGGGAACTTATAGCTTTCTTGTTCAATCTTCCTAGCCAAATAATAAATAAAAAAACTTTTTTTGTCTGTCATTTTTATTTAAATACAAAAAAAAGGTACACTTATTTCAAATCATTGAGAATTTTAGCCAATTTGAATGGACAAAGTTCTAAAGCTGCTTTCTTTTCCTTATTTTCTAATCTTATATCAGCGCCAGCTAACACCAACGCCGTGGCTACTTCTTCCCGTTCTTCTTCGCATGCGAAATGTCTGAAAAACATAAATAAAAATTAGCAAGTACATAACAAAAAATGATTCACTATTCAAAAATAACATTTCTTACAGTGCAGTATTTCCAGATATGTCTTGTGAATTGATTCTCAATGCGGCTCCTTGGTCTAATAAAAGCTGCACTAGAGGCATCCTGCCTTGAGCGGCAGCTCTGTGAAGGGGTGTGGCCCCACGGACATCAATCACATTAATGGCAGCACCGTGATTAATTAATTCTTGCGCAATCTAATAAAAAAACAAATTTACAATATTCATAAAACACAGCAAATAAAATTGTAATTGACTAGAAATTTTGAAGCAAACTAAAGGATATTTTAGTAGACCTCGTTTTAAACAAAATACCATTGTATCAAAAAAATAAAACACTTTTTGGACTCATTATTTATCATAGATCAGGACGGGTTTTCGGTCATCGCGATCATTATCAACTGATCAAATATAAAAAATACAGGATTATTTATACAAAATTAAATAAGACTAATTACAAGGTGTGACAAACAATTGGTTGAAGAAATATGAAACAATTTACACTATATTATCTATAAAAAAAATTGGGCTTTTACTTTGTTGTAATACCAATTGTTTGTCATACCTTGTTTTTCTTACTTAACTTTTGTATAAATATCACCGTTTCATTGTATTTCTTATCAGTTGACAATGC
Organism: Himalopsyche tibetana; assembly: GCA_030503985.1. Classification (NCBI taxonomy): domain Eukaryota; kingdom Metazoa; phylum Arthropoda; class Insecta; order Trichoptera; family Rhyacophilidae; genus Himalopsyche; species Himalopsyche tibetana. Next base: position 17,302,921 of record JAPJYX010000022.1, read on the forward strand.
TCACCATGAGCGAAACCGGTCCTGATCCAATAAATTGTATGTGGAAAAAGTACTAAAAAAGTTTTATTATTTTTATTATAATGCCATTCCACCAAGTATTGACAGTCAACACCTTAAAAGTGATTAAAAAAAAATGGTTTGAAATCTCTTACAAATGAATACTACTAATCTACAATTAAAACTTAAACCAGATTAAAAATCACTTTATAATAAATATATATAAATAATGTGGAAACAATACAAGTGTTTTATTTTTTAATACAGTGCCTTTCCACCATTGACAAATTATAAATTTCCTTACATCCTTCCACCCTTTCGAACAGGCGTATTGCAGTGCAGAATGTCCTTGGCTATTTTTATGATTTGAATTTGCTCCGTGAGAGAGTAATTTCTTAACAACTTCTAACCGTCCAGCCGAGGCTGCTAATATCAAAGGTGTGGATCCAGCATCTTCCTCCGGATCAACAACACTGCCCGACTCTATGAGGTACGTGACCAAGCTTTCATTTCCACCAACTGCTGCCCAGTGAATCAGAAGTCTACCGCTCTATATTGGCACAAAAATTAATAAATCATAGTAAATTAATTATTGATAATTAGGTAAATATGCTTTATTACGAGGTACTCATTTTCTACCTGAAAATTATCTAAATGCTACTAATAACACTGCAGAAAATTTAATTAAATATATTTATGAATGAATTAAAAATATATAATATAATAAGAAGTCAAAATATCAATATTAAACAGATGTGAACAACTGTGTGCAATAATGATATGCTCATTTGGGTACAATTGTAATATTCGGCAAAGATCTAATTTATTTAAAAAAAAAAGCTTTTGGAAGAAGGTATTAAAAATGAAAATTACTTACACTATCCGGTTGAACTATGAATGCTTTGTTTTCTGTTACTGATTCTTTGACCTCGTCTAAGCATCCTCGGTACGCTAAATCGTAAATATCACCGTCAGACATTGCTAATTTACAAAATGTTTTCAAATTGCTCAAATTTTGAATGTCACTGTCACAATTTCCTACGATCCATAGACTATGTACTAGTATGGTACTAGTATACTAGTTAATGGTCAAGAGTAAAATAAATAAATTATTCGATAATGTTGTCATGAATAAGACATATTTAATTGGTCAGTATAAACAAAGAAAGATCGATTTTTCTTTCAAATGTGGTCTATAGTCGTGTAGATAAAAAATAGATAGTTTGATTGTTAAATCGATCATTTAATATAAATATTAAATATATTCTAGAAAAAAAAATGACAAGTAAAATACATTCCATATATAAGGTTTTGATTTTTCTAAAAGTATCTATATTTTTTTTATGGGGAATAAAAAAACCAAAATATAAACCTTTTTTTAAATCAGCCTGAGAAAAAATATTATTTACCTCAGCACTTTTAATTGTTACCATACAGTGAATATTTTTAATTTGTACAAGAAAATGTATTACCTACATAGCTTTCTAAAATAAACGGGATGTTGTCGCTGATACTTCGTTGTTATTGTTTGTCTATGCTACAATTTGAAGTTTGAAGTTAAAATAATCCGTTAAGTTAATGTTGGCGTCAAGAGGAGTGAAACCAAATTATTCTTTAAAAACTGATAGTTTATTGGACTAAATAGACAAATTATGTCGTCAGACTATGTGAAATTTGAAAACGTAACTGATTGGGATCACTTTCAAGTGAGCGAAGAATCGTTTAAAAAAAAACACCAACCTCTGCTTATGAATTTCATCAGCGAAGTGAAAAATTTAAAACATGATATCCACTCCCATATATCATTTGTCGAGCATGTATCTAAAAGTCGATCAGCAAACCATCAAGAAATTTTAGCTCATAATAAAAAGCTTCTTCACCAATGTAATCATGAAAAAACAATATACCAAAACGAAATAAGCCGGCTGATGAACGAAAACGAAAAAATATCCGAATCTATCGACATAACAAAAGAGCGACTTAAAGAAACTGAATCTGACAAACAAATCTTAAATGAAGGTAAGTACATGTACTATAAAGTAGATATTAAATCGTGTGACTACCCAAAATACAAGGAATGATCTGGTGTATTGAAAATAAATGAGTCCAACTTGCCAATCTCGGTAATCTCTTAAACGCTAATACACTTTGATCCTACTGGCTTGTACATTAAATTCACAGTGACTGCTGTTATTACAAAAAGAGTTAGCGAATCCTAGTGCAATGATACTCAATAAGTACAGTAAAAAAATTTGAGTTTATACTAAAAGGGAATTTTGTATTGAACTACTTTTTTCTCATTATCGCATCAATTAATGATTACAGATCGTATTCTATTTGTCGAAGAAGTGCGAAACACATACAAGTCTTTTATGCTGGCCAAGGAATATTACAAGGAACACTTGAAGATGTACTACAGTATAGAAGGATCACCGGAATCAGATGAGATCACTGTATTCGTGAAGTTCTTCAGATCCAAGAAATCGAAGAGCAACAATCACTCGCTCACCATTGTCTCGAACAAGATAACGAAAACACACAGATGTGAGCTATTGATTTAGAAAATTCAAATAATTAAAATATTTTACACAACTTTTGAAAAATATTCATAGTTTTCTTTTAACCCACTCAATGCAGACTTAAGTGAAGTATGCATTGTAGCATGCTGATTTTGTAATATAAATAATAATAATAATCTCATTCGCAAATATCAGGACTACGTACCGGTCTCCGGATAATTTATGATACTTAGGAATAACCTTCGCCTGCATAAAGGAGCGTTTACAATGCATAATGCCAAGATTTTTGTAAATAAATTAATTGCATGTTAGCTTTTTGATTTATATAATATTGTATACATAAATACATAGCAAACAATAGATACATTTATCAATATTAAAAAATAGCATACAATTACTTTCATTTACGTGAGTAAAATTACATCTTTTGTAAACATATATGTAAATTGAATATAACATAATAGTAAAAAATAACTTGCACTAAGCAATATTATTGTATTAAACAATACTTAGCATTTGTTGGTGATATAACCGAAAACATGGATCCAGACAAAAACCCGGTTCATTTGGATATTCCGGACAAAAAAAGAGAGGCTTTTCTCTCCTTTTTTCATTCCAACAATATTTGCACCGTCTTCTTTTGGTTTTTCTCATGGCATTGGACAAAATATGACTTCAATTAAGAAAAAACAATTCCCAAAATTACTGCATTGCTAAACTATATTGCCAAATGTGTACACCTCTCTAGCAAAAGTCTTTCTTGTTTTATATAAATGGCTCTGAATCAATATTAATTCATACTATCAGTTGAAAATGCTTGTGGTGAGCGAAACCAGTACCGATTCAAATAATTAATTGTGGAATAAGTACAAAAGAGTGTTTTATTATTTTTTATTACAATGCCTTTTCACTAAGTATTGACAGTGAACACCTGAAAAGTGATATTGTTCTTTATTGGAAATACAAGCGTGAAACAAAAAAATGTTTCAAAGTGAACATGTTGGTTTTTTCCTTATAGACATCTCATGTAACTGTGTTACTTGTGGGATTTTCTCATTGATAGATTTAATTTCTTTCTTTCAGTAATCGAAACACAACCTGTTCTACCAATATTTGAAGAGCTCCAACGAAGACTCAAAGAAACGGGAGACCTACCAGGCCTGCTCAGTTGCGTTCGCAATTGCTTTTGCTATATGCAAAGTTTGTCTTCTTAATCCTAAATATAATTCATCGATATATATTATGTAATTTACTAATACAAACATCATACTGTAATCATAGATAATTAATAACAGCTGACAGCAAAGTACCTATCGTCACCACATTGGCCGAAGATGGTAACAAAATTGAAAAAAAATCATTCAACGTAAACAATGAGATTCTTTGATATCAATCCACTGTCTGAAACAACTTAGTAAGTGTATTTATTAAACCAGCGTAGCTAGTCCCGCGTGCATACACTTATTTTGAAATGTCTGAAATACTCGACACATGATTTAGTTGGACAGTCTGTATATTCAAAAGAGATTGTATTGGGTATTTCGAACTGTTCAAAATAAGTACGCACGCGGGGATAGCACTGCATTTTGGCAATTCTCCATGTTTTATCACTCCTTACTTTATTTGTCATGTCTTTATATATATTTGATTTTATAAATACTTATAATACAGAATATAAAATATAGCTAAAGGATTTATTTTAAAAGTAAAAAAAAATATTTGATGATTACTCACAACTAGCAATTTGTTACTTACCGACATCACTATGCTTAATATATTTCGGCCAATGAAAAATAAACTGTTTTCAAACGTTGGTACAAATAATATTATATAAATATTTTTTTCTTAACCATATCCGCTCTCAGTGTAAAATATATGAAATCCTAGTGGAGTATCGACAGGCCTAGTCAGCCAATCACTCTCCCTGTACCTCATCTCGTGAGTATGGGGAAACATAGAAATCACAATCATGATTGCCTTTGTACACTCATCCATAAATCTATTGAAATTCGGTTTATGAAAGTGTCTGTACTGGTATTCGAACCCGTGGACAGCCCAACTGGAGAGAACGTGGTTGACCTCACAGCAATAGTGAAAATAAATGTTTATAATTTATTATTTAAATTACGTGGTATTGCTGTAAGCTGTGTTTTTTTTATTAACAACAGCAGTGTTAAAATAATAATTAAATTTATTTTAACCTTAAGCTTTTCTCATGAATAAAACGAGGGCTTGACAGGGTGACAAGGACAAAACTTCAAATCAATGTTTTTTGGAGAAACGCAGAAACATTTTTTGACAAAGTATTTATTTATTTACGACATTTTATATTTTATGGCCAAAAAATACAGTTGATAGTCAAAGGTTTGCATATACAATAATGTTGTTGTGAAAAAATATAGTACTTATATAATATAATGTTAAATAAAACAAATATTATTAAATAGATAAATATTTTTTGTAGTTTCGCCCTTCTCACGCTTAGCCTCCGAAAAGTAGTTGTATATAGATTGATGCTGTTTACTGTATATATCAGGGTTTCCCAAAATTTTTCTGCAATCAAACGGAGCATTTAGGTTGAGTAATTTACAATAGTAAAAATAAAAAAATATATTTTATTTATTTAGTAATTATTTTAAAAATACTACCTGCAAATGAGTAAATAAAGCTCTTAATGATTCAAAACTTCCAACCGTACCTAGATACTTAGTCATGAACATCAGTGGACATTAACCGTCACTCGCATTTTAATATAAATTAGAATATGCTTTAAAAAAAATTCGCTTGACATACTTTGGGAAGCTCTGGTCTATATTTATCACCCATAAGCCAATTGCTTGGGGATTCAATAACCAGATGGCAAAATTGAATCATATAGATTAACACACTATAAGCGGGCTCTGTTAATAACTAACTGGTATGTACAGCGGGCGAAAATTAGCGGCAAGTGAAAAAAAAATCAAATTTGCAATAATCGCTCTATCTTCCAAACCAGCAGTTATTTTTTAATGAAATTTTGAATGCATACTTATTACATGTAGCTGCTAACTTCTGTATTTGTTTTTCAACGAATAATTTAAAGTTTAATCTTCACCTGAATATTCAGATAAATTATCGGCGAATATTTCGTCATCACTTTCGTAATTTTCTGTAGCCATTTTTTACGGTTTAAAAATATGTAAATAAAACATAAACGAATTATAAAGATGTATTGCAAGAGTGTGATTCACATAATATGAAGTGTTGGTACGTAAAGGAAACGAAGTATTATTATTTTTTTGTCGATGTATGTGTGAGCTGTAAATGTCCTCAAGAGATTGGTATATAATAATCATATGAAATAGTCGAGTAGATATACCTAATCCAGCTTTAAAGCAGAGCCGGCACAAAAGGTAGAACTACCTTTCCCGCCATTAGGCAGCAGTCAAGCTAGCGGGTAGAACTACCTTTCCCGCTCTTTGTGTGTTAATTTTTGTCATTATAAATAATTGTAATTAGGATTCAGTTCAAAATATGCAAAATAAATGTATGTAAATAAAAGGATGCATGATTTAATAGAAATATATATTTCATTAACAGATGAACCGTTTTCTTATTAAATAAATAACATTTTTTTTTATTATATCAAACCAATTGATCGCATCGCTGAAGACCCACACCGCACGCCTCATGTTATCTCTGCGTGACATAACCATTTAATATTTTATTGCCGTGTATGTTTGCATTGACTTCACCCACCCAAGATGCAGTGTTTCACTTTGAGTAGTATCGACGTACTGTTGGTCTTCTATTATCTCTTGACATTCTCATATTTTGAATTGACATTGGGAACGGACATGGATTAAAAAAAAAATGTGGCAAGCACAATTCTGTGCTGGAATATATTATTTTCCTACTTGACCACAGAAAATATCCATCCACACAATCCTCGCGGTTGGATGGCAGTCTCTTATGCGCTCATGATTGTCACTAAGATATTATCAATTCTGTATATCAGAATCAAGTGTCACTTATTAATTGCATGCATACCGACATAGCGGATGTACAGTTGGGAGTCATGGCACATCACGAAAGTTCAGGGTAACTATATATACTCAAGTTTGAAAACAGATACATGTAAATACGAGTGCTGCGCTGATTTAACTTTTAAGCATTCGGAGATAGGTGAACAGACTTCAGAGAAGTCTCTTTATCCATTTGGATGGATCATGATATCTCTTAGTTACCTTCCTACGGTCGATACACTATAATAAAGCATTTTTTTATTTTATAATACCATAAATAAAAGACAAGAGTTGTTACAAAATATTTGTGCTTTTATTGTACAAACATTTTTCAAATACAATAAATCATTACATTCAATATGGTGTCTATTCTTTTCAACACATGTGGTCAACATCAACATATAAATGCTTCCTTAAAATTCGATGGTAATAAATAAATTTTACACATACCTTATTCGCTTGGAAGATTTTTTTAGGCTTTTTTAAATATTTTTCATAACTTCAAAAATAAAACTGTTTCACCCGACGAGGAATTCCACTCAATCGCAAAAATAAAATGCTTATCAGTTCAACTTTACATGAACTTACTAGGTAATAGTTAATATGGATTCGAAAATAGAACATTTTTTTTTATTTGAAAAAGGGCTTCTGAATTCAAACAGTGAAAACAGACAACATGATACGATAATTATCTATGGTTGAATACAAAAATCCAGAGTGTCACTCCTCATAGAAATCAATTGATATATTTATTATGAGAATTAATATTACACACACGAACATTTACCCTCAACACATTACGATTTTTATTTATATGCACCATTATATTTGCCCGTCATAGAAGTGAAATTTGGACAAATACTGTTTATTCAAATGATACAACACGAGTTAAAATTCGTTTAAATGATTTAACAAGTAAGAACAAGGTTTGTTTAAACCGTACACATGTATACCACACCATCAATACTAAAGTTAATGAAAAATCAACAAAATAATTATAATATTTATTTTATTATAACTCCAATTATGACTACTTGTAACACCATTAATATGCAAAAAAAATGTTGTGATTTAATTCATGCTAATCAAAGATTCAACAATAAACGCAATTACTCATATGTCTAAGATAAAATTGCGCAACTTAACTAACCATTAAAAATGTTTGTGTTCTTTAGATTGAACAAACTTTCGTTTCAAAATCAATGTTTCTGACAAACTACGGGAGGTGATATATTATGTATACAAAGCTCGGGTGGTGATGCTACAGAAGAAAGTAAATGAATAATATGCTAACTTTAAATGCTTTTTACTGTCATTGTATGACTTGGTTTCTTATAATAAATCTTACGAAACGTTTTGTCCTACAATCGAGGAAATACAAGTTCAAAATTTGGTTTAATTGGTGTCACAAATAACCATTATAAAAATTGGGTGTATATAGTACATAATAATACTGTTAATTCATTGTGCTTGTTACAATTTGATATCAAAGTGAAAACAATCAATACATTTCACATTTTTTACAGCGGACAACAGATTTATTTTTCAAAATGGATTTAATCATATAACGATAAAAATGAACAAATGGAAGACTCACATCTGTGCTAACCATATAGAATAAGTGATAAATCTTTTTTACAGACACACAATGATTAAAACACAGAATTTGGATGTATAACAAGAATTTGAATATTGAAAACATTACAAACACGATTCAGTGTTTTTAAACTCGGTAAAAATAAGATAGAATTTATTCTTTCGCTGGTAAATATTATCAATACTAAATATTGATCAATTTGTACATTTTTTTTCAGCTTTCTTCTAGCGTAAAAAATATTTTGTGAGAATTTCAGGGTGTAATAAATATTCATAGAAATCAGAAGACACATTGGAAATGTTAACTTACTCTACACAATATAATATGAATAAAAATCTGTCATAAATATACTAACAAAACACACGTTTCGAATCTGATTATAATAAACTATTCTATATTATATGTAAGGAATTTAAGCACGGAAATAATAGAATAATATTCATTAATATTTTATAAACTCTCAATTTTATTAGTATGTATTTCGAAACAAAACCCTTCGGTTACGAGTTACAAAAAAACTTTTTTTATATCACTAAAGCAACGGTAAGTGTGGTGCTTTTAGTCACAAATTAAACAATTTTTCATCGACTCATTCAAATCCGATTGCACTATATTTGAAATAATTAAATGGAATGATTCTTCATTTTATTTCAGGGTCCCGGCAATCGGTTATCTCACGCGAGAAATAAAATATGTAATAATTTTAAGACCCATCGTGTGCCTACGTGTGCTTTAAATTCTTCAAGTAAATACTCCATTATGCAAAATATAAAGTCAATTTCCGAATTCAACATAAAAGAACTTTAAAGTCATTGTTAATGGAAGGTTTTCGTTAAAAACAATAATCCACGTTTTAAACTATATTCTTTCGTTAACTAGAAAAGGTTGAACGATTGTCATTTTATTGTAGTTTTTTAATGAATTGGTAAGGAATACAAAGAAGACATAAGAAACTGGTAACCCAAGGGTCTCGACAATGATTCAAGTGTTATATATCAATATTTTTAACAAGGAGTAAACCTAATAAGCTAATATAAAAAAAAATATATATATTTTAAATGAAATATAATAATAAATTAGTTGCAGTCAACAAAAAATGAATTAATGTGCCTATTACTAGAGTTTGAGGCCTTAAAAAAATATTTTAAAAGCCGTCAATGGAAGAAATCGATCACAAAAAAATATTAGCATGTATTTTCGGTGACAAACTGACGACACATTGTATTTTAATGAATTGCTCAAAATTATACAAACATTAACGCGTGGAAAATCCAAAAGCCAGATACAAAGCATATATTCTTTCTTCCGATTAATTCAAAACAGTGACACGTTTATAAATGCAAGTGAAGGAGATGAAATCGAAGAATCGGTGATCATATAATATATACCTTTTTTATTAACAATATACATATATTAGTATTTTTTATTACAACGTTTGTTCACTACTATTTAAACTTCAGTCTTATTGGGTATATTAACACAAATATTCTATGATTTTACTATCAACTCGGAATTGATTCTAAAAAATGTTATCAAACCAACGTCAAAGAATAAAAGCTGTCCAAGAATATACTTAACAATTGTACCGATAACATTAAATATAAAGAGTTTATTCACACTTCAAATGAAATATTCAAAAATATAAATAATATCCGTTATAACAATCAAAAGTAAATATTATTCTTTACAACATATTTTTTTACTACCCGAAAATTGAATTGCAAGTAGGAAATAACAAAAATCCAAACTTTTAAGGTGTTCACTGTCAATACTTGGTGGAATGGCATTATAATAAAAATAATAAAACATTTTTAGTACTTTTTCCACATAAAATTTATTAGATCAGGACCGGTTTCGCTCATCGCGAGCATTATCAACTGATAAGAAAAATATATAAACAGTGATATTTATACAAATTTAAATTGAAATAAAAATACACCTTTTTATTTCAATTTAAATTTGTGATGAGCGAAACCGGTCCTGATCTAATAAATTTTATGTGGAAAAAGTACTAAAAATGTTTTATTATTTTTAAAAATCCAAACATTGGAATCGAGGAAACTGTAAAAATTAGTATAAAAATTATCACCATATTTAAAATTTGTTCTATGAATCATTTTTTTATATTAGAAGAACAAACCGTTTTGACATACTGTGGACACTTTTTCATATTACATTATATCCGTATTTTGCATAAATTATCGGTTACAATGATTCCCTAGTATGAAAATTTGGCTTTTTTCTTATTTGTAATTTAATTTCCTACATAACTTCACCGTCAAAAGTGTTCAAAAAAATTCAAATAGTATGTTGCAAAGAATATTTACCAAATAAAGAAATACTTCCAGTGGAAACTTCGAGAGGAAAAATATGCAATAGATTGTAGATCTGCCTAAATGCTCGTTTTCACTGCAGCTCGTTTGGTGTACCTGACACTTTGCACACTAAATTTATTAAATTCAATACATTAAAATTTACAATTTAAATTGCTTCGCCCTTATTTTAATAATGGTTCACAGAAAATTGATCACGGACAATCCATCGCAAAAACTCAGATTTATAAGTGATTTAAATGATATGTACTTCCCGCAATGTTTTGTATATTATATCTTATCGTACTTCAATGCTGAAAACGTTTTTTATAATAATTACATCTTGATAACTTTGCTTTCCAATTTTTCTCCTTAACAATCTGTACATCGACCCGATGTTGATTGCTTTTAGATCCTGATTCAATATAGATTTATCGGCATATTTATTTTATTTAAAAACAATAAAACACTATTAACTGATGTTCGCCATGGGTTGCAACGTATGTGCCATGAGCGAAACCACACTTGATCTAAAATAAATAATGCGGAATCAGTACGAAATTGTTCTATTATTTTTTGATATTATGCCTTTCAACCAAAAATTAACAGTGAACACTTAGAGATATTTATTTTAAACGGACATCGAAATAAAGATTATTTTAATATCTTCACAATATTATTGTACAATATCCTTTTTTCGAGACAATGTTTCCGTTGTTTGTCTGATCAATTTTCTGTATACGCTGTCAAGTTTTGACAGCAGTGTAAACAATTACTGTAAGTTATATCTTACATTGAGCTTTGTGTAAACGGGTCTTTAGAACAGAACTTTTTAAGAATAATATAATGAACAAAGCGCAGTTTTGATTTACAAAGCTTTAAATTTTAAGACAGAATAGTAAACACAAGAGATAAATAGATATCAAATTATACAGGGGATCAAGTTGTTATTTTTTATTTCACAGCTAATACGCCAATAAGAAGATTTCTGTATCTGTGCTTTTTAAAAAGTGCAAGTAATGAATGACAACACAGTCTGTTAACACAAACCACAGTGATAGAAAATGTATAGAAGATAATTCCTCGTACACAATGAACCAAATTGATGCAACCTTACGAGTTGGTCATTTTAAAATCGTTTTGTCTTATAATTCTCAGAAGATAAGTAAAACAGTCTATATCAAATATTAAGGATATGTAGAATTGTCACATAGAGATAAGAGCTCAATACGCAATAATATTATGATGGAAAACAATTTTATAAAAAATACCATCTCGCTTAGAACTATTCGACATTGTTCTCTTACAGATCGATCGTACAGAAGTCCGATATAAAACTTTAAATTGAAATGAAAACACGTTTTAAACAATCAGTAGTCGTACAATATACAAAAACTATGTTTTATAATCTGTTTTTCTAATAATATCATACATACTTATAATATAAGTCATTTTTCAAATGTTTTTATTAATACCGATTTAATATACATACATTAAAATATTCATTAAGTATTTAATATAGTTTTTGATCAATTGTTTTAATGCGACGTTTTTTTTAAATTACAGGGCTGCTCTACATATATCATATTATGTATATATATTCACAACAGAATTCATATAATAGTGTGTTATTTATATTGCCGTAACAAGCGCAAAGTAGATATCTGCTTTTTTAAGCAATGAAATTGATGACGTTATTCGTATGGTTGTGTGCTAATCGATTAGACAAATGTTTCCTCTCTTTGAAAAACGTCTTCAAACTGACATGATCATAAGATTTTTGTTTTAGACACCATTTAGACTCCCGATAATATGAAACCTGATGGAGTTTCGAGATGTTGAATAAGGTGAATGGATTTTTCGGTAAACAGAAACTTCCGCATAATTTAAATATTATATTCGGAATACTCTGTGTCTGGAGTTTTCTATGTACGGAAGTTTCTGTGTACGGAAGAGTCTTGATCAGAAGATTCAATGTACTTAAGAATCGCAGAACTGTAACCGCAACACGGTGTGTTACTCCCTCCCAAGTGTGTTCACAGAAGAACCTACATAAAAGATAATTCGTTTGGTGAAATTATTTGAAAGTCAAGACTTGCCTGGCTTGCCATCATTCATTTGTCTGTATTTTCGATTCCCTTGACATCTACATCGACGATATGTCTTTTGATATGACAAAAATATGACGCATATTATATAAGATCGATCAGTTCAATGAATGTATTAATTAACTAAAATGCACATCATTTTTAAAAATTAATTAGATGCCTCCTTTACGCTTGGCACAGCTATACAAATTCAACATAAAAAATAATAAAAACGTTTCAATGAACTCTACTTCGTTATACAAACTAAATACATTAAATCGTGTAATTTGAGGCAGCCACTATAATTAAAGTTAAATATCCGCTCCAGAGCCGCTAGTCGCATGTCGCTGGATTTAAACAGTTTTTGTTATCTTGATAACGTTATAAGGTTTTAATTCACAACCAGAAACTAATTTTACAAGTAAACGTTGAACTTTGCCGAGATAATATAATAAATTACAAATCATTCGATTCCAAAATCCGCTATCTCCGCACACAATTACATTTTCAGAAATCTGTTGTGTTTTTGAGAAAGTTCTTCCGAATAATTCTTTCACAATTTGTAATATCTAATTAAAAAATCATCAAATTTTAGAATAACCCACCGAATACTAATGAAATCATTGAAAAGTCGCCAATTCTTTGAACACAAAGTTCTTCAAAGATTACTTCACGGATATTGGAAATATAAAGCTCTCCTTTGATAAATATTGTATCTCAGCAAAGTATACCAATTGATAATATTTAGTAAGCTACATAAAACGTTCCGAAAATCATTTACCAAAAGAAAAGTACTCAATAATATAGTTTAAACAATTGTATTCGATATGTCAGGTTGCCGGAAATTTTTTGATAATTTTAATTACATGTAAACATTATAAAACTCAAGCAGTAAAATTTTCAGAAAACAGTTGCAAGGTTCTAACTAATTTGACACGTTACCCTGACTGTGCAGTTACAACAAACCTTTATTTGTCAACACCGGTAAATTCAACCAAAATATTATCCTAAAATACCATAGTGGTCTTTAAAAAATATCAAATATTTGTTGTTAAGCTTACAGAGGTTCACGACGACTGATTTTTATGTTTGTGCCACAAATTTTCAGTTATTTAAATTCAATTTACCAAAGGATGATAAACCACAGAGATAAAGTTATATTCCACAAAAAATATATTGATTTCATTACGGTTAGAGTATGTATTTAAGTTTTAGAGTAATTTATTGATACTGTTTAATTCCTTTTATGTCAAAATATATTGGCTTGAAATGTATCGATTGTATCGATTGTTAGTTTTCAGTTTTTTTTTTTCACAGAATTGTGGATTAACAACGTTTTACTAAACACAATGTCAATCGAATACGCGTGACTTATAATGTAGACAGTTCTCAATTACTTTTTCAATCGTTCTATTCTATTATATTTTGTTCGTTTAATAAAATTTATACAATGTGCCTCTGTTGGCACACAAATTTTCACTTACGCAGTATACATTCAGTAAAAATGAAAAACATAGTTACCCAAGTACTGTAAATCATAATCGCGTTACGGAATTATCGAGAATCGGAAATAATAGATCAATAAAGAAACACCTACAATAATTTAGTTTTTGTCATACGCTCATCGCCCAATTCAATTACATTGTAAATATAATAAAGTTGATAATATTCAACATCGTTCCAACTAGAAATTTTTATGTTGCGTTGGTTTTAAGTATAATATCGACCCAATGATATTTTTATACCAAATATCAAAATAGTGGTAAACTGACACTGTGTTACAGAAAGGGTTGTAACCTACAAAAATTAGAAAACTACAAAATTCAATTATGATGGATGCATAGTTTTAAGCTAACTGAGAGGTTCATTTTCGTAAAATTTGAAAGTTACAACCCCTATTACCATTTTTCGTCAGGATTTCTGATAAGCCTTGATACTTTTATAAAACGAAACACTTTGTGCCCAGTTCCCCCGCTCTGACATACGTATATATATTCATTATAAAATATTTACGTTAAAAAAGAGTCATTTGACAAATTATTTTATATTAAAGAAACAAGTAAGCCTGCTAAATAGTCGGCGCTCAAGTAAATTAATTCATAAATAGTGGGTAAGTTAAGTTTCACTTTCAATTCGATTTAGATTAAAATAAAGCAGTCAATGTTAAAGCATTTAATACTCTAAATACGAGGTTCGGTTAATTCCCAAAAATATTATATTACAGCACGAAGAGCAAGCACAGTTCATAGACTATAAGAAACATTAATTACATTGGATAAAGTTTAGTACAAAGTGTACCATATTGTTATTTTGCCAAATAATAATTCTTTCACAAATTTTTATACAGTATTTTTTAATCTAGAGAATCTCCGATTCCATTCTACTGAGTCTAAAGAATGTGTTTGCTTTTTTTGAATGTCATGTAAGTGTTGTAAGAATGACTATTATACATTTCATTTGTTCACATTTTTGAATATTGTTAACAATACCCGTCCTGAATGTCGAGTCTACAGACTCCTCTGGAGCACATCGTGAAAATAATTATTTTTACACTGAAATATAATTTAATAACAAAAATTATGTGAAACGGTCAAGATTTTTTTTTACAGTCTTGCCCGATTCCAATATGGACATATAATGGTGCGTCTCAATGGCCGACTCGATCTCACTTTTTATAAGAGAGTAATGACAGAAGACTAGGGCTGGAAAGGGACTAGCAGTTAACTAATCGCTGTATGAGGTGCCTTAATTCATTTGCTACCCCTTTGATATTCACCACGGCAATACTTTTCAGGAATAAACAAAACCTCATTTGACTGCGAAATTCTTCAATGGCTTTTTCATTTAACAGACTTGACTTTGAAAACGTGTTAATAAAAAAATATAATACTAATTTTAAAAAAGATACCTAATTCTAAATATATAATATAAACATTAATAATTTGTATCATACATCATCTCGGTTATAGTTTTTTTTTTTCATTTTTTTATATAGTAGACATTAGAAAACTTTTGTACTAAACGTATAAAAACAGTTTGACATTAAAAATTCAATAAATTTATAAAATTTGTCACAAAACTTTTGGCCGTAGGAAACAAACAGTCGGATCTTGATTATTATTGACACGTTAAGAGTTAATATTGATTTGTATCTTATACCAGATAATACGGGTTCTTGATGTAAGGACTCGCTATGCTGATCGAGGGTCAACCGGCTTTGACTTTTCCGTTTGTGTGGTTGGAGTCTCCGTTGAGTGAGTTCGTCGGCTTGGCGGTCCTCCTCAGCGGCAGCAGTAGAGCGCCCAGCGCCACGCAATGCAGGGAGAAGTATACTTGCCTGAAATATCATCATTACAGTGAGTCGAATGCGAAATGGAGAATCAAATCACAAGACAAGCCAATTTACATGAAAAAAGTGTTTTTTGTTTGACAAACTAGTTTTTTAGTCATGCAGGGACTATTTTCAAATTTACACACTAATAAAATTAGCGGGAACTGCTTATACTCGACATGATTTTGTTATTTAGTTTTTATAGTTGAAATAACTTCAATATAATAATTGCCGCTATATTCAATGTTGTTATAGTCAATCTATCAAATGCCAACGAATAACAGAATTTTGTTATACTCTTTAATGTTTTTTCTGTATGATTTTTTATGTACAATATACAACATGCTACTTAAGGAACTTGTGTTAATTTTGACAGTTCATTTTGAAATTGAACAACAGTGAACATAGTCATAATTATTAAATTTAAGTCATATCAACTGTAAAAACTAAATACAAAAATCGTGTCAAGTATTAGAGATATGTCTTAATTAATGTCTACGTAATAATAAATTTGAGAATTGTCCCTGTTTTAATTTATAAATATCATTTTATATCAATATATATGTATTATGGAACTGGTACTCAATAGTTAAAGATTATTTCATTAAAAATAGAAATAATCAATATAAAATATAGACGAAAATATAGACTATATAGAAATATAGAAATTATAGACTATATAGAAATAGTCAATATTAAATATAGACGATATTAAAACGCAATACTACACAATATCAGCCGACAAACCTCTCAGCCTAAAAAGTGCAAAATGAATATACAAACAACAATTTACATTACCTATAAAGTGCCAGACTGGGGGCCAACTCCAATAGAACAAAAGGTACGGTTGCATATGTCATAAAGACCCTTGTCAACGTGAACGAGAGGGCGTTATAAAGTCGGTTACTAGACCAGGCAAAAGGCTGGGCAAATTTCCACACCTGAAACAAAGCAATCTTAAAAATTGTCGATGCTGCATTCAGTTAAATAATAACAGAAATCTTCAGAATAATTAGCATTACAATATACCAGCTGCAGTGTTTACTGCTCGCTACTCAATTACGGGACATCCACACTTTTCACAATAAAAAAACACACTATCTAGCCAAATCTCACTTCACAAAAATAACCGCTTGTTTTCCAACATGAAGCAATATTGCCTTAATGGTGGCCATATAAACTGAGAAAATGTGATTATTGAAATTATGTTTCGTTAATGAAGTATGAAAAAATACAGAATTTAAATAAAAATGTTCCATGAATGTGTTCACAAATTGCCAAATTAACTACCTTCAGTTCTCAGAAAGCGGCCAAATTACTTAAAAATCATGAATAATAATTTTATGTTGTAAAGAGTATAAAATTACCTGTCACTTAAGCTGTTTCGACAATTATAAACGTAAATATTTAGTGCACTTAACCCTTTGAGTGGTGAGTTAATTTTTACTAAATTAGGTTTTTTCTTATATTTTGATTATTTGTAGTATTACCCCACACAAAAATATAAAAAACTTTTTTTTTGGAAGCCAATCTGGGAAGAATATTAGTTATTATTTCAAGAAGTAAATATTTTTTTTAAATTATAAAACTCATAGTTAAAAATGTAAATTAAACTAGTTCTTTATTACTTTTGAATATTTTTCTAGAAGCTATTACTTTGCTTTTGCGTCAAGATCTTTTTTGCTCTCATCTATCTACATGTGCCGCTCTACAGACGTCGATTCCAGAAAGGAATCGATCCCAAATAGAATTTTACGCTCAATATTATATGGCTACCGATTTGATTACAAATTTTACTCTTTTTTAAAAAACATTTTCTTCATTTGCTATACAAAATAAAAATAATGTGGTGACCAAAGGTCACTGATGGATGTGTCTAGTATCCATATCTGAAGAAATAACAAAAATTCAATAAAAATATGAGAATGGCAATAGATAATAGATGACAAGCTACTCCAACGTACGGGTACGTTGGTACTCATCAAAGGGTTAAGTGCTTACATCTCTGTTGGTTTGTGTGGACTGTCTGATTCCTGCACAACTACAACAAATAGATGTGGTAGATGGTGTATGATGCAAAATGGTTTTCGAAATAATGTTACTGCAGAAACCATCACACTAAACATATATGAACACAAAATCAAGAGAAAACTTACATGTCTCCCGGCATGTGTGAAAAGTGCCCCAGAGGCAAATGTGAGGTAGTATCCCGGGTAGAAGCCGTGCCAAACGGCTGAGAGGGCGTAGGTCTTGAGTAGTTTCGCCGATCGGACTCGTTCGTAAAGCACGAGCCTCAACCAGGCCCCCGTGCCCGGATTCCATTTCGCTACCGCATCTCGGAATGTTCCCGCAGTCTGAAAAGATAATTTATCACAATCACTTCACAGTTAAAAGACCATTTATTGCATTGGTAATTGCTTATTAGAAATTCATTTTCACAATGTTAAGAAAAACACAATATTCCTTAGTACTTATTTTGCAAGATCCAGACCTGTTTCGCTCATGGTGAGCATTGTCAACAGATAAGAAATAGAATTTAAGTGTTATTAAAACAAATTGAAATAAAAGGGTGTAATAAGTGGCATTGAAAAGAATTTACAAATTACAGTACAAATTATGAAAAAGTGACTCTAAACCAGCCATACTCAACATGCGGCCTAATCAACTCTTATGTGCGGCCCAAAATAAGTCTGTTTGACTCAATATCAAAATTCACATTAATTTTTAAGTAAAGGATTTAAGATTTTGGATACATTGGTATTTTTGTGTACTTTTTACGTATTTTTTATTTGTTTCATTGTTATTTTTTACTTTGAAAAATACATGAATACATGAATGTATGCATGAAACATGAAATAAAATAGTTTTATTTTGACATCATAATACATACATGCAGTATAGTATGCGTTATATTTACAGTTTACTATAAATATGTTGCGGCCCACGTAGATGCAAAAATCGAAATGCGGCCCAGAGGAAAAAAAGGTTGAGTATGGCTGCTCTAAACTAACACAAATTAAAATTTAAATCGAACAAATTAAAATGTTTCAAAAATTTTTTTTTTTATTTGTAACAAATAATAAAAATAATATGACTGTCAAAAATCACTATTATCAATATTATCTGAAGAAATAAAAATAATTAAATAAAAAATACGAAAATCGGCCATATGACTCAAAGCGTCTAGTTTTATTTTCCTTTATCACATTGAATAAATTGTGATTGACAACAGATATAAAAGAAGAAATAAATTGTATTCAAACAAAACTTACTGTTACTATAATAATTATTGTCCATTATACATGGATGGTTACATTTCAGATACACAGTTCTTACCTCAAATCCTATAATATCAACATTGCTAACTTGATCCCACTTTGCGGGAGCCCTGTACCCGATGCCGGCATTGTTACACACCGCGTCGGCCAGCAGCCATGCCAGGTAGTATTTGCAGCGTACGGCCAGTGTTGCCGCGTAACAGAAATACAACAGGTAAGCTGCCGACCACTCAGACGATGGTTCACCTGAGAAAAGAAAATCAAATAACGTGATTGCCATAAGTCTCCCTTAGATATTATGCCACATAGCGAAATAACGAATAAAAATGATGTATTATTTTTTATCATACTTCATTGGACGAGCGGGTCATGCTTTGCACTGGCACATATTTAGTTTCCAAATACAGTGGAACCCACAGTTACCCCAAACGCACTGGCTTGAAATATTCACCGCAAATCCCCCAATTGCACTGTCGCATTACATTGTCGTTGCTACGCGACGGTCGTCTGTGCGGCGCATACAGTCAAATGTTGGCTGGTGTCTGTGTATTCAACACGTGCCAGGCTTTACGCGTATAGCCAGGCGACTATCTATGTGTTGGATTTTGGCGCGATCACTTAGTAACTAAACATTTTGTCCATATTTTTTTTTTTTTTTGAAAACCAAGGGAAATCTTAGTTTTGCATTTTTTGCGGAAAAAACCAAATCTCTTATTTTGTATAAGATTCACTCCCCCAATTACACTACCCCGAATTACACTGTCCCGACTTAAGTGTAAATGGGGGTTTTACTGTACGAGCATTATAAATTGTCTAAAATAGTTGTTAGCATTTTTCGCTATTTCGCAGGTCCATTCCAACCAGTGTTATGATCAAAAAACATTTTTCTCCAATAAATATTTCACTTACTGGAAAGATCTTGTATTGAAAAGCGCGGCGAGAGCAAAAGGTGTATCACAGCTGCCAGTAGGGCCCCGCAGATCTTTCCGCGGACTGCCCGTTTTCTATTAGGCTCATCCTGGATCTGCAGTCAAACAACACAATTTATTAACTCAATGTACTGACATTACCTCTCAAATTTGAAGGTTCTTCAAGAAAGTGACTTCGTACCAGTTTGAAAAATCATCCCAAAAAGAGACAGGAAGCGAAGATAATTTATTTTGATAAATAAAACTTTTTAAAAGCAAAAGAAAGCAATTGATTTGGCAAAACATATTCACTGCTCATTGAAAAATGTCAACATTGACACCGTGTTAAGAAATTCTGACATCATACCAATATACATACACCAATGCACATTACAAATCCGAAACGACCTAACTGGATGAATTTCATAGTAGTTTTCCATCGACGCTTGAGTTGTTTTGTTTAATTATAACTATTTTTAAATGTGTCTGCAATCATATAGAGAGTGTCTCTAGAGAAACACTATGCTTGCACCATCTTAAGGATTAGCAGTCAACATATCAATGCAGTTATAGAAAATTGTGAAACCTGTCTCCAATTTTAATAACGATTTAAAAAAATCCTTGTTTAATCTCGACAATACAGGCAAATAAACCATTTCCGTAATTCCAAATCATAGAAAAACAAAACTTCTCAAATGCAATTGTTTGCAGAGGTTGTGCAAGTCCACAGATATTGTAACAAAAAACATCAAGAATGGTAAATTACTGCACATTTTCTCACCTGAGCCTCTGATATCCTATTATGTATAAAGTCCATATAAAGCTTAAAAGTGATTGCGGGTCCACAAAGAAGTGTTTGGAAGGCAAGGGAATACGAGAAGAACTCTAGAGTCGAAGGAGGTTTTGGCAAAGCTTCGTGTCCACCTGAAAAAATATCAAATCACACTTAAAAGATTGCATAATAATTAAAATGCGTTTACTTACTAATCTTATCTCTGCCGACATTCTAAATGGAATTTCTCACACACAAAATTGCAAGAATCAATTTAGCAGTGTCAGCGCTAAACAAACTTACGCAGGCAGCGAAAGCAGCAAAAGCAGGATGATATAAATCTATCATCATGTAACACTGTTTGTCATACCAATAGCCGAGATGTCAACGTTGGCGTCCGTCGTGGACATCATGGGTTTGAATCTCAGTATGGACGCTACTTTAGATTAATTTACAGATTTGTGCTCAAACTTCCTCCCACCCATCCGATCCTTAAAAACAGGCGCATCGAGAGCAATTATCTAACCACTAGTTCTTTCCAAACCGTATCCTTACTCTCTCCGAAAAAGAGAGAGATTTCACGACTGTGTAACGAGCAATTCAGCCCTACCTTTCCTTGTAAAGCGCTCTTAATGTGATTTTATGTATCGTCACCTTTCTGGCAAAGTTGGTATCTAACAAAACTATCAAAAATGAGTTCAGTTTATAAAGAGATTCTTTGATATAAATTCTTTATCTGTAATAACTCAATCGGTGCATTTATTTTTATAGGCAAATATTATTAACGCTGATTAATAGCCAGGCAATTTCCCTGTATATTAATTTTAAGCTCTTCTTCGTGTCAGATCGGCATTAATGCATTTATATAATTCTCTATGTAAAATATGTAAAAATGGATGCTAAAGGCTTTATAATAAAAGATAAAATTTTTCATTTACTGTTAACTCAGAACTATCAGTCTGTTACATACCAAATTCTGCTACAAAAATGATGATAAATTATAATAGTATTATGTTTGAATGCTGGTAGAACATTTTAGTCCAGATGATACAACGCTTTGCCTATGAATACAGCAATGGATATACAGTGTTTGCCCATATATACCCTGCACTGCAGAAGTACAAATCAAAATTGATTTAATCCATTGTGACCAAACAGTAGGCACACACAACATGCAAAACGACATCATTTAATTCAACACTGGCATTATTTCCTAGAGAATAAATCCAAAAGCCTATTGCCCATCTTCTTCAATGAACATTTGATCTGCATTGATTCATTTAAAGAGATTGTGATTCTAATTGAAATCATATTTCAAAAAGATGATGATATCAACAGTGATAGAGGCCAATCCGGTAGTTAGGATATAAACATTAATAAATAAATAAAAAAATACCATTATCTCGTGTGGGCTCTGTAGAATTGGCATCACCCCGTTTTTCTCTGCCGTCATGAACCCAAAATGCCACTGATGTGACTCTCTGAGTTATGACCATTAGGGGACCTGAAATGATAATAAATAAAATTTTAAACTACAATATCAATATTATGGTATGGCAACAATTTTACGCACTAGACAACTAAATTCTGCGACATCACCGACAGCCATAAATTAATATTCCGAATTCAAATAATACCATTATTAAAACAAAAGCGCAAACCAGTATTACCAACATCATCAAATCAACAAATGAACAGAGCTTTTGCGAAATACTGTCTACTAGTGGCTTTAAATGAGATATGTGATTATCAATTTCAATAATGTAACATAACATACTAGTACAAAATTATCTGCAGGGCTACTATTCTCTTGTTCATAAAAATCAAGACACTTATTTTGGATAGTCTGGAGAAATATAAAACACCAACATGTTTACCATAAAAATCATTACGTTCGCCGTGGCGGTGTTGAGTATTTCAGATGGTCCTAAATAAGTTTCTAGATCCTTATACACACGGTCATTTATAGAGGGACAGTCACAATCATCGATTCTACCTTCCAAAACTGTGCTGATTATATTAACTGGAGACTCGGGAGAATAAATTATTTTTAATTTAAAATAAGCTTAAACATAAAACAGTTGTTTTTTTCAAACCAATTTTTCAAATAAAATTATAGACTTTGGTTCATTTGTTTGATACGCAGCCGATAGTCTCTTGCTTACATCAAATGGTACAAAAAAATTCAAATTCCATAGTG
This sequence comes from Himalopsyche tibetana, assembly GCA_030503985.1. Taxonomy (NCBI): domain Eukaryota; kingdom Metazoa; phylum Arthropoda; class Insecta; order Trichoptera; family Rhyacophilidae; genus Himalopsyche; species Himalopsyche tibetana. Next base: position 17,325,926 of record JAPJYX010000022.1, read on the forward strand.
GAAATTTATAGATGATTCTCAGTCAGTTCATACATTTAAGCATTGTATTGAGCATGTATTTTAATATTCTAAAACAGTTCATAAAGTTTTCAATTACCACTGTTTTACATTAAGAGTCCTACGATGCCCATATCGTAACAGATACGTATCCCTCAAGAGTATGTTACCATAGGGGTTCATAAAAACATGATAATAATAAAAAAACAAATTACCTGTTATATCTAAATTGCAAGCTTCTTCTAAATAGAACTGCCGATGCAAGTGAATACATGACAGATATGCTATTGCTACGCCTAATACTGCACTGGAATTAACAAAAGAAATCATTCATATATTATTTTCTATAGATTCAGTTAGCGGTACACTAATACCCCCCCGCTTCATCGGGATTGTGGTGAAATGTTTTTGATTTCTTGACTAACTCAAACATATCAATCAGAGAAATAGAAAACTATGAGACAATAAACATTTTATTCAGCTTAATGTTACTATATTCGATAACTTGTGAAAAATATTTTTTTATACAATTACATATTTGATAACTTATTTATACTAATCAGTGTGTTACAAATTGTGACACATGTTTCGTCTCTGTGACAAACATTTTAGACAAACTGTCGTAAGGTTATGAATTGACAGGATTAAGAATGATCAGTTTAGAGCTCTTGGAAATCATTAAGAAAAATGAATCAACTAAAAAAAAGCCCCAACCGGCATTTTGCAATTTATAATAATCAATAAGAATCGTATAAAATCATACAATGGTTTTTCTGAAGATGGTTCACGTAAAAGGCAAAACAAGTGTCACAATTTGTTACACAACCTGTGGAATAACAAAGTTATTAAATATGATTTATTTTATTCTTTACTTTCTCTCGTGGCATTTCCTGAAGCATCGATTATCTCATGTCTACTGTTGGATAAAGTTAATAATGAATTTTGATTGTATATCGAACATTCATAGTATTGCAATGTGTTGGGGTATAGTTCTTGTTGCATGTGAACTTTGGTAAAGTATAAAATATGCACCTATGTGAAAAACAAATACTTAAACAATACTTGCATTACAGATATCGTTTATTGTTTAAAAAATTTAAAGTACAGTACATGACATTACAACTGACGCCTATTCGCCATGTACTTGACAAAATATTCAACATATTCAGTATTCTAAGATAGAAAATTACCGAGGACTCGTAGTTTACACGGCATTTAATCAAGCAGATGATGTGTTTTTTTGTGCATACTATTTGAACATCACTTTAAATGAGAATTTGTTTTTATTTTAAATTGTGTTTATGTTTCTTCAATTAGAATATCCTTTGCCCGTCATATTCTTTATAACTTAGAACCAAAAGGCATATTGCAAACAATGAAACATAGATTTCTCTTGTTGATGGAATTGCACATTTATTTAATATGATCAGCAGTTATTCTAGCGTTAATAAAACTTGTTTTGAATGGTCTGAAATACTCAACACAATCACATTTTTAGTATACAGACTGTCCAACACAGTAATGTGTTGAGTATTTCAGACCGTCCAAATGTATGCGTACGGGAATAGCACCGCAGTACCAATTTCGCTCATCACAAGCATTTTCAACAACAAAACAGTTACAAAAAATTGGTAATAGAAATTTATAAATATGACTAAGTGACATAAACTGAGTGTAATTAAAAATGTTTAACTGCTCTTAATTTAAAATCTTAAATAATACTTACTTTGCCATTAATCGTTCTGGTGCAGTCTTTATCATAAAAAAGCATATCACTGGTAGCAATGCTAAGTGTATGGCCTTTCTGAAAATAAATTTTAAAAAACTAAATTTGCGAAAATAAAAAAAATAACATCCAGTTGATAAGAGTTGGGCAACTTTTTTACTAAGGTGGGCACTCTAAATAGCTCGCTAATAAAAAAAGGGCACTATATCTTTATTTTGCTGTATAGAAGAGGAGGGAAACACACTACACATCTATTTTCATATGTAATTAGGTTTTTTTTTCTGTTCTTCACACAGAGTCTCATTTATAAAACTATTGAACAAAAAAGTTAGAACTGCCAAATTCATAGAAATGAATCGCTTATTGTTCCCTATATATATAAATATTTACATTACATGTATATACACCAAACTAATTTTTTACATGGTGGATACGTTCCATAAAAATCTGTGTAAAAAAATTGATGGAATTCATAGAAAAATTGAAGGTTGGTTGGTTACCTGAATTTAAAAAATAATGTGTTATTTGAAAAAATAACATTGTGGTATAGAAATCATATAAAAAAGTTAATAATGAAGTAAATTACCCAAAATATCATTCATAATGTGTATTTTAACAGCTTAACGACCGCACGTTTTTTTTTATAAAATTTCACCTGGCGAAATAAAATTTTGCGATAAATTCGCAAAAATTATAATTTTACTAAAATCACTATAATTTGTAAGCAAATTGAGATATCTTTACAAAATTTAATTTTCTTAGCTTCCAGATACTTCACCTATACGCATATATGTGTCTGCCGGCCAGCAACCTTTGTTTTTCAAAGACTCAAATACGCGTCCACGGTCGTTAAGCTGTTAATTAAGAAAAAATAATACTATTCATCGCTACTTGATTACGTGAGGGGACTTCTATAGGGGGCTGGGCATGTATTGCTTTCATCGCTAAATTTTTTTAACACATCTAATGTGTTAGGACAGGGTGGGGAACCTTTTCATTTCTAAATGCCACATTCATTTATCTGATTCAACATAAGACCCCCCATGTTTTTCAACGGGTTGATTACGCTCTTTTTCATATTCTTTAGTAAAATATTTTGATCAAGTCAAAAGGCCGCATCAGAGTAGCCAAGAAGCCGCAGGTTCTCCTCTACTGTGTTAGGATCTAATGAAGCTTTTTGTTTGTTATTACTATCTAATGTTGATCAATTTCTTTTTATTAGGAGATACGTTATCCGCTGATGTCTTTTTTGTTTCTGGGAATCGTATTAAAATTTAATATTCATTCTATTTAATGTACCAAGTTTTGATTGTTTAATTTAAAGTAAATAAAGGATCCGTAGCTTACTTGCCATAGCAGAAGTACCCTGTAAAGAGGCCTAGTACGAGGCAAATGGTGTGTCTGACTGCGGGGGAGGAACCTTTTAAGGGCCCCCGCATCACGCCAGCGGCTGCTAGTGCACCAGCCTGTGCAAGGAGGAAGTTTACCTGCAAACAAACAAAGAAACAAATCAGAAACATTTAATTGGACGGGTAACAATTATTTTCAGCAAAGAAATTTATCTACAGAGAATATGTTTATAAATTTAGCAGGTTTTTTTTTTATTAAGTTCGAAATAGGAATTCCTTAAGTGCGGCTACTTTCAGTTCTCTAGATCAGCGTTTCTCAACCGAGGTCCGCGTAGAACAAACGATAACATGCCAAAAAACTAAAATGCACAGGCCCTAAAAAAGATCAGTGCGAATGAGATAACGCTCTAAAAATTTTGTCACTGACGCCTTAGGCGATATTGAACAATTATTGTCACTGAAGTTCTTTTGCCAATGATGGGTCGATATTTGCAGAGGTGAACGCGTGATAATATACATTTTAATCTCTGTATGTCATTATGTGAATACAGTACAACATCGATACAACCAATTTATGCGGATGAAGGGGTGTCCCCTAAGAACCAATAGTATTTTATGTAAAAGATTTGCAGATGAACCTTTCTGCCACCTAACTACTGACACATGTTGATATGCTTTCATTGGGGGCGAAGCAAGTAAAAAAGTATCAATCTCTTTATAATTATTGTCATGATAATTAAGAAATTTATTTTATTTATAATGTGGTACATATAGTGGATAGCTAAGTTATTTTGCTAATATATTTGTATTGAAATTATGTTGATCTAAAGAGGTCAAATTGTAAATATTTAAAAAAAAATCACGTTTAGCTATATTTCAACCCCGAATGTTTGCGAGCCCATACGGTCACTTTTGTCCTTACTACTGTCCGTACTAAATATTACACAGTAATAAAAGGATGAGCATGACCATATAGTCATGCGGGGTTTGTACACAACGACTTTGCGTTTTTTTTTTAAATTTTGGATAGGAATAAAGTTATCCGTGACTTCAATATGGCTTAGAAAATAAAAAAAATGATCGGAAAAAAGCTCTCGTCTCTAAAGGGTTAACTAAAGGGTTAACTCAACGATTAAAATAAAATTCTTCAAAACCATAACTCAAGTTTGCATGAGTGTAGCTTTTCTTCTATATATTTTACTGACTTACAATATTGGTATATGCCTATACACATGGCTTAATTCCAAAGTGTAACAACTAGAAATTGGTAGTTAAAAATGCCAGCCAGAATGAAATATGTAAATTTCACACCTACAATGTTATTGGAGTTCTTGTGACAGACAGACAGACAGACATGATTTTTTTGATTTATATTAGAGATTATTACTAATATTTTGTTTTTATGTCTATATTTAAATTTATATGTTTTGTAGTAATATGTATTGTATTCATTTCGTCAAAGCAGTGATTTATAATTTACCAATTGTCTCTAAATAAATAAATCAATCAGAACCAATATACTTTGCTAAAAATAAATTGAACTGAAGGTGCTTGATTCAATTTCAATACGTCTTGTTGAATATCTACTGTGAAAATAATAATAAAATATATAAAGTGACAATTCTTCGACATTAGTAACGTACATTTAATTATACATGTGTCAAAATATATAAGTTTTTATGTAATAATTATGATTTGCAAGACTAAAATTTTGAAGTGAAAATACGCAATTGATTAGTAAATATAGATATTACTAAAAGGCCGGCAGATGATTAAAATTATTTTGACAGAAGCAATTGGTAGCACTGAATATTTTAAATAACAAATAGAATCCTAGAAATGTCAACAGCCAGGCGTTTTCTCGTCCGATTGGGTGGTGTCGTTGTTAAAGCCGGCTATTGCGATAGTAAAAAGAAATATTAATATCAAATAAACTATTTGAAATAATAATGATGCCATTCGAAAAAAATGGATGTGTTGCCCACGACTACATACATTCATAATTAGAACATGACGTGATTTCTATTTATTTAACGAAACGGTACGGCCATTTTTTGAGTGTCGAATTAGCGGACTAAATTACTCCCGAGTGTCGTTGCCAAAAAATCTTCATTCATAGTGAGAGTCGATTTATAGATGCGTCAACGAATGTTGGCAGTTGATTGACGGCGCCAGTAGCGCGTAGTATTTATTATTTTAAACATTAACATAAATTGAAATAAGCGCCACTAGAATACGTATTTTATTAGAATAGCATTAGAATACGTATTTTATTAGAATAGCATTAGAATACGTATTTTATTTTGGCGGTAAAACTCTTCATATCAACTGTGGAAAGGAGAAAGAAAGTAACCCACACATAACAAATTTTACAGGAGACACGAAAAACGTGTTTTGATGATTTTGTGCCATATGCAAATTATGAATTATACACAACCTTGAAGTGCACGGAGACTTCTAAGCTGGTGTTCAATTGACATAATCTAAAATTTTGGTGATTTTGGTCCAAAGGCTAATTATGAAATATAGACAACCTCGAACTGGGTTTTAATATACTTTATCTGGTAATAATTTAACATTAAAAAAAACCTTTTTAAAGTCTTTTTTCTCAAAAAATCAACTTCTTTTATCAAACTAAAAATCTCAATTTAAATACTAATTTGGCATTTTCAGCTTAAGCCCTTTTGATGGAACGTGTATCAAGTTGTATACACTGTGAATATCGAGAAAAAAAAGCTGCTTTGAAAAACCTGTGGGTTATGTTCTTTTTCTTTTCCTTTCGATATAGTAATCAAGTATACAGTTAACTGCAATATATTTATTGATAAAAACCGCCACCATCTTTTTTTACAAATGGTAGATTCATTAGACAACCCTACACAAACTACCTCCGAAATAGCACATGTTTTGTAAAAAAAATATTAGAAAGATACGACGGCTGCAAGCTTTTTCATTACGTTATCGTTTAATATAATTTCCAAATTAAATTATCGTTTAGTTGAGATCAAAAAGAATGTTTAAGAACAGCGGACCGGAGTTGGTTCATTCGCGCCACTGGAACTTATAATCTATAAAGTAATTACACATATCACACTTATTTATTTGGCATAATTAAATAAGTGTTACCATTAAATAATTAATAAATGGATATAATAGGTTTCTATAAAAAAAAAATATCGTAAAAAAAAAAGCATGCCAGTGGTCCGCAATGTCTGAAAGGTTGGCGACCGCTATAATCGCGATACTCCCAGTAAAAGCTTGGGCCGCACTTTGCAGCGATTCCCAATTAAATTGAGTAGTGGAACACTTTTGGATCATTTAAAACCAATCTTAGAAGGTTTGCTTATATGTGAAAGTATACCAACTCACACTGTTGGCGAGAACATAAACCAACTACGGATCCGTAGTCGAGCGGTCAACGTTGCTGGCTTCGGTTCGAGTCCCAGTAAGGACATTTTCATAAATTGATCGATTAGCTTAACCAGAAATCTTGTCCAAGCAGTTCTCGTAGAAAAAAACAGTTGAGACATGCTCGACAGTGAGTCCATATACTTCGCATGGTTTTAAAAAAATTTACATGTTAAGTAAAGATATGACGTTTGCTGTCCCTCCCATTAAATAATTTAGGGCCTCAGCTCCGATATACACTAAAAGGGTTCCATAGCGCAACATATAATAATTGAGAAACGCTAACGGAGAAGATTATTAAAAAAATCGAACGTAATTCATTTTAACCAAAACAAATCAGGCATAAAAAAACAATTCAAGATAAAATAAATATTTAGTACGAGCACTAATGAACGCTGATAATGGAACGGCCGAATTATGGCTAATAACACATGTTGTTTATGCAGTGCAGTCATGGACGATAAAATAATTGAAGGGGCATGTCTGCGAGCAGAAAATAATTTGCCGACTTCTTGAACGCAAAAATAAACAGATATGCCTCATTTTCTGCCATGACGGATACTAAACACTTGTCACACATTCAAAAGTTATATACCAGCGGTGTTATTCCAGCGCACATACACTTATTATGCGAAACGTGATAGTTATGAGTATTTTAGTCCATTCAAATAAGTGAAATGTAGAAGAAACGCGAGAATAACACCGCACGAATGTCAGCGATCGGACCGTTGAATAGTTTTTTTAAACTTTTGTCTGCTTTAAGCCTGAACACTGACGAGCGCGAAAAATCAAATTTTCCCATTAAAAGTTCAGCTCATGCTATAAATCAAGACCATTAAAGTCAAAATCGAGTGAATTATGTTCGCTGCCGAGTGATTACCTGATATTCAAACAGGCAAACTGTCACATAAATGCACTAAATTGCAACATTCAAACTTAATGACCCATAAACAACAGTAAAAATGTTTAAATTTCAAAACAAAACATAACATCTTTGCAAACATTTGCGGAACGAAAGGATATCCAATAGGTTGGAAGTTCAACTGGAAATGTAGGTATATCACATATACCGTATATGTATATATTTTTTAATTCAAATCCAATAATAAGTAGTTTGCATTGCAAGTACATTATAAAACAATATTAATTATGCAATTCTAGTACTCTATAATCAAGTTCTAGTAAATCTACTCCATCAGAATTGGACGTATATATTATGCAAAAAGATACAATCTCTCAATCATTTGAAGGTTCAACAGTTAGTTAATCTTAAAATAATACTGAACATTATATTGTGTTACAGTATTGATTTATATTGTCATCAGTTTATAACGTCTGCGATAAACGAAGCCGGTCACAATTGTTATTCAAATAATGTAAAATTAGTACATAAGAGAAATATTTTTCGATATCTAAAATTTCATCCCCCTATCCGATCTATAAAGCAACGTACAAGGAGAGCGATTAGCTTACCGGTAGTTCTGTCTTAGCAAAATCTCTGTACGATTATGTAGACTCGTAATGAAGTTTATTTTAACATTTTTTTTCTACGACACTTTGTTAATCAGTTGATCAACTCTTAAAAAATATGTAATTTTATATCCATAGATTCCGCATGTAAAAATTCCCCATAAATATATAAAACATTTTCATTATTACCTATCAAATAAAGAAATTATTTACATTGCTTCAGAATCGGCAGATATCTCTTTATCCTTTTGATTTTAACCCTTTGGGTAGTAAGTTTATTTTTACTAAATTAGGATTTTTTGATTCATTTACCGTTGATACACACAAAAATATATAAAACAAATTGTTCATTGATCAGTCTGGTAAGAATATGGAATAATATTTCTTTTATAATTTTAGAATGCAAAATTAAAAATGTAAATGTATACAAACATATTATTATTTTTCAACAATTTTCAAGAACCTATTACTTCCAATTTGGGCCTAGATCTTTTTTTGCTTTTTACGGCTACCGATTTTGTACAAATATGTATTGACCTTTTTACAAATTTGTTTTGTTCATTTGCAACAAATAATAAAAATAACGAGATCGTCAAAATTCACAGATACAAATGTTTTTTACCAATATGTGAAAAAATAATGACAATTCAATTAAAAGCAAGAGAATAGCAATAAGCATTAAGCACTAAAATATTTGTCCGTACGAAGCGGCAATACTCCTCAAAGGGTTAAAAATATACTTACCTATTTTTGTTTTGTACTTCGACATTGTTCACAGCTTATGGTAATAAATTAGTCAAAGTGAATTAGTCAGTATAATAAAAATGTATTTTTACGAGTTTGCAAAAAAATAATATTATCCAGGGACGGATGAAGTTCTTGGAATGTGAAATTTTTATATTTCGTACTTACATATTTATATGTAAACTGAAAAACAAATACATATTTCAAAAAACGATACACTGAGTAATTATGAATTTTTAAGTGTTCAATGTCTCAATTATATTGAAAAATAATAGAACAATTATTTTTTTTATACAATTAATTTATTGTCATCAAGACCAGGAATATGGTATATATTTTTTTCAGTTGAAAATGCTCGTGGTGAAATGTTGAAACCAGTTCTGATTGTGATAAATTAAGCGTAGAATAAGAACAAAAGAGAGATTCATCATTTTTTAGGGTATTTATTAAACTCATACATAATATAAACCAATAATAATGTCTTATGTGCTACTTCGCAAAAACAAATACAGCGCATTTACACTACAAGCTAGATAAATAGTCTTAAAATAAAAAGATTTGTCTATAAAAAATATTAAAACAAATTTGACTCGACACATATATTTCTAAATATTTAATATAACCAATTTTATTTAAGTACACCCCTGTAGGTAAAATCGATGGCGCTAAACAATAGGCTATTCATCAAGTCACCAAAGTGTGTTGACCTTGACATATAATTAGATGCTTGCTGCATTTTCGCTAATATTTAGGTCGACTGCCGTATGTAATATTTTTTAATTTTTCATTGAACAAAAAATTATATACCTCATCGATCAGAGTAGTTTCACATTTGACTTAAATAAAATCATAAAAACAGAAATCTGTAACATAATGTTTAATTATGTATATCAATATCGATTTCAAATGAAACGGGAGCTCAAATGCATGAATTTCAAGAGGATTTAGTAACAAGAATGTATTTTTCCAAAGATTTCTGCGAATTTAATATAATTTGTATTTCCGAGGTCATCATTGCTGTTTGTTTGCAATTGGAAATAATAATCATGACATTTTGAAACAATCAATGGAACACTTTTGTACTTATTCCGGATATTGTAGTTACTGGAGTGCTATATTTGCAATTTCTAGTCATTGTATTTAAAACTATAATGAAGTTTTGGATGTCTCGTGAAATATATTTCAAATAAAACCGCAGTTTTCTCCGACGATGGAAAACATAAAATTGTTTAAGCTTCATTCATAACTAAAATTAGCCAAAATGCAGACTACGGCAGTTTACTTATTAAGAGTGTTTTTATTTGGTTACGCGTTGGAATAATGGGTTTCTCTCGTCAATGAACTTTAAAATCCTACCATTACGCAAACGATTAACGTCACATTTAATCGGTTTATTACCCAACGGTTTTGAATTTCGGAATGATCATGAATGGAGACCCTAATAATTTAACTATACTCGGCTCCTATTTCAGATAGGTCTGGTTTCAAGTCCCGGCATGATCAATATTAAATTTAGTGTTTTTTTTTCAATGGGTGTTTGCTGAATCCTTTCTCGTCGAGTTGATCTCAAGTGAATTTAAAAATTCAAAATATCTAACGCCTTGGCTGATAACTGTAATGCCAGATATTTTTACTTTATAGTTTTCTTACTCAAAAAAAATTATTTCGAACACCGTTAAACACTGGATGTGCTACGATTTTGATAGCGTTCATTTTTACTTTAATAATTCGCTAGAGGTAGTAACACACGCATTAAAACGTGCATCACGCGACCTTCTTCTAATTTTAAAATAAACGTAAATGAATAACTTCATTAAGACTGGAAAATTGGAGTGAATGGTGGATTCGTAATCTGTACATTTTTTGAGCGATTCCGTATCCATGGCAGTTACATTGTCTAAAAACACAGTATCAATTTGTCAACAAGTCGCGTAATTATACGGTCTATGGATTACCATGCAAACAAGTAATATTAAATGCTAATTTATTCGACCTTGGTTTGGTTTGAGTCCACATGACATCGGAACAACTATTGTATTCAAATATTACGAACGATTAATTAATAGGTTCATTTATTTATGTCATTTGGGAGAGAAGCGTCCTAATCTATCGGCTAGAAATAATGCACACTAATAATTGCTTCGGATGCCCAGTCATAAATATGTTTGCTAACGCTTGATTTGTGTTTGTAACAATGTATAGTAAATAACGTTCCAATTTTTAAAAATTCAAACGTTTGAAATTTAGCTTGTTTTATTTTCGACTCGTACGTTTTTGTATATCAATAAACAATGCAGCAACGACAAAATGAAGTAATCTTATTTATTATTCCTATAAACATTAGCAATAGAGCATATTCCTACCATTTCCCAGGCCTCGTAAGAGTCTCCCACACAAAGCCTCCACGTGGGAAAATGATACAAAAAACTATACCCATATTTGCCAGGAGACTGTGAACTCCGTTTTAGTTTCAGTTTTAAAGATGGGGGGAAATAAGAGTAGAGAATTTGGATCCATTATGGGTGATCAGCATATTACAACCACAACTTCAAAACCACGCAAATTGTATTCAAAATAGCGAATTGGTATTAGATAAAAAAATGTGGGAAAATTAAACAATAATATTATTGTGGTTTTTCAATCAACAAATTTTATACACCTAGATACAGATAATAATTGACATACTAAGCTCACAATCAATTCAATGTCGTATTTCCAAACGCTGATTGGCCACCCTTACGCACAATACGGTCCAATCAAAATGCCGCTTTAAGTTTGATGAACTCTACCAGTGTTCAAAAACAATTTATACACAGCTATGGAATAGTTGTGGATTATTTATACCGCCAAAGTGAAAATTCAACGTGATTCATACATTTACAAGAATAATATAAATAAATACGCATAATATACGAGCGAATCGAGTACAAAAAAAAAACAAAATGCCATCATTATTCGGTGTAACTTTATGAATATTTTTTTTAATTATTCAGTCACCTACATTTCGAGTAAATTTATACGCCAAATAATAATAATAAAAATATATACAGAATGTCGATTTCTAATTGACCATATATGGGACGATTAATTACGATTCGATTGGGCCACCTACGTGCTTTAGAGATGGCTGGAATGTTTTACCACATCTTTGTTAAAATTGATATAAAACTTTAAAATGTATTTTATACATACACCAAAGTTTGACCAACAAAAAATCAATAATACTTTTGCGTATATGTGTATTAAAAATATTGAAGTTTTTTCTAAAACAATTTCTGATCCCGATATAAAGCACATCGTCGCGAATTTTTCACAGCCTGTTCTGATCTCAAAAAGTACAAGTTTTCAAGATACACATAAATGTACTTTAATCTACTAGTTTAAAGCTTGCACATCCACTGTTATAACACACCAATGGAATGGTTTTGTCCTCAATATCTGTGAGGAAGTTAGTTAATAAGGCAGGAAGCAAATACGTTACCATCCACACCACCCTGTACTTCATCTTCATGCCAAACATAGCACATAACCACATTATTTATCAATGTTTTTAAAAGTTTAAATTAAACATGAAGAAAAATATTTTTGAGGTACTAGAATTGAAATTCTGAATTTATTACACTAAAAACTCAAAACTGACAAAATATGAGATACGTGTTTGTAGAAAACGACGATATGGACTTCCTTTGGAGTTTATTTCATTATAATGTTTCTAGACTACGACTAGTGTATAGCTAATCCCTCTCGCTATGTCCCGTTTTTTTAATCAGATGGGTGGAAAGGAATTAAAGACATCGCGGACATTCATACCTTTGAATATAAATCCACAAACAAAAACAAAGATACTGTCCATGCCGGGATTCAAATATGTGAGAATCACAGCGTAAGCTAACGACGTTGTCGACCACTCGACCACTAATCGTGTTAATTACATTATTCATGATATTAAGTTTTTTTCAAGATAACTAGTTACGAATAGAGCAGGTAGTAAAAAAGTAAGCATGTAATTTTTATCTTATTTCCAAGACGCATTAAGCCGATGATACTACGGAATAATATTGCAATTTTACGTCGTCACCAGGCGTGTATACACGTGGCACTTTGATTGCAATACAAAATGCATACATACAACTACTTGGATTAATATAACCTGCTTTTAGTGCAATCACGAGGACTTGAAACTTCTACGACATTGAAAAACTGACGCAATGCCGAATAAGTATCTAAATTTAGCTTTTAAGTTTGAAAAAAGATGAGCTTGTGAAAATTGAAACCAAGAAGAAAGACTGAAAAAAAAAGGTTTTTCCTAGATATTTTTAAAAAATAATATTAGATTATGTCAATTAAACACCAGTTCAGAAGTCTCCGTGCAATTTAAGGTTGTGTATAATTCATAATTTGCATATGGCAGGCACAAAATCATCAAAACACATTTTTTGCGCCTCCTGTAAAATTTGATATGTGTGGGTTACGTCCTTTTTCCTTTCCACAGTCGATATAATAATTAGAAACGATACGTGTAAATATGTCTGTCTGTCACAATAACTTTTCCCAAACGGTGAACAATAAATAGCGACGTGAATTTTTTACACGTGGCATTTCGATATCAACTGTCGACATAGAAATACAGACGCAATAGTATTAGATGCCGTCCATATCTATGATGTGTACAGTAAATGTACGTCTGTCTGTATGTCACAAGAACTCTTCACAAACGGTGAACAATAGCGACATGAAATTTGTACACGTGCCACTACTATATCACGCTGCCATTTCTATATCAACTATGCTATTTCACAACTTTTACATTATTATTATGTCGGGTCCATGCTACAGTGGTTAGCGTTGGTGGCTTCCAATCTGGACCTCACGGGTTCGAGCCCCAGTACCCAACAGCATTTTTTCAATGTTAGTGATGTCTTCAAAATTTCCCCCTCACCATTCCAACTAAAATAACGGGGTGTAGCGAGTGACCACTTGTCCCGTTCTAGCCCTATTCTTTCTACACTTACCCTCTTCGAAAGAAGGCAGGTTGGACGACTGAGGAACGAAAATTTCTCGCAGAAAAACTTCCGTTGAGATTTCTCCCGCTATAGTCGCCCGCTGTGGTCTAGTTGGTTAGAGCTTGCTCTACCGATCAGGTGGGTCTAGGTTCGATTCCCGATAAGATCAATGTAATGTTGGATTTTTTTCAATTTTAATTTGAGATCTAAGACATGGGTGTTTGTGATGTCAATTCTCCTTGAGTTAATCTCATGTGACTTTCAAAAATTGTCATCGAGTATATCTAGTATGATCTTTCAACTTCAAAATATTTGACGCATTGGCGTAAGCTGTAATTTCAAATATTAAAAAAAAAAAAAAAATCTCATAGCAGTCTTAAGTTCCAAGCAGTGTTGTAGAAAAAACAGCAAAAAATACCGGGCGGTTGAATCCCAGCCTCTCCTAACAAATTGTATGGCGGTTATACGTAGATCAACTCTAAATTCCAATTTATGAGCTTATTTTTCGTTGAATATAACATGTATGTTTGAAAGATTTCTTGTATGGATATTCTGTGATTCTTTGGTGTATGAAAAATATGTAATTGAAAAGATATATAATTACAATATAAATATGTATTTCCTACAATATAACAGAAACAAATGGTTTCATAATGATGTGATATTACTTTGAACATTATGAATCCGGACCGCTCATCTGAAAAAAGTACCTGATTTCAACTCCATAGCATGGCTTTCACTATAGGGGGCTTTGGATATCTTCATTGGGAGGCCATATATATGCTCCACATTGAGATCGGACATAGATTAAAATGATGGAATTTATTTTGTGAATGTTATATGAGGTGAGGTATAAGGTGTTATTTTCAACTTTCAACACTTACTAGCATCTCGGGCGCAGCCGTGTAATAAATTCTAATATTATACATGTACATATTTACAAATAATACCATTTTGCGAAATATTTATGACAACAAAAAAATTCGACGATGCCAACGTTTCCGATCCTATTCTGCCTACGTGTACTTAATTAAGCATATTTATTACAGATGTTTGTCGACTGTAAAACGATAATTGAGTAGACATGTAATATAACTAACGACATAGATAACCAACCAGTTGATCTCGAAGCAATGACAGATGATCCCAAAACAACAACAAAATACATCCGACAGCATTAAGCCTACCACGAGAGACCAGAATGCGCGTTCCTGTTTCGAAACTGAATACAATACCAAATGAACGTACCTTTTTCGATTTACGATTTTACTAAATTACAATGTAGCACGCGAATGCCAATTTTGATTTAAACTGTTATGAATTACACGGTGTTTGTGAGGAATGATCTACCATGTTATTCAATATGTGGTTACGTGTAGGGCATCCAATCCCGGGATCCCGTTCAATTTTCTGATCCCGAAATTCCGGTATTGAGATGGATGCGATCCCGGGATTTCGAAATTTTGAGCAAATCCCGAAAATATACACGAAATGGCAAATTCAAGATTTCAAATACGTTAAATAAAGTTTCCGTGAGATTCTGGGAAAAAGTATACCAAATCGAAGATTTCAAATTCCTCGGTGAGCTTAAAAAAAAGAAAACGAGGTTCTGTGAGAATCCAAGGAGAAAGTATAGCGAATTGAGAATTTCAAATTCCTCGGTGAGAAAATCTCAATCCCGGGATTCAAAATTAATCAATCCCGAAATCCCGGGATTGGAAAAAGGCTCCGGGATTGGATACCCTAATAACGTGTGAATTATTCAAATAATAACGATGCTTTTTCTTCTCATTACGCCATTAAACTATTAGCAACTGCTTTATTTAACTGTCAATAAATACTTGGTGGAATGGCATTATATCAAGACAGTGGCGGATCCAGAAATTGTTCCAGGAGAGGGCCATTCAATTTGAAAATAAACATAAAACATTAAAAAATAGACGATTTAAAAATAATATATCTATATATAAATAGTCAATACATAATTAATTATGTATTCTATAAAACATAGTAAACTAAGCAATTAAAGAGCCCATTTCACAATAAAGTTTTGATAAATTAGAAAAATGGAAAATAAATTCTCCCCCGTGGATCCGCCAACGTATTAAGAAAAACACAATATTTCGGTCCTGATCTTGGTAAATAAAAGTGGAAATAAGTGCAAAGGAATATTGTGTTTTTCTTAATATTAACAACTGGCTCTGCGTGTTTTATTTGTTTTTGTTTTGATTATATTTGTTTTCTTATGCAAATGAAATTGTAAAAAGTGAATAGTTAAATAAATTATTTCCCCCTTATATCGTTATTATTAATATACGTTAATAGTATGTATATATAAGCATAAAAACGCTTAATTTTATACCAGATATAGCATAAAGTTTCAAATTAAGCCGCGCATTTGTTTGTTTAGCCTGCTGAGTTTTCTGATTTGCCGTACAGTGTCTTTGGGGGAATGTTGATCATTTAAACTTACTTGATATAATTTAAGATTTCGACTGAATTTGCTTGATGGAATTTCAATATTAAATTTGAAACATTTATTTACTAAGCGTCAGTTCAAGTTCATCCGTGCACTTGAACGCCTGAAGATGCCGAAAGGCGAAACCCGGGTCGTTAGTGACAAAATCTGTGAGAATGTACATAGTTTGAACGATTCAAATTTACTTATCTTGTTTTATCTGTCTATCTTACCGTAACACATTTGTATTTACAGTACAAAATGGTGGTGGTTATATTTAAAGAAAAACGATGGCAGTGTTAGACATGTGAATTATAAATGTTACATTTTTAGTAGAAAGCCGTACACTATAAAAATATGTTTTATTCAATCATTACAATGATATTAAGTTTGCTTACTTTCACAGTTTTATATTTCCGAGTGTAAAATTATATGCCAATAAAAACAAAGAAGTATAATGATAAAATTAAAATTCATAACTTTATTTGTACAAGGTTGTGTTACTAATTATAGCACGAGGCGAAACACGTGTCAAAATTATTTATAACAAGCCGTAGAATAGTAAAGTTATCAAATCTAATTTTATATTAAAAATAATTTTCTACAAATTTACCGATAAAAAAATTGAAAATATTAAAAATATATCTGTACATATTAATTAAGCAAGATGGTAGTACGGGAGATTTACTTATTTATAATTTATTATTTATTTTTGTAAAATAAAATTTGAATTCTGATTAATGTCAGTGTGTGATTTTAATCAAAATAATTTCTGACGCAGAACTAAGCCATTCCCGAGAATTTTGTCATCTGGTTGTTTCTAATAAGAAATATAGGTTCTTTCCTGTTATTTGGAAACATTTTTTTATTTGTGGATTCAAAAGCAAAATAAGATTAATAAAATAAATTCAAGAGGCCGAAAAATTTAGTTTTTTAGTAATAAAATATATCTGTTAGGTATTTTATACATTTGTACTCGTGATTAGTTGTCAATTTAAATTACACGAAAAAGAAACAAGTGAATTATTTTTTTTAATATTATTCAAATGCCTATGGGTAACAGGAAAGTGTCGAAACATGTGTGATGCTGAAATAACTATCGAATTAAGCATCTTGAAAAATAGATTGATATTGGCAACCCTAACAAACAGTTACAATATGCGTTGGGCACCTCTGCCCTGCACAAAGTAACACGTGACAGTGCGATAGGACAGTGGGACAGTCGACACGGCGTCTACCCACTGCAGTGCTGTGATGGAGCATCACAATAACAACCACACCGTCAGATTCGTGACTCATAATCGTATGTTGCACGCTTGCGAAATGTACACAAACAGCTGATTCCTCAGAATTATTAATCAACAAACAGCGTAACGGTATCGACGGAAATGGATCGATACATAGTAACGTACTCGATACAGCGATTACTTTTACAGTAACATGATGTCAAAGTATCGAAAAGAGCAAATGAAAAAAAAAATCGTTAGCTAAAGTTTAATGCACCAAGTAAACATACATTCCTAAGATTAGAGATTGCGACACCGGACGAATATATTACCTACCAACTGCTAAAAAATTTCGCTTTAAATTCGCGCAAAAAAAGTTATTTTTTACATATTTACCATTAATTTCTTTATTTAATTCTTAAATACAATGAAAAACAGAAACATATCGACTGTGGAAAGGAAAAAGGACTTAACCCACAGTTTCTTCAAAACAGGTTTTTTTCGATAATCACAATGTATCAAACTTGATACACGTTCTATCAAAATGATGCAAGCTGCAAATGCCGAATTAGTATCTAAATTTAGCTTTTAAGTTTCAAAAAATGACATTGTAAAAAATGAAAACCAAGAAAAAAGACTGGTTTTTCCTAGACAATTTCTTTAATGAATATTAGATTATGTCAATTAAACACCAGTTTAGAAGTCTCCGTGCACTTCAGGGTTGTGTATAATTCATAATTTGCATATGTCACAAAATCATCAAAACACGTTTTTAGCGCCTCCTGTAAAATTTGATATGTGTGGGTTACGTCCTTTTTCCTTTCCACAGTCGATATATATATACATGCAGGGCCGGCGCCACCATACAGGCGAAATAGGCAACCGCCTAGGGCGCAAACCATAAGGGAGCGCATAAATGGAGTATTAAAACTATTTTTATATCCTTAAATATTAATAAACAACAGAACGCTATATTTTATTTTGATGTTTGTATTTGTTAGTTGTAATTATGCATCGTATTCTACGTATATGATTCGAAAAAGAGAGGTTTAGCGACTGAGTAACACACAGCTCACGTAGAAAAAATGTTATGTTGAGATACCTCCATTAGGAGGCTATATGCTCCACATTGGGAGCGGACATGGACGTATATTAAAAAAATATATAATTATCCCGATTTTTTTTTGTCATTATTTCGAAAAAAATGGGACTTACTGTTAAAAAGCGGGGGGGCGCGCTAATAACCGTTTCCTAGGGCTCCAAATAACCTCGCGTCGGCACTGTATACATGCATAACTGTATTAATTTTTCTATATATCTCGTTCGCGTATTTTTGAACGAAAGTGTTGAATTTTGCTCCGACTCATTTGATAAAATGCTGTTTTTCCTAGATTCTTGATAAGAGTCGATTATTATTACATTGGATTTGTTTTGATGATCTGACGGTTAATTATTCCTCTTTACAATAACAGACAGACTTCTAAGGGTGCATTTATTTAGTCGATTTAATACATATTCAGATTCAGTGTTTGCATAAAATTTATGGCCGAAACGTACTATTTTACGAATTCAATAAATGTATTTTAACAAGATTCGTAAAAAAGCCATCAATCCAAGATTTTGCGAAAGTTCAGTTTCTTCTGTAAAAAACAATTGCAAGGAAAAAGTCGCGTTAATAAAAGAAACGGTGCCGTTCAAAAAACTCGCGTAAAAAAAGGACTGGGTGTATTACCGTCTGGTAACACCGACTATGTTTGATTCCCTGTTTACTCAACAATTTTGGTCTAATTTAAGCAGATTCACTCGAAGAAGTATTTTTCGGTATCAATAATTAATTACACGCGGGTAACGAGGACCACATGTAGATGTCACCGTCTTAAAATCCATAAAATTCTATCCCCCCTTAAGTTAACCTGTCGGGTGGAAACCGCACAGGAATTGATTCAGCTATCCAATCGCCACTATTTATCATGGAAATGTCACGTTGTCCTATTCGCTGCGGCGCATTTAATTATTTGCTTGACAATGTGCCTAGGTACTCAATACTGAATATCATTAAAATGATGATGAACTCATGGCTAACGTCACTACAACAATGCAATAATTCTAAATACGGATCAGTGATTTCATATTCTTGAATACACCACGTAAACTTCACATAACTCACGTAGGCCAACTTATAATAATTTTAACATTCCATTTTCAAATAGCATTTTTAAAACCGGGACAGAACAAACATGTTTACCTATACATATTATATTAATTTTAATTGTATAATCGAGGTTAATTAATTTTTAATATTAAACAGTTTTCTAAACTTATTTCATGTATCTATTATTTTTTTCATAGCATTATTCTCAGCCATAAATTCATCGAATAACCATGTACCGCGCGTCACACTTAATAATAATTTCAACATTCCATTTTCATATACATAGTATATTTAAAACTTAATAAAAACAAATGTATACGTGAATCAGACAATCATTGATTATTTATCATTTTTTTGGGTATTTTCTGTCAATACTTGGTGGAAAGGCATTATATTCAAGAAGTAAATTACTCTTCGGTACTAATTTCACATTTCTATAAAATGATCAAAACCGGTTTCGCTCATTACGAGCATTTTCAACTGAATTTCGTCATTTTATCTATGTCTACTGCATCGAATAACCACAAGCTGAGAATCAATTGACTGCAAAAATAATTATTATTATTATCAGGATGTTTCAAATAAATATTAGTATTAATACACATATGATGAAACCACAGACAAGAATAGATTGTAACAACGGTTATTTTCTGGTACTTCAGATTTAATATTAAATTGTAATATATATATTAATTTGTTGTTTAACCATGAAGAGACCAAATGAGTCCAGTATAATATTAAAATATGTGTGCATTTTTGGGCGAACACACTACATATTCTCCTCTTCTCACATAAATGTTTTCATATGCTGAAAATAATAACAAACTAACGTTGACCATTTTTCTTTATTTGCATAGCAATCGTTGAACTCGTCGCTAATAATAGGCGGAACGGAATAAAAATGGTGTATAGAGTTCACGGATTTCTCTTTAGACTTTTCCATTGCATTTGCCATAGCTTGACCGTTAAGGCTGAGAAACAAAGGTCCACGTTAGTTCTTCACCAAGCGGAAGACTTTTTTTTCTTCTAATTTAGGAAACTGCGCTAGCAAAATTAGATTACTAAGTAATAGAACAGTGGCGTTTTGTGTTTTCAACGAATAAACATTTAGTGTTTTCAACCATTTTTTTTCTAATTGGGTTTTAAGAAATATTGGAATTCGAAAACAGATTTTTGTATAAACCCTAAGCCCGGTGTACAAAAAAAACCTTTCGAGACAACCAAATAACTAGTGCATATAATTATCATTTTTTCCAGCTACGAAATACGATTCTGGATAGTGTAGGGCAGTGCTTCCCAACCTTTTTCATGACACGGACCCCTGAATCTGAAAACAATAATCTGCGGACCTCCGATTTTTTTTTCATACTTTATCACAAAGAAAAGAATGAAAATTTTCGCGGACCCCCGTGAAAAACCTGCGAACCCTCAGGGGTCCGCGGACCCCAGGTTGGGAATCACTGGTGTGGAATGTAATTTCAATTTAGGTGTCCTGGTTTGGACATCAATATCCCCAACCGTGCTCATTCATCGACTTGCCGTCCGAATAACCGAAAAATGCAAGAGTTGAACTATTTATTTCTAAATATTCTGCTTTTTAACGAAAAAAACTATTTATAAAGCAAAACAATCCCCAAAAACAGCCGTGCTATTTCATTTTACGACGGAATAAGCAAATTGTCATTTGCTTGGTAGGATTCCATTATTGTGAAAAGAAGTAAATAATTTTGTCTGTAGTACAGTTGATAGCTATTTCGGTGTCACGTCATCTATCGTCAGATCTATGAAATAAAAATATTTTATTTTTATAATGGCGTAATGGCTTAAAATCAACAAATAGTGTTAATTTATAAAATCTCATTACATAAAATTTATAAAATACACTACATTAGGGCCGCCCATCCCGGGATCCCGACCAATTTTCCGATACCGTATACCCATCGTATAAACACGTGAAAATCTGTTGAATCCGCTAAATAAAAATCTTTGCCCTGGAGTCACTGACGGTCGTAACACATTGAAAGAATACAGCTAAAAATAAAAACTCTCACATACTTGAATATTTGTGGAAACCGTCAATTCGCTAGTTAGTGAGCTAAAAAAAAAAAAAGGTCTTCGAGTTGAAAAATATTTTGGAATCTCTAAAAATCTCACTTTTTCACGTCAAAATGTTAACGTTAATCGAGAATCTAAATGACATTTTAAAAAATCGATTATACATACATATTTTAATTCAATTATAATGTAAAACAAATATTATCACCCCGTTTTATTCGCCTTAGCGACCCACTCTGTTCATATTTCCAATTCACATAACTGTAAATTATAGGGGTTTAAATTGAAATTAAATAAAGCACCCTCTGTCTTTAATATTAACTAGCTGTAAGCCCGTTGCCCAGCAACGTGAGATTTTTGTTGCAAAGTATTTAATTTAATTTAATTTAATATTATTTTATGTTATTTTATTTTATTTTATTTTATTTTATTTTATTTTATTTTATTTTATTTTATTTTATTTTATTTTATTTTATTTTATTTTATTTAATTTTATTTAATTTTATTTAATTTTAATTTATTTTATTTTATTGTATTTTATTTTTATTTATTTTATTTTTATTAGAAATTTCGTAAATTATTTAATTTTTGGAATAATGTTTAAGTTTGCTAACAACCATTTTTCGTAGTAGCCGAAATTTCGTTTATATTTAATTTTTGGAATAATGTTCAAGTTTGCTAACAACCATTTTTCGTAGGAGCAGAAATTTCGTAAATTATTTAATATTTAGAATAATGTTCAAGTTTGCTAACAACCATTTTTCGTAGTAGCAGAAATTTCGTAAATTAATTAATTTTTGGAATAATGTTTAAGTTTGCTAACAACCATTTTTCGTAGTAGCCGAAATGTCTTAAATTATTTAATTTTTGAAATAATGTTCAAGTTTGCTAACAACCATTTTTCGTAGGAGCAGAAATTTCGTAAATTATTTAATTTTTGAAATAATGTTCAAGTTTGCTAACAACCATTTTTCGTAGGAGCAGAAATTTCGTAAATTATTTAATATTTGGAATAATGTCCAAGTTTGCTAACAATCATTTTTCGTAGTAGCAGAAATTTCGTAAATTATTTAATATTTGGAATAATGTTCAAGTTTGCTAACAATCATTTTTCGTAGTAGCAGAAATATCGTAAATTATTATATTTTGGAATAATGTTTAAGTTTGCTAACAACCATTTTTCGTAGTAGCAGAAATTTCGTAAATTATTAAATCTTTGGAATAATGTTGAAGTTTGCTAACAACCATTTTTCGTGGTAGCAGAAATTTCGTAAATTATTATATCTTGGAATAATGTTTAAGTTTGCTAACAACCATTTTTCGTAAATTATTAAATCTTTGGAATAATGTTCAAGTTTGCTAACAATCATTTTTCGTAGTACCATAAATCGACCTCGGCGCATATATCGACAGCCCTGCAAAGGTTTCAAGTGTGCAAACAAATATATTTCGTAGAAAAAGAAAAATATCTTGGAATCATTTTTTTTGAATTGGCCACACTAAGTATTTGACATATTCTATTTTTGAATTTTCAATACAAACAAACAATCAAAGTCAAGTTTGAAATAGTTCTTTTTTCGAATGCTTAATATATATAATCTAATTTTGTCGCACCTGAAAGTTTGCCCTTTACCTCAGCGGTAAGACGTTCCGTTCATATTGCAAAGTTCCACGTTTCGAATCCGACCCGCGGCAGAAATAAAATGTGAAATAAAGTTTAGCGTTTTTTCACATTTAAAACTATGTGCTTCTTCAGCGTAATGAAAAAATACTTCTAGTATGAATAAAAAAAATGTCGACAGTCGGGCTGGGGATGAGGAGGGGGAGGGGAAATCGGTGACAATCATATAGAAGATGGATGACACTGAACAAAATCTGTCAAATCAGCTCCTAGCCCTATAATTATAGCTTCAAAAAATCGAATCAGTTCATTTGATTATTTAAAAAACTTCGTAGCCATGCAAATTTTGAAATAAAGTTCTTTCAATATTAATTACGATGCTTTAGTTCTAAGCCAGGAAATTTGAATTTTGAATATAAAAAGACGTCCATTCCAATTGGCCGAAAAATGTGATGTTCAAAATATGTTCAAAATAAATCGCTATCATTGGGCGAAGTGGACATCAGTACGCACACATTTGTGAAAAGTGAAAAGTGAAAACTTATTTTATCGGCTATTAATATATAGATTTTATCGGCTATTAATATATAGATTACCTCTCAGTATATATAGTATCTTTGAGGGTATACAATCGACGCGGAAAATTGATTTTCAGGCAGTAGGCACGCTCTCCCTGTGCAAGGTGAATTTATTTCCAAGAACTTCCGTAACGGTGCTTTTCAAAGAATAACGTTCAGACTGAAAGTTTATGACTACACGTTATAGGTATAACAATGAATCCTTGCTGTAACGGAGGCTTCGTAGAAGATCTGCTGTTCTTGGAAAAAGCTCTTAAGTATTTACGAGAAGCTTTATTAAATTAAATAAATAAGTGGTCACAGTACACAGTACGAGCATTTACAGAAACACTGTTGATTTTGTTTTTATCGCCACTTCCTCCCGCATACACCTTCTCCACAAGGTGTATTCGTCATACTAAAGGCGTTAAGCCTAATTCAATTTGTTGCCAGGAATGTCGAAGAAAGAATCATGATGAGTTGGTTGCTAATTGTAGATTCACACCGAGGGCTCAAAATGGACTCAACAATGACGGTTGAAACAAAAAATATTTGAAAGTAAAAAAAAAATGTTTTTTTATCCATGTCCACTCCCAATGTGGAGCACATGACTTCCTTATGGAGGTAACTCAACAGAAGTTCTTCTACGATAACTGTTCGTGAATGCGTCGCTCAACCTCTCTTTTTTAAAGATGGTAGTAGGGATATAAGGATAAAACTAGGACAAGACTAGTGATTAACTAATCGATCTCGATACCGCCCAGTTATTGAATGATCGGAAGGGCGAGAGGGAATTTTTAGACATCACAATCACCCACGAATTCGAACAGAAATCGATCGAAAAAACGCTGTTCGTACTGGGACTCGAACCCGTGAGAGCCGGCACGGAAGCCAGAAACGATAACCACTGCGCCATATTACACGACATAATTGAATTACTCGAATGAAAAATTTTAACGAAATTAATTTTAAGATTTCGACTGAAGGTGCTTGGTGGAATTTCAATATTAAATTTGAACGATTCAAATTTGAAATTAATTTTATTCGTAGAAAAATATTTTGTTAGTTTTTAATTGGACGAAAATATTTTCAATGCAGTTTTGTCGGGCCGCGTGTTTTACATGCCTGCACTGAATTCGAATCAGACTTGTGTCTATACACCTTCCTAGTTGCCGACTTATGACTAAATGTTGCTGAGTAGATCTGAAAGTGCAATGAAGTCTGGTGTAAGCCTATTATTCCAAATGGTGGTAGAATGTAAATTTGCCCCTAATATTTTGTTCACTATAACAACTCATATTATATTATAAATAGTGGTAAAGGCAAGTGTTATTAGATGGTAAAGAACCAACGTAAACTGAAAGCCAGAATGTCAACAAAGATAACAAACGCCTCTCCATAGTCGAATACACCACACGAAAATTGCGGGAAAACGTTTTATGGTATTCATGTTTATTTAAATATTATTTACATTATTCTGGATACTCATAGGTGCATTTAACGAACGCTTGCATAATATTATTCGTTGAAATATATTCTATACCTATACATAACACAGTAATTATAAAATTCTACAAAAAAGTGATCCCGTTCTACAGGCAATGAACCACGTTCGACATTTTCAATTTAAATCTATCTATATTTAATGGGTGTTCGAACAGGCACTTTATTTTTCTCACAGTTGGTACCCACTATTCGTTCCATTTTTAAACTACAAATCATTTCACGTTCGATTAATTCTAAAAGTAGATTATTCGCATGGAGATGGAAAATTCTTAAACGCAATCTAACATCGCGGAACATTGAAATATAATATTTACATCGGTATAAAACACACCATAGATACGAATTGATTTTAAATAATAAACAACTGAAAATGAGCAGCATTTAAATATTACGTTTACATATCGACTGTGTTTCAGTAAAAGGGGTCAACTGTGTTTACAACTAAATAAACCATCTGTCAAAAGGAAGATATCCGCAAACGCTGAATAAGTATATTTATACATTTAGCTTTTAAAATGCCCTTAGGTCCCTATGTCCTTGTTAGAGAAAAGAAGGGCCTGCAACCACGAAAAAGGACCTTCATAAAGGGTTTTCTTAGGCAACTTATTAAATTTATAGTCTTTTTGCACTTCAAGGTTGCGTATATTTGACTTTGGCCCAAAATCGTTAAAAACGTTTTTCGTCTCTATTTTTTTTATGTGTGGATTGATCACTTTGACCAAAACACAGTCGATTAGTAAATATTCATTGTTTACGACAGTGGCAGGCAACCTGTTGACATTTTTTTTTCTGTGAACTGAAAGAAGCAAATCGATTTGTTCAAATTAAAAGTCTATCATCAAATGTGAAAAAACATTTCATGTCATGTATTTAAGTATTTAAAACCAGCTGGATTATATGAAGTCACTTGACATCGCAAGAAATTATATAATATCATTTATATTGTTCACAGTTCACAGAAACGTTCATTTTTTATGAAAGTATTAGTATGATAAAACTTGCAAAAAAAACATTTTGACAAGTAATCGCGTTTTAAATTACATAAATTATTTCCAATTAAAAAAGGCAGTCTACAAAAAAACTTGGCTTAAATATCGATAGTCGCCATGTTATCTGTAATGTTAACAGCAGCATTTTGAATTGGTGTGGACCGGTTTGAAGTTTGTGTGTTCACGATTGTCGCAAACAATCAATTGTATTCAAACCACATAAAGCAAGGTATCAAAACAGTCCACAAAGCCATAAAAATAAGGTGTGCAACTAAAATTATTTTTTATGTCGAATACCAAGAACAATGTGCAATTGGATGCTATTCATACCCATTTAGGTTATTAACCAGTTTTCGTTTCTGATTACGATTCCTTATCAATATAAATTTATTTACCAATTAATCTGCACTTAAAGATCTGGATTCCCAACCGGTGGGTCGAGGAGTATTATTTATATTGCATTACAAAATAGGGTACATTCGTTTTAAACGGTATCATACATTTAATTATATCGTCACGCATTCAGTTATCGAATATAGTCTTGACTTACACTAAAGGTTTATATACAGAAGCACGCTAGAGATGGCCCTTGATATTTTTATATTTTCATGTCTTTCGTTGTTAATAATTATTGAAATTATTTATTAAATTCTCATGTTGCAATTACAATTTGATAAATTATGTTTGATATTTGATAATGACATTGTTTGCATTTATCAAGTGAACATATAATATGAAGGTATTACTTGCAAACCCAGCTTATCCAAAGTTGTTGAAACATGAACTATGAATGTAATTTAGTAGATAAAAATATTTTTTGAAAGTATTTTTAGAAATCAGTCCCAAAAATGACTATGAAACATCCAAAATATCATTCCAAAGTAATGTACGGCTTAAAAACTTTTAAAATGAACATTTTTTTTCAAAATGATATTCAAGTTTCATTTTTTTTAACCATTTTAGAATAAGCCGTGTTGGCAATTAATACCCTCATATATTATGAGTATCAGTAAGATAACAAAAGTATGTAAACATACTGTGTAAGTGAATTTTCAATATTAAATACATATATGAATGATATTTCTTTTCAATATAATCAAAAATATCGACCCTATTACAATACAACAGAATTTTGAATATGATTTCCGATATACATATTTTCTTTGACAAATAATCTATGGTTAAACTGATATCATATAAATTTTGAATTTTTCGTTTACAATTTATTTTATACTGCAACTAATTATGTACTACTGATATAATTCAATTCGATAATATAAATATTTTAGATTTTTAGATTTCTATCTAACGAGAATAAGATCATTTTTTAAAGATATTGTTCGCCTTTTAAATGAATGTTAAATTTATTAAATTATGAAATTCACATCCCTAGCAATATATTATTGTAAAGAGGGGTTTTTTGTTTGCGGAGAAGTGGGGCGTTTTTTAGGAAGCAAAATGAACTCCGTACGAATAGAGTATGCACTTTTTGATGTACGTCTATTGCGATTGTACTCAAAATAGTATAAATGAAAACACATTGATAGTGGAAAATTTGGATTGCATCGTTGAAGCAGTGTTAATAACAGACGCAAATAAAAAAAATCAAATAATTACGAGATGGTATTCATTCGCAGTCCGGAGTAAGGCACACTAATACATACTAGGATCACAGAGTATATTTTGGAGACATTGCTTCGCTTGGAAAATGCTGCTGAGTGGATGAACGAGAATAAATTGTTTAAAAATCTGAAAGAAAAGATGGCATGGCTATTTGAATCTCTTGAAGAAGTATTTTCACGAGTTGAAACGAGAAAAGGCTTGATTGGTACGATTTAAATAGTATGTTTTACTATTTATTACTAACTTAATCATATCGAATCATTTTATTTTTTCAATAATTTTAATACCAGAGCATTTTGGATTTCATCAAATAAAAAAAATTACCACACTCAAGGCTAATGTGACAATTTTGAAACTGGCCGGCAGATAAGCAGAATGCTTCTAATACTAAAAATTCTACAGTTTTTTTATATATAGCCGAAATAGTTATCAACTAGGTTTGCACGGGCCCGGGCATGGTCCTCGGACTACTAACCAGCCCGGGTTTGGGCGGGTAAGCGCAATTTGGGCTCGGGCCGGGCCCGGGTAGTGAATTTATTTATTCAGAAAAATATTTTAGACTTTGCTCGTGTCATAAATCAGCCATGATGATTTTAATTATTACCATTTCTATAGATATCGTAAATTGTTGGAAATTTGTAAAAAACGGGTTTTTTTCGGGCTGAGGTGTGTAAATCTGGGCTTCGGGTCGAGTTCGGGAAACAAGTGTGGTATTAGACTCGGGCCCGGGCTCTCTATCAACTAATAAATATTAAAAAAAAAAACTGTAGAACTAAATACGTTGTTATTTTTGCCCTATTATAATGGAGTTCTACCAAGTAAATGCAAAGTCAATCACTAAAAATTCTCTTAAATATATTTTCGATTGATTCAACGGTAGCATTGTGGAATTCATTTTTAATAAAGAATAAAATCAATAATATAATACATATTTACTTAAGTTATAGGATATTGTCTCATATTATTAAAAAATTCTCACGATCATATGACGAAGAGTTGCAGGCCATCGTTAAAAGGGGTCTTGAATAGAACAGGTTTGGAAACCGTGCTCGTGGTATTATTATTTATTTGTGTAATAACTAATAATATTATCGAGTAATATCATGAAATGACAGTTAATAATTATTTATACATTATAATAATAACGACAATGATTATTAAGGATGTTTCAGATAAATTAATACAACATGGAATTAATTGAATAACAAAATGTATAATAATTTTTTATCTTCCTGTTTACAGGTAGAGGAGAACATATTTGAATCACACAATCGATGTATTTAATTGCTTGTATTTATCTGGTCAGTGTACATGTACTTTTGGACAGAATTTAATATTAAACTGTCAGTATTTATATTAAAGAGTCAGTATTTATAAAGAATAGCCAGTATCTGTATTTTAACCTCAAGGTCTACTTACTTAACCACATTTTATAACCAAATTTAAAATAAATACTGACCAATTAAATATAAATATTTTTTTTTATAATTTATATAAAAATTGAATTTATTTATAGTCGCTGTAGCATTGTTGGTTTCAGTCACCCCGTCAAGGATTCGAGTCCCCGAATGGAAACTTTCTTCGATTTACGGTTTTGAGTCCAGGGGCTGAACCGGATAAAAAGAAGCACTTCGCCAGTTGTTGCAAATCATTTTACATGCGCGTGCCGAAAATCCCAAATTTCATGTCTTGACGTCCCGAGCAAAAATATTTACTAACGTTAAATAAGTAGTTTATGAATAACCACATTTAACAGTTTAAAATTATTGATACCTTGAAGAATGCTAACTATATTTTTATTTAATAATTGTAGAAAATCGTTTTTTAAAAAAGGTATAAATTTACAAAATATTAAATATGTGAATTCCTCAGGTGTAAAATTTTCGAACATGCAAACTCGGGTACGCGCGCCCTAGGTTCTCTAACTCTGCCCTGTGCTATTATTTTACTCGTAAGGGTCATGCGAAACATTTGTCATTGCGATTAGCTTAATCAATTTCATATTTATTGTTTTACTGTGGCCCACGGAGAATTGTAAAAATACGTAATCTGGTATGTAAAGAAAAGTGAGTCTTGTGTTCGAAACTTGTAACCAAACAATTTATATATCTTTGTCAGCGCCTTAACCTAGTCAACTTACAGGTAAGTCAGGCGTTGTCAAGAGGCATAAAAATATTCAAAGGATTATTAGGGTCATCACTGCAAAACGACCCCCTCTCCTTTTTGAGATATCGGTCAACCCTCCAGAGACGAGAGCTTTCTTCGATAAAAAAATATTTTTAAAGCCATATTGAAGTCACAGATAACTTTTATTCCTAACAAAAATTTTAAAAAAAACGCAAAGTCGTTGTATAGAAACCCCGCATGTCTATATGGTTATGTTCATCCGTTTATTACAGTGTAATATTGTGTACTGACAGTAGTAAGGACAAAAGTGACCGTATGGGTACGAAATCATTCTGGGTTGAAATACATATAGTTAAGAGTGATTTTTTTTAAATATTTACAATTTAACCTTTTTAGATCAACATAATTTCAATACAAATATATAACCAAAAGAACTGTAAATAATTTGATGTTTTGATAAAAAAAATAACTAACAGTTTCAAAAAGTCCATTAAAAAAAACGTAAATTCAAAAAATCGCATGTGCTTTGGTGACCGTTTCTGTCCCCGCGGCTGATGACTTACTGAAGTCTGTACCATTCTTAACCAAATATGAGTGAAAGCAACGATATTCAGGTAGAAAAGAGATGAATAGTGGAATCAATAGACAACGGTGTTTACTGTGGCCATATGGTCACGCTCGTCCTTGGAGGGTTAAATAGCAGAAATCATTCCGAACGGAGAGACAAAATTATTGCGTCACCGATTATTATAAGATATGACAACTCCGTCCTGACCTTGAAGTCGTAAAAATCGTATAAATAGAGTATACTGGACGCGCCCACCGTTCCAACAATGTTTTAAACACCGGAACAATTCAATATTATTTGCAAATATTGCTAGCACTGATTCTAAGAGTACATACACACATTCTATCAGTCGAGCCTTATCCCCGCCATTCTATTGTAGATCGTTTTGTTATCACGTTTTTACTTGATAAATAAAAAAAGCAAAATAAGTTTCAATAATTTGCATATTATCAAGATTTACCATTCATACTTCTCTCTTTAACTTTTCTATAAAAACGTGGAGTTACTTCCTTGTTTAACGCCAGGTACTGAAAAATGCAAAGGTCGTAGGCGCACCACCGTGTCCAGATGGGGTGTTAATTAGGGCATCCAATCCCGGGATCCCGTTAAATTTTCTGATCCCGAAATCCCGGGATTGATACGGCTGCGATCCCGGGATTGAGAAATTTTGAGCAAATCCCGAAAATTGACACGAAATTGGCAAATCGAGAATTTCAAATTCCTCGGTCAGCTTAAAAAAAAACGAGGTTTGGAGATAATCCGGGGAAAAAGTATAGCGAATTGAGGATTTCAAATTCCTCGGTGAGCAAATCCCAATCCCCGAAATCCCGGGATTGGATCCCCTAGTGTTAATCAATCGAATTCAAAATATAAAAATAATATTAATTACTGCCCTTTTTTATATGTTCTCGAACATCAACTTCAAGGCGTTAATTGTGCGGTAATTATCGCAACGTGACCATTCATTGTTCCCTCAAAACGGGACATTGACTTATTTTTAGTTGACAGTGAGCTTACCCGAGAAAACGAATATTTCTTCATATTTTTTAATTTATTAATTAAAATAACAAAAGTTTCCAAGTGTTCTAGTGCACTTTTTGTGGTGTAATGTAGTTTGAATAAAGGCATAAAATACTTCTGAATCTTGGTTATAATGTAGTTTTTTTGATTTATCACGATTTTGAATTGTTAATTAGGTTGCCGTCCTTCAGAAAAGGGCCATTTTAAGCCAAGTAAGCGTGTTTAAGTCAATGGACAACTTCTCACCAAACTCGACATGGCGTATATATCATCAATATATCGACTGTGGAAAGGAAAAAGGACGTAACCCACAGTTTTTTCAAAAAGGTATTTTTCGATAATCACAATCTATCAAACTTGATACACGTTCTATCAAAAGGATGTAAGCTGCAAATGCCGAATTAATATCTAAATTTAGCTTTTAAGTTTGAAAAAAGATGAGCTTGTGAAAATTTAAACCAAGAAAAACGACTGAAAAAAGGGTTTTTCCTAGAAAATATCTTTGATTAATATTAGAATATGTCAATCAAACACCAGTTTAGAAATCTCCGTGTACTTCAAGTCGATATGGAAGTAAGTGATTATCTTATCACTCATTTCCATATCTCAGTAAAAACATAAAATACGTGTATGACATTATACATCTCAGAAATATTTGTAATTGTATTTCAGTTTCAATATAGGACCCAACCTTAAGTAAAATGCAGTCACATACCTAATACTCTACCTTTCTTTCTTTTACCGGTAATGGGAGGAACTATTTACCGTTTACCGGTAATTGAAATTTGACGTGAAATTTCAAGCCCTAGTGATGACACACAGCCGGTATAATTACATTAGATCCCGTTTTTGACACTTGTATAATTAACAGTCGCAAACAATAAGATAATAATTCGCTAATTAGTTATTAAGGTAATTATAATTAGAAAATTAAGGACTACCTTCCCGGTACGGACAATGTGACACTGGGAGCGCTGGACATTGTTGAAAAATTATCGTAGTTACGTGAAATACAAAAAGGGTGTGGTTAATTAGCACCTTAATTATCCTCGTGGCTACATTAACAGATTAATAACGTAATTAATTAATGGAAAAACATATGAAATGTAGAAATCACTGACGGTTGTTCATGACGCCGGAATTATATCGAACAGAAGAAGAGGCAAGCAAGGATTAAGGCGGATCAGCTAGTTCCAACATATCTCCATGATCACTGAGGCAACTGGATGATGCCTTGTATCCACATCACCTCCGATATCCGACACTAGATTGGTATACGCCACGGGTAGTTCGTGTCTTTGTCGGAAGCCTTAATTCGCTACGCTTTGTTCTTTTATTTGAGTGGGAGTTTGTTTTGCTATCTAGCAACTCTATTTATTATTAAAATTATCCATATTTAGGTTATTATTACAGCTATACGACGCTGTCCTACGTTCTGCGGCACGGAAACAACCTTACAAAACTGGTTTTCGTAGCTAACATATCGTATAAAATCGCCTAAATAAAAGCATCGTCAATTTTGTCGGTCTTACCTTGAATCGGAACCTTAGATTTTTTTTATTTGTTAATACGATTGAAACGACATGTATGCACAGTGAACATAATGAATTTGTCGCGAATAACATGACGATATTGTTGCAAAATTTTAACAAGGTATATGATAAAACGGACGAATTATTTTAGTAATTTAATCGGTCCATAAAAAAATCTATTCATTGTCAGAAAAATGTAATGTATATTTTTTTCATAGGACGTAAAAATGTGACCAATCCACAGACAAGTCCTTGGTACATACATATGAGGAGCTAAGAATCAAAACACACCCAAACCCAGTTTTAAAAAAATGAGATATCGCTATAATATTAAAGTTCTGATTTAAAAGAACAGAATTTAGTTTTAGCGCCGCTAAAGACCTCGTTGTTTCCATGCAATTAAGGATCAAAATATGACGTTATAATCAAAAGTTTTAATAAGAAAAGTGTTTTTTTCTGTTCCTCATATGTAAAGCGATTTGAAATTTATTCTTCTTATCAAAACATTAACGTCATATTGTTAACACATTCATAAAAAAACATTAATAGATTGATCGTAGTATTGTTCATATTTTTTAGCGACATCACAATTTCTAGGAAGCACAGAAGTTATGTAAGAAAGCATTGTAATTATTACCAGATTACATTTTATACACGACATTATAAAATATCATACGTCCAGTAAATAAACGAAGCGATTTTTTAAAACCTGTAAACATTTATTATATCCTTACGGTTTAAATTGGATAGACAAAGTATTGCCTCGACGCCCAATGCCTATCGTATATTATAAATTCTGTCACGTAAAACGTTTTAATAAACTCTCCACACATCGCCTATAAGGATCTCCATATTACAAATGGTTGAAATATAATATATATTGCCAAAGAACGTCCTATCATTGGATAAACAAAAGGGATAATGATTTTTTTTAATACATTGAGCGAAATCAAATAAAATACACGTTTTATGTAATTTAACACAATTTTAGTAATAAGCATAATAACTTGTCCCAATACACAGGCACTGTTACGTAAATAAAATTATAGAAACTCAACGTAAAATTAACAAGTTTTTCTATTATAATTATCTCTTTATGTATATTATCATTACTTTCACAGCAAATAAGATAAAATAGTGGCTGGCTACAACGGTTTTAAAATAACTTCGTCATTTACCGCAGAATTGAGATAAATATATTGTATTTTCAGCTGCATGTAACAATTCCCACCAGAAACCACGAATAACATTTCAAACTTTCAAAAGCATTCGTATTAAGACACACTCGTTTAATTATTACAGAACGAAGTTTAATTTTGGTTCCTGCATTTTTTTTTTAAATAGTTGATGTATTCTTGTCTTCAATGACGTTCCTGCAACAACTCTCCGGATTACCAGTATATTCTCACGGATGATCGGTTGGCGGCCGCTGGTTTAATTTCTTTTTATAGTTGTTCCATGCGAAATTGATTGTTAGTTATATATTTAATATTTAAATGTATGGACGTTATATGTAAAAAAGGTAAATTTAAATAAACAATTATTTATGTATACTGGAAAATTTGCACTGGGATCTCAAAATTGTGCCACAGAATTTGCACAAGAATTTTCATAACAAAAAAATCAAAGAATTACAAAGATGGAAACTATGGTTGTGTGTCATTTAATCGATAATTTTATCAAACGTCAGAAGTGCAATTGATAATATCAGCTTATTTTACAATAATTCAAATTATTTCGGTGGTTATTTAATAAGGTAATTCATTTTCAGTAAAAAAGCTGATAATTTGGTTTTTGTGTTACATTTTTTGTAGTCATAACTTAAGATAGTTAGTGAACCCCCGCCATTTTACATGTTTGAAGGGACAGACGAAAAAAGTACAAAGAAAAAAAACCGTACATTGAGAGTAAAGATTTGTTTCACATTTCTGAGTTGTTCAACTTGTTTGGTTGTTACACGTCATCAAAATCAATAAAAAGGTCAAGTAGAAATAGTTCTGAAAGCCACCACAAGCCATCACAGGTGATTTACTACAAATTTTACATAATTTTAATTGAACTTTAAACATTTCAGATTAAATTGCGGAAAATTAAAACGCAAAAGTGAGTTTTAAATGTACTTAAATGAAACAGGACTGCGTGAATTCCACATATAATATAAACCCATATGAATACTAACTTGCTTGTTAATTAAAAACTCCTAAAAAAATAACATAACGATAAAACTCTTCAATTACAATTAGTGACATTTTAAAAAGTGTGGGTTCATTAGTTTCATAATGACTTTTTACTATCCTACTGGTGGACGTATTTGTGTCAAATTTACTCTCGGATAAAACCGACTCGAACAAGCAAAAAAGTCAAACCTTTCAATCAAATTATAACGGTACTCTTGGCGTCTATGGTTTCTCACGGCTGAATTTCAAGATCTTGGGAGCAACGCCCTCCAGAAAAAGAAGTAAGAAATAATGCCGGGCTGCGAGAGCGCCAGGGAAGTCAGGAAAGGAAAGGCTTCCAATAACACAGAAAGAAACCATATAATACTGGTGTAACCATTTTATCATGCACTGTCAGTTTGCTCTTATAAATAATCAACAGTTTATAACAGTGTATTTCAGGCGTCGTCAATCTATGTCCCGCGAGCCACCGAGTAACCCGTTTAATAATTTCAAGTGAACCGAACCACTTGAGTTCCCGCAAATAAATTATTATATATAAGAATAAATGTCAGCATTACACTTACAAAATGGAAGATACTATATTATTCTCAAGATATCAACGTGGTCGGCATAACTTCCTACGAAGTTTAAATATTTGAAAAAATGTCCGTTGTCAAATGTGGGCATAAGGATTCCTCGAGTGGTTTATTAAGTTATTAAAAAAATAAAAAGTGTTTTAAAAGAACAACTTGTTACTCAGTTGCTCAACCTCTCATTTTTCAAATGAGTCGGGATAGGAGTATATTACAAGAACCGGATTAATGGTTAGTAAATTGCATTTGCAATGGCCGTTCTGGGGATAGGAATTTAATAAATCACATTTCAGATGGTATCTACTAGGGTATCCAATCCCGGAGCCATTTTCCAATCCCGGGATCCCGGGATTGAGATTTTCTCACCGAGGAATTTGAAATCCTCAATTCGCTAGACCTTTTCCTTGGATTTTCACAGAACCTCGTTTTTTTTTTTAGCTCACCGAGGAATATGAAATCTGCTATTTGGTATACTTTTTCCCAGAATCTCACAGAAACTCGTTTTTTTTAGCTCAACGAGGAATTTGAAATCTTGAATTTGCCAATTTCGTGTAAATTTACGGAATTTCCTCAAAATTTCTCAATTCCGAAATCCCGGGATCGCGGCCATCTCAATCCCGGAATTTCGGGATCAGAAAATTGAACGGGATCCCGGGATTGCATGCCCTAGTATCTACAAATCAATAAATAAAAACCATCCATAATGGGGTTTAAACCCGTGATCTCTGTAACCGAAGCCATCGACGTTGACCACTCGATCAGTCATATTCTTCAGGTTAAAAAAATAAATAAATTCAGTAGTCTGTGCGGTACGATTGGTCGGCGACCGCTGCACTAAATTATTTATAGATCTCGCATGTATCCGTGATATCAAATCATCAAACAGGTGAAAGCAAACCTATTATGTGCACATTCCGCAGCAACAATGTTGACAGCTAAAACAATAGTTTAAAAACGCCTGATCACACATGTTTTCACTGGTCAACCAAATTTTATAAATGGAGGACAATTTAAATAATAGACCGGGCTGTTTCCTGCTTTGGAACAAAACAACTTCCGGTTGCTTAAATAATAATATATTACACTAACTCAATTGTGTTTTATAACTCAATTTTATCTTCAACAAAATTTTACTAATCCAACAGACAACAAAAATTGTATTTTGCTTTGAAGCGATACTTTTTGATCGACTGTTATTCAAATCAAACGCAATAAATACAAATGCTTACTCTTTTTATATATATCTAAGACTAGCCATAATTTCTCCCACGAACAATTGATAACCAATATATCACTGATTGTATTACAAAACTAATGTGAAACCTATTTCGCCTCTTTGAAAAGCATCTTCAGATAAAACCGCATTATTGCCGTACTGGCAACATTAATATTTTGATAGATTCGGCGTTAACATTGGGGCAATTATAAAATTTAATTTTATAACATTGGTAATACACTGGTTGTGTTAGTAACAAATTGTGACACCAGTGTCGCCTCTTTGGGAAGCATCATCAGAAATTAATGTGGTACTTTGATGTACTCAAAAAAAAATTTGACTCTGAATCTTATATATAATATTATTGTTATTCGTTACTAACCAAACTAGCCGACATCGACAGTAACCGAACGACATTTTCGACATATGCAGATTGACAGTTTTGACGAGTCATGTGATAGATACCGCTTTGAGAAAATGATTTTAACTTATCTCAACCATTTAATAATTTTTTCTCTAACCTGTTAATTGTATAACAACTTTGGTAACTGGTAACAACTTTGATATGTGTGAATATCGCTTTAGTAATACAACAAATAACAAAATTATCAATTTTAGTTTTATATTAAAAATGAGCTTTCTGCCGAATCAATCGAAAATAGTAAAATAGATATTCGATATTGGAATAATTTAATTTACTAATTTGTATAATACCTAATGACAAGTAGTATCCATATTGATAATTAAGTATTCGTCATGAAGTGCACAATACAAGGACGCGCGAGTCTTTATATGCGCATCGGAGAAGTTAGCATAGAACCCTTCCATGCCATTAAAAGCATTTTGTAATAGCTACTTTCGAGCTGTAATTTAATTTTGCCTCATAATTAATTATTTAATGAGATGGAACAAAATGGTTTTGAAACTGCTTAGCTGGGAGTCGTTAAGAATTATTTTATTAATGATGAAATGTAATCTCTCGCGACATTAAAAATATATTTATTACTTACATACTTCAATTATTATTCGGGTTAAATGTAACAATCCTGATAATGTATCAGATCGTATTGCCAAATTCTACTATGTTTTCTATAGTCACGATAACTATCGATTGTGACGGTACTAATCCCAGGATTTTGTGATTGAGAATAAGAAGTGCAAAACTCTCGAAAGGTTTGTGAAAACAGGCAACCACAGACAACATTTTATAAATCCGCATAAGACCTAAAAAAGGGCCCCAAATTTTGTCATTTTGAGAAATCTGGAAATTCCTGGGTTTTTGAAATCGGCATGCAGACAAAATGTTTGAAATCTGCGCGAGCTAAAAAAAAAAAGCTCACAATTGTTTTCATTTTGGGAATTCGGTAATTCCTTGCTTTTTTAAATTAACCACATAAAAAAATCTTTGAAATCCCCGAAAGAGCTAAAAAAAAAAAGGTCCTACAATTTTTAATTTTGGGAATTCCGTAAATTTTCAGAATTCCAAAATCGACGACTAAAATTTTGTTGAAATCCCGAATTTGTCCACGATTTTATGGTGAATGTTCAATCCTGGAACCCCGGGATAGGCGCAGAATGTGTGCAAGGGTTAAATACTGTGTATTCCGAGTCAACTTTGATTGCTTTGTAAATAAAAGATTTTTATGGGGGGTGTGACAGCCGCTTCCTACATAAGCCTGCGCGATGATGCAACTCTACATATTCATGTCACGCAGTAAGCTATTCGACAAATCATTGTCAGAATTTTAATATGCGATTTAAAAAAGTAGGAAGAGATAGCGAAACAAGCCGCTGACGATCTCTTCTCACTTATATGTAAAACAGGAATAAAATGATTGGAAACAACGGTTTCAACCAGGGTCAGACAGGGCTGCATCTTTAACGGCATTGTAAAGATGTAGCCGTTGGTTTCAATTTGAAGCTATGCGACTTCATGCCGTGTCATATTTGACAAATCTGTCGATGGATCCAATACATATAACGAACAGACTGCAGACCGTAATGCATTGCTTTTTAATTCAATATGAGTAAAACCAATGTGCTTTGCAACAATGGCTGTTATGACCCAGACTAACCTTTGACAAGCGCAGAGTAAAACATCGAGAGTCGTCGGTTTTGTGGGGATATAACATTTCGCGCTGAGAGCTTGAGATTCGAGAAACATTCAACTCAATGCGGAAGTCTAGTATGTACTCAGGTTTGAAGTCGATCGAACAAAGTGCTTGTATCTTGACAGTGCTGCTTCACGATTGCGAATCATGGCAACTTACGAACGCATTGATCAACACGAATATGAGAGCGGACTAATCAGTCCCTTATTACGTTAAAAAAATCAAAAACGACGATGGACCTGGCTTGGACATGTGTTACGGATACCCCAGGAAAGCATGGACACTGTCTGTCTCTTCTACCAACCGGAGGGTTCTCATCGTCGCTGAAAGCCACTGATGGCCATCCACAGGATGTACTCGGCGGAGCTACGAGGCGCTGGGATGACTTAGGAGTAAGCCAAAGTGACTGCCGGGAGATAGACAATCTTGGAGGAACCGTGTAATGGTCATATGATTAATAAACCAATGATAAAACAATGTGCCACACAATAACATCTGACCATTCTACATTGTTTCACTAAAAAAACGGAGAAACTTTTCGGTTTTGTTTAATTAAAACCTGGCTGCAGTGAAATATTATTTGAATTATTTACAATTAAACAAAATATTCACTATTTCAACCAACTGCCAAAACATTTGTTTAAATTTCCCAACAAATAAAATCACCCAAAATCAAATTGAGAAACAGAGACATCAAAAAGATTAAAATTCTTAAATGCGTTTTACATTAAGCACTATGCAGTTTTTTTTCCTTTTAATAGTGGAGTTTTACCGAGTAAATAGTGCTTATTGAATCAGTTAAATAAAACATATGACTACATACATGTGTTTTTCATAATGATAATTATGTTACTAACAACAGTGGTTTACAACCTTTATGTTACTGCGCCTCCCTATGAAGAAAAAAAATATGTTCGCTTCTCCCCATCCTTTATTTCATATAGTAACAAAGACACGTTTTAAAGGGTAAATAAATATTTTGGACTGTTCGCGCCTCCCTTTGCAATAGTCCACGCCTCCCAGGTATGAAATCGCTGACTTACAACAATGTATTATATGTAAGCATAACGATATTTTAGACCTCCTACGGCCATTCTGTAATGATGGTTGACAGTTCGTCAAAGCAGATTGCAGACACAAAACAAAGCTATAATAAATGTTTTACGGCAACTTAAGGTTAAAAAAATACGTTGGCAGTGAACCAACGGCAATCGGGCTGCGGCAAATAATGGTGATAACCAAAAAATAATTGTTTTTAAAAATAATAAATTGATTGAATGCGCTGCTTTACATCTATAATATAACCATTTTTACACCGGCTGTCAAATGACAATTTCGTTTCAAAAATTTTATTATTTTGAACTATTTTTACCAGGGCTGTTTGAACTATTGTATATACATGTCGAATGACTGTATTTAGCATTTCGGGCACGTATGTATGTCTGAAATTTATTTTGAATAGTGATTAGGGATTCTGTGTCGAGACGTCCCGGGACAAAAGTCCCGGGACTTTTAAGATTTTTTGCTGTCTTAAGTCCCGGGACATTTAACAACCAAGTCCCGGGACTTAAGACAGCCAAATTGTACATTTTTAATTTTGAAAAAACCATTCTAACAAATAAAAATTGGATGCAAGCAATCGCTAATGTG
Organism: Himalopsyche tibetana; assembly: GCA_030503985.1. NCBI lineage: Eukaryota > Metazoa > Arthropoda > Insecta > Trichoptera > Rhyacophilidae > Himalopsyche > Himalopsyche tibetana. The sequence goes on from JAPJYX010000022.1 coordinate 17,366,786, forward strand.
ACCTAAAAAGTTAATTTTAAAGTTACATTGGTGTCTATCCACGGGATCAGTTTTGAAAAAAATGCATTATATTTAGGCTAAGGATTAAAGGCCGGGGTTTTAACAAAATTAAGTATGCATTTATAACAGGAATCTTATAAAAGAAACAGCTGTTTGGATTTATAATTGTTGAAGTTTCAAATAACATCTATTTATATATTGTAAAACAAAACAACCATTTTTAATGGGTAGAAAGAGATATGCAGAAATACAAAAAAAACTTAGACACGTGTTCGCTTACCTATTTTTGCAGCATGGGATAATCGCACAGAATTCTAAGAATTAATGGAACCAATAGTTATTTCTAGAAAATTATGTTATAAATCAAGGCGGCTTATAAACTTTTATTACCAACCGTTCTGCTAAGACTAATTGATTTTCGAAAAGAATACACGAAAGATTTTGACGAATGCTCCAAAACAATATTTTTGAAATACGGAGATCTTTTCTCCGTGGAAAAAGATATCGAGGTATCTGAAGAAAATACCGATGATGAGATAAATATTGCAGAACTGTCACTGGATTACAAAAAAACAAAAGATTTCTCCATTAAAAACTAAAGGAATTTAATATTTTAAAATCAACTGAAGAACGGAAACAAAGATTATTTTTTTATATATAACATTAAAGCAACATCGACTTACAATGAAGATGAGCAACAACGTTTATTACAAAAATAAGAAATCGGCTGTCTGATTCGTCATTAAATTCATTATTATTTTTAAAAGCATATTTTGATAAGCAAGAATAAAATATTAACTTTTGTGTAAATAATACATACTATGTATGATTTGAGGTTGTGACTTTATTATTGAATGAATTTAATATTTTTATTATTAATAAATAAATGTGTTCAAAAGATGTATTTTTTTAATTAACGCATACTTTCGCCGCCCTTTTAAAGTACGCATGAAAAAAAAATACGTCTAACAGCGTAAAAAAATGCTCAAAAAAAATAGTTTAATTGAAACGAAATATTAAAAACGTTTGGGAGAAAGATATCTTCATTTATGTTATTAGAAATTTGTTTAAATCAATTCATAATCGTATTAAAAATATAACTGTAGCAAAAACAAATTAAAAATATTATAATTAAGTGTTCATACCTGATGTTGTTTTATTTACAAATGTTTTTCACTATTCTACAAAGTTACCAATGTCTCAATAGGACAAAAAAGGTATAAAAGTTGTATTGTGATTTGTGAAGTAACGGTCATAATTTTACCAAATTCATTGTTATTTTTTCAATACATGAACCGTTATCATCCCTTTTTAGTAAATAAGTACTTACAAATATTTAATTTTAATAAATTCATAATTTTATTAAAGGGTAAATAAAAGTCCCAAGTCCCGGGAAGTCCCGGGACTTTGACTTTATCACGTCTCGTGTCCCGGGACTTTGAAAAACCCGAGACTTCAGAATCCCTAATAGTGATACATTCATAGACAATAGATGGTAGAGTGAGCAGCAGATAAATAAATAAATTGAAAAAAATAAAAAAAATGGTGACATTCTGGGAAATTCATTTTGAAACAAGTCGTTGTCATTTTTTTATTATTTAAAGCTATTACTCACAGACCGGCGTTTTGTTGGCACTAAATATATCGAAACACTAAAAAACTCCGACCAAAGTATCAATTACTTTTGCTATATCATTTTTAAATAATGCTTAAGTATATAACATCATCTTCTATCTCCCCACCTATGAATAAATAATGTATGTATTTGTTTTAACTAATAAATACGATAAAAAGTATTAATTTAATCGTAATGTAAGCTTCGATTTAATCTTATACTATTATAATTGAACATTAGTTGGGGTCCTTTGCCTGGCCAACGGGCTTGAAGGATTAAAAGCCACAGCTGCAAATGAATCAAGACGAAGTTATCTTTATTTACCATTTAAAATTACTTAATACTAGCTGTAAGCCCGTTGCTCAGCAACGTGAGATTTTTGTTGCATAGTATTTAATTTAATTTAATTTTATGTTATTTTATTTTATGGTATTTAATTTAATTTAATTTAATTTTATTTTATTTTATGTTATTTTATTTTATGTTATTTTATTTTATTTTATTTTATTTTATTTTATTTTATTTTATTTTATTTTATTTTAATTTATTTTATTTTTATAGTTAGCAGAAATTTCGTAAATTATTTAATATTTGGAATAATGTTTAAGTTTGCTAACAACAATTTTTCGTAGTAGCAGAAACTTCGGAAATTACTTAATTTTTAGAATAATGTTCAAGTTTGCTGACCAACTATTTTTCGTAGTAGCAGAAATTTCGTAAATTATTGATTTTTTGGAATAAAGTTTAAGTTTGCTAACAACCATTTTTCGTAGTAGCATAAATTTCGTAAAATATTTAATTTTTGGAATAATGTTCAAGTTTGCTAACAACCATTTTTCGTAGGAGCAGAAATTTCGTGAATTATTGAATTTTTGGAATAAAAAAAAAGTTTGCTAACAACCATTTTTCGTAGTAGCAGAAATTTCGTAAAATATTTAATTTTTGGAATAATTTTTAAGTTTGCTAACAACCATTTTTCGTAGTAGCATAAATTTCGTAAAATATTCAATTTTTGGAATAAAGTTTAAGTTTGCTAACAACCATTTTTCGTAGTAGAATAAATTACGTAAAATATTTAATTTTTGGAATAATTTTGAAGTTTGCTAACAACCATTTTTCGTAGGAGCAGAAATTTCGTAAATTATTTATTATTTGGAATAATGTTCAAGTTTGCTAACAACCATTTTTCGTAGTAGCATAAATTTCGTAAATTATTGAATTTTTGGAATAATGTTCAAGTTTGCTAACAACCATTTTTCGTAGGAGCAGAAATTTCGTGAATTATTGAATTTTTGGAATAAAAAAAAAGTTTGCTAACAACCATTTTTCGTAGTAGCAGAAATTTCGTAAAATATTTAATTTTTGGAATAATTTTTAAGTTTGCTAACAACCATTTTTCGTAGTAGCATAAATTTCGTAAAATATTCAATTTTTGGAATAAAGTTTAAGTTTGCTAACAACCATTTTTCGTAGTAGAATAAATTACGTAAAATATTTAATTTTTGGAATAATTTTGAAGTTTGCTAACAACCATTTTTCGTAGGAGCAGAAATTTCGTAAATTATTTATTATTTGGAATAATGTTCAAGTTTGCTAACAACCATTTTTCGTAGTAGCATAAATTTCGTAAAATATTCAATTTTTGGAATAAAGTTTAAGTTTGCTAACAACCATTTTTCGTAGTAGCCGAAATTTCGTAAATTATTGAATTTTTGGAATAAAGTTTAAGTTTGCTAACAACCATTTTTCGTAGTAGCAGAAATTTCGTAAATTATTGAATTTTTGGAATAATGTTCAAGTTTGCTAACAACCATTTTTCGTAGGAGCAGAAATTTCGTAAAATATTTAATTTTTGGAATAATTTTTAAGTTTGCTAACAACCATTTTTCGTAGTAGCATAAATTTCGTAAAATATTCAATTTTTGGTATAAAGTTTAAGTTTGCTAACAACCATTTTTCGTAGGAGCAGAAATTTCGTAAAATATTTAATTTTTGGAATAATTTTTAAAGTTTGCTAACAACCATTTTTCGTAGTAGCATAAATTTCGTAAAATATTTAATTTTTGGAATAATTTTTAAGTTTGCTAACAACCATTTTTCGTAGTAGCATAAATTTCGTAAAATATTCAATTTTTGGAATAAAGTTTAAGTTTGCTAACAACCATTTTTCGTAGTAGCTTAAATTTCGTAAAATATTCAATTTTTGGAATAAAGTTTAAGTTTGCTAACAACCATTTTTCGTAGTAGCAGAAATTTCGTAAATTATTGAATTTTTGGAATAATGTTCAAGTTTGCTAACAACCATTTTTCGTAGGAGCAGAAATTTCGTAAATTATTGAATTTTTGGAATAATGTTCAAGTTTGCTAACAACATTTTTTCGTAGTAGCAGAAACTTCGGAAATTACTTAATTTTTAGAATAATGTTCAAGTTTGCTGACCAACTATTTTTCGTAGTAGCAGAAATTTCGTAAATTATTGATTTTTTGGAATAAAGTTTAAGTTTGCTAACAACCATTTTTCGTAGTAGCATAAATTTCGTAAAATATTTAATTTTTGGAATAATGTTCAAGTTTGCTAACAACCATTTTTCGTAGGAGCAGAAATTTCGTGAATTATTAAATTTTTTGGAAAAAAAAAAAGTTTGCTAACAACCATTTTTCGTAGTAGCAGAAATTTCGTAAAATATTTAATTTTTGGAATAATTTTTAAGTTTGCTAACAACCATTTTTCGTAGTAGCATAAATTTCGTAAAATATTCAATTTTTGGAATAAAGTTTAAGTTTGCTAACAACCATTTTTCGTAGTAGCATAAATTACGTAAAATATTTAATTTTTGGAATAATTTTGAAGTTTGCTAACAACCATTTTTCGTAGGAGCAGAAATTTCGTAAATTATTTAATATTTGGAATAATGTTCAAGTTTGCTAACAACCATTTTTCGTAGTAGCATAAATTTCGTAAAATATTCAATTTTTGGAATAAAGTTTAAGTTTGCTAACAACCATTTTTCGTAGTAGCAGAAATTTCGTAAATTATTGAATTTTTGGAATAATGTTCAAGTTTGCTAACAACCATTTTTCGTAGGAGCAGAAATTTCGTAAAATATTTAATTCTTGGAATAATTTTTAAAGTTTGCTAACAACCATTTTTCGTAGTAGCATAAATTTCGTAAAATATTTAATTTTTGGAATAATGTTCAAGTTTGCTAACAACCATTTTTCGTAGTAGCATAAATTTCGTAAAATATTCAATTTTTGGAATAAAGTTTAAGTTTGCTAACAACCATTTTTCGTAGTAGCCGAAATTTCGTAAATTATTGAATTTTTGGAATAAAGTTTAAGTTTGCTAACAACCATTTTTCGTAGTAGCAGAAATTTCGTAAATTATTGAATTTTTGGAATAATGTTCAAGTTTGCTAACAACCATTTTTCGTAGGAGCAGAAATTTCGTAAATTATTTAATATTTGGAATAATGTTCAAGTTTGCTAACAACCATTTTTCGTAGTAGCTTAAATTTCGTAAAATATTCAATTTTTGGAATAAAGTTTAAGTTTGCTAACAACCATTTTTCGTAGTAGCAGAAATTTCGTAAATTATTGAATTTTTGGAATAATGTTCAAGTTTGCTAACAACCATTTTTTGTAGGAGCAGAAATTTCGTAAATTATTGAATTTTTGGAATAATGTTCAAGTTTGCTAACAACCATTTTTCGTAGTAGCAGGAATTTCGTAAATTATTGAATTTTTGGAATAATGTTCAAGTTTGCTAACAACCATTTTTCGTAGGAGCAGAAATTTCGTAAATTATTTAATATTTGGAATAATGTTCAAGTTTGCTAACAACCATTTTTCGTAGGAGCAGAAATTTCGTAAAATATTTAATTTTTGGAATAATTTTTAAGTTTGCTAACAACCATTTTTCGTAGTAGCATAAATTTCGTAAAATATTCAATTTTTGGTATAAAGTTTAAGTTTGCTAACAACCATTTTTCGTAGTAGCCGAAATTTCGTAAATTATTGAATTTTTGGAATAAAGTTTAAGTTTGCTAACAACCATTTTTCGTAGGAGCAGAAATTTCGTAAATTATTGAATTTTTGGAATAAAGTTTAAGTTTGCTAACAACCATTTTTCGTAGTAGCATAAATTTCGTAAATTATTCAATATTTGGAATAATGTTCAAGTTTGCTAACAACCATTTTTCGTAGGAGCAGAAATTTCGTAAAATATTTAATTTTTGGAATAATTTTTAAGTTTGCTAACAACCATTTTTCGTAGTAGCCGAAATTTCGTAAATTATTGAATTTTTGGAATAAAGTTTAAGTTTGCTAACAACCATTTTTCGTAGGAGCAGAAATTTCGTAAATTATTGAATTTTTGGAATAATGTTCAAGTTTGCTAACAACCATTTTTCGTAGTAGCAGGAATTTCGTAAATTATTGAATTTTTGGAATAATGTTCAAGTTTGCTAACAACCATTTTTCGTAGTAGCAGAAATTTCGTAAAATATTTAATTTTTAGAATAATGTTTAAGTTTGCTAACAACCATTTTTCGTAGTAGCATAAATTTCGTAAATTATTCAATATTTGGAATAATGTTTAAGTTTGCTAACAACCATTTTTCGTAGTAGCATAAATTTCGTAAAATATTCAATTTTTGGAATAAAGTTTAACAACCATTTTTCGTAGTAGCAGAAATTTCGTAAATTATTGAATTTTCGGAATAATGTCCAAGTTTGCTAACAACCATTTTTCGTAGTAGCAGAAATTTCGTAAATTATTGAATTTTTGGAATAATGTTGAAGTTTGCTAACAACCATTTTTCGTAGTAGCAGAAATTTCGTAAATTATTGAATTTTTGGAATAATGTTCAAGTTTGCTAACAACCATTTTTCGTTGGAGCAGAAATTTCGTAAATTATTTAATTTTGCGCATATATCGACAGCCCTGCAGTTTTTTAATTGTAAATTATTTAATATTTGGAATAATGTTCAAGTTTGCTAACAACCATTTTTCGTAGTAGCAGAAATTTCGTAAATTATTTAATTTTTGGAATAATGTTGAAGTTTGCTAACAACCATTTTTCGTAGTAGCAGAAATTTCGTAAATTATTAAATCTTTGGAATAATGTTCAAGTTTGCTAACAATCATTTTTCATAGTACCATAAATCGACCTCGGCGCATATATCGACAGCCCTGCAGTTTTTAAATTGCAAATTATTGAATTTTTGGAATAATGTTCACGTTTGCTAACAATCATTTTTCGTAGTATATTTATTTTATTCAAATAATTTTCAAATACGCTAACAAATAAATTTCGTAAAAGAAGAAAAAGACCCGATGACATCAGTACGCACACATTTGTGAAAAGTGAAAAGTAAAAAGTGATTATTATAGATTTTATTTTATTTAAAAAAGTGGAGACTGGAAGGTCGAGGACGTCCTTACACTCAGACGGACATTATCGGCTATTAATATATAGACTAGCTGTAAGCCCGTTGCCCAGCAACGTGAGATTTTTGTTGCATTGTGTTTTGTTGCATTGTATTTTATTTTATTTTATTTTACTTTATTTTATTTTATTTTATTTTATTTTATTTTATTTTATCGAATTTTATTTTATTTTATTCTATTTTATTTTATTTTATGTTATTTTATTTTATTTTATTTTATTTTATATTATTTTATTTTATGTTATTTTATTTTATTTTATGTTATGTTATTTTATTTTAATTTATTTTATTTTTATAGTAAGCAGAAATTTCGTAAATTATTTAATATTTGCAATAAAGTTTAAGTTTGCTTACAACCATTTTTCGTAGTAGCATAAATTTCGTAAAATAATTAATTTTTGGAATAATTTTTAAGTTTGCTAACAACCATTTTTCGTAGTAGCATAAATTTCGTAAAATATTCAATTTTTGGAATAAAGTTTAAGTTTGCTAACAACCATATTTCGTAGTAGCCGAAATTTCGTAAATTATTGACTTTTTGGAATAAAGTTTAAGTTTGCTAACAACCATTTTTCGTAGTAGCATAAATTTCGTAAAATATTCAATTTTTGGAATAAAGTTTAAGTTTGCTAACAACCATTTTTCGTAGTAGCATAAATTTCGTAAAATAATTAATTTTTGGAATAATTTTTAAGTTTGCTAACAACCATTTTTCGTAGTAGCATAAATTTCGTAAAATATTCAATTTTTGGAATAAAGTTTAAGTTTGCTAACAACCATATTTCGTAGTAGCCGAAATTTCGTAAATTATTGACTTTTTGGAATAAAGTTTAAGTTTGCTAACAACCATTTTTCGTAGTAGCATAAATTTCGTAAAATATTCAATTTTTGGAATAAAGTTTAAGTTTGCTAACAACCATTTTTCGTAGTAGCATAAATTTCGTAAATTATTTAATATTTGGAATAATGTTTAAGTTTGCTTACAACCATTTTTCGTAGTAGCATAAATTTCGTAAAAAATTCAACTTTTGGAATAAAGTTTAAGTTTGCTAACAACCATTTTTCGTAGTAGCAGAAATTTCGTAAATTATTGAATTTTTGGAATAATGTTCAAGTTTGCTAACAACAGTTTTTCGTAGGAGCAGAAATTTCGTAAATTATTTAATATTTGGAATAATGTTCAAGTTTGCTAACAACCATTTTTCGTAGTAGCAGAAATTTCGTAAATTATTGAATTTTTGGAATAATGTTCAAGTTTGCTAACAACCATTTTTCGTAGTAGCCGAAATTGCGTAAATTATTTAATATTTAGAATAATGTTCAAGTTTGCTAACAATCATTTTTCATAGTACCATAAATCGACCACGGCGCATATATCGACAGCCCTGCAGTTTTTAAATTGCAAATTATTGAATTATATTTTATTTCATTTCATTATCTATTAATTTGAAAATGTACGCAAACAAAATACATTTCGTAGAAGAAGAAGATGTCTCGAGGACATCATCAGTACGCACACATTTGTGAAAAGTGAAAAGCGAGTGATTATTTTATCGACTTTTAATATATAAATTTAGTATGAATAAAAAAGTGGAGACTGGAAGGTGTGAAATGGACGTCCAAACACTCAGACATACGGACCTTATCGGCTATTAATATATATAAGCCCGTTGCCCAGCAACGTGAGATTTTTGTTGCATTGCGTTTAATTTAATTTAATTTAATTTTATTTCATTTCATTTTATTTTATTTTAATTTATTTTATTTTTATAGTTAGCAGAAATTTCATAAATTATTTAATATTTGGAATAATGTTTAAGTTTGCTAACAACAATTTTTCGTAGTAGCAGAAACTTCGGAAATTACTTAATTTTTAGAATAATGTTCAAGTTTGCTGACAACTATTTTTCGTAGTAGCAGAAATTTCGTAAATTATTGATTTTTTGGAATAAAGTTTAAGTTTGCTAACAACCATTTTTCGTAGTAGCAGAAATTTCGTAAATTATTGAATTTTTGGAATAATGTTCAAGTTTGCTAACAACCATTTTTCGTAGGAGCAGAAATTTCGTAAATTATGTAATATTTGGAATAATGTTCAAGTTTGCTAACAACCATTTTTCGTAGTAGCATAAATTTCGTAAAATATTTAATTTTTCGAATAATGTTCAAGTTTGCTAACAACCATATTTCGTAGGAGCAGAAATTTCGTGAATTATTGAATTTTTGGAATAAAAAAAAAGTTTGCTAACAACCATTTTTCGTAGTAGCCGAAATTTCGTAAATTATTGATTTTTTGGAATAAAGTTTAAGTTTGATAACAACCATTTTTCGTAGTAGCAGAAATTTCGTAAATTATTGAATTTTTGGAATAATGTTCAAGTTTGCTAACAACCATTTTTCGTAGGAGCAGAAATTTCGTAAATTATGTAATATTTGGAATAATGTTCAAGTTTGCTAACAACCATTTTTCGTAGTAGCATAAATTTCGTAAAATATTCAATTTTTGGAATAAAGTTTAAGTTTGCTAACAACCATTTTTCGTAGTAGCAGAAATTTCGTAAATTATTGAATTTTTGGAATAATGTTCAAGTTTGCTAACAACCATTTTTCGTAGGAGCAGAAATTTCGTAAATTATTGAATTTTTGGAATAATGTCCAAGTTTGCTAACAACCATTTTTCGTAGTAGCAGAAATTTCGTAAATTATTTAATTTTTGGAATAATGTTAAAGTTTGCTAACAATCATCTTTCGTAGTAGCAGAAATTTTGTAAATTACTTAATTTTTGGAATAATGTTTAAGTTTGCCAACAATTATTTTTCGGATTTTAAATTATTTAACAATTATTTCCAATAAAAATCAAAAGATCAAATCCAATTTTTCAATAAAAAATCAGTTGCACATTTTGTCCAAGTGTATGAAAAAAGCAAAATATTATTCTATCATATATCCATATCATAATTTGAATATTCTTAATGTATTAAAGAATTCTAACAGATTTTCAAGGTCAGACGTGAAAAGATTCATCATTATGATTCAATTGATCAAATCCGCTCCAAAAAATATTAGTCTCACATCGACTCACACGATCAGACGATTCATTTCGATAGCCCTATAATCATAGTTTGCAATAGTCGAATTAAAGTCTTTGATTATTCGAATATTATGATGTATGGTGATACAATACTTTAGCTCTACACCAAGAAATATCAAATTTTCAAACGTGGCGATATCAGAACATTCACGCCCGGCTTAAAATAAGCCGCTCCCATTGGATAGAACAACATTTCAAAAATGTGCTGTTCAGAATAAATCGAAATCATTGGTCTGTACCTTACTGCGGACGTCCTTACAGACAGACCTTATCGGCTATTAATGTTAAGATAGTCTAGTTATCGTTAAATTCTTAATAACGGTGTTCATTATTTGCTTACATTTTACACCGCATTACAAACAAGATTAAATCGGCAACGGCAATGCGATCAAAGGAAGATTAATTCACTTAATTCCACCTTATCAATCATATTAACGAAATAACTCTCTTGGTGTTAGCGTTAGTTTTATCTTATAAATCGACAGCTGATATAACTGATAATATCAATATTCATTTTACACTAAAATTATTTAAATCATAATGATTAAAATGTTGTGAGAAAAATCAAAAATATTACATTAAAAATTCCAACATTTTTGTATAATCAAAGGTACGATTAACAAACTCTGAGTAACTCGGTGAAAGATTTACTATTATAATTGTGTTATTATTTTAACAGTGGCGGATTACCCTATAAGCAAATGAGGAGTGCGCTTGGGGCCTCCAAATATCAGCGCCTCAAAAATAGCTTATTATACTACCCATATACTTATTGTTTAGATTATAATTAATTTTCATTATTTTACGTTGAATTTTCTGATTTTTTTTATTTATTTTATCCGAAAAACAGGCCCTCCAATTTTTTTTGCACCTGGGGATTTGCATGCGCTAAATCCGTTAATGGTTAACATTAAACAACGATATTCTTATCTATTAGAACAAAATATTCTGCGTGGGCGTGGAAATATCAGATAAATAATGTTTTCAACATTTTGTCAAACCTGCTCGGTAGAGTTCTGATCCATTTCTTTAAACACCAAAACTTACAAAATCATGCAACAGAATTGTCAGTATTGTGTGTTATTTATTTATTTATAAATCAAAAAACATATAGAATAAAAAGTATTGCCATACTACTCGATACTAACATAAACAAATTACGTATGCAGAACACGGTTACATTGTCTAAGGAAAAAACATTGAATGCATCACAAAATAGCCTACTGATGCTCATTCGAAAATCCAAAACATATTAAAAATAACTTCACACAATCAATCAAGATTAATAATCTAATAACAAATTATACAATGGTACTTGAGAAAAACAGTTTGCTGTCACTGGAAGTATATCTAAAGCGAAGCCATTCCGAGAAAATTGATGAAGAGAAAGCACTAATATAAAAATAACGACGTATTTTTGCAATGTCTACTTTCAATACGCGAGGGGAAAAAACGATAATGGAAGATAGCAAAGTTTTTCGTAAAATTGAAACAGATAATCCCGAAAAGCTTGATTTAATTAGGTACTTCGGGCGATGAAAGGTAAAAAACAGGATTTTTGTAATTTCAAGAGGACATGGGTAATGAGTAACTTAGCTTCTCGCGCACCTCCGGAAATGCATTCTCGCACCCCAGGTAAGGAACCACTGCCCTAGATGTTAGATCGTTTGTTATCCAAAAAGTATCAAACTATGTATTTGTATGTTGAAAGTCTACAGTAATAATAAAGATTTTTTTACTCATTCAGTATTTGACCACAGTGCCACCTTGAAAACAATTATTTTGACATATTTTTTACTATCATCAACACGCAAAACTTAAATGATAAAATTCAAGAACGATAAGAACATTATTACGGAATAATTTTATGGCACTGTTGTGGATTACGGTATGGATAGTCGATTGGCTTTACTTTTATTACAATTAAGTGTAATGAACCAAAAAAAAACTCATAAATCATGGATAAAACAGGTTAATCAAACAGTACTAGCGAGGGCAGAGATAAATTCAATGTTTAAAGAGAGTATTCATCGGTGGACTAAATTTATCTCGTTTTATTTGCAAACACGGCGGTTTTAAGTCAAAATATTACAAATTTCTTAAATTAATCAGTTTAAGACGAAGTTATAAATCACTTTTAGGGTGTTCACTGAAAATACTTTATATTAATAAAAACACAATATTCCTTTGTACTTCATTCTACTTTATTTAATAAGTCAGGACCGGTGTCTCTCATTGCGAGCATATTCAACTGATCATGCTTGCATTGAGCGAAACCGGTCCTGACCTATTAAATAAAGTGGAATGAAGTACAAAGGAATATTGTGTTTTTATGAAGTTATAAATATTATTTCTAATATTTATAACTGCGTCAAAATCCGGCTATCGAATGATGCAAATTCCGCTAAAATGTTTTTGATCAGTGTAAATAATAGGGCTGTGGAGTCGTTGAAAAATAAAACGACTTTGACTTCGACTCACGAATTTAATTATTTTTTAGGCTTGGTAGCATGCAGATTTGCGATCTGAGATTTGAATACACATTTTTTTTTAAAGGACTCGAGTTGTTGGTTTTTCTCGAGTCCGACTCCGACTCCACATCCATGCTAAATAGCACGTTATTATATCTTGGCTGTTGAGATTATTTTATATTCGTTTGGACGTAGTTCCGATATAATAATCTAAAAATGTAATTACAACCTACTCAGTAGTAGGAGTTATATATGAATTCACTAGTTCCTGCATTATAATTTATCCAATATCATTTTTATCTGATCAATACAGTGGGACCCCGATCTCCCGATCTCGCATTGCTTCTTTTCCAGCATCGGTTCGTTTATATTTCTAACTCCCGGCTAAACACCCATAAGAACAATGTAAAACAATCCCGCATTAATCGTTCCCCGATTTACCGTTTTCCTCGATCTATCGTCTAAATATTTTGGTCCCGTCACATATATTATCCCGATTGACCGTTTTCGTTGAATATTTTTCATAAATATGTAGTCTTGCATCGCATCTCGTTTCGCTTTTTTTTCAGTGGAACTTCGATCAACCGTTCTCGCTATCTTCTTTTAAACATTTGTTGGTATTATTTGAAAATTTCCCGCATTATTTGTTGTTTTATTACGGTCCCTTGGAAAACGTAGAATCGGGGTTTTATTGTACTATAACTACGGTCGGAAATCATGACGTATGTTAAATATTTAAGTATCAACCGGAAAAACTAAAAAGCATAAATTATTCTAAATAATTAATCTCCGTGTACAGTACAAACAAGCCGGACGCAGTCGAACGATTTTTGAAGTTATTTTTTTTCTGCTTGGTTAAATATTTTTTCAATTTATCGGTGTTGGTTTACGTAGAAAAAAATGGCGATATTCTTCGGCGTTTTAAATGAAAACCGCAACGTCGCGTAACCGTGATTAATTGATGTTATCATTGTGCCGAAGTGTATTACGATATTATTTATTGACTGCTCACGCGGCGGCGGTTTTTAATTTCCATGCTCGCTCTTCCGATTCACTTGGCGCCCTTGATACGGCCCTGCATATTTAACCCTTTGAGGTGTATCGCCGTACCGGTACGGCGGGGTATTTTGTCATCTTTCATATAGATGAACTTTCATAGTGCCGTTATCATGTTTTTGATTGAATTATTGTTAAATCTTCAAATATGGATACTACACACATCTTTCAGTATTTTTTTGCAGTCACATTATTTTTGTTGATTGTTAGAAATGCACAAAAGATTTTTTTTTAAAGGTCAATATTTGTAAGCAAATCAGTATTGACACTTTGTAAGCGGGCGTTTTTTAGTGATTAGCCCAAAAATATACTGCATTCTTAAAATCAACACAACTTCTAAACCAAACAATATTTTCGGCTGAAATTTTCAAAGAAATCATATGTGACATTTAATCATTGAAAATAAAATGAAAACATTTTGAATACATCATAATTTCACTACTTTTCTAAGCTGAATATAAAAACCTGTTATTAATTTAGTAGATAGCACTCCACTTGTTATCAATATGAAATATTCAAAATATCCTGTATAAAAAATAACATTAATACATACCATAGAATTATATAAATAATTATAGTATAAAATCCTCATTCCTACAAATTAACAATCACTGGAAGTGTGAAATCTGATGCCCTAAATGTTCGAGAAACATGTATCGTCTTTTAAAAAAAAACATTATGTGTGAACGAACATTCAGGGCATAATAAATTATGAGGTTTATTGGTTATTGTCAAAAAGGGTCACTTGCCACGGCAGTTTTTTCGAAAAAACCATTAAATTATGATTATACCAAAAATAACGACAGTACGCGATAAACGTATTTTTACGTTTCCCGCCTATAATGTGTTAATATCATATTGAATGTGAAATTCCATTTCGGGTTGATTCACTTCCTGAGATCGACATCAATAGATTGTCACAAGCCCACAGATAAAGGCAAAAAAGATCTAGTCCCGAATTTGAAGTTATAGCTTCTAGAAAATATAAAAAAGTAAGAATGAATTACTTTACACTTTTAACTATGCGTTTTTATTTTTTAAGCAAAAGTACTTTTAATAATAAGTAATATTCTACGCAGACTGATCCGTATAAAAAAAATGTTTTTATATTTTTGTGTGCAGCAATAGTACAAAAAATCAAAATATACGAAAAACCTAATTTAGTAAAAAAAAAAAAAAACAACTCACCACTCAAAGGGTTAAGCGAATAAAAGGATCGACTATTCGACAGTCACGTGTTGATCGTTAGATTGATGATTTTTTATCACAGATAAGCAAAAGAGTTACATACAACTTGTTGTACACAATTTATTGAATGATGATTTACTTCTGTAGGAAATTTTGGATAATGATGGATTATCATTGATATCTGCGACATCAAATGATAAAAAATTACGCGAGATCTCATATTAAATGCTCCGAATAGATGATAAGTTTACTGTAATCGGGTATATATTGTCATAATGAGGTAAGCCTGGAAAGATAAAAAGTAATAAATATATATTTCCGTGTTAGTCATTGTAGATTGCTTTGTGCCGATGTTTGATATGTCTTAAATTCCCATCTGAGTCTTAAAACGGGGCATGCGTAGTGAGAGCGATTCGCTAACAGCTAGTCCTGTCTTACCCCTATCCTTATATGAGAAGTTGAGCAAGTGTGTTAAAATCAGTTTAGATAAACTTCCTTTTATAAATCCATTACTGCTCCCAATTTGAAGCATATGGCCTTCTTATCTCAACAAAAAAATCTGCTATAACGCTACGTCTTACCTGGGCTAAGTCACTGCGAACGCGATTAGATCACAGCCTAAAGCGAATCAAAATATCAAACAAACTGATCGCGGCGTGAGTTTTGTCAGTGGTTACTATAGCGACGGAGACCATTTGATATTTTCGTGCAGCACCGAGTCGATTTACATTCGCTTTTATTTCGTCCACGTAAGACGTACAGTAACTGCTTGTTACTCAGTTGCTCAACCTCTCTTTTTTGAAGAGAGTATGGTAGAAATGATAGGATTGGTACAAGACTAGTTAGCTAATTTCTCTCGCTGCACCGTGTTATTTTAGGATTGGAAGGTTTGGAGGGATTTTTTCGACATAACAAACATCCGTGTCTTCAGAGACAGAAATCGAACGGAAGCAAACGACTTTGACTACTGTACTACAGATCTTAAGGAGCACATATGCTGCACATTGGAGTGCTCATGGTAAAAAATATAACATACAAGTCAGAGGTCATAGCGACATTTCGCACAAACAACAAAATGAGCACAAGGCACCAAAGTCTTAAAATGTGTTATTACGTTTACTTTATTTTACAATCTAAAGATAGTGTCATTTAGCATGTTCTTAATCTTCGTTAGAGTTACTTTACTCACAACATTATTTCAGTATTCTTCCATTACACATGGTCGGATTTAGGGCAACCAATCAACCGTCCAAAGCAACTGACCGGTTTTCGGTTTATTTCAAATAAATAAACCGGTTCAAACCGGAGTTATTTTGAAAAACCAATTGTAGTACCACAAAATCCAATATAAAATATAAACAAAACAAAAATATAGGGCATTTTATTACTAAATATGAACTAATAAAGTGCATAAAAGAGTAGACTATTCTGAGGGGATTTATATTCTGAAAATAGTGAAAGCAAATAATATTGAGAGCCCCCCCCCCTGGTGTAAAGCATGTAACACCATAAACAAAAACTTTTCGCGTTAAACGTAATTATTATATTTTCATTATCAAATATGAGTAATGATCATTGTTGGTCGGCGACCCAGATCTTATCATCTTGCATGAATAATATAATCTTTTATCACAAAATAGATACCTGTCGATTTATAATTATTATTGTAGATATCGATTTATAATAGAATACGTTTGATTCATTGAAAGTTACCGAAACAAGGCGAAACAGACAATGCACCGTTACTTAGCACACATCTTTGGATAATGGATAAACGCGTTCACCTATACAAAAAATATTATTTTACGCTTGCCTTTTCGAGCGGTTTTGATCGGAACTGCAAGACGCGCAACCTTACCTCCATAATATTAAATGATCAAATTAACATACCATAGATAAACTTTTTTTTTAAATACGATAGAAACACGGAGAAATAAAAGAATTATACAGATTCGTGTTCACGTTTACAGTGTCGACACTACCAACGGTCGATTCTTCATTATTTTGTGACAATTCTACAATTGTATCAAATGATAAACACCGGTTTCACTCTTAGAGAGCATTTTCAACTGTTGCTCAGTGTTTCATCGAACCGCGTAACTGACATATTTCGTAGCGATTGGTTTTTTTTAAGTGTATTGTTTTTATTCATTTGCGACATTGTAAAGCAATACTAAATTATATTGACGGTTTTTCAATGCGTGTCCTTATAACATTAAAGGTTCCCCCCCCCCGACAAATAAATAAGATCATTATATATATCATGTGTTATCTAATGTTTGTCACAAAACTATGATCGCGTAATTTTGGGAAATCCGCAAATTTCTGGGTTTTAGAAATTGGCATAAAATTGTTTCAAAAATCCCATGATAGTGCAGGGATGGCGAACCTTTTTCGCAAGTGGGTCAAATTCGATTTTTAAATTTAAAAAAAATCATGACGCGGGTCACATAGATTGAGTAATTGAAGCTTTAAATAAACACAATCATTTCTAAAAATTCAAGTGGGTTAGATAGTTTATAACGAGGGTCACTTGTTCGCCATCCCTGCCCTAGTGTCAACATTTTCTTTACCGCGGCCTTATGTTGAATCAGATAAATGGTCTTTAGAAAAGAAAAGATTCCCCACCCCTTAGTCAATTGTACTGCATGAAAGTGAGGCGTCTGAAAGTATCAATTTTTTTAGATGTCCCGGTTTGGGGGGAAAAATAAATGGTCACGTTATACATATAACAACATTCACTCCTCGTAAATATAATAGACAAACAAGATCGCTAAGTGTGCCACCCAGGTGGAAACTGCACAGGAATCGGTGCAATTATTCAATCGCCGTTAATTATCTATGGATGATGCTTCGCGTTGTCCTATTCGCTGCAGAGCATTTAATTATCTATTTTACGATAGGCCCACTCAACATTGAATATCATTAAAAGTGTACGATGAGCAAACACGGATCACTTTAGCAATGTAATAATTTAAAATTCGAATCGGCGATTTCTTATTCTGGAATACACCACGTGATCTTCGAATAACTCTACGCGAGTCGCACTTAAAATAACTTCAACATTCCATTTTCAAAAAATATTTTTAAGCCTCGAAAAGAACATACATAGATCATAATCGAACGGTCGATGTATCTTCATTTGTTTTTAATGTTTAACAGTTTTACACTTTTTATATTTCTTTAATATTTAGAGAGAAGCTATACGGATAATATTTTCTGTTGCTGTGAGATCTTCTGCAAGTATATAATATGTATGTACTATTGTATCTATATTTTCAGTGGGCTTCCGTGCCGGACTTCACGGGTTCGAGTACCAGTGTGAATAGCAATTTTTCGATCGATTTCTGTTCGATGGCATGGGTGTTTGTTATGTTAAAAAATTCCCTCCTCCTTTCCAATCCCTTAATAACAGAGTGAAGCGAGAGCGATTAGTTAACCACTAGTCTTGTTCTTCTATCCTATAATAGTAAGAGAGGTTGAGCGACTGAGTAACAAATAATTCTCGTAGAAAAACTTCTGTTGAGATACCTCCATTGGGAGCGGACATGGATTAAAAAAAAACTATATTTTTATATCAAAATAACTTACTATTAATTAAAAAGTGGTAAAGTTAGATTTGTATAGAATTTGAGCATATAAACATTGTGTATCGCGATGAAAGGATTTATATTTTCGATGTATTCAGCGGTAAAATTGTGGCAATTCATTTTTAACCACTTGAATACCAAGCGGACACAGGTGTCCGGAACATATGCAAGCGAACACGGATGTCCAATACATTTAAAAAATCAAATACTTGGTGTTCTAATAGAATATAAGCAATATTATGATAAATATGTGTAGTGCTATCTATACTGAGGCAATATAAGTTTTTAAAATATCGATTTCGAGTGTATATTAGGCAAAATTATTTTTCTCAAAAACACGCGGTATCTCTGGGACATATTTATGATTTATTTGCGCGGTATTCAAGCGGTTAATAAAGACAAAATAATTAACTGGTTTTATAACTATGTGTGACACGTGTTGTCATTGCAAACCACCGTTACTAAAATAATCGTCAATAAAATAAAAGTAATATTGCAGGAATACACATAATCTTCTTTTTGCACGGTTTCGAAACTGCGCGCCTAAATAAATGTGAGTAAAGTAATCCGAGGCGGAATAAAGATTTCGTCTTTCGTTAGTTTTAGAATCGGTAGAAATTAACTATGTATTACAAAAATCAGGCACGCCACGCCCATCGGTGAACCAAAAAAAAAGCACACACAAACAATAACCGGTTGGAACGTACGATATTTTGACCGAAACCGGTTAGGTGTCAGTTATAAAAGCGCCAACCGAAATAAATAACTCGTGATACTTATAAAATAAATCCATATGCATCTCACGAAGATCTAGATTTTAGAAATTAGGACACATTTAACATTATAACTTGATTATCGAAAACATTCAGTTGTACAAAAACCAGTTTTAGAAATAAATTAGTAAATTAATTAAAAAGACAACTGAGAATTGTTCAATCGATCAGTATTTTTTTTTAAATATTTGACTTAAAAGCTTGTAAAAGCCAATGTGACAGATATTAAAAAATAAATCCCGAGAGTATTATTTATTTAAGCCACAGACTGACGAATGTCTTTCATCTTTTACAGTGAGAAGAGCTCTTGTATTTTGATGTCTTTTTTTACTTCTTCTTTCCCTTTTCTTCCCTTCTTAGGTGCCCGCTTGTTTCTTGCTGTGTTCTAATATCATTTTGATCTATCCGGGGTTTGACGTCGTCAACCAGGAAGGTGAGATAGGGAGTGGTGGAAGCAAGGAGGGCTTAGGGAGGTTATACGTATGGGGATAGTATATCGACTGGGGAAAGGAAAAAGGACGTAACCCTCAATTTTCCAAAACAGCTTTTTTTCGATAATCACAATGTATACAACTTGTAACGTATTCTATCAAAAAGGATAGAAGCTTAAAATGCCGAATAAGTATCTAAATTTAGCTTTTAAGTTTGAAAAAGATAACCTTGTAAAAAATGAAAAACAAGGAAAAACACTGAAGTAAAGGTTTTTCCGAGACAATTTCTTTAATTAATATTAGGTTATGTCAATTAAACATCTGTTTAGAAGTATCCGTGCACTTCAAGGTTGTGTATAATTCATAATTTGCATATGTCACAAAATCATCAAAACACGTTTTTAGCGTCTCCTGTAAAATTTGATATGTGTGGGTTACGTCCTTTTTCCTTTCCACAGTCGATATGTAATCGTCAAGTGATGCGTTTATCGTTGGTTTAGGATGATCAACATGTCGCTGTAAAATTTCTTTGACAGCTTCACGATGTGATCGATGTTGAGGTATCTGTGTAGTGTCGTGTTACGCACGTACCAGGGAGCGTCCGTGATAGTGCGTAATGTCTTGTTTTGTAGTGTATTGTCTGGATTAGGGGTGGGGAACCGTTTCATTTCTAAATGTCACATTAATTTATCTGATTCAACATAAGGCCGCAGTAAAGAAAACGTTGAAAATCTCCTTCCTTTTTTTCAACCGTCGAACATATAATGTCTTGATTACGATCTTTTTTCAAACGCTTGCGTATAATTTTTTGACCAGAGTGAATATTTTGACCAAGTCAAAAGGCCGTATCAGAGTAGCCAAGAGGCCACAGGTTCCCCTCCACTGGTCTGGATACTTTTAAAGTGATTCGTGCCTGCGTGTATCCATATTGGGTATGCGTAAGTCATGATCGGTCTGAAAGCTTTGAGCCACTCGATGTCACAAACATAAATGTAAAAGATATCAAATTTTAAAAAACTCTACGTTTGACATGAAATTTGACACCAGACATATCTGATCTCCAAGTCATATCGAATCTATGGAGTCCGGATCACACAACTGAAGTTATTTTTTAAATCTGTCTTTACCTCGTTACAGAATAAATTAAAAATGGCTCATTTCAGAGGAGGCAATACGAGAGCAAACGCAGCGAGCACAATAACATCGGATCGTTCAACACTGTCGCATTGTTAAATGTCAATATTCGTGTAACCAAATGGATGTCGATTTCATCAAAACATAATTGTGAACAGTAAATTCGATAAAAAAAAATATGAACAAATTAAAATGATATCGGCTGTTCATTATGTATTGATTTATTTTACTCACAAACTTGGTAGTCAAAAAACCAGCTCGTATCTAACAATGCAAAGATATCATGTGTCAACATTTGCCTGAATTTTTAACGTGCGCTATCTCCATCGGCAAACAGTGTTTACGATTATTTTGGCAGTGTGTGAACGACATTTTAACAATTTTAATAAAAAAAAAAGACTTTCCACGTTTTCAATTTTTAAAACAAATACAGTTCGATAAACAACATGGAGCCTTTACAATTCGAGCACGTAGGAGAAAAGCAATGCCACAAAATTGTACGTCCTTATTAATTCGGAATTATACCATTTGGGTTGAGTTTGACGTTTTATGTATTATGAGTTATGAATAAAAACTAGATTTAACTGAAATTCGGCCTTGTTTCGGTTTTATTTGCACTATTTCCTTTTTCTTAGTGGGCAAATTCTTTTTATTAAAAATATAAAAAGTATCTTAATTGTGTTATGCTTAATAAACAAATGAGGGCTTAGAAGCAAAGAAAGCAATCTTGGAGAAATATTTTTTTTAATCTATGGATGCAGAATTATAGAGTTAAATATTCTTCAGCTTGTGAGCTAATATTTCAGTAGAAAATCGTTTTTTTTTTTTAAATTCGATTTAGAAATAAAATTCAACTTTTTCAATATAAGCATTTCGTCGAATACAAAAAGTCACGTGACAAAAATTTTGCTCATCACATTGAACGTGAATCACAATATTCTACTGCACACATACATAAATTAAATTGATTAGTAATGCTTTTTTTTTTTAATTTTTTACGTTTTTCTCAAAACGGCTTCCTTGGTAGAATGTTGTCTTTGCTTTTGACCCCCTCAAGTGATGTAAGGATGGTAAACATTTAAACAGAGCCTAAAGAGAACGTTAAGTATCTAGAAACATATACAAACTTTAAAGCTCAATATCTCCATTCTGCAAAATTGCAGTTTGTTCCCTTTTGTTAAAATCGACCCATTGTAAATGCCGTCGGAGTCGCGATTTTTTAACGACTCCTGCTTTGTACACAAACAGAATAAAAATCTAAGATTTCTACTGAAGGTGCTTGGTGGAATTTCAATATTAAATTTGAATCGTTCAAACTATGTACATTCACACAGGTTTTGTCACTAAAGACCCGGGGTTCGCCTTTCAGCATCTTCAGACGCTCATTCATTTACTAAGCGTCAGTTCAAGTTCATCCGTGCACTCGAGCGCCTGAAGATGCCGAAAGGCGAAACCAGGGTCGGGGGATCGACAAAACTTGTGTGAATGCACGTAATTTGAACGATTCGAATTTAGAATAAAGAAATTAGAATAAACGGTATTCAAACCCGCGGACACTGGAACCGAAAAGAGTGTTCAGCTTCAGGACTATTAATTGTCAACAATTGGTATAAAAAACATAATACACAATTATTGGTAATCAAAAAATTATGTGATGCAGTTGAAGGAAAAGTGAATTCGTACAAAGGGGGGGGGGGTTAATAAGAGCCCGCACTGTATCGGAGCGAATGCGGTGTATGTATTTTTTTTATTATTATTCGCATTAAATGCCACACCGTTCGCGCTCCATTATGTGCACATTGTGCTTGCGTGAAAAGATGTGTGACGTCTGCTTTTTATTAGCGTCAAGTGGTAGACAATTATTATTGTATTGTTTGCATGTGTAGGTTAGGCACCCACACCTAGCCGAATGAATTTCACATGTTTTTGTTCCGCCCGTACGCGCAGTCATCGAAAGGGTGACCAGGGTAATACAATAGCATGTTGATAATAATCTATATATATAAAAGAAAGTGGGGTTTGTTACACCACGTATATCTCGAGAATAACAGCTCGGATTTTAATGATCTTTGTTTTATTAAATTCGTATCCGCCTAGAATAGCAGAATAAGCATTAAAACATCGGAAAAATATCACGGCAAAGAAATTATGAAGACAATTAATATTCTCATACAGTTTTCAAATGGCGAACACCTTGAAATAATGAAAATGTCGTTTGTATGCAGATTTCATCCGCTAGGTGGCAATTTTTCCAAAATTCATTTGTTTCTGCTTCTTTTCCATACGATTGACTTCTAAATAATTTTAAATTTAGAGTATGGATTAGAATAAAACAAATCGATGATATACAATGAAAACGAAATAAAATCGGATAATATTGAAATAAGGTTATGTTTATACTTAGGTGTGATATTTTTTTTGACAACAATATAACGCTGTTTGCACGAACGTTGCTCTACTTTGAGATGCCACGTTATTACACTTGGAAAGCTACATCGAAGAAATTTTAACGTCGAAAGCAAGGCGATGCGGTTCCTGCTCATCCGAATGATTACTGATGCTTTTGGTCGCATTTACACAGTTCATCCGAAAAATGACGTATGCTTCTACTTGCATGTCAACAGCTCAATTTGCTTGAAAATGATACTCATTACAATCGCTGAAGAAATTGTTTCTGAATCTCCAAGTCAGATACGCACATTATTTTGACATGCTTCCCATCGAATCCCAGTGAACTGTGGAACAAGTACAAGGATGACATGTCCGAATACATTTTGCATCGAATTCGTGTCAGTTTGGGGAATCCCGATCTCGAGGTGAATGAAGAGATACATAACCAGGCTTTGCTTTAGATCGAAGACATGTGTTACCTCATGTGCGGCAGTTTGGTAGTCAAATTAGGAATGCCAACGCCAGATCGTGGAATGAACGACGCTTTCAATCGAGAATTGGAACGTGAACGTGAATATGATCGAGATGCATTGAACCAATCAGTTTGAACGAATGTACCACTGTTGAACCCTCAACAGAAGGAAACTAGCGATACGATAATGAAGGTAATTGATGATGGAAATGGTGGCTTATTTTTCCTCGATGCGCCCGGTGGAGCTGGGAAGACATTCTTCATGTCATTGATTATGGCCACTGTTCATGCGAGATAAAAAAAAATGCTGTAGCAGTTTCTTCTTCTGGAATAGCAGCCACGTAGATAGATCAACCACTGCCGATGGAATAAACGCTTGCCTCAAATAATTGACAAACATGCGAGTTGCATTGCTAAACGATCCATCTGCCGAAGATTTCTCCAAGCAATTGCTGACTATCTATTTATTCATTGTTCAAAATTAAAATTACAGTACATGACATAACAGCTGACGCCAATTGAGGGGTATAAAAGCATAACCGCCTACAAGCACAAATGCAAATTGTTCAGTAATCGAAAAAAACGATTTAAATGTTCCCTTTACATTTTTTTGAATGATTTCGAATTATATTCACATCTTTTTAGATTTGTTTTTAGTTTGGTAATTTTATATCAAGCAATTTTAGTTTCGTTACTTCAAAAAAGACAATCATTTTTTCAATAGAGGAGGTTTTGCAGCTCAAATTTGCAAAGTGGCGGTTTTGTCGTTGAAGGTTTGTGAATGTGGCGGATTTGCACTTCACCATGCGTGATTTATCGATTTAACCACTTCGAGACCAAAAATTCAAAATAAAGTAATAAATATGACTACAATATTTATTATTTTATATTCTTCATAAAAAAAACAAAATAAACAGGTTAAAAGTATATTATACAAACAAAAATTTAAAAAAATATATTACAAGCTAACAAAACGCAAAAATATAACAATTTTTGAGCTTACTTAATTTGAAATGTTAAAATTAAAAAAAAAAGTTAAGGTTATAAAAATATTAATTTTTCAAGGAAAAAAAATATTTATTTTCATTATAAAATGGTGCCTAAAATTAAAAATATTGAAAAAAAAAGTATCAAAACATTAGTCTTGAGAGTAAACAAAAGTAACAATTTTAAGAACAAAAAAATAATTATGTGTTGATGAAATGAGATAGTGTAACGATAATTAATTATTGTCAAATAAACAAAGTTGTAGACCAGTGATTCCCAGTTTGGGGGCCGCGGAATTTCTCCGGGGGCCGCCGCAGAACATGGTTTGTATTGAGGGCCGCGGACTATTTTTTTCAGATTTCGGGGGCTGTGGAATGAAAAAAGTTGAGAAGCACTGTTGTAGACAACGACAAAAAAATCATCGAGGCGATTTAACTTTTCAAAATTTCAAAATGAATGCATCTCAATATGCTTTTTCATGTTTCGAATCAAATGCATTGCGAAATTTTCTTATATCTTGCGATCCAATTTCATTACACTTAAGCTTTTTGTTGTTTTTGTGATGACAATTCCCAATTAATCGTAGATCTGGCAATGTCTTCGGTGAGTATCTATAAAAAAAATATTTTATTAAAAATTGATCCAGGGCTCGGCGCTTAATGTGTTAACAAATGACAGTTAAAATCAGTTTTATAAAGTGAATAATTATTACCTTTTGCGCTTTTGTATGTTCCGTTTCCACTGATCCCTGTTTACTTCGTGTTTTCTTGCACTGGTTTTAGGCACAGGTGATTAACATCCATTTTCTATGATAAGTTTTGAATTATTTGCAAAGCGAACACAAAACGTTTGTATGGCAACGAAGCACGGCGGCAATATACGATTTGCGCTAGTATGTGTTTACTGTATCGTGATTGGTCAATTTCGAATGTGGCGCTTTTGAACTTCACTGAAGTGATATAAAGGCGGTTATGCATATAATCAACACTTTTGATGTCGAATTTGAATGATTTGGAGACGAATTTGCACTGGTTTGAAGTTAGTAGGGCATAGAAAATGAGTAAAGGATCATTAATCAATCATTATCTCAAAAACGGTCAGGTATGGATAGTGGCGGTTATGCTTTTATACCCCTCAATTCGCCATGTACTTGAAAAATATAATAAGACAAAATATAAAATAAAACTACATAATATATCAGAATCAAAATCAACATAAAAAATCAAGAAATAAAATAGTGAAATTTTACAAACAGTTCACAAATACTATCACTAAAAATGTCCACTTCTCTAGGCAGTGCGTTGATCATTCTAACGGCCCTTGGAACTGGTGATTTAAACCTCTTAAGCGAGGTATAAGTTTTTAGAAATAAAAGTTTTTGCTCATAGTTACGCCCACGTAAGAATAAATTGGGAGCATGTAAATTAATAGTCATGAGAATTTGAGGATTATTAACTCGGCCCCGAAGAAGAAGAGAAAAATGATTTAAGCTTGAAAACGATCTTCGACTATCGTCGGTAACGACCGTGTTCCTGTTGACAAATCGAACAGATTGATTTCGTTTCCGCCGAATTTTAACAATTTCGTTTCAACGAAGGACGGCTTCATCAAAAAAATGTTCCCAAACGTCTTATCACAAAAATCACAATTGGTTGATTGAATGAGTAATTCTTGCGGCGAAGAACAAAGATGTGGATCATTTAAACTTCACAATTCAAAATCAAATCGTTGGTCCACTACATTCCTTCAAATCTAGCGAACTTTCGCAAGGTGCGCGAAACATTCTTGCGCAGACTGTACATATAACATATTCTTTCAACCAAAAAATAATTATTTCTGCTTCTCTATGATAGTGTCATCATAAATAGTTTGTAGTATCGACCAAACTATTTTTTTTTTCGTTTATTAGAGATTCGCGCCGCAGCACACCCAGCATCGCCTCGCGGCACACCGCTTGCGGAGCACTGCTTTAAACGACTGAAAAACTAAAATGCAATATTGCGAAACACTCACCAATGACCAAAGTTTTGGTAGAAAGTAAAATCATCACCTGGGATGAATGGACAATGGCGCACAAATGCGCATTGGAAGCACTCAATCAAAGTATGAAATATCTATGCAATGACTCAAGATGTTTTATAGGCGCAATGATTCTACTGTCTGGCGATTTTCACCAAACACTACCAGTCATTCCAAGATTGACCGCTGCCGATGAAATAAACGCTTACCTCAAATCACGACTCTGGCGCTATGTAAAGAAACTTCAGCTGACGACAAACATGCGAGTTGCATTGCTAAACGATCTATCTGCCGAAGATTTCTCCAAGCAATTGCTGACTATCGGTAACGGGCGTGTTCCTGTCGACGAATCGAATGGATTGATTTTGTTACCGCCGAATTTTTGCAATTTTACTTCATTCAACAAAATGTTCCCGAACATCTAATCACAAAAATCACAATTGGTTGAATGAACGAGCAATTCTTGCGGCAAAGAACAAATATGTGGATCATTTAAACTTCACAATTCAAAATCAAATCGTTGGTCCACTGCATTCCTTCAAATCTATCGAGGGTGTAACAAACGAAGACGAAGCAACCAACTATCCAACTTAATTTTTAAACTTATTGGATCTGCCTGGCTTGCCACCGCGCAATTTACAACTGAAGGTTGACGCGGTAGTCATCATGCTTCAAGTTATCAATTTAACAGAACATTTATTCACTTTTAAGGTGTTCACTGTCAATACTTGGTGGAATGGCATTAAAATAAAACATTTTTAGTACTTTTTCCACATAAAATTTATTTGATCAGGACCGGTTTCGCTCATCGCGAGCATTATTAACTGATGATAATGCTCAGATGATAATAACTCAGTTGATAATGCTCGCGATGAGCGAAACCGGTCCTGATCAAATAAATTTTATTTAGTGGGAAAAGTACTAAAAATGTTTTATTATTTTTATTACAACAGTTATTGATTCTGAGGCGGTACGAAGTTCGTCGGGTCAGCTAGTTTTTATATAATAATGCCACTATAATTTATACAGGTAGTCAAACTTCAATATCGAAGACACAATTGGACACATCAAATTTCAATTTGCTGAAAAAAATTCAACAACACTATAACCAAACTACTAGGCATGGTTGTTTTTCTAATCCAAAACAAAATAATTCTCTTACAAAAACACACAATTTGGGCATCCAATCCCTGACACTTTTTGTGATACCGGAATTAAGGGATTCACAATTTTCCGATGCCGGGATTGTTCATTCACCATAAACCCTTTCACCACCACCACGCTTTTTTAAAAATGGGCTTTTGCGGATATATCGATTCCCAATATTTTAAATGATTTTATGGTCACATCAAAATCGGGTGACACACAAACGTGGCCCAAGTACGCGATACTGTTCATTGTAAGCAGCGTAGATATAAAAACCAATTAAAAACAAACAAAAAAATGATGTTTTTTTTATAATAAGAGATAATATGAAATGCAAGTACATACTGTTATATCTAAGTTATTATTAACATTTTATGGACTGAAGTAAAAATTCTGGAAAATTTAAATTACGCCAGTCGATTTACAGTTGGTTACCATGGTTACACAGACCCGTAGCCGAGTGGTAGCGTCATTGGTAAGAGATACACCTTTGCATCTTCGCAAATGTTTAAAAATCCAGTGTCACCGGTGTCTTATTATGCATGAAAGATTAAACACATTTTTGGAAATCTTTTACATTTACAAAATTTACACATTTCACACTAAATGAGTGATATGAAAAAAGGCTATATTTAGGCTATTTTCTTTTCAAATATTTTTAGCTCAATCGATTTTTTAACGAATTAAATTTTACTAACAATATTTATGTACATACAAAAGAGATCATTTCAACAGAAGTTTTTTTATGCGATAACTCAGTTGCGCATTCAAGTGGCTTTGGACATCACAGAAACGAATGTCTTCGAACCGAAATCCATAAATCGCTTGAAAAAAATATTATGAATCTGGGATTCGAACCGGTGGGTATAGCAACCGAACCAAACGGCGTTGTCTACCACTACACCTCGAACCCTGCTTATTTTACAATACAACAGATCTACAAAATATTAATCTTGCACCATATTTGGTTAATTATAAACGTTTTTCATAATCTTAATTATTTTTTGCAGTATATTTTACTAAAGAGCAATTCTACAATCTTTGTCTATATACCTAGTCTTATCTTTTCAGATAATCTGCAGATAATAAACAGACGATAGAATCGTGTTTCCAAAAAATACCGTATCGATTATTATAAGTAGGTGTTTACTTTGAACTTAATGTAAAGTGGATTCTGAAAAGTAACCAAAAATAAAAAAAGGTTTTTAAACAAGAAGGACATTGCACTACTATGTGTTGTCAATTATTATGCACTGCGTAGAAAAATACAAGAATCGATACGTTTTAAATTGTGTATGTCAATATTTTATATTTCACAGTGATACACAAATGGAAGAAAACAGTTCAATGTGCAAACATGCTCTGAGAAAAAAACTATTATTAAAATTAGTACCCACCTTTTAAATAAATATAATCTATTATATTTGCCAGTCTTTTTATGCAAAGGTTTTGCTGAAACACTCATTATGGTAACGTCGATCCCTGAAACGTATCTCATTGAGTGAAAAGAGAATTAGGTATATTCATAATAAAAGCATTATTTTCAGATTTTATAGTCAAAATTCGTTAAATTACTAATATCTAATCCCACTATCTGAAGCTTTCTTAACAAATTATTTCGTGTTCAAGGATTCGAGACCCGCCTTAAGCAGAACAGAAATCAAATTAAATCTCAAAATGCTAGTAACGTGGGTATAGCTTTAACTGTCCATAATCAGTTAAAGCACCGTTTCTCAACCGGGAGCCACAGGACAGTTTTCGGGGGCCACAGGCAAATCCATAAACTCTCAGATTTTTAAAATCGGGCAGCGACAAAAAATTGTTTGTACTACGCGAGTCATAAAGAAAAAATCCCACATTTTTTGGCAGCTTCGGGATTTTGAACTGGTATTCCTGGAAGAGGTAAAAAAAAAGGTCTCGCGTCTTTTCATTTTGGGAATTCCGTAAATTATTGGATAAAATTTTTAGATCTGCTAGCGAGCAAAATTTTGAAAGAATTGAAAATTATTTTGAAATCTTCCCAGTCATCAATCCCGAAATAATTGTGTCCCCGAGTCTCGTAAAACTTATATGCTTTTATAAAAAAAACTGGTATGGAGGCTACGGAAAAAATATGAGACTCAGACAGAATATGTGAGGGGCCACAGACCCAAAAAGTTTGATAAACTATGCGTTATAGGACGCAGAAGAACATAACAAACGTAAAATATAAAGATTAACATTATCAAATTATTGTCTGCGCATGTTGTATTTCACACAATTCAAGTAGTAATAGAAAACAATATAATTATTCTTTACATTAACCAACTTAGTGAAGACAGACAAAACTCGCAAAACTGCCATTTTCACACATACGTGACAATTGCGCGTGTAAATTTTTAGTGCGAAAACAGTATATCCCGTTAGTTACGCTCTTTGAAAACAAAGTGAGCGTCAGGGACGTTATATAGGGAATGCAATCTCAGGATCCCGGCTGTTTTTCACGACCCGTGATTGAACACCTAATATATTTCGAGTTTCGTGACTTAGCTCAACAGTCACAGAAAATACTTAGAAAAGGTACATATTTTTGAATACTTTTCTGAGAAAAAAAGTAGAGTAACTATTTCAAAACGTGACCAGTTAATTACAATGGGAAAAGATTTTGGTTCATATCGATGTTATGTCTGTAGAGTGAATCGTGAGAACATCCAGTTTTGATTGTTGACAATTAGCGTTATCTAAATTGCTGCCCGCAGCTTATTTTTATCCGGCTGCGAGCTATAACTCAGTAGTAATTATTGAAATGCATTAAAACTATCCGGTCATATTATTTAATGTCGCAATTTGTTATTAAAGATAAACGATTGTTCTTATGAATGAAATTATTCTTATAAATTATTCTTATAATGAATATTAACCCTCCAGAGACGAGAGCTTTTTTCCGATAAAAAAAATATTTTCTAAGCCATATTGAAGTCACGGATAACTTTTATTCCTATCCAAAATTTAAAAAAAAAAAAACGCAAAGTCGTTGTATAGAAACCCCGCATGACTATATGGTCATGTTCATCCTTTTATTACCGTGTAATATTGAGTACGGACAGTAGTAAGGACAAAAGTGACCGTATGGGCTTGCAAACATTCGGGGTTGAAATATAGCTAAACGTGATTTTTTTTAAAATATTTACAATTTGACCTCTTTAGATCAACATAATTTCAAAACAAATATATTAGCAAAATAACTGTAAATAATTTTATGTTTTTATAAAAAAATATCTAACAGTTTCAAAAAGTAAATTAAAAAAAACGGAAATTCAAAAAATCACATGTGCTTTTGGAGACCGTTCCTGTTCCTACGGCTGATGACTTACTGTAGTCCGTACCCTTCTTAACCAAATATAAGCAAAAGCAACGATATTCAGGTAGAAAAAGTATGAATAGTGGGATCAATAGACAACGGTGTTTTGTGTGACCATATGGTGACGCTCGTCCTTGGAGGGTTAATAATGTCCTACAACAACCAAACATCTCTTATAAACAGTTAATATCTTTTTAACAAAATGTGTGCTAAAAAAAATCTGGTCATTATTTAAATAAACTTTTATACAGTATTTAATATAAGATATTTTAATTAAATTATTAGTATTTTTAATTGATATCCAATATTTGTATTATTCAACCTTAAGGCCAGTTCAACATCGACAAACAAACCAAACATAACCACATTTTTATAATCAAGGATGTTTGGCTATTAACCAAACCTTACATTACATTATACTGACGAAATATTAGATTTATACTGAACGCTCACTTAATTATATACTTACTGTTAAACTGTGTAAATACTGACCATCTAAATATCGTCTAGAACTAACATAAACCGTTTAGTCAAAAATCCTTGTTTACAAAAAAAATTATTTTCGAATTTATGCACTATAACTATTCTTATCGTTTCAACCAACTTTATAAAATCGATAACGATGAACGAATTCAATCCACATATCCAAAAGTTATTTATAGTTTTTTTTGTTGCCAAAAATAACTTTGAACGGAATTGACTTGGTGTATTTTTTTTAACCATGTCCGCTCCCAATGTGGAGCATATGGACTCCTAATGGAGTATATCTCAACAGAAGTGTTTCTACGAGAACTGCTTGTTACTCAGTTGCTCAACCTTTCTTTTCCAAAGAGAGTAAGGATAGAAGGATAGGGCTAGGACAGGATTAGTGGTAAGCTAATCGCTCTCGAAACGCCCCGTTCATAGGATAGGATGGGTTAGAGGGGGGAATTCAAGACATCACATACATCCATGCCTTTGAACAGAAGTTCATAAATCGATTGAAAAATCAATCTATAAAACTGTCCGTACCGGGATTTGAACCCGGGCCCTCTGTAGCCGAAGCCAACAAATTTGACCACTCGACCACACAGGCGAAAATTATGTAAAAATGCACAGAATATTGCTGAAATTGTTTTTATTATCAAGATACAGCGTGTTAAATTCTGTCATTCTGCATTCATAACTCAAAACAGCCGATTTTGGACTAACGCCTTCTATCGGTACATCAGCGAATAGGTATGTGAACAAAATACATAAATCTTTCTGATTCTCTCATTTATTCATGAGTGGAGTAATATTGATTACACTTGGTGTTTGAAAGTTATGTCTTTAACGGGACTTCGTAAATTTTAATTTGCTAGTGCGGTTCTTCAAAGCGAGTGTATTCCGTAGAAAATAAAAACGCGTGGAAAAATATTGTATTGTACCAACATTTATTCAATATTAAATAATATCGAAGAAGCGAAGTTTTAAAATACCGGAATTTCGATCCCGGCATGCAAGTTATACAGCGGAGATGCAATCCCTTGTGTTGCGAGATCCTAGAACTGATCATACATGGAAAACAGTTTGTTGAACCCGAACAACTCGCTGCGAAATTGTGAATACAGATAAAGAAAATAAACTAAATTTGACACACTTCGGCCAGCTGTAGAAAGAAATATGTAGTATGTGTTATAAGATAGATAACAAAAAAGAGACGTTTGTCACTATAAATCACCGATTCCCAACCGTGTGCATGCGGAAGAATATCAATACTTGATCCAAAGCCTGTATAAAAAAAATGATTAAAGAAATGCATTATCAAATATCAGAGAATAATTTAATTGTAATTCTACTCGTTAACTATTTTTTCTAATTATTATTTGAACATTTTTAATTTTAAAAAAAACATAATAATCATACTTATACGATGTATCAAATTCAATGTTTTTACATAATATTTAAAGCATCATTTGATGTATCATGGTTACAATCACTTTTAGGGTGTTCACAGTCAATACTTAGTGGAAAGGCATTATATTATAAAAACACAACATTTCATTGTACTTGTTTCCACTTTTATTTACCAAAATCAGGACCCGTTTCGCTCATTCTGAGCATTATCAAGTGATAAGAAATGGAATTTAACAGTGTTATTTATACAAAAAAAAAATACAAATGGTTACAATACATGTATAGAAATATTTTTTAAAAGAACATTATGAATACGATATATCATATACAGCACGGACTGCCAGTATGTCGATCGCGCAGGTATTTTTGGCCGACCTATAACAGGGATGGTAAACCTTTTTGTGTACGCGTGCCAAAAATTCTCAAATATTATTTCTCGATTTTGTGGCGTACCCAAGCAGTAATTTTTTTTATAACAAAATAGAAAAAAAAATATTTCTTTAAACGATTGTCGTTTATCTTGGGAAACATTTGAAAATTAATAAAACGGAATATATTAATAATTCACGGATTATTTAATCAAAATTTTAATTTTTCAAACTTAAAATACAAATTATCAAACGTGCCACCTCGGGCACGCGTGCCGTAGGTTCGCCATCCCTGACCTATAACATGTGTTTTTATTGTTCTCTCATGTTATTATAATAACAATCGATTGCCATTAATAATTTTATCAACTAGTCACTCCTAGTTAAAATAAAAGTTTGGCCATTCTGATGTAGAGGTGAATCATTTTTATTTAAATACATACATTTTATCATTTTTGATGTTGGTATATCAGCTGTGGATATCTCCATAATACAATATTGATGAAATTAAAACATTTAAATTAAAACATTACGTGCAATGCTCATGACCGGTTTTGCTCATTGCGTGTGTTTATAATAGCAACTAGTAGCCCCTGGAATGTAAGTGTGGTCACGCATGGTACATTACTAAGTATTCTGTCGAATTTATGTAAGTTCCAACGGGGAAAAGTGCACCCGCCACTTGATTATTACATTTTCAAAAAATAGTTGTTATCCACTGCTCTAAATGATATTTCGTTAGGGAATCACACGCGGTGACATCATCGCTGAACATCCGATGTTTGTTTTTTTTTTTGCTTTATTATAAATACGACGATTATGAATTTAAATATTTATAAATGTGTCGTATAGCATTGCATCACCGCATAATGGTTTGTCGAGTAAAACGTTAGAAGTAAAAAAAAAAAAGGCATGGCGCACTCAAGTGATGTGATCACTTCTTTCGAGAACAAACGTGACCTGAATTCAGTCATACCAACTAGGGTATCCAATCCCGAAGCCTTTTTCCAATCCCGGGATTGATTTATTTTGAATCCCGGGATCCCGGGATTGAGATTTTCTCACCGAGGAATTTGAAATCCTCAATTTGCTATACTTTTTTCCGGAATCTCACGGAAACTTGTTTTTTTTTTTTTTTTAGCTCACCGAAGAATTTGAAATCCCCGATTTGGTATACTTTTTCCTAGAATCTCACAGAAACTCGTTTTTTTTTTTAAGCTCACCGAGGAATTTGAAATCTTCAATTTGCCAATTTCGTGTAAATTTAGAGAATTTGCTAAAAATTTCTCAATCCCGAAGTCCCGGGATCGCGGCCATCTCAATCCCGGAATTTCGGGATCAGAAAATTGAACGGGATCCCGGGATTACGGGATCCCGGATCCCGGGATTGGATGCCCTAATACCAACACACAAAATCATTATATTTCTTACAAGCGTGTCTTGATAAAATCGAAGTGATGGTAGCGAGCAAATCTATTTGAAATTCAGGAGTTCAATGGAGTAGTCATAGTTAAATAAAAGCGTTGTGAAGTTCAAGAGTGAGGGAGACGATCAACATTTGCGCAAGCACGTCAACTGTTATCTGATCACAAAAGTAAAATATACATACATATTGGCACGCGGTGGTTAGTTTAAATGTCTTTTCATGATAAATTATTTAAATAAATGATAACACAGAGTTTATTACGGAAAAATCGGGTCAAATAAATATTTGTTTACAAACATCATTTGAATGTTATGTACTTTTAAATTAAAAGATTAAGAGAAAGTCGTAGACGATCTTCAAATAAACAAAATGACCACATGCTTGCAGTAGGTTTAACGCGAGTCTAGATAGTCTCATATCTTCGACGGATTCGCCGGTAACTTTGTGGAAGTTCATTTTTAATAAAAATAAAAAAAACTGTTATACCACTGGTTGTGTTACAAACTGTGACACGTGTTTTGATATGCAAAGAGGATACACAACAAGTGAAATTATAAAATTTCATTTTTATGTTAGAATGTTTCATTTTACAATAAATTTGTTTCTTCCAAACGGCCCCCTGCCACTGGCACAACTTCAAAGTACGCAAAGCGATTAGCGGGGGACAGAAAATCTTTTTAAATACGTGTGGTGTCATAATACGAATAGGTAGCGGACATAGCCGAAGAGCATTTCAAACATCATGTGTTTCGAGAGTTACGTGCATTGCAGTATTGAGCCGACTATACATCGTATTCCGTATAAGACTAACGTAAGGAGTGCGCTTGATTGGGACCATTTGTATACAAATTTATTGGATTAATTCCGAGAGTTGGCGCTTTGTTCGCCCACTCGTTCAAATTGTAGTTAGCTCGCTGTGTAGCTATCTAAGTTTTGGCACGCTTCCCCGCGGATTATGGTAAAAGCAGAAATAATGCAATGCGCCATTAGATTTATAAGAAATTGAATGCGATTTCACTTTCGAATTTTGGCAAGAGTATCCGTGGCAAATGAAAGTGGCATCTGCGATAGTTTTATGTGGTTTTGTTCCAGAAATATTTTGACGAGCTGTTATGATTGTATGTTTAAAAAAAGAAACATAAGTAAGACGTACTTCGAAGATAGTATGGGACCTCGAGAGGTGAAGTGAGTAAACTAGTAAAACTTTTAGGAATTTTAATTTTAAGTACAATCACGTCTTTATTTGGTGTTTTGGTAGATTGCGTATTTGTATTTTACGGAGATAACACTATTGCAGTGGGTATTAACCAGGGCTGTGGAGTCGCGGTATTTTGGCCGGAGTCGGAGTCATGAAAAATGAGCGGCTCGATTTTTTTTGAAACATATTTAATGATGTGTATTCAAACAAAATAGTCCAAAGTGTTGAAATTACATGCTTGGCTGACTAGAGATGATCTGACTTAATACATATATATATAAGTTAAAATGAAATTATTGACAAATTTCCTCGGAGTCGGAGTCGCCTTTTTTGAACACGACTATACAGCCCTGGTATTTATTAACTGACTTCACTTTTACGATACTATAAGACGTGTTATTACAACGCATCTAAAAACAAAATCTTAAATACTACTTTGGCTCATTTCACCTCGAATTCGCTCATATTATACTGTTAATATGTTTGACTCATATTTATCTAATTATTGATACTCACATGAGAGTGTACAACACTGCATGAACATTTTTTTAACACGGTAAATACGTTCAACCAAAAACCGCGTAACTTTGTGGTATAGAAAATAGTAAAAATCTTAAAAATTAAAGAAACAATAATACTATTTGTCGCTACTCAATAACATACACGCACGCTAAATATGTCTGACACAACTAATGTGTAAGATTAAAATCAAGTCTTTTGTTTTTTATTATCGTCCTGTGTTGTTGAATTTCTTGCAAACGCGCGAAATTAAAAAAAATCGTTTCTAGGATTCTTGTTATAATAACAAGTAATTAGTTAGAAAACATAGTATTCGTTATTTTTATTGATGCGTGTAAAAGAGTATATGAAAAGGAACAAATCATCAAACATTCAGTCGTGTCTGTTCGGGATTGTGTCGCTACCCTAATACGGATCTCTTGATTCTACCGATCTTATTGATGATTATGGGGCCCCCGGTTTGATCTATACCAAGTATAGTCAATTAAATCATTAAATGAATAATGAGAAATATAAACTTTGGTTGGTTTGTGTTACAAATTTCATAGTGAATTTTGGGTTGGATGCAGCAGTGTCTTCAAAAACAAAATTCAAAGTGCGAACAACAAGCAATCAATTAAACATGTTGATGGTTCAGTCGTTTACGAAATGCAAAACTTAATTATGTATAATCAACTGTAATAATAATACTCGACAATGAATGGTTAAAATTGAATGATTGTAAACAATAGGACATTCTCAAACTGTGTTTTGAATTGTATAGTTAGAAACCACGCTGTAGGTCACCAGGAAATCTCACTTCTACCATAGTGAAATATACTCGCGTGGTAGTGGGGGTTTAAGGAAGACAGTGTGTACATATTGCAATTAGGGTATCCAATCCCGGAGCCTTTTTCCAATCCCGGGATTGAGATTTTCTCACCGAGTAATTTGAAATCCTCAATTCGCTATACTTTTTCCTCGATTCTCACAGAACCTCGTTTTTTTTTTTAGCTCATCGAGGAATTTGAAATCCCCGATTTGCTATACTTTTTCCCAGTTTGTCGCAGAACATCGTTTTTGATTTTTTTAGCTCATCGAAGATTTTAAAATTTTTAATTTACAAATTTCGTGTCAATTTTCGGGATTTGCTCAAAATTTCTCAACAGCATTGCAATTGGGGCACCCAATCTCGGGATTCGGGATCCCGTAAATCCCGGGATAGCGGCCGTGTCGATCCCGGAATTTGGGGATCAGAAAATTGAACGGGACCCCGGGATTGGATGCCCTAATTGTTGAAATACATACATCTTATTTACATAAGCATAAGGACTCATAATGAAGTTGTTTTAGACACATAATGTTTACCATTCTAACTAGAACTAATTAGCATTTTGTCCAAGTCCGCGGCGTAGTGGTCAACGTCGTTGGCTTCTGTGACGAATGTCACGGATTCAGGTCTCAATACGAACAGCATTTTTTCAATCGATTTATCGATTTCTGTTCGAAGACATGAGTGTCGGTAATGTTTAAAATTTCGAATCTTAAAATAACAAGGCGTATTGAAAACGATTAGTTAACCACTAATCTTGTTATATCCCTCTATCCCCACTATCTTCGAAAAAGAGATACTGAGTAGGGTATCCAATCCCGGGATTTCGGGATTGATTAATTTTCAATCCCGGGATTGGGATTTGCTCACCGAGTAATTTGAAATCCTCAATTCGCTATACTTTTTCCCCGGATTATCTCCAAGCCTCGTTTTTTTTTTTTAGCTCACCGAGGAATCTGAAATTCTCGATTTGCCAATTTCGTGTCAATTTTCGGGATTTGCTCAAAATTTCTCAATCCCGAAATCCCGGGATCCCAGCCGTATCAATCCCGGGATTTCGGGATCAGAAAATTGAACGGGATCCCGGTATTGGATGCCCTAATACTGAGTAACGAACAGTTCTCGCAGAAAAACTTCTGCAGAGATACTTCCATTAGGAGCGTTTAATGAAGTAGCACTTCAAAATCACATATGAATAAACTGTACAATTAAATCGACAAGTATGATGCACGAGGTATGGTTATGAACACGATTGGCGATCGCATCAAAATAAACAAATATATTGATGTTTGGCGTATGAAACCGCCGTAAAAAAATACTTTCCAAGAAATTTAATTTGAGCAGAGACCAGCTGTTAAAAAAGTGAAAGAAGACGTGACATCGGCTTTTTTGGCAGATACTCGCTAAAACAACATATTTATAATCAAAAATATATGTTTTAATTAGTTTTTCACTAAAAATTAAACTTTTAAGAATTGTTTCTACAATATGTTAACACCCGCAATCCGGCAGGCGACAAATGACACAGGCTGAAAATCAAGCGATCGTTTTTTTCCTTCTATCCCGCCATTATGTACTGCACTGGATCTAACACCGATATACTCATTACGTTATGATTTCGTAATCATGTTTCGCAACACGATTTTGGGAACACTTTTCCTTTTGTTAAATCATTGTAACGCAATTCTAAACAGTGACTAGGTACTCCGTCGTCTAGGTTAGAAATATTATCATTATTCTGTCATTCGTTATTATTACTAATTAATTCAAAAAAATATACTATACATGATCATTGATAATTATCAACAACTTTATTTTTATGTATGATTTTTAATTGATCTTAGCATAGATAATACGCCATAGATTCTCATTGCCCTGAAAATCGACTTGAGTAAAAAATGGAACACTTTCTAATGCCTATAACCTTTTTCACTACTACCTCCCTCAAGCGAAAGGATATTTGAAATTATTTAATAAGAGAAAACATGAAAATTAAGCGCAAATATGTTCTAATTAATTTGCGTTTAAAAAAATCGTACAGGATACGTACAATCGAAACTATCATAATCTCAGTTCAAACAAAAACCTGCGACAAAAATACCAACCGAATAAAACAAAAAATGGAACAACTTTTTAAACTGGTCCCTGACTGATCATTCATAGATAATTTACATTCGAATCGGGCGGGTAAACTCACAGTAATAATTACCTACATCAATTATTTTGGAACAAGCCACCGATTGAATTACCGACCATTGCGTTCTTTCCGATAATTATTTTTCAGTAAATATTAAATGTTTGGTCTGTTTTAGTTTCGTTAAACATCGAATCTCACTTCCCAGTAGGTAAAAATAGACTTCTAACGACCTAAATAGAAATAATGAGATACATAAATACGTAATAGAGGGGCCAATGCATGGAAGCTCTGCATCGAAGTTTGAATACGAAAAATCAGCGGTAGGAAAGTCAAACTAAGCCATTTTTTAAAATTACATATTCAAGGCAAACAACGATAGGAAAGCCAGAAATACACTATTTCTTCAAAATATATATCCATGGCAAACTAGTTTTATTAAAATAAAAGCTTAATTATTTGAAAATTTGAATCATTCAAATTTTATACATTCCCGCATTTTTTTTCACTTGACTGTCAAGTTTCATCCGTGCACTTGAATACATGAAGAAGCCCAAAGGAGAAACCAGGTTCGAAGTGAAAAGCATGTGACAATGTACAAAATTTGAACGATTCAAATTTAATATTGAAATTCCACCAAGCATCTTTTTTTTTATATTAACTATTTAGAATAACAGCCAATTAACAAAACGCCAAATATTTAAAATTTAAAACAGATAAACTCACGAAGAGTTATTCAAGATCAGGGATAGGAAACCTTTTCATTTCTAAATGCCACATTCATTTATCTGATTCAAAATAATGCCGCAGTAGAGAAAACGTTGCCCCTCCCCTTTTTTTCGACCGCCGAACATATAATGGACTTTTTTCCAAACGCTTGCGAATAATTTTTTGATCGAAGTGAATATTTTGATCATGCCGAAAGGCCGCATCAGAGTAGCCAAGAGACCGC
This sequence comes from Himalopsyche tibetana, assembly GCA_030503985.1. Classification (NCBI taxonomy): domain Eukaryota; kingdom Metazoa; phylum Arthropoda; class Insecta; order Trichoptera; family Rhyacophilidae; genus Himalopsyche; species Himalopsyche tibetana. The sequence continues at coordinate 17,407,228 of JAPJYX010000022.1, forward strand.
ATGCGGCCTTAAGACCCGCAAGTTCCCCTCCACTGTTTAAGATCAATACGGGAATAAAAACCAGCATTAACATACATCACATATCTCAATATGTATATTAATCTAGCCACGACTTGAACCCGAACAATTCTAATCGCTTAGCAGAGCTCTTACTGCGCTAGTTTGAGGAGTCGGGCTACGTAAACTCTCATATAACGCATATAAGTATAATGTAACGATTTACAATTATTAAGTAATCATAATATACTTGAATTTGGATATTTTCTTAAACCCTGACTTTCGCCCGCTTCTAGTTTTTAAATCTCGAAATGCGCCCGTATTCACAATTAGGTTGAGAGCCCTCGACATAAGATATAAAGGAAGCCAAATGCTTGATTGGCGAGGAGTTCTGGTGATAGCGCGAACTGAATAAAGGATCAATTTATTGATGCTGCAGATTCTAGACATCGGACTATGAATCTTCCAGCACAGTTTTCGTCGAGGACAGGAAAGAATAAATCAATTTCTGGGCTCTGTGCCAGGCAAAAGAGGCATAAAACATTTCTCAATGAGGTAGAGCGATATGGTGAAATAAATCACTGGAAAACAAGTAAGTGTGTTGTATCTACTTCAAGAATGTTAGATGATGAAATCAAGTGGATTCGGCGGAACCATGGACCTGCAGGGCAACAGCAATTGTCCACGTTAGATAAACATTTTTTTAAATACCAGTGGTCTCCTAACTATTTTGCCCGCGTACCATTTGAACCTTCGACAGAAAGAAATGTAAAGCGCATATGCCAATGAAATGTATTTGTATAAGTATAGGTGGCAATGTCATTATATAGATCAGTGATGCACATCTCCGGCTCGTGGGTTGCATGCGGTCCAAATTAACATTTATTGTGGCCCACAGACAAAATATTAAATTATCATAATGAATTTCGATGTTAATGTTTTCAAGAACAAAAATTATTTGTCAAGTATAGACTATTTTTATAATAGATTTTAATAACACGCAATTTAGTGTTAGTTCTCCAAAAATAGTTCGTCAAAATGTTGCGTTTTGTGCATGTCTTTTCGGAAGCAATTACATTACATTTGCTTGCATACTATACCTATGCACGAAATCCTTAGTAGATAAGAACGGGAGTATCTGGTATGTAGTTTTTAAACTAAAAATAATACGGTTTATCTAAACTCAGAAGAGATTACATCACAATCCGCAAAACACTTAACATCTGTGGCACGTGAGCAATATTGTAAAATGGATAAATTGAATAGGTTGTTTATCACTGATTTAGACGCACCGCCCTATCGGGTCCCACAGGTCCGAAATATCGTTCCGGAGCTTTTCAAAACAAATGTGTGTAAAAAATCTATAACTACCTATTACATATTTAAATTTCACTGGTATAAAGTATAGATAATTTAATAATTGATGCAAAGAAAAACTTTAAGCATCCTAATTTAATAATATAATATTATTTCGAATTAAAAATATATTTCAGATTAATTGTATGTAGGTACTTAATTAACTAAATAAAAATAGTATGTATTCGCATAACGACGCATCCAGTCTTACCCACAGAATAAAAAATGAGATTATGTGCATTCTATTTTGCAGGAAGTGCACGTGACAGTCGGCAGCTGTTGCCAAAATTTAAAACAAATAATAAAATGTACATATTTGCGAATACTTTTTTATTGTTTAATGCAAAAATGTAAATATTATTATTATCAAAATGTAAACAAGATGACAGTTGAGATCACGACCTTTCATTGTAAACATAAAATAAATTCGAATAATATATTTTAGATATATGCCTAGATGTACAAATAGAATTTTGACCAGGCTTGAAAATTATTGTCTATGTACTTTTAATCAAAACTAAAGACTGTGTGATTTGATTGTACAACTGACAGTAGGTAATAATAGTTCTTATGGAAATACCTAATGTTATGTCTTTTTAGTGTATGTCTCCCAAAAGAGCCCCGCGAGGCGTGTTCCAAAAATTATTAAACTGTAAGAGTAAAATAACATATTTTTCAATGATCTGAATTTAGCGTGCCCTTATAAGAGTATATGTAAAATATAAATTAGAAACGTGGATTCTGATAAATGATGTATTTACCCTTTTACGTGCAATCAAGTCTATTCCACTTCTATCTAAGCATATTTGTATAGGAAATGTGCCCGATACGAATAGGTACATACACTTTCCCTTGCTATGTTGTTAGTTGTTATGAATGGAGTGACTAACTGTTGCTTTTTGGCTTATGCGATGCAAACATTTTCGTGCATTTGAAGAACTTTGATACGTTTCACACTTGATATTCATGTTAAATTAAATGAATAATGGTCTTCTTAATCTATATGTACATTGGATGAGTAGAGATTGGGAAAAATCACGCCCGTAAATGAATATTTCGAAAACGGTGTGTAAATATACGGAACAATGAATGAACGTATGATTCTCGTGCAACAAATAGCTTTGATATAATGAAAGTACGCAATTAATAGCCGAATCGCCGAATATGTCGCTAATGTTTGTTGTACGAAGGTATATATTTACACCGCTTATGTCAAAATAAACGAGGCATCCACTTTGGAGAAGACAATAATAATAATGTAAAAACATTTAAATCGGCAGCATTTTATCTAATTATAACAGAATTAAATAAAAATTCACTCACCAGATCAATAGGCAATCCAGTCAAGTCCGATAGCCATGAAAATGCTTTACTCCCATCGTACATATCGTGATTCACAATCATTTTTGACACCACCCGCAACTACCATTCGTAAAGACGCTTTTCGGCCAACTGAGCAGCTGAGAAGAAATCGCTTTCAGTGCTAGTATTTCCGACCACATAGTTTATCATAAATGCAGAACAGTGTGCTATAAATGTCGTACACAAGAATTCTGCTACAAATGTTTACACATTATGCATTTATACTTCTGAGTGGCGACGTGCTTACATACATATATTACAATGGACAAGATCGGCTTATTTTGTTATTATTATTTTCAATATTTTTTTTTTTTGGTCCATTGCACCGCACTTAATGTTCTTACCATTAGTGATTTTTATTAATGAACAGCAATATTTTCTTATTAAAATTAATACTGACATATTGAAATGATTCAGAGAATTCTGTAATAATTTGTTTCAGTAACCCGTTTCAGTATAAAATAAATATTGCAACTTTTTTTCATTGGTAATTTTTTTATTCACTTTGATGACAACTTTTTTATGTTATATATTCAGTCGTTTCGTTAAAATATATTAATCAAAGTATTAGTTAAAACGAATAATATTCATAACATATTTTATATTTTAGTCATATGTAATTAAACAAATTGAATTAGTTTGATAAATAAATAACTATTCGTGTTGTTGATTGGAATCACAATATTTTTTTAAATATTATAGTGAATAAATTGTAATACCTCAAAAATTTTCTATTTACAGAAAAATAATCAATTATTTGCCAATTATATTTGGATATGTAATGCAAACTATTCTCTTATCAAAAACTTAGATTTTGATAAGAGAATTAGAGAAAACTTAGATTTAATAGGTATGCCTTACCTTTCTATTTGGCTACATAATTAATATCTTTGGTATAACTAACTGGCAAATATTTAATTTAAGTTATCTTATCTGGCAACATTTGTTATGTTTGTATTCGACGGATACAGTACTTTGTTTTGGATGACTTTTTTTGACATTTATGAATATTCCAACGCAGAACTCGAAGAATCATGTTTCCCTCGAGTCATAAAACCGTTTTTGTCTTAGATCACACTCCTTATTTTGGCATATCGTCTGAGAATAATATCGATTTTGACGTTTCCAAGTCTAGAGTTCCAGGTTATGTTCCATTACCGCCAATATCGAAGTCGCTTTGGACGTCCAGTGTGGAAGCCGCTGTGGAATATTGTAGGATTGTATGGGATCTGTTTCCTCAGGGAAAATTGGTAATATCGTAGTTTTTATTACAGATATTGTTGTAACAAGAATGATCTATATTTAAGTAATGTTGTATAGCGTGTCACGGATTATTTCGGCGAAAAACGGCATGATTTAAAACCTTTTTTTGCGGACTTGATTATCGCAATAAAATCACACATTATTATGAAGAACACTGATAAATTATTCGAAATACATTTTAGTATAAAAACATCGCCATCATATGTGAAATGTTCCAAGTTTCGTTCCTTTATCCACAACTCCAGAACAGACAGTTACCAGGTGCAAGAAAATTTAGCGGATGAATATTAATCTTTTCTCCGCATAATTTCAACAGAGGGAGAAAGAATTGACTTACTATACACAAAACTGCTGTGCATTTCGGAAATAAATATAATGTGCTCAAATATGCCGTACTTATTCGACATTCAAAAAAAAAAATATCTGGACCGATTTCGCGGCGAAAAGCATTGTGTATAATATGTCTATTGTTTCTCCGTCTGTAGAAATTATGCGGAGAAAAAAATAATATTCTATTACTGGTCAGTTGTACGGGAACAGGTAATACCGCTTTACTTTGATGTGGTACGGTTCTGCCATTTACAAGCTGACCGAAGTTGGCACAAAAAGTGTATTGATTGAACTAGTGGTAATTTATTTTTATTAAGTATAAAAAAGGAAAGCATTCAGGGTGTTTTGTTGTCATACGTTAACCGCTGAAATGTCCAACGGTCGTCGCTGCACCTCGCCACATATGGATATGGACCGATAATCTGAATCCTTCAAGCGGAAATCTTATTGCTGGGTTACCAAGGTTGATTTGAAAAATCTAAATCGAGAATTTGAGACCAAATACATTCTAATGTTAGTATTTTATGGTTTTAAAAATCTGCCGAATTGGGATAAAGCTCTTCCACTTCATGCAGCAGCAAAATTTCAGTTTCACTTATTATCCTCATCTTGGATGTAATGGAAGATTTGCTTGGTCTGTTACCTTTTCTCAAAATTTCTCACTAAGCTAAATTTCGTAAAAAGCGAACATATTTAAATCATAAAAATAATAAAAGATTTTTAGTACTTTTTCCACATAAAATTTATTAGATCAGGACCGGTTTCGCTCATCGCGAGCATTATCAACTATCAGTTGATCATTTTCATTAATCATTTTTTTTAATTTAATGTTTTAGGTGAGATTTGTTGTAAGCGATGTTGCAGCCAACATTCTCAACACATGGAATCCAACTCAGCAAAATTTGACGCATGTAAGTCTTTAAATGTATCTTTTAGTACTGCAAGCTCCGAGATATCTCCCAAATATTGTGGATATGACTAATTTCACTTTAAAACCTTCAAGTTTCACGAGGTATTAGTATAGCGGTACCCAGTAAGCTGCGAATACATTCGAAAAAAAAATGCATAAATATATATTTTTAGAAAATATATTGAAAGTATATCATAATGACTTATGATATACTGTGAATAAATATACAGTGTGTCGTTTGCCCTGCCATTTATATATATATAAAAAAAAAACTAAACTTTTAGCAAAATGTCAGGGTTGCCATCAATGTTGATGGTTGAAGCTGCCGCATATTTATACAAAACTAAGTAAGACCAAACAAGACGTTACAGACAATGGTAAAAATGTTTTATCAATTGTTTGTTTCACATTTACATAGACATTGAACTATTTGCAATGATTTGATTAAACTCGAAACTATATATTGTATATGTATATTACGAAAATCATTAAAATAGTTTTATGGTATTTATTTTATTATTCACTTTTATATACATATAATATTGAGTACAGCTTCAGCAATCTGGAATTGAAACGAATAAATATAATTATATCACATTATTTTTGCTTCCTTAAATTCATGTTCCGAATTTTATGATTCACTGGGTGCTTAAAAAAAAAAATAGATAAGCTTATTTACAGTGTTACTTTTGTAGATTCTCAATGCTATGTGCTTGATGGGAGTTCCCGGGACGGCCAACCCGAATGTCACAGGAGGGACCAGTCCGTCGGTTGTGCCTGGTCTGCGTGCTGCAATCGAAGCCCTCGCGGAGCCTTCTTCTCAGCAGCAGGCGCGCATTCATAAAGAACATCACACTCTAAATAGGTGACATGAAATGTTCCTTGTTAATTCCTAAAGCAATTTGATTTTGTGAATACAAATGGCATCGATGGATTTGGAAGGCATCAGTATTTGTGTTACCCAGTCCTTGTTACAAAACTGTGCATGAGAGCAAAACTAACTACAACAGACAATTCTGTCGCCAGTTCATTTATCTATGCTTACCATTTCTGAACTGTGGGGAACTCCGACTCTGATATTTACCAATGGTCCTACTCTGGTTTAATAACAATGCAATTTTTTTTAATCAGTTGAAGGCAGTATATTAAAAAATAAAAAAACAAATAAGTATTTTATTATTTTTTAATACACTGCCTTTCCACCAAGTATCGAGAGTGAACACCTTGAAAGGGGGAAAATGACTTATGTTGCCGAATTGAATGACATATTTTTGAAATATAACTTTATCATAAAATGTACAATAATATTTTTATTTTAATTTTTACAGATGCCGTGTGATATGCATTACCAGTGCCCGTGACGATGCTTCGATGAGGAGTCTTGTGGAAATTGTGGACACCGTACTGACCCAACAAAATAAGAATCTTCATCAACAGTAAGATGACGTCTGTGATCTATTAAGTTTTGAAAATAACAATAGTCACTCGTAAATAGCATTCTGAGAATGCGATTGACCCGTGTAAAGCATCTCCCAGCAATGTCGATGGACACCAAGATCATTTTATTGATGATTGCCGCATGATTGCGAGTGACAAGAATTACAACCAAAATTATGTGGAGTTTATTAAAATTGTCAAACATTTCGAAACCAATTAGTATATTAACCATCAGAACCTGATTTTGATTTTTTGATAGAGGCCCTAGACCAGGCGTGGGGAACCTGCGGCCTTTTGGCTACTCTGGTGCGGCCTTCTGGCTAATTCTGTAATTCTGTAATTCTGTAAATGTAATTAAATTCGTCAATTCCTGACATATTCTGACCATAAATTCCTGTTTCCGGCCAAAGATTCCCTGGTCAATGTTTAATGCGGCCTTATGTCGAATCAGAAAAATGAAAGCGGCTTTTAGAGAATAAAAGGTTCCCCACCCCTGCCCTAGGCTATTTCACATGTGAGGCTCCGCTAAAAAAAAGTCTACAAACCGTTCAAACACATTTCCAATTAGCTTTGACAATCCCACGAGGATCGTTTTATATTTTTTTCAATGTGACCCACAAAGAATTGTAGCAATTTATAAATTAGAAGGTAAAGGAACAAGGTTCTGGAGCTCGGACGCTGCAATAAAACAATTAATAGATTAAATCTTTGTCTGTGCCTCCAATACGAGAATGATTTTTTATTTCCTTTGAATATTTATTTACTTTGCCAGAGCTGTTTTAGGGATTGTATGGATTCTACTGAATAGGAATGTATTAATCGCAGAAATCTGTTGGCAATAGGTGGAACGTCAAAGTGCCTTGACCTCTCAGTTGTATATTTTTTGTTTTATATGTCTTTATTGTCGCCTGCTGTGGCCCAGTTGGTAAGAGCTTGCTCTACCGATCACGCAGGTCTGGGTTCGATTCCCGGTCAGATCACACTGAATTTGAGAATTAATCAATTTAAAGTTGTGATCGAAGACTGGGTGTTTGTGATGTCAATTCACATTAGGGCTTATACAAAAACTGACTTTTGAAAAAAGGTTTTATCCGGTTTCCAAAGTTTTACAAAAAATGGCTAATTAAATTAAAATAGCGAGAAAAAGTTCAATTTATTAAATGCTGTTTATTTATATACATAACTAGCTGACCCAGCATGCGTTGCAATGCCACTCAAAGAAAGAAAGTGTTTGTGTTTTAATTATGTTTATTGAAGTGCTTTTGGATATATTTTGTTTTTTTGCCTGGTGCGTATATGAATAGATCTTAAGGTTTTTCAACGCGTGAGCAGGCCAGATACAGCTGTCCATGTGTGAAGCATGGATTTTAAAAATTTAGTCCACACACTTGCAGCGATTGTTCAAATGCGAGTCGAAATGCGATTGTCAAATGCGAGGAAAACTGCAAACATTTTAATTCTAATGGCCTATCTGTCGGAATTATTGGAATGCTTGGCAACAGTACATAGTTTCCTTTAAATTTTCCATTTAAAATTGAAGCTTAGATGATACTGTTCATAATTTTTCACTGAAAGCCTGGTACCGTTGCAAAGTCGTGGTGGATTTATATTTCGGAGAAGAATGATAGGTACGCCAATTTTCAGTGTTAAAACGTGCGGTAGCATACCTGGCAAATCAAGTGAGTTTAAGAATTCAGTTGGATAATTGACAACTTCGTCTTGATCAATTTATTGTATCGATGGACTTATACGTTGTTTCTTTGCCTGGTATTTCGTTTGGAATCCTGAAGTTGATGGCATTACCATCGTTGTTTTTGGCTGCTAATATAACACATTCACTAAGCCACTGATGATTTTTGTAATTCTGTGCGATATTTGGGAAAACTTTATGCATCAATTCGTTTACGGTTCCTGTAATTTTACAGAAGCTTGGTGGTAATGTGTGGATTCATCGATTCTATTTTTCATATGCATCATATTGTAATTCTACACGCATATTACCTTTCAAAGTCAATTTCTGCACATGTCACCATAAAACTGATGATTTGAGACATGCACTTGATTCATCAGCAGCTGTTGAACGTGGTATAACTGGTAGAGTTTGTCGAAAAACACCAGACAATAAAAAAGGTTCGCCACCAAAGACCTGTTCATTTCCTCTCAAATCTTTTAGTGTACATATAGTGAAGATTTTCTAATGCTTTTTTCTGCGCCATAGTAAATTCGTCCCATTTAATGAGTTGATATGATTAAAGTACTTCATCAATCATGATTTTTTTTTGATATTGCATGTTGGTGTTCAAAGGCAATTTCTTTGCTGAATGCGCTGTTTGACCACCATCCAAAAGATTTGCTGCAATTGCAGATGAAGCGATTGCCAACAATATTGTTTCGTGATCCAACGTTTTGGCTTGTGTTTGATTGCATGCATAATTCTGTCTTACGCTATGCGTTGTTCTGGGACCAATTTCGGAAGATTTGTTTGAACGAATGTACCCAATTTGTCGACATCAAAGTGTGTTTCTCGTTCCTAATCACGGTCAAAAGGGTTGTTTGCATATCATTGTATCAGACGATCGGGCTTGGATGTGAGAGCTCGAACGGTTTCCAAACTTGCTCGTCTGTTTCTGAAGCTCGTGATGCCGTTTTCTTTTGTGCTTGAGGTCTAGATCAACTAATAGCTAGTCTTTTAGGTGGCATAATTGTTTGACAGCGAAAGAAATGCTTTGTGACGACTATTAAAAATTCACTTGATAATTGTTTACAATACCCTTTGATTGTTTGACGTAACCATGGCACGTATCAAACTTAAAAAGACTTAAGTTGCTGCGCACTTAGCGCCATCTGTCATTCAACAACATAAATAATTTCGTTCTGTTTGAAATACGAACGACGGACGTCAAAAATATTGAAAAAAAATTCGGGATAGGGACATCCTTCACCTAGCGGGATGAAATATACTTTAAAACCTATTCTACTATCTAACAAATATACATTAAAAAAATCATAAAAATCGGTCAAGCCTATATAGAGATAGAGATAATTTTTAGAATAATTGAAATGTTTAAGTTTGCTAACAAATATATTTCGTAGAAAAAGAAAAAGATCTCGGGATATATAACGACAGTCCTTCAGTATTTAAATTGTTAATAATATATTTTTTAGAATATTTGAAATGTTTTAAGTTTGCTAACAAATATATTTCGTAGAAGAAGAAGTAGATCTCGGGACATAATATATTGACAGCCTTGCAGTATTTAAATTGTAAATAATATAATTTTTAGATTAATTAAAAAGTCTACAAATATATTTCGTAGTAAAAAAAATAGACCTCGGGGCATATATCGACTGCCCTGCAGTATTTAAATTGTAAATTATTGAATTTTTGGAATAATGTTTAAGTTTGCTAACAACTATTTTTCGTAGTAGCAGAAATAGACCTCGTAATTTACTTTAGTTTTGGAATAATGTTTTAGTTTGCTAACAATCATTTTTCGTAGTAGCAGAAATAGACCACGTAAATTATTTAATTTTTGGAATCATGTTTAAGTTTGCTAAGAATCATTATTCATAGTAGCATAAATCGACCTCGGGGCATATATCGACAGCCCTGCAGTTTTTAAATTGTAAATTATTGAATTTTTGGAATAATGTTTAAGTTTGCTAACAACCATTTTTCATAGTAGCAGAAATTTCGTAAATTATTGAATTTTTGGAATAATGTTTAAGTTTGCTAACAATTATTCTTCGTAGTAGAAGATTTTAAAATAAAAGTCTAAATATAGTTCTATAAAATATCCATACCGTCATTAGAATATTCCTAATGCATGTAAGAAATTAAAAAGATTTTCAACGCCGGATGCAAAATAAACCCATACCTTCCAATAATCGAATCAATGACACTGATCAAAATCTGTCAAATCAGCTCCAAAAAATCTTGAAATTGTAAATTATTTAATTTTTAGAATAATGTTTAAGTTTGCTAACAATCATTTTTCGTAGTAGAAGATTTTTAAATAAAAGTCGAAATACAGTTCTATAAAATATCCATACTGTCATTAGAATATTCCTAATGCATGTAAGAAATTAAAAATATTTTCAAGGCCAGTTGCAAAATATAACCATACCTCCAATAACCGAATCAATGACGTCACTGATCAAAATCTGTCATATCAGTTCCAAAAAATCTTTTCCCAGCCCTATAATTATAGCTTCAAAAAATCGAATCAGTATATTCGATTATTTAAAAAACGTCATAGCGATGCAAACTTTCAAATAAAGTTCTCTCAATATTATTACGATGCTTCAGTTCTAAGCCAGGAAATTTGAATTTAAAGACGTCCATTTCAATTGTTTTAAATTGGAACGACGAATTGTCAGGAATATTGAAAAAAAATTCTGGATCAGGACACCCTTCACCAAGCGGGATGAAATATAGTTTACATTTGATTCTCATATCTAGCAAATATACATAAAAAAAATCGGTCAAGCCGTTTCGGAGGAGTTTGGCGACAAACACCGTGACACGAGATTTTTATATATATAGAGATAATACACAGCAAGATATTATTTGGTTTTACTCTTGAGAAAATATGATTTAAGAAAACACAAAGCGTCCAATGATCGTTTTGTAACAAAATTTCCTAATATCGAAAATACCCTTTCGCTGGATAATGATGTGAAGCATATGGTCTTTAAGCAATCAAATAAAAGATCCAATTTTTCTGTCCTTTTGTTTATGGACTCGTTTATGGAAAATTCGGCACAACCGGTTTTCGAATGTCACAAATTTAGCCAAAAAACTGGTTTTTGAAAACCGACAAGCCCTAATTCATATTATATCCTCTCCTCCCAGCCTTCTGATCTTTTAATAACTGGGTGTAGCAATAGCGATTAGCCAACCACTAGTCCTGTTCTAGCCTTCCTTATCCTTCTTTCCCTAGTACTCACTTTGAAAAAAGTGAGGTTGAGCAACTGAGTAACAAACAGTTCTCGTGGAAAAAACTTCTGTTGAGATACCTCCATTAGGAAGCCATATGCTCCACATTGGGAGCGGACATGGATTAAAAAAAAAATGTCTTACAAGATTTGAGCATGACATGTAAATTCCATTCACTGAAACACGCACTTATGGCTGTCCACAAATGATATCTACAGACTCCAGAGGCAAACTTTTCATGATAGATTTGATATAATATGTAGATATGCTTCTGTCACAAATGATTTGTGTTATACTATTATAATACATCGATACTAACGTCGGATAGTGCAATGATAAAATGTATTTTATTTTTCAGATTAATTCGAATCCACCACTGCCATCTAGTCATTGTGAATATATTCCCTGCCAATGTCGATTCTCAAGTCAGCAGTCAACCATTACGAGAGGTAAGTTATAAAACTTTTGATACTGTTATAAAAAAAACACTCAATCAACATTTACATAACCTTAACTTGTAACAGCAGTTCAATATTTTTTGTCGGTATTATTTTAGGTATGCAGTTCCCTGTCAGTAGAAATTCACAGCGTTAGCGCTGGAAGACTGGTGCCACGCCTTTTGAGACTGCTGATGCCTCACTACAATCTAGCCAGCACTACGGTTACGGGAATACCCATGAAGGTATACTCCATCGTATTTTATAGTCGTGAAAGTTTATTATTTACCTAAAAGGTCTCATTCACCTCTTATTCTAGGAAGAACAAAATGCGAGTTCGAGTGCAAACTATGATGTAGAAATTTTGCATGCCGCGGCAGCTCATGCTGATCTCGGACGACCGTCTCCCGCTTCGCTGTTAGCCGCTTCAGGTGATAAGCAGAGAACGGACCCGGACACCGATTACGAAACGGTATTTCAAAATTGTTGTTGATACATGAAAGTGTTGTTATTCTGTCGTATCGTATTGTAAAAATTACGCTTTATTCAATTTTCGCACATACATAACTGTATTACAATATATTGTTGTGCCTCTTTGAAATCAGCTTCGAAAAAAAATGTTCAAATATTTTTGTGTTCATAAAAAGTAACTCATTTATAATATGTATGTCTTGATGATAAGGTAACACTTCGCTGGTGCACTCCTCGGGGCAGCTGGGGAGAATGGGGGGCTTGTGGGCCTTTACACCGTGTCACTCCTGTCGATGTTGCTTCCAGACCTTCAGCTTGTCTCGTTAATTTCTTGCTCAATGGTCGTTCTGTGATGCTCGAAATGCCAAGGTGATTATTAATTTTGTTGGTTTGCATTTTTAGTGGAAGGCCAGAAGGCCGAAGTTCAAAAATCACACTTTAATCGTTAAGGTTGTCTAATTAATAATCTAACATATTTAATTTTTTGTTTGAAAATTTCTTTGTATAAATAAAAATTGTTAGCATTTTCAACTGCAACTGACGAATGAATAATATGTGGCATGTGAATGATAGTTACAGTCTTTTCATTATGTCCTGTTTAAAGATTACTCATATCCTATTTATTGTTTCAGAAAGGGCGGAGGAAAGGTGATGTCCCATGTGCTGGCAGCCCACGGTGGAGAGATTTTCATTCATGGGCTAGGGGCAGGACGCTCTGCCCTTGAAGACCCTCCCAGTGTTTCTGAGGGACCTGGAGGGCGTGTTACAGACTATAGGTCAGGTTACAGACATATTAAATATATATCAGTCGAAATTCAAAAGCTACCAGTATTTATTTACTTTGGTTAATTTGTGTCTAGCCTAGGGTGCTTTAAATATTTTTGTTGATTATTTATTTTTCCATGTTATGTTATCATATAACGAAACCGCTCTGAAAAACCAGTCATAGAGACACCGTAATTGGACAAAAAATATAGATGTTTTGTGTTTTCCCTCACCCGAGCCTATTGTTAAAAAGTCACCCACTGATATAGGTATATGCACTTTATAAATTATAGTAAATAATATTTTTTGATGAACTTACATAATATATTCCAATCCAAAATCGTGAAAAAACCTGCAGCCGAAGAAAAAACAATGAAACCATGCCAGGCGCATTTTCAGCCCTGAACGTCTTATGGCCTCAATATAAATTGTTTGGTTCTTCTTATCGTTTTTGTTTTAAAGTAAAAAGTTTTCATATTTATTAACTTTGTCCACAAAAATTGATTTATTGTACTATTTTGAATTTTAATTCTATTTTTAAGAATTTGATTTCAGGCAGACAAAAAGTAACCATATTCTTCTTTCCCCACTCGAAGAGAGCTGTTAAAAGACTGACTTATAACCAGTTCTTATCAAACAACTTCTGTTACGATCCGTTATGACTGAAATCGAGATGGATAAAACAACACAGTTATTGATTGAAAAGTATTAGGTGAATTTTGGTAATGACCTTAATGTTTTCTATTCTGTTTCAGAATCAAAGACTTTGGCGAGGTGATGCAGCAAAATAGATTAGGACCACTGAGAGGTCCAGGCTCTTTAGCAAAATCTAAAGCACGACTTGCACGTCACGCTCTTTGCTGGCCCCTGACGTTGTCATCTACGCTTCTATACAATCTTGGAACTGTAATGTTTTAATTCTTTTTTTACATTAAAAAAATTGTTAGTTTCATATTAATTTAATCAATAAGTTATGTAATATTATTTTTTTATTTTCATTTAGAATTCGAAATAGTATTTTTTTATGTGAACATCAACCTGAATTGAAATACATATTGGTATTTTGATTTTAGTTGGAAAAATGCGAGGAATTCCCTTTTACCTTTCCACAGTTGATCTGGTCTCTAATTATTTTCGACACAATTGTAATGTAGGATTACTTATTCGTTCATAAATTATAACAGAGTTCATTTTGCAGTATGTGGATCCTCTTCCACGACTTATGGTGAAGGAAGTTTTATCGGACGAAGAGATTGCCGATTGCCAAAAAGTTATCTATGCTCTCGTCGCCTCGGAGGCGCGGCAAGAGCCTCTCAACTTTCCTGTTCACGGCCACAGGTAAATTTCTTCATATTTCGCATACATCTACCGCTTAAAAAGTTTACAAAGAACATACTAAAAATATAATCGTTATATTAGTTAACTTTGTTTTATTGGTAAGAATGTGTGAAGTAAATTCGTTTCTTTTCTTGATCGTTATTGCATTATGGAAGCCAGCCACCAAACGGCAACTGCACACTCATAACGGGCGGTTGGAAGAGAACCAGCTTGTATCTTTGTTTTGTCAGCCATGTTGGATAGGTTTTGAATCCACCTAAGTCTAAGTAACCTTTTAGTCCACCTAAAATTTCAATCTAATCTTTATAATAATTAAAGTGAAATTTGAATGAAATCAACGAACTATTGCTATGATATATGGACATCAAAAACTGTCATCGGGACTCGGAAGGGTTAATAGATATTTGTTTCAAAAGTTTTTTTTAACCTTTGTACCTAGCACGCCAGCTCTAATTTTTGCAATTATTAATTTAATTAGTTATTGACGAGGTAACTCGTCTCTGGTGTGTTGAGTACGAAAAATTTTACAAGATATCTCGTCTGTGGCAGCCATCTAGTTAATTGTCAATTGATTATTTACCTTTAGAAGTAAAGGGGCCCGTCGAGAAGAGCAATGGAGGCAATTATGGGCTGAATTAGAGACATTAGTGCGAGGCCACCAAGTGTCACCCGGGCACCAAATGGTCTTGCAAAGCCTGAAAGACTGCCGCTCTGCAGATTCAGATCGAGGCAACGGCAGTGATTCAGGCGTTAGAGGATCTGTTATCCGCAATACTACTGACAGCCCCATGTCACCCCCGGCTTCCTCATCAGGAGTACCACCAGCACCCGCCAGTATTAATCATTCCGCGGCAGCTTCACATACTTCCATTTATAATACACCAAGGTATGATAAATGAGTTTTTTTTTGTAGCCGTATTCCTTGTTCATTATTACTGAATTTGCAACACTCTTGGGTCTCTATCCTATTTGGCTGGAATGTCAACGTATTCAAACACCCAACGCATGTTCAAACAAAACCTACTGTGAAGGGATTTTTTAAATGATTGTACCAAAATTTAGAATCTTTTCAGAAATTAAAAAAAACACTTCAATAGCGTGCTCTACATAGGGCGTAATTTATTGATGTGGTGTTTTTTTTTTCCCCAACAACAGTGTATTAAACAAGAGGTAAAGGAATAATCAATTCTATTGTTTTGTTTTGTATGACAAATTTTTGTTGTCTTCGAGTTACTCTATTAAGTTGAACTTCTTCATTAGATCCGTACTGGACATCTTCGTGGGCGGAGATGCAAACCGAGGAGGAATGCGGCGATTGGAGTTCTCCGGAAGAATGGCATACCCATCAGGAAAAGCGACCCTATACCCTCATATGCAATCAAATCACTCTAGTAATAACGACAAAGTGCAATTAGAAACTGAAGCATGAAATAAAAATAACAGTATGTTTTTGTATTATATTAAATTTTGTTTCTAAAAAATAAAACTAATATTGTTGGTGCGGGGCCAGTCTGAATGAATGAATGAATTAGATGAGGACCCAGTAATTTTTAATATTTATTTTGGTTGAGCATTGTTCATGTGTATAATGTAACCGGCTACGAAGTAACCTCGCTCTGCTGATTGCTGGAACTGAAAGCGCATAGATACTTTTTTTCAATTTACCTGGTCAAATCATCTACGTATTTGCGAAATGTTAATTATGAAATGTGTAAATATGTATCTATTATTCTTAAAAAATAAATGATTTGTATTTTATACCATTGACTATTCATTATTTTAAATGAATCTCTCGTTGGTTTAATTATAAGCTCTACAATTGGCATTTGTTTGCTCAGCTCATTGTTGGAAATTTGGAAAGAAATGGGTTGTGGAATAATAAAAAGATGACAAAATTTAAAAGTATGTAGTTATATTTCCATTAAAGTCTACAGTTGGTTGTGCCACAGCACATGTTTCTCGGTAAGTTCCTCCCCACAAAACACTTTTTTGTTAACCCGAGGCGCGCGGCCCGTCGCCTCGTCTTTGAAACTCGCCTCTCCGAATGGTCGTCAGTCTCTCGGCCGCGCGCCACTGCACAATATTATTTTAAGGCCATATTTGTGAAATCCTACTTACGTAAGATCGCTAGTAAATAGTAAGACTGCTTGATACATATTTTTTTTCTGATGATATTCTCATGATCGATTTATACATATTTTATATTTATTATTATAATATTCGACGTTTCACAGCAAAAAGGACTCTTCCCTGGTAAAATATAAAAAAATAGCATCCACTCAACGTATATTTTTAATCTAACCGGATCAGTCGGTGTGAAAAATCTATTATATTACGACGACGACGACACCAACTCGCCATTTGCCGTCATGCTCCCGTACAAATAATCAATTGTTTTATTATTCACTACATTTAAAAGGCAATAATTTGTGATAAACCCGTGAGAGCGCACCCCGGCTGAGGAAAGAAACACTCCCAATCCTCCACGCCCCCTTCCGCCCTTTTGTGATGTCCGAATAGTGAACGCAGATCTCTGCGGTTCGCAGTCTTTCATGGGAAGATGAAACAATTGAATTTGGAAGCGACGGAAGGGGGCCCCGTTCCTCAGCCGGCGCGCCCAAATAAATCAGGCTCGACTGTCGTTAACTCATTAACTGGAATGTGTATCGAGTTGAACAATATACATAAACTTAGAAATCCCTCCGTCATTATTATTACACAATAAAAGTTACTTGATTCAAAACACACCGAAGAGTCAAAATACAGGTCATTGGATAATAGAAATGTACACAGTGAGAACAAAACACAATCGTCGTGCGAATTTCTCTGCTCATATACATATATATTGTAACCGATAATATTATATGATCAAAACTTAACTTATTCATTTTTGTATTTATATTTTATAGTAATAATAATAACCTATAAAACTTACAAAATCATTATCTCCGCTTAATTCTAATCTCTTTTAAACATTACATAATGGAATTGAAAAATAAATTACCTAGGTACAATGTTTTGCCCCGCCGAGGCGGCCTCGCGCCGCTCTCGACCGCGGACGCCCCTCCGCCGGGGGCCGTCCCTTTCAAAATTATCGTATCGTTAATATTATTAATAAAATAAAAACCCTGCCGCGGTACAATATCATCTCGCGAGACGCCCGACGTCTCCGTCTCGACGATTACAGCGTTCAAAACCTTCACGGACGATGAGAACGATGACGCAAAAGGGCTCGGGGATATTTAATATAATCATTTGAACTATGTTTACTCCTAACTTTAAAAGAATTCACGCTTCGTTCGAGAGACTCAAGAATTGACAATCTTTAAGAGTTAAAATTACTTTGGTGGCTCGCTGATTGAAACTCCGTCAAGAAGGTAACCGAATATTATGCACTGCCACTGTTTCGGAGCCTACGCATTATCATCTCCTCTTCGCTTCATCACAAAAGACAACAATAACAATACCATCGCACCGGTCCCGTGACAAAATAATACATCATCCGTCGGGGGAGAGGTGAAAATGATAAAAATGTCAGAAAGATTAAATAATTAATAAATTATTCTCAATATAAAAAAAAAACCAATACCCGAGCCCCGTGGTGATGATCAATGACAATAATTAGATTAATAGTAGATATTCGAAAGATAAACAACTCGAGTCAGCCCTAAAGAATTAAATACTCAACTCCGTATTCCAGAATTATTATACAGCCAAGATTAGTCTGTATTTAAAATTTCTTTATAGAATTGGCAACTATATGAACTCACTCGCGTGGGAATAGATCACCCACAATGTGATTCCCGGCGAGTAAATTTCAGGGGTTTATATCTCTTTAATTAATAATGGATAAAATATTCGATCTATTAATATGCACACCTTTTGATCGACAATATAGTACCCCACTATTTATTATGTTATTTCAATTTAAGCTAGTGAAAATTTTACTAAAAGATTTACTAAACAAGACGTTTGCGAAGAGCGAGAACTCATCCACCACACACCGCTGATTCACGATTCCTGTATTCATCCAAATATTATTTTTTTACTACGGTTTTAAACAATGCACTATTTGAATTGGAAGCCACGCCATTTTATGTTACAGAGACAAAGGTTATGTCGCCAAACTCAAGTTCGGCAAGTTGTAAATTTAGATGTTTCCACACGAGCACAAACTTTGAGAGCGTTTACCAATGTTTACCGACAGCTCACACGGAAAGTGGATTATCCAGTCTTCAAAAGGTTTACGACATCCCATAGATTCGAATTCATAGAGGATAAATTGCCTTAAAACACTTAATGTTTGTACGGGCAATAGAGAATGGCCATTAAGAAGCAGCACACCAATTGCAATCATGTCCGCTCTCAATGTGAAGTCCTAATTGAGTTTACATGAACAGAAATTGTTCTAGGGGAATTGCTTGTTACTCAGTTGCTAAACCTCTTATTTTCGGAGAGAGCCAGGATAGGGCTAGGTCAGAACTAGTGGTAAGCTCATCATTCTCGCTACATCCTGTTCTTAGGATGAGGGGGCGAGTGATTTTAGACATTGGCCATTGACGCCTTCGAACACCAATCCATAAATCAATTTAACACCGCAACAGGACTGCACGTTCGGCAAATCATTATTAATAATAAATTGGTTAATTAGCTCAAGACTCACAGTGAACGGCCCGAGGTGTTTGGATGAATACAGTATTACTGTGGTATATTAACCGTACGGATATCAGAAACTCGTTTTGTTTACCTTTCAAACAACAGACAACAATAACCATACATAGATAAGTACAATAAAGAAAATAAAAAATACGCTACAATTAAAACATTACACAACAAAATTAAGTTTGGGGTGGGGGGGGGGGGTTGGGGGCGCGTGCCCGGCGAATGATTGAATTAAAATAAATATGAGGATGTAAACGTAGTAGTGGTAGTGGGGTGTTTGTATGTGTGTCATCACGGGTGAGACGGGGCGGTTGGTCACTGCGCTGCGGCCTTCACTTTCTTGGCCGGGGGCTCGTCGACTTTCTCGCCCGCGGCCGCTTTGTTCACCTCCGCCAGCTCGCTGTCGGGCTCCACTCCCACGGACTCAGCGCCCGTCGAGTTGTCCTCTGAACTGCCGTCCACCATATCCGCTGATCTGTAGGCGAGATAAATCGTTTTAATGAGAACAAGGCGAAGTGCTACCTCGCTCCCACCCAATCGCTCGCATCAAATGTTAAATGGGCCCAAGCGAGAGCTATTAACTAATTCTGTCCTAGCCCTATCCAACTATCCACACTCTCTTTGAATAAGAGATGTAGAGCAACTGAGTAACAAACAATTCTTCTAAAACTACTTCTGTGTAGATAAGGTTCATTAGGCGTCTGGCAGGGCTATTCTTATGTCAATCGCATAATTGTTGTCATCATAAAGTCACTTCGGTTCTTATAGTCAATCTGAGAGATCAAAAATTTTAAATTATAAAAGCGAATTTTGTTTTTACAATAAAAAGTCCCAGTTAATGCATTTGTGTTATACCAACCTTCAAAACTAATGCAATAATATTTCAGAATGTCCATAATATGTATTTAGATCCACACGAGAATAGACCTGCAAATGCTCTCTCTACATTGGAAGCGGTTATGGTTACAAATAAAGTAGTCAAGATTACAAAACGACTGGGAAATAATGAAGACATCAAACATTCACGTCTTTCGACCCAAATACTTAGATAAATCGAAACATCTATGTATGAATTTGGAGATTTGAAATCTTCATCAGACCTATCATATTGTGATTTCATGTGTGCATCATAGTAACATTTTTTGGCTCAAAATGTTGATCGTCATTTGACATTCAGTCATTGAGTATTTGAAATTGACAAGAAGTGTTCGTTACCTTTTATTGTTGGCAGAAAGTGGACTGGCTGCCTTGTCGAGTGAGTCTTCTGTGCAGGACGTTGTGGCTTCGTCTAATGATTCCGCTGCTAGTTTACCTAAGAGAAACAATATTAATCGTTAGCCAATCACATCGTGCCTAATTTTGACAGAACCCCATTAAGAAAAATTAATTTATAGCAGTCGCCTTACTGTTCATGATCCAGTGCTGTGAAGTTGATACAAACGGTTAAAAATTAATAAAAATCAGACAATTGCTTATATCAATTACAGTTAAAGTCAGCAAATGATGAAAAATGAAAACATGAAAAACCTTTGGGTGAAGACAACGAGCGGCCGAACAATTTAGCCCAAATGGTAACCTGAAAGCTGCAGGTTTGTGTTCGCAATTAGCGTAAATGAAATGACAACTAAGCTTCTGTCTTGCAGGCGTAGAGTATTTGGGTATCATCCTTACATTTTTCTATTTTTTACAAAATTAAAAATATAAAACATTTAGTGGCATTTGAAATTGACATCTTCAAATATGTCGCTACTGTGTCTGTTCTAAATAAGCAGTTGTTTGTAAAACTTTTATTACCATTGGTAATTACAGGCGGTTCAAGGTTGCTCTCGTCACTCGTTTCTGTGACAGCCGCTGCGCCGTTTCTCGCCGCTCCCCCACCGTCAACGTCCTCCTCTTCCCCGTCGCCACCCCCTCCGAGAAGTTCGGGTTTAAGTTCCGACACGATGCAGTGTGCCCACACCGCTAGTTCTACGCTGTGGGGTGACCATTTCAACTCTCCGCTGCCGTTCTGTTCCTAAATTTATTTATTTTTATTATTTGTGTGCAAAATAATTATTTTAAAACACCAAAATAGGTTTTTACGACTAGGCTATTAGCAACAAGTCTACAATAACCAAATTGCTACCTAATAAAATAATATTTCCTTCCAGTTTGCTGAGGAAAAATAGTAAAAAAAAAATCTAGCAAATATCCTAACTGCTGAATAAGAAAACGACCTTCGCAGCTCCCTACACAGTCCGCGAGAGGAAAGTTGATACTTAATTCTAAGGTAGCACTCTTAAAATATAATATTATTATGTCTTGTAGGAGGTGTAAAGCTTAAAATCTAATAAAGGCTGTTTTGTTTCGAACAACAAAGAACTATCAAATAAATCAAGGATAGCTTTAAATCGTTGAATGTTATTTACCTTATTGAGCCTGTCGCAAGTGTTGCGTATATGTGAGACAAAGTTGAGGTATTCCTTGGCAGTATAGTCGATGCCGTCCATCTCTGGAATGGCTTTGAGGCACTCGTCAGCCATGAAAGGTGCCACTTCAGGGTCCATGGCGGCCAGCAGGGCCGACGCGGTCGTCGTTCCCACGCCTTTCAAGTTGCTCAACGCGGTGATGGCCAACTCGATGTTCGGCATCTTGCGGAAGGCTTTTTTTGTAACCGTCATGACCGCCCGAGGTGTGTTCACTTTCACCAAGTACGACAGCTGCGGGTAGAACTTGCCCCTCTGCCAAAGATAGAGAATTTCACATGGATTAGGACAAACAAGGAAACATGTTGCGATGGGATGAAGGGGCTCTGATATCGTCACCGTACTGGCTGAATGCACAATGAAATTCTTAGGTATCAATTCTTCATCTGAAGTAACCTGGTTTGGCAATAAACAGTTATTAATGTCATTGATAATTGCATCAATGCTGATTTAAATGTAGGCATTAATCCCAAACATTATTTGCGTCAGATTGGCATAAATCTATGTATATTTTGATATTACAATTATCTATGTAACATAAAATATGGAGGTTTTATTTTTAATAAAAAATTTGTTACATGCTAATTGTTTGCTAGTATCACTGTTAAAGTGTTGACTATCAATTTATTTCACCATTGTGAAATTACGTCAACTATAGCAAAACTACTCTATTCTTCTGCGGCAAATGCAAAACTAGCGTTTTATTCATAGACATATTTTAAATAAATAAAAACATTAAATTAGCTGTGACAAGCTAGCGCCGATCTATCGGTGCAAACTCTGATATATCATGTGTTTTGGGATTACTGTTGAATCTATTCATTGTAGTAATCAAGTTATTTAAACAAAATCGGTTGAAGACAAAACAGGACAGAACAGACTTGCAGCGTTAAATGTAAAACACATGGAGTTATAAGGGAGCACTTCAACATACAGTGTTTCAATAACAATCGGTTCCTAATCATATGCTCACTTTTCTATTTAGAGACACCCAATCGACAACGCTGGCGAGATATCAACCAGGAAAACTTTCAGGCATTCTATAAATTCTTAATATCAATATCACAGTGTGGTACTCTACTCTATATATCGACTGTGGAAAGGAAAAATGACGTAACCCAAACATATCAAATTTTACAGGAGGCGCAAAAAACATGTTTTGATGATTTTGGGCCATATGCAAATTATGAAATATACACAACTTTGAAGTGCACGGAGACTTCTAAGCTGGTGTTTAATTGACATAATCTAACATTAATTAAAGAAATTGTCTAGGAAAAACTTTTATTTCAGTCTTTTTTCTTGGTTTCAATTTTTTACATGCTCATCTTTTTCAAACTTAAAAGCTAAATTTAGATACTTATTCGGCATTTGCAGCTTACATCCTTTTGATAAAACTTGTATCAAGTTTGATACATTGTGATTATCGAAAAAACCTGTGGGTTAATTCCTTTTTCCTTTCCACAGTCGATATACATATAAGAAAGGCTACGTTATGTTGGTTTGGTGAACTAGGTATTAGCCCACTCAACTATGTACAACTCAGTGTGGAATGAGAGCCAAAAGGCGACACCCGCTTTCTAATATTGTTTGTATGTCTAAATGATTGGGTTTACCGTCTGTTTCCATTTCATAAGCTGCACCAATTCCTCGTGTACTAGATGCGCATCCTTCCCTCTGGCCTTAATCTTTTGTGGCAGCTCATTTTGATACCTGGAAAAAAAGAAAGCATTATTAATACAAAGCTTAGTATGAAATATAAATAACATAATTGATGATTACGCAAAACAATATACAGTGGACCTGTCATAACGAGCAAAATAAATTCTAAAAAAATTGCTCCCTTAACCCTCCAAGGACGAGCGTCACCATATGGTCACACAAAACACCGTTGTCTATTGATCCCACTATTCATACTTTTTCTACCTGAATATCGTTGCTTTTGCTCATATTTGGTTAAGAAGGGTACGGACTACAGTAAGTCATCAGCCGTAGGAACAGGAACGGTCTCCAAAAGCACATGTGATTTTTTGAATTTCCGTTTTTTTTAATTTACTTTTTGAAACTGTTAGATATTTTTTTATAAAAACATAAAATTATTTACAGTTATTTTGCTAATATATTTGTTTTGAAATTATGTTGATCTAAAGAGGTCAAATTGTAAATATTTTTAAAAAAATCACGTTTAGCTATATTTCAACCCCGAATGTTTGCAAGCCCATACGGTCACTTTTGTCCTTACTACTGTCCGTACTCAATATTACACGGTAATAAAAGGATGAGCATGACCATATAGTCATGCGGGGTTTCTATACAACGACTTTGCGTTTTTTTTTTTTTTTTTAATTTTGGATAGGAATAAAAGTTATCCGTGACTTCAATATGGCTTAGAAAATATTTTTTTTATCGGAAAAAAGCTCTCGTTTCTGGAGGGTTAACGGGCGACATTTCGCATAACGAGCAACGCCGAATAAGCTTTAGCCAAAGAGCATTGTCGAATGTGGCTTACCCTATTATAATGGAGTTCTACCAAGTCAATGTCAAGTCAATAAATAAAAGAATTTTTACTATCGATTTCTGTTCGAAGGCATGGATTTTTGTGAAGTCTCAAAATCCCCGCCCCCCACCATTACAATCCGAAAATAGCGGGATGTAGCGAGAGTGACTAGCCAAACACTAGTCATGTCCTAGCTCTATCCTTTCTATCCCTACTCTTTTCGACAAAATGAGAGGTTGAGCAACTGAGTTCTCATAGACAAATTTCTGTCGAGATACCTCCATTGGGAAGCCATATATGCTCCAGATTTAGAGCGGACATAGATAATAGCAATAAATAAAAAAATATATATAATTATTCAATATTCATAGTTCGATGAGCAACAATTGAGATAACATGAAAAGACCATGAATGTAATGCTGGTACCTGCAACTCATCAACATGTGAACAAGCGCCTATAAGGTGATATAAAAACAAAGATTCTCAAAAGTTTTACTGTTGCAACAAATTTCTGTAAGAAAAAAAGGCAAATAAATGCCACACATATCTTTTTTATTATTCCACTGGCTGCGCTACAACTTGTGACACTCAGACTTTAGCAACGTTTATTCGTAAACCCCGCGCAATCATTCTGTATTGGCGTGCACTCCAATACAACTAGTCAAATAATATTGTTTTAAATTATAGTACTTTACATTTCATGTGTATGTTTGGCTGTCATTTTGAACAGATGACACATGCCAGTGTCGTTGAAACACCCGAGCAAACAAATTCAGCAATTGAATTACCAACGGCAGGTGCAATAGGAAGTGTTGGCACAAAAGGTGAAAATTAACATGACAATTTATTGCTCATTGAAAATCATTCCAAGAACACAACTCTCTTTCACAGAAGACGGCATCGATATTCTTCATATGTACTATAATAGACGAAAAGAATTTGTTCGGGCAAAGCTAAGATCAAATTTAAGCTACAGTTCTTCTGATCATGAGGAAAACATTTTGATTTGAGGGAACCTGCACCTTTCTAGGTCTTCGATGCAGCCTTGTAATGGATTAAAATTATCTATTCCATTGTTTTCATTCATAAACAAAATTATGTACACATATATAATATTTTTAAGTTAAACTAGTTGAAGTTTTCTATATGAGGCAAAATAATGCGGCCTTCTGACATAAAATGGTTTCCCACCACTTTCCTATAAAATCCTTTTTTCAGTTCCATATTAATAAAACAAGTATAGACTAATGCAGTGGTTTGGTAAATAACAGGCTACACTTCGAATCATCAATTGAACATTTTTATTACACATATAAATTTGTATGCAAGGGCGTGAGTGTTCAACTCATTTCTACTAAACCGTATTTACAATCTTACTATTATACTATCCTTTTCCAAAATTGTCAGAAGAAAGGCATTTCTGATAGCGGCAAATTTTTTCAAATCAAACTGAATTATTTCCAACAATTACATATAGTTAAAATAAATCAGTAATAATACCTTTCATCAAGAGCCATAAGGCTATAATCAATAACTACTCGAATGCAATGCCAATCCGCCAAAGATTAACCCTTCGAGTAGTGAATTATTTTTTACTAAATTAAGTTTTTTGATTATTTTTCAGAATTTTACAACACATAATTAAAAGTGTAAATAAACATTAAATAAAATAAAAATAATTAAATAAACTTATTTTTGCTTTTAAATAATTTTCATGAAACTATTACTTCTGTACTAAACTATTATCTTTGCTTTCATCTGTGGGGATGTAGCCGACTACTGACATTGATTCCAAGAAATGAAATTTTACGCTCAGTATTAATGGCTACTAGGGTTTGTCGGTTTTCAAAAACCAGTTTTTTTGGCTAAATTTGCGACATTCGAAAACCGGTTTTTCAACATGGGAACCGGTTGTGCCAAATTTTCCATAAGAGTCTATAAACAAAAGAACAGAAAATTTGGATCTTTCATTTGATGGTTTAAAGACCATATGCCCGACATCATTACCCAGCGAAAGGGTATTTTCGATATCAGGAAATTTTGTTACAAAATTATCAATGGACGCTTTGTGTTTTGAGTAACACCAAATAATTTCTTGTTGTCTATTATTATGTATATAAATAAACAACATAAAAAAATGAACCTTCTCTCGCTATTTTAATTGAATTATCTATTTTTTGTAAAACTTTGAAAACCGGATAAAACCGGTTTTCGAACAATATTGGCATTCGAAAACCGGTTTTTTCAAAAGTCGGTTTTTGTATAAAACCCTAATGGCTACCGATTTGTGTACAAATATTAACCTTCTAACAAAATTCTTTTGTTTATTTGCAACAAATAATAAAAATAATGTAACGGCCACAAATCACAGATATATATTTTTTTTATCCATATGCGAAGGGGTAATGATAATACAATAAAAAAAAAAAAAAACATGAGAATGGCAATAGATATTAGACAGCATAACATTTGGACGCACATACAGCTCAAAGGATTAAAAGAGAACGATATTAAATTTACATTATCAAAATTGATCTGTTTTCAGAAGAAAAGGCGATATAAAAAAAAACATACAATGGATGACTACATAGAGCAGGCATGGGTAAACTTTTCTAGGTCTGGGGCCAAATTATCATTCTGTCTCAGAGTCAAGGGCCGGACCAAATTATTAAACATAATAAAATAATATTAAATTAAATAAAACACGTTGCTACTTTTTATATACTTCTTACATACTTTTTTATTTATATAATGAATGACATAATATCAATATTATATACGGATTACAAAATTTAGTGTGAAGATTGGCCTTGAACTTAAATTACGAAACAAGCAATATTGGCTCCCTGGAACTATTAATTTCATTCTCTATTACTTCGCCGAGATGAATCAGGGCCGGACAAAATAGCTCGGCGGGCCGGTGGTTGCCCATATATGACATAGAGCTATGAAGAAATTATAAAATAATTGCTCAGCACAAAAATATGGAACACCGCTCATTAAAAAAAAATTGCACACAGCAAAGAATAATTGAAAATGTTCACTCTCGATTAATACAATGTGCAAGCATTTTGAATTGAGGGCACTACACCAATCACAATTTGAGAATAAATGTAAATCAGCGGTGAATGTTTATAACTTTTAATGAAGGCCTCTATAATATCCAGTCGGACCTTTTGGATGGCAACATCTTTGTTGATCGAAAAAACTCTGCTGTGTACGAAGCATTATTTAAATGGAAAACGCCAAGTTGATTGCCCTCACCAGTCTATAGATATATATGTTGACGGAAACACTGTATTACACACATTGAAATTACATGCCATTTTTTTGCAATTTACTTTTATCTACTGGTTTGGTAAGGCTCCAACTCTCTCATGATTCATTTCAAAGATTAAATGCCTACGCAATGAAATATTTGATATTAATTAAAGTTTATTCAAAATAATACAAATCACCAGACATTTGCATCCAATTTCAAGTTCCCCGTTTGAACTCCAAATGCAGATACCCTGACATTGAAAAATATCAGGATTTACTTAATGAATAAGCAAAAACAGTTCTCACTCATCGACAACTGTTCATCTGTAAGACCAATTTGTCTAAAATATGCCCTTTATCACAAACAATAATTAAAAGAATCCACTTATATACCACATTACAATGGTACATTTGAAATATAACTATTTATATCTTTCTTGTTATTTTAATAACTGTGATACCATTGATTTGTAAAGAATGGATTATACTTTGAATAAAACATTGTCAAGACATTAACATTATTATCGCATGACCAAGTCTCTCAAACGGTTTATTCAGAAACTTGTTTACAATGACTATGTGCAATATAATATATTATATTTATATAAATTATTATATGAAATTTTAGAATTTGAGAATCATGATATTTTTTATACATTAATTTGTAAATATACTTGAATTTAATATAATATAGATAGGATTATATTTTTTTAATATATAATTCAGTATTAGAGTAGTATTTTGATGACATCGAAAAAAAAAAGAAAGAATCTTTGTTAAAGAAAGTACAATCATTGACATTCATAAAATCCTGTACAGTCGTAGGCTGTGAACAAAAGCAGACAACGGTATGCTTCCAAGTGGTCACAGAAAGTTATACATAAACCACAGCAAGAACACATTGATGCTAACCCAGATGAGTTATAATATTACCTATCGCATTCAAAAGTCCAATTATTATTCTACTAAAAACATGGTGATAATATGCATTTGCAACAATGTCATTTATAAAGCTAGAATAAGGTAAACAAAAATAGTAATGTGTTCTACAAAAATTAAATAGAATTGCCTGAGTAGCCATATTGGCTACTTTCAATTTATCGATTGAATTGGGATTTACTCGGTAGAATACATATTTGACATTATAATGGAGTTCCACCTAGTAAATGCCAATTTAATCAATGATATAAAACGAGAGACTATCGAAAATCATATAAGTGTCGAGCATTAGTGACCCAGCTCCATCAGTGTCCGTAAACGAATAAAATTGAGCATAGTCTTGCCGCGCTCACTGTTTGAGAATTTAGGGTGACGGACAGATGAATATTTTTTATGAAACAATTAATATTAAATGTCTATATGAACTATCACTGGATTTCACTGTTGATATTGATTGCGTGATGAGTATTACAGAAGCAACATGTTAGGGCAATTTGTAGAGTAATATACCGTTATAAGTAATTGCTAATGTGCCAGGCATAAACTCAAGGAGATTCTTTATAGTCACCCGAGATCATAGCTTACTATAATATGTGACTAGATATTTATTGTGATGTTTATGAAAACGAATGTTAGAAACAGTGCATTTATATGCAATGCATTCTCAGGGTCAGCAATGCAGGTAACATTCACAACATTAATAATGTACAATGATACTGAGTACCCGGCTATAAAATGGAATTTAAATCAAAGATATTTATAGCATACAGTTTTCTGCATCAGTCAAATGAAGCATCGAGGCATATAATGGGAAAAGATGGTATAATATTAGTTATATTAACGTGAAAATTTATTTGATAGATTTTTAATAATCTCATTTCATGATAAATCCATTAAATGCTGAAATAATTCTCAAAGAGATTCTCATAATCCAATGTTCAACCAATAAATAACCATTCGATTTGTATTATATTATCACGTTATTCCGGTTTAATTAATTCTTGAAATTTTGTGCACAAGGATAAATGACGTTGGGCGGCAGGGTTAATAAAAATTTAGGAGTAAAAATATCATACACCCCATCGTTAAACCTATGGCATGATGGCATGGAGTCGAAATAGCAATCAATTAATTCCTATAGGACTATTTTTTTTATTATTATTCCATGTCCGCTTCCAATGTGGAGCTTATGTCCTCAAAATGGAGGCATCTCAACAGGGGTTTTCATACGAGAATTGATAGTTACTCAGTCGCTCAACCTCTTTTTTTGGAGAGAAGTAGGGATCGAAAGGATAGAGCACAGAACAGGACTAGCGTTTGGCTAATAACTCTTGCTACATCCTGTTATTTTAGGATGGGAATTGAATGACATCAATTGAAAAAATACTGTTCATACCGGGATTCGAGCCCGCGACGTCCAGCACTTTGACCAGCACCCGACGACTTTGATCACTGTGCCATGGACCCGCCTAAATACTTATTTTACTAAAATGAAGTTCTACCAGTTGAAAAACAATCCAAGCAAAATATTATTTTATATTGGAACCTTGGATCAGATTCACGTACATTTCATTGTTCGGCAGCTAATTTTTTTAAAATACATTCTTTAATTGAACATAGTTATGCAGAAAGGAGAGAGTTCACGCTGTTTTCTGACAAAAATGCGTTGCGAAAATTGCACAGATCGCCAAATATGCTACATTTCATTTGCAAAAAAACATTGCATGACTTTGAGAGTAGTGGTCGATTGTGGGCGCACTTGGATATTTGGTCTGGTCTGACTCAGCGAATTTCCATAACTTTAGCTCATGACAGTTCATCTGATAAACGAAGAATCCAAGTTCGATACAATTTTCTTTTATAAATAAATATGCCAGTCACTCACTCTTCTGAATCGGTATTGATCAGATTCGAGAAATTGCCGATATATTATATGTATATACAGTGTTCCGCCCAGGCTAGTGGTTAACCTTTGCTTACCGGTGATATGTATTTACTACAATTTGACTCAAATAACGTGATTTTCGATATGAAATATAATAGATACGGGGTTCAGAATTTATGTATTCCTCCGTAATATAGTTATGAATTACTTAAAAAAAATATTTTGTATAATTATTCATCTGGAGAGAAGGAAAAGAATATTTTCTCGACAAATCGGGGATAAACACACCAATACATAAGCGTTATCCAGCACACTTCGTCTGTGTGCGCGTGTATGCGTACCTGTTTGACCTCGCCTGGTGCGAAAGGGACTATTTTCTCTCTCGTATTGTTTACGTCACCAGTTAGAGACTGCCGACCGATGATACTTCAGTAGCATATAAGTCGTTCGATGCAGTGGTTCTGCCGGCTATTTGCGATGCTTTTTCTCATGTTTTCAGGCACTTTTCAGCAATAATATTACAAAAAATGATAAATTTATACTTGAAATATCATTAATAAAATCAATATTCATTAATACTCGAATTTTTCCGATTTTTAAATCACTTTTTCATATGTTGTAGTAAATACATATCATCGGAGCTTAAGGGATTTTTTAGCATAGTAAGGAAAAGGTTAAATACTACAGAACTTCTTTCTTCAAAATCATTCACCAAAGGATAAATAGTGGGTTTTAATGTCAAATTATTTCTATCCAAATTTTCAGTTAATTTTCTGATCGTCCAATTAATGATTGACTTTGATAAAATGTTTTCACGATTAAAACATGTTGGTTCTGATAAATTTGTGACATCTATACTTCATGACGACCAAACAAAGTAGTAAACCTTTCCGGCGTATAAGGAAATCACCATGTCTAATAAGTTTAAAGATTGTTTAAGAATTAGATAGAATGTAGACAATATTTATCTTTTGTAACAAGCTAGTTGGTATATTTTTATATTCATTGCAAAACATTTTCCCGCGCTAATAAATTAACAAACACAATATGCAATCTCTGTACATGATGGGGAAAACAATGCAGTTGGAAGAATAATGTTGAATGCTTTATGGAAGAACAGATATAAAATATACAGATATAAGATATAAGATATAGAATATAATATATCTTGTTTACCCTCAATATGAAATCCGTATGATATATTAAGTATTGTGTATTTTGATGGAAGCCTGTTGTGCAACCCTGATTTCAGTGAAGCAATGTATTCCACTTTTCAAGAGTAGGAAATCTAAAAACATTTTCCGTCAATTTACAAGGTTCTTGTTTTAGGCGTACACATAATTAATACATATCAAATTATTTGGAGTACATTGAGGAAAGACGTTTCGATATTGTATTGGTGCGAGGCTGAATTTAATACTTTTGCTGTTTCAGTTTATTTTATTGTATGGCTAGCATATACATATAATTCACTACTGCAACAGTGAGATAAAGTGAAAAAAAAAGTCGATTTTAAGATAGTATGTCAATCGCTTGCTGAAACATTGAAATATTTTAATTAAAAAAGAAAATCGCCCATTTAAAAGAAAAATCTTACATTAACAATTATTGATATTGCCCTGTGACTTAAAAGCATCAGTAAAATTCGTAATCGACTAGATACAGATAATAGTATACAAAAAAAAACCTACTCTTTTCTTTTATCATAAACCGTAAAACAAGCTCAATAAAACCAAAATTCGCTATTTAAAAAGTAAAACACAAACCTTACTGTTCAATTGTCTCGAAACTAGTATTTTCTAGGTGGGTGGGAATTTCAGGCATTGTAGGCATTCATGCCTTCTGAACAGAAATCCATAAATCAATTGAAAAAAATTGTCCGTGCTGGGATTAAAACCCTCACCATTCCTAAGACCGTTGGTTGACCACTCGATCGCAGACTTGGCATATGAGATAGCAAAGGAAAATGCAGATACAAAAAATAAAATAAAAAAGCGCACAAAATCAAAATCTTGGAAGTAGATAAAGGCGTGGGTGTGCTTGTGCAGTAAGTAATACATTTCAATGTAAATACTGTATTTTTTTATGAAAATATGAAATACAGTTGAGTCATTGGAAAACTACCGGACTTTCACGTCTCGAAAAAGTTTCTATCTGTCATCAGATGTGAAAAGTATCGCACAGAATTCAGCGTAGCACATAAAGGTGCCAGCGATATTTCGCATCTTTTAAAGTCAAGAAAGCATAACGATTCCCATGTTGCTGCTGCTGCTACAAGTTCTTCTTTGAATTTTTTTAAGAACACGGATTTATCATCTTTGAAAGATTCTGCAGTTGATGCGACAAAAGGCGCCTGGGGTTACCACACAGTGCGAGAAGTCCCAGTGTTTGCTAAAATTACTGCTTTCACAAGAATTTTCGTATAATTATTGAATATATTGTATGTCTGCCCGGCAATAATCTACCATTATAAAGGATCTTCTCTCTTAAGAATAAGTTGTTGACAAATGAAAAAAAAAAACACACCTGAAAGTAGACTAGTCAGGATTTTCATTTGTTTTTTTTTTAAAATCAATTCCAGATAACATATACTTGAGAAAATGTCTTCTTTAGAAAAAAAAATACATGTATCAATTCCTGTATGTACTTTTCATTGATAAATAAAATACTATGAAAAAATAAGTGGCAAGTCATTTGTTTTAAGCGCCTACACAAACATAATGATAATCTTTAAATAAATAAATAAAAAAAGGAACCTAATATGACATGAAAAAAACTAATTACTATCTTGTCATTGTATTGCATGAAAGTGAGGCGCCTAAAAGTACCATTTTTTTAGGTGTACCAATTTGGGGGAAAAAATAAATGGTCATATTAAGTATACCCGAAACGATCTTTCGAGCAATATTGTAGAAAAACTCCTCAAGTATGGTCAAATCAGTGATCTTGACAAATAGTCAAAGAAAACGAGTCATTTTCTAACAAGCACTTCACGTAGAAGCTGTGAACATCCCATAGGGTTAAAATTGCCATCTTTGACATCTGTTTACTTAACCTCCCATGTAGAATTGAAGTATTCCTCAACATACATAACCAAATCAAATGCATAAGTAGAGGACTTTTGTGCTATTATTAAGTGAAAATAAAATTTGCCAAAATATCCAATATTTTTATTTATATTCTATGGTTTTTCCGATGTGGGCGCTTTTCTTTTAGTATATATCGAATATGTTTTTTACCATATTCACTCCCAATGTGAAGCAAAAGGATTCCTAATGGAGCATGTTCACAGAATTTGTGATTATGAGAACTGGTTGTAAGTTGTTCGCTAAAATTCTCTCTTATAAGATAATAAAGGTTTTATAGACTGATTATAAAATTAATGTATGAATGTTTCCATTTCAGGATTCGAACTGCTGATTTACTAGAAAATGAGCGTTGACTTCTCAGCTACAGGATTGATATTAGACAGTACAAAAAAAATGTTTTATCCACTAAGTACGTAATCTTCATAAATTATCATGAATATTATGTGCAATATATTATTTTAGTTTTGGGAATAAATAATAATAAAAATAAAGCCAAATTATTTCAAGAAAACAATCAGTTCTCTATCACTATTTGACATCATTACGTTATGTTACTTGTGAATAAATATTAAAAAAAACATTATGTAAGGGTGGCAAAAAGTCTGTGTTAGTTAATGAATAAAAAAATTAAAAGGGTTGATTCGAAAAGAAAAATTTGCGCTTTTACATTTTGGCTACGTGACGTGCTATTACAAAAGGTACGAGATTTCTTTTACAAAATAATGAAGCATTTGTAAGAAGGTGTAGTTTTAAAAGATTGTTTATGTTTGTATACAGGATAATTGAGTAATTACCGTGTAATTAGTCGAATTAAAATCAATTTTTATTCAATAACATTGTAATGGCAAATCGCTAGTGTGGAGACCCCTTCCCCCGCGCCGCTGTACCGCAAGTACGTTGCATGTCAGACCTTACCCGTTTCGGCACACATTTAGGACACATCTTCAGATTTTGCGACAGATTCTATACAATTTGCCGCCAAAGCTGCACGATTCGCGCTGAGCAGAAACAAAAAGACACAATATGCAGCAATCGACGGAATCGCTTTGTCGGACGGGCACCATTTTGAACGGATGTAGGCTAGGTTGCACACCACGTAATTTCAACGATTTCATATTAATTACACAGCACACTGGTCAAGAAAACATTAAAAATGAATTAAAATATAAGGCAGCCGTAATAATCGGGTACACTTTATGTGAAATTAGGGGACGTGAAATGGAATATTTGGTCGCACAGCCATGACGCGTGCAAATGATTCCACCATTTTACAACCGCGAACATAATGAAAATTGAACTGTTCTTTTGGCATTAGAAAAGCCGATTATGTCAAGTTGACATCGATCCCACGTGACGCAGTGATTTTAATGAGCGGTTCGCGGCCTAGAAGAGATGCAGTCCGCGAGGGAGGCTATCAAATCAGTCTGCACAGATACACATACAATGCAAGTTCATTGACACGACACGGCCGCGTTTTCTCCGCGATTAGTACGTTTCAACTCACCAGTTATCCAATTTTATGAGTTCTTTCTTTGCCCTCGCATCAGCTTTTAACTGTAGCGCTTCCGGATATAACTTTAACACAATATCAAACTGCTTTGAATCACCCTCGAGAAAGAAAGTCGCCGTGTCTTTCGAGGAAGCCATTGTGATCACTAGAACTAGTTTTGTTTTATGCCGAACTGTACGCGGCGGCAGCACCTGGCAAAATGAGCAAACATTTCCCCCACCAGTTTGCGTCGAATTCATCGTGGGATAATATTATACTGGTGTACGATTTGCAACACGTAACGAGTTTTTCAAAAAATGAAACATTTAAATATTTAAGATAATTATACTTAAAATTAATGAGTTAAACTTGCTTATTCTTGATTTTTAATAATAGGATTTCTTTATAAAAAAAAAATATCCTACGAAAATATAGAACATACGAATAAATGGGATTATTGAAAATAATCAGGAAATGGTTCAATCATAATATAATGTAAATTTATATTGTATGTATATTTATCAGAATTGGCGAAAAGATAATTGAATTATTAATGCTTCGTTAAAAACCAACTATCGTTGTAGTTTAGTAGTAAACACGATAGGCTCTTGCTCTGCAATCATGGATTAAAAATCTGGATATCTTATTTTTTTTAATATATCAATTTCTCTCTTCAAGGCATTTGTGAAAATTCAAACACTGCTGATTAGAGAGCGTAGTGATAGTCTACGAACTCGTATGTGAAGCTATATATATACGGCTAGCACGAATCTTTATCTTCTTTGAAAAAGTTTTATAATGGATGTCGTAATTTTTTTTCGATTCATGTTACTTCTACAGTGTGAAAAAACATCAAAAGATGTATTTCTGGTTTTTTGAGACAGGTCCTTAATAGATTTAATGAAGTGTTTTCATTGATATTTTGTATTTTATCATATCATTAACAGGTATGTATAAAAATTCGGGTCCTATGACGCAGAGGTTAGCGTTGTGGGCTTCCGTGGCGGATCTCACGGGCTGGAGACCCAATACGAACAGCATTTTTTCCATGGGTGTTTTTGATGTCGAAAAATTCCCTCCCACTCCTTCCAATCCTTTAATAACTGAGCGTAGCGAGAGCGATTAATTATCCACTAGTCCTGTCCTAGCCTTAGCCTTCTTTCCTCACTACTATCTTTTATAAAAAAGAGGTTTGAGTGACTGAGTAACAAACATTTCTCGTAGAAAATTGATGTTGAAATACTACAAGATGCCTCTGAAAGAGGCGAAACACGTGTCACAGTTAGTAACACAATACGTGGAATAATCAAAGTTAATTTAAATTTTCTATTAAAATGAACATCCACAAAGTTACCGCCGAAACCATCGAAAGTATTGAAATACTTCCATTAGAAGGCTATATGCTCCACATTGAGAGCGGACATGGATAAAAAAAAGTATATCAAATTATCAGTATGAAGGCGGCTGCAAGCATTTTATTTGGAATGTTATTCGTAATCTGTCTAATATGACGTACGTTCAAAGTGATAGCGGAGGTTAATTTTGTGCCGCACGGCTGCTCCACGACCGACCGCATCGTTCGCCAGCTACCCGCCGACAAACTGTTCAAGTACCACCGGCCAGCCCCCGAAAGGATTGCGGCCCTCGTGGCCTGTGCCGTATCACCTGAGCAAAACACAACATACATCCCGCCCTCCCTTGCACTCGGAGGAAAACAATGTTGAGGCAAATGTCATTTCACCACGTTCCGGCAGAAAACAGATGAGATGTACGTAGATTTTGACGCACATACGCGCGCATGATACTGGCTCGCCGCCCGCGGCCTCAGCGAACTTTCGCTGAGCGTAAACCGCCAATACCGCTTCGGAAAAACCGGCTCAATCCTTGGAAAAGCGTAATAGCTATTTTCTTGCAACCGCAGGAGATTGCCGATACTCTGAATCTTTGAAAACAACGGCCTTATGCTGATTTAAACAATTCCCAGTTGATAGTAATTAATCATACTGTAATGGCGGATTATTATTACAGTAGGCGAGTCCATTTTGTATTCGAACACAATTGCTTGTTAGGTTCGAATTCTCATAACGAGTTATAAATATGATATCGCAATGATTATGTGACGCAGATTAATAATTATAACAACGAGAATATAACTTGTGTATTAAAATTATGCGCTATATTATAATAATCAAATTATCTCAGAGGCGTGTAGATATTTTAAAAGCTAGGTTAATACAAATGCTAGAAAATGTACCTACAATGTGTATCACATTTTAAAGTTTTCCATTAAAATATGACATTATCGGTATTATACTTAGGCACATTGCGTTTTTTAAAGACATTAACGCCAAGAATTATTACATGGTAATGATATTTACCTACGTACTTTTTTCAACAAAAAGAAAAACCAATGGATGCTGCACAGAAGGTATAAAAGCAATTATTTAGTACCCACGTCATTGATTACTACCGTAGTTTCCGATTTTATTAAAAAAAAATAAAGATGCAAAAATGTCCATACATGTATGTGAAACTCAAGCGCAGAGGCGTAACTACAGTCACAGTAATTAAAATTTAGAAATGTACGTCATTGCGAGATTATCGAGACATAATATTTTCGAAGATTTCAAAATTCGTATGGTCATCCAAAAATATGTTTCTTTACAAAATGTTGTTTTTTTTTATTATTGCATATACATAAAAATCAATTTCCGACCTTTTCAAGAAATAACATTGTCATCTCACGGATTCTTTTAGAGGTGAAATGTCAAATTGTATTTGCATGATGATTAAAATTATCTTAACTCGAGTAAAATAAACGAATACCGCTTACATCATACAAGCAAATCGCATATTTTGATAAGTGGGTTATTTAAAATAATATAATATAAAAAATAGCATCTTTCAAACGTTATAATTTATTAAACTTATTTGACGCTGTGTAAAATGCATAGATAATATTATTACTACCATAAATTAAGTGACAGTGTTGCTGAAGTATTTGACAGTTCTGGCCAACTGACACTGTTCCCGCTTTTCCTAAGAACTAGAAAGAGCGGGAAAACTTACTTAGCTGACTCCATTTCACACGCCCACTCATTTGAAATATTTATAGTGCTATCATTTTAAATACATTGCTGCACGTAGAGACGGAGTAGTAATATTGGCTTCGTTCAGAATATTTTCTACATTAAAATATTTTTATATGTTTATTGCATTTGCAACGTGACAAAGGAAACATTAATAAAATCAATTAAGAAAAATTTGGAAATGGAGTCTAACAAGCAAGTGTCATCAAAATCAACTTTGAAACATATAAAATAGTAGGAATTCGTCTGAATTCATAAGGAACAAGGTATCATCTTCTCATTGGCATCACAATTGGCTGGCTGGCAAAGATTATTTTTGAGGTATTAAAAAGGAATTTGTATAAAAAAGATAACCATGTGGAGCATACTATGGACTCCTAATGGATCTCAACAGATTTTTTTCTACGAAAACTTTTGGTTACTCTATTTTTATGAGAGTAGGGATAGAAGCAGTGGTGAAGTGGTAAATAAATAGGTACCTGGTCGATCATTGATTTCTTCCCTATTTTTTTTTATATATCCGTCTGAAGTTAAAACAAACCACAAGTTTAAACAATTTAATCAATAAAAAAACGATTTTTAATATTTGTATGTACTTGAAAATTAAGTTACAAGTCAAAAAGGTGGCAGGGCGCCTTCCTCATTTTCAGGTGCCAGGTCGCCGACCTGGCCCGACCTGGCCCCATTACACCACTGGATAGAAGGATATGACTAGGATAGGATTAATGATTATGTAATAGTATGTATTTAGAGATCGGTTGCGTGAGACGGAATTTTTAGACATCACAAATATCTATGCCTTGGAACAGAAACCCGTTTTTCGATTGAAAAATGAAACTGAACGTACTGAGATTCGAACACGTGGGCAGCGTGACAGAAGCCAACGACGTTGGCCACTGGACCACGGATCTGAAAATATTTAAAACAAAATATAACACAATATTTTTTTTGTAATAATTTCACAATTTTAATGAAGATCTGGACCGTTTTTGCATTGTCAACTGATGAAAAATAAATCCAAAAAAAGTTATTTACATGAAATTTGATTATGACAAGGTTGGTATATAAAACAGTAAATTGGCACAAATATAATACAAACTGTGAGGAATTTTTATTATTTAGTATGGCAGACATAAGTTATTGGTAATATTAGTTTTACGGGATGCTATTTTTTTAAATTATTTTGAATCAAAAACGATGTGACTTACCTGTGTAATGGTAGCTTTATTTGGAACCTGTCCAAGATATAGGAATATAAGCAGTGGCGCATTAAGCACATGGGAGGCCCTAGGCGCAATAAAATTTGGAGGCCCTGTTTTACGGATAACAAAGATAGAAAGTTTCAAGTAAAACACTAATTTCAAGTAAAATATTCAAGTTAATTTCAATCAAGTAACAATTTAAGTAAAATACTAAATATAAAAATTTGAACAAAAAGCATATTGATTGTATTATACATATAAGATATTTTTGAGGCCCCAAAATCCGGAAGCCCCAAGCGCGCGTCAAATTTGCTTATAGGGTAATCCGTCACTGAATATAATATATAATGTGTGAGTGTGTTGAACGAATGTTAGCAGGTGGTACTGCAGTCTGGTGTATGATATGACTAATGCATATGATATGACTAATGCAACTTGATGCATTGTGTATCTCTTCGGAGCCAGTATATATAGCTGAGCAAAATATAAGTTTAAACATACTTCTGACGGTGGCGAAAGCCGAAATAGCTATCAACGCATAAAAATTATTAAAAACTGTAGAACTAAAATATTATAATGGAGTTCTACCAAGCAAATGCCAAATCAATAAATAAACTAATGCATTTTTTTTGTTGTTGTATAATTAATGATATAAACATGTTGGTACATTTAGTATCATAAAATGTGCTTAAAAATCCATTGTCATAAAATCCTTCTGATACCCCATGCCATTGAAGCTCCTATTCGTAGACTTGCTGAGTATTTAATATTTATGCATTTAAATCCATATTCAATGTCCAGAGCCAGATCTCTCTCCGGTATTTGGTAATTATCAAGGCTGGCGCTAGAAATTTGGCCGAAATTAGCGAAACCGGTCATAAACCAATTTTAAATAAAAGTGGAATTAGTACAAATGAGTGTTTTATTTTTTTGACTTCAATTGAGTTATCAAAAATGCAATAAACAAAACATACCAAATCACCATAAGTTAGCGCTGGATTTATTAAAATGTCCTAATACATATATATTATATTATTATCATAAGCCTAGCTTATCATAAATGTAAAATATAAACATTATTTTTGGGATTCGTCGGTCTATCGGGATTTCTACAGTGCAAGGTGTCATCCGCTCACAGCCATTATCTTTTCGCGGGAAGTTTCAATATTCAACGAATAGAATCTGTGTATGCATGCTACAAATCCAATCACTTAGCTCCGTCGAGAGGTGAGCAAAACATCTCAATCAGATAAAAGATTTTTCTTGAAATATTTGCATTGTTCTTTGGTCAATATGAATATTTGAAAAATGTATAGTAAAGAAATACGAAAAAGAATACTTATTATTGAACAACTAGACATTGCCGTTTACTATTACCAAAAAGTTATTGCACGCGATCGGTGCCGGCTCGTGGCGTGTGCGAAGTGTGCGGCGCACACTAAGATTTTAGAACTATCCACTCGTTTAGTACTAGTTTTGAGAGGCGTTTGTTTGAAAATCAGTTTAAAAATCTCCGGTACTGCCAGGGTTACAGCTTTATATTCGAAGACATAAAACTTCGTTTTTAGAAATAGTATTACTAAGTATTACAAGATCTCATAACTGAACTATCATTATAAAATGTAGTATACTTTGTTATTTATTTATTTTATTAAAATGAACAAACTAGATTACACCCACCAAAATAATATATTATAATCAAACAAGGGGATTTTACAATTCTAATATACATTTAATTAAATTTGAATCGTTCAAACTATGTACATTCTCACAAATTTTGTCACTAACGACCCGGGTTTCGCCTTTCGGCATCTTCAGGCATTCAAGTGCACGGATGAACTTGAACTGACACTTAGCAAATGAAAGTTTCGTGCTTATATAAGACATAAATGCATCACTGAGTCCAAAGCCATTGCTGGCGAAAAGGATGAGCCCATGGGAATGCCAACAGATTTGTGTAGTGAGCAGTTTCAAGAATTATATAATTTGTTTGTCGGCAAAGGTTTTATGATTATATGATTTTATGGTTATATAGGGTATAGAAGAGGAGATGTGGGAAAGTTTGATATTTCGTTTAAAAGCGGAAGATTTTGCATTTAATTATTGAATCCGGGTGTATTAATCTTTTATAAAGTAAACAAATAAAATTAAGCCAGATCCGTGGTGCGGGGTCATCGTCACTGGTTTACGTGGCGGATCTCGCGTTGAATCTTAGTACGAACCACATTTTTTTAAACGGTTTTTGTTCGAAGGCATGGGTGTTTGTGATGTCTAAATTTTCCCTTCCGTCCATCCTATCTCAAAATAAAGTTAGCGAGAGCGATTAGCTTACCACTAGTCATGTCCTAGTCGCATTATTTATATTCCTATACTCTCTTTAAAAAAGAAAGATTGAGCAACTGAGTGACAAACAGTTCTCATAGAAAAACTTATGTTGAAATACCTCCATTAGAAGGCTATGTGATACACATAGGTAACGGACATGGATTTAATAAATAAAATTTGAATATTCGAACATACGAATATCAAAAAATAGTCGAACACGTTCGAATATTCGATTTGAATCCCTATCCATCGACAATTTTACTCAAGCTTAAATAGCCTGATATTGTTCACCTCAGGGCGTTAAACGACGCAGGCGGTCTTAGAAGTGCTCCACCAAAGCATGACAGTAAACCAGAAACGGTAAATTTTTATGTCAATCGCAGGAAGGCACTTTCTTCTTACGCATACCTTTTGAGTCAACTCACGAACACCTAGTTAAATACCAACTCGTCTACTCCCACAAATGTTAGTTATCTAGGAGGGATTTAATCATTGTATATCTTAACTGTTTTCCATTATATCATAATATTTACTAACATCGTAAAGACACCGTGTTATAAATGTAGCGTAGATATTTTAACATACTTATAACAAGTTATATCCGGTGCTTTTTTTGAAAACAAAATGTGCTGGAACTCACTTCTTGCCAAGCTTTTAACTAAAGTTTTTTTACTAATCCATGTCCGTTCCCGATGTGGATTTTTTTTCTGATTGTTTGTTTATCAGTCGCTCAACCTCACTTTTTTCAAGGTGAGTAATAGGGAAAGAAGACTAGAACAGGACTAGTGGTTAACTAATCGCTACTATCAGAAGGATGGTAGGAGAGAAAATAATGTGAATTGACAACGCAAACACCCAGTCTTCGATCACAACTTTGAATTGAATAATTATCAAATTCACTGCGATCTTACCGGGAATCGAACCCAAACCTGCGTGATCGGTAGACATAATTATAGTCCTGTTAAATTTATAATAATTAATAATAGAAGCTCGTCAATCACTACTCAGAAAATACGTAAGAAGTGGTAAACAATATCTAGACGCAAATATATCTATGCTTGCGACAACCTTGCACCGGAGTGGTATCATTGTGCTATCCAGTTTTTTAAAAAAAAGATATTTATGGCTTTAACCGCAGATTTGGTAGACTGGAAATAACTTGTTTACAACAACAAAAAACTAGCTTTTTCGCTACCTTTATTCACGAAAGTGTGCATTCGATCCTGTTTGAAATAATACTAGAAGCACATTATTAATATAACTATTTTTACCCCATTGTTATCAGAAGTTTTTCAGTAACGTACCTAATGAGCAGTGCCGGCGCGAGGTTATTTGGCGCCCTAGGCAAAGATTATTGACGCGCCCCCTTAAAATAATGAAAAAAAAAAACAATTTGAAATCGCTAGATTTTTTTTTATACATCCATGTCCGCTCCCAATGTGGAGCATATGGCCTCTTAATGAAAGTATCTCAATGGAAGTTTTTCTATGTGAACTGTTTGTTACTTAGTCGTCTAACCTCTCTTTTTCGAATCATATGGAAAAAGATACATAATTGCAACAAACAAATACAAACATTAGAATAAATTAAAATGTACTATTATTTATTATTATAAGTGTTTAAAAATTGTTTTGATACTCCACTTATGCGCCCCCTAATGGTTTGCGCCCTAGGCGGTTGCCTATATCGCCTGTATGGTGGCGCCGGCCCTGCTAATGAGTTAGCGTAGCTCATACGCCCACAATTCGAGGGGTAAGTAAATTTAAGGCTTTCGATGGATTCGATGGATTAACTTTGTGGAAGTTCATTTTAATATAAAATAAAATAACTTAGATTATTCCACGTATTGTGTTACAAACTGTAACACGTGTTTCGCCTCTTTCAGAGGCATCCTCAGGAAACTACTTTTGCAAATGCTTGCTTAAGTACGAACTTGCTAATAATCTAAGTTATTTTATTTTATATTAAATTTAAGACGTTTTTTAATTCGGGTTGTTATTAGGTTTAAGTAAAAATTATAAAATGTCATTTTGTAACTGTGTGTGCATTATTTTTAATTTAAATAATAAACGAAATAAGGGGCGAACCAGAACATTCGCAGATATAAATTGTCCACTTTTTAATTACGCTTATACTCGCCAGTCATTTTCCCAGGTAATGTCATTACATATCGACTGTGGAAAGGAAAAAGGACGTAACCCTCAATTTTCCAAAACAGCTTTTTTTCGATAATCACAATGTATACAACTTGACACACATTCTATCAAAAGGATGGAAGCTGAAAGTGCCGAATTAGTATCTAAATTTAGCTTTTAGGTTTGAAAAAGATGACCTTGTAAAAAAATAAAGCCAAGAAAAATCATTGAAATAAAGGTTTTTCCGAGACAATTTCTTTAATTAATATTAGATCATGTCAATTAAACACCAGTTTAGAAGTCTCCGTGCATTTCAAGGTTGTGT
Organism: Himalopsyche tibetana; assembly: GCA_030503985.1. Lineage (NCBI taxonomy): Eukaryota > Metazoa > Arthropoda > Insecta > Trichoptera > Rhyacophilidae > Himalopsyche > Himalopsyche tibetana. Next base: position 17,451,196 of record JAPJYX010000022.1, read on the forward strand.
ATAATTCATAATTTGCATATGTCACAAAATCATCAAAACACGTTTTTAGCGCCTCCTGTAAAATTTGATATGTGTGGGTTACGTCCTTTTTCCTTTCCACAGTCGATATATCATCTACGACAGCTTCCAGTATACGCAGTGGTACATTTTTAGCCATTTAAATTGATTAGTTAATGTTAAACTACATATTGTTGCATGTTATAGGTGTATTAAGTAACAATCGTGTTCTTATTTAGGTATTGCATATAATTGCATATCATTGATAAATTGCTTTGAAATTGAGCGAGCCCCTTGTTAACGTATTGGCAGCCCACTCTTGGCCTCCCCATGCAATTTGTTATATTGAGTGTGTAGAATTTGGGCCCCCCTTAGCTGGGCCTTCATGCATTGCATGACTCTGCTCTGGAGTTGGCTACGTCGCTGACCACGAACATCTACATGTGTTGAAAACAACTCTTTTGCAATATTTTCCGAAAACTTAAACCAGTACGGATGATTCTTGGGTTCGGAATCTTATTTCCGTGAGAGCTAAGCTAGTAAACTTAAGCGCAAGTGATTGTGAATATCTAATTCTGATTTTAAACAAAAATACAATGATCAGCCATTGAATGATTTCTAGGCGAGTTTGTCAGAAGAGTGCTAGAATGTGCCAAAACAAGCTATTATTGTTGTAGGTACTTCCGTTTAATAAAACTTAGTATGCTGAAACAAAGTCAAAGTACAGAAACAGGTTTGACGCGACGCCACACCAAATATAAAAATTCTAATCACCAATATTGTGCCTGATATCAGTAGCCACCGGTCAATGTGGCATTCGATCAATGCACCCCTTGTATATGCAGGGGCGGTTATATTTCATGAAATAATATTCAAAAATAACATTTATACCATTCCCTCATTTTAAATTCAATAAAATAAAATAAAATAAAATACTTTTTTCTAAAATATTTAATACATGAAGAATGATGTGTTGTCAATAAATTATCATTGTGCACAAACTTTCTAAGTCAATAGTTATGTTATTAACCCCATTTGCGAATTGCGATACTGAATAAATCACTAAAAATAAACGTTTTTCAATCATGTTTTAGTCGTTATTTTATGAAGCGAAGAAATGGAGTGGAGCCAGAGACGTCCCGTGGGCATAGGCAAGTAGGCAGTTGCCTAGGGGCGGCAAGTCCTAGGGAGCGGCAAATGATCACAGTTTTTTTCTTAATGACTGAATATTTTTGAAATACGATTTTGATTAGGAATACATATGATGCCTCAATGCCTTTGATAAAAAAAGTGAAGAGAAAAACATTTTCAATGGCAATAATATAATGACCGATGGCTTAACAGTAGTTGAATTGATCGCAAAAATCTTCTTTAAATATGAAATTTACCGATCTCAGCACTATAGGCGGCAAATAATGTTATTTCAAAAAAATAAAATAGTAAGAGCTCTATGTAAAACTCTGCCTAGGGGCGGCACATAGCCTAGGAACGTCACTGAGTGGAGCTTGCTGTCATTGTTATGTGTGTTGAAATTGAGAAAAAATGAATTATAACATAAATACCGCATCTAAAAACAATACGTAATATAAGAAAATATGATAAAACTAAATGATTTCTTTGTCTGCAAGTTTTCCAATCTTCCAAATTTGTGATATCCGTAACACGTTTCGCTGAACTTGAAAAAATAATAACAAACTAAAGGTGGCAAACGTATCTCATAGAAAATACCTGTCCTAAGCCGGTAGAAACACGTGCAAAAAAAACCTGATGCGAACCAAGTGAAAAGGTCGGTAGGTAAAGTATTATTATTGAAATAATAATAATAGTTATACACTACCAACACTGCCCTGTTGTGCCAAAGGAGACAAAAGTGGCAAAACACCAAATGATAACCAGGGCTGTGAGTCGTTAAAAAATAGAACGACTCCGACTTCAAATTAAAACTCTGATTCAAACTTCAACTCCAAATCGGGTTTTAAAAATATGAAGATTTTTTTCCTCCTTTGAAATGGGGCTACAATTTTTTAATGCCTTCCCTTTCTTCTAGTTCATGCAGTTATTATTTCACCAATCAATACGATGAATAAGGTAATTTTCGAATACATTTGGTTTACTAATATTGTATTTACTTACAGATTACAACCATCTAGGTCAGTGGTTGGCAAACTCATTTGTCAACTGAGCCAAATATCAACTATACAACGATTGAAATTTCTTCCGAGACCTATTTTTATAACCTCAACTATATAGGTAGGTACATTGCTATTAACTTGATTAGTGTACTACTAAGCTGGCTTTTGCTAAAAACGAACGTTCGTTGAGGTCGCCTATTCCAACTCAAGTTTTAATTAAGAATTTCGACTGAGGGTGCTTGATGGAATTTCAATATCAAATTTGAATTGTTTGAATTTTGTACTTTGTACTGACTGTACTCAGTTCAAGTACATCCGTGCACTTGGAATGCATGAAGATGCCGAAAGGCGAAACCCGGGTCGTTAGCGACAAAACTCATGGAAAAGTACAAAATTCAAACAATTCGAAAATCTAAGTTTTAAGTATTTGTCAAACTATAGTTACGTTGAATAAAACTTGATATACTACTCTATAAAGGTATGTGCACGGCCGCACTTGGTATTTTGTAGAAGAGACACAATTAATAGGACAAAGAGCCGCAGTTTGCCGACCACCGATTTAGTCGAACGGATTTGTGAATTATCGCCACTGCATGCAACTATGCCTAAAAGCCAAAACAATGTATGTTTTTAAAAAGGAGTCGGACTAAACGGAGTCGTTAGTTTTTTCGACTCCGATTTTGGTAAAAACAGTCCGACTCCACAATATGGTGGTTAGGTTGGTTATAAATCATTCCATTTTATGCATTATTTGAAATTATTATGATGTTTGTTTTTTAATATAATATGAAGATGGTTGCTATAAAACGCGCGATAAACTTTTAAAAAGTAGAATTTCGTCAGCCGATATGAGATTTCAAGAAATAGATAAAAAGCTGCCATGTTTTTTTTTGTAGAATGTCAAATCCATTAACCTGCAACTTTTGCCGCGGGATAGTACACAATTTTGGTGGATTATGAAAAGCAGTGCTTCTCAAAGTTAATATTATCGATACTAATGATTTGTTATGCTAATACTTTGACACATTTTCTTTTCTAAACATTAGGAAGTCACTTTGCGGTAAGTTTTTCATATACAAAGGCTTCAGGTGAAATTGTTTCATTGTATGTACGTGTAAGATAATAGAGAATGTTAGAACTAGAGGAAGTGGAAACAACTGTGAGCGTTGGGTATTCCCAGGCGGTCATCAATCCTGCTTGTGACATAGCTGCTCGTGAGTCGACGCCTATGTTCAATGTTTCCTAACCATTTCATCAGCAGCTGACAACCGGTCCAGATTACGCTTTGGCATCGTCGCTTCAGACCATAGTATATTTTCACTAATTAACTTCTATGTAAATAAAAATCCTATGAATGTCACCCGTTTCGCCCTTTGAGAAGCACTACCGACTGAGTGAATCGTAAAAGCTATTAATTGATGCTTTACTATGGCCATCATATTTTTGAGGCAGTTGCAGGACATGAGAGATGAAAAAGAAAGATTAATATGAAAACAGTTTTTTAAGAAATAATACAAATTGATATTGATACATCTTGAGTACACTGGACTCCCCTTTTACACGGTTTCGAAATAAGGTGGTGGATTATCCCATAGACGCATAGAATATTTTCTTTTTCAGAAAAAGAGGACCTCCAAATTTGATTGCGCCCGGGGCCTCCCAATTACTTAATCCGCTACTGGTGCTACGTCCCTTGCGTGAAATAACTACTCAGTACTATCCGTAGAGAGGTGTATTCCTGTAAACCATAAAATTTGGAAAGACATATTACACATGCTCTGGATATCTCAAGTGATGTCTTACCAAATGTTAGTAAGTTGGGGGTCTATTGCAAAGGTTCCCAAACTTATTTGACCCATGTCCCCCTTTTCAGACACAAAATTACACAAAGCCCCCCTGGAAATTTACCATTTTTTAAATAAATAAAACCGAAAAATGTAGTGAACTTATTTAATATCCTTACTTATAGTGTTATAAATAAGATAAGCTGATACTTAAATTGTTGATTAATTAATATTTATTAAATAATCTTAATGAGAAAGACGAACCTGATGTATGTTACCAATATTTTCATATTTTGCAGTTTTTTTTATTTGCAATCAAATTTCAGAAAAATATATATTCAACTAAGTACGAGAGTATTTTTTTATTTTTAAAGAGGTATTTAGGAAATAAAACAATTCGAAAAAATAAACTATAAAGTAAATTAGTGCAATAAAATAACGAAATTGTAATTAAACATGTAGATTGCTTACTATTATTAGTGGATCATATCAGATAAAATGTAAAATTAAATTAATTTCTAATGCGAAAGATGAACCTGGTGTTTTTCCATTGATTTTACTATATTTGGCTCTATTTTTGTCAGCAGCATCCGCAAACCTCCGCTGTCAACTATTTGTAGTCGATTCCTTTTTTTAGTTAAAAGACTTGTGACTGCACTAAATAAAACAACTAAAAAAGCTTGGGGTAAATAAACTTTTTCAACAAATTATAACAGCAAGATGTATTGATCTTGATGAAATGAATAATTCTATAAAACTTTGTATTAAGTAATTTAATTATTGTATTAATTTTATATCGATGAATTCATATCTCATTATAGCTGGTTTTACATTAAGGTGCTTTCACTTGCGTTTGAGCAAAAAGTATGCTGTTAAACATAAAACAAATGTGTACAAACAAAGCGTGCTAAAAAATTTTCTCGTATTTAATTACATTAAGTAGTGTTTGTTTTGTGTAAAGAGAAAAAAAAACTTATGCACATCTTTTACACATTATTTTTTTATTTTAAAACATATGCAACCGCTTAATCGCGTGTGAAATTCTATATGTACAGCACGATAATATATCAAGTAATACCTTCGTTTATGGTATTACCATATGTCATATTTATGTATCGTTGAATAGTTTATACCATTGATGAGTGGCAGCACTTTGTGCATTGCGCGCTTTTCCCCGACGTTGCATGGCGGTTGTCATTTCTGACATGTGTGACTTGGACAAACTTTGTGCAATCCTAAATTTATGACATACTTTCTAAGTTTTATCTTGTGACCTAATTCTCATTATCCCCGCAGCAGGGTCAGTATTTTTTCTTTCCCAATAGGTTGTGATTTTTCTCTTTTATATAAACTCAATTTCGTTATAATATAAAAAGTTTTAACGTACATAGGTAACATTTCAATATAAGAATAGTAAATTTACTTGTTATTGTTTGTAAGCTTATTTAAAGAATCGCTTTAATAATGTATCAATGTAAATGTTGTCATTCATTATCTGAAATAAGGCTGTCACATAATTTTCTTCCCAGCCGTCTTCAAGGATTTTATTTTACTGATGTTACGTGATTTCTGCGATTTTTTCGATATATTATTGAAGCATGAAGCGAATATTTTAAATATTGTATACCATCTGTATTAGTGCAAACCGTTGTCACAGTAGATTTTTTCTCTACAGGCCTTTCTACTACGTAGCGATTTTTACCTGTACCAGGCTTTGACTGTGCCTGGTGCAACAAGCTGCTTATATATTTTGATTGTTATTAAAGTATATGCATTTTTTTTGACGAGGGGTACTCGGTATTACAAAAAGTATAGAACTTTTGAAATATGTGTACCCCACATATTTCAAAAGTTTGGGGAACACTGCAATAACTCATGCTTATTTACTTTACTTCTCAATATTTCTAGGCAAATGGTTAAATATTACAGAAAATTATTACCGATTGTAATCTTGATAATTGCATTCAAATAAGAATGAAAGTGGAATGAAGGAAAAAGTAGTTTTTTTTTACCCTTTTCAATTTTTATTTTATTCTTAAATAAATAATCTAAGCACACACTTTGTGTTTTATTGAAATTCCAATATTCTTGCTTATTTAAAGTAATATAACGCATTTAACAAAGCCACATGTTGCAATTGTGTCACTATGTGAAATGATAATATAGTATAGTAAACCCAGCGGCGTAGTAAGGGGGGTGCGGTAGGGGCGAACAGCTCCGGGCGGCACATTTTTAGAGCGGTTTTCCACAGTACGCATGACAGTCCCTCGTATAGCTCTCTCTCCTAGAGTGCAGTTTTCAACAATACGCTAAATTTTCAAAGTCCATTACATATTTCGTAAATATGTACATAAATACATATATATTAACTGTTATGGCCTGCGAAATATCGTAAAAGAACTACCTGTGGAGTCTGGCGATTTTTGCAAATTAAAATGAGTCATTTAAAATATGTATAGATGTACAAAAATGAAAATAATGTTATACATATTTCGTGCAATTTACAAAATACACAAACCTAACCTCAAATTTTGTATGGGTATCTGGTCTTCTATAGCGTAGCCTAAAGATTAGCGCTGTAGGAGGGATGACTGTATAAGTAGCTCCATTCATTAAGCTTGGAGACCACTGCCATTAACAGCTTAACGACCGTAGACGCGTATTTGAGTCTTTGAAAAACAAAGGTTGCTGGCGGACACATATATGCGTATAGGCGAAGTATCTGGAAGCTAAGAAAATTGAATTTTGTAAAGATATCTCAATTTGCTTACAAATAACAGTGAATTTAGTAAAATTATAATGTTTGCGAATTTTTCGCAAAATTTTATTTTGCCAGGTGAAATTTTATAAAAAAAACGTGCGGTCGTTAAGCTGTTAAGACATTGGCAATCCATTCAAAGTATATTAACCCTTAGACCGCGGTTGACTGCTATAGCAGCCCAATCTGAACCGATCTGGATCTGAGCCGCGGTCAAAAGGTTAAAAAAAAGTGTAGGTTTGTTTTTTGTAAGAAATCATACTTACACTTATGCGCTTATGTGCTGAAACACAACGACGTAGTAAGTCAAGGAACATCTGTGTAATAAATATTTCCTGCTCCCAATTTGGAGTATATATACTTCTAATATAGTATATCAGTGGCTCAAATACTTTAAAAAGGGTTTAGAAAGATCCATGCTAGAAAAGGTGCAGTTATCTAATCGCGCTCTATGTCCAGTTACAGAATCCTATCAAAAGTGGTTGGGAAGGATGAATAAATACAGAATTTGTATAAATCTCCGTAAATTGATTGAAAACACAATCTATAAATGTTTCTATTCAGGGATTCTAACCCTTGACTTCTAATCTTTGACCACTTGGCTTTTATTTTTCATTAATCAATCTAATTATTCTTTTTATAGGTTTGCTTTATCTTCCATCATTATGAATACCAGCGTAGCTGAAGATTGGGAAGACTTAGCCGACGTGTGTGAACCGTATGCCATCAATCTTCAGCCCTTTGACAGACCACCCACTCCGCCTGCACCCTTAAATCATGGTAATTTTTTTATTATTTATTTAATATGTTTTTATTTTTGGTTAACGTTTCAACGAATTTTTTCATATATCTTTGAAATGTCTTAAAAATATACAATAAACGCAATACAATAGTTTTGATTTTTTTCCCTTTAATATTTATTTAATCCTTCAGGCGCGTTTGATTCATATCCAATGAATAGCGAATAAGCTGAATAAATAGATATAAAAATTGATTTTGAAATAAATTTCTGGTGACATTCTGGGCAAATAATTTCGATACCAGGGTTGTCAATTTTTTTGTTTAGAGTAAATTAAATAAGTTCAGCTACTTTTTGTGTATTTTTACATAATTCATTCCATAATATATACAAAGCCAATTCCGATTAAAACTATTTTTGGCAACAAAAAAACTATAAATTACTTAAAACGTTTGAACATGTGTGAATCGGATTCGTTAATCGTTATTGAATATCATGATATAATTTAGAATTTCGACTGAAGGTGCTTGATGGAAATTTAATGTCAAATTTGAATTATTTTTATTCTGTACACTTCCATAAATTTATGAAAGTGTACAGAATACAGATAATTCAAATTTGAATATTGACTATGGAAAGGAAAAAGGATGTAACCCACAGTTTTTTCAAAACAGGTTTTTTTTCGATAATCACAATGTATCAAATTTGATACACGTGCTATCAACCGGATGCAAGCTGCAAATGCTGAATTAGTATCTAAATTTAGCTTTTAAGTTTGAAAAAGATGACCTTTTTAAAAATTAAAACTAAGAAAAAAGACTGAATTAAGATTTTTCCTAGACAATTTCTTTAATTAATATTAGATTCTGTCAATTAAACACCAGTTAACACTCAAGAACCCGGCCCCGCACTAACGCAGAAATGGCCGTTATCTGTTAAACCCAGGCCCCGCGCTTGTGCGGGTTTACACACGTGGGCGTGTAATCAGTACCCCAAAACTAATTTATTTCGAGTTTTTGTTTTTTATGCTACTCAAGATGGTTTGCTGCGTATGTGTATTTTTTTTGTGTCGATTTACCTTATTATTTATGGGTGAAAATGACTTGAAATAAGATATTTTTTGCTTTAGAATACTTAAAATTAAAATATTTTACGAGTCGACTTTTACTTTTGTTAGACTTAAAAAAACATACTGCCGTTCGTTTTATATTCTGTAATAGTATTTAAATATATTTTAGTACACTTGTGTTGGTCGAAGACAACACATTCTCGTTTCTGTGATCGCGATATATTTTTTTGCTCTTGTTTTATTACATTCAGTGTTTAAAAATTTAAGAAAACGTTTGTGTTGTAGAAGTTATGTGATTAAAGAGGTAATTAAAAAAAATATTTCAATTTTTGCATTTTTTTTTTCTTTAAAAATATTTTTTGTCTATGAAAAATCGAAAATAAAGTGTCATTTTTTACTTATTTGTGCTATGTTTGATCATTTTTTTGTGTTTGCCAAGTTAAACTCATCGGCAAAAATAATTTTTAAACGTTTTTTATTGCAACTTGCGAAATATTGGGGTGGCTTGCAAGACGATGGGTGAATGCGTCATGCATGCCATACATGAAAATTTAATTGATTTATTGCGTAGTTTATAAGTATGAGTGACAGTGTTGTTAATATATAGTTTTAATCTTATGTATTTTGAAAAATGATTTCGTTAAAAAAGTACATATAATACGTTAACGCAAACAAATGTTACACAGTTTGAGATTTTCTGGATGCCGTAAAAATCAAACAATTAAGGTTCATAATTTATTGGTTCCCATGTTTATGGGCATTTACTCCAATTACGTGTGTCAAATTTTTATTATTTTCGGTTCTTTTCAATGATGTCAACATCAGTGAAATTATGCATTTTTATCGTGTCACATACTCGTTCACAAGACCATTCATTGTTTATTTTCATAAGTACGGCTCTTTGCTTCCGAGCCCTTTTAGTTTTAAAGAAATGTGTCTATTAAATAAAAAGATATGATTTTTTAAAGAAAAAACGCGTGAATCCGGCTGCATGTGCGGGTTTAAGCGTAACTTTGTCGCAAAACTGCCGGTTGCTTGAGTGTTAAGAAATCTCCGTGCACTTCAAAGTTGTGTTTATTTCATAATTTCCATATGGCCCAAAATCATCGAAACACGTTTTTTGCGCCTCCTGTAAATATCATGATTTTTCAGGTCGATAGTTAATAGTAAAGTGCATAAATAGAGATGGTAAAATTTTATGATTGTAGAAAATGATGATTCTCTCAATACAAGGATTTTTAATATTATCACATTCTGCCATTAATTGTTTAAAATTACTATTTTTATTTATTTACAGAAGACGAATTGCTTTTTGATGATGAAGAGTTCATCGATCCCGAGAAATCTAAAAAGCTTCACGGCATGGTTACATATACTTTGCGATCTGTAAGTATTGATTTAAAATTGAGATATATGACTCTTTGTACAGTGAAACCCCGATTCTACATTTTCCAAGGGGCCGTAATAAAACAACGAATAATGCGGGAAATCTTCAAATAATACCGAAAAATGTTCAATTTTCAACTAACTTATTTATTTCACTTTATTTATTAAAACATATATAATTTTATTATTTAATTGCTTAATACATTCTAAATTGCCTATTTGTATTTTGGCACTTAAATTTTAACACACTTCAAACTCGCGTACTTTTCTAAGTTAACGTTTTTTTGCTATACTGACTCTTTTTTTCTCCTAGATTTGTTTTCAGCTCCTCAGCTAGAGTTCTAGTTTTCTTTATTCAGGCATTTAAGTATTGACTTTTGTGTTAGAAAAAATTTCGCAACCAGATGTGATGTAAGATTATTTATGAGCGAATAAAAAAATATTCAACAAAAACAGTCAATTGGGATAATATTAAGATGATAGATCGAAGAATCGGTAAATCGGGAATGATGACACGGAATTATTAAACATAGTTATTACGGAGTCTTGGTCGAGTAAAAAATAAACGCTCCATACAAAAAACGAAGATAGCGAGAATGGTAGATCGGGATTCCACTGAAAAATATGCAAGACGAGATGCGAGGCATATCCAAGGAAAACGGTGAATCGGGATAATATTGTGACGGGATCAAAATATTTAAACGATAGATCGAGGAAAACGCAAAAGAAAAATTATTTTACATTGTTCTTATGGGTGTTTGGCCGGGGCTATGAAAAATAAACGATCCATGCGGGAAAACGAACAATGCGAAAACGGTAAATCGGGGTTCCACTGTATTCTGAAATTTTAACATGAAGTCTTATTTTATTATCAATTAAAATTAAGATAATTATTGTGGATAAAATAGTATGAATCAAATTGCTAACGCAAATGATGAAATTAAATTAAAAATGTAAAATGTATGTTGAAATAAACTTTATTAGAAATAATATGATGAGCTGGTAATTCTCAAACTTTGAATTGAAGAAACCAACATGTGATCAAACATAGTTTTCATTCAGAATGAACATTTCTTGCGAAAGTTATTGTATTAATAATATTGTATTGCTGCAAAAAAATGTTTTTACATCTTGTCAATTGTATCTTTATTAATATTAAATTTGATAACTTTGCTAACATGTGACACATGTTTGCTTCTTTGAGAAGTATCACTGAATGCACCAAAAAAAAAATTACCTATCTTACTTTAAAATGTTCGAAAAGAACCAATTCTTCTAAGGTGCTGACCAGATGCGATGTGCTAAAACAAAAAACTGACTTGATTACCGATGCTGAGAATTTTTAGAGGTGTTCTGCACGTGAACGTATGTTTGTGTGGACTCATGATGTGTGTTGACATAATTTAAATTTATAGCTATGCTTTTATACAAACAATTGAATGGATTTATATATTTTTTTCAGCTGGGAGCAGATTATACAAATTCGTCGATAGAAACCGCCTTCGGAGTGAACGGAGTTCTTTTAAGAAGTGTTACTCCTGAAAAATCTGAGGTTAGGCCTCAAAATGATATTGCAGAATTTCAAAATGAAAACACCGAAGATTCAGCACGCGAGATCAGCGCCAGTTTAAGTGATGAGGCTCAGCAAAACGTGTCAATTAAATTAGATGACAATATTCCTAACAATAGTTTGCAGACAGTTAAAGACAATATGTTACCGCCTGACGGAAGCGATCAATTGACTTACACAAAAATGGCTTTGATTGCCAAGAGAGTAAAAAGAAACGTGGCTCTATCCAGTATTATGGCTGGATTGATGGATCAACAGAGCTTGGAAGTAACGGAAGAGTCACTGGTAAACAAAGTAGTGGATAGTGTCAATCTAGATTCTTGCGTAGAAGATAAATTAGAATCACAAAAAGCCACTGTAAATACAGAATGTGATTCAACGGAAGTATCCAAAGAAATTAGTAAATTAGAAAGTAGGATAGATAAAGTTATATCGGATAGGGATTATGGCACGGTGTCAGCGTCGTCCGCTGATTCAAACTATCGTAAAACTAAAAATAATTTTAATATATTTGATAGTGATTTGTGTAGGGAGCCGTCCACATCTAATGTCCAATCTACCGAACGCAGTGTTATAGTGCTGTCCGAAGAGAAGTCTAAAAAGATCACATTGAACACGACGAGTGCCAAGAAGCCTCCAGTGAAACAGTCAGCTGACGAAATCTACAAACTGTTAATGGAAAAGCGTAATGCGGCCAAACCCGGTCTGAGTGCTCATTATTCAACTGATTGTAATAATTATCGAGGACCGGAAATCCAACCGAGAACGGCTACCCTGTTCGATGCCGTGCAAAGGCAATTGGAAAAGAAAAGAAAAAAATAAATAAATCAGAAGGTGCTTCGGTGAAATTTTATTAATTTCTTAAAAAGACAGTGTTATATTGATCTCTAATTTAAATGACAAAGATTTTGTTTATGGTTGAATAAAAAAGTTCAGACTGACTTCAATCTATTAATGAGAATAATCGTTATACATTTCTTGTGAAAACAATCATCTTATGCGCCCGGCCGATTTTTCAGCCCGGCATATTAATCTATCCTATCGGCCCATATCAATCTTTTCGCATTGTAACGTGACATTATAGATAAACTCACTTTTTTCACTTGCGTGCAAATATGCGAAAAAATTTGGTGCTTTGTAAAATAATAAAATATATCAATTTTTTTTTCATTCAATGACTACTAATAGATTTCACTACATAATGACATAAAAAGTGTTACAAAATTAATATTTTTTAAACTGGTTTTTTATTGGCGAACTTTATTTGTTTTAAATTTTCTTTAATCAACGTTAATATTTTTTATTGTTGTACCATGTTTGTATAATGCAGATAATATCTCCGAATATTATTTCCATAGATCATAGAGAATACAAGTATTTTTTTTAAGTTTCTAAAAAATGCTTTTCAATACTTTTTTTGAAAAATTGTAAAAAACTATTTTTCTATAAAAAAAGCTTCGCAGTTTTAGCATATCGACTGTGGAAAGGAAAAAGGACGTAACCACACATATCAAATTTTACAGGAGGCGCTAAAAACGTGTTTTGATGATTTTGTTACAAGTGCAAATTATGAATTATACACAATGTTGAAGTGCACGGAGACATCTAAAGTGGTGTTTAATTGACATAATCTTAAATTATTTCAAGAACTTGTCTAGGAAAAACCTTTATTTCAGTATTTTTCATTGGTTTTAATTTTTTACAAGGTCATCTTTTTCAAACTTAAAAGCTAAATTTAGATACAAATTCGGCATTTTCAGCTTGCACTCTTTTGATAGAACGTGTATCAAGTTTGATACATTGTGATTATCGAAAAAAACCTGTGGGTTACGTCCTTTTTCCTTTCCACAGTCGATATGCATAGCAAAATCGTCTGGCATTAAAAGTGTTAAGCATCCAAAAAATCAATTGATAAATTTTCCCATTAATAGATTGATAAGGTGTCCCAAACTCTGAACCTTTTCATTTGACATTAAGATAATGTTTTTGTTTTTTTTTTTACTCTCATTCCCACCTTAAGCTCTAGAGGCGGTCGAAACTATTTCTTTAAGTGTCATTCAAATAATACATAATTTATTATATAATAATAAAAAATATGATTTGTTGTAAATTTATGCCGAAAAGACTATCTATTTTTTATATATACAACTTGGTGAGACTTTTGTTGTTGTTTGTCTAATACCAATTTACTGATTCGAAACATAGTCATATTTTTAAACGTATGCATGCTGCACTCAAATCTTTACGAAGTTATCCCTCATGTTTGATTGGTTTCAAACCATTTATGAAAATTTATTGTTAGTATTGTACAACCTCGATTATCCGGACCAATTGGGGATGATTGCAGTTAGGATAACAAAAAATCCGGATAGTCGAAAAAATCATAATAGACATATAAGACAAGTACATTCAGTATGCTTATTTTTTTTTTTTACTAAGAAATTCAATTGAATTTTTCTTCAAGCTAGCTGTTATTTGTGAAGCTGCTAAATTGCGAATACTTTTAAGACAAATGAGGAGCAAACATTCAAAAAGTGTTTTGTCACAAATTTTGAAAAGTGACGTTTTATATCAATTCTGATAGCCCATAATAAAACCTAAGAATGGAAATCAAAATTAGTGTTCAAAAAGGTTTTTTTTTATATTAAAATGAAATCATAAAGTTGATACATTCATACAAACAGTCACTTTTGCAACACTTAAATCATCATTTTCCAAGCTTTGTATTTGTGTGACAAAACACTTTTTGAATGTTTGCTCCTCAAAAAAGTTGTCTTGAGTTACATATTCTTCTTGGTTCTTAATCGGCTGAATCAAGAATCTGAGGGACCAATATTCCCTCCTCACAAATATCCTCTACGTCTCTTTGATCTTATTCCATTGTGGCAGATATTCTTTAATTGTTTCCTCATCATTCAATATTTGGAATCGAGGATCGTTCACACCTCAATTTAACCACAATGTGCAGTCTTCTTAGGTCGCATTCAGCACACACACATTTAAAATGATGCTGTCTCCTATATCACTTTCTACTGCGTTGCTGGATCTTACTAATGGTCTTTTCATTGACGCATCTAAAGAATTCCAACTTTCTGCTGCTATGTAACACAACAGTCTTTTGTAGAAACTGACAACGATTTTGTCACTTGTTTGGTCTGCTAGCAACAATAGTTGTAGCATCTTTTTTCAATATTTCTTTTGAATGTTTCAATTACACCCTGATCATTTGGTTGTATTACAAACGTTACATTTGGTGAAAGAAATTTTACTGTAAACACGCAAGGTAGCAAAATCGTAAAATTTGTATTAATTTTGACCAATCCGGATAATCAAGGTTCTACTGCATACACAAAATTGCGGCTGTTGATATTTCATTTGGTGACTTAAATATTTTCTATGTTTGATTTTATTAATTAAATTGAAAACTGTCTACTTTAGGGGTATTAAAGAGGTAATAGAAACAAATAATAATTTTTACGTTTCGATATAATCACTGTTAATTTTTATACCACTAAGAAGTAATCAGAATTATTGTCCTTCTTTTGGGTAGGAAGTTTTTGCTCCTAGCTATGTATTTTTACAATTTTTTTGTTGTTTATGAAACTGTATTTTCAAGTCTTGTAAAATGATTCAATTCAGTCCTAAAAACTGGTGTTTATGTACTCCGTGCGCTTTGTGTGCATCTCACCGATGGGAATTGCTGCTTTACAGTGTCCCTTCAACTATTTTTTATATTGGTGTACTTTAGTTCCACTAGCAGTGAACGTGTTAACGTATTGACTGCTAAACCCATACACGGTCCAGTCACGGTGTTTCTCTAGAGACGTTCTCACCTTATATGATGCGGTCATGTCTTGAAATAACTATTACTAATCAAAATAACCGTATCGCCGTTGGAAATCCACAAAATTAACACTAGCACATTTGTACAGTTGAATCGTTACGTGTCGGTTAGTGTATATCCGTGTTAATTTATATATAGACTGGAAAGGAAAAAGGAAAAACCCACACATATGAAATTGTACAGGAGGCCCAAAAAACGTGTTTTAATGATTTTGGGCCATATGCATATTATGAATTATACATAACTTTGAATTGCACGGAGACTTCTAAACTGGTGTTTAATTGACATAATCTAATATTAATAAAAGTAATTGTCTAGGAAAAACCTTTATTTTAGTCTTTTTTCATGGTTTTAACTTTTTACAAGGTCATCTTTTTCAAACTTAAAAGCTAAATTTAAATACTAATTTGGCATTTGCAGCTTGCATCCTTTTGGTAGAACGTGAATCAAGTTTGATACATTGTGATTATCGAAAAAGACCTGTTTTGAAAAAACTGTGGGCTACGTCCCTTTTCCTTTCCACAGTCGATATATTGAAGTAAAAGATACCATTAAAATTTCTGCATATTTAAATGAGCTGTGAGTGTGCTAAAATTGGAAACTGCAAGGTGTTAACTATAATTCGTCACCATATTGGCAGAAGTGGTAAGTAATTGTCTGAAATGATTTCAGAACACAATGTGATTCTTAGATACCAATTAATTGTTTGGAATAACTCAACTGGTGCATTTATATTACCAGTTTGCCAAAAACAGTATTTTTTCAGTCATTATTAATGCTGATTTGTAAACAGTCAATTTCTAGCTTTATTTGCATCAGATTGACATAAATTCATTTATATTTCGATGTTTTAATGATTTATCTAACATACAATTAAATGTCAAAACTAGAAGCTTTATCCAGTGGCAGATTAACCCATAAGCGCATAAGCCACCCGCTTGGGCCTTGGAATATTGGGGCCCTCAAAAATATCATCTTTAATATTAAGTACACACTATTTGTCTGTCATATTATTGTATGATTAAAAAGAGTATTCGAGTAGATAATGAATCAAACTAATGCACTATATGTCCATTTCACCAAAATTTACCGTGTAAAAAAAGTTTTTAAATCCAATATTCTCAAAGTATGCAAGGTGAAGATACAGTATCTTCACACTAAGCCAACGATATTTAATATTCACTTTTCAATGTTTACTCAATTGTATATGGAATTTTGCGATGTTTTTATGCTATTCGAAATACAGGGCCACAAATTTTACTGCATACTGCTAATCCGCCACTGGCTTTATTTTAAAAGTTCAAATTCTACATTTAGTTTTTACTCAAAACTATCAATTGGTTACTTACAAACTTCTGCCAGTACGGTGACTATACTTTTAAGATGTAAAAGTATTGTTGTATAAAATATTTGCATAAAATTTTCAATTATTGTAAAAATGAAAGCATTATAAAGATTCTTCAATTTATATATTTTTGATCAGGACTGGTTTCATCAGTGAATGGTAGAGTAATTGACAAATTACATGAAAGTAAAAGAATAGATAATTTAACAAAAAGATAATGATTGTTAGACTGCTGTCATAAGTAGAAAAAAACATGAATTGTAAACAAGATACTTTTTCACTGTAAAACTAAACTGTCATTTTGACTTCAGCAACATTCTTTTTACAAAATTAAATAAATAAAATGGTAGATCTGGTTTACAGTATTATCACAGAGGGAACCAATTAATAAAATTTAATATTAATAAGCTTAGGCTTAATTTCCGGTTTATGTTTGTTTGACTTATGACAGGATAAAAACAAATTATCAATGTAGGCACTTGCGGTAAAACCTCGAAATAATGGACTGTTAATTTGATTTATGAAATTCTGATAAAATATGAAAATTGTTTAAGTCAAAAAGTAACTTCTTCAAAATAATATTCTGTTCATGATGAGTGCGTGTTCACAAATTGTAACTGTAATTTTGTAACAGTGTAATTTTGACATGTGAAAACATTTTTTGGTAAGTGTTCCATTATTCAAAATTGTAATTGAACTAGTGACATCTGCTTAGGAATGTGCTGACTTGCTAGGTGACATCTGGTTAACATTGTTGTCAAAAGAACATAATTTCCGTTATAAGATTTAGTTGTGTATTTCATATTTGTAAAAACTGAGGCTTCATCTATATGTTATAAATTGTTCTTCTTCTTCTTCTAAATTCTTTTTTATAGTTAGTATGCGAAAACAATAACCTAAAGATTTGTCCAGTTACCAAAATTTAAGATGTCTGTATTTTACTTTCAGCTTTAGCGGACATCCCCCCAACTGCATCAGTTCCTTATATCGAGGCTTTACTGTATTGATTAAGCTCAAGTTGCTGTTGCCAAATAAGCTTATTTATAAGATATTTTAAATAATCTAGTGAAATAAAAAAAAAATATACTTAACTAGTCGTTCTAATTAATAAGTTACCGATCGAAACCAGTCCATTCTTTAAATAAAAAAGTGTAGAATATGTATGATACTTTCATTAAATCTTATTGTGTAATACACGAAGACCATATGATGGAAGTGTAAATTAGTGCCATCTATAAATTAATCTTAAAAATAATAGAGAACTATCGTAGATGTTACGATATAATGAAAACTACTGACGAGGATGCTTCATGAAACACTCAAATATTAGAATCTTCCAGAGTTCTTTTGGCATCTTCAGGCCATGGTAATGTAATGCAAGGTAATAAAAGATAAAAAAAATACGCTGTCAATGACTAATATCTTTTCTGGTTTGTAATAAAATGATTGTATTTATATATTTCATGTACGGTTTTATGATATAAGATTGACTTAGATATCTGTGTTAGATAGTGTATGAAATCTGCATCATAGACTTTCTCGACAGAAGTAAAATTTTGAATGTTCTATACCAGCGGTCGGCAAACTTTTTTAGCTCACGGACCACTAAATCCACAATTTTAATCCAGCCGGCCACTAACTGAACTTTTGTGTTAAGTATTACATATTGAAATAAAGTGATCAAGTACGTCTAAAAATGAACCAAGTTCATAAAAGAATGTCAGATTTCTCTGCGGACTATGCATGTCTTTCAAACCAAAAAATACTAAGCATTAAGAAAATTATGTATTTATATTATCACTTCTAAAGTATTTATTGTCAATTAAAATTCTCGGTAGAAAGCCATTAAATTAAAAAAAAAAAACACTTGTATTAATTCTACATTATTTATTAAAGATCAATTCTGATAGTGTAGAATTAGTAAATGTAAAAAGGTGTTAAATGTTTAAATAATTGTATTATGTTATTTTTTTATGTCACATTTCTTTACTTCTTCCTTCACCATTGTATCACAAATTGTCATACTTTGACCCGCTTTCCCACTAGAGCATAATGTCATTTATGAATGGTCTTGTACCTTCATTACCCACTGTGCATGATAAATATACAACCGCTATCTTTTGTTAACGTGCTTGTAATTTGACAGTAAGTTAAAAGTTACTTTTGTTCGTTTTCATGTTCGCATCCAATATTCCTATGTTAAATATTCACTATGTCTAGCATTAAGAAACTGTTTCATATGATTGTACGTCGTATATTATTTTCTTGTGATTTAATATAAAAATACTGAACGACTTAGTTTACGTCACATTTATTTGAGTGACATATATTTTATCATATTGACTGAAAACTATAAGTTAAGTTATCGATCTACTTTTTTATGTAGTAAAATATATTTAATATTGTATATTTTTAACCCTTCGTGGAATTACAAATTGAGCTTATAATAAAGCATATTTTACATAGTCTGTTTTTATTACTGTTTTCTAATGAATCGTGTCGCTTGATAATGCTTACTCATTAAGTGAAAACAAATCTACATTGCCAACATGAGGGGTCTTAAAGCAAGTAAACGACAACTCTTTTTTTCACAAAAAAACTATGTAAAAAAGTGTTAGAATTCATAGAAAAATTGAAGGACTGGTTCCCTGAATTTAAAAAACTTTGTTTAAAAAATATCACCCCCCTAGAATTTTACAAACCTACTATGTTTAATAAGGTGATAAATACACATTTTTCTGAATAAAACTTATCACTCAATAATATTTAATACTACATTTGTTGTTGGATTGATGCATCCAGGTTTAAGGGTCAGTGTAGACAGGGGTGGACTCGCGCGAGCCCTTTGCTAAATTTTACTAAGGCCTGCGAGCCCTCGTTAATTAAAAAAAAAACAATATTTTCAGATCAAATTAATACATAAATACAATTTCTGACGTATATATTATTTACGAAATGTTCAGTATACACAGCAGTACATTTTTAGCCATTCACATTGGAAAGTTTACGGTAAATTGCATATTGTTACATATTATAATTGTATTAAGTAACAACCGATTGCTTATTTAAGTATTGTATATAATTGGATAGGAGTGATATACAAATTCAGTCTTTTCCCAGAATACCGAGAATTGCTGTCAAATTAAGCGAGCCCCTTGTTAACGTATTGGCAGCCCACCGCTGAGTGTAGAGGTTTACAGCGACACCTATAATTAAGACATTATTAAGTGACCTATTTACAAATATTCGTGTAATTGATAGAATCTAGCTTAAAGAAAAATTCCGATTGTGGTAAGCATTCGTTATTATATTCCAATAAAATTTATCCATAAAAAATAAACGGAGTCAGTGGTTTGAAAACTTTATTTAACATTTACAAAATCATATACATTGATATTACCATTAACTTTTTATTTTTTTCACCTTTTATTGGACATTCATGGCTAGTTAAATATTGAAATAGTAACTGTCAAATGAAGAATTATCAAAAAAATGGAAAGTTAAAATTATTATTTATGTATTTGATTTTGCTAGATTCTATCAATTACACAAATGTTTGTAAATAAGTCGCTTCATAATTTTTCTTAATTATAGATGTCGCTGTAGACCGCTACACTCACTCTTAAAAAAATTAAAGCCATCTTCAAATCGTTATCAACATGCAGTCTGTATCTTATCTTTGTTTTAATAATAATTGAAAATGAAGCCCTATTGTGAAATTTATAGGCAAATAAATAAAACTTGGTATGCAAACATGTCTTCGGTTTCATTCATTAAGCAATTGAGCATTCACAATGCTCGCAGGAGCGAAAACGGTCCTGACCTTTTAAATAAAGTGGAATAAAGTACAAAAGAATATTGCGTTTTTATTAAGGTTTTATATGATAAATATAAATTATAAATCAAGAAAAATATAATATATTGGAATTGACAGCCGCTCACAGACACTTCCCTGAGGGTTTCGAATTTGACTTATCGTTGGGAACACGATTCTAAAATAATCATTATGAATAGACAGTTGTGACAATAACAGAGTTTACATTATCGATCCGCATTTGTGCTATCTGGCATCTATACATTTTATCTGCCAAAACTAATAATATTTTAATAAATAACTATTTTCATGCTTTATATATCTGCTCTTTCATCATTGCTTGTCAAAATGTGAAGCCATAAACATAATCTTTTGATTATATTGACAAAGTGATTTTATTACCTGGTGAGCAGTAATAAATATGAACAGGGTTAGATTAGTAAACTGATAAACGACACACCTAATTCATGAATTGAGTAAGTATATTTAGTATGCAATATCATAGACAAGCACCTCTTTTATCACCAAATAGTCGATCTTTATTACCTTCAGCACTTATGTTATATGCAGTAGCGGCTCGTCCATACCCACTGCAGAACTGCAGCACCCCAAGCAAATTAAAAAAAATGTAATATTGTGTATGTACATAAATTTATGTATGTTACATAAAAATATCAATATTATTTAAGTGTGTATTAAGCTCCCCCGCGCATGGATACATCCAATTGTTTTCATACTCTGCGGTACTAATATCAGAAAGCAACGCACACGTAGATTTTATGCAGTACAAGAGTTTAGGAGGGGCTTCGTTCGAACTGCCATGTTCGCAGTACAAGACTGGCGCAAGTGCAGCGATTCTGAGCCATAGAGCACGCACGTGACATTTATTGAATTTACTGAATACATTAAATGCTGACAATTTTTTATTTTGGTTGGACCTTTTTCAAAAGTTAATGCCGCATGTTGAAATTATTCCATCAAGCAAATTATGCAAAGTTCTTGAGGAAATAACAAAATTCTGATTACAACTCCAATGACTACCGCTGAGCCAGAACGGTGTTTATCATCAATAGAAACAGAAGAATGAATTTTACAATGAAATAAAAATGCGTATTTAATATAATTTTTGTAGTAAAAAATACTTATGTACTTACATTTTTACAAATGTACTTACATTTTTTTTAAAAATCTTTTTTCCACAGCACTCCCAGATATTTCATCAACGAGCCGCCACTGGTTATATGTCATGAAAGACTTTCATCTGTCATAATATAATGATCGACTATTATAAGTTGGCTGTTTGGCAAGGGTGAATTATAATTAATTGAATTAAGTGCACTTATTGTTGCCAAGGGTATTAAGGTTTTCAATGCCAGATTTGACTATTTTGGCTTGATGTCTACATGTTAAGACTTACTACTGTCTAAAATGTTAAAACTGTTATCTGAGTGAAACATATAACACCATGAGGTATTAAAACATTCATAAACACAAATAATACTTAAGTCCAAATATAAAGCATGATAAGAATATATTGCTAATTGAAAAAAAACTATGATGGTATACTTGTCAACAATATTAACTTAGACAAGTTATTATGGGGCCTATGACGCAGCGGTTAGCGTTTTTGGCTTCCGTGCCGGATCTCATGGTTTGAGTCCCAGTATGAACAGCATTTTTTCCATCGATTTTCGTTTTCTGCTTGAAGTCATGGGTGTTCGTGATGTCTAAAAACTCCCTTCCGATCCTTCAACAACTGGGCGTAGCGAGAGCGATTAGTTAACCACAAGTCCTTTCTTAGCCTTATCCTACTAACCCTATTACTTTCATTGAAAAAAGAGAGGTTAACAAACAGTTCTCGTAGAAAAGTTCTGTCAAGACACCTCCATTAGGATGCCATAGGCTCCACATTGGGAGCGAACATGGATAAAAAAAAATATGGGGAAGAGAAATATTGAAAAAAAGTTATTCAGATTTTTTAAGACATATATGCATAATTCGTTAAATCTAAATCACTACTGAATTTCGAAAACATAAAATTAATGATAATGGAAGAGGTCTAAGCTTCAGTACAGTGACATCTATTAATGAATCAAAAATAAAATGTTTTACATTTTTTTAACATCTCAGTTGATTATGGCATTTCTCGTAATACTTTGAATTGTATATATCTAAGGATATTTGGCACACTCATGATTATGATTCTCTTCACATCAGGCCAAGCATTGTAAATGATAAAGTATCTTATCTATAATGATCAACGCAGGCCAATATAGGCGAACGTTGCCGTCCTCACGTTGGTATTACCGAAATCAGGATCCCGGTATTTCGACTGTTTTTCTATATCTAAAACCCGTGTTTGAAAATTCAAAATACAGATGACGCTGCAAGTCTTAGCTTGGAGCTACAACACTGATTCTACAACTCACATTTTAAGTGCATAAATAATAATAATATTAATGCAAACAGTCTCCGTGGTTTTGAATAAATCTATCTTGAACACTGGAATTTAAATTTAAATTTCCAATGTATTGTTTAAATACTACAATAAAAATGCATATGATAAGAATTGAACTGAAAATAGTTATTTTGACATTTCTACATTTGTTTCGACGAAATACTATGTATTTTTAACAAGAATTTAAACTTCAACAAATCAGCCAACACTCGGCCAACATTATCGACTATTATTATATAGAATATTGATTCGATTCTTTTGCGAGTAAAAATCAAAACTTATGCCAAGCATATGCAAGACCCTGGCGACGTGGCCGAGAAACTTATTGAATTAGCACGAACTGAACATTGTTTATACGATATTACTCAAGACATTAAAACAATTGTTGTGAGTCATAATTTGTCATTAATATAAGTGACTTGCGTGACGCAAACGTCGCAGCATTAGCTGGTCTGACATATCTGCTTCTCCTGCCTGCACCTGTCAATTATGTGCTGCCATGCGTTGCGTCTTAGCAGACGCTTAGCCTTATCTTTAGGCGCAGGCCGTAAAGAAACCCCAGACATTCTTTGCGGGAAAACTGGAGACGATAGGGCTTGAAAAACGGAAAATAATAGTAAAGAGTCATCATTAATATATATTTGAATTTGTATTTCAGACTAATCCGTTTCTGAATCGAGTTGTTAATGAGTTAAAGACTACATGTTAATTAAGTCGCCACGACTTGTTTAATGTCAATACTAGAATTTATTATTGTACTTAGGAAAAATAATAAAGTTATTTATGGTAGCAAATACGAGAGGAAAATAATTATCTACGGAAACTATTGAAGCTCGTTGCTATCTCAGATTATTTTATTTGCCTTCGAATTCAACTAGCATCTCACAATCACTGTTTTAATATGACATATTAAAACATGCCTCAACATTACATTTCTTTCAGAGGCCATTGTGATGATTATGTAACGTTTGGTTCAAATTTACTTAGTGATATTGAGTAAAAATTTAAAAAAAAACACTAATGTTTTACTTTATTTTTTCTAGGACTTCCAGCCGATTGTTCAGCGTCATTTTCATTGGTTGCGGTGTCCATGGGCTCGAATTGATTTTTCAATCGGTTTATGTATTTGTGTAGTAAAAACATTGATATTTGTGATGTCGACATTCTCAAGCCATCCATCCGACCATAAAAATGGGGCATAGCGAAAAAATGAGCTAACTGCTATAAACTGACTTCTATGTTCTAACCGTGACGTCATTACGGCCGTTTCTGTAACTAATATCCGCCCCTCACACGGGGATTAATCCACAAGTATTTCTGACATAATTACAGATAATAAATCGTAGAATGTCGATGTAACGTGATTTCTAATGATGCTTATTTTAATATCTTTTTTAAAATCAACGTATTGAATGACTGGCAAGTCTTAAAACATTGGTCGTGTGTAAGCGTCACGTGACGAGATGATAGCTCGCTGTCCACCCAGAGGATTTCACATGTGATTAAGTGATTGCGTATGCTTTAAAACCAATTAAAAGACGTGTAAAAATGTATGTAAGAACTCTTTCTCGTTTTATAGAACCAACGGGAAAAAACTTTTGGCACGCGTCGTTTGCACATATTTCTCCCATATTGAAGCATACATTTTACTCAAACGCAAGTGAAAGTAGCATAATATAAAGCCAGCTGATCTCAGGGCATGCAGCGCTGTGGCGCGACTACGCCACAATAAAGAAACCGTACTGTCGTTGCCATATTCTTCAATTATTACTCTCAAGAGCCTCAACAATAACTTCCGTTGAGATTTTCCATTAGTAGTTTATTTATACTCCACATTGGGAGCGGTCATGGTTGATCATTTTTTATTTCGTTATCTTCGTCATATTTAGATACTTAATTTTCAATATCCTCTTTATTATAATCACATTTACCATGAAATATAATATAACCAATGTTTTCACACTTGTGATAACTTTCCTTTAATCGATTTATTTCCTGCTTGTGTAATATTTTAAAAGGGCTTTATTTGAATAATACTAAAACATTTTGACTATCACTGATCTTGTCATCAATAGGAATGTATGCATTTGATTCGATGTCGTTAATATTGTCTCATGGGAAAAAACCTCTACGTCCAATTTCAATGTTTTTTTCTCCGTTAGGTCTAACAATAATAATTCTGTAAGTCTAGGTACATACCTACCCAGCTTTACTTCCGATTTAAGTAGATAATAGAGTTTGAATGTTTAATCATTGTAATAAAATATATGCGTAGTTTTATATCGATTTATAGTATTTCTATTACGCGCTTATTTTGAAACTATTCTATTGCAAATATTTTCTACAAATAATTTTCAGGTGATTAGATAATTTTAAAACATTGACTTATAAGGTTTTCTGAATCCGACTTGGTTCTATCTAGGACAAATTTAAAGGTATTCAAAGATTTCACGAAGTCACATAGAAAGCGAATGATATTCAATTCATAAAAGCTCATTTATATACTCTATATAAATTTAACTTTATTCAAGCATTGAGAAGTTTTTCCTCGGATATTCTTGGCAAAATGTTGAAACGCTGTAAATTAATGTGAATCCGTAGTGGAAGGTGCTACGCACAACGATGACTACCAAAGGGAATATAAAAAAATATAATACAATAGTTCAGTTTGCTTTATCAAGTTTGCCGTGGAAAGTTGAATTTTCAATTTTATTAGAGAAACATTGTTTATTGGACTTCATAGCTTGTTATTAAAATATGAATAATTCGACTGTGGAAAGGAAAAAGGACGTAACCCACAGCTTTTTCAAAACAGCTTTTTTCGATAATCACAATGTATCCAACTTGATACACGTTCTATCAAAAGGAAGTAAGCTGCAAATGCCGAATAAGTATCTAAATTTAGCTTTCATGTTTGAAAAAAGATGGTCTTGTGAAAATTGAATGCAAGAAAAAATACTGAAAAAGGTTTTTCCTAGACAATTTCTTAAATTAATATTAGATTATGTCAATTAAATACCAGTTTATAAGTCTCCATGCACTTCAAGGTTGTGTTTATTTCATAATTTGCATATGTCCGAAAATCTACAAAACACGTTTTTTTTTGCCTCCTGTAAAATTTGCTATGTGTGGGTTACGTCCTTTTTCCTTTCCACGGTCGATAATTACTGTTATAAAGAATTTTTATGATATTTGATGTGCGATGGTTCTATGTCAAAGCATAATTGGACAGATTATTATTTTAAATGTTTGGAACTGCAGACAAGCATGTATGTGAAATCAAACAATATAAAAATTACTCCCGCTATCTGTCAATTTGACAGCTAAGCGATGTGATAGAACCGACTTGAAGTTAAAAGCAAAAGTCAACACGTCCCAAACTACGGGCACAAACAAAAATTAAATTAACAGCCAAAAAACGAAGTGGACATGGCAAAACAGACAATCGTCAGAATAGTACAAATTAATACAGCTAATGTGCTTAAGTGACTTGGAGGGTTTTGACAATGTCCTTCAATAATTATAAATTTGATGCTCTGGGATGTCAGTATTATAAAATGCGCCTGGAGTTATCAAGATAAACGTTATATTCTATGTGATCAACCAGTTGTTCATATACAAGCAAAGACAGTGGAAGTCTTGCATTTAGTACTAATAAGTAGTTTCGTGCAATTAATTAAAATGGATTTATTGTCACTTATTCTACGCGCACAATAATCGACTATTTAGTATTTTAATAGTTTTAAATACATAATGGACGGTGCCAACATTAATATGGAAACCGTGGATATTAGTGTAAGCGATATTTGATATTAATAATTCACCGCGTATAATTTAATATAACTAACATTTGATAAAATGGTAAATCAATATTAAGCTATGTTTCACGCATTGCAGGTAATGTAATTACAATACACTCAACTGTTTTTAACACGATTTTTAAATAGCACGGTCCATAAAAAAAAATTACATGAATTATTTGTGCTAACACGATTCCCAAACACAGAAAATACAGAAGCGAGTGACGGATTTCACAGTAACATGAAATTAAACAACACAAGTCAGTAATACAAACAAAAGGCTCCATTAGATCCTAACACATTGGATGTGTCTGATGTTTCTAGCGATGAAAGCGTTTTATGTCCAGTCTCTTACAGAATATTCACCGTATATAATCAAGTAGCGATGGATTATATTATTTTTTCTTATTTACAATAAACATTATTTATTATTTTATTATAATATGAATTGAAACAGCTCAAATATAAATAATATAGTCAAGGACGATTTTCCTTACTTTAACAGAGGTCTTACCAAATAAATTGCAATTAAATCAATGCAATTTTTTTTTTACTATTTATGTTTTGATTTTTTAGGATGGCCCACCTCAGTCAATTCCTGACAATGTGTCAAATGGTGTTCCATCAAAAAATAATATGAAGTCTGACATAACCTATGGCATTGATGATGTACCTCCTTGGTATTTATGCATATTTATGGCGCTACAGGTGAGCTATTAAAATAAAAACGAGCCAAAACCCATAGGGGTTCGAGGTGGTTCAATGTATGTGTAACACGTACTACCAATCCGCGGTGTGTCTACCTCATAGCAGAGTCATGCAACGCACGATGGCCAGTGGTCCACGAAATAATTAACAATCAATCGTCTTTTTTCTCCCTAAAAATCGAAAGTTTTCGAAGCAAAATATATTTTTTTTGCCGAATATTGCCTAGAAACATTATAATGCCGAGAAAAAAGGTGTCGGAACGCCGTTCCACCGCGTTACAAGGGGAAAAAGCACTGGCAGTACGAAAAATGGCGCATAAGTACATTATTAACGATAATGTCCATCATTCAGCTGGTCAATCTTAAAGAGATTGATAGCGAAGTCATCATTCCGAATAACAAAATGGCTTTTGTAAGAATCAATCTTAGGTTGTCACACTATTTTACGAATCGTTGGATATTCGAATGATAATTAATATGCACATTGTTATTGCAGCATTATCTGACAATGGTAGGCGCCATTGTTGCAATACCTTTCATATTATGCCCAGCACTTTGCATGGCGGAAGATGATCCATCACGGGGCCATATTATAACTACAATGATTTTTGTCACAGGTAAACGATAATTTAAAATTTCGACTGAAGGTGCTTGATGGAAATTTAATAATAATTTAGAATTATTTTTATTTTATACACTTCCATTAAATTCTTGGTCGAACACGACCCGGGTTTCGCCTCTCGGCATCTTCCGGTGCTAATCAGTGCGCGAATGCACTAGAACTGACAGGCAGCGGAATGTTTGCATTGTCTATAAATACAAACACACAAGTACATTAGCTCTATACGTATTGTTAACCTAATTGATAGCAAGAATTTACGATATGAATTATTGTAGTGAATTAAGTTGGTAGATTATAATATTGGGCATAATGTATTGCCAGACAATAAAATGTAAACGTGAAAAATAAATAAATATAATACTAAAATAAAACAAAGTAAAATAAAATAGAATAATTTTCGTGAGTTTATAAAACGACTTATTATTAGAATTAATTTATATTAATTACTATTTAAAGGGGTATAACAATGGGGAATTTGGGAGATTTAACTGTTCATTTAAGATTGGAAAACTGGAAAGCTGAGCCCTATTTATTTCCAATATTTCCTGGTAAAATAATTTATGTTCACGTGTGTTCTTGTGTAACAATTTCACCCCTACATCTGCATCGAACGAGTGATTCTCCAGTAATAGATGATTGGCAAAAGTTGAAGTGTCCTTATTCAGTCTAAAAGTCGCCAAATGTTCAGCCACTCTTATATTCATAAACCCGGGTCGTGTTCGACCAAGAATTTAATGGAAGTGTACAAAATAAAAATAATTCTAAATTAAACGCTAATTGATTTTGTAATTAAATTGCATTCGTATTATAGTAAAACTCCGATTTTACTTTTATCAAGGGACCGTAATAAAAAAAATGTTTAATCATTAAAAAACTTATTTATTTATTAAACATTTTTTTAATGTAATATATTCACTTTTTACGTTGATTTATTTTTCTCTTGGACTTTTGAATTAAATATTGACAACTATCAGCATTATCCTTTGATTTCTTTCCCTTCCTAT
The DNA here is from genome assembly GCA_030503985.1 of Himalopsyche tibetana. Lineage (NCBI taxonomy): Eukaryota > Metazoa > Arthropoda > Insecta > Trichoptera > Rhyacophilidae > Himalopsyche > Himalopsyche tibetana. Next base: position 17,480,225 of record JAPJYX010000022.1, read on the forward strand.
GAGAATCATATGGCCACCACGCGTACCTTCATGTTTCCCTGTCTCCCGCTTGTTACTTTGCTTCTTCGCATAACATGCCAGCATCCTTCTGTTCCACCGAATACATTCCATGGACTGGTTGGAAAATGAAGCAAGGAGTTCTTCAGAGGCACCCGCAGCTCGTCACCCAGCCTGTTCCAGGTCTCTCTATGACGTACGTGACAGTGCGCTGTCCCTGTTGCCTAATCTCTGAACTCACAACGAAGTCATACCACCTCACCCTCATTATCCGACGCAAGCTATCTATTCTCGAAGCTCAGTGTACGGTTTTTCTGAATTATCGTCACGCCATGATTCGCTATTGTAAATTATTACTGATAGAATACAAACGTTTAACAAAAGGCATTTGTCTACCAGCATATATTAAAACAAACAAGAATACAAGAATACAAGCTAATATATAAGTACAAAATTTCAGGGTTAATAACATTAGTACAGACATCTGTAGGATGCAGATTGCCAATAGTCCAAGGTGGAACCATTTCGTTCCTGGTTCCAACTCTGGCCATCCTCAGTCTTCCTCAATGGAAGTGTCCGCCAGAGAATGAGCTGAATGCGATGACTCATGAAGAGCGAGAGTCCATGTGGATGAAAAGAATGTGCGAGCTATCTGGCGCTATTGCCGTGTCGTCGCTATTTCAAGTTTTTATTGGTAAGAACCACACCATTAGGTAAATGTCAAAAAAAATGTATAAAAAAATGTCCGCGTATTCAGTTTTTTTTTGCGTCAGTTTACACAGATAAACTTTTTAAACCACATTTTCGAACTCTCATTTGACGGAAAATTTACTTATGAACATGCCACTCTTTGTCTCTCCTAAATTTTACGTAACACCGCAATAAACAATGCATATTCTGGGAAGATTAATTGCGGATACAAACATTTAAAAAAAACCAACGTTGAAATGTTTCATGTATGATAATTTGCCATTTTCCTCTAATTAATTTTCTTACATATGCAGCTCTGTTATAAGCGGCGTTGTCTAATTTTCAGACAGAGAAAGAGTAACATATTGAACAGCATATTTACCAACTTAACATAATGTTTAAAAAGTCATTATTTATTATAATACATATACAAAAATTTGATATTAAATAAAAATTTGCAAGGAAATATACGCAGTTATCGCAGTTACTTTTTTTTGAACATGTATAAACAATATATATTGTCTGATCTTACTCAATTTCCACGCAGAATTATGTCGATATTCAAAGCAATATTGGTCAAGAATTTGTCAAAAAGTTTTCATAAAATATTCGAAGTGTTTTTATGAACGCATAATATTTAAATTCGATGCAGGTATTATTAAAAAGCTAAACAACAAATGAACGTCGATTGTTTGATTCAAATGTGTTCCATTCGATCAACGAGCCGTCAAATGTCAATTTGTTTGTAATAAACAAATGCATGTCAGACTGACATCAGAGAAAAAGTCCTGTTGTAAATCATACTTTGAAGTGAAGGGTGCAGCTAGTAGATTTTTTTTTAACCATGTCCGCTCCCAATGTGGAGCATATGGACTCCTAATGGAGTTTATCTCAACAAATGTGTTTCTACGAGAACTGCTTGTTACTCAGTTGGTCAACCTCTCTTTTTACAAAGAGAGTAGGGATAGAAGGATAGGGCTAGGACAGGATTAGTGGTAAGCGGTAAGGATGGGTGACAGGGGGGAATTCAAGACATCACATACATCCATGCCTTTGAACAGAAATTCATAAATCGATTGAAAAATCAATTTGTAAAACTGTCCGTACCGGGATTTCAACCCGGGCCCTCTGTAGCCGAAGCCAATAACGTTGACCACTCGACCACACATGCGGCAGATTATTATTAATCGTTTATTATTTTTTTTGCAGGATGTACAGGACTAGTGGGGCAGCTACTTCGGTATATTACGCCACTTACAATAGCCCCGACCGTGGCCCTGGTGGGCCTTACGCTGTTCAAGAATGCTGCAGCAGCAGCATCCAAGCAGTGGGGCATAGCATCAGGGTATCTACACAAAATTAATAACCTTTTCAATCCTTTCATGTATTATAAATCTCCACTAAATAATTCTACAGCTAGTAGAGTGAATAAGGGCAAGGGGTGGAGGAAAATTCATTTAGAGTCACTTTTTTTTGGGAACGTTAACTTAATATTTAAATTGTCGGGTCGGTGGTCGAGTGGTCAATGTCATTAGACTCGGTCGCGGTACCCAAGGGGTCAGATCCTAGTAATGACAGTTTAATTTTTTGATCGGTCAAAGAATTTCTTTTCATATTGATGTTTGTGATGACAAAAATTCCCCCTCACTTGTCCGATTACAACATAAAATGAGATGCAGTGAGAGCGGTTCGCTAACAACTATTCCATCCTCGCCATATTTTTATATTTCTACCCTTTTCGAGAAAAAACAAGGTTTGAAAACTGAATAACATATCGACTGTGGAAAGGAAAAAGGACGTAACCCACACATAGCAAATTTTACAGGAGGCACAAAAAACGTGTTTTTGATGATTTTGGGCCATATGAAAATTATGAAATATCCACAACCTTGAAGTGCACGAAGACTTCTAAATTGGTGTTGAATTGAAATAATCTAATATTAATTTAAGAAATTGTCTAGGAAAAAGCTTTTTTCAGACTTTTTTCTTGATTTCAATTTTAACAAGCCCATCTTTTTTCAAACTTAAAAGCTAAATTTAGATGATAATTCGGTATTTGCTGTTTGCATCCTTTTGATAGAATGTGTATCAAGTTGTATACATTGTGATTGTCAAAAAAAAGCTGTTTTGGAAAACCTGTGGGTTACGTCCTTTTTTCCTTTCCACAGTCGATATAATTCTTGCATTAAAACTAATATTGAGATAAAAGCTATTAGATGTACATATGATCTACACTGGGAGCAAATACGGGATAAAGTAAACATAATAATATTTAAAGCCATAATAACGGTTAAAATAACTAGGGTTGGAGCGAGTGACCGTAAAGAATTAAGGGGAAGTATAATATTATATAAAGACTTGTTTATTTACGATATCCACTCCAAGCCACAGAAGTTGTTTTGAAGTGGCAGAAGGTAAGTCTCTCATCCTATATTTTTTAGAAAGAATAAGGATAACCGAAATACTTATTATTTTGTATAAAAATTCATAAGTTTGATTTGGGCTATGATTTTTTGAAACTTTTTAAAAATCCATGTCCGCTCCCAATGCGGAGCGTATGGCCTCCTAATGGAGGTATATTAACATAAGATTTTCTATGGGGACTGTTAGTTACTCAGTCGCCCAACCTCTCTTTTTTAGAGAGAGTAGTAGGGACAGAAGGATGAGGTTAGGACAAGACTATTGGTAAACTAATCGCTCTCGCTACGCCCAGTTATTAAATAATCTGTAAGGGTGGGACGGGATTTTAATACATCGCAAACACATATGCCTTCGAACATAAATAGATAAATCGACCGAAAAAATGCTGTTCGTCATGGGACCCGAACCCGTGAGATGCGGCACAGAAGCCCACAACGCTAACCGCTGCGCTATAGAACCCGAAAGGGTATTTATAACATACTGAATATTTCGTTTTATAACTAATTACGACAATATTTTAATGTTTTACTGATAAAACTTTGAATGGCATACTGACCAAATAGGAGCAGGCACTCTTAGTATAACAATAATTAACCTGTCTCTTTATTCATTTTTTTTACAGGACCTTCATTCTGTTGACATTATTCTCGCAGTGCATTGCTGACGTCAACGTTCCAATTGTTGCATACAGAAAATCATTTGGTTTTCAGATAAAGTGGTTTCCTCTTTTTAAGCTGTTTCCGGTAAGCTTTTTTGTTGTTGATATTATTGAAATAAGAGTAAAGTGAACCAGGTGGTATTTTAAGAAAAAAATGAGTTAGATGCGTTATAATTTTCTATATGTCTCACAGTATTGAAAAAGTCAGCTCAGTATATTATAAACACTGCAAAAGTGTGTATTTACTGAGTTCAATTCACTGTGCAATATAAAAAAAATAGACAATCCACCAAAACACCAGGTAAAAACGAAATGTCATTTTTAAGCGCACCCTGTTAAAAGAATTGATTTTCTGATAGATAATGCAGTCACAGATAATGCAGAAAATGATATACCCAATCATTATTTCCAGGTCTTGCTGACGATAATATTGATGTGGGGTCTGTGCCTCGTATTGACATTAACTGATCATTTTCCCGAAGGTCATCCGGCAAGAACTGACCTGAAGGTAGCCATTATCAGAGATGCGCCATGGTTCAGATTCCCCTATCCAGGTAAATGTGAACACATGATAATTGATACCAAAACTACCAATCCAGCATATCCAGCTCACATACTTCAGACATAGTGCTTTTTATCATAAACAAACCGCTCGAGACGCCACTCTTACCTAAAGGTTGTTGAACACTTTTAAGATGTGCACTGCTAATTCTTAGTGTAAAGGTATTATATTAAAAAATAAGGTAAGCGAAACGAAGTACCTCAATAAGTTGACATGTTTATCTATTACAGAGTTTCCCAAACTATGTTCCGTGAGACCTAAATAGGTGCTCCGCAAAAATTTGGAATGGTAACATACGCTGCACACATTTAAGCATCTTCTACTTCATATCAACAATCGATGGATAGTAAATCTCCAGTGATGTTAAAAACGTCAAATATCTAGATACAGGCGTAGATTTTTGATCACTATGAGCTTTGTTTACTCATATTTTTATCTAATATGTTTTAAATATAACTAGTCAATACATAATAAGTGGTTTAATAACTAATATTTTTACTATTAAGAATTACCCGACCTAGAAAAATAAGCTGTGTTCCGGTAACATTTCCAGATTCGATAAGTATTCCATTGCACAATAAGTTTGGGAAACCCTGATATGAATGCTAAAATCATATTTTTCGTCATTCCTAGATGGCATTGTCTGAAGCTCAGTTAATAAATGAAATACAGTGACATCTATTAACGTAAAAATAAAATGATACATGATTTTTACAAAAAACGTGTTATTGATGATAATTTGCTTACTACTCCACTAACCTTTTACTGTATTGTGTGAAAACAGCGCCAGTGGCGTGCCTAAAGAGTGATTACTTAAGAGTTCGACTGAAGGTGCTTGGTGGAATTTCAATATTAAATTTGAATCGTTCAAACTATGTACATCCACACAAGTTTTGTCAAGTCAGTTCAAGCTCACCCGTGCACTTAAACGCCTGAAGATGCCGAAAGGCGAAACCCGGGTCGTTGGTGACAAAAATTATGTAAATGTACATAATTTGAACGATTCAAATTTAGTGATCATTTATTTTTTATTTGAAAAAAAATATTTTTTAAGCGCCTTATTAATTTTGAATAGAACGAAAATAAATAGTTTGTATTTTTTTACATGTAACACAGTCAAATTTGCCAGAATTCATTTTGATATTAAGTAAGCTAGTAATATCTAGTGAAAGCTGAACAATAAAAATAGATTCATTGTGCATAATCTACTTATTTTATTGATTTTTAATATAGATTTTAATATGAAATAAACTATTATTCAACAAAAAAAACACTAAGCTACCGATTAAGGACGCCACTGGCACACTGTCCACAAAAATGGCTAGCGAGGTATTATACAAGAATCGCCAAACAATTTTCCATTCAAAATGTTTGTAAAGAATTATTAAATGATTTTTCATTTAATGAGATGTCACCGTTTCTTAATAAGAACCTTTTCAACCGCCCTTAATTAAGACAGCCTTTTATGTTTTTGTCAGGACAGTGGGGTTTACCTACGGTGACCCTTGCGGGAGTTTTGGGAATGTTGGCAGGTGTTTTAGCGTGCACCGTCGAGTCCATAAGCTATTATCCCACCACGGCCAGGATGTGTGGTAAGTTATATTCTTTTAAATTGAATTCTTTATTTTTTAATCATCTCTTACAATTGGTATAAAGGTTTTATAAACACTGTCAATTTATTATTACATATTTTGTATTTACAATTATTTAAGCCGTTATTTGTAAGTCTATAATAGTTTATGTCTCATTTTATTTACCAAATCCTTGTCTGAATACGGGTGGTAAAAAGAGCCTTCGCAAGTTATCGTTAAACACATTTTATTGAAATACTCCATACAATCAATAACAAAGTCATCGCCATACACGATGTTTACGTTACCGTCCCGCTCATCCATGGGTGGGCTGCCAACACGTTAACAAAAAGGTTCGCTTAATTTCAAAGCTGTTCGCGGTGTTCTGGGGAAAAGATGGATATTTGGATCACCCTTATACAATTGAAATTCTTTTCTTTCAGCTCCTATTTCATGTTTCAAACGTTATACGTATTTAAGCATAACATAAAATATGTATGTGTCAGGCGCGCCAAATAAATGTTTATCGCTGCGTTCTTAAATTTAATTGGAATACATGGATCTGAGAATATTGATTTTCTTAATTTATCAAGGGACTCACCGGCCTAAGTCAAGTTTAACAAAGGGCTCTCGTGAGCCCCTGCGATCCTCTTCCGGCCCGCCCCTGCACTCATCCGGTACTGAAAACAGAGCGTGGGATTTGCTGACTACTCTTTGTTTTATAGTCACATTTTTTTCTCCTTACCCATTACGAAAAAGAGAGGGTTTGCAAATGAAAGAAAATCAGCTTTGGTAAAACAAATTCTTTTGAGATTATCCAAAAGGGATCTGATCCACATTGGAAAAAAACATGGTTGAAAGATATACGAGTATAAGCAGTGGCGGTTATATTTCATGAAATTATATTCACTCATTTTAAATTCTTCATTTTTTATTGTCAAAAAAATAAATTGTTCTAAAATATTTATTTTAGACAATAAAAAAATGAAGAATTTAAGATGAGTGAATGTTCTAAATGTAATGTATGAATATAATTTCATAAAATATAACCGCCCCTGCATATACAAGGGGTGCATTGATGCAATGCCAAATTGACCGGTTGCCACTAAATAAGTAAAAAATGAGTGGGTGAAGGTATTATGTACCCACCGCCTATATGGATGTACTGGATACATTTTAATTTTGATGGTCTATTATTGCGGCGATATATGAAAGGGCTATGTTACTCTACTTTGTATTTTAAATGGATGAAGGGGTCATGAGTTTTTAAGCCCTTTATAATCAAAGTGGTATTTATTTTTCAAATAAAAGATATATTTGAATTTTTTGACAAATTATTTCTTCGTTTGTGAAATTTTACACTAGTTAAATTGTTATAAAATGAAAAAAAAACACACAAAAGGTAATCTTTGATATTGGAACACAATTCCTTTTATTCACTTGTGTCTTTTTATTATAAAACAGGAAATAGTTGAATCTAAGTTCAAGCTTTGGTGATATGTCTCATTTCACCACTAAAATGTCGAAGAGTAGTATCTATTTCCCTTTTTCATATTTACGTGGTATTTCAAAGTATAACGTTTACGTGATCTATTTAAAATTGTTTATTTTTCATTAATAAGCCGCCTCTGGTGTGGGGAAGCAAGTGGGCACATGGAAAAGGTCAGAGTTGAGCCGCTGTACCTACATATTTAGTTCGTATTTATATAATATTTTTATTTCACGTTACACGTTTAAATATCACATCATATTCTTCAGAGTGAAAATTTCTCGGAATTTTCCCCGAACAAAGAACGCCAGCAGCCAGTTGCAGGTATTGCGTTAAGTGTGTAACTGGCAGAGAAGACCGCATGGATTTCATGGAAATTTTGACAAAGCTGGTCTTTGATTAGAAGAAATTGAAATCGAAAATTCGAACTGGAGAAACCATTTACGGCATGACAACACACTGTGGCTTCTGGCCGCCCTATGCTACTTCCTCCACCATCAGTCACGGCTTTACATCGGGTTAAGTAAAAGTTTTCCGTGGCGTAAAAAACGTGAAGCTTTTTTCAGTTTCTGTGCTGGGATTGTCTCTTGTCTTGAAAACTTGTCGACTTACACTTAAGTGTGTGGAAATATCCCTATAAAATCTCCGGAGGTACTTAGAGTGGATCTCTACTCTCTCCGTACCTCGTCGCGAATTTAGTAAAAGCTATAAATGTTTACCCTATTAGTAACCAAGTTGGGGTGGCCTGTGGGCTTAACACCGGCTTGATTAACTCTTACGTTCAGAAGACATGTAACGAAAATCTCATTGGATGTGGTCAGTATCATGCTCTAAGCAAGATAAGCTTGTTCTATATGGTATCCAACTAAGCTTAAAGAGCTTTCCTGCGAAGCTGTCGTGTTCAGATATGAATTGGCTAGTCCAAACGTTTGGGTTACGTCCTTTTGCTGCAGCCATTCACCATTATTACTGGTCGTCCTCATAAAGCCTCTCTAATCCCTTATTTCCTCTGATAACTGTGATGTGTCTGCTTAAACACAATCCAGTTAAGCCTCACCACTCCTTCAATCAGCTGGGATAACCCAATTCAGTTACCAAAGAGTAACAATCCACAGTGTGTTTGAAATTTTTCTATATTTTAGTTGACACATAAACGTACTATAAGTGATATCAAACTATTTTTATCCGTGTTCTTTTATCTCTTATCTATGGCATTTTTAAAATATTTAATCAATTCCAAACACGCACTTTTTTTCCTCCGCGAACACGCGACTTTCATTTTCGCTTAAAAACTGATTACATCGTAGATAATGAGATAATGTGTGCATTTATATAAATTCTCATAAACTATGATATCATTTAATTTGTAACTATGTCCGTTTTGATGTGGAGCATATTTAATCTTAATGGAAGTGGTTCTACATGACCTGGTTGTTACTCTAAATATCAACCTTTTAGTTTCGGTATGTACACAAAGATAGGGTTAAAACAGGGCTATTGGTAAGCAAATCGTTCTCACTCCATCACATTTTTAGGATCAGATTGGAAAGATGGTAAGAACTTTAATCCATGCTTTCGAATAAAACTAATTTAAAGGAGCCACTGAAAAATGAAGTAAGCCAAGTTAAATTTTAGAAAACAATTAGTTAGGTGCGTTATAATATTCTACATCATGTCTTAAAGTATCGTAAAAATGAAGTGAACTCAGTAAATATACACACTGAAATAGAGACGTGATTGTAAAAGTTTTACCATTTTGCCCTTTGGCTCACTTCACTCCTCACAGGACTCAAATCGTGATTGAAAAACCAAATTATGAAACAGACAGTTCCTGGAGACGATCCCGTGAACAACGTAACTGAAGCCAGCGGCGTTTGTTACTCGGCTTCAGGCTCGGACCTTTGGGTAAGGAAAAATTAACGCCAAGCTATCGAAGAAAAACAAAAACCAGCTTTGTCTCATATCTGCAGAAAGCCCCTGCACGAATTTACATATAAGATTCACGAACTGTGTGTTGAATTCGAAAACTTTCCCGCCTTGCATCTCAATATGAGGGTGTTAATGCCAATCTATTGTCTACAAAAGCATGTGCTTCGTGCTTCTGATGCGTTTCAGTGTAAGCCCTGGATAACACTGTAAGCGTCGAGCATACTTGCAAATATCGTATCTAGGAAACGGTAAACGGAAATGTTAGACATTTATTACATATGTTTTTATTCTTATAGTAATTTCATAGAAAACAATTCCAGCAGTGTTTTGTCGACTGCAGGCATATCAATGAAGTAAATGAATAATATTAAGAAGGGCATTGAGAGGTGAACTTATTTTTTCCGAACCCACCAAATTTTATATAAAATATTTAATTGACAAGAACAAATGTGATTTTGGTAATTTGTCACATTATTAATCGAAATGAAGAATTGATGATGCGCACCTCAGTCACTCATTCCCATGTCTAACAGAGTCATCCGTTTTTTTTAACCACGACCCTTATTTCGATGAAAGGGTGAGTGGACAAAAACCAAAAAAAAACAAGAAATTTGTAACGTAATAATGATTTTTTATGGTCTTCAATAAATTTAATCCCAGTGTGCCCTTTAAGTTTCAGTCCAGTCATGGGCTAATTTTCACTTTTATGAATAAAAACATTTTACTAAAACGCAGTTACGCAGTTTGCTGGCTTAGCTCTGGGTATGATAATATTAATTTACATTACAATACCATACAATTAAGCGAACAAACAAATTGATACATTGATCAAACACACCCAGCCGGCAATGCAAATTACGAATATTGATATTTGTGTGGCACTTTAGACGCTCCGCCCCCTCCCGTGCATGCAATCAACCGAGGAATTGCAGTCGAAGGTCTCGGCACGATGCTGGCAGGACTCTGGGGATCAGGAAACGGCACCAATACATTTGGAGAGAACGTTGGGGCCATTGGCGTGACTAAGGTAAAGTCTTCGGTCGAGTGGTAGTCGGAAGAATTATTTTGTTTCATTTGAAGATTGTTGTATATAGAGTGAAAATAAATATTTTATTAACAATGCTATCATGTCACAAAGGGACTAAAATGATACAGTTTATTAAAAAACGAAAATATTACTAATATAGCTTGTACAGTGAGTCATCTACTTACGCAATCATCTACTAACACGGTTTCGTAGTTACACGGATGTGGGTTAAGAAATAACAAATAATGTCCGTTTTTTTTCCATATATCGATTTCTATGGATTTTTTCACTGAATTTGAAACTGAAGAATTGGAAGAATGCTTTAATAGAGTAAATAAATAAGGAATAAATAGAGGAAAGTATAGCTTAGAAGCACAAGATCCCGATACTGATCGATTTACGAAAGTTGATAAAGCGGTGCAGAATGCAATTGCTTGTTATAAAATTATTTATTATGAGAAAAAAACTGTCGTACAAACATCACTGGATAAATATTTCATTAATCAAAAAAAAGACACTAATATCGTATCATCCGTAGAGCCTGAGGATATTATTATAAAATAGTATGCACAAGAATTATGTATGAGTGTGCTCCGAAAACCTGATAAATAAAATATTATAAGTAAGTGGAGACTTACGCGCTTTTTGACTTGGGCTGAATCCTTCAGAACGCATTCACCGCGTTAGTAAAGGACCTACTGTAATTGAAAGCATTGTTCAGATTTTTAAAAGTGTGTTCGTTACCCTGTTTCGTTCCTTAGAAATTTAATGTTGTCATTTAGCTAGAAAACGATTAAATTTTGTTTGTTGTCTGAATTGTACAGACTTAGTGACCGAAAGGCTGATGGATTAATTGATTACAAACAGTTAGTTATCTCATTTGATATAAAGTTGTTTTATGTGGATTTTTTACATACACTTAAAATTGTTAAATGTAAAGTAACAATGATTTAAATAAAGTGCAATGAAACGGCTTTTTGAATTAGTCTTCAGCTAAGAACAGATATTTTCATTTATGTAAAAAAAAAGATTCGTATTTCATTATTTTAATAATATTATATCAACGTATTAAAAATAAGAAAAAGTAATTTTTGTCCAAGTTTAATAAAGCAATGTTTCACTTCTAGTTTGATGTTTTTAAATACGGTTAAGTAAAGTTTAAGGCATAATTAATGCGGCCTTCTTTGTATCCCCCTGATCCACACTGCGCAGAACGAGCCGATAGAATTTAATTATTTCATTTTAATTGCGCCGCCTTCGATAGACAAATTCTTGTTTGTCCATAATACAGAATGCTACATCAGATATCTGACAAGCGGAAGTCAATTTATGAAAAGGAAGTTCACAGTGAACAAGGTAATTTCTCTTGAGACATTCTTATAATATATATTATATTGAAATATGTCGAGTATTTGCTACTTTTGAAACACCTCCTCGGCACATCGTTGTTACGAAAAACTAGCAAAAAACAATGTACATATTATTATTGATGGATACTTTTGTTTGAAATTTACTTTAGTGCAATTTAAGATTTCGACTGAAGGTGTTTGGTGGAATTTCAATATTAAATTTGAATCGTTCAAACTATGTACATTCTCACAGATTTTGTCACTAACGACACGGGTTTCGCCTTTCGGCATCTTCAGGCATTCAAGTGCACGGATGAAATTGAACTGTCAGTTCTGCCTGAAGATGCCGAAAGGCGAAACCCGGGTCGTTAGTGACAAAATCTGTGAGAATGTACATAGTTTGAACGATTCAAAATTACTTTAGTGCATTCGGAAAAAAAATCACACAATGCTATGGAAACTTTGTAGAAGCTCTTCCATTATCTGTGTTTAATATAAGGATTTCAAAACCAGACGAATGAACCGTAACCAGTATTTTGATATTTCGTATTGAAAATATCAATTAATATAAATATTTAGCACTGAAATCATAGCTGTTCTTGTAATTTCGTGTAGCTTTGCAAGGGCCAACGCGGGATTGCACGACAAGTATAAGTAGCATTTTCAATACCGAAAAACCGGTTTTTTGGATTTTCAACATCGATATTTCATTATTAAAATAATAATCTAGATTCCGGGATCTTGCACTCGTTAATTAATCCCGGTATTAACATTCTGTTGTCTCTGTCTGCAGTCTATGAAGTTTTATCTGACCTGCTGCGTGGTATTATACAAATACTTGTTATAGTTTTTATGTTGCGTTTGCACACGTCCTAAGTGTGTTTAATGGTGTTTTTAAAAATAGATTTATGGTTTCATTACAGGTAGGATCTCGTCGAGTAATCCAATGGGCTGCACTTCTGATGATCATCCAGGGCTTGGTGAGTAAGCTCGGAGCCGTCTTCATCATTATACCAGAGCCGATCGTCGGAGGACTCTTCTGCGTTATGTTTGGAATGATCACAGCGTTTGGTGAGTCAGTTTTTATTTTATTATGTGTGAAACTGACAGAGTCGTTGGCTTCGGTTGTCGAGTTCACGAAAACGAATCACAGTTCGGACAGTCTCGTAAATTGATTCTTCAATCGGTTTATGGATGTCTCTGATTTCTGAATTGCTTACCACCTATCCTGTTCTGAATATCCTAAATAGAAGATAAACCGCTTGATAGAAATGTGTGTGCTGTGTAGAATATTGTATGCGCTCGACTGATCGAGCCACATGTACGTCGGTGCATTAATTATTTCGCTTGAAAACATTACGGCAGCGAGTGGACTAACAAAAGATTTTATTTGCGTCATCCAATTCAATCGACGTGTACTGTACTCTTTTTGTTTCACAAAAGCAATCTTTCAAAGTGCTCGCAATTAAAAAAAAAATGCACAAAACATAGTGGGGAAGAGTTGGCAAGTTGCGGCAGGGGTAATCTGCAACAATTATAATTGATCATTATTGAATGTTCATAATATCAAAACGAAATCGATTCTTTCATTGTCGAAAGCGTTTTAACCTCCTTTAGCTTATTTTTAAACTATTTTTCATACCAATTGGTAGCCCGTGTTCTTCCAAAGTTATTTATCAATATAAGTTGTTCACCAAAGACTGACTGGTGGTGATTCAGTAACTGGACACTTCTCATCGAAATTTACAATAAAATACGAGTGGTAGTTAACGCATTTAACTTCAAGCCGGTTTTAGAAACAAAAATGACGAGAAAAGCTATGTCTTTGTAAACAAATCCCTATATGTTTATAATTGAATTATCATTCGGGACTTTACCCCTTGACCAAACAATCGATTAGGACAAATTCCACGAGCAATAACTCTCAGATACTGGACCAAAAAATATAATGTAATATGCCATAAAAAAGATATACTAATACTCTGGTTTCCATATCCAAGCACTCTGTTGCTTTACACTGTCTCGACTGCAAGCACTATGGTTTTAATCTCCAAAAGAACCATTTCATGGATTAATTTTTCAATTAGATTTTAATTTAGCTTATAAAATGAAGAAAAAAATGTGATCTCATACATCCAATTGTATACAAAGATTTCAAGTTTTTTTTCTTCTGTGTGAACATGCCTCAGTGGTGGGATAAGTTGTATAGTTGATAAGTAAAGTCCTTTCCTCGAATAGCATTGTTTTCAATCGCTTTTTTATTTCGCTTTTCGCTTCTTTTTTAAATCCGCCTCTATCGTAGAGCAATAACTCCTAATTCGGCTACCTACTATCTCATTACATGACATAAATTGTATGATTAAAATTTAAAAAATACTATTGTCACTATGGCAACTAGCCCCGTATTACCCCAGGTAACAATGGATGCGAACTAATGATACTGCACTTACAATATCGAGTTCCCCAAGTTTGTTAGAGAGTCGTCAGCCATAATGGTGATTGTTTGTTCACATTGCTACATTCCACTTTGTAAACGTGGACAAAAAAATGTTGTGTTTTCCACACATTACAATGAGACATAGTTTTTAAGATTCAAGTCAACTTACACCTTTACCCACTTAATTTAATTCTGATAGACCCGGATTCGAGCTTCTGGAATTGGAAGAAAACAGGGAAAATTGGGGAAAAAAGCAAAATATGTTATATACGCGTTGTTATTTCAACTTAGCGACGTTAATGTGAACACATAAATATGTGCGTTTTGCCTAGTGACATAAAAACAAGACCGTTTTCAAATATTTTGTATCAAGTATACTTACATAAATGCAGTGGCGGATTAAGCACATGGGAGGCTCCAGGCGCAATCAAATATGGAGGCCCTGTTTTTCGGATAACATAAAATCGTCAGAAAATAATAAAAATCTGAACAAAAAGTATATGATTTATATTATATAAGCAATTTGTGAGGCCCCCAAGATTCGCAGGCCCCAAGCGCGCGCATCATTTACTTATAGGATAATCCGCCACTGCACAGATGTCACTGGTTAAACTCATAGACTAACAGCTCTTCATAAGATCATTACATTCATATTAACCTTTAATCTGTTGATAGAATAAGTAATACATGACTCGCTTTTTAAGTATGTGTTACCAAATGCAAAAAACTATATCCAATTATCAGTTTGATCTTTTTAAATTATACCAAGGGGTTTATTCCCACACAATTTTCCCGGCTTAAGCTCGGAAAAAAACCCGGGTTTTTCCCCGCCTCGCATCGCTAGTTACAGTCAGCCTGAACGTGAACCATTTTAACGAAGTAGATTTTTTTTAAAGAAGGAAGGATGCTATTGATAAACGTATCTAGGTACGATGCAACAGCGCAACATGTTATATCGTACTTGCGATTTTGCACAACTTTACATTGTGTTTATTGATTTTGCATGATATAATTGCGTTCGCTGTTTATTGACATACGACATTATTATGTATTGCATCATAATATTATTCTGTTTTATTCGCTACGAACCGATGGCAGTAGAAAATATTTAATTAGATAGAATATAAATAGTATTCTTCTTCTCTATTATAATACACATCCGCTCTCAATGTGGAACACAATATGTTCTCTTAATGGAAATATCTCAACAGAAAGATTACGTCGTAAAATGTCTACGAGAACTGATGGTTACTCAGTTGCTCAAATTCTCGTTATTTTCGAAGATAGTAGGGATGTAAAAGATGGGGCTAGGACATGACTAGCGGTTAGTTAATCGATCTCGATCCTTTAATAACCGGGCGTAGCGAGAGCGATTAGTCTTTTCCTAGCTTTATCCTTCTATTTCAACTGCTCTCTTTGAAAAAGAGAGGTTGAGCGACTGAGTAACAAACAGTTCTCGTAGAAAAAAACTTCTGTTGAGACACCTCCACTAGGAGGTCATATGCTCCACATTGGGAGCGGTCATGGATAAAACAATGCTTAATATGTTATCGTGAGCTGTCTTCGTACTACGCAGAACAAACAAAATTCGGTCTCTGTTGCCTGGCGGTAAAAGCTTTACCATAGCTCTCAGGTTTCGGGATCAAGTTCCGCTAAGGTGCACATAAAATCTAAATTTTTGTCCATTTAACATTTGAAATCTCGCACATATTCGTGATGACTTTTTTCTTTCAGCTGACATCGTGTGAGAATTCGAAGATTTTTTTTATCGACATCTGGTTGAAATTTAGTCGTTTAGTCAAAAATAGATTCAGGTAAATCTTATGCCAATCACAACAACCGTTTTTAGGATCGAATCGAGGGCAAAAAGTAACAAACCTCTAGGATTTTTAAATATTGTATTCACGATTTACAATCGTTTTAGTTTAAGTCAAATTTACAACTACACGCATAGATATATTGAATGTGTAATAAAAAAAAAATTCCACGTCAAAACTCCTAACTAAAAAAAATGAATATTCAGGGACTGAGCATTATCCGGATTACATCGAATGGAGTCCCTGATCCAAAAAAAATAATGTAAAACTGAGGTATAAATCAGTAAATAAAATAATGAGTGATTCTTCTTTAGTTTATGAACGAAAATATTTTCTATGTGATGTTATTTGGGCAGCTATGTGTATTTAGTCAGTATTTTTTCAAATTCAGAACAACAAAATCTGTCATATAGGTTCGAAACATAAGCTAATGAATAATTTATGACGTTTTGATAAAAAATATCGTCAGTGCTAAAGAAACACAAGCTACGGATTCCTTTCATGTCTATAAAAATATCTTCTTTGAAACATAAGTCTTCAATACAGGGAGCTGTTTATGTGGTGATCACAGTTTTTAACGCGCTGACCAACCTAATAAAGAGTCTAAGAAAAAACTTGACGTCTAATTCTAAACTTACACGATTCTGCGAAACGGCTTAAACATCAATCTAAATTCAATCTTGCGATTTAATTGCTTCTGTAATTTTGGATTTATATTCGTTTATGGCAAGACTATAAAACAAATATTTGCATTATATTATTTTCAACGTTAAATACTGCGGAATTGAGATTTGGTTTATTTATGAACACGAGTATAAAAGGTAATGTTGTGATATCGTGATCCTGAATGACGCCCAAAAAGTCAAGTGTCGTTTTGTCGGCCATTTTGAATATACACTGAGAGAATATTATTAAATTATTTCAATGTTGAAAACTGTTTTTATGTGTGTTAGGGGCTATTTTGAAACTTCGCATTCCGAGAAATAATGTTCTATTCACTATTTTTTTACAAGTTTCCTAATTCTAATCTAGTCAATATTACATTTCTGCATACGGCAACAATATTTCAATAAGAATTAACTTACTACGTGACGAGTCAAATAAAATGGACAATCATTAATGAATCACATATTCTCTAACTGTTATTAAAGTTAATTTTATAATAAATTCATAAATGTTATTTAACATTCTAGAAAAAACAAACTAATTCGATTTGATTTACTTTATTTATATTTCTTAGTCTAACGATTATTATAGAAATAGGTAACGAGTAGCGACCTCAAAGTGTATTTAAAATCTTGTTGTATAACACTGAATCTAGCAGTTTAGTTTTGCCAACCTGAAAGAGCTTCTTGTAAACAATCTTTCCTTTGTGCTTTCAGTGGAGCACAGTTTTCCGTTTTCTCCCTCCGTCCAAATAACGGTAACCATGATTATACAGCTTAAAAAATATTGATAGTGAATATATTTATATTTTAAAATAAAAGTTCACTGATTAAGGAGCTATTTCTTATCATGATCCTAAAAACGGAATGTGGTAAAAATAATTAGCCAAGTACTAGCCTTTTCCTACTCATATACAGTTGTATTTCGAAAAACAATGACCTACACATGCATATTATTTTTTGATACAATTGATCAAAGTTTCACTTCTTGACATCTTTATGCATTCAGGCGCACGGATGAGCTTGAACTGGCAGTCGGTTACTCTGCGTAAATGAATTTTTCAAGATTCCGAGAGGTGTAAAAAATTGAACGATTTAATGTTCTGAATTGCCATTAAGCACCATTAGTTGATAACGTAAATTAAAAAAAGTCTAAGAGTTCATATTATCCACATTGAAAATAAATATGGCTAAAAAAGCTACCTAAATCAGCGGTTTCCTAACTTTATGCTACTGCGCCTCTCCAAAATTAATAAATATTTACCACGCCTACCCTCTTTGAAAAAAAAACTATGAACTTCTCAACGTATTCAGAATGTAGAGTTTCAAGGTGCCGTTTTATTTGATTGATCTCGTACTATCAATCTATCAATTTCAAATATAGATATCAATCTATCAATCAAGTTTTGGCGCCTCCCAGGTTGGAAACAGCTGATCCAAATACATATAATAAATAAATAAAAAGTTTTACGGCATAACGCCTTTATCGATATAATGTTTCGCATATAAGTTCATGTATGGTGTGACTTATTCATTGTTTAGCACGAAATCTTGGAGTTGTGTTTGATGCTTTGATATATTCAATTATTTTAGGTTGCATAATGAATATAAGCCACGGTGTGTTATGTTGAATTGTCAAAATATTCACGGAACTATTGTATGATAATGAATACAAATGGTCACCTTAAAGTTAGTTACTGTTTGGAGTAAATAATGCAGCGGAGGACGTTGGGGGGAATCCCCACAAACCTACTTATGCACCAGCTCCTTCTATCGGTCGTCAAAGAAAAGCTTTGTGCATAATATATAAACTTCATACTAGTTCGTTGCACAGTATATCTAAAGTTTTTTGATCGGTTTTATGTATTGTTAAGTTTTTTCAATGTTCAATCTGTTCAATAAACCGATGCATATATCAAGGGTTGCCTACCTTATTCGCTCCATCTCATTCTTTCACCGTTTTTCAGAATACAATTTCCTCTGCCCATGACAGTTTAACAACTCAAAAGGTATATTCGAAATAATATGCCTACAAGAATTTTTGAAACTATTTTTTATAGAAAATTTAAATTAACTTTGATTATTCCACGTATTGTGTAACTAACTGTGACACGTGTTTCGCCTCTTTCAGAGGCATCTTCGGACTTACTATCGCAAAGTTTGCTTAAGTAATGAAGCAAGATTGATTCTAACATTTTAAAATTATAAAATTACAAAATGGATTGGGTTTTTTTTTTTCCTTTTAAGAGGAGCAAGGAGGGGGGTGTAGAATCGAAATAAAGCAAACAGATAATGATACTAATTTTACTAATGAGTTGTAAACAATCAGAATGGGATTTTTCCTTTTTAATGGAAGCAAAGAGGGGATTATAAAATGCAAACAAATTTAATCATACTACTAATGACGTTAAACATTACAAACTATTAAAACTAATGAGCTACAATCAATCATCTAGGTTTGTGATTACTCTATTAATTGGAAACAATTTTAGTAACGG
This sequence comes from Himalopsyche tibetana, assembly GCA_030503985.1. NCBI lineage: Eukaryota > Metazoa > Arthropoda > Insecta > Trichoptera > Rhyacophilidae > Himalopsyche > Himalopsyche tibetana. Next base: position 17,499,335 of record JAPJYX010000022.1, read on the forward strand.
GGAACCGCCTGTACTATTAAGTATATTATTTAATAATATTTCTTTTTTGTTAAGAGTTTTATTAATTTCTAAAAATTCTAAGCTATTCATCTTTAAACCCTTTTTATTTACTCGGTGGAGTATTTCTAAATTACAAATCTGATTAAAATTATGATTATTTTCTATTAAATGATTGGCAAACTCAGAGAAATTGTTACTTTTTAGACATCTTATATGTTCTTTAATTCTAATATTAAAGTTTCTACCTGTCTGTCCAACATAAGACGCTTGACAGTCTCCACAAGAGAGTCGATAGATACCACTCTGTGACGATGAATCTACGCGATCTTTACTGTTCAATAAAATTTTACCTAAATTATTTACTGTATAAAACGCGGGTTCTATATTGTCTGGCAAAAATTTAACTATCTTTGACGAGATGTCTCCTAAATAAATAATTCTACGCCAGTTTTTAATATTATCGTTTGCTTTCTTCTCTCCTGAAAAAATATTATTTACTATGAGTTGTTTAACTTGCTTACGTTTAAGTAAGTTAACTACTACGTCTGTGTTGTAACCATTATTTACAGCTATCTGTTTAATAATGTTTAACTCTAATTCAAAGTTGACTTTAGTGAGAGGGATGTTAACTAATCTATTAATCATTGCATGGAATGATGAGAGTTTTTGCGACCACGGGTGAATTGATTGATGGTGAATGACGACATCTGTATAAGTAGGCTTTCTGTAAATGGCAAATTCTAATCTGTTGCTATTATTTTTCTTTATTGTTATGTCAAGAAAATTTAAGGTTTTTTGTTGCTCGATTTCTAGTGTGAATTTAATATTTGTATGCAATGAATTTAAATGACGTAAAAAGGTATCTAACTGTCTATCTGTTCCTGTCCAAATGCAAAAGATATCGTCTACATAACGATACCAAGTTTTTACATTTTTAAGTAACGTGTGATTTGACTTAAAGAGATTATTCTCAAAATAATCCATAAAAATATCCGCGAGCAAAGGTGAAATAGGACCACCCATAGGTAATCCTACCGATTGTTTGTAAAAATTTTTATTAAACAAAAAATAGTTTTGTTCAATACAAATATTAAAAAGTCTAAGCATTTCTTTAACGACGTTGCTATTAATATCCGAAAAAGTTAAAATTTCGCTGACTATATTTTTGCACTCTTCCGTTGGTACGTTAGTAAATAAATTTGTTACGTCGAATGATACTAATTTACAATTACTAGTTAATTGTATGTCTTTGATTTTTTCTGTGAAGTCTATGCTATTCTTAACTGTATACTTCGGTTTAAACACGTTGTAAGAATTAAAAACGTCATTTAATTCACGGGCGATTTTGTAAGATGGAGAACTACAAAAAGATACCACGGGACGAATCGGTATCAAGGGTTTGTGTAATTTGGGTAAGCCAAATAATCTCGGAGCTTGTGGGTTTAAATTAATAACTTTATTTTTATTTAAGTAGAAAATGATAGGGCAGTTTTTGACACACGTTTTTACCTCATCTTGAAATTTGGATGTAGGATCCTTGTTAAGTAATTGGAAATGATCTCCTTTCGACAAGAAGTCTTCTACTTTCGATGTATAATCTAATGAGTTTAAAATTACTATGGAATTGCCTTTATCTGCTTTCGTCAGAGTAAGGTTTTCTCGACGTAAAATATCTTTGATATTTTTCGCCGTCCGCATATCGGAATTCGATGATTTCAATGAGTTTAAGTCTAATTCTTTTATTTGTTGGGCACAAATATGTTTAAAAGCAACTGGTTGTTTGAATAGAGCAACATCTAAATCTACTGCTAGATTTTCAACACATTTGTCTAACATACTGTTGGAGATGTTAAATTTAAGGCCTTTTGACAAAAGGTTCATTTCTGAGACACTGAATGTATGTGATGACAGGTTCTTAACACGATCAAAGAATTTATGAGAGCTAAAATGTCCTGACGTCTGTGTAACCGAAAACGTTTGGATTTTATGGGATTCGATCAAGACATCTAGTTTTTTATTTAATGTCAGTCTCTTTGCATGTGACAATTTGCTAGCTAGTGTTCTCACACTATCATCAAATATATCCCATTCAATTGGATGTAAAACATGTACTAACTCGGAGTGTAAAAATTTCAAATTGAGCTTAATATTATCTCTCACTACAAACAATGATTTCACTTCACCCTTCAACCACTTCACTTTTGCGAATTCCAATGCACTGTTTGCCGCAAAACTCTTGCACTTTGAATTTAAATTTAAATTGATGTATTTAGGAATGACTTTATTTTTCAGACAATTCTGATTAAAAAAGATTTTTTGACAAATTATGGAGTATTTAATAAACAATTTACGATATAAAAGCGCCTTTTTTGCCGTACTGGCTATTTTAGGTATTTTAGGTTAAAAGGGTTTAAAGATGAATAGCTTAGAATTTTTAGAAATTAATAAAACTCTTAACAAAAAAGAAATATTATTAAATAATATACTTAATAGTACAGGCGGTTCCCCGTTACTAAAATTGTTTCCAATTAATAGAGTAATCACAAACCTAGATGATTGATTGTAGCTCATTAGTTTTAATAGTTTGTAATGTTTAACGTCATTAGTAGTATGATTAAATTTGTTTGCATTTTATAATCCCCTCTTTGCTTCCATTAAAAAGGAAAAATCCCATTCTGATTGTTTACAACTCATTAGTAAAATTAGTATCATTATCTGTTTGCTTTATTTCGATTCTACACCCCCCTCCTTGCTCCTCTTAAAAGGAAAAAAAAAACCCAATCCATTTTGTAATTTTATAATTTTAAAATGTTAGAATCAATCTTGCTTCATTACTTAAGCAAACTTTGCGATAGTAAGTCTGAAGATGCCTCTGAAAGAGGCGAAACACGTGTCACAGTTAGTTACACAATACGTGGAATAATCAAAGTTAATTTAAATTTTCTATTAAAATGAACTTCCACAAAGTTACCGCCGAAACCATCGAAACTATTTTTTATATGTTGATGTGAAAATTGATGTGTGTTTTACCAACTAATTACTTGCAGGCTAAAATTACTGATGCATATTTCAGTAAAATTAAATAGTATTCAAGTTTATTATTTTACAAGATGAAGAGTAAAATCAAAGAAAAACCTGTGTTTTTTTTTTATTGCCAGAATGTACCTGTATACTGGAAGTAATGCTTGGAAGGGCACATCGCAGGTCATTGTCAGCATCCAGTGTAATATTATTTCGTTGTTTTGTTTGAATTTTCAACAAAACTAAAAAGGCCCGACTTGTGAAGATATGTATATAAACACGAATCTAAGTAATATACGAAAAGCTCTTTCAGCCACTTTTGGGTAGGAGTCATACATTTTGGGTCAAAATTCTGTGATAGATTTCTCATCGATATTTAGATACACATTTTTTGTTGTTCCAGAATCATTTTTCAGCTCTACAAATATAAAAAAAATAAGAATCTATCAATTTAAAGATTAACCGCGGGAAATCTTAAATTCTCCCCTGGATCCACTGACATAGATGAAACAGGGGATAAAAAATGCTTTCAATTGTAAAAGCTCATCCTGATAAATGCGAAAAAAATATCAAACTCTCTTTTTATGGATAGAAATGTTTGGGTAAAAGCAGGATTAATGGTTAGCTTATCGCTATCATTACGCTATTTAAGGATTGAGGAGAGGGAACTTTTATACATCACAAATATCCATGTAGAACAGAAATCAATAAATCGATTAAAAAATGCTGTTCAAACTATAATTCGAAATCGTGAGATCTGTTACGTAAGCCATCGACGATGACCACTGCACTACGGACCCAACATAATTGAATTGAATACAGATATAACAGTAATTTAACACCGGTTTTTAATTAAAAATATCGGTGATGATATATCCCTTACCCTGAGCCAGTCGTATTCGATCCCCAATGCTTTGGTTTTTATCCACTATCGAAGGATTCATTCTCAACATAACCGCTTTCTATTTAGTCCGATTGTGCCCGTTATTTTTTCTTACATTACTAGATGAATTAATTCGTATTTTTCATTGCGGAAATATGTCCGAAGCGCCTAAAGGTCGATGTGAGATCTCATGGATTACAGACTCGTCTTATAATATCCTCAACGGTGACGCGATCGGCTCAGAAAGTCTTCACTGTAAGCCGATACAGCCACCTTGAAAGCCCCAAGCTTTCAAACACAGCGATCTTTTTTTTGTTCTAACTGAGATATTTTCACGTTGACCAAAATCAATAATGGGAAAGTGAATACACCTTATCATCTTTTTGCACGGCTTAGAAATTTTACGGTTCGACGTATAGAAACGTACTTTAAATCTATCTACAATGTTCACATATTTTTTAGCAGGTTTGTTTTGGGTGTAACAAGGCTGTTGAGTGTATTTTATTTATTTTTTTATTCGATAAAATTGTTTTTTTTTCCTTTCTGCATCACACCGAAGATGATATCTCCTCAATGATACAGTTAAGATACATTTTTTTAGATACAATTTGATAGGCAACAATGAATAATAATTAAAAATATATAGATATTAATAAAGGTTAATTAAATACATAGAATTGGTATAACTACAAGTAAAAAAAAACAATTCAATAATAATAAGCAAGAATGATAGTTAATGGCACTAATAAAATAACTTTTAATTTTGAAACAAATGTGATTAAGGATTGAATGGTGAGGGGCAGGGTAGGTAAACTTTTTCTCCAAAAGAAGTAGCAAATTTTTTGAAGTGACAGAAATTTTCTGGAGACGAAGCTATCTGGATGCCCGATAGGACCATCATGGTTATTCCTACATAATGAAAACAATATACCTCTTTCTACGGACATAATAGGACAATTCCAGAGAATATGCTCTGAATCTTGATTACTGTCACCACAAGAGCAGTGTGGGCTATGTTTGATTTTAAATTTATGTAACTTGGCATTAAACGCACCGTGTCCGGTGATAAATTGTGAAGTCCAGTGATCCAGAGAGAGCCAGGTTGCATTCTGACGAAAAGCAATATCTGGGAAAAATAAATAGGTAATTCTACCACGAAAGGACTTTGACCATCGACTTTGCCAAGTAGTTAAAACGGTTAGTGAGCAGAGTTTTTTCACTTTAACTTTTAGAAATTTTGTATTTTAATTATCAAACTGTCTTATTATTATTAGATATTCTCTCAAAATTTGCGAAAAGTTTATAACTCACACGAGAGGTCAAAATATTTTGAAGCTCCTTCACCGATAAGTTTATTTTATTTTATTAAAGGTTTTAAATTACTCGTTTCAGACTGAACACACGGCGTAAGCCAACGAGGATTTCACGGGTTCGAATCCCTGTAAAAACAGCATTCTTTAAATCAACAGATTTATCGACTTCTATTCAAAGACATGGATGTTTGTGGTGTATAAAAATTCCCTCCCACTCTTTCAATTCTTAAATAACGGGGCGGGGCGTAGCGGGAGCGATTAGCTAACCACTCTCTCTCACTCTCTCAAAAAAGAGAGATTGAGCGTCTGAGTAGCATGCAGTTCTCTTGGAATAGCTTATGTTTAAATATATTCCACCATGAGTCAAAAGACAATTAATTAATTCAACATGATTCAATGAATGTGCTCAACGGAACCGAATTAAATAAATAATAGTGTATTGTAATAATACTGAACTGATTGTTTTTTCAGGTCTGTCTGCTCTTCAATATGTAAACCTGAACAACGCTCGGAACCTCTACATCATTGGCTTCTCCATGTTCTTTCCACTGGTGCTTAGTAAGTGGATGGAGGCTAACCCTGGAGCCATAGATACCGGCGTAGAGATTCTAGATGCCGTCCTCGGAGTGCTCCTCTCGACGTCGATTCTCCTCGGAGGAGTTATCGGATGTTTTCTTGACAACCTTATACCAGGTATATTATGTTACTTGAATCATCAGTGATTTACATCCTTCCATTTTCTTTTTGAATCCAGCGTAAGCGAGATGCTATTTTCAAAACGTGTTTGTAAAGAATGTTTAATTTTGTTATATGTTTGCTTTATTACTGGCTCCGTTGTACGCTTTAGACCAGACGTGGGGGACCAGACGTGGGGAACCGGGAACTGTAATTCGTAAATTCGGAAATAGCGAATTGAGGATTTCAAATTCTTCGGTGAGCTAAAGAAAAAAAAACGAGGTTTGTAGATAATCTGGGAGAAAAGTAGGGTAAGGGATTAAAAATTAATCAATCCCGTCCTAGTCAATTTTTTCTGTGGCCTTATGTCGAATCAGAAAAATGAATGCGGCCCTTTGAGAAGAAAAGATTCCCCACCTCTGCTTTAGACAGTTTACTTGGTTACGGAGCACATTGGTGACTCCCTCGTCCAGTGGAATACTTCGGAACGTGTATGTTGAATTATTATCTATGCTCATAGTTAAGACAGTCAATTTGCAAAGTTAATAACAAAGTAACACCACAATCTCCCATCTACCAGCATTAAAGCTTGAATCGACTAGTAGTGCTCAGTTGAGATCAATTTGACTACCTCTGTTAACAATAATTTTGATAACAGATCGGTAACTGAGCGGAAAAAACGAAATTGTCAACAAGGAATCGTTGGAATAAAAATTGGGCGAAGTGAAAACCAGAAAAATCTACGATTACTAGGAGATTTCTGACCAAGGAATTTGAACTGATTGTGAGCCGGCCAAGAACAAAGATTGAATTGCAAATTTAATAAAACGGATTTCAAAACTAATGGCTATATGATGTTAAGCTAACCGCAGCAAAAACAACGATTAGTCGACCACTATTCCTGTCAGCCCTATTATTCTATCCCTACTCTCTTCGAAAAAGAAAGGTTATGCATCTGAGTAACAAGAAGTTCTGGCAGAAAAACTTCTACCGAGATACTTCCATCAGAAGGCTATATTCACTACTTTGGAGCGGACATGGATAAAAAACGAATGCAAGAGTGGTCAAGGATATCACAGACACTAATGCGCTTAGATACGAAACCATACGTCGATTTTAAAGTCAATATACTATGTATATTTTATTTACAAGATTAATTTTGTTTTAAATTTGTTCACATGACGGCTTATAAGTACATATGGTCCAATAATGTTTTTCAGTGTTTTAATCGAATGATTTTTTTCTAATTCACTTGATATTAATTAATACGAGTAGAAATGAGATCACAAACACCCATGTCCAAGATATGAATTTAAATATTACGTAGACTTTGTCAGGTGTTTTGTTTGATAGCTAAGGATATTTCGTCAGTTGTATTTATACGCAATGACATTTAAGCTAATTCTCCATAAACTTTTTCGACGCTCATTTTACTCTGTCCGTTACGTTCGCAGGCAGGTGGCAAATAATAAATCTTAGTTTAATTCATAAGACACGAACACGTGGCTAAACAATAATAAAATGTAACAGATTTTTAAAATGAATTTTATGAGCAGGTACGGATGAGGACAGAGGCTTAGCGGCGTGGGGCCGCGAAATGTCTCTGGGGGGCCCCGGTGACAGCGGTGAAGATGGAACCAAACGTCAACCTGACACTTATGACTTTCCGTTTGGGATGACATACATAAACAAGTAAAAATATTATTTTGAATTGTTTTAACAGTAATTTTGAAAATATATTTTTAAAGATACTCGAGATATGTATTGTGAAACACGAATGTGATTTGTTCGTGATTTGCCTCCAATCGGAGAAAAGACTTTATAATTCAATGGCGCTTTAAAACAATGAAACAAATTCATTGCAATTGACACTCTTTTTTTGCTATTGATTATTTACTTATTATGCTATTTATTACACTCACCATCTGCTGTATAAAAGGGGAACCAAAATATTCTTTAAGTTGCAAATCCTTATTTTTAAGCAGTACGCTATAATATGAGACTCTGAGAAGTGTAGTGAGCTAATTTATTTAAGGTATTTTAGAAAAAAATGAATTTGATGCAGTATAATATTCTACATGTCTTGTAGTAGATATCGTAAAAGTGAAATAAGCTTCGTAAATATAGTACATACTGCAATAGTGTTTTCTCACGAAAATAAAAATATAAAATCCTCTAAAACATAAAGTAAAGACGTGATTTTACTTTTTTAAATAAATTTATTTTATGATTTTACTACGTGGCTGACTTCACTTCTCATGAGCTATTTATTTTTTTATTATTGCATTGGAAATTCACGGCTGAAGAATTGTTTAGAAAGTATCTGCCGAATAAAGTTTTGCTTATTATATTTCTCATTAGTCTTATCTTTTCAACTGGTTTCTTGATTTTAAATTTTTAATTAGATACTTTTAAAGAATAATAATTATCAAATGTGACATTTTCAGATGGCGATGGACGTCTTACGTCCCTTTCATGCCGACTTACGTCCCTGGAAAATTAACCAAGAAGATATTTCGGCGTAAAAAACTGTAATTTACCGTGGTGACTCGAAAGTCTCAAACCAACGGCCGTGAGCGCAGCGAGTTGGTGCTTTGGATGAAAATGGGACACAACCCACGAGGGAATCCTACGTGTGAAACTGAAATTACATTGTCAATATTTCGGGGGAAATCTTCAATGATTGCAGACGGAGGCGGAAAATAAAACATTCTAAATGTAGATAGATTACGCGGAGATGTATTTAAATGAATTATAGATTATATGTAATATAATTGTGTGTACATTATGGATAATTTAATAAATAAAATATGTTTGCGGCTTTATTATTTATAAACCAAGAAGCAATTCATTTGGGGTGTATTCCCTAATCTATTTTGTGACGAATGGTTCAAATCCTCATTTTTATGCATTGCATATTCAAATCCAGGAAAAGAAAGTAACGATGTGGCTAGCCCCCTAAAAATACACACTTGTATATCCATTGAAATAGCCATATTAAAATATGATGCGAAAGATGGCAAAATAAAGTTTTTTCTTATCTATGTATTTAAAAATAAATTTTAACTTAGATTTTTTACGTTGTGCTTTAGCATCTTCAAACAATTACTTACATGCGTAAATAACGTTGTTGTTTTACATATAAATATGATAATATCTGTATAGTTTCTCCAGTCATGTCCTCTCCTAATGCGGAGCATTTTGATTCCAAATGGAGAAGTTTCTATGACAACTAGTCGCTGCACTTCTCTTTTTCTAAAAGAATCATAATAGAGCGATCGGAATAGGAAGTATTTTGTGTAATTTACTTACTGAGTTTTCATTATTACCTTCTTTTAAACGATTTTCTTTACCACATTGTTGTTATACTTTGAAATAACACGGTTTTTTTTAAATTCAGGGAATCAATCTTCAATTTAATATAAGTTATATCACATTCTATACGTTTTTGTGGAATGTATCTGCCTTGTAACAAAAGTATCGAGCGTACCTCAATTATTCTCAGGAAGCTGTAAAATAATAATTAAAAAAAGCAATTCCACACTGATTTTACAGTTGACGAACTTAAAGATATATACACATTACAATATTACTAACCTTCGACTCTACAGAGATCTGCAATGAGTCATTATTATTGCTCTATCGATGGAGTTTTTATTGTTGTTGAATGAAGTATTTTTTCGTTTATTTTGTGACAGCAATATGCTCTTTGAAAAGGCACGCTCGTTGAATATTTAAAATAACAAAAAGGTCAGAAGTCTTTTCAAAAAAATGAAACGAAACTCATTAGGGTGAAAGTCATGACATTTTGACAAATTTCCGAAGTATTGTTTGTTAATTATTTCAAAGACAAATGCGGCACTCGTTTGGTATATTTTATGTGACAAAGAGGGCATATAGAAATCGATTAATATCATATTTGCATCTGCGTCATATGATATCGCCTTTCATAAAATACATTTTTTACTTGTATCTATTCTAGCAGACACACCCAACACGATTCCAATAATTTGTTAATAAGAACTCATACTTCCATAAATAGCGATTGCGTATTGTCGCTATTATGCGTTTGCTTTTTACGACCCAGACTAGGTCATATTATTTTGAAGATCATTTTCGATTATTAAACATTTTTGTCTTCTTATGTTCGAGCTTACAATCCTGAAGTTCCGAAGACTATAAAAATAAGTGCTCACGATTTTGATAAACATATGTGGAAAAAATTATAACCATATTATTTTCCTAAAATGCTTTCTTGGCGTCGATCTGAAGAGACGCCAGTCGAAAGGGCTGTCCGACTGTTCAATACATTTCCTACAGAGGTTGGCTAATTCGTTAAAATCATTTTTACTAGGAAGAACTCATTCATCACAAAGTCAATATAACAATGCATTTAGTTTCACATTGTTTTTATTTATTTGATTGCTGTTTCGGCATCACGACGTCGTTAGAACAATGTTTAAGCTTAAGAAGATGTCGGATTCTAGGTTATTCACTGTCAATACTTAGTGGGCAACATTATAATAAAAAAACACAACATTCCTTTGGACTTATTTCCACTTTTATTTACCAAAAACGACCGGTTTTGCTCATGGCGAGCATTATCAACTAATAATAAATAGAATTCAACAATAAATAATGCTCGCCATGAGCGAAACCCGTCCTGATTTTGGTAAATAAAAGTGGAAATAAGTACAAAAGAAAATTGTGTTTTTCTTAAATTTATGGAAATATATAGTCGTAGAGTAGATAGATGTATTGTGCAATATCTATTCTAGTCTACCCAAAATCTTAACTTTTTTTTTAATATAAAGTAATCAGTGTAATGAATTGACTTTTTGTTTTTAAAAATTAACAATCTAAATTGTTCCAGCAAATATTCATCAAAGCAAATAAGTTGAGATTTTAATAAATATGCATAATACCCACATTTGTACGGATTTAAATTAATACCCAATGTTAAATGGACCAGAACAATCGTAATTTTAAAAATAAAGTGTTCATTGTAAATACTTAGTGGAAAATAGTGTAATTTATTCATATTTTGTGTCTGTATTTCTGTTGACAATTGTTTGTTACGCCTTTAATTTTCTCACTTGGTTGTATAAAAGTAACCATCAGTATCGACACACATTTTATCAGTTGAAAATTCTCATAAAGAGCGAAACGGTCATGATTTTATTGAATAAATGTAGAATTAGTAAAATGTTTATGGTTTTATAAAATAAATTAATATACATAATCAAGCTAATGATATTCTTAATGACTAAGAAAATAGTACTCAATTACCGTTACTTTAGACATAACAATAAACTAACGTACAGTTTGCTGCTATTGTTTTCTAGGCAAATCATTTTTTTTCAGCGTGGTGAAAAATAAAACTGTTTGGGCGTATCAGGGTGTATATTGTATTGGTGTATTTTTTCAAACACTTGTGCATTGGTTTCATGTCATGATCCAATGGGTCGAATCGACTGATATCGTTTTCTTTTCAAAATATAATAAAACATAAATCACCAAACTAGAAAAGTGTGCGGAACGCTAAGTAGCCAAGTATTCTATTAAGTATTTGTTAAGAATACAACGTGTAAACATACACGCACAATAATATCAGAGGTTTTCAAACGTACATTACATTAACAGTATAGTATATTTTTATTGATCCATGTCTGCTCCCATTGTAGAGCATATGGCCTCTCAATGTAAGCAGGAGTGGGCTGGAGGGGCTCACGCGATCCCCTTGCTAAATTTTACTAAGGTCAGCGAGCCCTTCGGTAATATAAGAGAGCAAAATATTCTCAGATCAAATTAGTATATTACTACAATTCCTGACTTATATGTTATCTAAGACAGCTTCAGTATATTCAGTAGTACATTTTTAGCCATTTGCATTGATAAGTTAATAAAAAAATCGATTGCTTATTTAAGTATTGTATCTAATTGCCTAGGGGTGATAAAAAAAAATCACTCCTTCCCCAGGGCACCGGTAATTGCTTTGAGATGAAGCGGGCCCCTTGCTAACGTATTGGCAGCCCACTGCTGAATGTAAGTATCCCTGCAGAAGTTTTTCTACGATAAATGCTTGTTACTCTGTTGCTCAACCTTTTTTTTTTAAAGACAGCAGTAATATTAAGATATGAGCAAGGACATGACTAGTGGTTTACTAATCGCTCTCGCTACGCTTCGGTATGTTTAGATTGGAAGGGTAGGAGATTATTTTTACACTTCGCAAACACCCGTACCTTCGAACAGAAATCGATAAATAAATTGAAAAAATGCTATTTGTATTGGGATTTGTACCCGCGAGATCCGCCACGGAGGACTACAACGTTGACCACTGCGCCTTGGACCTGGCGATATATATTACTTACTTAATAACACAATCAATAATGACAAACTCATTCGGTTATAAAAGTAAAATGAATCTGTTGCTATTATTATTTTTTTCTTTCTTAATAAAACATGAACCACGGATATCATAATAAATATATTTTTTAAACTATGCCCGCTCTCCATGTGAAGCATATTGACTCTTAATGAAGTGTATTTCAAAAGAAGACGTTTTTGTACAAATATGTCCTACGCACCTTGGACTTACGTCCCCTTGCCATGTGCTGTTTTATTTTGTGCGCCTTTGTCGACGTGACAATTATATCACATTTAAGCCGTGAAATCTCGATGTACACATTCCCTAGCAGTTTTAATTCAAACTACCATCATAAAAATTCACATTCACTTTGACTAGTCAATTTATTACTGAATTAGTAAGCGTGTAAAGTCACTGACCAGTGCCAAACAAAGTATACATGACATAACGAGTTAAGTTAGGTTAGGACATATATTTAGAATAAAAAGAGAGAGAGAATGACAACAAGACGTTGATATTTTTGTAGTTATCTGAAATTCCAGACGTCAGTAAAACGGGCACATCAGTGAAGAGTTGTTGGCAACACTATGAGGGTACGCATGATTGTTTTCAAGTTCGTGAACAATTCAACTAAGTTTGCGAAGGTAAAGGTATGGATTGAATAGTAATTGAGACATTGACTAAGTACATACTTTAGCTATTATATATACACCCATTCATTTTTTTACGCGTGTTTTTTTGGATGACATCGTTTCTTTTTTTAACGCGATTTACTTGTTAAGCGATTTTTTGCCTTTCAAAAAAAAATTACAGGAAAAATGGTGAATTTTCGCAAAATCTTTGATTGGTGACATTGTTCTGAATCTTGTAAAAATACATTTATTAAATTCGTAAAATAGCACGTTTCGTCCATAAATTGTATCTAAACACAGAGAGTTGTATATGTATCGAATCTACTAAATAAACGCACCCTAGAAGTCCGTCCGTTATTGTAAAGATAAATAATTCGCTCTCAAAACATATCCAATGTAATAATAATCGAAAAACAACATTTTATCAAAGTTCAACAATTTCGTTAAAAAATACGCGAACGAGATAAAAAAAAAAACAGTTTATACAATTATGCATTTATACATATTCACTGTGGAAATGAAAAAAGACGCAACTCACAGTTTTTTCAAAACAGGTTTTTGTCGATAACCACAATGTATCAAACTTGATACACGTTCTATCAAAAGGATGCAAGCAGCAAATGCCGAATTAGTATCTAAATTTATCTTTTAATTTTGCAAAAGATGACCTTGTAAAAAAATTAAGTCAAGAAAAAAGACTGTATTAAAGGTTTTTCCATTTTTTTTAAATTAATATTAAATTATGTCAATTAAACACCAGTTAAGAAGTCTCTATGCACTTCAAGGTTGTGTATAATTCATAATTTGCATACGGCCCAAAATCATCAAAACACGTTTTTAGCGCCTCCTGTAATATTTGATATGTGTGGGTTACCTCCTTTTTCCTTTCCACAGACGATATGTATTTAAGTATTTAATAAAGAAATTAATAGATAACATGTAAAAAAAAAACTTTTTTGAGCAAATTTCAACATATTTCCATTAGTTTTTCATACCTTTTTGATACTTTTTTTATGCGATTTTTGATTTTGGAACCAATTTATCAAATTATATGAAAGTGAGGGTTTTTTACGCGTCAGTTTCTGGAAACAATGTATCTATCGTTTTAAAAAATATTGGGTTTATATTGAAAGTAAAATTTTGAATTTCTCAAAAGTGTATCATAATTTACGATGAGAATAATTGAGCTGAATGAATTGTGTTTCCTTCCACTGAGTAAATATTAAGACGTCTTCAGCAACAGAAGACTCTTTTTTTGTGTGAATTTGTTGTATTCCAAACCTAACAATACGGTAGCGACAATTTTATAATCGTATGAAACTCGCTTTGATGAGAAAAATTCGAAGAAAAACTCATTGTGAAGCCAAGTAATGTTAATTAATAATAAGATACCTTCTACATTACAACAATATTTGTTTACAAAACATTGTGTATTGAAATGTAGGCTGAGCAGGTTTTTGAACCCCTGCTGCGCTGCAGGGAGGTTTCAGGGGGCGGAACACGTAGTCAGTATTTCGTAGAGAAACGTAGGGAGGAAACTGGCCACCGGGCTCACCCTTGTGGTCATAAAAACACCCGCCATACGAGAAAATTCACCGTCATTTTATGTAAAGCCCCGCTCACACAAATCCGCTCTTCTTTATTTTGATTTCTACACTTTTTGGATACGAAATCTGAGAAATTATATAAAAAAATATGTCTTTGGTGTCCCAAAGATCGCATCAATTTTTTTATTATAAATACAACGTTGTTTCTAAATCAGTACACTTAATCCTCTCCTAAATCCAAAAAGCACGGTCAAATATAATGGACCCTGTCTTTCATTATTCTATATTATTTTAAAGGTATTTGAAAGGTATCCTCCGTGTAAAAAGTGAATTGAGCGTGTTTTAAATTTAATTTTTCCCTGCAGTCCGCTGGAAGAAAAAGGTTGTGGGTGCCTGATCTAAAGCAATAAAAAAAATCTCTACCAATCCAAGATAAACTCTAATTCCAGATGGATTTTTTTTACGACTAATCTGTTTTAATATTATTTTTTGGTATCATTAATATCTTTTGCTATCATTAATATTTATCTATCCACTTCAAAATAACATTTCTATATTGGAAGCGTAACCTGTCACGATAACAAAAGGTTCGTCCAGGAAACTACATTATTAACGTTGATCACCAGAAAAAAATTGCATAGCAACCGTTAAAATATGATTTCAATACACTGTGTTATCAAAATATACTGCACGATTTAGTTTATTGGAAAAGAGATTGTTAGTTTGGCAAGGCAATTAAAAAAATAGCCCAATGTCTTTCAGTAATGATTTGTGATTTTTATACCATTTTCGATGCCAATGTGGAGTATATTAACTAATATTGGAGGCATCACAAAACATACGGCCGGTTGCAATCGCAATATCGGGCGAGTAAATCGAAATTGTTATTTCGATATTTCATATAAAATAGTTTTTAAAAATATATCTTAATCATAAACGGTTGATTTTCTAAAATTATTTTAAGAAAATGTAATAGTCATATTGAAAATTATCATTAAATCTGGTTTAAAGATTCAAAATAAAACTAATATCGTTTAGCATTGAATATATTATTTCTGCATAACTTTATCACGAGTGTGTGTTTTTTAAAGGAATATTATTTGGAATGAATATTCATGTTTTTTTATTCTATCGAAAAGACTTCGCTATGTCATCACATCGTTTTTTCCAGTATTGGGAATATTCATTCACACCATTATTATAATTTTATTTTTTAATATTTCTGGCCACGTAGCCGAGAGATCAACGGTCGTGGGAGTTGGTCCTATTTGGTTGGAGTGTCCACGGGTCCGAAAATTTCATACATTGATGTTTCCATAGATGTTTTTACAACTGATTATGATACTATATATACTCTTAATCGGAAACCGATATTAATTTATAAAAAAAATGAAAATGACAGCATGGTGCTCCTAACTCTTGGTTTTAGCCGAAAGTCGTCCCCCCCACAAATTTCCGCTAAGTAAATTTTCCGTCATACTTGGCCTTCATCATCAATCGCTACTTTTACGCCCGTAATTGTACACATTTACTATCCAGTTAGTATAATCAGCTCCCTAGAGTAGTGGTTAACGTCGTTGGCTTCCGTGTCAGTTCTCACGGGTCGAGTCCCAGTACGAATAACATTTTCGACTAATCGATTTTTGTTCGAAGAAAATTTGTTTGTGATTATTCCATTCTTCCATTATTTTCTAATCTAAAATTAAAATTAATCCTAGCCCTATCCTTCTATCCCTACTCTATTCAAAAAAGTTAAATTAAGCAGCTGAGTAGCAAGCAGTTATCGTAGTAAAAAAAATGGTGAGATACCTTTAATAAACTACCATATGCTCCATATTGAAAATTGATATAAATTATTATATTTACAATATGTTTCTATTTCACCGGCGATGTCTTTAAATTAACTTATTTACATTCATTTTTTTCATGTATTATGAGGGTAATGAGCATCTACTTCGTTCAGCGCAGCTTTTAAATTAGATGAAGTGAAGATGCAAATTATTTACGTTGCTTTGTATGTATATGAGGACGCGCCATTGCGAGTGTGTTTGCGCGCGCCGCGACTTGAGGCGATTCGCCCGGCCAGGTTTTCCATCAGTTCGCATGGAGATATCGCAACGGTTGGACTTATTCATCGTTAAACATACAACAAAAACAACACAATTTTCACTATAAACACATGCCAACAAAACCATTCACCGAATTCATATGACAAAAGAACAATAAGTATAAATACAACGGTGACAAATTGTGACTATCACGGACAGAAAATTATAAAGAAGTGTGTTTTTATTCGAACGAAACAAACAGTTTCCTACTACTATGCGGCATTCTCCATTTTACAAAACAAATTTCGGTAAAAACCCACAAGACTTTTACTAATTTCCGTCGTTTATTCCACAAAAAAAAATATCATTTGAAATCTTCCATCATATCGATATGATCAAAAAAATAAATATACTGTATCGAACAAAAGGCGCATTTTTCTAATCTCTTGTGATAAAATTTGCCTTATGTTGTATCATATTATTTACGTACAAAATTACTAATCAACGCGTCCAATACCCGACAAGCAAAATTATTTTCTCGACCAATTTTCCGCTCTATAATTTGGAGTCGTAACGTTTTAATTTCTCTAATGGTGATGATATCGCTGGTTTTTAAACTAATATTTTAATCGGTTTGAAGCACGCGTGTTGACATTCTGTGAGCGTTGCATTGTTTCAAAGAGAATTAAACAACATTCCTGTGAAATATAGTGCAAAATAATTAGATTTCTGGAGTAGACTCGGAGGAGTTCTTGCCAGAGACGACCCGATTGCAGTTTGCCCCAGATTTTAATACCGGATTCAGGTAAAATACTTCTATAATATATAAACTATATAATATATATTTAAGTAAAAAATTTGCTACAGCTCGAGAAAAAAAACATAAATAATAAACTAGGCGTGGAACATGACATTCAAGATAAACTCTGCAATTTTTACAATATTGAATTTTCTCTTATGCAGTTTAGTGTAATAATGATAATATAAAAATGTATAATTATTTAACTAAACTAAAATTTTGACTCTTCTGTTATATCATATATTTCGAAGTGATATAAATACTATTAGAATTATTTTTGACTAAGAATATTTACGTACATTAATTACATATTATAAGTAAAAAGTGAACAAAGAAATAAACGATTTAATTACGTCATCCATTTTATAATTACTTCAAAGAGTTTTTAAGCCAAATTGTTAAATATTTGTCTAGATATGATAATTTGGCTATGTTAAGTTGCAATGCAATTCAGAGATAGTGATTTTATTGTAAAGAAAATCTGTTTCGGCCAACTACTTGATTATTTCAGATAATATTGTCGTTTTGAATTTTCCGTGGTTTTCTTCGCAAAGACTTGATTGACTGTTAGGGGTCTGTGAAATTTAGTAAAATATTATATTACTATATGAAACAATTATGCATATTTTTAAAAACTGTACCGTCGCCGTTCTGGCGAAAAACGGAATGACAGAAAAGCAAGCATTGAGTAAAATCAAGACTTAATCTTGCTTATAATATAACTATTATAGTAATTGAACGATGCATTATAAATGTTGACCTTTCTGTAAAAATTTACACAATTATGTAAAATGTATGATTTTAAAATTTCTGTAGACATTTTGAAATCGGTGTTTTCAATGAGAACTTCAATTTAAATGCAAATGTGTGTTTTTCCAGATGATAAAGGTTGAAACGAAACATTTTGGTATACATAAATATGTACATCGAAACAAGCTTTTCACAAACGCCGGCCGATATTATATCAGTCTTCAATTGTATACACATTTATTTTTCAACAATTCAGAATAAAGAATAGCGTTTTTATCTCTGGGATTAATGAGGTTTCATATTGAAAAACTTTATATAACACATTCCCATATCTCTCTGGAATATTCTAGACTTTTTAAGAACAGATAACAGAGCAAAATCTACAAACATATGTCATTCTAAGAGCGCATTATTGACTGACGACTGTGGCTTAGAAAATTCTAATCTGTAATATGAACAGTATTTTATAGATTAGTTTAATAGATAATAATAATTTGTTTATAAAATTTAAGTCGCCTTTTTTATCTAGGTTTTTATATGGATTTGAATAAATGCAGTATGAATTTCTCAAGTATTAATAACGATTTTTGTAGTTACGAAAATATTTGAAAATGATACTGCATCAAAAGAAAATCTAGATTACCATATGCCACTTATCAGTAAAATAAAGTTATCAAATTCAATATTGCGGAAAGTTTTAAATCGTGTTCTAAATAAGCTACTTATATTTACTAACGGAGGCAAAAAATTTGACTGTGCTTAAATTCATTCTAAATAAAATATTTTTTTTTTCTCAATTTACACATAGCTTCTTAGTTTATCAATACCAAAATTCTTAACTAAATCTTTTAAACATCTAATACCGTTTTATATAATATATATATTTTAAGGTTTACATATAATCAATATAACTATTACACTTTGTGCCATTTTTTTTGTATTGCACAACAGTATTATTGGTAACGTATTAATTCTAATTAGCACGGGTTTAAATAACATGTTTTTGAAGATGTTTTTTATGTTACTAAAATAATTATGTTTAGTATTATTTTAATGGATTTGTATACAATTAAAAATAACGCATCCTTACAAATTTCGTATCTTAACATGTATTTAAATAATTTTTCTTGTCGTGTTGTTTTTATTAGATAGAAGCAATATGAACCATACGTTAGCAGTGATTTCAAATTCAGCCGTTTATTTGAATTCAGACAAAATGTATAAAATGGGTCAAATTTTAAACGATACAAATACGTTTAAACAAATAATGACATCGAATGTGCTTAAGCCAAACGATTTAGCTTAAGTTATGCTATCTGAAAATCACAATGAACGCAACTAAATATAATTAATGTGTCCCGTCTAAAGGAATTAAAAAGCAAATGACAAATATTTTTTGAAAAAAAAACATGTCATAATGAATCCCTTAATCACGGGAACAAATTACGGTACCGGCAAGTTGATTGGCATCTCGGCATTAGAAGCCCTAACTATGGCCATACTTATCTCCAATAATTTACTTTATAGACAACTATATTTCAAAAATAAAGCAAAACTATTTGTAAAAAAATATCAGGACCAGTTGGACGCATCGTTTTTATTACTAACTGGTAAAATATAAGTCCAAACAGCGCTATTTAATAATGTTGAGTGGTTCTAATGGTAAACATCTACGACAATTGGCACAATAAATATGACAATAGTTTATAGATAAGCCTACAAATTATAAATAAATAAAATTTAATTATATATCTCCTATTTAAATATCCTTCTCACAAATAAATAATCTGCTAATAAACCAGATGAAACAAGGATAACGGCAAAAACATACAATGAGTTAAAAAATATTTTCTTATTATAATTTTCAAATAATGGCGGATGGAAATATTTTACTGTAAAATTGAGAGATTCTTAATCAATAGTAATATTTGCTTTTAATTTTCTTTAATATTAAATACCCTTCTACCAATAGTATTGACAGTAAATACATTCAAAGAGAATTATATAACATTTACGTACTGTGATATTAAACGTAAAAGCCTTTTCCTGTATTTAAACTTCATAATTATTATGGAATTTCAAACGCTTTCTTCGAAATATATCCAATGAAAACTTGAAGAGCTTTTTAAATGGTGTAATTAAAAGCTGAGATAAAAATAGTTTTGAATGTAAATAATGTCGAGAGAATTTAGTATAAACAAAACTGTTATTCAACATACAATACATTGACCGAAGGAGTGAATGAAAGAACGGAAATAATAATTTAAATTTGGGTAAACTTAATATTGTTTTAAGAAAACACGATATTCCTTTGTACTTATGTACTTATTTCCACTTTTATTTAAAAATATCAGGACCGGTTTTTCTCATTGCGACCATTATCAACTGATAAGAAATATAATCCAAGAGTGTTATTTATACAAAACAAATTGCAATATAAAGGTGTAATAAACAATTATTGGCATTGAAAAGAGTTTACAAATTACAGTAGAAATTATAAAAAAATAACTCAAAGCTAACACAAATTAAAATGATGAACACCTCTAATATGTAATTACAAATATCACCAAAGAGTAATAATGTTAATGTGGTGACTAATGGTAATCTCAAACATAATTATAATATCAGAAATTTAAATAAAATGATACATTAATTAAATTGAAAACTTAATACTGATTTAACTGCTTCCAGTATTTACGTATTTTGTCATGCTTAACCATTAAATTAGTCCTTATATGTTAAAAATGTTAAAAGAAATTTAACACTCAAATTAGAGCCTACAATCACGGGATCCCGTCCATTTTTGAGATTCTGAAATCCCGGGATTGTGAAGTCACGCGAGAGCTAAAAAAAGAGGTCTCGCTTCTTTTCATTTTAGGTATTCGGTTAATTTTTGGGTTTATGGATTTGGAAATTATGGAAAGAGCTATAAAAATAAATACAATACACTTACAGTAGTATTACAGCGCAAAAAAAAATATCTAGTATAAGTACTTTGCGCAGTTTTTTTTAAATTTCTATTAAAAATATATATACAAATTTACGCGATTGCTTCTGTAAGTCACATTAATAATTATCCTCGACATTTTTTTGTTTTATTTCGAACGTATAACATCATTATTCTCCAATCTAAACACCCAAAGTATATTTTTCGTGTCTACGGCCAATAAATGTCGTAAAATAATGAAATTGCGATATATAGCAGACTCGAGCTTAAGTCAGATGGATGGTGGAACAAAGAATTTCAAATAATCGATTCTACAGTTTACTCAAACATCTCAACTAAAAGAAACTACATTAATCTATTGATTGATTCAATTAGCATTTACCTTGATATATACGGTGATAAAATAACAAAGCAAAAAGGTTCAATAGATATTATATTCGATTGATTCTGCGGTAATGTCGTGTTTTATCACTGGCTGTGTTACTGGGTTTTTCACGTGCTACGCCGTTTTGCAAAGCATCTGCAGACTAACTCCATTGTAAGGATTTTTTAATACACTTAAGTCTTGTTTTAGCCTTTTGGCTGCCGTAGAAAAAAGTACGTCTTTACCCAGCACGACGGCTATAATTTGTAGTTATTAATTTAATTAGTTATTGACAAGATAACTGTCTCGTAAATTTGACTAGACATCTCGTCTGCGGCAGCCATCGAGTTAAATGGAAGATACGCTCCACAAAAAAACCGTCAAAAAAGCGATTCACAGTGAAAACCAAATTCGCAGAATATTGAAAATTGGTTCCTTTTATTAAGAAAAACAGAGACATATGAAAAAGAGTAACATTATTGTATATAATATCGTGTAAAAACAGGTAAATAAAATAATATAATACTTGGTTATATACGAAGCATTTGATGAGGGACTGTTGATAAATAACATTTACCACTAAAAATTTCTTAGCACACCTAATGTATTAGGCTCTAATGAAGCCTTTTGTTAGTTATTACTGTATTGTGTTCTTGTTAGTATTCCTTCATTCTAGTAAACTATGTAAAATGAAAAATACCGTGTAAATAAAAGGGTGAGCGTACATCACGTTCAACTGTGAATCGGACGAATAAATATAAATAAAATTGATTCCGTTTTGGTGAATAATGAATGCATATTGCAAATTATAAATATTTGTAACACATCGTATTTGCATAAACAATGTTTTATCGTGTTAATTGATAACGAATTTACACAAACTTTTCAAAGAAATATAATTTCATATACGTATATCTTATCTATTCAGTTTTTTTTTGTTTGTCTTAGAGTTGATTGCCTAGACCGAGTCAATATTTTGTATTGCACTAGCTGTGTTTTTTAGAAATATATAAATTGATAAATCAATTCTACTCGTTAAATAGCAATGATAATTATTCTTGATCAATAGTCATAAAAGTGCGTTGGACTACTATCTATAGAGCGGGTCATATTTTTAAATAAAATTCATACAGTACAGTCAATACGGATAACTTTGGCCATCGGCCAAAGGTTTCAAATTATGCCGTTATAATGTTATGAGTATACCATCGCCACCTGTATATTTTTTAGCTAAGCAATGGTATTGTGTAGCCTTTTGGAGGTAGAATATTAGTTACAATTATTTTATTTTTTATTTCAACCATGTCCGCTCCCAATGTGGAGCATATAGACTCCTAATGAAGTTTATCTCAGCAGATGTGTTTCTACGAGAACGGCTTGTTACTCAGTTGCTCAACCTCTCTTTTTCCAAAGAGAGTAGGAATGGAAGGATAAGGCTAGGACAGGACTAGTGGTTAGCTAATCCCTCTCAATATGCCTCGTTCATATGATATAATGGGTGGGAGGGGGAAATTCAAGACATCATATACATCCATGACTTCGAACAGAGATGCATAAATCGATTGAAAAATCAATTTATAAAACTGTCCGTACCAGGATTCGAACCCCGGACCTCCGTAACCGAAGCCAACGAGTTCACCACTCGACCACACAGGCGGCATTATATCATATTTCTTATATTGTGGAATTTTGTCAGCTGTCAGTTGAGTGTCTATCATATTTTAAAAAACTTGGGTTGGCAATATTTTTAATATGTATTCCTACTATGTATATGTTTTTTAGTCTGCGATTATGTACAAAATTCACAAAACCGTGGAGAAAAATTGCAAAGACCTTAATTTACTGAGATTATAGTAATTATTGTGAATATTTGTGGCATGGTCCAAATTAACCCGAGATGGGATGCAATCTTTGGCCTACACGTTTTTATCGTTTTTTATCTACCTATTCTAAAATTTTATTAAAAAATAATATAGTTTTTAAGTGAATTCGTAGATAAGTATTATTTTAATATTTTTCAAGCATAGAAATATTATATTTTCAAAAACGTTTTGTAAACTGAATCTTAAAACACTGATACTCATCTTTATCAATTAATACCGCACATAATAGTAACGGTGATTTATAAAAATACAAAAAAACCTTCAGAGCTGGGTCAAAGTTACCCACGTTGACTGTTTTGTGTATTTTAATTTAATAGGGTCAAAACAACACTATATTGTGTTCCACATTTCTTTAATTTAGTTGATATCTATTTAGGCTTCACGCCCTCGTCTATATTTATACTTTGTTTAGCTTTTTTTCTGTATCCGACGGTAATTTTGTGACAATATAACGCAATGTTGAAGTCGTTTTGATATCATGACTAGGCACAGTCGATTCACTACTGAATAAAAGCTAACTTAACAAAACAGCAATCAGAAACTCGATAACTGATATCGGAAAAGCCCGCATGATAGAATAAAGCATCAGGGACTTATCTTTGACGGATTCAAAAGAACTTGCACTCATTAATTGTTATTTTAATTTTCCATTAATTCGGCGGTAAATTTTCATTTTTTAATTTAAAATTAAATTTAATAACATTATTACTCTACTTGTATTACAAAATATGACACGTGTTTTTCCTCATTAAGAAGTATCATCAAACAGAACATCGCAAGGCTTACGAATAAACTTAATTATTATTCTTAGATATAAATTATTGACGAACTGTTTGTTGAGAATAATTCATCGATACACACGAATGTGTGAATTATCGAACGCCAAATTCCGTATGAAAGGGTACAGAAATTGAACGGTTTTAATTCAAAATAGCAAGATTTATTAAATTAAAGTATAACTTTTTAGTGTAAAAACCTTTTCTACTCTAAAATGCCTCCAAACTCGAGTTTATAATTGAGCTACTGCTTCAATAGTGAGAGATAAATCAAATTTACCATCAACAAAGACACGAAAGTGGGGATGGGCATTGAAAGGTTGACGAACCCTGTTCTAGACGAAAAATAAAAGACGGACCTGGAATGAGAAAAGATAAAGGCTACCAGTGCACGTAATCTCCAAATATACTTCGTTAAACATTAAAGAAACCCAAAAACCTTTTCGTGGCCCTCGATCTTGTGCGCCGAGGCAGTCACATAATATATTTTATATGAAATATTTATGCAGGGTTATCACAAGATCTTTTAACGACCCGGGGACTGTATAAATTATTTTTAATTAATTATTTATTTATGACTATACCGAGCAACGTGGTTATTTTAATTATCATAATCAAGGATTATAATCACAGCTTTAATAACAATTTTCGCTTCCAATATAGTATATATATATGTTGAGCTTTATAGAGAGTACATAATAAACAATATATTGTTACTGTTCAGGCAGAAGTTGGTAAGTAAAAAAAACGGTCAATATTCTTCGATATCAATTCTTTGTCTGGGATAACTCAGTCAGTGCATATATTATAACTGTTTCCCAAAAAAAGCATTTATTCGTACAAGCATTTATTATTAATGTTGGTTTTTAGGCTTTCAATTGTTCTTGTCTATTAATTTTAAACTCTTATTTGTGTAAGATTGGCATTAACGCATCCATATTTTGATATTATAATTATCTATGTAGCATAAAATATCCAGACTAAAGGCTTTATCCTAAAAGCTGAAATTTTCATTTTACTGTTACTTACAAGCTTCTGCCAGAAAAATGACGATATATGAGCCTATTAGAGGTGAAGTGAGTCAAGTGGTATTTTAGAAAATATATGTTAGACGCGTTTTAATATTCACATTGCAATAGTATAATCTTCGTAAAATAAAAATATGCAATCCACCAAAGCACAAAGTAAAGACGTGATAGTATAATACTTAAAAGCCTTATATTTTTTTTCCATATAACTAGTTGGCTCACTTCACCTCTAATGGGCCAGCGGTGAACTGCCAATATGTTTACAAGAGGCTCACTAAATCTCAAAGCAATTCTCGGTGTTTTGGTGAAGGAGTGAATTTTTTATCACTCTAATGCAATTAATTGTATGCAATACTTAAATAAGCAATCGATTGTTACATTTGTAATTGCAATATAATAGTTGAGCAACTGAGTAACAAGTAGTTGTCGTAGAAATAATTCTGTCGAGATACAACCATAAGGAAACCATGATATGCTCTACATTGGGAGTGGATATGGTTAAAAATAAACCAAAATGTGTCACAATCATAATTTTTAAAACATTTTTGATTTTTTACCAGACATCATCGGACAGTGTCTGCAAAATAAATTGGCACAACCATGTCCGCGCGATTTCGCGTATTATTTTTTTCTCCGCTGATTTATGAAACACGTCTCCCCATATCTTGGCTGCCACTTTTACTCGAACTACGTTTTCAACCATAATGTTACATGATTATCATATTTTTCTCATTTTTCTTCGCTTCGTCAATTGCCATTCGTACAAACATGTCAACACGTTTGTGGGACTCTCAGAAAGGAAAACCGTGTAAGGAAGGTTCACATTAATCCAGTGGCACCCGCAGGCAAAGAAGTACGCACAACTGAACTTTGAATTGTGACTACTATTATTTTTACAAACATAAAAATGGCATAATATGGCATTAAATCTGACGCGAAAAGCTTAATAAATTTGACAAATATAATATAATATTCACCTTATTTTTCTTTGACCATAATCGCTCTCTCACTTCCGTGTTTTCCTGTCTCCCGACAATTGCTTTGCTTCCTCCCATGACATGCCAGCATCCCTCAGTTCTGCCGAGTTAATCCTATGGAATCCCACTGGTCGAAATAAGAGGTAGGCAGGATTGAGACTTTCCAGAGGCCTCCGCAGGTTCCAACGTCTCTCCATAACCACTGACGTGACGGGGCGCTGTTTTGTGCGTTCCTTTATCTCTGAATTCCAAACAAAATCAAACCATCTCACCCCCATTATCCGACGCAAGCATCTGTTCTCGAAACTAAGTATACGGTTTTCCGGAGTCTATTGTACATATTTTATATATTTAATGATGTGTTTTACACATTCCTGATGCAAATATATGATAGAATGTGTAATTTAAGACTTTGACTGAAGGTGCTTGATGAAATTTGAAATGTTTTATATTTCTGTATTGTTACTATCGAACCGATTTTTGCCTTTCTTCGTCTTCAGGATTTTATGTGCACGGATGAAGTTGAACTGACGGTAGCTGTATAGTTTATTTTATGATGAATAGACAAGATATTTAGCACTAAGTCTTAAAGTTATTGATTAGGATCTGAATTAATTAATATATATATATATAAATGCCGTTTTTTTATATCACTTAAGTACGCCACTGCTGAGCCTTACCCACATCTCACAGCAAAAATTTAGCAGAGTAATATAACAAGAAATGTCGGAATCAACTAAGATGTATTGGAAATTATTGCGAGCTATATTCTATCCATTGAATTTTTCCCATTGGTGGACGTCACTAACATTTTATGATAGTGAAAAAATGGCATTTTCCTTATCATTAACAATTATAATATCAAACGCAAATGTATAAAATGGCTGAAGATTTGTCTGCACCAGTATTGAATATTGTAGTTGAAATCTTATTTCTGTACCCAGACAGTAAACACATCTATGATTGATGTAATAAATAATATCATTCCTGTTCAATTAATCATTCAATTGAATACAGGAAACTGTATGATAAATAAATATACACAATGTTAGTTTATAAACGAACATCGTGTGTGTTTATGGTTCACAGAAAATCAATATCATGAGGAAACATTTATGGTGTTCATTGTCAATACGCATTATATTAAAAAACACAATATTCCTTTGTATTACATCCACTTTTATTCGATATACGAGCATTATCATCTGATTCAAATCAGTTGATAATGCCCGTCACTATCGAAACCAATCCTGATCTTTTCAAATAAAGTTTGAAGGACACCCGATTCTTATTTAGCACGGTCTCAAAATAGCACAGGTTTAAAAAAATATCGATTATTTTTTTACATTTACATGGTTAAAAAAAGCTAAAAATAATTAAAATACGTATGTATGTACGTACATTTCTATCAAGGAAACTGCGTTCCAATGTCGTCTATAATATATTCATTAGGTAAACATAAATTAATTATATTTTAATTAATATATATATGATAATACTGAACTACTGCATTTCTATGATAAGTTTAATTTAAATCGAAAATTATGTAAATTTATCTTTTTTATGTATTTAAATATAAATAATAAATAAATGCGATTTATTTTTGAGTTCAAGAATTTCGTATTTTAAGTTGATGTTAAGCTATTTAACTTTATCCATGGCACAGTAGTCAACGTTGTTGGTTTTCATGTTGGACTTCACGGATTCAAATCCCAATACGAACAGTATTTTTCAATCGATTTATCGAAGTTTATGTTCGAAGGCATGGATGTCTGTGATTAGGGCATCCAATCCCGGGATCCCGTTCAATTTTCTGATCCCGAAATGCCGGGATTGAGATGGCCGCGATCCCGGGATTTCGGGATTGAGAAATTTTGAGGAAATTCTCGAAATTTACACGAAATTGGCAAATCGGAGATTTCAAATTCCTCGGTTAGCTAAAAAAAAAAAAACGAGTTTCTGTGAGATTCCGGGAAAAAGTATACCGTAATTGAGGATTTCAAATTCTTCGGTGAGAAAATCTCAATCCCGGGATCCCGGGATTCAAAATAAATCAATCCCGAAATCCCGGGATTGGAAAAAGGCTCCGGGATTGGATCCTAAAATAGCGAAGTGTAGAGGGAGTGATTAGCCAAACACAAGTATTTTCCTAACCCTTTTTTCTATCCCTACTCCTTTTGATAATAAATAGAGAGGTTGGGCAACAGAGTAACTAAAACATCTGTTTAGATACCTCTATAAGGAGCCCATATACTCCACATTTAGAGTGGGCATGAATAATAAGAATTCTTCTGAACGTATCTCTCATATAAAGAGATGACCGGGGAAACACCCAAATGTTTTTTTTTACACGGTCCACTAAAAAGAACGATTACTAAAATTTTACTCGAATTGTTTGTTTTAACACGATTCCCAGAAACAAAAATGAATAATACGATCAATTTCGCGCTTTGTTGCGTACCGGTGTAAACTGGTGTAATTTTATATCACACTTGTATAAGAAACGGCAGGATCGAACACGTGTTTTTGCGGTGTAAAGTGACTAAAGGAGATGTTATTGTAAACATCCGGAATACAAATTTCGGATCAATATTCAAATTTCCCCCCGGGCTTTTGGTTTCTACAATCAATTTTAATAAAATATATTGAGGGACTAATAAGATGTCTTAAAGCAATGCATAATAATCAGAAGACACGAGCTGTTCCTTTGAACGATATATTTTTTTAGACTGTCTTGAGAGGTGAGGATTCTACATCTGTTTAAAATAGTGATGATTCTTTACAAAAATCAGCCTATTTTTGGGTTTTTAATATTACATTTTAAGTATGTATTTAACATATATATATATTCTATAATTTTTTTACATGTTATTACGTGAAACGTATCTACGTACGTCTCGTTTTTAGATTTGAATGAATAGGAACAGCGTTGGACTGCCAATACGTTAACACGAAACTCACTCTCTCAAAGCAATTTTCGGCGTTCTGGCGAAGGAGTGAAATTTTTTAGCACTCCTATACAATTATATGCAGTATATCACAGTATGCAGTTTACCGTAAACTTATCAATCTTAATGACTAAAAAGCACTACTGTGTATACTGAACCTATCGTAGATAATATATAAGTCATAAATCGCAGTTCTATACAAATTTTATCTGAGAATATTGTTTTATCTTAAATTAACAAGGGGCTTGCATGAGCCCCTCCAAGCCTCACCCCTGAAAAGGGAGGTAATTATTACATCTCAGAATCCATTTCTTGAAACACAAATCCACAAATTTATTGAAAATAATATTCATGGCCGATATAAGATTTGAATAAGCACTTTATGATTTGATAATTAATTGTTTCAGCAAAGTGAAATAAAAAAAGAATTGGCAATGGTTTTGAAATACTTAAGATTACAGTTTTTTTTAGTGTTGCTATTTAAGATATTTTTATCGTTCAGTCATCGTCTGAAAATATTGAAACTAGACTAACTGACGCCATTTTAAAGTCTTTTTTGCTCTTATAATTTGTGAGGAAGCTAATATTATTCAAATTGCGTGTAAACCATTTTAGCGGAGGAGTTTGACCCAAAGCATATCTTATAATATAAATATTATTTTATTATAAATAAGTGCGCGACTCTTTTTTAAGTACGGTAGATGTTTCCAAATATTTTTATGCTGTGTTTTTTTACATATCATTGTCCGATACATTTTTTCATTGCACACATCCTTCTATTTGAAAGCACAAGTCAGCAGTCACTCTAAAATCCGAACGTACTAAATTTCGTAAACAAAATGCTTTTGTTAAGCTAATATATTGGTAACAAATCTATAAAAAAAATGTTTGCTTAGCACAGAAAACGAAAGTGTGAATTTATATATAAACTTATAGAAAAACAATAGCACCAACTAAAGCACCTTGGGTAAACCTTGGGTGTACTGTGGTTTTTTTCTTTCAGACAATCGGAGAATGCAGCGCAAAGTTACAGAGGACCTAACTTGGTGATGAGCTGTTGGTGCTCCAGTAGATTTAAAATCTCACCTGCCTATTTCTCCACCCATACGGATTTCATCGTCTTTATAATAAACATATATATTCAGGGGTAGGTTGGAGGGGGCTTGGAGGGGCTCGCGCGACTTGTTAACTTTTAATAAGGCCGACGAACCCCTTGTTAATTTAAGAGAAAACAATATTTTCAGATCAAATTAGTACAAAACTGCAATTTCGGACATACATATTATCTAAGACAGCTTCAGTATACGCAGTAATACTTTTTAATCATTTACTTTGATAAGTTTACAGTAAATTGCGTACTGTTACACTTGTAAAGTGTATCAAGCTACAATCGATTGCTTATTTAAGTATTGCATATAATTATATAGGAGTGTAAAAAAATTCAACCATTCCCCAGAACACCGAGAATTGCTTTGAGATTAAGCGAGTCCCTTGTTAACGTATTGGCAGTCCACCGCTGCATGTATTATGCCAAAATTTAGGGAACTGCGAGATGCTAGCGTGGCTTGAAAGTTAAAAAACATATTAATGGGTTGAAAGTTATCAAATATATTTTCTTGTGACCACGAATACTGGAGGTACAGTGTGACAGCTAGGGCATCCAATCCTGGGATCCCGTTCAATCTTCTGATCCCGAAATTCCGGGATTGAGATGACCGCGATCCCGGGATTTATCTCCCGAAAATTTACACGAAATTGGCAAATTCAAGATTTCAAATTCTTCGGTGAGCTAAAAAAAAACGAGTTTCTGTGAATCTGGGAAAAAGTATACCAAATCGAGGATTTCAAATTCCTCGGTGAGCTAAAAAAAAAAGAACGAGGTTCTGCGACAATCGGGGAAAAAGTATAGCGAATCGAGGATTTCAAATTCCTCGGTGAGCTAAAAAAAAAAAACGAGGTTCTGTGACAATCGGGGAAAAAGTATAACGAATTGAGGATTTCAAATTCCTCGGTGAGAAAATCTCAATCCCGGGATTCAAAATTAATCAATCCCGAAATCCCGGGATTGGAAAAAGACTCCGGGATTGGATATCCTAGTGACAGCTATATGAATAGAAGAACAGCATGGTCAAATAATAAGTAACTATCGCTTTTTGGATGTTCACTGTCAATTATTGGTGGAAAAACATGATATTAAAAAAATACTATTATTAAGTTCAGGATCGGTTTCGTGATGCGAGAATTGATATGGTAATTGGTTGATAATTTTCGTGATCAGTGAATTCAGTAGTAATTTTTAATTTTTAAAAAATGCACAATTAATATACACAATTACGAATATTGTTGAACTTAGTTCTTTTTTATACAAAACTTATTTATAGTGTTTCAAAAAACTTAATTCTCTCCTCTGTGCGGTTGATAAGAGTATTTTATCGAGCTACAAACTTTGCACTCTCCGACAATACGACCGCACTGGCTGTTTGTCGGTGTGTTGCTTTCCCGTAGTGGTCGTTGGAAACAAAACATACCGTCGCCTTGGGTAAACAAGGTTCCATCTGAAAAAACTAAAACTGTGCAGGAAAAGTAATTTAAGATTTCAGAAGATGTAACTTATTGTAGAAACGATGTTTCATATTAAAAGTTAATTATTTACAAGTATAAATATAATCAAAATTAAATGTATATCATACATATTAATTTTATTTCAATGTCGTAATTGTGGGGTTATAATACAAAACGTACTATTTCCGGAATGAGCGATATTGCGTTAGATATGCAGACAGGATAATTCAAGCCTAAGTAATCGACTGATTCTATTAGTTTTAAATGTAAAATGTCTACAAGACTGTCGTTTTCAAATTGGAAATCATATTTTTATGCAAATGTTATTTTGTTGGTGTTATCTGTTATAGTATCTGACTCTACTGAAAAGTTTGAGTTTTCGAACTAGTACGTTTTGCATTATAACTCCACTTTATTAGCATATTTAGAATAGACGAAACTACAGATAGAACTTCGGTGCTCTTAAATGTTCTTAAATGGCTGAAAGAAATCTGCAGATGGAACTTTAGTGCACTAATTCGTGTTAGCACATCGACCATTTTTAAAATTGTATAAAAACACTCAAAAATATTATGACTCTCTCTGTCTTATGTACGTTACAACACCTGAGAACACACGTATACCATCTACGTACGCGAATAAAAAAGTAAACCGTTTCTAAGACTGATTCTATACACGCTGATTTTTTAAATTATGTATTCAGATGGAACATTGGTGCTCTATAAAAATTATGTTTTTCAGATTGAAAATTTTTCGTTTTTCAATATTGATGGATTTAATGAGAATTTGAAGATTTTTTAAAATGCAGATATAAACTATTTTGAATGCGAATAAAACTGCGTTATTTTGTGAAAAAATGCAGATGGAACCATGTTTTCCCAAAACAACGATACGCTGTACGTAGGTTCACTCGATGGACTGTAGTTTCAAAAGTTTCTCTTGTAAATGTTTCAAAATTGATACGTTGCTAAAATACACTTTGTGTCTGTTCCAAATACCAACACCTGTGGTGTTTGTGCATTTGTGCCTATGACGTTAGCAATATATTTTCATTGCATTGTGAAAATGAAGCAAAGTCAGTATAATATTTACCAAATCTGCTGGTGAGATTATCAATTTATCTGTCATATCAACCACTCGCACTGTGTACGTTATCTGAAAATCGTTAACGTTGACTGAATTGACGTTTCACTAATAGAATTCCATTATAATTATAGGAGAACAATAACTGAACATTTATTGTGAGTCCGAATGCTGAATGTTCGAAAGTTGAGAGAAATGAATTTTTTCATTTATTTTCATTTTCAAAAATTAAAATTACAGTACATGACATAACAGCTGACGCCAATTTGCCATGTACTTGACAAATATAATGAGACAAACTATAAAATAAAACTACATAATACATCTAAATCAACATACAAAATCAAGAAATAAAATAGTAAAATTTACAGTTCACATATACTGTCACTAAAAATGTCCACTCCTCTAGGCCTAGGCAATGAGTTGATCAAGTTGGTTTCCCACCACCACCCGTTGTGTATATGCAGCCAACGTTTAATGGCCGCCTTCCACAACGCTATCGACAGAAAAAAAGGAGTTTACCCCTCACATTCATGGCCCGAGCAGAACTGCACGGGACTGATTTTGAACCATGCACTAATGTGCTTAAAATAATAACAATACTAATAATAATAAAAGTGTGACTAGCTCGGCCACTTAAATCAAGTTGATATTAAGTATCTTGTGTATAGTGAGTTGATCAATCGAACGGCCCTTGAAACTGGAGACTCATATATCCTAAGCGAGATATAAGTTTTTAGAAAACAAAAGTTTTTGGTCATAGTTTCGCCCACGTAAGAATAAATTGGGAGCATGTAAATTAATAATCATGATAATTTCAGGATTATTAACTCGGCCCCGAAGGAGAAGAGAAAAATGCTTTTAACTTGAAAACGATCTTCGAGCTTCAAGAGAGTGAAATGATAACATTCCTAAAAGAAATTTGGTGGGGTAGTATTCCTTTAAGGAATTATCAAAGGGGAAGAATTTAATTTTTTTGGAATAATAATATCTTATAAATTTCTTATGGACTCTCTCCAATTGCAGCTTGTATGAACTGTCATATGCGCTCCAATATATATAATTAACGATGTGTACTTAAGTGCTTTCATGTGTTTTCTTCATAAACTTATCAAGTGTTAAGTGAATATTACTCTTTTTTTTTCGTTTTTTTGATAAAGAGTTATAAAACATGATGTGTCTTTCTCAACCACCCTACGTACTTGAGATATGTTTTTTTTTTATTGAGATCACACTCTTCATCGTGCTTCAGTTGAAAATGATCACCATGAGCAAAACTAGGCCTGATCATGATGAATTAAAGTGGAAATAAATACAAAAGAATATTGTCTTTTTCTTATTATAATATTGAGCGTAAATTATATTTGGGTTCGATTCTTTCCTGAAATCAACGTCTGTAGATCGTCACATGTACATAGATGAGAGAATAAAAGATCTAGACACAAAATCGAACTAACAGATTCTAGAAAAATAATGAAAACTAATAAAGAATTAGTTTACTTTCAATTTTTAATTATGCGTTTTATAATTCAAAAAAAATATTTACGTCTTGAAATAATAATTAATATCCTTCAAGGATTGGTCCGTATTCAAAAAAATGTTTTTTTATATTTTTGCGTGTGGCAATACAACAAATAATCGAAATATAAGAAAAAACTTAATTTAGTACAAATTAACTCATTCCTCAAAGGGGTGGAATAAATTGATACATTGTTGCTAAGCGAATAAAATAATCCAACGTTTGCACATTCGATAAATTATCGAAAGCAGTATGAAAATGAACGCGAGATTATTTAGTTTGCTCATCTATGAAGTTATCTTTGTATAGTCATTGTATGCCAAGACATTGCGGCGCCGGAAATGGCAACTTTTTAAATAAAGAACAGAGACCTTATTTCTACCCAGTGTAACGTTTCACTGTGTCTCAAACTGTGAAGTCAATTGTTCGACAAAATATGTTATTTTTTACAGCTATTTTTCTATGATTAGTTAATTATTATTACTAATACACATTAGAAGAGTTTTCCTACGCAGTCAGTCACCTTAAATAGTGAATTGTATAATTATTTATAATAACAGGTGTTTCAACGGTTTTTGACCTAACCATTTTTAAAGAAGGCGACATTATAAAAACCGGTCGGTTAACTACTAAAATAGATCACATTTAAGCTTTTTTCAATACTGTTTTTTTTTTGTAGCACATTTTTTTAGTGTATCTGTTTTCACTCATTGAAAGCATCAGTAAATAATGCTCGCAATGAGTAAAACCAGCCCTGATCTGTATAGAAATGTGGCCGTAGTATAATTTTTAAAAATAACT
This sequence comes from Himalopsyche tibetana, assembly GCA_030503985.1. NCBI lineage: Eukaryota > Metazoa > Arthropoda > Insecta > Trichoptera > Rhyacophilidae > Himalopsyche > Himalopsyche tibetana. The sequence continues at coordinate 17,534,258 of JAPJYX010000022.1, forward strand.
TTTTTTTAAATCCACGTTTGCTCTTAATGTGGAGCGTATGACCTCCAATCAAAGTTATCTCAATATAAGTTTTTCTGTGAGAACAACTTGTTAATCAGTTGTATAGCTGTAAGAGTATAGGGATAGAAGGCTAGGGGCTAGGACAGGACTAGTGGTAAAGTGATTAAAATAAAAGTTGTTAGTACTGGGAGTTTATATGTTGAAATCCGTCACGGAAGCCATCGATATTGACCAATGCGTTTTCCGAAAATAATATACAAAATTGAAAACTATTTCGGCAGCATGCCATGGTCAAAACTATGTTAGTGTATATTAACAGTTCTGACGAAGGCGATATCAATTTTCACATTATAGGTGTTCACTGTCAACACATGTGAGGGAGCCAGTGGCGTGCTTAATCAGGGACCATCTATTTTTTTTCAATAAAAATCGCATCTCAACCAAAACAAACTTTTTATTTTTGAAACAAAATATTAAACCTTAAAAATAACAAATATATCGATAATAACATTAAGTTTGTTGACAAATTGTCCATTTGACATATAATATTTCAAAATTTAATTAGGTATGAGTGTCCAGTAAAAGCTGAAGAAGAATCCTATTAAGCTAAATTCTATTAATTAAACGAATTTTTGTATATAAGCAAATTTAATATTTTTTATTGATTATAGATGTCTCTGTAGACCGTGCCTGAAACTTAATATATTATTTGGGAAGCTCTGCTTATATATATTTTTCTTTGTCTTTCGATGGGATTGTATTAGTTTACTTTGCATTCAAAATGCGGCGCCTATGTCTAGCCACCAAAAAATAAACAAGTAACCGAGCGATAATATAAAATAAACTATTCCGTGACTAAGCATATTGTGAATTTAGAATACGAAGGGCCAAATTTTTTGTGTTTCTACATTTGAATTACGGATTGCTGAACAAAAGAACATTACACCCAAAAGTTTTGGAAATGTCGCAAAAAGTAATGCAATTCTCTAGAAAATTTTGAATAGGAAAATATCCATACATTAGAATAAAAAAAACTCTAAATTCATACGAATTACGAAAACGCCTTATCTCAAATTTGTTCAGTGAAAAGAACCATTTTACATATTGCAGCGATTTTTTCATTCTGATATTATGTATGTATATTAATTGATGATATGCTATACACTTCTTTTATTTTTTACACGGTATATACGTTCCACAAAAGACGTGTAAAAAAGTGACAGTATTCAAAGAAAAAAATAAGATTGTTTTGCCTGAATTTAAAAAAAACTGTACGATTTGAAAAAAGGAAAACACTCTCGTACAGAACATCGTGTAAAAGGGTTATAATTAAAAACTCAATAAGTAATTAAGTACACAAATAATTGTTGATAATAATATGTAGTTTAATAAAGATAAATTAATACAATTTTCGCTACTAGATTATATACGGAGACTTTTATGAGAACTGGGTATAAATCTAGAAATGTCTAACAGGTCTAATTTATTGTTCTGAAAGAGGTATATTGTTCTCATTATGTAAATAACTATGATGGATAGGACATCCAGATCTAGTTTCATATCCAGAAAATTTTAAACTTTCTTTAGAGAAAGAGTTTATCTTTCTTGCTCCTTTCCATTTAATCCATAATCACATCTGTTTCAAAATCAAAGGTTGTTTCATTATTGATTATTATTACCTAATTACTTTACTACTTATAGTTATACCAATTCTATTTAATTAACCTTTATAATATCTATGTATTTTTAATTGTTATTTATAGTTGCCTATCAAACTGTTATAAAAAATGTATCTTTACTGGATATCATCTTCAGTGCGATGCAGAAAGAAAAAAAATAAGTCCTGTCTTAGCTTTATCATTCTATCCCTACTACTCTATTTGAAAATGAGAGGTTGAGCGACTGAGTAACAAACAGTATGCTCCACATTAATTATTTTTTATGACCATGCCTAATTACAATATTTTCATCAAATAATTCCACAATGGAATTCTTTCGATGCATTTGTTGATACAAAAAGAATATATTGTGTTTTTAATAGACTTGTTCTCAATTACTGCGTTTCGTCACTCAACGTCGTCGTAGCGGGTGGCGAATAAACAGTTAATCGCACAAGTTTACGTGTTGGGTTTTTTTTATTATTATTTTCCAAATAAAAATATTACTATAGTAGATGTAATCGGGAAGAGAAATTTTTGTATTAGATCAAAGTAACGTCTGAAATGCACAAAAAGAGCTTCGAGAACGTTGATCAGGACCTGTTTCGCTCATAAATTGAATATGCTTCCTGCAGAAAATTGTTTTATTTTTTATGTTTTTTTATGTTGTAGAGATTAGATAAAAATCAATCATTATTCAATCTTTACCGTCACTCAATCGAGAGTTATAGATTTTCAAATAGTTTTCGTTCATTTTACCTACTGTCATTACATATGACTACTATAATATATCATAACATACTTGACAAATGTTAATTTAAGCGTAACAAGTAGCCTTGTCTTGAATAAAAATCAAATATCAATTTTAAGAGTAATCTACTCGGTCACAACGTCACGTAATATCATTAAACTAAAATTAAATAATTGGAGAAATAATAAATTTCGAACAACGCCGATCAAGAGAATCCGTATTCAAGAGAAAAAAATAAGTCGCGTGTTCGTGGAGGTAAAAAACAAGTGAAGAATTTATTCTCTTTTCAAAATTCAACAATTATTTACGGTATGTTCGTAAAAGTGCGTGCTTGGAATTGATCAGATTTTAAATAAAAGATGACCGTATATAAGAAATAAGGGAAACCGAATTAAAAAGATTAGGTATAATTTTATATAAAAAGTGTGATAATGTTTATTACGCAATAATATTTCAAATATAATAAATTTAAATAGTAAGACTTTTTCATACTTAATTTTCATTCAAAACTATTAAAACAATCCTTCCAGCAAACAAATTAATGTGGCTGGTGACTAAGGCCTCTAATCCCGGGATTCCGACCAATTTAAGATCATTCATTCCCGGGATTTACTATAACATATAAAAAATTAAGTTTAAAATCATTTTTTTTCCCAATTCACTGTATATTTTAATAATACAACTAATTGTGACAGTGTAACCTTAGTTTATTCTATGCAGTTCCTCGTAGGATCTCGATTAAAATTCGGTTTTTTTTTGTTTATTCTCAATCAGAAAATTCGTGACATAAAATTTTGGTTCGCTGGAACTCTACACTTTGACTATTCTTCTTTATATTTGACTGCTTATTTTCAACAGTATTAAATAATTATAACACGTCGCATCGTGTTTTTTATTTCAGAAAAAATATTTTTTTATTATATGTTGACTATTTACAGAAGTAATTGGTCTGCGTACAATTTTTGTATAGAAAAATCCGTCCGCCAAAATGTTGCCAAAATTACTCAAAATGGTTTATATTTTTTTACTTATAATTAGCGGTTCTTGTGTACAAAGTTTAATTCAAATTTCTGCTGAAAAAAATGTGAAGAATATATTCAAAAATATACAAAGCCAAACGCGAACTACTTGCGAAAGAAAAAATGGTTTTAAATATGAAAATTTAAATAAATACAATAATATTATTATATTGGAAAGGTGAAAGATTATTCACTTATAGAAGTTGAGTGTTGATTGAAAATTTGTTTTGAGCTTATAAGTTAGCCAGGCCTCTTTCATCGTTGCTTAAAGCACCTATATCTCGGTATAATCCGTTGACCAAACTTTCCTATTATTATGGAATTTATTTTTAACACATTACAATTTTATTTTTTAATAAAAGTGTTATTTTAAGTTGTATAATTCTTAATACACCAGTCATAGTATACATAAATATAATTTAATTTGATGCGTGGGGAAAAAAGAATGCTTGACACAGGCTGTGTAACTATATGTTATAATTTTTTGACACGTTAGTATCCCACAACGATAACATTCAATTATGAATAAAACAAATAGTTATCTCATTGGTTTTGCTTCTATGTGTGATACGTCGGCTGCCCAGTTTCAAAACCTAGTAACAGACTTTTTTAAACTAGGTTACTTTTAGGGTGTTCACTATCAATACTTGGTGGAAAGGCATTATTTTAAGAAAAAAACAACATTCCTTTGTACTTATTTCCACTTTCATTTACCAATATCAGGACTGGTTTCGCTCATGGCGAACATTATCAACTGATAAGAAATATAATTTAACAGTGTTATTTATACAAAAAAAAATGAAATAAAAAGCTATAATAAACAATCGACATTGAAATAATTTACAAATTTTAGTGGAAGTTACGAGTTAGTGACTCAACTAACACATTTTTTTAATTGTAATAATAATGCCCGCCATGAATGAAACCGGTCTTGATCTTCATAAATAAAAGTGGAAATAAGTACAAAAGAATATTGTGTTTTTCTTTATAATTCATTCTGTTGATAAAAGATTATTAATTCATCTAGCATTATTGAAACCGTTTGTTAAATTAGTGCAAATATAAGTGAAATTCATATTTAAAATTTTCAAATTGTTGTTTGTGGAACGTAGTAACGCATAAACATGATTTTTTTGTCAACTTAAAGAGTTTGTGTTAAAATACTTATAAGGTTTTGAAATTCGACAATCAACGTGTTTTGCCTCTTTGATAAGTCAAATATCACAACTGAAAACCGATGGAATGATAAGGTTGTCAAAATTATTTTGTGTTTATTTTTTTAATGTTATAATAAGAAGAATATGACGCTTAATTGTGCAACAACATTTAACCAATTTAGATGTTGTATTTTAAATATTTGAGTGGTGACCCTAGTACACTTCAAACACACGAAAATAGTCCAGCATCGGAATCTGTAGGTATTGAAAACGTGTCGATTGTATGCAAAAGGAACTTTCTATCTATACTTGTACGTACATTAATACTTCACTGAATGGAAGGTATTTTTAGATGCATTTCCGTTCGATGTATTCGTTTATCTGACGTGCGTATGATAAGAAAGATTTATTGAAACCACAGCTCTGAAAACGTGAGGAAAATGACAGCGTTTCTGGCAAAGGAGCAGTGAATTTAACCATATTATTTTTCTTATAAACATTTATCAAATAATTTAGATTATCATACGTTCATAAATTTACATTATAATTAGAAAACCTGTGATCTTTCGAGTGAATCTGAAATTTTCATTACATTGCTGTTAATCATTTACAAAAACATGTATGTACATATATCATTATATATATTAAAAGCCGATAACTGGTGGTTATTTTTTAGGTCACGGACCAGCTAGTTTTGAGCTCAGTAATATATTTTTTCAGTATTCGTATGTGCTATATAATATTTCGTGGATGTAAATGTTTCCTTTGATCTTTGTAGGCAGAAGTTCCTGGTTAATTACGCTAGATGATGGAATGAGAATGATGAAAAGCAAACATTTAAAAAGTGATTTGTCACACAAATACAGGGCTTGGGAAATTATGATTTAAGTGTTGGAGAAATCACGGTTTGCTTGAATGTGTCAAATTTATGATTTCATTTTTGTAGAGAAAAAACCTCTTTTAAACATTTAATGAGATTTATATTTATAGATTTTATTGTGGACTATCAGAACTTGTGACTGAAGAAGAATATGAGACAAATCACTTTTTGAATGTTTGCTTCTCATTATAAGTCGCAAAGTCAAAAGTTTGATAGAGTCGATAATCGTTTTTCTCAACCGGTGTTAACTCATGGTTTGTAAGTAGCTTGCTCGAAAGTGAAGTCTGAAAATTATCAAAAAATACAGATGATTTAAAGATCGCGACAGGGGAAGAAAGAATGTGTGGAGACGGCCCGGAATAGTACCATAGATCGATAGTTTTTATTGAAATCTTTTAAGAGTTAAGCTTCTCATTGTTAGATTTAGGTAATTGTGATTAGTCATTTTCAGTATTGTCAATTTTCTTTGTCGATTCTTTCTGGTAATTAATTAGAATCGGCGGATTTTAAATAATATTTTTTATTATTAAATCAGAATTTTATTTTTATATTTACAAATTCAATCAAATATATTTCTTAAAAACATTTCCCATTTGAAGAGTTGATCGAATTTATTTGATAAATATTTATGTATTTAATTATGGTAAATATGGCATATAGTAGCACGTCGACTACTGCGGCGAAAAACTTCACAACTACGCTAAAAACAACGCCACGATTTAAAGTTATTTTTTGAGAACTTGATAATCGTGTTAAAACTACACATTATTACGAAGAACACTATTAAATTATGCGAAATACGAAATATTTTTCAGTACATCGCCTCTGTTTTCTATTATGGCCGCGCGGCCATATTTACCTTAATTTATATGCCATATTTACCTTAATTTTTCACACCAGTAAATTTATGATTTTTAATAACTCGATAAAAATCCATTCATTAATTTATAAAAACCCCTTGCGAATACTGATTTTGAGTGTTAATTAAACAAAATTGTTCAATTCTTGCCAAGAGTTGTTCTTTGTGTAATATTAAGCTAAAAAGATGTTACTTTTCATTACCCAGTTACTTATTGACTTTCAAAAGTTACTTGAAGTGACCGTGTAGATTTTATATTGAAAACTTGTATGTTGTATATTCAATCTATTCTTTCTTTTCTTTAAGAATGTTTATGTCCCGGAGCGTCGGTTTTTTTGTCGATGTTGTAGTCATCCCCTTACGTGGGCGGTGGGTTTGGTATCATAATGTTATAAATGTATATACAGCTCAAAAGCATGTGACACTATCTGATATTATGGCAAGTACACAAATAAGCTGATAAGCCATTTATCTTTCGAAATTCGCGGTGTTCGAATTTCGAGAGTCCCGAAAGATGGTACGCAGATTACGCGAAAAAGCTTTAGGGCACACGCTGCTCGATAAAACATCAATATCAGTATGTAACAAGGAGTTATATTATATACGGGAAAATTTTATATATAAAAATACATATAACAGACTGTCTCTCTTGAAGCTTGAAGAATATCTTCGAGCTCATATCTTTTTTTCTTTTTATTTTTTAAAATATACGTCCGCTGAGGAAAGTAAAATAACGTAACCAACATATAACACTTTTTACAGGAGATACCAAAAAAGTTTTTTGATGATTTTGGGCCAAAGACAAATTATGAAATATACACAACCTTAAAGTGAACAGAATAAAACACAATATTTCTTTGTCCTTTATTTTCACTTTATTTAAAAAGTTCAGAACCGGTTTCGCTCATGGCGAGCATTTTCAATTGATAAGAAAGATTACTATCAGTCACCACTTTAATTTTATTAATCTTTGATTATTTTTTAATTATATGTTAGAGGTGTTAAACATTTTAATTTTGTGTAATTATAGAATCACTTCTACTGTAATCTGTAAATTCTTTTCAATGTCAATTTTTGTTTACACCTTTTCACTTTTTTTTTTGTATAAATAGTACTGTTAAATTATATTTCTTATCAGTTGAAAATGCTTGCCATAAGCGAAACCGGTCCTGACCTTTTTAAATAACGTGGAAATAAAGTATAAAGGAATATTGTGTTTTATAAATATATTTTTTTTTCACAACGTTTTTTAGAGTTGAAATATTAAATCATGTTTAATATGACACATTGTTTTGTGTTCATGCGAAATGTTGTAAGAGTCAATCAAATATCTGAGTGTAAGTTTCACATTTATAAAGCGTTAGTAAAATGTTCATCAGACAAGCGGAAGCGTGGGGTGAACATGAATTTTTAAAAATTCTTAACGTTCCTCTTTACCTCACTCGTTCGCGTTTTAAATACTTGATAAGCACCTCGCTTGATGACGAAACCACAGGCGTTGAATATTATATAAAAGACCCAGGATACGCATTAGATAAAGGGTGCCATTACTGATTCAAACCGTTTGACGTTGGGTCACAATTTCGCGAGGGAGAAAATTTGTAATTATCGTATTTACCCTTCGATTCAAATTCGACGTCAAAGAACGTCTTTCAATTTTTTCTTTACTTATGTTAACGAGCGCAACGTAAAAGTTTTCATATTCAAAAACAAAAGAGATGCATGTATTTATTTATCAGGACTGTGAAGTCTTATTTCTCTCATCGAAGAAAAACTATTTATTTGTTTAATTAACATTGCATAAGGTTGCAAATCTTTTAAAATGAAGAGAAAAAAACATAGTACAATTAATATTAAAAGCAGTAGAAAAAAAATGACAAGGAAGTCAACTGAGTAAGCTCCGACGAACGATACATAAAAAATAGCATTCTTTGGAACTCACCCACGTCTACGTGGAATATGTCGACATCCGTAGTAATATTATTGAACACCGTTAAAGCTCTCCCCGGTGGCATCCCCATTGGCAGGCTGGTTCTACACCTTGGGAGAACAAACAATTCATTTCCACGATTTCTCAAAAAATAATCAAGAATCACTTAATAGCATGCAGTGGCGCCACTTTTTACCCTAGAAATTGAATACACATTTTATTTTGAAAGGACACAAAACTATAAGTTTTTTTCGAGTACGACTTCACTTAAAACAGCTTGACTCCGCGACGCTAACTATTTTAAAAAAGATAAATCAAATAAGACTAACTCAATGATAACTTTTAAATTCACTCGAGAACTACTAGATGAAAAAAAACATATATTTTACGATTATTCATAGACTTAAATATATCTTATGTCTGAAATGCCCTCCCACTCATTCGATCCTTAGAAAATGGGACGTATCGAGAGTGATTTGCTAACAACTAGTCTAGTCATATCCTTGTCCGTCTTTCTCCTGCACTCTTCGAATAAGAAAGGTTGATTTAATATACATTGATTTATTTTAATTTTTATTACTATAGTGCTGTAAACGTTTGGCATTATATCTGATGCCAACACGCCAAGTGTTAAATTAAGATCAACTCTAGAAAAAGGGACATCACAAAAACCTATGAATGTATAAGATCTCAAATTAAAATAGAAAAAAAAACTAAATTTGACATTGATCTTACTGGGTAACTTGAACCCAGAGCGACAGAGGGTTAAGCTCTTAGCAACTTAACTACGAGGATACCACTGGGTATTGAGTGTCTGAACCCACACCCATGTGAATTCTAATCATATTTTTTACCACATGACCACAGACGGCCACAAATTTGTTTGCCAATAAATTTCCTGCCATGAAAATTGATAGACATAATAATACAAATAAGAAATCTCAAAAGAAAATTAACGTTTCTGTGAGAGGTTATGATTGCATTTTCTCATGATGCTGTTTTTCTTCCTGCCGATTTTGATCTGAGGTTAATATTTAATATTGGACAAGATAACAGATATTTTTTATATTCTTCAACACGGCCTTGTAGTTATCTCTTAAATAAAAACAAAATAACAAGACCGCCGTGGCTCTTAAAAATATTAATATTTCATTATATTATTATTGTTGGATTTATGGCTCACGTTTTAGTGGCGTCACACCTGTCCGTAACGACGCAGCAGTAAAGCCTTATCTGCCACCCTTGCCTCATTTTTCAACCCCGCTCTCCACCTCCCTATTTCTTTGCCCCAGTAGCCCACTTCCGCTCTCGGTAAACACTTGACTGAACTGCCCCCGATTAGACCGCCTTTGCTCCCTTATCTCGATTCACTTTTTCGCCGCCACGACACCAGCGTCAATTTTCGACAGGGAAACCCACTTAGGTGTTTTGTAGCAAAAGACGTACTTTTTTCGAGTGGCTTTTAAAACGTAATTCAAGTATTTGGGTATTTTGGCTGTACAAAAGATTATAATGGCTCTACAACTCTAATGGATATCAATCGTCATAGGGAACGCGTAGCTCTCAGCCTTTCAACTCGATCCAATCAGTTTCATATCTAATATATAAAAATTAATGTTTGTTTGTTCGTACTTTCGTTCTTTGAGTGGCATTTCAACGCTTTCCGGGAACCGGCTAGTATTACATAAATAAATCAAACTATTTTTTAGTTATGTTAAGAATGTTTGGAGGATAGGATAATAGTTCTTTTCGACGACAATTTTTTTTGCTTTTGGAAAAACGACTTAACTGTACATGAACGAAGAAACGTTGCTTAACTGTACATCGTCACCTTCCTGGCAGAAGCTGGTAACTAACACAACTGATAAAAAGAAGTTAACTATACAAAGAGATTCTTTGATATATTTTTTTGTCTGAAATTCATTTGATTACAACAGTGTCCAAAAAAAGCGTTTGTTTTTATTTTTTATCCATGTTACAATGTGGAACATATGACCTACTAATGGAGGTTTTATTTTTTTTCTACGAGAACTGCTTAACCTTACTTTTGTTCGAAGAGAGTAGGGATAGAAAGGATTATAATATACAGTACTAGTGGTTGGCTAAACACTCTTGCTACATCCTTTTATTTTATGATTGGAATAATGGGAAGGGTATTTTTAGACATCACAAACATCCATTTGATTTGAGCCTTTGAACAGAAATCTTTAAATCGATTGGAAAAATGATATTCCAGCTCTGAGGATGGAAGGAAAACGACGTTGACCACTGTGCCACAAAACACTATAACACACAATAATCAATTTTAGTGTAGATGCAAATTTTTTAATCAATAGTTTTAATTTTAAGTAAACTTTCCTTCTTTTGTCGCCTGCTGTAGCCCAGTTGGTTAGAGCTTGTTCTACCGATCACGCAGGTATGGGTTTGATTTCCGGTCAGATCACAGTAAATTAAGGAATTAATTAATTCAAAATTGTTATCGAAGACTGGGTGTTTGTGATAAATTGTAAATTCACATTATTTCGTCTCCTCCTATCCTTCCGATCAATTAATTACTGGGTGGAGCAATAGCTCCCAAATTGCGAGCCTACATGGATTAAAAAAAACTTTCTTTTAACTGAGTAATCTTGCATTTAACACGTTTGCGCGCTACACCATTTGTTTTTATATAAATAAATTGAAAAGGTATTGACAACCCTACTCAAATCTTAGGTAAAAGTATAATAACGCGATCGATAGGCTTAAAACGATTTAATATAAACAGGGTTTCAATCAATAACAGCTTATTATGCATATATCACGGCTTAAATTAAATCTTGACACTTTTTTATTATCATAATGTCAACGTTGAGTATGTAACCGAGATTAGATAACAACAAATCACTCTCGCTCTCTTGGTGAATTATTATTTTTCCATAATATCTATTACGTATTTTATACAATCACGTGAAAGCTAGATAATGGTTAAGAGCTTTTAGTTATCGATTGTTTACGATTTTAATCAAGATAAGAGAAGTACTGCCAAGCTAATCATTGGGCGACATACAAAAGCTTTAGTTTAACTGTAATGGCATGAATATCAGTGAAATTCATTCGTTTATTCGATTGAATTTTATGTATATAAATTAATTTGGTTTCTTTTTATCTAAATTCGCTCACAATTTGGAGCATATGACCTCCTAATGGAGGTAACTCAACATAAGTCTTTCTACGAGAACTGTCTCAAACTCTCTTTTCCAAAGAGAGTAATAGAGACAGGACTAGTGGTTAACTAATCTCTCTCGCTGCGCTCATTTATTAAAGGATCGAAAGGGGGGAAGGAAATTTTTAGACATCATAAACAATCATGCTTCAAACGGAAATCGATAAATCTATTGAAAACATGCTGTTCGAACTGGGACTCGATCCGTGAGAACCACGTTGATCACTACGGGTTTTTTCACAATCTATCTCACTGTCTCATTCATAACATAAAATAGCTGGTAACGCTACCAGTACACTGACGATATACAGGGACATCTCGAGGGCATAGGCGAGTAGGCAGCTGCCTAGAGGCGGCAAATGGTAACAGATTTTTTTAAATAAATAAATATTTTTGAAACGAATTTGGCTTAGAATAAATATGATGCCTCAATGTATTTGATTAAAAAAATAACAAATCAAAAATCGAGACTTGTATACTATAAGTGCATTTTAAATTCAAATTATGTTTTATGGAGTGTAGTGAAGAATATGATAGATATTTTTCCAAAATTATTGAACGATAATATGAGCCTTCATATCGTATTTATTCGTGAGGATCATTGTCAATAAGTTACATATATGAGGAGCAAACGTCCAAAAAGTGTTTTGTCACACAAATACAAAGCTTGGGAAATGACGATTTAAGTGTTGCAAAAGTGACAGTTTGTTTGAATGTTTCAACTTTATGATTTAATTTTTATATGAAAAAATACTTTTTTGAACACTAATTTTGATTTCCATTCATAGGTTTTATTATGGGCTATCATAATTGATATAAAACGCCATTTTTCAACATTTGTGACAAAACACTTTTTGAATGTTTGCTCCTCATATTATGAATCACCTAAAAGTCCTACGGAATAAGTGACAATATATTTGTTTGAGTATGTAGTTGAGTAGAAGATTCAAACTTCTATATTTGTATATGTATTCCTAGAATAATGGGAAATAATGAAAAAAATGGGCGCTATTTTAGGGCTTTGCCTAGGGGCGGCACATAGCCTAGGAACGTCACTGACGATATATCATTGATGTTTCTTGAATGCAGTCTATTTAGTGTACACACACACTAATGCGGCCTTCTGTTAGAAAAAAATCCTTATTTTGGTGATTAACAATCTCTATTCTAAATTTTATATCAAAGCTATGTTAAATTTAATATTATTTTTAATGCCGTTTTATATAACACCAACTTTCGTGGAGAGTGTTATAAATAAATATTTCTACTTGACCTCAGAAACCGGATTCCCTTTGAACAATGTGTATCATCTGAGTTCGTCTCATTTGGGAAATTCCTCGAAGTAAATATTTCATTAGTCCTTCAACAGGATATCTAGCACTTCGGATGAGTTGATTTTCTTGGTAATTTATAGTTAATAGCATTGAAAGTTGAGAATGTTTAAAATTGTTTGAAGGAAATTTATATCATTGTTAGTTTTGTTTTTGGTGCGATGGCCGGAATCGAATAATTTTTCACTGATTAATAATCATGTAGATTGTAGAAAGATTCTACTGTCGGACAAATATATCAAAACTATGACTAAAACAAGTAGAATAATTTCAAAATTTTGTATTCAAATTTAATATAAAAAGGTTCATATCTTGAAATTTCCATTTTTTTCAATATTCGCAAAAAACTGTATTGGAAATAAGTCGTTTTTATATTTAATAATTTAATTTAAATTTATTTTTTATTCTAAAAAATATATTTGACATTACAGCTTACGCCAATGCGTCAAATATTTTGAAATTGAAAGATCATACAAGATATACTCGATGAGAATTTTTGTAAGTCACATGAGATTAACTCAAGAAGAATTAACTTCACAAACACCCATGTGTTAGATCTCAAATTAAAATTGAAAATATCCAATTTGACATTGACTTTACTGGGAATCGAACCCAGACCCACCTGATCGGTAGAGCAAGCTCTAACCAACTAGACCACAGCAGGCGAATAATATATTATATATTCATGATTTTTCGGATATTCTCAATCCCGAAATTCCGGTTTTAGTACTGTCGCAAATCACAATTTCGGGATCAAAGAATTGGAAGGGATCCCGAAATTGGAGGCACTAACCAGTATATAATAGTTAACAAAAATTACCTGCGTACCCGGTTAGCTTACGAGTTTATGACAAAATACCCCACAACCGGGTATTGAATTTGGGCGGATATTTGAATGATTTACACCCACTTCTTGTGACCCTGAAAACATGATGAAGAAATATTTATATGCTTACTATTAATATTTCAATATCCTCATATTTATGTCGATACTAGATTGAAATTGAGCAGTTGTCTTAGATAATGATTAAGAAAGACCTTCTTTAGAAATTCTTGATTACTGAATAGAAGTTCATATACTAGGCACTACAACGTAAGATTCATGAAATTGACAGACTTTTGCGCTTAAGAATTGTTTGAAATAAAGAATACTGAGTTCTTTTGTGTCACTGCATATAAGCTGTTTAGATTTTTTTTATACAAAACCCAAAGGGGTCGTGTGAAAGTCGTGGGAAGTAAAAAGCTAAAACAAAAAAGCAGGATTTCTTCCATTATCCCCTCGTTCAATGAACCCCGTGATGTTTATATCCGTTAGGGGAATCAAGCGAGTGTCTTTTCAACAATAAAAAATAGTTTTTATTTGATCCAGAGGCATGACTCCTGATTCTACATTTCGACATTTATTCAATTTCCGATGCACGTAAAAACAAAAGATTATTATTTTTGTTTTATCGAAGTGACGTATCGCCATCTTCTGTTTCGCCCGATTGACATTTATTTATTATTCAATATTAAATTAAAAAATATATATTCGGCTTCTTTTTGTGAAATTTATTACGCTGTTCATGTATGTATATAAAAAATCAAATCCGCTCTCTTCTTATTGATTGAAAATTATAACAATAAAATGCATTTCTTTTAAAATTATAACGCATCAAACTCACGTACCACTTGACTCACTTTACTTCTACGAGGCTCATAACATATACAAAGCCTTCCCGTCAATGAATGATTGACAGTAAAGTTAACACAATCGACGCTCAGCGATAATAGTTTGCTCATTTTTAGCGAATTATGTATATTATGCAGTGGCGGATTACGCACATGAGATGCCCCAGGCGCAATAAATTTTAACGACAATACTTTTCGAAAAACATAAAAATGTCCGAAAATTCAACGTCAAATAATATAACTAGATAAAAAAAAGTGTATGTCTTATATTATAAAGCTATTTTTAAGACCGATTAATTTTGGAGGCCCAGAGCGCGCGCCCCATTTGCTTATGTTTATAGGGTAATTCACCACTATGTATATTTAGAAACACTTTTTAAAATAAAAACTATATTTATCCGTTGTATCAATGATTTATTGTACACTGTTTTTTACATATATCACGTAAATATGCGCAGATAAAAATAATGAAGTGATTTAGAGTTGATAATAGATTTTTCACGCCAGTAAAAACAAATTATTACTTCGTTTTCATATACAAATGATAAATTAAATACCGCCTGACCGATCGTTAAAAAATCGTTTCAAATGTTAAGCATAATATTTTACCTAGATGTATTTTTAACATTATGTAAACCGGCGGTCTAATAAATCAGCATTTTATCGAAATAACCGAATTTTATTTTACGACTTGTTTACCTGACACAACGTTAGAAAAAATAATCTTATAATTCATAACGAGCGCTACGGTGTTTTGCAGAATTTTCATTTTTTTGGAATGTATAATGGTGGGTGAAATGCTTCAGGTTCTGTAAAAAATTTCGCGTATTTTATCGATTAAATCCATCGAACTAGAATTTGAAAAAAAAATCAGTTTAAGGATATACATTTAAACAAGATTCCACTAACCGTCTTATGTAACGAAAGGCAAAATTCAATTTGTTGCTCAAAGAAAGATTTTTCTTGGATCCAAACCTAATTTGATATCACCGAAAATTGTAACAATAAGAAAGAAAGCTTATTCATACTATTTCAATGATCACCAATCAAACTGTCTTATAGAAGAAATTAAGATAAAAAAAATAATTATACGGGTTTTCCAACTATGCTCTACTGCAGGAGTCGTTAACTATTCGAACATTACGCACCACTAAACTCAAAATTCTAAATCCCGCGGAACCCTTCTATATCATTGTTTTTTCATAAAAGTTACATTATAAAAAATCAGTTCAGTCAGTTCAAGTTCATCCTTGCGCTTGAACACCTGTAGATGCTGAACTGCGAATCTCGAGTCGTTAGTTACAAAACTTGTGTTAATATACGATTCAAATGTAGTATTGAAATTCTACCAAACACTTTGTCGCCCGCTGTGGTCTAGGTCAGTGCTTCCCAACCTATGGGCCGCGAAATTCACTAGAAAGTAAAAAAATCTATATATTTAAGTCTATCGAATCGGTGTTTTCCATATTGGGGGCCGCGGAATTTCTTAAGGGGGCCGCCGGATTGGATTGGATAGAAATTGGATTCTGGGGGAAAAGTATAGCAAATCGAGGATTTCGAATTCGTTGGTGAGCTAAAAAAACGAGTTTCTGTGACAATCTGAGGAAAAAGTATACCAAATCACAGATTTCAAATTCCACGGTGAGCTAAAAAAAAAACGAGTTTCTGTGACAATCTGAGGAGGGCCGCGGATTATTTTTTTTAGATTTAGGGAGCCGTGGAACGAAAAAGGTTGGGAAGCACTGGTCTAGTTGGTTAGAGTTTGCTCTACTGACCAGTTGGGTCTGGGTTCGATCCCGGTAAGGTGTAATGCAAAATTAGATTTTTTCAATTTAAATTTGAGACCTTAGACTAAGGTGTTTGTTATGTCAATTTATCTCAAGTTTATCTCGAGTGACTTACAATACTGAAATTCTCATCGAGTTTTTCTCGTATGATCTTTCAACTTTAAAATATTTACCGCATTGGCATTAGCTGTAATAACAAATACTTTTTTAAATAAAATAAAACTAATTCACACTTCTTCCGCACTCGTTATTCTTAATTAATTTTAATAAATTTTGTAACGATAGAAAATATCATTAACGAACGCAATTATACTAACGTATTAGTGATATATCCACCCACAAATAATCTATCAGTAGTACATGTACTTCCAGTGGCGGATCGCTAGCCTACTGTATAAAGTTAACTCTCGCGGCTCGGAGACTAGAAAAATACTTCTCTGCCGATGGAGTCGTTTAGAGACCCCAGTGGTTTCCTCATTATTGGCCTTATTCTTATGAATTTCAAAAAAAAATAGTCTAAATGATTTAAAATATCTTTCTGCGTCATTCCTTATACATTTTATATAAAAATCCGTGTTTTTTTTTTAATAAATAATCATATTTTAAGTTGCGCGTAAAAAATACGTCATCCCAGCACACATATGAAATTGCACCTGACGAGTTTAGCCCAGCTATCTAACGAACGATCGCTTATCGCCTTATCGCGTATTTATATAAACTACAAAAGGTCCAAAAAAATATGATATAAGAATACCTTAATTATAAAGATTGTATCATCCATATTAAAATAAATATTTAAGAAAATGTGGGTATTGGGGTCGCATTTCTTGAGCCTAGAACCGGAAAAGATAATAGGGTGATAGTCTCGTGCAGAAATTAATATATTTTTTTTGTTTAGTTAATTAATTCATCTTGAATATAGATAGCACCGTACTTAATTTTGAAAACATAACGAAAGAAATAGTCAAATATCATCGTCTTTTTTTATTACTCATCAAAGCTCAGCAGTTTCTAATTCGAAATGATAAAAAATAAAAATGGTTGCTGTAAGGCAGGGGGTACCAATCCCTTGCCCGCTAATTTGATTTTCAAATTCTTCGGTGACCTAAAAAAAAAAACGAGTTTCGAAGATATTTTGGGGAAAAAGTATAGGGAATTAAGGATTTCAAATTCATCGATGAGCTAAAAAAAACGAGTCTCGGTGATAATATGGGCGATTCCTGGGTTTTGAGATTTTGAAAAAATGTGGAGCTCGCCGCCCTACCAATGTTTTAGATTGCGCTCTAGGGTCCGAAAAGTTTAGTAACCCCTGCTGTAAGGTATATAATTTCTTTACTGTTCGATATTATAGTTTTCGAAATAAAATATTGCTATTAAAAACTAATCTAGCGGTCTGTTACTATTACAGCTTCTCTGCCGGAAAGAGATTATTTTTTTTTAAATAAAATTCAAAATCGTTAAGCTTTATTTTCTAAACTATTGTATATCAGAATCTTTATTAAAAATTCAATCACGTGATCAATGACGGAGTTTCTCTGAGAGTGGTCATTTTTAATCAGTAAAAAAGGCCATACTGTAAAATTAATTATTTTTTTAATAGCGTTATTATGGTACGTCTAAATCAGTGATGCACAAATCGCGGCCCGCGGGCTGCATGCGGCCCTTTTTAATTCTGTCGAGGACCTCAAATCGTTTTTCTGAAACATATTTTTTTCACTAAAACACTTATTTAATAAATGCAAGCAAGCTTTGTCTTCAATGAAAGAGAAGAAATCGATTCATAGAAACAGGCTTGCTGATGAAAATTTGGATTTGATTGTGCGGCTTAATACTACAAACTTTATGTCAAATAAAAAAAAATAGTTAAAAAATAACAAAGACCAAGATCGCATTAACTTGTGAATGAAACTTAAATATTTCACAATGAAACGATTTTTAATACGCAAATACCCATAATCCTTTTTTTGCATGGCTTATTTATGTTCGCGTTTTCGAAATTGCACGGTCAAAATAATGTAATGGAACCTATCATTCCTTTATCTAAATTCACTTAATCTTTTTTACACGGTTTTTTTGTAAGGCTGTTTTACATGGAACGTACATATGCTCCGTGTAAAAAAGGATTGCAGCCCAAACCCAAGATAATTTATTTTATGCGGCCCGCTAGAAGGTAAAGTTTGTGCACCACTGGTCTAAATAATTTAATTTTATGCATATGAATCAAGAAGTCACGAAAAAAATAATGTTTTTCATTCGAAAGCTTAGTTTAAATTCTGTTAAATATTTAATCAGTTTTTGCAGCAATGAAAGTGCATACTTAATTATTATAAAGTATTTCGATAATAGAAGTTGTTGTTGTTGTTGTTGTTTTTAATGAGTGTGCTTATAAATTAAAGTTAATGTAGTGATATGTCTAAGAAATATCTGCTTCAGTTATAACCAAATAAAAAAGAATGTTTCTCCATTTTGCAATAAAAGCTTTGAACGGAGACCGCTTGAGGAAAATTCTTCAAAGCGAGACCGTCTGAAAAGCAAGACGGAAAAGTATCACGTAATTTCAATTCGTTGGCGAGTCATTTCAGACGATGAGTAAAATTATCCGACACTCATTGCAATAAAGTTAAGGACGCGCGAGGGAGTCTCCTCGCGGTGACATAATCGCGCACACGGAGGGGACAGCATAATGATCCACCTGTCTGCACGTGTTGCAGGAAGGAGAGCGCTGCCGCCGTCGAGATGCACGCCGCCGGACTGCACTCAGCCCTCGCCATCAAGCGGCAGCGCAAGCGCAGGGACGAGCAGAGGCGAGCCAAAGAGCGCCGATACTCCCTGCAGAGCTCCGAATCCGGTCTCACCGGATCCCCTCATGGCTCCCACGGATCCCTGGACCGCGTCGGCTCCAAAAGGCGGGCTCGCAAGCGCCGCACTACTCCAGACGCCATGCTTGACACCAAAGTTGTATCCTCCATCGGCATGCTTCACATTGGAGTGGTATTTCTCGTCTTGGGGGTGTTTTTAGTAGGCTCTGGGCTACTCCCTGACGATATTACTTCATGGAGCGCCTTAGGCAGCGTTGGGTGGTGGAACGAACTCGTTTGCACTGGACTATTTGCGGTAGCTATCGGAGTATTTTTAATCATTTTAAACAAATACATATCCAAACGAGAAGAAGAAGATTTGGAAGAATATGTTCAGAGTCAATTGACAAGATCTAGATCCGGGCATAGACTCGAAAGAGACGTAGAAACTGGAGGGATGCTCACTAAACATAACAGACGTGAACGTAGACAATTGAAAGAAGACGAAGAGCGTGGTTTGAGCAGCGTGGGAGATTTCGATGGAAGCCCACCGCTGACTCCTCGTTCCCCCGGGTCAAACATGGACCCGATGACTCCGACAGGCGTCCACGGGCACGCTCACCACGGTTTCGTTAACCCGGTCGCCGCGGTGAACGGAGATCCGGATAGGGACCACCACCTAGACCAGATTGTAGAAGAAGATTATTCGATGTCAGATAAAGGCGACGACGAAATGAGGCGCGCTGGATATTTCAACAAAGAAACATACGCAAACCGGACCGTGGGAATAACAATGAACCATGGATCTCCCCCTGACGGCCTGAGCAACGGTAGACACATGATTATGTCGAGAATGTAAAGTTTCTGAAATGTTTTGACAGCCGGAAGCTCTCTCGTCCACTGCAGCTTTGAGTTATGACAAGCTTTTACAAAAGCTATGCGAAGAGGATTTTCTGATTTGCGACGAAAAGTTTAATCGCTTAAATCTGTATAAACAGAAAAGGCATCCGAATTTGAGATGCGTTTGATTTGGTTAAACGAAAAGCAAAAAGTTACTGAAGATGATACGAGTATTAAATAAATACAAAGTTTGGTTTAAAATTTTGGCTTTTATTGTGAACGAAGGCTGCTCTGTGATCGTAGAAGATTGAAGAATTTTATTTATTCAACGTTTCGGTGTTTTAGCTTTTTTAACGTCATCTTTATTCTCTTTTTAATAAGTAAGTTGTAATTAAATCTATGTATAAGAATTCAGCGTATGTTTTTTAGCTGTCGTGTAATTGTGCGTCGGGTGATTTTTTTTCCACTTTTTGATGTAATTAATTCTAGTTCTAGTTAACTTTTTTATCATTCAATTTTTCAACTATATTAAGCAAGACATCAGTGTGTACAGCAAATTAACATTCCGTATTATAATTAATTCTAATAAAAAAACTTCTAGAATGTAAGTCTTATTTTAAATGAATTTAAGTAATAAAAAGAAAAATCAAAAACAAACGCGCGCTACGCACGATGCCAAAAAACTTTCACAGAAACAATACGACATTTAAAAACGATAAGACAAATGAATTAATTAAAATAACTATTCATTAGTTTACTTCGAATTTCTTATGCTAAGCTTTGAATGCCTTAAATTAATAATATATATCTTACTCCCCTATATACGGTGCTTCAATTTCCAAACATTTTAATGGTATTTTATTTCAATTTTAAATTGTACTATACAATCATTTTTACCCAAAAAATTCATCTTAGTCGTAGAGTGTTTGTTGTCCACTAGCATCATTCCATTTTACTTTATTTCAAATATGTCTAATTTAAAAATTAGTTTTTATAAACGTAAATAAATATTTTGCATTTGTTGTTATAACAATTACATTGGTAATGAGTATCTTTTAGATAGGTAATTTGTCGAGTAAAATAAACACGACAATTGCTTAAGCGAACAATTTGGAGAAAAGAAATATCGTACAAACTTTGACTATCATTATTTTGTTTTATTTTGGCAATACTTGATAAAATGAAACAAGTCTCAATGACGATATTAAAGTATTATTAAAAAATATTAAAGTTCGAAAACTTGTTAACGCCGCGATTTATAATTTGTAGTAGCTAGATATAGGCGTATATTATCTATTTTTATTATCATTATTAAAAAAAAAATCAGATATTACATAAACAAGTAGATCTTTTATTTTTATTCGCCTTTTCTTAATCAAAATCATTTAACTAGTGTAAGAACAATATATATGTACAATTGATTCAAAATATTATTCAATCTTTAACGAAATATTAGTGAGAGTTTCAAGTATAGCAGGTGCATTAACGTTTTAAAGAATTATTCAATAATACAGCATAATTCATAAAAAAAATATCATCGATCTCTTAAAACTATATTGATGTGATTTTTTAAATTTATAATATCTCTGTATAGAATTTAAGTTAAATTTATAAGCAAACATAATCTTCTGTCATTTTTCATTGAATTCTATCTTTTTTCCGTTTTCGTCTTGTTGAAACATGAGTTTCTACATCAGGTCATTTCTTTCGTAGAATTGTTCTCTTGTCAATCGTGGAGTATTATTAAGCCACCGTCTTGGGTTGAAGCAACTCTTCTTTTCTTTGTGTTGTGCGATAAAAAACAATGTTATCTTTTAATACTTAATCTACACTAAAATAATAATAAATGAAGGGTATATCAAGTAGGTCCGACCTGCTATCGGACCCACGGGTCACTCCAACTTAGTGACTTACAAAGCAAACTATAGCGCTTTTAAAAATTTGAGGCGTCATACGGAGAATCTATAAAAGATCTATACAGAAAAGAGCTTCGTCATTTATTAATCAATACACGTTAAGCCTACTAAAGTGTAATCCACCTAGTCTTGGGAAACTGCTTTCAAAACAATTTCAGTATTAATAACTGTTTCACCACGGAAAACGTCGAGGTTTTAAGGCCGGACTGTGGGCATGCCGAGCAGGACGTTAATCACGTTCTATAGAACTGCCCTGAGATGGAGTCCGAACGAGCAGAATTGTTTGCTGTGGTCCGTCCTCACACGGGCCCAATAGCCCACGCTGACTTAATTGCAACCAAAGCTAACTTCACGTTATTTGAAAAGTTTGTCAATTTATATGGGGATCGTCACAACCTTGATTCCTCTCTAGAGACATTAAACTCGTCTACATCGACGAGCTCTCAGTATACGGTTTATGCACAAGATACTTAGTATTAACTTGATTTAAATGGCTGAGCTAGTCACACTTTTATTATTACTATTATTTTCTTTTTTTAAGCACATTAGTGCATGGTTCAAAAACAGTCTCGTGCAGTTCTGCTCGGGCCATGAATGTGCGGGATAGACTCCTTTTCGATAGCGTTGTGGAAGGCGGCAATTAAACGTTGGCTGCATATGCACAACGGGTTGTGGTGGGAAACCAACTTGTACAGAAACAAACGACAGAGACTGGTGGTGAGGGGATTTGCATTGGTCTTGATTATTAAAGAAGTATCAACTTCTTTTATTAGCTGTTGCTTCAATAAAAAATTGTCGATATACTTCCAGAAAACGTTAATTCAATGAACCTTGTTTTGAAATAGTTTTTCGAATATCGTGAAGCGAACTGAAATGCAGCATGGCCATAGGCAATAAGATAAGCGAATAAACAACAATTGACATAAATGCTTATAGCTCAAAAATGTTTACTTGTCTAACCGTCATCTGAAGAAATAAGAAATCTGTATAACTAAAAAGCGGTAAGTTATTTATAGTTTTCTGCAAGTAATAACTGCCAACGAAAATAAGTTAGTTCTTAGTAATTACTTCTTCAAAATATATCTAAATAAATAAATTAAATATGAGTGAGCTTGTTTTTTCAAACGATAGAGTGTGTTAAAATGTGTCGTTCTGCATTCATAACTCAATACACCCAATTTTTGACTTAATGTATTCTGGTAGTATACCGACGATTTTTACAGCATCATCACGCACAAATAAAAAAAAAAGAATGTGGATTTTTAAAAAAATAACTGTAAAAACAATATTATTAATGGATGTGAACGCTCTGCTGAAAAAGATATTAGATTTTTTTATACATGTACACTCAATTTTTTTTATACGGTTCAACAAAAAATCGTGTAAAAAAGTAATAGAATTGAAAGAAAAATTGAAGATTGGTTCGCTGAATGTAAAAAACTGTGCTATTTGAAATATATAACAACACTGTAATATAAAAAAGGATAATAATGAGGACCCAATAATTAAATTACACAAAATATGTTTTTTAATTTAAAATAAATATGTTATTATTCGCTACTTGATTATAAACAAGGACTTTTAAGAGGGACTGGATATGAATCGCTTTCATCGCTAGAAATGCTAAATGTGTTACGATCTAGTGAAGCCTTTTGTTTGTTTGTTACTATCTTATATTATTGAATTTCTTGTTATTAAGAAAGGTTCGTATTTAACCGGTCTGAATTTTAATCACATTAGTCATAATTTTTATCACATTGGTCAGAATTTATATTACATGGTCAGTGCACAGAGGGCAGAATAAATAATTAATGGTGAGAATTTATGTCAAATAGTCATAATTTAAATGAAATTAAAAAAAAACCTAACCTAACCAAAATGGTTATAAGATATGACTGTATAATATTTTTATTCTGACCGTTCATATTTTTATTCTGGCGAAAAATTGATTTAAACTCTGACCATTTATTTTTTTCTCATTAAGAAATCCGTTATCTTCTTCTGCATTTTTTGTGTATGGAAATCGTGTTCGATTCGGAGAACAAATAATCTGTTTTAGGTGACCATGCTATTTCATACTCTTGTAAAAATAGAGTTGAGTGTACGTGCTATACACGCTTGACTTGCAACAACACGCAGGCGTTAGCAGAGAATGGAAAAACGCTTTATTACTACGGTTCTGAAACGTTTCTCCATCGAATTGACTTTGATTGAGAAATATTATTGGTTCACGATTCTTCTAGATGAAACCGGATTATGATTTTATCTCCCCACTGTTAATTTCAGAGTGTCTAATGAATTTAAGTCGTTACTGAGGCCGTAAAAGATTTAATGCATAACCGCCTAGTGAGGTTTTATTGGCGAAACGAAACGGACATTTCAGTAAATATGCAGTATTTGCATTTAATAATATCACGCTTAATATTTATTCTATCAATGGATTAATAAAAGTATATATTTAAATTAATTTGATATCGGTATTTAAATAGTACATTTTCAGTTTAATTAAAGAGCAAGAAATGACATTGCGTTTTATGTAACTTGTTTGAAAACAAAACGGCCTAATCTGGAAGATTTTTAAACGATTTTTTGTATATATGCAATTTAATAATTTATCTTAATTATAAGTGTCTCTGTAGACCGTGACTATCACTCTTAAAAAATATTTATTCTATCACGATTAACAAACACAAAAAATACAGAATCGGATAACGGATTTCTTAACTGGGGCTGCCACAAATTTTTCGTCAAATTTTTCGTGCTTGAAACGCCAGTTACGAATTACCTCGTCAATAACTAATTAAATTAGTAATTGTAAATTGTAGCTGGCGTGCTAGGTACAAACGTACTTTTTTTCTACGGCAGCCAAAAGGTTAATAACATGAAATTCAACACTACAAGACAGTTATAACATACGAAAGGCTCCATTTGATTGTAACACATCTGACGTGTCAGAAATTTATAGCGATGAAAACGATTTATGACCAATTCTTTATAAAAGTTCCCGTATAAAATCAAGTAGTGATGAATCTTATTATTTTTTCTTAACAGTTATTATATTGTGTTTTCATTATTACCTTTTTCCATATAGCACGGTTTCACAATTTTGTTATTTTTTCATATAGCACGGTTTTTTTTAAATCCAGGGAAACGATCATTAATTTTTCTATCACTTTTTATACGGCTTTTTGTGGAACGCATTTACCGTGTAAAAAAGAGTTGAATGTACATTTCTTTATATGTATCACTTTCAAAATCAATTTGTCATCGAGCTAATTCATCGTGTGAACTATCAACAGATCGAAGAAAGCCTATCTTGAGCTATATAAAAATGCAGATGAAGAACAAAAAAACAAAAATTCTCTTTCTAACATCGCTTAAATCTTACTAACTAAACGATATCAATTTTTTGGGGGTTAATTTTTATCAAACACTCTTTTCTACAAATTCTACTTTTATTTTATATGATCAGTAGCAGTTTCGCTCAAAACAGGCATCAGTTTATATTATTCAAATAAAATAATATATTGATCATATAAAATAAAAGTGAAATTAGTAGATAAGGTGTTTTATTTTTTTAATGAAATAATTATTAGGAGGCTTATCGTTCTCGCCATGCCCAGTTTTTAGGGTGGGAATTTATTTCACCAAAAAAAACATGCATTTCAGCACACAGCTATAAATCGATTAAAAAAACAGTCATTAAAAATTACACGTACAGAGGGGGTTTAAGCTCGTGGATGCCGCAGTCAGAAAGGATAACTATCCTTTAAAAATATTTTGTAATGCATAAAATCAATTAAGCGTGTCTACAATTTTTTTTTTGATATTTTTACAATATCTACTAAAATGTTTAACATTCAGTATAAGTTTTCAAGAAACCGGTAAAAAGCTCAAAAACAAAACAACCATTGAACAAATTTACAGCCAACTCTTTATGTAACGTACGAGCAAGGTCTTTTCTTTGTTTATTTAACATTTTCCATCAATGTTTATGATATCTTTTGTACGTTTTTTCTTTGTGAAATATTTTCCAGCACAATTACTCTATTAGTTTACTGAAACACGATATATGCATTACCTCTACAGATCTTATTACATTACTGTCAACTTTTTTCTCCGTGCCCACAAAATGTCAAAGATTTTCCATTGACATTTCATAAGATGAATTGTTCATTGTTCATCGTGTAACACGCGTCAATATATCGACGCCGTTAATCCTGAATAGAGCTTGGAAGATTTCAATGAAAGATAGTTAATTGGATTACATAGAAAGCTTTTTCAGCTCACAAAAGCTCAGTTGGTACTTTTTTCGTGGTAATTTATGTCATTAAAATAATAGCAATATTTTGTTACTCTGTTTGTAAATTGACATGGTCTATTTTCACAAAGTCAAATAAATACGACTGTTCTACATTATCTTCGGGTATTAAAGCGTGGAATTTATAAATTCAAGTATTATTAAAAATAATTTCCATGGATAATATCTCGTTTCGAGAGTTTAAGTTGTTTTAAATTGTGTTCAAATGATGCAAAATTTAATGCCGGATCTGAAGAAAGCGGTATCGATTGCCAGATTTTCGACCATCGATTGTATATATTGACTTCGACTATGATTCATTAATATATTTATAAATCATTTATTCCTGCATTTCCGTCATAACTGAGTATTTTTATTAACGCGTTAGGAAACCCTGGCCTATTCCATTGAAGGAAGCGGTAACTACATATTTTAGCTTAGATATTTAATTTTTAATTGTATTGTTTAAGATTTAATATTGAGATACATTGCTCGATATTAATACACGAAAAGACCGTTTTAAATATGGTGAATTAGCACAGCATTATATTCATAATACACAGAAGTATTTTTAAATATCTTGATTAATTCAAAGGCTTGGGATCACACGGGTCTATCTACAAAAATATAGTAAGTTCATTAAACTATTGCAGGCGATTCATCTTTGTGCTTCTGACAATGTAATATAAACCCAACAGTATCTTGTCAATCGTTATATGTACGAGATAAAACTTTGTTTCTCTAATACATATAATTATGGCATTGTCAAAGCAAAGCCTAAATCAAAACACACATTTTTGTAGTTGATCTTCAGCCCTCGAATTTATTGATAAGTTTCGAAAATATCAAAGCTTAGCTTATACAAAATCTTTTTAAAAATTTAATCATCTTCTTCTTTATCATTGAATTATAACATTCTAGTATAAATAACGTTATGAAGTAAACAAAACAAGGTATCTGTTTATACGGATTAATTATGAAAATTTACAATCTGTTATTGTCCACATTAAAAATATAATCATCTCCATGGATAAATGACTTAGCTTCTTCTTGCCTTCTAGGATTAAAAAAAACATAGATTTAATAAAAAAAATATATTGAATAAAATAGTTAATATTCCGTTGCTCATTAAAATAATGTTAAATATAAAAATAGTTTTTAATAAATGTGTTATTAATCCAAGCAAAAAAAAATCAAGACGGTTGTTTTTTTATTATTATTATAATATCTCGTGCTGCTATTATTTTAATTATCATGTTTACCAACGCTATAGAGGATAATTCTGTGGATTCCGGCAAAGAATGTGACGTAAATTTTATACAAATAATTCAGCACATACGCTTAAATTTAAGATTTTTCCGCCTGCGGCACTGCAAAATTGCCATATTTTTATGGTTAAAATGTCTATACTTATAAACCAACTATTGTTTTGCACTGTGAAATTTATCCACAATGAATTGCATATATACATTTTATTGTGATATAATATGTCAATAATTAAAATTACTTTTTTATTCTTAAAAAACGCACACTTTCGAAAATTTATATGTACTCAAATTTGTACAAACAAATATAATGCAAACAATTAATATAATTTTAAAAAAAATATTAATTTATCATATGAAAATTATTCATTACATGCACTCGAAAAAAAATTCACCTGCGGCGCTGATAAGAAACCGTATCATTCAAGATTACTTACAATTAATGAATGTTGTTAACTTATTAATGACATTTTGTGAGAAAATATATTAAATATAATTTATCTATTTAAGATTTTGTATAATATTTTAATTGGTTGTAATTTTTAGCAATGAAATATTGTATATTGAATGCATATTGTTCGATACATCGCTTATTTTTAAGTTTTTTCTTCTTTTTTGGTCTGAAGTATAAAAAATATTAATTATTGTACAGCACAAATATAAATTAATTTCTTATTTTCTACATTTTTTTAAAAAAATGATAATTATTTTTTGTATAATAGTTAAAAAAAAAACTAGACAAATTTGAAGTGGCATTGTAAAAAAATTACCTGCATCAATTACAAAAATCCTTTTAAATTTAAAGCAAACATATTATTATAATAAACTTAAAATCCCTGACATTTTTTATAAAAGATTCTCAGTATTTATCAGTTTTGTTTTCAATGTGTATATAAAAAATAAATGTTCGAATATTTTTAATATTTCCAAATTTTTATTTTTAAAAATACTTAAATCCTTAATTAATTTTAATAACACCACCATTTTTAATTTCGACTAATGTTTCGCATAAAACGTGCAATAAAAACATTTTATAATTATAATATGATCATTTCACTACGTAAGTAGAATATGTTTTCCTTATTTTTAATACTTTCACAAATTGACAGTATTGCCAATAGAAAATTTAGTAAAAATCATAATCTCAACAAAAAAATAAACGTCATCATTTTTTTCCGTTTCGAAAACAAAAGAGACAGATTATAGAATAATGTCTTTTATCTATTTACTCTAATGAAGTATTTAATCGTACGTGTTTAAGTTCTGTTTCATTCAACATGTATAGAAAAAAGAGATGGGTGATAACAGATTCAAATTACTCAAACTCTCCGAAAGAAGAGAGAAAACTCCGTACATCAATTCTTTCGTATGCAAAAACTTTACAGAGTAAAGTTAGTACGGATAATTCGTGTATGGAGTGTTCCGCACGGATAATTCGTGCTCAAAAGAATCTTGTACGGAAGAACCGTTCACCTAACTTATATATCACATATTTCGTTGAAATTGCTATATTTTTTAATATAAAAGGTTGTGAGCAAGGATCTCATAAATAACATAATTCCTTTTTCATTCCTGTATGTTCTTGATTGTTATAATAATCCTTAATGTTTGTTTTTTTAATATTTCTATAAATCATAATGATAAACTGTATCTAAATCTTCTGTCAGTCGATAATTATTATTATTTAAAATATATGTAAAAATTAAGGCAATTGAAAAATATATTTCTACACATTTTTGCACAGTGTTTAATATAAAAAAATCGAGTTGTAGTGATTAGAGCATTAGATGTGTTAATTATATTTAATAGAAATAAGATTTTTTATATTTACACTCATAGCTAAAAGTGCACAATCATTTTTTATAACGTGTCGCTGAGATTCTATGTAGCATTTTATACTTATAAAAAATCAGAATTATAATAATTTAAACAAGTTTTTTAAATCAATTTATTGAATAATCATCAAATTTGGTTTTAACGAAAGCTTCTACTTTTTTTAATAACCTTTTCGTACATTTATTTTAAACTTTTAAATTATCAAAAAATAAAAAGAGCTGAAAACACACTTAAAAGTAGCAATATATCAGATTAAACTTTTTTTTTGTAATATTATCATTCCACTAATGCTTTACCAAACTATGACACGCAGGCCGAATCCAGCCCTTCAAAAATTTTCACACTGTCCTAAATTTTTATATGTAAATAATTTATATAGAAAAATATTAATTTTATTAAATTTCTAACAGGACTCCAAAAAGAACATTTTTCATCCGGTTTCCCAATGTTTTTAAGAAAAACATCTGGCCTGCTTCTCGAAAAGTTTGGTGTTTTGAGTAAAAAGGCTCACGTTTCAACTGAATAATAAGTTAATTATAAGTAAAATCTGTTCAATTTAAGCCATCCAGTGAACGATTTCTTATATTAAAAACTTAATTAATACAAATATGCTTGGTTTCTAAATTATTAACGGTTGCAAACTTCTATTGTAATAAGTTCCAAAAGTTTCCTGCCTAAATATAATGGTTGAAAAGACGTTTATTTAGAGTATAGTTTTCGTGGTACAGGAAGGTTGAATATAAGTAGTTGGTCACTTTGCAGTCAGTATCTTAGAAAAAAGTGCCAACAAAATTAATATAAAATTCAGATTCTTTTTATCTAATAACTCTTAATTAAACTTGTCTATATAGTCTCCTGAATTTGATTACAAGTGGCATTAAACATTGTAATCGAATTAATTGCATATGTTTTTTGAAACACATATCTGGTGCCTTGGTTATTTAGCTATAAAGCTAATTATGCTTTACAACATACTACTCTTTTTCTATTCGAAAATTTACTTAATTCCACTGAAACATTACGATTCTCTGAGAAACTCAATTGTGTATACGAAACTACCAAAAAAACCATCGTTGGAATGTATGCAAAAAAACATCGATAATGTATGCAAGCTATGAGATACAAAAATTCGTAGCCATATTTCTAATTTGCTATATGGTTTATTCTACCATTAACATGTTATAAGTTATTAAAATAATCGTCAGGTAAAAATCCTTTTAATACCATTACTTTGGAAACTTTTGGCACTCACTAGTGACTCATTTTCAGCCCTTTTTATTAATTTGGTTTCGTACACATAAACCGTTTCAGTTTTATTAAGGTAATGCATTAATTATTCAATCTTTGTTTTAATTCATATTTATATCAATAGCTGTTAAAAAAACTTATTCACACATCCTTAAAATGCAAATAAATATCTCATAATAAATTTAAATTAAATTAATCAAATTAATGGACCATTATTTCCCAAATTCACTTTTAAGTAGCCGTAGAATATATTCTTTAATGTTTACCGTTTTTAAAATGTTTGATATCCTTCAGCCAAAATAATAAATATTATATATAATATGAAATGTATTTTACTATGTTAAATCTTGAAAAGCCAATATAAATTAAAATTATGATATAATAATATATAAAACTCAACTAGTATGACGCGAAAAGATGATTACGTATATAAGTATGTAAAGTTTCAAAATATCTTATGTATAAATTGTAATGTCAAATATTTATATTCATTTTAAAAAATACAAAAAAAACAATGCGCGTACTTCAGAAGTAGTATTATATATTGTTATATTATAATAAAATTAATTTACTCTACCTACCATTAAATTTATATCATAATAAATAATATCTACAAAGATGATATATGTACGTCCATCCCCCGATTTACGCGGTTCTATTTTTACGGGTTCAAGAAAAATGTGTTATCTGACGCGTATTTTGAATTTTATTTGCATCATATCCATGCTCCGATTCTAGATTGTGTGAAGCATGTGTACGTATCTTGCAAATAAATTAAATCAACGTATTTGAAACCACAATAATCAAAGTGATTGCAAGATCTTTATATTTTATCAATAAATGTAGACCTTTTTATCGGATTTTCCTTATCAGATTTTCAAATTAAGTATTAGTTAAATGTCTTAATTTACGGTTTTTTTAACTGTGGAACCTATTACATGCTTATGGTTATGAGTTTCCAATTACGCGGTTCGTATACACCGCGTAATTCGGGGGATGGTTGTAATTAGTTAGTTAATTTCATTCAGTAAACGACAGTAATTATTATCAGATATTTATAAGAATTATATTTTCATATTGAAAATTAAAAACATAACTACAATATAATGCATTTCTTAATACTTTATACAAAAAAAAAACACCACGCATCTGACGAAAAATAACATTTTTTTAAAATGTTAATTTTCGCTCATTTGTGTAACAATTATACTGTTTGACTATATTTAAGTCGTTTGGTTGATTGTATGCAAGGCTCTTTTTGTCTCCTTCACATTGCTTGTATCAGAAGAGACAAACAATGCGGACGAAAATGTGACTTATATTTGGCAAAATCTTTACACTCCTGAAATTTTTCCTTGCTTATTTTAGATTTATTAAATATTATGAATTAATCAATTACTCGATACTGTGTGTATATTGTTAAATGTAATTGAATTTTGTGATATTTTAAAAGATATCATTTTTTATACCTACTTTTACAGTGTTAAAAATATTGTATTAATTATATATCGAATGAGATCAATACTTATATAAATAGAATTAATTTATTTTATTATAAAAAAAATATTCAGCTTAATCGCTTAACACATTATATAATCGTTATCATTACATAACCCAAAACTCTTCTAAATTACATTTATTTTACTTAAACGTTGTCTTCAAATTAATCACCTAGCATATAATCAAGGCATCCGATTCAGATAGAACCGGAACCGTGAACCCGGGTATCCGACGTTTTTGAAATAACCGAAAACAGAATTATTTTAAACGGGTACCCTGTTATTTCTATTTCAATATAATAATTAATTTCTTCAGATGAAATATGCATCTTTTTGAAATTAAAAATACTTCTTTTTCAAAAAAAAAAATACATGAATCTGGAATCTATTGGTAAACAAAGTCGCGTATGCTACGTTTCTAACAATTTTTCATAAAAAAATCTAAGTCTGTGAAATATGTATCACTGTATGCATTGATGATATTTTCGAAATATTTTTTTGAAAAATAATAAAGCCTATTTAATAAATAATTTGACTTTGCAATTTAGAAAATATATAAACTCCAATGGTCGTATGTATCTTAATCAATGTACATATGTATAAATTTCTTGTTTTCTACTTTTATCAGTAATTCTAAATTTATTTGAACGATATGTTTCATCGTGAATATTTATATTAATTCAAATATTAACCGGTTATCCAGTTTGTTTATGAAAAAATACCTGAGAACCGGGTAATGCATTCGGGTGCGTATGTGGATGCCCTTAATATAATTATCATCGCTACAGCCCTAAAATCCCAAAATGTATCTATTTGTTTGTAGAAATTATATTCAACTTCCTCACATATAACCATTATTATTAATTTAGTCCCAAAACCTTAAACTACTCTAAAATTCTTTGTTTTATTATGATAATTATGTTAAACTTCATCACCACATACATAATCATTATCATTACAGCCCCAAAGCCCAAAGTTGTTCTTACTTAGTCTAACACAAGAAGGTTTTCCACTTACGTCAATTTTCTCTAATCAGGCTCTATCTAGAATCTCTGCTGATAAAGTTTAGACCTGCTTACTGAAATCTGTACAGAAAAATTTTGTAAAAATGTTAACTGATAAAAATACAACAGTCGTTTTTCAAATGTTTTTACTTACCTACCGACAGATAATGTCGGTCCACGGAAAGCAATTTTTAAAAGTTTTCAACAGTTTTCAAAGCTTAACAATAAGTTCAATCAAGATATCGTGTGCAGCTCAGCAATATGATAAGTATTACTTTAATCTCTGTATCCATTTGAGGGTAGAATTTGTAATACCTTCACATTGGTTATGAGTGGTATACTTAAATGACTTTATATTTATTTTAACAATAAAGCATTCGACATAGTTGAAGTCAGTGTGCAGAAAATTGGTCGTAGATTATTAATCGCAAGCAATTTATCCCAGCGTCACTTAATATCCTGTAATTCAGTTTTTAATTTGTCGGGTCGCTTGGCGCAACGGTTAGCGTTGTTACCTTCCATGCGAACAGCATTTTTCAATCAATTTCTGTTCGAAGACATTGGTGTTTGTGATCTGAAAATTCCTTCCAACTCTTCCGATTCTTCGATAACTGGGCGTAGCGATATTAATTAACCACTAGTCCTGTCCTAGCCTTATCCTTCTATCCCTCCTATTCTCTTTAAAAAAGAGAGGTTGAGTGACTGAGTAACAAACAGTTCTCGTAGAAAGAGTTCTGTTAAGATATATGCTCCACATTGGGAGCGGACATGGATTTTTAAAAAATCAGCGGAAAAAAAATACTAAAATAATTAACAACCTATTAATTAGTCAGCGTACCTTGATTAAAGTTTAAATATTTTCGTTTGATATCTTGGGACAAGAACCTTTGTTCGATTGCCAATGGTTCTAAATATTTATTTATCTTAAAAACTCCGCGATGAATATTCCAAAGTTAAAAATTGAACTGTTAAAGAATTAGAAATGAAAGTATTAAAGGGCATCATGATCGAAATCACTAAGATTAGTGAGCTTCTGCGACGGATCAATTATCTGCGATCAATTTTCCACGACCAATTGTCCGCTTCCTCATTCCCCAAAAGTATTGATCTCGTTCGATTAAGTCTGTTTGTAAATGTATAATATTACTTATTATTATGACCCCTTCAACCTTATCTACAGTGTTCTTTGATTATTTAAAAAATAACATTGTGTAAAAGTGTATTTTATTATACCGATAATCTAAACAATTCTATCTTTTTGAAATACAGATAATACTCATTAAAACACGAATTTTATTTGGCTTCTTTATATACCTCAGATGAATTTGACTTAATATGATTGCAGCTTTGCGAGCCTTTGGATACCTCATAAGCTTTTTGAGGCTTATACATCACAGATAAGTTTTAAAGAAGAGACAATCATTGTACAGCTAAAGTAAGCAGTGTTTTAGCGAGTGTGTAGAAGTATGGGGATGCAGTCATCAAGCATCAAACAAAAATCACCTAAGAAAGAGTGATTATTTCTAAAAATAAAAAAGGTCCATTGAACACGTTACAGCTTTTAAAAAAATACGATGACATCATGCTTTTTTTTTCCTTAGTGTTTGACGTAGATTTTTTTTATTGAAATATTGTTTTTCAAATGAGTTGAACTATAACTGAAAAAAAACTGGTTATGCGCGTCAGTTACATATTTTCGGCCCCATAAAGTAAACAAGTGCTAAACTAGTATTGCTGGGTCTGTGTTTGATTGGTCAAACGAGCTTAAAGCGAACAGATTATATCAATAAAATAGGGGATTTCCGTTCGAAGGCATGGATATTTGTGATATTTAAAGTTACTTCTCACCACCTATCCGATCTTGAAAAATGGGGCGTAGTGTAAACTTAACCACTACCCCTTTCTTAGCCTTATTCTACTATATCTTCTATCGTAGAAAAAGACAGATTAGACAACTGAGTAACAAGCAATTATCGTTAAAAAAAACATATGTTGAGATACACTCCGTTATTAAGAATGCCATATGATATACATTGGAATTATTGTGTCATGAGAAATGAGTTAAGTATAATTACTTGGGCTAGCTTAATTTATCAATTACAAAAATACTTGTAAATTTTTCTCATTAATCGATGTCCACTGTCACGAAAATTGACACTTTTCAAAAGAACACTTTGACTTATTGAGTAAAATTTTCTGTCATACATTGTTTAATTATATACAATAAACGTTGATTCATGTTCTTTTTATTTGTTGGTTATCATGAACGTACGCAAAAAATTCCTCCTGAAATTAAATCTGAAACGCCAGTTTATTTTTTATCGTTAGCTTAATCTTCTAACTTGGTTGTAAAAAAATCTCGCTGTACAATTCGGTTTGCTTTATTAATAATAAAAATTCGAGGCGACAGCTTGTCCAAACTAGAGATACAACTTTGTATTGCCATCCAGCGAAGTTAATTTTTCATTTTATGAATATAAAAAATTGCGTAGCGAAGCTGTGTTATTTTCAGAAACTTTTGTTGTTTTTCGCAAAGAAACCAGGCCATATTACGTGCAAGGATTTTAACACTGGACGGAAATATTGGTATTGCAAAAATCGACATAAATAATAATAACACTCTGAATTAATAATAAATTTTATAAGGTTAAAACAACCAAGTATTTATTTACACAAAAGTTATATTAATTAATTGATAGCTATTTGGCCTTAACGTCATTTTAAAAAGTATATTTAGACTTTATCAAGATAAGCTATGTATAATAACTGAGAATAAAAAGACATTATATCTTGAGAGCTCTTGAAACAATGACGGTAGTCTCCATGTTATGTCGAAAATCAGTTAGATAATAGCTCTAATATGTACATATTTAACCAATTAAAATCGAGTTTATAACAAAATCAACAGTTTTTATAGTCCTGTTAGCAAACATGACAGTTATTTAAATGATTTCACAAAATAATACACATATTATTAAAATAGCAAACTAATACTTATAAGAATATTAAACATTACTTTTTCAAACATTTTATCAAGCGAATGTTATTTGTTAAATTTTATCTAGTGTTCCAGTACAAACAGCATTTTTTCGATATATTTCTGTTCGTAGGCATGGGTGTTTGTGATGTCTAAAAATTCCCTCCCACCCTTCCGACCCCTCGATTACTAGGCGTAGTGAGAGCGATTAGTCAATCACTATTTCTGTCCTAGCCTTGTCCTTCTATCCCTACTACTCTCTTTATAAAAGAGAATTTGAACGACTGAGTAACAAACAGTAATCGTAGAAAAAACATCTGTTAAGATACCTTCACTAAGAATCCATATGCTCCTCATTTGGGATCGGACATGGATAATAAAAATATATAATTCCTGATAACGAAATACTTTTAAATGAAGTATTTTTTATGTTTTATCTGAAACTGACTTTTAACTCATTTGACAGAGCAATTTTTGAGCGACAATTACAGTCAAAACTTCGAAGATCAATCTATTCTCAACCAAAAAAGAATATAGGCGTTTTCTTTTGCACAAATATGCGCGTTGGTTCAGGAAAGCTTTGATTACATATATCCCTCTAATAAAACCTATGAGGAAAATGTTTTCAGTAATATTTTATACAAGGAAAGTAGCGCTCAAGTTTTACATGTATCTGACTGTGAAATATTGGAAGACAAGCGCTTGTTATATTTGAAATTTGAGACTTACAAATTTTACAGCGAAAATTTGAATAATCGATTATATTAATAAGAACTTGAAACTTCTCGGGAGTCTTAGAAGAAGAACTGATATATTTGCCTCAAATTGTACGTTAGGTCTTCGCAGCACTTTGCATAATTTGTATCTACTCTCCGAAAGCCGAAATTCGAATAGTTTTATTGAAGGCGTGGCAATATGATTCTTCCAAACTTTAAGTTGATAAATGAGCTTTACGATTGTTAATATTTATATGAGAACAAAAACATAACTTCTTTTAGAATATTAAAATACGGCAAAATAAATATATTAAATCGAAAGAATTGTATTCAAACAACACAGGAATATAAACTTAACCAGTTGGCGCGGTTCTTTTTTTCAATATTTAAAAAATCTGTTGCTTCCACGTTTTTCTACTTTGTCATATGTTTTTATCGGTTACTTTAAATACTTAAAATGAGAATAGGAATGACAGTACCAGCAGAAGAATACAGCCGTTTCCAAGCACACTGTACTGTCTTTTAAACGGTGGATAAATTCCACGAAATATTGTGTAAAAAATACTAGAATAAAAAATACTGGTGAGTAAGTTACACTGTGTAAAAATCAATTCAGGATATCAAAAAAAAAAAAATTATTAGTGTTTAGTGTATATTTAAATCTTGACAAATATCAGACAGTAAACGAAACCTTTTACGCGCATGTGATACGAAATCTTTTTATCACTTAAAATATAAAGAGCCTGTGTAGTATTTATTTCCAAATATTCAGGTTTACAGGAATAAACCTCTGTACGCATATAACTTAGTATTAAGTACGTGCAAGGTATATAGCATCGTGTATTTCGAAACTGTGTAAAAAGAGACTCTGGTGTATTTTTTTAACCATATGAAATACGTTTTTGGTGTGCTCAATACCAACAAGTAAGTGTTTAAATATCACAATTTTACTAGTGTCTTGGTGGATAAAATTACACATCAAAAATAACTCACGAAAAAATGCGCTGTGTAAATGAAATTATCTTGACACAAAGGTCCTTTTTTTATAAATAATTATTTTTTGTGTGATTATTGTATATTCTTTGCTTAAAAGCATTATATTGACAAAAGTATTTATAACTATCAAGACCGGTGTAGTGACTCACCGCCAGTAGAATAAACAGATGATAGTGCTTTCGATGATCGAAACTATTATTATGAAAATGTAAAATTAATACAAAAAAGTTTTTTTTTAATTAAAAATAAAAAAATGTTAGAAACATAAATATAAAACATCAAACAAGGTAGTTAAATGTATTACTTTACATGAGTTATTTTTCTCTGTGTAATTTTATCATCGTGTACTTTTTGCAAAACTGTTTTTGACAAGCATGTTTTCCGATACGGCACAAAAATTAGAAATGTTTTTCCTATTCTAGATAATGTCAACCCGGCAACGTTTTTCGGAAAGGAAAATATTTATAGGCTACTGCAAGATAAATCATCTTAAGGCTCGACACCACCCTAAGACGTCATTGAAAACTTTGTGCTTAGCATTAAATTTACGTTGAAACTTACTGGAATTAAAAATATATTTTCATTTTCAGTATGTGAAAAAAAGTGGATTATTTTAACGTCATCTACATACGTCAAAGCGAGGCTATAAATAATAACATTTTTTTTAAATGTTCGGTTAACACTAAAATAAAATTGATATCATATTTATCATTGGAGTGAGTAAAAAAAAAGTATGCAATAACTTTTATTTAAAAAAAAAATCATACTTCATTTTATACAATTTCTATAAAAGAGTACAACCCCACCAAATTTTATATTTCTATCGTTTCATTCACTTAAAGCTCGAAAATAATTTTAGATTTTAAAGCATTTTTCACTTCCTCTGCGAGACCCAGTTCACAATCCTGAAATTCTTAGCATTATCAACATACATTTTTCAGAATTTAATTACGTGGCTAAAGCCATAATAATATATTTTTATTTATACTTGTTCTTTGCGTCGTTTGTATAAGACGCCAGTTTCAAACAATTTTGCACTACTTATGCGCAATACATCCCGGAATCCCAGAATTGGAACTCGTGTATAAATTCGGATTCGGGATTGAGAACATTTTTGCTCGGCGATTTTGAAATCCTGGGATTTTTAAGCAATTTTGGATTTTCCAAAATTAGCAACGTGGCACCTTTTTTTTTTTAATCCAGTATTTGCTAATTGAAAAACCCAAAAATATACGAAATTACGAAAAAATACCTCTTTTTTTAAAATAATTTCTGTAATTTTCTCAATCACGGAATGCCGGGATTAGTACTATCACAATCCTGGGATTTCGGAATTCAGGATCCCATATTGGAGACCCTAATACGGACGTATCAATTTATTATTACTATCAGACCACTCGACCAAGCAGCCAGCAAAGTATATTATGTTTATCGTATTTTATTTTTTTCTTCGATTGATGATGATATCGACGATATAATCAAGAAAAAAATGTATCTTAAGACACTATAAATTTATAATTTCTTTAAATAAAAAGTTTTCTGATAACCGTCTTCTTACACATGACTACAATGCACACTAGAATGAACAAAAAAGTTTCGCAGTGTTGGAACAAACTTAAATTTTTAACCATATGGGATTCACCAAGTTTTTGAAGTCGAAATGACGTTATAGAGTTATGTTCTGTAATATAAAACTTTATATAAATTGCTTAGACTCGCCTTGATCAAAACCCTTGGGACTTCTCGGCCCTGTGACCTTATTGGAAAATTGTTTTTATGAGGAAACCAACTGACGTGGCAGGGGTATATGAACACAGACGTTTTACACATCCAATTTATCTGATGTATACCAGTCTCTTTGGATAGTCTCCATTATTTATCTACTGTTTGGACTTATGAATAACAAATATAAGGTAAAAACATGCAAAGTCAAAAAAAGTTTGTTAAATTTAACAAAATAAATATTGACATAAAATAATTGCCATTTATTAATAATTCAAGCACTCTCTATCATTAAATATTAATTCACTTGCTATCATTAAATATTATTTCAAAGGCTTAAAATCAATCAACTCATTAATAATAGGTCGGATAAAACCCTAGATTTATTTTAAATATTCCTATGTTATTATCTGGTCATTAATATTTTCAAAAAATCCCCATAATTTTAACAAACCCACTTAATTCATTGAAACTTGTATACATTCAATTTTCGCTAATTTACATTTTAATAGCCTTTTAACTTAGTGATATACTTATATTTTTGTATATAAACGATACAAACTGTTTACTACGCGTCAGTTCAAGTACATCCGTGCACTTGGAATGCCTGAAGATGCCGAAAGGAGAAACCCGGGTCGTTAGCGACAAACCTCATGGGAAAGTACAAAATTCAAATTTGATATTGAAATTCCATCAAGCACCCTCAGTCGATATACTTAATTACATTATAGTAAGCTTTGATTAAAATTTAAAAATAATAAATAATTTGCTTTTTTGCTTGAGGAAATCAATTCTTCTATTTAAAAAACAATTTTTAATACATAAAAATTGTGTGTTTTCATTATAAATGTTATCGTATTGTATTTCTTCCCACACTTACAAGCAAACGAAATTAAATTTAACGAAACTTGTATGTATTATCTTAGATTTGTTTTGCTTTTGCTTTGTAAGATTTCGGGGAGCTAAGGGATGTGTCCTTACAGGAGTCCCCGTAGAGTCTGCGTCACAGGCGTAGCAGTTACGTCACAAGATAAGGATGGTTACGTCACCAAACAACTCCTATCCCGTATTCCCAACAAGAAAACAGCACAACAAATTAAAAACCTTCGCATTTTAATCAACGTAACATTAGAATGTTGCTACACCTAGAGTTCTTTGTGGAATGAAATTATAATAGAAGTGTGAAAATTCGTGTACATCATAATTAAAGTATTCTCATATTATTAGCAACTTTCACTTTGACACTAATTTTCTAGTCGATATCTTTGTGTATGAAACTGAATTATAAAAAAAAGTTACATTCAGTGGATTTTATAGAAATTTTTTCAAGTATTCATGGTGGAAACATTTAAAAAAATCATACCCTTAAAAAAACATTTATATATTAAATTTGAATCGTTAAAATTAGACACACTCACACAAGTTTTGTCACTAACGACCCGGGTTTCGCCTTTCGGCTCTCTTCAGGCTTTAAAGCGCACGTTGAACTGACGTTAAGTAAATGAATTATCG
This sequence comes from Himalopsyche tibetana, assembly GCA_030503985.1. Classification (NCBI taxonomy): domain Eukaryota; kingdom Metazoa; phylum Arthropoda; class Insecta; order Trichoptera; family Rhyacophilidae; genus Himalopsyche; species Himalopsyche tibetana. Next base: position 17,575,132 of record JAPJYX010000022.1, read on the forward strand.
TATTTGTATACATGTTTACTCGCTAAGTTTAAAGCCATTGCTGGCAAAATGGATAATGCCTACATATTGGAATGGTGAGTAATCTCAAGATTATATTTATTTTGGTTTGCTGGAAAACAATTTATGATTTAAGCAACTGTTATTAAGCCACAAATTTTGATTAACAACACGAAACTATCACACTAATTTACTATAGAAATATAAGTTATCACTAACTAAAAAATTGTAAATTTTGAATTTTTCTTCAATCAAATAAATTTAAAATATGTATAGGTATTTTGCGTTATATCTAGAGATTTGTAATTGCATGTTAGAGGTGCTAAAAAGCTTACAGTCACTTATTTATAATTTCTACTGTAAATTATTCTAAATGCCAATTGTTTATTACACCTTTTTATTTCAATTTGTTTTGTTTAAATATCACTGTTGAATTATATTTCTTATCAGTTGATAATGATCGCCATGAGCAAAACTGGTCCGAAATCTTTGTAAATAAAAGTGCAAATAAGTACAAAGGAATATTGTATCACATTTAAATAGCCCGAAGTTCGCATTATTGCATTGAGCTATTGATCAGATTCCCAATCTAGTGAGCACTATTTTTAAGTATGTATATGTATATTCATTTTGACTTAGTTTATACATTTCCTTCTTTCAGGTACGAAAAAGGGCCTACAAGAAAATCTCACCAATAAAAACTCTTCGTCTAGTTAGTGGTAAGTCATTTGAAAAGTCAGATAAAAAAATAAATGTTGCTTAAATTTCACTCACTCTTCCTGTTGTTTTTCTTCTTCTTAATCTTTTTTTATCAAAAGTAAGATATATGTTCTACTTTTGATGAAACTATTAAAAAATAAACCCTTTTTTGTAATCAATCGCAACTGTTTCTCTACTGCAGAGTTTTTCTTTATTTCCACTTTATCTGCCATTTACTTTCTCAATTTTTTGTATTCACATCACTTTAACTTTGTTCATAAAATCGATATCGAAGGACGTAAGTAACATTGTAACATTACTGAATATACCAGCAAAATAGCTGAACTCTGTTTCGTGTTTTGCTTTATATCTAATAATATACCTTACATAATCATATTATAAATAAAACCTTCCTTAAACAAAACAGGCGGAGTGGAGTTACTTCAAGACTTTTGCGTCTCGCTTACGTTTCATCATACAATCAACATTAATTAGAGTGTCTGCAATTAATATATGTCGAAAAGAATCTAACCTCTTGAAATACGTAACGTGTTTCACACTCTTAACGACTATAAAAACAAGAAAAAGCTTCAAAATGAGTGCACTGAAGATTGGAAAACGATTTACTCCTGAATATCAATTTGAAATCGTCAGTCCTTTTCAATTGCAACAGTGTCTAAAAAAATTGTTACAGAATAACGAAATAACGAAATCTCTGTACAAGAATACTCCGTACAAAGAATATTCCGTACATTTAAATATTTTAAATACACCCAATCAATTTTTTACGCGATAAATTGGTTTCAGAAAGTGGCGCGTAAAAAAACTTCACTTTCATACAATTTAAAAATTGGTTCCAAAAATCAAACTGTCACGTATAAAAGTATCAAAATTGTATATAAAAAAAATGTAGTTCGAAGAGATTAAGAGATATTTCTAATCTTGCAAGGACTTGAAACAGGATTATCACTACACTCACAACTTGAAATGTTTCCACAATTTATCCAACTCTTTCCAGCAAATCCTTTCTTATATAATATATACTATTTTTCCCTTTATCGTATATTTATCTCACCCGTCTCATAGAGTTCCACCACATAAATATCATTAAATACTTTCATGACTTCCCCAGTCGACGTAGGAATAAAGCTATTTTTACTAGCTCCACGTCTAAATTTTATAAATATTGTTGGAGTTATTGTACAAAATATGGTATTCAATTAAGTTAAAAACAGTGCGTGCGAGCATTTAAAAATTGACTTATCCTCTGGGAAGATAAACAAATTAATTCATCGTCAATGTACCCTGTTAGGAGACTATGTGATAAAAATTGAGGAGTTTTCATGATGAATCTTAAGGATTATTATATATTTACGTCGCGCTAAAAAACTAATTGGGGCTTATTCTGTCAACAATTTGTTTTATCTATATAGTTGTAATTAAGATTAAATATATATACATAGATAAAGGCTGTGGGTAATATTGAAACTTCGTAAGAGTTTCACATTGGCAATGGTTTAATTTAGAAATCCTAGAAGACATTAAATTATCTACGGTTGCAATAAAAATACTTAGATGTGGATTTATGATGATAATCTTTTATATATCAACGGTCTTGTACTCGAGTATTTAATCCTTCTTTTCTCCTTTTTACTTAATGATTCCGATAATTATATGATGTTTACATCTCTTCCAAATCATCTAATTTTAAGAACGAGACGTAGCGAGAGTGTATAATTAACTTCTAGTCCATTCTTAATCCCAGCTTTCAATCATTACCCTCTTCAAAAAAGAGAGGTTTGGCGACTCTTTTACTGCAGTCGATAGTGAAACATCTCTTATTGAAATGCTCCATCAAGACCATAAGAAACTTATAAGCTGCACATATAAAGCATCCTCATTTAAGTATTTATATTATATCGTATATATGACGTTTTTTTGCAAAACTTAGTTATTTCGTGGCTCTCCACGAACGTACCCGAAGCATATGTTCATTCTTCAATTTTAGTTAGAAGTGTATCATATTAGAGATAATAAGGTCCAATTAAAGGTGAAGTGAGCCAAAGTATTTTAGAAAAAAAAGCGTTGTAATATTTTACACGTTTTAAAGTATCGTAAAAGTGAAGTAACCTCAGTTAATACACATTGCAATAGTGTTGTCTCCGTAAAATAAAAATATGCAATCAACCATAGCAAAAATCTTCTACGAGAATGTACATTTAAAAATGTGTAGTAAACAAATGCACGTGTCTAATAAATTTAAATAAAATTAAAAATAATAAAATAAATTTAAATAAAAATAGCATTGAAAGTTTTCTTATGCAAACAAAACAAGTTCATGTGATATTATAGTTGTCGTAAAACGCGATTATTTTCCTACAACTTATTTGTCATTTTTTCACTTAGACACTTTTCGCATTACAGGAACGGTATCTACAACAGAACGCAATATCATGACTTATCACTCACGCTAAAACAGAAATGGCGGATTGTGGATATTTCACAAAATGCCGTAGTTCAAATGTTCCCGGGAACGTAAAAATTAAATACGATTCGCGATTCGGAACATTTGCCTCGCGGCCTTGTGTATACATTGCGTCATTGTTTGAATTTATTGGGTTGCCGTTATGTTGACAAAGCCTTAGCCACTAGCTTACAAGAGCTTCTGGAAGCTTTCGATACTCAATAGCATCACTTGTAAATATCACAGCAAAATACACCATTATTAAATATTATAATATTGCATATTATTTATCACCTACGGCGAAATAGATTTGTGTGTTCCAAAAAGTGAAATGTTTTCAATCAGATTGTCTTAGTCTTATCGCCTGCTGTGGCCCAGTTGGTTAGAGCTTGCTCTACCGACCATGCAGGTCTGGGTTTGATTCCTGGTCAGATCACAGTGAATTTGAGAATTATTCAATTCAAAGTTGTGATCGAAGACTGGGTGTTTGTCATATCAATTCACACCATTTCTCACCTCCCATCCTTATCCTTAAATAACTGAGCGACTGAGTAACAAACAGTTCTCGTAGAAAAAATACTGTTGAAATACCTCCATTAGGAGGCCATATGCTTCACATTGGGAGCAGACATGGATTAAAAAAATATATCTAAGCAAAGTGTTTAATGTATTGACTCAGAGACTAAGACCCACCCGCTTGCTAAAGAAAACCTTTCACCATTAGACCACAGGATCCGACAACGTATCGATCGTGAATTTATTTTCTTGAGCAAATTGTAAGAATCGAAGTATTATCAGATATTTAAATTTTAATAAAACGTGATTGAAATTCACAAACAATTATGTGTAATGTTGTTTTATATGGTAAACTCTTCTTTTATTCGGATTTTTTTTACGACTTAGTAATGTCAAATTTTCCGTATGGCTTCCAAAATGGATTACCCTTTTTGTTTTCGGCGCCATTGTGATCCTATTGTAAGCACAATATATATATACGTATATAATATTATTCTGTCATATTTCCGGACCCGTTCCAACATCTCTCCTAAAGCTAGATGAAGTGACGTTCGCAATTCATCATACGTGATACATCTGGGGTTTTGAATTTCAAAATTCTTGGGAAAGCTAAAAAAAAAAGAGTCACTCTGATAATTTTGGAAAATCTGTAAATTCCTGAGTTTGAAAGAGGAAATCTTTAAATGCCTGGGTTATAAATGACCTTGAAAAAATGTGGTGCCTGCCACCCTAACTTTAGAATGCACTCTAGGGTCCAAAAAGATTAGTAACCCCTGAATTAGGGTTATTTACGCACATTTTAATGAAATAATATTGTACCTACATACAGAATATGTACCGCAGGCACGGGGTTGGTAACCTCTGACCTAATTAATAAATTATCCAATTGTTTAAAAATTGTTTTTTTGTAAAATGTCCAATTTGGAGTGTAAAAAGTCCCTGATTTTTAATCGGTTTATGGATTGATTTCTAAATGTATGTTTCAATTCATTTCAATTATTTAATTTCTAATTCTATCCTGAAAACAGGTTGTGGAGAGAGCGAATGCTTCTTCCTAACTCCATTCTTCCATTCATTTTCATCAACAAAAAAAGAGTCAGCTTCACAGTGCATTACTCACTCAATTAGGGGGCACGCCACTCTGTAAAGAATAATAGATCGCGAATTAACTACCACTCTACACGAAGTTGGGGTTAGTTTTGTATTTGGCAAAGCTAGTACTATATCTCGTCGCTTTGTTGTACAATATTCCCCCACATACATTTTACCTAGATGCTTTTAAGATAACCATACATTAAATTTCAAGAGACAATTAAAATTTAACCTACGTTTCACACACCACTTGAATATTAAATATAAACATTATTTCAAGGGATATATTTTGAGAGTTTGAAAAAGATATCAATTAATATTAGTTGTTGCAAGAACCTTTTTAATACACACAGAGTACTTGAAAATATTATAAAACTAAGATAAACAAATATGCAATTTACGACTGCATCTCGACTATTTATTATATAGGTACCTACCTACCTAACCAAAATGTAAACAAATACTTGTGAGATACGATGTATTACTCTACGCTCCCCTCCACTGGTCAAACTGTAAGATGAAATGTGTAGAAGTAGAGTTGTCGCGTTCGAATTATTCACCTCACATTGTCAATTTACTGTACTAATCTAATATATATATAAAAAATGAATGTTTGTTTGTTCGTACTTAATGCACTGTCACACCGCTCATCCGATCGCAATAAAACTTTGACAAACTTTTCCCAGGAAGGTATAGGCATAGCAAAATTTACTTACAGTAGGTCTTATATATAAAAATCAATGTTTGTATGTCTGCCATACAGTTCATTTTAACAACGTATGCTTGCACTTGTGCGAAGGTTATAGTACAATTAACTTACAGTAGGTGGCGCGTGTGTCGTACCATAGACAATCGGCAGCAAACGGCAAACGACAAACAGGAAGAAAAAGAAAACATGCACTTCAAACAACACAATTAAAACACAAACACTTTCTTTCTTTGAGTGGCATTGCAACGCTTGCTTGGGAACCGGCTAGTAATAAATAAATTTGATTCCATCAAATATTACAAGCATTTAATTATATTACAAACATCATCCAATAAGTATTTACCTGATCTAATTGCCGAGAAATAATAGATTCATCACGAATCTATGCTCGTAAAGATAGTAACCAACATCAAAGACTGTCGAAATAATTACTTTAATTCTTCGAGAGTACTCACCTGAAGAAATTACATCAACTTCTCCGAAGTATATAACAACTTCATCAATTCTTACTGATATGTATATTGAATACGCACAAAAGATTTGGCCAAAGTATAAATAAACCGTTTGAAATCGTTTACTCCGGCTTGGCAACAGTGTAGCGGAATGGAAAACCTCCTTTAATAATTGTTATTATACAGCGAATATCAGATTGCGAGGAAAATTTTCCGCTGTCCCAGTTTCCGTTTTATAAACACCCCATAAGGCAATTGCATAAAATAGTGGCTTGGGTTATGTACCCGTACAACAAACGCTGTCAACAAAGGCAACGGACAGAAAAGGACGTTTGCGGACCGAAACAACTGCGAACATAGAGATGTAACTGTGTCGTTAGAATTGAGTACTCATTTAATCGAGTATTTTATAACCTCAAAACACGAGAGAGACATTCTAGAAACTATAACGACATAAACACAAACGCAAAAAAGATATAGTAAATGTTAATAAACATGGTTAGGTTTTTTAACACGAGTACCGAAAAGTCGAAAAAAGGATCGATGAGCAACGGGTATTACTTGCATTGCATTTATTGAAGTTTCATTGTAAATCACAATAAATATCAGCTAGTTATTATTGGTGTTTAGCGAATGGTCAAAATGAACTTTAAAGTTAATTTTCACAAAACTACTCACAAACAATGTCCAACAATCATTTTTTAGTTATCATGTACATTACAAACATTTTCAATCCATGTTTGCTCTTAATGTGGAGCATATTGGCTCTAAGTGAAGGTATCTTAAGAGAAGGTTTTTTCTACAAGAAATGTTTGTTTTTCAGTTGCTTAAACTCTCTTTTTTCGTGGAGAGTAGTAGTGATAGAAAGCTAAGGCTAGGACAGGACTTTTTAACGAATCTTTCTCGTTACGCCCCGTTATTTAAGTATTGAAAGGGTGGGAGTAAATGTTTAGACATCACAAACACTCATGCATCTGAACATAAATCGATAAGTCTATTGTTAACATGAGCTAAAATGACTTGAGTCCGTGAAATTCTTCACGAAATCCAATAACGTTAACCACCGTGCTAATCAAATTAAAAAATCTAAATAAATATATGCAGAAGCATTCAAAGAAGTCAACTGAGTAAACTCCGTCAAACTCTACTTTAATACATAAAAAATAGTATTTGTATGAACTCACTCATGTCCAAGCGGATCTTTTTTTATAATTTTTTTAATATTATATTTATTATTTTTAATCAGTTTACATTTAAAAAAATGGCGGGATTCTAATACTGCGTAACTAATTTTGATAGTCCACAGTTTGTTTTACTTATTGCGTCCCAACCAGTGAATCCCAATAGATAATGTTTTAATTTAAATTAATATTAATTTTCACAAACATTACGCTGAGTCCATCTAAATATTTTTCGACGACGTTTTCTCATATCCAATATCAACCCTTTAATACAAGCCATTTAGTGATTCTGTTTATAAAGTGAATAGCTTTCACAAATATCTATATCACAAGTATCTACCAGATCAGTGCTTCCCAACCTTTATCGTTCCACGGCCCTCCTCAATTGTATTCGCAACTCGTTTTTTTTAGCTCACCGACGAATTCGAAATCCTCGATTTGCTATAAAAGAATGAACATTTTCACGGACCCCCGTGAAAAACCTGCGGACATTACATTTTTTTTTCGGTTTAGTGCTTTCTTTCATGGGAAGGCAATATATTCCTGCACAATATTGTAACTAACGAATAATTTTCCCCTCCTTATTTCGATGTAACAGAAGCAGACTGCCCGTTAACGATTAAGGCGGCAAACTGGTCGTTTTAATATTCATGAAGCGTTTGATAGAGACATTTGAAATATTGCGAATACGTTACATTGCTTCTGAATCATTTGGGTCAATTGGTCAGACATTTACCCTAGTAACGAGTACATTTTGAGATAGGGCTACAAATTTGTTACCGATTTAATAATATCGGCTTAAAATATTCATTAGATGTTGGACAATATTTCGGGTATTCCAAACCTAACAATCAAATTTGTCTTAACACGTTGGATCCCGGAGCCGTGTTTTTACGTAATAATCTAGCCGAACGTTGAGTCCCGGAACCGTGTTTTCGCGTAATGCCATATGCTTTCAAATAAAGACATAATTGCGGTATTTAGCAAAAATTGTATAAAAGACTCAGTATAATCATTATAGCAGATAATCAAATCTTTTGATTATTACTTTTACTAACAAATTTTACTGATTTTATCTACCAAAATTTATTTATTTCCTTCTGAAGATCACATGATAGTGCCGTCCCCGAGTTGATTTGCAGTTGTTAATAACGATATTCCGTATAAAAGAATGTCAAAAAGCATTTCTAATAATATTTTGATATTAATAATAATTTTGATATAATACAAATAAAAAAAGTACATATTTAATAGACACAAGACCGGTTTCGCTTCAGAGCTAGAGACATGAATTTAAGCCGCATTTTTAAACTTCAATCGCACTTTCTTCAAAGCAAATAAATTACACGTTCTTGTAGAATAAAATCTCACAAGCCGCGAGACTTTTCATATTTACAAACAAGAATTCATGCCTCGAAATTCTTTAAAGAATTATTCGTAGTCTATGTGTGTTCCCCGTGTCGGTGGTTTACTTATTCTGGTGAAAATTTCCCATTATTTCCGTCCGAAGTTTACGTCAAACTCGAGCTGTGTAACGGAGTGAGCCGCATCATTAAATAATTATTAAGTCCAAACAATAAAATCTACGGTAAACATTTCGCATTGTACATGCAAACAATTACGTTTACACAGCGCTGGGCATTCAGGGACCCATTACAAGGAAAATGCGTCATGGCTTAATGACATTTAGAAAACGAGGTGACATAAATTATTATATCTTTTCATTCCCGACGCAGTTGTTTTGTGAAACGTATTTTCTTCTGCGAACTTTCCACGATTTGCTATGTTCACGTTGATTGATTTGGTGTAATTTGTTTTGGTTTCTGTTACAGTGGTTGTGTACTTGAGATCGATCAATTTTTGGAATTTTCCCGTCGCTACTTTTTCTACTGATAAATTTAAAACCTAAAAAAAAGTTTAAAAAAGGTCCCAATTTTTTGTCATTTTGTGAAATCCGTAAATTCTTGAGTTTTCAAAATTTGCCTGAATCAATTTTCTATAAATTAAAAAAAGCTCCAAGATTTTTTCATTATGGGACTTTTTAAATTGGGCAATGACAAAATATTTGAAATTCCCAAAATAGTTTTTTTATTTTTTTATTCGATAAACTTTTTCTATTCTTTTCTGCATCACACCGAAGATGATATCTCCTCAATGATGCAGTTAAGATACATTACAGAGTTAAGATACATTAGGTACAATTTTAAAGGCAACAATAAATAATAATTACAACTATATATATATTAATACAGGTTAATTAAATAACAAAGAATTGGTATGATTACAAGTAAAAACAATTAAATATTAATAAGCAAGAATGATAGTTAATGGGACTAACAAACAACTTTTAATTTGAGACAGATGTGATTAAGGATTGAATGGTGAGGGACAAAATAGTTAAGAAAAAAGCTCTATTTGAGAAATAAACTATGACAGGCATGCAGTCGACGTCTTGGCCATCGCTTTTGTAGACCATTGCATTAACCCGCTATAATGAAATGTATCTAAATTTCGTGAGGATTATTACCTCATTATCATCTAAGGCAAGGATGGCGAACCTTTTTCGCAAGTGGGTGAAATTTGATTAAAAAAAAAATTAAAAAATCATGTCGCGGGTCACATAGATTGAATAATTAAGGCTTTAAATAAAAACAATCATTTCTAAAAATTCAAGTGGGTTAGATAAGTTCTCACGCGGGTCCCTTGTTCGCCATCCTTGATCTAAGGCAGTGGTTTCTAATCATTACGTTACTGCGCCTCCCTTTGAAGAAAAAAATATCTTCGCGCCTCCCCATCCTTTATTTCATATAGTACTATAAAGACACGTTTTAAAGGGTTAATACATATTTAGGACTGTTTGCGCCTCTCTTTGCAATAGTCCACGCCTCCCAGGTTGGAAATTGCTGATCTAAGGTATACAAATTTTTCAAAAAATTGTTTTACTTGGCATGACAAAATTGACAGTCAAGATAATTCAAGCGATTTTATCTGATGTAAGCGCTGTAATTTTTACCACCTTAACTTTTCATCGCGATGTGTCACAGCTCGCGCGATGTGAAACGCTGAAGTATCGTTAAAATTGTTTCAATATTTCTGAAGTGTACTCACATCGTTAAAATAAGTTACATGTCTCGCCTTTGCGACGCGCTGTTACTCCCCCGATTCAAATTAATGACATGGATTTGCTTTTCAGTCTGTATGAATGGAATACATATCACTTCGTTTCTCCTTTCTACATAGATTGATGTGATTTTAAAACCAGATCAGTCAAGGAGAACTGTTTTATCGATCGCAATTGGATACTCTATTTTAAAACGTCATATTAGTACTACATATACGCCACTATAATTTGAACGCATAACATACTTTTAATTTAATTAAAAGTATCATGACTGTTTGTTCTTAGAACAACTTCAACTGAAGTTATCGTGGTAAATAATTAATATGTTTCACTTTTAAGCTATTCACTGTCAACACCTGATGGAAAGAAATAAGTTTAAAAATAAAACAAATCAGGGATTTATACACTGCAACGCTTTCGTTGCACAACATTATATATCGGAAAAACAGAAAAAACATTGAAAACTAGACTTTCGGAACACATGGCCGCCTTTTGATTGAAAAATACAAAAACACCTTTTCCAATCACTAAATTTCAGATAGCCAGGTGATCAATGAGCAGTAAGGGATTAAAATGTTGCACCCAAACACAGGTGGACATAAGTTGTTTTTCCAAGAAATTTTAGAAATAAATAGTGCATAGTTTACCAATTTTAAATGAGCATGTAAATCTGCCAAATTCCCCACCCTTGTATCCTATATGTAAGTGAATATAATCATATTTTTTTTCCAGCAAACAAAAAAAATGTAATTCTTGAAATTACAATTAAAATTTGTAGGCATTCCCATGGGTTAATCCATTTCACCAGCAGTGGTTTTAAGCTTAATGATACATTTATTTTTTATATAAACACAATATCTTTATTTACTAAACGTCAGTTAAAGCTCATCCGTGCACTTGAGCGCCTGAAGATGCCGAAAGGTGAGACCCGGGTCGTTAATGACAAAAATTGTGTGAATTCACATAATTTAAACGATTCAAACTTATTTATTCATTAAGATCCGGATAATTTTCAAACTTCTTCTAAAAATATAGATGATTGATGGAAGAAATAATGTGGGATGATGACCCAGAATACAGCTTTTAGGGAAATCTGATAAGAATAAGGTTTCACATTATTAGTAATAGCTTATAGTCATTTTTATTTTCAATATTGTCAGTTTTCCACATTGGAGGTTTGGGTGTTTTAAAAAAATACAAAAATAACCATTAAAGTTTGTACATTACAAAACTATAACTGCTGGACTTGATGCTTCCTTTTTGGGAGTCTACGGTATGCTAATATCTGAACATTATATACTCAGCCTTACTAAGGATTGCTTTAAGTCGTTAATTATACATTTCAATGACATATATAATAACTGTGGCTATACGCTAATTTTAGCATTGTGATTCATTCATGTATAATTCAAAGGGTCACATAAGTCATTACTACATGAAAACGTTTCCCATCTCAAAGGGAACATAATACAATTATGTTGTGACGTATTGAAATGTATTATATTACATACCGGAAACAGGGGTAAAACAGTGTCAATTGGAGAAAATTCCTAAATATTAAGCTACTATTTTTTATTTAAAAAAAGCAATAATCAATATTTATTACTTTTTTTTTAATCGAAAAATAAATATGACATCCATTTTGGAGTGGTTGACATAAGCACTTCTAGTACATAAAAACATATTCTTTTCAACACTGTAGTCAAAACGAACAACTTCTGTTAATGGGACTTTATATTTTTTACCGAGTATCCAAACCACTGTTTCAAGAACAAAGACTTGAAAGCAATGGCCAAATGCTTTTAAAATTGAAACACAATAATCTTCGGATAATAAAATTCAAGTCATTGCCTTAATTTATTTCTTTTGCGTCTTGAAAAATGTAGATTATTCACTTTTTAAAGAAAAGTTTGCATTAATATGCAAAATCATACTTTATCTTCATATTGAATAATGTATTGCAAAAATAATATCGTTTCTCTTTGTAAAATAAAGTAACTTACTTCTACAGGAAAAAATAGTATCCAAAACATATTTTTATCACAAACTTTATTCTTTTTCAATATTCATTTTCTGTACAATTATGTAAAACTTTATTCTTTTCAATACAGTATTTGATTATAGCATATCCACATTTTGCAGTAATATTTACAATTGTGTGTAATACGTGTCAGTGATAGTGTTGCCAAAAAAATAGTTATATTAATAGCCGATAATGTCCGTTTGTCCGAGTGAATGGGTGTAAGGTGTCCTCGACCTACCAGTCTACACTTTTTTAAATAAAATAAAATAAAATAAAATTAAATTAAATTAAATTAAATTAAATTAAATTAAACTAAATAAAATTAAACACAATGCAACAAAAATCTCACGTTGCTGGGCAACGGGTTTACAGCTAGTAGTTATAAATGATCGATAATTTTTTATCAAAATTTGTGTAAATAATAAAATACAGTTGGCTGAAATTTTAAAACGTTTTAGTTCGTCTTTTGGTTTTGTCAAACTTAAATAACACTGACAAATTTGGTCTCGTAGTGTTGATTGACACTGCTTAAGTTTACCACGGCGCATTAGTGTCAATTGATTCGGGAAAAAATACTCCAACTTCCGATTAGAGCATTTATAAATTGTGACATTACTCGTAATTTATTTTTGAGCGAGTTTCATTTATTGTGAGAAATTTCTCCTTTTGTTCACAATGTTATACCCTAAGAATAAATCCCCACTAATAAAAGTCACTAAGACCAATAACAGTTTGAATGAACTCGGCGTAAAACAGGTAGGTAGAATTAAATAAAAATCATCGCTCAAGTGTTACGAAAACATTTTTTTAGGAATTTACAATCATCAAAGTTTAATCACATACAATATTTAACAAACAAAATTTTGAATTATTACAATACACAATAACTATTATAATACCTAGTTTGCTCTCACGATTTTATAAAAGTTAAAAAAATTTATGCTAAAATCCTCGTGGAGAACAAAATGAATTTAATGTTCGCCGAGATATCAGTTCTTTCATCGCGGACAAAAAACCACAAATGAATCTAAATTAAAGGTCTCTGGAAGCAAGTTCCAGGAGCGGGAAGTGTCCCCCACACATGTTGTGTTCGGTTCGTGTTCCAAAAAGCAAGAAAGAAAGAAACAAAAATCGAAAAAACAATGTTGCCATTTAAGGTCGTAAACAATAAAACAATTAATATTACGGGTTACATGATAACAACAATTTAAACACAATTAATTAAGCTAAAAAATTAAATGTCTGCCAGTTTTCATCACAAAAGTGGTAGTAGGAGCGTGTGACTATAAATCATACCGTATCAATGGTCCAACTTCAATCTAAAAAAGACGTGAAATTTTACAAAAGAGTCGCTCGTTTTTTCACGAGCATCAGCCAAAACACCATAACTCTGACTCCACAGCCCTAGAAAATGTCAAAAGATAACGTTTTGAACAATTCCAATACATCTGTCTTGTGTATAAGTCAGTAGCAAAATATCTTTAAAATCTCATTGATTGAGTTACATATTGCTATATCACTCACGGTGTAGACATTTGGACAGCAAATGGTTATATAATAATAGCATACATACTAGCCTAGTATCATTTCAGCGAGCTTTTAATGTTCATATATAAGCTCATCTGGTTTGACCTTATTCCGTTAGCATTTACCATTTTTGAAGGGTAGATATTATTTTCAGGGTCGCGTGTTCGTATCTCACCCTTCTGAAAAAAGTATTTTTGTAAGTGTGTCGCGAGGGGATGATTTTCTTTGTGTGAAAAAATTCACGCCCAATTGTTTGCCCGCGGGTCTGACCTGAAATTCATTTTTCCATTTTGGTTATCGTTGGGGGAATTTCGGATCTAAATTTTAATTATTTGCGTTAATGAAGAATTTTTGCTATTGGAATGGTTAGGATCTAACGTAACAGATCTAATATAAGGTGATTGAATATTTCATTGGAAATTTTACAAACCGTTTCTCGATATTTTTTTTAAATACATATTTATTTTTGATATTAAAATATCACTCTTACATTCCATATTTTTTTGAGGAGTAATTTTTTAAGACTTTTCTTGATAATTCACGAACCGGAAAGACAATTTGAAAGATAAAATATTTTTTTCAAAAATCTCACTGAAGATTTTTAGACATCATTTTTATATAAACAAAGTTGTCGAATGCTGTAGCCCCGATCCCGCAGGTCTGGGTTCGATTCGCGGTAAGATCACAGTGAATTTGATAACTATTCAATTCAAAGTTGTGATCGAAGACTGGGTGTTTGTGATTTCAATTAACATTATTTCCTCTCCTCCCATCCTTTAATAACTGGGTTTAGCAATAGCGACTAGACAACCACTAGTCCTGTTCTAGTTTTATCCTTCTTTCCCTACTACTAACTTTGAAAAAAAAGTGAAGTTGAACGACTGAATAACAGACAGTTCTCGTAGAAAAAAACTTCTGTTGAGATACCTCCATTAGGAGGCCATATACTGCACATTTTGAGCAGGCATGGATTAAAAAATAAAAATAAATAAAAAGTTGTAAGCAGCAGAAATTTTATGAAATCATGCTGTAATTTATATTTTTTTTAATTTCGTCATTGGAAAGTCATATTTGTATTTTTTGGCAATCTTCTAATGGCAAAATTTATTCCACAGTAGGTTATATTGAGCTTTAAAGTATCTATACTATTTTTCCTTGATATATGGCCTAAGAAATTACAAGTTAATCCTAAATATACTTAAACCAAAGAGGCTTCGCACTTTGCTACCGCTTTTAATCCTCCCCACCCCTAACTTTAATGTGAGGTCATCTTAGGGTGAAATCAGTGACGTGCTAAGATTTATGTTTCAGTTATAATTAAGCTGCGAATACGTAATAGGTAGCAAAAACTATTTTTTATTTAAAATTGTTTTTTTAATAACCATGTCCGCTTGTAATGTAGAGATAATATGACTTATGAGCCCCTGAAAGGTAAAGTTAGCCATGTGGTATTTTCAGAAAAAATATGTTAGATGCGTTATAATATTCTAAATGTCTTAAAGTATCATAAAATTAGGTTGAGTTCAGTAAATACACACTGCAATATTTTTATCTTCCTAAAATAAAAATCAATATACAACCACCAAGTAAAAACGTGGTTGTAATTAAAGGTCCAGTAGAAAAGTATTACTGTTTTACTACTTGGCTCACTTCACTTCTTGCGGGCTTATAAACTCTTATTATTTATTGACTCGACAGAAGTTGCTCTACGAGAACCGTCTATAACTCAGACCTTTCTTTATTACGGATAAATTAAATATAAAGCTAGGGCAAGACCAGTAGTAAGTTAATCGATCTCTTAACTAATGAGTAATTCTATGCCTACTTCGTTAGATACTGAAAACCAAGTGCCTAAAGAACAAATTGTCAACTTCTGTTTAAATGCTCCAGTATAAGTCCACAAAACAGACAGATTTATCAATCAATTTATGGATTTCTGTTCAAAGTTATGGATGTCTCTGTTGTCTGAAAGTTACCTCACAACCTCTTTCCTACCCTAAAAATGGAACGCAGCAAGAGTGATAAGCTAACCACTAGTTCTTCTTCCCCAACTCTCTTCGAAAAAGAGATTTTAAGCAACTGAGTAAAAGGCAGTTATTGTAGTAAAATATATGTTGAAATACACTCCATAAGGGGTTTATATGTTACACACTGAGAGCGGATATGATTTAATATTTTAAAAAAAAAACCTACCACTGAAAAACAATTCAGTGTTTCAACAAGTGGAATTTTTAGCAACAACTAGTTTGAATTCGATTAATTTGACTTATTTTTAACAGCTTTATTTATTAAATTTGAATCGTTCAAACTATGTACATTCTCACAAATTTTGTCATTAACGACCCGGGTTTCGCCTTTCGGCATCTTCAGGCATTCAAGTGCACGGATGAACTTGAACTGACGCTTAGTAAATGAAAGTTTCGTGTTTATATAAGATATAAATGCATCACTGAGTCCAAAGCCACTGCTGGCAAAAAGGATAAGCCCATGGGAATGCCAACAGATTTGACTAGTGAGCAGTTTCAAGAATTATATAATTTGTTTGTCGGCAAAGGTTTTATGATTATATGATTTTATGGTTATATAGGGTATAGAAGAGGAGATGTGGGAAAATTTGATATTTCGTTTAAAATCGGAAGATTTTGCAGTTGTGCTTTGTTGATTTCTAACATTTCTTGGAAAAAGAGCTTATGACTGTCCGTATTTGGGTGTAACATTTTTATCCCTTGTTCCTGATTGAACACGTGTCCTTCCGATATTAAGTGATTAGCAAAAATAGACGTGTCTTTTTTCAATCTAAAGGCTGCCATATGTTCTAAAACCCGGATGTTCAGTGTTCTTTCTGTTTTGCCGATATAAAACTTTGTACAACAAGAGCATTGCAATCTATAAATCCCGGATTTATTTAAGTAATGTATTTTATCTTTATTATTAACTAATAATTTGCCTAAAGAGTTTTTACAATCTTTTATCAAAAAAACAAACTAAACTTGCAGAAAAAATGTTATTTAAAGGTATAGTGTCAAAGGACATAGATCATACTAGGTATTGGCGTAGAATCATTTTTTTAGGAAATACAAGTCTTAAAATTAAAAAACAGCTAGCTGATAGTGTAAGACCTGCTTTTTACTGTAAAAACTCTTTAGGTAAATTATTAGTTAACAATAAAGATAAAATACATTACTTAAATAAATCCGGGATTTATAGATTGCAATGCTCTTGTTGTACAAAGTTTTATATCGGCAAAACAGAAAGAACACTGAACATCCGGGTTTTAGAACATATGGCAGCCTTTAGATTGAAAAAAGACACGTCTACTTTTGCTAATCACTTAATATCGGAAGGACACGTGTTCAATCAGGAACAAGGGATAAAAATGTTACACCCAAATACGGACAGTCATAAGCTCTTTTTCCAAGAAATGTTAGAAATCAACAAAGCACAACTGCAAAATCTTCCGATTTTAAACGAAATATCAAATTTTCCCACATCTCCTCTTCTATACCCTATATAACCATAAAATCATATAATCATAAAACCTTTGCCGACAAACAAATTATATAATTCTTGAAACTGCTCACTAGTCAAATCTGTTGGCATTCCCATGGGCTTATCCTTTTTGCCAGCAGTGGCTTTGGACTCAGTGATGCATTTATATCTTATATAAACACGAAACTTTCATTTACTAAGCGTCAGTTCAAGTTCATCCGTGCACTTGAATGCCTGAAGATGCCGAAAGGCGAAACCCGGGTCGTTAATGACAAAATTTGTGAGAATATACATAGTTTGAACGATTCAAATTTAATATTGAAATTCCACCAAGCACCTTCAGTCGAAATCTTAAATTATAGCTTTATTTATAATCTGATTTCAGTATACGGTACGCCACAAATAATTTTTAAAAAAAAATGTTAGATCCATATCCGAAAGATTCAACACCGCGTCCTCCACTGGTAATCTTTACGGGATGCTTAGACATGTTTACGATGCCCGTTTTGGGTTGTGCCAGTAGGGCGCGAGGAAATGATATTGCAGGGGCCACTTTTACCCACGAACCTAGCTCTTCGATGTGGAGCAGATGTTTTGTTTCCCGTTTTGTGGAAAATGGTACACGTAATATTTGTGAAACAAACATTTTTTTTGCTGTTAATATTACACAAAAATATTCATAACTGAAGAATATTATTCAGACAGTACGATGAACTAGGGGCTCAGCCTTTTTGCTACATTTCTATTTTAACAATTGTTTAATATATAATTCTCTCTTTCCTAAAACAGTCTAACCATACTCAACCCGTTCAGCTTTTATGTGCGTCCCAAAACAATCATATTCACAAGATTCTTTTTGAAACATATGGTATTGTTTTCAAAAGCTTACGAATACATATTTTGGGTTGATTTGTATTGATGTTAACCTTGTGCAGCGCTGTAGTGTAAAATTGCAAAACAACACATCCGTCGTTGTATATAATATGTAAAAAAAAATGAGTTTTAGTTTGACATTATTATTTTATGTATAGTATGTTGAATATTGACGGTTGTTTTTACACGGTTTTGAAATAGCACGGTGTAACATCCCTTGCATGTACTCACTGTAAACCTGAAAATTTCGCAAGAAATATTACACAGGCTTTGGATATCTCAAGTGAAGAAAGCGATGTCATACCAAACAGGTTTGTCTATTGTTTGATAGTGATAGTGAATATCTTTATTACAATTTTTTTAATGAAATTAAGTTAAAAAAACAATAATGAACTTTATTCTTTTACAAGGAATTTACAATGTTTTTACGTCCACAATTATTTATTATTTTAGTATACTTTTTTTACATGGTCTTTCTTTACGGTATCGTTTGGAATGTTCTCAGTGTGTAAAAAGAGAGTCCGATATATTAAAAAAATGAATTTTATTTTTCAGCTAATGAAAATTCACCAAATATTTGTAACATTGAAAAATCATATAAGATTAACTAAAGATATAAGATCACAAAAATCCATGTCATTTAATTTAAAAATCTATAATTGACATTGATTTTTCCGAGACATGAACCCGAACCCGTCTGATCTCTAGGGCAACTAAACCAGAGGCTGAGTTTTAAAATTTTGCGGCCTTAAGATGTAAAAACCGGCATGTAGCTGAATGGGAAAAAAACGTTGATTATGGCTTGTCGAACTTTTACCCAAAATGTACATTCCAAACAATATATTTATATGCAATATTGTAAATCTTTAATATAGGTACCTCAGCAATTCTTCAACCTTTTAGGACTCTCAAATTCCATACATAGAACAGTGCCGTAAGCCATATAATCTGTGGAGTAGTTCTGGAGACTTTGGAGAGATCACAGAGGCATAAATAAATTTTGAAATTATTCCTGCTAACGCTCAATAGATCTGTTTTCTCTATAATTACAAATTTCCAATCATTTACGTGAAACTCGATGCTAATCCACATGAAAATCGTTGTAATTTGGATATTTGCCCATTAATCAATTACATATTGCTAATTAGTGATCATATTACAAATTAATATAATTAAAATGATTGCTCAATACTTGTTTAATACAACTTTTATTGCGTCATGTTATTTAAGAATTGAAAAGCTTGAAGGGAATTTTTAGACATAACAAACAAAACCCTTTAAACAGAAAGTGAGATCCGTCGCGGAAAACAACGACATTAATCACTGCACCGCAGACCTGAAATTTAAAATAAAATGGAAGAAATAAATACTTTTAATTATGTAGACATAAATATGAGATCATATTCAATAGCTACGTATCTCGAAAAAATTGACGATCGAGATTGTAACCTAGTTGAAGCATTAAAGTGAAAATATAACACACATTGGGAGCCAACATGTTCAAAATAAACATTGTATGTTATTTGTCACAGAAACTTGATCTGCCAGTGTGCTTTGACATTATGATATTTTCTGTGTCACATCTAAATAAATAAGCAGACAAGTTTTCTGGTTTGACTTTTGCATCGTTATTTTATTTTACAATGAGAAAAATAACAATACTTCAGGTTAATGCTATTGAATATAAAATCAATTATTCACAAAACAAAGACAAATCATAATCGAGTTATTTGTCTACTGGCGTAAAGTTGGCCTACGTGCTTCCGGTTTCTCCTGGCGTCCCCGCTGGGGTTGCAAAGCGAGGGAAATGGATTCCCGGCCACTCTGCTGGCCGGAATATGCCCTATTAGAAATACTTCCTCGCAGTTTTGTGTCCGCCCACCCGCCAGCGTTGTTGCCCATTTTATTACTGCACCAATGGAAATGCCAACGATTTTATGGTCATGTCATTTTAATATTTTCAACTCAACTTAATGACTGCATGAATTATTCTACGCCGCTTTTACAATAATTTACATTTAGATTATGGTAAAAAAAAAAGATAAATGCTTTACAGATTATATGAGCCCATAATAAATGGAGTGAGCCATGTAGTATTTTAATAATAAAAAAGTTAGATGCGTTATAATTAGGGAATCCAATCCGAGAGTCTTTATAATTCCGGTATTTCGGGATTCACAATTTTTCCAATCTCGGGATTGATCATTTATTCACCGTAAAATCGTGGAGAAATTCGGGAGTTTTTTAGGGTCGCTGGCAGATATTCAAAAAGTTTTTGCTCGCCGAAAGAATTTTATTTGTTCAAAAAATAAATCGAAAAAAAATGTCTTAACAGATTAATAACGATTCATTAAACAAGCTATTTATAAATTAATTCGTCGTCTCCAAAGCTTAAACATAACGTTAAATTCGAGCTTATTTTCCACCAGCTTTCCTCATTTGCATAAATTAATATTTAAACGATAAATCCGTTCTATATTTCTGAATCAATTTGCATAAAATTATATATACCCTTACGTCATATTAAGGAAACTGTGCAACACTTAACAATAAAATCAATATTCAACTTATTTAATAAATTACTACTACATTTTCCTACCATTTTGTTCCCATCTTATCCTAAAAACTGAGTGATACGGTTTACAGCAAGGTTTCTCAACCGTGGTACACACAACAGCATGATTCAAGGGAGCCACAGAGAAAAAATAATTTTAGGAGAGCCACAGCAGTTTTGGTGGACCACAAGCATCCTTAATACAATGGTTGCGTATTTTTTCTTACATTTGTGAATATCTATGCAAACTATAAATAATTCGGAAGTTTTTTAGACGAGCAAACTAAAAAAAATTGTCCCACATTTTTTGATAATGGTAAATCTGTAAATTCCCAAGTATTTGAAATCCAGCGAGCAATTTTTTTTCAAATCCACCAGCGAGCTAAAAAAATGTCTCACATTGTTAAATTCATCAGCAATTCTACAATCTGTCGATTCCCGACTTTTTCGAGTCTTCGAGTTAAATAAAAAAATAAGGTTTATACAATTATGTTGAAATCTTTCAGTTTCCCAGTCATCAATTCCGAGATCCCGAAATGAGTGTGTCCCGAGTATTGAAAAACTGATTAGTACGGGTATGGATCCACGGAAAAATGTAAGTCTTAAAAGGGTCCACGGGCTCGAAAAGGTTGAGAATATGGTCTATAGCAACATCTGTTAATTTAAAATAATGTTGAGTAACTTATTTAAAAATATTCGTGATTTTCGTAGAATCTAGTTGAATATAATGTTTTAAACATTTCAGTTGATTGGAATTCATTATTATACGATTCCACTAACACTCTGCTGTTTATAATGAACAAGGAGCCATTGGCTTAATTAAACAGCGAATCTATCTCATTAAAAACACCTTATTTATTTTTGAAAATTTTGTTAAACATCAACAAGATTAAATATGTCAATATCCACAATCGTTTTCAATTTATACTTTCAAGTTTCATTAGGCATTTGTAGGTAATTACGTGTCAAACAAATGCTTGTTTTTGAGTTCTCTACGCCATTTTATTTCTAAAAACTACAAAAGGAAAATATGATTCATAAATGTCACCCATTTCATGCCTATTGAGAAAACAAAAATTAGATTTTCTTAATTTAAGAATTTGTTACGTTAATTAACATAATACCTCACAAACTAAATCACATTTAAGACAAAATCTAAAAGCATTAATCATTGTCAGCTTTGTCTGAAAATTAAGTAATGTTTGTACTTGAATATTTTAACTATCCATTGTTATATTTTGTAATCTGCAGTTTGAGGTAAATTTACAGTAGAACAAACATTTTTATTTTATTAATTAAATTATAAATGTGTACCTAACATAACCGACTCCAAAAAAACTTAGCTAATATTCTATGTAATCAAAGTTTTAATGAAAATGGTTTGAAAAGAATTATTTCGCAATTATTACTAGGGTCGAATATATAATTTTTAAATATGATTTACGACGATTAGTAAATCTCTGCGCAAAGAACCCATTATCTTGTCTTATCATTGTCAAAGCGATCACAATGGCGCCCAACCTTTTTATAGCAATTAATTTTCACACGGACTGACTTCTAAAACTTTTTCATCGTAAATTATGAATGACCTACATAGTACGAGAGTCTAATATTGAAGACAATTTATTACAAGGTTGGCTATTTTTTATTTGTTTTTTAATCAATGTCCGTTACTCAATTGGGGAATATGGTCTCCTTATAGAGGTATCTTAACAGAAATTTGTATACAATAACAATTTTTTTTTGACGAGAGTAGAGAATTAGTAGTATTGCTCTCGATATACCCCGTGGAGGACCAAAACCGTTGATGACCACGTTGACGACGGACAATACGAATAAATAATGTATGTATTGTCGCCTGCTGTGGCCCAGTTGGTTAGAGCTTGCTCTACCGATCACGCAGGTCTGGGTTCGATTCCCGGTAGCTGATTCAACGTGCAAATATTCGCTGTACAAAAGTATGTATCGTATACATTTCACATGATGAAACTAACAGTTCTCAGAGCATAAAGTTAAATATTCTGTTTCCCAATGTATAAATATTGCGTACATATTAAATACAAAACGGGTGACAGCGGATTGGGCCAAACGACTTCGTATATTTCCAGAATTGTCAGAGAAAAAAATAATATCTGTACGTACGTACATATGTACGTTAGACATGTAAACGATCGAATCGAAACGACTTAATCTGTAAAGTAAAAGATAGTTATCCGAATTTCTCTGTTGAAATATTTTAATTGCCGTGAACCACAAGTAGAATTTCTCATTTCCCGGTATTGTCTGGTTCCCGGGATAGCGAAAAATAATTATGCTGATCCCTGGATCCCGGGGAACTCAGTCATAATAACAAAATTAATTAAGTAAAAGATAAATCTATGTATTAATTATATTATATTAAACAATACAACTAATATGTATTAACATTTGTTATAAATAGTGAGCACTTTTTAAATATTATAAAGGACCATTTGCAGAAAATTCTTTACGTTATGGCTTTACATTTCAGACATTTTGCAGTGTCTTCGGCGGCCATTGCTCCCTAATACAAGAAGTTAGCTGCGCGGAAAATTCAAAGGCTGCGCGGGCCAATCAAATATTAATTGAATAATTGTCTTGGAGTGCGCTCAATCCGGAATGAGTTCTTTCCGGGGACTTTCAAACTGCTGTGCAGCCAGGCGCGCACGCAGCTTAGAGGGAACGTCAGACTCTTGGCTTATTTCGTGATCAAAATAAATCCCCACTTTGGATCCAGTATTTTTATTTGGATTTCACATAATCGGCTTTTTAAAAAATATGTATTTAATTATTCTATTGTTTGACAATAGTTTACATAATTTATATTTTAATTCACAATAATGACAATTATGATAAAACTTCACTGAACAGATTTCCGTCAATTACTCAAGCGGCTCGATTAAGAGTTGGGGGATATACAACAATTATCCCACAAGTATGAAACTCAACGAATGTAATATCGACTTCCTGACAGGATACAGTTGTCAGCGGCGATAATTTGTCACCAAAAATTGAATCATTAATTACTGATGGGCCTTATTTCCTTTCCTAGTAAATATTAAGAAGTATCACGGGGAAATTATTCGACTCATGATAACGTCACAATATTTAAAAAAAGAGATTTTTTTTATTTCTCGAGATTATGTTTTCGAAATCCTGGAACCCCGGGTGCCATTAAAGAAACCACAAACTTTCCCACTTTCTTTGTGCAGTGAAACAAATCCAATGATTTTTTTCTGTGTATATATTTTTTTAATCCATGTTCACTCTCAATGTGAAGCATGTAGCCTCCTAATGGAGGTATCTCAACAGAAGTTTTTCTATGAGAACTGTTTGTTACTCAGTCGCACAAATTCTCTTTTTTAAAGATAGTAAGTAGTACGGATAGAAGGACAAGGCTAGGATTAGTGGATAACTAATCGCTCTCGCACAGCAATTGTAGGATCGGGAGAGTCCGAGGGAATTTTTAGACATCACAAACACACTAAATGTTGTCTGTACTGGGACTCAAACCCGTGAGATCCAGCACGGAAGCCAACAATAGCCGCTGCGCCATAGACCCGATATAAATTGATTAATCACTTTTAGGGTGTTCACTGTCAATACTTGTTGGAAAGGCATTATATTAATAAAAACACAAAAATCCTTTGTACTTCATTCCACTTTATTTAATATGTCAGGACCGGTTGATATGGTCTTTGAAAAAATTGTTTTTCAGAATCTTCCTGGCTGTCGATTTTGTTTAAGTGATGAACACACCAACTACTTGGAAGCGGGGAAAACATAAAACTATCATTAAGCATATTCATATCATTAAGCATATTCACTTTATTAATGTAGCATTTTATCACTTTGTCAAAAAAATTTCCAAATTTTAATTATGTTTGTAATTACTTTCAATCAACATTCTGAATTTATTAATCTGGGATGACTTTTTAATTATATGTTAGATGTGTTGAACATTTTAATTTTGTGTTATTTTAGAATCACTTTAATGTAATTGGCAATTTCTTTTCAATGCCAATTGTTGTGTATAACTTTTAAATTTTGTATAAATAGCATTGTTAAATTATATTTCTTATCAGTTGACAATGCTCGCAATGAGCAAAACCGGTGCTGACATATTAAATAAAGTGGAATGAAGTACAAAGGATTTTTGTGTTTTTATTAATAAATTGATTAAAGTAGCTTTGAAATTATAAGTTTATGCATATTGCTGGCGGTGATCGATGATGGATGAACCACCCCGATTTCAATTTGTGACTATCTAACCTTGCGTGACGGGTCTATTCCTTTGGTATTAACTTCGGTTCTCTCGTTTCAAGGCTACTTCGTCACTTTATTCAAGGGCTGTTTGATGGAGTGGAACTAAAATGAGAAGGGTTTGACAAGTTCAGCGAGCAAGAGTGGGTATTTTGATAATAAAGGGTGATATACAGAATACCAATATGGCAAACATGTGGATACGTAAATACGTATGTACACTTCAATATACCGCAATATTGAAGTAGTATGACATCATGATTAGGCACAGTCGATTCACTGCTGAATAAAAGCTTTCCTAGCAAAACAATAATCAGTGTCAAACAAATTACATCCTCATAATTTTATTTTGTTCAATGGAAAGTTTTTTTGTTCATTTGGCTGTTTTATATTTTAGCTTTGGAAGAAAAAATCGTGGAACAGTGAGTATATCGCGTAAATCAAAGGTACAATTCCGTCCAAAAAAGGACTGGGTGTATATTGTTTTTTTTACACGAGCTACAAGAATATATGTGTATTAATATTCTGAATACAGTGGAACCCCCAATTACACTACTCCGAATTACGCGCTGGCTTGAAATATTCGCCGCAAATCCCCCAATTGAACGGTCGCATTCCACTGTCGTTGCTACGAGACGGCCGTCGGTGCGGTGCATACAGTCAAATGTTGGCTAGCGTCTGTGTATTCAACACGTGCCAGGCTATACACGCATAGCCGGCGACTGTCTGTGTACTGGATTTTGCGCGCGATTTGCATTTTATCATTTTCTTAGCCATGTCCGCTCCCAATGTGAAGCATATGGACTACTTGTGGAGTTTATCTTAACAGAAGAGTTTCTCAGTTTTTTACTCAGTTGCTCAATCTCTCTTTTTCCAAAGAAAGTAAGAATAGAAGGATAGGGCAAGGACAGGAATAGTGGTTAGCTAATCGCTCTCGATACGCCCATTCATAGGATAGGATGGGTGGAAAGGGGGAATCCAAGACATCACATACATCCATGCCTTCGAACAGAAATTCATAAATCGATTGAAAAAACTGTCCGTCCTGGGATTCGAACCCGTGACCTTCGTAACCGACGCCAACGACGTTGACCACTCGACCACACAGGCGGCATTATTTTTTAGTTTTAAAATCTTAGTTTTTCATTTTTCGCGGAAAAAACAAAATCCTTAATTTTGTATGAGATTCACTCCCCCAATTACACTAATCCAAATTACATAACATCAAAACTGACAAAATTTGAGATACGCATTTGTTGAAAATTAACGACGAAATAACAATTATGGTTTATCTACATTAGAAAATCGATTTTGTCTAATTTAACCGGTATTTTTGCAAATTTCGGTGCTCAAAATACACCATGAATACTGGGATCCCGGTTTCGATTATACCGGTTTTGCAATATGCAACGAAACCATAATACCACATCATGCAGTGCTATCATCAATAACATTATTTCTGTTGGCAGAGGTCGGCAAGCAGCGTATTATTTGGGGAGTTTTCTTTTTATTTTCACGCATGGTAGTTTAAAATTATGCCATAGGGGTTGAAACATACAGTAAATAATTTGAGCAATAATTTCTACAGAGACGACCTACTCCCAATATTCCCAACCCTGTATGCTTTTAAGGCAGACATATTGTTGAAACGTAGTCGTTTATTCTTTCCGTAATGGACATCCTGCAAACATACACACATAAGGATGGTCATGAAGTATCGAGTATCCGAGATTTTTTTTCTCTAACAACTGTTACTTCAAATTATGTACATTCACACAAATTGTGTCACTAACGACCCTGGTTTCGCCTTTCGGCATCTTCAGGCGTTCAATTGCACGGATGAACTTGAACTGACCTCGACGTTCCCGACAGCACGAATCCCGGGTCGTTAGTGACAAAATTTGTGTGAATGTACATAATTTTAACGATTCAAATTTAATATTGAAATTCCACCAATCACCTTCAGTCGAAATTTTAAATTGTTACTCAGTTGCTCAACTTCGCTTTTTTCGAAGTGAGTATTGATAGAAGGATTACAATTACTAGGACAATACTAATGCTTAACTAATCGCTTTTGCTACGCCTCATTGGTTTTATGATTAGAAGAGCTTTTCAGATATCACAACCTCACATGTCTTCGAAAAGAAATTGATTGAAAAAATGCTGTTCTTATTGGGAAGCCAAGACCATTGTGCCACCCAGCTAAAGTATCTATTTACTTGATAAAAAAACGTATCGAAACTAAAATCGGCCTTTGTGGTTAGGTGGTCGGAGCTTCATCCTGGCAATCAGGTGGGCCTGGGTAAATATCTCGTTTTTTTTTCATTTTATCTTGAGATCTTGGAGATGAGTATTTTTAATTTCTTTTCTTCTCTAGTTGAGCTCGGCTGACGGTCATATGCTCCACATTGGAAACGAACACAGTAAACAAATACATCTTCAACTTTTGTTCAAGTTGTATAAACATATTCAAAGATCATTCATTATAAAGAACCGTTGTTTGTTTGAAATAGAAACTATAAAACCTTTCAAGTTTGTATTTTTTATCCGTGTCCGCTCTCAATGTGAAGAATATTGTGTACTAATGAAGGTATCCCAACATAAATTTTTCTACGAGAACTTTTTGTTACTCAATCGCTCAACCTCTCTTTTTCGAAGATAGTAGAGTTAGAAAGGATAAGATACTAAGGAATAGTGGATGGCTTATCACTCGCCCTACACCGTGTTATTTTAGTATTGTAATGGGGGTTGGCCCTGCAGTGGCCCAGTTGGTTAGAGCTTGCTCTACCGATCACGCATGTCTGGGTTCGATTCCCGGTCAGATCACAGTGAATTTGAGAATTATTCAATTCAAAGTTGTGATCGAAGACTGCGTGTTTGTGATGTCAATTCACATCATTTCCTCTCCTTACATCCTTCTGGTCCTTTAATAACTGGGTGTAGCGATTACAATAGCGATTAGCCAACACTTTTTTTACTGATATTTATTTTATTTCTCGGATAACTAACACAAACTTTCTAAATACTCGAGTATGATTAAAAGTCTAGTCATTTTTAACATCACTGACGTCGTGTACATACATTCACAATATACGGTTAAACAAGAAAGGGTTAACAGTTCATATTAGTCATACAGGACATAAGTACCTTTGTGTATTGTGCCTTCATTTATTATATGATGTTTAAACGTAAATTTTATAACACAGGTGAGTTTATTCGCAATGAATTTTGTCGGCTTTTAAAAATTGCCTTAGGTATATATCATTTTTATATTACACATTTTTTTCTATTAGTATTATTTTTTGTTCGATCCACTTGATGGATCGGTGTCAAATAGGTTAATTTGCTGTACACTATTATAGCTAAATATCAATATCGAATTTTCAACCCAAGGGTGCCCAACTCAAATCGTTTGGTGGGTCAAAAAAATATTACTGAGCTTGGTTGGGTCACACTAGGGCTCCAACCCGGTTCAAACCAAAACCGGCTAATCAGCTTATAGCCTGTATTAAAAAAACCTTAAAACCGGTATTACGTGATATTTTTTGAGTCCCATTGCTTCGGGTCCGAAACACATAAAAGACTGAAATCAAAATTTACTCGATTTATACATATTAGTAAATGAAGTG
Source organism: Himalopsyche tibetana (assembly GCA_030503985.1). Classification (NCBI taxonomy): domain Eukaryota; kingdom Metazoa; phylum Arthropoda; class Insecta; order Trichoptera; family Rhyacophilidae; genus Himalopsyche; species Himalopsyche tibetana. Next base: position 17,603,739 of record JAPJYX010000022.1, read on the forward strand.
TTAAACTAATTGGTTGCCTTTCGTTTATATGTTTAGGGAAAAATAACGAAATATGTGACTTGGCATACGTCAAATCATCGGCCGACTCACAATCAAACTGCTGAAGTTAATCATGTACAGAATTTTGAATTCAAAAGTGAACAAAATTGTGCAAGATGTTTTAAGTATTTTTTACATTTGACTAACTTAATTTTATCGATATTTTTAATGTTGTTTTGTTTTAATGAAAATTTAACTTTTTTAAACCATGTCCGCTCCCAATGTGGAGCATATGGACTCCTAATGGAGTTTATCTCAACAGTAGTGGTTTCTACGAGAACTGCTTGTTACTCAGTTGCTCAACCTCTCTTTTTCCAAAGAGAGTAGGGGTATAAATAAATTAGTACATAAAAGCATCATTTATATTACTTGATACTTCATTCGTTGACAAGCATTTTTTCATACCAAAGAATATTATTTTTTTAATCTATACATTATTACAGAGGTAGAGAAAATGCGGCTTTCTAGGTAGTTGAATACGGCCCTTTTGAATTATTCAAAAAAGTAATTGATATGCATTTTAAGTATATTAGAGTATTACATTTAAGTTAAATGATTTTGGCTTGGACACATGAATAGGACATCACCCTGCTCGAATCACAAATAAATTTCCTATGTAAAGTATTTGAGGTATAAAAAACCATGGAAGTAATATAAAATAACTGTGACACGTGTATCGCCTCTTTCAGAGGCATCCTCAGACAATCTTACTTTCACAAATGATTTTTTAAGTACGAATGATTTTAATGTTACTATTCTGATATAATATAAAAATAAAAATAAAAACGGGAGGCAAGGAGGGGATGTTAGAAAAACAAACAAACAATAATGAAACTACTAATGACATTTACGTTACTAAATGATTAACTAATGAGTTCCATCAATTAGGAAGGGTTGAGCCATTGGAAATAAAGTGGTTGTTTCTGAGACTGAGGTATCTTGCTTTTATCCATTTTAGGGTGGCTTTAATATAGAGAAAGGGTGAAGTCATCAAAAATACTTCCCCTGAAACAAAATGTTACCTTGAAAAAATGAACATATACGATTTTGTTGTTTGACCCAGGATACGGAACCGGGACCTTCTGGACGCTTGTCCCGTGCTCTACAGTTCAACCCGCAGCTCCCGATGTTGAAAACTAAAAATTATAGGTGATTTTATTATTTTACTATATATATTTTTTTCTGTATAGTGTAGGTAACATTTTTGAATGCCATATACAAATTTAACTATGGATTTTTTTAATATTTAAAAAGTAGTCAATTTTTAAAAAGCGCTTAAAATTGTAGTGTAACATTTAGAAAGTGTGATTTTCCATTTTTGCACACTCATACATTATTGCTATAAATTTAATTAAATTCAATAGGCCCATTTTTATTACTCTTATTTTACAATATGTGCGTAGTTGATAATAACGCTGCTTAGTTATCAGAAGATGTCTTATTCTGCATTAAATTTTAATTTATTTAATTGCATTTCTTTTTTTGAGATCTAAGGCACAAGTTTTTGTGATAATTTAATCTAATTTCGATATCAAATAAATTTTACAAGCCATCTTGAGTTAATATAAAATTATATTTGATAACTCTGTTACTCCACTTGTCGTATTATCGTGTTTCGCCTCTTTAAGAAGCATCATTAGACAAGGTTTACGAATAAACTAAAAATTGATTCAAATTCTTAAGTTATAAGTTACAAATTAGAAAATAAATTTCGGTAGTTAAATCCTTTTTTATTTTACTTCTTTAATGTAAATAATAACTAGAGAATATTAATCAAACTCTCAAAACCTAATACCTACCGCAAAGTCGCCCGCTGTGGTCTAGTTGGTTAGAGCTTGCTCTACAGACCAGGTGCGTCTGGGTTCGATTCCCGGTAAGGTCAATGTCAAAATTGGATTTTTTTCAATTTTAATTTGAGATCTAAGACATGGGTGTTTGTGAAGTCAATTCTCCTTGACTTAATCTCATGTGACTTTCCAAAATTCTCATCGAGAATATCTCGTATGATCTTTCAACTTAAAAATATTTGACGCATTGGCGTAAGCTGTAATGTCAAATATTTTTTTTTAAATAAAAAATAAAATAAATTCTTAAGGAGAAGCGAAACACGTGTCACTTTTTGCTAACACAGCAAGTGGACCAACAATTTTATCAAAGTTAATTTTCTATTAAAAATGAGCTTACAGAAAGATACCGCTTAATCTATCGAAAATACCTTCTTGAGTAATCTCATTTTTTTTTATTTCCAAAAGGTTTTGTATTTGATTCAATTCAATATTTTTATTTAAAATCCAAAGCACGTGTTTTTGCGATGTTTTTCCCTAAAGTAGACCTCAGATAAATTTATCACACTATTCTCGGATTCACCTAAAACAGAGGATTTCGCATTCGAATCCCTTTTGATTTTTTTTTTAAGATCAAAACCACATTTAGTGTTAGTGTTTTTTTTTATCCTGAAGTAGATCTCAAATGATTTTTTTACACACTTTTTAAGTATCTTTATGAAATGACATAAAATAGATATTTGTGTCAATTTTTTTTTTTAATCATTCAATATAATAACTAAAATTTCCAACCATTAGTAGCTAGGAAACCAAAAAACGTTTAGTTTTACTTAATTTTATTTTTACCGTTATTACCGAACCCTAATTATATGATACAGGAGAAATAGTACTTAGTAAATATAATAAAAGGTGAGTTGGTAGAGATTCTTTGTTCTAGCTCGAATGTCGAAAAAGCAGTACTGTTTGTAGTAGTCCGTTCTCACACTGGACCAGTTTATAAAACCTGTCTCATATATGATAATTTAGATATTGTAGTAATATAACATCATAACTACCATAGTTTCAGGACCACATTATATGTCGTGTTTTTTTCAAAATATTTTTATATATAAATCCGTAATTGAAGTATTGTGTTAGATGTTTTTTAATTATAAAAATCTGTTATTTAGTTTTGTATTTTTAAAATATACATAGTTTAGTTGAATAAAGTAAACGTAGTTATGAAAATACGATATTTTTAATTCTGTATCCATTGTTGATATTTTCATACAAATAAAAAAAAAAATTTGCACCGATTCTACAGTTTTACAAATTTGTTGAATTCGTTAAAAAAAAATGTGTTTTATTTATATAAATGAACCCATTAGAGGTGGATTGGGTGTATTTTAGAAAAAAATAAGCTAGATGCGTTGTTAAAGTATCGTAAAAGTGAAGTAACATCAGGTAATTAATACACATTGCAATAGTGTTATCTTTGTAAAATAGAAATATGCAATCCACCAAAACACCAAATAAAGACTTTATTGTCCTTAAAACCCCAAGATTTTTTTTACCATTTTACTAGTTGTCTCACTTCACCTCTAGAGGGCCCAAATATAATAACCTTTCCACCAAAAATTGTATAGTTAACAGCATTAAAGCAATACATTGTAAATATGTAGGCTTCGCGTGATGTTTAATCACGTGCTATAATATATCAAATCTAGTGTAAAGTGCAACTTACGATATCGGCTTTCATGAAAGCATGTGTCGCTCAATCAATGCGCGATATCGATCAATTAACATATTCATGAACAACTATATTGTATGCTGAAGATTAAACTTCCTTTGGAAAATGACTATATCAAAACTAGGGATGTTCTTTCAATGAAGGTTTAATAATAATAAAAACACAATAATCCTTTGTACTTCATTCCACTTTATTTAATATGGCAGGACCGCTTTCGCTCATTGCGAACATTGTGAACTGAACTGTCAACTCAGTTGACAATGCTCGCAATGACCGAAACCGGTCCTACCATATTAAATAAAGTGGAATAAAGTACAAAAGATTATTGTGTTTTTATTAATATAGTGCCTTTCCACCAAGTATTGACAGTGAACACCCTAAAAGTGAACGGTTTAATAATATACAAGAAATCAATTATTTTACGACTGTTTTTTCAAAAAGCAATAAATTTGAAAAAACCTTTAGTATCTAAAATAAAGGCATCAAAAGTCAAACGGCCCCTTACCAACAGCAGAGTTTTAATTTTTTAACAAACTGCATAAAACAACATAATTTCACACAAACAAAAATCTTTATATATTGAAGATTTTTAGAGGTCATTCTTTTGAATTGGACGGTTTTGAGAGATCTGTCAATCATACACAAATGATCGTAGCTACTAATCTCATTTATTAAACATATAAACGGCCCAACGGCTCATGGGGTTGTATAACAAGTGATGTTAGTGAAAAGTTGACTTAGGCTATTTGTTCACTAATGAAATGGTAATTGTAAAATTAAAAAAAAGCGAAAAATAAAGTAAGAACCTCTCAAACGTTAGATTCAAATGTGTAGAACTGACCTTTATAAGCTTAAATTTCAATTCACATAAACAATAAATATTACATATTCATTAAAATCATTCTGTTACGTAGAATATAAAGAGTTTTTTTAAATATCGGTACATTTTCTGTATTTTTATAATATCGTTACATATTTCGATATACCGAAGTATCAGTTTTTAGAATTTTTCCCGATATTGCTACTCTTAACGAAAGCTTATATACTGAAAATAAAGTATTTTCATTATAATATTTCACAAATTTTCTAATGGGTAAAAATAAGTGATCGCTCATCTTCCTTTCAACAAAGATCGTATATGCTAAAATTAAAATAAGATTGGAAAGCCATATACTCTTGTGACATGGGTATAAAGTTTTTTTAGTATGTTTTCTATCGCGAAGAATATTAAAATTAATTCAATATAGACTCTCTTAATAGACTCTCGTAACTTTATATAAACATTATTTTTAAGTAAATTGGAAGCCAAAAGCAAAAGGCAAAGTTTTTTATTATTATTTCAAATCATGTTAGTAATTTTGATCAATGCAATCAATAAATTTAAAAGATTTAGAGCACTGTAAACGTTGAATTGATTCTTTATATGCCGACTACTGTCAGATTTTTGTTTACTTATGATGAAGGAATAGTAAGTGGAGCTGGTTACTGTTCTGTCAATAACTCTGCTTCCCGATTCTATTATCAGCATTAAATTTTAAAAAATATATTATATAAACACCAATTCCAATTACACAGATTCTTTCTTTACACAGATTTAATTAAAATTCGCCATGTTGAGATTTGATATCTTTTTACATGAAGCTGCTCTTATCTCAAAGGTTAAATGGGTGAATTTTAAATCAATCCCTTACTTCCATAAAACATTATTATTGCAATATTCAATAAAAACAAAAACGTTTAACAATACTTTATATCGTTAATTCAAGTTCATCCGTGTTATTTTACTCCTGAAAATACCGAAATGCGCAACCCAGGTCGTTAGTGAAAAAGTGTGTAGGAGTGTACACAATTTGAACTATTCAAATCTATATTAATTAAATTATAAAAAAATCATCTCAAAATTAACATCCTTCACTTTTAATTCTTGGTGGAAATGTATTATATTAAAAAAATAAAACACCATTTTGTACTAATTCAATTTTTATTTTTAATTATCAAGAACGGTTTCGCGAGAGAGCATTATCGACTGATAATAAAATACAGTGCTATTTATATAGAAAAAAGTAAAATTATTAAGATTTAACAAACAATTGGTAATATAAATAAGATTCATGCCGACTTGGTTGCATCGAAGGCAAATTATAGGGCATTTAAAGAATTCTCCGCGTCATTTGGAAAAAAAGTTGAGTTAAATAGATAAAATCTCATGTTTTCAACTGCACTTAATTATTAATTAACTTTTAATTTCTGCACACTGTAGTGCATGCAACCAAGTCTTGAAGAATTTCTTCTCGGGACATTTCTGGCAAAATTTTGAACACGACTAACGTTGTTACGCTACGGAATACACCCTATAAAAAGAGTGTGAAGCCGTAGCGGGTGGTGGTGGGTACAACGTTGAGTACCCTAGGGAAATTTAAAAAAAAAAAAAAAAAAATATATATAAATAAGAAAGCAATCTTAAGTTACAGATACAAAATATTAATAAGTGACACTTAATAGACTATAAAGAAAATGTTTATTACCTTTTACAAATAAATGAATGATTTGCTAATTCTTCATATTTTTTACCTTTATCTGTAAATTCATTTATTATTTCTATTACCATTTTTTACACTCTGATATTTTTTTTGTTCTGTATAAATTATCACTGTATCAATGTAATTTCTTATCAGTTGATAATGCTCTTAGTGAGCGAAACCGTTCCTGATCGTTGAAAATAAAATTTGAATTAGTATAAAATGGCGTTTTATTTTTTGGATATAACGCCTTTCCGCCAAGTATTGAAAGTGAAGAATGTCAACTTTGAGTTGATTTTTTTTATAATTTGATTGATATTACTCCATTATAAGCTTGAATAGTTAAAATTTTGTACACTCCTACACACATTTTCACAAAATTTGCGAAAAAGGTCCTGATCATATAAAAGAAGAGAGCAGAATTAGTATTTTTGTGGAATTCAACATACTTCTTGAGTAAGGCAGAATCGTATTAAGCAGTAGCTAATATTCCAAAAGAATTGTTTACGAAAACTTTTTTAGAAGAACAAAAAAAACCGCCAAAGTTTCTGTGAATTTTCGCAACGGGAAAATTATCCCGCTATCGATTTAAGAGCGAGCGCCGAGGCACGTTCCCATTTCCATAGAAACATCGTGCCGCCTCGCTCGCACCCGCCGCCAGGGACCAGCGCCTGGCAACACTCACGACTGGGACCTTTAAAGGGAGACATGAGGGCGGGGACATAAACCCGCGAACCGAACATGGTAATTGGATCCGTACATTTTCTATGAGTTTTCCATACTAAATAATGTAGTAACGCAATTTTAATATAGTTTCTAGAAATTCGTCATGTACTTTAGAACGACTATACATCAAAACAATACCAAGTATACTGGAACTTTTCTATATACAATTTTTTTTTTTTAATTTGTACGTAGAATTAATCAAAATCAAAGGTTAACGATAAAATATTATACTATTTCATAACTGTGTTATTCCACTTCGTGTGTTACAAATAGTTACACGTGCTTAACCTTTTTAGTAAGCATCATCAGAAATCAGTGGCGGCCGGTCAATGTGGCATCGGATCTGTTATGGATATATTTTTACTAAAACACTTATTTTTATTTAAATGTTGTTTTAACTTTATTCTATAACATAGTTTATACACTTCATAATAAATCAATTAAATATTATTGAATCAAAATAATATCGATGTGAGTATTGAGGAGTTTCTACTAAGCTGTTAGACCTTTCGATTTGAACTCTCAATTGTAACTGAAGAAAAAAGAATTGAATATTGATTTAGTCCGTTGAAAAGTTATGTCATAGAGAATTAACATAGCACAGAGGTTAATGTTGTGTATACATAACATATCAATGCACCCCTTGTATATGCCGGGGCGGTTATATTTCATGAAATAGTATTCACACATAAAATTTATAACACTCACTCATTTTAAATTCAATAAAATAGAATATTTTTTTTTTAAATATTTATTATAGACAACAAAGAATTGAAAATGAATGAATGGTATAAATGTTATGTTTGAATATTATTTCATGAAATATCCGCCCCTGCATATACAAGGGGTGCATTGATCCAATGCCACATTGACCGGCCGCCACTGTCAGAAACACAAGATTTGCGTATAAACTACATAACGATTAAATTTCTTTAGTTATAAATTATAAAATAAAAGTCAGAGATTTTTTATAATCTACTAGACCAGCCATAATCAACCTTTTTTTTTCCTCCGGGCCGCATTCCGATTTTTGCTTCTCTACGTGGGCCGTAACGTATTTATAGTAAACTGTAAATATAACACATAATATAATACATACATATGTATGTATGTACGATGCACAATGGCATCGTGACTAGCGACTGATTTGACGTAAAATACAGTCACTAGTCGAGCCGGCACGCCACTACTGCGGTTTTTGCGTGTAAAATATTTAGTAACTATAATTATTTTGGGCCGCACATAAGAGCTGATTGGGCCGCAGGTTGAGTATGGCTGTACTAGACGCAGAACGAGGGAAGATACAAACTTATATTACTATTTACAAATTAATAAATTATATAAGTCCCAATGGAAATAATTTGAAATAAAAAAACCCCGACCTTTATTTTGTAATTTATAACTTACGAATTATATTCATTTTTTATGCGATGTTCTCTCTTGTGGTACTTTTTAAAAAGGCGAAACACGTATCATAATTTGTAGCACAAGTGGAGTAACAAAGCCGAATACATAGAAAATGTTGACGATCTCATATCAGTACTTCTTTGTATCTTGAGTTGGGCATTTTATTATTTCTGAAACAGTGAAACAGATATCGCTATTTAAAATGGTATTTTAGGGTTAAAAAAGAGTATTGCACAATCTTTATGAATAGACGATTAAAATCGAGATGTTTTCTGTTGCAGTTGGACTTATATGCATAAAATTACGGTATATAATTTAATTTGAATCGTTCAAACTATGTACATTCTCACAGATTTTGTCACTAACGACCTGGGTTTCGCCTTTCGGCATCTTCAGGCGTTCAAGTGCACGGATGAACTTGAACTGACGCTTAGTAAATGAATGTTTATATAAGAAATACATGTATCATTGAGTTTAAAGCCATTGCTAGCGAAAAGGATAAGCTCATGGGAATGCCCACAGATTTGAATAGTGGGTAGTTTCAAGAATTATATTTATTTTTTTGTCGGCAAAGGTTTTATGATTATATTCATATATGGTATAGAAGTGGAGATCCCGGTAGGTTTAATATATCATTTAAAATCGGAAGGCTATGCAATTGTGCTCTATTTATTTCCAAAAAATCCTGGAAAAAGAGCTTATGACTGTCATAATTGTGGCGACTGTGAAATTACACCAAGCACCTTCAGTCGAAATCCTAAAAAAAAGGTATATAATTGATTGAGAAAACCTTTACAAAAGTGTATTCGGATTTTTATCAAAAATAAATTTAATGTATATGTGTACCTTAATTTCACGTGGGTTTCAATAGTTCAGTAAATTTTTAGTTTCTCCATATCCCTCAATGTTTCTTATTATACTGATGAATTAGTATGTCGGCAGTTTTTTAAACGTTATGGTCGACGTGAAATATCTTGAATTATTTGGTCGTTATCAAATATCAACTTATTGGTAAAGTTATGATCGCATGAAATCTTAATTTTACGCTTATATGGCGACATCCCGAATACCTCTGACTTTCGTATGATTCAGTTTGACTCGTGGATTGATACTAGGGTATCCAATCCCGAAGCCTTTTTCCAATCCCGGTATTTCGGGATTGATTTATTTTGAATCCCGGGATTGAGATTTTCTCACCGAGGAATTTGAAATCCTCAATTTGCTATACTTTTTCCCCGAATCTCACAGAAACTCGTTTTTTTTTTTTTAGCTCACCGAGGAATTTGAAATCTTCAATTTGCCAATTTCGTATAAATTTCGAGAATTTGCTCAAAATTTCTCAATCCCGAAATCCCGGGATCGCGGCCGTCTCAATCCCGGTATTTCGGGATCAGAAACTTGAACGGGATCCCGGGATTGGATGCCCTAATTGATACGTCATAATTTTAATGTAGAATCTTACCACAGGATGCTAATTGTAAACCCGAATGGAATACCTGGTTATGACAATTATAGGAAAGAAAGCGATAAGGACGAATTAATTGCATTTGATAACTTGGCAGTATTGTCTGGAGAATAAGGAAATCTCAACTCTGAAGTAAAACCAGTTTTATTCCATTATCTTGCAGTAAATAGCAACATTTTTTTGGAAACTGTGCCTAAGAAACTCTTGGTTAACATTTGAGACTGTTTAAAACTGTTTAAGACTGTCGTGTTACGGAATAAGGCAAGTTATAACAGTGACAGCAAAAATATAATATAATGTTTTATATAGTCACTTTTCTGGCAGAAGTTGGTAAGAAGCAAATGAAAAAAATCAACTTTAAGAATACTGCCTCTAGCAACGATATTTTATTTTACATAAATTACTATATCATTAATATATAGATGCATTGATTCCGATCTGACAGAAATAAGTTTAAAATTAATAAACAAGGACTTAATAAAGCTTGCCTTTAAACTTTCAACCATCATCGTTAATATTAATTTCCTATAGAAACAAATGGTTTTTACACCAAATACACCAACTGAGTTATTTTCGACAAGGAATTAATATCAAAAAGTCTCTTTATATACATTTTTTTCAGTTCTTTTACTTAACAACTTCTGCCAGGTATATTTCTTTTAATATAATCACAGCAAATTATTATTGAAAGTTGAAAGATATTCGATAGAATATTTGTTAAATGCTTTTAAGGTTTTCGCAAGTCTCAAAGAGGAAATCTTACATCATTGTATAATATCAAAAAGTAGCTAAGTAGTTTTATATTATGTACAATGTTATATTTGAAAAAGTTCTTGTCACAAAATTTAATTAAATATAAAGCTAGTGTTGTCTGTCAATCAATCATTTTTTCTATTAAAAACAGATCCTTTCTGACATATTTAGTTATATATTACAAAGCTAGTCGAGAGTAACAAAATACGTTTAATGTTTATCAAAAAAAGACAGCTTCACTTCAGACATAAAAAAAACATTATTTTATAAAGTGTTATCGGTTAAAATCCATTTTCAATTTAACGCCTAGCTAGCTTAACCGTAATAGGTTTCATTTTGAAATATTGGAAATAGTTTTTTCGATGAATTTCCTTTATTTATATTTAACACAGTAATTGTTTTCAAAAAATAAAAGCACCGTTTTGTACTAATTCCACTTTAAAATAAATGTGGAATTAGTGAAGAGTGTTTCATTTTTTGAATATAATGCTTTCTACCAGGTATTGACAGTGAACACCTTAAATGTGATTACAATTTGTAATAGACAATGTATAATGCTGAATCGAATACAATAGTAGGATACACTGTTATTTTAAAATACGACCAACACAAATAATAAGAATTTAATAAGATCAGGACCGTTTTCGCTCATGACGAGAACTATCAACCGGTCCTGATCCTATTAAATAAAATTGGCAGTTAGTACAAATGTATATTTTATTATTTTAATCTAATACCTTTTCACCAAGTATTGACAGTGTCAACAATTTTGTATTGTTTTTAATTTGATTGATTCAATACCATAAACTTTGCCTGAGTTTAGTACACAATGTATACAACAATACCAGTGAGAAATTAGCAGTAGTCTTTTAAAACTGTAGGTTATAGAAAATCTATTAGATTATGCAAAACACTATACTGTCATTATCTCGAAATTAATATTTTCAGATTGTCAGACTGTTTTATGGGTGAGGTGGTATGCTTCCTTGCTAACTAGACTCGTGTATGTCAAAAATTATTGTACAACCATTGACTTTTTTGTGTTTATTTTTTTAAAATATCATATCGTTAATTCGTTATTCATTTAATTTACAATCGATCATCGTTAAGGCATCCAGTCCCGGAATCACTTTTTGTGATGATGGGATTTTGGGATTCACAATCTTTCAATCCCGGGATTGATCATTCACCGTAATATTATGCCACACTTGCTTGAGATCATTTGCCGAAAAATAAGGGATTACACAATTATTTAGAAGTCGGAGACCTTTTTTTTAGCTAGATCCTTTGAAAAAGTTATGTCTGCCAGTATTGGACTCTTTTCGTTCTGTTGAACTTTTTTTAAGCTCTATTTAGGATTTTTTACGTGTTATAGTAAATTCCTGATCCCGGGATTGAAGGCCCTAATCATAATGAATTGTGTATTATATGTTGAAAGTATTAACTACTTGACGTAAAGTAGTATTTTGCAAGGCGACCTTTATTAAATTAACTATAATAATATCTTTCATCGAGTATGTGTAAATTTTTTCAAAAATTCATTTGAGGAAGTGGAGCAAAAAGTTATTTTTTCTGAAACAATCATGACCATTTGTTTTTTCAACGTTTGTCTAGTATTTTCAACGAAATGTTGTCCTCTCTCATTCATATTCATTATCCCGGATTTCTTCGTAAGGATAACGATCGCGGTTAAGAAACACTGCCTCGGGGAGAATTACAATACGTGCGTCGTAGCAGTCAACCGTAGCACGCTACGCCTCTCAAAGACGCTACATGGCGTAGCATTGTTATGCTACATGCGTGTCGTAGCTCATAAACAAAATAACGTAGCTAATTTAGTATCGATCCCCGACAACAGGTGGCGTGTCGTGCCGACAAATTATGCCAGGTGATGAGTGATGACTGTATCCCCAATTGATTAAGCTGTCAGTTATATAGAACTCCATTAAAATGTTCATATTTATTTGAGATTCCTATGTTGGCTATGTAATAAGGTCAGAATACTTTATATAATATACTATACAATGATTTAGTAACATAGTCTGTAGGTTTTAGATGAAATATTTATTTTTATTTGTCACTTTTGATATTGTACAGTTTTTACACTCCAAATTTGACATTTTACAAACCAAATTTGACATTTTGCAAAACAAATTAGACATTTTACAAATCAAATTGGACATATATATATATATATACAAAACAGCTGAAGTTAATAAGATTTTGGTTGATTTTTGTATTTATATTTATAATTCATTGAAATTTTTCATTATTGTCTTCGTATTGCAACCGTTAGTTTTGAAAATCGCTACAATTATTATTGTACATATTAATATGGATGAAACTACCTGCAGCTAGGGTATCCAATCCCGGAGCCTTTTTGTGATCCTGGCACGCCCGCGGGCACGGGGTTGATAAACCCTGACTTAATTAATAAATTATCCAATTGCTTAAAAAAATTCCAATTGTTATTCCAATTTTTTTTTTGTAAAATGTCCAATTTGATTTGTAAAACGTTCAATTCGATTTGTTAAATGTCCAATTTGGATTTTAAAATTTGGAGTGTAAAAACTGTAGTATTTTTTTTATTTTTTTTAGCTCTTCCAAATCCAAAATCCTATAAATTTTCGGGATTTGTCAAATTGGACGGGATTACGGGATTCGGGATCCCGGGATTGGAGACCCTACCTGCAGCTACCGTGCAGGAACATTTATAAATTAAATATACTGATTTATAACTGTATTTCATGAACATGTGCGTAAATATACCTAATTCAGGGGTTACCAACCTTTTTGGAGCCTAGAGTGCATTCAAAGATATGGGTAGGGTGGCGGGCACCACATTTTTTAAATGTTATTTATAACTCAGGAATTTGCGATTTGTTAAAATTCTTTTCTTAGCTCTTCGAAGAATTTTGAAATTTGCCCAAATTATCAGCGTCACTCTTCATCGGTCGGCGGTCACTGGGTTGGTAACCCCTGACCTCATTAATAAATTATCCTAGTGTTAAATAAATGTTTTTTTATAAAATGTCCAATTTGGAGTGTAAAAACTGTAGTATTTTTTTTTATTTTTTTTAGCTCTTCCAAATCCAAAATCCTATAACTTTTCGGGATTTGCTAAATTGGACGGGATTACGGGATTCGGGATCACGGGATTGAAGACCCTACCTGCAGCTACCGTGCAGGAACATTTATAAATTAAATATACTGATTTATAACTGTATTTCATGAACATGTGCGTAAATATACCTAATTCAGGGGTTACCAACCTTTTTGGAGCCTAAAGTGCATTCAAAGATATGGGTAGGGTGGCGGGCACCACATTTTTAAATGTTATTAATAGCCCAGGAATTTAACGATTTGCTAAAAAAAAAATCTTAGCTCATCGAAGAATTTTAAAATTTGCCCAAATTATCAGCGTGACTCTTCATCGGTCGGCGGTCACTGGGTTGGTAACCCCTGACCTCATTAATAAATTATCTTTCTGTTAATCTATTAATTGTTTAAAAAAATGTAAAATGTCCAATTTGATTTGTAAAATGTCTAATTTGGTTTGTAAAATGTCCAATTTGGTTTGTAAAATGTTCAATTTGGTTTGTAAGTTGTCCAATTTGAAGCGTAAAAACTGTTTAAATATCATATACATAATATGTTACTTTGAAAATTATAGAAAATAGTGAAATTCATTTAATATATACATTAAATTTGTTTTCAATAAAAAAAAAACATAAAGGTTTAAATAAATATGTATTTTTGAAAATTGTCGTCCTTTGGCTTACTTAAGTCTTAGAGTCGCATTGTGGTGTGGAACTCTAATTAATTTTTATTTTATTTAGATTTTCAACTCCACTCCCAATTTGCATGTTATCATTAAATGATGGATATGACTATTATTCTCTCCATCGGAGGATTGAGCTACTAAATTACAATCAGTTATCTTAAAAACAAAACGGTGTACAAATGCTCAATTAGAATACATCTTGTTTCATGTCAAGAAAAGATTACTTTTTAATAAAGTCACAAAATATTTCTTGTTAAAAGAGGAATCATCGAAAAACAAATTCTGATTAACGTTTAATTTTAATGTTTAAACTTCTCTTCACTTGATTTATATATGGTTCTGAAATATAAACCCACAAGAAACGTAAATTTACAACTAAAATCCGAGATACGGAAATCTATCCGGAAAACCATCTTTTGAGAAATCAGAGTTGGCAGACTTATTACGTTATATTTAATTACAATATAGGTATATTTGTCTTGATTTATCTATCTGTCTGTGTCACAACTCACAGCACACAAAATTACTTACTATCTCTCTCTGTATGTGCATTAAGCACTCTGAGCATACGTTGACAGGAAGCACTGGCAACTATTTTATTTATAATGCCTAGTATTATCATAATTATCTACATGGAGAAACTAAATTGTCAACTGTCATTTTATTTTAAAACATTTTTAACCTGTCTAGTACTTTGACCGTACATGTACGGTTGGTACCAGGGGTGGGCTGGCGGGGGCTCAGAGGGGTTGTGCGAGCCCCTCGTTAAATTTTACCAAGGCCGGCGATCCTCTTGTTAATTTAAAAGAAAGCAATATTTTCAAATCAAATTAGTATATAAGTGTAATTTCTGGTTTATACATATATTATCTACAACAGCTTCAGTATATACAGTAGTACATTTTTAGCCATTTAAATTGATAAGTTTATGGTAAATTGTATATTGTTACATAATGTTAGTGTATTACGTATCAATCGATTGCTTATTTAATTATTGTATATAATTGCATAGGAGTGATAAAAAAAACACTCCTTTCCCAGAACACCGAGAATTGCTTTGAGATTAAACGACCCCCTTGTTAACATATTGGCAGTCCACCGCTGGTTAGTACTTACCATATCAAAAGCACCACAGCAGTACATGTACGTTCTTGCCTTTTTTGACAGTGTATTGATTTCTTATAAAAACGGGTAAAGCCATTGAAAGATACGGTCTACTAAGAGTCAGTAGTTCAGGAGGCAGACGAATATCAGACCATCCATTAGGCCTTAACGGAAGATACTTTCCAAAGCCAGTTCCTCAACCAGCGAATCAAGGAAGCAGAGCACAAAGACAGTGTCACGTTTGAGATCACCCTACAAAAAACGTAGTTAAAAGAAAAGACTAACCTTTCCAGTGACGTTCCTAGGCAATGTGCCGCCTATAGGCAAAGTTAAAATTGCGCCTTACTGTTATATTTTTCTAAATAAACATATGAAACGCTTGAAGCCATGACAGTATATATGTAAGTGTCATTTTTTTCATGATTTCCGATTATTCTACGAATACAAATATAGAAATTTGAATCCTCAACTCATCTACGTACTACAAAAATAAATATTGTCCCTTAAGAGCTTTTATGATACAGGCCATTTCCACTCACCTTTAATAATTTACGCCAAATTGCCGCCATCAGTAAATGCCATCTTTAAAGAAAAAATTTCGATAAAGTTAGCTACTGTATACTCTTAGCTCATAATATTATTGCCATTTATAATGTATTTTTCGGCATTTTTTTTTATTTATTCTGAGAACATTTGCCGCTCCCCAGGACATGCCGCCCATATGCAACTACCTAATCGCCTATGCCCACGGGACGTCTCTTCTGTCAAAATTTAACTATACATTATTTGAATCGTGTAGTTCGAAAACGTTACGAGTCACCTTTTTTTTTCCAAAAATGAGTTAAATGTGCAAAGTTCTTCAGAATATTTATTGATTGAATTGACATTTACTTATTTTATCCATTGTAATAGGGTGAATATGGCAACGTATTTAGTTCTACAGTTTTTATAATCTTAGTTAATAGCTATTTTGGCGTGCGCCATCGTCAGGAAACAGTCGAGACTCTCTAATCGTGCATAATTGATTACTAGCTCTCTGGTTTGAAATGGTATTGTATTTTAAAAAAAATGGTTAAACGTTAATTAAATGTGTGCTAAGCTGTTAAATTTTCATCTTTTAATATTCTCAAATAAATTCATAATCATCGTTACATCAGCTGAATATTATATAAAATATTTGAATCACATAATTGATAGATTTTTTTTATTTTGTTCATTTTCTCTGCCATAACTGTCGTTAAATACTTTTTATTTTGTGTTTCAAAAAAATGTTTTCATAAATTTAACGCTTTTACAAGAATTTACGGTTAATACCTCAATTAAGAGTAATAACCCATTTCATAAATGTGACTAACTGCCCAGTACGTGTTGTTTTGGGGTAAGCTGTCATGCCACATACAAACGCTTAGAATAAATAAAGGAAACAAATTCAATAGTGAGAATTTTTGGTCAGAATAAAAATACATACGGTCAGAATATTTTGATTAATTTGGTTATAACAGATTAAAATAACAAAGTATTTTAGCTCTACAGTTTTTGTAGAGCTAAAATACTATGTAGAGCTATGGAGTTCTACCAAGTAAATGCCAAATCAATTAATAATTTGGTTATGTTAGGTTAGGTTAACAATTTTGGTTAAGTTAGGTTAGGTTAGGTTTTTTTTAAATTTCATTTAAATAATGACTATTTATTATGACCGATATATTATGACCATTTAATAAAAATTCTGACTGGAAAAATACGAGCCATAAACAAATATGGAGACCATAATGGAAAACGAATATCCTACTTTTTGAATCCATCAAAATCTCCAGCTTATTTCGTCATTAAAATAGTAATTTTTAATTACCATGTCGTGCGCGCGGAATATTATTTTCCCTAAGACGTTTAATATTTCAATTTTGCTGCGAAATTGGGTCGAATTTGCGGAAATTTAAATCATCGCCGCTTTGTAATTAACATTTTGGAAACCATTAATAATATTAAACGGAGTGATCAGCATTTTTCGATAATAATTAATTCTGTTGGAGACGTTTTTCGAATAGAGTTTTTGCTTTTGTTTTATGCACGGCCGTGCCTTCTGGGTAGCATATTGTTCAATTTCAAATTGGATTTATGTTCTCCACTATGATATATTGAGATAAAAATATATTAATAGAATAATTGTATTCACGAAAATTTGTTGATAGTTGTTTCGGCGTCATGCCAATTTTATAACTAGCGGTGGGCTGCTAATCTGTTAACAAGGGGCTTGCTTAGTCTCAGCAATTCTTGATTTTTTTTTATCAATCCTATGCAATAATACGCAATATATAAATTAGCAATCGATTGTTACTTAATACACTTATAATATGTAACAATATGCAATTTACCATAAACTTATCAATCAAAAATGTATGGCTAAAAATGTACTACTGGGTATACTGAAGAAGTCGTAGATAATATATAAGTCAGAAATTGCAGTTATATACTAATTTAATGTTAGAATATTGTTTTCTCTTAATTTAACAAGGGGCTCGACGACTTTAGTAAAATTTAACCAGGGGGTTCGCGTGAGCCCCTCCGAGCCCCTTCCAGCCCACCCCTGTAGATAAGGAAAAGACAGAACAATTTAAGCGATGACGTGATGCTCAAATCAAATACATGAACATAATTTATTGAAATATACCATATCGACTATGGAAAGGAAAAAGGACGTAACCCACACATATCAAATTTTACAGGAGGCGCAAAAAATGTGCTTTGATGATTTTGGGCCATATGCAAATCATGAACTATACACAACCTTGAAGTGTACGGAAACTTCTAAACTGGTGTTTAATTGACATAATCTAATATTAATTTAAGAAATTGTCTAGGAAAAACCTTTATTTCAGTCTTTTTTCTTGGTTATAATTTTTTACAAGCTCATCTTTTTCAAACTTAAAAGCTAAATTTAGATACTAATTCGGCATTTTCAGCTTACATCCTTTTGATAGAACGTGTATCAAGTTTGATACATTGTGATTATCGAAAAAAGCTGTTTTGAAAAAACTGTGGGTTACGTCCTTTTTCCTTTCCACAGTCGATATATAAAAAAAACACAAATGCCATATTTTGTATTTGATATTGAACAATCAATCCGTAGGGCAGGTATTTTATTTAAATATGTCTACAAAGTTTGAATAATCAACTTTTAACAACTACAACAAAAAGCATTTGTCGATAACTTGACGGCTGACATGTGATTTGTATCAAATGAATAAATAAATTATTAATGAGAAACAACTTTCCATCCGCATTTTTTCGATACTGGCAACATTGATGTCTGCAGCTTGTATTCGAAACCGTTATCTGATATTGAAATTAGCGCTCTAGAGTTTTGGATTCGCGCCAAATATACTCTAAAGCGCCGATATTATTATTTGAAGTATAATAATATATAATACCAACCCGAAACGTGTTCAACTTCAAACCGATTTCACGGCTAAGGCTACAGCTCTGGCGACGCGATTTTACGTTAACTTGTATTAAATAGGGCAGTTTTTCAATAATATCGACTGTGGAAAGGAAAAGGGACGTAGCCCACAGTTTTTTCAAAATAGCTCTTTTTCGATAATCACAATGTTTCAAACTTGACTCACGTTCTATCAAAAGAATGAAAATGCCGAATTAGTATCTAAATTTAGCTTTTAAGTTTGAAAAAGATGACCTTGTAAAAAGTTAAAACCAAGAACAAAGACTGAAATAAAAGTTTTTCTTAGACAATTTCTTTAATTAATATTAGACTGTGTCAATTAAACACCAGTTTAGAGTTTAGTCTCCGTGCACTTCAAGGTTGTGTATGATTCATAAAATGGCCCAAAATCATCAAAACACGTTTTTTGGGCCTCCTGTAAAATTGTATATGTATGGGTTACGTCTTTTTTCCTTTCCACAGTTGATATTATAGTTTAATTACCACTGTAAATTTAGCATTTGGTCAGTAAAAATATTACGTTTAGATCAGTTTTTTTTTTTTTGATAGTTGTGATTATATTAATGTCATAAAGCAAGGCTTTACCCTTCCCTTACTATGCAAAAAAGCACAAGCTCTTGAGCTGTGTATCCGTTACACATCAGGCAACGTAAGTGAATCATGACAATTATATAACACTACTACAGCAGTACTACATATAATTGTCATGATTCACTCCTGTTTGCCTGATGTGTAACGGATACAGAGCTCAGGAGCTTTTGCTTTTTTTGCATAGTAAGGGAAGGGTTAAGCAAGGTAGACAATAACATATTTTTTTGTGAAAACTTGCGCTTAAGTTTCTCTAAGTAAACACTTCAAAATTTTGATTTTATGTTAAACACAGGTCTATCAAACATTAATAATAACTGTATAATATATTTTTTTAAGCTTCTCGTAATGGTTAAATGCATGTTGATATACTAATCTTGTTTTGTTTTCAATTCATCATAAATAAACTCACTGGAAGTGGCATGTAAAAGCTATCGCGTAGAATCTTGTATCATTGTAACAGGAAAAAGTACATATTTCAAGAACAATAATTAAATTTTCACTGATATAATTCACGATTATGCCCTACTTACTTACCAAACCTATTTAAATTTAAAAAACACTTCTTTAAATCAAGGTTACCCAACTTTTTTTAGACTGAGCGCTACTTTCAATCTAAAGGATTCATGACGAACAACTTTTTAGTAAGAATCGTATGGTAATTTTTGTTGATTTCTTTCAAAAAATTAGAAACTCTTTTGTACTAATTCTAGATTTCTAGTTTGTACTAATTCTAGAGGTCGGGGGACCGATTTCGTAATAAAATCACTCGGTTCAGTATAAATAGCACTGTAGTAATGTGTATTCTTGAATCAGTTGAAAATGAGCGAAACCGTTCTGATCAAAGTTTAAAATATTCATTTTAAAATACATAATATCGTTGAGTATCTGCAGGTATTTTTTTTCCTAGAACAACATGAATTGAAATTATCACATTGTAAATATAAAAAATAAGTAAAGATGTAACGTTTATTAGCATAAACTAAATTTCGAATTTCTCATGATTGAATTATTTGCTTTTTTTACCTTATTATATAATGAAGGTTCTACCAAGTACATTTTTATAACTCTTATGGTATTCATCATTTTTATCAATCAACACAGATTTCGCAGCTTGTTTTTTACAGTTTATTTAAATTACTTCTTAACCCGACCAAATATATCGCAGCCTGTTCGCGCGAACGATTATTTGCACGATTTATTTTCTCGAATCGCGACCACAGTGCCCGAGCCCTAATGACAGGTCCAAAGTAGGGCTGCCAACTTTTCATGCATAATTTTCGCGTTCGTTTTGACGCGCCTTTTCAATTGCATCTAATCTCAGACAGCAGGGCAGCATGAAGAATAGATCGGAATTGAAAAAACTCTGCCAAGCACCCAAACCAAATTCGGTGATTTATTTCTTTGTCATTCGCAGACAAAAAAAAACTCCCTACTGCTGTTAGCAGAAGTTCTCAAAATATTGTATAGATAATCAAAAGAAATAATAATCTTTTTTTCAGATATTCCATTTTCAAACAAGCATTGTCATTTCATAGAAACGAGATATAATTCATCCATATATTTATTTTCTATAGAAAGTTGTTATTAAATGAAAAAGCTAAAGGATTATAACATCGCTGTAGAGTCTGTGATATTATTATTTTATTGATTGAATTCACATTCAACTGAATTGCGTTACATATAATTTTAAAAACAGAAACAGATATTTCACCAAAATGCCATCGTCATAGTTATGCGTAACGTTTGAACATTAAAAACATTCTTGTAGAATGAAATACATTTACAATGCTATTTGTTGATTTATTTATTTTTTTTACGTTGAGATTTAGTCATTTTGTATTTATCCGTCCATTAGAGGTGAAGTGAGCCAAGTGATTTTTTTTTTTATTAAAAAGGTTATAAGATGCGCTGTAATATATTCTACACGTCTTCAATTACTGTAAAAGTGAAGTAACCCTAGTCAATACACATATTAATGAAATAAAAATATGCAATCCACCAAGACACCATGTAAAGACGTGATTGTATTTAAAAGTCCAAGAAAAATGTTTCACCATATTACTAGATGGCTCACTTCACCTCGCAAGGGCTCGTATGTTAAAATAAAACTCACTAAGAATTTCGGCAACGTCTCATTTGATTTAAATAATACTATCTCCGCGGCAGTCTTCTATGGCAGATACGTTTTATTAATTTGTTCAACAAATTCTTTCTACCACATTTTCCCATGTCCGCTCTTAAAACGAGCTTAACTTAATACAAGTTTTTCTACGAGAGTTGCATGTTGCTAAATTTCTCGTTTTTCAAATAGAAGTATAGGCTAGGACAGGAATAGCGGTTAGCTAATCGCTCTCGCTTAAATACTTTTCAAGACATCACATACAGAAATCTGTAAATCAATTTATAAAAACTGTTTGTACTGGGGTGCGAACCTGTGACCTCCGTGCTCTAAGCCAACGGTGTTGATCCCTCGACCACGCGCCCTCCAACTGCTACAACCACTGACAATTTTCAATTCTCGGTGGAAAGGCATTAAATCTAAAAAGTTTTCTCTAAAACGCCGCACTAAAGAAAACGATACCACCGCCTCCCCCTTTTTTCGACTGTCGAGCATATAATGGGTTGATTACGTTCTTTTTCCAAACGCTTGCGTACATTTTTTTGATCAAAGTGAATATGTTGATCAAGTCAAAAGACCGCAGGTTCCCCTCCACTGTACTAAACTATACAATTGAACTTATAATACCTATTACAATATTCTGTTTTTCTTATTTAGTACGAAATATCTTGTATATGGCACAAAAAAATGGTTAAGTGTAATAGTCATTTATCTTGAGTGGTGAATTTGAAAGACTTTCCTTGGGATTTTATATATTTTTAATAAACACCGATAGCCACGCATATAAAATGTCTACCATTTTACATTATAAAAGAAGCTGAATAAATTTAAGTCCAACGTGAGTTTTATTAACAACGTAACACGTTTAGCCCAGCTCTATTTTTTTAAATAATTCTTTTATTACGTCCAATGAAAGTAACTTACTTGTATTAAAATATCACGTGAAATTCTCAGAATATTTCATCGAATATAGGGTAATCCCCCGCCGTTCAATATACATAATAACTAGTATAAACGAGCCAGGCGAGCATCTGTGTAGAGCAAAGGTTCAAAAATTCTATTTTGGAATTCTTGAGGTAAAAATATTTAGCGGGCCACCATTTTTTTTGGTAAATATTTTCTGTTTTTAGAAAACATGAGGCAAAAAAATGTATACATATTATATATTATACATTTTCTTCAAAGTAAATCTCGCTATCTAGTCTCAAATTATGTAATTTAACCAGGGCTGAGGAGTCGGAGTTGGAGTCAGAGTCGGAGTCGCGGTATTTTGGCCGGAGTCGGAGTCGTGAAAAATGAAAGTGTCAAAATGTTGACATTTCATGCTTGGCTGACTAATGTTGATCTAATGGAATACATATATATATATAAGTTTAAATGAAATTATTGAAAAATCTCTTCGGAGTCAGAGTCGTTAATTATTTTAAAGCTGGAGTTGTCTTTTTTTTACACGACTCCACAGCCCTGGTTCTAAATATGCAAAACAGATGAGATATGGTTGTCTTTTAAGTTTGATCTTAATTTTCATTTATTAATGTACATTCTATAAAAGATTTTTTTTTAAATATAAGTACACTTAAATAAAGAAGCCTTTTTAATAAAAAAATCATTTATTCTTGCCAGAAGATATTTTATTTAAAAGTAATTTAAAATATTTCTTATGAAAAAAAAAGTATAGATTTAATGTAAATCTCGCGGGGCACTCTCGAGGTTAATCCCTGGTGTAGAGTGTTTTATCAAATTAGTTTTATACAGCTATCTGTCTGGGACATACAGATGTACGTGATTAAAACTGAAATCCATTTCCTTATCTCTTGTATTCTACTAGTGCTGTTTTGCAGTAGCGTATCGTGGCACCTAAAAAAGACTCAGAAAACTCGTATACTGAGCTTCGAGATTGGATGCTTGCGTCGGATATTGAAGGTGAGTCGGTTTGATTTCGAGAGAAACTCGGGGATTAGAAAACGATCAACACAGCGCCTTGTTACCTCAGTGGTTATGGAGAAACGTTGGAACTGGCTGAATTGCAGATGATCCTTAATTTTGTTGACTGGTCTTCTGCCAAGAGGGGTTCCGGCAACCTGGATGACCGTGGAATACTATCTATAGCCGTGCTTCTCATAGTAGAGTCCACGAAAATTTTCAGTTAATTTAATAAAAAAAGTATTTCAGAATTTTAGATAAGGCGACAGCAAGAATGACAGTCTTGTGCCCAAGCCTTTTCCCGCGAGCCATATGTGGCTTTATTGAAGGTTTCGTTTGGCCATTTCAAGGTTTTGAAATTTCTATACATTTGGCATTTTTTTATTAGTAAAATTTATTTTTAAAAATGTATTACTAAGTTTGTGACGAATTTTTAGAATTGGTGCCTGAGTGTCGCATTCCAGACATTCATTTTTAGTATTAACAATTTTAAAAGACCCCCAAAAAAAGGTAGAACCATACATTTACAGACCCAGATATTCTGTTGAATACTAAGTAAGTATTGAGGGACAGCGGTAGCCGACTGAGCAAGACAGCTTTATACACGCCTGTTGCTATCTCTCTCAGACGTCATAGAACTCATAGTACACGTGCGTATATGAAAATATTTTAATGGTGAGGTGTTTGTTTATCGTTCATTAAAAAAATATCATATTATTATTAAAGTTTAAAATATTTATGTGTGGCCCATTAGAGACATGAATTTTTTTATTTGGCCCATCATGTGATTTCAGTTGGGCATCCCTGGTCTAGTGCAAAAGAAGGCATAGTAATTCTTACTCCTTTCGCGATTACATACATAGGTGAAACAGTATTTTCATCATTACTTTTGCTCAAAATTAAGTACAGGTTATGGCTTTCCACAGGGATTTAAAAAAAAAAATTTACAAGTAAGCATTTCTGACAAAGAACTAGATATTGATTTGTTATGTAAAAACATGCAACAGCATCCATCTCAATATATTTTTCATGCCACGTGTATGTGTCGTAATTTCCAATTTATTTTGTTATCTATTCCAGTTATCCATATTTTTGCAATAACTGTAATATTTTACAAGAATAAAATAATGTAGGTAACGATTTTCCACACGATGTAACACATGTGTTCCATATTCTGACATTTGACGCTTCGCTGACTGCAACAACAGTACGTGACTTGTAGATAGTGCATATAGGCAATAGGGATTCCAAAACCGGTCGAACATAAAAATATTGGTATATCATATTATTTACCAGTATTACAAAAAAAAGATTAAATAAAGCACAAAAATACGACCAATCGGGAACTCAAATCCGGGTGAGTAAATCAAAAATCGGTATTTCATAGAAAATACGGTCGTTAAAAAATATACAAAATCATTAACAGGTGATTTAATTTTAAAAAATAATTTAAGATTTTGACTGAAGTGTTTGGCAGAATTTCAATACTATATTTGAATCGTTAAAATTATGTATACTCACACAATTTTTGTCAATGACAACCCGGGTTTCACTATTTCGGCATCTTCAGGCGTTCAAGTGCACGGATTAGCATAAACTGAAATTTTTATATAAGAAATAAATAGGGCACAGTAAATAGTTTTTTTTTTAACCATGTCCGCTCCCAATGTGGAGCATATGGACTCCTAATGGAGTTTATCTCAACAGAAGTGTTTCTACGAGAACTGCTTGTTACTCAGTTGCTCAACCTCTCTTTTTCTAAAGAGAGTAGAGATAGAAGGATAGGGCTAGGACAGGATTAGTGGTAAGCTAATCGCTCTCGATACGCCCCGTTCATAGGATAGGATAGGTGAGAGAGGGGAATTCAAGACATCACATACATCCATGCCTTTGAACAGAAATTCATAAATCGATTGAAAAATCAATTTATAAAACTGTCCGTACTGGGATTTGAACCCGGGCCCTCCGTAGCAGAAGCCAAGAACGTTGACTACTCAACCACTCAGGCGGGTAAATAGTTTACCAATTTTAAATGAGCAAGTAAATCTGCCAAACTTCCCACGCTTGTATCTTATATATTAGTAAATATAATTATAAATTGTAAGGAATCTAGACCTTTTTGATCTCTTAGCAACATGTTACCACTAAGCCATAAAAGCCGATAAAATTATATAAAATAATCACGACTATAGTCGAAAGTTGTATAAAACAATTGTTTGATGATAAAGCAATAAATTTTAAGATCATTAAACACAGTCTACAATAATGAAAGTAATTTATTCGTAATTAAATTTTAACTTTCACTAACGAGAAATTAATGTCCGTAATAAAAACAAGTATAATACAATACTAATAAAAGTATTTGCGGAATATTTGGTGTAAAAACATAATAAATTTAATCTTTCAATTACTTAGGACTTCTGGGGAGGCAGAACCACTCCACAGGTATTGAAGTCAAGTCGCTCCAAGATCGTTTCTCACGTTGAATAGCTCTCCAGTTTCTCCACCTTAGTGGACTTGACTTTCCCGCTTTTTGTCTCTGGTTCCGGCGGCCGGCCATTTTGCATTGTCTCCCGGGTTTTGAGAGCTACCGATGCACGAGTGGCCACTTTGGTGTTGTCACTTTACTGGCTCATTCCAGCATACATGCAACAGTATGCATTCGGGAATAATGGAATTGTATACTATATCTATCAACGTGATACTGTATTTGTCATATTCAACCGCTTTTGAATTGTTGTGATAAATAAAACAATGCACAGAAATCATTCAAAAGATCAACATTGACATTTATACAATTATTTATTATTTATTATTTGTATACACTTATTTACATTTACACTTTGACATTTATATTTAATAAAGAGTACATGTTCATTTACACCTAGTTTACATTATTGTCTTTTATTTTTTTACAATTTAAGCATTCATTTTAAAAATGCTTACGACACAATTTTATTCTCAACACCCGTTTCAGCACATTTCAGGACAAAAGGATTTTTTTTTAAATCTATCGTCATGGTGACATATATTGTAAAGAATAAAAAGTGTAATGCCTACGAATGAGAACTAATACCAGCACGAAAACAAAACAAAAACCAAATACCACGCACCCGCCTACGCCCAGGTAAATCCAGGACGCTACGCGGGAAAATCAACATTAAAATACACCAGATGAAAGGTAAATTGGAGCTCGGCTCCACCAGCCCCAGAATTTGATGTATTTCAAATATTTGAAACTAATATTAATATACGTTTAATTCGTAGAACTCTACGTCATTGAATGTTTTGCTTATAAATATATCGAATGTATTCACTTGCGTGACCGCTGCTTTAAGGAGAAGGTTCAAATAGTGTTTTTTTTGCGCAGTGGTAGGTTTTGTATTGTAAGCGTTTTTTTTCAATTTATTTAGAAATTTTAGCTATATTTGAATAAGGTACTTATTAAAAATTAAAAATTAACCTCGAAAGTTATTTTGTAAAGAAATATACATTTCCAAATTATGCCATTATGTGTCATTCATATAATATTAAATTTTCGTGACGCAGCTGTCACAGCATACGTTAGTCTCACACTTCTGCTTCACCTGCCTTCACTTTCCAATTATGTGCTGCCTTGCGTTGCGTCACCTCCATTTCAGCATACGCCTATTGTCTTTGTCTTCAAGTCAACACGGTCGTATGATCAAGTTGTATCTTTACTTTTTGCTAACACTTCTTGTTTTAATGAGTGTTTCTTTCCTCTTTATATGTATGTATAAACTGCTTATATATTGTATGTTTTAAACTTTAGATATTTTAATAAATTATTATCTACTACAGCCCCCCTTTAAATATTTTAAATACGAGCCACCACTGGTTTGTTGCTATGTAAAACAAAACCGTGAAATGATTCATTACATGAAATATTCAAAGATTGCCTTTTACTTGTTCATGAATTTGGCAAAGAGTCTGCCATGCTTATCGGTATATCGACACCTCCTACGTAAATTATTGTAACTTCAAAATGAGAGACAGACACGAGAGTGGTAAAAAGAGACATACGCATGTTTTAAGTCGAGTTTTTGTTCGTTTTGCACTTAATTCGTGATATTCACTGTCAATTATAAATAGATTAGTGCAAAACATAAAATAGTTCGAGTTAGTAGGAAGCTTGTGTCCCTTTAAAACAGGGGTTCCCAACCTATGGGTCGCCAACTTTTTTCGATTTTGAATTTGAACAAAAAAACTAAAACTACAGTCAACTAAAACGACCTTATTGAAAAAAAGATGCCTTTTTCAATAGCATTTGGGCCGCGGGTCAAATGGCTTTTATAAAAAAGGCTCGCCAATAGAAAAGGTTTGGAACTTATGATTTAAAACACTCCAGTAAAGTCCCGATTTCGAAGTTAAAATACTTTTCGTAGGGGTGGTCGTAGTCTCGATAATATTATATAAATCAAACTAAAATTGCAAAATCAGTATCAATAATTTTTTTGAATGAATTATCATGTTAAGAATTGGATTCACCTTTCAATTCACGAATTCAACAGATAATATTTGTCTATTTCATGGATTCGACAAAACATATTATTTCATGAATTCTCCCCATCTCCGTTTCTTGTGAATACATCTTTCAAATAAAAAAATGTCAACTAGTTTCAGCTGCAAATCATTCTAAGGACTAAATGTGAGGCAATCACTGATATAGATGGTCAAGTAATAAATGATTTGTGCTTATCTTTTGCAGGATACAGATCGCCAACATGATAGGCGCCATGCCGGCGGTGGCTGTGCGCCACGAAAGGCGTAGACAGGAGAAGAGGGGTAAGAGACCCAGCCAGCTCTATCTAGGCGGGCCTTGGCTTCCGCCCTCGCCGAGCGCCTCGCCTAGTCCACACATGGATAGACTGCCAGAGTACTACCTCTTCGGAAAGGTAACTCAATATGTATTTTAAATTATTATAGGTTGAAAGTCAAACAATGTTATCTACAAAAAAAATCCTTCTTTTGTTGATCAAGTTATTATTTATTTTAGGCTACATGATGGTCAAACAACGTTATTTCAAACTTTTCTGGCTTCTTTTTAAAACACCAGAGAAGTTTAACGTCAATTACATTAAGTTGCCTTTTTCATTGTTTTTATTCGATCATACATATTATTTAGTATTACCATAATACATATAAACGTACAGTATACAATAAATCGAATTAGGCTTTAAATTAATTCTGTGATTCTGTATCGAAGCGAGAAGACGAGACTTCAGAATCCTTAGTTATGGGCACTAACATTTCTTTAGCTAGTAACTTCCATCTCAGTAAAATGCAAATCGCCAAGTGCTGTGTAGATACTCCTTAGACAATCCCACGTTTTAAATAAATACATAACATTGTTACACCACGGGAAACTTCTACTGGCGCCAGACGTATAACGGTGGCAGGAAATGCATATCTTGCTGTATTTCTTGTTTCTGAGTTTTGTCACAAATAAATTCAACAGTTAACTTTAACATACATATGAGTAAATCATCTTCAATCGCTTTGATTCTATTTGTTTCTATTATCTACAATTGGTTCAAATGTAAGTGTGGGTCTATTTTTTTGTTACTTATTACTCATGAAACCCCACTTGAGAAACGCTTATCAAAATAATTTTCTAAATGTTGATAAAAATAACTGCCTCGTCAAAACAAACTGTGTACTAATATTTTTATCCGACGATCAGCGGGAAAAGCAATGAAACCGGAAAATCACTACTGTTCGGGGTTTTATGGGAATCCCCTCACGAAATTAATTTCTTATGCCGTGGTTTTACGAGCACACTAAACAGCAAGTTGAAGATTGAATAAATAGTCAAATTAATGACCCTCTAACGGTCTTCTGAAGGTCACTTATTCAATATTGGATACCTGATATTTTTTTCAAGGTGTGGGAATCGATAAAAGCCAGCCAGTTTTCTTATGTTGCAATATTTTTTTGACATGCAATGAAGTTTTTTGTGTTTTTTTATAGCCATGTGGAGAGACTCATAATGGAGTTTATCTAAACATGTTTTTATATACTGCTTTTTATTCAGTTGCTTAACGTCTCTTTTATGAAGATGAGAATTCTGCTAGGATATTTAGTACAAGGGGTTTGCTTATTGGTGGCACTTTAGATATGGCAAACGTCTATTTTTATATACCAAATTGATGATTTCTTTCAAATTTAAGATTTCGACTGAAGGTGCTTGGTGGGATTTCAATGTTAAATTTGAATCGTTCAAAGTATGTAAATTCACACAGATTTTGTCACTAATGACTGTTGTTTACTCACCATTCAAATCTGTGGGCATTCCCATGGGCAAATCCTTTTCGCCAGCAATGGCTTTAAACTCAATGATACATTTATTTCTTATATAAATACGAAGCATTCATTTACTAAGCATCAGTTCAAGTTCATCCGTGCACTTGAACGCCTGAAGATGCTGAAAGGCAAAACTCAGGTCGTGAGTGACAAAATCTGTGTAAATGTACATAATTTTAACCATTCAAATTCAAATTGATGAAGCTTTAAGTTCAAGTGCGCGTTAGAATCAATGTTCTTCTATTCTCCTTCATCGCTGATATTTTAGTTGTTTTCATTATTTTTCCAATGTTGTGGACGGAAGGGCATGATCGCTTAAAATGTTGAAAATCCACAGTCTGTGTCTGACATCACAGACATCCATACTGAGGGTAATACAAAAACCGACTTAAGAAAAAACCCGTTTTCGAATTCATATATTTCCTGAAACTTCTTGGATGGATTAGGCTGTAACTTTATGAAACTTCACTTTTTTGGCTTAGAATTAAACAAACTTTCAGTTAGATAGATCATTTTTGCTTTAGAAGAAATAATTATCACTTATAGCAAATATATTAAATAAGAAACAAATTATTTCACAAGAACAAACTAAGAATTTCTTTTAATTTTTTGGTTATAAATTACAAAACAAAAGTCAGGGTTTGTCTTTTTTCAATGAACGCAGGGAGGGGGTAAGATACAAACTTTGTATCATAACTGAAAGGAGAAGACTGTATTAATTTCTGAAACCCCTAACCTATGTATTGTTAACCCTTTATAGTTGACTTTATCGTGTTAGAAAAAATATAGTATTCGTTCATTTTAGTGGATATCGTTATTTCGAAATCGTCTAAAAAAAGAGTTGAGTTTGGATATAAACTGTACGCTGATAAATAATTCTTATTAAAACAGCTTAACGACCGCGGACGCGTATTTGAGTCTTTGAAAAACAAAGGTTGCTGGCCGGCGGACTCATATATGCGTATAGGCGAAGTATCTGGAAGCTAAGAAAATTAAATTTTGTAAAGACATCTCAATTTGTTTACAAATTATAGTGAATTTAGTAAAATTACAATTTTATTTCACCAGGTGAAGTTTTATTAAAAAAACGTGCGGTCGTTAAACTGTTAATATTAATAAAAACACAATCTTCTTTTGTAATTATATTATTTTTTATTTATAATGGTCAGGACTTTTTTCGCTCATGGTGAGCGTTTTCAATAATTTAATTATTGCATAAATTAATATGAAACTTTTCACCATATCTTGTGAGAAAAAATATATGTAGTACGGGCTGTGTCAAAATTGAAAAAAAAACAGGACATTCTGGCTATAATAGAAAAAAAAGACAAAGACCAAAAGAATTGTGTTAAAAAAAGAACATGTTCTATTGAATAGAGACTTGTTGGCCTGCATACTTAACACTTGAGTACCGAAACGTCGAAGATAGGCTTGAGGAGCGGTGAGGTACAATGTGAACCCAGACAAATTTGCGTAATATTTGCATTGCATTGATTGAGTTATCATTGTAGATTACAATAAATATCAACTAGATATTATTGGTATTTAGCAAATTGTTGAAATAAGAAGAACTCTGCAATGCGAACGAACACCGTAGAGACATAAAGGTATGGCTGCCATATGTTTTTTTTACTTTCCTGGTTTTTATGTAGATTAGTACTGGTTTTATCGACTTTTTACAAGTATTCCACAAATTACGTTGAGAAAGACTGTTGGATGTTTAAATGAAAAGATTTCGAAGGCAATTAAAAAGAAACGTTTCCCTTGTCCAGCTTTCCGGATGATTTAACATATTAGTCAAATACTTGCCTTAAATACACCAGTAATCGGATTATTTCTTATGGGATTATGAAAAATCTTATATATGGATATAATTCAAAGTTTAATATCGGCAAAACAGAAAGGACACTGAACATCCGAGTTTTAGAACATATGGCAGCCTATAGATTGAAAAAGACACGTCTACTTTTGCTAATCACTTAATTTCAGAAGGACACGTGTTCAATCAGGAACAAGGAATAAAAATGTTACACCCAAATACGGACAGTCATAAGCTCTTTTTCCAAGAAATTTAAGAAATCAACAAAACACAGCTGCAAAGTCTTCCTATTTTAAATGAAATATTGAACTTTCCCACATCTCCACTTCTATACCCTATATAATCATAAAATCATATAATCATAAAACCTTTCCGACAGACAAATAATATAATTCTTGAAACTACTTACTACTCAAATCTGTTGGCATTCCCATGAGCTCATCCTTTTCGCCAGCAATGGCTTTGGACTCAGTGATGCATTTATATCTTATATAAGCACGAAACTTTCATTTGCTAAGCGTCAATTGACAGGCCCTTTTCCCCGCGTGAAAAGTTGTAGGAAAATTAGCTTTCCTGTAGGTTCACCTAAGATGGAATAGAGGAGAAAGGGTAGTTCTAAAGTTTGCAAAGATCAAAATCCGTTACACAAAGGACAAGGTTTATTAAGAACAAAATATTGTAACAGAGCAATACAAATTAACACTTACACATAATCTTACACATTTCGCAATTAATTAAATAAAGTGAAATGACAACAAAAAATAATCTTAAGGTTCCATTAAGATTAACTCACAAGGTATATAACATTGAATTTATTTCACTACCGCGTGTTTACTCGTAAGGAATCGATTATTGAAAGTTAAATTATTTACATTTATGACTAATTCTTAAGCGTCTAATAAGATGAATAGCTGCTGCCCACGTGGTCTGGCATGTCTTAAAATTAAATGAATTACTTCCACGACCCACTTGCCGATCCCAACACCCCTTCGGACGCCACTGGTCCGGCAATAGATTTAGCCCTCTCGGGAAACAAATAGTTCTTACTACCTAACATAGAAAACAAAATAATTCTCACTGCTTAGTGACCTTACTCCCTAAAAATTCTTACAGCCTAAGTGAATCGCAAAGATTCCCGGCTTTACATGAGATCGTCAAGGGCGAATTAAAAAAAAAAAAACAGCTACTCAAATACGTATTATTCCCCCGCCGGGGGGGAGGATAAACAATAACAAAGAGACAATACGATGAGAAAATCCGCGATGGTGAAACGTATAACCTTAACGTCTTGCGCTCCATTAGCCAGGATAATACCATCTGGACAACTAATAGCACGGTCCAATCTCCAGGATAATGTCTTTTGTAGTCGGTCTCTTTGAAGCTTTATTTTTGGTATTTCCCGAAATATTTCCGGGGCATAATTTTACAATAGTGCACTTAAGGGATTAAAAAATGCAATAATTTTTTTAAATATGAAAATTACAGTAGAGAGCTGCCTTATATGTTGATTTTAATAATATTTGAAGTCTTTACCTGCTTTGTATAAATAAGTTAGTTGTTTTATCTGGAAAGGCTGTATCCACATCTTGTGGGCGTTAGAGTTGTATGAAGTGTTGTGACCATCATTTTATTATGTGAAGGAAAAAGCAATTTCAACGAAATATATTTTTGACTACCATGAATCACTTGAACAAATTTTTACAGAATATAGTGATAACGATGCGTTCAGTTGATATAAGTGCACTATATGGTGACATAGTAAATAAAAATGTTGGTCATTTTTAAATTTCTGTTATGATACTTTAGAAAGCTTCCAAAATCACAGTTATAATGATGATTTATTTTTTATTTGATAATTTTGACATCATATATATTTTAATAATAAAAATACATATTTGAGCAAAGTCAGACTATGGGTATATTAATTCGCTTTTTTCACATTTCGCTTCCTTAACGATACATATTTGTATACGTTCTGACCTGATTCATGATTACATCATGAATTGTTTTCAATTTATTTAATAATTTATCTAATCCAACTCCGGGAGCTGAATTCCACTTTGAGAAAAAAGCTTTAATTGAAGACGGGAGAAACTATTTCATGTCTAAAAAATAATCAAATGCTTCTTGCTTGAAATGAAAAACGAATTGTTACCATGTAAACAAATAACGATAATATTGTAAAAAGAGCCGGCTGCGTGGTAAGTGATCAATGTTCGGGTTTGGTTACGGAGGTCACTGTTCGAATCCCAGTACTGACAGCTAATAAAATTTATAAGCTGTCAGCACTGGGACAATAATTAATTTTATACAATCGATTTATGGATTTCTGTTTGGAGACATAAACGTATATGATGTTTTGAATTCTTACCTATCACCTATCACATCATACAAAACGGAGTGAGAGCGATTAGCGTGAGTGTGTTCGAATAAAATACAATGAAAAGGGACATTGTATTTTTGTAAAACTTATGGCAACGTTATTTATATGAAAAACTTTCAGAAACACCGAGTATTTCTAAACATCAATATTGTTATCTATTCCAGCCTTTTGGGATGATCTTACATTGTTTCCAACATTGACTTCGAGGAAGTAATCAATATAAAACAAAATTTTAACCAATAATAGCAAACTGTAGGTACTATATTTTTTAAGAAGGACTGCTAGCATAGTGCGATTGGGTAGGAATGTCGGTACGTTGTAAAATTAATTACCCCAAAGACGGGCGATGTCTGTTCTTGGACCCTCACACAATACGGTGGTCGTAAAAACGTTCATGCTAAAATATTTCTAAAGTAAATCGATAATAAAACCCCATTTTTTTCAAAATATCGCCTTAAATAATACAAGAATGGTTTATTTTACAATCCGTGATAGCTTAGTGAATATTTTAGCTCAAATTAGTGGAATTTAATTACGTTTTCGAAGAAAATTATACCAAATATGATACGCGTTATTATGGTCACCATTGGAGCTACACAGATTGTCTCAAAAATACGTTTGACTTTTTGTTTAAAACCGTACTCAATTTGCTGGTAATACGAGTAAAATCTGGACCCAGAGTAGACTATTAGTATTGAGTAAATCTAGTGAGAGTGCAAAGTGTTAAACAAAACAGATAAACAAACACAGTATATGGGTTAGGCACAGATACACAATAAACAATGTATTAAAAAAAATATATATATAATAATATTTCAAATTAGTAAAGTATTTATAAATAAACTTCTTACGGATCCTGGGGACCTCTCCAGATCGACGCCGACGTAATTGGAGATAGTGATATTTAGTTTAAATTAATTATATTGACGATAAATTCTCACCAAGTTTGTATTACTATCGGCGTGACCTGAGAGGCCCCCAGCGATTCCTCAAGACCTGCGGCTGTTGGTGTCCCAAAAAGAAGTGGCCGAATAATCTATTTTAAAATCAATAATTGGCAACTAAACGGGGCAGGAGAAAAGAGGGGGGCGGGCGAATTATTGTGTTTTTAAGGGAGGGGGTAGCGTCCCGCATCAAAACATCCGTGAGGTGGCTCCTTCGAGCGCTTAATACTTGAACTATGTCTAAATACCATTTCCAAGAAATTACTTCATGTTCCTAAATTTTAGAAAGCGGGCACGGTTCCCAGATGTTATTCTGCTTATTTGCCGTTGGTCGCTTCGATTTGAAAAAATACTTTAGTCGTACAACCTACCGCCACTAAGTTGAGCGGTGACCACTTTATAAAATATTTTGGCCGAAGTAGATAAAAATATTATACGCAATTTTACGAATTGATTGCGAGCTGCCCTTAGGAGGCGGGCAAGGAGGTCAAGGCACCTACAAAATGAAGTAGTGTCACAGTTCAGGTTCATCCGTGCACTTGAATGCCTGAATATGCCGAAAGGCGAAACCCGGGTCGTTAGTGACAAAATCTGTGAGAATGTACATAGTTTGAACGATTCAAATTTTATATATGGATGCTTTCAATATATCAAAAAATATATTTGGCATCATACCTTAAAGTAGCCAAAGCTCCAGATATTTAATATTTTTTTTATTACATGAAATCATCTCGATGATATTTTTTACAGTCATACAAGAAGAAAAGATCACAGACAACAAGCACCTATACCCAAATATTAGATTTTTAAAATCTTACTATGATATTGTGGGTATTATTTTCAAGCCCGGCTCATTCCAAAGTTGTTGAAACATGAACCATGAATGTATTTTTTTTTATCTATGTCCGCTTCCAATTTGGAGCATATGGCCTAGAGGAAGTTTTTTTTTCTACGAAAACTGTTTGTTACTAGTCGCTCAACCTCACTTTTTTTTCACTCAAATGAGTAGTAGAGAGAGAAGGATAAGGCTAGAACAGGCTAGTGTTTGACTAATCGCTATCGTTACAGCCAGTTATTAAAGGATCAGAAGGATTGGAGAAGAGGAAAAAATGTGAATTGACATCACAAAAACCAAGTCTTCGATCACAACTTTGAATTGAATCATTCTCAAATTCACTGTGATCTTACCGGGAATTGAACCCAGACCTGCGTGCAGTGACCCCCGGTCAATGTGGCATTGGATCAATGCACCCCTTGTATATCCAGGAGCGGTTATATTTCATAAAAAAATATTCAAATATAACATTTATACCATTTACTCGTGTTAAATTCTTAATGTATCTATTGTCTAAAATAAATATTTTAGAAATCGATAACTAATTAACAAGATTTGACAGTAAATAATTGAAGAATTAAAAATTCATTCCGCCCCTGCATATGCAAGGGGTGTATTAATCCAATGCCACATTGGCCGACCGCCACTGCCTGCGTGATCGGTAGAGCAAGCTCTAACCAACTGGGCCACAGCAGGCGACAAATGTCTGTAATTCAAGTGGCAAGTGTCTGTAAGTTAATGTAATTTAGTAGATAAAAATTAATATTGAAAGTATTTTTAGAAATCAGTCTCACTTGATAACATACAAGATATCATTCCAATGTAATGTAAAACTAAAAATAATTTTAAAATGTACATTGTTTTTCTGACCTGGCTGACTACCTACGTTTAACAAGTTATATAAGAGGTCTATCTATACAAAACTAAAAGCAATCATTAATATTAAAGGATTTCGATATTCGACATTAACGTCCCACCCCTATCAAATGCACTCAACTAGGTAGAGATAGATTGCTTAAAGTGAACCTATTCTAGGAAGTAAAGCAGCTTTGAGAGAAATCTACTCCCTCCATTCACTTCTGCCCCCTCACATTACATTTCATCCCTGATTGGTCGCCTATAATTCGCTTTGAGATTGAGCTAGAAATTTAATTAGTGCGGCTAATAGGAAATCAAATAAGTACAAGGAAACACGCGGCAGAAAAATTCGTCTTTTTAATCATTGATTTTAGGAAATTGCTCTGATTTTTCGATATTGTTACTTCTTGAAACGGCTATACGAAAAATGTTAATGTATTTGGTGTTGGTAACGTTTCATAAAATTTTCAAAAATTAATTGTGCGTTTTTCGAAAAAATGTTATCTTATTGGAATTTTATTGGAATTAGGAATGCTTTACTCAACTGAAATGTTAAAAATGCTTAACTAAACTCTAGACGTCGCTGTAGACCGCTACAGTTACCCTTAATACTGTTTTCATTATAACTTAGAATGTAAGCATTATGAAAAAGTGTATTGTTCATTTTATTTTAAGCCAGTAAATAAAGCTAAGTTAATGTAAATTTAAACATAGTTCTCACTGTGTAACGCGGAAATAGATATCAACTACATATATGTGTTTATAAAATATAAGTAAAGTAGAACTAAAATACATTGAAATTTTTCCATCTTATTATAATGAAGTACCTACTAAGTAAATGCCAATTAAGTCAAAAAATTCTTAACCACAGTGGGATTCTGGTTAGTTTTTTTGTTATAACATTTAATTATGACTTTTCTATTTTGCTGACTCCAGCAATTTTTCTATCATTCATGTAAATTTAAATTACTCGTCATTCTCATCACTATTATAATTGAAAATAATGTTTTGTGCAGGTATCAGCTCTTCACATGGTGGTGGGATCCTTACTCCTCGGCGGAGTGGTGTTAGTAGTCGGCTTGGTCCAGTTGTCTCCAGGTGCCGAGGCTGCAGCGCATAGATACTACCTTCTGGCTGCTGGAGCGGCGCTTATCTGTCTTGGCTTGGCAATGACTGGACTGAGGTAAATATAACATTTCTTATGTGCGAATTGCTTAAAAATACTTATATTTATTTAAAACGATAAGTCAGCGATACTCAACCTGCTCAGATGTTATGTGAGGCCCGAAACAACCGAGTATCTCGTTTCTTACATCCACATGCATTCCCGGATGTTACAACACATAGTTTCTCGCTTAATATTTTTACAATACTATTTTATTTGAATGATTAAAAAACTTGTATTTCTGGCAGGCTTTTTAAATATCCTTACAAGGACTGCCGACTGCTGCCATAAGCGTTGGCTCATATTACATTGAGATACGCAGGGAACACTCCCTTGTACCAGCTCTTCAATTTCATATAACTGCCGCTATAAATTTTACTATCGAATCGTCCCTTTATTTTTTATTGCCGATACGCGAGTACATAAAGCAATATTATTGCCTTTCAATTTGGCTTTGTGATAAATTACATATAAGCATCACTACGATAGTCAGACATTACTTGAATCATCTGATAAATTCAACTGCCTATACATTTAAATGTAGCAACATATTACAAAACGCAGTATAGCAATTAACGTTGCAATAACAATTCGGTAGAGTCAAAAGTAAAAAGCTGAGTATAATAAGTATATAGCTGACCGTGTTAACTTCGCTAGAAGCTTGACCAGTTAGTAGATACAGCTATACGACGGGAATGTTCAGTCATAAATTAATACTAAGTATGCTTTAAAATAAGAAAATATTCGTCATTGCAGCCAATAATAGACTAGGTGCCAAATATTTGTAATATCAGGTGAGTGTTTGAAATGTCACTCGATATCAATTCGAATTCGAAAAGGCATCATAAACATATATGCCTAACATCTCAAATGTTCAATTAAAAAAATATATTCACAAGCCTATTTCTATCAGTAAAATCTGACGGCATTCAAACAATTCACAGCTTTCTGTGGAGAGTGGCTGAAACTCCCATAAAAGTTCTTACATGACCCTATTTTAATATCTGAATACAACCAAGTCTTGGTCTTTTTTCTCGGTAGTCGATTTTCAAAAAGTTCAAACATTGTTTTCAATAGTTCAACCCTAACTATTTAAAATGCTGATTTTTTCAATGAAACCTTTGATTTGTGTTTTTTAGCATGTGTCTTTGTGACGATTGCTTTTTTTGTATTGATCTTGGGTGTATTTGTACTCTTTGAAATGCCATCAGATATAATTCACTGCGTTATTAAATAGTTTTAACTATCTGGAACTGTAACCAATCTGTAACTAATTATTGGAATAAAGTTTGTATCAATTCCAAAATTTTAACAAGCAATCGATCTGATAAATGTGTTTTCATTGAGCTAAGCCGCTTTAAATTGCTTTGCAAAATTGGTAGAATTTGTTGTACTTATTCCTTGTAAAACAATGTTGAAACAAGTAAAAAATTATGTTTATATTTTTAAAACTTATTTGTGTTCAGTTTAAAAAAAATATGTTTAATAAATGTCATGGTTCTAAAACTGTTCACAAAAAACCTCGAAAGTGACGAAGAAGTGTTTCGCATAAAACAACAAAAAGCAACGTTAGTTATAGGATGATGTTTTTATTCCTTTCATAAACAATATGGCACTGAGAAAGGCAATTTTCTCTCGACTGTAAACTTGTGTTTATACTGTTTTCTTACGTAGTATCTCTCAATAGAGCCCAATTAAAAATTTACGATTCCTATCAACTTTGAGTACCTTATTAAAATTTAAAGCAATCTTTTAAAGTTCCCTTACAACTAGGAATATGAAACTGTAGAGTAATGAGTACTCGGCTACTTGTAACGACTTACAAGATATCGGGTATTTGATTACAAAAGTGTTTTTTTAATTGAAATGAAAAACAATGTATCGCTCTCGATACGCCCCGTATATAGCATAGGATGGGTGGGAGAGGGGAATTCAAGACATCACATACATTCATGCCTTTGAACAGAATTTCACAAATCGATTGAAAATCAATTTATAAAACTGTCCGTACTGAGATTCTAACCCGTGACCTCCGTAACCGAGGTCAACGACGTTGACTACTTGACCACACAGGCGGCTAAAAGATTACAATAGCTTACTAATAATTCTGTCATAGCTGTATCCTTCATTACTATATATACTCTCTTCGAAAAAAGAGAGGTCAAGCATTTGATTAAAAATCAGTTTTCGTAGATAACTAATTTTGATATATGTTCCATTAGGAGTTTATATTCTCCACATTAGAAGCGGAAATGGTTTAAAAAGGCTGTCGTTACGCCATGTTTTTATAATCAGATGGATAGAAGAGAAATTCAGATATCACAGGCATCCATACCTTGGATTAAAAAACCGCAAATGTACTGAAAAAACTGTCCGTTCTAGGGCTTGATGTCGTAGACACACCGACCCAAGCCGACGACACTAACTACACAACCAAGTTTACACTCATCGCCCAGATACTTTATGCGTTCAATTAAAATTGATTTTTATAAATTAATATCCTTATCAACGAATACTTCAAAGTAATCAAATAATTAATCTACATCTCTAATTGCAGCTTGCTTATTTTTCCTTTTAAAGCTTTCGCAAAAGCTCTCGGCACAAGCACGCGTGTTACAAGAACGAAGCTTGAGCTAAGTAACAAAAGGTGAATTATTTCATTAGACCTGGAATTAATTAGAATTAATTGCCATTTAATTATTTTCATGAAGTGCCTCCTTAACGTAGTTGCTATTCTTGGCAGTAACTTCTTCTTTACTCGAGTTTCTGGAATCCAGTGAAGTGAAATGAACTCCATTACACTAATTTGAAAGTTGAATTTTTACTCAGATCAATCATTGTTTTACGTGCATTGGTTCAGGTATGCCAAACACGCAGAGACTAAAAAAAATATAATTTCCTAACAAAGAACCGCGACTACATTGTTCGTATCACTTAAGTATAATATATATTATTTTATTCATAGAAATAACTTTATTCAAAATCAAACCAATACCAATGTATCAACACTCCTTAAACACTTAAGCCGAAGGTTTCCAACATTTTTTTGTTCCATTCTCCCTTTCTGCATTGTAAAGATTATAATTGCCACATCCAATCAAAAACTCTAAATCAAAAATTGCATGTCAAAATTCGTAATATAATAGTAAATATATTATTGAAAATCATTTTTTATTCATGTCCGCTCCCGATTTGGAGCATATGATCTTTTAATGGAGGTATCTCAACAAAAGTTTTTTTTACGGTAACTGGTTATTAGTGTTATTACTCAGTTGCTCAACCTCTTTTTTTTATCGAAGAGATTATGGATATAAAGGATAAGGCTAAGACAGGATTAGTGGTCAGCTAATCGCTTTCGATACGCTACGTTATTTGAGATTATTAGAAGGGTGGGAGGGAACATTTAGACATCACAAACACCCATTATAAATCGATATGAAAAATGCTGTTCGTACTGTAATTCTAACTAGTTAGATCTGTTAAGAAAGCCAACGACGTTGACCACTACACTACGGACCCGACTCTAGGCTTATTATTACTTTCGTGTTATAATGTAAAATAAATTAGCTTAAAATTTATTGACAGTGAAAGCCCTAAAAGTGATAATTATTTTACGTTAAGTAAATCTGTTTTTTTAATTATTTTTAATTTTTCTACAAGCCAAAGAAGTTATTATATTTGAAAAAATATATTTATATCCATCTAAATATGTAATTTTACGGTGTCTATCCCTTTTACGTTTGTTTACATAAGTACTCTAAAATCCGTATAAATATCGCTCATACAATTCCTTGTTGCTGAAACAGCTGTCAAGTATGTACATTATATAAATTTTACGAAATTTTACGAATAACAATTTAACAAGCTCTGCTTTGAACCCCAACGTGTTTCACGAACATATTTGGCCTCGCCTTTTCAGTTTAGTTCACACTTTTTATGAATAATTGAAAAGAACCGCTTGGCTGTGCAAATATGTTTCTCAAATAGACGTTTTCTCTCGGTGGTAATTAGGCTCAATTAACGTTACGCTATTCCATGTTGGCCCAAACGCCGTCTGGACGTAGTTTGAGGAGCAGCTGTACATGAAATATTCAAAAGTTTGGGAACGTTGCGGTTAAACAAATCGTTTTGGGCTCAAAACAAGAATAGGCTAATGATGATACATCTGTCAAAAGAATTACGCTATTTAATGGTTCATAGCTATTAGAACTAAGGCCTTGGGATTGTGATTTTGATTGGCGGGATTGTGATAGTAGTAATCTCGGGACTTCGAGATTGATAAAATTTGAGAAAGTTGCGCGATGACTAAAAAAAGGAAATTCCCATTTTTTCATTTTAGCAATTCCGTCATTTCCAATTTGGAATCGTTGGAAGAGCTAAAAAAATGTTCTCGTGTCTTTTTATATTGGGAATCCGGTAAATTCCTGGGTTTTTGGACTCGGAAATTCTGGGAAGAGCTAACGAAAAAAATCATTCTGGAATTCCGCAAATTCATGGGTTTTTGAAATCGATTAATTTTGAAAAAATCTCTGCGAGAGCTAAAAAGCACAGGATTTAAAAATCACCGAGCAAAAATTTCTCAATTTATCCACGATTTTATGGTGAATGTTTAACTCCGGGATCCCGGGAAAAATTGTCCATCCCGAAATCACAGGATTACAAACTGGGTCCGGGATTGGATGCCTTTATTAGAACAGATATAGAGACATTTTTTTTTTGTAACGATAATTATAACATGATATGTAGAGTATTGGATGTATGCCTGGTACTCAATTTCTCGTGTGAGAGAGAGTACATATTGAAATATTGTCTCTGGTTAAAATAAAAAACGCATTCGTAATAAATTTATAAATAACGGAGTGTAGAGAGAGCGATTAATAAACCACTAGT
This sequence comes from Himalopsyche tibetana, assembly GCA_030503985.1. Classification (NCBI taxonomy): domain Eukaryota; kingdom Metazoa; phylum Arthropoda; class Insecta; order Trichoptera; family Rhyacophilidae; genus Himalopsyche; species Himalopsyche tibetana. Next base: position 17,646,357 of record JAPJYX010000022.1, read on the forward strand.
GCTTTCCTAGTCGAATCTTTCTATCTCTATTCTTTTTGAAACGTAAAAATTTAGCAACTGAGTAACGAACAGTTATCATAAAAAAAACATGTGTTAAGATACTTCCAAACGGCGATACAAATACACATAGAATATTTTTATTCAAAAAAGACTTTCCTACATGCCTTTTAAACATTGGATTCTAAAAAAAATAAGGCCTCAGAGAAAGAACACTCGGCCCCTTAGTGTCACTGGTAAAGTGGCGTATTTCGCAGCCCACTAGTCAACTAATCGAGCGTCATTAATTAAATTACAAACAATAAAGCTTGCTAATCATTATGTGCGTCATCACATCGCGAAGCGGGAGCGAAAGGGTTGAAACCAAAGATAGTAATTATGTACTACTTGTACACCGGGGTAACGTTTGGCTAGTCAATAAATTTCGGATTAATCAGCTATACACATTAATCAGTTATACATTTTAATCAGTTTTACAGATTATTTAGTGGTACATGTTAATCAGTTAAATATTTTGAAAGAAAAATTCAGTTAATCTCACATAGCTGGATGCTATTTTCCTAATAAATGGATGCATCACAAAAAAAAATATGGTATTTGTTTCTTTGCTATAACAGTATTTTTTGTTGTTGATTGAATTGGCATTTACTTGGTAGAACTTCATTGTAATAAGGTTAAAATTATCAACGTATTTAGTTATACATTTTTTACATGATGAGCTAATAGCTATTTCGGCGTGCGCCATCGTCAGACCTATGTTATTTGATTTAGGAATAAACGTATTAGCATGACAAATTTTTTTTTATTGTGTCTTGGCAATAAAAGCTTACGGAATTAGTATTGAAAGGTAAGGGTTATTTAGGTGAACATTTGATAGTCAGCTGAAGATTGTACTGTAATGAGAATCTTTTTAAGGGCTGTTTGTATTAAAATCACAAACATCACAGAAAAATAATAAGAATTCGTTGATTAAATGAAATCGATTCAGTTAGTCAAATCACAGAGAATGGTGTTGAATCACTTTTTATCCATATTTATTTGATAAAAAAAAAGCAAGCGGAAGTCATGTTTAATGTATAAATGCAGATGAGGTTGTTAATAAAACGTTTCTTTTTTCTAAATGGCATTTCTTCTTCCTATTTGCATTCGTTTATTCCATTTTTTTATTACGTCGTACGCTTTACGACAGCATTACAAAATTTTATTATATATAAGAAAAAGAAGTGAAATTTGACAATTTAAGACATCAAATAAACTCTTTCTATGTGACAGTACAATAAAAAAAATAGAAACGCAAAATTAGAAACAATTTAATCATGTGTTATTTACTTTGGTAGAAGAAAACTTAAGATCATATGGGCCCATTAGAGGTGAAGTGAGCCAACTAGTAAAATAGTAAAACTTTTTTCTTGGGCTTTCGAGTACTATCGCGTCTTTATTTGGTGCTTTAATGGATTGCAAATTTTTATTTTTCTGTGTGTATTAATTAACTTAGGTTAATTCACTTTAACAATACTTTAAGACGTGTAGAATATTACGACTCATCCAAGTTATTCTTTTTCTTAAATACCACGTGGCTCACTTCACCTCTAATGGGCCTATATTCAGTGGCTACCTCAATATCATTGAACACCAAGTAAACTCGTTGTAGTATTGAGGTGGCGATATGACCAGTATTTCATTCAATTTAAATCCTTAAAATAAATTTATAGTATTTCGAATACATCAGTTTTTTGTTATATCTCGGATTTGATTTTTGCTGAATTTTACTTTGTAGCGTTTCCCGCTTCTGTTTTCAATTCGTCGACGTTATTGGGCGTTCGTCTTATTCGATTATGGTGTAGGATTTTTTTCAAATACATTGATTCTTGTAATATTTACATTAAAATTTCTTCACACCAATCTGATCCTAAAAACGAGTGCAAGAAAAACAATAAGCTTAACTATTCGTCCTTTTTCAACCCCGTCCAGAACCATAACCGTCTCCGAAAAAGACTTTAAAAAACTTACATGCCCACCTCCACTCACCACTGTTTTCCAAGTACTACTGAGTACCAAACGTACATCTGTGGCTGGTGTTAGTGGGAATTACAATGTATAACAAGCAGTTCTTCTAAAAACAATTAATGCTAAGATGCTTGATAAAAAGTTCAAATTGTATACATTAATAGCAAACATAGCAAAAAAAAAGCTATCTTGCGAAAAGGTTAAGTGTTTAGATTTGTTAGGTTGGTTATTTTTTTTTAATTTTAAAAGTAAAGACTCAAAATTCATTTTAATGCACAATTTATTTTTTTACTATATACTGTTTGTATAAAAACCTTCCCTCATTCCTTATGTTTTCCCTTGGAAATAATAAACTCTTAAATTCCTTTTTGTAATATAAGTATAGAATTAAAATCATAGTCGAAATTGTATATAACTGAAATCTTGCAATCGAATAAGTCTGCAGATGTTTCACCTTATCGTAAAACCATTGAAATAGCTGTGTTTTTTACGTGTATTATGTTCGTCAGTATAATATTTTTTAATATACAAAAGTTTTATTTGTTTTCTTGCCAAATTTGTTTTATTTTACTCCACAGATAGTTCGTTTTAAGGATCAAATCATTTGTTTTAACACGCATATCTTTTTGAATACCCGATTCCCTGTGTAATCCTACCCGCTATATTATATCAATATTGAGTAAAACGATCAATCGACCCAAAATTCATGGGATGTTCATTAAACATGTTACTTACCCTTTTTGCGGAGAAATTTAATATTCCAAGCGAACATTCGCATTGCGGATTCATGATTGGACCAAACCCTCTTTTGTGGAAACAAAAAACTTTTCGCCCTGAATTCAAAATATCTTTATGCATTTTAGAGTTCCTAGTATATATTTATCTTGGGATCATTATTTACACAAACAGAGTTCTTTGTATTATTTATTACCTTTCGTGTTTTTTTTTTGAGCTTTCAACATTACACGTCTCGTCAAACTTATCTATGCGATTTTGGTGACACATCTAAGTTGTTGCCAAACCACATACAACCCGCTTTTTATACATTTAACAACATAGGAAAACGTTTATTAAATAGTAAAGATAAGTAAGAATCATTTTCTCAGAGCGGCATATATCACCTATCATGTCAAGACTGTCAAGCTGATTATGTTGGATAGACAATTAGAAACTTTAATGATAAAATTAAATAGCACATAAGATGTCTAAAAAGCAATATTTTTTCAAAGTTTGCGAATCATTATTACAATTTCGATCAAAATTAAACTGTTGAAATACTTCATAAAGTAAACAATAAAGGGTTAAAAATAAATAGCTTGGAATTTTTAGAAATTAATAAAGTCATTAGTATAATAGAAAGGAAACATTAGTAAATATTATTTTTAATAAGATAGGCGGATCACCATAGTCTAATTTATTTCCATTGCGATTTACCCTACCAAATTACCGTAAGTAATTAGTATGTACTATCACTGTCTGTATCTTTCCCCCTATCTGCGTTCAGCAGAAAATGACACACCCCGACTTAAATTTTGTATTTTATACTTTAGAATCAGAATCATGTTTTTGTTTATTTGTAAATCTTGCGATGTTAAGTCTGATGATGCTTCTTAAAAAAGCGAAACACGTGTCAAATTTCGTAACATAACAATTAAAATAACAAAGTTATGAAATTTAATTTTATATTATTTATGCGGGTTGATATGCGGTCGTGGTTAGGGCATCCAATCCCGGGATCCCGTTCAATTTTCTGATCCCGAAATCCCGGGATTGAGATGGCCGCGATCCCGGGATTTCGGGATTGATTTTTGAGTAAATTCGTGAAATTTACACGAATTTGGCAAATTGAAGATTTCAAATTCCTCGGTGAGCTAAAAAAAAAAAAAACGAGTTTCCGCGAGATTCTGGGAAAAAGTATACCAAATCGGAGATTTCAAATTCCTCGGTGAACTAAAAAAAAAAAAAAAAACGAGTTTCCGCGAGATTCTGGGAAAAAGTATACCAAATCGGAGATTTCAAATTCCTCGGTGAACTAAAAAAAAAAAAAAAACGAGTTTCCGCGAGATTCTGGGAAAAAGTATACCAAATCGGAGATTTCAAATTCCTCGGTGAACTAAAAAAAAAAAAAAAAACGAGTTTCTGCGAGATTCTGGGAAAAAGTATAACGAATTGAGGATTTCAAATTTCTCGGTAAAAAAATCACAAGCCCGGGATCCCGAAACCCCAATCCCGAAAAAAAGGGGATCAATCCCGAAATCCCGGGATTGGAAAAAGGCTCCGGGATTGGATACCCTAGTCGTGGTCTAGTGTCAAAGCTTATGTTTACTTACTAGAATCGATCGATTAATGTTATACATGTATACTTCGATGAATACTATAGTCACTTGCTTTAAATTTTATAAATATACATGGCCGTAAAAAATTTAAAATATGAGTTGCAATTATTGACAAAGATTTCGTCGAATACCAATCATATCAATAATGTATTTTTTAATGCGCCTTAATGTATAAGTTTGTCTTTGTTTTTAATGAACGACTGACTGTAAGGCTGTATTTCTTTTGAAAGTGATTAATACTGTCCATTGTTGTTCACAGATGCTTCTGTATGCACTGCCACGGGAACGAGATGAACGGAGTGGGTGGCGCGGCGGACGGGGAGGGAGCGTGCACGGGGGTCCACCACCACCACAGCAGCAACCCTCACACGGTCAGCTCCATAGAAGGGCTGGTGACTTCGACGGGCGCCCACACCAACACCCCTCCCTCCGAAGCGGACGCCCTCATCCGCCCGCCGGCGCATCCGGACACCTAGGTCATGGGCAACCCCCCGCAGACGACCGACGATGAGATAAAATGCCGAGCGTCATGACCTGATCAGATTTGACCCTTCCTTTTTACTCGATGTGTGTAATACGAAATCGCTAAGCCATGAAATGATACTTCAGAATATTAGTTGTTTCTACAGAGGCCTGATGAGGCCCAGAGCTTGTTTCGTGATGCCAAGATTTATTTATATTCACCCTGTGTTTATTTGGTCAGTATCTAATTCGATTGTTGGTAAAAAAAACATCAGTAACCAAGATATTAACATAAAATACTTACGAATCATGTATTAAGTAAATAACTGAACTTGAATTCAATTAGACTTAACTAAATAAGATGATTAATATAACCTTCGCTAACCAAAAAAACGACTAAATAAATAAACACACTTACTGACAGTTTATAATCGTTTAGACCTCTTGAATAAATAGTTACTGGCCGTTTATAAATTAGTTAATGATTGTCATGCATTAAGCTACTGACCAAATAATTAGTTGCGTATTCATTATGTAATAACATAACATTTAGATGATGTTTGAGGTGAGTCTGATAACTGAAAAAATCGTCGTTTTACGAGCTTATTTTCCAGAATTTCCTATTTTCATCTCCTTTGTTTAATCTTAGTAATCGCAGATGTGTTTGTATGATTTTAAAACACTTGAGAATACCTACTGTATATAAAGTGAATCTCTCGAAACAATTTTTACTTGTTTACTTTCTACGCCACTATAACTTCTTATATTCCTTTACGCTGTTACTTCAAGTGTAAATATTCATCACAATATGCTACTCTTTTAATACATGAAAAAATAATGAAATTTCGCTTATTAAAATGTAACTTTGTAGGAAATTAATTTACTAATAGATTTTTCTTTAAATTATCATACATGGGAATCAGGGTAACAGATTATAAGCGCGAAATATGAATGTAACATCAGTATGTAAAAGTTAACATTACATGTCAAATGAAACGTCTTCTTAGAACAAACCATAGAGCAAATTTAAAATATGGCCGCCGAATTTTGTTATTTAAATGAATTTATCGGTTCACTTGATTCCAACGTTGGGTTTTTAATTAAGATATCCAGATTGCATTTTTTGCGGAATTAAGTAAAACTTCCAGTAGAAAAAGATTGGCATGTTGTAGAACAAGGATGAGCAACCTTTTTTACTGAAGAAAAGTGGTAGTTTTGCTAATACTCCATTCTTTTTTCTTTACTTTATCTGAGAACTGTGGTAAAGTGACTGAATTTTCAACAGTTCTCATTAATACTCCATTAAGAATCGTTAAATACTCTACAGTGTAGTCTACGCTAAGGGTGCACACTGTGCAACCTTTTCTGCGCTGGGATATACTTTTCAATTTTAAGTTTAAATATTTTGGGAATTTTTCCGTACTTCAAGCTAAAAACATTTATTTTAAATGCTAAATATCATAAGATATGTGCTTACAAAAGGAACGAGAAAATAAAAGCTTTCGGGATCGACTAAATTTTGCTTTTCGGTTGACCGTTTACACACCCTTGTTGTTAAGCATATTTACCACTGTATCCACTATTTCATCGCCATAAAATAAAGACAGTAAATATATTTTCCTTTTTATAGTATTTTGGCTATTACTATGTACTTACAAAGCTTCGTATCCTGCAAATTTTCAGTTATCAGAACTACCGCAAACAATTTAATATAACTACCATTTCTGAGTTGCCATATTCTCGATTTTTTGTACTGTTAATACAAAACAATCGTTTTACTTACTAATAAATGTAACAATTTCGATTTAAGTATCGATAATTCAACATTAATTAATTGTTGTAATGTCTAAATTACTGAAACTCTAAATCTGGTAATTACTATATTATTAATTTATCATCAATGCGTCATTCTTTATGAACTTTTTATTTTAAACATTTTTGGTAATTTTATGAACACACTCAATAAACTATCGCTGCACACTTAAACGTATATCTCTAACTATGAACACCAAACAATTTGAATTAAGACGGACATAGAATATATCTTGTACATACAACGAAAACTCGATCAAATGCTTTTTTCGTCGTTTAGAGATCAGTCATAAAAATGTCGCATTTTGATTGTTAAATTCATTAGACAAAACCATTTTGATATATTAAAAAAAAAAATAGTTTAAAATTAGTTGGGTAGTAAATAAATTCAATCTGGACAGTAAAAAAACTTTGTTTGCTAGATGATAACAAGGCGTCAAAGAACTCATATTGCCAATAAATATCCTCTACGTGGTTATCTCTATGTTTGTACATTAGTAAGAAACTATTCTGTCCACGTTTCGGGTTTTTGTTGTATGATCATTATTCCATCGTCCAGTTTATTTTAAATAATTAATCTTTTTGTTATTATTTAAAAAAAAAAACAACAACGCGTTTCATCAAACATGACTGACTCGAAACCATTTGTTATATGTGACAAATATAATGAAAACAAACATTATCATCAACACGTATTTTAACTAATTCTATTTTTGAATAAAATTGTTCATTGATTTTTAACAGTATTACCATTATAAAATAATTTTTACCTTCAGCCATTTTCCACACGCATATTTTTTTTACCGTTTTTTGATACATTGAAACACTTGTAATACATGCATAGAACATTTAAATATAAAATAAATTATTACAGAATTTTACTATAGTCGTGTTAATCTACTATAAATTTATTATAAAATTATTATTACATATGGAAATAAAATACACGCTCGTATGTTATGTACGTATAAAGTCAACTATAAAAGAATTCATAAATTTCATCTCAATTTTTTTAAAAAAAGTACAATATTATTACACATTACGGTCGCTAAATGTTTTTATTTTCGATAATTAAATCATTTTTTTGTGATACTGCAAATAGTTCTAGTATTCTATAGTATTAACACTTTATGAAATAACAACCAAATTTCAATACAGATTTTCTAAATTATATATTCGTATTTAATTGGCATAACTAGTGATTAAAAGCGAGTAGGAACTATCCAGAAAAAAAAATAGACAAACATAAAGCTTTAACGTGAACTAAAGTTATCAAACCTTGATGATGCAACGTGTCTCCATCGCTATCTATTTAGTAACACCATCTGAATGTGGGTCTTTCAGTATTTCTAAGGCTTTCCACATTCAATATATATATTACTATGTTTTTCTCATTGAAAGCATTGTGTTAACCTTTTTTGTAGTGTAATAAAGTTGATAGCTTTATCGACATCGTGCCATCGTCATAACTGCACTACATTGAAACGGATTTAACTTTATCTATTTGATATATAAACATTTTTATTTATACCGACAATATTTTTTTACCATTTCCGGTCAGAATCTCAGTAAAAGTTGTTTTAATAAAACATTTTTTCTTAGAGAGAATAAGGATATACAGATAAGGCTTATAGTCAGCCAATTACTTTGGCTATGCTTCGGTTTGAAGGTCTTATTTTATAGACATCCATTCTTTCCAACATAAATTCAAAAATTGATCAAACAACCAGTTTTAAGTAAGTGTTCGTATTGGGATATGAACCTGTTACACTATTGCAACTGAACAACACTACGTTGACCACTTAACTATGGACCTTGATACATACTTACTATTTCAGATTAACTTTTCCTCTACTGTTTATGACATACTATATTTACTTTATTTTAGGGACATCATTTGAAGTAAGGCCATATTTTTTTTAGAAATATTTAAGTGTCTTAAAACGTAATAATGATATCATAACATCCATAGGATGTAAATAACTGAATATTTCAATCAAGTACTACTCTTATACTGCTTGGATTACCAAAATTTATAGTGTACCCTCTTTATTTATTTTTGTTGGCATGACAAAACATGTTTAAATTTGTCCCTTAATTGCTTCTGTCAAAAAAACTGAAATATTTTGACATAAGCTGATTAAAAGTTGATTTTATCATTCAGTTTCTCGGAAGTGGATTTACTGAAAGAGTTGGCAGTTAAAACAGTCGCTCGCTTGGTTAATTTTAACACTAGCTATGCCAATGTTGACATCAATATATTTATTTATTTAACTGTATCTGGCTTAATAAATCAATATCAAAACTATAATAGAATTATTTTGTATCATTGAACCAAACGATTGATTAAGGATTATAGACTTATTAATACATATAAAAGCTAAATTGAGCTCTTAGAAGTAACTCCAGTATTGTACTTTGCACTTTTCATTTATAATAAATTAAAATCAGAATTATTTCTACATTTTTAACTATGAAGTTATTTTTTTAATGGTTTTTAAAAATATTCAACCCGTTCAGCGATACGATTTAACAAAACCGTCCGTTTCAAATGATAACTCAACATTTTTAAAACTTTTATGAATATTACACAATATGTTTATTTCAATATAAAATTGCCCCGTCCATATCAATGAATGGAAACAACGGCGTTGATTGTTTATGAACGGTTACGCCAAAATCAAAAAAAAAAAAATCTTTTTAGATAAATTCATATATTTGATATTTTCTTATGCGCACATTGATTTTTTAATTTAAATATATATAAATATATTATATTACCACTGCGCGGAAGGTTTCGGCTTAGATTTGACTATTATTGATGTAACATTTAAATATGAATATTGTGGACTTCGCTTTATATAAAAGACAGTCGACATTTTACATTTATTAACTAAATATTATAAATATACAATTTATCAAGTGTAATCGTATTGTCATTGTAATATAAAGTATTTAAAATTTAAATATTTATATACCACTTAAACTTTTAAGAGTTTTTAAGTGTTATAGATGTAAGTAAGAAAAATGATAAATGTACTAAAAGGTATACTGTGTCCTTTAACGTACTATATATTTATAGATATATATAGTATAATTGATGTCATAAATGTATTTTATTATTTGAATTATTATCGTCTGAAACATATGTACATCGTTGATTCAAAACTTTGCGAGATTATTTATTGTGATGTTTGAGCAAAAATTATTATAAAAATTTAAATGTAAAAATTAAAAATCAGTGCTGTGGACTCAAGACTGTTTTAACTGGAGTCGTACTCGAAAAAAACTAATAACTTTAAAAAATATATATATTCAAATCGATAGTGTCAAAAGTGTGCGCCACTGTATGCTACTAAGCCTAAAAAATAATATAAGTCGAGTTTTAAACTAAAGTCGGAGTCGAGGTCCGAATAGGAGTCGTCTTATTCCTTGACGACTCCACAGCCCTGGTAAAAAAAACAATATTAAATCAATTGTATTTACCACCTGCAATTCCGAGAGAAACTTAATTATTTTATTTTAATATGATACCTTGTTCCTTTTTTACTAATCGGTTTTAGAATCATTTCATGAAAATGGTTTCCTATTTATGTGATCTGGCAATAATTTGCTCTTTTTTTAATTTATTAAAGCAAAATAATGTTGACCTTTTCTAAAACATATAATCATTCAACAATGTTTCTAAAAAACCTATCTTGCAACTTTGTGTTTTTCGACTAAATTCTCATAAAATATTCATTACATGTTTTAATATTTATTAATCAAAAGGTGTCAATTATTTTACACTTCTATATGCTTTGTCACATCCGGGTTTCAGCTCGATTTAATTCACATATCCCGATTCGAAGATCCCGAAAGTCAAAACCCGTGCTTTGAAAGTGTACAAAAACGAATGAATTAAATTTGATATTAAAGTTCCATCAAGCGTTGTAAAAATCGTAAAATATTAAGTTCGCGTAGAAAGTATAATATGTCCTGGTATTGTTCCGGTGAACCTTCTAATAGTATAGAAGAGTGACAACGAACAATCATTTCGGAACTACATTTGATATTTTCAAAACGATTTTCAATTGTTTTTTATTATTTGTCTTAAATATAAAAACATAAATGAAAGCCGTTCTTTATTTAAATTTAAAAGATCCTCAAACATCCGAAAAATAATCTCTCGCTGACACCAGGTAGCTCAATAAATGAGTTTAAAAGAAACTGATAAATACTATTTATTTAATTTCTATCATTGTCAAATACGACCATTAAATGTTTAGTGTAAAATATTGAATACTTATAAAAATATTGAGAGTTAGAAATATACATATATGTTTATGTATATTTAATTTATAAAAATATTCGATGTCACATAAATTTTTTCAAACCCTGTTCTGTTACATATTAATTATTTAAAACATTTTTTTACTATTGTTTTATCGGATAAAACCGTATATTTGTTATAAATATATATATATATACATAAATGAATTTAATAGACTAAAAAATGACCCTTCAGATAGTCGTATAACCCCAAATGTATTATATTATTATAGTTCATATAATATATTAACGAACCGCAGTATTCTGCATCTAAACTTTAAATCTATATTTATTATTATACACTATCATGTATTTTAACAAGGTATTTTAAAATTTAAGAAATCATATGATATCATTTTCCATAATTATTATAAAAACATGAAAAATCCCTTGCATATCCGATGAGTATCTCTTAATGTAATGCCAAATATGTGGCTAATTTTCTTGAATTATTGAAAGAAATTAAAATTAAAATCGATTATCAAAATATCATTTAAATATGTCATAATTATGTCACATTTACATCATCGTGTTAGAAAAAGATTTCAATTGATTTTAATGAATATATTGTTTTATAAAAGTCTGGTAATATTTCAGTGAATATGTTTTTGGCTGATTACAGCATCGATATTACAATTACTGAATTTCCGGTATTTGTGCTTTTATTTCAATACCAAAATACTCGTTTTTTAAAAATGCAAAATATCAACTTTTGCGTACTGAAAATTTAATAGACTCAAACGTAAATATAGTTGTTGATTTTACATAAAAGAGTTTAAGAAACGCTGTGTTTGCATTGTGCATTTCCTGTCTTAGACATCATGGCGTCGCATTTCGATATTGTCGTTCAAGACACGTGTATATGTAATACATACAAGTCGTTTATCACAAAGACGCATTGTTTTGTATGCTTTGAACTACTATTTGAGCATCGAACAAAGGCTTGAGTTATGCTGAGACGCCAACGACACAGCGCAGGGCAGCATGTGTATTTTATTACATGAAGAAGCACAGACATGCGTACACTACTAACATATGTGTGCTCAGCGCTACGCTCCGTTGTAAATCCGACACAGATTCCTCCGTAACGCGTTCACTTTTGCACATGCTCTTTTGATTTTGCTGCGAAAATGACAGAGAAACTATGCAATTGAATTAGTGCGAAATGATCTTTGTTTACACAATACTACTCATGTAGACCAATCTAAAAATACATTTTAATAATTATTGTGGATTATTTTGTGTCTCTCATTAATGTCACTTTCGCGATGGAGCAACAAATGACAAGTTCGTCTGCCCATAACTGGCAATTCTGCGCTGCGTCATCTACGTCTCAGCATACCTTTAGCCTTATTGTTGTTATTTTAAAAAATGTCCCCAATGATACCAACAAAAAAGAACGAAAATATTTTTCTCTGTATTTAAATCTTTTATTTCAAGTATATTTCTTTGACCTTTACGAGTCAATAACTTTATTAAAGTTCCACAAGAAACTCTCGGTGATAAATAATTCAGTTGTCAAGAAGTAGTATCTGTTGCATCTAATTTCTCAGCATTGGATTAAAATGTTATCTTGAAACATGTTAATTATATGCTAAACATAATACTTTTAGATACCCAATGATGAAATTGAAAGTGAAGGAAAAACATAGAATATTTCAACTGAATTATACTAAATGGAACGTAAATAATCAATTTTTCAACAACAAAAACATTTATATATGTTTCAAATATTGAGCTGGAAATAATTGTGAATTGTGGGTATCATTAAAGTCTAATTAATAATCAATCAATGTTTTTCCAGATGTCGCCAATTTACGTAAGTACCTTATGCTTTTTTATTGTTTATATATTTTTTAACATGAATACGTTATTAATATTTGTTTACTTATTTATAATCAAGGAAACAAAAAATACTGACCTTAATATTGGTTGTAGGAAAAAAACAAAATCAAACACAGTAACATAAATAAGGAACATTTGAATTTTAATAATAATATATTAATTTATTTCATTTCAAAGCTTTCATACGACAATGACTCCATCTAACGATGCAATTTACATAAAACGAGTTAGCTCAGACTATTAACATCTGATATTGTGTCAAAAATCAGTGTTTTTCATTTCGTAGGTAAAGTCTAAATTTAATCCATAAATAGACAAGTCCATTACAGTGAATTTTTCTTTTCGAGCCAAACCTCAACAAAACCTTTTTTGTCCGGACCTCTTTATTGGCAAAAATATTCAGCATTATTGGATATTTTTTGGCGACTTCCCAACAAACAGCTGACCATGGGAGATGCATTCGTATGCGTAAAAGAAAATAACTATCATTTTTTTAAATATTTAAAAAAAAACCCAAAACCGGAAACGTAAAAAACTTATTTTAAGATACTTACATTAGGAAACCGCATTCTCCACATTAGGGACTGACAGGAATGAACAAAAATCTTAACTAAAAACATAAATAATAAGTGTGTTCCGGAATGTGTGTTTTTTTTTAAATCACTGCAAATTATAATATAACAATGCCGCTTTCGCTTGAGATATCGTATTTGTTTTTTTTTTCTATAAATGATACAAATTACAGCTTGCCAAATACAACACAAATTTCATTCAACATTGACTGATTGTGATTGACACATCACTTTATGTTGTTTTGTTTGACAAGCGCTTTTGTATCACTAACCAGCTTCTAAAAAGCTTTTGAATATTTTTTCTGTATGTTTAAAACGAAAGCTTTGTTATTTGAATGAATAAATCATACAAAAAATATTCACAGCTATTAATCATAATATAACCGGCTGCGTGGTCGATGTGAACGTCGTTGGCTTAGAACACGGAGGTCACGGGTTCAAATCCTAGTACGGATAGTGTTTATAAATTGATTTTTCAATTAATTTATGGACTTCATTTCGTAAACATTGATGTATATGATGTCTTGAACCTTCTCACTCATCCTATCGTTAAAAAACGGGGCGTTGGGAGAGCGATTATATAATCACTAGTCGTGACCTAACCTTATCATTCTACTTTACTCTCTAAGAAAGATTGAACAACTTAGTAAAAAAAGTTCTCGTGGAAACACTTCTGTTTGGATGTTAGTTGGTGAGATGAACTCCATTTGTAGTCTATATGCTCCACATTGGGAGCGAACATAATAGCCATAATTCAAACATAACTTAAATAATTTCGGGGTTTTTTATAATTCTTATTTCTTTCTCTCGCCACGCTCCGCTATTTTAGAATTGGAAGGATAGTAAGGATATCATAAACACTCATTCCTTTGAACAGAAATTGATAAAGGAAACGAAAAAATAACTGTTCATACTTATGAGATCCTTTACGGAAACCAACTACGTTGACCACTGTGCCACAAACCCGTCAACCATTAGTGTCAATAAAAGAATGAAAACATTACCTTTCTATTTTATAAGTATATTTAACTTAAGCCTGATATAAAATCTCTCATCTTGAAAAAATTACAGGAGTGTCACTATAGCGGAAGCTCTCATTTGAAAAAGAAAAAAAGAACACGTGATATTGGTTATAATACTACGTCGTAGATTCACGGCGTAGAGGCTACGCCACCTCTACGAATCCTCTCCTAATCCATTCATCAACATTAACCTACCATGTGAATACTTTAAAGGTATTGAATTGACCAAATTGGGCATTATCCCGACCAGAGCTGCAATTTTGAGAGCTTTTGTTTTTGTTAGCGCGGGATTTTCGTTTTTGTTGACCCAACATTTTGATTACGCGGCGTAAAAAAACACAACCCCAATTTTATTTTTGCGCTTCTTCTGACAAAATTTCGCTGGATATTTTTTTTGCGCAAACTCTTAATGAATTATAGCTTGTTATAAGGGTGATAAAGCGAGCTCGGCGAATTGTTTTTTTTATACAGTATTTACTATCTTATCTTTCTGAGTAATTAATGGTGCAGGGGCAATTATTTATTATAAGGATCATACCAAAACTCATAGGTCATTAATAAGTAAGCGAAATTATAAATGATAATATTTTTTTCATCTTTCAATTTGATAAGAACCGTATAAGCCTGGTCCAGATCATATCGGCCCATTGAAGGTGAAGTGAGCCTGATACTATTATACTTAAACAATATAATATTTGTGTATCTTTTATACTGTTTTGTACTATTGCATTAATGATATACATATCGATATTTTTCTGAGTCATTGTTAGATGGTTTCCGTGTTGGTCATATTTTAAAATTACAGTGTATCCTACAAATGCATTCAATTCATAATTATATATTGCTGATAATGGCATTGTTCTGCTGTTGCGTTGATGTAGCGATATATTGCCGTTTTAGAGCGTTTTTTCACTTAATACAAAAATTTCCAGTTCGGCATTTGAATCGCGTATCGCATAATGAATACGCATAACATCACTCGGCCACAAGTGTAAGTTTAAAAAAACTTTCATTTTATTATAGCATTATTAAATTTTCGACAGTTGGTGGATCATTTACATAAAAACATTGTTTCCGTAATCGAAAAAATAAATTAAATGATTAATCGAAAAATGATTAAGTTCAGCTCATTTTTTGCGATGTTCGCAAGTGCTTTTTTTATCAAATATTTTGACATTTTCTTATTCGACTAAATTCAATTCAACCGTAAAAAATACTGTCACGACATTTATAAGAACATTTTTCTTTCACGCTTAGAAGGAAAACACGAAAAAATCTTTTTACATAATTCAACAAACAGTCACGCAAACAAAATTACAAATAATATTATTTGTTTTTCTTTTAATAGAAAAAAAACAAAACTTATATTGTAACTTACATTCTTAAATACTGCATGAGAAACTTCCTAATATATTATATATTATATTTAGCACATTTATGATATCGTTTATTAAAAAAAAATCTTTTAAGTGAAAGTTGTCGAGCCTATAGTAGAGTGGTCAATACGGTATCCACGAATTTTACCTAGTATTGACACGTTCATAAACTATTTTTTTAATTTGTGTTCAAAGCCACGCATGGATATGACTAAAAATCCCTTGTACGTCAAAACATGGCGTCGCGAAAACTTACTAACAAATAATTACAATTTCTACAAACAAACTAGTAAACAATGTATGGTACTGATTATTGATTTTGTCCCAATATAATGCGGTGGAACGGCGTTTCGGCACCTTTTTTCTCGACATTTTGAATGTTTCAAATCAATATTTGCAAAAAAAAAAAAAAATCTTTAAAAACTTTTGATTTTGATTCCGTAAGACATTTGAAAATACTTTTTTAAATTATGTTTTTCAAAAAAGTAAAGAATTATCAGAACTAAGATTAGACTTACAAGATCGATTACTGTTTAAAAGCGTTGGTATCTGTGATACATATCCCTCCCAATCTTCCAATCGTAAAATTAGCAGGGCAAAGCGAGAGCGATTAGTAAAACACTAATCCTGTACCAGCCTTATTTTTTTGTGTTTTACTCTCTTTAAAAAAAAAAGGTTGACCAGTTGACTAACAATTAATTCTCGTAAAAAACTTTTTTAACCACAATATACTCGAGTATGAAAGTAAACGGAAAACAGTTTTTCATACTATAGTTCGACTTTTAAATTACTCACTCGTACCCAATCATTAATCTAATTGGGTGGTCATAAAATCAATAAGTCACATAGTTATTTTTGTTAGTAAATTATTCCAACTTACTGTCTGGGTAAACAAACGCATGTCGAATAGCATAATAACGGTGGCGCCATGAAATAATGACAGTTGCCAAACGCCTGTTTACATTGGACCGCTGTCTAAAGGGAGTCGCTAAATTTTGTGTCAACATTATTTTGTTAGCAAAGCACCTACGGAAAATAGAATTTACTAAAGGTTTCGTGTAATGGTGTTTTCGCAGCTATTCGTCTACTGTCAGCGTAAGGGTTAACAGAATTTATGCTTGTGTATTTTTATTTTAAATCACGGGTTTCCAACATTTTCCGGCTCACGATCTTATTGCATATTCTAAAAGCCATTAAAACAAATTTATTATAAAATATATTTAAAAGGAATTTTTATTTCTTTCTGAAATCTAATATTAATAGATTCATAAATTATTTCAAATATAAATTTCTTTGCCTCTAGACCAGTGGCCGGATCCAGCCCTCCAGAGATTTCAATCCGGTCCTTGATTTTTAACATTTACATATTTCGCATGTAAGAAATCCGGCCCGTTTCTCATAAGGTTTAACAACCCATGCTCGAGACAATAAGTTTTGAAATTTAAAGATAAAGATTTGTGAAGACTAATCAGTCGATGATAATTACTGATGAACTAAGCATTATTAACACACTTTAAGTCTGTTTTTGTCGATCAACAACTAAGTAACTTATCTTTTCTCAAGAGGAAGGTTAGGTCACTGGCGTACAACCAATCTCGTAAAAATAAGTTATATTTACTGTAGAACATCAATTAAGAAAAGACATTATAACAAAAAATAGTAACGAATGAATTTCTTTCTTCGATAGCTTTTGAGAAGCCCCTCATTCGCCAGGAAAATGGTTAAGAGTTCATATGATCTGCAATGGTGCAGATAATATTTGTAAAAAAAAAACAATTCAAATTACTAAGTTAATCTTTGCACTATCTTTCTAAATAAATGTAAACTTAAAGATTTTTTATGGATTTTTACTAAAGCAGGTTACTTGATTTAGTCTCGTGATGTGTAAATGCTTTGTGTTGGGTTTAATACGAGTGGTTAGGCAGTCAGTCGAATAAAACAATAATAATTTAACTAAAAACAAAGAGTTTTGTCCGAAGTTGGCATGTTCACCAATCGGTAATATATTTCCGTTCGTTTTTCCACAATTTCAACTTCCACCACGCAAAACGACCATTAAAAATCAGGATTGTCACAAATTTTCAATTGATTAAGAATTTTAAATTAATTAAAAATTGAGCTGTTTCTGAATATTATTGACAATAATTATTTAACAATGACAACAACGATTGCTTGAATTGGACCAAAATCTGATAAACGAATGAAAATACCACAGTCTATCTATCGTAGATTAAGAAATATTTTGTCTTATTTTCTTTTTCAAGATAACATATAGCCAAATATTTTTGATATTTAATAAAAAAAAATGCATAATATAATATATAGAACCTAATAAAATAATTCAAATAATATTTTTTTTCGCTTTACTCAAAAATTTATTGATTACATCGAATATTTTCATTTTATTCGGTTTTCACGTGTCTAGTATGTGCTTAAAGTTTACAGAAATTGTAGAAACTTATGAATTTTGATTCTACATATTATATTGTTTGATAAAAATATGTTGTTTTTCAAACAATACCAGAGTTGAACGATATGATTACGTTTGACACCCTTCGTTGTACTGAATATGGACGGCTTTGATTTGCCCTGTTAATTTCTGGACTTGTCCACTTTTGAATTGCGCTGATTCATTCTTGTTAATGTAGGTCGTGCGTCGGCAACCCTAAACCGCACAGACGAAATACATACATACATTATAGCTATAGGGGAACTCAATTTGAAATCACTTGGAAACTTTTCAATACGAGAACTTTTCCAGGTCAAAGTGTAAAATAACAATCAACAGCAATTGCACTAAAAACATTCATTCGCTTGACTTTTGACCTACATTAGATACTTTAGTATAAAAATATATTACATCACATCTCTTCACAATGGAAAGGTGATGAACTCCAATTGGCATATCCAATCAAAAGTAGCTTTACGAGAACAGTTTCTAGTGACACACGAAAATGAATTATTTTTTAACGTGTTTCCCATATGTTTGCCCGGAAAATGATTTTAAATATTAAAATATAGGTTGATGCATTTTTTATGGAAAACGAAAGCTTCTTTTTTTAAATTAATCTAATTAGCAATATAATTTCCATCAGTTGATATTACTGCTCGCTACCTTTTTATTGAGTTATTTATTCCGCTGGAGTGATTTCGTGCGCTATTTTACTATTTTTTTCCCATTGAAATAATTTTATATTGACCTGAAAAAAGTATAGTCTAACGGAGCGAGGTACTTAATTGCATCCCAAATCAATCCATTTAATTTTGTGCGTATTAAAGCATAAAAAAATATTTAACTCCTATATTTATGCGCCTTCTTATGGTTTGCGCCCTGGGCGGTTGCATATTTCGCCTGTAAGGTGGCGCCGACCCTGGAAATAATAAGTGTAATTCAATATTTCCAGGAAAGCTTCTGATAACTAGTTGTTGTCAAAACGCCAGAGACGTAAAGCCTTTACAGGTAGTTGGAATTATCGATTTTGTATTATCTTAAAACTACATCACCTAGCAACCATAATAATCTAGGTCGCAGGGATTGATAAGTAAACAACGGAAATGTTCATTAAATAATATAATACGATACATGGTATTTTATAGTATAGACAATATGATATTACAAGAGCTTGATGTCTAACAACACAACCTTCAAAAGTGTAACTTTTTTTAATCCATGTAACTCCCAATGTAATTTTCTACAATCTCGTATCTCAAAAATTACGAGCTATCAGGATACACAAATGTATTTTATTATACCGCTATCGCTTTAAAACACCTCTTTGCTTACTTCTTTATTAACGTCCTCAATATCTCGAAGGAAACAACGTCGTTTCCATCTATGCCATTTTCACTTTCATGCTATTTGACATCGTTTTTGTATTAGGTTAAATAAAGCATGAAAAATATATGTTTTTTGGAAAACGAGTTAAAGAAATATGTGTGTATTGAAATTCTTAATTCATTGCATAAAAAAACTCAAAATTGTCTAAAGTTGAGATACGAGCTTGAAGAAATTTAAAGACGATTTGGCCCCCTAATGGAGGTCTCTTAAAAAAAGTTTTCTACGAGAACTGCTTTTTACTCAGTTGCTCAACCTCGCTTTTTTCGAAGAAAGTAGGGACATAAAGGATATGGATATAACAAGACTTGTGGTTAGCTAATTTCAGTGGTCAACGTCGTTAGATTCCTTGACGGATCTCACCGTTTCGAATACCAGTACATACAGCACTTTTCAATCGACTTCTGTTCAAGACATGTGTGTTTGTGAGGCCTGAAGAATCTCTCCCACCCTTCCAATTCTTCAATATCGGAGCGTAACGAGAGAGATTAGCTAACAACTAGTCCTCTACTATCCGTATCCGATTATATTCCGACTCTCTTCGAGGTTGAGCAACTTAAGTAATAATCAGATCTCATAGAAATATACATAAGTTTAAAAAATGACAGAGGGATCTTGGTTCACATACAAAGCATGTCAACTTGTAATCAGCAGAAAATTGTAAGCGACAATTTATACATTTTACAGAAGAATATTGTTTTTTAACTTCCGTAATAAAGAATTTTTATTTAACCAAATATTACTAACCGCATTTTAGAAATTATTTTTGCGAACTTATTACCAGAGGATGTAAAAAAAAACCTTTTAAAACCTGACCATTCCTGCAAACACAACCTGCAAAAGTGTTTTTTTTTTTAACCCATGTACGCTTTCAATGTATAGCATATCGTCGGTAATTTTCTACAAACTCGTATCTCAAAAAATACAAGTTTTTGTGAGGCACAAATGGTTTTGTCCTTAATATCTCTGAGGAAGTTAATAAGGAAGGAAGCAGGGATTTTCCATCCATGACATCTTCTCTTTCATGCTGAACATAGCTCATGACTAGGGAATCCAATCCCGAGCCAAAATGTTGATTTCGGGATTAGAATTTTAGAAATAATTTTCATTAAAATACGTTTTTTTAAGAAATAAAAATTGATTATATTGGCCAAAAATAAATAAATAAATTTATTCTTTATTATACTATATAACCAGCTGTGGGCTTTCAGTGCGTTACCAAGAGGCTCTCTTAATCTCAGCTATTCGCGATGAACAGGTGAAAGTGTGGACTTTTTAATTACTCGTAAAATGTATGAATTGTCGCTTACGTTGTTACCCCCGTTTACGGGTCGATATCTCTCATTAGTCTCAAATGAAGATACGATAACTGCTCTAAGCAATATAGAATACTAACTTGTCCGTGTATTGCGTAAGTGAAACGAAATATATTGATATTATTCATCTTCATATTGTTATAGATTGCGCCATTTTTTTTTAAACATACATATTATGTGAAATGTTTGATGGGCGTGCATGAAAACTGCATGGGCGCAACTAGCTGTATCGATCGACCCGCAAATGCAGGTCACTTACCCCTACATACCAGGGTTGCACCAAGTTTTCTATGATAATAAGACTATGGTTGAAGTACAAATATATGAATATTACCCCGATCGTTGACTTAATGTAAACAATCTCTGAGTGAAATGTTTGTATATGTCCTAATACGATGCTTTTGAAATGTTATTTAAAATCATACCTGCTTTCAGTTTAGATCTTGTGGACTCATGGATAATTTAAATATTCCATCATCTGTTAGATGAATTAACGTTAATTTGGTAAAAAAATAATATAATAGCAAAACGTAATTAAGAAATTAATCGAGCCCCCTTTAACGTATTGGCAGCCCACCGCTGTTCAAGGCTACTATATACAATTAAAATACTCCTTTAAACATTACTAAATTTATCTGAGCGATTAGTTAACCACTAGTTCTGTACTAGCCTTATCCATCTATCTCTACTACTCTCATTGAATAAGAGAGGTTGAGCGACTGAGTGACAAACAGTTCTCATATAAAAACTGTTGAGATACCTCCGCTAGGAGACCATATGCTCCACATTGAGAGCTGACATAAATAAAATAAAAAAATCTTTACTTTCTTATCTATTATTTTTTATTTCTTCGAATTTTATAATTGATAATGCTTAATTAAACAATCGTCAGTGACTTCCAAATGGCACATATTCCTCGCAAAAAAAAACCATCATTTCAAACAATTTGGTCGAATCCGATGTTTAAAAAAAATAAACTGATTTTCAAATGTGTAACCCTACCAGGGGCACAGGAAAAGCGAGGAGGTACAACGGCACTGTGCCAGGTCAACGCTCTTCGCCGTCCGTACCCCATAACTCCAAAGCTAACACTTATCGATAATGCAGTGCGATGCAATTTTCTTGCTCCCCGGTAGATTGGATTCGCCCGACATATATAATACGTGCCAAGGTCACTATATTATTTCACCAAAACGGTCCGTTTTCTTTACCTCCTGTCATCATCTGCGCTCCTGCTCGTGTAAGATCGCACTAGGTGCTATTTATTTATTTTAATCTTTGTCCGCTCCCAACGTGGAGCATGATAGCCTCCTAATGGAGGTATACCAACAGAAGTTATTTCTACGAGAGCTGTTTGTTACTCAGTCGTTCAATCTTACTTTTTTTAAAGTAGGTAATGAAAGATAAGGTTAAAACAGGACTAGTGGTTGATTAATCGTTATTACCCAGTTATTAAAGGATCAGAAGGATGGGGAGGAGAGAAAATAATGTAAATTGGCATCACAAACACCCACTCTTCGATCACAAACTTTGAATTGAATAATTCTCATATTCACTGTGATCTGTCCGGGAATCAAACTCAGACCTGCGTGATCAGTAAAGCAAGCTCTAACCAACCAGATTAAGCAAGGACCCAACATACATCTACATGAAATACATTCCAAAATCGTTGAAACATGAACCATGAATGTAATTTAGTAGATATACATATATTTTGAAAGTATTTTTAGAAATCAGTCTCAAACGTGGCTTGGTAACATACAAAATATTATTGCAAAGTAATGTAAAACTAAAAATACTTTTGAAATGAACATTGTATTTCAACATGATATTCAAGTTGTATTTTATTACCATTTTGTAATGAGCCGAGTTTGCAAATAATACCCTCATATATACATCTTTCCTTAAATTATTTTTTGCTGTATCACTGTTATACAATCAGTTAAATTTGTAATAATGTTTATGTCCGCCATTTTTTCTTACGACAAAAAGTGCACCGTGACTTCGAAAAGGTTAAGAACCACTGTTGTAGAGAGTTCATTAGAGTTCAATCTAGCGTTGCCTATTATTGTGGCAACTGCAGTAGAACCCAACCGACGAGTTCATTCTACTTTTAAAAACACTTGTCATTGCCGCCTGATACGAATGTATAATATAAAATATTTAGAAAATATGCTTTTTAACCGAGAATATGTATTTAAAAGAATCTAGTGAAAAAACATCATAGGTCGTTCGTATTAACTTACACCGTAACCCCTGCAAGGTTATTTTTCTGGAAAAAAAACTGTCTCAACGAAGCTCACTTACTTTTCTATTCATTTTGTATTAACACTTTTGTATTAATCCATTTGACAGTTACTATTTATAAATTTCTTTAGTATTTATAAAGGTTTTTACTTTACCTTAAATTACCCTGCGTCCAGTAGAAAAAGGATATGCCTGAACTTTTGTTTTGTGACTTCTTTTGTAATTTATAACTCAAGAACTAGAATCAATTAATAAAAACTTTGTTAGTTATATGAAAACAAAAATATTAAAAAGCTTTTAAATTCACAAATTAAAAATATTACGTTTTGGCGCACTATTGTATATTGAAGTTTTTAAGAGTTATAAGCTTTTCATACCAGGGCCTTTTTAATACATACCGCTCCCTAGGTGGAGTTTATGGCCTTCTAATGGAGGCATCTCTGTTACTGCATGTTACTTGACCTTTTTTGTAGAAGAGATAGAAAGGGTACGGTTAAGACAGGATTAGTGATAAGCTAACCACTTTCGATACACCCCGTTATTGATAATTATTCGAAAGGTGGGAGGGTATTTTTAGACATCACAAACATCTATTATAAATCGATTGGAAAAATGCTATTCGAACTCGTGATATCTTTCACAGAAGCCAACGACGTTGACCACTGCTCTACGTATTCGACTCCAAGCTTAAGATTACGTTCATGTTATAATAAACTTTTATTCGAACCTTTTATTATCGATTTTACTTCAAATCAAATTCAATTAAATAAAGGTTCGATCAAATTTACAACTTTTCCTAAGCTCGTTGAAATTTTATTAATACTTGGTCGGAGTGGAATTTAAATAAACAACCTGCGTCATCATTGTATTGTAGAAAAGTATTTTATTACGAAAATTCTTCAGCTTGGGATTAAGGGATTAAATTTCTAAGCCCGCGAATTTTCTAGATTTTCCGATCGGAATTTTAAGACGGTTTGTGATTATTTTGAGAAGGATTTCTATATTTTCTAAATAAACTTACTTATTTACAAATATAATATATTAAAAATAGAACCTTAACCAAAATCATAAACAATATTTTGTGATTGTAAGTGTCGAGTATAGTTTTTTTATGAGTTGTAACGCACATCATAGGGATGGCATGATGGTTATTAAAAGTTAATTATTAATATAACACCAAATTATTGAAACTTATAAATTCTTTCAAGTATTTAAAAATAATGAAAGTGTCTTACATCTAATTATGGGGACGGTGGAGCCAGGCTCCAATCCAGTGACGTTCCTAGGCTATGTGCCGCCCCTAGGCAGAGTTTAAAATAGCGCTCTTACTATTCAAAATATATTTTTTTGAAATTACCTTATCTGCCGCCCATAGTACTGAGATCGGTAAATGTCACATTTAAAAAAGATTTTTACGATAAATTGAATTACTGTTTACCCATCGGTCATAATATTATTACCATTGAAAATGTTTATTGTCGGCATTTTTTGTTATCAAAGACATTGAGGCATCATTTTTATTCTAAATTAAATTCGTGTGTCAAAAATAATCAGTCATTTAAAAAGAAACTGTGGTCATTTGCCGCTCCCTTGAACTTGCCGCCCTTAGGCAACTGCCTACTCGCCTATGCCCTCGGAACTTCCCTGCTCCAATCTCCCTTTCGTATGTGGTATTGATTATTTTGTTGTTAGTTACTCACGATTTAAAGCATTGATTTTGGCATCGGTGGACTGCCTGTACGTTAACTGGGGGCTCACTTAATCTCAGAGCAGCTATTCGCTGTCTTCCGAGGAATGGGCGGATTTTACTGATCACTACAATTGTATGCAATAATTATTGAAGTAATCGAACATTATTTAATATGCTTATATGTATAGGGTCTTTCAATAGGGACGCTCGAAATTTGTGAAAAATACTTTCAATATATCGTGGCATGCGCTGTGTGGCACGTAGCGCCGTCCTGTTGGAACCACACATTTTATCGGTATTCATATCATCCAGTTTAGGCCACAAGAAGTTGCTTATCATCGATCTGTAGCGCTCCCCGTTGACGGTTACGGCAATGGAAGAAGTACGGACCGATGATTCCGCCAGACCAAAATCCGCAATGGATTCGTGTCGCCCCAAATCCGACAATATTGCTTGCTCACATATCCATTCTTTCAAAAATGGGCCTCGTCGCTAAAGATGATTTTTTGGCCAAATTTGATGATTTGCAAACGTTGTTCAACCCTATAACCTTCCATGGTGATTTGCCGTACTCTACTAAACAATTGACAACAAATTTGACAGACGTCACTTTAACAACATGGCTGCTATAACCTAACAAATTTCAAGCGTCCCTATTGAAAGACCCTATATTATGTTTCATTAAGTAATATACCGTAAAATGATTAATATCAATAGCTGAAAAAAGTACTAAAACCATCTCAGATTGCAAAAGTGTAGTGTTCTAAAATTGACGCAGAAATGGACAGATACTATTCTTTCCGCTACAATTTCATGTTTCAAATATTATACATAAACCTTCGTAAATAATATATGTATTTTTTAATCAATATCCGCTTCCAATCCGAGCCCCTTGTTAAATTTTACTACGAATGGCGAGCCCTTTGTTATTTTAAGAGAAAACAATAATCTCAGGTAAAATTAGTATATAACTGCAATTTCTAACTTATATATTATCTACAACAGCGTCAGTACACACAGTAGTACATTTTTAGCTATTTGGATTGTTAAGTTTACGGTAAATAACATATTGTTACATATTATAAGTGTATTAATTAACAATCGATTGCTTATTTAAGAATTAAATATAATTGCATAGGAGTGATAAAAAAAATTACTCCCCAGAACACCGAGAATTGCTTTGAGATTAAGCAGGCCCCTTGTTATCGTATTGACAGCCCACTGCTGCACATAGTTTAAAAGATTTGTTGACTAAATATTACTATGGAAAGGACTGCTTAAAAAAATGCCTAAAAATATTCGGACATTTAAAGAATACCCCCTCATGGTTGTCATTTTCTCTGAAAGCTTATAAAATGAAAATATTAATATATACACATTTAGTTTGTCTAATATATAACTTTCAAAACTGCTAAGCCGTCACATACAAAAATACATATTTAAAACTGTCAAATGTCACAACTAAAGATGAAAACACAGCACATAAAAAAACATAGATAATGCGTCACTTGGACATGAATTGAACACTTCGAGTCAATTGTCCTCTACGATTCATTCTTACTGATTCGTTCATTCAAAGGTATCAATCACTGCATAGCCATGACGTATAAATCTCTGTTAAATTCAAGTTATTTATTTACTAACTTACCTGCTATTTACAAACTGGTATAACAGTGGAAACACAAGTGATTCTGGTAGATTTTTATGTTTCCATAGAGGCAAAAGAGTGACTCTTGTTCATCACGTCTAGTTTGTTTGGATTTCTTCGTTACCAAATATTGCAACACTACTGTGTCAATAGCATGTACACTGAAAAATAAAATGATTCACAGTGACTCAATTCCTATGGTTACTGAGTATTTAGTGATATTTTCTTGTCGTAGATTACTTTCCATAAAAATAACACTCTTTAATATTAATTTTAATTGCACACAATAAATTTAATTTTATCTTTAAGTCGACAAATAAACTCATTTGAGAACAATATGAATTCGTGAGTTCATGTGATATGTTTCTTGCTTTAGTTGTGATAAATTTACCGTATTATTCAATTTTTTAACAAAAACAGCTCTACTTCATAATTTACATACTTTACTTGCAAAAAATACTTGATTTTAATACGCGAAAACACCAAAAATTTATTAAATATTGACAAAATACAGTCTTAGCAGAAAAGTTTATTTTTAATAGCCAAAATAATCGCACAAATACATAGATAGATCTTTTTCTGTTTTTAAGAATGAAGTTTTTCATTTACAGTTCCAGTAATTACAATTATTGGGCCCATTAGAGGTGAAGTGAATCAAGTGGTATTTTAGAAAAACAAAATACATTAGATGCATTGTAATATTCTACACATCTTAAAGTATCGTAAAAGTGAAGTAACCTCAGTTGAAACATTGCAATAGTGTTATATCCGTAAAATAAAAATATGCAATACACCAAATAACGACGTAATTGTACTTAAAAGATCCAGAAAAACGTTTTACCATTGTACTAGTTGGCTCACTTCACCTCTCGAGGGCCCAATTATTATATTATTATTAAAATCATATACGTGTGAAACATAAATTTAAGAATATGCCGTATATTAAAAATCCATCATTTGATATAATTGGTATAAAATTACCTAATTGTATATTATATTTAAATTATTTTGTAAGACTCCTGAAAACCAATTCATCCTATATCATTGAGTGTTCCTTTACTATATTAATCTAATTATTATTATACAGTATGTATTTATTGTATTATCTTGTGTTTTAGTTTTAACCTAAATGATACTGACCAAAATATTTAAAACAACAATATTTTAAGATAAAGAAAAATTAAAATGCAATCTCTATCCAAATTTCACCTTGACATTTTGAATTTCAAATGTCGTTCTATTTGACAGATACGATATAATAATACGATAAAACACTGGCTTAAATTGTTAACTTCAAGAGAATATATATGTATAAATTTAGAAAGAATACATTATAACTGTTTAATAAATTTAATGAAATGAAAATATTCAATCGTATAAAACACTTAATCTATTTAAAAATCCATTTGAATATACCTGACATGAACACAAATAAATTGCATCATATTAAATAGTGGTATATATCGCTACATATTCAATGGTTTCACAATAATAAGAAGTACTCAAGTGTCGGAAGCCATAGATAATCTAATCGTATTTATTTATTCAACAAAGGCTTTTTACTCATTTTATCTAATTCGAGGAAAAGTGTTTTCATTTCTACATAATTAATTGGTCTTTGTTTCACAAACAAACAAATAATAGTATTTTTGTGAAACACTGTTGGACACTAGTGACATCTATGGGCTATTTTTTTAATTGTGTCAGATCGTATATTTTTTTTTTGTATTATTATTTATTATATTACTCAAACAAAAGTATCATTAACTTAAAGAACTGAGATGTTTTATCGTATTATATAATTTATTTTTTAATTATCTATACTAAACAACAGTCTAATCAGGTTTTGTAATGTGTTTTCTTATTTTATAAAAAAAAGTTATTCATGTTTTCCGTAAATATAATTGTTTCTTATAAACAGATTTATCAATGTCAATATGTAGATACAGTTTAACATAGATTGTAACAGACAAATGATATTTTTTTTATTAGTTTCAAAACTCAGATTATACCAAATAAGTACCTTTATATTCATAGATACAAGAATAATTATGTATGTCTTGTGTACATGGAAAAATCTCTATATGATGATTATATATTACAGAAAACTATATTATATTATCAATTTCTTGTGATAGGAAACCTTTCAATTGAAAAAGGTACATTTTTCAATGAACTCTTTTGAAATGGGTTAGTTAAAAATTTATCAATATGCAACCATTTTTATATTTCGAAATTGTGTTTTTGTATATTTAAAAACACTAATACCATTTCTTTTAATTACCTTATATATAATTGATATTTCAGTTTTTATTTTATAAAAACATTACTTGATTCTGAGTTTTCATGTTAATTTTATTTTTCTGCCATACAGTAGAAAGCGGTAATGATGATTTGTATATACTGACAATGAACATGGCAAACTAATTCACTTAGCCTGTCTTGGGCGTGGAAAATATCTCGATTTGTGCCAGCTCTTCATTATTACCTACATAATATGAATTGTGAATGCCATATTAGATCTTTATACGAATTCTTCTTTATATAACAAGTAAATTTCACGTGACATTCAATTGTTTCTTGTCTAGCATCTTCCATAATTAAAAATTGGATTAATTGTTTTGTCTGAACATTCACACAAAAATAGTGTCAAATATTGATTGTTTACATTAAAATTAACCATTTACTGTATATTTGAATTGTTTTAAACAAAAAATATAAAAATATGTATTCGTTTCAAATTATATGTATTTCTATTAATTTTTATCATAAGTATATATTATTATATATACTAATCAGAATATATTTTTGAAAATCTTTTTCATTTACTTGAAATTTAGAGACACGTACTTTAAATATATATAAGTAATGTATTAAAATATATTATATAATACATATAAAATAGTACTATTTGTACAAAAGCACACTGTTTTAAAAAATGCACCATTAAAATTGGTCGTACTAAATATGTAATGTCGTTGTGCGATAACGAAAATTCTAAGATAACTATTTAATGTACTGTATTTATTTATGTTATTATTATAATCTATGGAAACGCAGCTTAATTTATTTGTAGCAAGATGTCACTGTATGGAAAGGAAGTGAACCTTACTTACTAATAGGAAATCTTAAATAGGTACATAATTGGATTTAAATATAACTATGGCAGCTTGAATATTTCCAAACACTGTGTTGTACGCTTTTATGGGAATCTCTCACCAATATAATATTATTGGTTCAGATTTTACACTCCAACTGCTGCTATATAAGATAACTAAACTTTAAAAAACTGTTTTCGATTAAAATGATGAATTAAAAACAATAGTGAAGAGAAATGCGTTTTGTTGTTATAATAAAAACTGTCAGATAACTTTGCAGTTGAAATAAAAGCTTATAAAATAGACTTTGATAAATCAATATAATAGATAAAAAATTGAAGCCCACAGCATGATCGAAAAACGAACCATAGTTGAGAAATAACAATCATTATTCTTTGTTATATATAGTAACAAAGAATCCAACCTGTTATTTTTATAACTTACTCAGGGGTTGTTGACCTGAAAGAGCTTTTGTAACGGGACCAATCAGACGACAATCTCTTGAGATAACCTCAAAATATCACCAAAGATTATTATCCAATGTACAGTTGATATTTAAATATCTATTTCATTACGACAATAATCATTAACCTAATGATTTTAAACAAATCCAAAGGAATAATATCCATGAAAAGTAAAGCAAAACCCGCTGTTATTAGAATTCAATTATGCATTCACTTGAACAGATTTATCAGTTTAATGTAATTGCAGAGGTCTCATATTATGTTGTCTGTTTGAATATATTTCTGTTAGAGATCATTTAAGTAACATTAAATAGTATACCTTTAAAAAAATCTCTTATCATACAGTTCATTTTGCTACAAACAATTGCATTCCAGTGCGAAATTGCTTTGCCAAACATGTGCATATCAGAATGCTCCTAACCCTTTTGACTAATAAATATTATGTATATTTGGTGCCATTTTAACATTTGTACTTTGCCAAATTTTAAAAATTATATATTTACATCTACAATGCGTTAGAATCACATAATATTACATTACAATTATAAAAGATGTCAAATCTTTATGTTGCACTTTCTTTAGCTTCGTTTGCCATCTTATTGTAAAGTATACTAACCCATGCTCATATTATATAATTTGTTGTGCTTTTGTTTCATTGTCTATTTAGGATAGAATAATTATTACTAGGTAATATTTATTTTTTGTGTAACTTCAAATAAGCACAACACTACAGAATTTAATAGTTTTATGTGGAATCGGTTTTATTTCATGTATATATAATTTTATAAAAGAGAAGGTGGCGCAGTCTTGATGAATATAAAATGCATTTTACGTAACCTTAACGATAAATAAATTCAATATTAAGAAGGACATTATAATATTAATGATTACAAAAACTTTCAAAGATGAATTACAAGTCCAACATTCGCAAATGTTCAAAATATGAAATATAATATATGTTAGAGGACATTGATGAGATTAAAAAGTTATTGAAATTGACATAAATTCCTACTAGTATTATTAATCTTCGTGTCATTTGATTTCAGTACTACCAATAATACAATTTTGCCTAGCCATCTGCTTTATAGATGAATGGCACCGCAAGCGAGTGACATAATGAGAAACTATAGTTCATTACAATAGTTTTCATCAGTAGATGCCAGTATCATTTCACTCAAATATCAATCTTCTTTATTAAAATATACAATGGCGGATTAAGCCCCCTTTCCCCCCCCCCCCAGGTCCCCTTTTTTGGATAACGTAAAAATGGCAGAAAATAATACAGATATATTAAAATCTGAACTAAAAGTTTACAAGTTATATAATATAAGCTATTTTTGAAGCCCTTAAGATTCGGAGGCCCCAAGCGCGCGCCTAATTCGCTTATAGAATAATCCGCCACTGAAAATATATGCATGCATATTTACATACATCATTACTGCGACATTTTATCTTACCATAATTCTTTTAAGGCTATAATTTTTTAATAGCAAAAGCATAATATGATTCTAATTTAAAGTTATGAAATAACATTTGAGAAATGTTGTCTAATGTTTACATAAAATATATTATTATTTATACTTTTTCAATGGAATCGAGTTAAAATTAATTTCCGTTTGTTCATTGTTGCATTGTGAAGAGATTCACAATGATATTATTGATAAAAATCAGCTCATTTCTATAGCAGCGTGCTTTCCAGAGATGAAAATACCAAAGAGATTTTAAATCGCCAACCAAAAAGACGACTGTTGAAGTTATTGCTTTAAATATTTTATCATGTAGCTTACGTGGAATGAACAAGGGATTTTTATCAAAATTGAATTTTCATTATTCTATCGTAAAATACGTTATGATATTGTAAGAACTTATTGCAGTGTAATACAAAATGGCGAACTTCATTTTGAAACGCCGCATATAGATGGCAGTAATGTATTTCAACAAAATGTTCACCATTGAAATTTATTAAATTATAATCAAATTAAATATATTATTATAAAATATTTATGAACCTAACGGAACGTTAAATGTATAATGTTCTTGTGATAATATTGTGTGTTGATATCCTGAAAGATATTCGGCAAGGTCTGAACATTTTAGTAGAGATTATTTGCAAGTTGGGAATGAT
This sequence comes from Himalopsyche tibetana, assembly GCA_030503985.1. Taxonomy (NCBI): domain Eukaryota; kingdom Metazoa; phylum Arthropoda; class Insecta; order Trichoptera; family Rhyacophilidae; genus Himalopsyche; species Himalopsyche tibetana. Next base: position 17,678,520 of record JAPJYX010000022.1, read on the forward strand.
TTTTCATAATTGCTTTTTATTCCAATCAACTTATATTATAAAATATATTCTATATAAATATAGTATTCATGAAATACTTTTTGTAAAAAATTTTGGACCCCATTGGAGATGATTTATGGGTCATACCGATTATCAAAAATAAATATTATTTCATCCAATAATATAACAAGTTCACAAACAATGTGTTCATGATGGTGTGTCTATCATATTATTTAAAATGTATTTAAGTTTGAAAAGAGGAACCCGTTTATTTCGAAATAAACATTATATTTTTGACGACATCTTACTCTAAAAGTTATGTACTAGCAGCAATCTAAAAGTGAAAACATCTTTAACAATTAAACTACCATATTTCAACGATATTTTCTTGGAAGAATTATTGATTGTAAGAGACAGCCTGAATTCAGAGACAACAAAATAGAAAATAAATGCAAGTTTATCGATTAAACATTTTCTACAACTCAAGCAGCATATTTTGTATGTAAATTGAAGCTCATTCAATAAAAAAATAGAAATACGGATTCAATTAGAATTGGGTTACGGTCATGAATTATTTACTCTAATTGAAAATGAAAATATGTATTCGTTACAACAAGAGTTTCTGATTAAATAAACAAAAACATTGATAACTAACAATGTATAACACAAAGGAGCTTAAAAATATTGAAATTGTTTATTTTTATAGACATTTTAAAATGAGACAACTTGCAAAAACTCTCTGTATATTATTATTCATTGTACTAAATATCCGATAATTACTTCCTACTTTACCATTTAAAAATATTTATAGTTAATAATATGTATTATTGCTTATTTAAAGATATCTTTTACATTTGAAATAGATGATAAGGGTGTTTATTTAAATTGGAATATGTTTCTTTTACGGCAGTATTATATGAAAGAAATGGATTCATTTGATCATGAATTATCAAATATAATAAAAAACATTAATAATTGTAAATTCAACTAAAAATGCTAAAATCGCAGCCATTTATGTTTTTTGTTTTCAAGCTAGGTGTTAAAGATTCATTTTGGCAGCCATATACCCATCATAAAGTGTCAATAAATTAAAAGAAGGATTTCTTTCCAATCATGTGGTTATAGAGTTCTCTTCTGTCTATTTATTTTACTTTGGTTATTATGTGATTTTATTTGGCTCTGATATGTTTACTAAGATTTCAATTTTCAATTTCATTGATTAGTTTGGTGTTACTCCTGTATGTTAGTGATTGACATTTCGCATTGAGATGTTGCATAAGTTTCTGAACACATTGTGACATAATAAGCATAAGGCATGTTTTATTGCCTTAGATAATAATTGAATTGTCACGTAGTAGGCATTTGAAAACAGATTAATGATTTCATTAAAATAGTGTATTTTGAATCTTGCCCAAATGTATTCTTTCATATAATACCAGTCCTTAGCATATTTCATTTTGTAGATAATGAAACATGTTATTTAATAGTGAATTTAATTTATTATTGTAGGCTACGTTTTAAGAAATATAATGGTTCCAATTTCCACAATTTTTATTAAATAATGATATTGTGTAGATTGATTTCCTTTAACTACCATCTAATTTTTTGTTATTGTGATTATATGTAACTTCATACTACAAATTCAATCGTTAATGATATTACCAAGCATTTCTTCAATTTTAAATATATAAACCGACTTAATTTGACATATTGATTCATATCAATATTTGAAAAAGAAAATGTCTTTACTTAATTAAAAACTTAATGTGTTCTTCTTAGGCCAAAATGCACTGATATTCCATGATTTTCATTAATACTTTCCATCGTTTTTTTAATTATTAATTACTTCATCAAAACATATGATAGAAATGAAATAATCCATTAATGTCATCATTCACACAAGCATTCCACTTTTCACGCAGATATAAATAACTCTTCACACAATTTAAATACATATTAACTAAGTACAGATAGATTTTTTAACTTTGAAAAAATAGAAAAATGCAAGCAGATGTCAGTATGAAAGAGATAAAAGGTTCTTGTGTCAACTGTCAAATTTAAGCCCTGTCTAATGAATGGTTCATTTTATGACTTTAAATTAAAATAATAAGCCACAGATGTACATTAAATTTATTTCCAATAACTACTACATTTTATTACTGGGCAGATATTCACTAATTATAATGAAGCCATTGAATTGTTATTGAAAAGGCACATTGCATCATTTATTATTGCTACAATTTACAAGTAACCTAAATTATCCTATTAACGACTTCTGCAAATGAATTTTCTATTTATTCATAATCCATTAAAGTCTCTCACAGCCATTAAACTCCGATCGACGGACAAAAGGTATACAACTATAAAGTAATTACTTATTGTTAGATCATACATGGTAATTTTAATTTACCTTTAATCTTCTTCCTGGTATATTTTATAATTCAGTATAACTTTTTGAAATTTTGTAAAAACATTGAGTTATACAGTTCTATGATTTTTATTATGTTCTTTTGTAGTTTTTTTACTTAAGATTATAACATAATACCAAATCTAATATGTATTTACATTATATTGATTGTGATAAATGTTTACTATTGAATTCATAAATAAACAAATATTTTGTAAAAACCGTTGTTTCTCATTTAACATATTATCCGCATAGATTTGTTCACTTTTAAGGTGTTCACTGTCAATACTAGGTGGTAAAGCATTATATTCAAAAGAATAAAACACTTTCGATGGTTTCGGCGGTAACTTTGTGGAAGTTCATTTTAATAGAAAATTTGAATTAACTTTGATTATTCCACGTACGTGGAATAATCAAATATATTTAAATTTTCTATTAGAATAAAACACTGTTTTGTAATAAGCTCACATTTATTTAACACTTGAGTACCAAAATGTTGAAAATAGGATCGAGAAGCGACTGAGTATTTGCACTGCATAATATATCGAGGTATCATTAAAGATTACAATAAATATCAGCTAGATTTTATTGGTATTTAGCGAATGGCTAGGATCTCAAAAGATAATAAGATTAGAATGGGTTTCGCTCAAGACGAGCATTTTCAACATACAAATTAATATAGTGCTATTTATACTGAACAAATTTAAACTGATAACAAATAATTATTTTTATTTTATTTTTTTTAGATAAAGAGATGCAAAATATGAATAAGTAAAACTTAATTGACTATTAAAATATTTTATACCTCTTAACAAATAGATGATTCTAATATGCAATCACATCAAAGAACAAAAAAAAATGAGAGTAGTCACTACCATTAAATACGAAGGTATTTCTAATTCTCGTAATTTTCAAAAAATAATTACAATTAAGCTGCTTCTTGGTAAAGCGGGGAAGTATGTATACTTCCTCAAATCCAACAGCCATGTGTACACATAAAGTAAAGTAACGAGTATAACAACGGTGATAATGAAGAAAACATTTTCTCATTAAATAAATTTGAAGTAGGCAAAATATTAGAAATTAATAGACATAAATGTGTTTAATTAGTAGGTTCAAAGGAGTGTTTTATTTTTTTTGAATAGATTTGTTTTTAATACACCACCTTAACTCCATTTTATTTTCAGTGTCCAACCATTCTGATATAGGTAAGTAGTCATTTATTTGTGTGCATTTTTGACAGCCCAGAAGAATACAGAAACTCACACAGTGACACTTGTGTATAAGAACAGCTGCCCACAAAAAAACAAAAAACATAGTTAGGATAAGAAAAAAAGTAGAATACATATTTTATTAAATAATTTAGGAGCAAATTGATATTGCACTAATCTTAACAAAGAAATCAATTAAGATGGCAGATAATTCACGATGCTCAACTATTCTTTACGAAGCAGCAGTAACAATTGTCGAGATAACGCTCCTAGCACAATACAAACAACGGTGTGATAAACAATTTTTATGTTACAATACAATGAATAGAAACCCATTTATACTTAGTCTCAAAAACTTAGATTGATAAGTAAAATATTTTATGAGGATTCTACTAAAGTTTCAACAGGATAATGAATAATTCCTCGTATAAAAATAATTGGAATATTTTTGTTCCTCAGTGTCTGATCATTGATATTGAAATAAATCTTAGAATACGGCATTTAAAAGTTGCAGTTAGTTTAGTATTGTGTTTATTTAAGATAGCATGATAATAAATTGATTTATTATCACAAGGTAAACCAATGATTATGATTGATGTCTAAAAACTCAAAAATAATATTTATTTCCAACTAAAAAATACTGTAGACTGCCATCTCATTAAAAAAATGTTAAGCTTTAATAACATTTGGACTCAAACCTCCTCAAAAATAAATACTACAAAAACTGTTGAAAGTATTGCTAGGTGTCACTAATAAGCGTAAACGTAAAACACATCCGATGATCACAAACAAAATTTTAAAAAAGTTCATAATTTCTTGGAAATAAAAAAAAAACAGTAAATCCAGTATAAATAAATTTAATGATCGGAGTAGTCGCCATAGAAAGATAGAAATGTTTCCTGTATGTCCAAACGCATAAAGTTTTCGTTTATTGATGTAAAAAAAAACACTCTTAAACCAAGAGTAAAAGTCAAAATGCTAATCATGAAATTTTATAAATATGCATATTGTCTTTATATGTATTATATATGGTATCGTTTCCACCGCCGAAATAGCTCAGTTGGGAGAGCGTTAGACTGAAGATCTAAAGGTCCCTGGTTCGATCCCTGGTTTCGGCAATCCTTTTTGAAAACATTTGGAATAACTACAAGCATACAAAATAAGTACAAAAAAATTACGGTGAAATAATGACTGATAATGAATAGTAATTATCATAAAAATACTTTTTTAATATTATTATATTAAAATTTCATTTTTCTTTTGTCCAACACAGGGTACAATATACATCCCTTATACCTATCTACTTACTTGACGCAGTGGCGGAACTTTGGATTCACAGAATGAATTTTTTCATTGCAAATAATAGTATTGGTACTGTATCGGAAACGCATCGTTCAAGAAACTGTAACCACGATCTTACCATCTCGTTTTTATCAAAATGTAACTTTTAGTAGGATTATTGTTTATCAATTGCAGTTAGTTTTTCAGGATTATGAGAGAATTTACAAAATGTCCAATTCTTCATTTTATATTACTTTCGAAACAATAGATTACTAAAATTCTGTTACTTCTACAACCAGTGGCAGAACAGCAACTAAGCGTAATAAAATTTGGGGGTACTGTTTTTTGAATAAGATATTAAGTTATAACGCTGAAAAATTCCGTATAAAATAAAAGTAAGCATTCAAAAATAAAATGTATGGTGTATACATTATAGAAGATTTTTTGATGCCTGAAGCGGGCGCCTCGTGCGCTTATATGGTAATCCGCCACTGTCTACGACTCTAATAAAAATAATACATTTTGTTTTAGGATATATTAAATAATTAGAGAATCGATTTATTATACATAAGTATCTTTGAAGAAATAAAAAAAAAAACGTAATTTATGTTATAGAAAACTAGGAACGATAAATCGGTTTTAATGAAAATTTGAAACTAATAATATTCAGCGTGTTTCGATTGTCACTCGATATAAACAAAAAAAAATGCAATATGTACTCTTGCAACATTATACAATCAAATTGAATGATCATCTTTCATATAAGTACTACTTGTTATCTATATATTTGGGATGGAAACCGGACTAAGCAGAATATGACCAAAGAGAATATGATAAAACAGAACATGAAAAAAACAGAAAAAGCTAAAATAATACTTTTATCATAAATATTACGCTTTTATAATATATTTAATCAAGCTGATTATTAAAAAAAATATAGAAATTCAAATATCGGTTTTTAAATTATTTTAAGGTTTATTAAAAAAGTTTGTAAAAGTCTCACAATTTATAATACCTGCTAGTTAACAACTTACTTATGATATTTTTATTAGCTTAAAAAATAATTAATATCGGAACCAGTAGCGGCCGGTTAATGTGGCATTTGATCAATGCACCCCTTGTATATGCAGGGGCGGCTATATTTCATGAAATAATATTCAAAAATAACATTTGTACCATTCCCACATTTAAAATTCAATATAATAAAATAAAATTTTAAATTAAATAAAATATTTTTTCCTAAAATATTTATTACTAGCTGACCCGACGAACTTCGTACCGCCTCAGAATCAATAAATGTTGTAATAAAAATAATAAAACATTTTTAGTACTTTTCCCCACATGAAATTTATTTGATCAGGACCGGTTTCGCTCATCGCGAGCATTATCAACTGAGTTATTATCATCTGAGCATTATCATCAGTTGATAATGCTCGTGATGAGGGCAACCGGTCCTGATCAAATAAATTTTATGTGGAAAAAGTACTAAAAATGTTTTATTATTTTTATTACAATGCCATTCCACCAAGTATTGACAGTGAACACCTTAAAAGTGAATAAATGTTCTGTTAACTTGATAACTTGAAGCATGATGACTACCGAGTCAACCTTCAGTTGTGAATTGCGCGGTGGCAAGCCAGGCAGATCCAATAAGTTTAAAAATTAAGTTGGATAGTTGGTTGCTTTGTCTTCGTTTGTTACACGGTCGATAGATTTGAAGGAATGCAGTGGACCAACGATTTGATTTTAAATTTTGAAGTTTAAATGATCCACATCTTTGTTCTTTGCCGCAAGAATTGCTCGTTCATTCAACCAATTGTGATTTTTGTGATTAGATGTTCGGGAACATTTTGTTGAATGAAGTGAAATTGCAAAAATTCGGCGGAAACAAAATCAATCCGTTCGATTCGTCGACAGGAACACGCCTGTTACCGATAGTCAGCAATTGCTTGGAGAAATCTTCGGCAGATAGATCGTTTAGCAATGCAACTCGCTTGTTTGTCGTAAGCTGAAGTTTCTTTACATAGCACCAGAGTCGTGATTTGAGGTAAGTGTTTATTTCATCGGCAGCGGTCAATCTTGGAATGACAGATATTTGCACATATATTTCATAGTTTGATTGAATGCTTCCAATGCGCATTTGTGCGCCATTGTCCATTCATCCCAGGTGATGATTTTACTTGCTACCAAAACTTTGGTCATTGCTGAGTGTTTCGCAATCTTGCATTTCAGTTTTTCAGTCGTTTAAAGCAGTGCTCCGCTAGCGGTGTGCCGCGAGGCGATGCTGGGTGTGCTGCGGCGCGAATCTCTAATAAACGGAAAAAACAAATAGTTTGGTCGATACTACAAAATATTTCTGATGACGTTATCATAGAGAAGCAGAAATAATTACTTTTTGGTTGAAAGAATATTTCATATGTACAGTCTGCGCAAGAATGTTTCTCGCACCTTGCGAAAGTTCAGTTTTATATTTTAAAATATCGTTTAAGAGTACAGATGAATTATTTCTTTATAAATATCATTACAAATTTGTCTAAGCATGTACCCACATCTTAAATATAAGTGTTTTTACCGTTTTTAACATTTGGAACAGCTAATAATGAGCTTATGATAACCAGGGTAGTAGAATTAACAATTCGTTGTATTCATTAAATGTTTTTCAGTTTAAATTTACAATTATTTTTTTACCAATTATTAATCTTTCATTATATACATATACAGAATACCCAAATCGATAAAATGTTTGTTAGTATAACTTTAACCGCTAAATGTTAGAAACATTTTAATAGCCGAAGCTGAAAATTCAACTGAAGTGGGAAACTTACGGACTTTTCTCTACTTTGGTGCAGCCTTTTGACTGATTCTTTTTTTGTAAATAAATCTGAATAATCTGAAACTTTTCTTTTAATATAATCTCCATAAAGAGTACATGTGCTCTACATTAGTAGTGGGCATGGTAATAAAATATCCATATGGTTCTTTTGTGGTATGTATCATATATAAACACAAACTAATGTAATTTCTATATATTATGCATATTTTTACTTGTGATGTGCCGCGAAATTTTGAAGAACACGTTGGTGTGCCGTGGAAAATAAAAGGTTGAGGAGCACTGGTTTGAATATTTAACGGCAATTTCAACACTGAATGAGCCGTTCGTCATCCTTCTATCAACGTGGCCGCCAGAAGAAGAAACTGCTACAGCAATTTCGGATCTTGCACGAACAGTCACTATAATCAATGACATGAGGAATATCTTCCCAGCTCCACCGGGCTCATCGAGGAAAAATAAGCCACCATTTCCATCATCAATTACCTTCATTAACGTATCGTAAATTTCCTTCTGTTGAGGGTTCAATAGTGGTATATTCGTTCGAACTGATTGGTTCAATGCATCTCGATCATATTCACGTTCACGTTCCGATTCTCGATTGAAAGCGTCGTTCATTCCACGATCTGGCGTTGGCATTCCTAACTTGACTAACAAACTGCCGCACATAAGGAAAAACATGTTTTCGATCAAAAGCAAAGCCTGGTTATGTATCTCTTCATTCATCTCGAGATCGGGATTCCCCAAACTGACACGAATTCGATGTAAAATGTATTCGGACATGTCATCCTTGTACTTGTTCCACAGTTCACGGGGATTAGATGGGAAGCGTGTCAAAATAATGATAGTAAATAATGTGCGTATCTGACTTGGAGATTCAGAAACAATTTCTTCAGCGATCGTCATGTCCCAATGAGTATCATTTTCAATCAAATTGAGCTGTTGACATGCAAGTAGAAGCATTCATCATTTTTCGGATGAACTGTGTACATGCGACCAAGAGCATCAGTAGTCATTCGGATGAGCAGGAACCGCATCGCCTTGCTTTCGACGTTAAAATTTCTTCGATGTAGCTTTCCAAGTGTAATAACGTGGCATCTCAAAGTAGAGCAACATTCGTGCAAACAGCGTAATATTGTTGTCAAAAAAATTATCATACCTGATTATAGACATAACCTTATTTCAATATTATCCGATTTTCTTTCGTTTTCATTTCATATCATCGATTTTTTTTATTCTGATCCATACTCTAAATTTAAAATCATTTAAAAGTCAATCGTACGCAAAAGAAGCAGAAACAAATGAATATAGGAAAAAATGCCACCTAGCGGATGAAATATGCATACAAAGACATTTCCATTATTTCAAGCTGTTCGCCATTTGAAAACTGTATGAGAATATTAATTTTCTTCATAATTTATTTTCCGTGATATTTTTCCGATGTTTTAATGCTTATTCTGCTATTCTAGGCGGATACGAATTTAATAAATCAAAGATCATTAAAATCAGCCAAGTTATAGCCAAGTTATACGTGGTGTAACAAACCCCACTTTGTTTTATATATATAGATAGATTTAAACGAATTTAAAATAACAACTCTATCTATAGAATAAATGGTTTATTTATTTAAACAATCTTAATTTTATCAACACTTCCCTTTACTATTCAAGAAAGTATTTATATTAATAAAGATCGATTATCTACAGCTTGTATATATAAAAAAAATACACTGCAGCATCTGAAGCGAGCATGGTTAAAAAAAATCGATATGTTCTCCCTTTTCAGTAGAACACCTTTACACTGAACTCCCCATTTACACGGTAGATACGCTCAACGCGATACCGAGTAAAGAAAAAGTGTAAACAATTATATTAAAATTTGTGGTAGATAGGTTTCCTTGCATAAAAATAAATTAAGGATATCAAAAAATTAAATTCATTATCGCTTATTGTATCTTAATGTTATATAAAAAATACTTTAAAAAAATCAAACGTAACAAAAATTATTTACTATCACTATGAGACAATAGACGAAGCCTTTTACGAAAATTTTGAATGACATATCTCTCATCTCTTGAGATATCCAGAAACTGTGTAATATTTCTGTCCAAATTTTTAAATGAATAGTCGATTTATTTCTCTTTTTTTGCACCGTGTTATTTCTAAATCGTTTTAAAACAGAGTTCAGTGTATTTTAATCGTTAAGTTGGTGTATTCTATTCAAATCAATGTTATGCGTTATGCGTAATAATTCATTAAAAACGTTATGCGTAATAATTCATCGAGCTAACCTTCTTGCTGAGTAAAACTATTATCATGTTGAAATGAAAATAATGATTTCGATACCCACCGCTCAATAGGTTTATCATCTTGATATTGAATTGATATTCATCGTCTCTTTGCCAAAACATTAGCGAGTATTGCAATGCATTGTATGAACGGTGTGCTTCGTATCCAATATCGTTTAAATACTATTTCACAGAAGTTGCGTCACATTATAAACTAATTAAAATACACTGTTCCCGCTATGAGCCATGAATCCCGTGTTTGACCATAATTGGATAAATAGATTTTTACATCAGAATGATTTATCGGAATTAAAACCTAATAAAAATCGATGTAAACTCAAAATAACGGCGCATGTATACCAGAGATAATAATGTATACCTACATAGCGAGCAGTCAACTGTCAAAGTATAATGTAATCAATGCCATCTGGTGGATTTACTGGAAAACAGCATACAACGTGTCATACAATGTCCACGTTCCATTTGTATTTTTCAAAAAAACAAATTGTATGAGGACATTTATTTTCTTAATAATTTCTTTCCCGTGATATTTTTCCGATGTTTTAATGCTTATTCTGCTATTCTAGGCGGATAAGAATTTAATAAAACAAAGATCATTAAAATCCGAGCTGTAATTCTCGAGATATACGTGGTGTAACAAACCCCACTTTCTTTTATATATATAGATAGACAATAATGAAGAATTTAAAATGAGTGAATGGTATAAATGTTATGCTTGAATATTTTTTCATGAAATATAACCGCCCCTGCATATACAAGGGGTGCATTGGTTGAATGCCACATTGACCGGCCGCCACTGAATTTGGAACCATTTGGATCAAAAGTCTCGATATGACGTTTCTTTCAGTTCGGCAATCCTGTTTCTTAGCCGTTCTGTAAAAAATAATATAAGGTAGGATGGTATTAGGGCATCCAATCCCGGGATCCCGTTCAATTTTCTGATCCCGAAATTCCAGGATTGAGATGGCCGCGATCCCGGGATTTCGGGATTGAGAAATTTTGAGGAAAACCCGATAATTTACACGAAATTGGTATAACGGTGAGCTAAAAAAAAAAACGAGGTTTTGCGAGATTCTGAGGAAAAGTATACCAAATCGGAGATTTCAAATTCCTCGGTGAATTAAAAAAAAAAACGAGTTTCGTTGAGATTCTGGGAAAAAGTATAACGAATTGAGGATTTCAAATTTCTCGGTAAGAAAATCACAATCCCGGGATCCCGAAAAAAAGAGGATCAATCCCGAAATCCCGGGATTGGAAAAAGGCTCCGGGATTGGATACCCTAGTAGGTATCTTGCTTATCTGAAAGTATTTTGCCATGGGGTCAAAGTGTGCAAAATTTGTATTATTTTTAATAATAAAGGTGCGGTTGATTTTTTGATAATTCCAAAAGTATTCCATTAAGAATATTATTTTCCGTACCCCCAACATTTTTAAAAAAATAATCCAGCTCCGTTTTCAAAAAGATTGATTACCCTGCCATAAACGATCCATGAGAAGAAAATATCAAAAAAATATGACATGATTGTTTCTATCAGTATTTCCTGTCGTGAATTTTATTATCTCTGCAATGTCTTACGTTTGTTTTCATATTTTAAACCGCAACAAAAGGATGTCAACGCATTTTTTTTATTATCTTGCGATAAAAAATAATATTTTTTTACAATAATATCGACTGTGGAAAGGAAAAAGTACGTAACCCACACATATCAAATTTTACAGGAGGCGCAAAAAACGTGTTTTGATTATTTTGGGCCATATGTAAATTCTGAATTATACACATCTTTGAAGTGCACAGAGACTTCTAAAATGGTGTTTAATTGACAATTTCTCTAATATTAATTAGAGAAATTGTCTAGGAAAAACCTTTATTTCAGTCTTTTTTCTTGGTTTTAACTTTTTACAAGGTCATCTTTTTCAAACTTAAAAGCTAAATTTAGATACTAATTCGGCATTTGCAGCTTGCATCCTTTTGATAGAACGTGTATCAAGTTTGACACATTGTGATTATCGAAAAAAAGCTGTTTTGAAAAAACTGTGGGTTACGTTCCTTTTATTTTCCACAGTCGATATATGCTTATATTATTTCTAATGGAAGGGAGACACAATTCTTCAAATAGTTAACTACAACTAATTTTCTTGCTCCATTCCAGGGGTGGGCTGCAACGTTTCCTCTTATGTTTCTATTGTTTGTGCGGATCATCAACTTCTGTGAGTAGTACATTTTCAGCAAAATAAAAAATGTGCGCAATTATCAAAATTTGGTGAAACAAACTTATTTTTACAATATTTATATGCGCAGCCTTGTGCGGGGATGGAAAAATGTGTGCGGGCACATTTTGGGAGGTGTGTGCGCGCACACGCGCACACCTTGGCGCAGTGTCTGCCAAAAAAATTTACTTCACGGCACACTGGTGGATAGGACTTGTACCGCGGCACACCAAATAAAAATGCTTTGATAAAAAAAATGTATCTGTAAAAAAGAAACTGTGGAAAATGTGTCGCGTTGAACACTACGTATGAACGTTAAAAATATTTGTAGATGTTAAATGTATTTAAAATTGAAGAAAATTTAAATGAATTGGCATTATAATTTTAAAAAATTAAGTTTTCTTTCACGCGGCACACCTGAGACTTCTTGCGGCACACAGTTTGGCCGCCACTGCCTTAGCGGGAACATTGGTGGGCCGGAGGGAAATCGAAGTAGTTCGTTGAATCTTGTTGTATTTGACATAGGCAGTCGAGACCCATGTTATTAATTAAGAAAAACTATATTCTCAAATCAAAGAAGTTTATAACTGCCATTTCTGACATATATTATCTACGGCAGCTTCAGTAAACACAGTAGTACATTATTAGCCATTTTTGTTGATAAATTTACGGTAAATTGCATATTGTTATATATTATAAGTGTATTAATTAACAAACGACTTCTTTTTAAAGTATTGCATATCGACTGTGAAAAGGAAAAAGGACGTAACCCACACATATCATTTTTCACAGGAGGCGCAAAAAACGTGTTTTGATGATTTTGGGGCGTATGCAAATTATGAATTATAAACAACCTTGAAGTGCAAGGAAACTTCAAAACATGTGTTTAATTGACATAATCTAATATTAATTAAAGAAATTTTCTAGGAAAAACCTTTATTTCAGTATTTTTTCTTGGTTTTAATTTTTTACAAGGTCATCTTTTTCAAACTTAAATGCTAAATTTAGATACTTATTCGGCATTTGCAGCTTGCATCTTTTTGATAGAACGTATATCAAGTTTGATACATTGTGATTATCGAAAAAAACCTGTTTCGAAAAAACTGTGGGTTACGTTCTTTTTCCTTTCCACAGTTGATATAATTGCATAGGAGTGATAAAAAATTACACTCCTTCCCAAAACACCGAGAACTACTTTGAAATGAAGGGTTCTTGTTAACGTTTTGGCAGCCCACCGCTGGCCTACACTTTAACAAAATTTACTTTTCTTAGCTACTTTCGCCAGCTTAAAATTCTCGTTAAAAGATTTATACTGTCCGTAATCCATCGATAGGTGGAAATTTACAGCTCGATGTCGTCCTTTTCTTTAACTTTACTCATTTACAATAATATTTATATTCATACGTTTTATTTTTGTAACAAAAAAATGGGGGCGCTATGATAACTTTTGCGTACGGGGCCTGATTTTATAATTACACCACTGGTGCTATAATAATATTTAAATTAGTTTTCATTATAATTTAATTTATGAACAAAGATAGGTAAACACATTCTCCGACTACTGATATTAATTCAATAACGGTACATTGCATATTATTACACAATATAACAGCAAATTTTCTTATCAAACAAATTTGATTACATCTTTTCTCACATTTTTTCGACAATCGATCCTACAATTTCTCCATCGTGTAAAATGCAATAATACATAATATGACGCGGAGAATTTATATTGCAAACGGATGTGATAAAAAAACGCTATTTATAAAAAGCTTAAAATATTATTATCTTATCTCAATATTTCAGTCTGAAAAAACCGAATTTGGTCTGAGCAGTTGTAAGCTCACAAATTTTGACACCGCAATTCCTTATCAATGGGCATATCCTGTTAAATATTAAACTATCTCACAATAAGGGCATAAAATCCCATAAGTAAATAGTACATAATATGTATAAGGCTTTCTTCACATAGGTACTTATAACGTAGATATTTATACACCTTGTGAATTCCTACTTTAGTAATTAACTTGGAGGAAAGACATTATATTAAAAAATAAAACATTATTTTTTGCCAGTTGATTAGTTATCAGTTTATAAGATTCGTGATGAGTGAAAATGGTCTTGTTCTTTATGAAAACGTTTGAAATTAGAATAAAGTATTTATATTTTTTTAAATATATTATGCCTGAATAAATTCTTTTAATATGATTCTCATTATGACATGTCGCGACTCGAAAGCTACTAGGTAAGAAGTGCACGATTTTGACGAAACAAAAGTAGCAATAATAGTACTTGAAAAAATGTTACTTTTGTTTCGCCAAAAATCTACAGATAAGCTAAGTGAGAAATACTTTTATAGAAAAAAATATTTGCGCACAATAGAAATAAATACTTAAAATATAATATTTGATTATTTAAGTATTTTCAATCATTTCAAGATTTCATATATATATTTACATTAAAATTAGTAGGTACTTTTATAAAATGTATTAAAATATAAATTGAAACATAAACTTTCAACCTTTTCAACAAATTATGATTTTTTACTGTCATGATGTAAAACTTCACAGTCCAGTAGTGATATTATTTTGAACTGTTTAAAATACTCAATACAATCACGATTTGAGTATACACACCATCTAACACAGTGTCTGCCAAACTTTTTTACTTCACGGCACACAGGTGGATGGGATTTGTTCCGCGGCAAACCAAATAAAAAATCATTAAAAAAGGAAACGTACCTTATTAACCCTTCCTTTACTATGCAAAAAAAGCACAAGCTCCTGAGCTGTGTATCCGTTACACATCAGGGAAACAGGAGTGAACCAAGACAATTATATGTAGTACTGCTGTAGTAGTGTTATATAATTGTCATGATTCACTCCCGTTTGCCTGATGTGTAACGGATACACAGATAAGGAGCTTGTGCTTTTTTTGCTTAGTAAGGGAAGGGTTAATATGAATAAAGGAAATCATAGTGTAGGTAACAATTTTTTTAAATATTTTTTTTTGTATGAGTGAGAAGAATGCAATTGATTTTTAGAAATAATTCTGACAAAATGTGATTCTAAACTACATAGATAAACAAACACGTAACTCCGCATCTAGCATCTGTAACCGATCTCGTTTTTTTCATTTCATTTCCATGAGCGCTATATCCAGCGGTGAGCTGCCAATATTTTAACAAGGGGCTCGCTTAATGTCGAATCAATTCTCAGTGTTCTGAGGAAGGAGTGAATTTTCTATTCGCTCCTATGCAATTATATGCAATACCTAAATAAGCAATCGATTGTTACTTAATACACTTATAATATGTAACAATTAGGGTATCCAATCCCGGAGCCTTTTTCCAATCCTGGGATTTCGTGATTGATTTATTTTGAATCCCGGGATCCCGGAATCCTGGAATTGAGATTTTCTCACCGAGGAATTTGAAATCTCCGATTTGCCAATTTCGGGTAAATTTCAAGAATTTCTTCAAAATTTCTCAATCCCGAAATCCCGGGATCGCGACCATCTCAATCCCGGCATTTCGGGATCAGAAAATTGAACGGGATCCCGGGATTGGATGCCCTAGTAACAATATGCAATTCACCGTAAACTCATTCATGTAAATAGCTAAAAATGGAGTATGATGTATACTGAAGCTGTCGTAGATAATATTTAAATTAGAAATTGCAGTTATATACTAATTTGATATGAGAATATTTCTTTCTCTTGAGTTAACAAGGGGCTCGCCGGCCTCAGTGAAATTCAACAAGGGGCTCGCGCGAGCCCCTTCCAGCCCAGCCCTGGCTATATCCCTGTGTTGCGTCGACCACTATGTGTATACGAACGTGACAAATGTTTATCTGACACTTTAAATGAATGTGCATTATTTAAAATTAACAGTTTTGAGACTTCTTTCTTCACTGCACACCCTGAGAATTCTCGCGGCTCACAGTTTGGCAGACACTGGGACCATTTTAAAAGTGGATACTAGTGGCAACCACTAAATACTACGACAGATTCCTAAAAAATACTGTTTCAATTACATGTGCTCCAATTACTCTTTTATTACTCAAATTATTATTATAATCTGTAAATTATCCATTTATATGCCTAGGAGGGTATACAAAATAAAAAGAGATAAGGTACAATAATGAGTGCAAAAATATCTCAAAAAAAATAACAAAGCACAATAAAATTAGTGCAATCTTTTACGATGCATCTGAATCGTAAACAATTATCATATTTTTTTTGCTTAACTGTGCTAAAAAATACTTCCGATATGTTGCTGGCCTTTTAGGAACTAAGTGAAAAAAATGTTTTTAAAAATATTCGTACTGGGTTTTTACCGTCCATCAAATGCCGGTAAATGTTGAAACATGTTTTTTTAAGGGCCAGCAACAAATCTCTCCCTCTAAATAGCTTATATTATATAAGATATAACCCATAGAATTTTGTTCAGATTTTAATTATTTTAGATCGAATTTTATGACGTTTTTATGTCACCCAAAAAACAGGACCTCCAAATTTTATTGCGCCTAGGGCCTCTCGTGTGCTTAATCCGCCACTGGTTAATAGGATCGAAGAGTGACGGGGTACATAGTGATCTCAGACAAATTTGCGTAACATTTGCATTGCATTGATTGAGCATTGTAGATTACAATGCATATCAGATGCATATATTGGTATTTGGTGAATGATTGAAATAAGAAGAATTTTCCAATGCGAATGCACCCCAATAGGAGCCCAAAGGTAAAACATACTTTCTAATGGCGCATGAAAATAGAAGGCACAGGGTGAAGAAACCCTGTTATAGAAGGATAGGGCTAGGACAGGACTAGTGGTTAACTAATCGCTCTCCCGTCGCCTTGTTATTTTAGTATTGAAAGGATGAGAGCTAATTTTTAGACATTACAAACAGGGACGTCCCGAGGGCATAAGCGAATCGGCAGCTGCCTAGGGGCGGCAAGTCCTACGGAGCGGCAAATGATTACAGATTTTTTAAA
Source organism: Himalopsyche tibetana (assembly GCA_030503985.1). NCBI lineage: Eukaryota > Metazoa > Arthropoda > Insecta > Trichoptera > Rhyacophilidae > Himalopsyche > Himalopsyche tibetana. Next base: position 17,695,738 of record JAPJYX010000022.1, read on the forward strand.
TGACTAAATATTTTTGACACGAATTTGGTTTCGAATACATATGATGGCTCAATGTCTTTGATAAACAGAATAACAAATCAAGAATCGATACTTATATAATGTAAGCGGAATTTTAAATTTAAATTATTTTTTACGGTGTGTAGTGTAGGTAATAGTTATGTTTTCATAATTGTTGAACAATAATAATATGAGCTTTTGGATCATATTTATTAGTGAGGATCTTTGACAATAAGGTAAAGGACTGAAAGCAAAACGGAATAAGTGACAAGACATTTGTTTGAACTTCTATATGTGTATATGTATTCTAAGAATAATTGGAAATTATGAAAAAAAAATTTAGCCATTTTATGGCTTTGCCTAGGGGCGGCACATAGCCTAGGAACGTCACTGATCACAAACACGTATGGCTTTGAACAGATATCGACAAATTGATTTGAAAAAAAAATCTGCTTTACTTAATTAGAAAAAGCAGTTTAATCGAGACATAAAAAATAAAAATATGGAGCAAACTCTACAAATTATTGAAGAGCCCTGGGTACTTGATGTTTTACGCCAAGCGGTGAAACCTTTACATACTACACATCCCGTTTTTAAGTAGTCTATCCTGCTGTCCCCAAGCAAAGCTTAAAATGACTCGTTTTCAGATACCTAATTACCAATTCAAAAAATCAGCCAAGTAAAATATAAAAAAGTATCTGATGAGTATTCATTTAATTTTAACAACATTTCAGCGCTAAAAGTGACAGAATGGAACACTGGGAGTGTTTCGTGAGCACTTCTGTTCTTTTCATTAACAACTTAATAATCGATATTCGAGAATGTTTTAAAAAGGGCAGTTTTTAATTTAATTTTTATATTTTGAATTGGTCGATTAACGCCCTCATCTGGATGGATGTGGAGGTGCACCGGAGACCATTACATGTTTCAGTACCTGGCGTAAAACAACGAAGTACTAAGTCCTGAAATGTTTCATATGATTAAAATACTTGTTAACAAAATAAAATAAATAGCTATCGTTAAATTTCAAATTTAGAATTATCTGTGTGACTTCTTTTGTCCCAACAGTAGAATGACAAAAGATTTCGTAATAAAGTGACGTTCATTCAATATTATGGGTTGGATAGAATTTGTATCTTAATATCATAATGTAATGCTGAACTATTGCACTTTATTTTTTTATGAGAACTGTAAGTTGCATCAATCCAATAGAAAGACAACGTAACTTCTACCATTCCAAAAAATATCTGCGAACAATAAATGACGATTGACAAGAGCGATGCACTGCAAAGTAAACTCTCAAGTAAGGTTTTTCATTACAATTTTTAGTTCACACGAAAATATACATTCTCAATCAAATTAGAGTCTGTTCAAACTGTATAAAGATTTTTTTATGTTTTTTCAAACTATATTGGTTTTATAGTCAATTCGTGAAGGAATGAAAAAAATATATGATAGTTTTTATTGATGTAAGATGTTACGTCACGAAGGCTGTAAATTTACATCTTCAGAAATGAAAACTGAGGTCCTTAAAAAATCAAATCACTAAGATCTCCAGTATACCAAGGTAACATATCCAAGGAAAGGTAATAGAGGCTTTTATCCGGACCAGGAATTTGGTAAAAGTATACTTTATTATAGCACAAGAAAAGTAAGTACTAAAATTGATATTCAAATAATTAAATAACTATAGGACTGTTAGTTACACTTTGCTGTCTCTTCTTGCGTTTTTTTTTTGTGTATGTATTTTTTTGTGTTAAATTAAAACACTTCCTATTCATAAACGTCTTTATCCAACATCTTGATTTGACTAAGGCATTATATACATAATAATTAAATTTTAGGACGCAGTTTAGTTTATCTGACATATAATAATGTCTACAAAAGTCTCATTATAACGTTTGGAACATGAATTTGGGGCTAAAACCTTTATTTGTGTCAATCTTAAAACTCTTCAATCTTATAATCTATCGTAACTAAATACATTTTTCAATTATTGATGGTAATAAGAAAACGATACATTACGTTTTGGTACATAATAAAACTATATATAGAAACATTCAATAGCTTTTATAAATTATGCAGTGGTGGATTAAACACACGAGAGGCCACAGGCGCAATACAATTCAGTGGCCCTGTTTTTCGAATCACAAAAAACGTCAACAAAGTTCATGTAAAACATGAAAAAAAATCTGAACAAAATGTATACTGGTTATTCAAAATAAACCATTTTTGAGTGCCCTAAGATTCAGATGCCCCAAGCGAGCGCCTAATGCGCTTATAGGGTAATCCGCCACTGATTATCGCGTAGTATTGTAAAAAAGTGTTAAAAAATTCAGCTCTTTCTTGAATCAACATGGATAGGCTTGAGATTATCAAAATCCTTTTTGACGTATTCGCAGCCCACCTCTGACTGCCTTTATTTTCAATTAGTGTAATATTATTGAAAATATTTATGATGTACACATTTCACTGTGTGCAATCGTCCATGTGCACGTCTGTATATATTAGTACCTACATCAAACTATTATCCAATTATTAATGTCTGGCGTTAGTTTTTTCAGCATTCTGTCTTTTTCCATATATTTTTTAATATATCATTGTCATATTATTGAGTATTTTGATATGCCATTTTCAGCTCTTGAGACGGCTCATCTGCGTTCAACACTGAGCCTCGAGCCTCGCTGAGCTGATATTCGATGCCGCTGAAGATCATTTTGCCGTGTTGGTTTGATCAGTTCTGAGACTTTTTCGTTTCTTGTTCACATTTCCACCACAATGCAGCACTTCATGCTTTCTTCGCCACTCCAACACAAAAGTCCTGAAGCATCTAAGTTAGTCAGTGTCAAAAAACGGGTAGCTATATTTTCAATAATTAAATTTAAAACATAAAATAAATTGTACCATTTATAAATTTACCGCCTTTGCTATTTCCACAACTAAATTTAATTCAGTAATTATTTTAAATCCTGCGATAAATAAATACTTAAATTTTATCGTTCACCCTCCATCGTGAATGTAGTATGCCGGCCATAACATTATAGTAGTGTGCGAGGTGCGCTATAAGCTGTAGACATGCTCAACCGAACTTTGCCGGAAATGACCGAATGAACAGAAGCACCGAAACGTTCACTCGGGCTATCCTTCGTTGTGCGTAATTATACTGTAAAATTGAATACCATTTTCATCATAAATTGTTGTATATTAAGTAACATAACCAGTGTTTCATTTAAAAAAAGAGAAGCATATGTATTACTATTGGAGGTATTTTAACAGAAGATTTTTTACGAAAACTGCTTGTCATTTAGTTTCTCAACATATCTTTTTTCGAATTTCCAGCCAAAATGTGTAATTTATTTTTAAGCGCATTGAAATATTAACGTTTATTTTCTCATTTATATGCAGTCCAATTACAATCTGTTAACAATCTCGTGTCTCTTTTCGGCGAAAAAATCAAAAGCTTTCAAAGCAAAAGAGAAATAAGTTTTGCTAATATTGATTTGAAGCACTACAAATGCCGAGAACAAAGGTACCAGAACGCCGTTCCACCCCGTAACATGGGGAAAAAAGCACTGAAAATAACTAATAGGTGAACATGTTAGTCATTGTAAAATGCTTTGAATGTTTGAATGGAAAACTATTTGAACGATTTTTCTTCATCAGATATGCCGCTGAGTTGACGTATCGATATATTACCCCAACAACTAGATAACTTTGTCCGTATGTTCTCCCATGAAAGAAAAACAAATATGAACCTTATAATTTAGAACGAGAACTCGAATGAAATAAATTTAACTAATGAATATTACAGAGAAAAAAATGTTCTTCAATTACTTCAGTTCATATGTTAATAAAAGAGTATTGTTCATTAACTGAATCGATGAAATATTTTTAAATTTCAACATCATAATATGGTATTATATGTATATTAAACAATACTTCATCTTTTTTCATTTCTTATTGCCAAGTTTATGAAACCGTTTTCATTTAATTGGATAATGATACACGTATTCCTTTTGATTATTAATTTTCTCTTAAAAACGTTAAAAACATCTTACAATCAGTAAATTAATAAATATTGGCAAAATGCGCTAGATAGAATGCATTTCATTCGCCAGACTAAATTAATCGCATATATTGTAAAAAAAGAGCAAGTAAATAACACATATATTCATAAAAGATAGTTCAATAAAGCTTAATAAGATCAATTTGAATAGTTCAAATTATGTAAATCAACACAAATGAACACAACGACCCGTTAGTGTTGTCGTTTGTGACAATTTTCATAATTTGAACGATTTAAATTTAATATTTAAATTCCACCAAGCACCTTTAGTCAAAATCTTAAATTGTTAAATAAGATAAATATAATTTAAGTTTACTATAAATTTGATATAAGGCTTTAATGAAACTTTATAAAACCTATTTCTTAACCTGCTTAAAGGTAACGAGCTATAATGAGCTTATTTATTAATTATTGATCTGATGTTGTTTTCGACATAATTGAAAAAAAAGCTTTCTGATAAAGAAAATTGATGCAATGAATAAATATATCTGTATTTTTAAAAGATAGAATCAGATGTAAAAAAATATATTTTTGAACAGATTTCATATTTGTTTATAAAAAGTACAACGGAGTACGCTCAAATAGTCAGTATGTTCAACTGAAACACGATTAATTTTTACTGTCGTTGTACTTATCATTTCCCAAGGATTCTCTTCGTCGAAAATAAAATACGTTTTCCTATGAAATGTGGTTCCTGATTAAACATATTGCGTCAGCTTAGGCATCAGATGTTATATATTACAATTGAGTAAAATAATTTAAACGTCTGGAAAAGTTATATCGTATTCGATGCTGTCAGAAAAAATATCAGTGGGCTAGCGTTCGTTTTTATCCATCCTACCGAAGCAAAGCTGCTTGCCAATGCATCGCCGTCGCGCGCTCAGTACATTTTCTACCGCGGTGCTACGCTGCCGCACCGCATGTTTTCCTCTATACAAAATAAAAACATTAAATAATATATAAAACGGCTCTCGACTTAACTCACAAATTGATGATAAACCATATCTACAGTTAATAAAAAGCTCAGTGCTGTTTAGTGTAATAATACTACACGCTAGTAATAGATTTTTGTGTGAATTTCACAGAATTGATAGTGTATTGTGCAGTGAACATGTTTTTGTATTGATGCCCAAAACCTTTACGTTGGACTTTTCGGCTTAAAATCAAATTGTTTGTTGAATAGTTAATAAAACACACATATTATTTGAAGCATTATCAGTATTTTTGTGTTTTTGTTTACATCATTTTCATTATTTATCTCAACTTCCTGTTCGATATTTTATTTAAGTTTTGATCGAATTCGTGGATATTGTTGATTGTTTCTTTGTATTTTTATTCAACAACAACAGCGTCGATGAAAGTAGTATTTATGTATATATTTTTTCCATATTTTAAGCTTGCCAACAGTTCTGGTTTCAAACGTGTGTTAAATTGTGAAAAGTTGTAGAATTATAAAAATATATTAACAGCTTATTATCATTATTAGTGTGTGCAGATTTGGCATTACTTAGTTGTGATAAATAATCTAAATGCCAGTTCGCATTGTTAACGCTTCCAATTGAAAATATCGTTTGTTTACTTCCCGTTTCGTAATTGTGTTGTGTTGTGAATCCGCCATTTTTTGCGGTTTATTTGGTTTTATTTCTCTAAAAAATAAAATAGTTCCTCATTATCAGTGAAAGTTGTCCGCTGGAGAAAGAGGATTACTTCGGATGGGGGCATCAAGTTAGTAGACTGGAGTACTGCATAGTCCCAGGTTAGTTCTTTCTTTTATTATTTTTGTTGTGTTCAATGTCGTAAATATCTCTCAAACAATACAATATTATCGCGAATCGCTTGCTGAGTATGTAGAAAATACAGTTGTCCGTGTCTTAACATATTTAGTTTTGGTTTAGCGTGAAATTCGTAGAACATGATTATATATGAGCTAGTGTGTTTTTTTCCGCCATGAATCTTCTCCGTCGGCTGTTCTGTTCACCGATCATGCTTTTCTGTATGTTGTGACTTTTACTGACCACATAACCAAGTAACAGCGATTAAATATTATATTTTCATATAATAAACTAAATTGTATCACCTAATTTCAGTACTATCCATGCACGATGAAAAAATACGCTTCGTCTAATATTAACCACTAAAGTTTTACTTTCCGTAACATTTGTGAATACGGCTAAAAATATTTGTCAATATCAATTTATTCCCAACACGGTAATCTAACACAAAATAAAAACTTAAATCTGGTAATGATCCGTTCATATGCTTAAAATGTTCAACAATACAGTAAATGAAGCAACTTAAGTTCGCATTTCTGTGCAGGCTCAAAATCAGCTGATCGAAATCTGCCATGTTGTATTGTAGAACTGGCATAACATGGTTTTATAGAGTAGCACATACCTACCTAAAAGGAAAACGCATCGTATTTTGTTTGAATAGTACCTACTGCAGATTATATTGTTTTGATCGTTGATAGATAACCAGTAAGTAATTCCCGCTCTTACGTTCGTAAATTATTGCGTTATTATGGTAATTTTCAAGTGCCACCCCATACCTAGGTATTGCGTTAATTTCACGAACATCAACATTGTGTTCGGATTCACGAATTATACGAGCATACATTAAAAATTGTCCGCAATTGAACTTGATTTAGGATTTATGACGCATTCGATTAAATAACAATGAATTTTAAATTCATTTTACAAGACAGGGGGGAATTAACGCACAATATAACATCCGGGCTTCGTAGAATCCATGTTTACTTGTCAAAATATGAATTGAATTATCGTGTTAGATAATATTATATCATGTGTGAACATTGATTAAATTCGACACTAGATAGGTACTAATTTTCTAAGTGAATCCATACCAACTGCTGAGATAAAAGGGGTAGGTTGAAAAAGTCATCATTGAGAGAGATTTAAACATATTTAAATTTAAAAAATACAAAATAAAATCATATAAATATTTAATAATTATGCCCAAGTACTCTTGTTAGTATAATTATCGACTATTATCTGTCCGATAGAATAGATAGGTACTAATTTTCTAAGTGAATCCATACCAACTGCTGAGATAAAAGGGGTAGGTTGAAAAAGTCATCATTGAGAGAGATTTAAACATATTTAAATTTAAAAAATACAAAATAAAATCATATAAATATTTAATAATTATGCCCAAGTACTCTTGTTAGTATAATTATCGACTATTATCTGTCCGATAGAATAAACTTTTCATTTAATTTAAAATATTTTATTCATCGTCTACTATTTAGGGATATACGCACTAAATAAATTACGCAGTAAAACGATTTCTTTCTAAAGCGCAAAGTTTTATATTTATTTTACTTGGGTTAATTAAAACCTAGCTCTCTCTGGCTTAAGTTTCAGAAAAGTTTAAAAACAAAATTAGTAGTTTTTTTTAATAGGCATTTGCTAGCTGGATACCCAAGTGATTTAGTAAATTTTCGATATTATTAGGTACACCCAATTCTCTTTTTGCATGGGGAATACGTTCCATACGAAAACACCGTGTAAATAAAGAATTATGTGTATTTGTTACGTATCAGATTATCAATAATATTGATGAGTTTTGCAATGAGTTGATTCAGTTTTTTTTCTCGTAAATCTCAGCCTTTTAATTTATAAAAATTCCCGAATTTAAATGTACAAATTATATAACCTTTGATGTAGTATATTTTAGTATGGTTAAAAAAATATACATTTCTCTGTGAAATTAAAAAAAAAACATTTCGAAAAAAACGAGCATAATACCTATAATGCTGTCACTACTTTAATTCGAATTTCGAACTAAAGTGAGAATGACCGGTTTTACTTAGCCTAGCTTGTTGATATGTCGAATTAAAACTATTTCACAGTAGGTATTTGGATTTACAAGATGTACATGATCTGTACTATCCTAGGTTGTAAATCACAGGTGGGCAATGCATTATGAAATTATTGTTTACTTCCTGTGTTAGATAGCTAATTGAATGAATTTGAAATAGGTATAACGAGCCATCATTTCAATTCACTGTACCAAACAAAGTGTGTGACTATCAAATTTGAATAAATGCCGACAAAAAAAAATGGCTGTTTTTCGTTCGATTTGGCAAAAATGCCAGGTTAGTCGACCATTGTTTCAAAGACTGCACTGAATGACATTTATATTATTCATTCTATCAATATAATGTCGGTACAGGTTATCGAAGAAGATTTTAGAGTACCCATAAGGTTTAAGTTAAACATTTTAAATATCGGATAAAATCCGGCAAAAAGGCCATGGTCGAATACCTACGTATGAATTATTTTTAAATTGTTCAAAATCACAGTAATGTAAAATGTTTTTAAGCTTAATGATACTTATATTTTTTTACTATTTAACTTTCAGCTATTCAAACCATTAATACTTTACTCCTGTAAACTAAATGAAAATTATCAAAATAGGTATTTAAAATATAAATATATGACAGATAGACTGACAGACATGTTATATTATAGGTATATAAAGCTACATACCTAAGCGTTATTATTAAAAATTCTAAATTATTTTTCGAGAATCAAAACGTATCGGTCGACAATGCTCGCCATGAGCGAAACCGGTCCTGATCTTGATAAATTAAAGTGGATATAATTACAAAGGAATATTGTTTTTCTTAATCAAAACGTACGTAAAGCCTTACGTACTTATAAAAAATCAAAAACTTATTTTTTATATTCATTAATTATAAACAAAAACACGCCAACTTAGCATATGTATTACTAAAGCCTAAAGGTAGTTATGAGTTCTGATACTACTGTGAGTTCTTATGATTTATTTTATGAGATGAAAAATCCTTTATATTTTTCGACATCGTCGTTTATTTCGACGCATTTTTTAGAACGGCTAATAAAAATATAAATTTTCAAAATTGAAACGTATCTTCAGACAAACTTTAGTAGAGTTTACGACTAAACTAAACTTAAAAATTACGAAATAAAGATTTATACTTCCAAACACTTATGGTTCTCATAACAAATTCATTGCATATATTAGGAACGATACATCCGTCATCATTCTAAAAAAAGGGAAACATGTGCGATGATTGGTTATACAACCTGTGGAATAACAGTAATCAAATTTAATTTTCGATTAAAAATTAACTTCCACAAAGTTACCGCCGAATCCATCGAAAATACGGCTAATTAAACGCCCTGTATAATTTATTGGTTATCCTTAGAAGTTTGTATCGAAAACTTTAGCGTTAAATTTATTTATTTTTTCCGATTAAATTAATTAATTATTAAGTAAGTATAATTAAATGCAAGCGTTGCGCCTGTCGAGAATCTGTATGAAATACTAAAATAAGATTTGAATTAAGATTTAAAGGGGACCAAACCGGCTGCTTAAATTAATAATATAACAATTATTCCAATATTATTGTTAAGTTTCTGCACCAGCGGTTTCATCGCCCGCGGCAGGTGGCTGCTCGGCCAGTTGCGAGAAGTATGACCAAGCCACTAACTGAACCGTCACGGCTATGCGCACAAAATTTTCCGTTGTTTTCACAGATTATGCCGAATTTTAACTGAGTTCTATTTACCTACCTGTCCGCCCGAACAGCTGTAGGGTCGATTACCGCCAGAATTGAACCTTATGTATCAACAGGTAAAGGATTTGTGCATAATACAATGGAAACGTGAAAGAATTAAAAGGTTCCTAATACTGGCTATTTACCTGCGCATCTGTTCTCGGAAAACGACAAAAATACAGCTGGTAGTAATAAGTTAACGAGATACAAATCGACTATAATGAATAACTGGGACCAATTGTTTGAGTCGGACAGTGCATTCAGGACATTCTCGCATGAGAGAATGTAGCTAGGATTATAGGTATTCACCATTAGGTATTTTTCGGTAAATTGGTAAGGTTAGGTTTTAAAACTTAATAATTTCGAGTAAAGTTACAGGTCCGTGGCGCAGCGGTCCAATGTCTTCTGCTTCCGTTACGGACCTCACGGGTTCGAGTCCCAGTACGAACAGCATTTTTTTGAGTGTTTGTGTTGTCTAAAAAATCATTTCCACTCTTTTAATCGATTAATTAACCACTAGTTCTGTCCCTACAGTCTTCCTTAGACAAAGGTTGAGTTACTGAGTAATGATCAGTTCTTGAGTAAAACACCATTAAAGGCCATATGCTTCACATTCATTTTGAATGGTGTCGGCGATTACTTAATTTTTGACACTAAATTTTGCTGTAACGCTAAGTTACACAACCAGTGGTATAGTGAGGTTGACAATCTTAACCTATTAGTAAAGCAAAAAGTGAAATAATTGAAAAAAAAACTTAGGTGACTTTATTCGAAAATACACTGGACTCTTGTTTTACACGGTAGTAAATCCCCTGTATGGACTTACTACTCAGTACTATGTATGCTCAGAGGTTTATTCCTGTTAACCCGAAAATTTGAAAAGAAATATAACACAGGCTCTGGATATCTCAAATGAAAAAAGCGATGCCATACAAAATGTGCGTACTCTGGTTCGTCTATTGTCTGAAAGTGAATTAAGTTTTTTTTTTTTTTTTTAATAAAATTTTCATACGATTAGCCACAATGAATTTTATTTTTTGATATCTTGAATTGATTCTTATACAAGGAAACCTATCCACCATTATTTTTTATTTTAGTATACCTTTTACATGATTTTTTTACACGTAATTGTGTGGAACTTATCCACCGTGTAAAAAAAACTAAAAAGGGAGTCCAGTGTAGTGGTTATTCATCGAAAGGCGCAAAATTGACACATTTGAATTGTTATGTGCGTAATCGAAAACAAATATCACATATTGCCTTGTTTTATGTTCTCCCGAGTAATATATAAAGTCAAAAAGTATAAAATTGTTACTGTGTTATTTATTAATTGCCTTGGTCGGTTGCTACATACGAAATGCGCTTCTTCGCTACTCGAAAAAGCCAGCTTCACTTTTCTTCACTGAATTGACATTTACTTGATAGAAATCTATATTATAATAAGGGCGAAGGTAATAAATATAGTACCGTATTATTTATGCTGACAATGCTACTTCACACGTTGAAATTGTTCAATATTATTATTAATGAATAGGTAGGTATAATAATTTACTTAAGGTAATTTTCCCAGGCATAACAAACCAACATTGCATGCATTTATGTTTTATTTTTTATGATTTAAATTATCTACCATGATTGTTTTTTTCAAAATACTAATTATTTAACATTTATAGTTATATATTTTTTTATTGAACTCCCCCACAAGTACAATTTCAGTTGTTGGGTCTCAAAGTCCGCTGTGGACAAGTCTTGGTGGCCTTAATTTTTCAATGTCATACTGAAATTATTTCTGTTGAGTTTGAGGTCCAGAATAACCGTTCTTTGTCGGTGACTTTTAATTAACATGTAAACAAAAACAGTTTTATCAAATAAACGTAATTAATCACTGGATTCGGTGGTAACTTGCTTACGGAACTTTGTGAGAGTTCATTTGTAATATAATATATGACAAAAAAGAGCGAGTTATACTATAGTTAATTGACTTTATTTTTTGACAAAGCTTGAACGTAATTTCCCAGTAATTAATTTAACGTACAGCGAAAGCATCGAATAAATACATATTCGAATAAAACAATTAACTACTTAGGTACTACCAAAATCAACACAACCATTACAAATGAACGGGATCAAACCCTATATTTCTTACCAGAGCTTTTTTTTAAAAAAAGGTTCTAATTGAGGTATTTCAACAGTGGTTTTTGACGAGGACTGTTTGTTATTCAGTTGCTTAAACTATCTTTTTGTCTCCTGAAGTGTAACTCCGCGAAAACCAGATCGCCTACAGCAGCTGCAGCAATTTCGTAAAAAGGTCTTTTCCTCTCTTCAAAAACTTAAACTAGTGCATTTTTTTTATTTATTTTTTAATATAAAGGTTCAAATTGACATCACAGTTCAGATCTTGTAGACTTAAAATTAGTTCCGACAATTCTCGGAAAGCGTAACTAACACATCAAGATAAAATAAAAATGTTTTTTATTTAAACATTAGAAATGTCGAAAAAATCTGCTGGAACGTTGTTCCACCGCGTGACATGGGAAAAAAGCACTGGTTTGTCTATAGTACATATGTTAATAACACTATATTCTAGTTGACGTCACTGACAATGCGAGGATACGTTTGAGCGAATGTAGTTTGTCTTGAACTAGTCTTGCTTTAAAGCTCTATTCTACGTGTCAAATAATGTCCCGTGCATTTTCAAGCACTTCTTCCGAAATATTGAAAGAGAGTATAGTTAGGTGTACTTTTTATCTTTTGTGGCAAAAATAATGTCTAGCCGTTCCACGAATTTACCTGCTTAGGTGAAATTTAAAACGCAGAAATTGTAATATAATATCTCTAAAACCTGAAACACATTTTCAGAGATGTCGAACATTTTTTAAATAATATATTTCTTCGCGGTGTGGATTTATATAAAATAAATAAAATCTGTCGTGTATCTTTATATCCACCTGGAGAATTGGGTTTAACCCAGGGGTGGGGAACATTTTCATTTTTAATATTTTTTTCTGATTCAACATAAGGCCGCAGTAAAGAAAAGGTTTACACCCCCCCCCCCCATCCCATCAAACATAGAATGCGTATAATTTTTGATCAAGTCAAAAAGCCGCATCAGAGTAGCCAAGAGACCGCAGGTTCCCCTACACTGTTCTGGCCATTCGAAGTATTTTTTATTAATAATTTTCATTTTAAAGTGGCTGACTGATAAGACAATCGGCCAAACATATCCAGATTAAAATACGATGTGAATGTCCAGTTCCACTACAAGTACCAACGTTTTTCGGTGGTCACCGTCGTTTGCTTGTGTTCACGGGTTCTTATCCCAGTACGGGCAGTTTCATTTTTTAATCGAAAATGGCGATGTCTAAAATTTCTTTCACCAGTCTGATCCCTAAACACGGCGCGTTGTTAATCACTAATATTGTCCTAGTCCTATCCTTCTATCCCTACTCTCTCCAAAAAGAGATGTCGAACAACTGAGGAACATGCAGTTATAGTAGAAAAACTTCATTTGAGATACACTCCGTTAGGTCGCCATTTGGTACACATTGATCGTGGTTTTAAAAAAAAAGATTTATCAGATAACACGCCTAGTTGTGCTGTGTTTATACTCCTTTTGGATATACATACATATAGATTTTTTTATAACCATAAATGGCCCTTATGTATACAGCCGTTTCATGGAGCGCTTCTTAACGGAAGTTCTTAATAAAAACCGGTCAAAATCTTTAAGACACTCGCTGAAGAACGATTGGGTTATTTTATGAAATTTACTTGTAAGGGGAGTGGATGGAAACTCCATATGTACCTTCCATTTCTTTTAACAAAAAATAATACAGCGATTAAAAAATACGAATGAATGTGTACGCACTGTAATTCGAACCCATGACATGACCCCCAAATATTACTTCACCACTATTATATATTTTTTAGGAAAAAACCAAAAATATTAAAATTGTATCTCATGACAATTTAAAAATAAACTTTACAATTTTGTTTAATATTATATCGTATGCAATTCAATTTGAAGTATGTATTGATATGATATATAATTATCGAAATATCAAATTCTGATATTAATTAACTAATGAAATGATTTAAGATTTCGACTGAAGGTGCTTGGTGGAATTTCAATATTAAATTTGAATCGTTCAAAATGAGTGAGAATGTATATTATTTGAACTATTCATATTTAATGAAATGGTGAGCAAATACATATCGCTCACGCTAAAAACGTTTCCTTATACTAATTGTAAAATAAATACACGGTAACTATTTCAGTAAAATATAACAATGTTGTATAGCTCATACGCCAATAGTCTCGGACGACTGGAGGCTTGTCCACCTTTTTTGGAAGTTTATTTATCAGATTCACGATATCTTGCCGAACGTAATAAAATAAAAACAAAACCAACTTCAACCCTCTCCGGCTTGCAAAACAGCACGCCACGCCTATCTAATAAATTTCCTCGTTTGCCCTTGGGCTAGGTTATGCAATTTTTTTGTTGTTAAATTCCTCGAGATCTCGACTCATTTGATCTTCCGAATTCCCTCGCAGGATTTACGGGGATCAGCACTATGCCACACAATATGCGAATAAGTCGTAAGTGGTCATTTCAAATTCCCACTACTTACTACTACATATTCTGCCTTCATAAGTAAAAAGCCAGTTAACGGCAAACTGTAAATTTTGAGCAACGAAACATTTCAACTGTGCTATTGCAATTCATGATAGTTAATCAAACCAGTCACTTAAATTATGTAAATTCAATGAGACTCATAAAAATGCAGTTTGTTTTACTGTATCACAATTTTAATACATTTTAAGTGAATTAAGTTTTACAAGATTTATAAAATACAGGTAGTTGATAGCAGTGGTAAAGTGGTAAATAAATAGGTACCAGGTCGGTCATTGATTTCTTCCCTATTTTTTTTGTTTTTTCTTTAATATCTGTCCGAAGTATAGAAACCACAAGGTTTAATAATTAAATCAATTAAGTATTTCGACTGAGGGTGCTTGATGGAATTTCCATATCAAATTTGAATTGTTTGAATTTTGTACTTTTCCATGAGTTTTGTCGCTAATGACCCAGGTTTCGCCTTTTAAAGGTTTCGGTTTACGGTACAAAATTAATGTTTATGAATAATAAATTCCGCAAAACAAACACTATTGATATATGGTAATATTCATTGATGTAGAGAACAAAGCGAAAAATAAATTTAAAAAATATCGAAATATGAAGCTTTATAATAACAAACAATAAATATTGTCGACAAATGCATTCAAATACAGTACACGTGCGTATAATGCATAGCAGAAATTTAATAATTGGCATCAATTTACCTTTTCGGCTGCGACTCGCTCTTATCTTAAGTTTTATCGCAAAGATAAAGTCTTAGTAATAAAATTGGGCATCGTTTATTGCATATGCTTGAACTGCCGACTTGAAAATCAACACGTTTCTGTTTTAAAATCAATCTCGAAGTTTCGGGATTATGTCTTCTAATACCGGGATTGAAATGTATCGAAAACTGTACGGGATCCCAGGATTGGATTCCCTAGTTGTGACTAGTTTTACCACTCATTGAAATTTTCATACACAATAAGCTGAAAAAGTAGTCATTATAAATTATGTACTGCTAGAGAAAACTTTTTGCCGGTCCTTTCAATAAAATGAGTAACCATTCCAATTTCTTCTAAACATCTTATCGTAATTTGATTCTAATTGAAGTTTGAAAAAATCATTATTAAAGTTAACAAAACTACGGCTCGCCGTAGCAAAAACAGCATTTGGTAAATGCTCCTGAAATGCCACTGGCAATCATTTGAAAACGCGAAACGTTTGTTCCTCGCGAGTAATACCCAAAATGATGGCTACAATATTCAATAATATGAAGGATGGTTAAGATTATGTTATACCACCGAAAAACAACGCATGGTTTTTCATTTCTGTCAGTTGTTTACTTTATTATTATAATTAGTATATTTGTATGCATTATGCATCTATATTTATAAATGTTTGAGAAACGCATCTAGGTGGGAAGCGGGCCGAGGCCTGTCGTGTCCACGAAACTTTCAAAAACCTCCACCGCCTTTTTTTAGAAATAAAACCTTTCCTTTTCGTTGGACAATGTAGCGCGCGGAGTGATTTATTGTTGTTATCTTTTTTTTATTTCAATTTATTATTTTCAATTCTGGGTACGTTTTGAGGGTTTTGAATAGGAACACTACTCACTAGATTTTTTCTCATTCACTTGGAAGTCAATTTGATATATTTAGATCCCGAATGATATTACACAATATGATAAATAAGGCAATGAGAATATTAAGAAAAACTAAACACTATTTTACTAAAATAAGATTCATTATAAAGATTACAACCGGTTTTGCACGCTTTTAAAGTCAAACTCATCTACTTAAAGAATTAGTTCAATACAACATGAGCCCCTGAGAGGTGAAGTGAGCCAAGTGGTATTTTAGAAAAAAAAAATGAGTTGGATACGTTATGACAGTCTAAAAGTCCTTAAATATCATAAAAGTGAAGTGATTTCAGTTATAATATACACTGCAATGGTGTTATATTCCTAAAACAAAACTACCGAATCCACCAAAAGATAAAGTAAAGACGTGATTGTAAGGCCAATAGAATTTTTATCATTTTACTAATTGACTCACTTCACCTCCTCATTGCTCAATTGTATTTTTCTGCCACCACCCAATAACTGACAGCTTACACTTTATTCCACTGGTTGTGTTACAAGCTACCTAGTGAAGTTTTTCTTATTATTAAATTCAACGAGAATCTGGTTTAAAAAAATTACGCTTCAAAAACATCTCAGACGTGAATGTCTTTTGGAAATACAACCATCATTTGAAAAAACAATTTTTGAATAAATTGTCACTATTCTGACAGAAGTTAGTTGGTTCCAAAAATGACAAAAAATGAGTCTAGTATACAAAGAGATTCTTTGATTTCAATTATTTATCTGGAATAACTCAGGTTGTGCATTTATTATACCAATTTGCAAAAAAGACATTTATTTGTAAATATAATAAATTATTATTAATACTGGTGTAAAGGCGGGCAATTGTCCGTGACTATTAATTTTAAACTCTTATTTGTGTCAGATCGGCATTAATGCAAATATATTTTGATATTATAATTATCTATGTAACAATAAATATCGATGGCTTCAACCGAAAAGCTGATTTTTTTGTTGTTTTCTGTTTACTCAGAACTATCAATCTTCTACTTACTAACGTCTACCAGAACAGTGACGAAATATTTCCATTTGGGGATTTGAATCATTGAACGCGCAAGTGAGTTGACGAACGCCCAGCAACATGGACTTATCTGTCATGGTACCGGTTTCAGAACCAAAATAATTCTAATCCATTCAACATCTAGTTGCTCATGCCGTTCTGCTGAACCGATATAACTGATATAAGTAACAAAAGTACATAGTAGTAACTTGCACCTATTACAGAAACTAGGTTCTGGAAAATGATAATTAACAGGTGTTATCGAGTCGGAAGGGCGGGGAAGCGTGGGCGGCTACCGCCCGTAACACATGGGTTTTGATGGTTAGGCATTACGGCCGCCATTCGTCAGCAAACTTACAGCCAGGCTTTTAAATATTTAGTGCGAAAGGTGTACAAGCAGGCGGAAGTGCTAAATGGATTCCTACTGTTACTTGGGTGCAGGGATTGTAATTATTTCGGCCAGGTTTTCCGATACCGGGATCCCGGTATTGTATCAGCATTGCCGTAAATCACTTGAATATTGTTTGAACGATACAGTGTATGTATATACATGAATGATTACATTGGCATTTACTTTGGTAGAACTCAATTATAATTAGTTAGATAAATGTCTTGGCCACATGATCCAAGTTGGTAGCGAAAATGGTTAAAAAAATATTCAGTAAAGAAAGTCGTGAATTATAAAATTATAGTTGATAGCTATTTCGGCACTATGCCATTTTCAGCTTGAGTTAAACCTTGTCGTGGACATGGATGGCATGATATAAAATCACCTTTCTTTTAGAACTTAGTATACTGCTGTTTTTACCTTATGATGTAAAATTTACTTTGTAAATAATAAAACAAATGTGTTTTGGTTGAACGATTCTTTGAAATCGTCTGAAGAGAAGGAATGGTAAACCTTTTTAAATTTTCGTTTTGTATTTGTGTCAAAAATCTTACATTGTTATGAAACGTTTATCAGTGTGATAAATGTTTTTTTTCTTCAATTTTATATCTAATCTAGGTAGGCGTTAAATGAAAATTTCGCTATATTCTTTTTTTGAGGGCATATCATTTTCGGGATTTGATTTTTTTTATTCCCGAGTTTTGCAAGACAGAAACAAATAGTCTTGATTCTGGAATAGCTATTCCTATGGTGTATACTTTCTATGAATGCTTATGCTTTCGGGATATGGGACAACTATAATAAAGAGTGTAGCAAAGGCTTGAAGATGAGTACATTCTCTCTTATCTTATGGTAACTCTCAAAACCTAAGAGGTGAGGTGAGAAAAACATACTGTCTTATAGATTCTAGAGTACATTTCTTCAATATATTTCAATATTAGAAGGTTAGCCGCCCGTGATCTAGAACATTCTTTATACGCGGTCTCACTATCGGAGTGTAAAGTGTTGAAATGACTTCATTGGTATATTGGATTTTCAATCAGTTTATAATTCGCATATTCGTTGCAACAACGTCTAAATAATTAAAAATGAGATTAATTTCTCAAAACATGCCAAAATGGGTCAATTTCGTGAATGTTGTTATTGAAATTGTTAAATCATGAAACCATACGATATGACAATCAATTTCAGAAACACACGCGAAAAAAACGACATTAATTCCGGGTACCTTGATATGTTGTGTTTTTATTCAAAGGCATGTGTGTGAAATATTTTCATACGTTGATACCTGATCCAGAATAAAATTTGTAGAGAAAACAATATGGTAACTAGTCGTTCCCCAACCCGTCTAGTATTTATGAAAGGAACTATTGTGCAAATGTTTCTATAATACTTACACACAGTAGTGTAGTGGTAAATAAATAGGTAGCAGGTCGGTCATTGATTTCTTCTCTATTTTTTTTGTTTTTTTTTTAATATCCGTCCGATGTTAAAAAAACCACAAGTTTTAAAAATTAAATCAATTAAAAAACGTATTTATTTTTGTAAAATCCGTTGGGTAGATCAATTTTAATATATTGCTTTTAAATTTCATGAACATTAATTTTTAATATATGTATGTACTTGAAAATTATGTTACAAGTTAAAATGGTGGCAGGGCGGCGCCCTGGCTCATTTTGAGGTGCCAGGTCGCCGACCTGGCCCCGCTACACCACTGCTTACACACCTACTCGGTATTTTTCCTATCCTATGCGATCTACAAGGCGTAAAGAAAATGATAAGCTAATGATGGTTAGGACAAACTTTCTATTTTTGCATAAGTTTCCGTTGTGTGTACTCACATCTTCATAAGGTGTAAAATGTGCATATTTTACACATTTTTGTAATGATTTTATTTTCATGGCGCTTCTCGCGGAAAATCTAAAATAAACGCTGATTAATGTTGGTATGTTTTTATAATTATTTTTTGTTTATTTCGCTCGGATGTCCCGGGTTGGCTGCGCCCCAAACGATGCGCTCAGAAAACTCGTTGCGTCACATAATAGATAATTCGCTATCTGAAAAATCTTTTTCTTTTTTTTTTGCATCGTTAACAAATCCTCAATGCAACTGAAGCCAAACGGGACTTACGCAATACACAACTATTTATAAACAATCTGGACAGAGAGCGTCTATAATAAATATTATGGTACGTTGGTCTTTTCAAATTATTTATTATAAATCTGAAATAGGGAATTAAAACAATTCTTCGAATAATTAAAACTTTTTTTTTATAAAAAAAATCTGGCGGGATGAGTATTTATTGTTAGCACAATTAGTTGCCATCACGCTTTTCGAGTAAGAAATTATTAAAATATACTATATTAATCAAGATATAACATGTTTCTTATACGGAATGTTTTTTAAAAACACCATTTATTTAATTTGCATAACTAATATAAAGCAATTATACTGTAATCTTCGAATATTCATAATTTAAGATTTCGACTGAAGGTGCTCGGTGGAATTTCAATATTAAATTTGAATCGTTCAAATTATCTACATTCAGACAAGTTTTGTCACTAACGACCCGGATTTCGGAGTCGGTTCAAGTTCATCCGTGCGCTTGAACGCCTGAAGATGCAAATATAAAATATGGTTAATTTAATGACTGGTCGCTATTTACTGCAGCCACTTTTGCTTGAATTCAAATTCACTTTCATCTCGGTGTAGTTTATTATCCTAATGTAAACAAGCCTTGTACATACTAAATCTTTCGATCAAAACAGGTCCTTCGTAGAAAAGAATGTAGGTACTGAGTAAACATCGCATATCCGCTCCGGCATGCTCGACAGTCGTGGCACGTTCCCATAAACGATACTGCTTATGATTTTACATTTTAGTCGACATTGGGAAACATTCTTTCCAAAACTAGGAAACCGGATTCTTTTAGTTTTTAAACAATAGTCTATATCAGTGCTTCCCAATTTTTTTCATGCCACAGCCCCTTAAATCTCAAAATAGTGCACAGACCGCCCCGAAAAAAAATTAATCTTCAAATATATAAATGTTTATTAGATACAAACTATTTTAACATCCTTTCTGTTAGAAGAATTAGCCGCAGCAAAGCGGCTGCAGAGCAATGCCGTAGTTTGGTGGTAAAACATCTTTGACTTTCATTCGCTCGGTCAAATGATCGAGGGTTCTAATCCCGAGTGTAATCCTTGATACATTTTTTTCGATTTGAAGTCTGATGTTTGTATCCCTTCCAGTAGCGGCCGGTCAATGTGACATTTGATCAATGCACCCATTGTATATGCATGGGCGGCTATATTTCATGAAATAATATTCAAAAATAACATTTATAAGTACTATTCCGTCATTTTAAATTCAATAAAATAAAATACAATTTTAAATTAAATAAAATATTTATTATAGACAATAAAAATACACAAATAATTGAAAATGAGTGAATGGTATAAATGTTATGTTTAAATATTATTTCATGGAATATAACCGCCCCTGCATATACTTACCAAGGGGAGCATTGATCGATTGCCACATTGACTGGCCACCACTGATCCCTTCTCACAGTCTTCAACCACACTTTATCCTATCATACATAAGAGGATATAGAGTGATTTGCTAACCAGTTATCCTATTACAAACTCTTCTTAAAAAAACAACAATCCTATCAAATTTCTGTTAAGCAACGTCTGCTGAGAAATATTATTTTAATTGTCATTACTGTTCAATACGATATTTTCAAAATATAGTATGTAAGTACACGTCTTGAGTAAATCCACGTATTGACTATTTGTGTTCTCAATCAAATATAGCTAATAATTAAACTATTGATCACTGTAATATATTTTTTTTAATAATGCCTGTTGAGTAATGAATGTTTGTGAATCAAGTTATAAGATTCTCTTTTTTTATTATTATGATTATGTAAACGTAGTCGTAGTAATAAAGGAAATGTACTCTAGCAGAATGTGGAGTATATTATGCAGGGCTGTGGAGTCGGATTCGGGAGTCGTGTAGTCAGGTGTTTTACCAGAGGGAGAGTCGGAGTCGAAAAAACCAGCGAAAATAATTTAAAGATATTTAAAAAATATTAGTCTATTCAGCATGTTGATTGGTGAAATCTACTAGAATGATCTGATGGTATACAGGTATGTAAATCATATATAAAATCCAGGGCTCCACAGTCGGAGTCGTGAAAAATGAGCGGCTCGATTTAAAAAAATATATATATTTAATGATGTGTACTTATAACAAAATAGTCCAAATTGTTAGCATTTCATGCTTATGATGGCTCACAGCCCTGATATTATGATGCACCGACGGTTAGTATCTTCCACTATTTTCGTATGTATTTAATAATTAAATGATTAAATTAGACTACGCTCGTCCTCCGTCACGGGCTGGACCGTCGGTTATCTGATTTTTAAAATGGAGGATTTGATATTTCCATTAAATTTATTTGATTTTTTATGACGCCTCGAAGTGGATTCCGCAGCGTCGTAAACCAGCAAGCCAGGCCACTCGGCCATCCGGAGCCTTTAAAGTCAACGTTTAATTTGTTTAAATAAAATCCTTTATTGATCACTTTAAACCCAAACTTCCTTTATACTAAGACTTTTTTGTCGAAG
Organism: Himalopsyche tibetana; assembly: GCA_030503985.1. Lineage (NCBI taxonomy): Eukaryota > Metazoa > Arthropoda > Insecta > Trichoptera > Rhyacophilidae > Himalopsyche > Himalopsyche tibetana. The sequence continues at coordinate 17,717,647 of JAPJYX010000022.1, forward strand.
GCTGTGCCGTGAGAATCGTTTGGTAAAATATGTCCAACACGTTTTATTTACATTATATTATCAGAAGGTTTGATGGATAGTATTTGATTGTGAAGATAGTTATTTATTTTGCACTCCACTGTCTTTGGCGAACTAAAATTAATAATATAAACTAAGCATCTTCAAATTTTGACTGAAGTAAAAAAGTAATCAACGACTGTTAACTAAAATAATTACAGTTAATGGTTATTCTTAACTGTATCTTTCTAACGTGTCTTTAATGCATAATGTGACAACAAAACTAGGTAATTCGTATTATAATTAATATTAAACCATTTAGCTCCATAAAAAATATTCTATAAACACTTTCGACGACGGCGTGATGCCGAAGTAGTAGCTATAAACGTTAAGTAACTACACCAGTAGAGGGGAACCTGCGGCCTTTTGGCTTGATCAACATGTTCACTTTGATAAAAAAAGAGCTTAATCAACCCATTATATGTTCGACAGTCGAAAAAAAGGGGGGGGGGGGTGTCAACGTTTTCTTTGCTGCGGCCTTACTTTTGATATCAGATAAATGAATGTGGCCTTTAGAAATGAAAAGGTTCCGCACCCCTGAAATACACCCTACCCTTTTTATATATATATATTTGAAATGGCACGGAACCATTAAAAGAAAGAATACTGTTTTTACACGAATACTTTGTTTCAGCACGATTCCATGAATCAAAAAAATAAACAAATAACACATCATATAAACATGAAATTTAACAACAGGACGATAGCTAACAACAAAAGACTTCATTAGATTCCAACAATTAAGACGTGTCGTTTATAACGATGAAAGCGATTTGCGTCCAGTAATTAAAAAAAATACATACGTATGAGTAATATTTTGAAGATTTCTTTGTTGTGTTTTCATTATTACCTTTTTTACACGATCCTTTCTGTACGACAATGTTGTTATTTTTTCAATAACACAGCTTTTTTTTTAATTTCGAGAACCAATCTTAATTTTATCTATGTATCCTATCATTCTTTATAGGTTTTTTTTGTACACGGTGTATTGTGGAACGTATATATCGTGTAAAAATAGAGTTTAGTTTATTTCATAATTGTCACGGAACTAAACACAGTACCTACCATGTGTTTTTTTAATATTTATTCCTGAGAGAGCTACCGAGTAAATGTCGATACAACCATTTAAGTGAGATCGGTTTGGTTTCATGTGATTTCAAAATGCATATTTAATTAAAAGTAAGTTATTAGATGTCCGTTTTGATGTCGTTTATTAGTGCAACAACAATCGGTAGGCATAATATAACCATGCAGAAGATCCAACCACTTCCCAAATTAAATTTAATAAACTGATCTTACTGATGATATGGGAATCACCAATACAGTGGAACCCTCAATTACGCGATGGCTTGAAATATTCGCCGCAAATCCCCCAATTGCACGGTCGCATTCCATTGTCGTTACTACGAGAGACGGTCGTCTGTGCCGCGCATACAGTCAAATGTTGGCTAGCGTCTGTGTATTCAACATGTGCCAGGCTATACAAGTATAGCGGGCGACTGTCTATGTGTGGGATATTGGCGCCCTTTGCATTTTACTACTTTACTAAATATTTCGTCAATATTTTTTTTTCAAAACTAAGGGAAATCTTGGTTTTGCATTTTTTGCAAAAAAACCAAATCCATAATTTTTTATGAGATTAACACCCCCAATTACGCTGTCCCGACATAAGTGTAAATGGGTGTTTTACTGTGTATAGATTCCAATTAAATTAAGTCGGTTTTGTTTCTCTTACGTTCTGTTTTGAAACTCGTTCGCAAATTTCGAATACCTAATACGATAAGAAATAATTTCTCATTGTTTCTTCTTATCATTTTAAAGTTTCACTTAGATTGATCTATCAGTTCGATTTGAATTGATAATGTGTATTTTTACTCAAATAAAATCGACGATAAAAAAAAATTAAGACATGTGTTTTATCACGCATAAATCTTGATCCAAATTACTATAATTAAATACCTATATGACGATATGCAACAATTTAAGCGCCTTTGGTGTGCTATTAATCTTTTTATTATATTGTAGACGTTTAAAATTGTGTTAATCATTCTGCGATTACTGATGTTTAAATCCTCAGTGTTGTTTGTTTTCACAATAAAAAAGGCTATATTTCTATGTATCGCCACTTGATTTCAGTTTCCTGCAGGCACCTTTGACCAAACAGGCATTTTTGACCTTGATCTCCCCTTGGGCGAATAATAATTACGAACCCTCCCCCGACCTCCTTCGCCGTCACTACGCTAGTGCTGCGGGACCCCCTCGGGCACGTATGAAAGCGTCGTGGGTTCCCCGGCGAGGGGCCCACCCTACGGCTCTCCGGAGGAGTTTGAGTGTCACGTGACGCCGCCGTAACCATGGTGCCCCCTCCCCCGCCCGCCACCATTGCGCACCGCTGCGTGAGGTTATTTTAATCTGACAGATTTTTTAAATGTATATAAACAACTTGTAAAAACATTATTGCATAATTTAGTACGCTATCATAACTGTATTTTTTTAGTTACAATATCTTTGAGAGAGAATTACGTTACCATGATTTCAAGGTTTCCCGTCAAACTTTCTTGTAAATAAAATAATGTTGACGTGTTTAAATGAAACGTTGAACATTATTGGTAAAGATTTATCACTCATTTTTCCTTAACATTGAGGTGTCTTGCATGATCTAGTTATGAAACCTCTTGTTAATACTTTTATTCCATATCTAATACAATTGAAATAAAAAAAACGGTTCGGTTCGGTTCCGGCAAAAATAACGGTTTTCGGTTCCGTTCCGGTTCGAAGCCCTAAAATATACTATATTTATTTTATTAAGTGATCTACTATTTTTATGTGCATATGTTGCAAAACTTTTTTCATTTCAACAACATTTGAGCGTGCAAATATTTTTCTAAATATCCACATGACCACAGTGGAAAAATTATCATTCTTATGGACCTCTCAAAGAGATACCGTGAACGCGATATTGCGTTCATCGAAATCGTTAACAGAATTTAGTAGGAATATAAATTAATAAAAACAAAAAAAAATACTTATCTACCCAGCGTAGTTATCCATCGCCCATTCTAAGTACCGCAAGCGCGACTAAGCAGTGCGACGTCATCTCTCGTCTGATATCAGAATCGCGCCCGCAGGCATAGTGCGAGGGTGCAGATACGCCCAGCGTCGCGACGGCTAAGCTTCCCCGCTGGCCGCCGGTTCCCCTCCGCCCCCGCGCCTTACGCACCGGTATTACGTCTTAATAAATTCCACATCAAAGAAATGCGTTGCGTTTTAACAACGTTGTATTCTTCTTTTAATTTACCTATAAGTAGTTAATATTTTCTTTCACTATTATATATAATCATACCTATGTATTTCTCGGTTTTATTTTTGTTACACGATTCAGCTGTGTGGTGACATTTTGGCGCTAGGGAAATATACCATAGTATCATCAGTCAAACATTATACTTGGCGCCAAAATCAAGCCGAATAAAAAAAAATGTTTTTATCATGGTAAATGCAAGAAACTTATTGTGTACTGTCAAATGGATAAAATATGTAACTCTGCTTACAGATAGTAACCACACACATCTCTTTATTAACACGGTAGATACGTTCCACAAAAAATGGCGTGCTTAAAAAACTAAGAGTGTAAAGAATTGAACATTGATTCTCTGAATTTAAAAAAAAACCGTGTTAGAAAAAATAACAATATTTTGGAACAGAATATCGTGTAAAAGGGTAATGGTGAATACTCAATAAGTAAGTAACAAAAAATATGTATTATTCATAATATGTATTTTAATAAAGAAAAAATATACTATTAATCGGTACTTGATTATATTCGGGGACTTTAATGAGCGATTGGACATAGATCGCTTTCATCGTTTGAAATATCTGACACGTCTAATGTCTTAAGATCCAATGAAGCCTTTTGTTTGTTATTATTGTCTTGTGCTGTTGTGAATTTATTGTTATTAGGAAATCCGTTATCCGCTTCTGAATTTTTTGTGTCTGGTAATCGTGTTAGAATTAATGGTCCCTGTAAAAATATAGTATTTGTTATTTTTAGTGGACCGTGTTATTTTAAAATCGTGTAAAATAAGATTTTAGTGTATCTTTCACTTTGATACATTACCCTTCAATTAATTCCACTTAGAAACACTTCAATTAATTCCAAACTTCGGTACCTACATTTAAATATAACACGTAGCTATTACCCACTTATGCATTTATTTATTTTGAAATAAAATGTTTTATGATCGTATTGGGTATGTTTATTCTTATCGCATTCCATCAAAACATTTAAACGTGGCATTTTGAACTTAAAATAAAAGATTCCAAAAATTCTTTCAATAAGTAATTCGAATATCGAATAATCTTTCAAATATTCGAATATCTGAACATCAAAAAAGTGCCGAATACATTTAAATGTTCGAATGGAATTCCTACTTACAAGTAGGATCGTTTTTCAATTCAACCGTCAATATGCTGTAGCAAGCCAATCATTCCAATGTTATTAAAATATTTTGTATGCCTTGATACTCGATACCAATGATTTACAGCTAAAAAAATCTTTATTTGGCCTCATGCTCAAGTCGTTTTATATTTATCCGGGAAATGTATATTCCTGCTTGCGGGGTCCATTTTTTAAATTTATAATATATACATAGAAAAATGTAATAATTGAAAACTGGAAAGAAAAACGAGATAATATCTTTGTGAGCTAGCCAAGTTTCTTGGACCAATCGGTACGCTCTGCTGTCCACGCTGCAACGTCGGCTGACCAATCGCATAGGATGTGTCCGGTCAGCTGTGTCTGTCTCTTTTCATGGAGTTTAAGCGCACGCGATAGCTGCCAAGAGAACGATGCCAATAATTATCGCGAAGATACTTACTTATCTATGATATTATATTTGCACCATCAACAGGCCTGTCCGAAAAGTCGCGTTATACCTATGGCTATATGTTATCCTAAAAATAGCATGTGCGCGCGCACTAGTGAAATATGGCGAACATTAACGGATAACCTGTGCATACGTTCGGAACAAGTAAAACAAAATATCATACTACAATTGCGCGCACGTACTGTTTGTTGTTCACGAAATTAATTGTGATTTAAATGTGACAAATATCCGGATTGTTAATGTCACTTAAGTTAAATAATAACTGATTATGTGCGCATCTGCGTATATGCGGTTTTGTCACTGTCCGTTTATGTCGTTGATAATGATCGGCTGCGCATATGTGAGGCCTAAAGACGAATGTAGCAAATTCCATATTATTTAATTTAAGATTTCGACTGAAGGTGCTTGGTGGAATTTCAATATTAAATTTGAATCGTTCAAACTATGTACATTCTCACAAATTTTGTCACTAACGACCCGGGTTTCGCCTTTCGGCATCTTCAGGCATTCAAGTGCACGGATGAACTTGAACTGACGCTTAGCAAATAAAAGTTTCGTGCTTATATAAGATACAAATGCATCACCGAGTCCAAAGCCATTGCTGGCGAAAAGGATGAGCTCATGGGAATTCCAACAGATTTGTGTAGTGAGCAGTTTCAAGAATTATATAATCTGTTTGTCGGCAAAGGTTTTATGATTATATGATTTTATGGTTATATAGGGTATAGAAGAGGAGATGTGGGAAAATTTGTTATTTCGTTTAAAATCGGAAGACTTTGCAACTGTGCTTTATTGATTTCTAAAATTTCTTGGAAAAAGAGCTTATGACTGTCCGTATTTGGGTGTAACATTTTTATCCCTTGTTCCGATTTTAAACGAAATAACAAATTTTCCCACATCTCCTCTTCTATACTCTATATAACCATAAAATCATATAATCATAAAACCTTTGCCGACAAACAGATTATATAATTCTTGAAACTGCTCACTACACAAATCTGTTGGAATTCCCATGAGCTCATCCTTTTCGCCAGCAATGGCTTTGGACTCGGTGATGCATTTGTATCTTATATAAGCACGAAACTTTTATTTGCTAAGCGTCAGTTCAAGTTCATCCGTGCACTTGAATGCCTGAAGATGCCGAAAGGCGAAACCCGGGTCGTTAGTGACAAAATTTGTGAGAATGTACATAGTTTGAACGATTCAAATTTAAATTCCATATTGTTAAGTTTTACAGATATCGCAAAATACAGCTGAACTAGTGTAGAGTTTTCTGCAAATGTTATTCACATGATTTAAAAAAAAAATAGACATATTTTCTAGCGATTACGGCCGTCTTATATGCCATATAATTTGATTCGTGCACCAGTTAAGCTTTGAAATATACTGGAGTTTTCCGCATTTGTTTTTACCAGCCCAATACATCCGCGTATTTCTGGTCACCGTAAAAAAATACTGCCATATTGTGAGCAATGCACTCGCAACTGTGATTCATACCTTAGTATTAAGATCCACATCAACATCAATAACCAAAGGAACCAATGAAAATTCGTAAAAATAATACTATGGTTGAAATAAAAAAATCCGTTTTTTTACTTGTGACACTAACACAGGACGGGACCAGGTAACAGAATTATTGTAATCAATTGTGGTATCATTTGTTTCCAATTTGTATCCATATGTAAATTATATTTTAGTGATAACACTATGAAGACAAATTGCTCATCGTTTCTCTTCTTAAATAACATATTCTATACTTGCTATGCAATCTATAGTATACACATAATATACTTAAATGGAATTAAAATCTGTATCTTATATTATACAAACAGTCTTGCATATTGCACAATATATACGTAAATTCTCATGATTACATGAAAAGTAAATATCTAAAAATATATCCAATTTTTCTTTTAAATAAAAATATAATAACTTTTACATAAATTTGGTACCTCAAAGTAACCAACCGCCAAGTGCGGTACGAAAATTTACAATTTAACTCTTTCCATTTCAATGTTTACAGATATTAAAATGTTTTCCTATTGGAATTAAAGGCTAATTCTTATCAGGAGTTCATAAAACGTAGTTGATAGAAAATACTCATTGGACAATTTTTCACCCAGTTACTATTTCAAAATAAAATTTAGTAACTCGAATAAATAATATCCCATACACAATAAATATGCCGAAGCACAATTCCGTCTTCAAAGGCTAGAATAAATTGTATTAAAATTCAACAGTGTGAAACAAAACACAGAAACAGTTTTTATTTACAGTTGTTAACTTCATGAATTTTTAAAGTTATTTAATAGGTATACGTTTTTTTCCGCGATTTTCCATTCACGTTTTTTTTTTGTTCTGCGTTGAAAGTGGTACGAAACTTTATGTTTAATTCATTTTGTGTACATAAATAAATACATACATTCTTGGGAAATTATCTATCCGCGTGATATTCCATGTTATCCATTTAAACAGCTGGCGCTTTGTATTAGGCTCGCATGAGACGAGGCGGGGGTGATGATGAATGGCCAGATGTTTTATATAGGCGAGTAGAGATAATCGACCCGGGCGCATGCGCTACGTTTTATTTGTACGCGACTACTATTTTATAGTCAGCCGGGCACGATTTACGAAAGCTGAACATTAAATTGAATCTTTTCCCGAAAAGTTACATTAATCTTGCTTAAAAACAGTACATTTTTATAATATTAAAACTGGATATGCCTCTGAAACAATTAATTATTTGTGCTTATGAAATAATAGTGCTCAAAATTTGTAAAAGTCGTTTCATTATTATCAAGATAATTTTAATTAACAGCTCAACCGCTGAAAATTGATTGCGTCTGATAGTATGTGTGTATAAAATGTACTGGTTTGAGTTTATAAACTCCGTCCGCTGAAGATGGAACACAAATTATAACGTTCATTTTCTGTCACCCTGATACAAGGAGTGGTTTGAAAATTTTAAAGTTCAAGTACAAAATTGTAAAAAAATATACGGCGAAATGAGAATGAAGTTTGTAATATATCCTTCGCTCCTGGTAAACGTGGCGTAAAATAATTTCCACGTTATTTATTTAGTGGGAGGTTTTCCCTCGAAACTAGAATCCGAAGAAAATAATATTTTCTGCTACCCCGGTCTACGAAACTATTTCACTATGCAATTTTCGAGGATATGAGAAACTTGCCCCAGTTTCTAAAACACCATAGTTTTTATTGTTTACAAAATGCTTCCTTATTTTGATGAAAAAAAATCCTACTTCCCAAAAATGTGATTTCTTGAAAGAGAAAAATTCTTACTTGTTCATGGAATTAACAATTGTATGCTAGGAATTGTTTTTAAAAAAACTTCAAGAAACATAGTAAGAGAAAATAGTTTTTGTTTTTCATTTCATTTACCTACCCATAGAAAAAAAATACAGGTTAGTGGTAGTTCTTTTGTTACATACAATTTAGTTTCCCGCGCTATGGAGATTTCTGATATCTTGCTACTTAAAATTTGGTAATTCGAAATTATTTAACATATTTTGCTGTTATAAAAAATAGTTTTTATTTAATTGATCATTAGGTCAGAATCAGAAGGTTTTGTTTTTTCACCACCTACCGTGTTTCTCCGAAAATCCGACATCCTCCAGAAATAATCCCTGGCGCGATTTTCAAGATTGTTGAACTATAAGACTTCCCTCGAAAATAAGCCCTAGTTGAAATCATTTTATTTTTCTTTGGGAATGTATTGCTGACAGATTAGCAATGTTTTGGCTGTATGCTGGGCAGATATTGTTTAAAAATGCACTTACAATGGCATTAATATTAGAAATATTCCCGAAAGAACTCAAAGCATCAACACATTGGCTAGATTAACATACTTTCTTCGGCGACATGAACTCTCTCTTATAAGATCGACAGTTGGAAGATAATTAAATTGCTAACGTGCATTTAAGCTTTTTATTGATGGTATTGACTTTTTAAAATAGAAACATTATAATATTAATGAAACTGCAGTATTTCTGGGCCAAAGATCTCAAACAACGATTGGTCACGTTCCTGTCAATTGTTGGTTACGAAATTGCACCTCTTACCTGTACATTTTTTAGAAAAGACTCGTATTTGCCATTATAGCAGATACTCAAATCATTCTAAAACAGTCATTCAATTATTATTTTTATCAAAAATCGTTACTATTTTTACTAGCGATAATTGTATGCTATCATAACGCACTTGGTGTGTCTATTTGTTATTTTGAAGACCACATGATGGTACAGTCACCGAGTCCACTATCATTGTAAATTTGGATAAGCCACAAAAAAGGATGTCAGTGAATATCACTAGTCACTACAAATATTTTGAAATTATCCGCAGTAAAAAAGATATAAGCCCTGTAGAACTTGCAATTGCAGGAATATACGATAATAAGGATAACAGGAATTACTGGAAATTTTATCTTGCGAAATTGAATTGCCTTTCATGCAATCAGAAAAGTTTTCATTTGATTTGACAGAGTAGTTTCACAGTGATAACACACTTAGAAAGCCATTAAGAAAAAAATGCAGTTCTTTAAAAATAAGCCGGACTACGGGATAGTTTAAATAAATTAATCAAAAATTATTTTAGGTTTTACGCAATTTTATTTATATAATTCTAAGTTCTTATCAATTTTAAATGCAACAACTACACAACTTTGTGTTTATTAAGGACAGATAAAATCAAATCTTTAATGCACAACCATTTTTTTGCTCTTAATTTCTAAGTTCATAATAATGGAATATCCATTGTTCGAAATTGTCTATTGCGACATTCGGTATTTTTTGGATTCCTTGTGCGTCTTAAATTATTCCCTGTATAAAAGATTCGCATCATTGCATAATGTTTTTGTGTATTTTTATCATTGTTCCATTTTTACCCCCCTTAATCGATTTCTTCTGAACAAAAAATATATGGAGACAAGTTTGTGGATGAGCTCTCTCTCTCTCTCTTTCTGGTTACGCATTGCAATTCGTAATAGAAGCAGTGCATTCCAGTATGTTAAGTTATGATATTTAAATATAAAAATATAATTTTATAATGCAAAGCTTTACAGTTACCCGGATCTGAACTTTTGTACCAATCAGAAAATCGTTCAATGCTATCGTCACAATACATTGAGATTGACATATGAACGTAAACAAAAATGACATAATTTAAGATAGCTGTGTCCACTCATTAGTCATTCTAAATTATAAATATGACATTCGGATATCTTTCTCAGAACCAATGATAATATTTATCTTTAACGTTCTGAATAATATCAACAATGCGCTATCGTTGCCTTGAAACTGCGTAAAATTTTGGATGGTTATCAATTATATTACTTTTTGGTGTTGCGTTAATGCCGGGTCATATGCAATCCCGAGTTTTTTTTTATTCCTCACAGTGAGTAAAGGTCGTTGACCTGTTTCTGCCAGCCTAATACATTTCGACTTTGTTTTGTGATTAATTTATACCGGGTGGTAACTTTCAATAAATAAATCGAGATCCACTTTTCACATATGTACATTCGATTTTTTTTTTTTGCGCCGCACCTCCTTAGTAAATAAAAGTGGAGACTTATTTTGCAAATCAGTTTAAGGTCTGCTATTTTTGCCGGGCGAGTGGTCATCGTCAAAAATCTATTTCTAAACTGTCCGCACTTGAACCCGTAAGTATCGCAAACGAAACTAGCGTCGTCGGCCACTCGGCTTGGTTGCCGACAATTTATTATTATGCAATGTTATTAATTATACGACTCATAATGTTCAGCTTCTATCAATTATTAACCGACAAAGTGCTTCCGATCCTCGTAGAGCCCTGAACTCTATTCAGTAAAACAACTTTCTAGATATTTAACAATGATTAAATATACTTACTTGCTGAGCGATTTTGTATCTAATGCTTTGTATGCATTTTGCTTGCTGTCAATTTCTGCAACCCTGATTTTACCTACTGTCTTTCTATGGTATATTTTTTTGTAAATACGTCATGAATCTAAAAACATTATAATATAAGTATGAAAGGCGAACGTTCTGGAACGATTAATATTTTATTTGGATGCATGATACGGATTATCTGACGCAATATATGGATAGGTGGTTCTAGGGTTCACCAATCCCGGGATCCCGGATAAATCTCCGTTTTTGAAACGAGTCAGCGAGCTAAAAAAAAGGTCTCACATTCTTATCATAAATCTGACAATTTCCCAGTGATCGATCCCGGGATCCCGAAAACCCACATCTCTAAATAATTGGAAATTCCGATTTTTTTCAAGAATCTCAAACAATTGTCACACGATTGTGTGGTGAATGATAAATCCCGCGATCCGAAAAAAATGTGAATCACGAAATCCCGGGGTCACAAAAAGGGTCCGGGATTGGATACCCTAGTGATAATCGCCTGATTTTTCTTTAACATTGCAAGGTTTATTTTCGGAGAAGAAACGATGTAAATATAGTATAGCTTTTCATTAAAATAATAACACGGACAAAAGCAGTGAAACCCCGTGAATTTATACAAACCATAAAAGATTGCATTTTTTTCATATCAACGATAAAAAAAATAAGTGCATACCTTCCTACTTATTGCTTATTTTAATTTCGGGATGCTCATTATTCATTATTTTTTTTAAATTAGTCTTCTTGGGCCATATTATCAATATCACTTTTAGGGTGTTCACTGTCAATACTTGGTGGAAAGGCATTATATTAATAAAAACAATAATCCTTTGTACTTCATTCCACTTTATTTAATATGTCAGGACCGCGAAACCGGTCCTGACATATTAAATAAAGTGGAATGAAGTACAAAGGATTATTGTTTTTATTAATATTATCAATAATATGTTCGTATCTTCTTCTAACGTCTTCTATTCGTGCTCTGCGCGAGAATGTGGTACTATCTATGGCTGTGTTCGGCAACCTTTGAGAGACAGGGTAAAAAATATTTGCTAGTGGGTAACAGTTTAAATCATTTTTTTACTTTGTTATAAAGCATTTGCATATCGACTGTGGAAAGGAAAAAAGGACGTAACCCTCGATTTTCCAAAACAGCTTTTTTTCGATAATCACAATGTATACAACTTGACACACATTCTATCAAAAGAATGGAAGCTGAAAATGCCGGATTAGTACCTAAATTTAGCTTTTAAGTTTGAAAAAGATGACCTTGCATATAATTAAAACCAAGAAAAAACACTGAAATAAAGGGTTTTTCGAGAAAATTTCTTTAATAAATGTTAGATTATGTCAATTAAACACCAGTTTAAAAGTATACGTGCACTTCAAGGTTGTGTATAATTCATAATTTGCATATGTCACAAAATCATCAAAACACGCTTTTAGCGCCTTCTGTAAAATTTGATATGTGTGGGTTACGTCCTTTTTCTTTTCCACAGTCGATATGTAAATACAAATTTATTTTATAAAAAATACATAAAGTATCATATTTTATTAGTGGTTTCATTGGTTTTGAAATATTTTTTAAAAATTTTCAATATTTCGCAAAAATGTAGTTGACTTGACGTTTTTAGAGGGTAACTCAAAATGTTGTAGTAGGGTATATCAATCACCCGCGGGTGGGTAGTTAGTAGCTTGCCGACCACAGTACAACGGTATGGTTATCTTGGGCTTTCGATACTCGAACTCATATCTTTAGAAACATAAACCGGATGTGATTAATTCTGCTCTGTGGTATCCGCGGTTTGTTCGCAAGTTAGGACAATTCGCGACCCGAGAACTACAATGTTCTAAGTGTAGATTTTTAGCGAAACAAAGTTACTGTGTAGCTAAAATAATAAACACAAAATTAAGTCTAAAAATAAAACATGGACATGTTCAAATTTAAAGCCTCATACAATTCGGTCCTCAGTGGAGAGTCCATAACTCATAACCAGCGCGTGGCGTGGCGTTATGGCAAAAAAATAATACTTTGAACACTGCAGTCGGAATGTATCGATGTTTTCACACATTGTTTTTTTGCGACCGGACGTGAAAAACAAAACCGCACAGGTCTAGACATAATAAACCGAAATTCGTAAAGAACATAATATTCGTCAACCCTTAACCCTTTGATGAATATCGCCGTACCTTTACGTCGAAGTATCTTGTCATCTATTATCTATCGCCATTCTCTTATTATTATTTTTTGGATACTAGACACATCCATCAATGATCCACATTGTTTGTATTATTTGTTGCAAATGAATAAAAGATTTTATTTCAAGTTTAGCATCTGTAAGCAAATCGGTAGCCACTGTGCGTAAAATTCCATTTGGCATCGATCCTTTCCTGAAATCGACATCTGTAAAGCGTCACATGTACACAGATGAGAGCAAAATAAATATCTAGATGCAAAATCGAAGTAATTTATTTTACTTTAAATTTTTAACTATGCGTTTTATAATTCAAAATAAATATTGACATCTTGAAATAATAATTAATATTCTTCCTAGATTGATCCGTATTCATAAAAAAGTATTTTTGTGTAGCAATTACTTACAAATAATAAAAATATAAGGAAAAACCTAATTTAGTAAAAAATAGTTTACTTCTCGAAAAGTTAAGTTTAACGATAAACCCCTGTAAGTAGGTAGATAACTCTTCGATATTAAAAATTGCAGTAATATTCAGTGTTACCTCTCAACCCCCGCGCACATGTCACGGGTTGGCGCACACTCCAATATTGAAAGACTAATTTAAAAAATTGGAATAACCCGAATAAACCGAAATAGGTAAATTAAAAATAAAACATTTAGAAAATCAGAATTTAATCTTACCTGACATTAGGTATTTATTGTAGTATAAGTTGTAATTTAGTATGTAAAATATGTAACTAAGCAAACTGAGATTCACAGTGTGGAAATATTTTCATCAGAAAATATCGTAGTATAAATCGGGAAGTATTTAGATTTTAAAATTGATTTTTTCAATGATCCCGGGATTACCGGATCGCCAAATTAATCGGGATTAATACCAAGACCAACTTTACTAACTGTATCTTTTTTTAGATATTTTCCAGATTGCCACGTTTTCTGCACTGATATAACAAGTAATGACCCACGATTTTGAAGAATATGTACTTATATTCCTAAAATATTTCCGCAAACATCGATTCATAAATCACCCACTCCTGACGGGATCACGAGTCCCCGTGCTCGGCGTATATATTTCCTCGCAGAGTGCCCGCTAAAGTCCGACTTACACGGTGGCGATAAACGTGTCATAAAATGCGTTTTTTCCCTTTCGTTCTTTCTTCTCTGAGTATTTTTATTACGCGATTGCCGGTGATACGAACGGGTGGCGTGCCATTCTGCACACTTGAACGCGTTTTCTTACCCCCATTTTTCTGTTTCTGTTTTACAACAAAATACATTTGATTAAATCATGCAAAAAAATCATAAATTTCTGGCCCAAAAGCAATATTATTAAAGCGACGGCTCCTGCAACACGAAGTACATTGTTATACTATATGTACATAGTTCGTCCTGTGCAATACGGTGGTTAATTTATTTTTTTATTTTTTTTATTGGAATTAATGTACATATCATAGCTTAAGGCAAAGTCGTTGATTGTCGGCTGATCATGTCCTTGGACCGAAAATTTTGATGATAAAAAAGTGGTGTAAACGCGGCGCAATGATTCGAGGTTCTTAAACGTCCTCTGGGGACGTCCAGATGTGGACCAAGGTAACGAGAGAATTTCTCGAGACGATACGATCATTCGAATGAATTGCCGCCCTTGTTGGAGACACCGAGGTGATTTTATCTATAATTCATTTCATTTGAACAAACGGCTTAATCGAACTCCGTCATATATCTATCTATCTTATTCCTATTTTCAGTTGTGGCAAGCTATTTACTTTCCTAATAATTAAATACGTATTTTCATGAATCAAATCCATAATCACATGAACATAATAAGATGGGGCCAATGTTTTCTCCAAGACGAGAGGTTATATGCGCCGAAATTTAAATGCTGCGCGGGCCAATTCAACAAATGCGCGGCATTATTTGTCATATTTGAATAGTAAATATTATCAGTTGATAATTTATAAGTTTTTACTAATAAGTGTATCAAATAAAACACGAGAAATAATTATTCGTTTAATAATTTATTAACACATTTTATAAGTTATTCTAGTATTTTACGCCGTTCCTTACAACTAATCCTTATAATATATTTTACACGTATAACAATGTATTGTTCTGATAATAGATAAGAATTTAATTCTAGCTAATTTTTTTAAATGTACAATTTTTAATTAAAATTGGTCAATTAAGGTAATTCTAATTTGAAAAATATATTATTTGAATAGTTGTATTTTAGTGCGCGCCAACCAGGAATGAGTGCGCCGGGGTATTCAAACTGCTGCGCAGCCACGTGCAAACGCAGGTTAGATGAAACATTGGCTGGAGCTGCTTTAACCTTTGGTCTAATCTGTTGGCAAATAATAATGCTTATCTTTTTTAAAGTCTATTTAAGTTGAAGAGGTAGAATTTCAGAACACTTATTAGCGCATTAATTTAGACGTTAGGGTATCGGGACCAATGTTCCCTCTTAGCCGAAGGGTTAACTGCGCGGAAATTTCAAAAGCTGCGCCGACCATGCGCGGACCGATCAAATATGAATTGAACAACTGTATTGTAGTGCGCACCAACCCGGAATGAGTGCGCGGGGGCTTCCCAACTGCTGCGCGGCCGCGCACGCGCGCAGCTTAGAGGGAACGTTGATCGGAACCGCGGAAGACCGTTGCTAATATGTATCTTGTATAATCTACCAGCCGACGAGTCCATTCATTGAATGATTTCACCAAGAATCTTCGTCCGCCCCGATCATATTTTCATCACGTTCGCGTATGTCTCTTGCTCTTGAAACGCTTATAATCTATTGGATTGGATTAATCCATTATTTCCATACAAATATGTTTTTTGCATGCCAATTTTTTGGGTGTGTTTCGTAAATATGCCGTGACACGGTTATGTTAGCCTGATACTAGACAATTCATATTTTAGGGAAGTTTGTGAAACATTTTTTTTTGAAAAATAACATTTATATTGGATTAAATACGTTAAATTATTATGCTTTATAATTTCTTCTGATACTCACCATGAATATTTAAACCACATAACCAAATTTATTCCTTATATCTAAACCTAAGCTTTTCTGCATTAACTGCGTGTTACTCAGAGCTTGCATCCTTTGGTTTTTGGATTAAATAGGAATTTTAAACATCTCAAACATTCATGACTTCAATCTCTCTTTTTTTACCATGTCCGCTCCCAATGTGAACATATGGACTCCTAATGAAGTAATCTCAACATAAGTTTTTCTACGAGAACTACTTGTTACTCAGTGGCTCAACCTCTCTTTTCCCAAAGAGAGTAGGAATAGCAGGATAGGGCTAGGACAGAACTAGTGGTTAGCTTATCGCTCTCGATACGCCCCGTTTATGGAATAGGACGTGTGGGAGAGTATTATTCAAGACATCACATACATCCATGCCTTCGGACAGAAATTCATAATCGATTGAAAATTCATTTTTTTAAAACTGTCCGTACTGGGATGCGAACCTCTTTATCACTTGTTTATTGTGATGATTTTCATCGCCAGATAGTCAGTCTAGCGACAAGAGATTTTCTTAAGCGCTCATAACGTTCCCAGCTTCAGTGATGGTGCATTAGAAATAATTACTTGTAGAACTTTGTGTCAATGTGATTTTTCCCCCATCTATACTTTAAACGTGGCATAGCGAGAATAATTACCTCTACCACTAATCCTGCCCTAGTCTCCTATGTTATCATATTATTTTTCTCTAATAGCATGCCCTATTTGATTAGCTCCATCGTAAGTCAATATTTTATACATTAAAAAAACAGTTAGCTTCGTATTAGGAATTTCTAGAAACGCATTGTATTCAATAAAACTTTTATGTTTTCATTTTCTTGTCAATTGAAATTAAATAAATATTATATTAGAACTCGATAAAAAAATCTAAATATATAAAATCTAAAATCCCCCCAGATTGCCGAATGAAATACCTGCTGAAAAGGGCAAAATATTGAATGACGTATAGCAGGGATGGCGAACCCAGAGCACGCGTGCCCGAGATGCCACGTTTGATAATTTAGATGGCACGCGAACGATTTCCAAGTTCAAAAAAATATTTTTTAAGTTTAAAAAATTAAAATTTTGATTAAATAATCCGTGAATTATCAATTTATTCCGTTTTATTATTTTTTAAATGCTTCCCAAGATAAACGACAATCGCTTAAAAAATTCATTTTTATTTTTATATATTTTGTTATTTTTTTACTGCTCGGGCACGCCACAGAATCGAGAAATAATATTTGAAGATTTTTGGCACACGGACCCAAAAAGGTTCGCCATCCCTGGCGTGTAGTATAATACGGGTCATGGTTTCATGGTTATTATCAAAAATTGAAATGTAACAAAATATAAAATACGAAGCCTTAAAAAGTCTTTTTTCAAATTGAGAAAATGATATTTCTTTTAGTTATAATAATATTATTTCGTATATTTGTTATGAACCAAATCAATAGATTCTTTTTGGTTTTCATTTGTTGCTGTTTTGTGTGAAATCAAAACAAAAAGAACAATGGAAAATATTCTCACAGGTCTGGCGGTGACGATAATAGGTTACTTGCTTGTAAATCAAATATGTACGTACTGTACAAATTTCTGCGTAGGTTTCTGGGAACTATTATATTTCTTCCTTACGAGAGTGACGTGTTGGTTTACCTTCACAGGTGACAGTTTCTACCTGTCTGGCTTGAACAAATTATTTCACGTATTATATATTTCACAGATACATGCACTTATTTTTTTTACACGTGGATACGTTCCCCAAAAAACCGTTTAAAAAATGATTGAATTCATTGAAAAATTGATGAAAAAAAACAACATTGTGGTATGGTAAATCGTGTAAACAAAAGTAATAATGAAAACCCAATTCACTTAATTACTCGAAATTTATTTATAAAATGAATTTTAATTAAGAAAAATATTACTCTTTATTCCCACTTGGTTATGTACGTAGACTTTTATATGGGGGGCTGGACGTAAATCGCTTTCATCGCTAAATGTGTGACACGTCGAATGAAGTCTGTTATCCACTTCTGTGTTTTTTTTTGTCTGGGAATCGCGTTAGAACAAATAATTCGTGTACAAATATAGTATTTGTTATTTTTAGTGGATCGTGTAAAAAAGTGTTTACACCAGAAAGATTGACATTTAAATTAAAAGCTAAAGAAACTACATACCAATACAAAAGTTGTCATCGCTCTAATACAGTGTCTGCCAAACTTTTTTACTCCGCGGCACACTGGTATGGGATTTGTTCCGCGACACACCAATGACGGAAACGGAATTTCAAAACGGAAATGTGGAAAATGTGTCGAGTCGACCACTACATATCCACTGTGGAAAGGAAAAAGGACGTTACCCACACATATCAAATTTTACAGAAGGCGCTAAAAACGTGTTTTGATGATTTTGTGACATATGCAAATTATGAATTATACACAACCTTGAAGTGCACGGATACTTCTAAACTGGTGTTAAATTGACATAACCTAATATTAATTAAAGAAATTGTCTCGGAAAAACCTTTATTTCAGTGTTTTTTCTTGGTTTTAATTTTGTACAAGGTCATCTTTTTCAAACTCAAAAGCTAAATTTAGATACTTATTCGGCATTTTCAGCTTCCATCCTTTTGATAGAATGTGTGTCAAGTTGTATACATTGTGATTATCGAAAATAAGCTGTTTTGGAAAATTGAGGGTTAAGTCCTTTTTCCTTTCCACAGTCGATATGTATGTATATGCGAACGTGACAAATATGTATTTGAATAGGTACGTAGATGTTGAATTAGTTTAATAAAAGACTTCTTGCGGCACACAGTTTGGCAGACACTTCTCTAATAGGTGCTGCGCAATGTATTTAACAGTATGGCGAATTGGTCCATTATTCAATAAAATTTCTAGGATTTGAACGTTTTTCTGATAAGCAATCCCGAGTCTAGACAAACATTGTATATTTTGTAAACACTAAAACGATTTTTGTTGATCGCGACAAAACTGGTCCTGATCTATAATAAACTATGTATAATTACTATAAAAATTAATCATATTAAGTGGGTATATTACCAGGAAATGGCAATGAACACTTAAAAGTAAGTTTATTTTTCTGATTGAACAACTGCATACATTATCAGATACCCCAGTTATAATCTGACATTGCCTTATATGTTACAAATAAAATGTAATTTCTTTCGAAAAGACTTGCGCAAAGCTTGAGGTGATTTCGAAAAAAAAAAACTTATCACCGCTGGGCAATATAGAAAACTTTTTATTTAGTCTTTGGCCACAATACATGTCGTTTTGGGCCACGACTGGTGCATCACTGCTAAACGGTTGAGGTCATGCATAACTTTTCTACACTTCTATATTTTACGTTCACTTACGCAATTTCTGAAATCTAGTAATAATAATCTACGATGCCATTTGTCAGTCTTCAAAGTATTTTTCCCCCGTAATTTTGTCTCAGCTAAATTAAATACTGGCACCCACTTTACACTGACGACAATTTGAGTAAGTTGGATTTAAGTACTTATGCAGAAAGATGTCAGTGTATGTGATGTCATCAGTTTATCGCGATTAGGGATTGCGATACCGGTGCTACCGAAACCGCTATCCCGGTATTCTTGGTAATTTTTCGATTCCGAAGTACCGGTTATGGAACTACAAAAATACTATTATTAATATATTAACCCTTAACCTGGCTAGGTACTATATTTTTTCCACTTGATTTTTGGTTCATTTTATCAAATTTGTGGTTTTAAAACTAAAAATATAACGAATTGATTCTTAAAAAAAAATACACAATTTATGAAAAACTTGTACGTTTTGTGTCCAACCTTTTTTGAAATACAAATCTTCATTATTTTTATCAATATTGACAGGTTTCAGGAACTTTAAGTTTAAGGAACTTTAACTTATGTTAATTAAAATCACTCGGTTATGATTCAAATATATTTTTTAATAGCGGCATTATGTCTAAAATAACAAAATACCGAAATAATCAAAATTTACCCACCCGGTATTGTGACCCTAATTGCCCCTATTATTTTGTTTTATTTAAACTTAACAATGTAATGTGTACTTTATAGTTTTTAATTTGATAAAAAAAGAGTCAGAGTTGCCTATTTTTTCGACTCCGACTCCTCAGCCCTGCTTTTCACTCATCTCCATCACATGATATCTCCGAATGCATAGTATTTCTGCCAGTATTAAAAATATCAAATTCTACTATCGTTTCTTTTAGCGTTTGATATCCTTGAAGCTTGGCTGTTTTCCAATTTTCTCCATATAAACAATAGATGACAAAAACGCTTTACCATATATTATACTATATTATTGAACTGGAAAATATTCATATGCGTGCCTTGGTACTATATATTTTTTTTTTCAGAAGTCGCTGGAAAACAGCATGTTTTTAGCGGTTTTTAACACGCGCGATTCATGTCCCAATGAAATTATTAAATATGTTTGATTATAGGATATAGTTTATTTATGTTAGAGTAAACAAGGTGATATTATGTTGTGTATTATCTCTTCTAATTTGGTGTACATATATAAATAAGCTATTTTTTTCTTGAATATCGATTACCGAATACTAATTCTAATCGGCGTCATACTAAGTAAATATTATTCCAATTGATAAATTAAATATTTTTATTATAAATTTAATATGAATTCCAAACGGTCAACGCTTTTTTGACTTTCGTTCTATTCGATTATGGCATCAAGGGATTGAATCGTTAATTTTAAAGTTTTAACTGTTTAATGAATACGCGCTTAAGGACTAATAAGTCCCTTAAAACGGGACGTAGAACGAACGAAAAGTGTTATACTATATTTCCCATGATTATAGTCTGTATTCCAAACAGTAATCGTAAAGCAATTTCTGGCGATATGCTCCAAAAGAAATACATATGTTCTACATTAGTATCGGTCATATATGTGTATATGTACATAGGTTTTTTATTATCAGGTATGGCCAGTGCGTCGATCGCGAAAGTATCTTTGCCCGATCGCGGACATATAAAATGTATTTTAATCATGATACAATTACAAGCGATTTTAGTCGATCGAATTCAACAATTGTATCAGTGTTATATATATCAAAGCCTAACCAAATTAATTATCTTATTTTCAACTAACAGTGAATTATTCTCTTCAGAAAGATCACTCTTCGCACACAGCATTAAAAAAAACACATTTGTCTTACTTTTTAAGGTTTTTTTCATCTATCGGATTATAGTGGGAAAACAGTTCTCACTTATTAAATATTGCGACACCTAGATTTTATAAATAATATCCTGCCGGACAAGTGTTTTTAATATTCGGCTTGTTCTTTAGTGTTGGCTGGATTTGTTTCCCCGCCCCTCCCTCTTCCTCCCAGAATGTTTAGATGTTTAATCCGCCTGACCCAAATTGAATTTGCAGCCGTCTGGCTTTTCCTAAATGAGAAAATTTCATATCATCTCCGTATTCCGGCAAAGCATTTCGATTAGGTAACTGAAGTTTCTCCTCGCAGCCTTTTGCGGCAGGGCCGAAGTATTCCAACCACTATAGATTTGGAACGCCATACGAAATGTCAAAATTTTAATCGGAACACCTATGCCGCAAATTTGAAGCATACAGAGTATAACCTCAATATCGCAGACTGGAGGGGGAGAGGGTGTCGGTTTTATAATGAAAAATATTGTTCAAATATACTAGGCAGAGACGCACCCGATTACAACATATTATGTATGACTTATTTTGTATGTTTAATTAAAAACCGACTTATATGATGATATTTTAATAGTGTAATTAATAAGATGCGATAATAAAAAAGTTAAATGAATGCGCACATCAAATCATCAGCTGGCGCGCGTAAAAACTACATGTCCAAAACGTTATTTACGAATGATCACTCAGGATTAAAATGTATAATAAGTAGTATGATCGTTAAAATAAACATAATTATACAGTTCTTCTTAACGGGGGCGTATTTATGTTTGAAACATTTGGGCGGCCGCATGTAACGAAAGTGAAATCGGTCATGTCTATTAGTTAGTTTGTCTGAATTCTTCTGCATTAAAATCATGTTTTTATGAATCGGCCTAATAATGTTATTTTGAACTTTTTGGTCTTGTATAATTTGACTGTTGTAAATTGGGGGCGAGGATCACTTCGATAACGTTATGAAACACTGGATATCTTGGATCTTTTCCTATGCATGACGTCGAATGCTTTCATCTGATACAGACTCTCGGAGTTAAAGCCTTAAATGAGTTAACGGGAGGATTATTGATTTCCCATTAAATATATATATAGTGAGTGCCTGCCTCCCCTGCTTTGGAAATCCCAATAGGAAATTAATTAACACCCAAATTGAAACGTTTAAATTTAAGGGTAATGTTGCAATTTAACATCCAAGTTTTTATTGGTGCGTCACGGTATCGTCTTCGTAAATATGTATTATATTGAGACACCCAAAACGGCGAGAGGGTGAAATTCTATAAGATAATTGGTTATGATTGGAAAATAAAACTCACGTATCTGCATACGTCTATATTTTGATTTGATTTGACTGATCTGCAATCTGTTTAACAACAACAATTATAATGGCGTTTTTGATCCGGAATTGTGACGGTACCAATCCCGGGATTGAGAAATATATAGCAAGTTGAGCGAGGTGTAAAAAAAACAAAAATAAGAAGGTTCGAAATTTTGGTATTTTCCCGAGAAAAAAAGCTTAATCCCCAATCCTAAATCTATACACGATATTATGTTGAATTTTTAAAAATTTTCAATCCCGAAATCGTGGGATCACAATAAGAGTGTGGGATTGGATGCCCAAGTGACAACTGATGAAGAACTCTTACCAACGGAAGGGTTTAATAATCACCTGAATAAATTAACAATAGGTACACACATTTTTGTAAAAAAATATTCATAATTTTTATTTTAAATGATGGCATTGTCGTAGAAACTGAAGCGTTTTCTTTTGCCTATTTTGTAGTGTAATTTTTACGGGTGCGGACCAGTGTAACCTGAGTGAGGACTTTGTATTTGAGTAGCATTCGTGTAGGTATTTTTTTTATTATTATGAAATAATTACCACCCTTAAGCAATGCAGCTTGTGAACGGCTGGGCACTTTTGCAACTGCGATGGTAAATTGGATTCATATTTACGATTATCTTTTCTTGTTTTGGTGAAGCCAAAAGAAGAATTGAATGGTTAGTTACTCTCCCATTGTCATTAGCATTTAATGAAATGTAGTCGCACGAACTTGTATGCATACATGCGTCGTTTTTAAACTACCTGTCTGGTACTTGGGGCTGACATCCTCAAAGTGTTTCCGAATATCACTTTCAAGATGTTCACGGCCAATACTTGGTGGAAAGGGATTATTTGTATTAATAAAATAAAACACCTTTTTTTACTAATTACACATGAATTGAATAGATTCATATTAATAAGTCCTGGACATATTAAGTAAATGTGAAATTTGCTCAAATGAGTGTTTTATTTTTTGAAGGTTTCTGATTAACTTGAATTGGAATTAGGGCTTTCAATTCCGGGATTCGGGATCCCGAACAATTTGGCGATCCCGTAATCTTCTTATTGGAAATCCTGGGATTTCGGCATTCACTGTAAGTAATAGAGCTAAAAAAAAAGTTCGTCGAGTTGAGAATTATTATGGAATCTATTATTTATTATGGACACTTTTATCGCCTATGATCTCAAGCCACTGTTGTTTATGAAAAAGAAATATGTCGCCATGGCCGTTAGCTGTAATGCCACTTTTTTGTGTTAAAATCGTGATGTTCAATTATCACAAACTTTCAATCATCACAAACTTTCAATCCCGGGATCACAAAAAGGGTTCGGGATTGGATGCCCTAATTGGTATTCTTTGTTGGAAAAATTAGAGATCGTTTTCATTATTTTACTACTAATTGATTACAATTTCTACGTATAAACCTTACACATGCCTAATTATTAACATTTGTTATATTTTCATTGCAAACAATCGATGTAAGATTACTTAGTTTAAAGATCGCTGTACGCCCCACCACCAATGCTCCCTCCCTCTCTAAGACAAGAGAGCTGCGCGAAAATTTCAAAGACTGCGCGGACCGATCAAATATTAATTGAATACTGTCTTGTAGTGCGCGCCAACCCGGAATAAGTGCGCGGGGGTTCCCCAACTGCTGCCCCAAACGCGCGCAGCTTAGAGGGGACGTTGCCCAACATTCGTTACGGCTTCAAAATCTTTGATCATGTTCTTACCAACCAAAGAATCAATTTTAAATATACATGGTATCACTTTAAGGCACTACCCAACACTTTTAATGTAATTTTTGTCCTTATTCCTTATTTATTTGATTTATTTTTAACTCTTAACTTAGTAGTTTTTAAATATTTTACTTATATTGAGTGAAGTGATATTTAATCGTATTTTGTATTTTTATTTATAAATTCATTTCATATTTCTATTAACAATTCATTTTTACACCCTTATTAGTTTTACTTGGTTTTGTATAAATAGCCTTGTATTGACGCATATTCTTATCAGTTAAAAATGCTCTTGTTGAGCGTATCCATCCTGATTCTATTAAATGAATATGGATTTTTTTTTTTTTTAAATTGAATCAATTCTGAGACCGCGCTAAAGAGAATCTGATTAATCAATAAAACTAATTAATAACTACTCTTGCCGATGGTCGGGGGCATTCCGATTTATTCCATTGTGTAACATAAACCCTCCGGTGCTTGCGGTCGTTGAAATTTTGAGGAGCGTTGCATTGCTTTGGACGTCACATGTAGAATCTAATCGGGTGCAATTGTAATTTTGCCAGTCGTGTCCCACGACGGTACCAAGAGTGTCTGTGCTACTATGAAGCACCTACGTGGTACGCCCGTCTTTCAAAATTGGATGGGATGATATCTGTTGTCTGCTCGAAGGTTATATCATGAATTCATAATCTATTCAAAGGGTTAATTTAATTATTATTCCATGAGTCTGTTGTTTGGAAAATTACCGATGAATCGTTTGCATTAACAATGACTGCCAATTTTTCTAAATTTATATCAAAAGCTGTTTAAGTATATGTTTGAAAAAAGTAAATAGTTCATAGTTTTGTATCGAATTCACGACCTGTTTTGATGTTCACTCGCTCAGCGTATTCGATACTAAATCCTGACTATCCTATTGATTGTGTATTATCTATCTAATCTTGGTGGAATGGAAACCAAACACTGTTTTGTGCTGATTAAAAAATATTTATTAACGATCTCAAATCAGTCGATAATATCGTCATGAACGAAACCGGCCCTGAGCTTATAAAGTGAGTGTGGGAATTAGTGCAAATGTGTATTCTATTTTTTGAATATACATAATCCATTTCCACCAACACCCTAAAAGTTATCAATTATTTATTACTATCAACTGTTGGTTTGATGCCCACAAACTTCTCCCAGTATAGTGACGTAAATTGTAAAATAAGGAAAAGGCTGACGAGAATTATTTTTATGCAGCACATTTTGACAAATCAATATTTTTTTAAGGGTACTTATATGTTTTTTTTGCCAAACTGAGTTACTTATTTCAAAGAATTGATATCCAATAATGTCTCTCTTTTCATTTTCTTACATACCATCTTCTGTCAGCTCGGTGACGATATTATCTAATAGGTTTTCTTTCGTCTGCAAAAAAAAATGCTTACCGATCCATGTTTTGATTTTATTGAAATTCCATTCACCGAACTGAACCGTCTACGTCCAAAGTTGTCATTATTACATCACATTGTGAATTTTGTATTGCGCCGCACAGTAGATATTATGGTTTGCCTCCGAAGTAAATAGTCCTATCTTATGAATTGATTTCAGTGGATGTCTTTTCAGCAAATATCCTTGCAATTCTGCTATTGCCATTAATTAAAAAAGAACGATAAGTAGAAGATATCAGATATGGCTGTAGCGCGCTTAGTCTATTCTGGCATTCGTATCATTTTTGTTTTACGGACTTTGGAGTCTTGTGATGTGCACTTAATTGATTTGACAGCGGCTCTTCAAAAAGATGACTTGGGAGATAAAACGTTTAACACGCCATCTTCTTTCTACCTACACCGCGGATTAATACTTTGTAATATTCATATTCTCTGATCGCAATGCCGGTCAATAATCGATAGACCGGTATATTACCGATGTGCGTGAAATTATTTACCACGGCTTCTTTGTAAGTTAAAAACATTTATGTATGTTTTTTAAATTATTATCTAAAACAGGTGAAATTTGAATCGTTCAAATTATATACATTCACACAAGTTTTGTCACTATCGACCCAGTTTCGACTTTCGGCATCTTCAGGCGTTCAAGTGCACGGATGAACTGACCTGAAAAACTTGTGTGAATGTACATAATTTGAACGATTCGAATTTAATATTGAAATTCCGCCAAACACCTTCAGTCGAAATCTTAAATTATAAAACAGGTAAATTGTAATTAAGTCCATGAGTATATTTTTTTGTTTTTTTTATTACTAGAATTACAGCTTATTCCAAAGCGCCAAATATTTTAAAGTTAAATGATCATTCCAGAAAATTGATCTCGAGTTAAATTGACATCACAAACACTCATGTCTTAGATCTTAAATTTTAATTGAAAAATCTAAATTTTATATTGATCTTACCGGGAATCGAACCCAGACCCGCCTGGCCGGTAGAGCGAGCTCTTACCAACTAGATCACAGCGGACGACAATATTAGGCCACCGATTTCGTTTTTGAACTTAATATTGACCGTTTCATTAAGAAAAAATTCCTCTAGTAAAAGCTATCAGCTATCGTCGGTACCGATATTGAAAAAGGTTAATTACGATGCAGGGTCGGCTCGTGGCGTGTGCGAAGTGTGCGGCGCACACAGGCGTACATAGGCGCCGCATTAAAATTTTAGCACTATCCACTCACTCATTTAATTTTAATTTTGAAAGTCGCCCAAAGCGCCTCGCACACAGGCGCAGAAATCCTCGAGCCAACCCTGATTCGATATCCATATGTATGTTTTATCGATCTGTCAGAGATGTCGGGTCCGTCATGCAGTGGTCAACGTCGTTGGCTTCCGTGAAAGATCTCACGGGTTCGAATCCCAGTACAAACAGCATTTTTCAATCGGTTTATGGATTTGTCTTCGAAGGCATGGGTTTTTGTGAAATTCTTGTCACAACTTGTGGAATAACAATGTTATCAAATTTATTTTTATTACAAATGAACTCCACAAATTTACCATCGAATTCATTGGCTGTGGAGTCGTGGTATTTTGGCCAGAGTCGTAACAAATGAGCGGCTCGAACAAATCGTATTCTCAAACGTGTATTCAAACAAAATAGTCCAAAGTGTTGACATTTCATGCTTGGCTGACTAGAGATGATCTGATGGAATACATATGTATAAGTGAAAATGAAATTATTGAAAAAAATCCTCGGAGTCGGTGTCGTTTTTTGTTTTGAATGTGGAGTTGGAGTCGTCTTTTATTTTAAACGACTCCACAACCCTGATTGAAAGTATTAATTATCCTTAAAAGAGGACATAGACGTTAATAATTATTGTTCGATATTCTATAAAAAATCTTTATACCGGGCAAAATATTCAGTAGAAGTCATTGATTCATAACTTTTAATACCATGCTACGACATTCATATATTCTTTAGTTACGCCGCTGTTTGTATTGATATATTGCAAAAAATAAACGCGGTATGTAAGAACTCGCGTGCATTGTACAGTGCGTTAGTTGCAGCAGCGGCAGCGGACGGGTTAACTTACTGCATGCGCTGTTTACGTCCCAAACCGGTAATATAAAAATAAAAGAAAAAATCAAAAACGAATAACACAAATGCCGCCACGTCACTCACTATCAAAAGAGCTTCTAGCCCGTACGCAATAACGAATAGCATAATATACTATAGTTACGTTCAGTGAATACTAAACGTTATCAAAAACAAATTATACACATACCACCCACTAGGGAAATCCAATCCAAGACCCTTTTTGTAATCCCGGGATTGAACATTCGGCATAAATTCGGGATTGAGAAATTTTTGCTGGCGATTTAGAAATCCTGGGATTTTTCAAAAAAAAAATTGGGTCTTTTTTTACCCCTAGCTCAAGTTTCTCAAATTTTCTGAATCCAGGGTTGTAGGCCCTACCACCCACCACCACACCAGTGACGTTTAGTTGAAACATGGCTGTTACTGTTGTAATCATCATATTATCGTTCGCCATGCAATACCGCGTTGGCGACAGTTTTACTAAAACTTATCTTTGATGCCATTCGATGCCATATCTATTTTTCCTCGAATAGGTACTACTCTTAGAATGGAAATCTGGAATACCTTTGCCATAATTATGTTTATCAATTGTGCGAACCGAGTGCAGGATGAGCGAAACCGGTTTTGATATTTAATATTTTTTTTTAATTTGTTTCGAATTAAAACTAACTATAGGTCTCAACGAGTAAAAATAAAAGTATCAGTAAATCAGATTCGTTTTTTTTTAAAAATATTTTTGTAAATTGAAAAAGAATTGTAAAATAAAATTCACAAAGTACGATAATAATTTAGGCTAGCTATATTTTATTACTGGGCGATTTTTACTTGAGAAACGCTGGGGGCCTGCGTCTTACTTTTTTCTTTTTTTTCAAATTTCGTCGACGGGTGGGGTAGTGAGATGTGCTTTACCTAGGATAGAAAGGATCTTTTTTACTCCTTCGACAAAATGCTTTTGAAGACCTAATTGTGTACATAATTTATTATTCAACCTAGTATCCTTTATTTTTATCGGGCTTACAGCAGAATACAGCATAGCGTAATGACGTGGAAGAGACGGATGAATATATCGCTGTCTTTATGATTGTTTTCATTTTTATTGTTTAATGATAAGCCTGATAAAGAGGATTAGTGCCGGAGATAAATAAGTAATGCGTTTGATCAATTCTATAAAATATCGGTAAACCAGAAATAAAGCTGACAAATTTTATCAGAATAACCAATCAATTGTAATACTAACGACGTCGCATTTAGAAAGTATTGATGCAATTTTCTCAGTAGGAACATTGCAAAATTAGTCTCAATGAATACAAGATAATATTATGGAAGTCAATTGAGCCAATTGCTATTTTATGAAAAAGAATAGATGATATAAAGGAGTTTGATGCGTTATAATATTTTACATGTCTTTAAGTATCGTAAAAGTTAAGTGTGCTTCATACATACATACACACTGCAATAGTGTTTTCTTCGTAAAATAAAAATATGCAATCCACAAAAACACTAAATAAAGACGTGATTGTACAAAAGTCCAAAAAAAAACTTTTGTACAATTTTGATACTTGGCTCACTTCACTTCTCAAGAGCTCTTAGTATGTACTTTTTATGGAATTTTACGGTAGTTGTACTACGAGAACTGTTTGTAACGCTTTCGCTAAAGAATTTGATTAGGGCAAAACTTGAATAGTGAACGTCGCGGTGATGACTTACAATCAGTTCTCGTTACAATATATTAAATTGAATCATTTAACTTCAGTTTAATAAATAATGCATAAAAATGGATGGCAGATCTGTGGAAATTGTTTTTAAAAAACTCCATCGAAAATAAAGGATCGCTTGCATCCCAAAAGAAGTAAGCACCAGAAGTTATCTGTTTTGCGTACATACACATTATGGCGAATTTACACAGTCCAGTTAGCCTGCCACATTGTTGCTGGTTATAAAAAAAAAATATAACAAAAAAAGGGAACGTGTTAAATTGCTCGTGAGAGAATCTCGCAAACAATACGAAAAAAAAGAAGTGTATCTATCTATCTCTGTCCCATTTATTTGTATCGGCCGCGCAATGTTTTCTTCTGTTTGGTTTGCCGTCCCACGGTTGTATTGTGTAGTTGTAATTTTACTTCAGTTTACCAATTCTTATCAATTCGTTTTGACCTACTGCGGTAATAAAATACCGTAGTTAAAAAAATCTATATAGGTCGAATTGTTGCAGGAGAGCTACGGCGGACTTGCATGTTTGTTGTTAGTTATGTAACTATAGTATGTATTCCATAATTATTTTAACACCAATTCATATTCGTAGTTTACACACATATTTTTTGGGATATCTTGCGTACGTATGCATCATTTATATCAGTGCTTTACAACCTTTTCCATGCCACGGCCCCGAAAAAAATAATCTGCGGACCACCGAAAAAAAAACGTATTTTAGTCGTCAAAATTTATATTTCGCATCGCAAAGAATGTTCACAAATAAATATTTGTACTTTTTACTGAAAATTTTCGTGAACCCTAGGTTGGGAAGCACTGATTTATATCACACCTTTGTTGTAAGTGTAGTGAGTTGAGTTAAACTTTCCTTTTTTTTTGACTGATTAAACAAATTATTCTTATTTTTTTAAGCATCATAAAATAGTTTAATGTTGTTTTGGCAGTTAACATTATCACCACAGTAATGAGTACACAATTTGACGAAAAATTATACTAAATTTGAATCGTTCAATCTATGTACATTCTCACAGATTTTGTCACTAACGACCCGGGTTTCGCCTTTCGGCATCTTCAGGCATTCAAGTGCACGGATGAACTTGAACTGACGTTTAGTAAATGAAAATTTCGTGTTTATATAAGAAATAAATGCATCACTGAGTCCAAAGCCATTGCTGGCGAAAAGGATAGGCTCATGGGCAAATGAAAAATTATACATTTAATAAAGTTTACGCTCATAGTAAATCGATAACTTCGACAAATGGGCAATTGCTGAAGCAAAATCTTGTAATTATTACAATCGTATTATATTATTCTTCGTTATCATCCGTAAGCACACCGATTGCATTTTTGCAATGCACAGGTCCAATGTCAAGTTCTATGAACAAATATCGCTGTGTGTAATTGGATATGGCCAGGTTTGATTTGCAATTGTAAAATAAACATGCGTCGCATTACTCGGCGGTCATTTAAGCGTAGGTTTACGAGCTACGGGTAACGACTTGCCTCTTTGGAATAACATTGGTTTCCATATAAAATATTCGTTTCACGGCCTACCACTCGCTAACAACACTGCCACCGCGAGAAATTCAGTTAAACTCCGATTATCCGTGCTGGTATAATTCTAAATATGGATTTTAACAAAATTTGTAATTACTCTGTTGTATAAGAATAGGTTTGTCAGATTTCTTGCAAGTCAAACCGGGACACCCCCTCCGAAATTTATTTTGAGAGCGATTTTGGGATTTTCAAACAATTTCAAAAACACAGAAATTTTCAGCGCGGGACGTTTTTTTTTCTAATCTCTTCCCGAGAATTTTCGAATCCAAAATTACAAGAATTTACCGATTTGCCCAAATGATCAGCGTGACTCGTTTTTTTTTTTTTATCTCTTCACGAATAGTTGAAACATCTGAAATTTTATAAACCGGGACTTTTGGTAGACCCGAAAGGCTTGTTCGGGACTCCGGGGCACGAGAATCAAAACCGGTGACAGTCCCTATTAATTGGGACGTCTGACAACCCTATATATGAATTATCATTGGTCGCTTTGTTTTACGATAACTGCCTGTTTCTCAGACGCTCAACTAATCGATTTTGAGAGAGCAAAGAAATATATGTTAAGAACTGGTTGTTCTTTTATCCCTTTGCGCCTGTTTTTATGATCTGATAGGAGATGAGTGGTAATTAATGTAAACATCAAACACATGATTTTGAACAAAAATCCATTGAACAATTTGTTCATATAGTATCTATCAACTGTAAAGTAAGAAAAAACTTACTCACATTGATGCAAAAATGGACTTAAGACGTTCTGGCTCTGGTTCCCACTCCCAAGATATTTAAGAACGAGTCGCGACACGTTACGCATAACGAAAGGCGATATCTTGCATGTTTAGTATAATAAACAATATTCCATATTGTTCGGAGTAAACTGCCCATTGTTTGCATTGAATGCCTATAATGATGGATCTTGTTACAGGCTTTCTCAAAGTTTTCATCGCAGGGTAACCAGTTGACCAGTTTTCCAATGTGTTGCATTTATACCGACACAACAAACAAAGCAGTAACCCATCTCAGGTTCATTCATTTTACAGGAGAGCGAAAAAATGCTCTAAATTTATTTGAATAAAGTTCTTATAAAAATGCCATCTCTTCTTTTTTAATAGATAGGTTTTCATGCTCATTTTTTCTTTATAATATGCCCATTATGGTCTTATACATACTAACACTTTTAATGAATCATTTTTAACAGCAAGTGATTAATTGCAGAAGACAAATTATTGAAATAAAGACAAAATGTTGTTTAAATGTGAACGAAAATATTACAATTCATCGAAAGTATATTTTTTTATCGTCCAACAACGTCCGCCCGCTATTGTGTATAAAACATAAAATATCTGTGCCAAAACTGTTATCCTTCCACATATATTTTTTCAATATTATATACAGTCGAACCTGGTTATTACGAGGAAGATGGGACCGACGGAATTTGCTCGTTATAAGCATAACGCGTAATATCAGAGAATAGGTATTTTTAAATTCTTACAAACATACCCATCATCATATGAAGACAATGAAAGACCTGGAGCGGTCATATAACACAAACAGTCGCAATTCAAACAAAAATACACAATTAGAATTTATTTACACACCCGTTACACACATATTAATTTTTTCTGTCAATCCACTTTTCTTATGAAATTTAAAATTGATGCAAGTTTCGTTTTCACTCTCATTGTTCTTAAATTTCCCCTCAAAGCACTCAACCCATTAAAAGACTCTTGGGTGGTCGCAGTGGTCTGTGCAAAAATTTCGACTAGCGATTTGAGAACATTTTTGATCGGTATGCCCGAGAAGTAGCTCGTTATAAAAGTGAATAAATGTATGGAAAAAACCTTAAACCAAAATGTCAACGAATTTTTCTTCATTACATCCGAGATCTCGCTGTTTTCGTGATCGTAATGTAATGTTCGACTTAAATTATTTGTAAGGTATATTACAGTTGGAATATTCTTATTCTTTTAGTACAGCCTTTACCATTTTTAGAAAGATATTAATAATGTGTATCACCAAAGCCCCCTATACTTAACACTGCTATGGTAACACACATTTGGTATTGAAAGTAATTTACAAATAATGGTTAAAAATATGAAAAGCCTGCTACTTGAATGCATTACCTGGAAGTAGTTAAGTCGTAAATATTTTTTTAATTATATTTTAGAGGTATTAAACATTTTCTTTTATAAAGTTGATAATTTTCGTCATGAGCGAAACCGGTCCTGATCTTATATAAAATTGTGAATTAGTACAAATCGGTATTCAATTTTTTAAATACACAATATTGTTTGAATTCATTTGACCAACTCGACTTGTTTCGTAGGAAATATTAATTGCATTTTTTTAACCGTAAAAAATTGTAACGCATATCGTTGCGAAACAATAAATATTAAATAACAATAATTAACAGGCATAGTGTCTTTACGCAACATTGTATTTATGGGTAAGAATATTATTTTTAACGCTGTTTTAATCAACGTGCAAAAACTGCCAATCCAAAATATGCAGGTGTAATTTTTGCATAATGAATATTTTTTTTACAAATCGATAGTACGTATGTAATATACCTATCACTCTCGAATATACTGAAGATATATTTGAGAGAATGATAAGATTTCCCAGGGTTGTAGAACCTCAGAAAATCATTGGTTTTTTTTACATAAACTTTATGAAGAAGCTCTGAAGAAACAGCCATAGTGAAAATCGGGGGGCTCAGTTTGACAAAGTTTGGTGTTAGGTTTTTTTTTTTTTTGATTCGTTCGATTACTAACGAACACTAAAAAAAAGAATTTTTAGCTTTTGGTTAAATGGTAAAATTTTACAAAATATGTATTTAAAATCATAATCATCGGAATTTGTATTTTTTTTTTTGCTGTAAAATTCACCTTGCCCTTTGACAGGGCGTAATAATTTTACTAATTATTATTTATACATATATATAGTAATGTAATTTGGGAGTGTTGATTTTGCCACACGTGTTAAAGCAACGCGTGTTAATCGGGGGATTACTGTATGTAACTACTTGATATTTCGCACACCCGCAATTCAACCGCCACAATCCAATTATCGACAGTTTGCTCTTCAGATTTTTTGATTTCAGTGTTTTCGAACTACGTTTAGATATGAAAATAATTTTACAATATAATTATGATGCATATGTTTTTTAAGGTTGAAAATTAACTGTCATACTTTTGTATTGTGGCTGTGGGGAATATTCGTCATTGACATTACATGCGAATTATAAAATGCTTCATCTTGTATCATTTTATATAGACGTGTATGACGACTTTTAAATTTAGCTGCATAAAGGAGGCCACACATCAAGGAAAAAATAGTTCCTGAACATGTCCTGGAACACAAAATTCACGTGGTCACGCCGTATCGTGGAACATTTCACGTGACCCGATGTAGGTTCCCATGTTCACCGTCTAAAATCGAGCACAGACGAGGAACCTGGGAACATGCATGCGCGCGCCGCTATAGACGAACTGTCAAAGTATATTTCGTCATGACTGCATACCAAAATATGTATTGGGGGATACATCTAATTATAATTATAAAACCGAATACTACTACGAATATATACGTTGGCCGCACTCATTGACATCGACTTTGAAATGTCTTCCTAATAAACCATGTACAGGAATAAGTTATATTGCAATTATCTATTGTGTAAGCTGTCATTGTGGATGGTAAAATAATTGTATTTTTATTTACTAATTCAGTAAATAACTTTACTTGCATTATTTGCATCCAATAAAATCAAATAACGATCGTTCGGACGAAACACTGGCATGACTGATAACATAACGTCAACGGATGATGTTTCTGTGACCCCTCGTGTGTTCAAGAACATGTTCATAGTTCCTGATACACAACGTAGATGTTCAGGATCATGTCCCGGGACCTTTGTTCCTATGTATAAGGGCCCTATAAATTATCAATGGTAACACTATCAAACGAAGTACTTAACTAAAAACGTATATTTTTTGAGTTTTTGCGGCTTAGTAGCGGGTGAGCGATTTATCTCGGGTCTCTCCATGTAATCCTTATATGGTCGAGGCATACACGCTTAATAAATTGTTGCCAGCATCACGTCATACTTAGTATTATGACTCGCGTAGTATTTCATGCCGATATTATTTCTGTTATCGCTGCCCATTATCAGAAAAGTGTAGAGTATTTTTTTTAAACATGCCCCGGGTATCAAATTATAATGCAGTACGAACCGCGGACTAGCGTAAAAAACAGTCGGAAAAAAAAATGGCGAGTCTCGACCGAGGCGCGGGCGGCCAGATTTAGGCCTAAAAACTTCTGCCATAGTTCTTATACTCCCCTAAACAGGATTGAAGCACATGACTTTAATTCTAATGCATGATATTATAATATGATACCCCCCAATATAAATCTTGTATTGAATACCGGGATTATGAATATTAGTGACAATTAATTTAATTGAACGTGTTCCATTGTATATATCATACATATTAATATTCTATACTCTAAGGCAGGGGTGGGAAACCTTTTCATTTCTAAAGGCCACATTCGTTTATCTAATACAACATAAGGCCGCAGTAAAAAAAACGTTGACACCACTACTCCCTTTTTTTTTACTGTCGAACATAAAGTGGGATGTTACGTTCTTTTTCCGAACGCTAGCGTATAATTTTTTTGATCAAAGTGAATATTTTGATCAAGTCAAAGGGCCGCGGGTTCCCCTCCACTGCTCCACTAAGGGGTATTCTGCATAATATTTTGCAGGTATATAATCTGTTATGTTGTCACCCTTGTGTTTTATTTGTGCTAATGAATTTTGCTCCTTTTAAAAACTTCATATATTTAGTAGAACTCCATTATAATTACGAAAAAAATATAGTATATTATTTTTAGCTCCGCAATGATCAATTCTGACCAGTGGCGGCCGGTCAATGTGGCATTGGATCAATGCATCCCTTGCATATAATATTTATAACATTCTCTCGTTTAAATTATTCATGTTTTTACTATCTAAAATAAAATAAAATGTTCTAAAATATTTATTGTAGACAATAAATACATGAAGAATTTAAAATGAGTGAAAGGTCTAAATGTTATGTTTGAATAATATTTCATGAAATAGAACCGCCCTGCATATACAAGGAGTGCATTGATCCAATGCCACATTGACCGGCCGCCACTGGTTCTAACGATGGCGCGTAGCTGAAATAATTTCCAACTATATCGCATTGTTGTTGTTTACTGTCAATATTTGTTAAAATGATATTAAGTATATGGGTCCATTAGAGGTGAAGTGTGAGCCAAGACGTATTTTAGGATAAAATAAGTTAGATACCTTTTAATCTTCTACACGTTTTAAAGTATCGTAAAAGTGAAGCAACCTCAGTTATAATACACATTGCAATTGTGGCATATAAAAATCTGCAATCCACCAAAACAACAAGTAAAGGTGTGATAGTACGACGTAGAAGTCCAAGAAAAAAGTTTTACCATTTTACTAGTTGGTTCACTTCACCTCTAATGGGCTCATATTTAAAACATAAAACCCTTTTGTACTAATTCCCAATAATTTAAATCAGAAACGGTATGGCTCATAACGAATATTTTCAAATGCTAAGAACACACCTTAACCTGATCTGTGCCGTGCGGTATTAATATGGCCGTGCATGGAGGACCGTGATTTTCTTTTTTAAAAAAAAAAAACCTAATAAATATGTTCTTTTTAGACATATAATAATAGTATATTACAAACACTTACCGTATAAATACACGATGGGTCATTTCCGCCATCATTTATCCAAAAATGTTTCAAAAACGAAAATTACCGCCATATTCGCTTAGCCCTGCTAGCAACACATTTGAACACAACAAAAAAAGCTTTTTTTAAAAATCGATGTATTATAGATTAAAAAAATATCTTTAAAGTTTAAGTATCATAAATACTATGATTGCAAGAGATGTCACTATATGCATGATATTTTAAAATTATTAAATACGTTTCTTGTGGCCTTTAAACCGCGTCTCAAATACTGCGTGTAAACACGCACATTTAGTATGGCCGGCCCTACGAGCACGACATTGTATGGCGTGTTAACACGTCCGTGGCAGAGAACCGGTTGAGAGAAGTACTGGTGTCTTGTAAATCAAGTATAAAGTAGAGCGTATTAATTCGCTCATTTTGTATGGACGGCCCCTTAAACACGGAATTTTAGAGCGAATAAACTCGCTTGCGGCAGAGATCCGGTTAATACAGTGCTATTAATACTGAACCAAGTCAAACTAACATATAAGGAGTGTAAAAACATTTGAAAATAGAAAATATATCAAACGGATTTTTTTAATTCCTAAAATTAGTTTTTATTATTTACAAGACAGCCATTTCCAACCTGGGAGGCGTGGACTATTGCAAAGGGAGACGCGAACAGTCCAAAATATTTATGTACCCCTAAAAACGTGTCTTTGTTACTATGTGAAATAAAGGATGGGGGAGCGCGAAGATATTTCTTTCTTGAAAAGGAGGCGCAGTAACATAAAGGTTGGAAACCACTGTTATAAGAGGTATGAAACATTTCAATTAGAGTCGATTTAGTGTCATATATTTAAATTTTGTATGATTATCGAAAGAGGTCCTGATCATACTAAGTAAATGTGAGATTAGTACAAAAGATTGTTTTATTTTTTGAATTCCATCTATGTATATCTTACTGTGAAACTAAATACTTAACCATCTTTTCCTCATAACTTAATTACATATAGAGAATAAATTTTCAAAACACGACACATGCAATTAATACGAAAATATGCCCATTTTCGTTTTAATGTGATTATTCAGTTTGTCATGGATTTTTATGACAATGCAAATGAAACGACATACAGAGATGTCTGTCGTATATCATATCTAGCCGAACAGTGGAAAAACTTGCGGTCTTCTCGGCTCTCGCGTGCGAACTTTTGACTTTAATTAACAACAACGAAGAGTTGTTATTGATTTACCAAAAAATATATGTACACACAGTACAGTACACAAGTTGTAGAAATGAGGTTTCTTAATTGAGGCAGTATATAAGGAGTAAGGATAGATAAATTTAAAATACATAAACAGTTACCCAATCGTCATTTATCTAAAAAAAAATGACCTTGCAAGACTGCTACAACAGATCCTCTTTAAAAAAACTTATACCATGATGATTGATAGTGAGTCCACAGTGCTGTACCTGATATAGGTTCACTAAAGTAAGTAACAATAAGTAATTCAATAAATATTCATTGTTTTTTATATGAAAATATGTATCTAGTACTTTCGATGGTTTCGGCGGTAACTTTGTGGAAGTTCATTTTAATAGAAAATTTAAATTAACTTTGATTATTCCACGTATTGTGTTACTAACTGTGACACGTGTTTCGCCTCTTTCAGAGGCGAATTAGCGAGATTAGTAGTATGATTAAATTTGTTTACACTGTTTCGATTTTATAATCCCCTCTTTGCTTCCCTTAAAAAGGAAAAATCCCAATCTGATTGATTACAACTCATTAGTATCATTAGTATCATTATCTGTTTGTTTTATTTCGATTCTACACCCCCCTCCTTGCTCCTCTTAAAAGGAAAAAAACCCAAACCTCCATTTTGTAATTTTATAATTTTAAAATGTTGGAATCAATCTTGCTTCATTACTTAAGCAAACTTTGCGATAGTAAGTCTGAAGATGCCTCTGAAAGTGGCGAAACACGTGTCACAGTTAGTAACACAATACGTGGAATAATCAAAGTTAATTTAAATTTTCTATATGTATCTAGCTTTGAATGTGTTCTTTCTTATATTTACCGTAAAATTAGTATGCAATTTGATTGAAATGTATTGTACATATTACTTTGAAAGGATAAATTATATTCATATTAATGACATTCAAGTTATACGGAAAACAATGTAATTTATTTGATAGCTGTGTGAAAAATATTGAAATGCGTGGGAGTTAAACGTTCTGCCATGATTTTTTTAAAAGCAATAACCATAGTAATTATGTTTATATTACATTATAACAATACATTCATTATAACAAGCAAAGGTAAATCATATACATAATTCATTCTTCGCTTTGTCAATAATCATGCTCTTTATTTTTTGATATTGTTAATAGAATGATTTACTTGTTCGATCCTTATACGGTCCATAATATATTTAAAGTATTTATCCCCTCTTAGGAGAGAGCAAAGGCTGGGTCTACAAAAGGACTAATAGTTAGTTATTTGCTTTACTCCTCTCTGTTTTTCATGATCATATTGGTGGCAGGAGAGGACTGTACATGTCAAAGACATTTCTGACTTTCGACGAAAATCTTAAAATTTACCAATTTCCGATCGGGGGGACTCAAACCTGAGACGCGGCAACTGAATAGGAATAACGCCCTCGAGCGTATTACATTAAAGTACAGTAACTGAGATTTTTTTATTACTATATTGGATAAACAGAAGTAGCATTTTAACTATTCTATTTCAACTCGAGGAGAAAGTGAATCTGAATAATTAATTATTCATGACCAATTGTGAAACAGGTATTAAATTCAAAACAGATTTTATATGTTATACCTTGTCAGGTTCTTACTGTTGACAATGCTTATTCACGAGGCGAAACTGTCGTTTCGTAAATGTTTAATAGTAAAATTTGCTACTATTTATTGTTTTTATTCAATTCATAGTGTGAATGCAAAAATCTTATTGTCAGCGAATAACCAAGTGTAAGTACAGTTAGCATAATGGATACATTCAAAAATCTACATTTTACTTATTGAATGATGTGACTAACTGTCCGAATTCCCATCGAACACTCTTAATCAACGATCATTATTTCTTAGTTCAAATTTTATAGTTTCATTAAATTCCATCTGTCTTCTACGTATGTTGAAATGAGTACTCTTTCCTTTTTCATAACTGCATCGAATTACTATGTTCAGTGGCTCAAATGAAAACGATTATTTTTTGCAAACAAGAGATTAACCTCACATCGAATCACAAAACGGAATGAATTGTTGCATATTAATATATTGCACATAGATGCGTTATGAATAATTTTAAAACGAATAAATCATATTTTTATGTCTTCAATGTCGAGGTTCGTATGAATCGAGTTTATTGTCAATCATGAAATGGCTATCGCATCCCAAGGGAGCGCGTACACCCCATCCCGCAAACAACTTTTGGACGACTGATAAAACTTCCCCCATGCAACATGCTATACTCGTATACGTTCATACAAAAGCATTGCACATGCGCATTCAAAAAACGGCCACCTACCACCCCGCTCTCCCCCGCCTGATCCGCAAAAACGCGAAACAAACTATTCTATACCTTTCCCTCTCGGTGCGTGATCCATTAAAATTTTCACCACACAATGAAAGAGAGACAGATGAAATAAAACGATACAAAGCATTTGAATTTGAAGTACGTGTCGTTTATTAATTTTTGTCTTATTTAGTAATTTAGGTCTTCCGTATGTGTTTAAAAATTAAGGGGGCGGAAATCATGCCGCCCTTACAAATCCAAGATGTTATGAAGTGGGAATAGTTTTGTATTGTGATCATCATCGTTTCTATTACTACTTTTACTTTCTTTCGGCAGCAAAATTATTCATATTAACGTAGAAAACGTTTACCAATATCAACCCATTTTGATGCTTTGCGATCGCTCTTATTTCGACAACCGAATCTTTTAGTACTTTTCACTGACACTGTCATACAATTCAAAGATAAGATTTTGACCATAAAAAAAATGCTATATTCAACGAACTCGGCGGTAACTTTGTGAATGTTTATTTTTAATATATATATTTTTTAAAACTTTGTTATTCCACCGGTTGCAGGGGTGAGCTGGAGGGGGCTCGCGCGAGCCCCTTGTTAAATATTACACAGGCCGGCGAACCCCTTGTCAAATTAATAAAAACACTATTCTCAGATCTTCGCGTTATATTTAAATTAAAAAGGTGGTAGTGAACATTTGGGATTCCTGACGTACATTTTCATTACATATTGCGTACTGTTATTGTGAATATAGTAACGTTTGAAAGCTTTAAAAAATATTTTGCGTGTAGTTGCATATGAGTAGTAAAAAAATTCACACCTTACCCAGAACATCACGAATAGCTATAAATTTGAACTCTATTTTAATATTGAAATTCCACCAATTCAGTTGAAATCTTGTATTATAAATAGTTATAAGATTTAGCCCTTGTTGCCGTATTGGCAATCCACCGCTGACCGGTTGTGTTACAAATTGTTAATAATAAATGGCTGAGATTTTTACGTGTTATTCGAAACTACAAATATGTACCTACAATCGAGTGCCCAAACCGCTACTTACCACTTCACTTCTATCTCTCCGTATGACACCGCAAATTTATTGAAGCCGTCGTAGTCGGTAGTCACCGAGTCGACTTGCATAATTATTCTTCGCTTTCATTTTCCATCTCCGGACATTCCCAGAGGATGTGGTCAGCATCCTGAACTTTATTGCCGCATTAACAATCTATTTGATTTACTAATATGAGTGTCGTCCGATCTATAGGTACTTCTTCAAACGGTTTGTTTTCAACCGGCCACCGCCAAAACCAAATCGAACTGACGTGACGATAGCACCGCACCGTCACTGCACACTGCGCATGTCATCATCATCATCCTCAAAGCATTTTAGATTGGATACATTTGGCACTCGTATAAAACAGTATATAGATACCTGTACTAGGTTAATAAAAATTTATGGTTAATCTTCCAAAGAGAAGAAAAAAATACTGCAGAAAATGCATCTTTTTTTAAAAAGGATACATAAATAACTGTCACTCCACAGATTTTCATCACTGGAAGACTTTTCAACATTTTGGGATATGTACATCGTTCATAACTGCTTACCTATTATTTATCAATAGCGGTCTGCACACTGGGACGCCGTCGTCCAGGATTAGGTGACGTATGTTCCTTGGCCCTTTGAACGCCATCGTCTCACCCGTGAGTCGCATATGTACTGAATACTTCGACGTTGGCGGGTAAAGGGTTAAACTATATAAAATATATTATAAAAATAATGCCAACCAAAGACAGATTATGAAATATACGTAACCCGAAGTGTACGGAGAATGATAAACTGGTTCTTTATTGACATTATCTAATATTAATTTAATTCATTTAAAAAAAAAAACTTTTTTTAAAGTAATTTTTCATGATCGCAATACATATTCATATTCATATTCAATAGCATCCCGAAATCCTGGGATCGGTGTTAAGACGATCCTGTAATTACGAGATCGGCAAATTGCTTGGGATTGGATGTCATATTTGCTATGTATATATGTTAATCTAGTTGACAAAACTCTTTTACTTATTTGTTTTGAAAAAATACTTTCTTTACTCTACAACCCCAGTACGTTACATAATTTGATATTTTTGTCTAATATGCAAGTGTTGCAAGGTATAATGTTTTTGTTAATTTTGCAAAGAAAATTATAAGGTTTTAAAATGTAATTATAATAACCAGGACTCGGAGTTGCGGTATTTTGACCGGAGTCGGGAGTCGTGAAAAATAAGCGGCTCAATTAAAAAATATATATATATTTGATGATGTGCATTCAAACAAAATAGTCCAAAGTGTTGACATTTCATGCGTGTCGGACTTAGATGATCTGATGGTATACATATATATATGTATATATATTATATATACACAAGTTAAATGTAAATTATTGAAAATTGTTCTCGTAGTCGGAGTCGTTAATTATTTTAATGCTGGTGTCGTATTCACAATTCAGCAATATTCCCTCTAATTTTCAAATGGTTATTGTATGAATTAACTAAAACAGAAATTATCAAAAATAACTTCGATTGAAATGTTACTAAAATTGAATTCAATGAATTTTAAACACGAGTTGCCTTATTGGAGTATGAATTCATTGTATTCGCCAAAACTAGGATGGATAAATAATTTACAAATATGCACATTTATGTCCGCAAAAGATATTGGCTGTGCAATTTTAAAAGGAAATTAAAAAAAAATTGCGCCACATAACGATATTTAGATCTTTTAGTAGGTAATGCGCAACGGTATTTTTTTTAATAGTGTTAATAATTAACAACACTATATAATGTCAATTAGTTTATTCTGCTGGTGGTATGTATAACTGGTGTAACTTTTGTGCGCTATGTTGTAATGTATGTGCGCGCACAGCTTATAGGGAACACTGATTCGGAGTCGTCTTTTTTTAAACGTCTCCAAATCTTTGATAATAACATCTGGAGCTGGGCGGACACTACAAATTTTCCATGCTCCGGAAGAAAACTCATTGCACCACTGCTCCGAGTTTCTGTTTCGAGTTCCGCTGACTTATTCATCAGTCGTTTTATAACAAAATCGTGTTGTAATATGTGTAACGTGTTATTTACGAACGCAGTGTGTGTATTATGGAAAAAACGTATGGATAATTTCAATTTTAATCATTGAATGCTTTATTGCGCTGCATCCGACAGATTCCGTCGGACCGATGGCGAGCCGTGTTGGTGTGTGTTATTTTTTTTGCTAGTGTGTGTTGTGTGGAAGTCGTAAATAAAAGTTAGAATAGGCATGGTCTCTACTACTCGCTTGTTGGTAGGGTGCAGAATGATGCATGCATAGGGGAGGAGAAGAGGACCCGGCGGGGGAGGAGGACTATGTACGTACTCCTCTAGGGTGACCGCAGTTTGACATGATACAGTCATTAAAGTTACAACATTGACAAACTAAAATATTTTTTGTCAGATTCTTATGTTGTATGAACTAGCTCTTATATTATACAGTTCAGTAAATTTATTTGAATAAGAACCCTTGCTATGATTGATGTTATTCGACCGACGTTAGTAAAGTTTTGCAGGTCTCATGCCAAAAGCTAGCGATAACATCGGAAACACAGATAATGAACGTGACATAATATTTTAATCGTTTCTTTTTGAAAGAATTAATGTCTAGTTAAAATTGAACTCGGATTGAACATTGGAATGTAAACGGCGATGGTTTCAAAAATAATAACAGTTAGCCCTATCATTAGCGGTGTTTTCTCAAAATGATGAATTTTATGGAATTAGATCTCAACCGAGTGTAAATCCACTGGAGTGTCAAATACATATGGAAAAATATATTATTACTGAATTGGGTTGATTAATAAAAAAAGGTTCATAATATGAAATAATTTTATAAATAGATTATTCCACGTATTGTGTTACAAACTGTGCCACGTGTTTCGCCTCTTTTAGAGACATCCTCAGACTAGCTTACTTTTCACAAATGCTTGTTAAAGTACGAATGATTTTAATTTAACTATTCGGTATATATATATTATGTTTAAATGAATTTCCACAAAGTTACTTCCGAATCCATCGAAAGTAAAAAAAGGTTCATAAAGTATACAAAGTTTTATATGATTCGCGTAAAAATTATGCTGAAAAAGAATATATAAAGATTTTTTACATTTCAAACTATAAAATATAATCTTAATTTTCATACAATTAGTAAATAATACAATATATTTTTAAGCGCCTGACTTTCAATATATAAATATTTACCGTTGAAATAATCCGTTAGTATAGATTTTTCAGCGTGATCAAGATTAATTTTGCTCAATGTGTGAAGATTTTTACCTGCTGAGTATCACTAGGTTTTAATGTACTAAATTTGAGAAATTGATTTATTTTATCGGTTATTTATTTATTTAGAATGGTCA
This sequence comes from Himalopsyche tibetana, assembly GCA_030503985.1. Classification (NCBI taxonomy): domain Eukaryota; kingdom Metazoa; phylum Arthropoda; class Insecta; order Trichoptera; family Rhyacophilidae; genus Himalopsyche; species Himalopsyche tibetana. The sequence goes on from JAPJYX010000022.1 coordinate 17,762,484, forward strand.
CAGCATCAGCCAAAAACCGGTTCACAGTGATAAAGGCCTCGGCCGGGCATCGAAGAGGTTCTCTCTCTGTCCTCCGCGTTCGCGGCTCGAGTAGTCGAGCCAGTCACTGCCGACCGGCCGCCCTGACACTGACTGCCGGCTTACGTAACTCAACTCTAGCGCTACGGCCCGCCCGTTGTCGGATGCCAGCTCCACTTGTCCCTGCCGGCGTAACGTTTGGCAATTCTGCAACATTCAGCATATGTGTTCGGTAATCAAAAGAAAACTTTTGGCCCAAGGTTAGGATAAAAAGTTCGGGTTGGTAAGAAAAGGATAAGCTCATCGATCTCTACGCCTAAATGGGTTAAAAAATCGATTAATAACTGTCATGACCGGCTCGAGGATTTCTGCGCCTGTGTGCGAGATGTCTCTCAAAACTAGAACAATATGAGTGCACAGCAAATTTAAATTCGGTGCCTGTGAGCCGAATACTTTGCACACTTCATCGTCCATTCGTGAACCCATGACAAGGTAACTGAATATTTCCGAATCTCATTCTGCAAACATTGGTCAGTGAACGACAAGAAAATACACACGTGGAAACTAATTCGTAACGTATTTATTTTTCATAGGACATGTAGTCAGTCTTGGAGTCTTGATGCTTTTGAAAAAATCGGAATCGTAAAAATCCAAGCGATTCAACTATTTTTATAAAAAATCTGTATCCACTCCCAGTGTGAATGGAGCTTATGGCCTCCCTAATAGAGGTATCTCAACACATGTTTTTCTACTTGTTACTCTAGTTTTTTCGCAGAGAGAATGGATAAAGAAGATAGGACTAGAATAGCTAATTACTCTTGCTACAAACCGTTATTTTAAGATCGGTATGGTGGGAGGGAATATTTAGACATCACAAACATGCATGTCTTCGAATAGAAATGGAAAAAATGATATTCGTACTGGGATCCAAACGCGTGAGATCTAGTTTGGAAGCCAACGACGTTGACCACTGTGCCAAGAACCCAATATTTTATTAATTAGGATAAATATTAAATATGTATCTGTGAATCGCAAAAATAATGAATGTGTAGGCTTCCTGTATATGCGGCAAAAAAATAATATACATGCAGATCTGAGAAACAAAACATCTTTTCTCGTTTTCTACTTCTTTCGTTTATCTATACATCCTTCACCTGCCAATAACAACTTGAATTGTAGAAAATTGTCAAAGTGCGACAGTGGCAGAATTGGAGCCGCCTGTTTTTAACGACACCACAGCCCTGCTAAAAACCAAACCGTGCAGCATTATACCTATAACATCCAAAAATATGTTGATGCTACTTCGGCGATGAACCTGAATATAGGATTCTGCAGAATATCCTCATGACGTTCTTAAACTTCGCCTGCCGCACTTGATATAAAGCTCAATACCACTAAAATATGACTATTCAAGTTATCTATTCTGCTGAGCCTTTGTTACACTCCTTTGATTATCTTTGACAGCCTAAAACTTTGCCTGGTACCAATAGAATGTAATCTTTGGTAAAATAATATTGTTCATTACAGTCTCCATTCCATGCTGTTTTAGACGATACAAAACAGGTTTTTAATTTCCTACTAACTCCACCTCTTTAATAATACGTAATAAAACTGTTTTCGATTAGTGAGTGATCTCTATCCATCGATTATCATTTAGTCATCATTAATGTCAACTAACTAGTCGACATTGATCAACTTTTAGAATGAAACTGAGTTTATTATATGTCGTACTTTAATAAGATTGTACACATTTAGTAAATACATACCAGGGATGATAAATAAGTGAATTTGATATATGTTTAAAAATAAGAAAACAATATTAAATACATATGTTAAATGCATAAGTATTTCTATATATTTCTTTTATTGTTTAATGCATTTCCACCGTGAATCAACAGTTCATACTGGGTATCCAATACTTTTTGTGATCCCGAGATTTAGGGATTCATGAATTTCGATCCCGGGATCTGGAATTGATTATTATTATAATATTGGATTCACAATTATTTCGTAATGTGGGTTTTCGTAGTTTTTTACGCGATTCTCAAAAAAGGATTAGATGTTTATTACTTCCAAATCATCGTTAAAATAGCAAGAGTGCAACACGTCCTTCCTATCCATATCCATATCCTTCTATTCTTACGCTTCTTACTCACAAATTAACTTGTGTCAAGAAAGCTTCATATTATGTTCCACATCGTAAGTGTACACACATGATGATTCATGACTTACGTAGCCCTAAAATTCTCTTACCAAACTATCGTAATATTACAAATCTAATTTATAGATGGTACCATAATTATATCCTACATTTGAATTAATGTTTAAAAAAAATCATATTTATCTGAAACGCTCGATAATGGAACCTAATCCAACATTTGCGCGGTCATTCAATCCATGAACACTCCTCCGGAATCGATATTTAAAAAAATGTGTAGATAGTTTATTATTATGTAATAACTATTAAAATGGCGTGCGCATAACTTGAAGATAAGAATGCATGAGATAGTTACATACAATCAATATATATTTTATTAAATATGAGTTGCTTGGGGGTTATCAAAATTAATTACCTGACCAATTATCTATATTTCGTTCAGTGTTCAGCCAGAATTCGCATATTTCAGAACACACGCAGATAGCGAACGAGTTTATTTTAAATGAATCTCTATTTTACTTTCGATTCAACACGCTCGATTTTTACCACTACATATTTTATCGTGAAATTAATTTCTATGTGATGATAGAGATGTGCATTGTTAAAAAATCTGTTTTATGTCTGTACTTGTGTGGAAAATATTAATAATAAACAACCAATGCAAAGGCGACAAATTTTAATTGACAGTTTTAAGATGATCGTGTATGAATTCTTGAAAAATATGCAACTCCAGCGATAAAAGTCTCAAGGTTATAATATATACTTTTTATATAAGATTATGAACTTTTTTTTTATACATACATTGAATTGAATGTGGATGACTGAAATCTGTATCAGAGAAGCAGAATGCGGTAAGCCCACTTTTTTGAAAAATATGTTTTGGTGCCAATTATATTCAAAAATTTAAATACTCATTTGTACTAATACCACTTTTATACAACGACCGGTTTCGCTCATGACAAGCATAATCAACTGATAAGAGAATAACAATATTACAGTGTTATTTATACGTACAAAAAAGACATTTACAAATAAAGGTACAAAATATGAATAAGTGACACTAAATAGAATATATTTAAAATGCTTATTACCAAAATAATAATCAACTTTAATAAATAATAAAATAATCAACTTAAAATGGAAACTAACCAAATTTAAAATCACTTAATGTAATTATAAATTATGGTTTTGAAAATTTTTTTTAATGTTTCCTCAATTATAAAGTCAGAATAATTGAGTATTGTATTTGTTTTAATAGAACGCCAAGTATTAAGAGTGTACACCCTAAATGTGGCAATTTTTTTTTTTTGCAAAATGTAGATAATAGTAATTTGTCCAATCCAAAAAAGATCTACTTTTCAAAATGAATATTAAATTTATGCATAGTCCTTATATGTGTAGAAGCAGAATGCAGTAGATTGACATGTTGTTTTGTGCTACTAAAATTTGAAGACCATATCGAGACAATTATATGAAGCGATGTTAGAATTGCTTTCCGCCACTTATAAATTGCATTCAGCCGTTTACATTTTACATGGTATAAAAAACAATTATTAGTCAGTAAACGCATAGCTAACCAGTTTAAATATTTTAAATTGCCCTTCTGAACATTTCTCTTTTGGAGTTACCGCATTCTGCTTCTCAGGACAAAAGTATTGTAGTGAGTGAATGTTACCGTTTATTTTTATGTTATCTTCGCTTCCGCATCCCCTGGGACTTGGGAAGCTCTTCATATATGTAGTATATTTTGGTATTGATATTTGAATGATAAAAAATATAGGTAAACAGTAACGACAAACGAACTGAAGGGTAATTAATATCTATTACTTAAAACAGCCAGTACTTATAAGTTTAGCTAATATTTTTTTTCGTATTCTGGTAAGGTTAGGCCTGGTTGGCCGACTGTAATTATAGAAAATGGCTACACTACATACATTTGAATACTGATCAAATCGAACTTGGTTATTACGAGGAAGATGAGACTGACTGAATTTGCTCGTTATAACCATTACTCGTTAAATCAGAGAATAGCTATTTTATATTATTTTTGCTCGGTATGCCCGAGAAGTAGCTAGTTATAAAAGTGAATAAATATATGGAGAAAAACATAAACTAAATTGTCAACGTATGTTTCCTCATTACATCCGAGATCTCGCTATTTCCGTGATCGTAATAACTTAGTTAAACTGTATAAGTAATAAGGTAAGCCGACTGAGTGGTCGAATTCGGTTACGGAGATTTCTGGTTCGAATCCCAATACGGACAGTTTTTATAAATTGATTTACAATTGACTTGTGTATTTCTAAGGAATGGATGCGTGTGATTTGAAAGTTCGATGTAAACTACCAAGGTAGAGTATTTTTTTTTGCTTCCGAGTGACAGCACACAGTCATGGGCTCTTCATCATCAGCAAAAGCGAAGCCGTGAGTTTTTTTTTGTTGCTGCTTTTATTATTTGTTAACCAGTGTTGCCAAATGCTTGGAAATGGTTAACATAATTCAGTTAACAGACTCAATTTGAAACCAAAACTCATAAAAAAATCACATGGCATAACATTTGATACAATACCCATATGTTTATATCTTTCTAGTAAGACCCTAAGCCAGAGGTTTCCAAACTTTACGTTACTACGTACGCCTCCCTCGGAAGAAAAAAAAATATCTTCGCGCCTCCCCATCCTTTATTTCATGTAGTGAATAAAGACACATTTTAAAGGGTAATATTTCGGACTCTCCGCGCCTCTCTGCAAATAGTCGACGCCTCCTAGGTTTGAAATCGCTGCCCTAAGCTGAATGCACTAAAACAACTAGATTTTAATAGAAATAATCAAGCCAATGAAATCGTTAATGGCCAAACAAATAATAATCATTCACCGTTACTAAGACCGCCACAAGAAGCTAAAGAAATTAATTATACATAATTACTTAAAATTAAAAATAATTTACTTTGAATAATCCAATATTTTTTATCTTTCCTTTTTAAACACTCAAGTAAATTAATTAGATTGAATACTATATATTTTCAATATAAAATACTATATATTCAAAAAAATATAAATATTTGTACTAATTCCCACTTTTATTTATTAAGATCAAGACCAGTTTTGCTCATGACGAGCAATATCAACTGAACGTAAGTGTTATTTATACAAATCAAAAATGAAATAAAAAAGTTGTAGTAAACCTGTCTTTTTCAGAGAAGTAGTACGGGTGGAAGGATAGAGCTGGGACAGGAATAGTGGTTAGATAATCACTCTCGCTATGCCCAGTTATTAAAGTATCGAGTGGGTTAGAGGGAATTTTTAGACATCACAAACACCCATGCCTTCGGACAGAAATCGATTGAAAAAATTCTGTTCTCCCTGAAGCCAACAACTCTAAACGCTGCGCCATAGACTCGACAAATACATAATTATATTGGTAAATTAATGTATGCAAGTGTGTGTTTGGGGATTCGAACCCGCTGACACCGACCGCATCCGAATAAGACAGACGTCCAATTGCGTTATCCTTTCAAATTTGCAGTTTGCTTTATGTCGACTATATAAATAATTCTAATTTGAGCGAGTTGGCAACACCGTACAATAATAAATGGTAGATAAAGAAGTGTTTTGAAACGTAAAAACGCGGCCGTTTTGGTAGAAAGTCGAAATTAAAAGCGTCGGCGTGAAGTAATCGCTGCGATGCTTTTATTCCTTCATTTTGGTGGCGATTGAGGAAATTGGTTTTTTCCCCACTTCTCGATTTTTTTTTCTTCATCTCGTCACTCAGCAGCTTCCTACGTTTTTGCGGATACCAAGAGCCGTTACCAATCTACCGGATAGCATTTACTTCAGTAACTTGGAATTATAATATTTATTATTTCCTGCTTTATTATACATTCAACAGATGTAATATAATGCCAAATGAACGAGGCCAGTTATGCATTTGACGTGAGGCAATATTTAAAAATTTGATAATTATTTAAATCACATTAAAATATTAAAAAGTATTTGGAGTTGTAAAAAAATAAAAGCAACATTGAGGAGTAAAAGAAGATATTCAAAAAGTGATTTGTCACAAATTTTGAAAAATGCCGTTTAATATTAGTTCCGATATTCCTTAATAAAATTATAATTGGAAATCACGATTAGTATTCAAAAAAGGTTTTTTCCTAAAAAAATTAAATCATAAAGTTGACACATTCGTATTTGTGTGACAAATCGCTTTTTGAATGTTAGCCCCTCAATTAAAGAAGATGATTTTGAGACAAGTGTGTACATATTATCGAATGCTGTATCGCTCCTCCGGAAAAAAAACGACGCAAGTGCAAATTTCAAAAAAAAAACAATTATTTATGACAAAAGTACTGAAATAAGTTAATTTACCCGATGCAATTTTATTATATAAATTTTTAATTTGACCGAATTTGATGATTTGAAGTCGATATTCAACGAAATTGGTTGTAATTACCATAAAAGGTTAAAATGACATATTTGAAAATGTTACGATTTGTAAAAAAGGAAGCGATGAATACTTTTACGAAATCAGCTACAAACTAACAACTTGGGGGTAAGCTCAGAGTAGAACAGTTCGAACTAGACGGTCTTCAGATGCGAAAAACTAAAACGCGATTTCCGAAGAACTATACATTCGTCAATACTTGCAACATTGTCTTCCGGAGAAGCGATATAATGAAATATTGAAATCTATCATTTTCAAGTAAAATCTCACTGTTACCTTTATTGACATTCTCCTATACTTTTAAAGCATCTATCGGATAAGTTGATATAACTATAGGTACAAATAATGATATTTAACAAAAATCTCTTGTACCCTCTTTCATAAACCGCAAAAGAAATTAAAAAAACTGTAATCAACTAGTTTTAAAATATGAAACAAATCTTTAAGTCCAATTATATCGAAACTGGTATTTTCGATTGATCCCAACGTTGCTTTTCAATAGCCATTTTAACCTGTTACGTTATTGATCATTTTTTCAGCTAGGTTGAGCTTCTCCTTTTGACATTTTGAAAATCCTTTGATTACAGGGAATACACTTCGCCATGTGATGAATGGCAGCATCTTGAGCCAGCAAGCTGATAAAAAAGCTTTCACATTTTTTCATAATTAGAAATTAGTAAATCCCTAGGTTTTTGAAATCTGCCGGCGAGCGACAATTTCACCTTCTTTTTCGGTTATTTGAAAATCTCTTACTTTCATATTTTTTTCCAGTGATCAATTCCGGGATCCCGAAAACTACATCCTTAATAATGGTTAATCCCGAAATACTCCAAGAATATCAAACAATTATGACACGATTTTATAGTGAATGATCAATCCCGGGATCCGAAAAGAGTACGGGATTGAATGCTCTACTATTTACAGCACAATGTGAAGTTGGAGTAAAAGATTTGTGATATGTTCAGCTCATAAGACACTTCTGGCAAGCGTTTCTGTTGTTTAAATACGCCCAGTAAGGGTTGTAAATCCGTAACGTATGTTGACTCTTACGATGTCGGGTACCCTGGAAAGTAGAGAATTCTGTTGTAAACCTGTCCTTTGTCTTAACATCGTTGGGATGTTGAAATTAGTTTAATAAATATCAGACACACTCACAAACGTGCTCGTGCCATAAAACCGCAGAGAATGGCAAATCGGGTTTTTAATTATGACACTTATAATTGACGAGCTCCCCGAGTGGTAGGTATCTGAGCTACTTTTTGTTATGCTTCCGAATTGGAGAGGTCATCTCGGACACCTCTCCGTTCGGGAATCGAACCGGTGCCACACCGGTCGCGTTGCGTATCTTTTGTTGTCTCTGCCAGTGTTAACAAAATTGTAACGCGCGGCCCGGCCCTATCAGTGATAACCGAAAATTGACTAGCAGTTGGTCATTTAAATTGAAATATTTTAAACGTCCGTTCAATGGATTCATAGAACTACGAACACTCGTCTATTGGTCACTAGTGTAGCCAATTATGGTCGGTGAAAAAACATTAACTGACTTCTTAAATTTAGTTTGATACACTAAATCTACGATAAGCTGGTCTTGTAGCTGAGTGGTTAGAGCTATTCTGTGTTCTTCCCATTCGGTTACTTATTCGATCGATTTGTGTTGAATTCGATCGATTTGTGATGTAGATTTTGACTGGGCCGATTGACTAACTTCATAACCATTTCTATCCTTATACTTACGTCTTTGCCTTTTATGATGCTTCACTGGGAGTCGATTATGCTCCACGCTTCATCCAAATATGGCTCGTGTTCATAATATATTTCTAATCAGTGTGGGGTATAAAATAAACCCTTGCTTCTCAGTAGCTGGTCGATAAAATTTATAGAAATACACATATTATAATGTTTGTTTGAAAATAAATAGCTTTCCAATCAAACTATTTATGTACATAAATAGTACTTACTCTTATTCATTTGATGTATCGTCGTCACACACGAGAAAGTGACTAAATGTAAAATGTATTTGTAAACATTTACAGTCAATCTAATAACCCCCCCCCCCTATATTTCATTCACACTACTTATTTCAGATTTTAGTAAGTATGTAAATTTATGTTGAATTTAACACTTTTTCCAGACAATTATTATCCTCTTCAAATATATCTTTAGACCAATTTCGTTAATTAAACACGCACTAGGTCACTTTATCTTGTATGCCAACTTTGGTCCCTTTAAAACTATTTATTTATACAGATGGCATTGGCATGATACTGAGAAATATAGAAATAGTACAAGATAATTCCTACGGAACTCATTACATTATTAAATCGATTTTTAATTGTTTTTATTGCTAACCTCTGCATTAGGTCGTGATTTAAAGCTTTATTATGCGGACCTCTTTAATATTATGCGGCTATAGTTAGACCTACCTACATACCTAACCTACCTATCAACATTACTATCGCTGTTGCACGCCACAGAGTAAAACTGGTTTTTAATTTCATTTCATTCCTCCAGCGAAGGTCGGTCCGGCGACACATTTTTTTCCGAGCAGCCTATCCTTCTCTTCATAAATTATCTCGGAAAGCCTATCTATAACATGTACATATAAGAACTATTTAATAGCAAACGTATATATACCTACATAGTTTAGATGTGAACATAAGGTAGATCAGGAGATTATGTGCATGATTTCAATATTATGTAAGAATAGATCAGCGGTCGCTAAACCTTTGGACCTAAACGATTTTGAATCACGCGGACCACCAACATCCTTGAAAATAGTTTATAGATTGGATTCTTGGCTCCAATGAATTTTCACACAGAGGTGTGTCGAGGATGGTAGGGAAATATGAAATGTGACTTTTTTTTTTAAATAATTTTGATAACTGGTCGAATAATGGAAGTTAATCTTGCCATTTGTTAAATATCTATGATATTAATACTTTCGATGCATTCGGCGGTAATTTTGTGGAAGTTCATTTTAATATAAAATATATATACCGAATAGTAAAATTAAACAAACTGTGACACGTGTTTCGCCCTTTTCAGAGACATCTTCGGACAGACTAATTTCACAAATGCTTGCCTAAGTACGATTTGGGATATTAATCAATTACCCACATTCTCAATAATATCAGAACGGTGTTATTAATTTCTGTTTTACCTTTGGTGAATGTTTATATTGTTCCGTCGTAAGTTCTTACTTCTAAACAACAAAGGTATTTGAACTTGCCAAGAATTCGACTTAAACTAAGTTCTTACCGCTAGACCACAAAGTTCAATAGGCTCACTCACGCAACAGTCAAATGCAGCCACTAGTTACGCCTTTTATCATAGTTAACTAATAAAAACAACGTTTTTTAACGACATGAACCTATTGGCCTTGGCAGATTTTTATCTTTTGATTGCAGTGGTCGGTTAATAACTGGGCTTCTTAATATCTAGATATCTTTAAAAATATATAGTAAACAATTTTATATTTAATTTGTTTTTATATTTAATTTATTATTCGTTTCGGTTCCTTAATAACTAAGATATAAATAAATGTCATTAACATTTTTTTATGAAAAAAAAATACTCTTAATTTAAAAGAAAAATTCTGATTGATAACAGTGGAGAATTTAAAAAAATAGTGTAAAAAGAAATGTTTAACTTGAACTTGTAAAATATATTTTTGTTTTTGCAACCAATATTTATTATGACGCAATTAAAAAAAATAGTTCAATTAATTTAATGGCATTTATATCTCAATGATAAAACAAAATTTTCCATAAAATATTTTTTTTAGCTTTAATATGATAATTATTATGACTCAAAGTACGCTCTCAATATTGAGCGATACGTACTCCTAGCGAAGTTTCTTAAAACATATATTTTTTACAAGCACTGATTGCTTTTCAGTCGATTTTCGGAAATGGTAAGGATAGAAGGAAAGGTGTAGTTGAGATAGAGTGGAAATTTAAGGGAATATAAATATCACATCCATGGTTTTGAACATACATACATAAGTATATCTTACGGCACTTTGTGGCACAACACGTCTTCCAATTACCGGGCGTACTTGATCATTTAGAATTACTGGCTCATTTGTCACTTATGTGATCATTGGTCAATGGAGATTTATATATGGTTGTGTTGCGCTTGACAAGCTGATACCGATGGTGTTAATATATATAATTGATGAAATAAGTGCGAATTTCGCGTGCAGCAAATATGCTACTATATACTTTTTTATCCCTGAATATAGAGTAGCATTTGAGTGATCGTGTCCATTCATTTTTTAAAGCGTTAACTTGATCTCACAATGCAACGTTGCCATAAATTTGCCCAATGAGCATGGGCTTTGGAGGGGGGAATCGAATCGCGTCATCAAACCAAGGCCGTCTGAGTATTTTTCAAACTGTTTTTTTAACTGAACAGTTTTGTACAACAGGTAGGTATAGAAGTGATATGTATCAACGTCGTATCGAAAAGATTATGTACCTTTCAAACGGTATATACGGAAACGGAAATTTATTTAAACTTTATTGTGAAATGGGCTCTTTTATTGTTTAGTTTACTATGTTTTATAGAATACATACTTGATTATGTATTGACTATTTTTATATAAATATATTATTTTAAAATCATCTATTTTTTAATGTATTATTAATGAATCATGTTTATTTTCAAATTGAATGGCGGAAAGAAGGGTCCCTGGGACAATTTATGGGTCTCCCACTGTATTACATACCTACCACATTGAAACAATTTCTTATCTTATAGAATCTTACTTGTATATATTATTTGCTGTATTTATTTTTTCGTTTTCTTTTTGACTATTCTTTTAGTTTATTTAGGTATTAATTTCTAAATTTAATATTTTATTGTAGGTATTTAATTGCCACCTGTGTGGTCGAGTGGTCAACGTTGTTGGCTTCGGTTACGGGCTCGAATCCCAGTACGGACAGTTTTATAAATTGATTTTTCAATCGATTTATGAATTTCTGTTCGAAGGCATGGATGTATGTGATGTCTTGAATTCTCCCCTCCCACCCGTCCCATCCTATGAACGGGGTATATTGGTAGTGATTAGCTCACCACTAGTCCTGTCCTAGCTATATCCTTCTATTCTTTCTCTCTTTGGAAAAAGAGATGTTGAGCAACTGAGTAACAAGCAGTTCTCGTAGAAACACTTTTGTTGAGATAAACTCCATAAGGAGTCCATATGCTCTACATTGGGAGCGGACATGGTAAAAAAAAAATATATCACATGTTAATAATATTATTACTTTTTATGTTACTTACGATTTATAATTTTTATTTAATATTATAAAATATGACGATGAAACATTATATGCTCCACCCGTCCATCTTCGCCATCCTCAGATTCAGGTGATAATGACATAAATATTTTTTAAAAATCAAACTGAAAAATTTCTTGAATAAAATATTTTATTTAATAAAACGCTAATGTTTTTTCTTAGATTCCGAAAATTTAAACATCAATGAGGATGTTCCGTCAAATGATCAGCTTTAAATTGTTAAAAGGGTTGACGTTCATCCCTTGATTGAAATTCATTAAATCATTTGATAGTTATATTGTTTTTTGTATAATTATATTATTTATATTACAAGATATGTAGCTATATTTGTTTTCCAGTGTAATAAAAATTGACATATAGGGTTTTTTGCATCCCTTAGTCAAAACCCATAAAATTATTTGATAATTGAACTTTTAAAATATTTTTATTCCATTTTTTGTTAATATTATCAAAACTATTTTTTCCCCTTATCCGTGCATGTAGCCCCTTGTTAAATTTGACTGCATACGACAAGTCTTTTGTTAGTTAAAAAAGCAATATCATCAAATCAGTACATAATTGCAATTTTTATTAATGGTTTGATTATGAAATTGTATAAAACGTTGTGCCTTTTAAAATTTCTCGTAAAATACATGTATTTCGTGTGTCGCGTTTTTAGTGTTTACGAATACACTTTATTCGTAACTCTTGCAATGGTCTGATGATGCTTCTTAAAGAGGCGAAACACGTGTCACACTTTGTTACACAACAAGTTGAATTACAAAACTATCAAATTTTCTGTAAATAAATGCCGCATGTGTGGTTGAGTGGTCAACGTCGTTGGCTTCGGTTACGGGCTCGAATCGAACGGACAGTTTTATAAATTGATTTTTCAATCGATTTATGAATTTCTGTTCGAAGGCATGGATGTATGTGATGTCTTGAATTCTCCCCTCCCATCCGTCCCACCCTCTGAACGGGGTATATTGGGAGTGATTAGCTCACCACTAGTCCTGTCCTAGCTCTATCCTTTTATTCTTACACTCTTTGGAAAAAGAGAGGTTAAGCAACTGAGTAACAAACAGTTCTCGTAGAAACACTTCTGTTGAGATAAACTCCATAAGGAGTCTATATGTTCTACATTGGGAGCGGACATGGTAAAAAAAAAATATATCACTACATATTATTTATTTTTTTAAACCATGTCCGCTCCCAATGTGGAGCATATGGACTCCTAATGGAGTTTATCTCAACAGAAGTGTTTCTACGAGAACTGCTTGTTACTCAGTTGCTTAACCTCTCTTTTTCCAAAGAGAGTAGGGATAGAAGAACAGGGCTAGGACAGGATTAGTGGTAAGCTAATCGCTCTCGATACGCCCCGTTCATAGGATAGGATGGGTGAGAGGGGGAAATTCAAGACATCACATACATCCATGCCTTTGAACAGAAATCATAAATCGATTGAAAAATCAATTTATAAAACTGTCCGTACCGGGATTTGAACCCGGGCCCTCTGTAGCGGTAGCCAACAACGTTGACCACTCGACCACATAGGCGGCTAAATATGTTATTAATAATAATGTTATTAATTTTCATGTTACTTACGATTTATAATTTTTATTTAATATTATAAAATATGACGATGAAACATTATATGCACCACCCGCCCATCTTCGCCATCCTCAGATTCAGGTGATATTGACATAAATATTTTTTAAAAATCAAACTGAAAAATTCCTTAAATAAAATATTTTATTTTATAAAACGCTAATGTTTTTTCTTAGATTCCGAAAATTTAAACATCAATGAGGATGTTCCGTCAAATGATCAGCTTTAAATTGTTAAAAGGGTTGACATTCATCCCTTGATTGAAATTCATTAAATCATTTGATAGTTATATTGTTTTTTGTATAATTATATTATTTATATTACAAGATATGTAGCTATATTTGTTTTCCAGTGTAAAAAAAATGACATATAGGTTTTTTTTTGCATCCCTTAGTCAAAACCCATAAAATTATTTGATAATTGAACTTTAAAATATTTTTATTCCATTTTTTGTAAATATTATCAAAACTATTTTTTCCCCTTATCCGTGCATGTAGCCCCTTGTTAAATTTGGCTGCATACGACAAGTCCTTTGTTAGTTAAAAAAGCAACATCATCAAATCAGTACATAATTGCAATTTTTATTAATGGTTTGATTATGAAATTGTATAAAACGTTTTACCTTTTAAAATTTCTCGTAAAATACATGTATTTCGTGTGTCGCGTTTTTGGTGTTTACGAATACACTTTATTCGTAACTCTCGCAATGATCTGATGATGCTTCTTAAAGAGGCGAAACACGTGTCACACTTTGTTACACAACAAGTTGAATTACAAAACTATCAAATTTTCTGTAAATAAATGCCGCATGTGTGGTTGAGTGGTCAACGTCGTTGGCTTCAGCTACGTAGGTCACGAGCTCGAATCCCAGTATGGACAGTTTTATAAATTGATTTTTCAATCGATTTATGAATTTCTGTTCTAAGGCATGGATGTATGTGATGTCTTGTATTCCCCCCTCCCACCCATCCTATCCTACAAACGGGGCGTATCGAGGGCGATTATCTTACCATTAGTCTTGTCCTAGCCCTATACTTCTAATCCTACTCTCTTAGGAAAAAGAGAGGTTAAGCAACTGATTAACAAGCAGTTCTCGTAGAAACACTTCTGTTGAGATAAACTCCATTAGGAGTCCTATTAAAAATATAAACCACCAACCAATATGTTAAACAAGTCGCAGAAATATTTTCTACACTGATTATTAGAATAATAAAATAAAATGGTGGAAAACTTTAAACTTTTAATTTTCTAATTTTTTCAATAGTTTCTTCAAAACAAAATATGAGATGGTATGAAAACCTTCAACATGACAATCCATCATTTACTGCAAACACATTATGTATGTATGTATGTATGTTAACGATAAGTAGTTCAACAAAAATAACTCTGCTGTGTTATGACGACAAAATTTCATATATAATTCTGGCAACGTTGCATGAGCCAATAAATGTGTTTATTAAAATGATCAACATAGCGACGTTAATAATAGATGATTTTTTTAAAAGTATAAAAATAATATTTATAGATATATAATAGCTGACTATATTTCAGGTGTAATGGAAAAGGTATCAAGTTGCTACTACATCTGTGTAATTATATATGACATGTGAAAGAGTGAGCAACTAAGGTCGGTTATTCACATATGACCCACTAAATGTGGTGGGATATAAATATATACATATGTCTGTTAGTCGGTTGATTTTTTTTAATTGTCCATAATGTACACTTATATACCGCAACCGATAAAGCTAACAGTGCTAACATCGAAGAGGTTATTCGTTGACCACTCGACTGCAAGACCGAATTAGTATGATATTTTTTCGTTATTTAGCCCATACCTTGGAATTTTGTGCTGTATATGCCTAACTAATGTATGTTTTTCTTTTTTTCAGGTAATTTCCACCGCCATACTGTGATTTGTAACGAGTTTTCGAATGGACAGGTAGGTAAGTGTAAAACAGGGCTGTGAAGTTGCAGAGTCTTTACCGTGTCGAAGTCAGAAAAAACTGATTGAAAAAGTCTAATAACCACACTTGTTACCCGAACCCGACCCGAAGCCCAGATTTATACTCCTCAGCAAGAAAAAAACCGTTTTTTTTTTATAAATTTACAACACCATGGCTGATTTATGAGTCTGAAATATATTTCTGAAGAAATAAATTCCTCACCCGGGCCCGGCCCGAGCCCGAATCTCAATTACGCTTACCCGCCCGAACCCGGCCCGCGGGCTGGGCCGGATAGAGACCCGGGCCCGTGCAGACCTCTACAGTATGTACAGACGATATCAGACAGTGTGTACAATTTTATTTATATACTGATCAGAATTGACTATCAATTAATCTATTTAAAAAAAATTGCCATAATAAAAAGGCAAATAAAATAAGATTTGTCTGGTATACGTAGTTAGTTGGTTCACTATACATATCTTGTAACCAGACTAGTTAGTAAATGTTTTTTCTTTTGTTTGAGTAAATTTAAAAATAATGGCCGGGCTTCGGTCGTTAAATAAAACAAAACGGCGAGGCGTCGTCGCGTTCGCCTGCAGTCGCCATGAAAGGGGTTAAGATGCGGTTTTTTTTTCATTTGCCGCTTTTTCTCGACGCCTTTTCATTTCATTTCATAATAATAAAATAATTCAAGAATTAGCGCCGACTATCTTAATTGGGCCATTTATGAAGAGGTTGGGGTTGATTTTACTCTTTTTCCTTTTTATTATTTTCTCCTGCATTAATAAAAGGCGTTACACCGTTTATTAATCAAGGTTAGTTCTTTGCCTCTCTATAAGAAGAATAAAAAAAAACATTAACGTCTTTGGTACGCAGTCAAAAGATGGTCAGAAAGAATAGACTGAGAAAAAGCATTTGGTGATGACATTAGCGGTATCAGTTTCAGTTGTTTGGTAGAAATCAATTGTAATAAGGTAAACCTACCTATCGTGAAATAATAAATACATACACAAAATCACTGAAATAATCTGTATGTATCTATACCAGTATACTTATACAATTTACAGTGTTAATTAATGTATCAGTGTTATGTACAGAAGCCATTATAATAAGCTTGCTTAATAACATCTAATGATAGTAATTTGAATGGATTTGCATTAAATAATAATTACAAATATCGTATTTTAAATAAATACTTGTTTAATTTAAACATATCTTATTTATCTTTATATTAAACGTGGTAGTATAGGTATATAGATCAGAAACGTGGAGTCGTGCTCGAAAATAACTAATAACTTAGAATCCTTCTAAAAAAATGTGTATTTAAATTTCTTCGGTCAAAGGGGCGCCACTGCATGCTACTGAACCTAAAAATATAATTTAAACCTTGTTCTTGTGCTATGTTCGGAGTCGTCTTGCTTCTACACGACTCCACAGTCCTAATAAAGATAAACCAAAATGCTTTTAAACAATATTCTATGACTAATTCTTTTCGAACGACATCTTATCAAATAAAAAATAAAGGACATTAATATTATAATGACTGCATATTAGGCAGGTAGGTATGACAAACGGCTACATCAATGTAACACAAACACATGTTTTGAGCTATGGATCCCATTGCAGGCAAAGAGAATGATGAACTCAGTGCACTGGTAGGATACACAGTAATTTTAAAATACGACCAACTCGGTTATCTACAGTGACACTCAGAAATATATATGTATATGCAGTGGCGGCTCGTTCATATACACTGTGGAGCTGCAGCACCCCCAAGAAAATTTGATTGAAATGTAATTTTATTACTTTTACTTTTATTGTATATAATATTATACGATTCACTATTTAAAAATGTGGCACGTATTTGCTGAGCGGGCGCCGATCATGCATAACTGTATATTGTTTTTTTTTTAAATATATATTTCCCAGTGTACGCGATCTTTTTCCTTATGGAATGGTGTGACCGTTTCATCTATGGAGCTGCTCGGTTTCCCGAGCATGGTGGGTCTCGTCTTCATTTACCAATTTCCACAAAGGTTTTGCCTTTTCTTGACTGGAACGAAGGTATCTTGAGGGTGGTGGCACTGGGAGTGCCTGGATATCTCGAGTGGGCTAAATAGAGAGAAAACTTTTTTTTTTGCTGACAGAGTGTACAGTAATACATAGAAGGAGCGACGCGAGTGCTGCGCAGCGGCTTGCTCGTAGAATTTGGTGTGTCACTAAATGGCGTGAAGTGTACATACTGGAGGCAGTTTAGTCAGTGTCGGCGTCTCGCGTCAAGCGTCAGGCGTCTCGCCGTTTAGTCAGTGTCGCGCTGCAGCTCGGAGCAACGTCGTTGGGTGAATTGGCTGATTTAGCGAATTTGCGCCCACGCAGTCGTGATCAATTTTCATTTTTACATACTCTTAACACCTCTGTGTGTTTTACGCCATTAGTTTGCATGCCAAGCTTCTTCTTTTTAAATATAACATTTGCCCCTATTACAGGATAAAAATCATGGATCTAACCAAGCCACTAACTGTAACAGAAATAAAAGTTATGAAATTTTGTACTCTATCTCGAAGAAAAAGTAAAGATCAACAGTTTTTTTCTTTTAATTGTTATTATTTTTGATATTTTAAATACAATTTAAGAAATATGATCTTTTACTGAAGTTTAATCTACCCACAGCACCCCCAAATATCATACTCACGAGCCGACACTGTGTATGTGCAAGAGGAAGAAAAAATAGTAATGTGTATACACAAATATGTATTGTTTTTAATTTGATTCATACAGTGTCCTAGTGTAATAGTACAGATACCTATAATGTTACATATATATGAAAATACCGATGGGAAATTAATAGTACTTTTCTAAAAACTGTGTGTTATGAAAAATGCATTATACTATGAAAAACACTAAACTGTCATTATCTTGAAACTAAGATTTTCAAATTGCCCAACTGTTGCATTCAGTAATGATGTAGCGAAATTACTGTATGATTAGTTATGCTAACTACTTTTGACTTGCGGGTAACGCCCCTAACTGTTACTTAATGCTTTCGTTTTCGATGAACTGAGATATTTCTAGTGAATAATAATTTTGATAAGTGTAATCACTAGTTAATAATGAATGCAGACTATTTTTTGCTGCATTTATATGATTCCGTAGGAATTTATTAAAAAGGGATTAACAATTAATTAATTTAATGTTACAACAAATAATAATCTAAACACGGATACGTATATTATGACTGTACTTAACAGTGTAGTAGAAATCTAAAAAAATGTAATGAAAAAATGCTTTAACGTATTGTGTACTGAGAGAAGGTTTGATAGCGTAACAGACAAGCATATTAATTGAACTTAAATTATTTGCTGCCCAAATCCTAGAGCCGTAGAACCAAGAATAACTATCGGTACCGTACCAGTGTCTCTACAAGAAATACATCGAAGGTCGTATGCCAATAATTATTTCAATTCATCTCCATGTCACGCATGGTTCTTTTAAATTCCCACTTTGTATTGTTGGACGGTAAATGGGATAGATACTCGACGCATTTTAAGCATCCCCGGTTTTTAAGCACCTTCGCATCCATTGTTTACAAGTGCTTGTCACCTTTATTGTTTAACTCTTACCTTTCCACGGCGTTGTAAGTGCCGAGCAGGGCTGTGGAAATAACCGATCATTGTCACTGACGATAGTAAAGAAACGCGTACTTTCATAATTTATGTTTATACATACATGCAAAAGTTGACAAATCTAGTGGCTAAGTCAGGGCGGTGAACCTTTTCTTCTCTAATTCGACATAAGGCCGCAGTAAACATTGGCTAGGGAATCATTGGTCGGAAACAGAAATTTAAGGTCAGAATATGTCAGGAATTTACGAATTTACATAAATTTACAAAATTAAAAAATTGGCCAGAGGGCCGCACTAGAGTAGCCAAAAGGCCGCAGGTTCCCCCCGCCTGGGATAAGTCGTCTAAGGCTTTGGAATTTCTTCCTGCTCGGTTGCTCGGTCAAGCGTTCGAATCCAAACATTAAAACAGTTGTTTTCGATTGACGAATGGATTATTTATATTCAATGGCATGAATATCTGAAATATTTTCATTTTTTTCGCCATCTATTCTATACTGATCATTAAATCATTGTCGTTAACTAAAAATGATCTTGATTTGTCCTGTCCTATTATTCGCTTTTTGTAAATTACTCAAAATATACTACATATATTATAGCTTATTTTTCATCATAGTATCTTATTATGTTTTTCCTTCAAAGTTTAACATTAAAAGATGTTGAATTTACATACATAAAACTTTTAAACTGTTGAAACAAAAAATATTATTTTTTAAAACAGAATGCACTTGTAGATTAGTTCATTTTTATAACTATTATTATGGACGATTCGTATTGGCATTGTCGATATCCATGCAAATAACATGATGGAAGAAAAATATTAAATACACAAAAAAACATGTGCCAGTCGGGATTAGAACAAAGCACACGTTATCACTATTTTCCGGTCTTAGTAGTTACGCTTGACAGAATAAATTTGAATTCTTATCAAAATTTATTTAAACAATCGGTTACCGGTTTTGATGCTATATTTTTCGGTCAAGTGATAATGCCACCCCTGTCAGTCACCACCTATCTTATCTGCCTATCTTACCTGCAGGACGTGTCCGGCTTAAACTTCTTTTATTTCCTCTTGCTGGAAGTGTCCTTAACACCTTCGGCGCCTCGTGCACCTATTTCTGAAAGCTTTTTTTATCTAATTTATTTTTAATGGTTTTTGAAAGATTCTCTTCTAAATTGTTATGCGGCATACCAACAATACAATGTCTCGTCAGCGGTCAATTTATTTTGAAGCAGGTAGCTGGTGTTCTTTGAGCATTGCAATTTGGCTTTATTGGTGAGAGTATGGGAATACGGTTTTTGTTCAAAAGTTTTTTTTTGCATTCTTACAAGTGTTATCAAGGATGTCGCTTACTAGTTTTTGAATCTATTGTTAAGGTCATTGCTCCGTCAAAGCCATTCGCTTGTGTGCACACTGCACACTTATATCAACTTAACTCTTTTGCACACATAACCATTTTCAATTATGCGCAGAAGTCAAATTAAAATTGTTTAAAATTTTCGTTTGATTTTGTCAAATAAGCTGAAAAAAAGAATGCATATAAAATGTTTAATTTATACGACTTATTTATGGAGAAGTCGTCGAAACATTTCAACAGGAACTTAACATTGCAGAACCAATTTCTGTATCGATACGAATTCGACGCCTAATTAACATAATATAGATGTGTACGATGATAATTTTAAACACCTATTATCAATACAACAGATTGCAAAATGGTAATCTTGGTGCATTATAGCAGTGCTCCGCACCCGCTGTGCCACGGCACACCTGTGTGCCGTGAGGTGATGGTAGATGTGCCGCGATTGATAGCTTCGCATAAGAATCAAATAATCCAGCACTGTTTCTATGCGTATAATTATAGATATTTCATTTTGTATTTATTTAATAAAAAGCACAATTTATGCGTGGTGCGACGCGGAAATCTTTTTAGAGAATTGGTGCTGGGAGAAAAAAGGTTGAAGACTACTGAATTATAATATATAGAACAGGGCTGTGGAGTCGGAGTCGTGAAAAATGAACGGTTCGAAAAAATTAAAAAAATATATTTAACGGTGTGTATTCAATCCACAATAGTCGATGGTTGTTGGCTGGGTGGTTCTCGGAGAGGCTCGCACGAGCCCTTTGTGAAATTCTTCCAAGACCGGCGAGCCTCTTGTTAAATTAAGAGAAAACAATATTCTCAGATCAAATTAGTAAATAGAATATTACTGCAATTTCTGGTTTATATATTATCTACGACACCTTCAGTTTACACATAGTTAAGTATTCTCTAAATTGCATATTTTAAGTGTATTAAGTAACAATCGATTGCATATCGACTGTGGAAAGGAAAAAGGACGTAACCCTCAATTTCCCAAAACAGCTTTTTTTCGATAATCACAATGTATACAACTTGACACACGTTCTATCAAAAGGATGGAAGCTGAAAATGCCGAATAAGTATCTAAATTTAGCTTGTAAGTTTGAAAAAGATGACCTTGTAAAAAATTAAAACCAAGAAAAAACACTGAAATAAAGGTTTTTCCGAGACAATTTCTTTAATTAATATTAGTTTATGTCAATTAAACACTAGTTTATAATTATCCGTGCACTTCAAGGTTGTGTATAATTCATAATTTGCATATGTCACAAAATCATCAAAACACGTATTAGAGCCTCCTGTACAATTTGATATGTGTTGGTTACGTCTTTTTTCCTTTCCACAGTCGATATAAAAATTCACTCCTTCCCTAGAACACCGAGATTTGCTTCGAGATTAAGCGAGCCCCTTGTTAACGTATTGGCAGCTCACCGCTGCATCGAGCCTATCCCTCTTGTTCGATCCGGCTACTTTCATGGAACTTCTACAAAAACGCCTCGTTGAGACATAGCACATACACTAATATGAATCTGACAAATTCGGTTCTTGCGAATAATCTTAGAATAAATTTGAATTATTTCCCGTCCATAATATACGCTACTAAAATATATATTTTTTGGTAATATTTCGATGGCTTCGGCGGTCGCATTGTTTGTGGTCGTCGGTTTTGTATCCTTGGTTTTTATCAAAGCGACACGATTCCGGCAAAAACAAGTGCCACGTGTTTCGCTCATTGATTTATAATGTGTCGATTATGTTTTATTTGTATTTTGAAGTAACACGAAGAAAACCCTTTTTTTAATGCAGCATTTATAAATATGCTATTATACCTATATTGAATTAACTATCAGTCGATATAGAACAGTTAACCCCCCTGTAGCGTCCTAAAAAAACGTTAAACTAAAACTAGCGTTCAAAACGCCTAATTTTCAAGACCAAATTTTCAATTAGAATAGATTTTTCATAAATGTTATATACGTGTGTTGAAAAAAAAATGTCAGTAGCGGTTTGTCCCTTGTTAACAAACTAAATACAATATCATTTAATACCATGGCTGTGGAGTCGTGTCAAAAAAGACAACTCCGAGTCCAGCTTTAAAATAAACGACTCCGAAGAATTTTTTCAATTATTTCATTTTAACTTATATATATGTATTCCATCAGATCATTTTTTGTCAGCCAAGCATGCAATTTCAACATTATGTATGGACTATTGTGGTTTGAATACACATCTTTTTTTTTTAAATAGGTCTGAGTCGCTCGTTTTTGACGACTCCGACTACACAGCCTTTGCTTAAAACCTATGTAAAATTTGGGTAACTGTTTTATTGGTGATTTCGTTCAATTCACAAAATACAATTGATATAACCAAACCTCAAATTTTGTATGAGTTCCTGTATCCCTAAATGTAATGTAGTATTCCTATAGTGTAGTCCCAATATCAACTCTGACTGTATAGTGGCGATATAAGTGTGAATCATGTTGTGTTATCTCACCTATTGTTAACTCTACGAAATGCTTAGTTTAATTTGCATCCACGTCCCGATTGATTGCGAGTTCATATTATTCCTGCATTTATTTTGTACCGGGTTTAAGTGGAGACAGGGCGACCGAATCGACGTGGTGGCGGTCCGTCCACTCGTCTCCTTCGGTCGTCTTAATTCGAAACGTGCGTCAGCAGAAATGCACGTGCCCCGCAACAAGTGAGCCTGGGCAGGAAGCGCGCTGCGCACACACAATAATATTGGGTCTCGTCTGATTTCAAAAACAATCTAGTCCAAAATGGATGTACCGAAGAAATAAGAGAATTCTGCATGGAATCATGGGATCATTCACGACCATTTAGAATGACATAGTATGTAATTGATAGTAAACTGATGTTATTGAAGGAATTGCAATGGGTGCCGCAGACAATAGCCGGCATTACACACAGGTGCTTTTTACGAGCGATTGATTGGGTGGTTGTTTATACTTTATAACAGTGATGCTCAACCTTATTTTGCAGTCAAAAGAGAGAATTCAATAATCCGTACCGTAAACAACCCTAAAATAATTCTGAAAAAAGGGTAGGTGTGTTATTTATTATTTCAATATTTTACATTTTTAGGTAAATCTCTAAAAAAATGTGGTGTACTTTCTCCAGATGCTGAAAATATGGCGATTATTTATAATTTAACCCGTTAACAGCTAGAAAAAAAGAGCGTTTTTTGTCCTGTAAGCTAGCAATTATCTAAAAACTAATAAAGGAAAACTTAATATTCATTTTGTGAGTTCTTAAGAGATGTCGGACCCTTTTTCAATGGTGCAAACTCTAAAAAATATTTATTGACGTCGTAATAATGACAACACACTGGTGGGTAGCGTGTGTGGTTAGTAGGTATACGACACACCGGTGGGTCGTTAGCTTTTAACGGGTTAAGATTTCGACTGAAGGTGCTTAGTGGAATTTCGATATTAAACTTGAATCGTTTCGATATTCGAATTTCAATATTAAGTTGAATCAGATTCAGACACATCAATGTGAAATACGCTTATTTTAGTACGATGTATTTAACCAAACCCAAAATACCTAATATTATAATACTTCCTTACCAGAATAAACTTCTCATCAAATAAAAAACTCATCAATTTAAGCGATAAGCTTGCGTGCCGCATTGATATGGGTCTGTGGGCCGCGTGTTGCTCATCGATGCTTTAAAAGATGTGCAAACGAGGTGTGTTCTTTCTCGTTTTAAAGCAGGGTAGTGTTTGTTCTTCTAAAATGAAAAAAAAAGAACTCCTACACACACATTTTCTCTCGTTTTAAAGCAAACACAACCACCCAATCGCACTTGAAAGCCGGCTATTGTTGTCCACGTGACCGTTTTTGCGCATGCAAACGTAATTCTTGTAGTCATCGTTGGGAAACCTTTCTAATACAATGTCATGCGACGAGTTCAAATGGGTGAATTTTCCGTTTTTGTATCCTTTACTTTACCCAACGTTTTCGTTTCTGTAACACCTTTTTTGCTGGCTATGGCCCTTAAATACATGCCATTCTTTCCATTACATATACATTTCATGATACCACTACTGTACGATAATATTTACTACTACATATTACACATTTTTTAAAGGATTGATTAACCTACTTTTACTTAATTAAACGATATGTACATAATCTTTTTATATATACATGTACGCTAATAACACGATTTTTTTTACCGCGTAACATATAATAGTCGGGGGGGGACTGGACTGATTTTGTCGAAATTATTTCAGCACCTTCCTTATTATACGCTACATATAATATACTGAACATTAAAAATCATTAGAATTACTAAAATAAAATTATTTTCTTTTCTTGCATGCAGATTAAAAAGTACGAGCTGTAAGCTCGTTGCCCTCAACGGGACTTGCCCGCTCGGGACTTTCTTGCATTATCAAGCATCAGGAATTTACTGGCGTGAAAAATCAACTTGTTTATTCAAAATCTGCCGATTCTAATTTATTTTTAGAAAACTGAAAATAATGACAATGAAATGACTAAAACCTAAATCTAACAATGTGAAATCATAAGATTTCAATCACCTATATTTTTAGAAAAGTTTTACACTTCACTATCAAGCAAGCTACATACAATTGACCATTAGTGATTATTATTATTATTGTAGAACTGCACCTTCGATTTTCTTATGAAACCAAAAACATTGCAACGTATTTTGGTTTGTTTGCATTTGCGTTATTTTAGTGTTATCTCTACTTTAATACGATCAAGATGGTCTCCTCAATAAGTGCTATGGCACTTATCAAAGCCACTGTGATGAGGTGAGGTAAGGCTGGGCAGATCAGTCTCCGCCCTTCGGCTCCCCGCCGCGCCACGGAGGCCGTCATGCTGGCCAATGTAATTTTCACGGATGGGCGAAGTCGCGTTGTCGCTCGGGACGCTGGTTCGCGCGATCGCATCATGGCCGGCGGTGTGCGCGTGATCGGCTTCATCAGCGCACCTGCATTAGCCAACACATATTGGATGGCGAACGGACAAACGCGCAGAAGACAATTGCACAAAGGCAATATTTTTTCAGAGTATGCGAAACATTTGAAACGGAAAATGATCACAATTTTAATAAGAATGAATATAAAAGGTTAAGAATGAAAAGTTTTAGACTTTTCGTAAATTAATAAAGTCATTAATAGAAAAATTACATTTTATTTAAAATATATAAGCATTGTTGGATTTATTACCGTTTGGAATTTCCGTACCTAATTGAAGTAATTAGTAAAATCAATGTTTGTATCTTACCCCTTCCCTGCGTCCGGTACAGTGGTTCCTAAGCTGGGGTGCGACAAAGCATTTCCGGGGTGCGGGAGAAGTTTCTATTTTGACATATGTATATAAAAAAATGTATATTAAGTGCATTACAAATACGTAAATAAATTTTAAAGGTGGTGTGAAAACATATTTTCAGATTCAAGGGGGTGCGGGTCACTAAAAAGTTTAAGATCCACTGGTCCAGTAGTAGCGGAAAAAACCCAATATTATTCGTAACCGAAAACTTTGCCATGTTTTCTGTCTGATGATGTTTCTCAGAGAGGCGAAACACGTGTAATATGTTGTAACAAATTTATCATGTTTATTTCAATATTAAACAGTAAAATATTAAAATAAATAACATTTTCAATGTAATCGATATAAATGTATTTATTGATCAATTATTTTTAATTTATACCTACATATCCATTATTTTATTTCCATAAACGTTGGAATTTTTCTATGCGCGCAATCATTATTTTTTTCTTTAAAATATAGTTTTTATGATAATGTAGTAATTCTTTTCATAAGTTACACCAATTGTTTTGCATACCTTTTTATAAGTCTTATCGGTTTAGAATGCTCGTTAGTGCAACCGATGCCGATCATTTGATAAAGAAATGTGAAATTAGTAAAACAAATGTTTTATATTGGTCCGTAAATAAAAAAAGATTATAATTGGTGTGGTTTGTTTTCTTCAGTCGTTCCGATATCTCTTTGAATACTTTTAGTTAAATAGCTAATCAAAATAATTTGTTTATTTTAATAGAGTTTCAAAATTTTGAATGCACATTTACGCACTGTAGGTTATCGCCGCTGCAGATAACGTGTATTAAAAACATTTATTTATCATTTAGTTTCGATAAAATATTAATTGAAATCAAATTTGCATCGGTGATTTATGAGCGTCTACAGATTTCCGAGCAGCTTTAAATTCAATGGGACTTGCTTCATAATTTCCAAGCCAAATGTCAAAGAGCCGTAACGTTATAAAAATATATTGCGTGGCACTATTCTATGATTATTTCTCATGACATCTCGCTATAAATATGTGATTATTAACCGCTTTTGAATATGAACTCGTGAACTATGCGTTGGTCTACTGAGCACATTTCACGAAGTGATGATCTAAAACTTATTTATATACCACCATTAATAGCATTACATTACATTTTTCATCATTGTAATTTATTAATAACCGTCTTAGTGTGCTAATTTTACGAGGCTGCCGTCCATAACGCATGATTACTAAAACAAAACCTAGTGTATGGGGTAGGGCTTGCATTGCCGGTTAATCAACGAAAATTGACCATCGGTAAATATCGGTAAACTTAGATATTGCCAAAAAATATTTCATTTATCCGAATTGAGGACAGATACAGTCGTATTGTAATCTAATATATAAAAATGAATGTTTCTTTGTTCGTACTTTATGCGTTGCCACACCGCTCATCCGATTGCAATAAAACTTTGACAAACTTCGTGAAGTTATAGTTAATAATTAACTAACAGCAGGTGGTGCATGTGTCGTACCATATACAATCGGCAGCAAACGTCAAACGTCGTCATGCACTTCAATAAACAAAAAAACTTTCTTTCTTTGAGTGGCATTGCAACGCTTGCCGGGAACTGACTAATAATTTATAACAAACGATTATTGCAAATATGCAGTATGTGAATTTTTTTTTTCAACTCTTATGAACATTGAAACACCGTAACTCAGTGATTTCTAACCTGGGAGGCGCGAACAGTGCAAAATATTTATTTACCCTTTAAAACGTGTCTTTATTACTTCATGAAATAAAGGATGGGGAGGCGTGGAAAATATGTTTTTCTTCAAAGGGAGGGGTAGTAATATAAAGGTTGGAAACCACTGCCGTAACTAGTCATTCCGGTGTTATCACTGCCATCCATAATCAAAAGTACCAAACTCTGTATCTATAATATAAGTATATTGTAAGTACTTACATATTTGATTATGTTTTCTTCATTATTTGTGTATTGTTTATTCTTGTAATTGCTAATAGAAAATTTTAATATTTTTTTAAATATCCTACAAATAAAATGACCTGCCGATAACTATTGATAATATTGAAAAAAAGCGGTGGTTTTCATCTGCTGGACAAATGTTTACAAAACTCAGGATAAGCCTTAATAATGAAAGAAACAATTTATTTTATGAGAGCATATTTGCATTCCTAAAATATGTTATTTTCAGAATTATTACTAAGTTTAAAGTTGGTATGTAATCAAAGTTTTAAATACACCAATAAGTCAATTGACCACTTCTCACCAAATAAACATGCTCGACGTGGCTTATTTTTTCGTTTACCGGTAATGAGATGAATTATTTACCCTTTACTCGCTAATAGAATTTTTACGGTAAATTGCAAGCCCTGGTAGGGGGCCCACTAAATTATCGTAGACAAAAACGCGTTTTCAATATCGATTAAGATTGACATCTCTGCCTACCAACACGATCACGCTCTCTTTGGGAAAGTGGAGTTCCGAAGAAAAGTTGCTAGTTGATAAACAATTAATTAATATCCACTTAGAATTCTGCTTGGTATGTTTTCATATTTATATTTTCAATCGATTTATATCCAAAAAAAATGCATTTCTGCAATGTTCTCTTCTCTTCCCATCCACCTGACCAACCATAATCAAATTTTAAAACCTTTTAACGTTTTGAAATTCGATTATTTTCTTAAGGTAGGGATACATCGTCACTGTTCCGGCAGAAGTTGGTAAGTAACAGATTGATTGTTCTTAGTAAACAGCAAATGAAAAAATTCAGCATGTAAGATAAATTCTTTAGCATCGATATTTTATGCTACATAAAAGATGCATTAACTTCAACCTTACACAAATAAGCCTTTTAAATTAATATATGGACAATTACCTTCCTTTAAATCAGCATTGATAATAATTGTACGTCAAAATAATTGCCCTTTTTGACAAACTAGTATAATTAATGTTGTTAGTTACCAACTTCTGCCAGAAACGTGACGAAACAAAGTACATATTTATATTTATTTCCTGACTGCATATCGTTTTGCAGATTTAGTACTTTTGAAAGATACGCCGAAGGTTTTTGACCGACCATATTGAATATAAATGGTCAGATGTAACCAAGCCGGTTAGAAGATTTTTACGCCTGTGTGCGCCTCTCAAAACTAGAGCTTAATAAGTGGATAGTAATACAATCTAATTGCAGCGCATGTGTGCGTCGCACACGTCGCACACGCTACGAGCTGGCCCTGAATGTATGTAACTATGATAAATTGATAGATAGATGCTTTTTTCTAACCTAGACTAACTATGTAGTTGCATCATATTTTAAATCATCTATTTCAGTGATTTTCTTAAGATCCACAGGTTTTCTGCGGGGGTACGCGAAAATTTTCGGATAATTTTCTTGAAACATGTATTTCAGAACATTGAATAACGGTACGCGTACACCAATACCGAATCATCGGCCGACTTCGTGTCGGACCTATTCTGACGTAAAGTGTCGGCCGTTCATGTGCATTCACTGCAAACGTTGTCGGCCGACCGGTTTTGACCGAGCACAACCTGAAGTTAGTAGCAGTCAGTGGTACTGTGCAGCCTAGAATTTTTCGATATCCATTATCAAATAAAAATCAACAAGAGTTTCACAGAAAACTACACTATACGTATGATAAAACGTCTGTGTGACTTTTTTGTAAAAGCTAGTCATGGATTATTACGGCGAAAACTTTTCAAACTAAGCTAAAAACAACGCTACAATTAAAAAGTATTTTTTAAGGGGTTGATAATCGCCTTAAAATCACACATTAATATGAAGAACACTGATAAATTATGCGAAATACGAAATAAATGACCGGTAAATATGTTGTGCGCCTGTGTGGTCGAGTGGTCAACGGTGTTGGCTTCGGCTACGGAGGGTCCGGGTTCAAATCCCGGTACGGACAGTTTTATAAATTGATAAATCAATTTATGAATTTCTGTTCAAAGGCATGGATGTATGTGATGTCTTGAATTCCCCCCTCTCACCCATCCTATCCTATGAACGGGGCGTATTGAGAGCGATTAGCTTACCACTAATCCTGTCCTAGCCCTATCCTTCTATCCCTACTCTCTTTGGAAAAAGAGAGGTTGAGCAACTGAGTAACAAGCAGTTCTCGTAGAAAACACTTCTGTTGAGATAAACTCCATTAGGAGTCCATATGCTCCACATTGGGAGCGGACATGGTTTAAAAAAAAATATATTCTGTCATAATACACCGAAAGTAGGCGGCAGACTCGCGACAATACCAACCTGAAGTTTAGTATCAGTTGATGTTCTGTCAAAAGTAGCCGGCAGACGGCCGACCAATCCCAACATGTTTGGATTCGTCGGTTGATCGGTCAGAGACAGCCGTCATCGTACGATGCCGTCTGTAGTAGTGTACGCGCTCTCATTTGTTTACATACGTTTGTTTCGATCGGACGACACGGCCGAGCATAGTTCGGACGATGACGGATTAGGTGTACGCGTACCATAAGGCGACAGCAATAATATCCGTGTATTGCAAAAGAAGCTTGGATATCTTTATTTCTTTTGCGACTACATACCTATGTATGTAAAACAGCATTTTCGTCATTTCCTTTTCTAAACAATAAGCATAGATGCCTTTTCGAAGGAACTTTGAAAGATTTCTTTTAGGGTGTTCACTGTCAATACTTGGTGGAAAGGCATTATATTAATAAAAACAATAATCCTTTGTACTTCATTCCACTTTATTTAATATGTCAGGACCAGTTATTAAGCATATTCACTTTATTAATGTAGCATTTTATCACTTAGTCAAAAATTTCCCAAATTTTAATTATGTTTGTAATTACTTTCAATCGCATTCTGAATTTATGAATCTGAGATGACTTTTTAATTATATGTTAGATGTGTTGAACATTTTAATTTTGTGTTATTTTAGAATCACTTTAATGTAATTAGCAATTTCTTTTCAATGCCAACTGTTGTGTATAACTTTTCAATTTTGTATAAATAGCATTGTTAAATTATATTTCTTATCAGTTGACAATGCTCGCAATGAGCGAAACCGGTCCTGACATATTAAATAAAGTGGAATGAAGTACAAAGGATTATTGTTTTTATTAATTTGAAAGATTTCTTGCGAGTTAGTATTTCTGGTGTTGTATCAGATATTAATTTGTTATGTAAAAACATCCATCACATTAAATTGTATGTGTAAGCTTCATAAATGTGTATTTTTTATATGTGAAGTTATTTTCTATTTATTATTATAACTTTGTATGTACTAATAGTAATAATTATTGCTAAATAAAATTTTCACGACTTAAATATACATTTGAATTGTTCAAACTATGTACATTCTCACAGATTTTGTCACTAACGACCCGGGTTTCGCCTTTCGGCATCTTCAGCCATGGCCATGGCCAGCAATGGCTTTGAACTCAATGATACATTTATTTCTTATATAAACACGAAACATTCATTTACTAAACGTCAGTTCAAGTTCATCCGTGCACTTGAACGCCTGAAGATGCCGAAAGGCGAAACCCGGGTCGTTAGTGACAAAATCTGTGAGAATGTACATAGTTTGAACAATTCAAATTTAATATTGAAATTCCACAAAGCACCTTCAGTCGAAATCTTAAATTATTAAATACACATTTTGAACTAGTTTTTTTTGTAAATAAAGTAGGTGGCATGAAAACTTTATGAAGCACTGATCTATTTTATTGACTCTGTGATATGAATGTGAAAAAAAACAGTAATTTTATGAAACCAATAGACCAGCAGCACAATAACGGAATTCAGTGCAAATCTTTTCCGCTGTAGTCTGCGGTTATCTGCCAGTGATAAAAAATAGTTTTGCTAATCTACTCGAGATAAGGGTAGCGATAAGCTGTCAAAAGCGATTGTCAAAATGTCACATGTAATCGTTACGATTTTTAGATAACCGTAAACAACAATTTTGCCACACACTGCTGTGTGAATGGTGGGATTTGCAGAACGGCCCGCAAAACTAGAATTAAATAAGTGGATTGTGCCTAAATCGCAGTGCGGCGCCTGTGTGCCCCGATTACTTCACACCCACCACGAGCCGGCCCTGGGTGGGATCATCAGATCCGAAATAAGTGTTTCTACTAAAACTGCTTGTTACTCAGTTGCTCAACCTTTCTTTTTCCCAAAGAAAGTAGGAATGTTAGAACAAGGCCAGGAAAGGACTAGTGGTTAGCTAATCGCTTTCGCTACCCCCCGTTTTTAAAATAGGGTGGGTGGGAAGAGGTAATTCAAGACATCGCATACATCCACGCCTTCGAACATAAATTGATTGAAAAGTCTTATTTTAAAAACTGTCCGTACTATTCGAACTTGTGAACTCTGTAACCGAAGCCGAAGACTTTGACCACTCGACCACGCAGTCGGATATATCGGCATCATATTAAATATGCTATTTTTTTAAAAAAAAAAATTGTTTATTAAACGAAATTAAATTAATTATACCGTCGTATATATTATACATTTCGGTATGAATGAAAAATCCGGAATCCCTAGCTGTATGTATTGAAGAGACAATATCGAAATTGTCTGCATTTGGAAAATCATAACCGACCATTTATAAATTTTATAGGAGAAGGTTTATAATTTAGGGCATCCAATCCCGGGATCCCGTTCAATTTTCTGTCCCTAAAATTTACACGAAATTAACAAATTCAAGATTTCAAATTCCTCGGTGAGCTAAAAAAAAAAAAACGAGTTTCCGTGAGATTCCGGGAAAAAGTATAGAGAATTGAGGATTTCAAATTCCTCGGTGAGAAAATCTCAATCCCGGGATTCCGGGATTCAAAATAAATCAATCCCGGGATTGGATACCCTAGTTTATATCTATAACAAACTTTCTGTTCCTTTTAACACAGATCTATACTTGAATAAAAAAGAAGAGTAATTTAAGATTTCGACTGAAGGTGCTTGGTGGAATTTCAATATTAAATTTGAATCGTTCAAACTATGTACATTCTCACAAATTTTGTCACTAACGACCCGGGTTTCGCCTTTCGGCATCTTCAGGCATTCAAGTGCACGGATGAACTTGACTGAACTTCAGTTCAAGTTCATCCGTGCACTTGAATGCCTGAAGATGCCGAAAGGCGAAACCCGGGTCGTTAGTGACAAAATTTGTGAGAATGTACATAGTTTGAACGATTCAAATTTAAAAAAGAAGAGATCAAAGATTCTAATAACTGGCAATTAATTTTTACGTGTGTAATGAGAATTTTGTTCACCACTTCACCAAAATGACCGACAGATTTCAATAATTAAAGACGATTTTTTTTTTAATTGCAAGTGTAAATTTTAATCTATTACCGTTTACATTACATTTATTATGAGGAGTTTTAGTATGCGAAACATAACACACTCGAACATTTTGATATTATGGAAGTTATCAATTGTTATTTTATTTTGAAAATAAACTTCAACTTTTAGGATGATCACTGTCAATACTCGGTAGAAAGGCATTATAGAAAAACACAGTATTCCTTTGTACTTATTTTCACTTTTATTTACAAAGATCAGGACCGGTTTAGTTGATAATCCTCACCATGAGCGAAACTATCCTGGTCTTGGTAAATACAAGTTGAAATAAGTACAAATAAATATTGTGTTTTTCTTAATATATATACTTCAAATATGTAGCATTTAATTATTTTACTACATAAACGTTATGTTTATATAGTTAGTTCTTTAACAGGTACTCCGGACTAACATAGGTAGTCATCCGTTATTGAAAGCAACGGTTGACCTTGATTGAATTCATTGAAAAAAACTGAATCGCTTAGAGAAGAAGAGTAAAAAAATGATCCATGTTATGCATCTCGAAGGTGCGCACTGGGTCAGCATATCAAGTTTTGCTGCCAGTTTTTACTCTTGCATGCCATCGTTAAATGTGAATTAAATTAGCGAGTAAATAGACATATTGTTCTTGTTTAATAAAATCCTCGATATGGGATCATGGTTTTTTTTTGGATTATCGTATAGGATCATGGCCACTGATTATCATAAACTGCGTCGCGGGCGACCGGTAGACCGTGGTCAATGTTGTGTTTTGATACCTGCAGGTAATAGAGAATTATTATAATGTTACGTAATTCTTGCCTATACTATTCTCCATTTCATGATATATCTCTGATAAAGGAATAAGATTATTGATGAATTGTGCGAAAAATTATAAAAATATGAAAAAAACATTATTTCTTTTTGCAACTTTCTATTTTATTTTAAAAACACAAAATAATGAAATCAAAATGTTTGTTTTGTGTAATGTTAATCATACCATGTTTTGCAGTCCCAACGTCATCGAAACTCACCGTTTGACAACCACTAGATTATTCAACAGGGTTTGTAAAGCATTATGTAAATAAAAAATAATGGTAACTTAAAAATAACGTTTCATCTTATATCTTATTTATTGTTAAATCTTGATGGGCGAAAGCATTTATTTATTTTAACACGATGTGAAATATTTACTTCACCACAACTACGTAAAGATTTTCTAGAAAAAATAAAATATTTATTTGTAAAAATGTTTATGTCTATCTACTCAAAAAAAGATATTCGCTTGTAAAAAAATTATAGCACAACGCAAACACCGAACCTTTGGAAAGATCTGGAAACATATGGTTAAATAAAATGATGATTTCATCACTTTGGCCCTTGTATGATGGACCCTTCTATTCAGGACACCACTGTCTCACCCTAACTATGATCTGTCGGATGCAGCCCTTGTAACTTAGCAACTGACTCCATTGGGGTGCGAATGCTAGGGGCCAGGCTCGTGTATTTCCCGCAAAAGGTTGCATCATCCATTTGCGAGCCGTTGCTATGGTTTAACTCCCAGGATTGTGGAATCCTTTGTAAAAACCAGTAACCCGGCTTACGGTCACACAGCTACGAGCAGTGCTCTTTTTGAGACTTTGTTTGATAGCCATTGTCGTAACTATACACTGAATACGTACTTATTTTAGACAAAATATACCAATAATTACAACAGCAAAAATATTTGCTACGACATTTATTTGTAATACAACCTACACACATTTAAAAAATGAAGTTGGTATACTAGAAAATGTAAATAAATTAAAGAAACAATACAGATACGTTATGATAGAAAATACGGGTAAATAAAGAATTTAATAAAAAAACAAAATTAAGCAGGTCACTAAAAATATTCATATATATATAAGCGGTGCTATTCCCGCGTGCACAACACTTATTTTTGACTGTTGGAAATACTCAACACAATCATGCTTAGAGTATAAATTCGGACCGTCCAAAATAAGTGTATGAGTGCGAGAATAACTCTGCAGGGGTGAATAAATAAAAAGTCGCAAAAACTCTCGCTTGTGTTCGACGGGAAAAATAAGTAAAGATATGGTCTGCCACAAATACGAGTATGTTTGTTTTGTATATGAGAATGACATACTTGCTTCTGTCCGTTTTCAACTAAAAAAATAGGGCGCATAAAAAAATAATGGGCGTTGATAACTAATAAATTAGTTTATGATAAGAATTCATTTATAAAATGCATTATTTTTTTCGATCTTTTAATACCTTTGTTAGAATTATATTCTTTTTTCAATTTTCAATAAAATATACCTATTAGTCAGCAGGGTATTGCAATTATTTATTTAATCGTGAAATATGGCTTAAAAAACGAAACAAAAAATCCTTTTAATACACACTACCGGTATTATGAATATTAATTGCATGCCTCCGTCCCTCTCGCACTTGATTACGCCGCCAAACTAATGAAACGATGCACTTAAATAAAAACGAATCGCTGCGAATACCTCCGGCTCGCTCTCGCGCGTTGCGGTTACGGGCGCCGGACCGAGACAGCGATGCGGCAGTGCAACGCGATGTACACGTGAGAGGCATACAGAGTAGGACGGCTTAATTTCAAAAGCTTCGGGCGCGAGAGGGTCAAGAATACTTTTTGAAGCGATCGATAATGTCGTGTTTAGGGGTGTGAGAATATTATTTCTATGCAATATTTATTGGAGTACCAATGGTTTTGGAAGCCATAGATGGCAATCGACGGCATAAATATAATCATTAAATTTTCGACCCGCTGCCGAGTTATCAATGATTGCTCTCGAGCCGTCTTCCTTTTCAGTTGGCATGAATCGCCAAATTGAAACATGCATAAAATAATTTTCTTAATCCAAAGACATCCAGAGCGATACGCCAGGGAATTATTAGCCAATCCACAACATTACTTTCTCTATAAAAAAAACAATAAAGGAAAACTAACAAGTCGTAGAGATTTCAATAAGAATTGAACCGGACGCCATTTGATTTATTGCTTTAGCAAAGCTTTGTTAATAGCGGGGAGAGCGAGCAAGCAAATGACTCGCGGAGAATCCAATTAGAATTTAGTCATACATATCTTCAGTATGCAGTGGTACGACTTTCAATCATTTTCTTTCAATCATTCAACACAAAAACATCTACAATAGATTTCTTACGATCATGAAAAAACTTCCACCCATCGATTCGCATACCATCTCTTGTTGGTGATTTATTGGTGGCCATAAATAATAATTACTCCAGTATAATTAGAAACGATATTAAAAAATACTTTTAGAACCGTTGTCTGTCTTTCTCCGTTGAAGCATATGTCTGAGTGCATCTGTTTGTGTCGATATTTAGTAAATATATAGTATGAAAAAAATATTAACGAGCTTCCTATAGATATTTTGCATTCAGAATTTAGTAGGTGAATATTTCTGTTATTCTTTACTCTGTCAAAAAAATTTAACCACTTAATCGAAAAGCAGGCGGAGTGAGAACGCAAAATACTCTCGAGGAATCCAATTAGAACTGAACACACATGTGATTTGTTTTATTCACGCAAAGAATAAAAAAAAATGTATACAACTTGATCAATATTTAAAGGATGTAAAGTGAAAATGACGAATTTGTATCTACAATAAATTTAAAATTGCGACCAGGAAAAGGGACTTGTTTTTCTTAAACGATTCATAAAATTAATATTCGATTAAGTCAATTAAAAAAACAGGTTATATGCACTTCAAGGTTGTGACTATGTCATAATTTTCCCTGGGCTCAAAATCATAAAAAAATGTTTTTTGTCTCTTGTAAAATTTGTTGTGTGTATGCTACGCGCTTTTTCCTGTCCACAGTCGATATGGATACTGAGGATACCATATAATTAATATGCCTTGTAATATTGGATAATGAATGCCTCTTCTACAGATTTTGTGATGCTGGAGTCACACATCCGTGAATCGCGGGCGGCTTTGTGCGGGAAGGATGGGAATGGGGCATGTGTTGCCACTTGCCACTTCAAAACAAGTTTTCCGTTTCTACCGCAGCATGTCTCGAAAATCGAAAGTGCCTCCCTGAATTATATTATTGTGATTTATGATATCGCCGGGCGCCTCGCTTCGATAGAAAACACCGCGCGTATCAGCGAATAGCGATAATTATTATACACCAATTTTTTTTTACGCGATACATTGGTTTTAAAAAATGACGCGTAAAAAAACCTCTTTTTTATATAATTTTATAAATTGGTTCCAAAAATCAAAATATCACGTAAAAAAGTATCAACAATGTAAGATTTTTTTTTCTCTTGAAATTCGCGCAATAATTTTTTTTTTTACATTTTAACCATTAATTTCTTTATTTAATACTTAAATACAATATACATATCGACTGTGGAAAGGGAAAAGGACGTAACCCACACATTGTTTAGGAAAAACTTTTATTTAAGTCATTTTTATTGGTTTTATTTTTTTACAATGTCATATTTTTCAAACTTAAAAACTAAATTTAGATACTAATTCGGCTTCTGCAGCTTGCATCCTTTTGATAGAACGTGTATCAAGTTTGATGCATTGTGATTATCGAAAAAAACCTGTTTTGAAATAACTGTGGGCTACGTCCTTTTTCCTTTTCACAGTCGATATGTATATATGCATAATTGTATTAACTTTTTAATGTAGGGTTCATAGTCAGCCGTGTCCAGTAGTCAGCCTTTTAGCTCTTAACCTTTAAATAATAGTGTTGACACTAAAAAAACAGAATTGCTTAAATATGTATATTTTCATAAAACTGACTTCTAAAAGTTAATGCCTATGAAAGGCTAACTACTGATTTTGGTGGCAGAGTACTGGATTCTATGCCATTTTTTGAAAAACTTCTTATTTTATGTGTGGAACGATATTATCCGTTTTTATTTTCACTTGAATACATTATTTGGTACCTGTTTCATAAAATGCTAGTGGAAAAAAACATATATTCATTAATTTAATATATCTTTCGAAAAAACACCCGTCCCTTAACTGACTGACTACTGGAACAATCACCCTATCTCGCTCGCGTATATTTGAACGAAACTGTTGAATTTCGCACTGATTTGTTTGATAAAATGCTGTTTTTCCTAGATTCTTGATCTGAGTCTTTTATTATTACATTAGATTTGTTTTGATGATCTGACGGTTGAATATTTCCCTTTACAATAATGGACTGACTTCTAAGGTACATTTAATTTAACATATTCAGCTTTCTGTATTTGTATAAAATTTATGACCGAAACGTGCTATTTAATGAACTCAATAAATGTATTTTAACAAGATTCATAACGAAGTCATCAATCCAAGATTTTGCGAAAATTCAACGTTCCTACTGTAAAATGTTTTTAGAAGGAAAAAAATCGCGTAAAAAGTAAATCGCGCTAAAAAAAAGAAACGGTGCCGTTCAAAAAACTTGCGTAAAATCGAATTTGCGTAAAAAAGGTCTGGGTACTTTCGATGGTTTCGGCGGTAATTTTGTGGAAGTTCATTTTAATAGAAAATTTAGATTAACTTTGATTATTCCACGTATTGCTCTGTTTCGATTTTATAATCCCCTCTTTGCTTTCCTTAAAAAGGAAAAATCCCAATCTGATTGATTGCAACTTATTAGTATCATTATTTGTTTGCTTTATTTCGATTCTACACCCCCCTCCTTGCTCTTCTTAAAAGGAAAAAAACCCAAAACTCCATTTTGTAATTTCATAATTTTAAAATGTTAGAATCAATCTTGCTTCATTACTTAAGCAAACTTTGCGATAGCAAGTCTGAAGATGCCTCTGAAAGAGGCGAAACACGTGTCACAGTTAGTAACACAATACGTGGAATAATCAAAGTTAATTTAAATTTTCTATTAAGGTCTGGGTGTATTATGTTCCATACATATTGAAGCGTTTTACCGAAATAGCTTCCAAAAAAGTACCAACATATTGTAGAATTAATTAATTGTTACTTTTTTGTCGCGCCTTAACTAAAACTACAGCCCACCTAGCACTGCTCATATTATCGGGCCGTGCCCATGTCCTAATATGTGTATCCTCTCAGTCAGCAATCGCCAACCGGTGGTCCGCGGAGCGTCATTTTTACTTGTAACCAAAAATACACTAACTTATTTTAAACACGCGACAGCAAATATGACCCATAATAACTAAACAAGTGTATAAGCCATATCATAATAAGAAAATGATACGTATATGATAATTTGTATGTGAGTGTATATTTAAAAGAAAACATATAAGTGTTCCGCCGGATCCAAAATTGTGAGTTTAGTGGTTGACGACCGCTGTTTTTGATTGACGCCACTCACAGTGTGGCCCACGAAACAATCGAGGTAGTCACTGACTGTGATTGATTAATATTAGAATTCCTGATATAAGAAAATTCTTGCTTAAATGGCGCGATGGTATTAATATGATTACCAATCCATCAATCCATTGCTGGACCCATTACGCTAAAACTTCCATTAACCATTTCTTCTTAACCAGCTACAACAATTTGGTATCAAATTTCATGCAAATCTAGATTCTTATTGCACACATCTAGTAGCTAAGAACACACAGAATAAGCAGTTCTTAAAACAACTTCATGATGTATTTCTGCCGAGTTAATTGTGTTTTAGTCAATTGCGAAAGACACGTATCTACTTATAGGTATCAACATTTGAGTAGTTTAGAGTTATAACTCACACCATACGAAGATCGAGTTATGAGAAAATCTCAAAAAACCATAGGAGCACTATTTTTTTATAGTTTTAAAAAAGTAATAATTATTTTCGCCTGCTGTGGCCCAGTTGGTTAGAGCTTGCTCTACCGATCACGCAGGTCTGGGTTCGATTCCCGGTCAGATCACAGTGAGTTTGAGAATTATTCAATTCTAAGTTGTGATCGAAGACTGGGTGTTTGTGATGTCAATTCATACATTTCCTCTCCTCCCATCCTTCTGATCTTTCGATAACTGGGTGTAGCAATAGCGATTAGCTAACCACGAGTCCTGTTCTAGCCTTATCCTTCTGTCCCTACTACTCATTTTGAAAAAAGTGAGGTTGAGCGACTGAGTAACACACAGTTCTCGTAGAAAAACTTCTGTCGAGATACCTCCATTAGGAGGCCATATGCTCCACATTGGGAGCGGACATGGATTAAAAAAAATATATTACCATAAATATATAAAGTAAGACTTTTTTAAAATGCAAAATATATTATTAAACTATGAAACATACAATTGGTTCCATTTGACCGCTTATTTTAATATTAATAAGTCAACTATTTTTTGTATACATTTATCGATGCATTTAGATTAATTTGACATACTGAACTCAAAAATGTAAAATTATTCTTGCGCGTCAAAAAGCCCATGCCCATGCAATGTTCCATATTTATTGATTCCGAGTGCATAAAATCAATATATTATAGGATAATAAATACTGAATCACAATCAGTTTCCTCGATTTTATTGATCCAGTGATGGAAGGGGTAGCATTAATCGTCTACCCTTGAAGTTGTTGAAATATAAACATTATATTGTATTATGCACTGGCGTGCCCTCCCCCCTCGTTGGAAAAAAAAATGAAATGACGTTTATTTATTGATTTGACATTTACTTGGTAGAACTCGATTATAATAGGGTAAAAATATCAACGTATTTTAGTTAAATAGCTATCAATTCATAAATATAAAAAAAATTATAACTAGAATACGTTGATATTTTTACCCCATTATGAAATGACGTGTCTGTTGCGAAATCCTTCCTATTTCTTTGGTTCCGCAGAATTTCACAATGGCGGTCAATTTAAAACATCTTGTAATCTCGTGATTTCGGTATTAATTGAAATGTAAAACCAAACAAATTTTTAATTTTAATACTTTCCGATTTACTGTCATATTTAATAATCATAATAATATGAATGTGCTATAAAACCCGGCTTAGCAATATATATTTCTTTCTGTTTATAAACTTATTCACTTGATATCAAACGAGTGAATATTTATTTCCATGTCGCATTCCTTCACACATATAAGAAAATGATTAAGGTAAAAAATACAACTTACCCTGAACTCCTAATAATTTCAACTATGCTAGCAAGAATTCGAAAGATTCAAATAACCGGAGCTGTCTCATTATAATATTGTCACTTCATAAATTATGTCTAACCCTCTCACTACACAGTGGCATTTCGTTTGTTTGTCTTTGCGAAAGAGAAACGTATGCGTCTTGCATTTCTCTCGACTCGGCGTCGGAGGCTTTTTGTTTTTCTTGTTGATTGCCTCGGTTTCCACAGATCATTTATCTGTCCTTGTCACTCTAATGGAAAGCTTACGTTGATAAATGGAACGCTAAAATGGCTGTTAAAATTTTTGGAACGCTTCGAGTGTTCCGTAGATTAAATTTGAAATATTATTAACTTTGGTATCTATTTGTTTCCAAGTCAGGTTTATGTATTTTTACATCTCGCTTAATTAACTTTGATCGAATAACTAAGAATAGAATAAACATTGTTTACTGTTAATCATTCGCCATTCTAAATCTTTTTCTCCCGCCAAATCCTTTTTTAACAACTACAGTGACTCTCAATTTTTTTCGAACCATTCACAATAATAACTGCGTACAATAATGAAGTTAAACATTAGTTCACTTTTAGGGTGTTCACTGTCAATACTTGGTGGAAAGGCATTATATTAATAAAAACAATAATCCTTTGTACTTCATTCCACTTTATTTAATATGTCAGGACCGGTTTCAGTTGACAATGCTCGCAATAAGCGAAACCGGTCCTGACATATTAAATAAAGTGAAATGAAGTACAAAGGATTATTGTTTTTATTAATAAACATTAGTTGTTTACAATAGCAATTTATGAAGTTTCATAAGAATGACGTAGATCACAACACTGTCAGTATTGTCATATACGAGTTCACGGACAATAAAAATATATTTCATTGAATAAAGTCAATTGCTATTTTTATTTAGGCTTTGAATTTTGTTGGTAAAACTTATAAACTATTTTTGATTAGACGTATATACATATTATAATCATGGGTGTGGAGTCGAAGTCGTGAAAAATGAGCGGCTCGAAACATTAAAAAAATAAAAATAATTATGTGTGTTCAAATCAAAATAGTCCATAGTGTTGACATTGCATGCTTGGCTAACTAAAGATGATCTGATGAAATGCATATATGTATGTATGTAATCGTAATATGAGTCGGAGTCTTCTTTTTTTTTACACGACTCCACGCCCTAATTTTGTATCAAAGTATTCATCTTTAAATCTTTTTATTTCTTGTTACTATGACATGAAAAATTTGTCGTAGTTTATAAACGATTAATAAAATGATTAAATGAGTGGTTTTTTATCGTAATAACTTTATAAACATATTTAATTTTGATAGCATTGTTGGCATCCAATAACTTATGCGAATCCGGGAGTGTACAAGCAAAAAGTTCGCGACGTTATTTCCGAGGCATCAACGTAGATGGTGAGCAATATGTCCCGCGACATGTTGTTCCATTTGTACCATAGTTTCTCAACCTTTTTGAACCCTTGGTCCCTTTTGAGTTTCATATTTTTACGTGGCCTCCATACCCGTTTTTTTATATAAGCAAGGAGCAAACATTCAAAAAGTGATTTGTCACACAAATACACAGCTTGGGAAATGATGATTTAAGTGTTGGAGAAATCACGCTTTGCTTGAATGTGTCAACTTTATGATTTAAATTTATATGAAAAAACCTTTCTTGAACATTAATTGTGATTTCCAGTCATAGATTTTATTTAACGACATTTTTCAAAATTTGTGACAAATCACTTTTTGAATGTTTGCCCCTCAAGCATATTTGTTTTTCGAGGCTTGGGAACACAATTATTTCGAGATTGACGACTGGAAAAAAAAGTGAGGAATTTAAAGATACAAAAATAATCTTTAATGCTTTGAAAATTTTGCTCGCTTGCAGATTTCAAAATTTTACCTAAGAAATTCCCAAAATGAAAATCCGTCAGACCTCTTTTTTAAAGCTTTTACAGGAATTTTAATTTTAAAAAACCCGGAATATGCCAAAAATGTGAGATCTTTTTTTCAACCTCTCGCGGTGTTCAAATAATTTTATGGATTGGCCTGTGGCCCCCCGAAACTGTGCTGTAGCTCACCTTAAATAATATTTTCTCTGTGGCCCCCTTGGAACATGCTGTGGTCCCCGGTTGAGAAACCGCGCCATAGTGAATACATAGCTTGAACCTATGTTTCATTGGGCAACATGTGTAGCTATTTTTACTTGCCGCTTATGTAACTATAGCAACGCCACGATGTTTACGCCGCGACAAATATTTGAGAGCCTTTAGCGTTATTGGCGATCGCTCACCTGAAAGAATGGCGGACCGTTCGACCGGAAAATAAACAGTTTTTTCATCTACCACTCTCATCATATTCTGCCCGCTGTCTTTATTGAGATGGATTTACGAGAGAGGAGCCGATGCTGATTAGTAAGCTATATCTTTTTTTAAGAAGGTAGGGTTTGTTCCGGTATTACCGAAACTGGTATTCCGGTATTTATGGTGTGTTTTCAATACCGAAATATTGGTTTTTAATTAACACTCGAGTACCGAAACGTCGATAATAGGATCGAGATGCGAGATTAATAAACTAGATCAATACTTCTCTGATACCCATTGGAAATCTTCGTTTATCCATTTATTATGATTTACTTTTCAAAAGTTTCCCAAAACTTTAGCCATTGATAACACCCAACAGTGATACTAAGTTATCAAATTTAATTTATTATTATCAATCATATCACCACAAAGTTGCCTCCGAATCTATCAAATATATGATAGTATTTGTTGCAAGTTACTACAGTAAGGAATTATCATTAAATTATGTAAGTCTTTGAAACAAATGGTGACTGTTCCTATAGTCAGCCTTTTTAGCTTAAAACATAAACAATAGTGTTGACACTGAAAAAAAACAGTATTGTTTAAATGCATGTCGGTAGTTAACCACCTGGATATCTA
This sequence comes from Himalopsyche tibetana, assembly GCA_030503985.1. NCBI lineage: Eukaryota > Metazoa > Arthropoda > Insecta > Trichoptera > Rhyacophilidae > Himalopsyche > Himalopsyche tibetana. The sequence goes on from JAPJYX010000022.1 coordinate 17,806,601, forward strand.
TAGTTTGTATACACTTAACTGAATTCTAATAGTCAATACAGATATTTAAAAAAATCATATATTAATTGACATTGCAAGTTTTAACAAGATCGAGTTGTTCTGGGATGACTAATAAAAACTGTTCAGTCTGTGAATATCTCAAAAAGTATTTCTGATATCGGAACTATTTTTTTAATCCTAATTGTTATTTTTAAGTTTTTTGATTATACGTAAATACAGTATTGATTAGTGATTTTTTTGAAAATATGAAATAACACTTAATGTGTAATAAAATATGTAGGTGGCTGACTATCGGTTAAACGAAATTTCCTTAGTTTCTGTACTCAGCCAGGCCAAAAAACACATTCATTATTTGTTGATCCAATATCTCTTTCGAAAAAAACACCGTTCCTTAACTGGCTGACTACCGAAACAATCACCATATATTCTGTATTGTAAATCCTTATTGGAAAATAATGTACTTTCACGGACTTTGAGGTTTTCTTTTACACGTGGGCCTTGAGTTTGGCACACCTGGACTCCGATAATAGTTGTTGTTCGTGAAGTTAATTTGATTTGAACTGTTGTTAATGCAGCGCTGCTTCTTTTGTTACAGGTGTCCCCGGGGCAGGCGGTGGCATTATGGGCGGGCTGGGGGGCGGGGCGCGCGCCTCTCGCCCCCTCTGGCCTCCCCCGCCTCCGACGTCGCACTCCTCACACCTGCCCAACGCGCCCCCCCTCATCCCGCTGCCTATGCCCATCGGAGCCTCTCCGCATGACGGTCAGTATTCCACTGAAACTAATTTATGCAGATTCAAAGCTTATCAGTCATAGATATGACTATTCTATACAACAGCGGTCGGCAAAGTGCGGTCCGCGAGAAAATTTTGGTGGTCCGCAGAGAAATCTGAAATTATTTTAATTTTCTATTCCTTCTGATGAAAATTCTAATTCAATTATCCACAAGATATTTATCTGTCACAGCAATCAAAACACGGTATCGATCTCGGCTTGAAATAATACATTCAGTTCTCCGTCTTGCAGTTACATCATTGCAGCCAAATATAAATTTTATCATTTTAAATATGCAAGGACGTCCATCACATTAAACATTAATAAAGCTTTTATAATTTAATTATAATTAACAGTTTTATTTTATGAACTGGGAAAATTTTTAGACGCACTTTTGTTTCAATATATAATATCTAACACAAATCCAGTTAGTGGTCCGCTGTATTAAAATTGAAAATTTAGTGATCCGACCACTGCTATACAACAAACCTCAAAGTGATGGTAATATCACTTATAGGGTGTTCACTGTCAATACTTGGTGGAAAGGCATTATATTAATAAAAACACAATAAACCGGAGCGAAACCGGTCCTGACATATTAAATAAAGTGGAATGAAGTACAAAGGATTATTGTGTTTTTATTAATATGATGGTAATATGACTGGATGTCCGGGATCCCAACATATACACGACGCAAAAAATGGAAACGGTGACAGTGAATTCATCTATATACGGGCTGTTGGATTTCCATTTTGCTCATAATATGCGAGTATAATAAAAAAAAAATTGTGTGTTGTTTTTTTGACATACCTAGATTGATTTTTATAAAATGTCTCATATCTCCCAATTTCCTATAATGTAGCCACTGTATTTATTTCGCAGTCAGTGGCGAATTCACCGCCCCTTGGGAAATACAATCTGGGGGCCCTGTTTTCTTTAATACCGAAATTCATTATACAATTTATATTTGTGCCCCCTAAGATTCGGATGGTTGTTCCAAATATGATTTATATTTTAATTAGGTATGTAACATAATAGCAGCACGTGTGTGTAGTGCGAAATAATGCTCAAAGTATACCTATGTAAATGCAGGATGACGATTTTTTTTTTTTGTAAAATGTTTTTTTTAATTAATATTGAGTATGAAAAAAATTGGGCCCCCTGTTCTCTGGGCCCTCGTGCATTGCATGACTGTTATAAGGTAGCTACGCCGCTGAGCCACTGCGCACGTTTATCAATTATTCTGCAGAACTGTATCTAGATAACTGAATCACGATCGATGTTTATTTGTTTTTGATATTTATCACTTTTCTTGAAATATTTTATTTATCTCTTAGATTTAAACTCTTCCGCCACTCCGGATTGTCAGTATACGGATACACACACAGAATGCTTAATTAATATCACTTTAACTAAATGGCTGAGCAAGTCGCATACTCTTTTTTCTTTCTGTCTTTATTTCTAGTCACAGCAGTGCTAGATTAAAATATAGGTCCCGTGCAGCTCTGTATCGGGTCTAGAATATGAAGAGTAAATTCGTTTATATTCTTGATCGTATTGCGTTATGGAGGGCGGCCGTGAATCAGCGGCTGAATACACACAACGAGCGGTGGTGGGATAATCAACAACCGAAATAAAATTTAATTTATATATAAATTACACCGTTGCATTTTACGGCATTCTTCTCTGCTTATAGTTCATTGAATAACTGGTTAATTTAAAAAAATATTTTTATTAAAAAAAAACTGGCTAAAGAAGAGACGGCAGGCAGAAGCGTAGCTAGAGATTTAGGCCCCCTCAAGCAAATGTTGACTGACGGTAGAGCGGTTAACTTGGGGGGAAATACCTAGCTTGTTTTAGTTATTTCATTGTGTAGTAGGATCATTATTATCTCAGTAGAACTTTTCGTTTTTAGTCTGGCGAATTATAATATATTTTGTCACTCGTTTATAATACTTACGAGTCCATTGTTTGCAATAATTTTTTAAACGGGGCTATACGCCAATATATATGTACTCAAAATGATTTTTGTATTCGGTTTTTACGGTTGGTATGATATAATTATATAAATGTTATATTTGCGGCTACATACATACATACTCAATGCTGTTCGAGATGTTATGCAATGTTGTGCTTTATTTTTAGACGTGTTAAAGTGGTTTATGTAAAATAATAAGAGATTCTTCTCTTTATGACAAATATTCTGCTACAGCTCTAACATTATTGAAGGAAAAAGAATCTTTCTAGCAACAATAAAAAAAAGCACCATTTCCAGTACAATTTTCAGTCGACGATATGTAATACTGAGTTTACTTTGTGATACAACCAGTGGCGGGCGGTCGATGTGACATTCGATCAATGCACCCCTTGTATATGCAGGGGCGGTTATATTTCATGAAATAATATTCAAACACAACACTTTCACTCATTTTAAATTCTTTATGTATTTATTGTCTTTAATAAATATTTTATTTTATTTAAAATTTTATTTTATTGAATTTAAAATGAGGGAATGGTATAAAAGTTATTTTTGAATTTTATTTCATGAAATAGAGCCGCCCTTGCATATACAAGGGGTGCATTGATCAAATGCCACATTGACCGACCGATACTGGATACAACATTCACGGGTTCGCTATCGCTGATGTAGATAATTGTTTTTTTATTCTTCCTTTTTCAATTATAACAATTTAATTGGATGCCTAATCAAAAATGTGCGTGAAAATAATAGATAGTGATACGATACGGTCCTTTGGCATGATTTGTACTTGCATTTCCTTATACGGTTGTTAGCAAAGCTTGATAGGTATAATGAGGAAGAGAGACAGAATAAACACATCATTTTTTCGATTATTCAAGGTCAAATGGACAAAGTCGCCAATGTAAGCAAATATTAAGAATTTCGCAATCCGCGGGTCTCGCCGCGGATTATTGAGTGCAAAGACAAACCCACTGCTTTGTAAGTGAGTACGTGGGCGCACAGAGCCAAATAGAAATACCGTCTCTCGCTCGCGCGCGGTGCTCGACCGAATTACCGGTCGAGCGCGACGAGAGAGGGAAATGGAAACGCTTGCCGTTTTCCTCCTCCTCAACGGAGGCTCCCCATAATTTACAGGTACACCTAGCATAGGCTGTTCTAGCCCCTGAAGAAATTTCGCTGAATTCTATCGACGCAATTTCCAATTGCGATCGAACAAATGAATCCCGCGGCGACCTCGACCAGGGTCGTCAGGGACAAAATTCGTTTGAGAATTTTTGTTTTTACGACACTAGCCATGTCCTAGTATGCACTGCATAAACTAATATTAAAATCATGTTCGCGGTTTGGACTCCACCAAGCCCTCACCTGCGCCAATTAAAATCGTGCGGAACCGGCGCCCGAGCCAAGCTTCGGCGCCGAATTTTTTTCGAGCCGTAAAGGACGATGGTCCGAAACGGTGTTGTAAATTAAATTGCAATCGGATAACAGGTTTATTAGTAATTCAATAAACTGTGATTTCCCCATACATTTTGGCGAGACGAAATTTCGAAACGCGTTCGGCGTGTAGCGTTTGCCGTTCGATACTAAAATAAGCCCCGCCCAGTCCGACCAATCGTAGCGGTTCGCGTGGTCATACGTGCGATTGCAGGCGGCCTCCCCTCCACCGCGGTCAATCAAAATTTCAATCTGATATGAAGCGCGAACACACGAAGGGAAGGTGGGAAATTTTAGTTTCATGGAAGCGAACGACTATCACGGACGTTCCTTCGAATTTTCAGCCAAATCCCTTCAGGAACATTCACCATAGAAAATATTTAGCATAAATTTGCACTTAAATCGATTTTAGGCTTTTATAAAAATCAGACTCAATTCAGTAATTACTTTTTCGCGGACGATGACATCTCCGCTTTGATTAACCGGTACACCTGACTCGCTCAGGTGGAAAATTTTTCTTCTTTTTCTCATAACTCGCTTCAGCAACGAGTTATGAGATCGCTTGTAAGAGCAATATTTCGCGGAAAACTGATTCTGACACGACAGTGATTTTTCTGATTTTCTATCTGTCATATTAAGATCACTAGAGACGATTTTCGCTCAGCGGAATCGTTGTTCTAGAAAAATCTCAGTTGCCGCCATCTTGAGATATTTCGGCAGAGCCACGGGAGGTCAGCATCTTAGCCAATCGGCGTGAGACGCAGATGCTGAGGTTAGCAGATTTGCTCGGGTCAACCGTTTTTTTGACCCTAGCCGAGGACGCAGCTGGACCAAATCCTTTACAAAAAGGCAGGCCCTTTTTGCAAAAGTTACCAAATCTTCACCGACTTCTACGCGTTACTCTGTTCCCGTGCTCTCTTCTGCCGATATTATCCGCCGCAACATCTTTAATAAAAAAAAACCAGCCAGAAATTCTCTCAGCTTGACCAAGTCATTCGAATAGTTGACATTGTGCAAAGCTGAGTCGAATTCTGTGCTACCTCCTTGTGTTATCGCTTGCCGCCAGCTGTTTTGTTTGCTGAAATTGTTCCTGATAAGCTGTCTCCGGTTCCTGAGAACTTCCAAAGGTTCGTCTACTATTATACGTTGCATAAATATGTCGCGGCCTATTGTTGCTGAGTCAATACTCTTTAGCCTAAGGTCCGCGGCCAGAACTGTAGCTTCCTGCTCGATCTCGACAGTGAGAATCGAAATAAAGACGCGTGTAAAATCGCGGTCATATCTTTGCTCCTAGCCGAACTTTATTAAGTGTCGACAGGACCCCTTCATGTATTAAATGTTGTTTCTTCTAAACTCAGCCTAGTAAAATCGTGTGTCACGTCTTGTTCGAAATGGCAATAACAGCGGCCGGAGGAGAGTACGGGAACGCTAATTTTGATTTAAATTCATTGTCTTATTTTATTGTGTGTTGTACCCTGTCTAACTGTATATTGTAAATATTTTGCGACCGACTTCGCGCGGAGGATGCTCTCCGTTCGGTCCAGTGTAACACTCAGCGGCGCTTGGTCTTCGGAAAAATCGTGAAATATATAATCGTAATTAATCTTGTTTTTGCAAACGCCGAAGCGTTTTCCGTTTGTTCTCAATTCGGTATCGGCCAACGGGAATAATAAAATATTGTACGATGGTTCAATGCATAATTTTTCTGCAACACCTAAACGTTTCACGTTTATTTCAAAGTCCGATTTTTTTTATGTTTGTTTAAATATTTAATTATAATTGCAAAGTCCGATCTTTTTATGTTTGTCTCAATATTTAATCATATTGGCAAAGTCCGATTTTTGTTTGTTTCAATATTTAATTATATTTGCAAGTCCGATTTTTTTATGTTTGTTTCAATATTTACTTATATTTGCAAAGTCCGATTTTTTTTTATGTTTGTTTAAATATTTAATTATATTTACAAAGTCCGATTTTTTTTGTTTGTCTCAATATTTAATTATATTGGCAAAGTGCGACTCTTTTTATGTTTGTTTCAATATTCAATTCTATCTGCAAGGTCTGAATTTTGTTTGTTGCAATATTTAACTATATTCGCAAGAGCTGAATTGTTTTGGTTGTGTCAATATGTAATGATATTGTAAGGTCTGAAGTTTTGTTTGTCTCAATATTTAATTAGATTGGCAAGGCCGGGATTTTAGTATCTTTGTTTCAATTCGGTGACGAGACCACGGGGATAACTAGAATTCGCAAGAACAATGCGATATTCACTGTTGTTTTGCAACGTCTCAATTAGTTTGAGTTTAGTAATCAACTACGAATTATTAGGCAAATTGGGCGCAGTACTCCGGCCGAGCGAAACTACGTGCGTTCGAGCCGCGGTACGTCGCGGGCCCCACGCATCAATAATTAGCCACCCTGAGTTGCAATAGAAAAAGAAAGGTCCGTCACCTAATGATGATAATTGTAAATTCAATAATGTATGCCTATCTGAGGGCGAAGTATCTGAACAACAGAAATAGCAAACGACACCAAGCGACGCTGGGGACTTGTATAAAATTGTATGTTATTTTATGTTAGGTATTTTCTTGTGTTTCGAAATTGATTGTGTATTTTGTTTTTCCTGTGTCATTGATAATCGTCGATCACCGCCGTCATAACGGCAAATGTTAGTTATAAGGGTGAACTATGGGAGGTGTGATAATTCGAGTCATTTTTAAATATAAATGTCAGACATAATTTTGTCACTTGTTAACATTGAAAGGTCGCGGGGTCAAGTCTGCGGGACGCTTAGTCTCGAGACGTCAGGAAGAGCTGTCATCACGCCTTCCATAGATTCACGATGCAAGGTCGGCGGAGCTAAGTAACAAAGGATCAGACAGCCCCGAGGACTTGTGCGAAAAAGGGCCTCAGGTTTCGTCGGCCTCGCACTAGTTTAATTTTAGCTAGGTCGACGTCGGAGGGTGTTTTTTGTATTGAGTACTAGGGAGGCACTATCATTGCGGATTCACGGGAATCCGAGTGATACGGCGCGGTGGACGTATAATTCCGGGGGCAGATAGCCCGCCTAGACAAGCGCACTTGTCTGGGACCCATGTCTGTCGAAGTTTCGGCAGACACTCAATAGTAAAACCTAAAATCCAATTCGTCCAGTTGGATTACGTCACTCGATAGCGACGCCTTCAAGCGGTCTGACACCGTGCCTGGAGCCGACCTCGGACGGAGGTCTGGTCTCCGCCAATCCTCCCTAATACTCGAACAAATCTAAACACGTAGTGTAAGTAACTTCATAGGAGATTTCGCTAATGCGATTGACCAACGGGCGGTTGGACGGACCCGTATTCAGAGTGCCGTCGATAAAATGTGCTCCGGCCTAAACGGCTTGCGGTCACTGGAAGTGAACGCACACAGTAAGGGAGGACGGATATGGAAATCCTCCTCACGTACAGACCTCGGTTCCTTGCTGTGGGAGTCCCGCAAAACGTTGCGAAGTCGTATTAGCAAATCCAATAAGAATTGAATTAGAATCGTTAAACTAAGAAATCATAACTTTGTATGTAAATTTTCACCGAATATTATAAATTGAATTAAATGTATGACACGACTTAGCGTGCATACTGATTAATAATAAATCCAAACAATCATTAGTCATGAGGACTGTGACAGTGCTAGTTAAATATTAATTTTTTTTCTGCACCCCTAAAGTAGATATATGGTACGGCTTGACGTCCATATTAACTCCTAAGATTTAGCGTAGGGATTAATTTTAAGCAGATCTGTACACGCGTAGTGAGTGTGCAGATCTTAACTTCAAACAAGACTAAATAAAATTTGCCCACTACTAAATCAATAACTGTTATAAGAAACCGCCGAATGCGAAATTAGTTTTAAGAAAAATGGTATGATGAATGTTGTTTTTTTTCTCTCTTGTAAAAATATAAAATCATAGATGTCTCCCCGTAAGGGAACATAAATATTGTAATACTAGGGACCCTCAGTCCAGGCGAAGGACCTACTGAAAGGCCCGGTCTGCAAGTCGACTGTCATTCGGTACTAGGAGGCTCGGCTCGCGAGCTTCACGCCGAATGACAAATTTATTAACATGTATTTAGAGCGCACTCCTGTGTGGCTAGCCAAATTATCGAAATTTACTGTAAACCCCTTTTGATTATAAATAAACCGGTGGATTTCCACCTTTTACTGTTCACGAGCGTTGTTTAATTGAATTTGATTGTTCCCATATTTAATTCCTAAAAATTGTCACAGACTGACTGCGTCACACCAAACCGAGACGTTATGGGGAGAGGCGGATTTCTCTGTCTCTCGTCTAACTGCTCGGGACGCAGTCGTGTCATTTGGCCCCCAACGAAAAGGGCCGATTTAAATTCCTGATTTCATATGATCAAAGCGCAGATCAAGTAACGTAGACTTTATGTTAAAAATAAATGTAAATTCATAATTAGAGTCATGCGCCGACTGACCGGTGGTCGAATAAAATCGACCCCGGAAAGCACATAGAAAATCGACCGGGCGCAGTCCGCCCGAAAATTGTTATTCGAACGATGCGACGTGAATCGACTGATCACCGAGGAACCGAGTGACGTCGAATAAACAACGATTAGTCGGATTAGACTCATGCGAATTAACATCAGTAAAGTATGCGGAGATGAATGATTGGAAACAAATAAATCGTCACCGACGGCCCTGAGAGGATGAGTTTCGTGCCTCCGCCAATGCTAATTTAGAAAAATCACTCTTTCAGACAGAGCGGGAATATGTCGAGAGTGACGCGCTCGCGATCCGTTGTCGTGGACGATACCACGACTGGCGCCCAAATTAACTTGCGACCGGGGTTTCAGGGAGGCGAATCGCCCGTATCGGAAATGTTCGAAAACGGACAAATCTTCCCGGAAGAGACGGAGCCCCGGACTCCGACGACTCTGGTAGATGAGCTGCCAGCGCCGATGCGACGAGAGGAGAGACCGAGATCGGGACACCCGCCGGTGTTCTCGATCTCGTTCCACGGAGGTCCGGAAGCGGACACGGCGCGCTTCATCGCGCGTTGCGAGAAATTTTTCGCTGCGGCCGACACAGACGTGGAGGACCGGGCCACGAAAGCCGCCACGGCTTTTCACGGCGAAGCGTTGAGTTGGTGGCAAAGTCTGCCAGTCAAACCGACGTCTTGGGAACGGTTTACGTTTGCGATGCAACGCAATTACGATAGCGTAGGACGGAAATTGCGGTTGGAATATGAGGTGAAAAGCGTCCTCCAAGAGGAGGATGAGGACGCATACGAATTTTTAGAAAAAAAGAGGGCTATCGCGAGAATCTGCACTGCACCGGCCGATCCACTAGAACTGGCGAGGATGATCCAGGGTCTGATGACGCCCAGGGATCAGGAGAGGACCGATAGACTGCGTTGGACAACGCTCGATGAGCTGGTCGATGCGGTGCGAGAAATGGAATTGCGCCAGAGGCGAGAAAAGGCGCCAATACAAAAACCGATTCAGACGACAAGACGGAATCAAAACGTAACAAACACCGACCGCGCAGGAAACGGCACGTGCAATCATCAGTGTCAGCACACCTGTAACCCTCCTCAACAATCGTACAATGTCCCTCCACCTCCCCTACCCAAGTCTCCCCATCACCACGACGCAAAACCGAGGTATGATAACCGGCAGCGGAAAGAAGAGCGGAGGCCTCAGCAATACGGTGCTCACGGCCCTCCGAGGAGGGAAAACGGCCCTCTCCGCTGTTGGTCGTGCGGAGGCCCCCACAGGGAGGCGGAATGCCAACGTAGGCAACGGCGGAATTAATTAATTAACGGAAAAAACAACACAAGTAAACGAGAAGAAAATGGGCGGAATATTTTTTTTTATTATCAACTTTAAATGACGAGAAAAATAAACGGGAAAAACGTATGCAAGAAAAAAAACCGATTCGAAACAAGAAAAAACGATTTTTTTTTATGTATTTCATAAGTGTAAATAAATATAAGTGGGCTCGGGAACAAATATTAACTTCGAAAAAAACTTTTAATAACTTAGACGCGTGCCACAAACATGAATCCGAGCCCCAAACATGTTATCATCGAGGAAAGGAGAACTGTATTAGTTAAGTGTTGAATAAGAAACCAATCAAAATAATTTTTAAAGAACAATGTAAATAAATATAAATGGGCTCGGGAACCAACGATAACTTCAAACAAAAAGAATTTTGAATAATTTAGAATCATGCCTCAACGATAAATCCGAGCCCAATCGTGTTACAATCGAAGATAGGAGGAGAAAACAATATCATTAAGCAACATAATTATTAAGTGTAGTATATTTAATTAAGCGTTACGAAAAATAAGTGAACAACATTGATTAACAGTGAAGAGATAACAAATGAAATACAATAATTAGCATAAGTGAAATAACTTACGAACAATGAACAAAGTGTAAAAGTTTCAGTGTTTTTAAATAATTTTAATTTTTTTTATTACGTTTATAAATATTTTGTGGAAAATACATAAAGCGGCACACCGAAGAAAAATCAACTCAGAAAAAAAACATTGCTAATTTAAATTCATTTGTGTTAAGAAGAGAGTGCGCGCTATTTTTTATCAAGGCAGAAAGAAGCAATCAAACTAAGTACAGGGAGGGCCAAAAGTGTGCGAAATGATCGATGTTTTTTTGTATGGAAAAAAAAACGACCTGAAAAATGGAACGAGTATTCAATCGAGTATCAACGTGTGTTATAGGGAAGGGATGGCCGCCACCGCCAGACGATACGACGCCGCCGGAGAATCAAGCCCGACAAGCCGCCTGCTGAGGATCCAGGTGTTCCTCGAGGACGGAGGAATCAGCTGCGAGGCCATCATCGACAGTGGTGCAACACACACGCTTGTCGACGCAAGCCTCGTGAGGCGCGATTCACAGAGGACACCGGAGGCCGAATTAAAGGGAGTGGGAGGACGATCCGTGCCTACGTACGGACACGCCCTCCTAAAGGGGAAAATACCGGAGGCCCCATTCGTCGCCTCCGCCCTCATCATCAGCGGGTTAGGAATCGAGATGATTCTCGGTCTAGACTGGCTGGAACAGGAGGAGGCCAGTCTAGACTTCAAACGACGGTGCCTACATCACGGCCGGGAGGCGCGATATACAGCGCATTGTATAACACTCATCCCTCCGACGCCGATCGAGGTCCCCGATCTACCGGCGCTCACCGATGACATTCCGGAAGACGCCCGGAAAGCGATCACGCAATTGATGCGAGACTACGGAAGTCTCTTCGCAGCAACGGGACCGAGATGCGGCTCGGCTATGCACGAAGTGCGGCTATCGGATCACACGCCGTTCCGAGTTGGACCCCATCGCCAGTCAGACACTACCAAACAGATGATACGCGAGGAGGTGCAGCAAATGCTGGCGGACGGTGTGGTGGAACCGAGTCGATCGCCATACAGCTCACCTGTAGTCATCGTGAAGAAAAAAGACGGGAAGCCGCGTTTCTGCGTCGACTACAGGAAGCTGAACGCTGTCACGATCGACGAAGCGACGCACTTGCCGCGGATACAGGAAACGTTGAAGGAGCTCGGACCTGCCACCATCTTCAGCTCTCTGGATTTGAAAGCCGGATACTGGCAGGTGCCTCTACATCCGCACACGAAAGCCCTGACTGCTTTCAACACGCCCGACGGAGGATGCTACCAGTTTACGGTGATGCCGTTCGGACTGAAAGGCGCACCCGGCACTTTCCAAAGACTGATGAGTCAGGAGGTGTTGGTGGGGCTCATCCCGCGGTGTTGCCTAGTCTACTTGGACGACATCATCGTCTACAGCGAGACGTGGAACGACCACCTGCGCGACTTGCGCAAAGTATTCGAACGGCTGCAGTTACATTCGTTACGGATATCGGTATCAAAATGCCAAATCGGGAGGGACAGCGTGGAATACTTGGGACACCAGGTGACAGCCGGAGGAAACATTCCTCAGCCGGTTCACCTGCGCGGAGTAGAAGAGGCCGCCACTCCGAAGACGCGAAAGGAACTGCGGGAGTTTCTCGGATTGTGCAACTGGCTGCGCGAGTATGTGCCGCGCTTCGCAGACATTGCCGCGCCGCTAACCGATTTATTGCGGACAAATATCAACTTCAAATGGACGCCGCAAGCAAACGCGGCTATGCAAGCCGTAAAGGCGGCAATGCGAAAGCCACTGCAACTCGCCAGACCGGACTTCTCTCGAAGATTCACCCTGCAGACCGACGCAAGCGGACACGGCGTCGCGGCGGTACTATTTCATGCGCGCCCCGACGGCGGTAGAGATATAATCTCGTATGCGAGCGCGCGCCTTTCCGAAACGGAACGACGCTATCATTCGAATGAACAAGAAGCCCTCGCCGCCGTCTGGGCAATCAAGAAGTATCGAGCATACGTCGAGGATCGTCCCTTCACTCTGATAACTGACAACCGAGCACTGACATGGCTGCACAGCGCAAAGGATGAGCGCGCAAAGCTGACACGGTGGGCGATAATGTTATCTGAACACCAGTTCGATATACAACACTGCGCCGGCAAACTGAATCAACTTCCGGATGTACTGTCGAGAAATCCAGACGCCACGGCGCCTGCCATCGAGGAGCACGACGACCGAATGCTGGTACCGAGTCACCGGAAGCCAGTGGCGCTACTATTAGAACTGGCAACGTTGCACGACGCCGTGAAAGCCGCGCAACGCGCCGATCCGGATACGCAGCAAACAATCACAGCGATAAGGACGCCGACAATGCATCAGCCGCACCCAAGTAACATCGTTCACGACGGACTGTTGTGCCATCGAGAGAGCAGCGGAAGGCTGCTGACTGTGGTGCCATTCCACTTGAGGAAGGAAGTCGTCGCCGCCTATCACGACGACCCCTTAGCCGGCCACCCTGGAGCCGCGGAAACGAATCGGGCCATACAACGGCTCTATTTCTGGCGGGCGCGCAGAAATGACGTGAAGGCGTATGTGCGCGCCTGTCGTATATGCGGTACACGAAAGCGAGGAGCGCTGCAGAGACCGGCGCATATGACGTCGCACACAGAAGCGACACGGCCGTTCGAGGTACTGGCCCTCGACTTCATGGGTCCGTACCCGGCGAGCCGGCGAGGGAATAAATACATTTTTGTCGTCACTGACTTGTTCTCGCGATGGACCGAAGCTTTCGCCATGCGGAACTCGTTAGTGGCGACCTTCCTGCCTCTGTTGGAACAAGAAGTGTTCCACAGATTTGGATACCCGCGGGCGCTGCTTACCGATAATGGTACGCAGTTCCTGCATGAGAGATGGGTGTCAACCCTTGAAGCATGGGGATGCCTTCATTGGACGACGCCACCCTACCACCCCCGTGCTAATCCTACGGAGAGAAGAAACCAGGAAATAAAGAAAGCTATGAGAATTCAACTTGAACCGGGCGCGCACGCACAGTGGTGCGAAACATTACCGCGCACACTGTTTGCGTTGCGCTGCCGTCAGAATGCCGCCACCGGCCTCACACCCAGTCAAGCGGTGATGGGTTATGAACTGCCAAGGCCTGGCGAATGGCGAGCGCAACTGGATATGCCGCCCGCACGCACAGAGGCGCTGGAGAGAGACGAACAAGATGCTGCCATGTTACGCCATCAGGAGGAGTACAGCGGGCGCACAAATGCGCGCGCCGCCCAAACCGCCCCGCCTGAGCAGTTCTCAGCCGGGCAGCGGATCTACTTGAGGGGCTTCACGAAGCCAGGGGTGAGGACTGGAATCATCCCCAACTTGGCTCCCAGATGGGAGGGGCCGTACAAGATAATTACAAGGGTGGGCATGAATGTGTACTGGGTGGACAGACGAGGTAAGCCGATCAAGGCGCACACCAACCAAATCCGCCCCGTGCCGACGCCCTACGCCGAACCACTTCCCCTCGGGCAGACACCGCCGCGACGGAGAACTGAGGAAGCACCCTTGCCAGAAGAGGAAGCTGCCGACGCCCCGGCCCGCTAGGACCAGACCAAGTAGATGAAGAGGACCACATCCACCCCTCGCGCCGATGAAGACGCCCAGAAACATCACCAAGTATAGTACCTTTGCAAATCCCTCTTCAAGGCTAATCAATAAATTCAAGTAGAGTAAAAATATTTAACTTAAAGTAAATACAGTCAACTCCTGTACACAAGAAATAATTAATTCATTTTTTTCAATTTTGGTAATTTTTAAAGTAGACAATGTCAGTTAAGTTTTAATATGTTTAATTTTTTCTTGCACAACATCAAATAACTATTTAAAAAAAAAAAAAAAAAATACTTGTAACATGTTAATTTTTCTCCTGTTAATAACGAAAAGAATTTGTTTTCGAATGATGATGAATTGGGTTCTGCCTCGATAGCGTCAGCAGCTATGTCAGGCGGATTAATTTGGAAAAAGTAATAATTTCATTTTTGCGAAGACATTAAAATTTTAAAAAAAAAAAAATTAATAAATAATAATAAATTCAATTTGTGTTGCAAAAGTCATAGAGAAAAATTTCATAGTTAACATTCCTGGCGGCACTAACAGCAAAAGTCAGTATGACGGAATTCTTTTGTGTTTTGTATTTGCCATGTTTTCCCGCTGCAAGGAGCGAAAGAAAAAGGGGGGGAGAAATGTATTAAAGTAAGATTTGTTTTTCTTGAAAATAGAATAGATTATGGATTTGGTCTCGAACAGACAATTGTTGGGGAATAACTAATTCTTTTTGGGAATGGCTATCGAACCTCACGGAGGCTCGTCAGAGAGGGAGGAGAACCCTCCTCTCTTAATAAAATTGTAAATACACAAGACAGGAGTCAGCACACACAAATAATTTTTTTACCATGTATGTAACTTTTGCCTACAGATAAAGTAGAGCACTTTTGTAAACTTGTTGCGTTTCCAGTGAGAAACATAGAATCAAATGTCGTGAATTTGTCCAATTTGACCCGGCCTCGGCCACTGGCGCCGAGGCGTCTGACGCAATAAATTCTCGCGGGTCAACGCATTCTCGCGCGGCGGGGTTAGACTGGATCAGCCCGCCCGCACCTCGATTTCTCATTATAACTAAGGCGATATTTTTTTTTCTAGCAATGCTAACAACTGCAAAAGCATAAGTGTAAATCACGCCATAGGAAGTAAGGGGGATTGATACGATACGGTCCTTTGGCATGATTTGTACTTGCATTTCCTTATACGGTT
Source organism: Himalopsyche tibetana (assembly GCA_030503985.1). Classification (NCBI taxonomy): domain Eukaryota; kingdom Metazoa; phylum Arthropoda; class Insecta; order Trichoptera; family Rhyacophilidae; genus Himalopsyche; species Himalopsyche tibetana. Next base: position 17,822,000 of record JAPJYX010000022.1, read on the forward strand.
GTTAGCAAAGCTTGATAGGTATAATGAGGAAGAGAGACAGAATAAACACATCATTTTTTCGATTATTCAAGGTCAAATGGACAAAGTCGCCAATGTAAGCAAATATTAAGAATTTCGCAATCCGCGGGTCTCGCCGCGGATTATTGAGTGCAAAGACAAACCCACTGCTTTGTAAGTGAGTACGTGGGCGCACAGAGCCAAATAGAAATACCGTCTCTCGCTCGCGCGCGGTGCTCGACCGAATTACCGGTCGAGCGCGACGAGAGAGGGAAATGGAAACGCTTGCCGTTTTCCTCCTCCTCAACGGAGGCTCCCCATAATTTACAGGTACACCTAGCATAGGCTGTTCTAGCCCCTGAAGAAATTTCGCTGAATTCTATCGACGCAATTTCCAATTGCGATCGAACAAATGAATCCCGCGGCGACCTCGACCAGGGTCGTCAGGGACAAAATTCGTTTGAGAATTTTTGTTTTTACGACACTAGCCATGTCCTAGTATGCACTGCATAAACTAATATTAAAATCATGTTCGCGGTTTGGACTCCACCAAGCCCTCACCTGCGCCAATTAAAATCGTGCGGAACCGGCGCCCGAGCCAAGCTTCGGCGCCGAATTTTTTTCGAGCCGTAAAGGACGATGGTCCGAAACGGTGTTGTAAATTAAATTGCAATCGGATAACAGGTTTATTAGTAATTCAATAAACTGTGATTTCCCCATACATTTTGGCGAGACGAAATTTCGAAACGCGTTCGGCGTGTAGCGTTTGCCGTTCGATACTAAAATAAGCCCCGCCCAGTCCGACCAATCGTAGCGGTTCGCGTGGTCATACGTGCGATTGCAGGCGGCCTCCCCTCCACCGCGGTCAATCAAAATTTCAATCTGATATGAAGCGCGAACACACGAAGGGAAGGTGGGAAATTTTAGTTTCATGGAAGCGAACGACTATCACGGACGTTCCTTCGAATTTTCAGCCAAATCCCTTCAGGAACATTCACCATAGAAAATATTTAGCATAAATTTGCACTTAAATCGATTTTAGGCTTTTATAAAAATCAGACTCAATTCAGTAATTACTTTTTCGCGGACGATGACATCTCCGCTTTGATTAACCGGTACACCTGACTCGCTCAGGTGGAAAATTTTTCTTCTTTTTCTCATAACTCGCTTCAGCAACGAGTTATGAGATCGCTTGTAAGAGCAATATTTCGCGGAAAACTGATTCTGACACGACAGTGATTTTTCTGATTTTCTATCTGTCATATTAAGATCACTAGAGACGATTTTCGCTCAGCGGAATCGTTGTTCTAGAAAAATCTCAGTTGCCGCCATCTTGAGATATTTCGGCAGAGCCACGGGAGGTCAGCATCTTAGCCAATCGGCGTGAGACGCAGATGCTGAGGTTAGCAGATTTGCTCGGGTCAACCGTTTTTTTGACCCTAGCCGAGGACGCAGCTGGACCAAATCCTTTACAAAAAGGCAGGCCCTTTTTGCAAAAGTTACCAAATCTTCACCGACTTCTACGCGTTACTCTGTTCCCGTGCTCTCTTCTGCCGATATTATCCGCCGCAACATCTTTAATAAAAAAAAACCAGCCAGAAATTCTCTCAGCTTGACCAAGTCATTCGAATAGTTGACATTGTGCAAAGCTGAGTCGAATTCTGTGCTACCTCCTTGTGTTATCGCTTGCCGCCAGCTGTTTTGTTTGCTGAAATTGTTCCTGATAAGCTGTCTCCGGTTCCTGAGAACTTCCAAAGGTTCGTCTACTATTATACGTTGCATAAATATGTCGCGGCCTATTGTTGCTGAGTCAATACTCTTTAGCCTAAGGTCCGCGGCCAGAACTGTAGCTTCCTGCTCGATCTCGACAGTGAGAATCGAAATAAAGACGCGTGTAAAATCGCGGTCATATCTTTGCTCCTAGCCGAACTTTATTAAGTGTCGACAGGACCCCTTCATGTATTAAATGTTGTTTCTTCTAAACTCAGCCTAGTAAAATCGTGTGTCACGTCTTGTTCGAAATGGCAATAACAGCGGCCGGAGGAGAGTACGGGAACGCTAATTTTGATTTAAATTCATTGTCTTATTTTATTGTGTGTTGTACCCTGTCTAACTGTATATTGTAAATATTTTGCGACCGACTTCGCGCGGAGGATGCTCTCCGTTCGGTCCAGTGTAACACTCAGCGGCGCTTGGTCTTCGGAAAAATCGTGAAATATATAATCGTAATTAATCTTGTTTTTGCAAACGCCGAAGCGTTTTCCGTTTGTTCTCAATTCGGTATCGGCCAACGGGAATAATAAAATATTGTACGATGGTTCAATGCATAATTTTTCTGCAACACCTAAACGTTTCACGTTTATTTCAAAGTCCGATTTTTTTTATGTTTGTTTAAATATTTAATTATAATTGCAAAGTCCGATCTTTTTATGTTTGTCTCAATATTTAATCATATTGGCAAAGTCCGATTTTTGTTTGTTTCAATATTTAATTATATTTGCAAGTCCGATTTTTTTATGTTTGTTTCAATATTTACTTATATTTGCAAAGTCCGATTTTTTTTTATGTTTGTTTAAATATTTAATTATATTTACAAAGTCCGATTTTTTTTGTTTGTCTCAATATTTAATTATATTGGCAAAGTGCGACTCTTTTTATGTTTGTTTCAATATTCAATTCTATCTGCAAGGTCTGAATTTTGTTTGTTGCAATATTTAACTATATTCGCAAGAGCTGAATTGTTTTGGTTGTGTCAATATGTAATGATATTGTAAGGTCTGAAGTTTTGTTTGTCTCAATATTTAATTAGATTGGCAAGGCCGGGATTTTAGTATCTTTGTTTCAATTCGGTGACGAGACCACGGGGATAACTAGAATTCGCAAGAACAATGCGATATTCACTGTTGTTTTGCAACGTCTCAATTAGTTTGAGTTTAGTAATCAACTACGAATTATTAGGCAAATTGGGCGCAGTACTCCGGCCGAGCGAAACTACGTGCGTTCGAGCCGCGGTACGTCGCGGGCCCCACGCATCAATAATTAGCCACCCTGAGTTGCAATAGAAAAAGAAAGGTCCGTCACCTAATGATGATAATTGTAAATTCAATAATGTATGCCTATCTGAGGGCGAAGTATCTGAACAACAGAAATAGCAAACGACACCAAGCGACGCTGGGGACTTGTATAAAATTGTATGTTATTTTATGTTAGGTATTTTCTTGTGTTTCGAAATTGATTGTGTATTTTGTTTTTCCTGTGTCATTGATAATCGTCGATCACCGCCGTCATAACGGCAAATGTTAGTTATAAGGGTGAACTATGGGAGGTGTGATAATTCGAGTCATTTTTAAATATAAATGTCAGACATAATTTTGTCACTTGTTAACATTGAAAGGTCGCGGGGTCAAGTCTGCGGGACGCTTAGTCTCGAGACGTCAGGAAGAGCTGTCATCACGCCTTCCATAGATTCACGATGCAAGGTCGGCGGAGCTAAGTAACAAAGGATCAGACAGCCCCGAGGACTTGTGCGAAAAAGGGCCTCAGGTTTCGTCGGCCTCGCACTAGTTTAATTTTAGCTAGGTCGACGTCGGAGGGTGTTTTTTGTATTGAGTACTAGGGAGGCACTATCATTGCGGATTCACGGGAATCCGAGTGATACGGCGCGGTGGACGTATAATTCCGGGGGCAGATAGCCCGCCTAGACAAGCGCACTTGTCTGGGACCCATGTCTGTCGAAGTTTCGGCAGACACTCAATAGTAAAACCTAAAATCCAATTCGTCCAGTTGGATTACGTCACTCGATAGCGACGCCTTCAAGCGGTCTGACACCGTGCCTGGAGCCGACCTCGGACGGAGGTCTGGTCTCCGCCAATCCTCCCTAATACTCGAACAAATCTAAACACGTAGTGTAAGTAACTTCATAGGAGATTTCGCTAATGCGATTGACCAACGGGCGGTTGGACGGACCCGTATTCAGAGTGCCGTCGATAAAATGTGCTCCGGCCTAAACGGCTTGCGGTCACTGGAAGTGAACGCACACAGTAAGGGAGGACGGATATGGAAATCCTCCTCACGTACAGACCTCGGTTCCTTGCTGTGGGAGTCCCGCAAAACGTTGCGAAGTCGTATTAGCAAATCCAATAAGAATTGAATTAGAATCGTTAAACTAAGAAATCATAACTTTGTATGTAAATTTTCACCGAATATTATAAATTGAATTAAATGTATGACACGACTTAGCGTGCATACTGATTAATAATAAATCCAAACAATCATTAGTCATGAGGACTGTGACAGTGCTAGTTAAATATTAATTTTTTTTCTGCACCCCTAAAGTAGATATATGGTACGGCTTGACGTCCATATTAACTCCTAAGATTTAGCGTAGGGATTAATTTTAAGCAGATCTGTACACGCGTAGTGAGTGTGCAGATCTTAACTTCAAACAAGACTAAATAAAATTTGCCCACTACTAAATCAATAACTGTTATAAGAAACCGCCGAATGCGAAATTAGTTTTAAGAAAAATGGTATGATGAATGTTGTTTTTTTTCTCTCTTGTAAAAATATAAAATCATAGATGTCTCCCCGTAAGGGAACATAAATATTGTAATACTAGGGACCCTCAGTCCAGGCGAAGGACCTACTGAAAGGCCCGGTCTGCAAGTCGACTGTCATTCGGTACTAGGAGGCTCGGCTCGCGAGCTTCACGCCGAATGACAAATTTATTAACATGTATTTAGAGCGCACTCCTGTGTGGCTAGCCAAATTATCGAAATTTACTGTAAACCCCTTTTGATTATAAATAAACCGGTGGATTTCCACCTTTTACTGTTCACGAGCGTTGTTTAATTGAATTTGATTGTTCCCATATTTAATTCCTAAAAATTGTCACAGACTGACTGCGTCACACCAAACCGAGACGTTATGGGGAGAGGCGGATTTCTCTGTCTCTCGTCTAACTGCTCGGGACGCAGTCGTGTCAATAGTTATCTGTTGTGATTGAATTATTTGATACGGGAAGACGCGATCGCGTGATGAAAATTCGACATTTACACACACTCATTGTCGAACACGCTCGCCACCACTGGTATGCACGTGGACACTTTTATTGAATGTCGAAAATTACGTATTTAGGACCGGCACGCACTTTGTCATATTATGAGAGCCATTTCATCCTGAGCTCGGCGGTGGAAACTCCCTGACTGGGTCAAATTTATGTAAGGTGTTTTTTCAGGGGTGTGTAGTTGGGCGTCGTGGGTTTTGTCATGTGTCGGAAAAAATCTTACGAATCACACACATTTAAAAAATATATATTTAATGGTTTGTATTCGAACCACAATAGTCCATAATGTTGACATTGCATACTTGGTTGACTAAAAATGATCTGATAGTATAAAATACATACATATAAGTCAAAATGAAATGATGTAAAAATAATGTAAAAAAAGGAGCCGGAGTTTTGTTTACCCGATTCACAGTCCTTTGTTTTTCGAATTGTCAACACTTTTTCCAGCGACAGCCGATTTGTGAGCGCGTGCCGAGTGGCATGTTGCGCCTTTTTGTTGAAACCACAGCTGTCCACGTTAATGCCATTCAATTGGTAACGAAATTGTCGTTAATCATGAATCTATAGCGCTCTTCTGAGAAATATTTTTTCATATGTCTTGTTCTGGCGCAGGTAAATCTATTCATGATGAAATGGCAAACCAAACCTAGCACTAATCAGCTGTCGACTGTCAAAATTGGCTTTCGTTAGAAAGAGTGTTGCTAATTCTTAAAACTCCGATGTCTGAAGCGCTGAAAACGCCTGTGCAAAGATCCAAGGATCCCGAAAACCCACATCCTAAATAATAGTGAAACCTGAAATTCTTCAAGAATATAAAACACTTGTGACACGATTTTATGGTGAATGATCAACCCCGGTATTGTAAAAATTGTGAATCCCGAAATTTCGGGATCACAAAAAACGTCCGGGATTGGATGATCTAGTTCAGAGGTGGGGAACCTTTTCTTCTCTGAAGGCCGCATTCATTTTTTTTTATTCGAAATAAGGCCGCAGTAAACATTTACTAGGGCAGGGATGGCGAACCTTTTTGGGTCCGCGTGCCAACCATCTTCAAATATTTTTTCTCGATTGTGTGGCGTGCCCAAGCAGTAAAAAAAATAGAAAAAATAAAAAGTGAATTCTTTAAACGATTGTCGTTTATCTTAGAAACGTTTGAAAATTAATAATTCAACGATTAATTAACAAAGTTTTAATTTTTGAAACTTATTAATTACTTACTATTAATTAAACTTGGAAATCGTTCGCGTGCCCTCCAAATTCTCAAACGTGTCACCTCGGGCACGCGTGCCATAGGTTCGCCATCCCTGCACTAGGGAATCTTTGTCCAGAAACATGAATTTACGCTCAGAATATGGCAGGAATTTACGAATTCACATAAATTTACAGTATTGCAGAATTGTCCAGAAGGCCGCACCAGAGTAGCCAAAAGGCCGCAGGTTCCCCACGCTTGTACTAGTTCCTACGAATTCATATAACTATGTATTATTGATAGTTGAAAAAAGTCTCCAACGCTCGTCGCAAGATCGATTGTAAATTTTATCGTATTTTTGTATTTGAATAATAAGTATTTTTTTTATTTAAATGCACCCTTGTCTCTTTAAAGTAACACGGTAGTATCTCATATAAAATGGACACGATACTGTTACAGTCAGCGCGAGTATGAGCAGTATTGTTTTAACTTGCATGTTCGTGTCTCTGTCGAACGACTATCGCATATCCTATGTCAAATAATATATATCTACCACACTTACCTCTCACCTTTAGGGATGTCAATTAGGTGTTTTTATTTTAGATAATGCTTTTAAAATATAGTTTAGCCCCGAGGAAAAAAGAATGAGCAACTGAGAAGAAAATTACCTCCACTATAAGACCATATTCTTATTAATAGGAGAGGATATTATAGACTAAGGTAAGCAGTGGCGGCCGGTCAGTGTGGCATTGGATCAATGCACCTCTTGTATATGGTGGGGCGTAGACAATAAATACACGAAGAATTTAAATGAGTGAATGGTTTAAGATTTCGACTGAAGGTGCTTGGTGTAGTTTCATTATTAAACTTGAATCGTTCAAATTTTGTACATTCAAACAGATTTCAGTTCAAGTTCATACGTGCACTTGAACGCCTGAAGATGTAAAAAGGCGAAACCCGGGTCGTTAGTGACAAAATCTGTGTGAATGTACATGATTTGAACGATTCAAGTTGAGTGAATGGTATAGATTTTATGTTTGAATATTATTTTATGAAATATAATCGCATATACAAGGTGTGCATTGATCCTATGCCACACTGACCGGCCGCCACTGAAGGAAAGGCAACGGGACGTATCACACCGTTTTTTCAAAACAGCTTTAATTCGATAGTTACAATGGTTATAAATAGCTTAAATACATTTTCTATCAAAAGGATGTAAGCTGAAAATGCCGAATTAGTATCTGAATTTATCATTTAATTTTGAAAAAGAAGGGCCTGTGAAAACTGCAATCAGGAAAAAGGTTTTCTTTGAAAAACATATTTATTTAAATTGATTAAAAACCAGTTTTATCAGTCAAGTTCAAGATTTTTTATGATTTGCCTTTGGTCTAATATCGTTAAAAAACGTTTTTTTGGACTCCTGTAAAATATTCTGTGTGTAGGTTACTTCCTTTTTTTCTTTCCGCAGTCGATATATATTTAAAAAAAAATGCATTCAATACTCGTACATCAAGCATCAAGTAGAATCAATTTCATCGACACCAAATTACTTTTTTTAGATTTTCAGTCTTTGTGATAAAAACTGCCAAGTCTCGGCGGAAAAATCCCTTTTCACAACTTTATAGCGTGATTTTTCGTCTGTTAAAAATACTCATTCGTCAGTAAAGCCGATCGTTATCATACTTTTAAATTTCGATCAGTGTCAACCTTCGTAATGGCAACCCCCCTCTCACCTTGGTACCCATGGTGATCCGCTGTCTCCTCGACCCTTATTCTACTGGCACTTAGCATTATTACCTATTGTACATAGTATAGTCATCTACAGCCGCCTGTGTGTTGGCTTCGGTCACGGGTTCGTATCCCAGTACGGACAGTTTTATAAATTGATTTTTCAATCGATTTATGAATTTCTGTTGGAAGGCATGGATGTATGTGATGTCTTGAATACCCCCCTCCCACCCATCCTATCCTATGAACGGGTATCGAGAACGATTAGCTAACCACTAGTCCTTTCCTAACCCTACCATTATATTCCTACTCTGTTTGGAAAAAGAAGTTGAGTAACGAGCAGATCTCGTAGTAACACTTCTGTTGAGATAAACTCAATTAAAAGTCCATACGCTTCACATTGGGAGCGGACATGGTAAAAAATCTATAAAATATATACTTCAGTACACGTGGTATTCGATATTCGATACTACGATTCACATACCTATTAAAACATAACCGATGTAGCGCTCGCCTATTATTATCTTTTATCCGTTTTTGTTCCATATAAGTATGCTTATTATTATCGTTTTATCTATTCCAGCATTCGTGTCAATCCAATTCATGTTCGTGTTTGGTACAGTCTGACGTTGTCGTGGTGCTATGCCATCGTCAAATGTTTACGACGCCTTTTCTTGGGTGGGAAAGTAAAGCTCACACCATACCAGTTGTTGTTTGGAAAACAAAGTCTCCTCTGTGGCCGCGGTGGTGAACGCTTTTAGGCTTTCGACAACTTAGTTGCATCACAGTCGCAATTGTTAATTTTTCAAACGATTTATGGACTTGTCTGACTAGGGTTTCCAACCCGGTTAAAACCGAAACCGGTTAACCGGTTTATATTTTGTTATAAGAAAAACCGGTTTATTTTACACGGTTAACCGGGGTTTATTGAAAACCTCTTTTTGCCTTAAGTATAATGTACTTGTTTACAACTATTCTGATGTCGGGTACTTGACGGATCTTAGATTCAATTGTCATTACGAACAGCATTTTTTCATTCTAATGCGTTTGGGTGTTTGTAATTTAAATATTCCCAACTTCGATTCCAATCCTAAAATAACGGAACATAGCGAAAGCGTTTTTTTTAACTATTAGTTCTTTACTAGCCTTATTTTAATATCCCTACTGCATTTGAAAAGAGAGACTCAGCAATCGTGTAACAAGAAGTTCTCGTAGAAAAAACTTACGCTTAGATAAACTTCATTAGCAGTCTATATGCTTCAAATTATTCGCTCTTAATGATTGAAAAATATAAAATAGGTTAATCTACTCTTTTATGCACATTATTAGGTTCATATTTAAGGAAGCAAAATGCTCTTTATTTTTGTTGTTGTTTTGGAATATTGATTTTTATGGTACTAAAATTGGTTTATTGAAAATAGTTCCGGTTTTAGTCGGTTAGCCGGTTTATTTATTTGAAAAAAAACCGAAACCGGCTTGTTGCTTTGGACGGTTAATTGGATGCCCTATTTATGTCCTAAGGAATGGATTTATATCCAAAATTCACAGTTCACATTAGCTTCTTGATTATAATAGAATCCAGACACCGACGTTACTCGATGAAACGCTGGGAGCTGACATGGTCAAAATACAAATGGCATTCGTGGATCACCATTTTAAACAGATAGAAATATTTTGTCAATGTACTAGCAGAAGTTGGTCAATAACAAATTGACAGTTCTTACTTAGTAAACGGCAAATGAAAAATTTGCGCTTTACCGATAAATCCACCAGCCTCTGCGTTATGTTACATACATACTTATAAGACATTTTTGAAACCAGTGGCTTAGAAGTTTTTTTTATTTATTTTTTTACTCACAGACCGGTGTTTTGATATTGAAACGTTATAAATCACAAAACAATAGTATCTTTTTTTTTCATTATTTTAAATATTACTTGGATATACAGCATCATAAAAATAAATGTGTTTGGGATGTGCTAAATTTGCAAAAAATGATTCTATAGTTTTTTGGATTAAAAAAATTATAACTAATACTTCAGTCTAATATTTATAAGAAATCAAGTTATTTGAATGAAAATGTACTCTAATAAATCGAAATAAAAACAGAACGTTTTTTGGCGTGCTGTGCAGGTCTAACGGGCTAAACAAAGTCGTGATAACCAGGGCTGTGGAGTCGGAGTTGGAGTCGCGGAGTCGTGGTATTTTGGTCGGAGTCGTGAAAAATGAGTGGCTCATTTTTTTTGAAAAATATATTCAATGATGTGTATTTAAACCAAATTAGTTAAAAGTGTTAACATTTCATGCTCGGCTGACTAAAGATGATCTGATGGTATACGTAAATATAAGTTAAAATGAAATTATTGAAAAATTTCCTCGGAGTCGTCTTTTTTTCACGCGACTCCGCAGCCCTGGTGATAACTGTGCTTATTTAGGTATACAAACATATCGCTACATACCGAAGATAGAGTTTTGACGAAGGTCCGATTTCGTAATCGATTTTTGGCAATCCTTGTGGAATTAACGTAGGCTGACCAGAATCGGTGTATGTAGTTCTTTCTCGTAAAAAAGATTATTGAAGGATACTGCATAATTTTTAAATTTGTATGTAATTGGTATGATAAGGTACATAGCTAAAATTGAGGTGTGTCGCAAAATTATTCTTGCCGCAAATACCAAGGTTTCAACAGGTGCTAAAAGTTCCGCAGCCTCTAAATAACACTTCTTGGTGCTTTGTTTTAGAGAAATTATACAATCAGCAACGTAATTACCGCCGGGCAGTGATGCTAAAACGTTTTGAAGTGACGCCTCCGAATGTAAAAATATTTAATCTCAAAATATCATTTATTTATAAATATGTACTTATCACTTTTTGCCATCGCCCAGGCAATTTCCTGGATTGATAATTCGCGGTGTGTTTTTTTTTTTCAACATATGAAGTAAGTATTTACAGGATGTGTTCGCATCCTCTGGGAACGTCTGGAGATGGACAATTAAATGTTAGAGTATCCCAATTCAAACTGTCTACTAGAGTGAATTACATTGTATTAATTGATTTGGCATTTACTTGGTAGAACTCCATTTATAACAGATTAAAAATAACAAAGTATTTTAGTTCTACAGTTTTTAATAATTTTAGGTGTTGATAGCTATTTCGGCTTGCGCCATCGTCAGAACTATTAGGAGGAACAAAGGAATTACATTGCATTCAATGACTGACTATACGATGTCAAACGCTGTGTAAAGACATCCCAACTCTTCGAAGGTTTCAATAAAATTTTGTCGTTATTAGGTAATTTTTCGTGCGATACTCCTGGTTAGGGAATCCAATCCCGAGCCAAAATGTTGATCCGGGATTTCGGGATTAGAATTTTTCGATCCCGAGATCCCGGGACTGGTCCCGGGATCAGTACATTTTTTTTAAAATAAAAAATGATAATATTGGTGAAAAATAAATTTAAAAAATTATTCTATATTATATTACCAGCTGTAAGCTGCCAATACGTTACCAAAAAGCTCTCTTAATCTCAGTTATTTTCGATTTAGAGGTGAATGAGTGGATTTTTTAATTACTCGTAAAAAATAAGCGAAATCATTATTAAACTAACTTAATATGCAAAAATACGAAATATAACTTAAAATGGTTAATTTCGATAACTGAAAAAAGCAATTACCTACTTCATTCAGACTGCAAGAATGAAGATTTATAAAATTGTTGTCTATTCTTAATAATTTTATTAAAGTAAATATACGTCATTTAAATATTCCCAGAGTACCAAAGCATCGATTGTTTCGCCATTTAATCAAAGGTTTCGGTTTACGGTACAAAATGAATGTTTATGAATAATAAATTCCGCAAAACAAACACTATTGATATCTGGTAACATTCATTGATGTAGAGAACAAAGCGAAAAATAAATTTAAAAAATATCGAAATATGGAGCTTTATAATAACAAACAATAAATATTGTCGTCAAATGCATTCAAATACAGTACACGTGCGTATAATGCATTGAAGAAATTTAATAATTGGCATCAAGTTACCTTTTCGGCTGCGATACGCTCTTATCGTAAGTCTTATCGCAAAGATAAAGTCTTAGTAATAAAATTGGTTATCGTTCATTGCATATGCTTGAACTGCCGACTGGAAAACCAACACGTTTCTGTTTTAAAATCAATCCCGAAGTTTCGGGATTATGTATTCTAATCCCGGGATTGAAATGTACCGAAAACTGTACGGGATCCCGGGATCGGATTCCCTACCTGGCAATCATTTCGGATATGCTATAGTTTCCACGGACTGATTTTCATAATTATTGTTTTCTTAAATACTGAAATTAGCACAATATTATGGGTGAAGTTGGCGTAAATAATTAGTACGCGGTTCAATTAAAAACAACGGTTCAACGGGCCCTGCAATTGCATACTATTCATTATAAATCATAATTGATATTTTTCTAAATATTGATTCAAAATGCTGGTATTCTACGTAATAGTTTTAACAATCTCACAACTGAACTAGTCTTGCATTAGAAAGGTGTTACACATAATTACACAACCAGTCGAATAACAAACTTATTAAGCTAATTTTATATTGAAATACATTTTATTCATTAATAAAAACACAATAATCCTTTGTACTTCATTCCACTTTATTTAATATGTCAGGACCGGTTTCGCTCATTGCGAGCATTGTCAACTGATAAGAAATATAATTTAACAATGCTATTTATACAAAATTGAAAAGTTATACACAACAATTGGCATTGAAAAGAAATTGCCAATTACATTAGTTGCTATGACAACAGCTTCACTGGATTGACGTGCTCGTTTTAATTTACCTACATTTTATTTTAATAAATACTACTAATAGTTATTTAGTGTATTAAGTAATATAAAATATTTTTAACAAAATGGATGTTCATAGTGAACTGAATATTATTATCAAAAGTCTTAAAGCTTTAACTGAGCGTATTGAAGCTGTAAAAAAATACGTTGAAACTGGTGAATGTCAATGTGAGTTGACTTCGAAGAATTTGACGGTGAATGTGCCAGCTATAACAGAACCATCCAATAGCCAGGCAATTAAAACCAATAAAAGAGTCACCCGATCATCATTTTCTGTCGTTAAACCCATTCCTAATGCATCAACATGTAAGCCAAACGTAAACGTGCTACCTGTTATTGACCTTGTGAATGATAATGTACCAGACAAAATTCAGCAAAAGCAGCCCCTTTCAACAATTTCAACGATTTCGGCTATTGATGAGCCTAGCAATAATAATCAATGGAAAACAATTCAAAAAAAGAACCGCAAAAGCCATATTCCAATGACTGCCACATCATCACCAACACAGATATGTGGAACGAGAGTTGGCAGTTCGGCTTGCTCTGGTATTGAGCGTACAGCTTCCATTCATGTTTGGTCTCTTCATCCTGATACAACTGAGGACGGACTTATAAATTTTTTAAGTGAGAGTGTACCCGATAAAGTAACAGTAAGAAAACTGTTAACGAAAGCGAAATATTCTTCGTTTAAAATTGAGGTGCCTATATCGAAAATTAAACTATTTTTATGTCCTAGCATTTGGCCACTCAACTCAATAATTAAAGAATGGCAAATCAAGCCATCAATTATAAATAAAAAAATATGACTGTATCATAAAAATAGTCGATTTAAAATGTTAAAAATTTACTACCAGAATGTAAGGGGTCTACGGACTAAGTCTGTTGAGCTACGGAACGCTCTTTTGGCGGTTAGCTATCCAGTTGTTTGCCTGAGTGAGACGTGGCTTAATGATTCTGTCTATGATGCTGAGCTCTTTGGTAGTAAATATATTGTTTTTCGTCAAGATCGGAGATATGGCCAAAGAGGTGGTGGTGTTTTAATTGCCATACGCACTGACAGCGTTGATAGTGTTGCTAGGATTGAGTGCAATCCGTGCATTAACGTTGATGCAGTTGTTGTTGATGTGATGTGTGGTGAATCACATCACACAATTTGTTGCATTTATTTTCCGCCTAAATGCTCCATAGAAACATATGAACAGATTTTTAACTTCCTTCAAAATTTACCTGTACGAAACTCTATTGCTATCATTGGTGATTTCAATTTGTATTCGTCAGCGCCCAGGGTAGAATTGGAGTTTGCTCACTTTTTGAGCTGTGTGAATCTTAAACAGTTCTCACAGATTAGGAATGCAAAGTCACGAATTTTAGACTTGGTACTGGCTGATGTAGATTGTTGTATCTCTGTGTATGCAAGTGATGATCCTCTTGTCCCTGAGGACATTTATCATCCGGCTTTAGTAATTGAGTTTCCTATTTTTAAAAAGAAATTATCCGGTTATCACCGCGATCAAAGTGATGTGATTGAAGATTTTCCTGATAGCACTAGAAAAAGAGCTTCATGGAATTTTCGCCGTGGTGACTTATTGCACATGTTCAACACAATGCACGGCATTGAGTGGGACGATATGTACTTGATCAGCGATATTGACAAGGCTGTCAGTGTATTTTATAATAAAATTAATGATGTCTTGCAAATTTTTTTTGATAAAAATGTTAACTCGGGCTCAAAACGGGACTTTCCGAAATGGTTTTCAAAAAATGTTATTAAATGTATTATCAAAAAAAATAAGTGCCATAAAAAATGGAAATGCTATAAATGTCCGAATGATTATAATATTTTTTCTGAGCTGCGCAGAAGAGTTCACGAACTCATTAAAAGCGATTACAAAATTTATATAAACAACATCGGTATGAACATAAATTCAGAACCTAAAACTTTCTGGAACTATGTCCGCCAAATACGTGACTCTTCTGCTCAGCTTTCATCCATGTCTCTCGATGGTAGTGTATTGAATGGTCACCTGGCTATTGCTGAGGGTTTTGCTATGTATTTTAAATCAGTTTACTCTAAAACTCCACCAAAATACATCCCTTTCCAATCGGAGTCAGTACATTCTTCTTGGCCTACTCTTGATATCAATAATCTTAATGTGTCCGATATGCGGTATGCCTTCTCTCGTCTTTACCCAAAAGCTTCAGTGGGTCCTGATGGTATTCCCCCATGGTTGCTCAAAGGCTGCAAATCTATTTTAAGTACACCTCTATTGTATCTTTTCAATTTAAGTTTAAGTACCTTCACTTTTCCAAAATGCTGGAGCTTGACTCGCATAAGACCAGTCCACAAAAAAGGCTCTCTTTCTGAAATCACAAATTTTCGTCCAGTAGCAATTTTATCAGCACCGGCTAAACTTTTTGAATCTATTATACATAGGTATATTTATATGCATGTTGATTGTCAATTAACTGATTCTCAACATGGTTTTAGATCAGCACGTTCAACTACAACCAATCTAATTGTGTATACTGATTATATTTCGCAATCTTTGGATTCTAACTGTCAGGTTGATGCTATTTATACGGATATTTCTAAAGCATTTGACCGTGTTGACCATGATATTCTCTTGGATAAATTGAGTGCTGTAGGATGCTCAAACAGGATGATAAGTTTTTTTGTTTCCTATTTGTCAAATCGACGCCAATATGTTGATTACGCTGGGTTCATATCAAACGTCTTTCCAACATATTCCGGGGTTCCTCAAGGATCTAATCTTGGCCCAATTTTATTTCTTATTTTTATTAACGATATTATAGAATGTATACGTGGAATAAAGTATCTGCTCTTTGCTGATGATTTAAAACTGTTTTTACGTATCAGTAATGAGTCTGACTGTACTATTCTGCAACAAAATATGAATAATATTTTAAATTGGTCTATAAAAAACAAACTCGACTTCAACATTTCAAAATGTTTTTGTATTTCCTTTTCTCGCTCAAGATTACCCATCACATATAACTATGTGATATCTAATGATGCTTTAAAGCGTTTGTCTGAAGTTGTTGATCTTGGTATAAGATTTGACTCCTCTTTCACCTTTCATTCACATATAACTTCTATTGCACTGCGTGCAAGCAAACTTCTTGGGTTTATTGTTAGACAAAGCAAACCATTTGAAAACCCAACTGTGTTTCGGACGCTTTATGTTTCTTTGGTCTTAAGTAAGCTTGAATATGGATCCATCATTTGGAGCCCATATGAAAGTTCATACAAGCTGAAATTGGAGAGAATCCATAAGAAATTTCTAAGATATTATTATTTCAAAAAATTTAAATTCTTCCCCTTTGATAATTCCTTAAAGGAATACTACCCCACCAAATTTCTTTTAGGAATGTTATCATTTCACTCACTTGAAGCTCGAAGATCGTTTTCAAGCTTAAAGCATTTTTCTCTTCTTCTTCGGGGCCGAGTTAATAATCCTGAAATTCTCATGACTATTAATTTACATGCTCCCAATTTATTCTTACGTGGGCGAAACAATGAGCAAAAACTTTTATTTCTAAAAACTTATACCTCGCTTAGGAGGTATGAGTCACCAGTTCCAAGGGCCGTTCGACTAATCAACGCATTGCCTAGAGAAGTGGACATTTTTGGTGATGGTATTTGTGAACTGTTTGATAAATTTTTCTTTTGTATTTCTTGATTTTTTATGTTGAATTTGATGTACTGTGTATTTTTATTTTATGTTTTGTCTTATTATATTTTTCAAGTGCATGGCGAATTGGCGTCAGCTGTTATGTCATGTACTGTAATTTTTATTTTTAACAATAAATAAATAAATAAATAAAGTGATTCTAAAATAACAAAAAATTAAAATGTTCAACACATCTAACATATAATTAAAAAGTCATTCCAGATTAATAAATTCAGAATGGCGATTGAAAGTAATTACAAACATAATTAAAATTTGGGAAATTTTTGACAAAGTGATAAAATGCTACATTAATAAAGTGAATATGCTTAATGATAGTTTTATGTTTTCCCCGCTTCCCAGTAGTTGGTGTGTTCATAACTTAAAGATCAACTTCAGATCTTTTGAACGATCAAATGATTTTTGCTAGTTCCCCCGTTACTTTATCCATTGCATTAGCCTTTGTTAACTATTCTTTTATATAAATTAAAAAAAAATATATATATATAGATTTCTTTTGTTAGAATTGATATGGTCTTTGAAAAATTTGGTTTTCAGAATCTTCCTGGCTGTCGATTTTGTTAAAGTTATGAACACATCAACTACTGAGAAGCGGGAAAAACGTAAAACTATCATTAAGCATATTCACTTTATTAATGTAGCATTTTATCACTTTGTCAAAAATTTCCAAAATTTTAATTATGTTTGTAATTACTTTCAATCGCCATTCTGAATTTATTAATCTGGGATGACTTTTTAATTATATGTTAGATGTGTTGAACATTTTAATTTTTTGTTATTTTAGAATCACTTTAATGTAATTGGCAATTTCTTTTCAATGCCAATTGTTGTGTATAACTTTTCAATTTTGTATAAATAGCATTGTTAAATTATATTTCTTATCAGTTGACAATGCTCGCAATGAGCGAAACCGGTCCTGACATATTAAATAAAGTGGAATGAAGTACAAAGGATTATTGTGTTTTTATTAGTACATAGTATTGATAAATATTTTCGCTCCTTGTTGCTCTCAGCCATCGAATGTTGAGAGACTTCTTAAAATATATTGAAAATGTGATGATTAATTGGTTTTGTTTTTATCCAACTCTACTTAACTTCGTTGACCGTCCGTTGTACAAACTGTGCTTGCTGGTGGGAACGCAGCTTGTCGCCATCGACTCCAGCATAGGCAGGCGACAGCGTTTTTTTTAATCATTTACATATTGTAAAATAAAACTTCCTCATCGCCGAAGATAGGAGGAAATTTTTATTATTCTCCCGTGCGGGATTATTTATTGCGAGATTTGTTAGTATCGGGTTGCTCCCAGTGACACCGGCCTCCATACGTATCGATGGAAATATAAAACGGGTGGGCGAGTGCTTAACCCGTCTGTAACTGTGGATTTTTCTACTAGATTCGATACCCCTCTGCTTCTCCCCAAAATAAGTGTCCGGTAATAATTACACGACGGTCCGGCAGTCGAATGT
Source organism: Himalopsyche tibetana (assembly GCA_030503985.1). Lineage (NCBI taxonomy): Eukaryota > Metazoa > Arthropoda > Insecta > Trichoptera > Rhyacophilidae > Himalopsyche > Himalopsyche tibetana. The sequence goes on from JAPJYX010000022.1 coordinate 17,840,008, forward strand.
TTTTGGTCTTTCGTTCTAGTTGGTCGCGCGGTCAATTGGCCGAATCTTCGAAAGGAATCTTTTGTGCGTTCACTTTTCAATTGAATTATTGATTTCGTACCGAGAGAAATATATTACTTTAATGTTTTCATTCCTCTAAAATCAATCTCTAACCGATCTTGACGAAGAGGAGTAGTGGGAGACTTTATCTAAGTGTATGATGCTCTTTCCAGATTCCATCATTCTTTCCTCACCATCATAAAGTATGACCACCGTAAACAACTTTCGTTTATGCAAGAGCCAATTGCATTATAAATTCTGCAATTGCGTGTTTCTCGATATGAGGAAATGCGATCTTCTAAACTTACTTATATTTTGTAGCCTTATGGTCAGCGTAATTGTCTATAGTTAATATAAGACGTTCGCGGGTTAAAATTTCTCATACATTGAGTTTTCAATCGATATAATATGTATCTGTGTCCGAAAGTATGTGGTATCTATTATGTCAAAGTTTCTTGCCATCCATTCGATACGTAAAACGGAGCGTAGCGTGACCGTTTGGCTAACAACTAATCCTACGGAAGTCACAAACTTCGTATCATTACAAGTTAAAAAATAAAAATAACAACTTTTGAGATAAACTCCCCATACACTCCACATTGGAAACGAACAGGCATTCGTTACTGAACTTTTAATTTGGTTGTAGATTTAGTCCAAACATGAGAAAATGGCGACTCGCGATGAAATTCTATCCGGCTCGTGGAGTATTTTAAAAATTGTATTAATTAAGAATATTAAATTCAAAAATATTTAAAATTGCTTAAAAATCATTTTCAAATTGAATTTTTACTCGGAGGGTTAATATTTGATTCGTAGAAGATCTGTGAGTTTTATGACCGAGCCTTCCTGATTTTAAAAAAAACTTCTTAATTTTACGGTTTTTTAAATGTGGCCCGCGGTTAAACTTTCATCGCCAATGTGGCCCGACAGCCAAAAGATTTGCCCACCCCTGATTTAGTCAATACTCAAGGCAGGAAGACGATGAAAAGATACCGAAATAGCTGTCTTAAATATATTTCTTACTTTTTGTAAAACAATAAACATTGCTGTATTTTTTTACCTAGAAAATCTACAATTTATTTTGGGTCAATTATTTTTGTGTTACAGTTTATTGGAAGAAAAGAAACGGCTTATTTTATTTTCGCCGGTATTGCCAAGGTTAAATCCCGTCCGTCGATTACCGCAACACGTAGTAAATTCGAAGCTTGGGTCTTTTTGATTATGTAAATTGTCTTTTTGCTTTTTGGCTTATGCAAATTTCTTGCGCATTCTAATTTTTGCCCGCTGCCTAGGCGAGTGTGTGCTTTGTTGCTGTTTATTGTTGAGTATATCCTCAGTTTGTTTTCCTACGACTCGATGATATGTTGGTCTAGTGTGTTTTTTTGTTGATATTCTAGAAAGACATCTTCAAACAAGTTTTGTTGGCTTAACGATTTTCAATATGGCTTTTTCTTCGAATTCATTTAAATCCATGTCAATTATTCAAACATCTTCCATATTATATTATTTTAATATTCGTGATCATAATTTTCCTCGTTATAGCATGAAGCTGTATATTAATGCTATTCCATTTTGTAATTCAGAGTTTTAATAAAAAATAACAGCATGGTGATTACCTACTGAAGGTGGTAAACCTTTTCAAGTCGGAAGGCTCATTCATTTGACTGACGAACTGAATCATTTGGATTCAGTCAAATGGCTTACTATCTAACTTCACACGGAGTTATCTATTATATAGCTATCCCATTTTCGATCAGTATTCATGTCAGAAAGTGTTAGTGATATTTTTTGTATCTCTGGTTGTGATCTGATACCTCCCAAATGATATTGGGGGGCTGGGTAGTCTGATTTTTAGCAGAACGTTTTACAAATATATAAAATATGTTTATTTTACTTTTCAGGTGTGGGGAGGTTCGGCGTGTATTCAGTGTTCCCCGCGGGCGGCCACGCGCCGTCCGGTGCCCAAAGGTTCACGACGACTAGCGCGACGCACTTTCATAAAGGTATGTTATATTGATGTATAAAATATATTATTTTTCACATACGCAATCTTGCTTAACCCTCCAGAGACGACAGCTTTTTTCCGATAAAAAAAATATTTTCTAAGCCATATTGAAGTCACGGATAACTTTTATTCCTATCCAAAATTAAAAAAAAAAAAAACGCAAAGACGTATAGAAACCCCGCATGACTATATGGTCATGCTCATCCTTTTATTACCGTGTAATATTGAGTACGGAGAGTAGTAAGGACAAAAGTGACCGTATGGGCTTGCAAACATTCGGTGTTGAAATATAGCTAAACGTGATTTTTTTTTAAAATATTAACAATTTGACCTCTTTAGATCAACATAATTTCAAAACAAATATATTAGCAAAATAACTGTAAATAATTTTATGTTTTTATAAAAAAAATATCTAACAGTTTCAAAAAGTAAATTTAAAAAAAAAGAAATTCAAAAAATCACATGTGCTTTTGGAGACCGTTCCTGTTCGCACGGCTGATGACTTACTGTAGTCCGTACCCTCCTTAACCAAATATGAGCGAAAGCAACGGTATTCAGGTAGAAAAAGTATGAATAGTGGGATCAATAGACAACGGTGTTTAGTGTGACCATATGGTGACGCTCGTCCTTGGAGGGTTAATTCGAATACGATGAGGTTGGAAAGTCTGTCCATCACAGGTATTTGTCAAGCACACGTATTAACTTGTCAACATTTTGGGCAAGCGCGGGAAATCGGGGAATTTTCTCGTCTCCAGCACCAAAAAGAGCTTAACTGCTAATAATAAGTTATAATATGCGGGTTCTATAGCGCAGAGGTCAACGCCGTTGGCTTCCGCGACGGAATTTTATCAACCAATTTATTGAATTCGGTTCGAAGACAATGGACGTTTGTGATGTCTGAACAAAGTTCCCTGCCTAATTCTTAAAATAATAATAAAATAAGCTAACCACTAGGCGTGTCATAACTTTATCCTATTTATCCCTACTCTCTCTTCGGAAGAAAAAGAGAGATTGAGCAATTTAGTAATAAGCCGTTATCGCAGGAAAACTTCTGTTAAGATACCCTCATTAGGAGGTCATATGTTCCACATTTGGAGTGGACATGGATTAAAAATATATTTTTTATAATTGATACACATTTCAGCATTCGTAAATCTTACAACACATAATCTGTCTTTATAAAGAGTGACTGTTCCTATTGTCAGCCGTGTCCATTAGTTAGCCTTTTAGCTTAAACATGAATAATAGTGTTGGCCCAAAAAAAACGAATTGTTTTCAATATATTTCGGTAGTTAACCACTTGAAGATGTATATTTGTACTAAACTTACTTCTAAAAGTTAATGCATATCGACTGTGGAAAGGAAAAAGGACGTAACCCTCAATTTTCAAAAACAGCTTTTTTTCGATAATCACAATGTATCTGTATCTACAACTTGACACACATTCTATCAAAAGGATGGTAGCTTAAAATGCCGAATAAGTATCTAAATTAAGCTTTTAAGTTTGAAAAAATGACCTTGTAAAAAATTAAAACCAAGAAAAAACACTGAAATAAAAGTTTTTCCGAGAAAATTTCTTTAATAAATATTAGGTTATGTCAATTAAACACCAATTTAGAAGTCTCCGTGCACTTCAAGGTTGTGTATAATTCATAATTTGCATATGTCACAAAATCATCAAAACACGTTTTTTGCGCCTCCTGTAAAATTTGATATATGTGGGTTACGTCCTTTTTCCTTTTCACAGTCGATATGAAAGGCTAACTACTGATCTTTGGTGGCCGAGTGCTGATTTTCTTGCCATTTTTTGGAAAACTGTTCTTATGTTACTGTTTTTTGTGTGAAATGATATTATCTGTTTTTATTTTCACTTGATTACATTATTTGGTACCAGTGGAAAAAAACATATATTCATTATTCATTAATTCAATTTATCTTTCGATAAAACACCCGTCCCATAACTGGCTGTCTACTGGACCGATCGCCTACCTATTATATATAAAAAAAATAGAACTTTGTCAGATATGAACATAGGAACGGTATCACCGTTAATATTGTGATTTGTAAGCTGATCGCCTTTTCTTCATTAATCCAATCTACACCATCTCTGAAAAGGAAGGCACATGGTCGATGACCCGTGAAGCAATTCATTATTCCATAGGTAGGCACACCGTGTCCTAAAAAATATTTAGTATTTTTATCGACAGTTATTAAAATAAAATAAGTAATCATTCATATTCATTCCTACAGTTATCTATTCCATTGGAATTTAATTTACATACTTTTATTATACCTATTCACCGTGCTTTTTTCCCATGTAACGCGGTGGAACGGCGTACCGGCACCTTTTTTGGGCATTTTTAGTTTGAAATGAAAACTTCATTGTTTTTTCTTGAAAATCATTGCCTGTTGGTCCAAATCTTAGGTTCCTTTTGAATGTAATGTATCTGATATCGTAACACTCGTGTGAAAAATGATGTCATAATAATAATAAAAAACAATACTATAGACATACTATGTGACCAGAACCAGGGGTTAATATAATACTTAACTTAGTGCGCTTTGTGTGTCACAAGGATTCTACAGCAAATTGTTGTTTTTGTTCATCGAACTCGTTGAAGCAACATTGACACTTTTTTATTTTATAAAATACGTTGATCGGTGGTCACTCAAATGAAGGCAAGGCTATCGTGACGGATCTCACAGATTCGAGTCCCAGTACGAACAGCATTTTTTCAATAGATTTATCGATTTCTGTTCGAAGGCATGGGTGTTTGTGGTATCTAAAAAAAATCCTATCGCCTTTCCAATTCTTCAAATAACGCGACAAAGCGAGGGCAAATGGTTAATTATCAGTCATGTCCTAGCCCAGTGGAGGGGAACCTGCGACCTTTTGGCTACTCTGATGCGGCCTTTTGACTTGATCAAAATATTCACTTAAATCAAAAAAATATACGCAAGCGCTTAGAAAAAGATCCTAATCAACCCATTATATTTTCGACAGTCGAAAAAAAAGTCGAGAGGGTGTCAACATTTTCTTTACTGCGGCCTTTTGTTGAATTAGAATGAATTTGGCCTTAGAAATAAAAAAGGTTCCCCACCCCTGTCCTAGCCTTATCTTTCTATTATTACTATCTTCGAAAACAGTGAAGTTGAGTAACAAGCAGATCTCGTAAAAAACTTATATTGACATTAGCTCCATTAACAAGCTAACTAACATATTTGAAACGGACATAAGTAAGAAAAAACTTTAGTTAAAATATTGACAAGAAGTGAGTTCAGGCACCTTTTTCCGAAAGAAAAGCACTGCCTATCCAGATTAAGATAGCTCTGTAGGTGACGTGATAGCTAGGGCATCCAATCCCGGGATCCCGTTCAATTTTCTGATCCCGAAATTCCACGATCGATACGGCTGCGATCCCGGGATTTCGGGATTGAGAAATTTTGATCAAATCCCGAAAATTGACACGAAATTGGTAAAGCGAGAATTTCACACTCGGTGAGCTAAAAAAAAACGAGGTTTGGAGATAATCCAGGGAAAAAGTATAAAGAATTGAGGATTTCAAATTCCTCGGTGAGCTAAAAAAACAACGAGGTTTGGAGATAATCCAGGGAAAAAGTATAACGAATTGAGGATTTCAAATTCCTCGTTGAGAAAATCCCAATCCCGGGTTGAAAATTAATCAATCCCGAAATCCCGGGATTGGAAAAAGGCTTCGGGATTGGATACCCTAGTGATAGCTATCAACAAAATTGAATAGTTCCTCTGGTGAGGGAAGAGTACTCTTTTTATTAATTTCGAAATATCTAGCATGAACGGCGGCGGCAAGTGAGTAATTAATTTTCATGCGTATGGAATGCTTACACAGTCGCCAAAGTAAATGTTTTGATTGCAAACCGTTTCGGCTTTCCGGTGATTTAAAATTCTTTCGAATCATACTCACACAAAGTGGCAGACTCATTTGGTAAATTGGTGCAGCGCAACACTATTTCAAAGAATTATTTGTTCGTTCGCTTGTCTACTACATAATACACTGACATTACTCGTAATTTATTTTAGAGCGAGTTTCATTTATTGTTAGAAATTTCTACAATTGTTCACGATGTTAAACCCCCAGAATAAATCCCCACTAATAAAAGTCATTGAGACCGATACCGCTGGTATAAGCTAGGAGTTGACAGGTAGGTAGATATTAAATAAAACAATCGCTCTGCCATCACGAAAACGTTTATTTAAGAACTTGCAATCACCGAATTCATTACATACAATATTCAACAAACAAAATTTTGAATTATTACAATACACAATAACTATTATACAACCTAGCTTGCTCACACGATTTTATAAAAATTGATGTTAAACACTGCGCAGAGAAAAAAATGGAATTTAATTTTCGTCGAAATGGAAAAATATTATTTCTTTCATTTCAGACAAAAAAAAAACAAAACCACAAAAGAAAAATAGCTGCAAGTGAATTTACAACTAAAGGTCTCTGGAACCACGTTCCAGAGGCCGGGAAGTGTCCCACACAAACACGATGTGTTCCGTTCGCGTCCCAAAGAGCAAGAAGGAAAGAAACAAAAATCACGTCGGTATCGAAAAAAAATGTTGCCATTTAAGGCCATTTAACAATAAACAATTGATATTACGGGTTACCTGATTCCCAAACGAATGACCAAAATTCAGACATAATTAATTTAGCTACACCTTTTTTTAAAAAATCCTGCCAGTTTTCATCACAAAAGTGCTAGTGGGAGCGGGTGCCAATAAACCTTACCGTGTCAACACACATACACCCAGTCCTTTTTTTACGCGATTTTTTTGGACGGCACCGTTATTTTTTTTACGCGATTTAATCGATATCTTTTTTACGGGAGAAATGTTGACTCTGCGTGTTGATTACAGCAACACGCAGAGTCAACATTTCTCCCAGGGAACTTCAAATTACGGCCCGCAGCAGAAATGCCAAATTGTCATTCTAAATTTTTTCGGCTCGTTTAAGTTTAAGTAAAGTTAAAGACGCTGAAACGGGTAACCCGTTAAAAGAAAACAAAAAATGGATATCTTTGTACTACGTAGAGGTCTGCACGGGTCGGGCTCGGGCCTGGGTGAGGAATTTATTTTTCAGAAAATATTCTAGAGTCGGCCATGATGCAATACTATTCACCACAAAACAGTTCATATCACGTATTATCTAATATTTTTTCAGATATCGGACTTTTTTCGGGTCGGAAATTATGAATCTGAGCTTCGGGCCGTGTTCGGGTTACAAGTGTGGCACTAACGTTCGGGTTCGGGCTGGGCCGTGCCTGGATTGCCCATGCTCGGACCGGAAAATTTCGACACGTGCAGAACTCTAATAGATTGAAAGATATATACCTGTCAATCGCATACGATAATACTATCATGTAAATCAGTGGATCTTGAACTTTTTAGTGACCCGCACCCTCTTGAATCTGAAAATATGTTCTCGCACCCCCGGTTAAGAACCGCTGATGTAAATCAACAACCTGGAGAGCAGTGTTTTCAATCTCTTCTGTGCTGTTCCAACCGTATATCACTGATGATTATCGACCCGAAAACACTGACCACGGCCAATGAAACGGTGAAATAATTGGGGTCGGTGGGGTACGGAATAGCAGTCCCACTGGGAATAGAATATTAACATACGGAAACCCGACATCAAACATACTGTCTGTGGCAACTGGCAACTGTATTGATGCAGTGTGTGGGCGTGTTTGTTCGCCTTGCTGCGCAGTTTATTTAAAGTTTTTTTTTAAATATATTATTCTAAAAGAGTAAAACACACCTAGTTATTCGTCATATTTTTTTGAATCACCAAGTATTGTTAAATATGTACAACTATAATTTGCCTAAATTGATCGAATTCCTTTTTTTTTGTAAATGCTTGTCCGCACCCAATGTGGTGCATATAGGACCAGGGGTCGGCAAACTACGGCCCGCGGGTTAGTATTAAAAATAAACACATTTAAAAAGAAAATGATAGGAAGTACTTATTTTGTGCTCCAGTATGATGAAATATTATCTCGGAAAAAAACAATTACTTTCGTCGCATTAAAACCAAATTTTATTTTGTTTCTTAATAAGTTTATTGAAAATTGGATTTTTTATTATTTTGTATTATAAATATTATTGTAAAAATATCACTTCCTTATACATGTATGTATGTTGAACCTATTTTTTAAAAAATAGAATTACTCATGTACATAAATATCTTGCAATTTGGTACCTGGCCCGCCGAGAGAAAAAAAATTACAATCTGGTCCTTTCCAGTAAATTTTTGCCGATCCCTAATTTATACTCCTAATGGAGTTTATCTGAACATAAGTTTTTCTGCAATAACTGCTTATTACTCAGCTGCCCAATCTCTCTTTTTCCATAAGAATAGGGGTAAAAGGATAGGGCTTGAACGGGACTTGTGATCAGCCAACCGCTCTAGCTTCGACCCGTTTTTGGGATCGGATGGATGAGAGACAACTGTAGACATCACAAACATCCATGACTTCGATCAGAAATCGATTACATATTTGATTGAACAATGAAATTGTACATACTTGGATTCGAACCCGTGAGCACCGCGAATGAAGCCAACGACGTTGACCACTCGACCACCGACCCGAAAAATCGTTTTGTTTTTTCATAGTGTTTTGTTATGTAGACGTAGATAAATAATTTAGTTATTTACTGCTGATTTTTATTTTCACAATTGGCACCCCCGAATCCTATTCGATAGGCCCGTAACTTAAGATAGATAGTTGTACCCTTGCTCAGTGTAAAGCGAAGGCTTCGACATATATTTTTTGAATTTCCTTGAGATTTCTTGGCAAAATTTTTACACATGGCTGACGTTGTTACGCTGCGTAACACACTGTCCAAGTAGTGAGTGAAGCCGTGCGGGTGGCATAATGAATAGAGAATGTTTTTCCGGAAGTAAATTACTAAAGATGTTTAGGACGACAGACGAATATATGTAGAAGTGGATAGACGAATTTTGATGATGATACTATCTTTAGATGGAACAAGTCCAACCTCGTGACCCTCATTTTCGAAGACAATCACTTCACAATATGTTTGCACATATAATAATGTCTGGAAGGTGCTTCAGTGCATATATGATGGAATTATCGATCAGCAGACTCGCTGCAGGCAGGCGCTGCGACCCTCTGGATTTACGCATTGGTCGGTGGTTATTGGGGGCCCCCTAACCGGCGCTCCAACAGCTGATTTACTCGCGCAGCCAATGCTGCACTGTGCGCGAATACAGTGATCGCACAAATTATAAAGATAACTTATTCAAAATATACATCAATATAATTATGTAAAGGTTGATTTTTAGAGATATTGACTTTTTAAATGAAATAAAAAACAAAAAAAAAATCGTACTGGCCATGGTATTGATTCATTGGAAAGATACTTTATTTACGATTTCGGGCATATAGGCGCCTTGACTGGCTAGTATATCCCCACAGAAAGTAATCCAAAGGTGTTAAAAACGGGACTGTGGAGGCGGAGTCGAAAGTTGAAGAGTCGGAAAATTCTAACGACTCAGAACTCATTTTTTAAAAATATATTTAATGATCTGTATTCAAACCAAAATAGTCCACAGAGTTTGCAACTGCATGCTAGGCTGACTAAAGATGATCTGATGGTATACATGAATTAAAACGAAAGGATTGAAAAAAATCTTTGGACTCCTCAGCCCTGGTCAAAACACACGATCTTGCAGAAGAGTTCACTGGTCCATTACACCGAATTATGCGCCCATCGATGATTCCTTCAATACATCGATTACGGCATGCGCTGTGTTGTACGTTTCGCCGTCTTGTTGAAGAAACATCTCTTCCAGATTTATTCCATTCAATTAGGAAACGAAAATATCAGTAATCATGTAACTAAAGTTCTACTCATAGACTGTAACGTTCTGGCCGGCATCATTAACTAACGATTCCACCAGCTCATGAAGCACACCAAAAAGTGACTTTTTGTGAATGTAAGGGTGTAAGCTTGTGGTCATAGGCGTATCTACGTCATAGCAGAGTCATGCAATGCTTGAGGGCCCAGCTAAAAAAGAGGTCCAAATTTCTACATACGATTAAAAATGTGTGTCATTTGCACGAGGGCCCCAAAATTCTAGTTATGCCACTGCTTGTGGATTTCTTCACTTAAAATACGGCAATTTTGCTACTGTCGTATATATTTCAGCCCAAAATGAGCCTCAAGGTTAAACAAAACGATTCGACCACGGTTTTCGAAATAAAATTTCACAATTCGCAAGCGTTGTTCTTACGTAAGTATATTCCTGGTGAAATGGCAAACCAAACTGAGCACAACTCAGATTTCAACCTGGAAAAACTAACTTGATACAAATTACTAAACAAAAAGATTATTCCATATTTTCGTATTTATGATATTCGAATTGATGCTCTAATGCTAAAATACAAAAAAAAATGATGTATTTATTGCGGCAAAAACTGTACGAAACCATACAAGTGGGTACTAGGTGCTTTTGTAAGTGCCTGCGAACATTTAGGGGAGATGACCGCTTCGGGTTCGAACCCTAATTCTTTGCCCGTTCACCCCACCGAAAATGGCAGTGTGTAGGACACACAATAACAAAAATCGTCGACGCATCCGAAACCCTGCCACCATTGCGCCATGTGAAAGTTTACAGCCTGTTCGTATTATGGACAATTTGCTCTGTGTGGGTATATTATAATGCATAGTATCTATGTAGATTTGCGTCATTCGCGAGCAAACTAATCCAGACGGCCTTATCTTTGCAGTGAACGAGTCACTCGTTTACCTACATGGAAATCACTTTTAAGGTGTTTACTGTCAATACTTGGTGGAAAGGCATTATAATAAAAATAATAAAAGATTTTTAGTACTTTTTCCACATAAAATTTATTAGATCAGGACCGGTTTCGCTCATCGCGAGCATTATCAACTGATAAGAAAAATATATAAACAGTGATATTTATACAAATTTAAATTGAAATAAAAAGGTGTAAGCAACTATTAACCATTTAAAGGATTAGCAAATTACATTATAATTACACAAAATTAAAATGCTTAACACCCATAACAATTAAAAAATCATCATCAAAGAATAATAAATCTAAGTGGCAAACGATATCAATTATAAACACAATTAAAATTTGGGAAATTTTTACACAAAGTGAAACACGACATTACTAAAGTAAATATTCTAATGGTGATTTGGTGTTTTTTTTTAATTTAAGATTTCGACTGAAGGTGCTAGAATTTCAATATTAAATTTGAATCGTTCAAATTATGTATATTCACACAGATCTTATCACTAACGACCCGGGTTTCGCAATTCGGCATCTTCAGGCGTTCAAGTGCACGGATGAACTTGAACGCCTGAAGATGCCGAAAGGCGAAACCCGGGTCGTTAGTGACAAAATCTGTGAATGCACATAATTTGAACGATTCAAATTCAATCTATTTTTTAATTGAAATTAATAATTATATTACATCATCTTCTTCCCAGGGCTTTGGAGTCTGGTAAAAAAAACGACTCCGACTCCGAATTGATTATTTCATTTTAACTTACATTCGCTACCCTAAAGCAACCTTGGGATAATTCGAAAATTCTAATTTCGAAATATTTACACTTGAAGGTTTCTGCTATACTTTTTAACTAGCGAAATATGGTTTCAATCGGTATCTTTTACGGTTTATGATAAAATATATAAGTAGGTTTGTTTGTATACCATTATCTGCATCTAATTTTTTTTATTAGTCTCGCTGGTGCTTTGAAATTAAAGGGAAATATCAATAATTGTCAATTTAAAAATCTTCTTTTAAATGAGGCATTTTATGTTTAAATTAAAATGTTTCAGTGTTTCATTATGAAGGTTTACCGTTGAGCAATCGATTGGCATATTTATCTTAAAATCTACTTTATTCACTTTATCTCGCTGTTGCTATATGGCAGCGATATATGTATACCTCATTCATGTATTGATTCAGTTTAGCATGCAGTGGCAATATTATGGACAGGGGTTTGAATCCACAGCCCTGCGTATTCCCTAATAAATATGATTACTAACCCATTGAACCTTACTAAAAATTGACGAAGAAATAGTTCGCATGAGAGATGTAATTAGAAATCAAAAAACAAAACTAAAAATATACAGCTGAAAGATTTATTGGTCTTTGATGCAGTGAGACAAGAGAAATGTCGACGTTGTACAAAATTCACGAGATAACAATGTCTTGATCGTTTGGTTTCATTTGCCTGAATTTAAAATGCCATATCTGTGCATACCGTGGCCATATTAAGTTTTTTATTTTCGTGTACATATCGTATATGTAAAAAATTGATTATATGTCATCGCTCGAAACTCACAACCCTTTGCGTGTGGCACATCACTTGCACCTGTTTGTAATTTTTGTTGTTTTGCAATTTGGGGTGTTCAAATGATGTAGTTTTCCATAATAGATCGTAATCACTATTAGGCACTCGTGAAGACTCCGCGATGAACAATTATTTATCGTTTACCTTGGTTAAATGTATTAAATGCAGTCATTCAACTGCAAGTGTCAAAATGGCATTCGTTGACGAATTCATTCTTGCGTCGTTATTTTAACATAATATTACAGTTTTATTAAAAAATATGTATTATGTCGTTTTGAAACTATGCATGCCATTATTTTACAATAATCCGCGTCACCAAACGTAGCCGAAAACAACGTATGCATCTGAAATGTATGTAATTTTGCATATACAGTTTTGGATGGCATAGGTCAGTGGTCGGCAAACTCATTAGCCAACTGAGCCAAATATCAACTGACAGTTCAAGTTCATCCGTGCATTTGAACGCCTGAAGATGCCGAAAGGTGAAACTTGGGTCGCTAGTGACAAAGCTTGTGTGAATGTACATAATTTGAATGATTCAAATTTAATATTGAAATTCCACTAAGCACCTTCAGTCGAAATCTTATCGATTGAAATTTCTTTTGAGAGCCAAATTTTTCAAACTTGAACTATATATTTGGGTAGGTACATTGTTATTGACTTAATTAGGGTACTCCTAAGGTGGATTTTTCCTAAGGTGGAGAAATTTTGAGGAAATTCTCGAAATTTACACGAAATTGGCAAATCGGAGATTTCAAATTCCTCGGTGAGCTAAAAAAAAAAAACGAGTTTCCGTGAGATAGCAAATTGAGGATTTCAAATTCTTTCCGATCCCGGGATTCAAAATAAATCAATCCCGAAATCCCGGGATTGGAAAAAGGCTCCGGGATTGGATACCCTAATCGCAACCCTGTGCCCGCGGAGCTTACGGCTTACGACTATTTTCATACGGCTTTACAAAGTATCTAATAAAACAAAAACAAACAAATGATCGTTGTTAACAATTCCGGTTACTATCTTACACTTCCAACTATACAAAATTGGTAAGCGAAATTCATTGTAAAGGATCGCACTAATTGTGGTTTGCTATTTTTTTTAATGTTTTTGTTTTTTTTATTGTGTTTTAACATATTTCTATTTTGTTAGCGCCATCGTAGGCATACTTATAAACGTATAATTTACCGACTAATAAAAATTGGGTAATAATATAGTAAATATAGCCAAAATTACTGAAATCGCTGTTTTTTTTAGAAATCCGGCGTGTGCCTACCTCTATTATCCTTAGTGTAAAAAGCGCCAGTTGTCACAATAAGGTATGGCCTATCCAGTAGCAGTAGGAATTTGACCCACAACTCTGACGAATAATATGTTTATTTTTAAGTATCCCTTTTATCATGTGATAACTGAGCCAGGTTTACAGTAGTTATGAAATATTACATTGGTAGGTAGGTATAGTACTGCAAATTAACCAAAACAGGAATCGAAGTCTTTCTGCCGACTCCGTTACCATAATTCACGACTCCGACATCACAGCATTCACAGCCCTGGTATTTTTTTTACTCTTACGATATCATTTTGTCATTTAATCCTCGTATAAGTTCTTTTTTTTATTGTTGCTCATGACATATTATTGATCGGGGACATTATCTGCTGTGGTCAGCTTTTGCCATTCTCACTTTTAGAGTGTTCACTGTCAATATATACTTGATGGAAAGGCACTATTTTCAATAACAAAAAATGCTAATTTGTACTAATTCCACTTTCATTTAATAATTTTAGTGGAAGTGGAATTAGTGCAAATGAGTATTTTTTTAAAATATCTCCGTCATTCTCATTTTAAAAAAACCCTAAGAATATGTATTTGTAAAATTTTCTTCTTGGCTAAATTTCCCTTAAATCCGTGAAACCCGCACGTTGTCCTTGATTTTTATTTCGTAAAAAAAACCATTATTTATTTATTAATTTCATCACACGTCAAACACAATAATTTTCAGTTAAACACTACAGTATGGTAAATTAACGGCACATCCATGTAAATATGCTGTCGGCCATTCCACCTTTGACACCCCAGCGCATCTTTCAACCATTTTTACGACCGCTGTGATTGATTGCCTGCCGGTCCATAAAAATATTCCTCTTGCGCTAAAGTGGGCTCCTTTTTTAATGTAGCGACTTTATAGTTCTAATGCATAACTTTGGGAGGCTATCAAAACGTTCACCACTGAGTATCATCACCTGAGCATCTATTTAATATTGGTAAAGTACACTGTATTATTGAGTGGCATGCATATTGCATAGTATATATTTGCTACTATCACAGTACATAATTGAATTTTGATTGGATTTCAATGAAATATCGTATAAAGAAAATTATTTTACATTCAACATAAAATCGTGTATAAATTCTGGATTCGTGATGGAGAAACTTTCGTTCGGCTATTTTGAAATCCTGAGATTTTTCAAACAGGTTTTTGTCGATTTAAAAACCCAGGAATTTACGGATTTCCCTTAATGAAAGGACGTAAATCCTTTATTTTTTTTAGCTCTTTCAAGATTTGCAATTACCAAAAGTCAGGAATTTACGCAACTGCCAAAATAAACCAAAATTTGGGACTTTCTTTTTTTTTACCCCTCGCACAACTTCCCCCGGATTAGTACTGTCACGATCCCGGGATATCGGTATCACAAAAATCCCGGGGTTCGAGGCCCTAGTTAAAACATTTAAATGCAGCTTTGCTTTGGAGCTCAGACTACCTATATGTAATAATGATCTAGTACAGAATGCCTCTGAAAGAGGCGAAACACGTGTCACAGTTTGTAGCACTACACGTGGAATAATCTAAGTTTTTTTGTAATCTAGTACAGAGTTTGCCAACTAAGCCCCCCATCTCTTTTTTCACGTCTCGTAAGCTAGGAATGGAATATATTTTCTGAGCTCGTGGTACAGGTTTCCAGCATAATCCTTTTAAAAAATAGGGAACAATTAGTTGAGTGTGATGGTGTGTTGAATGAAGAATATAAAATAATGAAACCGACAGAATATATCATATGTCTTATAATGATGATTTTGGTAAATAAAAAAAAATGTAGGCACTTAAAATTATACTGTAATAAGAAAATCTTGTCCTCTCCCAATGTGGAGCACATATAAATTTCAAAATATATTTGTGGAATCTAGTATTACTTTGCGCTATCTCTGATTGTTTTTTTTTTTTTTGTTCCAGTGTCTGAATCGCTATTCTCAGCAGCCACAGGTAGCTATGCGATGGGTGGCCTTGGCGCTCCTACTCCTCCGCCAGGGTCACCCTACTCACCCCTTCACCTAGAAGTCGTCAACACCTACAACCACCACAACACGAACGGTATCCTCATAGAGCAGCAGCAGACGGAGAGCGTCCAAGCCTTTAAGAAACTGGATGAGACAAAATATATCACCTCGAGACAACAGCAACAGCAGTGCTTCACGGCAAATCCGGTATCGATAGCGGCGTGCTGTGGACCGGGCGATATGCAAAACAACGACCGGTGTTGGGATGTCAGATCTGACATGAATTCTAACGGTATCCATCCCCTCACAATAAAAACAGAAAACGTTCTAGGGTCGTCAAAAAAATCCTGCAATTCCTGTGTCGTAGAATCTCCTAAGAAAACTCCTCACTTCATGACCGATTCCAACGGCGGATGCAGCAGAACCAATCCCGTTACGTGGAGTGCAACGTTACCCGTTTCCGGTATTAATAATTCTGCTCTCCAAGTGCAAGTGAAGAGGGAACCACATTTGCATGACGCTATTGTCAAGATGGAGCAGAACTCTCCGACTGGATGTGTTACCAAATTGAATGCTGATCTATCTCATCTGCCTGTCACTACTATTGCTGGATCTATAAATAATGGTTGGTATAATCTGATACGTAGTGTATTTTAAAATTGGTGTACCACTGAAAGAAGACCTTTGCCAGCTAGAGAGAGATGGTTGGTAACGTATATACACATATTAGTTTTGATTTGCTTTGGATAGAAGCGATATTTACAACTCTCGTAAAGAATAGTTTTGTTGTATTGTGAGAATAATCATTTCATTATAAAGCTGCTAAAGCTTAATCAACTGCGCCATTTAATCCAAATCATTTTTATTATTTTATATGCATTTTTTCCAAAAAGGTTTCTTTTTCTATTAGTGATTCCCCGGGACTTAATAAATTGGGATTCGGAACTGGTCGGCGATTTTGAAATCACGGGATTCTTTCAAACAATCTCATGTAAATTTCCAAAAGCCAGAAATTTGCGGGTTTTCTCAAAATTACCAGCCTGGGGCATTTTTTTTTAGTTCTTCCAAAAAATTTCGAATCTAAAATTACAGGAATTTACTAAAAATAACAGCGCAACATCTTTTTTTAGCTCTTTCGTGTTACATTTTCTCAATCCCGAAATTCCGGAATTGGAACTCTCGCAATCCCAGTATTTCTGGATCACAGAATTGGACGGGATCCCGGGATTGGATACCTTATTTGGAAACAGCTTTATACATAAGTAAAAAAAATAAAATCACATTTTGATAAATTATGAAAATTACTATAAACACATATTATATAAACTAAGACCACAAATATTGACAAAAATAAACTGGATCACTGGTAATAATTACTGAATACTTAATTTTATCGTGGTATAATCGAAAACAGAACTCTAAATAAATGCCAGGTTTATTTGGCCAATCAGGACAACGGAATAACAAAGATTTTCGTTGTACGGTGGGTGTTATTCCTACAATGTTCACACCTTAGCCTCTTTGGGTTAGTATGTACTTTGTTTGCAAATTATTCGCCTTTTCGAACAAGATGATCGATCCGTTTCCAGATGGGAAGAAACGAATATCACCATCACTAAAATAAAGGGAACACTAATGTTCTAAAACAGGCGGGGGGGACCTGCGGCCTTTTGGCTACTCTGGTGCGGCCTTCTGGCCAATTCTCTAATTCTGTAAATTTTTGGAATTTCGTAAATTCTTGGGATTTTCGATGTCAAAATCTTTAGAAGACCTTTAAGAAGGCCCCACGCTGTTAATTTTGGGAAATTACCAAATTTCTGGGCTTTAGAAATTGGCATGAAACTGTTTCCGTTCAATGTTTACTGCGGTCTTCATGCCGAATCAGAAAAATGAAAACGGCCTTTAGAGAAGAAAGGGTTCCCCACCCTGCTCTAAAACGTTGAATAGTGTTTTTATTTCGTAAAAATTTGACGTTTTACGGAATCGTAAAACATTTCATAAAAAGTTATAAAAATACACTTCATACAAAATAAATAAATGTTTTACCCAAACACAATAATTCGTTTAGAATACGTATTTTGATTACACTAGTGTGAACAACTCTTTATGAGAATTTCAAAGGAATATTGCGAAACGACACTTTGCTTCAATTTTTGGATGGACACGGGAGCCGTGTTCAACAGCAACCACGGAGGGCGTCACATTTCGGTATTGGAAAGTATCAGGCGAGCATGAAATACGCAGCGGTATAGAATTTTGGTTCGTTCGTCTGGCTAACCGTTTCATTGCACATGCGCTGTGAACCTTTTAATATTCCGTAGAGGAGAACGGCATTGTTTATCTTGCTAGATATTATTAATTTTTGTACGTATCTAATACATACTATACTATTATTACATATACAAAAAAAATAGTCTTTTTAAAAAAATAAAGCTCATTAGTTAATATGCATCGTTCGTGTCAACAATATTTATTTATATAGAAAAGCGAGAAGAAAGGGCAAGTAAGTTGATTGATGAGTTTTATTTGCTTGGATTTTTTTTCGAAGCAACAAGTTATACGCATTGTTTTTTTCAACAAAGTATCAGGGCTCTATAGGAGGCACCGGGTAATTAATTAGCATTTCAAAACCAGCTCAATTTGAAATACCGTTCCTTCCATCTGTCGTTTGAATGTCAAATGAGTTGGTCGGCGCTCGCTTACAAACATTTCGTTATCGTACCTGTTGATCGCTTTGTGCGCCTGATACATTCATTTTAATACGCACCACAACAGCCCACAACCAGTTTTTTTTTTATTCTTTACTAATTTTCCTATAAGGTGATGATTGCCTTATTCCATTTTAAAAATAACGTACTTACTAATTTCATAAAAAATATTTTAGTATGGTAAATATGAAATATAATAATATTGCACAGTTCTTAAATGTTGTTGATCTCTAGGTAGAATAAGTTTAGTTTTTATTTCAAAACTGTCTTTTGTACAACCTAATCGATTCTCACATGACATCATAACACACTCAACTTTTTTTTTTATTCTATTTTGAAATAACACGTTCCGCTATAAATTAACTATATTTTTACACGAACTATTTGTTCCAACGAGATTCCCAGTAACGAAAAATACAAAACGGATTTCTTAATAACAATAAATTCAACAACACACGACAGCAGTGACAAACAAAAGGCTTCATTAGATTCAACACATTTGAGGAGCAAACATTCAAAAAGTGTTTTGTCACACAAATACAAAGCTTGGAAAATGATGATTTAAGTGTTGCAAAAGTGACTATTTGTATGAATGTGTCAACTTTATGATTTCATTTTTATATTAAAAAAAACCTTTTTGAACACTAATTTTGATTTTCATTCATAGGATTTATTATGGGCTATCAGAATTGATATAAAACGCCATTTTTCAAAATTTGTGACAAAACACTTTTTGAATGTTTGCTCCTCATTTATACGTGTCAGGACTTTCTAGCGATGAAATCGATTCATTTCCGGTCCCTCGTAAAAGTCCCCATATAGAATCAAGTACTATTTTTTCTTAATCAAAATACATATGATGAATAATATGTTATGTTATATACTTATTGGGTCTTCATTATTACCTTTTTACACGTTTTTCTATAACACAATGATGATTTAATTTAATGGAATAACACAGTTTTTTCAATTCAGGGAACCAATCTTCTATGAATTCTATTACTTTATTTACACTGTTTTTTGTGCAACTTATCTACCGTGTAAAAAATGAGTTAAGTGTAATTGATTGTGTTAAATGTAAATAAACTGTCTACAAAAAGTTTTATATATATTTTAACTTGGAAGTATTTTTAGTTGATTAAGGATTAAATTGAAAATACATTTATCAAAATACACCATTATTTAAGACTGTTTGAATTTATCTATACATATTCTATAAATATGATGTTGTTGATAAAAAAAAAAACACTATTTAATTCCACATTTATTTGATATGATCAGAACCGGTTTCGCTCGTGACGATCATCTTTAACCGATGTAATTGAACCCAGCTGAAAATGTTTGTCATGGGCAAAACTGGTCCTGATTATATTAAATAAATGAGGAATTACGTAGTACAAAAGTGTTTTTTTTTTAAATATTATACCTATCCTCCAAGTATTGACAGTGAACACCTTAAAAGTGAAATACAATAAACATTGTTTGCATGCTTTTCAGAAAATATTTAAATGATAAAGATTATTTTGTCGATTCGTTTTGTGAGAATTACCAGATATATTTTTTCTGGATTATGTTGATATTCATAAGAATGTTTATCGTGTATTGACAACTAAATATTATGTTTTTTCTTAGGTTCAATCCCCGTTGGCATAGCCGTGGCCCGCCAGAGACCTCCGCATGAACTCGGAGGCGCTGGTGGAAGCTCAGCTGGTCTCATGTCGACGACCATGACATCGCACGGGAAGGATTTAATGCCGAGGTTTGCTGATATGGGTGAGCGAACCTTATTTATTAGATGAGAATAACATTATGAGATATTTAAATCCAGCATAAACCCTCAGGACAGTTTCTGACACTGCAATATTATATTGTATGCACATATAATTAAATACTGCAAATCATCAATTATTATGACTACATATTAGTTAGGGGAGATAACGAGGAATTTACTTTGTACATACTTGAGAACTAACTACAAACGGCGGGGAATAAAATAATAACTCTCCCGAAATAATGTACATATTGATGCGAGCTCCCCCATCCACCGCCAAAGCATGACTCAGAGATGTCATGATTTCTCTGACATATTTTCGTTTGTCTTGTCCACCCTCGCCTCTTGTTTCAGTGCTGCCTATGCTCAATCACAGATGGTGTTTTGGGGGGTAATTCACAATAATGATCGCAATTGTTGCTTGATTTGTAAGTTTGTGTGCTACTAATCATTCTTATTTGGAAAATCTTACGAAATGAGTGCGTTTGTGTGTTTGGAGATGCGGAATACATATTCTCAGTGTCGGATAAGCAAATCAGGCCTTTTTGGGACATCTTTCTTGGGGCCTCAAAAAAAGCTTATTTATTATAACTCATATACTTTTTGTTGAGATTTTAATATATTTTTACTATTTTACTTGGAATTTAATCCCGTAAAAAAATCTGCGGCGGAGTCACTAGAATTCGTAACATTTTTAAAAGTTTTACATTTTGAATCGGGAAAAATTGTGAATACCGAAATTCTGGGATCACAAACACGGTCCGGGATTGGATGCCCTAATTGCAGTTTGCCTCGGCAGATTTTGCGCTTAATATTAATTAGTACATATCTCACAAACGCGTTTCATCTCAAATCCACCTGGAACTGACGTTTGCTGACGGCGGGTGCGGCTTCGAATTTTGTCGTTTATAATACATATTGTATCTAAACCTGTTATCGATTTATTACATACCAAAACAATCATAGTTTGATGGATTAGTGCAGGGATTCCCAAAACTTATTGTGCAATGGAACTCATCGTAAATCTAGAAATGTTACTGGAACACAACACATTTTTAGGTCGGTTAATTCATAATAGTATTTTTTTTTTTAAATAAACGTTATTAAATCACTTATTATTTATTGAATGGTTTTTTTTAAAGCATGTTACATAGAAATATGAGGAAACAAAGCTCCTAGATATTTGACGTTTTAAACATTAGTGCAGATTTTCCATCAGTCGATTTTTAATATGAAGTAGAACATGTTTTCCCAAACTATGTTCCGCGGAACACTGGTGTTCCACAGAACTGGAATTGGTGTTCCGCGAACACCCATATAACTTGAAAGCCACTATTTTTCATTTTTTTTTAAAACTAGCAATTATGATCAATTGATTCGAAATCCATTTCGGTGACCGCAAAGCCAGCCTGTTTAATTCAGCGCACTTGCACAATTGATTACAACAATCTGACTGTTTTTATCAAGGATTCTTATATGAATTTCATTCAATTCTTTTTCAGCGAGTTTGTTAGTAGAATCCCTCAATGTGTCAAAACAAGTAATGATTGATTTACTTCCTTACTTGTTTTACTTAAAGTTCCATTGCAAAAATAGTTTGGGAAACCCTGAAGTAGAGGATGCTGAAATGTGTTATAATAGCGTATATTAACCATTGCAAATTTTCGCAGAACACCTATACAGGTACCACGGAACAACAGTGTTCCGCGGGACATAGTTTGGGAAACCCTGGATTAGTGTGTTGTTTTAACTTACGTGATATAATTTGTGACATGCCGTAGGAAAAGTAGTAAAAAATAACATTGAATACGCCAAATCATTGAAAACTCACGAACCTGATTTCGCGTCTATTCAAGCATGATTGTATAAACGTACAACGAAGCTTTTGGAATATTATTATCGTAATTTATTGTTTTGAGTCTCTCCTTCAGTTACTCTTAGTTAAATCATTAAAAACAGTAATAATATTTCGGTACATATACCTACTGTTTTCTTGAAGAGGTTTGTATGCATTTTATCTTTGCTTCAACAGTTGTAGTGATTTTTAAACCGACTACACTGGAGTCCAGAGACTGGACTCTCTTTTTACACGGTGGATACATACCATGTAATGTACTAATTCACTATCCCTATCAGAAGTGGTGAATTGGTAAATAAATAGGTACCAGGTCGGTCATTGATTTCTTCCCCTTTTTTTTTTTTAATATCCGTCTGAAGTTAAAAAAACCACAACCTTTAACAATTAAATAACGTTTAAATTAAGTTGCAAGTTAAAAA
This sequence comes from Himalopsyche tibetana, assembly GCA_030503985.1. Classification (NCBI taxonomy): domain Eukaryota; kingdom Metazoa; phylum Arthropoda; class Insecta; order Trichoptera; family Rhyacophilidae; genus Himalopsyche; species Himalopsyche tibetana. The sequence goes on from JAPJYX010000022.1 coordinate 17,862,482, forward strand.
CGTGGCAGGGCGGCGTCCTGGCTCATTTTCAGGTGCCAGGTCGCCGACCTGGCCCCACTACACCACTGCCTATCAATCAGACAATAGACGAACCCCTTTACGCAAGCACGTTTGGTACGATATCGCTTTCATCTCTTGAGATATCCAGAGCATGTGCAATATTTTTTTTCCAAATTTTCGCGTTTACATCTGCCTATATAACTGAGTTGTAAGTTCACGCAAAGGATGTAGCACCGTTTTATTTCGTAACCGTGTACAAAAAGTGTCCAGTGTAATTAATGAATATACATGGTTACGTAAAATAATGAAATACCCATTTCATTCTTTTGCGGATTAATGTCAATAATCCACTTTTTGTGACGAATTCCACGTTATGTTTGTGGAAATGCATTTTTAATATAGCTACTACTTATTGTGATACAAATCGTAAAACGTTCTTCGCTTCTTTGAGAATCATCTCCAGACTAACTATCGTTAGGTTATTATTATAATTAAGTTAATATTGATTGCAAGTCCTTATATATTTCAAAATGAAGGTTAGGTTTTTTTCGTTCTACTGGACGCAAGAAGGGGGGGGGGGCAGATACAAACTACTACTTTACGAATAGATCAATTAAGAAATGAATTATTGTTAAATAACATTTGCAATAGGAGAAGCAGCTTTCTTTGACCCTATGTGGACCATATGGCCGCCACGCGGCACCTCCATGTTTCCTTATCTCCCTCCAATTCATTTGCTTCCTCCCATGACATGCCAGCATCCCTCAGTTCCGCCGAGTACATCATATGGATAGTACCAGTACATCACCTCAGCTCATCACTTCTAAACTAAATTCCCATGGCATTTACTCTTCCAAAAATGATTAATTAATTTTTAATTGTTGGTGTTATCATAATCGGTGTCTATCCCTCTCTTTGTATTTCCAGAAGAAATAAAAAAAATCTAAATAATGAGTAACCTATCAGGACCTTTGGCGCAGTGGTTAGAGTTGTTGGTTTCCGTGCCGGATTACACGGTTTCGAGTCCCAGTAAGAACAGATTTTTTTCGATCGATTTCTGTTCGAATCTATGGGTGTTTGTAATGTCTTAATTTCCCTCCCACTCTTCCTATCACTCAATAACTGGGCGCAGCGAGAGCGATTAGTTAACCACTAGTCCTGACTCGGCCTTATCCTTCTATCCGTCTCTTTGGAATAAGATATGTTGAGCGATTGAGTAACAAACAGTTCTTGTAGACAATTTTCTGATATACCTCCATTAAGAGGTCATATGCTCCACATTGGGAGTGGACATGGATAAGAATATAAAAGGTTACCTTACGATAGTTTCTCAAACAGGCGAAACACGTGTCACATTTTTTATCATGATCAGTGGAATAACAAAGTAAAAAAAAAATACATTTTACATTTCAATATTCCACATTTAAAATGTTAACCCGTTCTGTAATGCGCGTATAAATCTTTTAAGTGCTCGAGTCCTCGCTTCTTTATTTTCACAATAAAACGTCGAAAATCCTTTGTACTGTTACAGCCAAGATAGAAGGCATGTCTTCCAATTAAAATACTTCGTTTATGACTGATCGGTGTTGGGGGTTTTTTTTTATAGCGCTAGCATATCCATTCATGGCTATCTGTTTTAGAAGAGGCATTAATTTTACCTTCGACTTTTCATGTTAGCCTAATACATGTATTTCGTTGTTGCTACGTAATATTAGGAGTGATGGCCGTGTGGAAATAAATATTTAGTCATGTCTTTATTTACTTTATTCCTGCCTTTCTGGACAACTTTATTATAGTCTACCTGCAAGTCACAGTAGATATGGGCTTGAATAATTTACATCGATTATTTTTTCCTTCATGTTTGATGAAAGAGTGCAGATTTATCTTGCTACATCAAGAAAATATTGTGTTCTCTATTCATAGGGTTAAAAATAATTGCACTTGTGGATTGAATGGTTTTCACTGGTACAAGTCAACCTGATTTTCGATTTTGTTGGAAATATAACAAAATATATAATTTTTATAGTTTAAATTTGTTATCACAATTATCCGTGCATATATTTTATTTTGATTAAAAAAATATATTGTCGCCAAACAGAGTTCTATGGGGAGCCACACTTGTGCAAATCATTTTACCGAAAGTTTATTTGATTCTAAGCCCTTTTTTCTTCTAAGTTCCTCTAAGAAATGGATTTTAAATCTGCTCTATCAACTACGGGAGAAAAAACATACTACCTAGCTGTGTAAAAAAATAATTACTACTGAAAATAATTATTACTGGATGCATGCATTCGGAAACGAGTAATATCTGCCTATCAGATAGTCGAGGAGGCGTGTTCTGAAATGATTACCCACTCTAGTTTAAAGTATTCAAAAAACAAAACACTCATTTCTTCTAATTACACTTTTATATTATCAGGACCGGTTATGCTTACGAAGAGCTTTATTAACTGATGATAATAACGTCACGAGCGAAACCGGTGTTGACCACATATAATAAAAGTGGAATTATTACAAATGAGTGATTTATGTTTCGAACAAAATGTATTTACACTTAATATTGACAGTAAACATCATAAAAGTGACTAGCTTCAAATGTTCAGAATAAGATTTGCGAAATTCTTGTATAACAATCGACGTCACAGGCAGTGGCAGGAAGTGATTGCGAGAATTTAGTTTGTCTCTGTTTTAGATTTATGCTACGTCTTTCGCTGTGCCCTGCATATTTTCACCACGCCCGCTCCCAATATTCAGCATATCCAATAGTGCATAGGCACTCCAATTTTATGTATCTCAATATGTATAAGTTTTTCTATGACAACTGTTTGTCACTCGGTTGCTCAACCTCTCTCTCTCTCTTCAAAGAAAGTAAGGCAAAAAGGATAGGGTTAGGGCAGGACTTGTGGTTAGCTAATCACTCCCGTTACTGCCCGGACGGGGTGGGATTCCCGGACATCACATTATTAGAACATCGTGTTTTTTTTTGTACTAGTTTTCAAACCAAGAGCACATAGACATACCCAAGCACTCGGTATAATAATTAGGTTTATAATATATATTTTTAATTAAAAAAAAATAGATTTGACTGCCTAAGATGATTTATGTAATAGTCAGTAAATTTGAAACCATGCGTGAAGTCCGATTTGAAAAATAATATTTATCATATAAAATAAATTATCATCCTCACATGTTGGCTGTAACAATTGTTTCATAAATTATAATGCACCAAAAGTATCAGGCAAACATAAACTCGAGAAGATGGTGAGTAACCGTTTTTTAATTGGAAATATGAACTACCAAGTCGCGTAACGAATGATTCACGGGTTTGAGATAAGTAAAGTTACGGTAGGTTGGTTGATTTGTGCAGTGCTCAAATTGCACAAAGTTAGTTAGTTGCGCCAAGCAGAGCCGGGGCACACCGTTCGCCGGGGGCGAGACTGCGACTGCGGCGGAGACGCGAGCGCGGGAGAATCCCCAAAAATACTGTTGCCTAGGGCGCGGGGACGGTGTTGCCAGATGAAAGTAAATAGCATTCATTTTACAGCAACAGAAATCTCAAAAATATCCTCGACTTATTTTGAGCATATGGACAATTTTCCCCATAAAACAGGCAAACCGGTCGACGCTCAAAATGATAGTATTTTAATTAATAAGTGGAATGGTTTTAAGTAATCATTGTTTTTACAGTGAGAGGAACTTCACAGTTGTGTTTTTATGTGCCGGCTTAATAGATGGTTACATGTTCTGAGACATCACAAACGGCGAAAGAGTGAAAAATACAATGGTAATTTAGCCGGCTGCGTGGTTGAGTGTTCAACGCTTCGGTTACGGAGATCACGAGTTCGAATCCCATTTCGGACCAATTTTAAATTGATTTATAGATTTCTGTCCAAAGACATGGATGTATGTGAAGTCTTGAATTTCCTCCCACTCATTTTATTCTAAAAATGGGTGAAGCTAGTGCGATTAGCTAACCACTAATCCTATCCTTCTATCTCTACTCTCTTTGAAAAAATAGATGTTGAGCAACTTAGTAACAAGCCGTTTTCGTATAAACACTTCTGTTAAAACAAACTCTAGTAGGAGTCCATGTGCTCTATCTACATTGGTAGCAGACATAGATTTTTTTAAGGCTTGGATTGTAAAACAAAACTCGATTCCGTACGGTGTCTCTGTTTTTTGATCTGCAATTGGTTACAAAAAAAAAAATATTACAGCATTTAGATACAAGAGTGAGGCTACACACCATAAATATGATTTACAGTTTGACTACAACAAAATATGATATAGCGAAACGAGGCAATACACGTCCACCCACAACAAGCAAATGAAACGATGTCTATGTAAACGATCCGGTGAAATATGACTTGCGAAATTTTAAAAATTCTAAGGCAAATCTTCGACGCTCCGGTACCGCTGCGGGTGTGTCTTCGTTATACACATCAACTACAGAAATTAATGCAGTTTACCTAAATGAAACTTAAAAAACAGCTAGCTGATAGTGTTAGGCCAGCTTTTTACTATAAAAACTCTTTAGGCAAATTATTAGTTAACAATAAAGATAAAATACATTACTTAAATAAATCCGGGATTTATAGATTGCAATGCTCTTGTTGTACACAATTTTATATCGGAAAAACAGAAAGAACACTGAACACCAGAGTATTAGAACATATGGCAGCCTTTAGATTGAAAAAAGACACGTCTACTTTTGCTAATCACTTAATTTCGTAAGGACACGTGTTCAATCAGGAACAAGGGATAAAAATGTTACACCCAAATACAAACAGTCATAAGCTCTTTTTCCAGGAAATTTCGGAAATAAATAGAGCACAATTGCATAGCCTTCCGATTTTAAATGAAATATTAAACCTACCGGGATATCCACTTCTATACCCTATATAAATATAATCATAAAACCTTTGCCGACAAACAAATAAATATAATTCTTGAAACTACTTACTACTCAAATCTATGGGCATTCCCATGAGCTTATCCTTTTCGCCAGCAATGGCTTTAAACTCAATGATACATTTATTTGTTATATAAACACGAAACAATCATTTACTAAGCGTCAGTTCAAGTTCATCCGTGCACTTGAACGCCTGAAGATGCCGAAAGGCGAAACCCGGGTCGTTAGTGACAAAATCTGTGAGAATGTACATTGTTTGAACGATTCAAATTTAAATGAAACTACTTTTTGAATTTGTGTGCTTTATCAATTTGTTTTCGCCAAATACGGTGGTTTAAGGTCTTGAAGTTCAGTTTCGGGAACCTGTAAAAAACAGGGGAGTCAATACATTTTTAACGTAATTTATTGTGAAATATAATATTAAACACCAAGATGAAGGTGATGAGAATTGAAAAGTATGGTCATTTCGTCGTCATTTTATCTTCAGAACTGGAAGCTAGAATACGATGTAGAATATATGTATTTTATAGATATTAACCTAAAACATGATGATATTTTTATTTAATGCGATTTCCCCGCCATTTAAGTACAAATGAAATTTAGTCAATATATCGCCATCAATAAGAAACCTACATGCTTCCTGCAAAACGTCAACATTTCGTTAAACGCTGACTTTTCTTCCAAAGAATATGCTCAGAAACGTAGTGCTGAAACAATTTTCGCCTTTTACTCGATTATAATGGTATCCGAATGCTCTGGCAACACTGCGCCCGCCAGGGGATATGCAAGCAGCGTGGGGAGAGTGCAAGGAGTACGAAACTTCGTGTGGGATGAAAGAGAAGAGAGGGAGAGTGGTTGGTGGAGGCAGACGCCTCACAAAAAACGAAAGGCTTCCTATCATCGCAGGAAACGTCTGGCAACTTCGTTCTTCGAAAACGAAAACCTTATAATAAAAGATACCGTGAAACTTTGCATAGAGCCAGTGCTACCATTCGGTCTCTGCTCTCCATGGTAATCGTAAAATCGAAAACGCTCTGAAAAATGTCCTTAGGAACACCATACGTCAGATGGACTAACCATAATCAATAAATTAGATTAGAATAAAAAAAAATACTTGATAATGGGTCTATTGTTTGGGCCCCGCGAAGTTCGAAATATACCCTTAAAGTGGTGGAGGTTTTGAAGAAATTTTTGAGATTTCTCTATTTGATGGCGTGTAGATATTACCCATGGTTTTATCCAACTGACATTATCTTAAAAGTGCTCAAGTCAAAGATCCAAAACGCCCGAAGAACAAATGTACCTGGCCAAATTTATTTTTCGGCTTATACGAGGCCATTATGAGAATTACGTCATTCTTGATAAAGTCAAACTAAATGTTCCGCATCATTTTTTGATGCATCGTGGACATTAGGCTCTTCAATCCCGGGATCAAGTCTTATTTTGTGATCCCGATTTTTTTCCAATCCAATATGTATTTGAAATCTTGGCCATCGGTGTTTGTGATGTCTTTCCTCCTGGAATTTATAGTGATTTTGAAAACATCGTCAAAACCTTATTTATTTCTATCGAAGCACCCGTAGCGTTAACTGTACACCAGACAAATACCCACTGAATAAAACTTTCTCTTAAACAGTCCGTTATTAGTATTCGTAAGGGGTTGCTCATAATTGTTTTCCCGGTCAAAGCCTTCAGCTGACAGAATTTGTAGTTACACAGTAGCTAGCCATTGGGATAGTGCTACAAAAATAATAAAATATATTTCGCTAGTTGCAATGATGTTCCTCGTATCGTTGGACGGAACAACAAAAATAAATCGGACAAGACAAAAGGGGACTTGAGTCTCTACTCAGCATAGGGGCCTCCTAAGTAAAGCTCGCTAAACTAGAAACTAAAAGACATAATATCCTTCCTAGATAATTCTATGCATATTCATCATTATCATCAGTGGCTCAAGTTCATCGATGAATGTAGTACAATCACGTCGTTACTTGGTGCTTTGGTGGATTGCATATTTTTATTGTAGGGAGGAAACACTAATGCAGTGTGTATTTACTAAGCTCGCTTCACTTTTCGATACCTTAAGATTTGTAAACTATTATAACGCATCTAACTCACTTCACTTCTTAGGGGCTCAAATCGTCTCATTAAATCAAACCCCTCCCCATAATGCGTGACGCCATATATGGACAGCTGCTGTCTTATTGTAAATATACAATATTTTTGACTGTCGGATAACAGTTCGTATTGATTTTTAAAATCCGTTGTTTGCTCACTTTTAAGATTTACCACTGACAATACTTGGTGGAAAGACCAGGGCTATGTAGTCGGAGTCGAGATTCGCGGAGTCATTGGTTTTTCCTGGAGTCGGAGCAGGAAAAATCTTAAGACTCAGACCCATTAGAAAAAATACATAATGGTGGTATTCAAACCATAATAGTCCATAGTCTTATTCAGTGGCGGTTCTAGGTACTGGGCTAGGTGGGCTAAGCCCGACCTGCATTTTTCACCCAAAACTTTAGATGGCTGAATAAAAATGAACAGCAATTCGGCCGCTGAACAAAATAAATACATTTATAAGCGTAATTAACCTTCCCCAAATGAATATAATATCTTTGTTTAAATTTTCCTCTATCAATGCCATGTCTACCTACAATAATATTTTCGATTGTTTTTTATTACAATTTTAAGCTGAGCCGGCATAAAAAAAAAACAATAACCCTATAAATAATTCATAGAGAACATTCAACGTGACGTCAGTCTGGCAACACCTATGTACATGCTATTGGTCAGGGGCTAACGGCTTCCAGCCCGTAACCATAGACAATATTTCTTTACACTGGAACGCAATCTAGCACAATTCGATTTTGTTTGTATTTGTATGTACGGAAACGTCATCAAATACACAGGACTGTATTTCAAATTTACTGGCTTCTGTCATTCATCGGGGGCTAAACTGGAATTAGTCCATGGCCCATACAAACATACAAATATCTTTGTATTTTATGAAAGTGACAGGTATCGAATCTCAGTGACAGTTCTGTATTGCTTTTTTTACTTGTTATTTCACTTTGAAAGAGACAAATTTAAGGTCACGTATTATTATTTCTTACTTACATTAGCATTGATTGTATTATATAGTAATTTATGCTTTGCAGTAGTGTCGTAGTATTTGTTAATTTGCTTGTAGATTAATGTATAAGATGAAGTGGAAGCATGCAAAATTTCGTAAATAGTATACAATGCTATGCTTTTCTCTAGCCCACCCAAGATTTCAGGTCAGGAACCGCCACTGGTGTTAATATATAAGTTAAAATGAAATAATGGAAAGATTTCTTTCGAGTCGGAGTCGTTTTTATATTTTAAACTTGGAGTCGGAGTCGACTTATTGTATAGCCCTGGGAAAGACAGTATATTAAAAAAATAAAACACTTTTTTATACCAATTCCACACTCATTCAGCTGTTAAACAAAATCAGTTAAAAATTCTCGTGAAAAGCGAAACCGGTCCTGACACATTACATAAATATGGGATTAATACATAGGCGTGTTTTATTTTTCGACGAAGGAATTTATTTAAAAAAAAAAAACACTTGTACCGCTTCCTCATTACTTATTAGAATCAGGACCATTTTCATCTGGTAGTATTCCAGATGAGTGAAACCGGTCGTGATCGTAAAAAAAAATGTAGAAAGCCTCATATGGGCTTACCACATATTTCATGGTGAAATTGATGTGTTAAATAAATTTAACGCAGTTGAATGTAATGGGGGAACAGTTTGTCTATGCTCATTTTTTATGATAGTATTCTAGTATCATTCTGGTTACACCATGGCGGTGTTTATGTTTTTCTTCAATGCCTGTCATTACAAGTGCATATTGCGACATTTGAAGCAAATATAACGGTAACATAGATTTTAAAAAATGACACTGCACTTTTGGTTAATCTTCATCGTTTCTTATGTGGTCCATGACTTCCAATACTTGATTCCCATAATGAAGACATCATCTGACTTATGCCGCAAGATATGTATATTTTTTTCTAGCGGCTAACATAATATTCTCAATCTTTCCAATGTCTTTCAATTGAAAAATATATCGTAACTTTATATACCTAATTTATTTATTTGTTGCTATTTTATTTTCCAATTCATATAGTATTGATACAATTATCTACGACATATGTGAGAAAAACTTTGTCGTAGTGTAGTAGTTATGTATGATGCCCTGGAATCATTTTTAATTGAATTGTTATGATAACATAAAACAGTGAACATTTGAACCAAGTCAAATTATCATTATGTCTCCGAGTCGTGGCCCGTGGGCTGGACCAAATTTGACTAAACTATTCAGCAAAATAAATTGATAATAAGTAAGTTCAATTAACTTGATTCTTTTTATTTCATTTATTCAAATATAATAATAGACATGACCAGGGCCGGCGCCACCATACAGGCGAAATAAGCATTCACATAGAGCGCAAACCTAAAAAGGGGGGCGCATAAGTGGAGTATTAAATAATAATAGTACACTTTATTCTAATGTTTGTTTTAATTATGTATCTTGTTCTATATGATTCGAAAATGAAAGGTTGTATGACTGTATAACAAACAGTTCACATAGAAAAACTTCTGTTGAGATACTTTCATTAGAAGTCCATATGCTCTACTTTGGAAGCGGACATGGATGTATATATAAAAAAAATTAAATCCAACGATTCCGAATTGTTTTTTTTCATTATTTCGAAAAAAATTGTTTCAAAGGGGGCGCGCCAATAATCGTTGTCTAGGGCGCCAAATAACCTCGCGCCGGCACTGGATAGGGTATCCAATCCCGAAGCCTTTTTCCAATCCCGGGATTTCGGGATTGATTTATTTGTTTATTTGGAATTTGAAATCTTCAATTTGCCAATTTCGTGTAAATTTCGAGAATTTGCTCAAAATTTCTCAATCCCGAAATCCCGGGATCGCGGCCATCTCAATCCCGGAATTTCGGGATCAGAAAATTGAACGGGATCCCGGGATTGGATGCCCTAGCACTGGACATGACAAATATTTTACATATCTTGATTACAAAATCCAGTGTGTACATTAGTCATGTACTTGAAATATGAGACTTGATTTTGGTGTTGGTATTGCTCAATGAAAATAGAGGACTGCTACAGGCCCGCAGTCCTGAGGTAACCCATATATGATATAGGTTATTTATTTGATGGTGCTAAATAATACGGTATCGTACTATCGTTTTACCCTCAAGATGTTGATGCAGAAAATGTTGATTTGACCTATGGGCGATCTATAGTATCCTCCACCACAGTCATGGCTTGGGCTTCGTCCAGACGCTGAGACGTTTAGCATATTAACAGACAATTGCTGGGAAATATGTAACTGTCCTGGGGAAATTTAACACATTGGCTCCGGGGCGAATATGTCCTAAGTACATGATATAAGTGCGGTCTTCTTTAAATCATTATAAATTTTACCCTAGTGGAAAGTATTTTTTTAAAATTTGTGAATGTATTAAAATATCCTTCTAAAATGAAATAATATTTCTTTTTATCAGTACTTCGAGGTCTATTGCCGCATATTTTATGATTTCGGATTTCTTGTTAAAAAATCACTTAAATGTGTGAAAACAACGTATTTACGTATCGGCAGACATTGCTGTTTAATCCTGTCGTGCAAACAGAGGTTGTTGGTTCTGTGAATAAATTTATAAATATGATCATAATTCATTCGACGAATCTATCGAACAACTGTTTTTTACTAAACCAATTGCTCTAACCGGTGATGGCATAGATTGCAAAATCAGTGCCTCTCATTTTTAAATGAAAACAAGTTTAATAAACTCACTGAGTAATCTGTCATATTTTTGGATTGATTTTTTTAAATTCTTAAAATACAACTGACCGACTAAAGATTACGCGAAAATAAGTTTGGATGTTTGGTAATAAACTGATCAACTTTTTCAATAATTTTATTAATGAAACTATGGCCACTAGTCGCGTCTGGATTGCTTCAATTTTTGTTTAACATTTCTGCAATACTATTTTTTGACGTCGTTCTATTTTAATAATTTCAAATTCCAAATTTTTGAGATCTTTGGTTTAACCGCTCGGAACAAGTGCTCTATTTTTATCGATAACACCATATCATTGTGGTGTGCTTTGTTATCATGAAATGGCTAGAAATGGTAATAAAATATCGCATAATTTAAATGGTGTTAGTTCATAATTGCCGACATTGCCATGGATAAAAAAATTACGATTGTTAACAATAAGTGCCAAGAAAATATTTAAAAAAATATTTGTTCAAAGAGTTATGAGCTATTTAGATCGACTGTATCGAATGAAGTTCCAAAAACGCGTATACCGCGTTCCCCCAGTGCCGATGTGTTAATAATCGCGCGACAGAATCGCATTGTCTGAGCGCGTGGGGTTTCGGCTTGGAATTATATGTACGTAACCAACTATCGAGCAAAAGACGTCATCGTATGACCATCATATTAATTCGCAGTGTGACGCAACTCCAAAGCTTCATAATGGCAACCATTCATTGCACATTGGCATTAAGTCCATTCATTACTTCATTTTTTCACCCAACCCGTCTATATGAATGACTCACGCTCTAGCCATGTGCATGCGAATTTATTTATACACTCCCGAGTATAATGATCACACAAGTGACAACATTTTTTTTATATATTGAGTAATTTTAAAAGTTACAGTTGTTATCAAGAGGCATTGATGGCATCTTTGTCGAACCCGTAGTCAAGTGTTTAAAGGTGTGCACTTGTTTAGCGCGTTCAAGACTGTCATTCTTACTCTCAGGAATCTATTCACGTAATAGGTTCATAATTATTTTCGGTCTTGTTAATATCATGAATTTCTTCGACCTCTTATCAGATAAAAAAATAATATATACAGAAACTATCGAACTACTTGTTCTATGCCTAACTAGGGTTTCCCATCCCGGGATTCCGAGATCCCGTCAAATTATGTGATCACAAAATCCCGGCATCACAAAAAGACTTCGGGATTGGATACCCTATGCCTAACCCCATCCGCATAATCAATCTCTGAAGAGAAACAACAAGTTACCCCCTTTTGATATTGTCAGTATGCTGCTATTAGGGCATCCAATCCCGGGATCCCGTTCAATTTTCTGATCCCGAAATTCCGGGATTGAGATGGCCGCGATCCCGGGATTTCGGGATTGAGAAATTTTGAGGAAAACCCGATAATTTACACGAAATTGGTAAATCGGTGAGCTAAAAAAAAAACGAGGTTTTGCGAGATTCTGAGGAAAAGTATACCAAATCGGAGATTTCAAATTCCTCGGTGAGCTAAAAAAAAAAACGAGTTTCGTTGAGATTCTGGGAAAAAGTATAACGAATTGAGGATTTCAAATTTCTCGGTAAGAAAATCACAATCCCGGGATCCCGAAACCGTAATCCCGGGATCCCGAAAAAAAGGGGATCAATCCCGAAATCCCGGGATTGGAAAAAGGCTTCGGGATTGGATACCCTAGCTGCTATGTCTTATAAACAATTTAATCAAACTCAATTCACTACGTATTCCAGTGTCAAATTTAGTATTAACTATATAAGTATTTATCATCGTTTTGTTATCTGTCATTTTGACAGCAATACCCCACCCCGTTTATAGCGTAAACCAGACCGAAGCTTGTAGTATAAACTGATCTAAACACAACTGAAAACTCACTCCAAAGCAAACATGGAAATAAAAAAAATACCACCAATTGAAGTTTTCACGTACAATAAATTATCATTTTCAGATAAAACTGACGATGTCAGAAGTAAGACGATTAATAGCAGCTACCTGTGTGATTTATGTCAGTTTATATTATTAAGCAAACGTTGCGACGATGGCGTGATGCCGAAATTTCTGTCAATTATGTTATATAATTCTTGTGGAACTAAACACTTTACAATGTTTATACTAATTAATCGATGGTTTATTTCTATAGTGCTACTACTAGAATTTGGTAGGTGATTTATTCGGCTCATATTTTTAGTCATTTATTTCAATTCAAATTTATTGCAACGTTGACAGAGCCATAACATGATATGTCGAGTTGTATTTTTATGGAACTGTGAGAATTGTTTATATATTTCTTTATTATGGAAACATCTACCGAAAGAAAACTGGTATTTTTTCTAGTTGTACTTTTGTGGATCTATAGAAGAGAGGTATTCTAATATAATTGGTAATATGACTCAAAACATTTTTTTTACGTATCGTTCATTGCATTTATTGATAGAAACAAATTCAATTATACTTAGGTTGAAACAAGAACAATGTTTAATATTTAGTTATTCAAGAATTATGTTATATTAGTTCTGACGACGGCGTAAAGAACCGCGGTAGGAGTGATCATGAGGATATACGTCAGTTTCTTTTAATAAAAAAATATGTATGGTTCTGACGATGGTGTGATATTGAAATCAACACGATAAAATAATTATTGCGGCACTCGGTTAATTATTTTTTGTTTTTATCATGCGTTGTAAAATTGCTCACAGACAAAGTCAGACTCGCATTTGGACATAGAATTACAGTTGCAATTGCAATTCTTATTTTTTGTGCAGTGGAAAAAAGATTCCTGGAATGCCAGTTGTGATTTTCAAGACTTGTAGGATAAATAATATTCTTTTATTGCTTCGTAGGCATAAATGCCATCCTGCCTACACAACGCATCTGCTGCGAAAATCAAATTATCGGCGGGGCCATTCCGAGCGACGATAAAACGCGTCAGATCCGCGATGGTTTAAATTTTAAATTAGTGCTGCCTTTTGCCTTTCGCTGGAATTCATATTTTCACTACTATATGATATACATACCTATCCGTAATATATAAAAAATGGATTCGTGTTAGCGCATTGAAAGGGGTTGGCTATAAAACGTCATTCGTTATCCGGCGCGCATATGGAGGCAGGAGGTATCCGAAGATCTTATGTTTTTTCAGTGGCTCATAACAAAAACTGTCATATTCAATTTTACATAATAAAATCTTTTAAGTATTTTACGTTACGTTTTTTTTATACACAACGTCAAAACTATTGTTTTTAATTTTCTCAGTGAATTTGTTCGTTTTTCAATAAACAAAATAATACTATTAGAATGTAATCGTTGTCATAATAGTTTCACCCATGATCTACCCATAGTATTATAATTAAAATAGATTATTTAATTTAAACAATAATATCGTTACCGTAATGGCAGAAGTTGGTAACTAACAAAATGGAAAGAAATTAATTAATTACCTTAATGATTCTTTGTCCAAAATAACTAATTAGATGCATACGTTGTACTAGTTTGAGAAAAACAGCAGTTTTTTGTTTGGTCTTTATTTGTAATTCAGAATTAAAGGCAGGCAATTGTCGCCGCTTATTATTTTCTAATTTTATTTGTATCGGGTCGACCTAAATCCGTATAAATTTTACTATTATGATAATTAATATTATACGTATAACAAAATATCGAGGATAGAAAGTTTATCCTAAAAAAAAATATTTTCATTTTCCGTTTCCTAGGTATCAATTTGTTGGTTCAACAAATTTCGCTGGTACGGTGACTACAGAAATGTCCTCTTAAATCAGCCGTTTATCAATTATTTATTATTATGAATTTAATTTATATAAAAATACAGCGAAGTAATTTATATTTTTAAAACCAAATAGTTACCCAATTGCAAGTCATATCTTGTCCTATATGTAACGAAACCAGACAGATTTTCAAGACGTATTAAATAATTTTAATAAATTGATATTTTACGAGAGCTTATTTATTGAAGCTTATTCTTGGTTTTTTTTTAAGAACATGATAATTGTGGATGTGAAAAAATATCCTACAGGTTTTTCGTTTGTTGACGATCACTGTCAGGACTTCTCTCCTTTTTTCGAAGTGGAACTTACGGAATTCCTTTCACCTGTTTTTATTGTATACACACATACAGAGACACCCACCTCTTCCCTAGAACTCTGCACGGCCTCTATTGGGCCCGGCCCTCATAACGGGCTCGGGATGATATTCGACAGTTGTGACTCGGGCCCTTAATAAGGAATCGATTTGTTTTTAGACATACATTTAAGATTTATTTTCGATTCAGTAGGTAAACGCGCATAAGAAATATTTTTTAATTTCTTTCAAGTATCCATTGGTTTTAATCGGTTGATATTAATTGTAAGTTATTTATGTTGCTCATCATTTCATGTATGTTATTACATAATATAATGGTGTTTATTCCTGTTAAACGAGTCATTTTAAAGCTTCAATCGTGTTTATGAGAACTTTTTATACAATTTCGACCCGTGCATAACTCCTTCTACCGTCCTTCGTGTAACAAAGTTTTATAATAATGCACATTTCGCATTCTGCTGGGAATTTTATAAATTCTGCTTTTGTCATTCGTCATTCACTCATTCATTCATTCCGATTCAGTGATTCATTCGATATTATTATGTGTTAGCTGACTGGTTGGTAGTCAATGATTCATTCGCGGTAATGAGCTACCTAATCGGTTGGTAGTATGTATAGGGATTTCAATACCGGACGAATATATCAATATTTCGATATTTTCTATAAAATACCGTCATTAAGAAAATATATGATAATCAAAAACGGAAGATTTTCATAAACAACTTATGCTTAAAATTATAAAACATTATTGAAAGGCTCATCAATTCTTGAACCTGTCAAATTCGATACAACTCTTTGGTGATTTAACCCTGAGCTTTTTTCCGATAAAAAAAATATTTTCTAAGCCATATTGAAGACACGGATAACTTTTATTCCTATACAAAAAAAAACGCCAAATCGTTCATAGAAACCCCGCATGACTATATGGTCATGCTCATCCTTTTATTATCGTGTAATATTGAATACGGACAGTAGTAAGGACAAAAGTGACCGTATGGGCTCGCAAACATTCGGGGTTGAAATATAGCTAAACGTGATTTTTTAAAAAATATTTACAATTTGACCTCTTAGATCAACATAATTTCAATATTAGCAAAATAACTGTAAATAATTTGATGTTTTTATAAAAAAATAACTAACAATTTCAAAAAGTAAATTAAAAAAAACGGAAATTCAAAAAATCACATGTGCTTTTGGAGGCCGTGTCTGTCCTCACGGCTGATGACTAACTGTAGTCTGTACCCTTCTTAACCAAATATGAGCGAAAACAACGATATTCAGGTAGAAAAAGGATGAATAGTGGGATCAATAGACAACGGCGTTAACTGTGACCATATGGTGACGCTCGTCCTTGGAGGGTTAAAATGTTTCAAATCATTGCGAACAATTTTATTAAACTATCTAATACACATTTCAAATTCGATTTTGGTTTATTTTCAATACAGAATTAACGTTATTTTTGCATTTTTATAACCGGTATTTTGGAATTGAAAAAATTATCATAAATACCGGGATCCCGGTTTCGGTAATACCGGTAGTGCGAATCCCTAATTGGTACTCACATAATTAAAGAAAAGTACGTATTGTGTGTGGTTAATTGAATTGTTAAATGTGTTGTCTAGTAGACGATATGATTATAAATAGTTTTGATGTGCCTATGTTTTTACCATTAAATTTCCCATCATTTCCGATTTTTAAATTGTATTTTTTATGATGTAGCCAAGTTATTCGCTTGAAGGTTGCATTATAAAAGTTGCATTTATAAAAGTATGAGTTTTTAATGTCTTCAAAAATGTTGTGTTTCTTCTCTTGCCGCATCCATTAGTATTGTTCTTTTATTTGATAGCCAGTTGTTATTATTTTATCGTTTTACCTTGAACTCCCCGTCATATTTTAAATTAATCAAAGCAAATAAAATAAATAACATTTCCTTTCGCTAGCAGTTAGAAATTTTCGGACCAGAAGGTTAAAAAGCTATCAGGAGCTCAGCAGCGTCGGTCGGTAGCGAAGACGCGAGTCGAATGTGATTAATTCTGTCGCCAAGATAGGCGTGGCTACTTTTGTATCCACTTGTTACCTATTGCTAGAAGAGCTCTCATAGTTGCCTGATACAAATCTTATAATAATCAGCTGTTGCATGCCGCTATGACCCCAAGTGACGCAAGAGTTAGTTATTATTTACTAACAAGTAATTAATTATAAAACTTATTATATTATTCATTTTAGTAATGGTTAGTGTTAGTGTGTTAATAATATAATTAAGAAACAAATCTATCGAATTTGGTATTAATAGAACACTAATCGATTATAAAAGATAGTTGTGATAATTTGTTGAAATATTTAAAAATAAAGTTATATTTAATTTCGATTTAAAAAAAAATGTTCGCTCCGAATTTTTTGCCCTTCTCTATTGAAATTGATTTAAAAATAATTGATGTTTTTTTAGCATTATTTGTTTACAAAACTTGCCTTACTCCCTCCACCCATTGTGACATTCTTCTTAACATTTTATATTACCCTTCCCTCAAAAATTATAATTAGGGTAAGGGCACTAGTCGCCGGACAGGTTCACTTTATGGACAGTTTCATCAGACACGAATAAACTGAAAATTATTTTTATTCCTATGTTATAAAATAAAAGTAGTGGTTTTATCCTTCACTATTGGACTCAGGAAGGGGAAAAGATACAAACATTTATAGTACTATTTAAAATATTATTATAAACTTTCCTTTCTATTTAATGTCTTTATTAATTTACAAAAACTTCAAGGTATTCATTATAATTATTGCTTTTTAGACACCTTGCGTGTTCTAAAATTCAAATTGAAGTTTCTACATGACTTTTTTACATAATTATTTGATAACCATTATTGAAAATATCGAGTTATTTGAATAATAACCTTTTACCGAATTTACCACTAGTGTCGAACTATTTGTTCATATTTACAAGCGTTGTAATAATAATTTCATTGTTCACTTGTTAGTATTCATCGTATGTGTTTACCTGATGGGTTCTGCATTCTTCCTAGAACAACTTACGCAGGCAACAGACCGCATGCATCGTCAGAATAGTAAGCAAATATGCACTAACACTTACCAGGTAGCCAGAAGTGTTGGCGTATCCTCTATCTATCTATGCATGTATATACCCGCTGCGCAAGATCTCGTTCATTTTATTTGATTTTCCTGACTTGCACTTTTCGAGTGATATCCGTAAAGTAGTTCCACCATTATTAGTGCAGTAAATTCGAAACGGTTCAGTATTAAAGAGTTTTCGGAGCAAAAAGTAAATCGAATTTATTTACAGGCACTTTCTGAAGTAATGAGTAATAATCGTGAATCGTTGCGAGGCCGGCCATCTTTGCGGGGACGCCGGCGTGGCTTATTTGATCAAGCGTGATGTTCGAACCAATTTATCTGTCATATCACATCATTTTTTTAAATGTACATTTCTACACGTTCTGTCACTAAACATCTGTGTTTCGCCTCTCCGTATCTTCAGGCATTCATGAATATATTATCATCCATATATATTCGTGCGCTTAGAACACGGAGGTCGCGAGCTCGAATCCTAGTACTGACGGTTTTTATAGATTGGTTTTTCAATCAATTTATGAATTTCTGTTCGAAGGTTTCTGGGTTGTATGTGATGTATTGATTTCACCCCTCCCACCCATCCTATCCTAAAAAATCAGAGCGTAGCGAGAGCGGTTAGCTAACCACTAGTTATGCTCTATATTAGTGCTTCCCAACCCTTTTCATGCCACGGCCCCCTTAATCTGTTAAAAATAATCTGCGGACCCACGAAATAAAACATATTTTAGTCGTCAAGCAAAAATGTTCACAAATAAATATTTTTACTTTCTACTGAAAATTTTCGGGGTCCACCGCGAAAAGCCTACGGAACCCAGGTTGGGAAGCACTGCTCTATATATAATCTCCACGAAAATAAAATTTGAGCAACGGAGTAACAGGCAGTTCTCGTAGAAACTCTTCTGTTGAAATCACTAGGAGTCCATATACAACACATTGCGAGCGGACATGGTAAAAATTCACTAAGTTTGAGAGTGTTGGAGGAAAAGGTAATGATTCTGGAACTTGTGTGCTGACGTTTCTGCAGTAGACTCGTTTTTATTCCATATAAAATCGCTTAAAATCCATTTTTCACGAAGCAATCCCAGCTTTCTTCACTCTAATTGTGTCCTCCAATACTCATGAACTCTATTCATCCAAGTCTCATGACAAAACTAACGCTCAGTAAATTTTGCGATTACATCACAATATTCTACTGTAAGGCTATCTAAGCTACTGTAGGCTGTCTTTGCTTTTATACCCCTCAATAAAACATTTATCGTGTGAGGCATACACATACATATAATATTTTTTGATCAAATTAACTGCCACTGCAATCATTAAATGTCTGCTGATTTAGTATTTTTTACAAACATAATCAAAACTTTACTACAAACTCGACGGTTATGAAAGGTGAAAGGTTATTGATTATATAAGTATAATATTGTTTTTCATAAATCCCCGAACTAAACTTAAATACATGGCAAACGAAATCCGGCTATAAATTATTTGAAATCTAATCAATTGTTCTCCAAGGCGTGCGGTAATTATTGCGATTGGGTTCACGAAATAATAATAAAAACATTTTTCATTAATTAAAGTTAAACAGTTTTTTTTGTGGCACACGGTAAAAATAATTGCGCATTGTAGACCGCTGTGTAACTATAGCTTGGAAACCGAAGATACAAATATACTACAATATTAAAAAAAAAACACAATATTCCTTTGTGCTACTTCCATTTTAATTTTTAAAAAAAAACAACCGGTTTCGCTAATGACCAGTATTATACAGCTGATTAGAAAATATTATTTTACAGTGTTATTTATACAAAACAAAAATAAATAAAAAAGTTATTTTTGTATTATATCTGTGTCAGATCGGCATAAATGCATCTATTTTTTTTATTTATATTACTGATTATTTTACATACAATATCGAGGTTAGAAGCTTTTATTCAGGACTATCAATTTGTAACTTATCAACTTCTGCCAGTACGGTGCCGATATGTTGTACGTTGTTGACTACTTTTTTTTATATACATATTTGAAGAACCACTGTCGCTATTTCATAATAACTTTTACGTGAGCTGTGAATGAAAGAAAGGCTTACTTTCCCGATGCATAACGAGCTTACAAGTTCGCCGACGAATACAGGATGTCTGTTTCACAGAAGTTGTAATTTGACTTACATATCGACTTTGGAAAGAAAAAAGGACGTAACCCACACATAAACAATTTTACAGGAGGCACAAAAAACGTGTTTTCGGGATTTTGGGCCATATGCAAATTATTAATTATACACAACCGTGCATGGAGACTTCTAAAGTTGTGTTTAATTGACATAATCTGATATTAATTAAAGAAATAGTGTAGGAAAAACTTTTATTTCAGTCTTTTTTCTTGGTTTTAATTTTTTACAAGGTAATCTTTTTCAAACTTAAGAGCTAAATTTAGATATTAATTCGGCATTTGCAGCTTGCATCCTTTTGATAAAACGTGTATCAAGTTTGATACATTGTGATAATCGAAAAAATACTGGTTTGAAAAAACTGTGAGTTACGTCCTTTTTCCTTTCCACAGTCGATATGTCAAAGAAGTGACTAATAAAATACCAATGGCATATGTGTTGGAACGCCAAACTACTATTAGTATGTAGTATAGAGTACTAAACAGTTTGTAGACATTTGATAGAGAATGGTAAAAATAATAATTATGAATCTATTATTGGTTAGATTGTAGGTAATTGATTAATTAGTTAAGATTTTGTCTGTGGAATCGGGACTTTTTTTTGGAAAAGGCAGTCGAAATTATATAATTATTTGGTCGTGTGAATGGCCTATAATAATATTGAATTGGGAGAGATATTATTATCTCGTCCTTATCGAAATTATGGTTAATAATTCTACTCGATACCACTTTGTCCTTGGTAGAGTTCATTGAACTAAGGAGATATCTAAACATATACTAATTCTTTTGACAGAGGGGGCTTTTTATGAACAATACAGAAATATTAATTATTACAATGATGGTTTATTTTGTTTGCAAGCTATTAATTTTAAATATACGTTTTTAATTAAATGCAATAATTTGTATGTAGGTATACTTGAATCCTTAGTGGTTCTTATTTTCTGTTTAATATTTGATTTCTTTAATCAGGCTTTGGAAGTAAGGTTGTATACAGTAAATATTTTTATTCAACTTTTTTTTTTTTAAACATTGCTCTGAATGATTAACTATTTAATATTTTTCTTTTCAATTATCAACGAAAAAAGGTTGTTTTCTATAATTATATAATTCCTACCGTTCGCCTTCACTTTTCCCACCCCTAAACGGCTAATTTCACCATTTTGATTCCAATAAAACGTGATTTCCTTCTCCGAGTCACCTACCAGGAGAGTAGAAAATCTCGAGAGGTAAATAAACACACGCTCGATGCCCTTTCGCGACAGACAGAGACAGCCACACTCTTCCTTTCAGCTGGGCATAGTCTATTCTTTCTTTCGCAGCGCGATCATTTATTTGCGGAAGACAGAGACAGAGCTGTTTGGAACTTAGACAGAGACGGCGCCATACAGCACGTGTCAAAATAATGATAGATTTGAATTTACTCAGCTGTGATTTTCGATCGTTTTAGAAATAAAATAGCCTGTATTAGATAAGGAAAAAAATGATTGTTATCTTTTATAGTGGATTGGGATAGTGTATTTTTTATATTAAGGAATTCGTTGTTTCGCTGATAGTAGGCATATCTATAGTTATTTAAATATATCGATAGGCAAAATAATTGTGCCATGTGTATTTACTTTTTAGCAGGGCTGTGGAGTCGAAATCGGGAAAAAACTAAACGAGTCGGCCACCTTTTTTTGTGCTTATTACTTGGTATTCAAAAGTAGCGCCACTGCATGCTACTAAGCCAAAAAAAATATTAATTTATGATACAATTTTAACACATTAATAACAATTAAAAAATTTAATTGATGAAAGATATTTTGTAAAAATACAAAATATCAAGCAAGCCAAATATATTCGAAAATTAGCCTATCCATCGTATTGATTGGTGATATAATTACTGTATTGTTAACCATTTCAGATCGGAGTCGTTTTATTTGTCTAGCCCTGGTATCATTTTTTCTAGAAATGGAATTGTACGGTTGAATCTTATGGAATAGTCTGCACTTATTAATTACACACAGCTAAAAATAACAAAATTCACAAATCATGTGTATATTTAATGCAGAGGAAAACAAATAAAATTGACAATAAAAAATAAGTAATGGTTTGCGGTTCACGCATACTACACAGTACATGTGGCTGTACGTTTTCCTTTACATCGCTAAAAAAAATCGTTGTCTTGCCGTATCTAGAAATGGTATAAATTCAATATGTGAAGTTGATTACTTAAAACCAGGGCTGTGGAATCGGAGTGGCAGAGTCATGATTCTTTGAGTGGAGTCGTAAACAAATGGACTACAATAATTTTACATTATTTTTTGAAAAAAAAGAAGTCTGAATCGGGTTTTTTTCACAATTTACCCACCGATTTATTTCGAACATGTATACAACTATTTTTCGAAGTTGGAAACAAAAACACGGTAGCTGGGTAGTATCTAGGTGTAATTTTGTAGTGGTGGGCAACAGGTAAAATACTACTTATGCACTGAAATGGATTGCGCCATGCAACCAACCGAATGTAAAATCATTTACCATGGATAGTCAACTAAACACCCACCATCACCCAATATAGTTTGACTCCCATTTTCTTCTTCGAAATAACATCATTCAGCGGATGATCGATAGGAGTGTCTCAGGAGAAAATTGTAGAAGACTTAATGAGAAGAGGGAAATTAATAACAATACTGACGAATGTTATTAAAATCATAGGTGATGGCAAAAATCCGATTATGATAAATAAAACAATCGGCTCGTTTTTACATATCGTATC
Source organism: Himalopsyche tibetana (assembly GCA_030503985.1). Taxonomy (NCBI): domain Eukaryota; kingdom Metazoa; phylum Arthropoda; class Insecta; order Trichoptera; family Rhyacophilidae; genus Himalopsyche; species Himalopsyche tibetana. Next base: position 17,885,347 of record JAPJYX010000022.1, read on the forward strand.
TGTCTTTCATCTTTCAAATACTGTTCAGGAGTGTCTTAGGAGCAATTTTTCAAAGTTGATTTGTGCTGAAAGGTCAACGTATGCCGAGATGATGAATGTTGTTAATTAGCTGGTCGGTTGTCGAAAATTCCCATCTACCATTCGGATCTCTAAAATCGGGGCGCAGCGATAGTGATTGACTATCCACTTGTCTCGTCTTAGCCCTATCCTATCCCTGATTTCTTAGAAAAGGCAACTGAACAACACGCATTTGTTGTAGAAAAACTTCTGCTGTGATAAACTCTGTAGCGAGCGAGTCCATATGCTCCACATTGATGGCGAAAAAAGGTAAAATCTGCTCGCTATCCGTGAGACGCCGCATATACATTATTTCTATGACATATAATATTTTATTCTGATGCTGTCGTTACCGTCTTGTCCAACCATTGGTCGGATTAAAAAGATGGATTCATTCCCCATTTATACCTTGAATTGAAATTAAGATGTGAACGATATTTTTTTTTATCACAGATGGCGTCGGTGGCGCACTGGTCGGCGTTACCGGAAGCATGGGTTCAGGACCCGGCGATGACTCTCCTTGGGGCACACAGCAGCAACCCTCGACCGCACTCTGGCAATATCCACGTGAGTTTGAACATTTCTTAACACTCGTAACACACACAAAGTACCGAAACGTTGAAAAAAGGATCGAGGACCGATGGGGTACAAAGTGATCATAGACAAAGTTGTGTAATATTTGCATTGCATTGCATATCATTTTCGATTACAATAAATATCAGTTAAATATATTATTGGTATTTAGCGAATGGTGGAATGCACTCCATAGGTACCCGAAAGATAAACAATGTCTTCCATCTCAATTATTATGTTTTTTGTCCTTCTTCGTTCATTTCACGGTTCCTTCCAACCGCCCAGTAGACGACTCTGGATCGTATTTAGCATGTTAAAAGATTCGTCAGATTATTTATTTTTTCAAGAATTATTTAAGCTGTTGAATGTCCTGCGCCGTTACACCCCACTACTGAGTATTTTTTATACGGAGTCGGCGGATATATATATATTTTTATTATTTTTAAATTACAATTGAAATGTATAGCTTTGTTGTTCTACTCATCGTGCTTTCACTCTTTGAGAAGTGTCTTCAGAGAAATAAACACTCAATATGTAGTTGCATAATTCTTATTTTTTTTTAAATATGAAAAAATAATACTACTTGCATTGTACACATTGATGCGGCTGCCTCCAATAATTTGGGCCGCTTTTACAATCGTAAACGTGTAATATCGACCGCTCAGATAGTCGAAAGGGGGTGTCCTTAGACTAGAGCTTCACAACCAACGGACAGACAATGTTTGTGTTGTAAATTTTTAATTGGAACTACAATTTGACAAACTAAGAACCTACAATTTTTGTATATTTCCATGCGTTTTGTCACTTACGGTCAGGGTTTCGTCTTTTGGCATATTCAGAAGTTAAAGTGCACGGATGGAACACCATTATTAGGAATCCAAAAAAATGATTACTATGAAATAATTGGCTTAAAATTCAAATGTATCTTCCGCTGCGATGATTATTATGGATGAAGGCTTTAACAGCTGATGGCATCTTCAATCTTCATCGATTTTCCAATAAAGTAACAAAGTCCTTTCTCTGTTTCCTGAATGACGAGTCATTGGTCATTTAGCATGTCTGATACGTCCACAGGAATGGAAGATGGATAGTGAGTATTAGTGTTTGCACAAAACACCTTGCTTCGCTCAAAAAATAGACTTTTTCATAAATTGTGGCATATCACCTTCATGCACTCATTTCATCAATTATGAATAGAAATATCAACCTGCAATTGAATGTGACCTTATGGTCATTAAATAACCTTTTTGAAAATATCACAATCCTTATTACGATACATTTTGCTGCCAGCAAGCGTTTTTCTGTAACTATCATATTTGAACTCTATACCCTACTTAGCAATCGCTTGAAAACTGGCAAAGTACCTACTTACGTATGTAGGTATTGCAGTAACTACAAACTACGCCTTTTGCCAAAAAAAAAATCTGGGGAGCTCTAAATGTGTAGTTACGCCACTAAATTGTATGAGTTTTTGGCCTGAACTCTCCATTTCCCTCAACCAGCAAACTTAATGCTTTGCTCATTTTGCGTATTTTTTTCAATGCTTCTCTTGTGAACCATACGTAAATTTTAAAACATAATCTACAATTAAAAACAAACCTAATGTTGAAATTGCATTAGTAAAAAAATAAAATGTTTTATCTACGAGAATTCATAAAATTGTGAAGTTGCTCTATTCAATAGTTACGTTACTGTTAATCCAGTCAGTTGTTTATCCAGTCAGTTGTTTTTAAATACTCACCATATTTCATAGTGTATAAAAAGACACAAATATCGTACCGTATCAATTTCGGAATAACGTTTGTTTTTTGGCACATGCATTAATTATTGTCGTTAATTTCGTGCCAAAAGCACGCTAAACGTTGACTTTTATCGTAATTTGATGAAAAAACAAAATCAACAATGTGCCGCAGTCACGACGCGTTCCACAAACGAACACGCCTTCGTAATAATTCAAAATCATCACAAGTGTGTTCGTAATTTCTGTGCGCAAATAAAAATAATTATTTCAAACAACTTTTCAAACTCGCCAGCTCCGCCCCCGTTGCATTCGCTCCGCCTTCGGTTTTAAATGCCCCGACCACTCGGGCGACGGGCCCGCCAATCGCGGCACGGCCACGCCTACGAATGGTCGGGCGCTTGTGACGGGCCGCGCCCCGCGGTGATCTCGAGATGTTTTTGAATGTGGAATAAATTATGGTCGGTTTTTTTTTTGTAGTATTTTTTCTATGGGAAGTTTTTTTTTCGTTTTGTTCTCAAGTTGGTTTGTTATTGAATGTTATCCGATTATGCAGTTTTCTGGGGATTTTTTTAGCGTTTCTCTGAAGTTTACCAGATTGTTTCGAGAGTTTTTAAATTTAGAATGTACGCTGATTTATATAATTAATTTCGCTATGTCTAACCATCTAAATATACCTATTGAGGTTTTAAAAGACGGCTGGAATGGCGACTCTTATTAATTCAACTGGTTTTCATTTGAAAAATCTCTAATTTGGTATTTACTATTTAATTTAAAAGTCCTGAGTTACTTACGTAAATTTCTCGGTAGAGTTCTTCACATGAAACTTTTAAACGCTATTGTTGAAGTCCGGCAGTGGCGTTACTATATGTTTTATAATTCCGATAATAAACAATATTATTTGAACGTTGAGGTCAATACTTGATAGGTCGCTTCCAACATGAAGCATATGGCATTCTTGTAGATGTATCTCACATATTTTTTCTACGAGAACAACTTGTTACTCATTTGCTCAACCTTTTTTTTTCTTGGAGAGTAGGGATAGTTTAGAAATATTGGGTAACTTATCACAACGTAACTTACTACGTAACGTTTTTTTATGATTGAAAGCCTGGGAGAGGATTTTTAGTCATCGCAAACACCCATGCCTTCGAACAGAAGTTAGTAATGTTGTTCGTACTGGGACTCGAGCCCACGACGTGTTGACCACAGCGCAATTCTTCTTCTTCTTTGGCCATGTTCGCTCCCTATGTGGAGCATATGGCCGCCACGCGGCACCTCCATGTTTCCCTGTCTCCCGCCAATAGCTTTGCTTCCTCCCATGACATGCCAGCATCCCTCAGTTCCGCCGAGTACATCCTATGGATAGTACCCGACGGACGTCCAGGACGCCGGAATCCCACCGGTCGAAAGAAGAGGCAGGCAGGATTGAGGCTTTCCGGAGGCATCCGCAGCACGTGACCCAGCCAGTTCCAACGTCTCTCCATAACCACTGACGTGACGGGACGCTGTCTTGTACGCTCCCTTATCTCTGAATTCCTCACAAAATCAAACCACCTCACCCCCATTATCCGACGCAAGCATCTGTTCTCGAAGCTCAGTATACGGTTTTTCTGAGTCTTCGTCAGGTGCCATGATTCGCAACCGTAAAGCATTACCGGCAGAATGCAAGCGTTGAACAAGTGGCATTTGGTTTTAATCGAGTACAGCTGTGTGTCCCAGACAGTCCGCATTGAGTTGAATGTGGCTCCAGCCATTCCTAAACGAATGGCGAGCTCGTTTTTTGTACTACCGTCTTCGGGGATATGTACGCCGAGGTATCTGAAGCTGTCAACCCTCTCGATGATCTGTCCCGCGCTGGTAAGGGTCCTATCAGAGTCATGACAGGTTTGGTTACACATCACATTGGTCTTACTAGTATTAATTTTTAGACCAATGCGACCTGAGTTAGTTCCTAACCCATCAATAGTCTCCTGGATGCCCTCAATGGATTTATCGAATATTACAGCATCATCGGCATATTCAAGGTCACACATCTTCAGACCGGGACCAACAGCTACACCTCGATCAGGCGGAATTGACCTGCGAAGTATGAAGTCAAGGATAATAATAAACAGGAACGGTGCAAGAACGCACCCCTGTCTCACTCCGGTAGTGACCCCGAACCATTCGGTATTTGAGTCACCGATTCTCACACAACATGCACTATTCTCATTCTCAAAACGGCAAAGCACCGGGTGGAGACGGAATACATTCGGAATTTCTGAAATGTGGTCTTAACGCCGTCCTACATCCTCTCTATCACCTGATGGCCAGGGTGTGGGACGGTGAGCGTTGTCCTAGGGACTGGGTGGACGGTGAGGTGTTAGCACTCCACAAAAAAGGTGATCCCCTCAGCTGTAACAATTACCGAGGCATAACTCTTCTCAGTATTCCTGGGAAGGTAATGGCACACATTCTCTTGGCGAGAATAAGAGGTCCCATTATGAAAATACTTAGGAAAAATCAAGCGGGCTTCCTCCCTGGAAGGTCGTGTGCGGACCAAATACACAATCTTCGATGTCTCCTCCAGCAGAGCAATGAATTTAACAGTGCTCTTGCTTGTTGTTTCGTCGACTATGAGAAGGCATTTGATAGTCCGCACAGACCCTCTTTGTGGAGGATACTGGATGCCTACGGGATTCCGCCAAAGATTGTGGCCATTATCAAATCCTTACAGCGCAATTCACCCGACATATAAACATTATATATTTTTATAATCCATAATGGAGCACACAATGGAGGTCTTTTTTTATCGAGATCGCATTAATCTTACAAATTAACTAACAATCAGTTTATTGATCAGTCCACCGGATGCGTGCATCGTCGAATACCGCCTCGTTTGTTACACTTTAAAAACATGTTGTTGCATTTCTGTCGCACTGCATTGTGTCGATAGTTTTGCCACGGAACTGACGTCGACTCGCGTCCTCGATAGATGACGTCATTTGGCGATTTTATTTCCATTATTTTTCAAGCAGATAAGGGTGGATAATGAAAGATTTCTGCACCTTGAATAACACTTTACCCATGGTGATAACATCAAGGTATTGGATCCGCGTTATCATAAGCAAGGTCCACTATATCTCATTATCATTTAATATTATATTAGTGGGCTGCCAATACGATAACAACGGCGGTCACTTTGTGTCGGCTATTCGCGATGTGCAGGTGAAGGGGTGGATTTTTTAATTGCTCGTGTATATACTATATATTATACCCAGCTAATATATTATACCCAGCGGTGGGCTGCCAATACGTTAACAAGGAGCTCGCTTTTTATCAAAGCAATTCTCGGTGTTCTGGGGGAAGAAGAGAGAGTACTTAAATAAGCAATCGATTGTTACCTTATACACTTATAATATGTAACAATATGCAATTTACCATAGTCTTAGCAATGTAAATGGCCAAAAATGTACTACTGTGCATACTGAAACTGTCCTAGATAATATTTATATAAGTCAGATATTGCAGTTATGTACTCATTTGATCTGAGAATATTGTTTTCTCTTAACCTTCTCACCGCGTATGACCGCTATGCATGTCCTAGCGAACATGATGTCATTTTATGTTAGTTAATTAATAATAGTCAAATGTACTACTGTGTATACTGAAGATGTCCTATAGAGGTCTGCACGGGCTGAAATTTCGCAAAATTACCTGATCCGAGCCCGAAAGACTCTGGCCCGAGTATTACACTCGACCCGAAACCCAGATTTATGCTCAGTCCGAAAAAAACTTGTTTTTAACAATTTTACAACAATTAAAGGCTCTCTATAGAACTGGTAATAGTTAAAATTAGCATGGCTGACTTATGAAACGAACATAGTCTGAAATATTTTTCTGAAGAAATAAATTGCGCTTATCCGCCCGAACCCGGCCCGCGGGCCGTGTCGTGTAGACCTCTACTGTCCCAGATAATATGTATGTCAGATATTGCAGTTATGTACTCATTTGATCTGAGAATATTGACTCTCACTAGATTTACTCAATACCAATAGTCTACTCTGGGTCCAGATTTTACTCATATTTCCAGCAAATTGAATACGGTTATGAACAAAAAGTCAAACGTATTTTTGAGACAATCTGTGAAGTTCCTACGGTGACCATAAAGACGCGTATCATATTTGTGACAATTTTCTTCGAAAAAATATTTAAATTCCACTAATTTGAACTAAAATATTCACAAAGCTGTAGCAGATTATAAAATTAGCCATTCGTGTATTATTAAAGGCGATATTTTGAAAAAAATGGGGTTTTATTATCGATTTACTCTAGAAATATTTTTGAAACAGCGTTTTTATAAATACCCTACTGTTTTAGGGTCCAAGGCAAAGCTCCCGATGTCCGAGGGGTAATTATGTTTACGACGTACCGACAGTCTCCGCCAATCGTTTTATGGTTGTAGCCCATCTCAAAACAATATTAGTTACAATTTGTTATTATTGGTCAATATTTTTTTTACTTACTTGAAGTCAATGTTGAAAACAAAGGATGGGCTGGCCGCGATAACAATAGTTTACAGATCTACACAGTGTTATTGAAAGATTATCTTATTTATAATATTATATCTATAATATTTACACAAATCAATATATTTTATTTATTATCGTGTATGAGCTATTTCTTTATATTGTTTTAATTGATGGTATTTTTCAAAACATACTCCCACGCACAATGCCGGCTTAAAATCACATGTCTTACAAAAATACAATGTCCTTTTTCGTTTTGTTTTATTCGAACACACTACACAATCACGGAATTTTTTCTCTTCTTGTGGCATAATTATATGTAATTTACCATCTAACCTCTGTTCTGGATCCAGTGAGTGTCTTCTTTTTGGAATATCCATTTCTCTTCTGTGATTTCCAACCAGTTCAATAATGAGTTGGTCAACAAACTCAAGATGAGTTATTGATTTCTTATTGTTTTGTTTTTGATTTTCTTTGTACAAAATGTACGCATTGACCACGGAGACTTCTAACCCCCAGAAAAAGAGTTTTCGCCACCATTTTAACGTTTTCCTTAAAAAAGGATATGCTGCAGTGTACTGATCAGCAGTATCTACACCTCCCATATTTTTTGTATAATTAATCACTGCAATCGGTTTTGAAACAATTTGTTCTTGCCCGCCTCGAATTATTCGTTTTACAATATTATTATTATTTGAGTAATAATTTGTGTATATTGTAACTATGCGCTTGTCTTTCCATGCAAGAAGTAATTGGTTATTTTTTGCACAGGCAATGACTTCTCCTATCTTCAATTTGGGTTTCTTTATTGACAAAGGTACATTTTTTCGATTCGTCATTATTGTGCCAGTTAAATGACATTTTAATTTTAGGATTTCTTCTCCTAATTCAAGATTTGTGTAAAAACGATCCGTGAAAATGTGATAACCTTCGGCTCCCGGAATAGAATTTAATAAGTTATTAAATAAGTGTAAAACAATTCTTGATGTAAACGATAGGTCAGGTCTTATTAAAATATTTGTCGTTAAGGAACCAAAATATGGAACGAACGAATATATATACCCCGAGGCTGATTCCGCTAAAACGTATATTCTTATACCCCATTTATTAGGCTTGTTTGGATTGTAAGTCATACAAAAAATCCTGTCTTTAAAATTGACGACCGACTCGTCGACGACTACTTCTTTTCGGGGCACCATATGCTCCCTACATTTACTATCCAAATGTTTTAAAAATCCATTTACCTTTTCAATTCTGCTTGCCAGTGTAACATTTTGGTCGGCGTCATTTTTCTTAAGATGAAGCATCCAAAAAATTTGTAAGAAGCGATGTCGTTTGAAAACGCTTCTAAAAAAGGGTGCGTAAGCAGTAAAAGAAGTCGAAAAATAGTCTTGTAGATTAGGATGTGGCCTCACTCCCATATTTAATATGACTCCCAAGAATGCTCTAAATTCTTCTTCGTTTGTATCTTTCCAAGAATTCCATATGGAATTCTTACTCAATCGAGACTTATGAGCTTTGCTTTTGGCATATTCATTAGTATTTTGAACTATAGATCTTACCAGATCATCGGTAAAAAATAATTTGAAAAAATCAATCGGATCATTACAGTTTTGTGGAATATTTGGACCAACTTTTAGATTACCACTTGAAAAATCAAATATTTTTGGTTGAAAAACAGTATTACTTAAAACCGACCAATTAGCACTAGTTGTATTATTCCCATTTTCACTGTCAGTATTAACACATCGTCTTCTATTACCAAATTGATGTTGAATATCACTTCCACTGCTTTGATTAAATACTGAGTTGTCAGCAGTTATATCAAAATTATCAATTAAAAAGAAATCATCGTCACTATCACTGTCATCTTGGTTTTCTAAGGGATCGTGAACAGAAATTTCAATGTTATTAACACTTTCATTTATTATGTCACCATATGCACTTGAATTAATAAACGCATCGTTATCACTGTATTCCGAAGAACTTGTATTGAATTGATTCATGTTGGTTAAAAATATGTTTCGTTAAGATAACTTTCTCTTTCACTTTGTGAAATGATGGTCACAATATTGAGCATAGCTCTCACGCCCACGAGATGTGTATACAGACTGACAAGATAAAACGACTGCTTTAGTAATACAGAGCAGGTAAAGACTTCAAATATTATTAAAATCAACATTAAAGGCAGCTCTCTACTGTAATTTCCATATTTAAAAATTTTATTGCATTTTTTAATCCCTTAAGTGCACTATTGTAAAATTAAACCCCGGAAATATTTCGGGAAATACCAAAAATAAAGCTTAAAAGAGACCGACTACAAAAGGTATTATCCTGGAGATTGGACCGTGCTATTAGTTGTCCAGATGGTATTATCCTGGCTAATGGAGCGCAAGACGTTAAAATAACAAGAGGCTCGCCGCCTTAAGTAAAATTTAGCAAGAGGCTCGCTCAAGCCTCTCTAAACCCCCTCCAACCCACCCCTGATTATACCCCATACTTAGCCATATTAAGCCAATCGAACGTTACTTAATATGCACACATTATGTAAAAATACGCAATAAAATTTTAAATAATTAATATCGATGTGTGAAACCTACTTCAGATTGCAAAAGTGATTAGTAGAGTATGTACTATTCTTTTTGAAAACATCGCGACTAGGGTATTATATCCCGCGATTAAACATTCAACATAAAATCGTGTAAAAATTGGGATTTGGGATTGAGAAAATTTTTGGTCGGCTATTTTGAAATCCTGGGAAAAAGCCAGAAATTTGCGAATTTACCAAAATAACCAGCGCGACTCCTTTTTTTAGCTCTTCCGTGCTTCATTTATTCAATTCCGAAATCCCGGGACTAGTGGTGTCGCAATCCCAGGATTTGATACCTTGATCGCGACTCACCGGTGAGACGCTGGCGTTCTAGTGGTGAAAAATTTCAATCTCACCGATAAAGCTAACAACGAATTGTCACGTGATATTTCACATATAAACTTTTAACTCGAGATATCTCTTGAGATATCTATTGTATTTTTTGTTGTATGAATTCAATTTACCCATATCTAATATTATTGAATATTTTGTGAAAGGAGTAGGTACTTGAATGATTAAATAAAATCGTGAATTTGCTTACGTTACAATAAGAATATTATATTATGTAATTTTTACGCGGTCGATAAACCTGAAAAAATATTGTTATTGAAAAAACTTGTTATCAAGTTTGTTTTTTTTTTTTGCAAAGTAAGATTTCTTTTATTTTTGTTTGTATTATATATTCTTTTGATTTTACTTTCCACAACTTTAAACAATCGCAATGCAACAGAATTATAAGCAAAACAAAATCTTGTTCCGCTGTGGAGGTGACCTCCGTCACGTCAGCCATGTTTGCTTCTACTTCACGAAAGATTGCCAATTACACAGTAAACCAGACGTGCACAACCTTTATCTTCTAGTGGGCCGTATAAAGAAATATGATGGGTTCGGGCCGCGAAGAAAAATTTAATATAAATTACGTTTAATCCTCTTTTATATGGAGGACACGTCCCTGTAAAAAAGATGAAGTGAATTTAGATTTTGATTGGTACCGTGTTATTTCGAAAACGTTAACATAAATTAACCATACAAAAAGAAGATTACTTATTCTTTCTTATTTGCAAACAACATAAAATCTTAAAAAAATTACTTATTAGGTACCTACGTACCAGTGGTGTAGTACTAACTGAACACTGTAACCACCTTACTTGATTTACGGAACTGTCAACTTTTTTACACTATGATTTTGAGAGGTATAAATTCGCGGCGTAGCCACTTCGTAGGCCAGTTGTCTACAGACTCGTTAGTCAACTGAGCCAAATATCAACTATACAACAACCGAAGTTTCTTTGGGAGCCAATTTTTTTTAAACCTAAACATTATAGTAGGTACATTGTTATTGACTTGATTAGGGTACTTCTAAGCTAGCTTTTGCTAAAAAGGTCCTCATTCTGATTGAGGTACGTTCGCTGAGATTGCCCCTTCAAATTCTAAGTTTTAAGACCGAAAATCGACTTCTGCGCGTGGACCACGAAGTTTCAATCGCTCTGTATGCGGTATTTTGTGAAAGAGCCACACTCAATAGGCCAAAGAGCCGCGAGTCGCAGTTTGCCAAACACTGTCTTAGGCCATACCATAGGTCTAGCTACGCCACCGCATTCAGGGTGTTCACTGCCGATACTTCGTGGAAAGGCATTACACCATTGAAAATAAAACTCTTTTGTACTAGTTCCACATTAATTTGTCAAGATCAGGACCGGTGTATATAGAAATATATTCTCGCTTTGCTGCAAGAAGTCATTAAGTGACATGTCGGGAAACTGAGTTGGATGTCACAATCTACGTATGTTGTTATGCTTTACCCATTGAATAATTGAACATCCTGATAGTCACTCGGTGCATTCATTGTTACATGATTTTTTCAAAAAGTCACTAATATATGCGATAAGTGATTTGCTATTCAAAACTTCTCTGGAATCGATATAGTAAGTATATAATTGTGTGGTCGAGTGGTCAACGGTGTTGGCTTCGGCTACAGAGGGCCCGGGTTCAAATCCCGGTACGGACAGTTTTATAAATTGATTTTTCAATCGATTTATGAATTTCTGTTCAAAGGCATGGATGTATGTGATGTCTTGAATTCCCCCCTCTCACCTTTCCTATCCTATAAACGGGGCGTATCGACAGCGATTAGCTTACCACTAATCCTGTCCTAGACCAATCCTTCTATCCCTACTCTCTTTGGAGAAAGAGAGGTTGAGCAACTAACTGAGTAACAAGCAGTTCTCGTAGAAACACTTCTGTTGAGATAAACTCCATTAGGAGTCCATATGCTCCACATTGGGAGCGGACATGGTTAAAAAAAAAAAAAAAAGTATATAATATTTGTGAGACTTTTTGGAAACATTCAGTTTTTTTTTTCTATTGGGTTGGTATGTTTTTTTTTATTATTACAACATCTAGGACTGTCACGTTAGTCTTCTGATGTCCGAAGATCGCTTTCGATTTGGGTATCATTTCCATCTGTAAATGGGCCGAGCTGACAATCCTGAATATGTGAGAATTATACGGTCTTTGTTGTCAAGTCAAAAAAAAATCGGTTCCTAGTGCTGTCCGACTAATCGAGACGTATCATAGAGATGTGTGAATATTCAGCGATGATTCGTATTTTACTTTTCTTGTATGAATAATTTGTATTATAACTTTTGTAATATTTTGTTTCAGCGCAAGTCGCAGTGGAGTCGATGGTGGGTCTCGGGGCTCTGGGAGCCCTCGGCGGAATCGGAAGCCTGGGCGCGGCGACAGCTGGCCTGCAGCTCGTCAGGGATCCGAATGGGACGCTTCTCTTTATACCTGCCACTGGTAAGACCTTCTGATGATACAAACGGAAAGTTGACAATGTGTAAATAATTTCAATTGAAGAATTGTGTACTTCGAAGTACTCTTGCAAATATTATTTGTACTATTTTTGTGCTACCGCACTGCTGAGCAATCTTCTTTATTTCCTTAGAACAATACCAGCAAGCCGTGGTGTGGGGGCCAGGGTACGGTGGAATGGGCGCAGGCGTCATTCTCCCTCCTCCCCTAGCTCCTCTCCAGTTCCTCGGAGCTGAACTCTTGACGGCTTCTACGACTCTCCACCATCACACGAGCACGAGACTGGTCGCTAGGACGGCACCGCCTCAACCGCCTCCGCCCGTCTCGGTACCGCAGCCCAGACCACAGCCAATCATCAAAATGGACGACCAACCTCCGCCAGAAACAGGATTCCTTCTCTATCAGCTCGCGGACTGCAGATCCAGGCCGCAGTCCCCTTCACTTACGCCTCCCCCTGACGGGAGCGTGCCGCCTGACGTTCAGGACGCTTCCAACCAGACAGACACTCCGAATCTCAGCGAGGAGGAAGAAATCAACAGCCAGTCAAATAATTGTGGAAGCGATTGCATTGAAGACGTCAAACACTTCACTATATTACCTCAGAAGACCCTTGTTGTTAATTCAGACTCCAGTTGTTCTCCAGCCAAGATACAAGTGAAGGTCTTGACCAGCGAAGATTATGCTAAGAGCCTGAACGTGCCGAGTGTCAGTGATTGCGGCACTCAATTCTCGCCCTGTGATTCTTCCGTTCAAACCAAACTCGACATTAGTAGACAAGTGGTGAACGATTGTATTGCATCCGCTGTCGAAGATTCAAGAGATTCAAACAGTGCCGATAGAGTTATCAATGGTCCCCTCATCTCCGGGGAATCCAGCAGTCAAGAGATCATAGACGGCGATGTAACGATCGTCGTGCAGTCTGAAGGTTTTGCAAATCAGAACCCAAACGACGTTGGAGCTACCAACGTTAATGATATCATCGAGCAAGCGTTGCTTCCGGAAGATTCAACGCAACTCTTGCAGCCTATTCAACAAAAACAGCTCATCCAAGTCGATCTAAGTGGACTGGAGCTGTTATCGAATAGTATTGAGCAGTTTGAAACTAGAACCAAAAGTTTGGTGGTACCGAATGTGAAACCGATTGATATGCCATGTCTGAATGATTCATCTTCCGAGTTGAGCGTCGACGTTAGAAATTCCCTCCATCCTCCGCCCATTATTATCATTAAAACGTCACCAAAGTCTCCGAAACCTGCGTCCGAATCTGAAAACAATCATTTTAACTTCCCACCGATTAAATCTTTCAAAAGCAGCGTTTGCGAAGACAGCAGCTCATTGGGTGGCCTGAATTTGCTGTGTGCTCTAGCAGAACAGAGGTTTAGAGAAGAAGAAGAAGAAAGGAGAAGTGAACATGGTTCCGTTTCGACTAGTGCCAATGAAGAAAATAATCATGACGAGTATAGTCACGTTTCGAGTAATATCAAAAGTGAAAAACTCGATCGAAGCTATCAAGATTCTCATCATAGGTCTAGTAAATCTAATGATGATTATATTAGTAAGAGAAAATTTGAAAATGATAGGTTTAAGATGAATAAGTATCATGAAGAATCAACCGAGCGTCGAAAGGAGTCTGATGATGAAGAATTCTTGAAGAAAGACCGAAATCCTTTCCAGCTTAAAGCCGAACGAGACGCAAAACAAAGGCGAAGAAGTCTAGAAAAGAAATCCAAAGAAAGTTTTTCTGTTCGGACATCCGGCGAAAGAAAATCTTTTGACAAGTTGAAAAGAGAGCTGAACCAAGAATACAGGCATTCCGATAAACGAAGACTTTCAGATAAGACGAAATGTCGCACTGCAGTGCCTAGTGTTGATAAAACTGATCAGATTGAGGAAGCGTTGGATCCCGCTTATAGTGATTTCGCCGAATGCAGTTGCAAACAAGGGGAAGCTCACACTTGCGAAGAGAGATCTAGCTGGATGAACAAAATGCACAGATTGGAACAAGATATGATTTTGAAATTGGAAGACCTCCAGAGACAATATAGAGAGCAGCAGATAGAACTCAACAAGTTGACGACTAAAAAGACTTCTGAGGACTCTTTCAAAAGGGGACCGGGTCGGCCGAGAAAGAAGTCTACAGCATCCGATAAAGTTATCTCACCTCCCGTTTCCGAAAGCCGAGAAGGCTTCAGTTATAGAAATAAACCCGCTCCTGGAATATTTACCTCGTCCCTACCTGGGATTGATACTTCACTCGAAGAAGACTGTGCCAAAATTCCTGTTTGCAATTTAAGGCTTGCAAAGTTATCCGAAGACGAAAACAGCAGTATGAACGATTTGAGTAGAGAGAGTCTCATTAGGAGTGTTTCTCCAGTTGCTGACAGTACCAGCAGTCAATCTTCGATTGCCACTTTGAGTTCTTCTAAAAAACGAAAGGTTGGGAGACCCAAAAAGCTTCTTTCCACTCCTGGCTCTCGAATAGCCACTGAAACGATAGTGGCAAAAAAACCAAAATCAAAAAGCAGTTTGGTCGGATATCTTCTCGCAGCTAAAAGATTGAATTTGCCTACAAATAAAGGTGGAATAATCTACTCGAAAACAAACCCTCCGAGACCTTATGAAGATGAAGTTACCCCTAAGAAAGTCAAGAATTATAAAGGGTTAAAATTGAAGACAAATCTTAAGCCGACTGAAGTCAACTGTTACTCTAGTCCGGCCAGTTCAGTCTCTGAGTACAAATATCCAGTTGGTTACGATGTGAAACAGAAATACGCTTCATTATTAAGCGGAGAGTCAAACACCGGGAGCAAGATGAGGCCAAAGTTAAAAGCTGAACCGAAACTCAAGGATTATTCTGAAGAAGACGAAGTGAACAACGATTGGTGCGGTTCCCAATCGAATCTGACAGACATTAAATCTCAAAGTTCTTCAATGGAAAGTTTGCAGGAAGTCCACTTGAAGAACAAACAAAAGACAGACCAACTTGCGTTGAAGCACAAGAAAGTTATAACGCCAAAAATAATATTACCGAAGAAAAAACGAGTATTTAAGGAATATAACAATTCAAGTGATAGCGAAGAAGATGAGATCACTCCGAAGAAACGGAGAATGAGCAAGAGTGTGGATCTTATTGTTAAGGATTGTCCTGATGCCGTCGTCAGCAAACCTGTCGTTCAGGGAAGATGTGCTTTGATGCTCGATCAAATTGGAGGGGAAGATGTACGAGTTTTGACAGCTATGGGAGGACTCTTTTACGCCGGTCTTCTCAGGGCTGTTCGAGCGCCCGATGTCTACGCTGTCACCTTGGATCGAGAGCGAGGGAATCGTCCGCATATCTTGTCAAGAGAAGAAACCCTCCGGGATACAGTGAGTTACTTATTCATCTTTCTGTAAAAACTCAGAAAAAATATTTTCATCTGGTAAACATTCAAGTAGAAAGAAATGTTTTAAAATTTAGACCATTCTTAATTTTATGAGTGTCTTAATTTGGTCAGAATATGAGTTTCTCAGGAAGAAGTGCTTTCCTTTATAACAGCTAAATATATGTCATTTACTCTGGAATGAAATATTACTACAATTGTAACTGTTTTCTAGATCCTGGAAGTGTTACCGACGTCCACAGTAGAACTTGTGCCCGGAACTAGGCTGTGCGCTTACTGGTCTCAGCAATACCGCTGCCTCTACCCGGGTACCGTCGCAGAACCTTCCACCCCTGATCCACTATCGGATGACAAGTTTGTGCCTGTGGAATTCGATGACGGTGACTCTGGGAGAATCGCCATTGAAGACATCAGATTACTGCAGCCCGATTATCCCATTGTCGGTACGTTGTTATTTTGTGAAAATTATTTTTAGATTGACAACTTTGTTATTGCAATTTTATTAGCTAGGTGTGTCGCAACAAATTGTAAATTGATATTTGATATATTTGTATTTCAGAGTATGACCTTAACCCTCTTCTAACTCTGACCAAAAGACGACGGCAGACAAGTGTTAATAGCACTGATGATAAGAAAATCAACACATCTGTCAGCTCAACGAATTCGCTCGATCAGACAAACCTCTCCTGCCTCACTCCGAAGACACCCAATTTGGACGTCTTTGTCTCCACATCGGAGCAATCCCAATTGGAAGCGGAGTTCAGCCACAGAGAACGAAAGCGTCTCAAGAAGTACAAGAAAGAAAAATTAAAAAGAATGATGTCGAGAAGCGGAGATGAAAATACAAATGCGGATGATTATATACGTAAGAAAAAGAAGAAACACAAGTGCTGCGATGATCATTGCAAACATCGCAAACACCACAAGAAGCACCACAGGAAACATAAAAGACACCATCACTCCAGTTCGAAAGAACATTCGGAATCCTCCAGCGAAGACCCGACAAGGAGTGCAATGCTTGCGACGGCTTTCGACCAATCGCCCTTCTTCGCTACTAAAGATGTCACTGTAAAGATTAGCACGGTGCTACCGACATCGGGAAATAGCCTCGAATGCAGCTTTAAAGAAACCTCACAAGACTCAACGAGTATCAACGTAACGCCCGCCGAAGATGCAGCAAAAATCGTATCTAAGAAAAAAACAGTGATCAAGAAAACTTCTCCGCAGAAAGGCAAGAGGCCTAGTGCTGGAAAGAAAATTTCTATTACCGACGTTGTTGAGCAAAATGGCTGCCTCGAAATTGCAGCTGATTCGAATTTGTCCGTTAAGGAGTCTAAGCCAGTGAAGTTGGTGAAGAAAATTAAGATTACAGCGAAGGGAAAGAATTCGAAGAAGCAAAATTTGAAGGACAGCGGAATTGGGATGGATGGCGATGACTGCGCCGGTCTAGCCAACGATGTTATGGCTGACGATGAAGAAGAAGAGGAAGACGATCAGATGTCTTCCGTTCAAGAGGAGAGTCCTACGGCGAAAGTCAATGGAAAGGTAAGAGTCTTTTGTATTTGTTAATACCTAAGCCACTATATTACTTAACCTTTCAGGCTCTCGACAACATGAAATCAATTTTCATTACCAGGGACGTAACATATTGTTTTTTTACAGAGACAGCTGTAATGTTGATATTAATATTATATATTATGTTTAATAATATTTTTTTATTTGATAAACGCGTTGAGAGCTACTGTAATTTATTTTTTTTGGTTCCAATGAATAAACTATTGCACAGAGCTTGTACACATTAATTGAAAAATAAATGGATTTTTTTGTAATGAAAAACATATTTAGGGACATTCCTGCCATCACTATATAATACTAGTGGTCGTTAAGTATTTTTCTATTCAAAAATATCAATCAGACTGCCTAGCAGGTACCTCTAAAAAGCTTCGGCCGCCGATTCATAGGCGCTCAATTTATCAGTTGATAACTGTTTCGAATCAAATCAGATACGATAAAAAAAAGTTATTTGAACGATATCGGTTAACTATTGATCTTATAAATGGAAGATAAAACAGGCCTTGAAGAGTTAACGAGATGCTCAGGCTTGATCTTAATCACGCATTGGTAATGTCACCACTCACCATAGACAATATTTTCAAAATGAAAGAGAAATGCTGTAATAAAATTGATTGCTTACAATCTAAAGTTGAAAAGGTTGTTTGCATCATTCCCTCTTATGTGCTTAAATTTGTATTAATTACATAATAAAACATGACACTTATTTACTGTAAAGTTATCATATATTTAAATAGGAGTCGGTATGAAATCATCTCTTTGGATTTGCAAATACCAATTTTGCTAATGTCTCATCTAAATATAATAAATGAATTTGCATCAGCCAATTGCCGTAATAATATAATTGCTGAAAATTCCAGAAGGGGAAGAAGCGCTCTAGCTCCTGCGCTTCCGAGGGGGGTACCTCAAACGGTGGTGCGAGTAAGATGGCGGCGTTCTTGCCTGCCGGTGCTCAGCTTTGGGGCTGGACGGGGACTGGGCTAAAAAGACGGCAAGCTCGAGGCAGAGCGCGCAAGTGCTTCTATCGAACAATACAAAGAGCTAGCGAAGTTATTAATGTGAGTTGATGTATTTTTTTTTATAGAATGATTACTTGTTTTATAAAGTAACTGGTTGCTAGTAACTAAGATCATACTAAACAACATATCTTCGTATCGAAACGGAATGATAAAAAAATAGTAAAAACCTACATTAAAAGAAAATTTAGTATTCGTCTGAAATTGTTCAAATTTGCGCGAAATATGTCACTCAGTGTATCTTCTTGGGATGATCAGAAAGGTCCATGAGTCAATTCGGATTGATTGACACTGTGGCACTGACAATGTTAAATAATGGTAACTACATTTGATTCTTATTCTACCGTTTTTGAGGAAATCACAAAGGCTGGAGGTTGTCTCAGTGCACACACACTAGACAAAAATCAAGAGGAACATTGCTTGTTACTCTTAACAATGATTGGTTGATATCTGATTTCAGGTCGGTGATTCTGCTGTGTTCCTTTCAACTGGCCGTCCGGACCGACCTTACATCGGTCAAGTGGAGTCCATGTGGGAAGGCTGGCAGGGCAACATGGCCGTCAAGGTGCGCTGGTATTATCATCCCGAAGAGACCATCGGTTGTCCGGGAAAGCTGACCTGTCCTGTGAGTGTTCTTATCATATGGTTTTAAAATATACTTTTCTCATAGTGGCTAATTTTTACCTAATCTTTTTTTAAATATTTCTGCTCCCAATTTGGAGCACATTGAGTACTAACAGAGTTTATCTCGAGAGAAGTTGTTCAATATTATTGTATTTCAATAATATAGATAAATACATCACCGTACCAGTATAGCGATACTCGTCAAAGACTTAATCAAAGTCAGAGTTGGACCATAATGCTGGAATCATTTTACAATATTAAGGCATTTGCAATCGTGATTTAACCCAGTGCTTCCCAAAAATTCATACCACAGCCCCCTAAATCTGAAAAAAATAATCCGCGGCCCCCCTCAATACAAAACATGTTCTGCCGCGGCCCCCGGAGAAAACCTGCGGACCCCAAGTTGGCAAGCACTGATCTAACCAATTGAATGAAGGCCCAAAAACGTTGATCACTCATCTTATCCTTATTTCCTGATTTGCGGTGTAAGCAGCCAGACTGTATTTCATAGGATCATTGCTGCAGTAAAATGATCTTCCGATAGGTAAATGAATAATCGTCATCGCTTTTGTTTCCAGGGTGGGCTGTTTGAATCGCCGCACACTGACGAAAATGACGTACAGACCATTTCACACCGCTGCGAAGTCCTTCCGCTTTCTCAGTACAAGAAACGGCTCAGCGGCAATGATAATAACGATACTTATTACCTCGCCGGACACTACGATCCCACACATCGGACCCTCACCATGCAGCCTGATGTTCCCATTTCGAATTCAGATTAGAGACGAGGCGGTCACCATCTATGACTGCGAATACATCGACCCTTTTAAGGGTTGTAGTCACCGCTCGGCAACCCCAACGGTCCGATCATCTTGTATCGTATAATGTCAAATAGTCATATAAATTCAACCGAATACATCATACCCAAAGGAGGAACGGCTCGCTGGTCACGGTTCTAACCAGGATCAATGCCGCAGCAGAATCTTGGTTCGCACAGTTTAATGTAACGTCCAAGTTTATAACATTGACAAGTAATTGCTAAATACATATGTGAATATATTAAAATTACTTTAAACGCTTCATTTTTCAAAAATGTACCTCTCGGAATATCTATGAAATCTAAATGTACTCAAAGATCTAAATTTATATATTTTTTATGACAAATCTCTAATAGTTTTTCTAGAATGCAATATTATATTTTCACAAAAAATAAAAACAATTAGTATTTATGCTATGAATAAAATACTAAACTTAAAAAGAAAAGTTTACTTAAAATGTATTAAAAATATACTTAAAAATAGATGGAGGTCTTATAATATATTTTAGTGATGTTTTTTTCTTGTATACAGATAGACTTAAGTACCTTTAAATTAAGAGAGATTATATAATTATTAATAAGTTGTTTGTTTATCTCTAGAATGTGTATTTTCATTATTAAGTCTTGCAGATTATTATTACAAAAAATATTTTGTAAATATTAATAAATATATTAAAATGACAGTTATTATCTTGGTATGACAATTTTTGTAATACATTTAATTTTGTGTTTTGTTCAGAAAAATAAATGAGTATTTTGTGCTCAAATTTAGGATGCCCTTCCTGGTGGTTATAACTCTGGTTTATTTTATTTTTAATCAAACGAAATATCCAGCTGTTAGTTGTCGCATAATAATATATAAGATGAAGCCTACAATTCAGCATTTCAATGAATTGATAAAAAGAAAATGTTCTGTTTCAGTAATTGTGAAACAATTATAACTCATATTTAAAACACTTTCGATGGTTTCGGCGGTAACTTTGTGGAAGTTCATTTTAATAGAAAATTTAAATTTACTTTGATTATTCCACGTATTGTGTTACTAACTGTGACACGTGTTTCGCCTCTTTCAGAGGCATCTTCAGACTTACTATCGCAAAGTTTGCTTAAGTAATGAAGCAAGATTGATTCTAACATTTTAAAATTATGAATTTAATCTTAGTTTAGTTTAGTCAAAGTTAATTTAAATTTTCTATTATATTTAAAACTGTCAAAATTCGAATCATATCTTTTTAAAATGAATATGTGTATGAAAGGTTTCAATATTGTAGAATATATCAATTGAGCAAAAAAATAATAGTTGCGTCCAATTGGGATTGTGATAACTTTAATTTTTTGTTTCATTGAATCAAAATATAAAGGTCAGTTAAAAACCTTCTCAAAGATTCAACGATTAAGTAAATATGCTTTACAACATGCTATTTTTTTCTACCTAAAAATGATCTAAATGCCACTAATAACAATGCAGCTCTGTAGGAAATTTAATCACAAAATGCCAAATTAGCTAAGGAAACTGATAATTTACGTGAAATAGGAATCTAATATCAGTATGAAAAAGTCAACACAACATGTCAAATGAAGCTTTTAAGAACAAACCATAGAGCACAGTTTCTCAACCGGGGGCCACAGTACAGTTTTGGGGTGCCACAGGCAAATCCATAAACTCCCAGGTTTCTTAAAATCGGTCAGCGTCAAAACAATGCTATTTCTCATACTATGTTCCTGTTCCACAGAACTTGAATAGGTGTTCCGATAACACCCACATAACTTAAAAACCATGTTTTTTCAATATTTTCCGAAAAATAACAATTATGATTCATTGGTTCGGAATCCATTTTCCATGACGGAAAAACCAGCATGCTTAATTCAGACGGACAAAATCTGACTGATTTTATCAATGATTTTGATATGAATGTCATTAAATTCTTTCTTTGCGAGTTTGTCAGAAGAATCCCCCAATGTGTCAAAACAAGTTATTATTGTTTTACTTCCATTTGAAACAACCTATCTATGAGAAGCAGCACTTCTTTTTTATTCTGCAACAGACTCCATTTAAAAATTATAAGTGTTTTATTAACATTTTTTTGTATTTATACTATTAAGAATAACCCAACCTAAAAAATAACCAAAGTGTTCTGTTAAAATTTCTGAATTTGTAAAGTGTTCCATTGCGGAAAAAGTTTGGGTAACCTTGCCATAGAGTATATTTGAAATATGATGATGAATTTTCGTAAAAATATTACGTTATTCCTTTGATATTTTCATATCCGCAATTAATCTTCCCAGAGAATGGTTTCAGTTAATTTTCAGAGAGAAAGAGACTAGCATGCTGTAAATCATATTAACCAACGAATAAATAATCCCTATTTGCAATATTGTATTGGCGTATCGATAAGATATTACTTGTAATAAAAGATCATTAAATATGAATATATGAACGCGTCATATCTATTATGAACATCATACCAAGAAATGTGATAAATCTGTATCCCCACATATTCTTTTTTGACAGTCCCCGCTGTATTTGTAAAACTGTCTCTTGAATATAAATGTGTTGAATAGTTACTTGTAAGTTGATGTTGTAAAGAGATTTATTGTGGTTGATGTGAAATGTGAAATATTTGTAGTATAAACTCTATATAGATGATATATTTAGATGTCCTATCATTCTTATTCACTGAAAGCAGCAGTTTCTTTTTTTATACTCGGTAGCATCTTATATAGCAACAAAATATGACCGATAACAGACGTCAGCGGACACCAAACCACTGTCGAATGAAGGGATTATTCAATATATCTTCAATAGCATCAACCTTGTTGGTCTAGTGAGGTTTAGATTATATTTCAGTATAAACAATACGAAAGGAAAATTAGCAATTGTATAATTATCATGTCTCAAAGAAGTACACAGAAGTAAAAAGAATACTCTGGTTGGAATATCACACAAGTGAAAATTTTGTAGGAGTTTGAAAATTGTTAGGTCTGTGAATTGTTTAACTATGCTGCTGAAGATAAATTATCTAACGTATATAATATCGTCGGAATACTGGCAGTAAGTGTTAAGTCAAAAACAGGCTGTTTTGAGTTACGAATGAAGATAGATAGATTTTACTGTACCTTCTGAAAAAAGAAGTTCAGCCATATTCTGGTTATTTTTACATAATTTGAATATAATATACATCAAGTCAATTCCGTCAAAAGTTATTTTTGGCGAATAATTTAATGCTTTTGAATTTGTGGATAGAATTCGTTAATCATTATTGAATTTTATGAAGTTGATGGAACGATAAGTATTAGCAGTGCTTTTTTTTCGCATGTAACGGGGTGGAACGGCGTTCTGGCACCTTTTTTCTCAAATTTTTTAATGTTTCAAATCAATATTCGCATTTTTTATGCCGAAAGACTTTTTATTAAAATCATCTCACGAAAAAAACACTGAGTAATAGTGCATAAATGTTAAAATTACAATATTATCGAAAATGACAATTAACTTAACAGACTTTTTTTGGCTTATCGCCTTCTGCCAGTATACCGATCATATATATCTAGGCCTAAGGTTGCTCAGCGCAGTAAGAAAACCTTTTTTCATACACTAACTGAAGTACGTTATTAAATTGAAAAATTAGATTTAAAAACATAGTGCAACAAGAAACTATGTTGCCAAACAAAAATTCCTTTTTAATTTGTAAATACAGTATTCATGTCTAATTGTTTTGATGTTTTTTTTTGTACTTATAATACTGTCCGACCATTAAATACGGTGTAGTATAAATATCTTTGTAATTTTTTAATGGAATATTGTAAATATTAATATACATAACAAGGTAAGTTGGTCAGTTTGACATTTCACATGTCAACACTGAAGTCTATTGAGATGTAGACCATTAATAGATATGCCATATTCTCTATGGATTGTGCTCGTGTTTTGTATCCCAGTTTTTGTGTAGATTCATTTGTATTGTCAAATTAAATGTACATAATTTATTGTAAATATGTGTACTTGTAAAATAAGACACCGCTAACAAGTGTCTGTGAGTTGTTTATATGTATAAAACTACAAATTAATATATAAATTGATATTCGAGGTTTTTTGAATTGGTATCTGGGATTGAAATGATTGTCATATTCTTTTGTAATTCATAATACCTCGATTATGTCTAATTTATAAATATTTCACTGATTAAAATTGAAAACTGTTTCGGTATAGAGAAGTTTAAATCAAAGTTTGGAATGAGTGCACAAATATGTCCCGACCTTACAAAGTTGTTATTAACCATTTTGTTGTGGCAACATTAATTGAAACATTTCGATTGAAAAGTTTTTATCAAAGAGATACAATAGTAATGACTTAATATTTCGTAAATGTAAATGTATCGTAGATATTAAAAACAACCCTTGAATAAACTAGAAATGATGAGTGGGGTAAAAATAAATTCACGAGTCATCCACAACCTTTTGATCTCTATATTGTATGTTCGATTATTAAGGGATTGAAATCGATCGAATTGTCTTCATTTTCTTTTACAGTTTAACAATCCTCGATCCTCCCATCCCTTGCTTAATTGCTATGTGATATTAAGTCAACTGCGCAGTTCCCGTTGCTTAAAACGGAGAACGGTTTCTCTGTAAGACCGGGACGGTTTGCAAATCATTTCATACTTTCACCGATACGTTTGTAGCACGCTAAATTTATTATATTATATTTAACGAAAAGAAATAAATAAAACAAATTGAATTTAAACATCAGGGTTTTGCTTAGATTTTATTAGTCACTAGATATCTGGTCAACTTTGTAAAAAAATAATTATGAAGTAGACAAAATAATAATATATTTTCATTCTAAAATAAACCACAACAAAAAAAAATTATATTATCGTGTACTTGCAACGTTGTTGCGTTCTTTTTTTGTCTATGGAAATTTTGGATCTTTTTTAAAAATTGATCACCCAACGTATACTAATTTTAAATGTACCTAATTTTAAGTGACTATATTATTATAAAGAATAATTTAAGTTAGTATTAATGAATAGTTTTTTTTAATTTATACATGTTTTCTATTATCTCATATTGGTGCTAGGATTTCATTTATTAAAACTATATAAAAAAAAACTCAATGATCTTAGAGTTTTTACTTTTTTTATTACTGTCTTTATATTTTATTCTTTAATGTTTATATTGTTGATTCTTTCTACTATTCGCTAACTTTTGTTTAAAATTAACGATTAATTATTATAAGAATAGACAAACACGTGTACAAAATAAAATTAATTAAGTTTTCGCCGACTGGCCTCCTTGTAAGTTTAAACGGAATATGGTCTTCTGGTCTCCGACTCTTTCATATTGAAAATGATAATTCAGTGTACTTATTTAAGCCATCTAACGTAATCTATATCCTTTAAGCGCAACTGTGCGTCAATTGTGCAACCCGATATCTTGGCATTCAATTTTTTTGACTCGCATTGTGGAATAATGTGTTTAATTTCACCCCATAACAGAAAGCATGATTCATAATCAGCGCAGACTTAATCTTCTTTTAATATGAATAATTTAAATTGAAAATATTTGGTATCGTTAAAGTAAGACTAATATGCTTTACCGTTAAATCTTTGACAAAATAAAGATGTTTTAACCCTAACAATAGTGATATTACTAACTACTGTAAAGGGCTTATGTTACACTTTGACAGCTGGCAATTTCGTCCAATAATCTATATTGAAAATGCTTGAAATTGTCCTATTTAAACACGTTCATTTTTGCAGCTGTCAAAATGTGACATTGGGCCGAAATATTCCCAGTTGACATGTTCTTCATATTTCAGTATTTTTTTTCAACACTTCGCTACTAGTATTATTAATTTTCTTATGCAAGCTTTAATACTTAATTTTCTGTTAAATGTAATTTTCAATGTCAAAATATGTTTGAAATGGCAATCATTAAGCTCTCGGTGTTTAATGATTCGCGTTGTATTTGCATGACCATGTTGTGATTGGTTGATAATCTCCTTGATGTTTCGAAATCATTGTTCATTGATTTGATTATTCATCATTTATTGCTTGCCATTGCTTTATTGGCTTTAAAATCTGCAATGGTTACCAAACTATGGATGTTAATCGCTAATCATAAACACATTAAAAATAATTACGATAACAAAATATCGACAGCACACGAAGGAGCTAACTTTTGATGTTTTCATTTAGGGATACATTCACCCCATTTAAATCTTAGTGTATTGTAAAATTGTGATTTGCAATCAGCAAAAAATAACCTTAAACATCATTTACAGATGACTCCTCAAGTTTATTAGGCATTTGTTTATTATTAAAATAACAATAATCATTATTGATTACTTGAATGTGATGTTTAATTGTTTATGTAGTGTCTCCGAAAGTTATTTAATTGCTAACTTATCAAATTACTTTTACACAGTATTGTCCTCTGATTATGAACCTTCAGTCTTAATATAAAGTTTAAAAAATGATAACTTTGTTATTGCGCTATGATAATAACGATATCAAATATATATTGAAAATGGATTTCCATAAAGTAACCTTCGAATACATCAAAATTTATCATCGCGATTCACTCAGTGTATCCCCGGCAATGTTAATATGACTAATCGAAAAAAAAATCTATGCCGCCATCTATTGACGAGAGTTTTTGTTTCTTTCTCTGTACAGAAGTCCTTTGTTTTACCAAACTTTCAGTAATTGTCGTTATAAATAACTTAGATTTAAGACTTACAAAATGTGTCCAATTATAAAAATGTCAATTTATGTCATCTTAACGTACAAGAAATGATAATAAAATCAGTTACCTCGCATCCAATGTCGACTAGGTATTGAATGTCTGCCATGATCTATGTTTTGATTTCGTTCACTGACAATATTACTTTTATTGTATTAAGCTTGTTTTAGCATTATAGCCCCTTTCTGCATGACATATATACAAACAATATTGTTGGTTAAACTAGCAAAAAGTGTTTTGTTAAAATAATATTGAACTAATCTGAATAATTAATTTATTATTCTGTAATAAACTAACATCTACAAAGAACGACACAAGTAAAATGGTGTCTAGTTTTTTTTGCAGTGTGTTGCATATGATTGTATTTATACTCCAGTAGAAATGTAATGTTAAGCATTCATTATAGTAATCTTTAACAAATTGCGGTGTATATTCATGTGAATTATGTCGTAAAAATGAATGTACTTCTGCCCTTTTACTTTGTACCCAATAGTCTGCTTTGCTATCTTTTCTATGTGCTTGAATGATATACTTTGACATTTTTACATTGAAATGAATGAGTACAAATGATTTCATTCAATTTTCAACAGATGGTGTCTTTGATATTATAATAAAAATATTTACTGTACTGTCAATATGGTTAGTAATTAATACTGTAACATTAGGGCTTCGTATCTGATAAGTATAATTATTATTTATAACATATATGAATTGTGTGATCATAACAGTGTGATTATATAATTTTAGGGTAAGAGATATAATGTTATAATATTGTAATAATGTAAAAGAAATACGGAAGAAATAAGTGAAGGCGTGACAGAAATGTACGGACGGATGGTGTTTTTGATAACTTTTTGTAGGAAATGAAATCGTATTGATAAGCAAGAGGTAAAGAGTCAAAAAACGGAGCTTAGAATTTTAAAATCATTCGATTTTTATAATAGAGCGATGAGTCTGTTCATAAAATTGTGTGTCGTGGGTGTTATAAGGGCCAATGTCCATATTTGACAGTTGATATTGTAAATTCATGCTCTTTATAAAAGTGGCCTAACATGAAGTATGTTTTGGTTCTGTGAAATTTATTAAATTAATAAAGAATGGGACAATATCAACTCTCGAAATGTTGCATACGTGTCCTTTACGTAACAGGGTTTTTTGAAGAAAATTAATATGTCTTGGAATATAATACACTACTAAAATTTATTAATGAACCAACAATTTCTAATTTAATCGGGAAACGTGTGTCAAAATAATTAATATAATTTTTATTAACGTATATTCGAAATTTCAGCCCTCACAGATTGTTAAATGTGTTATTATTCAACTAACATCAGTATATGGTGAAAAAATATTTATACAGCATTGCTGATCGTGACAGGTTGCTAAATTATTGGTAAATAAAACTTTCATTTCTTTATTGATATTTAAGAATGATTCATTTTCTTTCATGTAGTTGTATTGCGATTGGTGACATTTTAAAATGATTTGTCAAAATGTCCATCAAAGCCAACAGTCGTTACTGTAATAATTCTCAAATATTTATGCTATATTAAACACCAGAGTGTTGTTATTTTTTTCAACCTGTCATATCTACGCTGTGTTGATTAAATATTACCGTGTATTCTTCCTGATTTATTTCGCATTTATTCAATATTGTTTTTTTTTATAGTCAACCAAAAAAATACTACGGTGAGCATGAAGTAAAAACAACGTTAATCATTGCTCTTTACTGAAGTCGAAGAATAATTTTCAATTAAGTAAATCATTGAAATTTAATTTGTTGTGTCGGTACTGTGATAGCAAACGGTTATAACTGCTGTTTACATAATTGTTCCGGAGAGTGAAAAGAATTGTTTAAAATCAGTCTGACAAGTTAGTTTATAAAGTATTTTATATCAAAATAAGCGGAATTAGCATCCCAACACAAACCTTTGATCATTTCTTTTGAAAATACAAGTTTTATTGCTGTCTTGCATTTTAAGCAGATATATCTTTTTGTCATATCAACCTTATATCATATTTGGTCAAATGATACCCATTTCCACCATGTACATCTCTGCCACAGCAATGAAACAATATTTATGATGGCAAAGAGGTATGTACTTTAATTATTTTGCCATATCAACAATAATGCGATTGTTAAAAGGGCAAGAATTAGAGTAGAGCAAGAGTAGTAGACATAACTTTGTGATGAATAAAGTTGCAGCTCTAATATTTTGCCACATCATAGAATGTGTGTCCAATTTGAAACATGTTATGGAAGAAAACTAAGAAAGTGAAAAAACAGCAACAGATAGTTTGCTTTCACAGTACCGAAATATTGTAAAAAGGCAAAAATTCAGTCAAATATTTAAAGTGAAATAAAAATTATTATTTGAACAATGCGTTGTGTGTGATTGACACACAAATATTCAACATAAATTCAATCAATATTCGTATTTCTGTACTAATGGTTTTTTTTTTATCAGAACACTGTCGGTAAATATAATTGGATATAATTTTGGCCACTTTTACTTACAATAAACGAATTGACCAGCAATGTGATATGTTCAAATTTCTGAATGCTTTTGCTTTACATATTCACTTGAATTGAATCGTTTTTTTATCTACCCAGCATTATTAGATTAATCGATTGTTTAGCTTTGATATATTTCGTTGATTTTGGTTAACTATAAAAAAAACAATAGAATTTAACTCCTCCATGTATACTTTGTTGATACTTAGGTACTTGTCAAATGTTTTTGTTTGAATTAGGTATGGATAGTGCATTGAATGCAATGCGCTAGTGATTTTGTAGTGTATCTCTGACGACTAACAGCCTGAAAGTTTATATCATAGGTATAGTGACATATTTTGATAGCAGTGAACGGAGCGTAGATGTCTGTCAATTAATATACACAGAGAAGGATAACGCGATGAGGTTTTGTACAGATTTTTAGATTTTTAAGTACGTATATCATAAAGATGTGTGGTCAAATGGTAAACACAAATTTAAAATTATTTTTGTTAGCTAGATTAGACAGCCATATAGAATAGTACTTTATATATTATTATTATTATTATAGATTATACATAAAATACATACGCTTAAATAAAATATTTTCTCTGGCATACTTGATGTATTTTATTTTATGAAACCTATCAATCCCATTCCCATCCCAACTGTGTTCGAAGGCAGCGGTGGACAAGCCATATATGTCAGGTTAAAAGCGACATAAAAGCATGAATGTCCAACAGAGTTAGACACTGATATAGAATGGGCAAACTGTTTCAACCGATTATTAAGAAAACAAAATCATTTTTTATTTAATATAGTTTATTTTCATTTACAAAACAATGTAATGTTTACACAGGTTAAATATTCAATAAATAGGTTACAATATAGTGTTATTTTGCACAAGTTTCATCATGTAATTTAAATAATACAGTGAGTATAATTTTTAGATTGATTAATCAAAAAGGTCTATTTCCATAATTAAAAAAAAACAATAATCATAAAAAGTGTGACCATTTTGGATGAAATGATAACAATTTAATTTTTAAATGTTTTTTGCCACAATGAAAGACATTTCCACATTTAATAAGCGATCCTTTCAAAAAATGCTATGAGGTGGAAACAGGCCCTTTTGAAATATTGTTCCTCAATTGATATTCCATCGTAAGACTTTATCGATGAATAAAATTTAAGCTAGACATTAATTGAGGCAATAAAAATTATTTTCTATGGTAACATGAATTAATACTTAAAAATAATAATGTAAATCCAACCAGGAGTTACCTCTTGACATAGTGACATTCTCGAAAACAAAAAATTGACTCAAGTAACTGAGTAAAAGCACATTTTACTTGCACGGAATTCAAGATTTTTTTGTTATCTATGTATAATTTCTGCAGTTCCATTTAATTTTAATACATTTTCTTCAATCAATTAATGTCTCATATATTAAAACATTGGACATAGTGGAAAGTTAATTACACATAAAAAAGCTTGAAGGGTAAAGTCCAAAAAAAACAACAAATGGAGATACTATGAGATACAGTGGCGGATTACGCACTTGGAAGGCCCCAAGTGCAATACATTTTTGGAGGTCCTGTTATTCGAATATCAAAAAAGTGTTGTAAAATTATACGCAAAAAAAGACTAAACATTGAAAACTGAATTTAAAATATGTGGACTTTATACATGTATGTATGTTATTTTTGAGGCCCCTGAGATTCGGAGGCCCCATGCGCGCGCCTCTTGCGCGTATGGAGTAATACGTCATTGATAAGATATCTCTTTTTGTTAGGTGATACTTCATTAATCTATGTGAAAACTTAGAGGCAAGCCTCTATTGACACGATTTTTACGGTCCCTAAAAAAACCATAAAAACAGAGACACGGTAAACAAGACAAATTAAAAATAATTATGTCTATGGATTTGAGTTTATTAACCAGCTGCACTATATTTGTATAGGTATAGATTGTTGGCAAACAGAAGACTTATATCTTTTAATAATTTACTAGTAAATTTGATAGATAACCTCTCAAATATCAAAAAAATATTTTCGCTTAATATGCAGTAGTCATTAATTTAAATAATAAGTAAATAAAATTAACTACTAAAAATATAAAAATATTAATTTAATACATTGTAGATTAAACATAGTCAAATTAAGTCCAATCTAAAGAGTTCTAAATTACAGTTAAAAAATTGTTACCTATTTTATATCATTACAATTATTAGGAAATAGGATTGTACTATTTAATCAGTGGTATACATCTTCAATTTTGCTCAGCATTCAGGCCCATGAAAATATAATAACTAAACAGGGGCCCATATTTTTTCAACGCTGGCAATTGGAGAATTTCTATAATGTTATGATCACAGATGTAACATAAAAATTGTAAAAAATCCTAGAATGCGAGATTAATAATTGGCTTATCCGATGATAATGAATTGACTGGGTTTATATTCATATCTACGTTTATTCAAAAAATCCATCATTAATCGATGGTAATTAAATTAAGAAGTGATATTACCCGACAGACAAATCATATATATTCATATGTGGATAATTAATTACTTGGTAAAAAGGAACTATATAAAAAAACTAGGTTTAAAATAAATAGTTTTTTCTACGGGCCCAGGAATGTAGGAATGCCCACTAGCCTCTAATTCGCTTACTAGTCTGGGGCCCAATTTTTTTTATTAATTTCATAAACGAAAACTTCACCATACCTGGCAACCAATGTTTTCTACAACCAATGTTTTCTATTATTGATATTTTTTACTTTCGGCAGCTTCTAATGCACAAATTCGTTTTTGATCTATGAGTTGGGTTAGGTTAGGTTACGTCCTAATACGTATATATTAGTAAAACTCTTTATTTAATAACTGCTTTAAGAAGTAAAACATCAATTGAAGAATTTATTTAGAGAAACGGCAGATACCGGAAATAACAAATTCTTCTATGTGGCTTTAATTGAGTACAAAATTAGGCCCCTATTATTCCTAAACGTTTTTTGACTAAGTATGTTTTTTTGTGTCATTGAAATTTTTCGTTTAAACTGTTTTACGAATAATATTTTATTTGTTAATATCGTAGTTCTCCATTTTGTAGGGTCAACACATGACCTCAAATTTCCCATTCGTCAAAATGGCGTACGTATCGTCGTCGATAATTTTGTAGATGTCTTCCCTGTAGTACTGTAAATTGTGTAGGAAACGCGCTGAACTTTCTTCCCGTATCTTAGTCAAAACTGAAGGCAGATTTTCCGTCCCAGCTTCATCAGATAAAGACTTGTAGTAGTTTTCCTGGAACAAGAGAAATACAGTATTTAGAAAATGGTGGTAAATAAGTAAATAAAGCCGTCCTTTTTTTTTTTAAAAAAAAAGGTGCCAAGCTTATTACTAAAGATTTTTTGAATCCATGTCTATTCCCAACGTAGAGCATATGGCTTTCTAATGAAGTTTTCTCAACATAAGTTTTTTACGATAAATGCTTGTTACGCAAACTCTGTTTTTTTAAAAAACAATATATCAAGCATTAGACCATATATGGGCAACCACCGGCCCGCCGAGCTATTTTGTCCGGCCCTGATTCATCTCGGCGAAGTATTAGAGAAATAAATTAATAGTTGCAGGGAGGGATTACATAATTGAGATGAGACGGGCGCTCGCAGTGACCTAATAGTTCCTCCACTCTAATAGTTCATGATCACCACCATATAAGAAATAGCAACGTGTTTTATTTAATTTAATACTACTTTATTATATTTAATAATTTGATCCGGCCCTCGACTCGGAGACAGAATGATAATTTAGCCCCAGACCTAGGAAAGGTTGCCCATGCCTGCATTCGACCATTGGTTCCAGTCGCAGAGTAAGTCTATGGACCTGGTATAGTTTTGTATTATGACATCAACTCATGAGTGTTACGTTACCCGTCACGTAACATTCAAAAGGAAACAAAAATGGCGACAAACAACCAATGGAAGTTTTTTTCAAGAAAAACAAACAAAAGTTTTCAAAGCAAAATAAAAATCAAATTTTCGAAAAGTTAAAAACCACTGTTGTGTAAGCGAAATCAGAATTATCCAAAGTATATTCTGGTTTTCCGCGAAAGCCTGGAATGGTTTTATAATTATGCTACAACGGTTACAAAAAAATCAAACACGATTGAATTCACATTGATGTTGCCTAAATAACAAAATAAACAAAGAGTTCTGTAAAAAAACTTGATTTGAGTAGAGTTCTATCGTAGCAAAAACATGGGAAACCCTGCGCTAAGCCAAACTTCGAAGATGTCGTTAACTTAGTGAGTGATCGTCTTTGATTTAAAGAAATGAATTTATAAGTTGAACTTGTTTATACTGAGATAGAAGTTCCGCGTTTGACTTATCACCATAAGTAGGACAACTGATTAATTATAAATACTGTTTGCACTGCCTCAGAAGGTTATATATTATAATATGCCATTATAACTATATGCTGAACACTGTCGTTAATGAAAGCAAACGTTTAGCGACAGAGTGGGGGCCACCAGTATAATTTACAAAGTTAATTTTCTATTCAGTAGAACTGCGGAAATCGTTCTGAGATCTTGCCGTTGAAGCGATTTGTGAATTTAATTATTGATTTTTTAACGGAAAATACTGTGTAAATAATGGTGTTCAATAGGATCTGTTATAAAGTTTGATTTACATATTTTTTTATTCTACACAGAAGGTAAAAACTTGTCATTGAGTGTTTATTTATTATGAACAAATATTAGAATGAAACATTAGTTTGTGATAAATAAATCCGTTCATCTATTACGTTACGGCTTCATTTTTAGATTTTTGGGCCTATTACATTAATGTAATATTGTAACGTGTTGGAAAAACTTTGACGTCACAAAAATATTGAGGCAAATTTATTTGACAGTAAGATAAGTTTTTAAAGAAGAGTGGGGTGGACAGAAGCTAAAATATTCTGTGATGAAATGTTACAATGGGTAGTTTGCAGAAGTGTCAAAAATCATTTATGTAGTTTATCAAAGACTGTATAAAATATATATATGCAAGTGAACAAATATAACATGATTGATGGTAAAATGGTGTGATGCCGGAATTAAACTAAGTCAATTTCAGAGCAATCAAAGTATTATATCATAAGTCAATAATTATTATCATCACTTACAGAATCGCTTTTTATAGGATTACTGCTAAACTATGATAATGTATGTATCACAATTATATTTATTTGTATGTACGCTATCTATTTTACAATAAAAACAACGCCTCGTCTTTCATTTATCCTTATAACCACCAAATAATCAATAAACACCAATGTAATTGGTGAAATGGGGGTGATTTGCACATTTTTCGAATGACGAAATTTTAACTAAAAACGAAAAGGTCCTCCCTTGAAGGAGCGCAGGAATCTGTACATTGCGAATTTATTTAAGAATCTGTATTTGTTTTTCCTATTTTTTTAATGCCAGCTTGAATTTGTTTATTGAATGAGTGGAATAAAAAACTACGAAACAATTGTTTGCGCTTTGTAGTATTATAAAAAATAGCAATATTAATCAAGTTTAAGTTTATTAATAAACAATATTAATGATAGCTGCATATCGTCAAAGGCATTCTTGTACATCGTAATATGAATCAATTAAATTGAATGTAAAGGTTCATTGGACACAACAGTGTTTCAAATAAAGAATAGATTTTATTTATATTATAATTTCATTGTCATACTAATGAAAAATAGTGTTGCCAGTTTGCAAGAGATATAATTCAGTTTTGAATGAAAGGACAAAATAAAATGCATTTTTAAAATTGGTGTATTTCAATTGTTACACACAGTAGAATTTACATGAAATCCTTATAAGGATATTTGACTAAAATCGAACACTTTTTAAGCACCAAAAATAATATTATCGTTAAAAAAATGTATTTTTATGATGAATAAATATAGCATAATTTCAGAATATATGCAGAGATGTTGAAAAGGTAAGTAATAGGCTGTGGAGACGTGGGAAAATGACTCCGATTTTAAAAATGCAAATAGAAAGTGCAGTCGTGGTCTGCAAAATGACTGAAAATTAAAATCCGAAATCTAGATACAAATTGAAAATTGAAAAACGCAGGAATTTAAGAAATTCCCAAAAATACCAAAATTTCGAACCTTTTTATTTTTCCTTTTTTCACACTTCGCACAACTTTCTCTAATTTTCTCAATCCCGAAATTAGTACTGTCACAATCACGGAATTGGACGGCATCCCGGCATTGGAGGCCCATAGTAAGTATAGATATATACCAATGCATCATTCACAGTTTTCATTAATCGTGTATGATAGACCTTATAAGTAAGTGTGTCAGTCCTATAACCAGTACGATGTTACACCTATCAAAACGCCTTTTTAAAGGTAATAGCCCATTGTCAACGTAAATAACATATCGACTCTGGAGAGGAAAAAGGACGTGAACTCACACATAAAAATTTTTACAGGAGACACAAACAACGTTTTTTGACGATTTTGGGCCAATGGAAAATTATGGAATATATACCACCTTGAAGTGCATGGAGACTGATCTGATATTAATTTAATACTAGCTGTAAGCCCGTTGACCTCAACGGGATTTTTGTTGCATTTTTAAGTAGTCAGAAAATTTACTGGCGTGAAAAATAAATTACAAACCTATTTATTGAATAATCCAGAAATTCTAAAAGTAAAAGAAATATATCTCGGGGCCTATTTCGACAGAGGGCCCTGCAGTATTTAAATTGTATATTATATATTTTTTAGAATAATTGAAATGTTTGAGTTTGCTAACAAATATATTTCGTAGAAGAAGAAATATACCTCGGGACATATATCGACAGCCCTGAAGTATTTAAATTGTAAATTATTTCATTTTTGGAATAATGTTTAAGTTTGCTAACAATCATTTTTCGTAGTAGCAGAAATAGACCTCGGGGCATATATCGACAGCCCTGCAGTATTTAAATTGTAAATTATTTAATTTTTTGAATAATGTTTAAGTTTGCTAACAATTATTTTTCGTAGTAGCAGAAATATACCTCTATTATATATATCAGAAATAGACCTCTATTATATAAAATATATATTTTATTCAACTAATTTTTAAGCACGCTAACAAGTATATTTCGTAGAAGAAGAAAATACCCGAGGATATTAGTACGAACATATTTGTGATTTGTGATTATTGGTGATTATTTGTGAATATTTTATCGACTATTAATATATAGATATTATATTTTAAAAAAAAACTTTT
The DNA here is from genome assembly GCA_030503985.1 of Himalopsyche tibetana. Classification (NCBI taxonomy): domain Eukaryota; kingdom Metazoa; phylum Arthropoda; class Insecta; order Trichoptera; family Rhyacophilidae; genus Himalopsyche; species Himalopsyche tibetana. The sequence continues at coordinate 17,921,553 of JAPJYX010000022.1, forward strand.
GAGTCTTTTTACCTGATCGCAATTTCCACAGGCCCTTCTTTTTTCAAACATTAATTATAAATTTAGATACTAATTCAGGATTTTCAGCTTATATCATTTTCATAGAACGTGTATCAAGTTGTATACATAGTGATAATCGAAAAAAAGCTGCTCCTTTTTCCTTTCCACAGTCGATATGCGAGTCATACATTATAAATTTCATAATTGTTTATAAATCCTTTTTTTTATAAATGTAAAACATGACATAAATTTATAATATTTATTATGACAGTCTTTGTTTCTATTACAGATACATTTATTATGAATATTTAATATTTTAAAAATAAATTTAATTTTTGATAAATAATACGATGCTACTTGAAAAAGTTTTTTATTCAACAATGAACAAGTGAACATTGCACGCTGTAAAGAAATGCATTAAAACCTAAAACTGTTGAAACATGAATGTTATTAAAAAAATACATTTTGATACAGAGGCGTAGCCACCTCATAGCTAAGTCATGCAATGAGCGCCCAACAAAAAGGGGGCCCAAATTCATACATACTCAGTAGAATGAATTGCATGAGATCTTCAAACTTATAGCTACGCCACTGCTATGATATTTACTAAATGGCATTTTTACTTTGTTACTATGTAATATTAATATTATACCATCTTGCAATTAAAAAGCAACATTTATAAATAACTAATTTTGACATGGTTATGTAATTTTTCCGATTTTATAAAAAAAGATAACTCAAACTTGTAGATTATCGTTGTATACTAGTATTTTAATTCTATGTTGAATATTTTTGCCGCATCAATGCAACAGTAAAAATAAAAAAAATCCTAATTTTGTGATAATGGCAGATTAGTGTTTTTATGAATTTCATTTACAAGCCTAAACAAATTAATATAGTTTCTTAAAAATGGTTTGAAGTTGCCACGATAAAATAATAAACGATTATCGTTTATCTTGGGAAACATTTGAAAATTAATAAAACGGAATAAATTAATAATTCACGAATTATTTAATCAAAATTTTAATTTTTTAAACTTAAAAAATATTTTTTTTGAACTTGGAAATCGTTCGCGTGTCATCCAAATTCTCAAACGTGTCACCTCGGGCACGCGTGCCCTAGGTTCGCCTTCCCTACAAAAGTGGCATTCATATTTCAGAATATGTGTTTTCTCGGTTGTATTACTGTTGTATTGATTAAGCGATTAGCTGCTGAATAACTTAGTATAGTTAAAATATTATTAATTATCCAAATATTGTAACGATGTAAAATCATCAGTCATTAAGAGATTTATTTACTCACACTAATTGTATGTGATATGTTTTACTAACATCTTTTTTTATTATTAAATTACTCAACCAAAAAAATAAGCTATATGTATCGTTAAAATTTACATATCTGCAAAGTGTACCATTGCAGAAAAGTTTGGGAAACCCTGATATAATTAATCAATTATTGTGTAACTTAAATACTTATTATATACAAATTTATAATTCTGATATGTGACAGTAAGTAAAGCTTTCATTGTCACAGACCTTGAAGACATAGTCTCTAAAGTTGGGCAGGTCGCTGAGGAACATTTCGCTGCTGGTATTGTGGATCTTGGTCATGACTGAAGGAAGATATTCTAGGTCAGCTTCCTCAGAGATTTCTTTATAATATTCTTCCTAAGGTATCAAATAGATTTTATTGATAGTTATTGTAGTGTGACATTTTCAATCTGCTTAAAACTAAGAGCTTTAGAATTGTAAGAGTCTGGTCGAGGAGGAGGCAGTAACTGAATTTCTCCCACCTGGGACTCTACACCTTTGTACAGCATAACTGTTGCGCCTCTAACTTGAATGTGCAGGTCCAACGGAAGTATACCAGCCAAGACCGGCAATGCATCCGTAGACGAGGATCTGTATGCTTTGGTTAGGGCTATCATCGCACTGCGTTGTCCACTTAGAAGGATTTTCTGTATCGATTGAACGGTGCATCTTTTGTACCATGTGCTAGCGGCGTAGCCAGCAATCCCCATGTATATGGCATCGTAAGCGATTTTAAGGGCACTAGATCTTAAGCCCCAATTTCTTCCTGCTAGGCGTGAGATTGAGTAGAAGGCAGAAGTAACCTTGCTCACTGATGGCTTGGCATGGTATGCAAAAGAAAGTCTGTCGTCTAGAATAATACCAAGGTAAGTGACTTTTTCAGAAACTGTAACCGTCGTAGTTCCTATGCGTATAGTGAAAGGTCTTTGTCTGCTTAGACCGCCACCACCCTTGAGAAAAATAGAACACGACTGACGTTGTTACGCTACGGAATACACCCTATAATAAGAGTGTGAAGCCGTAGCGGGTGGTGGTGGATACAACTTTGAGTATCCTAAGGAATTTATGTTTATATACTTAAAACTAATTTCTTGTATGTTAATACATCGTAATATGTTTCCGTTATCAAAAGTAATAGAAAAATACCTCGACTCTGTCGTAGGGGCAATATCTTGTTGAGTGCATGGGTTATCGATGCATGACAGAACAATTAATCACGTTTAACTATTGATTACTTGTTATATTGAGTTGACAATTTTCCCTTGGGTCTGAGGGGTGCCCACAAAATTCGACATAAATGTTTTAATGTCTTATATTTATTAATGCTGACGAAATCATATCGTCATCATAATACTACAACTAGGTAGCATGGTTTTCAATATTTTTGTGGTAGCTATTAAGGTATCCAATCCCGGAGCCTTTTTGTAATTTTCAATCCCGGGATCCCGGGATTGGGCACTCAACGTGAAATCGTGTATGATTTGAAGGTTTTGGTGAGTCGTTTTTTTTAGCTGTTGTTGATGGATATTTCGGAATCACGCCATCGTCAGAGATGTGATGGCGTAATTTCGAAATGATTATAAACCATATTGCACACAAAATTATTTTTATGATACTTAATATTATTCTTTGCTATTGCGTTTCAGAATCAAATCAAAGTTATTGTTTGTTTTTTTTTTAGTTTTACCTGATCTGGTCCCATCATATGCGCTTGCCTCTTCGTGTACCCTCGTTGTTCCCGTTCCTCAAATTCAACTTCAGTGGCTTCGTACATTTTGCTTTTTGATGGAAGTTGGAAGTAGCCTTTTAACGCCCGAACAAAAAACCTAACCTAGAAATATCAAAATGGTCAAAATATTAGTTATATGGGTAATAATTAATAAGTTTCCTGGATGACGGTTATTAATCACTCGAATACCAAGCGGACACCGGTGTCCGGAACATATGCAAGCGAACACGGATGTCCAAGACATTCAAAAAATCAAATACTTGGTATTCTAATAGAATATAAGCAATATTTTGATGAATATGTGGAGTGCTATCTATACTGAGTAGGGCTTCCAAACCGGTTTAAACCGAAACCGGTTAACCGGTTTATCGCATGTTTTGAAAAAAACCGAAAACCGGTTTATTTCACGCGGCTAACCGCGTTTTATCGAAAATACTCTTTTCTTATTTTTCATTTTTTTTGTTGAAAAAGAAAAATCTTTTACAATGAATTTACTGCGTAGAAGCGGAAAAAAATTACATAACACAAGAAACATGCATATGAATTGTATAAAAAAATCTACTTATGGCTCAAAGTTGTCCATGTTGTGAACAGAAATGACTTTTTCAAATAATTTAATATTTTTTCGTAATTATTGACAATTATTTATCAAGAGACGGAATGATTCTTACATGCACGTCACTCAATAACTTTTATTGTAAATTTGACAAATCATCCGTATAAATCTTGAAAAAACTAATAATAAGGATACCATATAACTATGTACCATTTTAAGCTATGTACAATTTAATTAATGAGTAATAATCTACATCCCCTTACCCACTGTTATTTTTTTTTGTGCTTGTTAGTAGATATATTCTTCCTTTGCATGTATATTGCATTATAATTATTCTAAGTATGTATACTTGATTTTGCCTTTAAATCAACAATGCAAAAAATCGCTGCGTTCAATATGATACTTTTAATTATTGTATCAACCTTTTATTCTGCACCATAATGCAATATGCGAAAACTAATACCCAAGAGTCAATTGTAAAGTTTTACCTAACGGGGGGGTCAAAATTATTCCAAGAACTTTGTCCCATGTCACTTTTACTGTATTGTTCAATTATATGGTTGCTTTTTGTTAACTTCATACGTTTCCGTTTGCAAAACGTTGACAAAAGATGCAGTCGTACTTTTATAGCCTAAGTACTCATCCTTTCTCACTTGTAAACATTAGGCGTTGCGTATTGTTTGGTGTCATTAAATTAATACCAGATGTGGCTAAAATGTTACCTTCCTACAAAGTCGACAAAGTAAACTAAAATAATCAACAATAGAACGGACAAACCTAGTAGATGTTTTATGACCTAGTAGAGTTTAATACTAACACATTTAAGTATTTTTTAATGCGGAAAAAATGTTTCTATTTAATAAAACAATATGAGATTATTGATAGTTTCTCAGTAGTATACAAATTGTTTATACGCACTGATTATGAGGTTATAGGAAATTAAGAAGTCATTGATATTTTTCAGGTAAATAGCACAATATCAATCTTAACTAAAATAATATAATACATATATTCAAATACAGTTTTGCTTGGTGCCTATTTTTTATTGATACAAATTTTGAATTCAAATTTGTAGTTTCGAGAAATATAACAATTTCGATGCATTCTTTTTTTACGAATTATTTTCTTGAGCAATAGATAAACAAACACACTGTGAACTATGATTTTTTTAATATAATATCATGTAAGTATTTTTTTACGTGATACGCAAATGAAAATTTTAGTATCGTATAATACCTATATGTACAAATAAATAATTGTTCAGAATATAACATATACCCAATAAATAATTGATGTTATCATAAAATATAATTATTATTGTGCTTGTTATTCTCAATTATAATTTAAGTATTATGGTCTGCACATGATGAACATGATAACGCCGAGTCCATAGGCGAGTGTTCAACGTCATTTCTTTGGGTTGCGGACCAAACAAGCTCGAATCCCAGTACGGATAGATTTTCGCAATCAGTTCATAGATTTCTTTTCTATGGCATGGATGGTCTGTGATGCCTAATTTTCTATTCCACTAGCCCTTAAATTACTATGACGTAGTGAGAGTGATCAGCCACCCGTGTTCTAGCCATAACTTTCAATCTCTTTTCTCTTAAAAAAAAGAGGGGGTTGAGTAACAAGCAGTTCTCGTTAAAAAATAATTGTGAAAGTAAAAGTGGGAGTGGAGACATAATATAAGCTAATATTATTGTGTTCTACTATATTTTTGTCTAAGCATTGGATGTCCTGTCTAGTCGATATGCTTAAAAAAATAAATGCATTTATTTAAAGATCTTTCTTTTGATGAGTTTTATAATCAAATTCTATTTTTTTATTTGACATATTTTATCATAAAATATTTTCCCACATTTGATTGTCATTGATGTATATATATAATGCCTTCTGTATCCCATCTATAAGATAAATATCGATTTTTCATTAAATTTGGAGCATTTATGACAAATATTTAAAATTTTCTACAAAAAAATTTTTTTTTCTGCATACCTACCTAATCAAAATAGGTTATATTTCGGTTTAAACCGGTTAACCGGTTTTATTGCCAGAAAAAAACCGAAAACCGGTTAGTTGGAAAGTCTGGTTAATTGGAAGCCCTAATACTGAGTCAATATAGGTTTTTAAAATATCGAATTCGAGTGTATATTAGGCAAAATTATTTTTCTCAAAAACACGCAACATCTCTGGGATATATTAATGATTTATCTGAGCGGTATTCAAGCGGGTAAATGTGTTTTTATTCATTGTGAAAACTGTTATTTGACTTATTAAATTCAGGGTTATAAATGAAAAAAATCTTGCAACAGACGCTCTGTTTTTATTTTGATGAGAAATCGAAGCCTATAGAGACTTTCTCTGATCATTCTTGGTTTTGGGTAGGTTTTGATACAATATAATGTTTTGAGAAACTTCTTGTAACGTCTCAAGATACGAGACAGAAAGCTTTACAATTCCCAGGAGTTCTCGAAAATTTTTAGATTTGTTATCACAATGATGGAGATGTGTATTATTCTTATAATTACCTGTAAATCGAACATGGAGAAATCGCATACGTAATAGGGGATTCCCACTAAGCACATTGTGGGGTGTTCAATATTGATCATGTGCTTGTAGAGGGGTTGAACGAAGTTCTCCTCTACTCTGATCCCGCACGACTGATCCAGGAATGGGAAGTTGTAGAGGTATCCTGTGACAATCAAATCAATGATTTATTTTCCAAATTGTGGTAAAAAGAATTGAAAATGGCTTGTTTGTAAATGCAGAATAAGTATTATAAATGGAAGGTAAGTTTGTGGTCAGTCACTCAATTAAATGGCTGAAACCCAAAATCCCCAATCGTGAAACCCAACATCCCAGGCTTAAAAAAAGGTGCCGGATTGAATGACCTAGTTGATACAGGACTTATCTACTTGTTTGCGTTATTGTTTAAATTTATTATTATTTGTAGACTAACCTGTGCAGAAGAACACTGCATCAATATCTTCCCTCGACCCATCCTTGAAGATTACGGTTTTCCCGCTGAGCTCTGAGACGTCTGGTTTCTGGATGAGGTTGTCAGGGAACTTGGACCGGGGTTTTTCTTTCAGGTGATGGCTGAGCAATACCTTCTCGGTGACGGCTGCTATTTCTAAAGCGATGTCCATTCCAGAAGGTCCTGCGCCGATCACCAGTACGCGGCGTCCAGTGAAGACTTCTGGGACTCGGTAGTCGTGACTGTGCATTATCTCTCCTGGAAAGTAAACACGTAAATTATCATGCAGGGATTCGAATACTTTTGATGAAACTGTCAAAAAAATATCGATTAAAATGTATTTCTTAAAAAAATATTTTTAAGCAACTTGGGAACACAGTTTAAGTTATGAATATTTTTTTATAACATGCCACACTCTTTCTCTGCGCATTCTCAGATAATGTGTGTGTGTGTGTGTATGCTGCGTTACAGACAGATAAATTAAATTAATTCCAAAAATATATAATGTATTACCTAAAAGTAAATTGATAATAAAAATGACAATCGCAATTTAAAATAAATGTATTTTTAAAAGATTTGTAACGATTTCAAAAGATCTAGCGCATTGAAAATTATAGCTTGTGATGCCACATATTTATTACATCTTGTAAGAATTACAAAAAAGACTTATTGTTTTATGTTTAACGTAAAAATATCAATTCTTGAACTTTCTGAGTAAAATATAGTCTAGCAATATAACAAAATATTACAAACCTTCAAATGTTTCCATCCCTTTGACTTTAGGGACGTAGGGGGTGTTGTAGTGTCCATTGCACACCATTACTGCATCAAACTTCTCCGTTACATCTTCTTTGGTGTTGAGATTTTGGTATTGGACTTCCCATCCTTCATCGAATGGCTTTATCATTTTCACCAAATGGTTGTACTGAAATCATACATCAAAAAATAAGGAAATAAAAACGATAGAAATAGTAGTGCAATAAATACATATATATTATCTGTGTCCACTCTCGGTGTAGAGTATAGTTTCAAAACCTTTTTGAGCCCGTGGCCCCCATACACGTAATAATTATTTTTTTGAAACCCGGGACTCAATTATTTTGGGATCCCGGGATTGAAGACTGGGAAAAAGTGAGAAATTTAGAGATTACAAAATAGTTTTCAATTCGAACACCTTTTTTATTTGGATCTATAACTTGAAAAATTACTAACTCACGGTTCCCACAATTATTCAAAAATTTGGGAGCTTTTTTTTAGCTCATTTACCTACGTTTTTATGACCTCAATGCCTTGCTCGTTTACAAAATGGGCAATTTATGCTACCTAAACCATGGCTAACCTAAACTGTGATGTGGCTCCCCTAAAGTAATATTTTTTCTGTGGCCCCTTTGGAACATGCTGTAGACCTCAGTTGAGAAAAACTGGTGTATAGCATTTAAATATATAATAAATCATCTCAACATAAGTTTTTTTTACGATTATTTAATATTTCCCTCTTTGATAAGATAAGAATATAAGAATGGGAATGGAAAAAGACGAGAATTTTTTTTTTTTGCCATCACCCTAAGTTTTAAGGATCTGATGACTGGAAGAGGAATGGTAAAACCACAGAAATTCATGCATTTGAAAACAAATCCATAAACTGATTGAAAAATAAATTTATGATTTTTTGAAATGTCAGTACGGGTTATTAAAGTCATGGACACATCGTGGACACGTGGACACAATCAAAAGAATTAAACCAGAAACGGATATCCAATTGAAGCTTTGATGACATTGCCAATTACCTTGATGCATTCGGTGACGTCGTGATGATCAGAGTACAGCTGGAGGAATGCCACCATATCCTTAGCGGGAAGGTAGGACTTTTTGTTTTCAGGTATCGGAAAATCTGGGAATCCCATTATCTCTTTCGGCAGATTGGTCCTGAAAAAAAAAAAGAACAGTAAAAATGGGTTCGAAGATACTATTGAGGTCGAACAAAAATGAGGTCGTTTGAATTCGTAGAAAAATAGCATGGCAAGTTTATATGATAAATTTAGAAACGACCGCAGCAGTGACTGCTCTATTGAACTCTTGAATCTTGGCAAAACAACAATGAATGGAGAAAAACGATACAACGAGAAATGAAAAGACGATGTTCCATTGAAACCCATACTTAAAAAGAGGGATAAAAAACACATTATCCCTATGGCTACGACAGAAATTATTTTTACTTTAAAAATGTCAGTCGGATTAACAGCTTTTAAATAATTAAAATTACTCCCTTTCCTCTACCTATGTTTTCCGAAAAAAATATTAGAACAGTTGCTATATGATACCCAAATCTTCGCTGTTCATGAATTGTATGACCTGCTTTATGACTACCCGAGAGGTTATTAATCCAGATACCATAATCATTTATTAAAAAAACGGCCTTGGACGTGTTGATTCACATACTATCGTCAGCATTATTGAAAAACATTTAATAGCGGATGCAATGTTTGCATTTTTTTCTATTTTTATTTGCTAACCGCGTGCTTTTGAAGAATAAAATATGGTCACCCCTGAACTCTTTACTGATACAGAGAGATTTGTTTAATGAGCTTTTTCATGCATGACATGCTGTAAACATTTTATTATAAATTAAATTATTCTCAGTAAAAAATTGTTCGTGAGAAAATATTACTTCTGCAAAATTGGTAACTCTCCACGAGCGTGAAATATTTGTGTCAAACTATTATGTGAACTCAGTGACTTGCAACCGGTCTAAGGCAGCGATGGGCTGCCAATACTTCAACAAGGGGCTTGCTTAATTTCAGAGCTATTCGGAGTGTTCTGGGAAAGGGCGAATTTTTTCAATTTTCAACAGACGAATGTAACATCATATATTTATATTATGTTACATTACGTAATATACCCATAAATAATTATTATCAATTGTTGAAAAATGTAGTTGATGAAATGAATGAAAATTTCAAGACTAACGCAGAAATTGTTGTTTTAAACGTTAAAGTGAAGTCGCGGTAGATAAAATGTGTCAAAAATTGCAGTTAAGTATTAAATTAATCTTAAAACATTGTCTTTTTCATATTTAACAAGGGGCTCGCTGGCCTATGTAAAATTTAACAAAGGGCTCGTTCAAGCCCCCTTCAGCCCCCCTCTGGTTTTAGGTTATGTATGATTAATAAATTAATTTAACAGCTGTGGAGCGATTAATGCTCTTATGCTTTTGTCCCATTAAAATAAGGTTCAAAGGTTCTAATTAACGAACGGAAACTTATATATCGATACTTCGTTTCCAAAGTAGAAGAAATAGAAAAAAATGGAATCACAGTTAAGGTACAGTTAACAGCCAAGGTGTGAAATATCTTGAAATTTTGTAGATATCAAAAGATAAATTCAAATAAGAATTTTCGAAGAAGACATCATAAACACCTTGTCGTGACTTGAACCCAACTGTTTGCTAAGGTAAAGCTTTTGCTACTAGTCCATGTAAGACAATGAATGATAGGATAATTGGCTAACAATAAGATTTTATTCGTGTAAGAGTTTCTGATAATCTTGCTGTATTTTTGTTTATTAAAAAAAACATGTAACTTTTACGTAAGATTGATAAATAGTTCAAAGTCACATTTCTTTCTCAAGTGCTACGAAACGGCTCGAAAGTGTATTTCGGGCAAAATAATATTTGGCCGAATTGTTGTCATGTACGAAATTGAGGCAGTGGTATTGTTTTGATTTTGAAAATTTCGTCTATTTTATAATGCTCAAATGCCAATGGTTAATTATTTCTGAATAAATTTGTGAGAAGTAAGTGTGTTTTTTGTTGTCAAGGGGGTAAATTTGTCACAATAATGAATATTTAAAATTTATTGATTAATATGAACTAAATATAATAATAGCAGTGTCATAGTTTTGGTAACGATGTGTAAAGCTCAACAAACAAAGATTAATTTAATTAATTACATTTCAAATACGTCATTCGGACAAGATTTATAGCGCGATGAAAGTTATAAATAATGTATAAATATTATTTTTTGGTTATACATTTTGAAAACAACAATGAAATTAAGCATGTAGTTATTCAATTTGAATCAAAAATTACACTTGGATGCTATGAAATCCTGAATACATATGAAATTTTCTAATGTATTGATTTTTTTATCGATCTTTGTATTTGTATTCCGGGGACCTGGATTTCTATCCCACATTCATTCCCTATCTACCCAATACTTAAAACGGGGGGAATTGAGAGCGAATAATTAAATAACTAGACATCTTTCCTAATGTCGTAGCATACTTCGATACTCTCTGCAAATCGAGGGGTTGATTGAGTGACTGACTTACAATCAGTTTAAGCTTAACAATTTCTGTTGAGATGCTATAGCATGTCGTTACAATCAGTAACACGACTAGTGGAATAAGAAAGATATCATTTTTCATTTAATATTAAATTTGGCACTTGGGATTTTTTGATGTTATTATTTCTTCTCCGGTCGGTCACGAGTAATTTAAAATTTCTAAATATTTTTAGCTGTTATGTCAAATATTCTCATGCTTCGAAAAGAGCCTATACGAATGCTGATTTTTAATGTTTAATAAACACCAATTCATCTGATGAATTCGGCGATAATTTTTTGAAAGTTCCTCTTTTTATGAGAAGTAAAATTTATTATATTTTTATATATCACTGATTGGACATTTCTAATCTAACTTAACGAGTGAAAAATCGCTGCTATTAATTTTTATCAGGAATTATATTAACGTGATTTAATGTTTGCAGAGATTAATTTTATATTGTCAGCTCCTCGGAGATGAGCGTATAACACTTCTGATTGAATTGGTAGAAATCCATTGTAATAAAGCGATCGATTGATGATCAATTACCGTTGCTAAGACCCTTACAAGCAGGGCCGGCGCCACCATACAGGCGAAATAGGCAACCGCCTAGGGCGCAAATCACGAGGGGGCGCAAAAATGGACTATTAAAATTAGTTCACATACATATTCCAATATTATTATATAATACGTTTTATTTTATTTCGATGTTTGTATCTGTTTGTTGTCGTTATGTATCGTTATTCTCAAACAACAACAAAAAATGCAGCTATTTGAAACCCTGACACTTTCTTAACATATTTGTTTTATATTTGTATGAATATACATGTGCACACATGTTTTGGTTCTCTTTGTTTTCTATCGACCGTTTTTGTTTCGACTGCGACCTTTCCAAGAAGTCGGACTGTCCGCACGGAAGATGAGTGTCCGGTTAAGCTCTTGTCGCAGCATATCGATGGCCATAAGTTGACAACACATAACCGACATTTGCTCAATTTTACAGGACAGTCAAAAAACTGTATAAATAAATAAGTATTGGGAAATCAATGAAAATGAAAGAAACTTTGGAGTAAAATAATTCAAATGTATATTTAAAATAATCTCTTGACACAATATTAACTAAATAAACTTTTTATTAACAAGAATGTTTGATACGAGTTAACAATTTTAATTTTGTTTTTTCTTTTATGATGATACGAGGAAACAATTATTTTGATCAATTCAATGCACCTGTTTCAACTTCATCCATATAATAAGAGTTAATCCATACATAATTGTTATATCTTTTTTAAATCCAGTTACGGAGTGTCCACTCTCCAATACAAAATGTTGCAGTGAACATGTTGGAATTTTTTCTCACCTATTTTCAAATAGTAGGATGTAGTAAATGATGTGGCTCTTCTAGTATCTTCTGGCAGTTTGGTGGGCCTTTTTTTCTGTTACGTGTTTCCAACTTTAGAACAATTTCAATGAAATATTTTTTGTAAATTACGAGATTAGAGAATTAGGCTTGAAAAAACAAAGAAAATGATATTCATAACTCATTTTATATATAAAAAAAATGTCTGTTACGTGTTTTCAACGTATGACCATCGATATTTTTATTTAAACATTGTAAATTCATAGATTCTTGTTGCTGCAAAAAATCCTTTCAATCTATTATTGCTATTTTAACTCTCGTTTAAGATTGTTCACACTAGTGTAATCAAAATACCCATACTAAGCGAATTATTATGTTTGGATAAAACATTGTTTACAGTTGTAAAAAAGATATTTCAATATTATTTTGTGTGAAGTGTATTTTTATAACTGTTTCTTCAGCGTGGCCAGTATTTTAAGATTCCGTAAAACGTCAAATTTATACAAAACATAAGCACTATCGAACGTTTTGGAGCAGTGGTTGGGAACCCGCAGCCTTTCGCCTACTCTGGTGTGGGCTTTTGACTTGATCGGCCAATTCTGTTATTTTTTGTAAATTCGTAAATTACTGGGCTTTAGAAATTGAAATGAATTTGTTTCAAAAATCACATGATTTCAAAATCGCCGGCCAAAGATTCCCTTGTGTGAATGTTTTCTTAAATAAAATGAAAAAACGATCATCTGGAGCACAAAACAGGAAAAAAAAAGGCTGAGAGAACCAAGTTGGTAGAAGAACAAAAAGATTCTCTTTTTAAATATTTTTGCAACAAAAAAACAGACGAAGAAGACGAATCTGTACAATCTGTTGAACTTACAAATGATTCATGTTGTACCCAAGGTACAAATGATTTTGATTATATAACAGATATTCCAATTAAAGAAAATAATAACAAGGAAGAAGCAATAATTGAAAAAGAAACATTACATGATCTTAATTACAATGACCCTGCGAATTGGCCCTCTCATTGTAGTGATAATTTTCAAACAATTTTAATAAATAATGGATCACAACAAATTGACACACACAAATTTCCTAAGGACATACAAAAAAGAAAAATTTCTCCAATATACTACAAGAGGTCACTGCCTTATGGTGAAGAAATATACCGTTCATGGTTGATATATTCAATTAAAAAAAATGCGGTGTTTTGTTTTCGCTGAAAGTTATTTAATAATAAAACCTTTTTGTGTCTTCAAACAACAGGCTCAAAAGATTGGAAAAACATTGGAGCTATACTGTCTTCGCATGAAAGGAATTCTTTTCATTTAGAAAACTATCAAACGTGGAAAGGATTCAATTTTCGTTTGTCAAATGACGCAACAATTGACCACCTAAACCAACAACAGGTCAAAGAAGAAGAGCAATATTGGCGACAGATATTGGAACGGCTAATTGCTTTAATCAGAGTACTTGGCACACAAAATCTTGCATTAAGTGGAACAAATGAAAACTTGTATGCTAGCAATAACGGAAATTTCTTGAAATTGGTCGAGTATCTAGCTCTCTTTGACCCTGTGATGAATGAACATCTACGCAGAGTCAAAAGTCAAGAAATACTGGTTCATTATTTGGGAAAAGATATTCAAAATGAACTAATCCAGATCTTGGCAGGAGCTATAAAAAAGAAAATTTTGTCATCTGTGAAATCAGCAAAATATTTTTCGATAATCTTGGATTGCACACCGAATATTAGCCATGTCGAACAAATGACAATGATTGTACGTTTTGTTGACATTATTAAACCAATAAATGGTGAAACATCCACGACTCAGGTATTAATAAAGGAACATTTCTTAGGTTTTGTTTCACTGGAAAAAACTACAGGTGCCTTCATGACGAAATCTTTGATTGAACAACTTGAGCAAATGGAATTGCCCATTGAGAATCTTCGTGGGCAAGGATATGACAATGGCAGTAATATGAAAGGTAAAGAAAATGGTGTACAAAAGAGAATTTTAGACTTGAACCCACGAGCATTTTTTATTCCCTGCAATGCTCACACTCTGAACTTGGTTGTCAATGATGCTGCTAAATGTTGCTTAGAAGCAACTATTTTTTTTAGTTTAGTCCAACAAATTTACAATTATTTTTCTGGGTGGACCCGTCGTTGGAACGTTTTATCTAAACGTATTCCAAGTTTTACTGTCAAGCCATTAAGTGAAACTAGGTGGGAGAGCCGAATTGAAGCTTTAAAGCCTCTACGATATAATCTTGGTGATATATATGACGCATTAATGGAGATATATGATGATCTAAGATTGAATAATTCATCTGGAAATTCTTCCCGAATTGAAGCAAAAGCCCTTGTTGATATAATTTGCAATTTTAAGTTTATGGTTTCACTTGTCGCATGGTACAATATTCTTTTTGAAATAAATACTGCAAGTAAGGTGTTACAAGGAATGGATACTGATGTAAATTCTGCTTCAAATCAATTAGAGCTAACTAAAAAATATTTACTAAGCTGCAGGAGCGATGAAAGTTATGAACAAGTTTTAATTGATGCTTATGATATTGCAAAGATGCTTGAAACAGAACCAGCATTTGACACAAAACATGTTCGAAGGAGAAGACAGAAACGGCACTTTCGATATAAAGCTGAAGACGAGGCACCCCAAGACCCTAAACAGAAATACAAAATAGGTTTCTACTATGCAGTTTTAGACATGGCTGTACAATCTATCGAAGAGAGATTCAAACAAATGGAGCAACATAATATTTTATTCGGCTTTCTGTATGACATATATAATTTAAACAAAAAACCACCTGCAGATATATTTATCGATTGTAAAAATTTAGAAAACGCTTTGTCTTATGAGGCGCATAAAGATATTGACGCCAACGATCTCTGCAGTGAGCTTCAAGCAATTGCTCGAAGAATACCAAAATCTATGGCACCACCAGAAGTACTGCACTTCATAGTGCAACAAAATATTGAAGATTGTGTACCGAATGTGTTTGTAGCTCTAAGAATACTAATAACACTTCCAGTAACAGTGGCAAGTGGTGAACGTAGTTTTTCTAAATTAAAACTCATAAAAACTTACTTGAGGAGCAAACATTCAAAAAGTGTTTTGTCACACAAATACAAAGCTTGGAAAATGATGTTTTAAGTGTTGCAAAAGTGACGGTTTGTATGAATGTGTCAACTTTATGATTTAATTTTAGTATGAAAAAAAACATTTTTGAACACTAATTTTGATTTCCATTCATAGTTTTTATTATGGGCTATCATAATTGATATAAAACGCCATTTTTCAACATTTGTGACAAAACACTTTTTGAATGTTTGCTCCTCACTTGCGCTCAACGATGTCGCAAAATAGACTAGTAGATTTAGCAACAATTTCAATTGAATATGATCAAAGTACGACGTTAGGTTTGAAGGAGTTAGTTAAAATTTTCGCAAAAAAGAAGGCGAGGAAAATTAAATTTTAATTCTATTACCATGTTTTTTTTTGTAAAATGTACATTTTTGTGTATTTTGTTATTTGATTGTAAATCCTTTTTTTGTTAAAATTGTTTATTTTTATAAAAACTATAAATAAATATTTTTTAAAACGAAATAAAGGGTATACTATTAATCTTATTATTTTTCTCTTATGTGTGTGTTTATAATAGTTCATTTAATTAAAAAAATTAGAAAAGGATAAAATTATTTTACTACTAAGTATCAACTATATTTCTAAGGACCCCGGATTGTTTTTTTTATTATTTCGAAAAAAATGGGACATTTTGTGAAAATGGGGGCGCGTAAATAAACTTTGCCTAGGGCGTCAAATAGCCTCGCGCCGGCACTGGCTATATCGATTAAAAACTAACGGCTTCTTATGTCGGAAAATCTGTATTCAATCTTTGCAGTGACAAACTCAAAACTCAATCATGTTTAAATGAGACAATCATTATACATTCATTAAACTGGTGGATTACCCTATAAGCAGAGGAGGCGCGCGATTGGGGCCTCCGAATCTTTGATGCTTAAAAATAACATATATTATATAGAGCCCATATAATATTTGTATTTCAGTTTTAGTAATTCGATGAAAAGGGCATGCAAATTTGATTGAGCCTGGGGCTTCCTTAGTGCTTAATCCGTCAATGCATCCACGGCCTTGAGCAAGAGTCTGTGTTTGGTCCATGAGCACTAACTGTGACAAGTGTTATTATTTTTCTCTTATGTGTGTGTTTATAATAGTTCATTTAATTAAAAAATTTGGAAAAGGATAAAATTATTTTACTACTAAGTATCAACTATATTTCTAAGGACCCCGGATTGTTTTTTTTATTATTTCGAAAAAAATGGGGGCGCGTAAATAAACTTTGCCTAGGGCGTCAAATAGCCTCGCGCCGGCACTGCTTACAAGACGCTGATAAAATTGAATACAAATAATCACTCAATAAACTGATTCGGTTTGAATTATACCATACGTATTATCGTTCCAAGAAACACTAACGTCAATTTATTAAATATTACACTATATTTTGAAATATATATTAAGATGTTAGAGTGGATGATAGGGAGTGTTGCAGGGGTGGACTGGAAGGGGCTCAGAGGGGCTCGCGCGAGTCCTTTGTTAAATTTTACCAAAGACGACAAACCCTTTGTTAATTTAAGAGAAATCAAATTAGAATAGAATTGCAATTTCTGACTAATATATTATCCATGGCAGCTTCAGTATCCCAAAAGTACATTTTTAGCCATTTGTACGGTAAATTGCATATTGTTACATATTATAAGTGCATTAAGTAACAATCGATTGCTTATTTAAGTATTGCATAGAAGTGTTAAAAAATTAACTCCTTCCCCAGAACACCGAGAATTACTTTGAGATTAAGCGAGCGCCTTGTTAACGTATTGACAGCCCAACGCTGGAGTATTGTGTATCTCTTCTAAGCCAATATAGTGTATAAAGCTAGGTTAATATAAAATTAAACATAGTTCTGATGAGGGCGTTAGATGAAATAGCAATCAACCAAATACAAAAAAAAAATGTAAAACTAAAATACTTTGATATTCTTTCACGTTACTACTTCTGATTGAAGGTTGCATGCAAAATCTATTTATGAAAATATTATTACCTCAAGCTCTTGTACATGCTGGTGTGGATTGGTAGGTCGTAGTCATCGTACCCGGTCGTGTCGGTGTATACCCAAGTTCCACCGAGCGCCGACGATCTCTCGAAGATCACAGGAGTGGCTCCTGCAGCCAGCAGATGACGAGTAGCGCACAGACCTGCTGCACCAGCGCCAACAACGCACACTTTCATATTGAAGTGGATTTGATACTGGAAAAGATAAATTCGTAATTTTAATTGCATGTCATGATAAGTGATTGATTCAACTATTTTTATACAGTATATTTATTATTTCTAATGAATCCCAATGGGTTCAACTACCCAGGCGTCGTCCATTTCGTTTCGCAAACAGTCAAATCGTAAACAAATAGTCTCGTGGGGTCAGAAAGTAAGTTCGAGGAAGTTATCGGTTGCCATGGGGTAATTATTTTGAGTGTAAAATGCGAAATTTTATATCCCTACAATCTATAATTGTTTTGCTTCCTGATTTTTTTTTTTATAGAAATATCAAATTAATAAATATAACGTAAGAAACACTTTTAATCATAGATGGAAATCGTGTTATTTAAAAGTAATTATCGGTCTTTGAAATGAACTGTTAAATCATTTAAGTTTATTGCATTCTACTTGATAAAAACAAAACTTTTTTGCCCACCGTTGATAAAGCGGCTTCTGTGCGATAGAAGATTTTCCATTTTATATTTTCTTCTAATTCTAAAAAATATTTTTGATCGATAAAAAGTTTCAAGGCAGTATTTTTACTTCAGTGAAAACTTTCTGTCAAATCGTTACTTGAAAATACGAACTTGCGAAACTAAATCATTTCTTAAAAATAAATGAAAATCCATATTATGTCTTAACTGACAATATTGTTATTCAAAAGAAGCCGGTGTTTTAACATCAATCTTAAAATATGTATATTTTATTATAATAAAAATTCTTCTATTGTAAAATGAAAGAACGAAAATGACGACATCAAACAATATTCTCTGATAATAAATTATAAAAAATAAAACTATGTTCCAATAATTAATTACTATACACAAATACGATAATAACTGGTTGAAATATTTCCACAAATCCGAATATACATAAAAGCAAATTAAGATAAAGTAAAGTTTATTATTTTAGCTGAGTGAATTAAAAAATACAAATTTAAAATCTAGTGACAGCAATTTTAACCGGTAATGTACGAAATTAGTATAATATAAAAAAAAATGTTTTAGTTTTAAAAATATAATATCTTATGAACATTCGAGAGGTGAAGTGAGCCAACTAGTAAAATGGTAATTTTTTCTTGGACTTTTAAGTAAATACAATCACGTGTTTACTTAGTGTTTTGGTGGATTTATTTTACGGAGATAACACTATTGCAATTGAGGTTACTTCACTTTTACAACGCTAAGACGTGTAGAATATTTTTTTCTAAAATAACACTTGGCTCACGTCTGCTCTTATGGGCCCATATTAAAAATCAACAATGGAAACAAGATGTTCAAGGTTCTAGGCGTAACAACCAGATTCCACATAGACGCGTATTTTAATTCAAATGACACATTTAAATTTAATATATTTATGTATTTTTCCGTTAAAGAATACGTTTATAATATAACATTAAAAGCATTCATGTTGTTGACATTGATGTTCTATATTGTAATTTTTCTGACCGGAAGAAATCGTTCTGTAAACACTTGTTAAAAATAATATTACAAACATGTTTCCAAATACAGCAACGCACCTGTACACACACCGAACATAATAGTCATTTACAAGTGTGAAAAAACACGGTTACAAGAAAATTAGTGATCGATTTACACAACAAGGGATTGCAATAGTTTCTATAAATACTTGCAGTTCTTACTGTATTGAAATATATTCATATTCATTAGTTTAAACAAGTCTCGAATATATAAAAAATAGTCGTAACGATCTTTTTCCAACACTGGTTGCTTATTTATTTTTATCTAATTCGCTATGTATTTCTGTATTAACTATTTTTGTATGAAATAAAATCATATGTACCAGGTTAAAGAGTAAAAACTACAGAATTATAAAAAAATAGATTATAGAAACAAATGAACGCTGACTATGCGAATCAAATATTTAACATTTGAGCGATGACCCGATAATTTATTATTAGAAGTTCATTTGAAAATAACAAATTGGCATCATTAAACAGCTTTATTAAATATTTTGTTATTAGTTGAAAATGCTAGTGAAAATGCTAATGAATTCGGTGCTGATGGTAATGAATAATTGTGAAAACAGCACAAAAGTGTGTTTTATTATTTTTTAATATAATACCTTTCCACTAGGGTATCTAATCCCGGTCACTTTTTGTGATCACGGGATTGAACATTCAACATAAAATCGTGTATGTAGGTTATTTTAAATCTATATATATAAAACAAAGTGGGGTTTGTTACACCACGTATAACTTGGCTATAACTTGGCTGATTTTAATGATCTTTGATTTTTTAAATTCGTATCCGCCTAGAATAGCAGAATAAGCATTAAAACATCGGAAAAATATCACGGAAAATAAATAATGAAGAAAATTAATATTCTCATACAGTTTTCAAATGGCGAACAGCTTGAAATAATGAAAATGTCATTGTATGCAGATTTCATCCGCTAGGTGGCAATTTTTCCTATATTCATTTGTTTCTGCTTCTTTTGCGTACGATTGACTTTTAAATAATTTTAAATTTAGAGTATGGATCAGAATAAAAAAAATCGATGATATGAAATGAAAACGAAAGAAAATCGGATAATATTGAAATAATGTTATGTTTATAATTAGGTATGATAACTGTATGCTCTGCTTTGAGATGCCACGTTATTACACTTGAAAAGCTACATCGAAGAAATTTTAACGTCGAAAGAAAGGCGATGCGGTTCCTGCTCATCCGAATGACTACTGATGCTCTTGGTCGCATTTACACAGTTCATCCGAAAAATGACGAATGCTTCTACTTGCATGTCAACAGCTCAATTTGCTTGAAAATGATACTCATTGGGACATGACAATCGCTGAAGAAATTGTTTCTGAATCTCCAAGTCAGATACGCACATTATTTTCTATCATTATTTTGACATGCTTCCCATCGAATCCCCGTGAACTGTGGAACAAGTACAAGGATGACATGTCCGAATACATTTTACATCGAATTCGTGTCAGTTCAGGGAATCCCGATCTCGAGATGAATGAAGAGATACATAACCAGGCTTTGCTTTTGATCGAAAACATGTGTTTCCTTATGTGCGGCAGTTTGTTAGTCAAGTTAGGAATGCCAACGCCAGATCGTGGAATGAACGACCCTTTCAATCGAGAATCTGAACGTGAACGTGAATATGATCGAGATGCATTGAACCAATCAGTTTGAACGAATGTACCACTGTTAAACCCTCAACAGAAGGAAATTTACGATACGTTAATGAAGGTAATTGATGATGGAAATGGTGCCTTATTTTTCCTCGAAGCGCCCGGTGGAGCTAGGAAGACATTCTTCATATCGTTGATTATGGCCACTGTTCGTGCGAGATAAAAAAAATTACTGTAGCAGTTTTTTCTTCTGGAATAGCGGCCACGTTGATAGAAGGATGACGAACAGCTCATTCAGTGTTGAAATTGCCGTTAAATCTTTAAACCAGTGCTCCTCAACCTTTTATCTTCCACGGCACACCAACGTGTTTTTCAAAATTTCGCGGCACATCACAAGTAAAAAATATGCATAATATACAGAAATTACATTAGTTTGTGTTTATATATGATACATACCACAAAAGATCCATATGGATAAGATTATTTTTTTTTATTAAAATCTCTTTACCATTTTTATTTATGTACTGTCTTTTCACTTTGAAATCTAAAAAAAATCTAATTTTTATAAATAACTACCCCCATAAAAGCTAAGAGTGGGAAATAAGATATTAATTGAAATAAAAAGCTTTCAAGAAAACATGGATTTTTTCAATGCTTTTTAATGATACCTGGAAGTCAAAAGTTAATAATTGGTAAAAAAATAATTGTAAATTTAACCTAAAAAACATTTAATGAATACAACGAATTGTTAATTCTACTACCCCGGTTATCATAAGCTCATTATTAGCTGTTCCAAATGTTAAAAACGGTAAAAAAAAACACTTATATTTAAGATGTGGGTACATGCTTAGACAAATTTGGAATGATATTTATAAAGAAATAATTCATCTGTACTCTTAAACGATATTTTAAAAAATAAAACTGAACTTTCGCAAGGTGCGAGAAACATTCTTGCGTAGACTGTACATATAACATATTCTTTCAACCAAAAAATAATTATTTCTGCTTCTCTATGATTGTGTCATCAGAAATATTTTGTAGTATCGACCAAACTATTTGTTTTTTTTCGTTTATTAGAGATTCGCGCCGCAGCACACCCAGCATCGCCTCGCGGCACACCGCTTGCGGAGCACTGCTTTAAACGGCTGAAAAACTGACATGCAAGATTGCGAAACACTCAGCAATGACCAAAGTTTTGGTAGCAAGTAAAATCATCACCTGGGATGAATGGAAAACGGCGCGCAAATGCACATTGGAAGCACTCAATCAAACTATGAAATATCTGTGCAATGACTCAAGGTGTTTTATATGCGCAATGATTCTACTATCTGGCGATTACCGCCAAACACTACCAGTCATTCCAAGATTGACCGCTGCCGATGAAATAAACGCTTACCTCAAATCACGACTCTGGCGCTATGTAAAGAAACTTCAGCTGACGACAAACATGCGAGTTGCATTGCTAAACGATCTATCTGCCGAAGATTTCTCCAAGCAATTGCTGACTATCGGTAACAGGCGTGTTCCTGTCGACGAATCGAACGGATTGATTTTGTTTCAATTGATTGATTGATTAATTTCACTTCATTCAACAAAATGTTCCCGAACATTTAATCACAAAAATCACATTTGGTTGAATGAACGAGCAATTCTTGCGGCAAAGAACAAAGATGTGGATCATTTAAACTTCACAATTCAAAATCAAATCGTTGGTCCACTGCATTCCTTCAAATCTTTCAACCGTGTAACAAACGAAGACGAAGCAACCAACTATCCAACTTAATTTTTAAACTTATTGCATCTGCCTGGCTTGCCACCGCGCAATTTACAACTGAAGGTTGACTCGGTAGTCATCATGCTTCAAGTTATCAAGTTAACAGAACATTTATTCACTTTTAATGTGCTCACTGTCAATACTTGGTGGAATGGCATTATACTAAAAATAATAAAACATTTTTAGTACTTTTCCCACATAAAATTTATTTGATCAGGACCGGTTTCGCTCATCGCGAGCATTATCAACTGATGATAATGCTCAGATGATAATAACTCAGTTGATAAACCGGTCCTGATCAAATAAATTTTATGTGGGAAAAGTACTAAAAATGTTTTATTATTTTTATTACAACATTTATTGATTCTGAGGCGGTACGAAGTTCGTCGGGTTAGCTAGTTTTATATAAAAACTAGCTGACCCGGCATGCGTTGCAATGCCACTCAAAGAAAGAAAGTGTTTGTGTTTTAATTATGTTTATTGAAGTGCTTTTGGATATATTTTGTTTTTTTGTCTGGTGCGTATATGAATAGATCTTAAGGTTTTTCAACGCGTGAGCAGGCCAGATACAGCTGTACATGTGTGAAGCATGGATTTTAAAAATTTAGTCCACACACTTGTAGCGATTGTCCAAATGCGAGTCGCACCGGAAACTACAGACATTTTAATTCTAATGGCCTATCTGTCGGAATTATTGGAATGCGCGGCAACAGTACATCGTTTCCTTTAAATTTTCCATTTACAATTGAAGCTTAGATGATACTGTTCATTAATTTTTCACTGAAAGCCTGGTACCGTTGCAAAGTCGTGGTGGATTTATATTTCGGAGAAGAATAATAGGTACGCCAATTTTCAGTGTTAAAACGTGCGGTAGCATGACTGGCAAATCAAGTGAGTTTAAGAATTCAGTTGGATAATTGACAACTTCGTCTTGATCAATTTATGGTATCGATGGACTTATACGTTGTTTCTTTGCCTGGTATTTCGTTTGGAATCCTGAAGTTGATGGCATTAGCATCGTTGTTTTTGACTGCTAATATAACACATTCACTAAGCCACTGATGATTTTTGTAATTCTGTGCGATATTTGGGAAAACTTTGTGCATCAATTCGCTTACGGTTCCTGTAATTTTACAGAAGCTTGGTGGTAATGTGTGGATTCATCGATTTCTATTGTTTTTTGAAACGTTCAGCGGATGCATCATATTGTAATTCTACATGCATATTAGCTTTCAATGTCAATTTCTGCACATGTCACCATAAAACGGATGATTTGAGACATGCACTTGATTCATCAGCAGCTGTTGAACGTGGTATAACTGGTAAAGTTTGTCGAAAAACACCAGACAATAAAAAAAGGTTCGCCACCAAAGACCTGTTCATTTCCTCTCAAATCTTTTAGTGTACATATAGTGAAGATTTTCCAATGCCTTTTTTTGCGCCATAGTAAATTCGTCCCATTTAATGAGTTGATATGATTAAAGTACTTCATCAATCATGAATTTTTTTGATATTGCATGTTGGTATTCAAAGGCAATTTCATTGCTGAATGCGCTGTTTGACCACCATCCAAAAGATTTGCTGCAATTGCAGATGAAGCGATTGCCAACAATATTGTTTCGTTATCCAACGTTTTGGCTTGTGTTTGATTTAGAGCATCCAATCCCGGGATCCGGGATCCCGAAATCCCGGGATCCCAAGCGATTATCCAATCCCGTAATCCCGGGATCGTCTTACTACTAATACCGCGATTTCGGGATTTGCTTTGAAATATAAAAAAATGAAGATACTTACTTGTAATTTATGTACCTATGTGTTGTTATCTCTATCTTTATAATATTGCGTAGCATTTGAAACACGAATCGACAAGATTGACACATTTGTATTGTTTTTTTTGCATAATTGTGTACAAAAATCAGTTAAAAACAATTCTAATTTTAGACTTGCAGCTGCGCATCATAACCTCATGAATTTCTTTTAAACAAAATTCTACTCGCACACCTTACCTACTTTTATAATATTCTCCTCGTAAATATCTACTTAGTTATTATTATTATTAGTATTAAAATTAAAATCGAATTAGAGGTAAGTAGGTAGATATTAAAAAAACACGAAAATTTTTACAAGTGCCATGTGTTATAATTATAATGTTATTTATTGCAAATCTCTCTGAAAAAACGGTTAGTCTCGGATGACTCATTGTAACACGTATTCGTTATATTTTTTCTTTATCTTACTTACTTAACGTCTTTTATTTTTCTTTGTCTTGACGAATCATTTATTAGTTTACATTTGTTTAGTAAGGCATTTATTCAGAATTTTATCTTCATTATTTGGATCAAATATTTTTTTTTCATTGAAATTATTAAATTAATTTAACATATAGTTACCAAAAACATAACTTTTAATAAAAAAAATAATGTTATATTGGTGATTTGTTGGCTCAGGGTACATTATTGGTTTTAAGTAAATTAAAAAGTTTGGTTACCAGTATCATTGTTTGTTTTCTTCAAAATCAACAAGGAAGATAGAGTGATTACTTTTACGCGTTGGATAAAATTTCTTATCTGTAGTCATTCACGCATATGAATGAATTTCTGATTAACTATCGTTTTCCACTGAAATTTGTAAAAAAATATTATATGAATTTCACTGAGCAAGTAGATAAAAGATACATAAGTATAAACATAGTTTTGACTAAGCAAAGCTTCTTTGTATTTTATTGGAAAACAAAATAAAAAATATGTGTTCGTACCCAGTAGTTATATATTCCTGCTATGTTCTCATTGCAGAAAAAAAATACAAAGAAGTCACTTGAGCTTTACTTAATTTATGATTTTTTTTTTCTACACCATTGAATGTCCACGTGATCAGTAAAAATAGTACAGCTGCTCAAAAAATGTAGGTGACGTATTAATTATTAATTACTGATAAATAATCGCGGATTTCTCGCACAATAATTTGCAAAGGCCTAAAAATAGGAGGATTTAGATCTTGGACATAAGACTTCATGATTTATTTTTTCCTCGAGGGACTTTCAAAAATACTTAACGAGTTTATCTCGTATGATTTTTCAAATTGCAAAATATTTTCCGCAATGGTTTAGTTGCAGTGTTATAATTTTTTTTACTATGATATAACACATCATTTTATATGAGCATCGCATCTTTTTTAAGCGGGCTTTATTTGCACGATTTATAACGGTACGGATCTATAGGAGTATAACATTCAAATCACATAAACTCATATAATTATCAATCCCGGGATTGAAAAAATTCCAATCCCGAAATCCCTGGATCAAAAAAACGGTCCGGGATTGGATACCCTAGTTTGATTGCATGCATAATTCTGTCTTACGGGACCAATTTCGGAAGATTTGTTTGAACGAATGTACCCAATTTGTCGACATCAAATTGTTTCTCGTTCCTTATCACGGTCAAAAGGGTTGTTTGCATATAATTGTATCAGACGATCGGGCTTGAGCAGTGAGAGCTCTAACGGTTTCCAAGCTTGCTCGTCTGTTTCTGAAGCTCGTGATGCCGTTTTCTTTCGTGCTTGAGGTCTAGATCAACTAATAGCAAGTCTTTTAGGTGGCATAATTGATTGACAGCGAAAGAAATGCTTTGTGACGACTATTACAAATTCACTTGATAATTGTTTACAATACCCTTTGATTGTTTGGCGTAACCATGGCACGTATCAAACTTAAAAAGACTTAAGTTGCTGCGCACTTAGCGCCATCTGTCATTCAAAAACTCTAATAATTTCGTTCTGTTTGAAATACGAACGACGGACGTCAAAAATATTGAAAAAAAAATTCCAGATAGGGACATCCTTCACCTAGCGGGATGAAATATACTTTAAACCCTATTCTACTATCTAACAAATATACATTTAAAAAATCATAAAAATCGGTCTAGCCTTTATAGAGATAGAGATAATTTTTAGAATAATTGAATGTTTAAGTTTGCTAATAAATATATTTCGTAGAAAAAGAAAAAGATCTCGGGATATATAACGACAGTCCTTCAGTATTTAAATTGTAAATAATATATTTTTTAGAATATTTGAAATGTTTTAAGTTTGCTAACAAATATATTTCGTAGAAGAAGAAGTAGATTTCGAGACATAATATATTGACTGCCCTGAAGTATTTAAATTGTAAATTATTTAATTTTTGGAATAATGTTTAAGTTTGCTAACAATCATTTTTCGTAGTAGCAGAAATAGACCTCGGGGCATATATTGACAGCCCTGCAGTATTTAAATTGTAAATTATTTAATTTTTGGAATAATGTTTAAGTTTGCTAACAATCATTTTTCGTAGTAGCAGAAATTTTGTAAATTATTAAATCTTTGGAATAATGTTCAAGTTTGCTAAGAATCATTTTTCATAGTAGCATAAATCGACCTCGGCGCATATATCGACAGCCCTGCAGTTTTTAAATTGTAAATTATTGAATTTTTGGAATAATGTTTCAGTTTGCTAACAACCATTTTTCATAGTAGCAGAAATTTCGTAAATTATTGAATTTTTGGAACAATGTTTAAGTTTGCTAACAATTATTCTTCGTAGTAGAAGATTTTAAAATAAAAGTCTAAATATAGTTCTATAAAATATCCATACCGTCATTAGAATATTCCTAATGGATGTAAGAAATTAGAAAGATTTTCAACGCCGGATGCAAAATAAACCCGTATGGGTTTAAAAAATAAACCCATACCTTCCAATAATCGAATTAATGACACTGATCAAAATCTGTTAAATCAGCTCCAAAAAATCTTGAAATTGTATATTATTTAATTTTTAGAATAATGTTTAAGTTTGCTAACAATCATTTTTCCTAGTAGAAGATTTTAAAATAAAAGTCGAAATACAGTTCTATAAAATATCCATACTGTCATTAGAATATTCCTAATGCATGTAAGAAATTAAAAATATTTTCAAGGCCAGATGCAAAATATAACCATACCTCCAATAATCGAATCAATGACGTCACTGATCAAAATCTGTCAAATCAGCTCCAAAAAATCTTATATTCGATGTATATATAAAAATTAGTATATTCGATGATTTAAAAAACGTCGCGATGCAAACGTCCATTTCATTTGTTTTAAATTGGAACGACGAATTGTCAGGAATATTGAAAAAAATTCTGGTTTGAGACACCCTTCACCTAGCGGGATGAAATATAGTTTACATTTGATTCTCATATCTAGCAAATATACATAAAAAAAAGTCATAAAAATCGGTCAAGCCGTTTCGGAGAGTTTGGCGACAAACACCGTGACACGGGATTTTTATATATATAGAGATGATCTTCCACAAAGTAACCGCCGAATCCACAGAAAGAATTTCATGTCGATTTCAAAAACCTAGGAATTTACGGATATCCCAAATAAACAGCGTGGGAATTTTTTTTAATTTTTTTAGCTCTTTTTGCTAATTGAAAAAGTCAAGAATTAACCGAATTCCTAAAAACATACCTAAATTTGGAACCATTTTTTTTTACCTCGCCCTACTTTCTGTAATTTTCTCAATCCCGAAATTAGTACTGTCACAATCCCGGGATTGGAGACTCTAAAGTGAATACCTTAAAAGTGAACAAATCGGCAGCTTATTGAATTTAATATTCAATTTCGATTCCGATTACTTAAAATATAATACATTTTAAAACAAAATAAAACACTTTCTTTATCTTACCTTTATCAATAAAAAATATTAACTGCTTCTAATTTAATTTGACAATATTGTATATTATCTTGAAATAATAAAGTAATGTGTTATAATTATTGTAGTATTAACAAAAAAAAACACTTATTAAACAATTAAATGCAGTTAAATTGATTGAACTTTGTTGATAATCGAACACTGATTTAGTTTACAATGATATTATTATCAATATCGAATGTCTACACAATTTTTTTACACGACCAACTGCTCGCCTCCCACAAAGGAAAATGCCGAAGCTTTGGAGATAGCTTGGTTTATATACCCTTTGGATTTTGTTATAATGTATTATTGATTTGTTTTTAAATAATTTAATAAACAAAAATGTTTATCACATTTGACAGAGTAACTTTGAAATGTCGGCAATATTTTATCATAATACTGTGTTAATTATTAAATTTATCATTTTAGTTATAGCCATTTCTTTATTATCAATACTGTTTGGGAGGAAAGATTTTGAGCTGGTATACACTGGGAGAAGGTGATAAGTCAAAATCCTGCTGATTTGAGCGATGAATGCTGATTAGTAGATTTTAACATGCTATATCTTCTGAAAAAACAAGTTCAGCCATATTTCGCGTATTTTTACATAGTTTAAACATAATAACCATAAAGTTATTTTTTTAAGCCACGTCCGCTCCCAATGTATAACATATGACCTTCTAATAGGTATGTGTAGAAAAGTTTTTTTTCTACGAGAACTGTTGCTCAACCTCTCTTTTTTTAAGAGAGTATGGTTAGAAGGTAAGAGCTAAGACAGAACCAGTGGTTAACTAATCGCTTTCGCAACGCCCCGTTATTTTAGGATTGTAAAGGTGGTAGAGAATTGTAGACATCGCAAACACCCATGCCTTTAAACAGAGATCGATAAATCGATTGAAAAAAATGCTTTTAATAAATAATATTGCCTACAATCATGTTTCGCGATGTTTTTTTAACTTACAACTAAACTCCGCGAAGAAGACTCTAGATGAGAAAATGAAAACAATTCAAAACGTTGAAAAAACCAAGGCTGTGGAGTCGGAGTCGTGAAAAATGAGCGACTCGAAAAATATATTATACAGTGGAACCCCCAATTACACTACCCCGAATTATGCGCTGGCTAGAAATATTCGCCGCAAATCCCCCAATTGTACGGTCGCATTCCGTTGTTACGTTCGGTGCTGCTGTCCGCCTGGGCGGTTGCAGCAGGGGAGCTCAACTCAATCTATATTTTTTAATGGAAATTTAAATCAGAGAATTTAATGTTATGTGCATACTATTTACTCACGGTGAAAAACTGCAACTGATTTTGAAAACTTTTTTTGGTTTTATTTATACATATGTGCGCCGCGAGAAAAGAAATACATATGTAGTTTTTTTTTTAACTTGTTTTATTTTATTTATATTTTACACTATCTTTATGTAATAATCAAGCATAATTTTATTGAAATAGTACATACATCGAATTATATCGAGTACTTAATTTAGGATTAAAATAAAAAAAAATACAAATAAGCATACATCATTCACTGTCAGAAAATATTCGGTTCCAATGATGGATTTTAAAGATCCGTAGAATGGCCAGGAGCATTATCAATAAGTAATAATATTTTGAAAGCAATATTTTTTCTAAAAGGGATTTTTTCCATTTCTGGAACAAAGCAGTTAAAAAACCAATCGCGATATAAAATTTCCGTAATCCACGCTTTTTTATTTGCCCTTCAGTAAACGGGAAAATTAGAATTATCGATTCCTTTCATTGCTCGTGGGCTTAAAAAATGACTGACAACCATTGGTTTCGTTATATAACTGCCCGATGCATTACTGTAAAGGAGAACAGTTATTCTGTCTTTGGCAACTTTGAATCCAGGTGCAGATTATACGATTTTGGAAATAAATGTGCGTTCTGGCATTTTTTTTTCCAATCAAGGCTTGTTTTGTCAGCATTGAATACTTGGTCGGGTGTGTAGCCTTCATCATCAATAATTTATGTGTAAATTTTTCTGCACCTTCGTCGTTGGCAGATGCACGTTCGCCGCTCATTTTAATGCTGCGCAGGGAAAATAGAATGAAAAATCGGTTAACTCTCGCGGCTCGGAGACTAGAAAAATACGTCTCTGCCGATGGGGTCTTTTGTGACCCCAGTGGTTTCCTCATTATTGGCCTAATTCTTATGAATTTCAAAAAAAATAATAGTCTAAGGCAGCGTTTCTCAACCGGGGGCCATGTGGCCCCCTTGGGAGCCACAGCATGCTCCAAGAGGGCCACAGAAGAAAATATCAGTTTTGAGGAGCCACAGCAGACTTTAGGGGGGGCCACGGCCACTCAAAATATAATGAACTAAATTTATATTAAAATTAAATATAATACAGTACGACAATAATTCATTGCAGTAGAAATAATGTATTTATTATACATACTTTTTACTATTTTTCCAATGATATTTAAGGATACCATATTAACTGCATCCAAAAGTAAGTGTCGACAATATTGTATTGACTATCTTGTCCACAGATTTCTTTTATCACCCCATGATATTATGAAACTCGTGTGCGTTAAATATGTTTTTTTCACTAATGCTACTATCCATTTTATACAAAACACATAGACATGAAAGAAAAGCCATTTTAATAATTCAAAAAGCTTTAAGAAGTTTCCGCAGCAAAAAATAGGATTTAAAGTATTCAGTGAAAAATTAGACACTGGTTTAATTAATAGTTTCTTACGAAATTTCCAAATTAATTGCAAAAGCTAGAAAAACGCATTATATTTCCAAATCTTTGATTTCGCAATTTCAATATTTATGAATCAGAGTGAAAATGCAATTATTCAGGTGTTCCTTTGAGCAATTCCGTTCAGTATCAAGACGTATGTATGAGATAGCAGATGATAAAAAAACAACTAAATGAACATTTTGCATTGCAAATTGACTAACCTAAAACGATGTGTCAGATTTTTGATGACGAAAAAATTAGTTAAGATAATTTAATGCTCTTTGCCAGAAACCTAATGACACTAAAGGTGTAACGATTGAACAAGGAATTAAGATGTTTATGAATAAAAGATATAACGCTTCAATTGTTGAAAGTATTGAAGTTTTACTTTGATAAATAATCATGTACTATTTTTTTTGAATTCCTTGCGCGATTCATCTTCAACATTAGGTTGTAAAACATGGGACCTTTGCGTAAAACCTTTAATATTGTAATAAACAGTAAATTTCATAAAATCCCATTGACTTCAAGAATGTCTTTTTCGAAATCATTTTTTTTAATCAGCTCGATACAAATACCAAAACGCAATACTAAAGACCAAAACTGATCATTGGTAAAGCTTTGTCCCTTTGCTTAGTGGCTAGTGTCCTTAGGGTCCTTCATGAGGCTGCAAATTCAAATACCGCCTCGGGCGGCAGGACCCCTTTCTACACTTCTGCAAATTATGCCAAAATTTCTTGCTTAGCAGGTATTAAGTAATTGAAGCTTAACACCCAATCCATGGGAGTGGCTGGTAAAGTACGTGATACAAAGTTTGTAACCTTATTCTTTTGCAGAGAAATCTTCTTACTGAATAATACAGTGCATTGATAATCTTTACAAAAAATACAGAACTACTTCTACAAATGCATTGCTGGTTCTGCTTGGTAATTTTTTTTAAAATCTGTACAAGGCGCAACAGCAATGCTACATAATGGGTGTGAAGTCCCAGGTGAGGAGAATTCTTTGACTGTCTTCTTCTCGACCAGATCCTTCATTTTTAAGGCCCATTGAACTGTGGTGCACAGTATTGCTACAGACGCTTCTATGCGAATTTGGTAAAATTGATGGGAACTTATTCTAAGGACAGGCAATCTTATAAATTCTTTCAAAATTTAAAAATGCGAATGGAGACCAACGCTTCGAGTCCAAATTTTTGGATAGGGCAATTTATAACTAGCCATGATCACTTCACTGCCAAGCTATTCCAGGTCGGCTGATTAGTAAATAGCTTCAGGATACTGATCGCATTTTTTTAAAATGTCCAAGCGTGAACTACGAACAGGAAGAACTGCTCAAGATTATACGACCACAGTCGCATCTGGTGGTCCTGTTGGTCATGCCGACTTAGTTGCATCTAGGAATAATTAAAAAGCATTCAAAAAATTCACGGCGTCTTATGAAAACAAATTGAATTAATTTCATAAAAACTCTTTTGATAAGTTATTTTATTTTATTTCGCATTCTGTACCCTGCAGTGCATGCAAACTAGTTTTAGGAATTTATGGATAAAAATTAACACGAATAATGCTGCAGAATACCCCCCCGTAACAATAGTGTGAACCATAGCGCGCTGTGATGGGTAAAACATTAGGTACCCTAGGGATTTTCAAAAAAAAAGTAATATTATAAATTATTTTGTGAACATATATTTTTTTAACAATTTTATTGTATTGTATTTTTTAAAAATTAATGTACCTACATTTTTTTTCATTTTTCCGAGCCCCGAGAATTTTATTACTAGGGGTAGGGGGGCCACGGAAAAATATGAGACTCAAAAGGGGGCCACGGGCTTAAAAAGGTTGAGAAACTATGGTCTAAGGGCTTTAAAATATCTCTCTGCATCATTCCTCATACATTTTTTTTTTATAAAAATCCGTGTTTTTAATTTATTTCAATTTAATTTATTTCAATTTATTTTATTTTATTTTATTTTATTTTATTTTATTTTATTTTATTTTATTTTATTTTAATTTATTTCAGTTTATTTTATTTTATTTTATTTTAATTTATTTCAATTTATTTTATTTTATTTTATTTTATTTTATTTTATTTTATTTTATTTTATTTTATTTTATTTTAACAGCTTACCGCCCGCGTGTTTTCTATTGAATTTGACCTGGCGGCCGGACGATTTTGCAAAAAATTCGCAAAAAACTGCCATTCTACTAAATTCACCATAATTTGTAAACCAATTGAGATATCTTCACAAAATTTTATTTGATAGCTTCCATATACTTTGGCGCATAAATCAATGCCACTTGAGCAATGGTTCTATATCTGTGGGTTGCATACTTATGTGGTGTAGTCAAAATAACTTAAATCTACTGAATGGTTTTCTTTTAAATATGAAAAATCTACTTTTTCATATTGTTTTCTTTGTTTTTATGTTCAAATATATAAAAAAAATAATTGGGATATACTATTTACAAGGTATGATCAAAAAATCGTAAAAAAAGTATGTTTTATGGATAATAACATATTCAATACAAATATGTATTATTTAAGAATTGAGAACCCCTGCCACTGAGTTCGAATAGGTCGCGATATTATCAACCACCCGATTCAAATTTCAAAAATTGTTTTCGACCGCTATAATGACACTTGCTCCATAAAACTGCAGCATGGCCCGCCTCCTGCCCAAGCAATAAATCACAAGGCAATTCGATGTAAACAAATACTACGATACGTGTGTGCGTATCTCTAATGGTCTCCATTCATGATCATTCCGAAATTCAAAACCATCGGGTAATAAAACGATTAAATGTGACTTTAATCGTTTGGGTGATGGGAGGATTTTTCGACCTCATTGACGAGAGAAACCCATCATTCCAACGCGTAACCAAATAAAAACACTCTTAATAAGTAAACTGCCGTAGTCTGCATTTTGGCTAATTTTAGTTATGAATGAAGCTTATACAATTTCATGTTTTCCATCGTCGGAGAAAACTGCGGTTTTATTTGAAATATATTTCACGAGACATCCAAAATTTCATTATAGTTTCAAATACAATGACTAGAAATTGCAAATATAGCACTCCAGTAACAACAATATCCGGAATAAGTACAAAAGTGTTCCATTGATTGTTTCAAAATGTCATGATTATTATTTACAATTGCAAACAAACAGCAATGATGACCTCGGAAATACAAATTATATTAAATTCGCAGATATCTTTGGAAAAATACATTCTTGCTACTAAATCCTCTTGAAATTCATGCATTTGAGCTCCCGTTTCATTTGAAATCGATATTGATATACATAATTAAACATTATATTAAAGATTTCTGTTTATATGACATTATTTAATACAAATTTAAGTCAAATGTGAAACTACTCTGATCGATGAGGTATATAATTAGCTGACTTCTCGATTTTATTTGATTTTCCATTATGATTAAGCATATGTAATCAGCTCGAAGGAATGTTTTGTTCCTTGAAAAAATAATAAATTTTACATACGACAACTCACCTAAATAATAGCGAAAATCGCCAATGTCAACACACTT
Source organism: Himalopsyche tibetana (assembly GCA_030503985.1). Lineage (NCBI taxonomy): Eukaryota > Metazoa > Arthropoda > Insecta > Trichoptera > Rhyacophilidae > Himalopsyche > Himalopsyche tibetana. Next base: position 17,956,018 of record JAPJYX010000022.1, read on the forward strand.
CAGCAGTCATAAATATGCTATTTTACGTTTTGTTTGGCGCCATTTACATGACTTATTGTTTTTACCTTCCAGGGGTGTACTTAAATAAAATTGGTTATATTAAATATTATGAATATATTATGTGTCGAGTCAAATTTGTTTTAATATTTTTTTAGACAAAAAAATCGATTTATTTTAAGATTATTTATCCTAGCTTGTAGTGTAAGTCCACTGCATTTTTTATAGTAAAGTAGCACATAAGACATTATTATTGGTTTATATTATGTATGGCTCATACATAATATAAACTCATACAGTATGGGTATAATAAATACCCTAAAAAATAATGAATCACTCTTTTGTTCTTATTCTAAACTTAATCAAAACAGGTTTCAAGATTTCACCGCGAGCATTTTCAACTGTCACAAGTCGAAAATGCTCGTGATGACTTGAACAAGTCCTGATAAAAATAAATTAATTGTGAAATAAGCACAAAATAGTGTTCTGTTATTTTTCAATATAATGCATTTATTTTTCGGTTTACATATGAAAAGGTCATTAAAATTATATTGCACCTGAGGCCCCTCAATTGCTTCATTCGCCACTGGATACATGCATACAAAATGGCGTTTGCATTATAGACTGCATTCTGTAAATACGCTATTTTTGGCGACAATAATTTATTACCATTGGTGTATGAACTAAGTTTCAAAAATATGTAGGTATATTTGTAATGTCAAAATGATAATTACGAAGTCATTATAGTAAGTAGAAATGAAAATATTTTCTGTTGAAATAAAGCTTGAACATAAAAATGTATTTCCTATCAAACTGATATCATATGATTACTAATCACGATTTTTTAAAATTATGTCCGCTCCCAATGTAGAGCATATGGACTCTTTATTTAGTTAATCTCACCTGAAGAGTTTCTTCGAGAACTGTTTGTTGTTCAGTTGCTCGACCACTTTTTTTTCCAAATATAGTAGGGATAGAAAGATAGGCCTATGGTAGGATTAGTGGATAGCTAATCGCTCTCGATACGCCCCGTTTTTTATAATAGTATGAGTGGTAGGGGGAATACGTTCATGCTTTCGTACAGAAATCCATAAGCTGATTGAAAGATCAATCAATAACCCGTGACATCCTTATTCTAAGCCAACGATGTTGACTACTCGACCACGTAGGGTATTATCAGGATCATTATTGGTGTATAATAGTTTTGAACAATAATTTATTGAGTTTCATTTACACTTTATTCAAAAAGCTCTCGTTCATTATTAGTATTGATTTAAATTAACGGAAAGCATTACAACTTTCCGAAAGAAGCATTCGTACTAGTTGGAAATATTGACAGCTGATTAGAGGAGGATAAGAAACTTTGCTATTATTAGAACATCACCCTTAAATATAAAGTTAAATTTCTAGTTAATCGCCATTACACAATAATGTATATTATGACGATAATATACAGCATCGAAATTCAGATCACATTACATGCCATAAAAATGATAACTCGATGAAAATGATTCTCGACCACCAGCCATTATTAACATATATCTGACACTGGAAAAAAACAATGTATTATCCCTGAAGGCTGTTGGTGATACACTGGTCCAATTATCGAGAAGTTTCGGTTAAAACAATTAGAAAAAAACAAAAAGATTTCCACTGGGGTACAATAATGCGCGTTAGGTAGGGTTGTCAAATCTCTTGCAAGTCAAACCGGGACATTTGTTCGATTTGCCAATCAGCGTGACTCGTTTTTTTTTTTAGCTCTTCCTAGGCTTTCGAATCCAATATCCCAAGATTTACTGACTTTCCCAAATAGTCAGCGTGGCTCATAAATTGGGACAGGAGACTTAAAACTGGTGAACGTCCCGATTAATCGGGACGTCTGACAACCCTAGCGTTAGGTGACGTCTGTTCTAGGGTATCCAATCCCGAAGCCTTTTTCCAATCCCGGGATTTCGGGATTGATTTATTTTGAATCCCGGTGAGATTTTCTCACCGAGGAATTTGAAATCCTCAATTTGCTATACTTTTTCCCGGAATCTCACAGAAACTCGTTTTTTTTTTTAGCTCACCGAGGAATTTGAAATCTCCGATTTGGTATACTTTTTCCCAGAATCTCACGAAAACTCGTTTTTTTTTTTTTTTAGCTCACCGAGGAATTTGAAATCTCCGATTTGCCAATTTCGTGTAAATTTCGAGAATTTGCTCAAAATTTCTCAATCCCGAAATCCCGGGATCGCAGCCATCTCAATCCCGGAATTTCGGGATCAGATAATTGAACGGGATCCCGGGATTGGATGCCCTAGTCTGTTCGTTATACCTTCTGTTGTTTTCATAAGAAATATTATTTGTATGTACTAATTTCACATTATTTTAATAAAGATTGTGACCGGCTTCGTTACACAATATAAAATTAAGTATTTTTTTAAGATTAACTTACTGTTGAACCTTCAATTATTTACTCACAGAATGATTGTATCTTTTTGCATTATGCAAATATTTATTAATATATACGTCCAATTCTGATGGAATAGATTTACTAGAACTTGATTATAGAGTACTAGAATTGTATATTAAATATTGTTTTATAATATACTTGCAATTCAAACTACATATTATTTAATTTTAAAAAGTATATACATATACCTACATTTGGACGTGGTGAACTTCCGAACTGTTCGAAATCCTGTCATTCTGCAAAACATTTTGATTTGTTTTGTTTTCTTTGTAATTTTACCATTTCATGATGTGTTTGTGACATCATTTAGTTAAAAAGGGGCAATTTAGAGGTAAGTTATTATCGTTTGACTTCTTCGAATATCCAAATTTCGGCGACCAACGAACATTATTCACTCGATTTTGACTTTAATTGTCTTGGTTTATAGCATGAGCTGAACTTTTAATGGGAAAATATCATTTTTCGGGCTCGTCAGTGTTCACCGTAAGAGGCCCTACAAGAGCATCTGGCAATCATGTTACGCTGCTAATATTACGGATGTATGTCGTCGCTAATCAGAGAAACAAACCAGAAACGATTTAACGGGAAGGTTGCACCATAAGCAATTCACCTAAATTCATCCTTCCTGACATCCAGTAGGGAATGATAGTATGCTTCATACAAAAGCTTTTACCTTTTGACGCGAAATAGCGCCATAGAGTTCTATATTTTTTGCGACCGTTGTCTATGAATTTCGTATACAGAAAGTATCTGTCAAACTGACGTTTGATATCGGTTTGGCAGATGAATGTAACTTCGCAAGCTTAGACATGAATTACCGAGTATCACATGAAAGTTCATTTGCATCGACATGAAATAAAATGCACACAAATGCATGGTAAATATTCATTACAAGATGTATTATGCCGCAATTGTGGGGTTATAATGCAAAACGTACTATTTCTGAAAATCGAACTTTCCAGTAGAGCCAAAAAACTATAGCGAATACACAAGCATAATATTATGATTGAATCAATCAAAAATTAAACAGTACATCATTTTAAAATCATTGACCTGCTTAATAAACTTAGCATATGGTGAAAAGTTATTTCAATTCGTTATTCTAATATATTTTTTCCAAAACGCACATTTTCTGGAAATACTACATATTTTTACCTCAGTGAGGCGAAGGTTTCATTTTTTTGGATTTTCTCGTCACCCCTACAAATATTGGCGTTGTGTTGTAAAATGAAGCAACGCCCACGCTAGCTTTTCCATTTTGAAACGTAAATATTTTTTGTTGTCATTTGAAATGAAAAAAATGTTCTTAATATTGGATTCAATGCACATTTGTAGTAAAATAAATTGACTTTTATTTATTTATTTTATATTTTACAACATTTATTAAATTTACTCTAATATTCAGCCGCCTGTGTGTTCAACATCGTTGGCTTCGAATCCCAGTACAGACAGTTTTATAAATTGATTTATGAAAATATGATCGTAGGCATGGATGTATGTGATGTTTTAAAATCCTCTCTCCCACCCATACTATCCAATGTATCGCGGGCGTATCGAAACGATTAGCTAACCATTAATCCTGTCCTAGCCCTATCCTTCTATTCCTACTCTCTTTGGAAAAAGAGAGGTTGAACAACTGAGTAACAAACAGTTCTCGCAGAAACACTTCTATTGAGATAAACTCCATTAGGAGGCAACTCCATATGCTCCACATTGGAAGCGGACATGGTAAAGAAAAATCACCAGGGGAAAGAATGCTAGTCTTTTTCATTTTTTTTTGTTGTATTCTTCCAGACTTCCTATCTGCAGACAAGTAGCAATTGCCACGAACAATAAAAATATTTTTTATTTTAACAAATTGCATTGCTTACTATCAAATTTATTTAGTAAGATACCTTAGAGCAGAAAAGGAATTTGAGAACAATTTTATGGTCATGGGCGTTTAATTATCCTTGTATGTATCCTCTTAAATGTTTAAAAAATCTGCAATTGCCGAGCACACTTCATTTGGTCCTCTCCCTGATTCAGTTTCCTGTCATTAATGTAGGTAGGTATAAAATAAAAACATCAGTGGGTGTAAAAAAATGTTTATTTCCTAAAAATCTGGCAATTCGATCATGTTTATCTAAAAGAATTGCCAAAGAAACTAGAAAACACTAACTAAACAAAAATACCAAGAGTCACCAATGAATAATGATTTCATTGAACAACTTAATAGTATCGAAAAGATCGACGACTCCGACTCCAGCTTAAAAATAATTAACGACTCGTAGGAAATTTTTCAACAATTTCATTTTAACATATATATATGTATACCATCAGATCATCTTTAGTCAGCCAAGCATTCAATGTCAACACTTTGGACTATTTTGTTTGAATACACATAACTAAATACATTTTTCAAAAAAAAATCAAGCCGCTCATTTTTCACGACTCCGACTCCACAGGCCTGCTTTATACGTAGTTGTTAGCTATTTCGAAGTATGACTTCATCAGAAGTGTGTTTAAACTTACATACGCTCAGCTATATATTATATCTACTGGCTAAGAAGAGATAAACAATATATTCTGTCAATCAACATCCTGATTTGTATTGAAAATTATAGTATTTGAGTTTATCCTTTATTATGAGTATGTTATTATTATATTATATATATGAACGAATAGAAGCAAGATCATTTATCTATGACCAGTCCCCATGTGGACATATCAACAGAAGAAGATTGTTTTTTTAACTTCCTTTAGTAAAAAGAAACTTTAATTAACCTAATATTACTAACCGCATTTAAGTCAACAAAACTTTTAGTATGATTTATGCCTGACCATTCCTGTAGAAATGTATGAATCATCGCTTACGTTGTTCTGCTGATTATGGGGCGATATAGACTCTTATGGGGATCCGTTGGGCCCTGTTTAAAATACTGTATAGGTATTATTACTATGTACTGGGTCTCGACTCTATAAAAACCAATAGACTGGAGTGAACTAGAATGACGGACTTATTGAATTACACTAAGAGACTTAGATTACGACAGGCATATCAACATATCTCGCCGGTTCACGAATTTTCATACCCCGTTGAATACGGCTATCAGCAAGCTCCGGAAGAAATGCATATCTATAAAAAAATGACAAACGTGGTATGACTGTTAATTCAAAGTCTGGATCAGGATACAATCTAATAATTTCCAATCTAATAATTTCCAATCCACTGTCTGCATAAATGATCAGGTCACAAAAATCTTTTTTGGCAATATACAATTGGCTTTGTATTTGAAACCAATAATTGTGGGTTTTTTTGAGGTGGAGCTTACAATCAACAATATTGACGCAGATATTATCTTCGAGAGCAGCATCATAAATTGTTTTTTTACCTATAGAGGGCAGACATTTCACCTCAATCAATCCATTATCTCCAACTAAACCATCTGGACTCGCAGCTAGAAATGAGAAATCTTTCCTGATGAAAAGACCGCAACGGACGACCAGATTTTGATGAAAAGCTATGCCCGTAGCTTCTTTTTGACCACCCTCCATCAACAATTACAGTAATGTAAGGATGGCCTTCATCAACTTCATTATTGTCATGAGCCAATTGCTTCTCTATCAGAACATTTTTTTCCATTTGTTCAGATAGACGACTCTTCCATGATGTGGTCACTTTTTTCTCGTGTCTTCGGAATGACCCCTGACACATGAATGGAATATCCATAGTACCGCATAATTCTTCCCCCTGGCTATACCCTATACCTATGTTAAGTGCCCCCCAAACAAAGGACGTGTTAATATTAGATTCAAGAGAATCGGAAAAAACGGTTGCAGTTTTCTCACAGAATTGGCATTCAAAATGAAATTTTGATACTAATCCATCTTTTACTTCTCTTTGTAAAATTAGCTTACCACCTGTGCAAATTGACGGATGTCGCAATACTTCTTCCATCTGCTTCATAAAGTAGGCAATGTCAACTATGCGTTTACCAGAGGGTACGTAGGAAGTTGCAATTTCATCACTTCGCTCAACGTTTAATGGAGGAAGTTCTTCTGTCATAGTATCACCTAAAGAGTCACCGTCTAACACCTCCGGCTTCTTTGCCTTCGAAAATGTCCTCAAAACATCACCACTACAGTGGAAATCTTCACAGTCTCCAACGGAAAGCTCTTCATACGGGATAATTTCGTTTTCCAAATCTAAGTCGTTCGGTAAAATGCCTGAACATTGAATTTCTTCATTTTCACGTTTCCGATCTCTCGCCATTGCAGCGGCTGCCCATAACTTCTTGATAAATTTAGAACGTTTATTCTTACGACACTGCTTCTTCGGCAAAGATGAAGGACGAGTATCTTTTATATCCATGTTTATTTACAGTACTAAAATTACGTCGGAATGTCGGAAACGCGGTCCAAACACTCCAAACGTGATAGGTGAAAGCTTAAATTATATAAAGTAGGTATGCTGTATTCTAAATGATAGACACAGTACAAGTTATAATTGTTCATATAATGAAAAATAAGTTTGAAAAAAGCAATTTTATATCTTATAAGATAGGTTATAACGTCAATACAAACAATGATCGCGTCTAAAGATGATAGCTAAAAGCTTTAATTTATTATAAATAATATAAAGTGAGTATTTAGTATTCTAAATAATAGACACAGTAGCTATTATTTTGTATAAAATATAAAAATAATGTAGAAAAAGAACATTTCATACCATAACAAACAAGCTGTCAAAAATAAAATAGGTTATAATGTCGATTCAATCAATGAAAGAAGGAATGTGTGGGCAGTGTAGGAACCAGTAAGAAGGCATAGGATTAGATATCGTAGTGTGTGTGTGCATCGTGTGTACCTATACGAGTCATACCACCACATACAAGCTATTCCTGCTTGGTAGCAAACAAAAACTACGGAATAATATACTTCATCGTTTCAAACATATGTTGCCAAACAACCCAAGCAGCGACACCTACCTATTATGACACCTATTAAAATGATCAATTGTGCATTTATTTTCAACGTCGGTAGAAAATTAACGAAAGCTCTTAAAATTATAAAATTTAGACCAAAGATAAGGAAAATGAATTGTTCATAAATCTATACTCGATTTTTTTGTATTTTGTCACTTCTTTTGCTAAAAAACATCGTATAAAATAGTTTTGAAATAAACCGTTTTCAAATCCAAATAAAGTGCTAATTACGTATTTAATCAAACTTTATTGAATATAGTATTCAAGATTAGTGCTTGAACTATCTTCAGGTTTTTAAATCAGTGATAAAAAACCAGCCGTTACTTTTTTTCTAGATAAAAACGAAAGCTCTTTTGTTTGATGCTTTTTTAAATAATGAAGTTAATACTCAATTTAAAAATATTTTTCTAGCTACCCTTTCGTTTATTAGCACGAATATAAATACTTTTTACAGTGTAATTTGCGAACAGCTTTAGCGTGACTCTTACCCTTAACGGGAAGGTTGCACCATAAGCAATTCACCTAAATTCATCCTTCCTGACATCCAGTAGGGAATGATAGTATGCTTCATACAAAAGCTTTTACCTTTTGACGCGAAATAGCGCCATAGAGTTCTATATTTTTTGCGACCGTTGTCTATGAATTTCGTATACAGAAAGTATCTGTCAAACTGACGTTTGATATCGGTTTGGCAGATGAATGTAACTTCGCAAGCTTAGACATGAATTACCGAGTATCACATGAAAGTTCATTTGCATCGACATGAAATAAAATGCACAAAAATGCATGGTAAATATTCATTACAAGATGTATTATGCCGCAATTGTGGGGTTATAATGCAAAACGTACTATTTCTGAAAATCGAACTTTCCAGTAGAGCCAAAAAACTATAGCGAATACACAAGCATAATATTATGATTGAATCAATCAAAAATTAAACAGTACATAATTTTAAAATCATTGACCTGCTTAATAAACTTAACATATGGTGAAAAGTTATTTCAATTCGTTATTCTAATGTATTTTTTCCAAAACGCACATTTTCTGGAAATACTACATATTTTTACCTCAGTGAGGCGAAGGTTTCATTTTTTTTGGATTTTCTCGTCACCCCTACAAATATTGGCGTTGTGTTGTAAAATGAAGCAACGCCCACGCTAGCTTTTCCATTTTGAAACGTAAATATTTTTTGTTGTCATTTGAAATGAAAAAAATGTTCTTAATATTGGATTCAATGCACATTTGTAGTAAAATAAATTGACTTTTATTTATTTATTTTATATTTTACAACATTTATTAAATTTACTCTAATATTCAGCCGCCTGTGTGTTCAACATCGTTGGCTTCGAATCCCAGTACAGACAGTTTTATAAATTGATTTATGAAAATATGTTCGTAGGCATGGATGTATGTGATGTTTTAAAATCCTCTCTCCCACCCATACTATCCAATGAACGGGGCGTATCGAAACGATTAGCTAACCATTAATCCTGTCCTAGCCCTATCCTTCTATTCCTACTCTCTTTGGAAAAAGAGAGGTTGAACAACTGAGTAACAAACACTTCTATTGAGATAAACTCCATATGCTCCACATTGGAAGCGGACATGGTAAAGAAAAATCACCAGGGGAAAGAATGCTAGTCTTTTTCATTTTTTTTTGTTGTATTCTTCCAGACTTCCTATCTGCAGACAAGTAGCAATTGCCACGAACAATAAAAATATTTTTTATTTTAACAAATTGCATTGCTTACTATCAATTTTATTTAGTAAGATACCTTAGAGCAGAAAAGGAATTTGAGAACAATTTTATGGTCATGGTCGTTTAATTATCCTTGTATGTATCCTCTTAAATGTTTAAAAAATCTGCAATTGCTGAGCACTCTTCATTTGGTCCTCTCCCTGATTCAGTTTCCTGTCATTAATGTAGGTAGGTATAAAATAAAAACATCAGTGGGTGTAAAAAAATGTTTATTTCCTAAAAATCTGGCAATTCGATCATGTTTATCTAAAAGAATTGCCAAAGAAACTAGAAAACACTAACTAAACAAAAATACCAAGAGTCACCAATGAATAATGATTTCATTGAACAACTTAATAGTATCGAAAAGGTTTTAATGTATAAAGCAGTATTTATTAATCATAAAAGTTAACACCATTACAGGGCAAATTTTAAGTTTTGGGGGGCACTCATGGGGCAGTTATTCAAAATGGATAACGGATAACAACACAGACAGGTTGCTTGTAACAAGGTTTTAAAAAACTTCAATAATCTAATAAGAAGTGTTTTAGTTCTACAAATATTACTTTATACCAGGGCTGTGGAGTCGTGTAAAAAAAAGACGACTCCGACTCCAGCTTAAAAATAATTAACGACTCGGAGGAAATTTTTCAACAATTTCATTTTAACATATATATATGTATACCATCAGATCATCTTTAGTTAGCCAAGCATTCAATGTCAACACTTTGGACTATTTTGTTTGAATACACATAACTAAATACATTTTTCAAAAAAAAATCAAGCCGCTCATTTTTCACGACTCCGACTCCACAGGCCTGCTTTATACGTAGTTGTTAGCTATTTCGAAGTATGACTTCATCAGAAGTGTGTTTAAACTTACATACGCTCAGCTATATATTATATCTACTGGCTAAGAAGAGATAAACAATATATTCTGTCAATCAACATCCTGATTTGTATTGAAAATTATAGTATTTGAGTTTATCCTTTATTATGAGTATGTTATTATTATATTATATATATGAACGAATAGAAGCAAGATCATTTATCCATGACCAGTCCCCATGTGGACATATCAACAGAAGAAGATTGTTTTTTTAACTTCCTTTAGTAAAAAGAAACTTTAATTAACCTAATATTACTAACCGCATTTAAGTCATCAAAACTTTAAGTATGATTTATGCCTGACCATTCCTGTAGAAATGTATGAATCGTCGCTTTCGTTGTTCTGCTGATTATGGGGCGATATAGACTCTTATGGGGATCCGTTGGGCCCTGTTTAAAATACTGTATAGGTATTATTACTATGTACTGGGTCTCGACCCTATAAAAACCAATAGACTGGAGTGAACTAGAATGACGGACTTATTGAATTACACTAAGAGACTTAGATTACGACAGGCATATCAACATATCTCGCCGGTTCACGAATTTTCATACCCCGTTGAACACGGCTATCAGCAAGCTCCGGAAGAAATGCATATCTATAGAAAAATGACAAACGTGGTATGACTGTTAATTCAAAGCCAATTGCTTCTCTATCAGAACATTTTTTTCCATTTGTTCAGATAGACGACTCTTCCATGATGTGGTCACTTTTATCTCGTGTCTTCGGAATGACCCCTGACACATGAATGGAATATCCATAGTACCGCATAATTCTTCCCCCTGGCTATACCCTATACCTATGTTAAGTGCCCCCCAAACAAAGGACTTGTTAATATTAGATTCAAGAGAATCGGAAAAAAACGGTTGCAGTTTTCTCACAGAATTGGCATTCAAAATGAAATTTTGATACTAATCCATCTTTTACTTCTCTTTGTAAAATTAGCTTACCACCTGTGCAAATTGACGGATGTCGCAATACTTCTTCCATCTGCTTCATAAAGTAGGCAATGTCGACTATGCGTTTACCAGAGGGTACGTAGGAAGTTGCAATTTCATCACTTCGCTCAACGTTTATTGGAGGAAGTTCTTCTGTCATAGTATCACCTAAAGAGTCAACGTCTAACACCTCCGGCTTCTTTGCCTTCGAAAATGTCCTCAAAACATCACCACTACAGTGGAAATCTTCACAGTCTCCAACGGAAAGCTCTTCATACGGGATAATTTCGTTTTCCAAATCTAAGTCGTTCGGTAAAATGCCTGAACATTGAATTTCTTCATTTTCACGTTTCCGATCTCTCGCCATTGCAGCGGCTGCCCATAACTTCTTGATAAATTTAGAACGTTTATTCTTACGACACTGCTTCTTCGGCAAAGATGAAGGACGAGTATCTTTTATATCCATGTTTATTTACAGTACTAAAATTACGTCGGAATGTCGGAAACGCGGTCCAAACACTCCAAACGTGATAGGTGAAAGCTTAAATTATATAAAGTAGGTATGCTGTATTCTAAATGATAGACACAGTACAAGTTATAATTGTTCATATAATGAAAAATAAGTTTGAAAAAAGCAATTTTATATCTTATAAGATAGGTTATAACGTCAATACAAACAATGATCGCGTCTAAAGATGATAGCTAAAAGCTTTAATTTATTATAAATAATATAAAGTGAGTATTTAGTATTCTAAATAATAGACACAGTAGCTATTATTTTGTATAAAATATAAAAATAATGTAGAAAAAGAACATTTCATACCATAACAAACAAGCTGTCAAAAATAAAATAGGTTGTAACGTCGATTCAATCAATGAAAGCAGGAATGTGTGGACAGTGTATTTACCAGTAAAAAGGCATAGAATTAGATATCGTAGTGTGTGTGTGCATCGTGTGTACCTATACGAGTCATACCACCACATACAAGCTATTCCTGCTTGGTAGCAAACAAAAACTACGGAATAATATACTTCATCGTTTCAAACTTATGTTGCCAAACAACCCAAGCAGCGACACCTACCTATTATGACACCTATTAAAATGATCAATTGTGCATTTATTTTCAACGTCGGTAGAAAATTAACGAAAGCTCTTAAAATTATAAAATTTAGACCAAAGATTAGGAAAATGAATTGTTCATAAATCTATATTCGATTTTTTTGTATTTTGTCACTTCTTTTGCTAAAAAACATCGTATAAAATAGTTTTGAAATAAACCGTTTTCAAATCCAAATAAAGTGCTAATTACGTATTTAATCAAACTTTATTGAATGTAGTATTCAAGATTAGTGCTTGAACTATCTTCAGGTTTTTAAATCAGTGATAAAAAACCAGCCGTTACTTTTTTTCTAGATAAAAACGAAAGCTCTTTTGTTTGTTGCTTTTTTAAATAATGAAGTTAATACTCAATTTAAAAATATAAAAATATTTTTCTAGCTACCCTTTCGTTTATTAGCACGAATATAAATACTTTTTACAGTGTAATTTGCGAACAACTTTAGCGTGACACTTACCCTTAAACATAAAATCTTTTACCAGAACGTTAAATAATACTATGAAAAATGACACCTGAAAAAAATAAACGTCTACCATCTTAGGGGTAATTTTACGAAATATTTTAGTATAATATTGATTTTGTTTTTGTTAAATATTGCGTCAATTCCTAAAAACATACCTAAATTTGGAACCATTTTTTTTAGACCTCGCCCTACTTTCTCTAATCTTCTCAATCCCGAAATTAGTACTGTCACAATCCCGGGATTGGAGACTCTACTTTCTACAAAGTATTATATTAACAGTGAATACCTTAAAAGTGAACAAATCGGCAGCATATTGAATTTAATATTCAATTTCGATTCCGATTACTTAAAATATAATACATTTTAAAACAAAATAAAACACTTTCTTTATCTTACCCTTATCAATAAAAAATATTAACTGCTTCTAATTTAATTTGACAATATTGTATATTATCTTGAAATAATAAAGTAATGTGTTATAATTATTGTAGTATTAACAAAAAAAAAACACTTATTAAACAATTAAATGCAGTTAAATTGATTGAACTTTGTTGATAATCGAACACTGATTTAGTTTACAATGATATTATTATCAATATCGAATGTCTACACAATTTTTTTACACGACCAACTGCTCGCCTCCCACAAAGGAAAATGCCGAAGCTTTGGAGATAGCTTGGTTTATATACCCTTTGGATTTTGTTATAATGTATTATTGATTTGTTTTTAAATAATTTAATAAACAAAAATGTTTATCACATTTGACAGAGTAACTTTGAAATGTCGGCAATATTTTATCATAATACTGTGTTAATTATTAAATTTATCATTTTAGTTATAGCCATTTCTTTATTATCAATACTGTTTGGGAGGAAAGATTTTGAGCTGGTATACACTGGGAGAAGGTGATAAGTCAAAATCCTGCTGATTTGAGCGATGAATGCTGATTAGTAGATTTTAACATGCTATATCTTCTGAAAAAACAAGTTCAGCCATATTTCGCGTATTTTTACATAGTTTAAACATAATACCCATAAAGTTATTTTTTTTAAGCCACGTCCGCTCCCAATGTAGAACATATGACCTTCTAATAGAGGTATGTGTAGAAAAGTTTTTTTTTCTACGAGAACTGTTGCTCAACCTCTCTTTTTTTAAGAGAGTATGGTTAGAAGGTAAGAGCTAAGACAGAACCAGTGGTTAACTAATCGCTTTCGCAACGCCCCGTTATTTTAGGATTGTAAAGGTGGTAGAGAATTGTAGACATCGCAAACACCCATGCCTTTAAGCAGAGATCGATAAATCGATTGAAAAAAATGCTTTTAATAAATAATATTGCCTGCAATCATGTTTCGCGATGTTTTTTTAACTTACAACTAAACTTCGCGAAGAAGACTCTAGATGAGAAAATGAAAACAATTCAAAACGTTGAAAAAACCAAGGCTGTGGAGTCGCAGTCGTGAAAAATGAGCGACTCGAAAAATATATTATATGTACAGTGGAACCCCCAATTACACTACCCCGAATTATGCGCTGGCTAGAAATATTCGCCGCAAATCCCCCAATTGTACGGTCGCATTCCGTTGTTACGTTCGGTGCTGCTGTCCGCCTGGGCGGTTGCAGCAGGGGAGCTCAACTCAATCTATATTTTTTAATGGAAATTTAAATCAGAGAATTTAATGTTATGTGCATACTATTTACTCACGGTGAAAAACTGCAACTGATTTTGAAAACTTTTTTTGGTTTTATTTATACATATGTGCGCCGCGAGAAAAGAAATACATATGTAGTTTTTTTTTTAACTTGTTTTATTTTATTTATATTTTACACTATCTTTATGTAATAATCAAGCATAATTTTATTGAAATAGTACATACATCGAATTATATCGAGTACTTAATTTAGGATTAAAATAAAAAAAAATACAAATAAGCATACATCATTCACTGTCAGAAAATATTCGGTTCCAATGATGGATTTTAAAGATCCGTAGAATGGCCAGGAGCATTATCAATAAGTAATAATATTTTGAAAGCAATATTTTTTCTAAAAGGGAATTTTTCCATTTCTGGAACAAAGCAGTTAAAAAACCAATCGCGAAATAAAATTTCCGTAATCCACGCTTTTTTATTTGCCCTTCAGTAAACGGGAAAATTAGAATTATCGATTCCTTTCATTGCTCGTGGGCTTAAAAAATGACTGACAACCATTGGTTTCGTTATATAACTGCCCGATGCATTACTGTAAAGGAGAACAGTTATTCTGTCTTTGGCAACTTTGAATCCAGGTGCAGATTATACGATTTTGGAAATAAATGTGCGTTCTGGCATTTTTTTTTCCAATCAAGGCTTGTTTTGTCAGCATTGAATACTTGGTCGGGTGTGTAGCCTTCATCATCAATAATTTATGTGTAAATTTTTCTGCACCTTCGTCGTTGGCAGATGCACGTTCGCCGCTCATTTTAATGCTGCGCAGGGAAAATAGAATGAAAAATCGGTTAACTCTCGCGGCTCGGAGACTAGAAAAATACGTCTCTGCCGATGGGGTTCTTTTGTGACCCCAGTGGTTTCCTCATTATTGGCCTAATTCTTATGAATTTCAAAAAAAATAATAGTCTAAGGGCTTTAAAATATCTCTCTGCATCATTCCTCATACATTTTTTTTTTATAAAAATCCGTGTTTTTTTAATAAATAATCATATTTTAAGTTGCGCGTAAAAAAGACGTCATCCCAGCACACATATGAATTTACAACTGACGAGTGTTCTCAGCTATCTTACGAACGATCGTTATCGCGGGCGCTTATCGCCTGATAGCGTAATCGCATACTTATATAAACTACAGAAGGTCCAAAAAAACTATGATATAAGAGAATACCTTAATTATAAACATTATATCACCCGTATTAAAATAGATATTTAAGAAAATGTTGGTATTGGGGTTGCATTTCTTGAGCTTAGAACCGGAAAAGTTAAGCCAGTGATACGATACGGTACTTTGGCATGATTTGTACTTGCATTTCCTTATACGGTTGTTAGCAAAGCTTGATAGGTATAATGAGGAAGAGAGAAAGAATAGTCACATCATTTTTCGATTATTCAAGGTCAAATGGACAAAGTCGCCAATGTAATCAAATATTAAGAATTTAGCAATCCGCGGGCCTTACCGCGGATTATTGAGTGCACAGAAAACCCCACTGCTTTGTAAGTAAGCAAGTGGGGAGCACAAAGCCAAATAGAAATACCTTCTCTCGCTCGCGAGCGGTGCTCGACCAAAATAACGGTCGAGCGCGACGAGAGAGGGAAACGGAAACGCTTGCCGATTTCCTCCTCCTCAACGGAGGCTTCCCATAATTTACAGGTACACCTAGCAAAGGCTGTTCTAGCCCCTGGAGAAATTTCGCTGAATTCTATCGACGCATTTTCCAATTGCGATCGAACAAATGAATCCCGCGGCGACCTCGACCAGGGTCGTCAGGGACAAAATTCGTTTAAGAATTTTTGTTTTTATGACACTAGCCATGTCTTAGTATGCACTGCATAAACTAATATTAAAATCATGTTCGCGGTTTGGACTCCATCAAGTCCTCACCTGCGCCAATTAAGATCGTGCGGAACCGGCGCCCAAGCCGAGCTTCGGCGCCGAATTTTTTTCGAGCCGTAAAGGACGATAGTCCAAAACGGTGTTGTAAATTAAATTGCAATCGGATAACAGGTTTATTAGTAATTCAATAAACTGTGATTTCCCCATACATTTTGGCGAGACAAAATTCCAAAACGCGTTCGGTGCGTAGCGTTTGCCGTTCGATACTAAAATAAGCCCCGCCCTGCCCGACCAATCGTGGCGCTTCGCGTCGTCATACGTACGATCGCAGGCGGCCTCCCCTCCACCGCGGCCGATCAAAAATTCAATATGATATAAAGCGCGAACGCACGAGGGCAATGTGGGAAATTTTAGTTTCATGGAAGCGAACGGCTATCACGGACGTTCCTTCGAATTTTCAGCCAAATCCCTTCAGGAACTTTCACCATAGAAAATATTTAGCATAAATTTGCACTTAAATCGATTTCAGGCTTTTATAAAAATCAGACTCAATTCAGTAATTACTTTTTCGCGGACGATGACATCGCCGCTTCGATTAACCGGTACACCTGAATCGCTCAGGTGGAAAATTTTTCTTCTTTTTCTCATAACTCGCTTCAGCAACGAGTTATGAGATCGCTTGTAAGAGCAATATTTCGCGGAAAACTGATTCTGACACGACAGTGATTTTCTGATTTTCTATCTGTCATATTAAGATCACTAGAGACGATTTTCGCTCAGCGAAATCGTTGTTCTAGAAAAATCTCAGTTGCCGCCATCTTGAGATATTTCGGCAGAGCAGCGGGAGGTCAGCACTTTAGCCAATCGGCGTGAGATAAAGATGCTGAGGGCAGCAGATCTGCTCGGGTCAACCGTTTTTTTTGACCCCGGCCGAGGACGCAGCTTGACCGAAAACCTTACAAAAAGGCAGGTCATTTTTGCAAAGATCATCAAATCTTCACCGACTTCGACTTGTTACTCTGCTCCCGTGCTCTCTTCCGCCGAAACTATCCGCCGCGACAACTTTAATTAAATCCAGCCAGAACTTCTCTCAGCTTGACAAATTAATTCGCCAATAATTAACATTGTGCAAAGCTGAGCTGAATTCTGTGCCACCTCCTTGTTTCATCGCTTGCCGCCAGCCGTTTTGCCGAATTGTTCCTGATAAGCTGTCTCCGGTTCCTGAGAACTTCCAAAGGTTCGTCTACTATTATACGTTGAATAAATATGTCGCGGCCTATTGTTTCTGAGTCAATACTCTTTAACCTAAGGTCCGCGGCCAGAACTGTAGCTTCCTGCCCGATCTCGACACTGAGAATCGAAATAAAGACGCGTGTAAAATCGCGGTCAAATCCTTGTTCCTAGCCGCACTTTATTAAGTGTCGACAGGACCCCTTCATGTATTAAATGTTGTTTCTTCTAAACACAGCCTAGTAAATTCGTGTGTCACTTCCTGTTCGAAATCGCGATAGCGGTAAGCCGGAGGTAGAGTACGGGGGCGCTAATTTTGATTTAAATTCATTGTCTCATTTTATTGTGTGTTGTACCCTGTCTAAACTGTATACTGTGAATATTTGTCGACCGACTTCGCGCGGAGGGTGCCCTCCGTTCGGTCCAATGTAAATCTCAGCGACGCTTGGTGTTCGTGAAATCGTGAAATGTATAACAATAATTAATCTTTTTTTTTGCAACGTCTAAGCATTCGGTTTGTTTCCAATTCAGTACCGGACAACGGGGATAATAAATATTTTACGAGTGTTCAATAACTAATCTTTTTTACAACGCCTAAGCATTTTGTTGGTTTCCAATTCGGTACCAGCCAACAGAAATAATAATCATTTTACGATTGTGCAATAATTAATCTTTTTTGCAACATCTAAGCATTTTACGTCTGTTTCCAATTCAGTACCGGACAACGGGGATAATAAATATTTTACGAGTGTTCAATAACTAATCTTTTTTACAACGCCTAAGCATTTTGTTGGTTTCCAATTCGGTACCAGCCAACAGAAATAATAATCATTTTACGATTGTGCAATAATTAATCTTTTTTGCAACATCTAAGCATTTTGTTTGTGTCCCATTCAGTACCAGACAACAGGAAGAATAAATAATTTACGATTATTCAATCATTAACCTTTTTCTTGTGCAACGTCTAAATCTTTCTTTGGTTGTGTTCAAGTCCGTTACAAGACTACAAGAATAATAACGGTTTGCAAGGAGTCGATATTTAATTTTCCTACAATGTCGGAATTTGTATGTCTGTTTCAATTCGACTACAAGTCAATAGGCGCAACGATAGTTTGAAAGGTCAATATTTAATTTTGCTACCCTGTCTGAATTTTTTTATGTTTGTTTCCAAGTCCGTTACAAGACAACAAGAATAATAACGGTTTGCAAGGAGTCGATATTTAATTTTCCTACAATGTCGGAATTTGTATGTTTGTTTCAATTCGATTACAAGTCAATAGGCGCAACGATAGTTTGAAAGGTCAATATTTAATTTTGCTACCCTGTCTGAATTTTTTTATGTTTGTTTCCAAGTCCGTTACAAGACAACAAGAATAATAACGGTTTGCAAGGAGTCGATATTTAATTTTCCTACAATGTCGGAATTTGTATGTTTGTTTCAATTCGATTACAAGTCAATAGGCGCAACGATAATTTGAAAAAGTCAATATTTAGTTTTGCTACCATGTCAAAAATTTTATGTTTGTTTCCAAGTCCGTTACAAGACAACAAGAATAATAACGGTTTGCAAGGAGTCGATATTTAATTTTTTTTCAATGTCGGAATTTGTATGTTTGCTTCAAGTCGATTACAAGCCCATAGGCGCAGCGATAGTTTGAAAAAGTCAATACTTAATTTGTTACCATGTCTGGATTTTATGTTTGTTTTCAAGTCGGTTACAAGACAATAAGAATAAGAATCGTTTGAAAAAGTCAATATTTAATTATATTTGCAAGGTCTGAATTTTTTTATGTTAGTTTTCAATTCGGTGACGAGACCACGGGTATAACAAGAATTCGCAAAAACAATGCGATATTTAATTTGGTTTTTGCAACGTCTCAATTAGTTTGAGTTTAGTTTCCAACTCCGTCGCCAGATGACAGGGATGAATAAAAACATCCTTTGTAAATGGTCAAGGCTTAATTTTCTTGGCGACGTCGACATTACTTCACATTAGGGAAGCGTAATCAACTACGAATTAATAGGCAAATTTGCCGCTTCATTGGGCGCAGTGCCCTCGGCCGAGCGAAACTACGTGCGTTCGCGCCGCGGAGCGCCACTAGCCCCAAACATCGATAATTAGCCACCCTGAGTTGTAATAGAAAGAGAAAGGTCCGTCACCTAGTAATGATAATTGAAAGAGCCATAATGTATGCCTCGCTGAGGGCGAAAGTATCTGAATAACACGAATATCGAACGAAGCCGAGCGGCGCTGAGAACTTGTATAAAATTGTAATTTTATTTTTTTTGTTAGGTATTTTATTGTTTCTCAATCGAGTGTGTATTCTGTTTTCCTGTTTAATTTGTCATCGATAATCGTCGATCACCGCCGCAATAACGGCCAAATGTTAGTAATAAGGGTGGGCTATGGGAGGTGTGATAATTAGAATCATTCGAAACATAACGTAATACCAGACAAAATGTTGTCACTTGTTTTAACACCGAAAGGTCGCGAGGTCAAGTCTACGAGACACTTTGGTCTCGAGACGTCAGGAAGAGCTGTCATCACATCTTCCATAGATTCACGATGCAAGGTCGGCGGAGCTCAGTAATAAAGGATTAGACAGCCCCGAGGACTTGTGCGAAAAAGGGTCTCAGGTTTCGCCGGCCTAGCACTAGTTTAATTTAGCTAGGTCGACGTCGGAGGGTGTTTTTTGTATTGAGTACTAGGGAGACAATATCATTGCGGATTCACGGGGATCCGAGTGATACGGCACGGTGGACGTGTAATTCCGGGGGCAGATAGCCCGCCTGGACAAACGCACTTGTCCGGGACCCACGTCTGTCGAAGTTTCGGCAGACACTCAATAGAAAAACCAAAAATCCAATTCGTCCAGTTGGATTACGTCACTCGATAGCGACGCCTTCAAGCGGTTTGACACCGTGTCAGGAGCCGACCTCGGACGGTGGTCTGGTCTCCGCCAACCCTCCCTAATACTCGAACAAACCTAAACACGTAGAGTAAGTAACTTCATAGGCGATTTAGTTAATGCGAATGACCGACGGGCGGGAGGACGGACTCGTATTCAGAGTGCCGTCGATAAAATATGCTCCAGCCTAGAAGGCTTGCGGTCACTGGAAGTGAACGCACACAGCGAGGGAGGGAGGATACGGAAATCCTCCTCACGTACAGACCTCGGTAACTCGTTGTGGGAGTCCCGCAAATCGTCGCGAAGTCGCATTAGCAAATCCAATAAGAATTGAATTAGAATCGTTGAAATTAAGAAATCATAACTTTTATATGTAAATTTTCACTGGATGTTATAAACAAAAATAAATGTATGACACGACTTAGCGTGCATACTGATTGATAAGAAATCCAAGACAATCATTAGTCATGAGGACTGTGACTTTGCTATTTAAACATTAATTTTGTTCTGCACCCCTAAGTTAGATATATGGTACGGCTTGACGTCCATATTAACTCATAAGAATAGCGTAGGGATTAATTTTAAGCAGATCTGTACACGCGTAGTGAGTGTGCAGATCCTAACTTCAAAAACAAGAATGAATAAAAATTTGCCCACTACTAACTCAATAACTGCTATAAGAAAACGCCGAGTGCGAAAAATAGGTTAAGGAAATGGTATGCTGAATGTTTTGTTTTCTCTCTTGTAAATGTCAAATCATAGATGTCTCCCCGTAAGGGAACATAAATAATGTAATACTAGGGACCCTCAGTCCAGGCGAAGGACCTACTGAAAGGCCCGGTCTGCAAGTCGACTGTCATTCGGTACTAGGAGGCTCGGCTCGCGAGCTTCACGCTGAATGACAAAAATATTAACATGTATTTAGAGCGCACTCCTGTGTGGCTAGCCGAATTATCAAAATTTACTGTAAACCTTTTTGATTATAAATAAACCGGTGGATTTCCACCTTTTACTGTTCACGAGCGTTGTTTAATTGAATTTGATTGTTCCCATATTTAATTCCTAAAAATTGTAACAGACTGACTGCGTCACACCAAACCGAGACGTTATGGGGAGAGACGGATTTCTCTGTCTCTCGTCTAACTGCTCGGGACTCAGTCGTGTCACCAGCCATTACTTGCTTTAATTCGAAATGATTTTCGAGAGCTAAATTTGAATCATCAGTCTCTCCTTGTTTCAAATATGCATATATTTGTAATGCTTTGTGTTTTATAATTCGGACACTAAGAGGAATATATCTTTTATTACAATCTTCTATCCATATTTTCAGATGAACCGATAGACACCCACTGTCTTATTTTACATTCATTTCTTTTAATCGATCGAATTGTAGATTCATTTATATAAAACTCTAGCTAGAAATAAGAGCTTATCTTACGCCTCTGCTAAATTTTTCTAAAATGGTATATTTTTCTTCGATAGAAATGCGTTTTCTTTTTATTTTAATTCCGTTTTTTTGCATGACTGAAAAAATATTTTAATATAATAATAAATCGCGCAGTCAGTAATGTTTTTTAAAAATTTAAAATTAATTTGATGTTATAGATAAAGCAAAAAGTTTTTAGTAATATGTATTTACCTGAAAGTGCAAAAGATTGACTACACCACAAAACTTCGCATCAGTCAAATGTTGACTAGCGGATGTGTATTCTGACGTATGCGGCGCTTTGCATTGTGTCACTTAGTCACCAAATATTTCGTCAATATTTTTTTTTTGCAAAAATGAAGGGAAATCTTAGTTTTGCATTTTGCAATATTTTGCATAGTGTAAATAAGCGATCGAGTGCGGGTGAAATTGAAATTGATATGATTGTTCCGAGAATTTAACCCTCCAGAGACGAGAGCTTTTTTCCGATAAAAAAAATATTTTCTAAGCCATATTGAAGTCACGGATAACTTTTATTCCTATCCAAAATTTAAAAAAAAAAAAACGCAAAGTCGTTGTATAGAAACCCCGCATGACTATAAGGTCATGATCATCCTTTTATTACCGTGTAATATTGAGTACGGACAGTAGTAAGGACAAAAGTGACCGTATGGGCTTGCAAACATTCGGGGTTGAAATATAGCTAAACGTGATTTTTTTAAAAATATTTACAATTTGACCTCTTTAGATCAACATAATTTCAAAACAAATATATTAGCAAAATAACTGTAAATAATTTTATGTTTTTATAAAAAAAATATCTAACAGTTTCAAAAAGTAAATTAAAAAAAACGGAAATTCAAAAAATCACATGTGCTTTTGGAGACCGTTCCTGTTCCTACGGCTGATGATTTACTGTAGTCCGTACCCTTCTTAACCAAATATGAGCAAAAGCAACGATATTCAGGTAGAAAAAGTATGAATAGTGGGATCAATAGACAACGGTGTTTTGTGTGACCATATGGTGACGCTCGTCCTTGGAGGGTTAATATGATAAGCATATGGTATGGTGGTGGCGCAGTGTTCTCGGTCACGCGTGGCGGTATTTTGCAATATGGCGACGTCACGCCGCAATTTTTTGAAGAATGATTGAAAACGCGATAACAAACCGCGCACAGGGCATGCTCGCTAAATTTGGTGACGCGGGCAAAGGGTTAATGATGTGTTTAGTTTCAAAATAGTCAAGAGTGTTAACATTTCATGCTTGGCTGACTAAAGATGATCTGATGGTATACATATATATAAGTTAAAATGAAATTATTGAAAAATTTCCTCGGAGTTGGAGTCATTAATTATTTTAAAGCTGGAGTCGGAGTCGTCAATTATTTTATAGCTGGAGTCGGAGTTGGAGTCGTAGTCGTCTTTTTTTCACGTGACTCCACAGCCCTGGAAAAAACACACGAGAAAAACGAGTTGACTAATAAAAGTACGCAAGTTTGATGGGTCTTTGTTGAAATGGAAATGTTAAACAGCAATTAGCCAACATAGAAAAAAAAGTGAAATACATATTAAACATTAATTATACATTCAGGGACGTCCCGTGGGCATAGGCGATTAGGCAATTGCCTAGGGGCGGCAAGGCTTAGGGAGCGGCAAATAATCACAGAATACATTTTTAGAATTGATAAATATTTTTGACACTCGAATTTGGTATTGAATAAATACTATGGCCTCAGTGTACTTGTTAAAAAAAGTGAAAACATATATTTTCAATGATAATAATATTATGACCAATTTTTATACATTAGTTAACTTTATCGTAAAAGCCTTCTTTAAATCTACATTTACCGATGACGGCATTATAGGCGGCAGTTTTGGCGTAAATTAATAAAGGCGGTTGGAAATGACATTGGTCACAAATGCACACACAAAAAAATTGACTACGTAGATGAGTAAAGAATTTGAATTACTATATATATTCTTAAAAAATAATAGAATAAATGACTTTTGTGGCTTTAAAACATCCTTTACGGCATGTTTGTCCAATCGGTAGATTAAATATACTAAAATTGAATTATTTTGTAAATACACACCTATGTAATAATATGTATTTTGAATTTAAAATAAACATTTCTATGTTTAAAGAAGGGAAAAAACCATAAATAAAATTTCTTATGAGAATCATGTTAGAAGTCGATCGCGAGAAAACTTAATTAAGATTGAAAAGTCGATCCCAGGGCAAAAAAGGTTGAACACCCTTGCCTAACGGTGTAAAAAAATACATCCGATACGCTGGCTCATTAGAAATCAAGTAATTAATATATTTTTTTTTAAATACGTCCTAGGTTTTTACTGTCCTTCAAAGGGTGGTAAGTGTAAAAACATGTTTTTTCATTTAATTCTTTATGGGCCAGCAACATATCAGAAGTATTTTTTAGCACCGTAGGGGTTAAGCATTTCATATTTTTATTTCTAAAAACAGAAAGGGCGCTAGTTTAAACTCTGCCTAAGGACGGCAATAGCCTAGAAACGTCACTGTATAAATTAAACATTTTTTGGTATTATTTGAAGATTTCCCGCATTTTTATCAGAATGTATCTGAAAGAAAGAATTGAAAAAGTATACGTCAGATTAAAGCGAAAATATTGCCACGATTTTCATCATTATTTTATTATCGTTGATATAATGACTTCATTGGGCCAATATTGGGGCATTAATGGGGCATGAGAAAGTAAACATTTTATCATCAAGATTATTTATAATACTTGTTGCATGCAGAGAAAAGCACATTTTATTAGAATGTTATTATTTTTGTATATTATATGATATGAGTTGAATACTCGGAAGGGCTGATTCTCAAAGAAGCGAAACACGTGTCACAAGTTTATATTTAAAATTAACTTATACAAAATCTTTAAAAATAAATCCTCTTTTACTCATTAACAGATTTAATTGTCCTTGCACACTTAAACATTCTGGATTTTTAAATGTTCTGTTTATTGTAAATGTATTTAATATTGTAATGATGAATAAACATTCAGAAAAGGCACAATATTCATTTGTACTTTATTAACACTTTATTTATAAAGTTCAGGACCGGTTTCGCTCTTGGCGAGCATTTTCATTTTTAAATATAATTTAATAGTGCTATTTATACAAAAACAAATTGAAATGAAAATGTGTAAACAACAATTGACATTAAAAAGAATTAAAAAATTACAGTAGAAGTAATTCTATAATATACAAAGGAATATTGTGTTTTTTCTTATTATAATGCCTTTCTACAAAGTATTGACAGTGAACACAATAAAAGTGATCGATGAATAAACAGTTCAATGCCATTTCATCGAATTTTTGTTTTTCATAATAAAATATCTGAAATCATTAATGACGATATGTATTTTGAAATAAAACAATGTTTTATATACAATGAATTAATGTTTTTTTGAATGGGTATAGTAAAATAGTAGAATAATATTATGTTAAATACCAATGTCAAGATTACTGACGTAGTGAAATCTTTACAATAACAATACTTTTGAATTTTCAAAGAGAATATCGACTGCGGAAAGGAAAAAGGATGTAACCCACAGTTTTTTCAAAACAGGATTTTTTCGATAATCACAGTGTATCAAACATGGTGCACGTTCTATCAAAAGGATGCAAGCTGCAAATGTCGAATTAATATCTAAATTTAGCTTTTATGTTTGAAAAAGATGACTTTGTAAAAAACCAAAAAAAAGAAAAACGACTGAAATAAAGGTTTTTCATAGACAATTTCTTTGATTAATATTAGATTATGTCAATAAAACACCAGTTTAGAAGTCTCCGTGCACTTGTTGTAAGGTTGTGTATAATTCACAATTTGCATATGACCAAAATCATTAAAACACGTTTTCTGCGCCTCCTGTAAAATTTGATATGTGTGGGTTTGATACGTCCTTTTTCCTTTCCACAGTCGATATATATAATATAAATAAAATTATTATACAGCAAAAGCTTGAAAAATTCTAAAAGCTATTCGGATGTCATTTTTCTTTTCAGCAGTTTTTTTTTTCTGCGTTAAAGCTTGTTAAATTGAGAAAGATTATTTTTGCAATATGTATTGAGTTTTAGTCAGTCAACGTTGATGCTGTTCGATTGTTTTCCTATTTTAAAATCACAAAAGAGCTCATTCTCCGTATTTATGGCGATAGAAGAAATATCTTTAAGCCTTTATGTTTTGTATTATACTTTGTTATTCCACTCGTTGTGTTATAAAATGTGGTACATGTTTCGCCTCTTTGAGTAGCATGATCAGACATAACATCATGAGGTGTATGAATTTATTTTCACTTCTCAAAGAGGCAAAACACGCGTCAATTTTAGTAACAACTAGTGGAGTAGAGTAACAATGTTATCAAATTTAATTTTGTATGAATTATATATGTATTTATTTGAAAAAAAAAAATAAAATTGTATAGTAAGACAATTTCATTGAACTATTGTTGCCGTCATACGATGTATGATTGTTACCACCATTAACAATATCACAGTCAATTAATAATCTATTCGAGAATATTTTCCAACTGATAGTTGATGAGATTTTTAACTTCTTTCGGTTGACTCAGGAAAGTAGTATCTTTTTTCAAAACCAGCAGCCATGAGTTTTCTGAAAAAGAATTTAACATACCATATTAATTCTGATGAGAAAAATAATAATAAAAAAACAATACAGTGCTGCATGCTGCATGTATTAATATTGAGTGTGATTTTTTTACTAAGATATTTATTTATCTAGAGTGATAATGTAACATTAATATTATAAAGTGATACTACGTTAATGGCAATTATTGAACCTTATCACAAAGTCACGAACCTTATCACTCGTGACTAGGGATTCTGAAGTCTCGGGTTTTTCAAAGTCCCGGGACACGAGACGTGATTAAGTCAAAGTCCCGGGACTTCCCGGGACTTGGGACTTTTATTTCCCCTTCAATAAAATTATAAATTTATTAAAATTAAATATTTGTATGTATGTACTAAAAAGGGATGATAACGGTTCATGTATTGAAAAAATAACAATGAATTGGGTAAAATTATGACCGTTACTTCACAAATCACAATACAGCTTTTATACCTTTTTTGTCCTATTGAGACATTGGTAACTTTGTACAATAGTGAGAAACATTTGTAAATAAAACAACATCAGGTATGAACACTTAATTATAATATTTTTTAATTGGTTTTTGCTACAGTTATATTTTTAATACGATTATGAATTGATTTAAACAAATTTCTAATAACATAAATGAAGATATCTTTCTCCCAAACGTTTTTTAATATTTCGTTTCAATTAAACTATTTTTTTTGAGCGTTTTTTACGCAGTTAATACGTATTTTTTTTTCATGCGTACTTTAAAATGGCGGCGAAAGTATGCGTTAATTAAAAAAAATACATCTTTTGAACACATTTATTTATTAATAATAAATATATTAAATTAATTCAATAATAAAGTCACAACCTCAAATCACACAAAGTATGTATTATTTACACAAAAGTTAATATTTTATTTTTGCTTATCAAAATATGCTTTTAAAAATAATAATGAATTTAATGACGAATCAGACAGCTGATTTCTCATCTTTGTAATAAACGTTGTTGCTCATCATCATTGTTAGTCGATGTTGCTTTAATGTTATATATAAAAAATAATCTTTGTTTCCGTTCTCCAGTTGATTTTAAAATCTTAAATTCGCTTAGTTGTTTTGTTTTTAATGGAGAAATCTTTTGTTTTTTTGTAATCTGTCTATTGAATTCTTCTTCCAGTGACAGTTCTGCAATATTTATCTCATCATAGATATTTTCTTCAGATACCTCGATATCTTTTCCACGGAGAAAAGACGTTGTAGTAAATTATCTCCGTATTTCAAATATATTGTTTTGGAGCATTTGTCAAAATCTTTCGTGTACTCTTTTCGAAAATCAAATAGTCCCAGTAGAACGGTTGGTAATAAAATATTTATAAGCCGCCTTGATTTATAACATAATTTTCTAGAAATAACTATTGGTTCCATTATTTCTTGGAATTCTGTGCGATTATCCCATGCTGCAAAAATAGGTAAGCGAACACGTGTTTAAGTTTTTTTTGTATTTCTGCATGTCTCTCTCTACCCATTAAAATGGTTGTTTCGTATTACAATATATAAATAGATGTTATTTAAAACTTCTACAATTATAAATCCAAGCAACTGTTTCTTTTCTTATAGATCCCTGTTATATATGCATACTTAATTTTGTTAAAACCCCGGCCTTTAATCCTTAGCCTAAATACAATGATTTTTTTTCAAAACTGATCCCGCGGTTAGACACCAATGTAACTTTATTTTAAATCAAAATTAACTTTTTAGGTCACAATAGCGATTGCTTGCATCCAATTTTTATTTGTTCGAATGGTTTTTTCAAAATTAAAAATGTACAATTTGGCTGTCTTAAGTCCCGGGACTTTGTTGTTAAATGTCCCAGGACTTAAGACAGCAAAAAACCATAAAAGTCCCGGGACTTTTGTCCCGGGACGTCTCGACACAGAATCCCTACTCGTGACGAAGCCACAAACCTTGTCAATCGTAGTAATGATTCAAGTTTTATCATATTTTTGATAGACACTTACTTGGCTCCACTGCCGTAACAATTGCATCATTTTCGTTATTAATTTGTATAGTATATAGTCTATATCCCAATGTGGATCGTATGGCCTCCTAATGGAGGTATCTCAACAGAATTTTATTCTTCGAGAACTGTTTGTTACTCAGTCGCTCAACCTCACCTGTTTCAAAGTGAGTAGTAGGAAAAGAAGGATAAGACAAGAAAAGGACTAGTGGTTAACTAATCGCTAATGCTACACCCGGTTATTAAAGGATCAGAAGGATGGGAGAAGATTAAATGATGTAAAATTACATCACAAACACCCAATCTTCGATCACAATTCACAACATTAAATTAAATAATTCTCAAATTCACTGTGATCTGACCGGGAATCGAACCCAGACCTGCGTGATCGGTAGAGCAAGCTGGGCCACAGCAGGCGACGTTATCAACCAGTTACAAAATAAATGAATTGTGGTCTTGCTGCCTCTCATTTCTTATAATAGTCGTAGACAATTTTACTGTGTTTTCTTCCATAATTGTATGCAATATTAGACGGGATCAATGGCGTCCCACTAGTGAAGCTTTTATCATTAAATTGACTTTTTTTTTGTGAAATAATAAAACTTTCATTAATTATGCTTCCATATATAGCATAAAATCTTTTGATTCTTAAACGTATATTAACGTTTTTTTCTCTTTCTAGGTAAATGGTTATATTATATTTGATAAATTACTCAAAAAAATATATTTAATTGCAGCCCCCGGTGGACGCATTTTGAATTTAATATAATAATAGTATTGTCT
The DNA here is from genome assembly GCA_030503985.1 of Himalopsyche tibetana. Lineage (NCBI taxonomy): Eukaryota > Metazoa > Arthropoda > Insecta > Trichoptera > Rhyacophilidae > Himalopsyche > Himalopsyche tibetana. The sequence continues at coordinate 17,985,119 of JAPJYX010000022.1, forward strand.
CACATTGTGATCTAGTGGGATAAACCTTACCTTAGCGGTCAGGTTAGGATGGTTCGAGTCCCAGACAGCTCAACATCAAATAAGATTTTATCATCATTTTTCAATTTTAATTTGAGATTTCGGATATGGTTGTTTGAGATATATTTTCTTCTAAAAATCATCTCAACTGTGTCTCAAACATAAAAAACATCTGTGATTTTAAAGCCCGTTAGCTTTAATACCATATATATTTTGAATTAAAATTAATAATGAATATAAAATAAAAACATGAAATTATGGTATCACAATTATTATGGTCTGGGATTGGATACCCTCAGTGCCGGCGCGAGGCTATTTGACGCTCTAGGCAAAGTTTATTTACGCGCCCCCATTTTCACAAAATGTCCCATTTTTTTCGAAATAATAAAAAAACAATCCGGGGTCCTTAGAAATATAGTTGATTCTTAGTAGTAAAATATTTTTATCCTTTTCCAAATTTTTTAAATAAGAGAAAAATAATAAGATAATAGTATACCTTTTATTTCGTTTAAAATTTTTTTTTTTATAGTTTTTATAAAAAATAAACAATTTTAACAAAAAAACAATTTACAATCAAATAACAAAATACACAAAAATGTACATTTACAAAAAAAAACATGGTAATAGAATTAAAATTTAATTTTCCTCGCCTTCTTTTTTGCGAAAATTTTAACTAACTCCTTCAAATCTAACGTCGTACTTTGATCATATTCAATTGAAATTGTTGCTAAATCTACTAGTCTATTTTGCGACATCGTTGAGCGCAAGTAAGTTTTTATGAGTTTTAATTTAGAAAAACTACGTTCACCACTTGCCACTGTTACTGGAAGTGTTATTAGTATTCTTAGAGCTACAAACACATTCGGTACACAATCTTCAATATTTTGTTGCACTATGAAGTGCAGTACTTCTGGTGGTGCCATAGATTTTGGTATTCTTCGAGCAATTGCTTGAAGCTCACTGCAGAGATCGTTGGCGTCAATATCTTTATGAGCCTCATAAGACAAAGCGTTTTCTAAATTTTTACAATCGACAAATATATCTGCAGGTGGTTTTTTGTTTAAATTATATATGTCATACAGAAAGCCGAATAAAATATTATGTTGCTCAATTTGTTTGAATCTCTCTTCGATAGATTGTATAGCCATGTCTAAAACTGCATAGTAGAAACCTATTTTGTATTTTTGTTTAGGGTCTTGGGGTGCCTCGTCTTCAGCTTCATATCGAAAGTGCCGTTTCTGTCTTCTCCTTCGAACATGTTTTGTGTCAAATGTTGGTTCTGTTTCAAGCATCTTTGCAATATCAGCAGCATCAATTAAAACTTGTTCATAACTTTCATCGCTCCTGCAGCTTAGTAAATATTTTTTAGTTAGCTCTAATTGATTTGAAGCAGAATTTACATCAGTATCCATTCCTTGTAACACCTTACTTGCAATATTTATTTCAAAAAGAATATTGTACCATGCGACAATTGAAACCATAAACTTAAAATTGCAAATTATATCAGCAAGGGCTTTTGCTTCAATTCGGGAAGAATTTCCAGATGAATTATTCAATCTTAGATCATCATATATCTCCATTAATGCGTCATATATATCACCAAGATTATATCGTAGAGGCTTTAAAGCTTCAATTCGGCTCTCCCACCTAGTTTCACTTAATGGCTTGACAGTAAAACTTGGAATACGTTTAGATAAAACGTTCCAACGACGGGTCGACCCAGAAAAATAATTGTAAATTTGTTGCACTAAACTAAAGAAATTAGTTGCTTCTAAGCAACATTTAGCAGCATCATTGACAACCAAGTTCAGAGTGTGAGCATTGCAGGGAATAAAAAATGCTCGTGGGTTCAAGTCTAAAATTCTCTTTTGTACACCATTTTCTTTACCTTTCATATTACTGCCATTGTCATATCCTTGCCCACGAAGATTCTCAATGGGCAATTCCATTTGCTCAAGTTGTTCAATCAAAGATTTCGTCATGAAGGCACCTGTAGTTTTTTCCAGTGAAACAAAACCTAAGAAATGTTCCCTTATTATTATCTGAGTCGTGGATGTTTCACCATTTATTGGTTTAATAATTTCAACAAAACGTACAATCATTGTCATTTGTTCGACATGGCTAATATCCGGTGTGCAATCCAAGATTATCGAAAAATATTTTGCTGATTTCACAGATGACAAAATTTTCTTTTTTATAGCTCCTGCCAAGATCTGGATTAGTTCATTTTGAATATCTTTTCCTAAATAATGAACCAGTATTTCTTGACTTTTGACTCTGCGTAGATGTTCATTCATCACAGGGTCAAAGAGAGCTAGATACTCGACCAATTTCAAGAAATTTCCGTTATTGCTAGCATACAAGTTTTCATTTGTTCCACTTAATGCAAGATTTTGTGTGCCAAGTACTCTGATTAAAGCAATTAGCCGTTCCAATATCTGTCGCCAATATTGCTCTTCTTCTTTGACCTGTTGTTGGTTTAGGTGGTCAATTGTTGCGTCATTTGACAAACGAAAATTGAATCTTTTCCACGTTTGATAGTTTTCTAAATGAAAAGAATTCCTTTCATGCGAAGACAGTATAGCTCCAATGTTTTTCCAATATTTTGAGCCTGTTGTATGAAGACACGAAAAGTTTTTATTATTAAATAACTTACAGCAAAAACAAAACACCGCATCTTTTTTAATTGAATATATCAACCATGAACGGTATATTTCTTCACCATTAGCCAGTGACCTCTTGTAGTATATTGGAGAAAATTTTCTTTTTTGTATGTCCTTAGGAAATTTGTGTGTGTCAATTTGATGTGGTCCATTATTTATTAAAATTATTCGAAAATTATCACTACAATGAGAGGGCCAATTTGCAGGGTCATTGTAATTAAGATCATGTAATGTTTCTTTTTCAATTATTGCTTCTTCCTTGTTATTATTTTCTTTAATTGGAATATCTGTTATATAATCAAAATCATTTGTAAGTTCAACAGATTGTACAGATTCGTCTTCTTCGTCTGTTTTTTTGTTGCAAAAATATTTAAAAAGAGAATCTTTTTGTTCTTCTACCAACTTCGTTCTCTCAGCCTTTTTTTTCCTGTTTTGTGCTCCAGATGATCGTTTTTTCATTTTATAAAAAGATATTGATTTTAATGGGTTATAAATATGAAAAATAAATTAACGGATATTATAATATATATATATTAATTTTCACTATCAAGTTTAGTAACACTATGAAAATATAAAACTAACTCCACGATTAAAATTATATGTTCATTTGCGCAATTGCAAGTAACGCCACTATTAATTTCTACAATTTGAATTTAGCCGCGACTTTACACCGAATGCTACAACGACTGTAGAGTAACTGATAGGACGTATATTGCGTTAAAATCTCATTATTACAGAAAACTTGAAAAATACCTAACTTTCGAAACCATAAAACAGTGTTAAACATTTAAAACTATTGTTATATTATCTTCGTTCTTTACTTGAAATTTCAATTATATGAGATACATGTGTGCGCCACATGTTATCGCATTGTTTACTTAGAGGATATCGAAACAATTGCACCATTATGCAATCGCGCTGGTTGAAAAATACCTAATGGGCAATGGCATATTCACACTACGAATTTGTATACATTTTAATTTGACCACTTTCTAGGTACAACGCTCGTTGTACCGCAATTGACGGTAAAAATACGTCACCATAACTATAGAAATTCGATTATAAGTCACTATCAATTTTATAGCCACATTCAAAATTTTCGAATAAAGCGAATATAAAGGGAACACAAATGCTCTTAAACAGGGATGGGGAACCTTTTGTTTTCTAAATGCCACATTCATTTATCTAGTTCAACATAAGGCCGCAGTGCCCTCAGTAAAGAAAACATTCACACAAGGGAATCTTTGGCCGGCGATTTTGAAATCATGTGATTTTTGAAAAAAATTCATCCCAATTTCTAAAGTCCAGAAATTTACGAATTTACAAAAAATAACAGAATTGGCCGATCAAGTCAAAAGCCCACACCAGAGTAGGCAAAAGGCTGCGGGTTCCCAACCACTGCTCCAAAACGTTCGATAGTGCTTATGTTTTGTATAAATTTGACGTTTTACGGATTCTTAAAATACTGGCCACGCTGAAGAAACAGTTATAAAAATACACTTCACACAAAATAATATTGAAATATCTTTTTTACAACTGTAAACAATGTTTTATCCAAACATAATAATTCGCTTAGTATGGGTATTTTGATTACACTAGTGTGAACAATCTTTAATGAGAGTTAAAATAGCAATAATAGATTGAAAGGATTTTTTGCAGCAACAAGAATCTATGAATTTACAATGTTTAAATAAAAATATCGATGGCCATACGTTGAAAACACGTAACCGACATTTTTTTTTATAAAATGAGTTATGAATATCATTTTCTTTGTTTTTTCAAGCCTAATTATCTAATCTCGTAATTTACAAAAAATATTTCATTGAAATTGTTCTAAAGTTGGAAACACGTAACAGAAAAAAAGGCCCACCAAACTGCCAGAAGATACTAGAAGAGCCACATCATTTTCCTACTATTTGAAAATAGGTGAGAAAAAATTCCAACATGTTCACTGCAACATTTTGTATTGGAGAGTGGACACTCCGTAACTGGATTTAAAAAATATATAACAATTATGTATGGTTTAACTCTTATTATATGGATGAAGTTGAAACAGCTGCAATAGAATTGATCAAAATAATTGTTTCCTCGTATCATCATAAAAGAAGAAACAAAATTAAAATTGTTAACTCGTATCAAACATTCTTGTTAATAAAAAGTTTATTTAGTTAATATTGTATCAAGAGATTATTTTAAATATACATTTGAATTATTTTACTCCAAAGTTTCTTTCATTTTCATTGATTTCCCAATAATTATTTATTTATACAGTTTTTTGGCTCTCCTGTAAAATTGAGCAAATGTCGGTTATGTGTTGTCAACTTATGGCCATCGATATGCGACAAGAGCGTAACCGGACACTCATCTTCCGTGCGGACAGTCCGACTTCTTGGAAAGGTCGCAGTCGAAACAAAAACGGTCGATAGAAAACAAAGAGAACCAAAACATGTGTGCACATGTATATTCATACAAATATAAAACAAATATGTTAAGAAAGTGTCAGGGTTTCAAATAGCTGCATTTTTTGTTGTTGTTTGAGAATAACTTACGATACATAACGACAACAAACAGATACAAACATCGAAATAAAATAAAACGTATTATATAATAATATTGAAATATGTATGTGAACTAATTTTAATAGTCCATTTTTGCGCCCCCTCTTGATTTGCGCCCTAGGCGGTTGCCTATTTCGCCTGTATGGTGGCGCCGGCCCTGCCTGGCTTGCCACAGCACAATTAACAACTAAAGGTTGGCTCGGTAGTCATCATGTTTCAAGTTATCAAGTTAACACAACACTTATTGATTCTGAGGCGATACGAAGTTCGTCGGGTCAGCTAGTACTTAAAACTCTTTCGCATCGGGGCATTTTTACATGAAAGCTGAGCTGGTTACGGGGCATTTTTGCGAAATTTTGCAAAAAACTAGGTACTTTCGTAAAAAAATTATAACTTTAAAACTGCATGACATTAAAAAAAAAAATTTGGACACCAGTTGTACAACACTTTGTTGCATAATAATTTATATATTTTAGCCTGATTTTATTAGTGATACTCAACCTTTTGTATTTTTTAAGATAGAAAATCGGTTATTTGATATAGAATTATACATTTTATCGAAAAAGTAATAAATAACAAGCCAAATATAGATGTGCTCCTGTTTATTTTATTTCACAACAAAATTAGAAAACAAAAGATTATTTTTAATCTATAATTACTTATATATTGTTGGCCCTTACAGGATGCAGTAACAGGTTTCCCAGGATGATTTTTTTAAGCTAGAATACAATATGTAAAAATCTGCGGCTCTTTTGTAAACATGATTCAAATGAATAGTTAAACCAGAACAGTTAAGCCAGCCAGTGATTCAAAACCATTTCAAGAAAAGTAATTTATTTTCACTCGAATTATTTTGTTCCTTCAAACTTCTTATTACATGAAAATCAGATGAATCGCTTCCTAAAACTGATACCTAGTCGACAAATGAAAATAACGATAGACACGATCTTTTTATGTTTACCTTTTATCAATCTCATTTTAACTAATCGGAGATTACTTTTCTTTGCCAAATAATACATTTTCATTATTTATAATAAAAATACATACATGAAAACAAAATCAATTTTAAAAACTACAAAATAAATATATTATGTACGCATATCATGACTCCGTGTTTGGAGAAAGAGTATGCAGTGTGGACCAAGCTTTAATTATTCAAATTATGTCCCAATGGCGTGGTCAAATTTGTTTAAAATATTTTTCATATAAATAAAAATCACTTTTTGAAAAAGTTTGCGATCACTGAATGTAGTGAATATAATCGAGCGTGAAATGAATCCCTCAACGCTCACTTATTTTTTATTGATTCTCTCCAGAACTGGGACATATGGGTCGGGGCGTATTTAATGTATTTTCACAGTTAGGCACAAAAAAATATTTCGGTTATGTTTGCATAATATTATTAAATAAATTCTCACGGAACTTGGAACAAAACATTTCACAATTCGTCAATATTTTTTTTGTGTGATATGCTTGAAAGAAATCACCAAGATGGTGTGGAACTTCACAGTACTTACACATGTAATATGTATCACGACGTATTTTATGGGAGTAACAAACTCGACACTTTCTCTTTACATTTTTATTATTTTTTAGAATTTTTATCGGTTCGTGCTGTTTGATTGTACCCGTAAGCCTTCCCGGTGGATCAAAACTGGGGGTACGTTTGGAAGTCGAGGGTTGACTTGTCGTTGCCATTTGTTCACTTTGGATATTTATATCGGGAATTTCTTCTAACCAAGCTTTGGCCGTATTCAACATAAAACTTTGGAATTTCATGTTTGACGACTGATTAAGTTTTTGAAAAACTCGAAACAAATTGAACAGGCCACAATGAAGAAGATAAAAAAACAACTTTTTAAGCCACTTTATCGTTTTACGGAAGAGGGGATTGTATGCTAAATACTGATCAGCAATATCAACACCATGCATGTAATTATTGTAATCAACTATGCAATGGGGTTTCACAATGGGAAGTCGAGTTTGTCAATCAATTTTGTTAGTGTTTATTAGTTTTGCATTATGGATGGTCGAGATCATTTGAACATTTCGTTTTTTTTTGTATTTCCATATCTGAAGCGTTATTTCATCTTTTCTTTCGTAGCGAGTTTCTTCGCGCTGGAGTATTGCATTTTTAAAAGAATTCGGTAAACCGCGATTCGATCTTATTGTCCCAGACATTCTTATTTTTTTTAGTAAAAGATTTGATGCTAGTTTAACGCTGGTATAAAAATTGTCTTAGTAAAGATGGTGCCATTTGTTTAGAAAGGGAGAAATAATGTTCTAAGAATATCCGATCCTTGATCACTAGTATCCTCACATTCATTAACTTCAGATAACGTGTCTTCACACCTCTCTTTTAAATAAGAGTCTTCTTCCATATTTCAAATGTTACACGAAAATTACACAAAGAATACCAGTTCTAGGTAATAGCGCACCGAAAGAAAAATACATTCGAATATAACAACGATCGAAGGGATTTGAAATAAGGGATTAAGCAGTATAATTTATTGACGTTTTCGTTAACATCGGGTCATCGGGATCATATAACATGACATCCAGATGTTGACGAAACTCCCGTGAATCTTGTAATCAGAGCACGCATTCTAAGCAAAATCAAGAAAACGAACCGCCAGGATAAATGTATGTTTCGATTTTTATCACATAACTAAACCTTTATGTTTTCTCAATTTATTGTTAAATTAAAATCAGGCGAACAGAAAAAAAACTTTGTTATACTTTCTAAAAAATCGGGAAAATTAACTGAAAGAAAAAATGTTTTTTTTTTCGATTTTTATCATAGAAATGATCAATTTGTCTTTATTACTACATATCCTAAATTTATTATTCAATAAAAATCATTCAGACAAAAAAAACTTCTTTTTAAAAATTAAGTTATATTTTAACTGTCTGCTGATTTTTCATCGCTGAAATCACCGAATAAAAAAATTATTTGTGCACATATTTTAATATTTTATTTTTTAAATGATGCATCAAACATTTGTTATGCCATCTCTGTAGAGAATCTAAAACATTTTTCGCATTTGATGTGTATATTTCAACGCCGCAGTCAGACCGGCGAAAAGACTCGTATACGAGTCATCCGTAGTTTTAAAAGGGAACTCAAAAGACTCGTATACGAGTCATCCGATGCCAATGAGTTAATAATAATAATGTAAATCCAACCAGGAGTTACCTCTTGACATAGTGACATTCTCGAAAACAAAAAATTGACTCAAGTAACTGAGTAAAAGCACATTTTACTTGCACGGAATTCACGATTTTTTTGTTATCTATGTATAATTTCTGCAGTTCCATTTAATTTTAATACATTTTCTTCAATCAATTAATGTCTCATATATTAAAACATTGGACATAGTGGAAAGTTAATTACACATAAAAAAGCTTGAAGGGTAAAGTCCAAAAAAAAACAACAAATGGAGATACTATGAGATACAGTGGCGGATTACGCACTTGGAAGGCCCCAAGTGCAATACATTTTTGGAGGTCCTGTTATTCGAATAACAAAAAAGTGTTGTAAAATTATACGCAAAAAAAGACTAAACATTGAAAACTGAATTTAAAATATGTGGACTTTATACATGTAATATATGTATGTTATTTTTGAGGCCCCATGCGCGCGCCTCTTGCGCGTATGGAGTAATCCGTCATTGATAAGATATCTCCTTTTGTTAGGTGATACTTCATTAATCTATGTGAAAACTTAGAGGCAAGCCTCTATTGACACGATTTTTACGGTCCCTAAAAAAACCATAAAAACAGAGACACGGTAAACAAGACAAATTAAAAATAATTATGTCTATGGATTTGAGTTTATTAACCAGCTGCACTATATTTGTATAGGTATAGGTTGTTGGCAAACAGAAGACTTATATCTTTTAATAATTTACTAGTAAATTTGATAGATAACCTCTAATAATATCAAAAAAATATTTTCGCTTAATATGCAGTAGTCATTAATTTAAATAATAAGTAAATAAAATTAACTACTAAAAATATAAAAATATTAATTTAATACATTGTAGATTAAACATAGTCAAATTAAGTCCAATCTAAAGAGTTCTAAATTACAGTTAAAAAATTGTTACCTATTTTATATCATTAAAATTATTAGGAAATAGGATTGTACTATTTAATCAGTGGTTGCTCAGCATTCAGGCCCATGAAAATATAATAACTAAACAGGGGCCCATATTTTTTCAACGCTGGCAGTTGGAGAATTTCTATAATATTATGATCACAGATGTAAAATAAAAATTGTAAAAAATCCTAGAATGCGAGATTAATAATTGGCTTATCCGATGATAATGAATTGACTGGGTTTATATTCATATCTACGTTTATTCAAAAAATCCATCATTAATCGATGGTAATTAAATTAAGAAGTGATATTACCCGACAGACAAATCATATATATTCATACGTGGATAATTAATTACTTGGTAAAAAGGAACTATATAAAAAAACTAGGTTTAAAATAAATAGTTTTTTCTACGGGCCCAGGAATGTAGGAATGCCCACTAGCCTCTAATTCGCTTACTAGTCTGGGGCCCAATTTTTTTTATTAATTTCGTAAACGAAAACTTCACCATACCTGGCAACCAATGTTTTCTACAACCAATGTTTTCTATTATTGATATTTTTTACTTTCAGCAGCTTCTAATGCACAAATTCGTTTTTGATCTATGAGTTGGGTTAGGTTAGGTTACGTCCTAATACGTATATATTAGTAAAACTCTTTATTTAATAACTGCTTTAAGAAGTAAAACATCAATTGAAGAATTTATTTAGAGAAACGGCAGATACCGGAAATAACAAATTCTTCTATGTGGCTTTAATTGAGTACAAAATTAGGCCCCTATTATTCCTAAGCGTTTTTTGACTAAGTATGTTTTTTTGTGTCATTGAAATTTTTCGTTTAAACTGTTTTACGAATAATATTTTATTTGTTAATATCGTAGTTCTCCATTTTGTAGGGTCAACACATGACCTCAAATTTCCCATTCGTCAAAATGGCGTACGTATCGTCGTCGATAATTTTGTAGATGTCTTCCCTGTAGTACTGTAAATTGTGTAGGAAACGCGCTGAACTTTCTTCCCGTATCTTAGTCAAAACTGAAGGCAGATTTTCCGTCCCAGCTTCATCAGATAAAGACTTGTAGTAGTTTTCCTGGAACAAGAGAAATACAGTATTTAGAAAATGGTGGTAAATAAGTAAATAAAGCCGTCCTTTTTTTTTTAAAAAAAAAAGGTGCCAAGCTTATTACTAAAGATTTTTTGAATCCATGTCTATTCCCAACGTAGAGCATATGGCTTTCTAATGAAGTTTTCTCAACATAAGTTTTTTACGATAAATGCTTGTTACGCAAACTCTGTTTTTTTAAAAAACAATATATCAAGCATTAGACCATATATGGGCAACCACCGGCCCGCCGAGCTATTTTGTCCGGCCCTGATTCATCTCGGCGAAGTATTAGAGAAATAAATTAATAGTTGCAGGGAGGGATTACATAATTGAGATGAGACGGGCGCTCGCAGTGACTCCACTCTACTAGTTCATGATCACCACCATATAAGAAATAGCAACGTGTTTTATTTAATTTAATACTACTTTATTATATTTAATAATTTGATCCGGCCCTCGACTCGGAGACAGAATGATAATTTAGCCCCAGACCTAGGAAAGGTTGCCCATGCCTGCATTCGACCATTGGTTCCAGTTGCAGAGTAAGTCTATGGACCTGGTATAGTTTTGTATTATGACATCAACTCATGAGTGTTACGTTACCCGTCACATAACATTCAAAAGGAAACAAAAATGGCGACAAACAACCAATGGAAGTTTTTTTCAAGAAAAACAAACAAAAGTTTTCAAAGCAAAATAAAAATCAAATTTTCGAAAAGTTAAAAACCACTGTTGTGTAAGCGAAATCAGAATTATCCAAAGTATATTCTGGTTTTCCGCGAAAGCCTGGAATGGTTTTATAATTATGCTACAACGGTTACAAAAAAATCAAACACGATTGAATTCACATTGATGTTGCCTAAATAACAAAATAAACAAAGAGTTCTGTAAAAAAAACTGGATTTGAGTAGAGTTCTATCGTAGCAAAAACATGGGAAACCCTGCGCTAAGCCAAACGTCGAAGATGTCGTTAACTTAGTGAGTGATCGTCTTTGATTTAAAGAAATGAATTTATAAGTTGAACTTGTTTATACTGAGATAGAAGTTCCGCGTTTGACTTATCACCATAAGTAGGACAACTGATTAATTATAAATACTGTTTGCACTGCCTCAGAAGGTTATATATTATAATATGCCATTATAACTATATGCTGAACACTGTCGTTAATGAAAGCAAACGTTTAGCGACAGAGTGGGGGCCACCAGTATAAGTTACAAAGTTAATTTTCTATTCAGTAGAACTGCGGAAATCGTTCTGAGATCTTGCCGTTGAAGCGAAATTTGAATTTAATTATTGATTTTTTAACGGAACATACTGTGCTAAATAATGGTGTTCAAAATGATCTGTTATAAAGTTTGATTTACATATTTTTTTATTCTACACAGAAGGTAAAAACTTTTCATTGAGTGTTTATTTATTGTGAACAAATATTAGAATGAAACATTAGTTTGTGATAAATAAATCTGTTCATTTGTTACTTTACGGATTAATTTTTAGATCTTTGGGCCTATTACGTTAATGTAATATTGTAACGTGTTGGAAAAACTTTGACGTCACAAAAATATTGATGCAAATTAATTAGACAGTAAGATAAGTTTTTAAAGAAGAGTGGGGTGGACAGAAGCTAAAATATTCTGTGATGAAATGTTACAATGGGTAGTTTGCAGAAGTGTCAAAAATCATTTATGTAGTTTATCAAAGACTGTATAAAATATATATATGCAAGTGAACAAATATAACATGATTGATGGTAAAATGGTGTGATGCCGGAATTAAACTAAGTCAATTTCAGAGCAATCAAAGTATTATATCATAAGTCAATAATTATTATCATCACTTACAGAATCGCTTTTTATAGGATTACTGCTAAACTATGATAATGTATGTATCACAATTATATTTATTTGTATGTACGCTATCTATTTTACAATAAAAACAACGCCTCGTCTTTCATTTATCCTTATAACCACCAAATAATCAATAAACACCAATGTAATTGGTGAAATGGGGGTGATTTGCACATTTTTCGAATGACGAAATTTTAACTAAAAACGAAAAGGTCCTCCCTTGAAGGAGCGCAGGAATCTGTACATTGCGAATTTATTTAAGAATCTGTATTTGTTTTTCCTATTTTTTTAATGCCAGCTTGAATTTGTTTATTGAATGAGTGGAATAAAAAACTACGAAACAATTGTTTGCGCTTTGTAGTATTATAAAAAATAGCAATATTAATCAAGTTTAAGTTTATGAATAAACAATATTAATGATAGCTGCATATCGTCAAAGGCATTCTTGTACATCGTAATATGAATCAATTAAATTGAATGTAAAGGTTCATTGGACACAACAGTGTTTCAAATAAAGAATAGATTTTATTTATATTATAATTTCATTGTCATACTAATGAAAAATAGTGTTGCCAGTTTGCAAGAGATATAATTCAGTTTTGAATGAAAGGACAAAATAAAATGCATTTTTAAAATTGGTGTATTTCAATTGTTACACACAGTAGAATTTACATGAAATCTTTATAAGGATATTTGACTAACTTTGACTAACACTTTTTAAGCACCAAAAATAATATTATCATTAAAAAAATGTATTTTTATGATGAATAAATATAGCATAATTTCAGAATATATGCAGAGATGTTGAAAAGGTAAGTAATAGGCTGTGGAGACGTGGGAAAATGACTCCGATTTTAAAAATGCAAAATGAAAGTGCAGTCGTGGTCTGCAAAATGACTTCCAAATGAAAATTAAAATCCGAAATCTAGATACAAATTGAAAATTGAAAAACGCAGGAATTTAAGAAATTCCCAAAAATACCAAAATTTCGAACCTTTTTATTTTTCCTTTTTTCACACTTCGCACAACTTTCTCTAATTTTCTCAATCCCGAAATTAGTACTGTCACAATCACGGAATTGGACGGCATCCCGGCATTGGAGGCCCATAGTAAGTATACATATATACCAATGCATCATTCACAGTTTTCATTAATCGTGTATGATAGACCTTATAAGTAAGTGTGTCAGTCCTATAACCAGTACGATGTTACACCTATCAAAACGCCTTTTTAAAGGTAATAAGCCATTGTCAACGTAAATAACATATCGACTCTGGAAAGGAAAAAGGACGTGAACTCACACATAACAAATTTTACAGGAGACACAAACAACGTTTTTTGACGATTTTGGGCCAATGGAAAATTATGGAATATATACCACCTTGAAGTGCATGGAGACTGATCTGATATTAATTTAATACTAGCTGTAAGCCCGTTGACCTCAACGGGATTTTTGTTGCATTTTTAAGTAGTCAGAAAATTTACTGGCGTGAAAAATAAATTACAAACCTATTTATTGAATAATCCAGAAATTCTAAAAGTAAAAGAAATATACATCGGGACATATATCGACAGCCATGCAGTATTTAAATTGTAAATTATTTATTTTTTGGAATAATGTTTAAGTTTGCTAACAATCATTTTTCGTAGTAGCAGAAATAGACCTCGGGGCATATATCGACAGCCCTGCAGTATTTAAATTGTAAATTATTTAATTATTTAATGTTTAAGTTTGCTAACAATTATTTTTCGTAGTAGCAGAAATAGACCTCTATTATATAAAATGTATATTTTATTCAACTAATATTTAAGCACGCTAGCAAGTATATTTCGTAGAAGAAGAAAAATACCCGAGGACATTAGTACGAACATATTTGTGATTTGTGATTATTTGTGAATATTTTATCGACTATTAATATATAGATATTAAATTTAAAAAAAAAACTTTTGAGTCTTTTTACCTGATAGCAATTTCCACAGGCCCTTCTTTTTTCAAACATTAATTATAAATTTAGATACTAATTCAGGATTTTCAGCTTATATCATTTTCATAGAACGTGTATCAAGTTGTTACATTGTGATAAGTTGTGATATTGTTTATAAATCATTTTTTTTATAAATGTAAAACATGACATAAATTTATAATATTTATTATGACAGTCTTTGTTTCTATTACAGATACATTTAATATGAATATTTAATATTTTAAAAATAAATTTAATTTTTGATAAATAATACGATGCTACTTGAAAAAGTTTTTTATTCAACAATGAACAAGTGAACATTGCACGCTGTAAAGAAATGCATTAAAACCTAAAACTGTTGAAACATGAATGTTATTAAAAAAATACATTTTGATACAGAGGCGTAGCCACCTCATAGCTAAGTCATGCAATGAGCGCCCAACAAAAAGGGGGCCCAAATTTATACATACTTAGTAGAATGAATTGCATGAGATCCTCAAACTTATAGCTACGCCACTGCTATGATATTTACTAAATGACATTTTTACTTTGTTACTATGTAATATTAATATTATACCATCTTGCAATTAAAAAGCAACATTTATAAATAACTAATTTTGACATGGTTATGTAATTTTTCCGATTTTATAAAAAAAGATAACTCAAACTTGTAGATTATCGTCGTATACTAGTATTTTAATTCTATGTTGAATATTTTTGCCGCATCAATGCAACAGTAAAAATAAAAAAAATCCTAATTTTGTGATAATGGCAGATTAGTGTTTTTATGAATTTCATTTACAAGCCTAAACAAATTAATATAGTTTCTTAAAAATGGTTTGAAGTTGCCACGATAAAATAATAAACGATTATCGTTTATCTTGGGAAACATTTGAAAATTAATAAAACGGAATAAATTAATAATTCACGAATTATTTAATCAAAATTTTAATTTTTTAAACTAAAAAAATATTTTTTTTGAACTTGGAAATCGTTCGCGTGTCATCCAAATTCTCAAACGTGTCACCTCGGGCACGCGTGCCCTAGGTTCGCCTTCCCTACAAAAGTGGCATTCATATTTCAGAATATGTGTTTTCTCGGTTGTATTACTGTTGTATTGATTAAGCGATTAGCTGCTGAATAACTTAGTATAGTTAAAATATTATTAATTATCCAAATATTGTAACGATGTAAAATCATCAATCAGTAAGAGATTTATTTACTCACACTAATTGTATGTGATATGTTTTAATAACATCTTTTTTTATTATTAAATTACTCAACCAAAAAAATAAGCTATATGTATCGTTAAAATTTACATATCTGCGAAGTGTACCATTGCAGAAAAGTTTGGGAAACCATGATATAATTAATCAATTATTGTGTAACTTAAATACTTATTATATAAGAATTTATAATTCTGATATGTGACAGTAAGTAAAGCTTTCATTGTCACAGACCTTGAAGACATAGTCTCTAAAGTTGGGCAGGTCGCTGAGGAACATTTCGCTGCTGGTATTGTGGATCTTGGTCATGACTGAAGGAAGATATTCTAGGTCAGCTTCCTCAGAGATTTTCTTATAATATTCTTCCTAAGGTATCAAATAGATTTTATTGATAGTTATTGTAGTGTGACATTTTCAATCTGCTTAAAACTAAGAGCTTTAGAATTGTAAGAGTCTGGTCGAGGAGGAGGCAGTAACTGAATTTCTCCCACCTGGGACTCTACACCTTTGTACAGCATAACTGTTGCGCCTCTAACTTGAATGTGCAGGTCCATCGGAAGTATACCAGCCAAGACCGGCAATGCATCCGTAGACGAGGATCTGTATGCTTTGGTTAGGGCTATCATCGCACTGCGTTGTCCACTTAGAAGGATTTTCTGTATCGATTGAACGGTGCATCTTTTGTACCATGTGCTAGCAGCGTAGCCAGCAATCCCCATGTATATGGCATCGTAAGCGATTTTAAGGGCACTAGATCTTAAGCCCCAATTTCTACCTGCTAGGCGTGAGATTGAGTAGAAGGCAGAAGTAGCCTTGCTCACTGATGTCTTGGCATGGTATGAAAAAGAAAGTCTGTCGTCTAGAATAATACCAAGGTAAGTGACTTTTTCAGAAACTGTAACCGTCGTAGTTCCTATGCGTATAGTGAGAGGTCTTTGTCTGCTTAGACCACCACCACCCTTGAGAAAAATAGAACACGACTAACGTTGTTACGCTACGGAATACACCCTATAATAAGAGTGTGAAGCCGTAGCGGGTGGTGGTGGGTACAACGTTGAGTACCCTAGGGAATTTATATACTTAAAACTAACTTCTTGTATGTTAATACATCGTAATATGTTTCCGTTATCAAAAGTAATAGAAAAATACCTCGACTCTGTCGTAGGGGCAATATCTTGTTGAGTGCATGGGTTATCGATGCATATCAGAACAATTAATCACGTTTAACTATTGTTTACTTGTTATATTGAGTTGACAATTTTTCCTTGGGTCTGAGGGGCGCCCAAAAAATTCGACATAAATGTTTTATATTTATTACTGCTGACGAAATCATATCGTCATCTTAATACTGCAACTAGGTAGCATGGTTTTCAATATTTTTGTGGTAGCTATTAGGGTATCCAATCCCGGAGCCTTTTTGTAATTTTCAATCCCGGGTTACCGGGATTGGGCACTCAACGTGAAGTCGCGAATTTTAGCTCACCTCAGGAATTTGAAATCCTCAATTCGATATACTTTTCCCCCGGAATAAATTTTCGGGATTTGCTCAAAATTTCTCAATTGACATGGTCGCGGTCCCGGGATTTCGGGATCCCGAGATTACGGAATTGGATGCCCTAGTATCTATCGTATATGATCTCACGTTTCCTTAAATAAATAAATTGAATATGACTTCATTGTTCCCAATTAAACAACACACCTAGGGATGTACACAGTACCGGACCAATATATCAATACCGTTATTTCTTAATTTTATATTAAATACCGGAATTTCAATAAGGAAGACAGCAAAGACGTTTCCTTCGTGCTAAACATTGCACATGACCGTATTATATGCCAACTTTTTTGTATAAGACTAAATAAACAATGAAATATTATTTTTTTTGGTATTCGAGTTAAAGCAATATGTGTGTTTTGAAATTCTGCATTCATTACATAAAAAACTCAAATCTGACAAAAGTTTAGATACGTGTTTTTAGAAAATGAACGACGATATGTATTTATAATATAATATATTCATGAAAATTCTAATATGACATTAAAAAATTTAGCGTTTTTTAAAAAAAACTACGCTATAGGGGGGACCGCTATACGAGGGACTACTGCATACGCTATAGGAAAATTCTCTATAGGGGGGGACGCTATAGGAGGGCTTATTGTTGTTGATAGATATTTCGGAATCACACCATCGTCAGAGATGTGATGACGTAATTTCGAAATGATTATAAACCATTATTGCACACATAATTATTTTTATGATACTTAATATTATTCTTTGCTATTGCGTTTCAGAATCGAATCAAAGTTATTGTTTTTTTTTAGTTTTACCTGATCTGGTCCCATCATATGCGCTTGCCTCTTCGTGTACCCTCGTTGTTCCCGATCTTCAAATTCAACTTCAGTGGCTTCGTACATTTTGCTTTTTGATGGAAGTTGGAAGTAGCCTTTTAACGCCCGAACGAAAAACCTAACCTAGAAATATCAAAATGGTCAAAATATTAGTTATATGGGTAATAATTAATAAGTTTCCTGCATGACGGTTATTAACCACTTGAATACCAAGTGGACACTGGTGTCCGGAACATATGCAAGCGAACACGGATGTCCAAGACATTTAAAAAATCAAATACTTGGTATTCTAATAGAATATAAGCAATATTTTGATGAATATGTGCAGTGCTGTCTATACTGAGTCAATATAGGTTTTTAAAATATCGAATTCGAGTGTATATTAGGCAAAATTATTTTTCTCAAAAACACGCAGCATCTCTGGGGCATATTAATGATTTATCTGCGCGGTATTCAAGCGGTTAAATGTGTTTTTATTTATTGTGAAAACTGTTATTTGACTTATTAAATTCAGGGTTATAAATGAAAAAAATCTTGCAACGGACGCTCTGTTTTTATTTTGATGAGAAATCGAAGCCTATAGAGACTTTCTCTGATCATTCTTGGTTTTGGGTAGGTTTTGATACAATATAATGTTTTGAGAAACTTCTTGTAACGTCTCAAGATACGAGACAGAAAGCTTTACAATTCCCAGGAGTTCTCGAAAATTGTTAGATTTGTTATCACAATGATGGAGATGTGTATTATTCTTATAATTACCTGTAAATCGAACATGGAGAAGGCGCATACGTAATAGGGGATTCCCACTAAGCACATTGTGGGGTGTTCAATATTGATCATGTGCTTGTAGAGGGGTTGAACGAAGTTCTCCTCTACTCTGATCCCGCACGACTGATCCAGGAATGGGAAGTTGTAGAGGTATCCTGTGACAATCAAATCAATGATTTATTTTCCAAATTGTGGTAAAAAGAATTGAAAATGGCTTGTTTGTAAATGCAGAATAAGTATTATAAATGGAAGGTAAGTTTGTGGTCAGTCACTCAATTAAATGGCTGAAACCCAAAATCCCCAATCGTGAAACCCAACATCCCAGGTTTAAAAAAAGGTGCCGGATTGAATGACCTAGTTGATACAGGACTTATCTACTTGTTTGCGTTATTGTTTAAATTTATTATTTGTAGACTAACCTGTGCAGAAGAACACTGCATCAATATCTTCCCTCGACCCATCCTTGAAGATTACGGTTTTCCCGCTGAGCTCTGAGACGTCTGGTTTCTGGATGAGGTTGTCAGGGAACTTGGACCGGGGTTTTTCTTTCAGGTGATGGCTGAGCAATACCTTCTCGGTGACGGCTGCTATTTCTAAAGCGATGTCCATTCCAGAAGGTCCTGCGCCGATCACCAGGACGC
Source organism: Himalopsyche tibetana (assembly GCA_030503985.1). Classification (NCBI taxonomy): domain Eukaryota; kingdom Metazoa; phylum Arthropoda; class Insecta; order Trichoptera; family Rhyacophilidae; genus Himalopsyche; species Himalopsyche tibetana. The sequence goes on from JAPJYX010000022.1 coordinate 18,004,360, forward strand.
GGCGTCCAGTGAAGACTTCTGGGACTCGGTAGTCGTGACTGTGCATTATCTCTCCTGGAAAGTGAACACGTATATTATCATGCAGGGATTCGAATACTTTTGATGAAACTGTCAACAAAATAACGATAAAAATGTATTTCTTAAAAAAATATTTTTAAGTAACGTGGGAACACAGTTTAAGTTATGAATATGTTTTTATAACATGCCACACTCTTTCTCTGCGCATTCTCAGATAATGTGTGTGTGTGTGTGTATACTGCGTTACAGACAGATTAATTAAGACAAATGTACATTATTTTCCAAAAATATATAGTGTATTACCTAAAAGTAAATTAATAATAAAAATGACAATCGCAATTTAAAATAAATGTATTTTTAAAAAGATTTGTAACGATTTCAAAAGATCTAGTGCATTGAAAATTATAGCTTGTGATGCCACATATTTATTACATCTTGTAAGAATTACAAAATGACTTATTGTTTTATGTTTAACGTAACAATATCAATTCTTGAACTTTCTGAGTAAAATATAGTCTAGCAATATAACAAAATATTACAAACCTTCAAATGTTTCCATCCCTTTGACTTTAGGGACGTAGGGGGTGTTGTAGTGTCCATTGCACACCATTACTGCATCAAACTTCTCCGTTACATCTTCTTTGGTGTTGAGATTTTGGTATTGGACTTCCCATCCTTCACCGAATGGCTTTATCATTTTCACCAAATGGTTGTACTGAAATCATACATCAAAAAATAAGGAAATAAAAACGATAGAAATAGTAGTGCAATAAATACATATATATTATCTGTGTCCACTCTCGGTGTAGAGTATAGTTTCAAAACCTTTTTGAGCCCGTGGCCCCCATACACGTAATAATTATTTTTTTGAAACCCGGGACACAATTATTTTGGGATCCCGGGATTGAAGACTGGGAAAAAGTGAGAAATTTAGAGATTACAAAATAGTTTTCAACTCGAACACCTTTTTTATTTGGATCGATAACTTGAAAAAGTTACTAACTCACGGTTCCCACAATTATTCAAAAATTTGGGAGCTATTTTTTAGCTCATTTACCTACGTTTTTATGAACTCAATGCCTTGCTCGTTTACAAAATGGGCAATTTATGCTACCTAAACCATGGCTAACCTAAACTGTGATGTGGCTCCCCTAAAGTTATATTTTTTCTGTGGCCCCTTTGGAACATGCTGTAGACCTCAGTTGAGAAACACTGGTGTATAGCATTTAAATATATAATAAATCATCTCAACATAAGTTTTTTTTACGATTATTTAATATTTCTTTCTTTGATAAGATAATAATGTAAGAATAGGGATGGAAAACGACGAGATTTTTTTTTCCCATCACCCTAAGTTTTAAGGATCTGATGACTGGAAGAGGAATGGTAAAACCACAGAAATTCATGCATTTGAAAACAAATCCATAAATTGATTGAAAAGTAAATTTATGATTTTTGGAAATGTCAGTACGGGTAATTAATTGGACACATCGTGGACACGTGGACACAGTCAACAGACATAAAACAGAAACGGATATCCAATTGAAGCTTTGATGACATTGCCAATTACCTTGATGCATTCGGTGACGTCGTGATGATCAGAGTACAGCTGGAGGAATGCCACCATATCCTTAGCGGGAAGGTAGGACTTTTTGTTTTCAGGTATCGGAAAATCTGGGAATCCCATTATCTCTTTCGGCAGATTGGTCCTGAAAAAAAAAAGAACAGTAAAAATGGGTTCGAAGATACTATTGAGGTCGAAAAAAAATGAGGTCGATTCAATTCGTAGAAAAATAACATGGCAAGTTTATATGATAAATTTAGAAACGACCGCAGTAGTGACTGCTCTATTGAACTCTCAAATCTTGGCAAAACAACAATGAATGGAGAAAAACGATACAACGAGAAATGAAAAGACGATGTTCCATTGAAACCCATACTTAAAAAGAGGGATAAAAAAAACACTTTATCCCTATGGCTACGACAGAAATTATTTTTACTTTAAAAATGTCAGTTGGCTCCATTAACAGCTTTTAAATAATTAAAATTACTTCCTTTCCTCTACCTATGTTTTCCGAAAAAAATATTAGAACAGTTGCTATATGACACCCGAATCTTCGCTGTTCATGAATTGTATAGCGGTCAACCGCGGGGAATGAGTTAAAAATGATTATTACCGGTTTCGCTCGTCACGGGCATTATCAACTAATATTACTTATAATTTGTTCAGACTTTGTTTAATAGTATTTTTTTAACCCATGTCTGCTCCCTAATGGAGGTATCTCAACAGAAGTGTTTCCACGAGAACTGTTTGTTCTCAGTTGCTCAAACTCTCTTTTATTCTAAAAGAGTATGGGATAGGAAAATAGGGCTATGGTGGCTAATCACTCGCTACACCCCGTTATTTTAAGTTTGGAATGGGGGGGGGGGGGAATTTTTAGACATCCCCAGTGGATTAAGCACATGGGAGGCCCCAGGCGCAATAAAATTTGGAGACCCTGCTTTACGGATCAAATAAAAACGAAATAAAACTCCAACTAAAACAGTAAACATATATAAAATTCTGAGCCAAAAGTAAATGGGTTAAATTACATAAGCTATTCTTGAGGCCCCAAGCGCGCGCCTCATTTGTTTATAGGATAATCTGCCACTGGGCATCACAATCACCCATGCACTCTAACAGAATTCGATGAATAAATTGAAAAAATGCTGTTCGTATCGGGACTCGAACCCGTGAGATCTGTCACGGCAGCCAAAAACGTTGATGCACTGGTATAAAGAAGTGTTCTACTTTATTTATTTTATAGGAACACAGGATCGGAAAAATGCCTTTATTTACACTTTATATACATATTTTTAATTGTATGACCTGCTTTATGACAACGCGAGAGGTTATTAATCCAGATACCATAATCATTTATTAAAAAAACGGCCTTGGACGTGTTGATTCACATACTATCGTCAGCATTATTGAAAAACATTTAATAGCGGATGCAATGTTTGCATTTTTTTCTATTTTTATTCGCTAACCGCGTGCTTTTGAAGAATAAAATATGGTCACCCCTGAACTCTTTACTGATACAGAGAGATTTGTTTAATGAGCTTTTTCATGCATGACATGCTGTAAACATTTTATTATAAATTAAATTATTCTCAGTAAAAAAATGTTCGTGAGAAAATATTACTTCTGCAAAATTGGTAACTTTCCACAAGCGTGAAATATTTGTGTCAAACTATTATGTGAACTCAGTGACTTGGAACCGGTCTAAGGCAGCGATGGGCTGCCAATACTTCAACAAGGGGCTTGCTTAATTTCAGAGCTATTCGGAGTGTTCTGGGAAAGGGCGAATTTTTTCATCATGTTTCAGGGCGAATGTTTCATTGAACATCATATATTTATATTATGTTACATTACGTAATATACCCATAAATAATTATTATCAATTGTTGAAAAATGTAGTTGATGAAATGAATGAAAATTTCAAGACTAACGCAGAAATTGTTGTTTTAAACGTTAAAGTGAAGTCGCGGTAGATAAAATGTGTCAAAAATTGCAGTTAAGTATTAAATTAATCTTAAAACATTGTCTTTTTCATATTTAACAAGGGGCTCGCTGGCCTATGTAAAATTTAACAAAGGGATCGTTCAAGCCCCCTTCAGCCCCCCTCTGGTTTTAGGTTATGTATGATTAATAAATTAATTTGACAGCTGTGGAGCGATTAATGCTCTTATGCTTTTGTTCCATTAAAATAAGGTTCAAAGGTTCTAATTAACGAACGGAAACTTATATATCGATACTTCGTTTCCAAAGTAGAAGAAATAGAAAAAAATGGAATTACAGTTAAGGTACAGTTAACAGCCAAGGTGTGAAATATCTTGAAATTTTGTAGATATCAAAAGATAAATTCAAATAAGAATTTTCGAAGAAGACATCATAAACACCTTGTCGTGACTTGAACCCAACTGTTTGCTAAGGTAAAGCTTTTGCTACTAGTCCACATAAGACAATGAATGATAGGATAATTGGCTAACAATAAGATTTTATTCGTGTAAGAGTTTCTGATAATCTTGCTGTATTTTTGTTTATTAAAAAAAACATGTAACTTTAACGTAAGATTGATAAATAGTTCAAAGTCACATTTCTTTCTCAAGTGCTACGAAACGGCTCGAAAGTGTATTTCGGGCAAAATAATATTTGGCCGAATTGTTGTCATGTACGAAATTGAGGCAGTGGTATTGTTTTGATTTTGAAAATTTCGTCTATTTTATAATGCTCAAATGCCAATGGTTAATTATTTCTGAATAAATTTGTGAGAAGTAAGTGTGTTTTTTGTTGTCAAGGGGGTAAATTTGTCACAATAATGAATTTTTAAAATTTATTGATTAATATGAACTAAATATAATAATAGCAGTGTCATAGTTTTGGTAACGATGTGTAAAACTCAACAAACAAAGATTAATTTAATTAATTAAATTTCAAATACGTCATTCGGACAAGATTTATAGCGCGATGAAAGTTATAAATAATGTATAAATATTTTTTTTTGTTTATAAATTAAAAAAAAAAACAACAATGAAATTAAGCATGTAGTTATTCAATTTGAATCAAAAATTACACTTGGATGCTATGAAATCCTGAATACATATGAAATTTTCTAATGTATTGATTTTTTTATCGATCTTTGTATTTGTATTCCGGGGACCTGGATTTCTATCCCACATTCATTCCCTATCTACCCAATATTGAAAACGGGGGGAATTGAGAGCGAATAATTAAATAACTAGACATCTTTCCTAATGTCGTAGCATACTTCGATACTCTCTGCAAATCGAGGGGTTGATTGAGTGACTGACTTACAATCAGTTTAAGCTTAACAATTTCTGTTGAGATGCTATAGCATGTCGTTACAATCAGTAACGCGACTAGTGGAATAAGAAAGATATCATTTTTCATTTAATATTAAATTTGGCACTTGGGATTTTTTGATGTTATTATTTCTTCTCCGGTCGGTCACGAGTAATTTAAAATTTCTAAATATTTTTAGCTGTTATGTCAAATATTCTCATGCTTCGAAAAGAGCCTATACGAATGCTGATTTTTAATGTTTAATAAACACCAATTTATCTGATAAATTCGGCGATAATTTTTTGAAAGTTCCTCTTTTTATGAGAAGTAAAATTTATTATATTTTTATATATCACTGATTGGACATTTCTAATCTATCTTAACGAGTGAAAAATCGCTGCTATTAATTTTTATCAGGAATTATATTAACGTGATTTAATGTTTGCAGAGATTAATTTTATATTGTCAGCTCCTCGGAGATGAGCGTATAACACTTCTGATTGAATTGGTAGAAATCCATTGTAATAAAGCGATCGATTGATGATCAATTACCGTTGCTAAGACCCTTACAAGCAGGGCCGGCGCCACCATACAGGCGAAATAGGCAACCGCCTAGGGCGCAAATCACGAGGGGGCGCAAAAATGGACTATTAAAATTAGTTCACATACATATTCCAATATTATTATATTATACGTTTTATTTTATTTCGATGTTTGTATCTGTTTGTTGTCGTTATGTATCGTTATTCTCAAACAACAACAAAAAATGCAGCTATTTGAAACCCTGACACTTTCTTAACATATTTGTTTTATATTTGTATGAATATACATGTGCACACATGTTTTGGTTCTCTTTGTTTTCTATCGACCGTTTTTGTTTCGACTGCGACCTTTCCAAGAAGTCGGACTGTCCGCACGGAAGATGAGTGCCCGGTAAAGCTCTTGTCGCAGCATATCGATGGCCATAAGTTGACAACACATAACCGACATTTGCTCAATTTTACAGGAGAGTCAAAAAACTGTATAAATAAATAAGTATTGGGAAATCAATGAAAATGAAAGAAACTTTGGAGTAAAATAATTCAAATGTATATTTAAAATAATCTCTTGACACAATATTAACTAAATAAACTTTTTATTAACAAGAATGTTTGATACGAGTTAACAATTTTAATTTTGTTTTTTCTTTTATGATGATACGAGGAAACAATTATTTTGATCAATTCAATGCACCTGTTTCAACTTCATCCATATAATAAGAGTTAATCCATACATAATTGTTATATCTTTTTTAAATCCAGTTACGGAGTGTCCACTCTCCAATACAAAATGTTGCAGTGAACATGTTGGAATTTTTTCTCACCTATTTTCAAATAGTAGGATGTAGTAAATGATGTGGCTCTTCTAGTATCTTCTGGCAGTTTGGTGGGCCTTTTTTTCTGTTACGTGTTTCCAACTTTAGAACAATTTCAATGAAATATTTTTTGTAAATTACGAGATTAGAGAATTAGGCTTGAAAAAACAAAGAAAATGATATTCATAACTCATTTTATATAAAAAAAATGTCGGTTCCGTGTTTTCAACGTATGACCATCGATATTTTTATTTAAACATTGTAAATTCATAGATTCTTGTTGCTGCAAAAAATCCTTTCAATCTATTATTGCTATTTTAGCTCTCGTTAAAGATTGTTCACACTAGTGTAATCAAAATACCCATACTAAGCGAATTATTATGTTTGGATAAAACATTGTTTACAGTTGTAAAAAAGATATTTCAATATTATTTTGTGTGAAGTGTATTTTTATAACTGTTTCTTCAGCGTGGCCAGTATTTTAAGATTCCGTAAAACGTCAAATTTATACAAAACATAAGCACTATCGAACGTTTTGGAGCAGTGGTCGGGAACCCGCAGCCTTTTGCCTACTCTGGTGTGGGCTTTTGACTTGATCGGCCAATTCTGTTATTTTTTGTAAATTCGTAAATTTCTGGGCTTTAGAAATTGAAATGAATTTGTTTCAAAAATCACATGATTTCAAAATCGCCGGCCAAATATTCCCTTGTGTGAATGTTTTCTTAAATAAAATGAAAAAACGATCACCTGGAAAAAAAAGGCTGAGAGAACCAAGTTGGTAGAAGAACAAAAAGATTCTCTTTTTAAATATTTTTGCAACAAAAAAACAGACGAAGAAGACGAATCTGTACAATCTGTTGAACTTACAAATGATTCATGTTGTACCCAAGGTACAAATGATTTTGATTATATAACAGATATTCCAATTAAAGAAAATATTAACAAGGAAGAAGCAATAATTGAAAAAGAAACATTACATGATCTTAATTACAATGACCCTGCGAATTGGCCCTCTCATTGTAGTGATAATTTTCAAACAATTTTAATAAATAATGGATCACAACAAATTGACACACACAAATTTCCTAAGGACATACAAAAAAGAAAAATTTCTCCAATATACTACAAGAGGTCACTGCCTAATGGTGAAGAAATATACCGTTCATGGTTGATATATTCAATTAAAAAAGATGCGGTGTTTTGTTTTCGCTGAAAGTTATTTAATAATAAGACCTTTTTGTGTCTTCAAACAACAGGCTCAAAAGATTGGAAAAACATTGGAGCTATACTGTCTTCGCATGAAAGGAATTCTTTTCATTTAGAAAACTATCAAACGTGGAAAGGATTCAATTTTCGTTTGTCAAATGACGCAACAATTGACCACCTAAACCAACAACAGGTCAAAGAAGAAGAGCAATATTGGTGACAGATATTGGAACGGCTAATTGCTTCAATCAGAGTACTTGGCACACAAAATCTTGCATTACGTGGAACAAATGAAAACTTGTAGGCTTGCAATAACGGAAATTTCTTGAAATTGGTCGAGTATCTAGCTCTCTTTGACCCTGTAATGTATGAACATCTACGCAGAGTCAAAAATCAAGAAATACTGGTTCATTATTTGGGAAAAGATATTCAAAATGAACTAATCCAGATCTTAGCAGGAGCTATAAAAAAGAAAATTTTGTCATCTGTGAAATCAGCAAAATATTTTTCGATAATCTTGGATTGCACACCGAATATTAGCCATGTCGAACAAATGACAATGATTGTACGTTTTGTTGACATTATTAAACCAATAAATGGTGAAACATCCACGACTCAGGTATTAATGAGGGAACATTTCTTAGGTTTTGTTTCACTGGAAAAAACTACAGGTGCCTTCATGACGAAATCTTTGATTGAACAACTTGAGCAAATGGAATTGCCCATTGAGAATCTTCGTGGGCAAGGATATGACAATGGCAGTAATATGAAAGGTAAAGAAAATGGTGTACAAAAGAGAATTTTAGACTTGAACCCACGAGCATTTTTTATTCCCTGCAATGCTCACACTCTGAACTTGGTTGTCAATGATGCTGCTAAATGTTGCTTAGAAGCAACTAATTTTTTTAGTTTAGTCCAACAAATTTACAATTATTTTTCTGGGTGGACCCGTCGTTGGAACGTTTTATCTAAACGTATTCCAAGTTTTACTGTCAAGCCATTAAGTGAAACTAGGTGGGAGAGCCGAATTGAAGCTTTAAAGCCTCTACGATATAATCTTGGTGATATATATGACGCATTAATGGAGATATATGATGATCTAAGATTGAATAATTCATCTGGAAATTCTTCCCGAATTGAAGCAAAAGCCCTTGTTGATATAATTCGCAATTTTAAGTTTATGGTTTCACTTGTCGCATGGTACAATATTCTTTTTGAAATAAATACTGCAAGTAAGGTGTTACAAGGAATGGATACTGATGTAAATTCTGCTTCAAATCAATTAGAGCTAACTAAAAAATATTTACTAAGCTGCAGGAGCGATGAAAGTTATGAACAAGTTTTAATTGATGCTTATGATATTGCAAAGATGCTTGAAACAGAACCAGCATTTGACACAAAACATGTTCGAAGGAGAAGACAGAAACGGCACTTTCGATATAAAGCTGAAGACGAGGCACCCCAAGACCCTAAACAGAAATACAAAATAGGTTTCTACTATGCAGTTTTAGACATGGCTGTACAATCTATCGAAGAGAGATTCAAACAAATGGAGCAACATAATATTTTATTCGGCTTTCTGTATGACATATATAATTTAAACAAAAAACCACCTGCAGATATATTTGTCGATTGTAAAAATTTAGAAAACGCTTTGTCTTATGAGGCTCATAAAGATATTGACGCCAATGATCTCTGCAGTGAGCTTCAAGCAATTGCTCGAAGAATACCAAAATCTATGGCACCACCAGAAGTACTGCACTTCACAGTGCAACAAAATATTGAAGATTGTGTACCGAATGTGTTTGTAGCTCTAAGAATACTAATAACACTTCCAGTAACAGTGGCAAGTGGTGAACGTAGTTTTTCTAAATTAAAACTCATAAAAACTTACTTGCGCTCAACGATGTCGCAAAATAGACTAGTAGATTTAGCAACAATTTCAATTGAATATGATCAAAGTACGACGTTAGGTTTGAAGGAGTTAGTTAAAATTTTCGCAAAAAAGAAGGCGAGGAAAATTAAATTTTAATTCTATTACCATGTTTTTTTTTGTAAAATGTACATTTTTGTGTATTTTGTTATTTGATTGTAAATTCTTTTTTTGTTAAAATTGTTTATTTTTATAAAAACTATAAATAAATATTTTTTAAAACGAAATAAAGGGTATACTATTAATCTTATTATTTTTCTCTTATGTGTGTGTTTATAATAGTTTATTTAATTAAAAAAAATTGGAAAAGGATAAAATTATTTTACTACTAAGTATCAACTATATTTCTAAGGACCCCGGATTGCTTTTTTTATTATTTCGAAAAAAATGGGACATTTTGTGAAAATGGGGGCGCGTAAATAAACTTTGCCTAGGGCGTCAAATAGCCTCGCGTCGGCACTGCTTACAAGACGCTGATGAAATTAAATGCAAATAATCACTCAATAATCTGATTCGGTTTGAATTATACCATACGTAATATCGTTTCAAGAAACACTAACGTCAATTTATTAAATATTACACTATATTTTGAAATATATATTAAGATGTTAGAGTGGATGATAGGGAGTGTTGCAGGGGTGGACTGGAAGGGGCTCAGAGGGGCTCGCGCGAGTCCTTTGTTAAATTTTACCAAAGACGACAAACCCTTTGTTAATTTAAGAGAAATCAAATTAGAATAGAATTGCAATTTCTGACTAATATATTATCCATGGCAGCTTCAGTATCCCAAAAGTACATGTTTAGCCATTTGTACGGTAAATTGCATATTGTTACATATTATAAGTGCATTAAGTAACAATCGATTGCTTATTTAAGTATTGCATAGAAGTGTTAAAAAATTAACTCCTTCCCCAGAACACCGAGAATTACTTTGAGATTAAGCGAGCGCCTTGTTAACGTATTGACAGCCCAACGCTGGAGTATTGTGTATCTCTTCTAAGCCAATATAGTGTATAAAGCTAGGTTAATATAAAATTAAACATAGTTCTGATGAGGGCGTTAGATGAAATAGCAATCAACCAAATAAAAAAAAAAAATGTAAAACAAAAATACTTTGATATTCTTTCACGTTACTACTTCTGATTGAAGGTTGCATGCAAAATCTATTTATGAAAATATTATTACCTCAAGCTCTTGTACATGCTGGTGTGGATTGGTAGGCCGTAGCCATCGTACCCGGTCGTGTCGGTGTATACCCAAGTTCCACCGAGCGCCGACGATCTCTCGAAGATCACAGGAGTGGCTCCTGCAGCCAGCAGATGACGAGTAGCGCACAGACCTGCTGCACCAGCGCCAACAACGCACACTTTCATATTGAAGTGGATTTGATACTGGAAAAGATAAATTCGTAATTTTAATTGCATGTCATGATAAGTGATTGATTCAACTATTTTTATACAGTATATTTATTATTTCTAATGAATCCCAATGGGTTCAACTACCCAGGCGTCGTCCATTTCGTTTCGCAAACAGTCAAATCGTAAACAAATAGTCTCGTGGGGTCAGAAAGTAAGTTCGAGGAAGTTATCGGTTGCCATGGGGTAATTATTTTGAGTGTAAAATGCGAAATTTTATATCCCTACAATCTATAATTGTTTTGCTTCCTGATTTTTTTTTTTATAGAAATATCAAATTAATAAATATAACGTAAGAAACACTTTTAATCATAGATGGAAATCGTGTTATTTAAAAGTAATTATCGGTCTTTGAAATGAACTGTTAAATCATTTAAGTTTATTGCATTCTACTTGATAAAAACAAAACTTTTTTGCCCACCGTTGATAAAGCGGCTTCTGTGCGATAGAAGATTTTCCATTTTATATTTTCTTCTAATTCTAAAAAATATTTTTGATCGATAAAAAGTTTCAAGGCAGTATTTTTACTTCAGTGAAAACTTTCTGTCAAATCGTTACTTGAAAATACGAACTTGCGAAACTAAATCATTTCTTAAAAATAAATGAAAATCCATATTATGTCTTAACTGACAATATTGTTATTCAAAAGAAGCCGGTGTTTTAACATCAATCTTAAAATATGTATATTTTATTATAATAAAAATTCTTCTATTGTAAAATGAAAGAACGAAAATGACGACATCAAACAATATTCTCTGATAATAAATTATAAAAAATAAAACTATGTTCCAATAATTAATTACTATACACAAATACGATAATAACTGGTTGAAATATTTCCACAAATCCGAATATACATAAAAGCAAATTAAGATAAAGTAAAGTTTATTATTTTAGCTGAGTGAATTAAAAAATACAAATTTAAAATCTAGTGACAGCAATTTTAACCGGTAATGTACGAAATTAGTATAATATAAAAAAAAATGTTTTAGTTTTAAAAATATAATATCTTATGAACATTCGAGAGGTGAAGTGAGCCAACTAGTAAAATGGTAATTTTTTCTTGGACTTTTAAGTAAATACAATCACGTGTTTACTTAGTGTTTTGGTGGATTTATTTTACGGAGATAACACTATTGCAATTGAGGTTACTTCACTTTTACAACGCTAAGACGTGTAGAATATTTTTTTCTAAAATAACACTTGGCTCACGTCTCCTCTTATGGGCCCATATTAAAAATCAACAATGGAAACAAGATGTTCAAGGTTCTAGGCGTAACAACCAGATTCCACATAGACGCGTATTTTAATTCAAATGACTCATTTAAATTTAATATATTTATGTATTTTTCCGTTAAAGAATACGTTTATAATATAACATTAAAAGCATTCATGTTGTTGACATTGATGTTCTATATTGTAATTTTTCTGACCGGAAGAAATCGTTCTGTAAACACTTGTTAAAAATAATATTACAGACATGTTTCCAAATACAGCAACGCACCTGTACACACACCGAACATAATAGTCATTTACAAGTGTGAAAAAACACGGTTACAAGAAAATTAGTGATCGATTTACACAACAAGGGATTGTAATAGTTTCTATAAATACTTGCAGTTCTTACTGTATTGAAATATATTCATATTCATTAGTTTAAACAAGTCTCGAATATATAAAAGTCGTAACGATCTTTTTCCAACACTGGTTGCTTATTTATTTTTATCTAATTCGCTATGTATTTCTGTATTAACTATTTTTGTATGAAATAAAATCATATGTACCAGGTTAAAGAGTAAAAACTACAGAATTATAAAAAAATAGATTATAGAAACAAATGAACGCTGACTATGCGAATCAAATATTTAACATTTGAGCGATGACCCGATAATTTATTATTAGAAGTTCATTTGAAAATAACAAATTGGCATCATTAAACAGCTTTATTAAATATTTTGTTATTAGTTGAAAATGCTAGTGATGAGCGAATTCGGTGCTGATGGTAATGAATAATTGTGAAAACAGCACAAAAGTGTGTTTTATTATTTTTTAATATAATACCTTTCCACTAGGGTATCTAATCCCGGTCACTTTTTGTGATCACGGGATTGAACATTCAACATAAAATCGTGTATGTATAAGGTTATTTTAAATCTATATATATATAAAACAAAGTGGGGTTTGTTACACCACGTATAACTTGGCTATAACTTGGCTGATTTTAATGATCTTTGATTTTTTAAATTCGTATCCGCCTAGAATAGCAGAATAAGCATTAAAACATCGGAAAAATATCACGGAAAATAAATAATGAAGAAAATTAATATTCTCATACAGTTTTCAAATGGCGAACAGCTTGAAATAATGAAAATGTCATCGTATGCAGATTTCATCCGCTAGGTGGCAATTTTTCCTATATTCATTTGTTTCTGCTTCTTTTGCGTACGATTGACTTTTAAATAATTTTAAATTTAGAGTATGGATCAGAATAAAAAAAATCGATGATATGAAATGAAAACGAAAGAAAATCGGATAATATTGAAATAAGGTTATGTTTATAATTAGGTATGATAACTGTATGCTCTGCTTTGAGATGCCACGTTATTACACTTGAAAAGCTACATCGAAGAAATTTTAACGTCGAAAGCAAGGCGATGCGGTTCCTGCTCATCCGAATGACTACTGATGCTCTTGGTCGCATTTACACAGTTCATCCGAAAAATGACGAATGCTTCTACTTGCATGTCAACAGCTCAATTTGCTTGAAAATGATACTCATTGGGACATGACAATCGCTGAAGAAATTGTTTCTGAATCTCCAAGTCAGATACGCACATTATTTTCTATCATTATTTTGACATGCTTCCCATCGAATCCCCGTGAACTGTGGAACAAGTACAAGGATGACATGTCCGAATACATTTTACATCGAATTCGTGTCAGTTCAGGGAATCCCGATCTCGAGATGAATGAAGAGATACATAACCAGGCTTTGCTTTTGATCGAAAACATGTGTTTCCTTATGTGCGGCAGTTTGTTAGTCAAGTTAGGAATGCCAACGCCAGATCGTGGAATGAACGACCCTTTCAATCGAGAATCGGAACGTGAACGTGAATATGATCGAGATGCATTGAACCAATCAGTTTGAACGAATGTACCACTGTTGAACCCTCAACAGAAGGAAATTTACGATACGTTAATGAAGGTAATTGATGATGGAAATGGTGCCTTATTTTTCCTCGAAGCGCCCGGTGGAGCTAGGAAGACATTCTTCATGTCATTGATTATGGCCACTGTTCGTGCGAGATAAAAAAATTGCTGTAGCAGTTTCTTCTTCTGGAATAGCAGCCACGTAGATAGATCAACCACTGCCGATGGAATAAACGCTTGCCTCAAATAATTGACAAACATGCGAGTTGCATTGCTAAACGATCCATCTGCCGAAGATTTCTCCAAGCAATTGCTGACTATCTATTTATTCATTGTTCAAAATTAAAATTACAGTACATGACATAACAGCTGACGCCAATTCGCCATGAACTTGAAAAATATAATAAGACAAAATATAAAATAAAACTACATAATATATCAGAATCAGCGCCCGGTGGAGCTAGGAAGACATTCTTCATGTCATTGATTATGGCCACTGTTCGTGCGAGATAAAAAAAATACTGTAGCAGTTTTTTCTTCTGGAATAGCGGCCACGTTGATAGAAGGATGACGAACAGCTCATTCAGTGTTGAAATTGCCGTTAAATCTTTAAACCAGTGCTCCTCAACCTTATATCTTCCACGGCACACCAACGTGTTTTTCAAAATTTCGCGGCACATCACAAGTAAAAAATATGCATAATATACAGAAATTACATTAGTTTGTGTTTATATATGATACATACCACAAAAGATCCATATGGATAAGATTATTTTTTTTTATTAAAATCTCTTTACCATTTTTATTTATGTACTGTCTTTTCACTTTGAAATCTAAAAAAATCTAATTTTTATAAAAAACTACCCCCATAAAAGCTAAGAGTGGGAAATAAGATATTAATTGAAATAAAAAGCTTTCAAGAAAACATGGATTTTTTCAATGCTTTTTAATGATACCTGGATGTCAAAAGTTAATAATTGGTAAAAAAATAATTGTAAATTTAAACTAAAAAACATTTAATGAATACAACGAATTGTTAATTCTACTACCCCGATTATCATAAGCTCATTATTAGCTGTTCCAAATGTTAAATATACGAAAATTTTTACAAGTGCCATGTGTTATAATTATAATGTTATTTATTGCAAATCTCTCTGAAAAAACGGTTAGTCTCGGATGACTCATTGTAACACGTGTTCGTTATATTTTTTCTTTAACTTACTTACTTAACGTCTTTTTTAAGAGTACATAACAATTTTTCAAAAATATTGTATTTTTTTTAATAAGTAATACATCGATATAAGGAATCATTTATTAGTTTACATTTGTTTAGTAAGGAATTTATTCAGAATTTTATCTTCATTATTTGGATCAAATATTTTTTTTCATTGAAATTATTAAATTAATTTAACATATAGTTACCAAAAACATAACTTTTAATAAAAAAAATAATGTTATATTGGTGATTTGTTGGCTCAGGGTACATTATTGGTTTTAAGTAAATTAAAAAGTTTGGTTACCAGTATCATTGTTTGTTTTCAAGTATTCTTCAAAATCAACAAGGAAGATAGAGTGATTACTTTTACGCGATGGAATCAAATTTCTTATCTGTAGTCATTCACGCATATGAATGAATTTCTGATTAACTATCGTTTTCCACTGTAATTTGTAAAAAAATATTATATGAATTTCACTAAGCAAGTAGATAAAAGATACATAAGTATAAACATAGTTTTGACTAAGCAAAGCTTCTTTGTATTTTATTGGAAAACAAAATAAAAAATATGTGTTCGTACCCAGTAGTTATATATTCCTGCTATGTTCTCATTGCAGAAAAAAAATACAAAGAAGTCACTTGAGCTTTACTTAATTTATGATTTTTTTTTTCTACACCATTGAATGTCCGTAAAATTTTTGAGCAGCTGTACTATGTCAGTAAAAATAGTACAGCTGCTCAAAAAATGTAGGTGACGTATTAATTATTAATTACTGATAAATAATCGCGGATTTCTCGCACAATAATTTGCAAAGGCCTAAAAATAGGAGGATTTAGATCTTGGACATAAGACTTCATGATTTATTTTTTCCTCGAGGGACTTTCAAAAATACTTAACGAGTTTATCTCGTATGATTTTTCAAATTGCAAAATATTTTCCGCAATGGTTTAGTTGCAGTGTTATAATTTTTTTTACTATGATATAACACATCATTTTATATGAGCATCGCATCTTTTTTACGCGGGCTTTATTTGCACGATTTATAACGGTACGGATCTATAGGAGTATAACATTCAAATCACATAAACTCATATAATTATCAATCCCGGGATTGAAAAAATTCCAATCCCGAAATCCCGGGATCAAAAAAACGGTCCGGGATTGGATACCCTAGTTTGATTGCATGCATAATTCTGTCTTACGGGACCAATTTCGGAAGATTTGTTTGAACGAATGTACCCAATTTGTCGACATCAAATTGTTTCTCGTTCCTTATCACGGTCAAAAGGGTTGTTTGCATATAATTGTATCAGACGATCGGGCTTGAGCAGTGAGAGCTCTAACGGTTTCCAAGCTTGCTCGTCTGTTTCTGAAGCTCGTGATGCCGTTTTCTTTCGTGCTTGAGGTCTAGATCAACTAATAGCAAGTCTTTTAGGTGGCATAATTGATTGACAGCGAAAGAAATGCTTTGTGACGACTATTACAAATTCACTTGATAATTGTTTACAATACCCTTTGATTGTTTGGCGTAACCATGGCACGTATCAAACTTAAAAAGACTTAAGTTGCTGCGCACTTAGCGCCATCTGTCATTCAAAAACTCTAATAATTTCGTTCTGTTTGAAATACGAACGACGGACGTCAAAAATATTGAAAAAAAATTCGAGATAGGGACATCCTTCACCTAGCGGGATGAAATATACTTTAAACCCTATTCTACTATCTAACAAATACACATTTAAAAAATCATAAAAATCGGTCAAGCCTTTATAGAGATAGAGATAATTTTTAGAATAATTGAAATGTTTAAGTTTGCTAACAAATATATTTCGTAGAAAAAGAAAAAGATCTCGGGATATATAACGACAGTCCTTCAGTATTTAAATTGTAAATAATATATTTTTTAGAATATTTGAAATATTTTAAGTTTGCTAACAAATATATTTCGTAGAAGAAGAAGTAGATTTCGAGACATAATATATTGACTGCCCTGAAGTATTTAAATTGTAAATTATTTAATTTTTGGAATAATGTTTAAGTTTGCTAACAATCATTTTCGTAGTAGCAGAAATAGACCTCGGGGCATATATCGACAGCCCTGCAGTATTTAAATTGTAAATTATTTAATTTTTGGAATAATGTTAAAGTTTGCTATCAATCATTTTTCGTAGTAGCAGAAATAGACCTCGTGGCATACATCGACAGCCCTGCAGTATTTAAATTGTAAATTATTTAATTTTTGGAATAATGTTTAAGTTTGCTAACAACCATTTTTCGTAGTAGCAGATATTTCGTAAATTATTGAATTTTTGGAATAATGTTTAAGTTTGCTCACAACTATTTTTCGTAGTAGCAGAAATAGACCTCGTAATTTACTTTAGTTTTGGAATAATGTTTTAGTTTGCTAACAATCATTTTTCGTAGTAGCAGAAATAGACCACGAAAATTATTTAATTTTTGGAATGATGTTTAAGTTTGCTAACAACCATTTTTCGTAGTAGCAGAAATTTTGTAAATTATTAAATCTTTGGAATAATGTTCAAGTTTGCTAAGAATCATTTTTCATAGTAGCATAAATCGACCTCGGCGCATATATCGACAGCCCTGCAGTTTTTAAATTGTAAATTATTGAATTTTTGGAATAATGTTTCAGTTCGCTAACAACCATTTTTCATAGTAGCAGAAATTTCGTAAATCATTGAATTTTTTGGAACAATGTTTAAGTTTGCTAACAATTATTCTTCGTAGTAGAAGATTTTCAAATAAAAGTCGAAATACAGTTCTATAAAATATCCATACTGTCATTAGAATATTCCTAATGCATGTAAGAAATTAAAAATATTTTCAAGGCCAGATGCAAAATATAACCATACCTCCAATAATCGAATCAATGACGTCACTGATCAAAATCTGTCAAATCAGCTCCAAAAAATCTTATATTCGATGTATGTATATATAAAAATTAGTAAATTCGATGATTTAAAAAACGTCGCGATGCAAACTTTCAAATAAAGTTCTCTTAATATTATTACGATGCTTCAGTTCTAAGCCAGGAAATTTGAATTTAAAGACGTCCATTTCATTTGTTTTAAATTGGAACGACGAATTGTCAGGAATATTGAAAAAAATTCTGGATCGAGACACCCTTCACCTAGCGGGATGAAATACAGTTTACATTTGACAATCATAAAAATCGGTCAAGCCGTTTCGGAGGAGTTTGGCGACAAACACCGTGACACGGGATTTTTATATATATATAGAGATGATCTTCCATAAAGTAACCGCCGAATCCATCGAAAGAATTTCATGTCGATTTCAAAAACCTAGGAATATACGGATTTCCCAAAATAAACAGCGTGGGAATTTTTTTAATTTTTTTAGCTCTTTTTGCTAATTGAAAAAGTCAAGAATTAACCGAATTCCTAAAAACATACCTAAATTTGGAACCATTTTTTTTAGACCTCGCCCTACTTTCTCTAATTTTCTCAATCCCGAAATTAGTACTGTCACAATCCCGGGATTGGAGACTCTACTTTCTACAAAGTATTAACAGTGAATACCTTAAAAGTGAACAAATCGGCAGCTTATTGAATTTAATATTCAATTTCGATTCCGATTACTTAAAATATAATACATTTTAAAACAAAATAAAACACTTTCTTTATCTTACCTTTATCAATAAAAAATATTAACTGCTTCTAATTTAATTTGACAATATTGTATATTATCTTGAAATAATAAAGTAATGTGTTATAATTATTGTAGTATTAACAAAAAAAAACACTTATTAAACAATTAAATGCAGTTAAATTGATTGAACTTTGTTGATAATCGAACACTGATTTAGTTTACAATGATATTATTATCAATATCGAATGTCTACACAATTTTTTTACACGACCAACTGCTCGCCTCTTACAAAGGAAAATGTCGAAGCTTTGGAGATAGCTTGGTTTATATACCCTTTGGATTTTGTTATAATGTATTATTGATTTGTTTTTAAATAATTTAATAAACAAAAATGTTTATCACATTTGACAGAGTAACTTTGAAATGTAGGCAATATTTTATCATAATACTGTGTTAATTAGTAAATTTATCATTTTAGTTATAGCCATTTCTTTATTATCAATACTGTTTGGGAGGAAAGATTTTATACATCGCTGGTATACACTGGGAGAAGGTGATAAGTCAAAATCCTGCTGATTTGAGCGATGAATGCTGATTAGTAGATTTTAACATGCTATATCTTCTGAAAAAACAAGTTCAGCCATATTTCGCGTATTTTTACATAGTTTAAACATAATAACCATAAAGTTATTTTTTTTAAGCCACGTTCGCTCCCAATGTAGAACATATGACCTTCTAATAGAGGTATGTGTAGAAAAGTTTTTTTCTACGAGAACTGTTGCTCAACCTCTCTTTTTTTAAGAGAGTATGGTTAGAAGGTAAGAGCTAAGACAGAACCAGTGGTTAACTAGTCGCTTTCGCAACGCCCCGTTATTTTAGGATTGTAAAGGTGGTAGAGAATTGTAGACATCGCAAACACCCATGCCTTTAAACAGAGATCGATAAATCGATTGAAAAAAATGCTTTTAATAAATAATATTGCCTGCAATCATGTTTCGCGATGTTTTTTTAACTTACAACTAAACTCCGCGAAGAAGACTCTAGATGAGAAAATGAAAACAATTCAAAACGTTGAAAAAACCAAGGCTGTGGAGTCGGAGTCGTGAAAAATGAGCGACTCGAAAAATATATTATATATATTTTTTTTGAAAAATATATTTAACCTTCTCACCGCGTATGACCGCTATGCATGTCCTAGCGAACATGCCCTTAGCGCGCGTGACACGTATAAATGTCATGGAAATTTCAAACCCTATATAAGAGCTATCTATTGTGTTAAAATTGTATAACTTGGTTGAAAATATTACTAAATGTATATTTTACCAAATTCAATAGATGGCATTAGTCAAAAAAGATTCAATATAGGCTAAAATAATTTATTTCTGGAACACGCCGTGAAAATACGTCACTAATGCAAGATTTTGGATAGTGTAAATAAGCGATCGAGTGCGGGTGAAATTGAAATTGTTCCGAGAATTTAATATTATAAGCATGGTATGGTGGTGGCGCAGTGTTCTCGGTCACGCGTGGCGGTATTTTGCAATATGGCGACGTCACGCCGCAATTTTATGAAGAATGATTGAAAACGCGATAACAAACCGCGTACAGGGCATGCTCGCTAAATTTGGTGACGCGGGCAAAGGGTTAATGATGTGTTTAGTTTCAAAATAGTCAAGAGTGTTAACATTTCATGCTTGGCTGACTAAAGATGATCTGATGGTATACATATATATAAGTTAAAATGAAATTATTGAAAAATTTCCTCGGAGTTGGAGTCATTAATTATTTTAAAGCTGGAGTCGGAGTCGTCAATTATTTTATAGCTGGAGTCGGAGTTGGAGTCGTAGTCGTCTTTTTTTCACGTGACTCCACAGCCCTGGAAAAAACACACGAGAAAAACGAGTTGACTAAGAAAAGTACGCAAGTTTGATGGGTCTTTGTTGAAATGGAAATGTTAAACAGCAATTAGCCAACATAGAAAAAAAAGTGAAATACATATTAAACATTAATTATACATTCAGGGACGTCCCGTGGGCATAGGCGATTAGGCAACTGCCTAGGGGCGGCAAGTCTTAGGAGCGGCAAATAATCACAGAATACATTTTTAGAATTGATAAATATTTTTGACACTCGAATTTGGTATTGAATAAATACTATGGCCTCAGTGTACTTGTTAAAAAAAGTGAAAACATATATTTTCAATGATAATAATATTATGACCAATTTTTATACATTAGTTAACTTTATCGTAAAAGCCTTCTTTAAATCTACATTTACCGATGACGGCATTATAGGCGGCAGTTTTGGCGTAAATTAATAAAGGCGGTTGGAAATGACATTGGTCACAAATGCACACACAAAAAAATTGACTACGTAGATGAGTAAAGAATTTGAATTACTATATATATTCTTAAAAAATAATAGAATAAATGACTTTTGTGGCTTTAAAACTTCCTTTACGGGATGTATGTCCAATCGGTAGATTAAATATACTAAAATTGAATAATTTTGTAAATACATACCTATGTAATAATATGTATTTTGAATTTAAAATAAACATTTCTATGTTTAAAGAAGGGAAAAAACCATAAATAAAATTTCTTATGAGAATCATGTTAGAAGTCGATCGCGAGAAAACTTAATTAAGATTGAAAAGTCGATCCCAGGGCAAAAAAGGTTGAACACCCTTGCCTAACGGTGTAAAAAAATACATCCGATACGCTGGCTCATTAGAAACCAAGTAATTAATATTTTTTTTTTAAATACGTCCTAGGTTTTTACTGTCCTTCAAAGGGTGGTAAGTGTAAAAACATGTTTTTTCACTTAATTCTTTATGGGCCAGCAACGTATTAGAAGTATTTTTTAGCACCGTAGGGGTTAAGCATTTCATATTTTTATTTTGAAAAACAGAAAGGGCGCTAGTTTAAACTCTGCAAGGACGGCAATAGCCTAGAAACGTCACTGTATAAATTAAACATTTTTTGGTATTATTTGAAGATTTCCCGCATTTTTATCAGAATGTATCTGAAAGAAAGAATTGAAAAAGTATACGTCAGATTAAAGCGAAAATATTGCCACGATTTCATCATTTAATTATCGTTGATATAATGACTTCATTGGGCCAATATTGGGGCATTAATGGGGCATGAGAAAGTAAACATTTTATCATCAAGATTATTTATAATACTTGTTGCATGCAGAGAAAAGCACATTTTATTAGAATGTTATTATTTTTGTATATTATATGATACAAAAATAATAACAATAGTATAATGTATATTATATGATATCGGAATACGGAGATAAGAGAGCGGACTAACCAGCCTCTTATCACGTCCAAAATAAAGAAACGGCGGTGGACCTGGCTTAGACACGTGTTGAGGTTGCCTGAAGAGAGCCTGAACCCTGCTTGTCTCTTCTTCCGGCCGGATGGATTCCGGCGTCGTGGAAGGCCACTGATGACTATCCACATGATGTACTCGGCGGAGTTACGGGACGCTGGGATGACCTGGGAGGAGGCGAGGAGACTGGCTGGAGATAGAGAATTGTGGAGGAGCTTCGTGGTGACCATATGCTCCGTATAGGGAGCGGATATGGATTAAAACATATATTATATGATATGAGTTGAATACTCGAAAGTAACAGCGGAAGAAGCTTAAAGAGGCGAAACACGTGTCACAAGTTATAAATTTTAACTTTATATTTTAAATGAACTTATACAAAATTTTAAAAAATAAATCCTCTTTTACTCATTGTCCTTGCACACTTAAACATTCTGGATTTTTAAATGTTCTGTTTATTATAAATGTATTTAATATTGTAATGATGAATAAACATTAAGAAAAAGCACAATATTCCTTTGTACTATATTAACACTTTATTTATAAAGTTCAGGACCGGTTTCGCTCTTGGCGAGCATTTTCATTTTTAAATATAATTTAATAGTGCTATTTATACAAAAACAAATTGAAATGAAAATGTGTAAACAACAATTGACACTGAAAAGAATTTAAAAATTACAGTAGAAGTAATTCTATAATATACAAAGGAATATTGTGTTTTTTCTTATCATAATGCCTTTCTACCAAGTATTGACAGTGAACACAATAAAAGTGATCGATGAATAAACAGTTCAATGCCATTTCATCGAATTTTTGTTTTTCATAATAAAATATCTGAAATCATTAATGACGATATGTATTTTGAAATAAAACAATGTTTTATATACAATGAATTAATGTTTTTTTGAATGGGTATAGTAAAATAGTAGAATAATATTATGTTAAATACCAATGTCAAGATTACTGACGTAGTGAAATCTTTACAATAACAATACTTTTGAATTTTCAAAGAGAATATCGACTGCGGAAAGGAAAAAGGATGTAACCCACAGTTTTTTCAAAACAGGTTTTTTTCGATAATCACAGTGTATCAAACTTGGTACACGTTCTATCAAAAGGATGCAAGCTGCAAATGCCGAATTAATATCTAAATTTAGCTTTTATGTTTGAAAAAGATGACTTTGTAAAAAACTAAAACCAAGAAAAACGACTGAAATAAAGGTTTTTCCTAGACAATTTCTTTGATTAATATTAGATTATGTCAATAAAACACCAGTTTAGAAGTCTCCGTGCACGGTTGTGTATAATTCATAATTTGCATATGACCCAAAATCATTAAAACACGTTTTCTGCGCCTCCTGTAAAATTTGATATGTGTGGGTTTGATACGTCCTTTTTCCTTTCCACAGTCGATATATATAAATAAAATTATTATACAGCAAAAGCTTGAAAAATTCTAAAAGCTATTCGGATGTCATTTTTCTTTTCAGCAGCTTTTTTTTTCTTCTGCGTCAAAGCTTGTTAAATTGAGAAAGATTATTTTTGCAATATGTATTGAGTTTTAGTCAGTCAACGTTGATGCAGTTCGATTGTTTCCCTATTTTAAAATCACAAAAGAGCTCATTCTCCGTATTTATGGCGATAGAAGAAATATCTTTAAGCCTTTATGTTTTGTATTATACTTTGTTATTCCACTCGTTGTGTTATAAAATGTGGTACATGTTTCGCCTCTTTGAGTAGCATGATCAGACATAACATCATGAGGTGTATGAATTTATTTTCACTTCTCAAAGAGGCAAAACACGCGTCAATTTTAGTAACAACCAGTGGAGTAGAGTAACAATGTTATCAAATTTAATTTTATATGAATGTATTTATTTGAAAAAAAATAAAAATTGTATAGTAAGACAATTTCATTGAACTATTGTTGCCGTCATACGATGTATGATTGTTACCACCATTAACAATATCACAGTAAATTAATAATCTATTCGAGAATATTTTCCAACTGATAGTTGATAAGATTTTTAACTTCTTCCGGTTAACTCAGGAAAGTAGTATCTTTTTTCAAAACCAACAGCCATGAGTTTTCTGAAAAAGAATTTAACATACCATATTAATTCTGATGAGAAAAATAATAAAAAAAAACAATACAGTGCTGCATGCTGCATGTATTAATATTGAGTGAGATTTGTTTACTTAGATATTTATTTATCTAGAATGATAATGTAACATTCATATTTTAAAGTAACACTACGTTAATGGCAATTATTTAACCTTATCACAAAAAGCGTGCCATATATCATTAATTATTAAAATTGTCTAGTTCAAAAAATGAAGAACAAAAAAAACTAGCTCAGAGTATTGATTATAGTTTTATCATATTTTTGATAGACACTTACTTGGCTCTACTGCGGTCACAATTGCAACATTTTCGTTATTAATTTGTATAGATATACTATACATATAATATAAGGTCTATATAAGACCTAGATTACTTATTAAGAGAAGCGAATCAAATACAATATTTTTTCATCATACAGCTATTTTCACGCCGTGCAAGTTTGTTTGCTTTAGATCAGCTGTCACCAAACTACGGCCCTCCAAAGATTTCTATCCAGCTCTTGATTTTTAATATATAAATATTTACATTAACTTTTGGACAATTCTAATATCATTCCATCAAGAATATTTTATGTCCATCCCACCAACGTTTTTAAAAAACACATCAGGTTCGTTTCTCAAAAAGTTTGGTGATCCCTCCTTAAGATATATCAGACGTTACAAATAGGGTATCCAATCCCGGACCATAATAATTGTGATACCATAATTTCATGTTTTCATTTTATATTTATTATTAATTTTAATTCAAAATATATCTGGTATTATAGCCAACGGGCTTTAAAATCACAGATGTTTTTATGTTTGAGACACAGTTGAGGAGAAAATATATCTCAAACAACCATATACGAAATCTCAAATAAAAATTGAAAAATGATGATAAAATCTTATTTGGTGTTGAGCTGCCTGGGAC
This sequence comes from Himalopsyche tibetana, assembly GCA_030503985.1. Lineage (NCBI taxonomy): Eukaryota > Metazoa > Arthropoda > Insecta > Trichoptera > Rhyacophilidae > Himalopsyche > Himalopsyche tibetana. The sequence goes on from JAPJYX010000022.1 coordinate 18,029,504, forward strand.
TCGAACCCATCCTAACCTGATCGCTAAGGTAAGGTTTATCCCACTAGATCACAATGGGAGACAATACTATTATTATATAAAATTCAAAATGCGTCCACCGGGGGCACCGTCGCCGGGGGCTGCAATTTAATATTTTTTTTTGAGTAATTTATCAAATATAATATAACCATTTACCTAGAAAGAGAAAACAACGTTATTATACGTTTAAGAATCAAAAGATCTTATGCTATATTATATGGAAGCATATTTAATGAAAGTTTTATTATTTCACAAAAAAAAATCGTCAATTTAATGATAAAAGCTTCACTAGTGGGACGCCATTGATCCCGTCTAATATTGCATACAATTATGGAAGAAAACACAGTAAAATTGTCTACGACTATTATAAGAAATGAGAGGCAGCAAGACCACAATTCATTTATTTTGTAACTGGTTGATAACGTCGCCTGCTGTGGCCCAGCTTGCTCTACCGATCACGCAGGTCTGGGTTCGATTCCCGGTCAGATCACAGTGAATTTGAGAATTATTCAATTTAAGATTGATCGAAGATTGGGTGTTTGTGATGTAAATTTACATCATTTCCTCTTCTCCCATCCTTCTGATCCTACAATAACCGGGTGTAGCAATAGCGATTAGTTAACCACTAGTCTTTTTCTTGTCTTATCCTTCTTTTCCTACTACTCACTTTGAAACAGGTGAGGTTGAGCGACTGAGTAACAAAAAGTTCTCGAAGAATAAAATTCTGTTGAGATACCTCCATTAGGAGGCCATACGATCCACATTGGGAGCGGACATGGATTAATAATTATACAATTCTGTCTATCCTTACTCTCTTAGAAAAAGAGAGGTTGACCAACTGAGTAACGGACGTTGTGACGCTACGGAATACATCCTGTAAGAAAAGTGTGAAATCGTAGTGGGTGGTGGTAGGTTTAACGTGGAGAGCCTTAAGTAATTTAAAAAAAAAACATAGTGACGTAGTAAGTAGTTCTCGCATTAGGAGGCCACAAGCTTCGGATTTAGAGTCGTTTTTATTTTAAGGCTGGAGTCGGAGTCGTCTTTATTATACACGACTCTACGGCCCTGGGTTTTTGTTTATTTTGTTAGTATATTGCAATTCTGTCGCCGTATCCTCAGAGATCGACCTCCATTCCAAAATCATCGGAGATAATTATTTTGTAAGGCTAGGAACTTGTTGCATCATGTGGCCGGTTTATTCAACTATTAACTAACGTATTTAGACAGTAGGGTGTGTCGATAAATGTACTAGTATCTATTTAATAATAAATTATGGTATCCGACAATCCAGAGGCGCAAAACTTTCACAATTATTCATCATAATAAGAACCGATTTTAGTCTAGAAGAGGTCTATACTACGGTATCCAATCCCGAAACTATTTTGTGATCCCGGGATAGAATAATTTTCAATCCCGGGATTGGGCACTCAACGTGATAATTTGAGAAAAGTTTTGGTGACCGAGGAATTTGAAATCCTCAAATCCCTATCCTTTTCCCCAAAATATCAACGTGACTCATTTTTTTAGCTCTTCCAAATTCAAAATACTATAAGTTTTCGGGGTTCGCTAAAAAATTCTCAATTCCAAAATCTCGGGATCGCAACCATACCAATCCCGGGATTTCGGGATCGCAAAATTGAACGGGATTCTGGATCCCGGGATTGGAGAACCTATCCTATACGATTATATTTATGGTCAATTTAGTGTTAATTATTCATATTTTTACCTATAAATTCTTTTCAAATTTGTATTACCAATTGCTTATTTGCCGGGTCATATGGCGCAGCGGTTAGCGTTGTGAACTTCTGTACCGGATCTCACGGTTTCGAGTCCCAGTACGAACAGCATTTTTTAGATTGATTTATCGACTTCTGTTCGAAGGTATGGTTGTTTGTGATGTCTAAGAATTCCCCTACACTCTTTCCGATCCCTTAATAACTAGTCGAAGTGAGAGCGCTTATTTAACCACTATTCCTGTCCTAGCCTTAAACTTCTGTCCCTACTCCTCTCTTTGAAAAAGAAAGTTTGAGCGACTGAGTGACAAAGAGTTCTCGTAAACAAGCTGCTGTTGAGATACTTACATTAGGAGGCCATATGCTCCATATTGGGAGCGGACATGAATAGAAAAAATGTTTATTACACACTTATTAGTCTTTCTCGGTTTTGTATAAATAGCTATGTATCAACATATTATTTGATATCAGTTTAAAATTCTCATGAAGAGCAAAACCAGTCAAACCAATCAAAACCAAATAGGTAATTGTGAAAAAATGGCAAAGAATATTTTATTATATTTTAATACAATGCCTTTCTACTAAGTCTTAATAGTGGACATCTTAAAAGCTTAAACAAATTTAGATACATTTTTATTATATAGTAATCATAATATTACTCGAAGTGTCTACTTTATGAAGTGAATATGGTGCCAGTCCACTGGAATATCAATTCTCGTATTAAAAACAACCGTCGTGAAAATGCATAAAATATTGAATTTTGAAAACTATTAACTAGCCAAAAACTTCAATTTGTTTCTTAATTTAATAACGTCCCACTTACAGCCCCTCCATTATAAATCATTTAAGTGTTACAGCCCTCCCCCCCTTCATAGACAGCAGTACGTATAGTTTTTACTCCAAACATAAAAAAATAGTATAAAGTTTGGTTCGAAAACCACTGCTTATTTACCAAACACTTAATTACACTCGAGTAAAATGATGCAACATTTTGCGTAAATATCAATAATATTTATTCTGTATCAACTTTCATATTGTTAACAGCCAATTCTTGGTGGATAGACATATAATTTTACTTCATCTCCCTTGAGGGAAAAAGGGTCGTCTTTTAAAGTACGCATGTAAAATAATATTGGTAAGATTTTGTACAGTATGCATAGTAAATAAAAACAGATATATATAATTAAGCTTTCATTTTACGTGCAAATGTGAAACGGTGCTCTCAAATTTTAGTATACACTAGGGCAGACTTAGAGAACCTGCGGCCTTTTGGCCACTCTGGTGCCACCTTCTGGCCAATTCTGCAATCCTGTCATTCGTAAATTCAGAAAAATTAGGTAAGCGAATTGAGGATTTCAAATTCCTCGGTCCTCGGTGAGCTAAAAAAATAAAGCGAGGTTTGGAGATAATCTGGGAATTAATCAATCCCGTCCTAGTCAATGTTTACTGCGGCCTTATGTCGAATCTGAGAAGAAAAGGTTCACCACCTCTGTACTAGGGCCTGGAATCCCGGGATTGTGACTTTACTAATCCTGGTATTTCGGGATTGAGGAGAAGAACTGCGAAATTCTCGAAAAGTTGTTGAAAACATGCAACCAGAAGAAATTTTCGAAACTCGCGCAAGAGCTAAAACAAAAAGGTCCCATTTTTTTTCATTTTAGCAATTCCGTAAATTCTTGGGTTTTTATTATTGGATATTGTTGGAAGAGTAACTCCGTAAATTAAGTTAGAGTAAGTCCGTAAATTCCCAGGATTTCAAAATCACCGAGCACAAAAATTGCTGCACGATATTACGGTGAATGTTCAATCAAGGGATCACACGAAGTTGTCAAAAAATACTTTTGACATTTTGTCACGCCGTCACGACCAATGAATATGATATTTTAAGTATATTGTACTATAATACACAGGGCCGGCACCACCATACAGGCGAAATAGGCAATCGCCTAGGGCGCAAATCGCTAGGGAGCGCATAAATTGAGTAACCAAATTATTTTTTATTATCTAATAACAAATAATAGTACGTTTTTTTTATGCTTGTATCTGTTCGTTATAATTATGTATCGTATTCTATATACTTCGAAAAAAAAGAGGTTGAGAGACTGACTAACAAACAATTCTCGTAAAAAACTACTGCTGAGCTACCTCCATAGGAGGCCGTATGATCCACATTGAGAGCGGACATGCATATAAAAAAATATTCCACAGTTTGTTAAAAGGGGGGCGCGCCAATAACCGTTGCCTAGGGCGCCAAATAGCTTCGCGCCGGTACTGATAATATAATGTACACATATGTAGTTCAAGGCTAACAAATTTTGATATTCTATAAAATACTAATTGCCTATGAAAAATGAGTATTTATTTTATTTATTACAAAATATGATATGAAAACCTTATAACATCAATAATACGTCAACCCATTCATCAGTTACTATGCCGTTGTCTTTGTAAAAATGTGTTTATTTTATCATATAAGCAAATACAGATATCCGATTATCTTTGCGAGAGAGCGTAAAAATAAATTTAAATAATCATCTGACAAATTTACTAGAACGACTAATTACAACATTAATTATGGTACTAATTAATAAATGTAGTATTTAAAAAAACTCTCGTGTGATAATTTAAATATTGTTTAAATCAAATTAGGGAATAGCACACATACTACTTTTGAGCATCTAAGCAGAACCGCTTAAGCTTAACTCTCTTCTAAGAAGAATTTAGTTTTAAGTATGGGCTTAGGAATGGATTTATAATAAACCAATCGCCTTTTTAAGCTCCAAAATGAGTAGAGAACGGATGAAATCATTTAAAACATTCAAACTTTTGATACGACTAGCCCAAACGATTTCACGTCCTTTTGTGTGTAAATAAACAATCAGCCCGCATCTCTGAGATTCTCGTTTTTTTCATATAAAACTTATATAAGGCGCACACATTCTGCAGCTGACCTAACATATGCAGTCCGGTAGTTGGCTGCTTGTATGTTGCCGACACCGGAAGCTAAATGTTGCTCGTGTATTTTGAGTGGTTTGATCAATAATTGGCTGGATATTTAACAAAATTTCAAAATGCATAAAAGCAGTGACAATCAGATTTTCATTTTTTACAAGTATATAGGAATAATATTTGATTTTGAAAGAAAACTAATTATCATTGCATAAGCAATATTACTTATTTAACCACTTGAATACCAAGCGGAAACAGGTGTCCGGAACATATGTAAGCGAACATGGATGTCCAAGACATTTAAAAAATCAAATACTTGATATTCTAATAGAATATCAGCAATATTTTGATGAATATATGTAGTGCCATCTATACTGAGTCAATATAGGTTTTTAAAATATCAAATTCGAGTGTATATTAGGCAAAAATATTTTTTTCAAAAACACGCAATATCTCTGGGACATATTAATGATTTATTTGCGCGGTATTCAAACGGTTAATGGAAATCCAAGAAACTTGAGATCAAGTCGTAGAGAAAACATACTGCACAAGCTCTTACTTAAGTTTTTTTTGTCCATAGGAGCATATGGCCACCACATGATTCCTCCAAGATTCTCTGTCCCCTGCCAGCCTTTTTGCTTCCTCCCATGTCTTTCCAGCGGCCCATAGCTCCGCCGAGTACATCCTATAGATAGATGGTCATCAGAGGCCTTCCACGACGGCGGAATCCATCTAGTTGGTAGAAGAGACAAGCAGAATTCAGAATTTGTGGCATCCTGAGCAAATGTCCAAGCCAGGTTCATCACCACTTTTTTTCTTACTTCAGTTACTAAATGTTAAATTGAAAAAATCAACATTATAATATTAATCTTGGACTTGAGTCTAAGACTTTGATCGATAAGCGATGCTATTACCGCTAGACTACGAAGGTCGACAAGTTCTTGTTGTTTTACCAAGAAGCAGTGGCGGATTAAGCACTTTGGAGACCCCAGGCGCAATAGATTTTGGAGGCCCTGTTTTTCGAATGACATAAAAGTGCTGCAAAACTCTTCGTAGAACAATAATGAATGTTCAAATATAAGGTTTTTTATTTGATAAACTTGTTTTTTTTTCCTTTGTGCATCACATCGAAGATGATATCTCCTCAATGATACAGTTACTTAGATACAATTTGATAGGCAACAATAAATAATAATTACAAATATATAGATATTAATAAAGGTAAAAAGTAAAACGTAAAAAAAAACAATTAAATAATAATAAGCAAGAATGATAGCTAATGGCACTAATAAAATAACTTTTAATTTTGGAACAGATGTGATTAAGGATTGAATGGTGAGGGTTAGGGAAGGTAAACTTTTTCTCCAAAAGAAGTAGCAAATTTTTTGAAGTGACAGAAATTTTTTGGAGACGAAACTAGATCTGGATGCCCGATAAGACCATCATGGTTATCCTTACATAATAAAAACAATATACCTCTTTCTACGGACATAATCGGACAATTCCAGAGAATATGCTCCGAATCTTGATAAGGTTAAGGTATAAGGTTTTTTTTTTTTTTTTTTTTTTTTAATTCCCTAGGGTACTCAACGTTGTACCCACCACCACCCGCTACGGCTTCACACTCTTTTTATAGGGTGTATTCCGTAGCGTAACAACGTTAGTCGTGTTCAAAATTTTGCCAGAAATGTCCCGAGAAGAAATTCTTCAAGACTTTATACTATTTTTGAGACCACTAAGATTTGGAGGCCCCAAGCGCTCGCCTCTTGCGCTTATGGGGTAATCCACCACTGCCAAGAAGTCATATCTTATTAAAATTGTGTTCAAAAATATTTACAGAATACTCGGTATATGAACAAAGCAACATATGAAAATTGTTTCATAATAATTCTACAATTTGATATAAAGAGTACTGGACTGGCTTAGGTTGAAAGAACCCGGTGTCATTGAATCAGTTATAATTGTAAGTACGTATAGATCTTTTTGACATAAATATGAAACGGTTGTTGATTAGGACTTTTTAATTGGAAAAATATGTACAATTAACAAGTTTTAAGCTCAAGTAACCATTTAACCCCTTTCGAAAGATAACCCGATTACGTCACGCCATCCGTAAAGACATTCGAAAAAGGAACACGATTTCGTAACCCATTTCGTCAACCATTTTGTCGTCCAAAGTCTTTCGATAGTTTGTCCTGCTCACTCTTGCGTTTTAAAATGTTCTCAAGTTGAAATGGAGCGATGGATACTAATCAAAATGGATGTCGCCACAGTGGCTGAAGCGGTGTGTTCGAAAATGATCTTGGACTCGTGTTTTCAATCATTATAGTAATAAACACTCGCTTAACATAAATCTCTGTATTAGTAATATTGAAATATCTCTTATACTGATATATTAATACAGGGCTTCCCAAACTATGTTCTGCGGAACACTGGTGTTCCGTGGGATCTAATTAGGTGTTGCGCAAAATTTGGAATTGCTTAATAAGTTGCACCACATTTAAGCATCTTCTACTTCAGGGTTTCCTAAACTTTTCCTGCACTTCGCAAATCCGGAAAATTTAATGGAACACTTGGCTTATTTTTTTGGTCGGGTAATTCGTAATAGTATAAATACAAAAAAAAATGTTAATAAAACACTTATTGTATTTTTAAACGGTCCCTGCACTTTGACTTCGTTGCAGCATACAAAGGAAATTCAGCTTCTTATAAATAGGTTGTATATAACGGAAGTAAAACAATATTAACTTGTTTAGACATATTGGAGGATTCTGCTGACAAACTGGTCAAGAAAGAATTTAATGACATTTATATCGAAATCACTGATAAAATCAGTCAGATAGTCATAATCACGTGCACTGTTTTGCTGTTATGAAAAATGGATTCCAAGCCAACGAATCATAATTGATAATTTTTGGAAAGCATTGAAAAATAGTGTTTTTTTAAGTTATGTGGGTGTTCGCGTAACACCTATTCAGGTTCTGTGGAACACCAGTGTTCCGCCTGTTGTGCGCGGTGCCTGTACGGTTCCGCAAACTTTTTTTTTTTTTAAATACATATAAAAGAAAAGATATCTATAGATTCTGTCAACTCATATTGCTACAGACTAATTCAGGTGTGAACCATTTTCACGTCATACTACTAGAGTGACCTTTCGTGCCCTGCTGATAACACACATCTAATAAAATAAACGATTTATTAATACTTTTTATTGCATCGTTACAGAAGTCGTAAATTAACAAATAACAGATATGTAAATGTTAAATTATTTTTTCCAATCTCTCCCCGGAAATAAATAACACAAAAATATACAGGGTGACAAAATTTGTTGTCGAGTTTTCGTCAGCCGACATCGGGCAGTGAACGAAATCCTCGAGTGAGTTGTTTACTCATACTACTTACTAAAACATACTTCCGCTATATTGCTGACCCTTAAAAAACAAGTGAAAAGACATATTTTAACACTTACGCCCTTTGATGGACGGTAAAAACCCAGGACGTTTATTTAAAAAATATATCGACTGTGGAAACGAAAAAGGACGTCACCAACACATAGCAAATTTTACAGGAGGCACAAAAACGTGCTTTGATGATTTTGGGCCGTATGCAAATCATATTTGACATTACAGCTTACGCCAATGCGTCAAATATTTTGAAGTAGAAAGATCATACAAGATATACTCGATAAGAATTTTTGAAAGTCACATGAGATTAACTCAAGGAGAGTTGACTTCACGAACACCCATGTCTTAGATCTCAAATTAAAATTGAAAAAATCCAATTTGACATTGACCTTATCGGGAATCGAACCCAGACCCACCTGATCATTAGAGCAAGATCTAACCAACTAGACCACAGCGGGCGACTATGAAATATACACAACTTGAAGTGCACAGAGACTTCTACATTAAGCCATGTCCGCTCCCAATGTGGAGCATATGGACTCCTAATGGAGTTTATCTCAACAGAGGTGTTTCTACGAGAACTGCTTGTTACTCAGTTGCTCAACCTCTCTTTTTCCAAAGAGAGTAGGGATAGAAGGATAGGGCTAGGACAGGATTAGTGGTAAGCTAATCGCTCTCGATACGCCCCATTCATAGAATAGGATGGGTGAGAGAGGGGAATTCAAGACATCACATACATCCATGCCTTTGAACAGAAATTCATAAATCGATTGAAAAATCAATTTATAAAACTGTCCGTACCCGGATTTGAACCCGGGCCCTCTGTAGCCGAAGCCAACAACGTTGACCACTCGACCACACAGGCGGCACACTCGGCACACAGGAGACTTCTAAGCTGGTGTTTAATTGACATAACCTAATATTAATTAAAGAAATTGTCTAGGAAAAACCTTTTTTTCAGTCTTATTTCTTTGTTTAAATTTTCACAAGCTCATCTTTTTTAAAACTTAATAGCTAAATTTAGATACTAATTCGGCATTTGCAGTTTACATCGTTTTGATAGAACGTGTTTTGATACATTGTGATTATCGAAAAAAAGCTGTTTTGAAAAAACTGTGGGTTACGTCGTTTTTCCTTTCCACAGTCGATATGTTTTTCACTTTGTTCCTAAAGTGCCAGCAATATATCGGAAGTATTTTTTAGCACCGCAGGGGAAGTGTTAAGCAAAAGTATTTGGGCATTTTCATACTTTTGTCACCGTGCGGAGAATCATTCGTTCCTGAAAACTGCCCATCCTGTCGAATTTTTCGGGATCAAGAGTTGTCAGTGACAACTTGTCACGGATTATTTAATAATTGAAAAATATTTTTAAATTTTACACGTAGTGATTTTGTTATTAGGAGTGTAGAATAGTTGGTAGTGCTGGATATAATGATGCCAGAAGTAAATATCTTCTTATCGGTTATGGCATGCTGATAAAATCATCTGTTCAATTTTAAATCGATCCATCAATTGGTAACAACAAACAAAATTTCGATAAAATCATTTTTTCATAAGCATGCCCTACATTCTGATGCAATCATTTTTTTTTTTTTTTTTAAACCATGTCCGCTCCCAGTGTGGAGCATATGGACTCCTAATGGAGTTTATCTCAACAGAAGTGTTTCTACGAGAACTGCTTGTTACTCAGTTGCTCAAACTCTCTTTTTCCAAAGAGAGTAGGGATAGAAGAACAGGGCTAGGACAGGATTAGTGGTAAGCTAATCGCTCTCGATACGCCCCGTTCATAGGATAGGATGAGTGAGAGGGGGGAATTCAAGACATCACATACATCCATGCCTTTGAACAGAAATCATAAATCGATTGAAAAATCAAATTATAAAACTGTCCATACCGGGATTTGAACCCGGGCCCTCTGTAGCGGTAGCCAACAACGTTGACCACTCGACCACATAGGCGGCTATCATTTTAAATCATTTTAAAATCATTTTAAAAACAAATAATATTATAATATTGATTTGAGTACGGTTTTAAAAAATTGTAGAATGGGCATTTACTTGATAAAACTCTATTAAAATTTGAAAAAAATAATAGGTGTCGGGTCCGCAGTGCAGTGGTCAACGCCGTTGGTTTAATTGGCGAATCTCACGGGCTCGAATCCCAGTACGAAAACAGTCCACTAAAAATAATAAATATTATATTTTTACACGAATTATTAACAGGTTCCCTAATAACAAGAAATTCAACAACACAAGCAAGTAATAACGAGAAAAAGGTTTCATTAGATCCTCACACGTTATATGTGTCAGAAATTTTTAGCGATGTAAGCCATTTATGTCAGGTCCCTATAATCAATTAGTAGATTTATGATATCGGAACCGGAAATTAAAATCTCAACATTTCAATGTTGCTAACAAAATTTCTTAGAAAACATAAAAAAATATTATGCACTGATTGCCACATCCCAGTATTCTTCGACAGCCTCTGAATTAAGTCAACAATAACAAAAATCGTCAGCTAGTTTGTTGAACTATGTTTATATTAATTTTATTACCTGATAATAGTGTTCGTCACGCGGGTTGGTACCAGTGATAACCGGTACGGCAAAACATTGATGCAGTCAGATTATTCTAAGATAGTCGATTTAACACAAAGATACTCAACGTGTTTATTTGATATATTTTATAAGAGAAATGCACCCTTAAATATGTTACAAATATATTTCAAAAACGATATATTATAGAATATTTGAGGGGCTTAACCACTTGAATACCAAGCGGACACAGGACGTCCGGAACATATGCAAGCGAACCCGTGTTCCGTGTTTAAATGTCCAAGACATTTAAAAAACCAAATATTTGGTATTCTAATAGAATATAAGCAATATTTTTATGAATATGTGTAGTTCCATCTATACGGAGTCAATATAGGTTTTTAAAATATCGAATTCGAGTGTATATTAGGCAAAATTATTTTTCTCAAAAATCTCTGAGACATATTTATGATTTATTTGCGCGGTGTTTAAACGGTTTTAAAGGACAATCGCTCAACCCACATTTTTGAATTCTCCAATAGCATATTTCCAATTACATCACGTGTCATACAAGCCCACGGGTCGTTTGTCTGTTGTTTAATAAATGACCTTAGTGGCTTTGGTCATTAGTGTATGATTGACAAGCTTGACACATCTCTCAAAACCGTCCAATTTGAAAGAGTGAAAACTAAAAATCCTCAATTTATTATAAAGCTTTTGTAGAGTTGTTTTACTGCAGTTTGTAAAACATACTCAACATTGAATTTACTCTAAACTGGTACATATATCGTGTATTCCGGGCATGTTTCACTGTAATCCATACCTTCACTTTGTATTTTTATATATTGAAACTTCATTATCAAATAATAAAAAAACACGGACTGATTTGCAATCATAACTGTAGACTCAGAAAACAATGGATTTTCATTGGCATTTTTATTTTTTTAATTACTTAAGTATCAAACGCCAGATAATAAATTGGTGGAAACATTTGAACGCTTGGTAAATTGATGAAATCATGTTGTCACGATAGTGCTTGTATCCGGCTCTAACTAGATGCTGAATTTGAGTTGGACGGGTCATGGAGAAGTTATCAGCTCCATTTTTAACTATCTGGTCAATGGAATACTCACTGATAAATGCATCCAGCTTATTATTGGTGGCACTATGCCACATGCATGAAACAAATATCGTCCAGCAGCAAGCGTCTGGGAAGTCTGATAAAACCAGGGCTGTGCAGTTGTGGAGTAGTAGTGTTTTAGGCTGAGTAAAAAACGGACTACTTCAACTTATTTTTAAATTAAATTAAAATAACAAAAGCTAAACGTTTTGTCAGGTATTAAATACACACGCAATGACATACGGAATAAGTGTTTTATTTGTATATCGACTGTGGAAAGGAAAAAGGACGTAACCCACAATTTTCCAAAACAGCTTATTTTCGATAATCACAATGTATACAACTTGACACACATTCTATCAAAAGGATGAAAGCTGAAAATGCCGAATAAGTATTAAAATTTAGCTTTTAATTTTGAAAAAGATGACCTTGTAAAAAATTAAAACCAAGAAAAAAAACTGAAATAAAGGTTTTTCAGAGACAATTTCTTTAATTAATTTCAGGTTATGTCAATTAAACACCAGTTTAGAAGTACCCGTGCACTTCAAGGTTGTGTATAATTCATAATTTGCATATGCCACAAAATCATCAAAACACGTTTTTAGCGCCCCCTGTAAAATTTGATATGTGTGGGTTACGTCCTTTTTCCTTTCCACAGTCGATATGCATTTCGCTGCCAATGTGAAACCTTGGGACTTCTAAATAAAGTTTATCCCAACAGAAGTATTTCTACGAAAAATGATTGTCACATCGTTGATCAACTCTCTTTTTTAAAGAGAGAAGGTAAAGATGCAGGGGTGGGCTGGAGGGGGCTCTGAGGGGTCGCGCGAGCCTCTTGTTAATTTAAAAGAAAACAATATTCTCATATCAAATTGGTACATAACTGCAATATCTGGCTTATATATTATCTAGGATAGCTTCAGTATACACAGTAGTACATTTTTGGCCATTTACATTGATAAGTTTACGGTAATTTGCATATTGTTACATATTATAAGTGTATTAAATAGCAATCGATTGATTATTTAAGTATTGCATACAATTGCATAGGGGTGATAAAAAAAACTCATTGCTTCCCCAGCACACCGAAAATTACCTTGATATAAAGCGAGCCCCTTGTGAACGTATTGGCAGCCCACAGCTGGATAGATGGATAGGGCTAAGACATGACTAGTGGTTAGCCATTCGATCTCGCTACGCCCAATTTTTAGGATTGTGTGTGTTTGTATTAGGAAATTTTGGACAACACAGTTATGCCTTTGAGTAAAATTGAAAAATCAATTTATGAAACTGTACGTACTGGGAATCGATTGCCTAAGCTCCGTAACCTTAGGCAACCCCGTTGACCACTCGACCAGTGTAATGGTTAGAGACGAAACATTTGTAAAAACTGGAGATGTGGAGTCGTGGTAAAAAAAACCGCGAATGGATATAATTAATATAACACATAGATGAATAGGAATGTATATCTTAACAGAAGAGTGTTAAAACGTTATGAATTTATTGCATTTTATCTGCTAAAACTAGGGCTGTGGAGTCGGAGTCGGAGTCGTGAAAAATGAGCAGCTCGATTTTTTTTTTTAAATATATTAAATGATGTGTATTTAAACAAAATAGTCAAAAGTGTTAACATTTCATGCTTGGCTGACTAAAGATGATCTGATGGTATACATATTTAAAATTCAAGATGAAATTATTGAAAATTTTCCTCGGAGTCGTTAATTGTTTTAAAGCCGGAGTCGGAGTCGTCTTTTTTTTACGCGACTCTACAGCCCTGGCTAGAACTCTTGAAAACCAATATATTTTTGTTTCAAAGTTCTGTTCTATATTAATTGGAGAATTTTGGTTTTATGTTATCAATATACAACTGAATGTTAAAATAATTAATGTCTATCCTAATTTTAATTTCAAAATCACATTTTTTGACAAACTTAAAACTTACATTATCTGTGCAAAATATGTTAGAAAATGTAAGCTTTTGATGGTGTTATTGGCAGCTAAATTTAATTTTCGTTGTTTCGGAAGTTGTCCTACTTGTCACAGTAAGTGCTCATGGACCAAACACAGACTCTTGCTCAAGGCCGTGGATGCATTGACGGATTAAGCACTAAGGAAGCCCCAGGCTCAATCAAATTTGCATGCCCTTTTCATCGAATTACTAAAACTGAAATACAAATATTATATGGGCTCTATATAATATATGTTATTTTTAAGCATCAAAGATTCGGAGGCCCCAATCGCGCGCCTCCTCTGCTTATAGGGTAATCCGCCAGTTTAATAAATGTATAATGATTGTCTCATTTAAACATGATTGAGTTTTGAGTTTGTCACTGCAAAGATTGAATACAGATTTTCCGACATAAGAAGCCGTTAGTTTTTAATCGATATAGCACAAAACCGCCAACCTCCCCAACTTTGTTGCTTTCGTCACAAAAGCAGACTACCTGAGTTTTTTTTTTTTTAGTTGTGAATCTCGCGCTTCCTTAGTAAAATATAGTTAGGGTAATATCGTGACGTGCGCATGGCGCCGCACTAAGATTTTAGTATTAATCACTCATTTAGTCCTAGTTTTGCTAGGCGTAAAAATTCTCGAGCCGGGCCTGAGTATAGTAGTGTCCCCACGGAATATTATGTCTTCAGAATGATCTCATTTTTTTGGTTGGAGCGGGAACCTTTTTATGTTGGAAGTCCATATTATTTTATCTGCAGTGAAAAATGGCCGCAACCAAGTAAATCCAAATAAGTACCTAAAAATGTAAATTACATATGTACAATGAAATGAAAAATTGTAGAAAATGGTTGGTAAAAGCCGTAAAAAATAATTCATAACTCATTTTGTGTGTAAGACAGGAAGTAATCAAATGTAGGGTCATTAAATTAAATAAATTATCGTTACAAAAAAAAAAATATTGTACAAAATACAAAAATAGTTAAATTAATATACTTTTTCATTGTATTGATCGTATTATTTTTTTCATTTTAACATTCAGGCTATTTTTAGTTTTTTAACACAACTATTTTTTACTGCCCACCAATAGTACATTTTATGAAATTGATTCAAATGAAGACTTATAACAAATTAGAGCAAGAAAACAAAAATAAAGCGACCTCAATATAAATAAAAATTGCATTCTATCGAATCCAGCATTAATGTAGGTTTCAAGTGTCAACTATGTATGCTAGCCAATAATCAGAAACCTTATAAAACGCAATAATGAACAGACGATTGTTTTTCTTGTATGTTTTGAAATCAATCAAATGAAGAAAGAAGTCTTTCAAAAAAGATATATTCGGTGCAACTTTGTTTAGTCAAGTAAATGGTTTTAATCAATAATGTTGAACTGCAATTTTCGATAAAACAAAACTGTCATATTAATTGAAAACGAAAATAAAACAAAGCTTTGTTTTGATTTTCGAATAGTTTTGAAATATACTGTCATTGTTTTAGTATGTCTGCTTGGATACGTAAAAAAATAAATGATATAATTACATAACGACAGTATAATACAATTGAGAAAAAGAAGGGAATTAAATAAAAATATGAGAAAATAGCATTATATTAATAGATTTTACCAGTATGGAGATTATCTTATCATAAGTTTTTTTATTCAAACTGCTTATTAGTCAGTTTCTCAGCATCTTTTTTCAAAGAGATTAGAGATATATGAATATGTCTAGAACAGCGCTATTGGTTAACTGATCGCTCATCATCAGTGTCATTTCATCTTTATAAGGGGAACTGTGGAGCCGAGCTCCAATCTCCCTTTCATCTAAGGTTAAATATATATTTTTTTTTCTTCTAATTTAGATGTTGTGGGCCCATTTCATTTAATTTATTCTATTTACTTTTTTTAGAATGCTTTGGGTTTGTCTGTTGTAAACTGATCGCTATTGCTACGCTCCGTTTTAAGGAATGAATCGGTGGGAAGAAATTTTAGCCATTCATACCTTCGGACAGAAATATGTAAATAAATTATTGATACTGTTCGTACTGGAGCTCGAGCCCGTGACCACCTTAACCGAAGCCAACGGCGTTGACCATTCGTCCACGGACTTTCACACTTTATAAATTCATAAATTAGGAAATTTTAGGATAATGTATTTTCTATAATACATGTATTCCTAATATACAGATAGGTATATTAGAAATAACATACCTATTGAATATTTTTGCGCTAAACAAAACAATAATTAAGGTATGTAAATATTTATTTTGAATACAGCCTCTTTATATTCGATTAGCGTTGGAACAATATTTTTGTGAGTTGTGTTTTCTGTTTTGGTGGGTGTTTGACAGGTACTACGCCGAATTTCCTACGGTGCAGAGACAATATTTTCGGTAGCAGTAGAATGTTTACCAGTCTATGACAGTAGTGTTTTTATTTTTTTTCATTTAAAAGGTAATCTGTATCGTAGCTAAAATAACAGATAAGAAATAGATTCGACATGCGCCCGATAGATTAAAATACGCCAATTTGGGTTTAATTTAACGTCATTGTCATAGACCAGGTCATTATGTTTGCCGCATTGGAAAACTTGGCATGGCACGAGATGATACTTTTTCTGACGTTCTGTGTTTTTGTTATTGTTTATATTCTGTCGTTGGTCAAGGTTAGGAAAGTAGAGGAAACTGGAGTTAAATTTATAAAACCTTTACCTCTTTTCGGAAATTTATTACCTACTATTTGTGGTATAGATCACTATACAGTTCCCGTTAAAAGAGTTTACGACTCGTTCCCAAATGACAGGTAAATATTTACAATATATTTGACAAATTAGTTTTTACTGTATTGATCTCTCATTGACTGTATAGCCTACAGCTAACGAATGTATGTTTGGTAATTGTGTGTTAAAGCTAGTCATGGATTATTTCGGCAAAAAACTTCACAAACTAGGCTAAAAACAACGCCACGATTTAAAATTATTTTTTGAGGGTTTGATAATCGCGTTCAAATCAAACATTATTACGAAAAACACTGATAAATATGGCATTATTCATTATGCGCCTTTTGTGCACATAACCTTCCGAAAATTAGAGGGAATATTGCTCATCTCAACATTTTACAATACTCGAATGGTATTGTAAAATAATCGTGTTGCTGTTGACGAGG
The DNA here is from genome assembly GCA_030503985.1 of Himalopsyche tibetana. NCBI lineage: Eukaryota > Metazoa > Arthropoda > Insecta > Trichoptera > Rhyacophilidae > Himalopsyche > Himalopsyche tibetana. The sequence continues at coordinate 18,046,372 of JAPJYX010000022.1, forward strand.
CTAAATTATAGCATACTTATAACTGCCATTAATATTGGTAACAAAATATTCTTACTGAGTGAAACTGGTTGTGTTAATTCGTACTATAAAACTTATTTAATGTAAGATTTTACTATAAAGTGTGTTTAACGATCTTCATTCCTATGTAATCTCATCTCAGATTGAGAACATGTCAGTACATCTGGATTCGCAGTATTGTATGTTTCTTCCAGATATGTTGTGATGTTCGAATTATTAAAACCAACTATAATTCTCAAAGACCAAGAGCTGATAAAAGCTGTGACTGTAAAAGACTTTGATATTTTTCATGACATCCCACTTCACTTTGACGAAGAGAGTGATCCAGTATTTGGAAGAATCTTGGTAACACTAAAAGGTACGACAATATATTTTTAGCTAAGTACTCAAACTATAGTACTCAAACTATGATGATTGATAAAATTGAGCATGTATCTGTCCTTAATTCACGATAAAATATTTTTCGGTAATTGGCTGATAATTTTCCCATTTACCGGTAATTACCGATGGTCAATTTTTGTCAATTTACTGGTAAACCGATAAACCAATTTACAGGTTATGCAAGCTCTACATATAATACATTGAAAAAATGTGTCACAAAGAATCGTGACATTGACATTCCTTCTAATCCACCACTTGTCTTATCCGGAAGTGTAACACAAGTCCAAAAAAAGAGTGTTTTTTAAAATATTGTCTTAAAGAAAGTTGCTGTTAAATTCAACGATTACTGACAACGTATGTCACATGAAAGTTGTCATAATCGACATAAGTGAGACTTATTGGTTTATTTTTATTGTTATAGATCAGTGCTTCCCAACCTTTTTCATGCCACGGACCCTTAATCTGAAAACAATAATCTGCAGACCCCTGAATTTTTTTTTATTTCACATATTCATATTTTATAACAAAGAATGTTGAAAGAATGAAAATTTTCGCGGACCCCCAGTAGTCTGTGGACGCCAGGTTGGGAAGCACTGTTATATATCATTTGCCTATGGCAGGGATGGCGAACCTTTTTGGGTCTGCGTGCCAAAAAATCTTAAATATAATTTCTCGATTGTACGGCGTGCCCAAGCAGTAAAAAAAATTAGCAAAATAGGAAAAATAAAAAATGATTTATTTTCTGCTTTAGCTTGCATTTGAAAATTAATAATTCGAAGATATATTTAATCAAAATTTTGATTTTTTGATCTTAAAAATTAAATTTATGAACTTGGAAATATTTCGAAATTCTCAAACGTGCTATTTCGGGCACGCGTGCCTTACGTTCGCCATCCCTGGCCTATGGGCTTACACAGAAATTTGTTGAATCAAGCCTTCTGAAAGAATCAGTAGGAAAACGACAAACTGAATTTTCTGAGTTATGTTGTTATTCACCTAGATAACAAATTTTTATGTTTGAAAGCTTTTTCTGACTAAAGATACCGATCGAAATGTTTCAGGTGAAAAATGGCGTCAAATGAGATCAACACTGAGCCCTGCTTTTACGTCTGCCAAAATGAAGAACATGTTCAGCTTCATGACAGAGTGCTCCTCAAAAGTCGTCAAGTTCTATACGGAGCAGGTTGATGGTAAATAATGGGGTTATTTGAAATGTTCAGTTTAAAAACCCCCTCAAACAATTTTTGATAGTTTCGATAAAAGTCGGAAGAAGTCATAGAAAGGAACTAAAATACATATCAAGATCCAACTCACTTGAATGAATGCAATGATTGGCTTATTCATTTTAAGATGAATTCGAATCAATTATTCAAAAGGGCTTTAAAATGGCCCCCATTTTTTATCAGAATTATTGATAGTTTTTTGCAACTTTGAAATCTGAAGGCAAAATCATCTCTCGAAATATGTATTGTTCTTTAAAATACTGTATTATTTGCATCTAATGCTGAATGGATTAGGGCTGGAGTTTTTTTGCAAGTTATTTGTCATACTGCGGCTATTTCCGCACACTTACCGTGAAATGCGTTTTTGTTCCGTGGTTGTAAAAGGGTGAATATTTTTTCTTTGTAACTATTTGTTTTCTTACTTTAAACATATATATTTAATTTTTTGTGCACAACTGTATGTGTGTGTGCATGTCTTTTCACATTTATCATTTGTGCAATTGTCATGTGTGGTACTATAAGGGGTTTTGTAATGTTTTATCAGCAATATGTAATCCCATGCACTTTGAAGAGAGCCTTAAAGATTCAATTGAAGTAATCATAAATTATTTTTATCCGGTGTAGCAAATTCAGGCGGGGATGTAGACGTGAGTGATATTTGCCGTAGATTCACAATTGACGTGATTGCGTCGACTGCTTTCAGCTTTGAGGTAGACTCGTTGAGTCAGAGGAAGAACAAGTTCTATCATGAAGCCACAATCCTGTCCGCCCAAACTGTAATATTGGTGATGAAGATATTGGGATATAGATTGTTCCCTAGAGGCATGAAGGTATGGTTTTTATCAATTTAATATTAACATTGCTGTAATAGTTTTGAAAATGTAATAATCAAATATCACTAACTCAATTACTAGCCGCCTAAATATTCAGTCGCATGCCGATAACGTGTCCCACCGATAGCGCGCAATCAACGAATAATAGAATTTTCCATGATCCACCGAATAAGGATTAAGGCCATTCCTGGTTCAAGTCCCGGCAAGGTTTTAAATTGTATATAAATTAGGTTAAATTTTGTTCGAATTGGTCTCAACTGATTTATAACTATGAAAGTGTTTTGAAATGCTATTAAATTAAATGCATGCATACTGTCAAATTTCTATATAATTAATTGGTTTGGTGCGACTCAAAGTGAAAGGCAAACCTTATTTTAAGCTCATTTTAAGTGTAGGTAGAAGAACAAAATTATATAAGGCTATTTTATCCACTCTGATTTAATTTGAAAACAATGAAAACTGAATCGATCTAAATTGAAAAGTGCACATTTTAAACATGACTGGATGCAATAATACAGCAATTGTGTTGTACATAGAGAACGAATCGAAAGTACATGATTGTTGTTAAATTTTTCAGTTTTTGGGTATCCGTATTATGCCAGAAGCGTCTACATCTTACTTCAAAGACCTTCTCCATCAGTCTATGACTGAACGAGAAAGTAGCGGTGAATATCGGCCTGATATGATTCATCTACTGTTGGAGGCTAAAAAGGGTAAAAAGATTAATTAAAATTGCAAAAGTTTAATTTTTGCTAGGCACATAACCTTTGGCTTAAAACAACACTGCTTACCAATGTGTAACATATAAACTTACAATGAAGAATTTCAACAGAAGTTCTTAAATTTTTCTTTTCAAAGAAGCTAAGGGTAGACAGATGAGTCTAAAAAAGGATCAGTAAATATCTGATCAGGTCCATGGTGCAGTGGTTAACGTCGTTGGCTTTTGTTATTGATCTCACAGGGTTCAAACCCCAGTGTGCACAGCATTTTTTCAATCTTTCCAATGTTGAGAAATTGAAAAGTTGAGCAACCGAGTAACAAAGTTCTAGTTGAAGAATTTATGTTGACATACTTACATTAGAAGACTATATGCTTCACATTGGGAGTGGAGATAGATTAAATACACTCTTATCAATATCAGTGGCGGATTATCATATAAGCAAACGAGGCGCGCGTTTGGGGCCTCCGAATTTTAAGGGCCTCAAAAAAAGATTTTATAACACAAAACCCATATACTTTTAATTCAGATTTTAATATATTTTGACTATTCTAATGTTCTGACGTTTTTATGTTATCCGAAAAACGGGGCCTCCGAATTATTGCGCCTGAGGCCTCTCGTGTGCTTTATCCTCCATTGATGAATATCAATCTAGACGAGAGTTTAGCTGCACAGAAAATACAAAGTCTGCGCGTGCCAATCCAACAGATGCTCGGCGTATTTTGTCATATTTGATATAAAAAAAAATATGTTTTTTTTTTGTTTTGATTTGCAAAATGAAAAATATTATCATTTGATAATTTATAAAGTTTTTAATAATAAAGTGTATTCAATAAAACACAATGATACTGTGAATCGTAATATGCATGAAAGTGTTTTTTTTGTTGTTGTAGGCAAGTTGAAGCACGAAGAAGCTGCAGATAATGTGCCAAGCCAGCAGTTTGCCTCAGCTGAAGAATCGGATATCGGACTGCAAACGGAAACAATAAGTAATATTAATGCTCTTTTTATCATCGTAATTTCCGTAAAACAGTTTCCTGTTTCTAATTTTAAGGACTCAATTTGTGTATAAAATGAATTTATATTTGAGAATACTTACCGCTAAGGCATTATACTGGATAGGTACATATTTCATTTTACACTTCAGGGCTGGTCTCAATTCATAGAACCTTAATTACTTACATTTACTAGAAATAAAAAAAACAATTTGCACCATATGGTCATAAATTAAAAACAAATTTGGCACAGAATATATTGTCGCCAATATTGTAGGAACACGTTACTCATTTTTTATTTGTTGCGATCTATTATATCAGTACATCCCAACTTAGGGGCCGCGGCAGAACATGTTTTGTATTGAGGAGGGCCACAGATTATTTTTTTCAGATTTAAGGGGCCGTGGTATGAATTTTTTTGGGAAGCAATATCTTATATCATTGGCACATTTTTGTATCTTTATTTTCAACGTGGAACGCATTAATTAATTATTGCTATTGCAAATGCAAGTAAAAAGTTTTTTATTTTGGCAGTAATATCGTATTTTGTCTCTCCTGTTAAATTTACACAAATTTTAGATAACTCTTCTTGCAGTGTCGGAAACGTTCTATAAATTTTTTGGCTAAAAAGCATGAGAAGAATTTATATGTTTGTGCAAATGAATTTTGAATTCATTTGATTATGGAAAAGTTACGTAATTTATCTATTTTTGAAGTAGCTATGGAGAGTAAAATCCATTTGCATTTCCTCTGTTGATAAATTTAAGAAACATCTGTCAGTGTTACCACCGCACCAACGTCAACGCACAGTTCGTTAACCTTTTGGCTGCTGTAGAAAAAAGTATGTTTGTACCTAGCACGACGGCTATAATTTAATTAGTTATTGAAGAGGTAGCTCGTCTCTGGCAGCCATCCAGTTAATTTGAATGCACACTTTAAATTTGAGATGAAAGGTGGTCACTTTTCCAAACTCAATTATCTTCTCAGTTTGGTTTGAAAACCAACTTTAATTCAATTGATATTGCTTTCAGAATGGTCAGAAGACGACTATATAGCCCAGTGCATACTGTTTATATTTGCCGGATACACCACCACTGCCTCCATACTGAGTTTCCTCATGTATGAACTTGCCGTCAATCCAGATATTCAGACCAGGCTGCAAGAAGAAGTCGACTCTGTTCTCGAAGAGAACGACGGGAAACTCAACTACAATTGCATGCTGAAGATGGAATACATGGATATGGTTGTGTCAGGTAGACAGTTGATTTTTTTTGTTAATCTTTCAACCTTTAGAGTCGCGAGTTACATTTTTATGGAAACAATTGATTTTTTAAGGTGATGTGACAACAGTTATATATTTCTGAATAAGAAAGACAGTTAATATTATTTAGAAAACATTTGCAATTAATAATATATAGCTGACGAGGATTTTGAAAACGTATCGTTAATTAAATCTACAAATCATTATTTAGACGCCGTTACATCCAAAAAATTCAATGTTTGGTGTGTTTATGGGCTGGTGGAATCATTGGTTCATATTTACATGTTAAAGTCGACGTATATGATTCGAAAAGGTGTTTTTTTTTTTAGATTAGAACTTTAAAATGGAATAAAACATACAAAAATCGTCGTACTGGCCATGGTATTATCGTTATTGGATAGATAATTTTATGCCTTTGGTGTTTAAATATGATTTCGGGTATATGAAGTCGTGTCGCGGCTGAAATCTTTTGTGGTTAAAATAAGGATCAACAGCAATTTTGTTTTCGACCCATTCACCAAACGTAGAATGCACACAATGGTCAAGCGCCTTCAATTCTTGAAATAGCAAATCAAACTGAGCATAAATCAGCTATCAACTTTCAAATTGGCTGTCACTGGAAAAAGTGTCGCTTATTCGAAAAACAATCCTCTAATAATACACCTATATGTTTTGTTAATTTTTAATAAGGTTTTCAAATTGTAAAATGTTGTAAATTTGTTAAAATCTACCAATTAAAAAAAAAAACTAAATATGTCACTGCTTTAGGACGCCTCTGGTTTCACCAGTTAACAAAATAGTATCATAATGAATGTCTTTAACTGAGACGTTTTCAAAATTATTTTGGCCGAATATATTTTTTTAATTACGAATGTTACCAGCTTAACGACCGCACGTTTTTTTTTATAAAATTTCTCCTGGCGAAATAAAATTTTGCGATAAATTCGCAAAAATTATAATTTTACTAAATTCACTATAATTTGTAAGCAAATTGAGATATCTTTACAAAATTTAATTTTCTTAGCTTCCAGATATTTCACCTATACGCATATATGTGTCCGCCGGCCAGCAACCTTTGTTTTTCAAAGACTCAAATACGCGTCCACGATCGTTAAGCTGTTAATAAAAAAATCATTTTACAAATTTAACAAATAATCAATAACTTCTAAAATATGAGAAAATCACAACAACATATTTATCAAAACATGTTGTGTTGTGCTTGCAAGGGAGAACTCCAGTTTATTATCCACACCAATGTGCCCGCACACATTTTTCCATCCCCGCACAAGGCATAGAAATATTGTAAAAAAAAGTTTGTTTCACCAAATTTTTACATTTGCGCACATTTTTTATTTTGCTGAAAATTTACTACTCACTGAAGTTGATGGTCCGCACACACAATAGAAAAATTAGAGGGAATGTTGATCCACACCAATACGGATTGTTTGTTACTGAACATCAAAAACTTAATTTTCAACCTATACTCCAGAATGTCTGAGGAAATGGCCAAGCATCCCGTTCATCAACCGAGTTTGTCGCCGGAATTACGATCTGGGCCCAGTGAGAGAAGGGAGCCAGCAACGGATGCAGGTATTTCAAAGCCTTTACAATATATTTTTTTGTATCCATCCTCCACACGGAATGACTGATTATTCTACTATTTCTATTAATTTGTCAATGCAGTGGTTATTGTAATTAAAGATTCATGATTTTACAACCACCCTATCAGCCGGATCCAAATTCTTGTATCAGCATCCTTAATTATATGCATTGAAAATGGCCCGCTCACTTTCATTGACAAAATTGACTTGAGGAGGGTAGAGAATTGGGGGTATTGAAAAATCTTTTTTGTTAAAAGAATGAAAACGCACTGGTTCGGTACTTATTTTTTAGGTTGTTTATGTTAGGTGTAAGATCAAGCATTTGAGTTTGATGTTTGAGTATCGCCAGAAGATCAATTAACTTTAAGCAGAGTATCCGTCATTTTGCTACATCATTAATGTCGCAGCATTGCTTGATTTTCTCACATTGCCACAGCATTGACTAATACTGAGTTTAATTCTTATAGGTGGAAAAAGGAGATTCAGTCTTTATTCCAGTTCATGCCATACATATGGACGCCGGGTTCTGGCCGAATCCGGAGAAATTCGACCCGGATAGGTTCTCTGAAGACAACAAGAAAAACATAAAACCTTTCACTTATCTTCCGTTCGGCGCGGGTCCTAGGAATTGTATAGGTTTGTGGATATTCTAGTCTTTCATTGTTTTAATGGTTGATTTTTAGTTGAGATTTTAATAGAGGCCATTATGTGGGTTGCACACAGCTGTCGTTGTATTGAAATTTTTTTTTACTTAGCTTACTTCACTTATACGATCGTTAAGACATAGTTTCTTAACATTAAACCTGTGGCCCCCTTTTGAGTCTCATATTTTTCCGTGGCTCCCTTACCCATACTAATTAGTTTTTCGAGACTCAGGAAGAATAAAATAAAAGAATACTAAGAAAAACCCTATGGTACTCATACCCACCACAAGCCGCACTCAAACTTCTGAAACTGAAACTGAAATTCCTCAAAAATTAAAAAAATTGAAAAATGTAGGTTGGGCTGAGCCGCTCAAATATCACTCACTTAACTTCTCAGGGGCTCAATTCTGAAGTTAGTAAATTTGCAGCCTGAATGTGAAAAACTGTTTATTGGTTCAATTTGACAAGAAATGGAATGAAAGGTTGAAAAAATCCTAAAAACCTATTGGCCTTTGAATAGATGTAAATATCATGTTTTATATTGTTTTCAGGATCTCGCTTCGCTCTGATGGAAATTAAGATCTTGGCGTGTTCTCTACTCTCGAAATTCAGTATGGACGCTTGTTCTAAGACTCCAATTCCGATGATACTTTCTACGAAGACGCTGTTCATAGAATCAAAACACGGATTTTGGATTAGTATGAAACCTCGAAAACAAGCATAATAAATTTTGTTTATTGCAATCCCATGTCGTTAAAATATCTTAGTATCGTCAAATGACCATCACGTGTTTCCGAAATTCCTCCTTATTCATGACAGTGTCCCATAGCTGGGCGGAGTATATTCTATGGATGGTTTACAGCCGCCTTGCAAGACAACAGAATCCATCCGGTTGCAAGGTGAGACAGGTGAGATCCAAGCTCTTCTAGGGCATCCGCATCACATATCTAAGTCATATATTATCACATTGGCAACAGGGCGAATATGCACAAAGTACTTGTTGGAAATTTGTGAATATATTTAGCTACCCTTCTTTTTTATAGTTTAAAGAAAATAATGAGATAATATTTATTTTTTTTGATCGGTACTTCAAGTTCTATTACTGCATATTTTAAATTTCGGAATTTTCGTTAAAAAAGACTTTAAGAGGTTGGTCTTGTGAATAAGGTTATTAATATGGTCATATTTAATAAATAAATAAGAAGCTGTTTTTTACTCCATCAATTGCATTAATCAGTGATGGCATGGATTGCAAAATCAGTGGCTCTCATTTTTAGTTGAAAATAAGTTAAATAAGTCACTGAGTAATCTCACCTATATTTAGGGATTGATTCTTAAAAATAATAAAATACAACTGACCGACTAACAATAACGCGAAACATGTTTGTGAGTTGTATTTTATTAATTTCAATCAAATTCTGGTTTAATCACCCGGCACGAGTGCTCTATTGTTATCGATATCAACACACCATTGTAGTGTGTTTTGTTCACATTCATAGTTAGAATATGTAATAAAATATCACATAAGTTAAATGGCTTTAGTTCATAATTGCCGACATTGCCACCGATAAGGAAATTAAGATTATATTAATGCATGGCTTGTTAACAAGTAGTGTCAATAAAATAAAATTAAAAAAGTATATCCAAAGAGTTGTGCGCTATTAATGACATCCTGGGGACCTCCTGGTGGCGTCGAGTCGAGTGTATCCCCAATCAAAATTTAACAATTATACTAACAATAATAAATATAGGAAATCTATGCACTATTAAAATATAATTATATTATTAATTGGTTGAGGTGACACTGCCTTCCTTAACTGAAACAATTTTAAGAGATATCATCAGTGTAGGTAAAGCAAATATTCCAATGATTCTGATTACACAAGACAGTAATAACAAACAGAAGTCTTCATTAGATTTTAACACATTAGACGTGTCAGATATTTCTAGCAATGAAAACGATTTATGTTCAGTCCTTCATAAAAGTATTTTATGAGGGACTTGTACCCACCTCACCTCAAACTACCACTAAACTACCTCAAGTAGCGTTTAATTATAGTATATTTTCTTGATTAAAATACATTTTTTTTAAAATCCATGTCTGCTCCCAATGTGGAGTATATGACCTCCTGACAGTATCTCAACAGTTTTTTTTTCTACGAGAACTGTTAGTACTTATTTACTCAACCTGTCTTTTTCAAAGAGAGTTAGTAGGGATAGAAAAATCGGACTAGGACAGAATTTGTGATAAGCTAATCGCTGTCGCTACATCAGTTTTAGGACAGGATGAGTGGGAGGAAATTCAAACACCACATATACATCCATGCCTTCGGATAGATATTCATAAATCTATTGAAAAAATCTCTGTCTGTACTGGGATTCGAACCCGTGACTTCTGTATTCTAAGTCAACGATGTTGACACTCGACTATGCAGACGACTTATTAAAATACATATTTTGTGTAATGGGTCTTTTAAAGACAGAACCAATCTTCAACTTTTTTGTACGTGATTTTTTTATACACGTTTTTTTGTGGAATGTTTCGTACTGTGTAAAAAAAAAGTGTGTATAGAAATGATTCAGCTTCGTTCGTGTCTGGCTTGAATTTCGGAAATCGCTTTTTTAAATCAATATCAGGCCAAATGAGGCTTGACTTGAAACCAGTGATTTTATTCTGAAATAGCGCTGCATTGTAATGTTTGTTGGAACAGTATTATTATCAAGATACAAATATTAGTTGGAAAAAGACATTTCATTAAATTGTCACTCTACTTCATGACTCCCAACTTTTTCCCGTATCGCTTCAACTTTGCTAATATTTAATACAAGGAATATTATCCATGAAATATTTCATAGAACGGGCTATAAAATGTGATTCTCACACTCTCTGAGATTATTTATTACAATTTGGATTGGTTTAAAGATAATAAAACATATTTTATATTTATTGAACATTTATATTTTCATATAAAAAAATTGTTACAAGTTACTAACTACGATAGTAATTTTACAATATGTGATAGTTTTTTGTCTGAAGACATTTTGGTTCGATTGAAATAATGATAATATATATATAGCTTGACTTAAAATCTTTTTTTAAAGCTACGTGTTGATAAATTATTTACAGTGGTATATACAACTAATTAATTTATGTATCCTATTTCAGAACGGAGAAAGATATTTTTGATATGAATGTTGTATTTTGTATTGCATTTTTGTTATATCTGTCTTGAAATATGACTGCATTTGAATAACAAGGTTTTATTTGAAAAATATATAATTTTTATTTAAAAAAATATGCTGTTTTTATTGTAATCTACCAGGTTACCACTACCGGTGGAAAAATGAAGCTATTCTTTTTTATTAAAAATGAATTTTTCACAATGTTATCTATCATGCTATCTTTATACATTCATGAAGAAATAATCCACGGAATACGTGATCTCCAGATGAAAAAATATGAGAGTATTTACTTACAACCCCGTCAAAAGACATTCAGATTCACTTCATAATATCAACTGATTAAAAAGAGATTTTTACTAAAAATATATATATATATATATATCTTCTTGAAGTTTTATTAATTAAGTCTACGCACAACAGTTAGTAGATTATTTTAATTACTAATTAGCAATTATTATGAAATAAGTAAGATCTTCTTAATAAAATTCCTAAGCTATACTACTAGGATAAAAATAAAGAAATAATAACAATAAATAACAGCACTGAAAATATAAAACTTCAGATTCAAATTTACACATCTCTAAAAGCACAAATAAATAGATACATGAATATTGGCGTTTTTCAATAAATAAATACACATGTATAGAGAAAACAACGGATTTTTCAGTATTTTATACATTCACAAGTATTTAAGTGGGCATTATTATTACATGGTCATACATCGTATATGTCAGGTGATCGATATTATCATATTTTGCATGATACAGATTTCATGATGCGTTATGTAAAACTATTTGTCATATCAGAGAAGTGAGTTAAGTTTTAAATCAGTACTTTTCAGGAGAGCCAAAACAAGTGTTGCATTTATATGAACTCAGATAATATAAAATGTTATGTTGCATTGAGGGTATTATTTGCAATTACGGCTCGTTCCAAAATGGTTAAAAAGTTAAACTTAAATTTCATTTTGAAAAGCAATATACATTTATTAAGTGTTTTTAGTTTTACATTACTTTGAAATGATATTTTGACTGCAACAAACTGGGTATCTAATCCACTAATCAAAGATATTAAATCTTAGAAATATAACCATGTAATATGATGCAACTTAGGGATTTCATAACAACACTTCTAGTACATTAACCCTCCAGAGACGAGAGCTTTTTTCCGATAAAAAAAATATTTTCTAAGCCATATTGAAGTCACGGATAACTTTTATTCCTATCCAAAATTAAAAAAAAAAAAAACGCAAAGTCGTTGTATAGAAACCCCGCATGACTATATGGTCATGCTCATCCTTTTATTACCGTGTAATATTGAGTACGGACAGTAGTAAGGACAAAAGTGACCGTATGGGCTTGCAAACATTCGGGGTTGAAATATAGCTAAACGTGATTTTTTTAAAAATATTTACAATTTGACCTCTTTAGATCAACATAATTTCAAAACAAATATACTAGCAAAATAACTGTAAATAATTTTATGTTTTTATAAAAAAATATCTAACAGTTTCAAAAAGTAAATTTAAAAAAACGGAAATTCAAAAAATCACATGTGCTTTTGGAGACCGTTCCTGTTCCTACGGCTGATGACTTACTGTAGTCCGTACCCTTCTTAACCAAATATGAGCAAAAGCAACGATATTCAGGTAGAAAAAGTATGAATAGTGGGATCAATAGACAACGGTGTTTTGTGTGACCATATGGTGACGCTCGTCCTTGGAGGGTTAAGCTGATGGTGGTTTCGTAGCTATGTGAATTTGAACCTAAATAGTTAGTTCATATCTTGAAACATTTATAAAACAAATGATTAAGTAATACTGTTTAGTAGTTTCATTTAAAATAATCTGCGATCCTGTAAACATAACAGAATCTTTAATGCGAAATAATGTTTATTTGTAATTAATTAGGCAAGATTCTAGCAGTAAATTTATTTTCTATTCTTAATTCTAGGCTACAATCTATAAGTATCCTTTATCTAAATGCAGCATTGATTAATTAAGTGCGTATATAATAGAGGGCATATTTAATTGGTAGATATTTATCGAGAACAAGTTGTCAAATTAAATTTGATTACTACCTGAATGAATTAGGCTTGTGAATTATATTTTTTGTCTAAAAGCAAAGCTGATAATATTTTGAATAATTACTACAGTGATGCTTTGTTCTTAAATTGAAGCATAAATTAATAAAACATCGTGATTTTATATAGCTTCATAATATTTGTATTCCAGTTGAAGTATTCCAGATTACTAGAAATTCAGAAAATTTATTTGATTCATATTTGTGATGTCTTTTATATTGGTGCTCCAACCAATTTTTTTCCCACGGCAAACCAAAGATTTTCCCAGATTTACTGTGCAACCACAACTTAAGAAAATACTTAAGAATGTTATACACAGAAATCACATCAAATATTTTTTTTCTTTTGATAAATAACATACATTATACTTGAATTGTATGAATGTGCAAGGTATTTGATATGACAGGTACACCTAACACCGCCTCACAGTACAGCGGTTGTGGAGCATGGTTTTATATGACACTACAAAGTGCAGTGACCTAAAAAATTACACATAATTGATGCAAATACAAAAAGTCATGTGCGAGAGTTACGAAAGATCAGACTGGTGATACTGTATGCTGTTCTTTTTTCAAAAATTCATCCTTTGCTTAAAGCAAGCAATCAAAGTAAAATCATGTAGAATTGCTTCTTGAAAATGCCACCAACCAACTTAAAAATAAATTACAATATGATTGTGACAAAAGCTGCTCAACTTATTTTGAATTAAGAAGTCACGGATAAAAAGTAGAAGGTTTTATGTTTTCTGTGATTAAAATACATGCTTTATACAATTTTTCTCTTATTGTCTTTAAGACGAATCACATGCCACGTAATATATTTCATACTTTCTATTATTAATGTTTTAATAACAATTAAATCTCAAGATTTTGCAACTTTTCGTAGAACACTGTTTATACTGACAGTGATTTAAGAAAATAGCAAATAAAACTTCACTGTCGGTCTTAGGAATGGAAAAATTTCCAAAGCAGATTGACTATTTACCGGGTAAACAAACATAAGAACAATACTTCACACAATATTGATTTCTTTTGCTTTATAGCAGGAACTTTCCTTCAGCAGCCTATCAATATCTTCAAACTCATAGAATACAATGAACTCAGTGGGACTGAGGCCTTCAAAGATATTGCAAACACTCGGTTTGAGGTTATAGAAAAACAGAGACTGATCTCTGGCTTTAAAGTCAGATGTGAGAGATTCAATGACTCTAGCTGCCGTGTAGTCGGCTCCGTAGATGTGGGTGCAGTCGATGACGACTGGCAGAGATTGTCTGATTGAGTATTTCGTGACCAATCGTCGGACGTAGTCCACTGACGGGAAGATGAGACAACGGTCAGGTGTCAGCATCAGGTATTGCTCACCGGCACGGCTCTGAAAGAGAATAATTGATTAGACATTGTAGTTATTTGGGTTATTAAAGTGCGGGTCTAAAATAAACACCGTCGGCTGCGTACAGCATTACCTGACGCAAGGTGCAGCTGCCGTTGCTGTGCATTGTGGTTTTTATGGTCATTCTTGGATGTGGCGCGTCAGTATTTGTGACTTGATGAACTGATGGTTGTTTTATTAAATAAGTCAAAAAAAAAATATGGTTGCAATATGAAGATTGAAGAGTGTTTGAGACTCACAGAGGATCAGTTTTTGATTGTTTTGACCAAACTTGAAGACAATCTTATAATACTGCCATTTAAAAAAATATTTTTGAATTTTACCTTTTGAAACTTTTCGTTTGAATCAAATAAAACTTTGTTTTAGCTGATTAAATTGATAACTCATCCCTTTCTGTGTTAAATTTGTCCACTTACGGTAAAAAATGGAACACGGCGTTTGGCATCTAGACGCTACATGCAGCGCTCCTATGCCGCATAAGGTGTGATACCACACTATTTCATTTTCATAGTAAGCTTTCGTTGGTCATGTACCGCGTTACGCTGTATGCAGCCTATGATACTTATTATATTAACACCGGCGCCTAAGCATTCTTTACAATGACTCTCTTGAAAACGATAACCTGCTATACAGTATTTGTAGTATGTCCTTAATAGTTTAAATAAAAAAAAAGATTGAATAAAATATAACATTGGTTGAAGTAATTACTTACAGTGAGGGTTTCAACTGATATCTTGGGTCTGGCTGCATGGTAAAGAATGAATACGACATTCACGCCAATACCGAGAAGTATTCCGACTTCTAACGGCAAGACGAGGCAGAATATGAATGTACCGATTCCAGGTATCAAGTCGGATTCTGAAAAATAAGAATAATAACCTATTAGTAATTTGATTTGGAATAGGCAATTAATATGGCAATAAAAATTAAGAGAAAAGATTAATTCTTAGAACAGTGTTTCCCAACCTTATTAGTGCTACGCCCCACTTCGACCCTTCAAAAATTTCCAGGTACCTCTTTTCAAAATTTCCGAATCTGAAGCCCAGGAATTTTACAATTTGCCCAAAATACCAGCGTGACTCGTTTTTTTTTTAGGTCTTTCAACCATTTCTAAATCCAAAAACCCAGCAATTTACTGATTTGCCCAAAATACCAGTGTGTAGGGGCGTACGCCCCACATTGGGAAACACCGTCATAGATCAATAATCAAAAAATCTATAAAGTTTTAGGTTAGGTTAGGTGACAAATTTTTCACAGAAGTTTAAAGTGTGTTAATAAAACAAGGGCTAAATTTTTATTACAGGAGTAGCCATCTCCAAGTTAATCTTGACTTTGAACTCTTCTGGAGTTTATTTGTCAAAAACCATGATATTTAGTCAAATTAATTCACTTACTTTTGGATCTCCACATGGGCTTGACGACATGAACTTCAACCATGAATATCACAGCCGCGATGATGACAGCCGCCAAAGATGATTTTGGGATGAAAGCAAAGCACGGAGTGAAGAATAAAAGTGAGAGAATAACCAATAATCCTGGAAAAAAAATACTTTTTATAGCGAAACCATAAATTTAATAAGGTTATAATAATATTCATTTGATTTAAAAAAAATTAAAAATAGATTTTAAAAAATTTAAATAAGAACGTCTCTCTCTTGATTCATATTATTTTCTTTTTTATTGTATTTATAAAACAGCACCATAATCTATAAACAAATGAAACAGAAATGTTTCCCAAAACAATTGGCATTCTTTGTTTTTATAAAGAACATATTTTAAACTCATTGTGACAGCATATATTATGAAAGAAAAAGTAAATTGGATACATTAAAAAAGCAATCATTAACAAGTTTTTAAAAGAAGACAAAGCTTCTTTTTAAATCAGTTTTATCAAATAAAAATTGGTGACAATGCTGGCGAATCATTCAAAATGATCTCAACTTTTCACACTGTGACATTTTTTCATTTAGGACAGGAATGGCGAAGCTTTTTGTGTCCGCGTGCCAACAATCTTCAAATATTTTTTCTCGATTGTGTGGCGTGCCCAAGCACTAAAAAAAATTAACGAAATAGAAAAAAATAAAAAGTGATTTTTAAGCGATTGTCGTTCATCTCGGAAAGATTTGAAAATTAATAATTCACGGATTATTTAGTCAAAATTTTAATTTTTTTAACATGAAAATAAAAAAATTTGAACTTGGAAATCATTCGCATGCCATCCAAATTCCCAAACATGCCATCTCGGGCACGCGTGCCATAGGTTCGCCATCCCTGATTTAGGATGTATTTGCTTTATATTATCCGTAAAACTCGGAAAACCTTTCTTATTTCTTTAAGATGCAGATAAAACCAGACTAAATCTAACAATTATTTTTTTATTAAATTAACTACATTTGTAATTATAACTTTATTCAAACACAATGACTTTACAGCAGCTAATTTTGTGTTAACCTCTTCCCGGTCACGCCCGAGTATACTCGGGTATTGAAAGTCGTCAAAATGTACACCACAAGAAAACTCGGACAAATTCCACAAAAAAAAACAATGAATTCTTTCACTAAATATGCATGTTTTATAAATATAACACATCTGTTTGGTGTTAAGCATAATAAGAAGTATGTGATCTTTTTAGAACATCTGCTTAAATCAATTGCAAGTGGTTAAATTTGTTTGAGATTGTTTGAGGTTAGTAATTATTATTGTTATGTTTTTATTACCTGTATAGAGCCCTCCAAATGTAGTTCTCACTCCTGAAGCATGATTTACGGCAGCTCGGGCAACTGATCCTGTGGTTGGATACGCCTGGAAGAAGGAATTTCCGATGTTTGACACTCCCATAGCAATTAGCTCTTGAGTTGCATCTACTGTTTTACCATTTGCTATAAAAAAAGAAATGATATTAGTTAACTGAATTTTGCCACTAAAAATCACACTCTTGTAAATTATTAAATACATATTTGTCAGCTGATTTATTTATGGTGAAGTTGAATCAATATAGAGAGTTTTATTTGATATATCAAATATACAAAATTGTAGTCTAAGAATATTACATAAAGAAGTATGTATAACACTTTTTAGACTAAGTTACAAATAAAGTGTAATAAAGTTATCAACTAAATAAGGTAAAAATTATCAAAGTATTTATATAAATCACGCCATTGCCAGAACAACGTTTAAACTAATTTTTTAACCTTTTGTATTTATATAAATGCTAAATAAAATTAATTAAAAAATAGTTCTGATGATGGCGTGACCAATCAATAAAATTTTTATATATTAGATCTATTATAAATACTTTGATATTTTTACTTTATTATAATGAAGTTTTACCAAGTAAATTGCAGTTCAATAAATATATGTATCAATTTTAATTTAATTCTGAAAATTAACAAAGTAGTAAACCAACGAAAATAACATTTGTTTTGGATTTGTGATACATCTTTGTCAATTGATGAAATTCTTACCAAATGCCTTGCAAATAGCAATGTTTTCCAGGAGACCAATCAGAGGAACAACAATGAGGCCGGAACCAAGCTCGGAGCACATGTCGATGAAGCCATATGTAGTTCCATTCTTCTCGTAACTGAATGAAGGAATCTTAACTTCCGGTAGGCCGGGAGGAATGTAACCTAAAACGAAAAAAATAAAGTTTAATTACTGTCATAATTTAAACTAAAAAAAATGAAGACTTAAAGTTTTACAACCAATATTAATTTATACTCTTATTATGGAGTGAAGTTGGAACATTGATATCATCGATACTGTGCTAGATTTATTGTGCTTAATAATACGATGAATCTTACCGATCAATTTCATGGGAGGAGCACTGCCATCATAGGCAAAGGAATAGCCGATGAGTCCACAGACGATGACCACAAAAGCGTTTCTTGTAGCTCCAAAGATCCAAAGTATCTTGTTGATTACTCGGTGTTTAGTGCTTTTGAGTTCTTCTTCTGCCGGCCCAATTTTGTACATACCAATAACCTGAAATGTAAAATAACATTATGGATAAGCAAATACTTCTTATTGATTTGTTTTCTGTTTCTACATACAGTTAAAATTGTAATCAATTTTATGCAGTGGTTGGACGTTAACATAAATTAATTTTCTATCTAATGTCGTAAGAATCTGTAATGTTTTCAACTCTTTTCATCATAAAAATTTCAAAAACGATTAAGGTAAGATAAATTAGAGTGATTGGCTTTACTGGTTGGATAACTGCCGTTCTACTCTTTGTAGGCTAAGGGTAAGGCTTGTTGGCGTATGATATTATTTCTTTAATACCGATTATCAAGTAAAAATGATGCTGAATTAGGATTCTATAATTATTGGGATCAAATGAGATTCAAAATACTGCCACTTAATCTAAATTGCCGAGCATGGCATTCCAGACATACAAAATAGGTACGCATTACTTCACAATCATTTTATTAGCCAATAATGCTTAGGTACGATGATGTAAAATATTGAACTTATAGAGGCCTCTTATGGAAAGATTACGAAATACTAGAACATGGTATATTGCAAACAGTGTCGGCATTATATTGATCTAAATAAGATATTCACTGCAATAAGATATTCACAGTAAAAAAAATGTGGCTTGTCACATTTAATCATACTGCATATGAAAGTTTAAATACTCTTTATTCAATAGAGTTCTGTAAGCAATTCAGTCTGCTTGCTGCCTATTCTGTATTTATACGGGACTTAGAGTTGGTCCCTATATTTATTTTTAGGTGATATTTACTAATAAAATTTAAATCACTTTTTTTGATTTAATTTCAGTTGTCAGATGATAAGTTGCGTTCGGCAGCTAGGCAGGTAAACGGTTAAAATCGAGGGTTGTTTGAAAGAAACAGTTTAAGTTTTAATTTACCCTTATAAGAAGAAGAATAATGATGCAGGAAATGCCCAGCACGACGTCCCACGGCGCAGTGTTGTGAATTTCGGTAAATATGGATACCCACTGCTGAAGGAACGTTGAACCCTTAACTGTGATGCTGAGAATATCTTTCATCTGTGAAGTCAGGATAATCAAAGCGACTGCTGACGTAAACCCTGATGATACGGGTCCAGAAACGAAGTCTATCAGAAAACCTGTAAATGCAAAAAATTGTTTTGTTTTAAACTTTCGAAACCTTAAAAATTCACGATACACTGGTAAATTTGTCCAATCAGAGTGATGAATAGACTTGCACAGTTTTTCCCTAACAAAACATCCACAGACTACCCTAAGTGATGTTTTAAGCATTATTCTTAGGATATTTTGATACAGGTTGACCTAAAGAAGACGTCGCTCGCTGTGGTCTAGTTGGTAAGAGCTTGGCTCTTCCAATCCCACCAAGATAAGTTTGAGTTCAAGTGCTGGTAAGAGCAATATCAAATTTAGATTTTTTCAATTTTAATTTGAGATCTAAGACATGCGTGTTTGTGATATCAATTATCGTCCTTGAGTTGATCATGAGTGACATACAAAAAAATCTTAACGAGTTTATCTCGTATGATCTTTCAATTTCAAAATATTTGGCACATTGGCATTAGCAGTAATGTTAATTTAAAAAAAATCTTATTTATAAACATCATTACTGCTATTTTCGATATTAGTCAGAAAGAATTAAATCGTCAAACTAACAAAGTAATATATTTTTCTATAAAGTCATTATTTAGTAAGATTTTGTTTACTCTTCCTTTATAATATTTACAATAATCCATTCATATAAGACTATTTTATTAGTAAGGTTACTTCTTTTAAATGGTTTTGAACTTCAAAATTGATCTATAATTGCGACAAAACTCATGGAAAAGTACAAAATTCAAACAATTCAAATTTGATATTGAAATTCCATCAAGCACCCTCAGTCGAAATTCTTAATTGACCTATAATTGGTTTAACTGAATATTGTTTGTTGACTAACAATCATTATGTTCACGTTATTCTCTATGTTGTTTTTCTTTCCTATAACTTGTTGATTAATTATTTCATAAACATATCCGTGCTTAATTTAATTTATTCTATTAGTTGAAAAAGTGAAATTGATTCTGTTAAATGTGTACAGTAACATACATCGTGTTTGATTATTATTTATGCTGTTGTACAAGTATCAATCATCAGCAAACAATATTCAATTCATCAATTAATTTATTACAATGTTTTGAACGATATTACTAACTGAACAATAAGATTTATAAAAATTTCAAGTCATCATTGCAATGATTTCGATAGTCTGTATGAGTTAATATTAAATGACATCACTCGTAGACCTTCTACAAACTATTTCACCAAACATGTGACTTCAAGCACCGTAATTTTCCATTGAACCGATAACGATTCAATGTATGACTTTTCCCTATCACAACACATTCATTGTTTTTGACAACACAGCATTATTGCTTTTGACAAGCTCAATTGATATATGTGGACTATTTAAAATCAGTGCTGCACACTTATTGATTGGCCGTATCAATATTTATACCAATAACCCTATCAATGCCAATGTCCACAAGTCGGCGTAATGAAATAATTTTATAGGCGAAGGGGCCATTGACCAGTAATTAATAACATTATCAAACCATATATAAATTATTTTACATTCTATAATAGCAACAATACTCTATGATATAAGTCAACATCTGTGGTCCAGGGGTGATAGCTTTACCCTTCAAGTAAGTCAAGTCAAGGTCAATATCAAATTTAAATTTAACATTTGAGATCTTTGCATGGGTGTCTGTGATGCTTTGTCTTCTTTAGTTGATCTTGAGTGGTTTAAAATTTCAAAATATCTGAGGTCTTGATATTAACAATGCTAACATAAATGTCAAATATTTTTGAATTTTGTTTTATGAAATAAAAATAATTTTATACTACTAAGTTTAATCTACTGAAGGATTCCATGACTTGACCTTGTATTCGAGTGGACTAAAGTCCAACTGCATTGAACTCTTGACTAGTTATTTGATACTATGTGAATACATTTTAAAAAGTGAGGTTTGATAATAAAACATACAAATAAAAAAGAATATATCAGTATTTTTCTTTTAACATTCATTATTGGGAGTGAATTCAGTAAATCATCACTGTTCTGGCAGAAATTGGTAACTAGCAGATGTATAGTTCAGAATAAACAGCAAAGCTTTTAAGACAAAGCATTTAGCATTGATATTTTATGTTACATAGATAATAATAATATCAAAATATAGATGAATTAATGCCGATCTGACAAAAATAAGAGTTTAAAATGAAGTGCCCGCCTTAATATAATAAATATGCTTGACAGCAGTAGCAGTCTTGGTTGAAAAAAATATCATAAATTTCCCACTGATAGTGTTAATAAATAAATTGCTCTGCCTGTTTTTTCTTGTCTAGCACAGTAATAAGCAATAAAAATAATATAAATAATTGGAGAAGTGACCGCGTGCTCCGAAACCACTCCCCTTCATAAACGAGTTGAAGACAGCGCCATTATCAACATCGTTGCGGTGATTGGCTAGGGTCATCGGTATCACGACTTAGCCGGCAGTCATGTGATTTTCATCAGCCACATGTCGCTTCACTCAACGGCTAATTGATTAGCCTCTCCGAATTTTATTATATCAAATGTAAATTGGTGACTGTGCCGTATGTCAATAATTTAGGTGAGACATAACAATACATTTATTCTAAAAAGTACTAAACATTAATTCTAGGAAGTAAATCATATGCCAGTGTGAAAGAATCGTAAATAAAATATTGTAATTGTAGTCACCACACGTAGTAATATTGACAAAATGAGATAAATGCACAATAAGATTCATGATATAAATTATTTATCTATAATAACTTATGTTTACAATTTGTTATATGAGATTGGCAGAAACAGCCATTTATTTTATCAGCAATTATTAATAATGTATTATAGATTTATTGGATGGTTATTAATTATACCTGTTTATTAATCTTCAATATTATACGTATCAGATTGGCATACATGCATCTATATTTAATATTTAAATTATCTACATAATTACAATTTCGAAGTTAAAAGCTTTATCGTAAAATCTACAATTTTCATTTACTATTTATTTGTGAGCAGTCTTTCAAAGAAAATAACTACAACAGGACATGGTTCGAGGTTCTATGGCTTTGAGAATGAAACTATAAAAATGATTGTTTTGAGTTAAATATTACATTGTCATGTTAACACGCAGTTCTATTATGATGGATATTTGTTTAGTTTTAATAAATATTTTCACATAAACATAAAGGTAACTCTCACATAAAGCAATGTTAAATTTTAAATAATAAGATGCTAGTTTTGAAGTATTTTTTAATATTAAAACAGATTTCAATGTTAAAATAATATTATACTCGCTTTTTTAGTGTAAGATTTCAATTACTATTATTATAAAAATTAAACAAACCACAATTATTATAGTTTTATCAACAACCACTCTGGTTTCGCTCATCGTTAAAATTTTTAAAGATTGATTGATTTAAAAAAAAAAGCGGTTTGGTTGAGAAGAACTTATTTAATGAAGAAACAAATTGAGCTCCGTTTGAGGGTATAGCGGCGTCTTATCTATTCTATACAGCAGTCAGTAAATGTAACATCTAAATCAACTGAGACGTTTTCAAAACATCCAGAGAGATAAATATTATATCAGATTCATAAATGCTTGTCCAAAACATTTACCATTTTTTCTAATTGACAGATGGCGTTGTGTGATAAAATATGACAATACGGGAATGTTGAAAAATAGTGTAATCAATTATAAACTTCTTCTTGTTCATTATTCATGTAAAATATAAAACAAGAATGGTGATTTATAATCAACTTTGAAGTTGATCATATATTAATGGTTTTATTCAAAGGAAATCTAAGATACAATAGTTTTTATGTGATTATTATTATTACTGTATTGTTCTGTCTCGTAAACTATTGTAAGGTGATATTTGTTTATAGAATTTAATCAAGGAATCGTTAATCTGAGTATAAATATTTATTTTAAATTTTATATTAAACACAATTTTACTGTGCGACTGTTTATAGTTTATACCTAAAAAACCACATTAAAATTTCTTTCTTATCATTAAAAGCAAGCGGATTTTTGTGGTTTTATTGACAACTGTAATTTAATTAAAGCAGAAAATCAAATGTCAAAAATAATTGATAATTATTTGCTGTCGTCACTAGATGACTGTAGTGTCCAACTAACCTTTATTTATTTTGAATATAATGTGTAAAATATTTATCATTATCAGTTGTGTGCAGCACTGTAACGATGCATCTGTCTATGAGCAATATTTTCACCATGATCAGTTGTCTTTAGCTCAATTGCAATGCATGCATTTGTCTTTTACGTATATGAATGGTCATCTGGCGAATACAAGAATTATATAAGAATATAAGAATTCATAATGAAGTTGGTCGGTAAAAACATTTTAAACACAGTTAAATAAAGATAAGTCTGAACTTTATTATTTTTTAGTCAAACATAATAATACTATAGCCTCATTTTGTTAGTTATATATTCGAAATTGGCATTTTCAATGACAGTCACGGTAGACACAAAAAATCGGCCATCTTGTAAAGAAAATGAATGTCAAACGAAACCATCGACTGCTTGATTCGGATGTTGACATATTTCGAGTGAACGTGAGTGAGTTCAGACTAGTACTATGTTTTATTTATTTAAGTACACTGTCGGAATTCTCGGTTGACTTCCTTGCTAATTTCCAATTTTATTTTTATTACAATGTTTTTTTTTTATCTTTTTAAAACTACAAAACAATTAACTTATAATTTTTAAATTTGAATCGGTCAAACTATGTACATTCTCACAGATTTTGTCACTAACGACCCGGATTTCGCCTTTCGGCATCTTCAGGCATTCAAGTGCACGGATGAACTTGAACTGAAACTTTAATATTGAAATTCCACCAAGCACCTTCAGTCGAAATCTTAAATTATATTATAATTTTTAATTTTTATACTTGTAAATAATATAATACCTATTATTAAATAAATAAGAATGAACAAAGTTTCGTTAATTTTGAATATTTTTTGTAGTATATCATATTTCGCGTTGCTAAATTTATACGGATTTAAAAAATTTGGTTATAATTTCTAATGAAATGAAGATAAGTGTAATCAATTCTCTTACCTAATCCAAGAACTCCCATGAGAAGCTCAATGATTCCAATAAGGAAGGTGAGAAGTACAGCATGTTCGACACCCAATCCCTTGCTGCCGACTGCTTGGAAGGTCATGAGGGAGGCGATGGCGGTCGGTCCCATGGGGACATCTTTGCAGCTGCCGAAGATTATGTAGATGAAAGCTCCCAAAAACGAGCCGTAGAGACCATACTGTCGGGAAAAATGCAAATTAATTTAGTCAAGTGAATAAGGTTAGTATTTCGAAGACTTGATGTACAAAATAAAGTATTTAGTATTCCTAAGTAGTTGGTCCCAACTACGTAAAAAACCGTCGAGTTTTAAAGTTATTAATTACAACAAAAATAAACGTTTTTGTTATGAATTTGTGCTTCATATATTTTCTTCTTCAAACATATTCGCTTCCCTTGTGGAGAAAATGGCCGCCACGCGTCACCTCCATGTTTTCCTGTCTCCCGCGCATTTTATTACATTGTTCATATATTGAAAATGCTCGCGATAAGCGAAACAAGCATCTATAATAGATGTTCAGTATGCGGTTTTTATGAGTATTCGTCAGGTGCCATGATTCACTACCTTAACGTAGCAATATTGGAATGCGAGAATTGAACAAATGGCATTTGGATTTAGTCGTATACAGCTGTATCTCAGACAGTCTGCATTGAGTTGAATTTGGTTCCAGTTATTCATAAGCGTTCATTCATATCTACTGTGGAAAGGAAAAAGTACGTCACCCACAGTTTTTTCAAAACAGCTTTTTTTCGATAATCACAATGTATCAAACTTAATACACGTTCTATCAAAGGGATACAAGCTGCAAATGCCAAATTAGTATCTAAGCTTAGCATTTAAGTTTGGAAAAGATGACCTTCTAAAAAATTAAAACCAAGAAAAAATACTAAAATAAAGGTTTTTCCTGGACAATTTCTTAAATAAATATTAGATTATGTCAATTAAGCACCAGTGTAGAAATATATGTGCATTTCAAGGTTGTGTATAATTCATAATCTACAAATGGCCCAAAATCATCAAAACACGTTTTTTGCGCCTCCTGTACAACTTGATATGTGTGGGTTACGTCCTTTTTCCTTTCCACAGTCGATATGTAAACAGCTTTACTACTCGGTTTCAGACGGAATTGAAATCATGATTTTATTTTCCACGAATCAGAACTCGTTAAGAACTTGTCAAGTTGCTAGCTTCATCTTCTCTTCTTCTTTGGCCATGTTCGCTCCCTATGTGGAGCATATGGCCGCCACGCGGCACCTCCATGTTTCCTTGTCTCCCGCCAATAGCTTTGCTTCCTCCCATGACATGCCAGCATCCCTCAGTTCCGCCGAGTATATCCTATGGATAGTACCCGACGGACGTCCGGGACGCCGGAATCCCACCGGTCGAAAGAAAAGGCAGGCAGGATTGAGGCTTTCCGGAGGCATCCGCAGCACGTGACCCGGCCAGTTCCAACGTCTCTCCATAACCACTGACGTGACGGGATGCTGTCTTACACGCTCCCTTATCTCTGAATTCCTCACAAGATCAAACCACCTCACCCCCATTATCCGACGCAAGCGTCTGTTCTCGAAGCTCAGTATACGGTTTAAGAAGAAGATACAGTAGATTCATCAGTAATGGACAACTCAGTAACCTGTAAATAAATCACGATGCTAGGCCGGACAGTTTGACAATTTTGAGAGTTCGTAATAGACAGATTATATCTGGAAAAACTGCACTCTGGGCTTCAGGAATATATTATTATATTTGCGTCTAACAATGTACGTATGTAATGTGGTGATTATGGACTACATTTAGTGTAAAAAAAAATATGAAGAAATGTGACACAATTCAGAAATGATTATGCTGTTTTATTTACCTGAGGAGGGAGACCAGCTATGTTGGCGTAGGCGAGGGATTGAGGAATGACGGTCAAGCCGACAGTGATACCAGCTATCAAGTCACCAACGGCCAGTTCGGTATTATATCTAAAACAAAATAAATCACAATGAAACAACAATAAATCAATGTTTTTCACATTACAAAGAAAAAATGTAGCTTTGTTTAACTAAATTGTACTGCATCAGCTTAAAATTTCGCGGTATTGGTTATTACTTGAGCATCCGATCCCGGACTTTGTAATTCACAATCTTTCAATCCCGGGTTAAATCATTTATCTTTTTCCCTAATCTTAATACAAGAAAATAACTGGAATTACAGTTAACGGCCAAGGCAACATTTTTTTCTTACTTAAATCTCAGTTCCTTGAGATCAATTAGAATAGAAAATATATCACAAAAATCCGTGTCCAAGATCTCAAATTAAAAAAAAATGCAACTGAGTTTTGCATAAATTATGAAAAAAGCCGCCTGTTCCTGTTTACGACCGCTACAAAATCTGAAAGGGAGTTAAGACCACAATTCATTTATTTATATTCACATATCAACTGTGGAAAGGAAAAACGAAAGTTTTTTCAAAGCAGGATTTTTTCGATAATCACAATGTACAACTTGGTACACATTCTATCAAAAGGATGCAAGCTGCAAATGTCGAATTAGTATCTAAATGTAGCTTTTAAGTTTGAAAGAGATTACCTTGTTAAAATATAAACCACGAAAAAAGACTGAAATAAAGGTTTTTCCTAGACAATTTCTTAAATTAATATTAGATTATGTCAATTAAACACCAGCTTAAGAGTCTTCGTGCACTTCAAAGCTGTGTATAATTCATAATTTGCATACGGCCCAAAATCATCAACACGCGTTTTTTGCACCTCCTGTAAAATTTGATATGTGTGGGTTACGTCCCTTTTTCTTTCCACACTCGATATGTATGTATATTAATTAACTGAGGTACAGTGTTGGAAATTGTCTTATTTTTAAAATATATGAAAGTAAATCGGGAAGAATTTCAATTTAAAATTTGATTTTTTACATATCATAGTGGATTCCGAAATTCCGGGATTACGCGATCGCCAAATTGATCGGGTTCCCAGGATTGTATGCTTTTGTTATTCCATCTTCTTTGAAAGTAGTTTATGATAAGTTTTTCAAATAAGAATATATATTCAGAACTTACTTAGGCAGCCAGGTCAAAATAGGCAGTCTTTTGTAGAGAGTTTTCTTGGTGAAGAGTTTATCGACTTTGTTCTTCGTCCAGGGTATCACAGATTGAAAGCACTCCTTCCAGGATGCCGGAGGAGAATCATCGGTAACTGGAATCATATAAACATACAGAAACGGTTATTTATATTTACATCATTTGGTATACTTTGCATTGGCGGATCTAAGGGGGGGGGGGGGGTTGAATATATTTTCATTATTCTGATAAATTAAAACATTATTGTGAAATAGGCTCTTTAATTGTTTAGTTAGAATTGATCAAAAAATTATACGCAAGCGTTTGGAAAAACCTATTTTATGTTCGACAGTCGAAACAAAAAGGGAGTGGTGTCAACGTTTTCTTTACTGCGGCCTTATGTAAAATCTTTAGAAATGGAAAGGTTCCCCATCCCTGTCTTAGAGCTAGAGCGTTTACTACTCGGTCTGGCCTGATAAAATTTCCTTTAAGACATTATATCCATGATTTTTTTATTTATAATTTTCAGAATTACGTTGTTATTTTTAAATAGCCCAATACGATATAGATATACGATATGCGTATGGAAATATAGCTTCCCGGAAATCGCAAAATTAACAATTCATTTTTAATACTTCCACTTTTAATAATAATATAATAGGTTTATTTTTGGAGCTGCGACTGTTAAAGAGAAATTTATTCGCGAAATATTTCGCAACGATTATATCAGACAACAAAAACAACTTGGACAGCTGGTGAGTTGCTGAAATTTTGACAGATAATTCAAACATGTTTCATTGTAAATTATAAGATTGCGTAATGGCTGATATTTCTCACCGCAACACTAATTTAATTTAAACTAAATTGAATAAAAAAAAACATTTCTGGTCAATTGGAAATAAATCTCGATAGTTAATCGAACACATCAAAAGACTTTCGCAAGAAAAACAGATTGTGTTATATTTTCCAATATATAATACATATTTCATTAATAACTAATATCCAATGGCGGATTAAGCACTTTGGAGGCCCCAGGCGCAATAAATTTTGGAAGCCCTGATTTTCGAATAACATAAAAGTGCTGCAAACCTCTTCGTAGAATAATAATGAATATTGAAAACTGAAATTAAAATGTAAGGGTTTATATAATAGATGCTATATTTGAGGCCCCCAAGATTCGGAGGCCCCAAGCGCGTGCCTCTTGCGCTTATGGGGTAATCCGACACTGATAATATCAAAACATAATATTTGTACTATTTACTCAATTTCACTCTCTCATTCAACCATAAATAATATAAATATGACTTAAAACAGACCAAACTCTCTTGTAATGTTAAGTGTAGATAAATAGTAAGTTGTTATTGTCAATATCAGACTTACTCGTTCGTGTAGTCGAAGTGTTTTTATAATTTAAGAAGCGGAGAATAGATTTCTTAGATACATAAATGAATCATTTTTGCACTCCCTAATATTTTGGTCACCAGCCGCCACTTATTCCTAAAATAAAAATATACGATCCACAAAAACACTGAGTAAAGACGTTATTGAATAGAAACGCGTAACCATTTCGCTACTTAGCTTACTTTACTTCTCCAAGGCTCATATTACAACACTGCAAATTTGTAATCTCGGGCCGTTGTGAGTGTAATATTAATTCTTAAATAATATTTTGTAAAACAAGTCAAGTTCGTGTCGGATTTTTTTTTCAAATACGTTTATCGACTTCTGTTCGAAGGCATGGGAGTTTGTGATGTATGAAAATTCCCTTCCCACCCTTTCAATTAAGACAATAACGGAGCGTAGCGAGAGTGATTAGGTAACTACTAGTATTGTCATAGCCATATAATTCTATCCCTTTAAGAGAGAGAGACTGAGTAACTGAGTAACATACATTAGGAGCGGACATGAATAAAAAAATACTACAAATTATGTAAACTTTGCAGAACACCGTGTTTTTCTTTAATTAATGCAGTATATTTACGTGTACATTTCGGTAATATTTTACGTGTCGTGAAGTACGCTACAAAAATAATTTTAAGCTGACGGATATATTATATTAATAAAGTCAGACAGTGTGTATTCATGTCGGAATAATTTTAATTTTTAAACAAAGATATTTATGTCTCTACATGACGTTATGAATATTCATTTTCTGCGCTAGAAAAATTTGCGAAAATAGCGCAAAATAACAAAAGTAATTAGGGGCATAGCGAGAGACCTTCGATCTTATAATCAGTTTCGAAATTATGCAAAAAATCGCTGTGCAGATTTACGTAAAAGTCACGCTAAAGGCATAATAATTTAGAAGATTCTTTTGGTCATTTGCCAAAAAATAAACAATGATGTATCCCGTGGTAATTTACCACACTTAGAGACAGGGGTGGAATGGACACACGGTAAATAGACATCTCCTAAATGCAGTATTTTATTTTGAATCGTTCAAATTCGTCTTTCCAAAACTTTCAGTCTAAATCCTAAATTACAGTGTAATTTATGATGTAAAGTTGATTCTTAGTTTGTCTCTAGACGTTTTTTCAATCTCTTAGATAAAAATCAGAAATAAACACTTAATAAAATGCAGCATCAAGAATTTGAAAACATACTATAAATGTTGTGATCCTTTGGCTACAAATAAACAAGAGGTAACGGATTACTTAAAAGCTACTTTAAGCATAGTAAAAGAGATAAAAAGATAAGTGTGTGATAAAATAAAAACTTTCATCTATTTTATAAATATTTTTTCTCCAAATACATCAACACAGTTTTTATAATTCTTTTTTTTATCAAATATAATATCACTAGGTTTATAGCATAGCAAAAATGTAGGCCAATCGATTTGAAAAATATCCAGCAATCCGACTCTGCTGTGAGATGGTAACAAAATCTTTTCAATCAATAATATGGACTGTACATAAACATGGACCAGTGGTGTCCTCAAAATAGTTCAGAAAAGATTCGCTTAAATTTAAGCATTACATAAATGTTCTGCCTGCGTAGTCGAGTGAATATTAACGTCGTTGGCTTCGGTTACGAAGGTCACGGGTTCGAATTCCAGTAAGGACAGTTTTATAAATTATTTTTTCAATCAATTCATGACTCTCTGTTCGAAGGCGTGGAAGTATGTGATGTATTGAATTCTCCCCTCCCACCCATCCTATTCTAAAAACAGGGCGTAGCAAGAGCTATTAGTTAACTGCTAGTCCTGTCTTCTATCCTTCTATTCCTACTCTCTTTGGAAAAAAGAGAGGCTGAGCAACCGAGTAACAAGGAGTTATCGTAGAAACATTTCTGTTGAGATAAGCTCCATTATAAGTTCATATGCTCCAAATTGGGAGCGGTCATGGAAACAAAAAAAAATCTTAAATCTTCCCACGAAGCCTAAATTCAAATAGCAGTCTCATTCAGAGATAAAAACTACGATTAAAAAATTGTCGTTTTGTCATGATTCTGTTCAACGATAAGATCGTTCTTCTATCAACGTCGTATGGACGTATGACATACAAATGTGATATTATAATATACCCCGAAAAGGAAAAGTTGGACTACACTGGCATAAGCTACACAAAAAATAATATTTGCGCAATTATGGTGCCATGCGCAAAATTAGCTTCGGCAAATCAATAATAATGATTTCCAAAACTGGCATGCCGTATTCCTGACCAGTTTGTTGGTTTATTAGGATTAATATATGTTATTTAATTATTTTTAATGTCTTAGCATCATAGTTTTTTGCGTGGGCACGAACTGCTTTCCATTTGATTATAATGATTATTTTTAACAGTTCATAATTTTGTTTACAATTTATTAGAATTAAATCTTGTTTGATGCCAATCCCGATTGGGATTCTATTACAAAATAAAAACAGCTATGTTTTTTAGCGCACTGCTTATGGTTTGTGGTATGTAGACGTTTTTGATTTCATGTCGACATTATTTATTTGTTTGACTTATGTACGCGCTTGGAATGATTCTGAATTTTAACCTGTTTACACCAAAACTGAATTGCACTGTTTTCATGACATATATTGTTAAGAGTATCTTTACTTTATCAAAGAATTTTCACGGTTAATAAAGCTTTTATTAATATAGTAACCACTTGCCGGGTCCTCGGCGTAATGTCGTTGGCTTTAGTGGTAGATCTCACTTGATCGAATCCCAGTACAAACAGCATTTTTTCAATCGATTTCTGTTCGAAAGCATGGGTGTTTGTGAATGTCTAAAAATTCCCTTACCGGGGCGTAGCGAGAGCGATAAACTATCCTGTCCTAGACTTGTCCTTTCTATCCCTACTCTCTTTAAAAAAGAGAGGTTAAAAAACTAAGAAACAAGCAGTTCTCGTATTAAATACTTCTGTTAAGATACCTCAATTAGAAGGTCGTATGTTCCACATTGGGAGCGGACATAAAAAAACGAATATTTCCATAACAAAATTGTACACATACAAACTTTAAAACAAATACATACCGTGAAGCAATGTAATGAATAATATATAACTAGCTGTAAGCCCGTTGACCTCAACGGGCTTTCAGCTAGTAATCCAACGGGCTTATAGCTAGTAACGCCGAATCCTTCGAAAGTATGAAAATACACTTATATACCAACCATTCTGATTGGAAATTGAAGTGACACGTGAGAATTTTGCTATATTTGGTGTCAACTTATTTTCCAAGCCAATAAATTTGATGTATACATTAGTGTAAGAATTGGAAACCGACGTAATCAATTGTAAAGATTATAAACTTGTAAAAGTCACTGAAAATAGCTAAACTCACTTGTGCGACAAACAGTCATGTCCGATTTCGCGTATTAAACAGTAACTAGCTGTAAGCCCGTTGACCTCAACGGGGGGATTTTTGTAGCATTTTAAAGTAGTCGGAAAATTTACTGGCGTGAAAAATAACTTACAAACCTATTTATTGAATAAGCCAGAAATTCTAAAAGTAAAAGAAATATATCTCGGGGTATATACCGACAGCCCTGCCCTGCAGTATTTAAATATTGGGAAATCGGGGACAATCATACGGAAATTATCGACTATTAATATATAGATTTTATTTATATTTCACAGTGTCATTTCACCAGAGGATACGTAATGTATTTAATTTAATATAATATATAGTGTCGTAATTTGTCTCACAAACATTATTTTGGGTGTTGTTCATTCAGGACAGGTGTGTTCAATGAAAATATCAAACAATAAAAAATAATTAAACTTACTATTCACTGTCAGTGATAAGATAACAAGTTCATTGCACTTGAAAAAGAAACAAAATAAGTTTGAAGTTTACATTTCGGGATGCGTGTTTCGAACACTAACACAAAATGGAGGCCGTGACCTCCATTTTGTTTGACAAGTGCAATGAAATGTCGGAAGGAACTGTACTTAAAGTAGTAAAATAGCTATACAATTGAATTTCGAACATCGATTTTATAGGCTATAGTAGCGAGGACGAAAAATAAACATTTTATTGATTTCAGAACTAAGCAACGTTAAATTATTGAACTGTAAAATTAAGAAGTAATATGAATGACATCATTTTTATTGTAAATAAATCACTAAGCTTAAGAGGATATAGTACCTTTACGCCTGAAAACAGAGTAAATCGATCGTTTGCCATCGACGAAATCTCGTGAACCGTTCACTTAAAAAAATTTTTTTTTCAAATATTACATTTTCCAAACGCTTTTTTACACTATTACATTTTTTTTTTCATGAAAATAGTCATATTTTCAAGAATAAAAGGCAAACAGTTTACACAGAATTTTTCAACTGCTTTCGTTTTGATCATTTTCAGAGTTTATTGTAAGATACCGAAGTTTAATGTCTTAGAAAGAAATGCAGATAAAGGTTTGTTTAAGAAAGTGATTTGAGCAGAATTTCCAATTTATGTAATATAATGATTGTACATCTATTTGAAATGTACCATTTTTCCCACTTTTTCTGACTGATTTTTAAAGCATAATTGGATCATAAATACTTCTAAAAAAAATTGCAATAATAAAACATTTTATTGTTTACATTTAAAAGCAAAAAAAAATTTAAAAATTGTCATACCAATAAATAATAACTATTTTTCGGGGATGTGTTTTTCTTGCCGTAAATTTCGCAAACCCAGTCAGTGTGAGAAAGACGTTCGTACTGAGTGTACGTACCACATATTACTCTGCATTAACTTAAAACACTGGTCATACAAATGAATCGAAGAAATGTATTTTTTATTTTGCGATAAAAAAGGTGTTGTGCAAAATAGCGGTTAGGGTTAGGGTTGCTCAATGCGCTTACAAATAATATTATTATTTATAATACAATAATGTCTTTTCCAATAGCGATTATTTTAAAGACCAGTATTTAGCTTAATGGATAAGCATTTTGACATATTTATTTGCTTTTAAAAAGAGATTCTATTCAATATAATAGTAGCAGTAGTTGAATAAAAAGATTTTTCACATTAGTAGTTTTGAATCATTTCTATATTTCAAAAGATTTTTGCTAAAAAAACAAAGTTCGTCATCTAAATCGAAAAAAAACTTGAAAATTATTAGATAAGGTAAGATATTAACAGTAAATATTTTTTAAGAATCATTATACAGATGGTAAACCATGTTTTTTTGCAACGTAGAGTTTTTATCAGGATTTTTTTTCAATAATTTCATTTTAACTTATATATATGTGTACCATCAGATCATCTTTAGTCAGCCAAGTATGAAATGTTAATTCTTTTGACTATTTTGTTTACATACACATCATTAAATATATTTTTCAAAAAAAAATCGAGCCGCTCATTTTTCACGACTCCGGCCAAAATACCGCGACTCCGACTCCACAGCCCTGGTTTTTTTAATTGAATACATTTTTCTACCGTCAAACTTGTTTTTTTTAAGTTATAATTGAATAAAACAGAATGCTAGAAAATATTCGAAATTGATATATGACAAATATATATACATATGTATGGATACATAATAAACTTGTGAAATATATTAATTCATACATTTAAGTCATTTTTTGTACCACCCAACAAAGTTAGTCCGATGCAGCCGATATAACTTAACGACTTTAATTTATCTATTATATTAAATGATTGAAAACCATATTTTTTCGATAACTTACCAAATTATGTAACAATATTATACCTACAATACATTAATATTCAAATCAATCACATGGTTTGAATTACTTTTAATATTATTAGTATTATGTTTTTTTGTCACAGCCCTGAATGTCGAACTTGTATATTGGCGAGAGAAAAAAAGTTCCCAAACATTATACAAAAATACGAATATATTTATGCAATTGATATAAATTATACAAATAACTTTTTTTGATCAGGCATACTATTCATTTAGTTTCTTCCTTATTGAATTAGTGTTAGGCTATATAAAAACTTGAAGTAAAAATAAACACATCATAACATTTGGTTATGACTTTAAAGACATGCATGGAGTATGAATATTTTCGATAGTTTCGGCATTCACTAAAGGCAAAATCATTTTATAACAAATTAACAAATAAACTTTGTCATTCCACTAATTGTTTACAAATTGTAACACGTTTTTGGCTTTTTCGAGAAGCGTCTTCATACCAACTATCTTAAAGCTATTATTAGTTAATGAGATTTACCTTTATTCTAAGTAATCAGTGGAATAACTAAGTTTTCTGATAGCAAACATGTTTTTATTCCGTGAATTCAGTATATATATTTTTTTTTTTTTGAAAATGATTACAAATATCCTCCAAGATAGCTTAGATGTCCAACAAGAAATATAAGACATAGTTAATATAATTTTCGGAAAATCCACTGTCAGAACTATGGCGTGAACCAGAAATAACTATCAACTGAAATTTATATTTATTTTAGAACTCAATACTTTTTCCATTTTAATCTTATGATGTCAATATTTTTTATTCAACAGAATGTTTTTAACTGTATTCATATTAAAATCAATATCATAACAAATAGGTTATACAAAATTAAAAATAAAAACAAATTCTTTCAATATATTAGAGAAAGTTTGAGAAATTTGTATTGTATGGTTTATCTTGTTTATTTCTTTTATTATTTCGTTTGACAAAACACCGTCTCTGATTTACATTTATTAAATACGATGGCTTACTGTTGCTATCAATAACTCATATGTAGCATTATAAGTCATTTTCACGGTATATATAATTAACGCATTGTTTCAGTTACATATAATTTTTGCAACAGATATTTGGGGAAGTAAATTAGATTGTCAGTCTTTGCTACGAAGATAAAAAAGTACTTACTGATTTTCGTCAATAACAAATTGTTTTATATGAAAAACCCTTATTACTGTCTAAATATCCATCCGTGTGTTAGGTGGTATTGCAATTTTTGTAATGAAATATACAAATGTTTTGCTTGTTTTGATACTGTAAAAATACGTATTGTGGTGGTTACTTATTTAAGTCAGTGCAATATTTATGCTGTAGGTCAAATTTAAGTTTTGCAATCCTACTGAGTCGCCTTAAAACTTATTATGCTATACAATTTTAAGCCACATGAAAATTATATTTCTTTTTGTTTTCAAGATGTGCCGTCGATTCAGAAGTAATATGAAATAAGATTTTTTCATAGCTTTTTATACATTTACTGCTTCCCAAAGTGGAGTTTTAATCACTCATTTCAACAGAATGCGTTTATGAGAATTGTTAAAAAGTTAGCCGCTATTTTCAAATGAGGTAATATGTAATAGAATAGTGAAGCAGGAGGAGTTCTAGTAAGTAAGTTGTGCAGGTGTGAAAGGATGAAAGTATGACATACATTCATGTCTTGGTTTGCAAACCATAAATCGACATACATGAGAATGGCCTAGCTCAGGGATGGCGAACCTAGGCTTGCGTGCTAGAGGTAGCACGTTTGAGAATTAGGATGGCACGTGAACGATTTCCAAATTCAAAAGAATATTTTTTTAAGTTTAAAAAAATAAAATTTTAATTAAATAATCCGTGAATTATGAATTTATTCCGTTTTAATAATTTTCAAATGTTTCCCAAGATAAACGACAATCGCTTCATTTATTTTGTTATTTTTTTTACTGCTTGGGCACGCCACACAATCGAGAAATAATATTTGAGGATTTTTGGCACTCGGACCCAAAAAGGTTCACCATACCTGGCCTAGCTGATTACCACGATTACCATTGTGTGTTACTACTCGGCTACGGCGGTGATTTGGTTTTGTAAACAATGAAATTACATAGCTTTGAGCACGATCCGCCATTTTAAAAGAAATGACTGTCTTATCCGTAACTGGATATATTTAGTTATATTATTATCTAGTGACGGAGAAGGCATTCTCCAAAAGTGAAGAAAAAATGAAGACGGAAAAACTAATATTGTAATAATTAACAATATCAACACGAAAGACTTTTTTACATTTAATAATGGACGATAAACAATGCTGAAATATTTATGAAGCAGCATTGGAAATATTGTAATGTATGGGTCCATAAAGTCGTTGATTGCATATTACGTGGCGGATATGAACCCGGGTGCTACTGACACAGAATGACATGCAATCTTCACCGCTCCAAGGTTTTTCTCAACGAAACGTCAAAGTCAACGACTTGACATTCAGTATTTATTATATTATTGTTTATGTGGCAAGGCTTTAAAAAATATTACCTATTTAAAACCAACGAAGCAAAATCATTTCCCTATTAGATAATACAGATTGCATAATAGAAGTTAGGTTTACAATATTTGGTTAATTAAATAACCGACTGAAGTGGTTTAATTTTATTTTTAGAACGGCAACATTGAACTTTCAATTAAACTATTTTGAAATATACTTACTGAAACACCGCAATTTTTAGTTTGATTTAATTATATTTTTTACGGAAACATTAATAGTCTTTGTTCGTGAATGTACCAATTAAATTACAATACATTTTTTATGATATTTGGCACGTTGTCTTTTTTGCAAGGTTTTACTCAAGCGCTGATAATTTTTCTGTTTTTATAATAATAATAATTCAACAAAGTTTTAATTTTATATATAATCAAATTAAATGCATTTTTTTTGCCGGTATATGTCAATATATAACTTCAAAACAAGTCATTTCAAAAGCGTAGCAAATGGCTTGGCCGTTTATCTCAGAAAAAAACAGAAAACCTTTATACTATACTTAAAAACTAAATAGTAGGTTATGTTACATTATTATAGATAATCTGTTCACAAACTGTCAGAAGTGTGCCGAGAAAAAAAAGAAATGCGGCCATTTTAAATTTGAATATTTTCAAAATAGGAATGTTGATTATTAATAACGCAAACGTCAAACGTTTTGTCGTGTCTATAAATGATGCAATTTTTCAACTGTCTTCTCGCTCGAAAGTAAATAATAGATGATATGTATCAAATATCAATCGAAGTTCCACAGGAATATGAACTTATTTAGTCATCGACTGTTAGTTCATACATTTGAGATCTAATAATATCAAGTTCAGTTATAATTTTGCAAAATAAGTTGAATGGCAGAACGTTTTAGGCGTGAATTTTTCTATCGCCGGAATATTTGGTGAAATTGAAGAATACTACATTGAAAATGGGTTGGTAATGACCGAAAACTATTGAGTATGAAATAATAAAATTGATAAACGAATTAATTAACTCTTCGTATGCTTCTAACGTAATGTAACATCTCATCAGAAATTATTTTTATATATAACTATTCAATTGCCCAAACTGTCTTTTTCAAAGAAAGGATAGCAATATTGGAATACCAGAAAACTAGTGGTTAATTTATCATTTTGACAAAGTTAGATCAGATATAAGGTGATTAGGAAGGAGTGAAATCACCCCAGATATTTATTTCTATGTATAAAAAGTCAACAGCCCAACGAGCATGATCTTTTCGGGACCAAAGATGTATTGGAAGTATTTTAAAGACAATTTTACATTTTAAAGCTTACTAAGCAATAAAACACCGTTTTGAGAAATTATTCTACATTTTTTCGAAATATAAATCAGACTGATTTCGTTCACGAAGTGAGTATATTCAATTGATGAAAATAACACAATATTGTACAGGGTTATAATTGATAGAAATAATGTATCAGAAGCTATTTTTTATGATTTATTAATATGTCTTTAAAGTTATGTATTTCAAAACTTGGTACGGCATATTACCAATATCGTCCTATATTTTTAAATCTGCAAAAGAAGGAAGACGTGCTTTCTTTGACGGCATGCCGAAGATGAAAGCTTCAATAATATTATACTATGGTACTCACGTATTAGTTCATTGCTGCCTTGAAGACCTCCGTGGGGTTCAGCTGGCGAGTCCACAGACTGCGCAGACCCACTAAGCCCCCCGTTCACATAGCCCCTCAGCTGAGGGCTTTGGCTTTTCTTCACCATTTCGATTGCCGTTTTCGAAATTGTGTTTCCTTTTCAAAGATCGAGTAGTCGTTGTCTGGTATTCAAACGGAAGTGCCTGTGAACAGAAATGCAACTTGTTAATGATGCATATTATTTTGGACACATTAGGAACTGCGCTAAAGATAGAAGGTCATCAATAAATTCTAAATTGCGATAGTAATGTATATTTATAGTTTCAATCAAATGTTTGTATTTAGTTTTTGACGATGGGTGGTAGAAAGTCAAACACACAAAACGAGTAATGGAGCCAGGAGAACGATGCATCCAAATGAAAAATGTCATCTGTCAACAGTGCCAGCGCTACGTGTAGGCAGTGTAGTAAATTTGGAGGAGGCGGCCAAATGTTTAGCGCCAAAGGAATTGTATAACTGGAGCGGAAAAATACATTCTGCTTGGGTCGTACCTTATCTCTCATTTTGGCATAATTTTGGTAATGGAAATAGAGTCCTGAGTAAGTGTTCTATATAAAATTAAGCTTATATTAACGAGTACTCGTCAACTATTGACAGCAGATAAATAATAATATTTTTTTTAACCGGATACACTCTTCATAAGTATTCAACCATATATTGGTTTATATCAAAATAAGGTGTGTCATTCAGAACTGGTCAGTAACACAACGTCTCCTTTCAAAGAATATATAGTTATATCAATTCTAAACATATGATTTTCGGCTCAAAATTATGTCAATTGGCATATTGAGTGACTGGTGAGATATTCTAATAAAAAGGTTCTTCAGAAGATAACATACTCTAAGTAATATTTAATTTAACAAGTAAAAGATTTTTTTTAACCATGTCCGCTCCCAATGTGGAGCATATGGACTCCTAATGGAGTTTATCTCAACAGAAGTGTTTCTACGAGAACTGCTTGTTACTCAGTTGCTCAACCTCTCTTTTTCCAAAGAGAGTAGGGATAGAAGGATAGGGCTAGGACAGGATTAGTGGTAAGCAAATCGCTCTCGATACGCCCCGTTCATAGGATAGGATGGGTGAGAGGGGGGAATTCAAGACATCACATACATCCATGCCTTTGAACAGAAATTCATAAATCGATTGAAAAATCAATTTATAAAAAAACTGTCCGTACCAGGATTTGAACCCGGGCCCTCCGGAGCCGAAGCCAACAACGTTGACCACTCGACCACACAGGCGAATATAAAAGATTAGGAGGTCCAATAATTGCGGGTATATAGTCTTTTCGAAGTGCCAGTTTTTGTCTATATTTAATTGGACGATACGATTTAATTATGTAACCAATACTGCATTTTCAGAAAATTTTGCTATTGTAAAAATATTGAAAAACGCTGGGCAATAAAGGTAAGTTGGTGAGGCATAACTACTAAGTAATTAGCTAATAACTTTTTCTGCATTTATCGTTCAAGATAGAAGGGGATAAGAAGGTAGGTAACTAAGGTGATGAAAAAAAAGGTAAGATAAATTACAAAATTTCGCAATAAGTCAAAAAAAAAATCTAAAATAATTGCATATTTGCCGCTCTTTATATGACACGCCTTCGAATGGTATTTGTTAAACTTGATACGGCTCTGGTAATTACGCACACAGATAAAACATAGTCTAAATTGCTGATTTTATTAATAAATTGCCTTTTTTATATTGTCCACTTGATAATATGATAAAATAATATTGTGAATCTGTATCGTAAATTGCAGTAAAATGTCACATTATGGGATTGCAGTCAGATAACAGTCTTTCGTATTCAGATATCTAATCAAAAACCATTTGCTACTCTGGTTTAGCTAGTAATAATAAATAATTGTCGATATTTTCGAGAAGGCCCCCTCAGAGAGTAGATTGTTGATATTTGTTTTAAAAGAGATTTAATTTTGAATCAAAAAACTTGTTGAAACACTGAAACGATTAACTTTTTTCTGTGAAAGTATCATCTTGTTAACTCATATTGGTAAATCTGGTCTCTAGTATGATGCATAGTATCTATCACAATGAAGTTTCAATATATAATTTCACATATTTCAATTTTGATGTTAGTCAGAATCAAATAAAAAAAGTTGATTAGATTGATTTTAATACTTTTATTTATCTCCCTTATTTAGGAAATGAACTTTCATTGAAATTTCTTATTGATGGGCTAACAGCTTAATAAAGAATTTAAAAAAAATCCCCCAGAAGTCTATATTACAGAAATTATCAGTGAAATCGATAAAAAAAACTCCACTGATTGCGGTGCTACTCTACAAATTACGTAGACGGCCTACGCCGATATTCAATGTGCGTAGCACTACCTGTGACGTATCTTACAGTTACGATAAGATTTTAAAAAATCTTATATCATTAGTAACGATAAATATTACAATGAAACATAATCACGAAGCGAACTATATTTAAAAAAACGGATGGTTAAAACAGTTATTATATTACACTTTTGATTGACAACATGACAGTAAAAAAGTATCTATATATTAAATAGTCTATAAGGTTCGTCCGTTTGTTTGTTTGTTTGTTTGTTTGTATGAGTGTATGAAGGATGTCCCCGATTTCTACTTCCCCTCCTCCTCCCCAGCCTCGCTGTCGCCATTTTTTTATTCATACTAAAGACATATTTTTCCAATACACTGTTATTTATGATTTTCCTCGATTTCCCTTAAAAACTTAAACATTATTCCAAAAATTAAATAATTTACAATTTAAATACTGCAGGGCAGGGCTGTCGGTATATGCCCAGAGATATATTTCTTTTACTTTTAGAATTTCTGGCTTATTCAATAAATAGGTTTGTAAGTTATTTTTCAGGCCAGTAAATTTTCTGACTACTTTAAAATGCTACAAAAACCCCCCCGTTGAGGTCAACGGGCTTACAGCTAGTTACTGTTTAATACGCGAAATCGGACATGACTGTTTGTCGCACAAGTGAGTTTAGCTATTTTCGGTGACTTTTACAAGTTTACAATCTTTACAATTGATTACGTCGGTTTCCAATTCTTACACTAATGTATAAATCAAATTTATTGGCTTGGAAAATAAGTTGACACCAAATATAGCAAAATTCTCACGTGTCACTTCAATTTCCAATCAGAATGGTTGGTATATAAATGTATTTTCATACTTTCGAAGGATTCGGCGGTAATTTTGCGGAAGTTCATTTTAATATAAAATTAAAAATAACGTAGATTATTCCATGTATTGCGCTCCTTGCCTCCCGTTTTTATTTTTATAATATATCATGTTAGAATATTAAAATTAAAATCATTCGTACTTAAACAAGCTTTCTGAAAGTAAGATTGTCTGAAGATGTCTCTGGAAGAGGCGGAACACGTGTCACAGTTAGTAGCACAATAGTGGAATAATCTAAGTTATTTTGGATTTTATATTAGGGTATTTTAGACTAAGATGCAAACTCCGCTTAAAAAAAATGTTTTGTAAAAAATATTGTACAATTTAATGAAATATTGAAGTAGAAAATTTAAATTAACTTTGATTATTCCACGTATTGTGTTACTAACTGTGACACGTGTTTCGCCTCTTTCAGAGGCATCTTCAGACTTACTATCGCAAAGTTTGCTTAAGTAATGAAGCAAGATTGATTCTAACATTTTAAAATTATGAAATTACAAAATGGAGTTTTTGGGTTTTTTTCCTTTTAAGACGAGCAAGGAGGGGGGTGTATAATCTAAATAAAACAAACAAATAATTAATGATACTAATGAGTTGCAATCAATCAGATTGAGATTTTTCCTTTTTAAGGGAAGCAAAGAGGGGATTATAAAATCGAAACAGAGCAAACAAATTTAATCATACTACTAATGACGTTAAACATTACAAACTATTAAACTAATGAGCTGCAATCAATCAGCTAGATTGGTGAAATATTAAAGATCTATAATATCTACTAAGCATTCTGACGTATTTATGGTAAGTTATCTAAATAACTAACCGAATCATTAGCCAATTTATATCTAGTTACTAATCGGTACGCCGTAATGAGCAAAAAACTGACGTAATTTAATACTGATTTTCTGAGATAAATTCTTTCCTGTAGATATTTTATAAGATAAAAGTTTTTTTATTTATATAATGTCAACTGATTGAAATTTCATCTACAGAATAAACATGTTTTAATAATCTAATCATGTCGTTGTAGCAAGGAATATCATGTAGAATAATTTATATGCAAAAATAAAACATATATTTATTTTAAGAGGGTAATCCTACACTTATTGATCTTAAAAAAACATTGTTGTTTTAACATCACGTGAGTTTTACATAAGATCAATGTTTATTGTAAATGTTAATTAACTATGATAAGTAACGCAATCACGGTGATTAAATATAATATTCCTATGTTTGTATCACATGATTCGATTAGCGTTTTTATTGTTTTTATAATTCCCATCTGTTGTATAATATAAGATATTTGTATAAAATCGTTTATTTTTGTCGCCTATTTAAATAGATGTCAGCTTGTTTACAAGTCACGTGAAGAACAAGTGTTGTTGGGATTCGAGACACATTATTTGATATTAATTAAATTTCGATCCAAAAAAGGATTTTAAAACATATTAACAATAAATATATTTTTGGGTATTGTGGAGCAGCGGTTAGCGTTGTGGGTTCCCGTGCCGGATTTCACAAATTCGAGTTCCAGTACGAACAGCATTTTTTCGATCGATTTATCGATTTCTGTTCGAAGACATGGGTGTTTGTGATGTTAAAAAAAACCTTCTCAGCCTTTCTGATCCTTTATTAACTGGGAAAAGCGAGAGCGATTAGTTAACCACTAATCCTGTCCTAGTTCTCCGTCCTTCCCTACTACTCTCTTTGAACGAACAGTTCTCGTAAAAAACTTCTTTCTATTAAGCAGGCCATATGCTCCACATTGGGAGCGAACATGGATTTAAAATATATATATATTACCGGTTATTATTATGCTTGTCGAATAATTTTTCATGACTGAAATATTCATTTATTCACATTTCATAAAAAAGATTTTATTACGAGAGTAAAAAGACGCTGGAAACAACACATTTTTTTAATAAAAAAATATTTGGAATTACAGGGAATATTTTAAAGTTTAAATATAAACTCGATGAAAAAAAATTTAAGTCAATCGACATCA
Organism: Himalopsyche tibetana; assembly: GCA_030503985.1. Taxonomy (NCBI): domain Eukaryota; kingdom Metazoa; phylum Arthropoda; class Insecta; order Trichoptera; family Rhyacophilidae; genus Himalopsyche; species Himalopsyche tibetana. The sequence continues at coordinate 18,090,417 of JAPJYX010000022.1, forward strand.
ATTCGAGTAGAATTGACATCACAAACACTCACGTCTTAGATCTCAAATTTAAATTTAACAAATCTCAATTTGACACCAATCCTTTCCGGGAATTTCAGCCAAATCCGCCTGATGGTAGAGCCAAGCTCTCATACCAACTATAGATCAGAGCGGGCGATATATTTCGCATGACATTTCAATGAAAAATTCCAAAAATCGGGATTCAGGTTTGAATTTTAGAAAAAGGATTTTCAGTGTTCCAACACTTAATAATCGAATGTTGGCGTCCAATATTTCTTGCGGTTAATTCGCACTCACACTCTCACAATTGTATCATATTGACACGCCTAAGAACATAACAGGTATTTAAATGTATGTTAATTCATAATAAGGTGAGTTGAAGATCAAAAATAGGTTACGGAAATATTATAATTGCATTATTCATTTGATAATTGTCTAGATATTACGATAAAAACATTTGTTATGTATTGCTTATAAGAAAATGTAAGAGACATATTGAATAATATGGAATGAACTCCATTTAGTGTGGCCGATAAAACGCGAGATTATACGGGCCTATAAGAAAGAGGTGAAGTGGGCAATGTGGTATTCTAAAAAAAAAATATGTTAGATGCGTTTAATATTATACACGTCTTAAAGTATCGTAAAAGTGAAGTAAACTCAGTTAATACACATTGCAATAGTGTTATCTTCGTAAAATAAAATATGCAATCCATCAAAACACCAAGTGAAGACGTGATTGTACTTCAAAGTCCAAGAAACAAGTTTTACCATTTTACTAGTTGGCTCTCTTTACCTTTCGTGGGTTCATATTTAGAATACGTTTATTATTCCTTCAACAAAACGAATGTCAAAGTGTGAACTTACCACAATTAGTAATACTAAACGCATAAAATACGTTTAAAACGTGTTGGAACATGGACAATTCAGCTTCGAACTGTCAAAACTAGTGCCCTATTTCAAAATAATAACCATTAAAAACGATGCGAAATATACGTTGTTTCCAAGGTCTTCGTTTTTTTTCAATACAATATTTAGATTTAAATAGTATTTAAATGAATGATCGCCAAACTAAGTAAAGTCGACTACACAAATCTCGCCGGAACATGAGAATTTAGTCTGTACTAATATGTCAAAACTTGAGCGCTATTCATTAAATAGGACATTGAAATGCCATGCGAGACGTGTGTTGTTTCTGTTATGTTCGCATTTTGTAGGAATAATTTCTAACTTGAAATGAAAATACTATTATATAATCGTCAAAAATTATTATAGAGTTATCCATCTACACACGCAGTGACACTAAGGTGGAACGGAATTCAGTTCGTGCGTACTTTAACAGTTTTCAATATCTCTTTCTACCTCATACCAAGGGGAACATTAGATGTACGATGATGTCACAAAACTTTGACAGACAATTCATTACTTTGATGTAGGTAAAGTGGATCATGTCTGCTACAAGTTATGTGGTTAAAAAATGTTTTATGTAATACACTGTAACAACAAATACACGTTCCGAATATTTGATTCCAACAGTATGATTCTAAAGTTTCAAACAAAGTGACAGCTATGATTTCAACAGAATCCATCTCTTGATAATAACCATATTTGTATTATTAGAAATAATGAATAAGTTGTACTATTTGCTGCTACCATATACATATATGACTAACAAAGCAAATATAAGCAAAGTTTCTCTTACTGAGAAATTATGATCAGAATATTAAGCAAAATAAATTTGAATTTGAATAAAGAAATTGAATTCAGCCGTTTCGAATGAACCGCTAAAAATATTACAGTTTTTACACTCCAAATTTGACATTTTACAAACCAAATTGGACTTTTTACAAATCAAATTGGACATTTTACAAAAAAACTACTTTTAAGCAATTGGATAATTTGTTAATTAGGTCAGGGGTTACCAACCTCGTGCCCGCTGACTCCTTGGCGCCCGCCGACCGATTTCGGTGCACCCGCCTACTAATTTATGCAAATCGTTAAATTTCTGGAGTTTTGAATTTCAAAATTCTTGGAAGAGCTAAAAAAATTTGCAAATCGATAAATCCCTGGGTTATAAAAAACATTAAAAACGTGGTGCCCGCCCTACTTTTTTCTAAGGCACTCTATGGTCCGAAAAGGTTGGTAAACCCAGAATTGGGTTTATTTACGCTCATTTTAATGAAATATTATTGTACCTACATACAGAATATGTACCGCGGGCACGGGCCGGTTGGTAACACCTTGACCTAATTAATAAATTATCCAATTGTTTAAAAAAGGTTTTTTTGTAAAATGTCCAATTTAATTTGTAAAATGTCCAATTTGGGGTGTAAAAACTGTATGATAGCATATTTTTTAAAACTTCGCATCAAAATTTTAGCCGGCGTGCTAGGTACAGGCGTAGTTTTTTTCTATGGCAGTAAAAATGTTAAGGGATAACTTTATCGAAAATAGTACGAGAGTAATTTAAAATATATATTATATATTGTCGGTTGCGATTTTCTGCCTATTATGGGTCAGTATTGTCTCATTTTATCCCAAAATTACGATGTGTTTTCACGAAATATTATATGTTTTCCTTAAATTTTCTTGCCAACCCCTCAATCTTTTGTTTCAGATTTGTAATCACATTTCTACATCACCATTGCCACACAGAGTTTACGTCATACATTTGGACTCCTCCCATGTTTCAGGATGCTTAAACAAAAAGCTCGTGCCACAGTTAGTAACACAACACGTGGAATAATAATGTAATCATTTATCAGGCTGTTGTTGCTGTACCGAGCAAGATTGACACGTTGTGTGCACGTGGAAATGACCGATGAATATGTATTTCAATTAGTTGCAAGTGACCGTGCAGTCTAGTCTGGAGACAATTTGATAAATTGCAACTTGCATCGCATATTATGCAATTTCATTCAGATTATTGTTTAAAATGCAGCAGGGAAAATGCAATTACGATATTGAGAAGTAAAATCAAGGTTGTCATTTTTTTTAAGTGAGTAATCAATCGTGTATTAACTATTTTAACTTCATTCATATACATACAATAAGATTTGTTTAGTAATTTTATGATACGTCGGTTTCTAACAATTTTTTACATTCGATTTATCGATGGGTGTTTGTGATGTATACAAATTCCCTCAAATCCTCATAATTCTAAAATAACGGAGCGTAGCGAAAGCTATACATCAACCATTACTCGTATCCTAACCCTATATTTTATATATTTGAAAAAAAATGAGTAACTGAATAGCAAGCAGTTATCGTAGAACAAACTTTTGTTGAGATGCCTTCGTTAGGAAGCATTTTACTCCACATTGGGAGCGGTCATGCACTTTTTAAAAATATGATACATCGTTTATACCAGCGTTTCTCAAACTTTTTTTATGCCACGGCTTCTTAAATTTGAAAAAATAATCTACCGGCCCCCTGACGAAAAATATATTTTAGATGTCATAATCTTTATGCGGTATTAATTATTACATACATGTTCATCTTTTAAAAAACTAAACATAATGTGTATATATTTATTTGTAAAATTCATATATTATATGAAAAAAAAAAACAATGCAATGAGATGAATTATTGTGGTTGCATGTTTTAAAAAAAAACAACTTACTCGCAAGTTTCTTCCAAATTTCTTTGTGGAAAATAATGATTTATAGTATATTTTTAGTGAAATTAATGACAAAAACGCTCTTTTATTTTATTGTCGCCTTATCCAAAAATTATAAAACACTTTTTCAAACAATTCTGCTTCAAGCTAATTAATTTAAAAAAAATTGCGGACCCCAGTTTGGAAAGCACTGGTTAATACAGAAAAGTGATTTTTTTGACGTTTAAAATAAAAAAAAATGATTAATTAGATTGATACGAACTGTTTAAAGCGCTAACGATTCGAAAACGGAACTGGCATTGGTCTCTACGAAGATTTTATGTCATTTTTAAAACTCGATCAATTTGAAATAAGAACACATTTTATTATATACAAAACCGGTAAAATTAAAAAAAAACAAATGAAGATTATTATGTGATGTGGTAACCCTGACCGTGAAAAGTTTTACAATAATAAGTAGTCATTAGCATTTCTGTTAAGTGTATATTATTTAAACAATCACTAGACATGCAGGTGCCCTTGACTTATGAATAAAAATTCACGGGCATTTAGACAATTCAACTTAGTTATGGCACAAGATATTATCGTATTTCTTATTTTAAGATTTATTTCAAATTATTTATGCTGCTACAATTTAGAATTTTAGATACGCAATTAAAAAATACTTAGAAATTGTTTATTCTATTTTGTATTTTGAGTATTAAAATTTAAAAAAATGTTACGATGTACCTATACTCGACGGCAAGACAAGAGATTAGCTGCGCGAAAATTTCAAAGGCTGCCCGGACCGATCAAATATTAATTGAATAACTGTCTTTTAGTGCGCGCCAACCCGGAACGAGAGCGTGGGAGCATCCCAACTGCTGCGTGGCCGCGCGCGCGCGCAGCTTAGAGGAAACGTTGCTCGACGGGATTGTAGTATTAAGATTTTCTAATACTTATCATACATCCGTTTTGAAAGTTGAGACAATTGATAATACTGTTGTCGAATTGGCGGTACATTAAAGTGAAGCTACATTTACACTAGTGTAAAAATATTTTATTGTGAGAAGGCAGTAAAAATTAATACAATCGAATTCCAATGTTTACTGCGTAGCTTTCAAACTATGTGATAATATTTTTAATAATAATATGTGTATATTATTCACTATAAAAACTATTTACTAAGTTTCATTTCAAGCTCATCCGTAAATATGATTGCATGAAGATGCCAAAAGGCAAAGCTGGTCGTAAGTGACGAAACGCATGGAACTGTAAAAAATTTGAACGATTTATCCGAAATTATAATACACTATTTACAATTCGAGCGCTTAGCAGAGTGGTCAACGTAGTTGGCTTCGGCGACGGTGGTCACTTGTGCGAATACCAGTTTCATATATTGATTTTTCAGTTCTTTATTTTCTCTCCCACCTTCTACTCAACATAGGGTGTAGCGGAAGTGTTCAACCAACCTTCAGTTCTGCCATAGCTCTATCCTTCTTCTTTTAATCTTTTCGAAAAAAAGATAAGTTGAGCATCTGATAAACAAGCAGTTCTTAAAGAAAAACTTCAGTTGAGATAAGCACATTGGGAGCGGACATGAGTAAAAAAATGTTTAGAATGCAGTGAAAAATGATTGCAATATTTCATTTTTTAATGAATGCATGTGAGTTTGTAAAACTAATATTAAACTTTAATGAAAAAAATGTCCGCTGAAAAGCAATTTATAAAAATTGCGATTGTTTACACTGTCGATAAGTATGTATTGTTGTTAAAATTAATTATTTTTAAATTGAACATTTTTTTAACCCTGCCGACCTCTACAATCATATTTGTTCTATAAATAATGAAATGAGTTAATCAATCATTTGAAAGACTTTATTAAAATGGAAATCAGGTACAAAAAACATTTTTTTTTATCTAACTAATAATAGAAAATAAAGTCATTAAACTTATATGAAATAACATAATACGTTTTTTTTTTATCTTCCATTATAATTCTTATAAGTGTTATTTATAACACAATGTTTCTTAACCTTTTTACAACCGTGGACCACAAAAAAATGGCATACGGAACATCAATATATTATGCTTTTAAAAATGTATACTAACTATCTTTGAACTGCAGAAAAATTTTCCGGTCCACCCAAATATCATCGCGGACCACCGGTTAAGAAACATTGTTAAAAAATACGATATTATATAAATGTATAGTTTTTAAGCAACACCCGCTCCTAATGTATAGCATATTATATTATAATATTGACGTAACAGAAAAAAACAAACTGCAACGATCTGAGGTTTTTTCATTGCATACGATTTTGGAGGCAAATACTTCTTAATAATATTGATATTTACGAAAAACACTGAAACTCATAATGCACAATAAAACCACATTTATAAATCTTAAACTTCTGTGAACTCATTTTGGGTCAACAGTATCAACAGTGATAGATATTAAAAATGATTTGATTATATTATAATATTTAAAAACGTCTAATAAATTTGGAAATTGACATTACCCTAATGAACCGAAAAAAATAGAAATTATACATTTAGATAAAATATTTCGAATTGAATCTTACCTACAATCAAAACAAGAAATTGACTGAAGTATAGTATATAAAATATAAGGACCGACGTGAAAAACTATAAATTTACAAAACATGTTAATAATAATGTTCTGCTTATTTTGTTTTAGCTTGTACAAAATGGATTCTCTTATTTTTAATGTTTTATTTTCAAACACAAATTATAAGTATTAAATATTACGTGATAAAATATTAATTCTGCAAAGCAAAATAAACACTATTTTTCATATCAAATATGACATTTCGATGTTTTTAAAAAAGGTTGAAATTATGCCGCACACTTGTTGGATTGGCGTGCTTAGCCTTTACACTTTCCGCGCAGCGACCCTCTCATCTTAATGAAAAAAATTATCTTAATGTAGTGAAATATTAAGGGATGACAGTCACTTAAATTCTATATTCAAAAACGGAAGAGAAAGAAGGATGTGATAAGGCAGGGTTTCCCGAACTTATTGTGCATTGCAACACTTCGCAAATTTAGAAATGTTACCGTAACACAGTTTATTTATTAGGTTGGGTTATTCATAATAGTATAAATATTGAAAAAAAAATATTGATTCACTTATTTATTGATTCATTATTTTTAAAACATTTTACATAAAAATATGAGTAAATAATATTAGTGATTCAAAATCTTCATCTGTACCTGGATATTTGACGTTTTAAACATCAGTTACTTGATTTTTAATATAAAGTAGAAGAATTTTCTATATTATATCATATTTTGTATCAAGTTCAATCTTTTTTTTCTACAGTGAGTTAAGTTCAAGTAGGTAATAATAAAAAATGAATACCACTACATACATACTAAGATTATTTTTTATACTCGCTAATAAATTTATTAAGTGTACTTAATATGTATTTATATAAATAATGATTATTGGCAATCTCAAGTCTGTGTTCAAAGTCCAGCAAACTACACGTTTTATTCCGTCATTCAAAATCAAATAATAACTGTGAAAATTGACAGTAGGCACTTAGTAACATTATGCAGGATGTATAGTAGTGTACTACCATACCATCGCTTTCAGATTGGTTTGTTGAATACGTCAAATTATAGTTTTACCAAAGGGTCGGTTAAGAAATAATTGAAGGATCTGGAGAGCAAATTTGTGTATTTATTTAATACAATGTACATTCAATTTTCTTTTTGCACAGTTTCGAAAGCACGACCCAAGTAACGGAAACTATCTTTCATTTGTATAATATTAAACATGTTAATTTCGTGTTATTTTACACAGTTGTACAAATCGAATGTCCGCGTAAAAAGATAATTCAATTTATTGGACTACTTCGTTAAATCGTAAACATACGGAAAATGAAACCTATGGCACCGCCATTACCCGGATGTAGGAGACTTTTCCGTATTGGAATGTTCCGACAATTTAGTTGGTAATTTAGAGGGTAGTTGACGCAGATACATTACGTTATGTATGTTTACATTAAATAATAAAAAGAAAATCACCAATCCATACGCAAGACCGATCATATAATATTTCGAGTCTAAATATGGTATAAACTTTCCGTTTGTTTCAATTGAAAAGTATTTAAGTAGTACTTGAGTATTTGTTATCTGACATATTCAAACAAAAAGCATTCAATGCTACTTATTGCAGTTTTAATGATGTTAGTTAGACTGAGGTTTTGACTCTTTAAACATGAAAAAAAAACTAAAATGCCATGCCGCTAAATTTCTAAACAATCATTGGCGAATTAGGGTGATTGGTACTCGAGTTTGAATAATATAATTCTATGTAGTAATGTAACACGCCACCCTCCTACATAATCAGCTATCGTTATTAATGATTACAGACAGATTTAAAAAAAAAAAACAACGGAGAATATTCTAAAATATGACAGCAGCGCAGTTTAATGAGTTGCTAAATACAAAAAAAAACCGATATCTTAAATAAATCACAACACTAGTTGGTCTTGACATTTCATTTCGTATTATGTATTGTATAAATTAATCTACTTTCGGGCATTACAGGCGCCAAATGAATAAATACAAATTTGATTCCGTCCTTGACTTTGTTTTGCAAAAACGCAATAAGTTTTTTTGTTCTTTAGTCTTTAAAAGAATTAAAATTTTATTTGCCAAGCTCACGTTTTTAGGCCAACATTTTTTCGTTCGACGCATAAACAATATTGCAAATTAAAGTTTTGCGGTTTTCCCGATAGAGTGACTTTCGTAAAACATAAATTCGGAATAGTGTTTTGTTTTTGAACGAATAGTCTAAAACGGCTGAGACAGCTTGTTTTAACCACAGAGCAATACACAACCTTTTTGATAGTACAACTTATCCATTTTCAAAATGTTTATGGGTCGCCAAGAAAAAAAAATTCGGATTATGATATAAAGTCTTCCGAATCTAGGTACACAAAGTATATATTTTGCAAATTGAATAACTAAACATCGGATACTCTCGTAGTAATCGATGCTGTGTCGCAAATTAAACGTCTACAATGTATAGCAATTATTAAATTTAAAGGGTTTCCCGGGAAAAACCCTGATACCCCCGGATCGGTATATTTATTTCCCGCTATACAGAGAGTCACACAATACCGGGAAATGAGAAACCCTACCTACCACCTATCTGATCCTAAAATCGGAGCGTATTATAAGTGTAATACACAAGTTTTATCCTAGCGCCCTCTTCCTATAATTAAATCACTTACAATTTCAATTCAATTAATGTAAAAACTCCACAGAAAAAAACCTTGATAATGGTATACATAAAAAAAATGTAACCGCCATGAATGAAATCGATAAGAGTTAGCAAACAGAATAACACAAACCCGAAAGGATATATGCAGCTTTTATGGTCTTTAAAACAGAACTGGATCAAGTAAATGGGCATTTTGGAAGCTCTAAGCTGTGTAAAAAAGAGCGCGCTATTTAGATGCTTGAGATTTTTTAATACTTTTAAATAATTAATACGCTCAAGCAAAACTACAAACTAGCTGCTGATAAAACAATGCTCACTAAAATTTCAACCATTAATTGTAAGATACAGTAGTAAATTTTAATTTGATAAAATCATTATCTGCTGTTGTTTTGTATTTATAAGTAATGTATGCGATGGTTTATTCTGAAATGAGTGTCTAATATTATTAGTGATGAAACTTTTCTAAAAATAAAATAAAACATTTTGTGAGAATATTACAACCCTCCTTCTTTTGGATCAATAGAAACGGGATTAAAAAATATTTTGACTTTGGCCCAAAATCATCAAAACGTTTTTTCACCTCCAGTAAAATTTGTTCTGTTTGGGTTACGTTATTTTATCTTTCTTGTCCATATGTATTTATAAATGTATATGTATAAAACATAAACGAGTTTTACAGTGGTGGATAAGGCACATAGGAGGTCCTAGGCGCAATAAAATTGGAAGGTCCAAAAACAAGGAGCAAAAAATTACATATAAAATAATATAAATATATTAAAATCGCAAGTAAAAGTATACAAGTTATATATATATAAGATATTTTTGAGGCCCCTTAGATTCGGAAGCCCCAATCGCGTGCCACATTTGCTTATAGGAAAATACGCCACTGGACTTTCAGGTAGTATGTACGATGTTAAAAAACTGAAGATACGAGACTAGAATTCCAATTGATTTATGATTAGTGATACAAAATAATTTAGTCGATAATGAAAACAGGATATCATTCACGAATGTATGTAAGATTGCGCTAATTTATCCATTAAAATAAATTTCGTGTGGCGTTCTGAATTTTTTAACCGGTTCTGTATACACAAACAGTTCAAGTACAGGTGTGGCTTGGGAACTATAGAATCTGCGACGTAATATGTCATTGAATATAACCCTAGGGGCGGCAAGTGTCCGAAATAAATTTGACCGTGAGTTTATTATATTTATTTAATGGCGTGCTTTTTGCGAGGTGTTTTCCCAGAAATCTGTCATGTCTAAAAGATAACGCATCACGTCAAATTTGAAGCATAAAGTTAGAAAATAAATACCACACTGTATTATTATATTTAACCAAGGATTCCAGGAATACAAATATTGACTACCAACCATGGCGAAAAATCTTGAACGTGGCTATTTATGCAGCGAATATTTTTTTTATTAATACAGTCGAAAATGGTTATCACGAAGAAAATGGGACCGATTGAATTTGTTCGTTATAAGCATTAATCGTAATATCAGAGAATATATATTTTTAAATGCTTACAAACATACCCATCACACGAAGACATGAATTATCTGGAGGGGTCACATAACATAAAAAGACGCTGGTAGACTACCTCCTGACTTCACAAAGCTTGGATTTTTACATGTAATTTCAACCATATGCGTGGATACTTTTTCAATGTTGTCGGCGAAAAAACCATTTGTATAATTAACTAGTAAGCTTGTTCTTCTGCGTACTTCTTACGGTTTGCTGACAGTTTGCAAACTGTTTTCGAATTAGAATCTAAAAGCTTTCAATTCAATTCTAATTTGAAAACAGTTTGCATGCCGTCAGAAAACCGTCAGAAGTACGCAGAAGAACAGAGCTAGTGTCATAAACTTCCATAAAATCCCAGCAGCATCGGTCTAGTTATCGGTCGAACATGTTGTTTTTAAACGATCGACACATCAACAATTTTAAGAGAAGCAGCTCGTTATACAAGTGAATAAATGTATAAAACCATAAACTAAAATATCAGAAAACGTTTCCTCATTACATCCGAGTACTTGCTATTTACGTGTTCGTAATAACCGAGTTTAACCGTAAAACATTTTTATAAAATTAATAATGTGGACATACTACGTCGAGTAAATAACAATACATTAAACATGAACAACTTAAGGTTCGTAGTGGGGCATCCAATCCCGGGATCGGGAATCCAGAGATCTCGGGTTCCCGATCAATTTGGCGATCTCGTAATAAGACAATCCCGGGATTTCGAGATCTATGCCATGAGCGAAACCAGTCCTGATCTTGATAAATAAAAGTGCAAATAAGTAGAAAGGAATATTATGTTTTTTTTAATGTTTTTTTTAAAAGAATTTTTATTTTATAATAACTATTAACGTCTTTTACTAACATAATATTCTTATCCAATGACAACCGATACTCGATACAACACTACTCCTGTTGATGCTCTCTCTTGGAGTTAGATAACAATATAAATGTTCTACATTTATATCGGAACAGGACAAAAACTGAGGTGAAAGAAATGAAAACAATTGGGTGGATTTTCATATATTTTTGTTTGAATACACTTTGTATGAAAAATCATATTCCAAGAAAAAGGAATCTTGTGAAACTGACTTATATAGAGTGATTATTAAACGGATTTTGTTGATATGCTCCGTTATAAGTCAATATTAATTATATTAGACGCTAATATGGTACAAAAAAAAAAAACACCCAACTGATCATCAATTAAAATATGTGCGTCAAGGTGACATTTTAAAACAATACTCTTGCATGTGTCTCAATAGCAGAGCTAAGTTGCCTCTGCACGTGTTTCTCAAACAGATTATACACAGTGCGCAGGGGTTGGTATGGGGTATGTCGCAATAAATTAACACAATGAACGGAAGGGAAGGTGGGTGCAGAAAATTCCACTCATTAAAAACCCACCCCCTACGGGCAGTCGCTGTTGCTTGGTATAACTTAATTACTAAATTAACCCGCCCTAAGGATAATAGTTACTTTTTTAATTTAACGGGTGTAAATCTTTTAATTTATGTTAAAAAATCGACGGTAATGTATAGTGCAGTGGCTTGAGTATTTTTTTAAAATATCCATGTCCCCTCCCAATATCGAGCATTTGGCTTCCTAATGTCCGAAGTTTTTCAACGAGAATTTTTTGTTACTTAGTCACTCAATCTCTCTTTTTTAAAGAAAGCAGTAGAGATAGAAGGATAAAGCTGAGACATGATTAGTGTTGAACTTATCGCTCTCGCTACGCCCAGTTATTAAAAGATCGGAAAGATGAGAGGGAACTTTTAGACATCATAAACACTCATGCCTTCGAACAGAAATCGATAAATCGATCGAAAAAAAATTCTGTTCGTACTGGGACTTGAACCCGTGAGATCCGGCAACGCTTACTTTTGCGCCCGATTAAATATTTTAGCAAATAGGACTAAATAAAAATATATTGTCTTACAATGAAATGCAAGCGTTTTTTTTTAAATTTACAATTCAGAGTATATATTTTAAATAATGTTATAAAATTCAATTTTATATTAGAATTAGTTAAGTTTCGCAATTACATAATTGGCAACCAACAGGTTTATTTTGATTAATTGTTTTCTTTTATTAAAAAAATTCCAATTAGTCATATGAAATAATCCAAATGCTAAATCAATTTTTGGGTATGTCATATCTTTATAAGATTACCACGGTTCTCGCACATTTTGATTGATTGTAAAATATATCAAATTGTTTGTCGTCAAGTTGAAGATGTTTCGATATATTCTAGTAAATGATTTAAATTAAAAATGGCGCCCTGAATGCAATCAATGAAGAGTAACATGACATCGGTTTACGGCGGTTCAAGGTACAAGGCCGTCAATATTTTGCGTAAGTCAACATCAATGTCCCTAGGGCAGTGATCTCAAACCCTATTTTTACGGGCAAGATTACGCGATATTACGCGTATGTAAAAAACAAAATATTACAATACATTTTACAAGAATCGAAGGTATTTTATTTTTAATTTTACGTAAAGAAATGAGTTTTAATATGTATAGGTACATCAATTCTTAAATTTGATTTATTTCAAGCCAAACCCACGTCAGAGGCGAAACACGTGTCACAGTTTGTAGCACAGTACGTGGAATAATCTAAGTTATTTTATATCAAGCCCATGTCAATCTTCTCAAAAAGGTTAGAATTCTAGATTTGGTCGAAAGAAATACGTGACCGTGTTTTTTTAGGCGCTCACACTTTTAACACGAGTATGCATAATTTCATTATTTAGGCAAAAATGTTCCCGAATTGTAATTCTATGTATCTGAATATGTGCCCAAATGAATTGAAAGTAAATAGTTATTGCAATTGACAATTATGTTGATAACGCAAAAGTGTAGTAGGGGTAAATCTAGATGATGAAAATTATGTACAGACAATATTCAGAATCAGAGTTGAGCACTTGATGGATTCTTCCTGGAAGCAGTAATTCTTGGTAGATCACAGAAAAGAGAAATTTAGTTCAACCGCACTTATTGTTTAATAAAATAAATGGTACTTGCTGTATGCTTGGCAAAGGTGAATACGTCCTCCAATAGTAAAAGGTCGAGAACATCTGCCGCGGGGTGACGAACTTTACTTATTTGGTGTAGCTCCAAGATTAAACTTCCGTTAAAATTCGAACAGCGTTCATTCGAAACAAAACAATGTTGAATGACGAAACAAAACAATATCGGATCAGGAACACCAACTGTTAAAAAAATTATCAATCGTTGGTCACGAAATGTTGGTGTGATCCAATGAACGGATGTCAAACAGCAATTAAATGTTTGCAATTGATTATCGGACATTGAAAACGTTTCAGGGACTTTGGTGCAAGTTTATTTCGCTACTTAGCGAATACTTTATTTTCAATTATTTCAAAGTATTCCATCACAGTAAAAACATATTCACAGATATTAGAGTACTAAAATCAAATACAGTATTTGCCTATTATGCACATACAATCCAAACAAATGGAAATCTGATTTACACTTGTCATAATTTCTTTTTTAGTGTTGTATCTGTGTTGTTTCTTTTTTCGCAAGTTAAAATAAACAAGTAATGTTGAAATGATTCCATCTATCATCATCAATTTCTTAGCTTACATTATTTTACATGTGCTTATCAAATAGGTTCTGAATTATATTTTTTTAGATTCAATAAAAAATATATATAACTTCATGACATTGTGCGACATTAGTTTTCAGGAAATTTATTGCTGGAAGCCAAAAATATTGTATTTACGGCACAATTTTTCTAAATTAATAATAGAAAATATTAGACATAACATAAAAATTATGTAAATATAAAATAAAATAACTTAGATTATTCCACGTATTGTGTTACAAACTGTGACACGTGTTTCGCCTCTTTCAGAGGCATCCTCAACGACTTTATGTTGTTCCTAACCTGAAAAATATTTAGCTTTCGTGATGAGATTTTAATTGTAGAACAAAACAATATTTTTAATATGAAAAATATTAAAATTTATAGAATAATTTGTATCCGGAGTATTCTTTGTACGGAAGAAACTTTTCCAGGAGAAGCCGTGTACGGAGTATTCTGTTCGAAGAATTCGTGGTCGGAAGAATCCATTCATCATATATATATAACATTTTATCTAGCAAAGATATTGAATATTTATTATGAGACAAGGATTATTTCATTTGTATCTTTATTTTCTGAGCACATATTAATTCAACGCGGTTATAGCAGAATGAATGAATGAACCCACTAATAACACATGTTTTTCACTTGATTCTTTAAAGGCCAGCAACATATCGGAAGTATCTTTTAGCACCGTAGGAGAAGTGTTAAGCGTAGGGAAAATATTGAAACAAATGAAAATTAATAATGCGATTCAGATATATTTCATTCATTTTGAAACTGGGCAGGTAATATTGATTTTATAACTTTATGTATAATAATTTAAGGCATGATATAAATAATGCAATCAACGTTATATATATATATATATATATATCAATCTACAAACAATATGTTTATTTCGCAAATCTAACCAAATGTGTGCATGCGAATTTAATAATCTTTCGCCATTTTTTTCCGAGTTGAATACATTTAGAAAAAAATATTGGCAATATAAAAACGTATTACATAAGCAATAAAATGGAGTCTAGTCGTTTCGCTTGACCGCCAACGCATTCCGCTTTCTTATATAGAGACGTGGGTTCGAATCCCGTCATAATTGAACTCAGTAGCGCGCTCGGAAGTGAGTGCAAGGCTTAAAAAATCAGTAACAAGGAAAATGTGGTGTTTTCACAATGCTGGCAATCAACATGACGTGCGGTAGTAAATATAATTTATAAATGACGCTTTAAGTCAGGGAAAATAAGGGTGAGAGAGGCTCATTGTAAATATTCATCAATGGTGTTTTAAACACTTTATATGCTACTCAATTTTTTTTTCAAACATCCATGTCTTTGGACAGAAATCGATTAAAAAAAATGCTAATAACTATTAGAAGATACAATTTAAAAAATCATCGTAATCAATTCAGTAAAATATGTGATGGTTTATATATGTACATTCAAAAATAGATTTTGGCTAATTTTCTATACTAAAATACCGGTATTTTTGCATTTTCTAAACTTGTATTGAAAAAAACATCATGAATATATGGATCCCGTTTCCTGTGATATCAGTATTGCAATCCCCATTGGTTGCCTATTCTATGGCGCAGCGGTTAGATTTGTAGGCTTCCGTGCCGAATCTCAAGGGCTCGATTCCTAGTACGAACTGTAGTTATCAATTTCTGTTCGAAGGCATGGTGTTGTGTTGTTTAAAAACAATCTTCTGATCCTTTATTAACTGGGCGTAGCGATAGCGATTAGTTAATCGTGCCTTATCCTTCTATCCCTACTTCTCTCTTTGAAAAGATAAAAGTTGAGCGACTGAGTAACAAACAGTTCTCGTAGAAAAACTTCTGTTGAGATACATCCATTAGGAGACCATATGCTCCACATTAGGAGCGGAAATGTATTAAAAAATCTTGTCTACGTGCAAGTCTTAAAAATACAATTTAATCTATTGAAGTGCTTGTAAGTATTTTTTTTTCTTTATACACTTAATCCTTTTTTACGCGATACATTGGTTCCAAAAAGTGGCACGTAAAAAAAACCTAATTTTCATATAATTTGATAAATCGGTTCAAATCCGCGAAAAAAGTATCAAAAATGTATGAAAAAACGTAACAGTGCCGTGCAAAAACATCGCGCAAAAATAAATCGTAAAAAAGGATTGGGTGTATTGCATTTCTTGCTATAAATTCATTATTTTAAGGAACTTGTTGCATATAGCATATCGCTTGATATGCAGCAATATCCCCGAATCAGTACTAATGTTGCATGATATACGATGATAATAACGATAGATTCTGTCTGTATAAAGATTACGCCACTGTTTTTAATAAAGTAGAATATGAGATAGCACCATTTTTAATATTCGCCAAAATTAAATGCCAAAATTTATCAAATCGGCACTATAAAAATGCCACTTATAATAATATTATCTCCGCACATTAAAATAATCCGAAAATGGCCTGAGCTGGTATTTTAGTTATTAAAAATTACTTTACTAAACAGTGGTGAGATATAAAAAAAACCAAATTAGTTTCATATCGGAATTTTTATGTTAATTTCGACATAGAATGCTTGCGAAATCAAATGTAGCAAAAACAAGGTTTTGTGTTCACTCTTAAACCTGGCTAAATGTTGAGTAAGGTATAAAATTATAATTTATCATACATGTACGTACGAAAATGGTGGGCCAAAATGCTTTTTTTAATTTGAATTATTTCTCCGACAATTTGTTGTCTCAAATATAAAATAAGATAGAAAACCAATAACGCCGTGAGGCCCACCTATGGTGTATGTGTATCCTGTAAAGTGTACTATATAATAATCGGTTATCAGCTTCTTTGAGAAGAATTTTCATAAAAATTAAGTCATAAATTAATACTGTTTGAAAGATTGTGAGTTAAATTGTGAATTTATTTTTATCCTTCCTTGCCTGCAAAAAATGCTGAGCATCTAGTATCAGATCAGTTTTTTCAATTAGTTTTTGATAAGAGATGGCTGTCAAGTCAAACGCTCAACCACTCTTTTCAGAAAGGTTCAGAGGATTGAAGTTACGAAAGAGGTAGTAAGTAGTGAACAAGTCTTTCTCTCTATTTCCTGTTTTAAAAATCAGATAGAGATTGAGTTTGGCTGGTATAGAATCATCAGAGAGATTCGTAAATTGAAAATAATTTTTAAAAAGCCGTACATCGATTGAAATATAAAAAATATGGATTCAAACCGTTGAAATGCGCGGTTGATTAATACTAAAGTTCAAGAGAGTGATACATTGTTAGCAAATCTGCAGATTTTAACGTGCATTAGGACAAAACTAATAATATTTTGAATTAGGTTATCTTCAAGAACATATTTTTAGTACATTGTGAATTGTTAGTTATAAGCCTTGATATCGTGGCTGAGAATAAGTTTTATCTGTTATCATAACACTATGTGTACAAATACATAAAACGAGTGTAAAAGTATAAACAAAAAAATAGTGATTTAAAAGTGGATCAAACATTTCAAAATACCTCAAAACAAAATTACCTTTTCAATGTTACAAGGTACAATTTCGCAATATAATGCGTATTGTTTCACAATTTAATATTGTGAAAATAAAATTTAAACTTGTCTTAAAAGTGTATTTTTTTATCTAGTGTTTTTGGGTAATTATAATTATTCAACTCAACGTACAAATGAAGGGCATACTATACCTTATTTATTTGGAAAATTTTAGTCTGCGACCGAAATCGTAAACAATGATATCATTAAGTATTTATTATTTAAACTGATGTTTAGGAAATCAACAGTGTTGTGTATCATTCGATGTGTGATGACATTTTTAATTGGTACATGATTTGTTTTTAAACAATATTTTCTTAGGAAAGTATATTGACACTGTTGTTTTAAAGGTAAATATTTTTCTAAAAACATTATAATTCTACAGGATTCTGTAAAGAAAACTTGTTATATAATAAATAATACAGTGTAATATCGTATTATGTTAAACAAAAATGTACAATTATCACCAATATTTCTCAATATAAATATACTTTTGTTATTTTATATACTATTGCAACACAGTTAATATTATGTAAATTCCAGTTAATCAATAAAATAGTGTTATATTTAAGAAATATTGCAACAGGTTATTTGTGATTACTAAGGAAATACTTGTCTCAAATTGATAGTTAACAATTCATTTGCTCTCTCGCCAATCGATCCAAATGATTAATAATTAAACATAACTTGTTTTTTGAGTTTTGTTTGTAAACTGTTGTTCGATTATATCGTTGATTTATATGTATGTATCCGGAAAAACAAAAAAACGGTCGTTAACAATTTACGATGTTGTATTCTAGTTTAAAAATCGAATATCGTTTAATTTTTCCCAACACATATTTAATTCTTGATTTTACCTCTTAGCAATACCCCTACTTAAATATTACAAATCGCTCGAGTTTAAAGAAAGGACTTTGTCTTGTAGTAAAAAATATTACATGTAGTGATGTAATTGTGATGTTTTATATCAATTATGATTAATTTACTAGCATAACTTTAAATATTTTCACGGAAATATATCCTTACTAAAAGTTAAATAAATATTTAAAGACAACATCGTTCAAGTAAACAACTTTTAAGTCAAGTAAAGACGGAATAATTTTCGTTCCCGCGTAAAGAAAATTCTACTTAATTTGGCTGTTTCTAGAATTTTCCAAAACAAAACTTGTACGACGTTTAACATTAATAGTATTATATGTAGATCGGTTAGAGATAATGATTATTTTAATTAAAACATGTTTTTCAATCGGTTATTCCTTTTTTTAAAATTAAATAAAAATATTTAAATGAAGTAGAATATTGAGTTTTGTGCAGAAATTAAAATGGATCGTCAATAAATAATATTATTTGGGGAGTTTAATTTTAAATAAAGGCAACATAATTAATTATCAAATTATGAAATTGACTAATCCGTAAAGCATTTATGATAATATATATTGCCCGTATTCTACAATTTTCAATGGATTTTTATACATATGCAAACCAGTTTCATTTTTTTTATATTCTGTATTAAAATTTTAAAAAGGAAACGATATTGTATTATTTAATACTTAACGAAAGAGTTTTCCAAGGATTAGCAATTAACAATATATTTTTATTAATGCATGTTAACATTTAATGCATACGGAATATATCGATTCAAATTGTAAGGGGTGGATTTTAATTTACCTCTAAACGTCCTATTTGATTACTTGACGATATATTTGATAATGACATAATTTAACCAGATACGTAATATACAAATAAGAACGTTTTGTATATAGATTTACCAGTAACATAATCCAAAAGATGTATTTCTTAGGCTTCAATGCATGAAAAATTTAACATTTACTCTTTTAATTAGATTACAGGTGATTAAGTAAAATAATTTTACGTCGAAATGTACCAAAACATATTTTTTCGATATTTGAATCATATAATGCGCATAATATTTCTATTTACTATATACCTCGCGACAGTTTTGAATAAAATTATTTATGTATTTTTTAAGCGAATGAGTAAAAACGATCAAAATTTATGTTTTGCATATAAATGATAAAGAGTACATAATTAGCTTTTATTTAAATAAATATATATATTAGTATTGACGATGTACATGTTATTATAACGGTATTTTGCCAACTTATTTTAAAATGTAGTTTTAAATTAAATACTATAGTAAATAATTTTACTGTTGTTGACAAAGAAACTAATATTGATTTAACGAATTTTTATCATGAATTTTAAATAAAAATACAAAGTCATAAACAAAAATATAAAGTCGGTTTAACTAACAAACTGCGTATATGCACTGAAATTATTGATTTTTCTTAACACATTCGGTTGTAACTTGAAACTTATTTTTATATTAAGGGTTGAAATTATAAATGTATGCCTAGCTTTAAATTAATTTAACTTTAATAAAAACAAATGAATTTTAATAAAAACAAAAAAAAAATATATTATAATAAAATTTTAAAATAATTTATTCAAAAAACTCACCGATTTTCAGGAAAGCTGCAGATCGCGAATGTTGCAAATCTTTTTTAAAAAATGCACTGACAACTTTCTCCCAATGCTCAATAACTTATTATTATATAGAAAGTTGTGTACTTATAACTTGAATTCAGTATAAAATTTTGATATCACAAAAGTTCAGTTCAACTGAATAAAAAAATATTTTATTTTTAATAATGTCAGTTTATTTTCGTTTCACGGATGATTCAGATCTGGACGCACAAATATACCCATTTCTGTTTATTTTATAAGAAAAATAAAATTGTGCAGAAAGAATCCAAAAGTCACTTTGTTAAAAACACGAATAAATTCTGGAAGAATCGTCCAGAATCAATCAAATATTATAAAAAGTAAAGCAGTATATTACCGTTTGATATTATTTTTAAATATCGAATAAAATAATTTGAAATCGATTTTTTTGTTTACAAACGCGATATGTTTATTCGGACTATTTTCAAATTTCGAATACAATTTTCGCCATAGATGTTCGGGTTAGAATAGATTGACAACTTTTAAATTCGAATGTAGAGCTGCTCCTTGACGACTGCCACGACCGTGTTCGATTTTCGAACTGACTCGCCGATACAAAATTTTCACAGTGCAAAAAATATGATTATTATTTATGCATGCGATTTGAATATTTGTGTTTTTTGTTCGCGAAACGATGCGACTTCCGATGAGGTCTGTTTCGAACTAAGGTATCGCAGGCTGGGGCTCGCCGGTTTTCATATAACCGGCTGAAAAGCACGTGCTACGCGTCGTGACGTCAGGCGGCATCTATCCAATCATGCGCCCATTTGAAATTTGAGAATGCTGCCCTGAAGGCGGGCACCGGGTAGTAATTCGGAAAACGATACAAATGATTTGTTTATTAAAGGCGTAATCAGGATAGCGGCGGTCTGAATTCTTTTGTATTCGCAATATTGCTTCGAGGAATTATAATAGTTTAATAACGTGACGAGTTAATTAACGTGTAAGTGGACATATTTATATAATTATAACAACGTAAAGATAAACAGTGTTAAACGTTGCTCATCTTCCATTACGTCCGCTGCCATGACATAATATAAATCCCGATTGGACATTTCAATCGATAGCTTTTATTTTTTAAATTAACTTTTTTTACCCATGGTAAGTTTGGCCGTTGAACCCATTTTCAGAGTGGCTTAAAGATAATGTCGCAAAATACGGCACGGCTACGGAAGAGTCAGTCATTCAATGAATTCAAAAAATAAAATGCTCATTTGTACCAATTCCCACTTTTATTCAATAAGATCTGGACCGGTTTCGCTCATGACGAGCATTATCAACTGATTTCTCGTCATGAGATTAAATCGAAGATTGATTTTTTGAGATTAAGTTTATTCTCTAAAATAGCTTTCATTTTTATTGTCTATTTTTTATCCATGTCCGCTCTCAATGTGGAGCATATGGCCTCCTAATAGAGGCATATCAACAGAAGTTTTCTACGAGAACTGTTTTTTAATCAGTCGCTCAACCTCTCTTTTTCAAAGAGAGTAGTAGAGGTAAGGCTAGGACAGGACTAGTGGTTAACTAATCGCTCTCGCTACGCCCGGTTGTTAAAGGATCGGAAATGGTGGGAAGGACATCACAAACATCCAACACCTTTGAACAGAAATCGATAAATCGATTGAAAAAATGCTGTTCGTACTGGGACTCGAGCCCGTGAGGTCTGGCTCGGAAGCCCACAAACGCTAACCGCTGCGCCATAGGACCCGACTAAAGGATTATATATTCAACATTGGTAGCGGAAAAGTTTTAAGAAATGTGATCGAATGAGTTTCCTTTGTTATATCCAACTACTCCAACACTCTTAGATTCCTACGTGTAAAGAAGTTTTTTAAAATGGCTTAAATGGGAACAGGAGTGTATGATATAATCTGAGCTGGAATCGGAGTTAGATGACTTTAATAGACTAATCAATATTATTCAACAACAATTTGAGTAGTACTCACAAAACAGAAGCAATTAATTGAGAAACAACATTTAAAAATCAAGGCTAAATTAAAAAAAAAATGTAACAAAGAATCGCCAGCTATCTTATGGTCGTAAATTAGTTTTTTTTTTGTTTTAAATTTTATAGAGGAAGCGATCCAAACCGCTGCATGGTTACGGTTAGCCAAAACTGGTTGAACTGGTTTTGGTCCACAGTTTGAGATATCATGCGACATATTTGAGATCAATTTGCATAACATTGTGTGTGTATGTATATACGAAAATATTTAATAATTCAGAGCAGTGGTGCGCACTGTTTTATAAAGAAGGGCCACTGTTTCAAGGTTAAGGGTCAATAGAAGTTATTCGTAAAAAATATACAATTTAAACTGAATAAACAATATTGTATTATGATCAGAATCGACTTCACCAATCAAGAGTATGTATTTTCAACTGATAATTGGTTGCCTCAATCAATACCTTTGATCCAAGAGTTGACATCTGATGGTTAGTGACTCCACTGTTAAAATAATGGGAACAAAATAAATGGTCACCGCTTAAATCAATTTTTGGTCAGAATTCAAATAAACTTTCGGTGTGAATAAGATTCAATTTTTGTTCAGAATAAAAATATTACACGGTCATATTTTATAACCATTTTGGTTAGGTTAGGTTATTTTTAAATTTCATTTAAATTGTGATTATTTTATATAAATTCTGACCATTAATTATTTATTCAGCCTTCTGTACACTGAGCGATATATCATGACCATTTAATATAAATTCTGACTAACGTAATACAAATTCTGACCAATGTAATATAAATTCAGACCAATGTGATAAAAATTATGACCGAAACTGTATTAAAATTCAGACCGGTTAAATACGAGCCTAAAATAATATTGGTAAGTGTAATCTAAAGTATAATCTACTTATTACTGTAAACCGCGAGACGCCACTGATGAAGTGTGTTCAGACCATGGAAGAATATTAACTAAAGAATTATTTGAGCAAATAATTATATTGTGGATTCAGCGGTTTTTTTGCTTACATACATTTATTTTAAATATAACACTTGCTGCAGCGAAAATGTATGAACAAATTCGCTCCATCACGGTGAATAACAGTCTCGTATAGTGTATAATTAAACCTTTTTTCCCCTCTATGTATTGGACTCATAATTTCGGTCTTAACTGATATTGAGTAGATTCCGGACATTAATTAAATCATTTTCAAATGTGTATCACGCACTTGGATGGCAATTTGAAATCAAATATTTGATTGATGAATGTTGTATGAGACAACACCGATTTCATGAAATGAGAATGTGTTATTAGTAAAACGATGTGACACGATGAATCATTGTCAAATAATACTACAGTATGTGATGATATTGTCAATGAAATTTTATCAAATACTAATTATAGTGTGACCGTTTTTATTTAAACCATTTTGGGAAATATACAATTTATTAAAATAATTAATCCAAATACTAAATATGGTTACTCTTCTGGCAGAAGATAAGTAAGAAAAAAAAACTTTTAAGATTTTACCTTTACCATCTAGATTTCAATCAAATTATCCCTACGGTGATGCAGCGGTGGCCTGCCAAAATGTTAACAAGCGGGGCTCGGTTAACCTGAGAGATATTCGCGGTGTTCCAGATAAGGAGTGAATTTTTTTAATCACTCCTACAGTTATGAAATCAATCGAATGTTACTTAATGTTCTTTTATTATGTAAAAATGAACTGCCATATGAAATTTAAAAAATCTCATGATATCTTTTAGTATGCGCCCGAAATAAATGTATTTTACGAGACATATCCAAATGCAATTGAGCCTTTTGTTTCATAATATGTAAGTATAAACCATCTAAAGAAATGACTGTTGATCTGACAATATTTTATTTTGCTTTAACAAGAGACTCGCCGACCTTATACAAATTTAACAAGGGGATCGTGCGAGCCAATACGAGCCCCTTTCAGCTCATTCATGCTGTACCGTTATTAAATTAATATTTATAGCTGAAATATGTATCTACCTCTATTAGATTGCAAGAGTAAAGAATTTCAAGATTGTCAAAGATATATGTTCTATTCTTTTAGCTCCAATCCTATGTGTTAAACGTTACGCTAAAACCATGTACCGGTACATAAATGCGTTCTTAAAGTTATATATATATATATATATATATACAATTTTACAAGGGGCTCGCCAGCCTAAGTCAAATTTTAGCAAGGGGCTTGCGCAAACCCTCACCAGACCACCCCTGCCATCAGGGTAATGTGATTCAAGATTCAAAGAGATGTTATTAGGAATTATTGGTTTTCTAAAATCTGGGCTTTTAGGTAAATTTGGAAAATTTTAATGCCGATTTTCACGATATTCCATATTTTTTATTATTTTATCAAAAACTTTAATACTTTTACTTGAAACCGTCTTAATTACAAATAAAACTATATGGAACATGTAGTTTAGTAGTAAGTCGTTGAAAATATTGTATCATGTTCATTTTGAAAATATTTTTGTTGTGCATTTTGATTTAGACATAATTTAATACAAGGCAGGTTTACTTAGTCCACCGCCGAATAATACCACAGAAAAAAAATAGTATTCTTAAAAACGGATAAAAAATAAACGAAAAAAACTAACTTTTTTCCACAATTTGCGAACCTTTGTAAATCGGGTTAAAAATTCTAATTTGAAAACCGGTGTAACGTAAACAATTATTCCGGCATTTTGCCTGTTCTTTCAATACTAAAATATCAGCCTTGAAAATGCAAAAATACTTGTGTTTCAGTGTTACAATATAATACGTTATGAATTACGATTATTTCATAAAATTTCGCCCAAATTTCCTTGAATCCGAAAAGACTTCTTTGGCAATCGGATAAATTTGCACAAAAATTCGATCAAGACTGACAGATTTGAACACGCATTTCTAAGTCTATACGATATTTAATAATGTATTTATGAAACTGAAATAAAATGACAACTTTTGCGCAACACAAGAAAAAAAATTATCGACTTCTGGACAACATTATATTTAATATATTATCAGCGACCTTCCCTAATTCTGAAAATTCTTCCTTATGGATATTCCAATGATAAACATTCTTCTCGCAAAACCGCAACGTTCTTTTTTTAAATATCACCAAACAAGTGACAACTTGACGTTTACTTGAATGTATATTCAAGAGACGCAGAATCACAATAAAAATGCTGTGGAAGCGATTTGCATTATCTAAATAGTTGTTTTATTCATATTTCTTCGAAATAAATCACGTAAAAAGGGCATTTATTTTATTATTTCCGTCACCTGATTATTGCGTGTTCAAGGTAGGCAGCAGTGTATGAAAAGTATTCTATCATAGATACACTTACCTACGCCACTTTGTTGAAAAACTGTCATTTAATGTTTTATATGTTATAGCTATTTATGTGGAATATTTTTAAGTTTTGTGAGAGAGTGATGAACGATTAAGGATAATAAATGTATATAGCTGTGATATAATTTCATAAATTACAATTGTTCTAATTAATCAAATGTTTAGTGCTATAATAAAACAAAACATAACAGTAAAACTATTTTTGCACAGATAAAGCGGAAAATATTGTCATTCTGTGATAATATTTATTCATTTATTTATAGAAATATTTAAGCCAAGTTTACGCATCTCACTGATAGCAAGCGAATATTATAATATTGCATTATAATTAATATGTTGCGTTTTCCACCATTAAAATTAATTATAAGCAAAATCGTTTTATTATATAATTACTTAAATAAGAGATTTAATAAACTATAGCACGGCAGGTAGTTGAATCTAAATAAAGATGTCTGAACAAAACGTAAAATTTTAAACATTTAATATAATCCTAGGTGTAAGATAATATTTATTAAATAATCGATTCTCTGAAGATGCAGATATATGAAAACTAGGTTGTTAATGACAGACCTTATGGATTTAAACGATTAAAATTTGATATTGAAATTTCATCACGCACCTAGGGCATCCAATCCCGGGATCCCGTTCAATTTTCTGATCCCGAAATGCCGGGATTGAGATGGCCGCGATTCCGGGATTTCGGGATTGAGAAATTTTGAAGAAATTCTCGAAATTTACACGAAATTGGCAAATCGGAAAAAAACGAGTTTCTGTGAGATTCTGGGAAAAAGTATACCAAATCGGAGATGTCAAATTCCTCGGTGAGCTAAAAAAAAAAAAAACCAGTTTCCGTGAGATTCCGGGAAAAGGTATAGCAAATTGAGGATTTCAAATTCTTCGGTGAGAAAATCTCAATCCCGAAATCCCGGAATTGGAAAAAGGCTCCAGGATTGGATACCCTACACGCACCCTCACGATATTTTTAATTACTCTATGCTAGGTAAATAGTTTTCAATTTGTATTTAATTATTTTACTAACGTTTGTGTAATTGAATTCGGTATACTTGAAATAGAATTAGTTTTAAATTATATGTTGAATGCTTTTATTGATCATTCTCAGTCAACTCTATTTTGAGTAGTAATCTACTATATGTTTTAATCATGCCCGCTCTCAATGTGGAACATACAGAATCTTGCTTTTTATGAGAACTGATTGTTAGTCAACCTCGCTATTTTCGAAAAGATTAGGGATAGAAGAAAAGAGCTTGGGCTTAGTGGAATAGTGGTTGTCTAATCCTTCTCACCACGCTCCGTTTTTTTGGATTGACTGACACAGACATCCATGAATCGATTGAAAAATCAATTTATGGAACTGTTCGTACTCGGATTCGAGCCCGCAAGCTTTGCCAATTATATTAACCACTTGATATGTATTTTAAATAATTCAATTATATTTTTGTTATTTGAATCAGAATAAATGTATTTAAAATCCATTTTTAACTATGTAACCACTGAACGAGCTTCGAGTTTGGGGCACAAAGTAATTTAAATATTTTTTTATTATTCTGTTTATACTGAAAGAGGTCAAATGATGGGCCTTCAAATGTGTGGCATTGAATTTCGCCTGCGGCGCATAAACCGTACGTACTTTCTAAATATTACCAATAATGTATGATTATTTACAGTGTTTGCTACCAATGTGAAATCCTAATGAAGTATTTTAAAAGAAGATACTCTATGAGTATTGGTTGTTATTCCGTTACTTTATCTCTACTTTTTGGGGAGAGTAAGCATCGGACTAGGGCTAGAGGTTGCAATACCGGTTCTACTGAAACCGGTATTCATGGTGTTTTTAAATACCAAAATTCTGGTTTTGGAGATGAAAAAATACCGGTATTTCGTAATGAAAAATTAATCGAATTTTGAATCTATTAAAATCATCACATATTTTAGAAAAAATATTTTCCATGAAATCAATTACTTTAAATCTGCCAAGAGTTATATCAATATTGATAAGTTCCAGAATTTATGATTCATGCCCGCTTCCAATGTGGAGCATTTGGCTTCCTTATGGAGGTATCTCAACGGAAGTATTTTTTAGAAGAATTATCTGTTACCCAGTTGCTCAACATTTAGTTTTCAAAGATAGTAGTATGTATAGAAGGATAATGTTAGGACAAGACTAGTGGTTAACTAATTGCTCTCGCTATGCCCAGTTATTAAAGCATTGGAAAGGGTAAGAGGGAATTTTTAGACATCACAAACGCCCATGCTTTCGAACAGAAATCGAAAAAATGCGGCTCAGACCGTCCGACACAGTCACGTATTGAGTATTCCTAACCGTCTAAAAAAGTGATATCCGCGCGAGAATAGCACTACATGTGTACTTTTAGGATCGAATACGTGGAAAGAAATATACCTATCACGATAAAGTGTTCGTAATGAAATGCGAAAATGTGAATTGTTACTTAAAGTTTCAAACGTCCAAAAGTGTTTAACACTCAGCTAGAAGAATGAATAATTAGTTGAACACTTACTTACAGGTAAAGTAAAAAAAAATATATTTAACGTGGCACTGGAAAGTTCTGAATTCTGCTCTGAATTTATATTATACTACACCCGTCCAAAGAAACAATAAAAAATCAATTTAGTTGATGAGTTAGCAATGCTGCTGTTTGTCATCAATGATTTTACAGCACATTCGATCAAATTTGGGGCGATAGAAAACAAGTGACAAACTCGTGACTGACAAGATACGGGCGACGGAATCAAGTCAACAATAAACGTGTTGACAACCAGAATAAGTGTTTTTGATAACGTTACGTTATATTGTTTTGTTTGTAAACACACAAATATATTAGATTGACAATAAACTGATCGTTCCGGATGATTTAGATTATTTAAGAAATGTCTTTTGTTTATCAACCATGTTTGCTTGTCTTGTCTCTGTTTAAAGCGGCGAAGAGTAGAGGAGTGATTCATCGTGATCTTCAAAATGGCAAAAAAGCTAACAAAATGCTGTGTTCCCTAGTGGTCACTCAAGTACTACCTGCGCCCAATATAGTGCTAAAAAATACTTTTGATATGTTCCTGACCCATTAGTAATCAAGTGAAAAACATTTGTTTTTAAATACACTTCCTGGGTTTTTACCGTTCGTCAAATAGCGGTATGCTTGATGATTGATGCTTGTTTCATTATTTTCACTCTCATTGAAGATATTTTTGCTCGTTATTCCCGAGAAGTATCTTGTTATAAAAGTGAATAAGCGTATAGAGAAAACCATTAACTAAAATGTCAGAATGTTGTCTCATTAAATCCGCGATCTCACTATTTCCGTGATCACAATAACCGAGTTCGACTGTTATATAAAGTCAATGGCACGCTTCATAGTACTATACTCGCCCAACGATTGGGCGACAACCAGCGGTGGGCTGCCAATACGTTAACAAGGGGCTCGCTTAATCTCGAAGCAACAGTGTTCTGAGGAAGGGTGAATTTTCTAATCGCTCCTATGCAATTATATCGACTGTGGAAAGGAAAAAGGACGTAACCCTCAATTTTTAAAAATCGCTTTTTTTCGATAATCACAATGTATACAACTTGACACATATTCTATCAAAAGGATGGAAGCTGAAAATGTGGAATAAGTATCTAAATTTAGCTTTTCAGTTTGAAAAAGATGACCTTGTAAAAAATTTAAACTAAGAAAAAACACTGAAATTAAGGTTTTTACGAGACAATTTCTTTAATTTATTTTAGGTTATGTCAATTAAACATCAGTTTAGAAGTATCCGTGCACTTCAAGGTTGTGTATAATTCATAATTTGCATATGTCACAAAATCATCAAAACACGTTTTTAGCGCCTCCTGTAAAATTTTATATGTGTGGGTTACGTCCTTTTTCCTTTCCACAGTCGATATGCAATACTAAAATAAGCAATCGAGTGTTACTTAATACACCTATAATATGTAACAATATGCAATTTATCGTACGCTTGTCAATCCAAATGGCAAAAAATGTACTATTATGTATACTGAAGCTGTCATACATAATATATAAATTAAAATTGCAGTTATATACTAATTTGATATGAGAATATTGTTTTCTCTTGAGTTAACAAGGGGCTCGCCGGCCTTAGTAAAATCCCAACAAGGGGCTCGCGCGAGCCCCTCCGAGCCCCCTCCAGCCCACCCTAGGCGACAACCAGTGCTTCAATATGGTATGGCCGTTAACAAAGACTAGTAAGTATTTGCCGGCAGAATCGGCTTATGCTAATTGATGCCATTCCCGTGGGCCATCATCTCTTTATCGAATTTGAGGTCGACCATTGTCGAATATTAAAACATTACGTCAAGATCTGAGATTATAGTGTACATATAATGTTAAATTAATATAAAATAACTTAGATTATTCCACGTATTGTGCTACAAACTGCGACACGTGTTCCGCCTCTTTCTGAGGCATCCTCCGACAATCTTACTTTCACAAATGCTTGTTTAAGTATGAATATTATAAAAATAAAAGGAGGGGATGATAGAAAAACAAATAAAAAATATTGATACTACAAATGACATTTATGTTACTAAATGATTAACTAATGATTTGGATCAATTAGGAAGGGTTAAACCGTTGGAAATAAGATATTATTTAATTATAATTCTTTATCGGTAATACTTTTATTTATTATTAAAAATTCTAAGCTATTCATTTTTAAACCTTTTTTATTTACTCGATGGAGAATTTCTACGTTACTATTCTGATTAAAATTATGCTCGTTTTGTATTAGATGATTGGTAAACATTGAAAAATTGTTACTTTTTAGACACCTCATATGTTACTTATTCCACAAAGTTACTGCCGAATCCATCTAAAGCAGGGGTGGGGAAACTTTTCTTCTCTAAAAGCCGCATACATTTTTCTGATTCGACATAAGGCCGCAGTAAACATCGACTAGGGAATCTTTGGCCGGAAACAGGAATTTACGGTCAGAACATGTCGGGAATTTACATCAATTTATAGAATTACAGGATTGGTAAGAAGGCCGCAGGTTCTCCACGCCTAATCTAAAGTATTAATGTTAAATTATTTTAAAAACAACCTCTGAATAATTAACTATTTAAGATTAGGCTTGCCAAAAATCCCCTATTAAAAAAATAGCATTTGAAGTCATCTGACCGCGAAATGATTTTGATATCAGGTATTTCCAGTTTTGAAGAATAAGTAACACAATTAGTTAAATAGATATACAGTGTGCTTTTTATTATTGCCGGCACAACCGGTTAGGTTGGGATGTTGTCTAGTGACTTCTGCGTATCAGAAAAATGAAACTATTATAGCAAATTACGTATAATGCTTAAAATATGTATTCCGTCAAATTGGATTACTAAAATACGCAAATACGTTGTTTATCAATTATTCCACATGCTGCCCACGCTTGTTTGAATAAATCTCATTTTATGTGTGATAGAAATGATGTAATTTGAATGATAATTATCAACAAACGAAATCAAAATATATTTTTTGCTCGTTCTCATTTATACGTTAATATTTGCGCTGTTTATTAAAAAATGAGACAATATGACGTATTGTAAAACTGGTTCCATGAATAAACAGAACATGATAAAACAGAACATGAGAACATAGAACATAGACAATTCAGAACACATTCAATTTCTAGTTGAATGATACCTGTTTCTTCTTAACTATTTATTGGAAAAATATTATAGATTAACAGGTAATAATTTCAGAACAGTATGTAATAACGTGCGCTCTACTTTATCAGTCAATGTCGACTATTATAGTCGTCAAATATAAGTGTATTTACGACAATTTCAGTTTAAAAGTGTTATTGATATGCAAGATTGCTGTTTTATTTATTGTATCTAATACGACATAGAGATTACTAATTGATTGTAAAACATATCAATACTAGTGTTTTCTAAAGATAAATTGTACGTTTTGTTATGTTCTGTTTTTTCATGTTCTCTTTTATCCGGTTACCTGTAAAGCTTACTCTCATTTATTTTTATATAAAGTAAGAATAGAAATTAACAATGTTCTACAGAATTATGTAACATTTTTGATAATTTTTCAACATGACGGTTTTTTTTCATTTAATTTAAAAAAAAATTGACATTACTGATATAATGCCAATGCGTCAAATATTTTTATGTTGAAAGATCATACAAAATATACTCGATGAGAATTTATTGTGAGAGATCAACTCGAGGTAAATTTTCATCACAGACACCCGTATCTTAGGTCTAAAATTTTAATTGAAAAATCTAAATTTGACATTAACCTTACCGGGAATCGAGCCCAGACCCACCTGGTCGGTAGAGCAAGATCTTACCAACTAGACCACAGCGGGGGGCAAATTATTATCAGAACTATAATATAATAAATCGTATACAAGAATATAGCTATCAAATGAGCCCTCGAGAGGTGAAGTAAGTCAACTAGTAAAATACAATCACGTCTTTACTGGGTGTTTTGGTGGATTGCATATTTTTATTTTAAGGATATAACATTATTACAATGTGTATTAACTGAGGTTACTTCACTTTTACGATACTTTAAGACGTGTAGAATATTACAACGCATCTAACTTGTTTATTTTGTTCTAAAATACCACTTGGCTCACTTCACCTCTAATGTGCTCATTAATATTTATCAAACTTAACTATGATGGGACTAGAATATTGTTACAAGGTCAGATAAAAATAAGGATATAACGCTCACTGCAGTAAGTATATGAATTGTGTTAACATCCAGGCTCTATTTATCCTTAACTCCTTGTTTTGGGCTGTAATCAGCGGTGGGCTGCCAATACGGTAACAAGGGGATCGCTAAATCTTATTGCAATTCGTGATGTTCTGGAACAGGTGTGAATTTTTCATCACTCATGTGCAATTATTATTGAAGATATCGAATGTTTCTTTATTCACTTATGTTTTTTAATAGTAAGCAGTATATCGTAATTTATTCAATATCAATAGCTGAAAAATGTACAGAAATCCCAAATGTACAATACAACTTTTTCAATTTAAATATATTGCATACTTATAGATTATGTAAGGAGAATATCTCAGAATATTGTTTATCTTAATTTAATAAGGGGCTCGCCGGCGTGAGTAATATTTAACAAGGGGCTCGCGCAATCCCCTGCGAACCCCCTCCAGCTACCACTGGGTGTGATTCAGAAACATATCGACTGTGGAAAGGAAAAAGGACGTAACGCTCAGTTTTTCTAAAACAGTTTTTTTTCGATAATCACAATGTATACAACTTGACACACGTTCTATCAAAAGGATGGAAGCTGAAAATGCCGAATTGGTAAATAAATTTAGCTTTTAAGTTTGAAAAAGATGAGCATGTAAAAAATTGAAACAAAGATAAAAGTTTTTCCTAGACAATTTCTTTAATTAATGTTAGATTATGTCAATTAAACACCAGTTTAGAAGTATCCGTATACTTCAAGGTTGTGTATTATTCATAATTTGCATATGGCTCAAAATCATCAAAACATGTTTTTTGCGCATCCTGTAAAATTTGTGGGTTACGTTCTTTTTCCTTTCCACAGTCGATATTTAAGTCATGTTGATATATAATTCTTGTTTAAAAACAAATAATATAATAACGGGACTTAGATGGATTCAAATAATTGTATTAAGAATTGGCAAAATGTCTCAAATATTTAAGAAGTTATCTTATTCTATCTTGATTTAAAATTTTTGATATCGTTTGTTCAAAAATAACGATCATTTCGTCACCGTTCGACAGATCTATCAATTTTAAACTCTTATCTATGTCAGATCGGCATTTATACATGTGTATTATGATAATATTAATATCTATGTTACATAAAATATCGATGCTAAAGCAGTGGTTCTCACGTGAAATTTCACTGTGGCCGCACTAAATTTTTGTTTTGAGATATGATAAAAAATGGATTAGCTTATAAGTTTATATTCAATAAAAGACATTATTTAAACATATTGGTATTTATTTATTTAAAAGCAATACAAATGGAAATTGTTCAGCAGTCTCTCTTTCAATCAGCTGGTTTAGATTTAAGTACATTACATTGAATGATCTTTCACAGTACAGTAAATCCTCTTTTATGCGATTTTGAAGATATGCGGTTTCTAAAAGATGCAATTTTTAAAAAATTGTACTACATTAACGTACAAAATATTACATTACGAGCATGTATCGTTGTATTTTAGACATAATAGAGAATGAATCATTAATACTTACCGACATTTGGAAAACAATACGATTTTGGACTGTTTAAATCATGTTGCATCTGCCATCGCTGAATTAAGTTCACGTACAGTGGATGAAACCTATAGTTCTGTTTTTCTGCGTACTTCTGACGGTTCGCCGACGGCTTTCAAACTGTTTTAGAATTAGAATCTAAAAGCTTTCAATCCGATCCCAATTCTAAAACAGTTTGCAAACCATCAGAAAGCCGTCAGAAGTACGCAGAAGAACAGAGCTATTGAAACATCGGCGATATCAGGCTAGGTTGTCAGATTTCTTGCAAGTCAAACCGGGACATTTGTCCGATTAGCCGATCGGCGTGACTCGTTTTTTTTAAGCTCTTCCAAGACTTTCGAATCCAAAAACTCAAGAATTTACCGATTTGCCCAAAATACCAGCGTGACTCGTTTTTTTAGCTTTTCTAAGACTTTCTAATGTAATATTCAAAGATTTACCGATTTCCTCAAATAATCAGCGTGAGTCGTAAACAGGGACATTTGGTCGTCCTGAGACGCTTGTTCAGGACACAGGGACACAAGTCTCAAAACCGGCGACAGTCCCGATTAATCGGGACGTCTGACAACCCTACTTTAGCACATGAACTTGGCGGAGAAGGGTTTGATACCTTTAGCGAAAATGATATCGACCAATTACTTGTGGATAAATATAAGTGACTATGGTGTCATTAGTTTAACATTAACTATTGACAAAGAACCAGATTTTTTTTTAATATTACAAAATAGAGTATGCATCTCTCAGCGTTTTGATATTTTTTTAAATCCGTAATCCCTACTCCCCGTCGACAGAAATAGGTGGGCCTGCGAGGTATGTGTTAATTAGATTAACAAGAAAATTGTTTTTCTCAGTTTCGTATGGGTACATTATTTCGCCAAAGTATTATAATTGGTACTAATGTTACCGCAAACAATTATCTTATTGGTGAAACTTTAACCAACTGCGAAGAAGTGTGAAAACCCGAACAACCAATGAAAGCGTCATGTTCTTAATTCTAAGTGATACACATTTTAGTCTAAATAACAATAATCAATTTTTGTCCTGATTTCACGTCTTTATGATTAAGACCGGTTTCGATTATCGCCAGTATTATCAACTGATGAAATATAAAACCAAGACTGATTCGAAATAAATTAAGACAATAGGTACGACAAAGAATTGTTTAAAAGAATGTGAAAGAATTCATAAATAATGATACAAACTTGTATTTTGAATGACAATAAATTATCTAATTTAAGATTTCGACTGAAGGTGCTTGGTGGAATTTCAGTATTAAATTTGAATCGTTAAAATTATGTACATTCACACAGATGTTGTCACTAACGACCCGGGTTTCGCCTATCGGCATCTTCAGGCGTTCAAGTGCACGGATGAACTTGAACTTGAACGCCTGAAGATGCCGATAGGCGAAACCCGGGTCGTTAGTGACAAAATCTGTGTGAATGTACATAATTTGAACGATTCAAATTTAATAAATTATCTGTTACTAGCTGTAAGCCCGTTGCCCAGCAACGTGAGATTTTTGTTGCATTTTATTTTATTTAATTTAATTTTATTTCATTAACTATTAATTTTCAAGTACGAAAACAAATACATTTCGTAGAAGAAGAAAAAGACTCGAGGACATCAGTACGCACACATTTGTGAAAAGTGAAAAGCGAGTGATTATTTTATCGACTATTAATATATAGAATCTAGTATGAATAAAAAAGTGGAGACTGGAAGGTGTGAAATCGGGGACACCGGACGGACGGACCTTATCGACTATTAATATATAGATATTTTAATAATATATTTTAATGACAATGTATTATTAAAATGTTTGTGACATCTTGTAAAAGAATACAAAATATTAAATACAAAATGAAACTCGGGTAAAGTGAAAGTCGGGGCTTCAAATACAACAAAGTGGTAAGCCCACCTACAAAATTTATTAAAAAATAGATTTGTGATATTACATAATATATTTATCTTCATTCAGTGAATCATTGATTATGTATATTAAACATTCAAAGTAGAACCAGAAAATGATTTCCTTTTAAACTATGGCGATTTAGAAACGAGTTTACAATACCAAGAAACGGACTTTGGACGTATATGTGCGTAGAAATATTTAAGTTAGGATAAGTATGTTAGTTTACGTATATATATATAAAAAAAAATAACAAAAAAATATAATATAATATCCGTTCATCAATGAATCATAATATTTCCCTACCTATAATAAATCACTAGTAAGTCGTTGTCAAAATGTGGCCCGTAGCATACGAGATGGTAGCGCCTTAGTTTCAAAACCCACCTTACTCAAAAAACAAAATTGTTGGCAAAGTGCAAAAAACTGCTATGGGATTTTTGAATTTAAGTAGGTTTTGAGACTAAACACTAAAAATAAAAAAAAATAAAAGTTTCGTTTTCTTGAGCCGAAGAACAAAAACCGCGAGAACATATGATCAAATGTATTTGAAAAGAAGTGAAGTTTAATGTTCATGTCTTGTATTGGACACCATGTGAATTAAAACATTGTAACTAACAGCCAAACCCAAAAATTTGTCTGGTCCGTGGCACAGTGATCAACTTCGTTATCTTCCATGCCGTTCCTTGCGGGCTCGAATCCCAGAACGAAAAGCATTTTTTTAATCGCAGATTTATCGATTTCTGTTTGAAGGTATGGATGTTTGCGATGTCTTAAAATTCCCTCCCACTCTTTCAAACCTAAAATAACGGGGTGTAGAGAGAGCAATTAAATTATCACTAGTCCTGTCTTAACCCTATCTTTTCTATTCTTACTATCTTTGAAAAAAAGAGAGTTTGAGCGACTGAGTAACAAGCAGTTTTCATAGAAAATTCTGTTGACGTATCTCCACACATGTATCTAGGAGGCCACATGTTCCACATTGTAAGCGGGCGGTTAGGTTAGGTTATAACAGCTAAAATATAAGTTAATATTCTCTGTCGAAAATTTTCAAACACAAATATGTTTGAGAAACACTGTTTTAGATTACCTGAACGAATCTATTTTTTTTTGACCAAAACAACAATAAAAATAAACGTGTTTATCAACAAACAACATTTTGGGGCTAGATTTATTTACTTATATAAAGGTAAGTTAATTGTATGAGTGGCAAGGAAAAAAACCCATACTAGTCGTTCTTTTAATCATGACGAAACGTAGAAAAAATCACTGACGTCAATAACCCATTACAACATGGTGAAATGTCTTTGATTCGAAATTGATTGCAAAGTATTATTTAAAATTTAACATTATTTCATCACTTTTTAAATATTTACAACTATCGTAGATATCAAATATGTAAATCCATGCCTCCTTGTAAGGTGCTTGCTTTCTGTATTGCAATGATCAATTTATCGTATTGCAATTTTGCTTAGTGAGAATTTTTTTAGCTGATTAACATTATATTATTTCGTTAGCTATTGAAAGGGAAAAAATCGTGAGCTTATTAACATAATGTATTATGTTTTAATACCAAATGGTGCAGCGGTTAGCGTGGTGGGCTTCCCTGCCGGATCTCACGTGTTCGAGTCCCAGTACGAACAGTATTTTTTCGATCGATTTCTGTTATAAAGCATGGGATGTCTAAAAAAACGTTTAATAACCGGGTGTAGCGAGAGCGATTAGTTAACCACCAGTCCTGTCGTAGCCTTATCCTTCTATCCCTACTACTATCTTAGCATTATGAACTGAACTGACAGAATATTGCTTGTCATGAGTCAAACCGTTTCTGATCCTATAAGAGTGGAATTAGTACAAAAGAGTGTTTTGTTTTTTTAATAAAATGCCTTCTAACAAGTATGCATGGTGAACACCTTAAATGTGATGAATAGCTTCCTGTTGTATTGATAAAGCAGTTCTCATGTGTAACATCAAGTTATCAAAGAATATTCACATGTAATATTTCCATAAAAGAAAACGAGTGACTCTCGCTCACAACTAATATGAGTTCGTTTGCGAACAATTAATTATGTCTAGAAACCAGCGGTGGACTGTCAGTGCTTTAACAAGGGGCTAGATTACTCTCAAAGCAATTCTCGGTATTCTGGGGAAGAAGTGAATTTTTGTATCACTCCTATGCAATTATATGCAATACTTAAATAAGTAATCGATTGTTACTTAATACACTCATAACAATATGCAATTTAACGTAAACTTATCAATCTAAGTGGCTTAAAATGTACTACTGTGTATACTGAAGCTGTATTAGATAATGTGTAGGTCAGAAATTGTTGTTGCATACTAATTTGA
This sequence comes from Himalopsyche tibetana, assembly GCA_030503985.1. Taxonomy (NCBI): domain Eukaryota; kingdom Metazoa; phylum Arthropoda; class Insecta; order Trichoptera; family Rhyacophilidae; genus Himalopsyche; species Himalopsyche tibetana. The sequence goes on from JAPJYX010000022.1 coordinate 18,128,327, forward strand.
TCGAAGAATATTGTTTTCTTTTTAAATTAACAAAAGGCTCGCGCGAGCTTCTTCAAGCCCATCCCTGCTGGAAACAGCAAAGTTTACAAAGTGTACCACAGACCAATTGACGCCAAATTTTCTATATTGATGACGGTCAATCAATCACCAAGCAAGTGCGTACCATGTCAATTGGCGTATAGTATAATTCTATTAAGTACAACATTAGTAAAATCTAGAATAAATAAGATTTAAGTAGTTGTAAGATTAGCTTTTACAATAAATAACTAAATTAAATTGTTTACATCTCATGCGCCGTTCAAATATTATTGTCTGTCTTGTATAATGTGCTCATGGTCGTCATAGCAATTGACATTGTTACGATTAAAGCAGTGTAAACAGACAGAGAGAGAGAGCTATTGGCCACCATTGTCAACACATTCTTTATTTTCAGCTGAAAACATTATACCTTTTCGCTCAAGGAAAGCACGCACCTGCCTTGAGGCGGTGAATGCATTCATTTAAGCCTTTGCAAGCAATCAGATGACTTTATCGTACAATAATAAACTATATTGCCCTTGTAAGGTACTACAATACCGGAAAAATTTAATATATTAATACCGGTTTCGCGACCTACTAATAAAAATATACACATATGGTGAATGTTCCTTTTGTCAGCCGTGTCTTATAGTCAGCTTAAACATGAATAATTGTGTTGACACTGAAAAAAAAAAAGATTTTTTTAAATATGTGTCGGTAGTTAACCACTTGAAAATGTATATTTGTACTTAACTGACTTCTAAAAGTTAATTATTGCCTATGAAAGGCTAACTACTCATTTTTGGTGGCGGAGTACTGGATTTTTTGCCATTTTTTAGAAAGCTGTTCTTATTTTGTGTGTGGAACGATATTGTCCGTTTTTATTTTCACTTGATTACATTATTTGGTGCTTTTTTTATAAAATAAAAGTAGAAAAAACATATATTCATTATTCATTAATTCAATATATCTTTCGAAATAACACCCGTCCCTTAACTAGCTGACTACTGAAACAATCATCCTATAACAAATTAAATCATTTTAAATATGTACATGTACATATGTATGTACAAAAATGAAAACATGTTGTGAAACTGTATTTATTTCGTAAAATTACGTAATACAAAGCCAAGCACTAGAAAATATAGGATCAGCGGCGTAGCCACCTCGTGGCAGAGTGATGCAATGTATGAGGGCCTAGCGAAAAGAGGGGTTCAAATTTTTTTTTTTTTTTTTAAACCATGTCCGCTCCCAATGTGGAGCATATGGACTCCTAATGGAGTTTATCTCAACAGAAGTGTTTCTACGAGAACTGCTTGTTACTCAGTTGCTCAACCTCTCTTTTTCCAAAGAGAGTAGGGATATAAGGATTGGGCTAGGACAAGATTAGTGGTAAGCTAATCGCTGTCGATACGCCCCGTTCATAGGATAGGAAAGGTGAAAGGGGGGAATTCAAGACATCACATACATCCATACCTTTGAACAGAAATTCATAAATCGATTGAAAAATCAATTTATAAATTTCTACACACACTCAACTGTTTTTTACACGGTTTTGAATTAAAACGGTCCACCAAATAGAACCATTACAACAGATTAAAAATATCAAAGTATTTTAGTTCTACAGTTTTTACTTTACTAAAATACTTTGATATTTTTAATTTGTTATAGTGGAGTTCTTCCAAGTAAATGCCAAATCAATTAATAGAACCATTACTATATTTTTGCACGAACTGTTTGTAGAGATGAATGACATTATTTTTTCTTAACAATAATAATATTTTTGTAATTTACTTATTCGAGTCTTCATTGTTACATTTTTTTTAACGATTTTTCATACCATAAAATTGTTAATTTTTCAAATATCACGGAAATTAACAATGGTCAATTGATATATGTAAAAGGAAAATAAACCAATATAGATAATTCGATGTTTTTTTTTTGTTAACCTTCCAAATATTTTAAGCTTCCAGATGCATATGCCTGCAGTGAAAAATATTTGTATATAAGAGATGGTATATTAAATTAATTGATAGTAATAATAAACACATCTATTACCACTTGCAGAACACTTAAATGCATCTTTCAACACGTTCTGGGAACGACATCGGTTTTATAATTTCTTAATCGGCATATTTTTTAAAATAATGTATAACCATTATGCATAATAATTAGTGCTATCAATTTGAACATTCCAACAACGCAGAGCCGCAAAAATGTTTTATTAAAATCCAAGAGGCATTTCTCGTTGTAAATATAGGCCCATTATCGGTGAAAGAACTTAACCGACATAATTAGATAAATTGCGTTTTTAGTCAATAATTGTCCAATATCGCATACGGCAGGGATGGCGAACCTTTTTTGCAAGTGGGTCAAATTTTATTTTAAAAAAAAAAAGTCATGTCGCGGGTCAAATAGATTGAATAATTAAGGCTTTGAATAAAAACAATCATTTCTAAAAGTTCAAGCGAGTTAGATAATTTCTCACGTGAGTCCCTTGTTCGCCATTAGGGTATCCAATACCGGAGCCTTTTTCCAATTCCGGGATTTCGGGATTGATTAATTTTGAATCCCGGGATTGAGATTTTCTCAATTTGAGGAATTTGAAATCTTCAACTCGCTATACTTTTTCCCTGATTGTCACACAACCTTTTTTTTAGCTCACCGAGAAATTTGATTCCCGATCCCGATTTCAAATCCCCGATTTGGTATACTTTTTCTCAGAGTCTCACAGAAACTCGTTTTTTTTTTTTTTGCTCAACGAAGAATTTGAAATCTTGAATTTGCCAATTTCGTGTAAATTTTCGGGATTTGCTAAAAATTTCTCAATCCCGAAATCCCGGGATCGCGGCCATCTCAATCCCGGAATTTTGGGATCAGAAAATTGAACGGGATCCCTATTGGATGCACTATTCGCCATCCCTGGCCTAAGGCGTCAGTGACAAGAATATTAGAGTATTATCTCATTCTTCTGACCTTTTTTTAGGGCTAATACATTTTAGTGATTTGACTTGTTGTCGTTTTTTCCAAGTGGACCTCGGTTGAGAAACTCTGATCTAGAGAACTGGAAGTAGTCTGACAATTTTATTTTAATATCAGAATAGGTATTGACTTTATATTACTATTTACTAACCGCAATTAAGGAATTCCTTTTTCTAACTTAATTAAAAAAAATCTTCTGTAAAAATTATACATTGCCGGTTAAGATTTTCTGCCTACCACGGGCCGATACGTTGATAATGATGTAAATTTTTATGGCACATTTTCAATATTTTTTCTGATGGCGATTGAGTTTTTTTTAAGTCTTGAAAATATAAAGTAAATGACGTCATCTTTTCAGTGGGACCGCAAAGTAATTCTATGTATTAATAAATTTAAATTTAATGAAATATCACCCAAACACAGTCGATTAAAAACTTATATACTATCGTTGGTATTCTGTCAGAAAACTACGTCGAAAATGGGTGTTTTAAGTTATGAATACAGAGCAAAAGATTTAAGTAAGTTTTATATAGTATATATAGTAAGTAAGATCTATCATTTTGGAATTAAAAAATATATATTTGCGCATTGTTATTTAAACTCTTCTATTGCATTCATCATATGTTTAAAATGCTCGTGATGAACGAAACAGGTAATACTAATTCGATAAAATTGTAGATTTTGCTACTTTTTTAATACAATACATATCCCCCAATAATTGAAACCAAATTTAAATTGTTTACTGAGGAGTTAAGAGCTTTGCAATTAGTGCTGATGTCATTCTGTAATAAATACTCTAACAACTTTCCTTGTTTTTTTATTAGATTTTTTTAAACTGTGTACAGGAAACAACGTAAATTTTTAGTTCAACTATTCTTTTTTTTAGATTATTATTCTAACTTCGTATCACAGTCATTGTATTATTTACTATTAAAAACGACTTTTTCCTCAGTCCGCGTCTGGTGTCGAATAATTATTAAGCACGGGATATTAAATAATACCCACACAAAATAAATTGGCAGGGAATCCCATGCCATAAGGTAAAACTAATTGAGAACAGCTAAGAAAGACCATATCGATGGCCATAAGTTAGCAACACGTAACCGACATTTGTTCAATTTTACAGGAGAACCAAAAAACTGTTTAAATAAATGAGTATTGAGAAATCGATGAAAATGAAAGACACTTTGGAGTAAAATAATTATTAGGTATATTTAAAATAATCTGTTGACACAATATTAATTGAATAAACTTTTTATTAACAAGAATGTTTGATACAAGTTAACAATTTTAATTTTGTTTCTTCTTTTATGATGATACGAGAAAACAATTCCAAGTATTTTGATCAATTCAATGCACCTGTTTAAACTTCACCCATTTAAACTGAGTCAGTTCAAGTACATCAGTGCACTTGGAATGCCTGAAGATGCCGAAAGGCGAAACCCGGGTCGTTAGCGACAAAACTCATGGAAAAGTACAAAATTCAAACAATTCAAATTTGATATTGAAATTCCATCAAGCACCCTCAGTCGAAATACTTAATTAATTCACCCATTTAATATTAGAAAAATTATACATAATTGTTATATATATTTTTTTAATCCAGTTACGGATTGTCAACTCTCCAATACAAAATGTTGCAGTAAACATGTTGGAATTTTTTCTCACCTATTTTCAAATAGTAGGAAAACGATGTAGCTCTTCTGCTATCTTCTGGCAGTTTGATGGGCACTTTTTTCTGTTACGTGTTTCCAACTTTAGAACAATTTAAATGAAAAATATTTTTTGTAAATTACGAGATGTCAATATTTTAATAGAGCTTGAAAAAAAAAAACAAAATGATATGCTTGACTCATTTTAGGAAAAAATGTCGGTTACGTGTTGTCAACACATTGAACATTGATATTATATAGTGGGTTTACGAACACCATATTATTAAAGGTGACAATGTTGAAAATGCTTGCGAAAATCAATACCAGTCTTGGTCGTCTTATAAAAAACTGTAGTAAGTTATTTTTTCGTAATTTAGTACTAGAGCAGCGATGGTAAACCTTTCGAGCTCGTCGTGCCAAAGTTCCGAGTGTCGTGTCTAGGGATCGCAATACCGGTATTACTGAAACCAATATCCCGGTATTCAGGAGTGGGCTCGCAGGGGCTCGCGCGAGCCCCTTGATGAATTTTACTGAGGCCGGCGAGCCCCTTGTTAACTTATGAGAAAACAATATTCTGATATCAAATTACTTTATAACTGCAATTTCTAATTTATATATTATCTATGACAGCTTCAGTATATAGAATAGTACATTTTTCGCTATTTACATTGATAAGTTTACGGTTAATTGCATATAGATATATATTATTTGTGTATTAAGTAAAAATCGATTGCTTATTTAAGTATTGTATATAATTGCAGAGGAGCGATTAGAAAATTCACTCCTTCCTCAGAACACTAAAAATTGCATCAAGACTAAGCGAGCCCCTTGTTAACGTATTGACAGCCCACCGCTGCCGATAGTCGTGATGTTTTTTTTTAATACCGTAATACTTGTTTTAAAACTTAAAAAATATCGGTATTTCGCTATTGAAAATGAATCAAAACCTAATTTTAAATGTGTATAAATCATCAAATATTGTAATAAAATTATTCGTGATGAATTAAAATATTTTAAATCTACCAAGAGTAGTATAAATATTGACAGGTTCCAGAATTAATGACCTTTTTTTAATGGTTTATTATGTCTTAAGAAAATAGCCCGTTTATGATTATGGTATATTTTAGAAAGAACTTTTTATCTAGTTAGCTAATCGCTATCATTTAGAATTGGAAGGATGGGAGGGAATTTTCCAACATCACAAACATCTATGCCTTCGAATAGAAATCTATAAATATATTGGAAAAATGCTGTATGTATAATAATATATACGAAAAAAAGAGAAATCTATAAGTACAGCTATAAAAAGAATTTTTCAAAATAGTTTTGATTTGTGAAAGGAAATACTTTCCTTTAGTAATTCGTAATTTAACAACTGAATGCGTAAATTAAATATGTGTAATAGAAAATTTAAATTAACTTTGATTATTCCACGTATTGTGTTACTAACTGTGGCACGTGTTTCGCCTCTTTCAGAGGCATCTTCAGACTTACTATCGCAAAGTTTGCTTAAGTAATGAAGCAAGATTGATTCTAACATTTTAAATTATAAAATTACAAAATGGAGGTTTGGGTTTTTTTCTTTTTAAGAGGAGCAAGGAGGGGGGTGTAGAATCGAAATAAAGCAAACAGATAATGTTACTAATTATACTAATGAGTTGTAAACAATCAGAATGGGATTTTTCCTTTTTAAGGGAAGCAAAGAGGGGATTATAAAATCGAAACAGTGCAAACAAATTTAATCATACTACTAATGACGTTAAACATTACAAACTAATGAGCTGCAGTCAATCAGCTAGGTTTGTGATTACTCTATTAATTGGAAACAATTTGAGTAACGGGGAACCACCTGTGCTATTAAGAATATTATTTAATAATATATTAACAGATAATGATACTAATGATATAAAATGAACTTCCACAAAGTTACCGCCGAAACCATCGAAAGTATTAAATATGTGTAACTTAGAAAATTTCTGCACACTAGCTTTCTTATTTCTTTTTGGTATTTAGTGCCATTTTTATTTTCTGTATTTAATTTCTAGCCCTGTGAAACCCATGTTGCGTCAGCACTTTAACTAATAACAGATATTTCTATTCTTCGAATATTCATAATGACGTACGCACTTAATTGTAAGTCCGAAATACAAACAACAATTTACTCCAGTAGTTTTGTAGTAAACGTTGTATATTACTATATTTATTGCGATTATTATTGTCTCAATGCCAAGTACGTAGAATTTAAAAACCGGTTCGCCGCGCTGCTAGATGAAACGGCTCGCTCGTACAAATACCTTAACTATAAAACATTTACAAGTAACGGTGACGTATGCATTGTGCAGTGATACGCATGTTGTGGTATCGCTGCCCTTTTCAACGCTATTCTATATATTAATAGTCGATAAGGTCCGTATGTCCGTCCGTCCGACCCGATTTCACACCTTCCAGTCTCCACTTTTTTATTCATACTAAATCTATATATAAATAGTCGATAAAATAATCACTCGCTTTTCACTTTTCACAAATGTGTGCGTACTGATGTCCTCGAGTCTTTTTCTTCTTCTACGAAATGTGTTTGTTTGCGTACTTGAAAATTAATAGTTAATGAAATAAAATTAAATAAAATTGAATAAAATAAAATTAAACTAAATAAAATTAAACACAATGCAACAAAAATCTCACGTTGCTGGGCAACGGGCTTACAGCTAGTGTTTCATAGTTTCTAGTATGTACATTGTTACGATAAAATGTTTCAGAAATAGTAAATGAAAAAATATTATTACAAAATAAAATAAAATAAAATGTTGTAAAATACATATTTATACGGATATTTCTAAAGCATTTGACCGTGTAGACCAGTGGTTCCCAAACTTAATATGGCTTTGGACTCATTTGAAAGCAAAAACCTGACCATGGACCCCCGAGTGAAATAATAAATTTAATTTTAATGCCTTAAATGATATTTTTTTATCCATGTCCGCTTCCAATGTAAAGCATATGGCATCTGAAACGAGATATCTCAACAGAAGTTTTCCTGCGAGAACTGTTTGTTACACAGTTGTTCAAACTCTTTTCCAAAGATAGTAGAAGGGATAGAAAAATAAGACTAGGACAAGACTAGTGGTTAACTAATCGCACTTACTTAAATTGAACCCAGTTATTGAGGGTTGGAAGGGAAGGGGAAAGGGAATTTTTAGACATCAAAAACACCCATGCCTTCGAACAGAAATCGATAAATCGATTGAAAAAATGATGTTCTTACTGGGACTTGAATCTGTGAGATCTGGCACGGAAGCCCACAACGCTTACCACTGTGCAATAGGACCCGAGATCATATTTATGCAATTTAAATATTTTTTTACCGACCCATGTTTATAAATAAATATGATATAAAAAGTATTTATTTAAAACAGATAAATGAATCTATGTTTTTCATTGTATACTACAGGAAAATAAACTTATTGCTCTCGCTACGCCGAGAAGAAATGATGATGTGTTTTTTTTCAACTTTTCCTGTCCTAACCTCAAGAAATTAGACCCCAGTAGCCACATTATCTTAAATATCTATTTTAATGCGTGATACAATGTTTATAATTTAAGTATTATTAAACCATAGTTATTTAAAACTTTTGCAGAAGAAAAAAAATATTCAATCGCTAGTTACGTCTCTATTAAATTTAAAAAAAACTCACTTTCATATACAGTAGAACCCCCAATTACACTACCCTGAATTACGCGCTGGCTTGAAATATTCGCCGCAAATCCTTAAATTGCAAATCACCCATGGGAATTCCCACACATTTGCCTTTTCGCCAACAATGGCTTTAAAAACAATAATACATTTATTTATTAATTGATTTGGCATTTACTTGGTAGAACTCCATTATAACAGATTAAAAATATCAAAGTATTTTAGTTCTACAGTTTTGAATAATTTTATGCGTTGATAGCTATTTCGGCTTGCGCCATCGTCAGAACTATGTTCAAACTTACATTTTGCTCAGCTATATATACTGGCTCTGAAGAGATACACAATGCATCAAGTTATTCACTCTAACATCCTAATTATAATAACAATATTACACTTATCAAATGAGATTCTAGTGTTTCAAAGAACTTTAACAATCTGGGTTTATTTCTTAAAACATAAATTAGGATAAAATTAAAATGATATTTATTATTAATTAAATTACATAAAACTTATTAACTATGGCTTTATTGTTTCGAAAAACAATAAGCAATATTGGATTTTTCAAAGTAAATTAGGATAAAAATAATTTGATCCATTGTGTATCTCTTCAGAGCCAGTATATATAGCTGAGCAAAATATAAGTTTAAACATAGTTCTGACGATGGCGCAAGCCGAAATAGCTATCAACGCATAAAATTATTAAAATCTATAGAACTAAAATACTTTGATATTTTTAATCTGATACATTTATTTCTTATATAAACACGAAACATTCATTTACTAAGCATCAGTTCAAGTTCATCCGTGCACTTGAACGCCCGAAGATGCCGAACGGCAAAACCCAGATCTTTAGTGACAAAATTTGTGTGAATGTACATAATTTGAACGATTTAAATTTAATATTGAAAATCCATCAAGCCCCGTCAGTCGAAATCTTAAATCATAAAATACATTAATATGCTCACTTTTAAGGTGTTCACTGTCAATACTTGGTGGAATGACATTATAATAAAAATAATAAAACATTTTTAGTACTTTTCCACATAAAATTTATTAGATCAGGACCGGTTTCGCTCATGATGAGCAATCAGTTGACAATGCTCATCATGAGCGAAACCGGTCCTGATCTAATAAATTTTATGTGGAAAAAGTACTAAAAATGTTTTATTATTTTTACATTAATATAGTTTAACCTTATAATAGTTATTTTAGCTAGGTATTCAAAACATAAAATGAAATTCGAAGACAACTTTTCAAAAGTTGAAAAAAATAAAATCATATGTTGACAATGTTGTACATCACTGATGCGAACATAAAAGATTGAAGTTGTTACTACAGGTACTTTTCACGTGTTTATGACATGTCTGCTTGGATTCGCGTGTCACTGACTGACTATATCGAGGAATCAGCGGCATGGCATAGTTTTTACAAATAGGAGTGCTTGAATAAAAAAAAATAAGATTCTATTCTTCGATTAGTTACAATGCCGTTTAAAGATAGAACCTTTTCTGTCAAACAAATATTGTCGGATATACCTACATGCGTCATACTTTATCAGGGTCAACAGTATCGATATATAGCAATATAGTGATGTTTCATTGCAAATATATTGTTTGACCAGTTTGTTTTGATAAAATCGAAACATAATACCTCTTTTAGATCAACCGAGTTTGGAGTCGAGCGTCCTCGGTCGATTATTCGGCCGAGCAACAATATTGACCGAGTAAATCATCTACATGTTTTTTTGCGGTTCGGGTATTGTTTATGTGAGTTTTATTTGATTCAACATCGTTCCTACATTGAGCTACTACAAGATGAGCTGAAGTAGGGGTAGGGAACCTTTCATTTCTAAGGACCACATTCATTTATCTGATTAAACACAAGGCCGCAGTAAAGAAAACGTTGACACCTCCCTCTTCTTTTTTTTTCGACTTTCGAACATATAATGGATTGATTACGCTCTTTTCCCAAACGCTTGCGTATAATATTTTGATAATGTCAAAAAGCTGCATGAGAGTAGCCAAGAGGCCGCAGGTTCCCTTACACTGAATTGGAGGCTCGAAAGAAGCTGATCTGCGGTGTTATTCCATCGTACATACACTAATTTTGAACGGTCTGTAATAATCAACACAATCACGACGAACACAATATATTTTGTATTACCGTCTGACGGTCGGCATATATCAAATGACTCAATTGCGTCTATCTTCACGTTTGTAATATGCATATGATATCAGGAATCTTTTATCAATAACAGATGTTGCATAACTATTTTTAGTGAATCATCCACTCAACACTCATCATACGCCTTTACCTGCTGAATACCTGAGCCTCTCGGCTGAGGAACTAGAGTTTAGTTTCTATCCACTAGCTCGAACGTTTCACTCGTCGGATTACTAGTCAGAATACTGTGCATCGTGTTCAAGTTGTTTTGTATTCACCAGAGTTAACTCTCTCGGTCACGTTCTTGGTTTGTCTAATAGAGGCATAACTTTTGGAAAAATATAGGTACTCTTGACGTAAACGTTTGTACTTTGTTTTCACATTCATATAAATATCGATGTATGCAAAAAAAATGTTCTTTTAGTTAAAATAATCTTCTCATGTATTTAAGAACGTCACTGAATGTTTTAATCGATTGTGTTTTCCAGTAAGATTGTCCAACAGCTGACATAATATGATGTATATAACATATTATAATATGCTAATGTCGTAAAAAGGGGATTTTTTCGATCGCATAGTATAATACTACTATTATTTTCCTTCATATACTGACAAAACAGGATATGTCTCATGCAGCTACAATATAATGTATACATGAACACTGCCATTGATAAGCATATAGAATCATAATTTTATCAAGAGTCATATATACAAACTATTCAAACTCTTTGCTCATAATTCACTATTTTTGCTAGGGCTTTTTTACTTCACAATAAAGTGACAATAAAGGTTTTGAATCAAATGATCATCAGGATAATGATAAAGGTTATAGGGTGAAAAAATATCAATGTATCTGTGTGAATAACCACCAGTACACTAATTACGTACTGTGAGACTGTCCTGAGACTAACACCGAACGAAGAGAGTTGTTTGCTGCGGTTCGTCCTCATACGGGCCTAAATACGCTACGCTGGCCTGATCTCAACTAAGTACAACTTTAAAGCATTCAAAATCGGCCATGAAACAGCGGCTGTATCAATATCATATCATCTATCTATTAATAGTCGATAAGGTCCGTTTGTTTGAATGAGTGTAAGGTGTCCCCGATTTCACACCTTCCAGTCTCCACTTTTTTATTCATACTAAATCTATATATTTAGTCGATAAAATAATCACTCGCTTTTCACTTTTCACAAATGTGTGCGTACTGATGTCCTCGAGTCTTTTTCTTCTTCTACGAAATGTATTTGTACTTGAATTAAATAAAATAAAATAAAATAAATTAAAATAAAATATAATAAAATAAAATGAAATAATATAAAATAAAATAAAATAAAATAAAATAAAATAAAATAAAATAAAATAAAATAAAATAAAATAAAATAAAATAAAATAAAATAAAATAAAATAAAATGAAATAAAATAAAATAAAATAAAATAAAATAAAATAAAATAAAATAAAATAAAATAAAATAAAATAAAATAAAATAAAATTAAATTAAATTAAATTAAATTAAATTAAATTAAATTAAATTAAATTAAATTAAATTAAATTAAATTAAATTAAATAAAATAAAATTAAATAAAATTAAATAATATCACAAAACAAATCATACTTTTTTCTTGCTATGTATAGTTAAAAGATATGTCCCTCTTGCTCTTTACGTTACTACGTTATGGAAGGTAGCCGTAAAACAACGGCTGCGTTCAGATAATTGACAATACTGCTGAGAGAATGAATGGGGGCGGTTTGAGTCAAGGTTATGTGATGGTGCCTAAGTGAAATTAATTATTATGAGACAAACATTTAAATTGAATTGTTTACTAATGTATGTTTTATTCTATTGAAGACGACACGAACTGCAGATCTTCGCCAAATATAATAGTGCTGAATACCCTCAAGATATAAGCACGGGAGTCATATTATTGTTCCACGAAAGTAGCCGCTACCGTAACAATCCCGGGATTTTCAAATCCGTAAATTTATAGGATTTTAGATTTGTAGGAGCTGAAAAAAAATAAAACGAGTTATGCTGATATTTTGGACAAATCGGCAAATCGGAAAATTCCTGGGTTTTTGAATAGTTTGTGTTTCATGGCTTTCTTTGTCTTACAAGATCGAGATGGTTTCATGCAGCGATCATTCATGTTCGTGTTTGGTAGTTTGCTGTGGATTAAACAATCCATATTTCTCTGGCAACCGCCGGAATTCTCTCGCGGACTACCACGTTAATCCATTTTTTCCCAAATGTTGTCCGAATTTGCCCGTAATTGATGCAAATAAAAAAAACTGCTCACTCCGATAGGTTCAAACCTGAAAAAATACTATATGAAACGATCCCCACGCTTGCTAGCTGTAGACTGATTGAGACTGATGCAATCTCAAATTTTATTGCATGATGCATAATGAAGTGGTAGTAAAAATACTTAATGTTCCAATATTGGAACACTGGGAAAAAATAGGTTAATGAGCGCTGGTATATATCACATGTGGGAAAAGTTGCTATAGAATATAATTTATTAACACTATTTTATATAAGGGTAAAAAAAGCAACGTATAGTTAGTTCTACAGTGTTTATATTATTAGTTTATAGCTATTTCATTATTATTAAGTATGACTTTAGTGTTTCTAAGAACCTTCGAAACACTAAAGTCATATTCAACTATTTTATATCTTACAACATATTCTTAAAAATTCTTAATTCGTTTGTTTTAAAAAATATTAATAATTCATTTATCAGATATTGCTTGTTGGACTACCGTGCCTTAACCATAATGAACATACATAAAAAATGTATGTTTGAGATTGCCAGTTGACTGCCGAAGCCGAAAGAAGAATTGTTTTAAAGAATGCGCTGCTGAGTCAAGTGACAAGTAACTCTGATTAAATTCATGTGACTCCAATTAACTATGAAACACGATGATAAGTGATAACGATAAGTGAATAGTGACGAATTAATGAATTTATCAATTTATTTTTCCATTGTCACGTCTGGACGCATAGAGGAGATTTAAAAATAAATAAGATCAAATAAGTCACGTTTTACCACAATTAACCTACATATCTGGCGTCGTGGCGATATGGAAAAATTGACAGTAGAACAGTGAAAAATAAGATGTTTTGATAGATTATAATAATATCAACCGAGAAAAGGCCGCCTGCTGTGGCCCAGTTGGTTAGAGCATGATCGACCGATCACGCAGGTCTGGGTTCGATTCCAAGTCAGATCACAGTGAATTTGAGAATTATTAAATTCAATGGGCATTTGCGATGTCAATTCACATTATTTCCTCTCCTCCCATCCTTCTGATTATTTAGTAACTGGGTGTAGCAATAGCGATTAGTCAACCACTAGTCCTGTTTTAACCTTATCCTTCTTTCCATACTACTCACTTTGAAAAAAAGTGAGTTTGAGCGACTGAGTAACAAACAGTTCTCGTAGAAAAACTTCTGTTGAAATACTTCCATTACGAGGTCATATGCTCCAAATTGGGAGTGGATATGGATAAAAAAAGACAAAAGGACGTAAATCACAGTTTTTTCAAAACGTTCTATCAAAAGAATATAAACTAAAAATGCCGAATAAGTATGCAAATTTAGCTTTTGAGTTTGAAAAAAAGGGCCTGTGAAAATTACGACAAGGGAAAACGGTTTTTATAAAACATTTTAATAAATTAATATTAGATTACGTCAATTAATCTGATCTCCTCAGATGCATGTAGGGCTTCCAAAACTTGGAAATGGAGATCCCAATCAATTTGGTAATCCGGTAATCTCATGATTGTCCTCATACCGATCCCAGCATTTCGGGTTTCTTTCAGGACATGTAAAAAATCTAATTTAAAATATAAACTTCTCAATTTACTACCATATTTAATAATAAAATAATTCCCGAATGATGAGTTTTGTATAATATCTACACAATAAATAGTTGATTTTACTCACTGTCATTTTTTGTAGCAGTCGCAGACAGGGGCAGACCACTTTATTGTTTTTTTTTTTAAATATTTTTTACAACTTTTAGTTGAAAATGTTATATTTTTTTTTATGGTAGAATAAGATTATTTTAATTTTATTTTTAAATCTTGGACACGTGATTGGATGCTCTAGTGTTGACTGTCACCTATTGGTTAAATAGTATATTTTAAAAGTATTTTTTACGTTTTTTTTATTAAGATCAGGAACGTCTTTACTTAACGAAACGATTGAATAAGTATATACATACTGTCATTCCCCCAAAAAATCTTACAGTCTTTTGTTTTTTTCTGTGTGATTCCTTATGTTTTTTTTCTAAGAAAACTAAGATAAATCCAGAAAATTGAGTCCCTACAAATAGTGAAATCTCTTTATCTCATTGTTTGAGCACCTCCAATACACCACAAAAAATAACAAGCTCTTGCCTAATTAATCACTTTGCAATGTGCTCGAAAATTACTTGTAAAATTATGTAGTTATTACTTAGGAAGCTAACTGAGTAATTTCGGACCAAATATTCTTTAAAACATAAGAAAAAAGTAAAAACAGTACATACTTGTCTGGAATCATTTGAGTCTACGTGGACTGTGGAGTATGTCGACGTTCGAAGCTTTAATATCGTTGACAACATAAAAGTTCTTCCCTGACGCATCATAATTGGCATGCTGGTTCGATACATCGCAAGTAGAAATAGTTCATAAATTAGTATACTAATAATTAATTAAATTCAATTTAGCGGTAGCGTCGTTGGCTTCCGTGACGGACATCACGAGTTCGAGAACCAGTACGAACAGCATTTTTTTTAATCGATTTACCGATTTATGTTCAAAGACATGGGAGTTTGTGAAATTTAAAAATTCCTTCTCACCCTTCTGATATGGGGCGTAGCGAGAGCAATTAACCACTAATCATGTCCTGCTCTGTCCTTCTATCCATACTACTTCTTCGAAAAAAGAGGTTGGTCGACTGAGTAATAAACAGTTTTCGTAGAAAAACTTCTGTTAGGAAAACATACGCTCCTTATTGGGAGCGGACGTGGATTAAAAAAAGATATATTCAATAGTTTTCATTTCAATAGAAAATTTAAATTAACTTTGATTATTCCACGTATTGTGTTACTAACTGTGACACGTGTTTCGCCTCTTTCAGAGGCATCTGAAAGAGGCGAGACACGTGTCACAGTTAGTAACACAATACGTGGAATAATCAAAGTTAATTTAAATTTTCTATTAAAATGAACTTCCACAAAGTAACCGCCGAAACCATCGAAAGTATTAGTTTTCATTTCATTTCCTGTTGTATGGATAGTCGGTTTTTTTTTTAAATAAAACGAGTAGAAATTTCAATTTGTTTTTTGGTGAATGACTTTTTTTTGAATCGTTAAAATTATGTACATTCATAAAAAAATTTCACTAACGACCTGGGTTTCGCCTTTCGGCATCTTCAGGCGTTCAAGTGCACGGATGAACGTGAACTGACGCTTAGTAAATGAATGTATCGTGTTTATATAAGAAATAAATGTATCATTAAGTTTAAAGCCATTGCTGGCGAAAAGGTTCAACCCATGGGAATGCCTACAGATTTGAATGGTGAGTAGATTTAAGAATTATATTTATTTTTGCTTGTTGGAAAAGATTTTATGATTATTTTTACTTACATATAGTTTATAAAAGTGGCTTTTATACCCTATTTTATGCTTTTATACCCTATATGTAATACCATATACTATAATAATAATAAAAGTTTGCATGCGTTCAAAAAAGTTTCCTATCTAAACCACGTTAGCTACTTTTTCGTTAAGTACGTACAGCACTTTCAATTACCAATACGATAGTGTGCGAAATTTGTTAATTTATATCTCGTGCCAAAACAAGGCGTATCATTTGTATCACTTTTATAAAGTCATCAGTCATCAATCATCAGCTATATAAAACTGACCTATGTTATAGATATATGTTGTCTTCTCCAGTGGAAAATAACAAAGCACCATGTTAAATACTAACAAAAAAACACTACCAACTAAAATGATGACTGTATCAATAGATTAAATAACATTCAGGCCAATTCGGCCCAATGCGGAGCATATGGACTCTTAATGGAGTTTATCTCATCAGAAGTGTTTCTGCGAGAGCTGTTTGTTCCTTATTAATTGATGTGGCATTTACTTGGTAGAACTCCATTTATAACAGATTAAAAATAACAAAGTATTTTAGTTCTACAGTTTTTAATAATTTTTAATAATTTTATTCGTCAGAACTTTAGTTCTGACGATGGCGCAAGCCGAAATAGCTTTCAACGCATACAATTATTAAAAACTGTAGAACTTAAATACTTTGTTATTTTTAATCTGTTATAAATGGAGTTCTACCAAGTAAATGCCAAATCAATTAATAATATGTATTGGCTATTTTCACGTAACTAACGTGTCAATTTTTTCAGATCACGTCAATTAAAAAACAACCACACCCTTTGAACAATACAAATCGTATACAATTTATTCGAATCGTTTATTGTCGGTTTTTATCACACTAAGTATAATGATATCAAAGTATTGCTATTTAGATAATGCAGGCATGTGCTGGCCAATCTATTACATAAAAATAATGTTTAATCACCGTAAAAATGACAGATAATTTATAAAACGATTTTTTTACTGGCGCAGTTTCAATTTTCAACATTTTATCGCTATTGAATCGAGACAGAACATAACTGATCATAAAATAGTTATAACAAATAAATAAATAATATTTATTAATTGTTTAAAAGTTCACGACATCATAAACAGTGGTGGGCTGCCAATACGTTAATAAGGGGCTCGCTTAATCTCAAAGCAATTCTCGGTGTTCTGAGAAAGGAGTGAATGTTTTTTATCGATCCTATGCAATTATATTCAATAATTAACAATGCATTCGATTGTTACTAAGTTACACTTATAATATCGACAGTGGAAAGGAAAAAGGACGTAACCCACACATATCAAATTTTACAGGAGGCGCAAAAAACGTATTTTGATGATTTTGGGCCATATGCAAATTATGAATTATACACAACCTTGAAGTGCACGGAGAGATCTAAACTGGTGTTAATTGACAAATTCTAATATTAATTATAAAAATTGTTTAGGAAAAACCTTTATTTTAGTCTTTTTTCTTGGTTTTAATATTTTCAAGGTCATCTTTTTCAAACTGAAAAGCTAAATTTAGATAGTAATTCGGCATTTTCAGCTTGAATCCTTTTGATAGAACGTGTATCAAGTTTGATGCATTGTGATTATCAAAAAAAACCTGTTTTGAAAAAACTGTGGGTTACGTCCTTTTTCCTTTCCACAGTCGATATGTAAATGGCTAAAAATTTACTACTACACATAAATTACTGAAAAATATTTGTTCCATTTCTTCCTGTTTTGTTTTGTCCGGTTACAGTAAATAAAACGTAGATATGGAGACTAATTGTAGAAAAATATTTAAAAATGCCCCAAGTAAACTTATATTTTAAAAGTTCTCACTAAATAAACCAAAACCACACTATTGCCGGATATTACTTGCGTTATGATGAGTTAATTGTTATGTTATCAGTAATGTCCGCATAATTTAGATGTGACAAATAAGAAATTCAATGGAAAACCACAAAAACATCACCTTCGCTGTTTGAGACAAAAATCTCCATATAAGCTAATAACTGAAATAAATTCGTCAATAATTCTCGCCGTAAGCAAAACCGGTCTGATCATATAAAATAAATGTGGAATTAGCACAAATAAGTGTTGTATTTTTTAAACTGAAATAAATGTCAAATCTGT
The DNA here is from genome assembly GCA_030503985.1 of Himalopsyche tibetana. Taxonomy (NCBI): domain Eukaryota; kingdom Metazoa; phylum Arthropoda; class Insecta; order Trichoptera; family Rhyacophilidae; genus Himalopsyche; species Himalopsyche tibetana. The sequence continues at coordinate 18,146,609 of JAPJYX010000022.1, forward strand.
AACTTGGCTTATTAACCTGATCTGTGCCGTGCGGTATTAATATGGCCGTGCACGGAGGGCAGTGATTTTATTTGTACTTTTTGGACATATAATAATAGTACACCATGCAAACTTACCATATAAATACACGATGGATCATTTCCGCCATCATTTATCGAAAAACGTTTCAAAAACGGAAATTACCGCCATGGAATTATAGCCCTGCTAGAAACAAATTTGAGCATAATAAAAATCTTTATTTAAAGTCGTTGTATTATAGATTACAAAACAATATTTTTAAAGTTTAACCTTTTCAGTACCGCGATGTTTTAAGCTAAAAAACATTCACTCACATACCTACCGCATGTTTCTAATAATTTTTGAATAGTTTTAAAAAATAGGACTGAATTTATGAATATTAAAAGTTTACTTATAAAATGATATATATATTTTAATATTTTCAAGCTACATTCATGGTCTTCAGTGGCCTTATGGTATTTACGCCGTTCGTATGTAGTGGCCACCAGTGGCCTTACGGTACTGTAGCGGTTAAGTATGACACTATGATTCCAAGAGATGTCACTATATGTTTAAAATTATTAAATACGTTTCTTGTGGCCTTTAAACCACGTCTCAAGTACTGCGTGATAACACGCACATTTTGTATAGCCGGCCCTACGAACACAAAATTATATGGCGTGTTAACACGTCGGTGGCAGAGAACTGGTTAAGTTGAAATGATAAATCCCTTATCTTTACTTAGTATTTTCAATTGATTTATGAACATGTGATCGAATCAATGGATGTTTTTTATTATCTTACCAATACCATATCGACTATTTTTCACAACAGCTTTATTCGATAATCACAATTTAATTTTAATTCATATATTTAAACAATATTTACATTTAGCTTCCGAGGTGAAGCCCGTGACTGCTATCAATCGCGCACCCTACTTTTTGGGCTTGACTATAGTCTTTTTACACGGTGTAATGTATCCACCTTGCAAAAATATAGATGCTTATTTTCTTTCTCATCAAGTAAGATTCTGATCACCCTGTTTGTTTGTAAATCCCTATGCCAGAACGCAGATCGTGCTTAGGTTTTAAATGCATTGAAAGCAAATAAAAAAGCTTGTTGAAGTGACAACAATAATTATGCAAAAGATTTTTCTGTTTCCATATTCTTTCGCGTCTCCGGCTTGACGGATGAATTTGCGAGACGAATTTCTTGACATATTTTTCACTACTGCATGACGTTTCCAGTTATTAGCTACTTCGTCTTGGTTTGAACAATAATAGTAATTATCATAATAGAAGTTTACATTCTGCATGTTACATGTGACGTGTTTAAAAACAATACACAAAAGAAAATAATAAAACTAAAAAAAGTGTCGGTGATATGTTCAAAAGATTGCAAAAAATAAGTATCGTTTCGCAAACTGAGGTTCGAATTTAGTACATTTTCTCACAAAATTTGGAGCTGAGCGAAATCTTCCAGCTTTAGTGACAATACTAAGGAGTAACACATTTTTCTAAACCTAAACGAGTACTTCTCAAAAAATTTCGTTCTGCCGCGGCCCCCAAAGAAACCTGAGTAGTTTCAGTTTATAATTTTTCAGAATATTATTTTCTCTTAAAATAGCAAAGGGCTCGCCGGCCTTAGTTTAAATTAAAAAGAGGCTCGCGAGAGGCCCCTATGGCCCACACCTGGGTGCACGTGCAATTACAATTTCAGACGTCAAAGCGTGGACGTGTTCTGTGTAATTTCATATAATTTAGTTTCTTTCGTTGCGGCCGCAAAGTATGGCGTTATTGTTTTCTTCTTTACTGTTGTAAAGTTGTTACTTGCTTAAAATAATATCTGCCAACATAGTAATGATATGCTTGTTTGTGTTTAAAGCAACGATTAGAATAATTGTTATTATTTGCCTCCTGTTATTACTACGAACCGAAATAAACCACAGACAGCCGTCACAAGCACGTAATACACGTTTGTGGTTAAGACGTTGGATATCAAGATATTGTCACCGATAAAAAAATCATTGACATCTATACCTGGATGTTTTTGTTTGTGACTCTAATGAAGATCAGGGGTGGGGTGGAGAGGGCTTGGAGAGGCTAACGCGACCCCATTGCTAAATTTTAGTAAATCCACTTGTTAATTTAAAAGAAAACAATATTATCAGATCAAATTAGTTCACAACTGCAATTTCTGACTTATATATTATCTACCACAGCTTCAGTATAAACAGTAGTACATTTTTAGCCATTTAGTTTGATAAGTTTACGGTAAATTGCATATTATTACATATTATAAGTGTATTAAGTAAAAATCTATGGCTTATTTTAAGTATTGCATATAATTCCATCGTAGTGATAAAAAAAACTCGCTGCTTCCCCAAAACACCGAGAATTGCTTTGATATAAAGCAAGCCCTTAGTGAGCTTATCTCAACAAGAGTTGTTCTAATAGATCTGCTTGTTACTTAGTCCTTCAACATCTACTTTTTAGAAAGATATAAGTATTGGGTTAAGACGGGCTTAAAAAGATATATTATTGTATAGTATTGCATGAGGGCACAACGAAAAGGGGGTCTAAATTTCTATATATCATTCAATATAACAAATTACGAGAGAGGTCTTGTTTGACGTTTGCATCAGGACCCCAAATTTATAGCTACGCCAATGCCATGAACATCAACTTGCAATAATATCTGTATTATCAAAAGTGGCCAATTTAAAAGCATTACTTCCGTTGAGATACCTTCATTAGTAGGCCATATGCTCCAAACTCTTCCCTTTTTTCACATTTTCCATCATTAAATCTTACCCGTAACGTCGTTGATGGACGGCTTCTTAGAACGAAGAGTGTTGTTTTTTAGTATTATATATTGCCTTACCACCAAGAACTAACAGTGAACCACTTAAAAATCTTTTCCGTTTATATTGTTTATCAGTGGTATCAGAAGTATCTCCTTGTGCTCAGTGACAGATTAAGCAACTAAAATGCACCAGGCGCAATCAAACTCTGGAACTCTGTTTTTCAGATAACAAGAAAACTAAATTTGAAATGCATCGGCTCATTGTAATATAAACCATTTCGAGGCCCCTTAGATGTAGAGGCCCCAAGCGCGCGCCTCATGCGCTTATGGGATAATCTACCACTTCTTCTGCCAGTAATAACATCATTGACGAAGGAGGCACGAAGAATCTTTAAGATAACGTCTCATAGGACTTGAGACTCATCAATTGGATATACAAAAAAAAAACTTATTCATAAGGCATCTGTCAAAAAACCAGCACAACAATAATAAATCACTTCAATAAAACCTCTTTTATGATACCTTTAGTGTTTGCATAAGCACATTTGCTTTGGTACGATTTTTGATAATGAAACAATTTCATAATAGATAACTAGTTACGTCAAAAAAACTTAACCTTTACGCAACGGAATATTCTACTACCGTGCTAGCCTATTACAGTATTTGATCAAGGTTCAATGTTAAGGACGGCTTTTCAAATGAATTCAACCGCTTGTTACTTGAATCGATGGCTATAAAAACGCCACCTATCTTTCAATAATAAGAAATCAACGATATTAGAATTATATATTTTTTTAAATTATCAGCAGAGGTGGATTACCCAATAAGCAAATGAGGCCCTAAATCTTAGGGGCCTTAAAAATAACATGTAAAACTCACATTATTTTTCATCATTTTTATTTTACACGGATTTTTTATACTTCCACCTCGAAGGTTGGAATCTACAGCAGAATATCGATTATTCTGATTTTTTTTACATGGATTTTTATAAATTACGCGAATTTGATGATATGGAAGTGTTCGCGGTAAAATGTCTTCCACCTCATGTCACGTTTATGATGTAAGCAATACATCAGGGTGTAATTGAAACATTTAAACGCTTATATCAAAAACAGATTCTTCGGCGATTATTTCCAGCTGACGAAAATAGTGGAGAAACCGTTATCAGCTTCTGCAAGAAAATTAATAAAAAATACTGGTGCTATATGGCAGTAGAAAATTGGAATTCTTTTGAAGTGTCTATGAGAAGACGTTACTAAGTAAAATCCGACAATGCAGTAGAAAAAGATATATGAGACATCACAGGGGTGATAGCACAATTTTCAATGTGTGCTGAATACGACAAAGAATATGTCACCATTTGAATTATCTAGAGACAATTAAAGAAATATCTATCTAAGCGGAACAAGATCGAAGAAATTAAGAAGATATGAGGGAAGTGGAATATTGGTCTTACACATTCTGAAGCTTTTGTCTGTTTCGATGTCACTAGGAAGTGGTCCCAGAACCAAGAAGAATGTAACTCAAGACAACTTATGTTAAGAAAAAACAACATTACTTTGCACTTTCCCCCCCCACTTTATTTATAAAAGGTCAGGACCGGTTTCGCTCATGGCGAGCATTATTAGCTGATAAGAAATACAATTTAACAGTGCTATGTTTACAAAAACAAATCGAAATGAAAAGGTGTAAACAACAATTGACATTGAAAAAAATTAACTAATTACAGTAGAAGTGACTCTTTGGTTACTCAAAATTATTTTTTTTAACACCTCTTACATATAATTAAAAAAACACCAAAAAGTAATAAAGTAAATTGAAGTGAATGTACTTGTACCCTTTCAAAAATGTGTTTTTTTTTAATTATCCGAACTATCTTCACCCCCGATTAGTCCGATATTCATCGAGATTCTACTGTAATGAGATATCTACGATTAGACGACATTAAAACTCTCCGAGTAAGGAGATATCTTGAAAGCAGAAATTTGGTATATAACTTAAATTATTCGTAAATAAATAAATATGATGTTTGTGCAACCATCGATTTACTTGATATCAATAATTTATTGCAGACAAAAATATTTAATTCAATATACTGATAATATTTAAAAAAAAAACCTGTAGGCATTAAATAATAAAATTGATGTAGTTTTAAAGACCCACGAGGTCATCATATGGTTTTTTTGTTAATTGAGGAAGGAGTGGACAGATTGTGATTTGTCGGCTATCTATGATTTGATAGCTGTTTTTTTGAAAGGATATTTATTCATCACAGTTGTATTTCAGATTAAATTTTCCTGATTTTTATAGTTTCCTGTGTTGAGTTTTAAATTATTTTATTGCCGATATGATATTTTACGTAATTATAATTCCATAAAAAATTGAACCGTAGTTAATTTTCCAAAGTTACGTATTTTTAACAAATCTATTCTTATATCATACGTTGTAGGTATTTTATGTATATGTCACAGTTAAAGTATGAAATCTCGTATGTATGCTTTCACTAGTCAATGTATACATTAAATATTAGTTTTAATTGAAGCTTTATGTATTCACTTCGACTATTGAACGTATAAATTAGCTAGAAAGAGTATAAACAGTCTAACAGAGAATAATGAAATTACGGTTTATGTTATTTTGGTATACTGACAAGCGTTAGTCAACGTAGAAGTGACATTAGGTTAGATTAAATAGAAAAAATACTAGAATGACAACAAGACGTTGAAATTTTTAAGGTTGTGTTTAATTTCATATGACAGTAAAACACGACAATTGCGTGATTGCGCGCGCACGGTTGTGAAGAAGCAACACTATTACACGCGTGATTATTTTAAAATATGTTTAAAAAAAATCTGTGAAGTTAATGAAAACATTGAATAGTTAAAGTGTAGTTAGCATTTACACAATTTGCGGTGTCATATGGAAAAAGAGTATATTTACACTCATAACACATCCGGACATTTTTATAGGGCAATTTTATGTACACTAAGTGCAAGCCGCCATGTCTTGGTCAATTGTTTCCGGGACAATCCTAGAACGAAACTGAACAACGCATAACGTTCGTTACGTCACGGGAAACGCCTGTTGGACACAGATGTAAAGTGTTCATTTTGTATCTCGTGTATACTGTAACTGGCTAAAATTATCAACGCATATTTTAACTGTTATATATATATTAATTAGGTTTTAACCATTAACCATTTTTGCAAGTGGTTCAAATTCGATTTAAAAAAAATTAAAAAAATCATGTCGTGGGTCACATAGATTGAGTAATTAAGACTTTAAATAGAAACAATCATTTCTCGGGTTCAAGCGGGTTAGATAATTTCTCACGAGGGTTACTGGGTGACCTGCGGGTCCCTAGTTCGCCATCCCTGCCCTAGTTACTACACAAGTTTGTTGCAGTCGTGAAATGTTGATAATATTGGTCCTGAGATGGGGTATTTTGTAACACTGAATAGTTTTGTTGATGGATAACAACTGGATGACGTAACAAACTAAAAAAATATACATTATAGAGGATTTCCTGATACCGATCATGTTTTAATTTTAATGTTATTATTAACTAAATAACGTTTTTTAAATTGCAAAAAATAAAACAACATTTATGACTATACAAATGGCTACGACAATATTATTGTATTTTAAATCAACGAACATGCGGAAACATTTGTAAGACATTATTTCGCAGATTTAGAATTTAATGTTACACAATTTATTGTTTGTAGTTACTTAACTACGTCAATCGACAGACAATTCTCGGCGGTTAAATTCATACAAATTCAATAACTTTTAAAGAAATCATACGTAAAAAATCTCTTCTAGCATTGGCTAGATCCGTCTACCAACATACGACGCAATTATTGTTTCAAATTCAGTCTCGATCACTTTATTTCAGGATTTCTGGATTAGCAATGATTATAGCCTCCAATTCAGGGATCCCATCCAATTTTGTAATCCGAAATCCCGTGATTGTGAAATTAATAATCCCGGAATATCGGGATCGAAAAAATTAGAGAGAGTTGAGCGAGATGTAAAAAAGAGAATAATAAGAAAGTTCGAAAATTTGTTTTTTTTTGGGAATTCCGTAAATTCCTGCGTTTTTCAATTTGTAAATCCTGGAGAAGAGCTAAAAAAAAGCTCCCGCGCTAATAAGTTTGTGAAATCCGTAAATTCCTGGGATTTTTAAATTGAAATTCTTAGAAGGGCTAAAAAGTCCTAGTTTATACATTCAATTTATGTATGAAACACTAAAAAAAATATAGTAAAATCATGTTTTCTTACTTTTTTCTGATCGCATTTACAAGTCATCGGTATGTGACGTTGTATCAGTATTTCGGTTTTTCCGACCTGCAGACTTCAAAGGGTTAATATGTTTATTGATAGTAGTTTTTCATTCTCAGTAATATATCGATACTTTGTGAAAAATATTCACTATTTTTCAATTTGATTATTAATTTGTAGTTAGTATTACTAAATAATTAATACTATTATTAGTAACAATATTAACAATGCGTAAATTAAGCGTATCGTTCAATTAGGAAATTAGTTGTTAAATTAGGCGTTACAATAAATGATTATTTGATTTTGTATAGGTATTTCCTGAATGATCTCCAATGATGCAAATATTTAAGAATTACAAAGTTCTGTCTATCTAATCTATGGTAGCGACGATTATTCAATATGATATGTCCAAACAACAATTTTATTCGGAAACGGTGAATTGAACATTTCACAGAAGACAAGATATTCCTACCATAATTCTTATTGATGGATAATGCCATAGCAGTATTAAGTAACTTAAATAACTATAGGGGACTTTGATGATGCCCGATCGCTTAATCGACTTGTGATTCTGAAATTTAATAGAAATGCGCACAAAAGTGATGAGCATTTAGTTTCACTGTCACAGGATCAACATATAAATCAGTGCTTCGCAACCTTTTCTCACCTACGACACACCAAAGTTCTTCGTATATTTCTGCGGCACACCAAAAGTTAAAATATATAGATATTAAATTTGAATCATTCAAACTATGTTCTCACAAATTTTGTCACTAACGACCCGGGTTTCGCCTTTCGGCATCTTCAGGCATTCAAGTGCACGGATGAACTTGAACTGACGCTTAGCAAATGAAAGTTTCGTGTTTATATAAGATATAAATGCATCACTGAGTCCAAAGCCATTGCTGGCGAAAAGGATGAGCCCATGGGAATGCCAACAGATTTGTGTAGTGAGCAGTTTCAAGAATTATATAATTTGTTTGTCGGCAAAGGTTTTATGATTATATGATTTTATGGTTATATAGGGTATAGAAGTGGAGATGTGGGAAAGTTTGATATTTCGTTTAAAATCGGAAGACTTTGCAACTGTGCTTTGTTGATTTCTAAAATTTGGTTAAGAAGGGTACGGACTACAGTAAGTCATCAGCCGTGGGAACAGGAACGGTCTCCAAAAGCACATGTGATTTTTTGAATTTCCGTTTTTTTTAATTTACCTTTTGAAACTGTTAGATATTTTTTTATAAAAACATAAAATTATTTACAGTTATTTTGCAAATATATTTGTATTGAAATTATGTTGATCTAAAGAGGTCAAATTGGAAATATTTTTAAAAAAATCACTTTTAGCTATATTTCAACCCCGAATGTTTGCAAGCCCATACGGTCACTTTTGTCCTTACTACTGTCCGTACTCAATATTACACGGTAATAAAAGGATGAGCATGACCATATAGTCATGCGGGGTTTCTATACAACGACTTTGCGTTTTTTTTTTTTTTAATTTTGGATAAGAATAAAAGTTATCCGTGACTTCAATATGGCTTAGAAAATATTTTTTTTATCGGAAAAAAGCTCTCGTCTCTGGAGGGTTAATAATAAAGATAAATACATTACTTAAATAAATCCGGGATTTATAGATTGCAATGCACTTGTTGTACAAAGTTTTATATCGGCAAAACAGAAAGAACACTGAACATCCGAGTTTTAGAACATATGGCAGCCATTAGATTGAAAAAAGACACGTCTACTTTTGCTAATCACTTAATTTCGGAAGGACACGTGTTCAATCAGGAACAAGGGATAAAAATGTTACACCCAAATACGGACAGTCATAAGCTCTTTTTCCAAGAAATTTTAGAAATCAACAAAGCACAGTTGCAAAGTCTTCCGATTTTAAACGAAATATCAAACTTTCCCACATCTCCACTTCTATACCCTATATAACCATAAAATCATATAATCATAAAACCTTTGCCGACAAACAAATTATATAATTCTTGAAACTGCTCACTACACAAATCTGTTGGCATTCCCATGGGCTCATCCTTTTCGCCAGTAATGGCTTTGGACTCAGTGATGCATTTATATCTTATATAAACACGAAACTTTCATTTGCTAAGCGTCCGTTCAAGTTCATCCATGCACTTGAATGCCTGAAGATGCCGAAAGGCGAAACCCGGGTCGTTAGTGACAAAATTTGTGAGAATGTACATAGTTTGAATGATTCAAATTTAATATTGAAATTCCACCAAGCACCTTCAGTCGAAATCTTAAAATATAGATATTAATTTGATACACAAATTTTACAGTAAATTTTCATTTTTTATTTGTTAAGTGTACACACAAAAAAACTTACTATTTACTTTTATGCAATCATAATAATTATTATAAAATAATGACTAATTATTGTTATACCCTGCGCTTGTTTCAATGAACACAAACGATTTATATTTGGCTCGATATTTGACAGCGCAACCCGAAGTTCTCGGTCAAGAACTTTTAAGCATGACCGCTTATCATTTTTAATTAATACAATAGTTGAAAAACTTTGCTCACATGAATATGCCGTCGAAAATAGAAGTAGTTTTAAGATGACTTGCGAGGATATTCTTTCTTAACGGAAATCCAGAAGACATCTAATGGAACTTCGACGAAGTAAAGTTTTAACATGCTATTATTATTTAAATTTGTAAATTCTTCTCGAATTTGCAGAGACAGTGCTTCCATAGAGTTTATTGCATTGGTTGCAAAAGGATTTCGAATCCAATCGTATTGTTTCGTATTAAGATAATAAAAATAGTGATCAAATTTTTGCTGAAACATACTTAAATGTTGTTGTGCCAGATACACAATTAATTGCTTGTTTTCAATCGTACTTTGGTTGGTTCTTGGCGACAGGCGTTGAAAAATTATTTAGTTATAACATTATCTTATTTGACCGAGTCACACCTATATCGGCTCAAGGCACACCAGTGTACCGTGGCACAGCGGTTGCGGAGCACTGATATAAATGATCGTATCGTCTATACTCTACCTGTATCATTTAGCTTAACTATTAAAATAGTAGTCTCGATTTAAGCGAAGCTTCTAGGAGTATATCTACTGTACAAATAAGTTGTAAACGTAATATAATAATTAATTATATACCCACGCATACATTATACAGTGAGTCAAATAAAGCTTGATGGCTTTAATGGTAGAGGCTTACTTTTATCTCTTGATTGTCATTCTGTGAAAAACAACGCATTTTATGCTTTTTATCTTGCAAAACAACGTGTTTGCATTTAAAGACATGCGGTTCATAAAAATAGAACTCGTATCTGTTTTTTTAATATTTTATACCCCGACTTACTTGAAAAGATTTATTTAAGTAGTAAAATGATATCACAAAAGACCTCCTGTGGATGTGTTTAAATTTAAATAAATAACGCCATTTGGTTGGGCATTCTATAATATATCTGCTTATACATAAACCAACATTTTAAAAAAATCGATTTTTTAATTCCAATATTTCCAATAACCCGGTTTTCCAAGAAATTATAACTCAATCTTAACAGCGAAAATGATTTAAAAAAATTAAAACTATGTTTCTGAATTTAATTTATATGAACACTAAGAAAAAAATAGTAAATTTTTTATTTAATTTAGAATTTCGACTGAAGGTGCTTGATGGAAATTTAATGTCACATTTTAATTATTTTTATTCTGTACACTTCCATAATTTATTTTGTCGATAACGACCCGGGTTTCGCCTTTCGGTATCTTCTGGTATTATCCGGTTGTTCTCTCTCGGAGCTGACGATGGCCTCGAATAAATCTACTTCAGCAAAGGTGACGAGGACACCTATCTCGTGGAGCGCCTCTTCAGCAGCTCACTGGTTGGAGAAGTTGCTCGTAATAAAAGTGAACAAATGCATGGAAAAAACCGTAAAATAAAATGTTAATGAATGTTTTCTCTTAACATCCGAGATTTCGGTATTTCCGCGATCGACTGTATAACGCATCGTTGGCTAAATATTATAATTGGGAAACACTGCTCTAATATACAATATTTGTATAATATCAGCAGAAGTTCCGGTACTAATACGTAAAAATCTTCATTACGCAGATAATAAGTAAATATTAAATGGAATACAAGCGGGTAGTAATAAAGTTTATAACCATAAATTTTCGTTAAAAATTAAATATATTAAAAAATTCTTCTGATTGACTGTTGTTATGTTTATGACAGGCAATGTATAGACTTAAAATTACTTAAAAGATATATTTTTATTGCTCAATTTAAGCAACATACCGATGGGTGTGATTTTTAAGAATTAAAAAAACATTTGACAAATATTTGTTTTTATGATAGCTATTTTGTACGTCATTGAAAATTATTCAATCTTAAAAAAAAAACAATTGACATGTTTTATAAATAGGGAAAATGATAGGCAATGATTTTCATTTGTTGTCATACACAAAGGAATGTAAAACTTACACCCTTATTGAAGTACCCCTTTTGCCGACCACGTTAGATTAATGAACTCTAAAGTATCATTGTTTGATATGGTAATTTCCTAATGAAAAGAAGCAGTAGGGATTTCACGAAGTTTAGTTGACTTATAAAAAATAAACAAGTAATATGCGTATTTCATTGTTTTTTTATAATTATAATCGTCCACAATAAGCACATGTTGTTAGTCGTAAAAAAATATAACCACAATAAAACTCTCTTATCTTCGTTTTACGTTATTTACGTGACAGATGTCAGGCTCTGGCAGATTTGAAGAGTTGAAGAGTTGCGTACAAATAAGTTGACAGAAGAAGCGTCGTCACAGAGGGAGTGGAAATTTTAGTGATATAACCATGACATCAAATCACAGAAAAAGCCCAAATAACTGGCTAAAGTTGAAGGTGATGTTTTACTTTTTGCGAAGCGTATTTGATAAATTTTATATTTGTTATATTATTTTAAATGTGTATATTTTGTGTAGTAATTAATACACTTAATTTAAAGCTCGGTGACTTCATTTATATTTCTGGAAATGCAAAATTGCAAGTATTGCAATAATTATCGATAATACAATTAAAAAAACTTAAATTCTTAGAACAGTGCCCAAAATACTAAAATGTTTACTCTCAGTGTTTATCATGGAATGTTTCTAAGAACATCACCAATACCCGAACCAAAGATTGAGTCATTGGAAACAATAATATTATCATAGGCAAAATGTTATGTGATTTTAGATTATTTATTTAAAATATATACATAGAAAAGAAAGAAAAGGGAAGCGGTGGGATGCCAATACGACAACAAGGGGCTCGCTTAATCTCATCAATTCTCGATGTTCTGGGGAAGAAGTGAACTTTTTTATCACTCATATGCAAATATATGCAATGCTTAAAAGCAATTGATTGTTACTTTATACACTTATAATATGTAACAATATGCAATTAACAGTAAACTGATCAATGTCAATGGCTATAAATGTACTATTGTTTCTACTGAAGCTGTCGTAGGTAATATATGTCAGAAATATTAATTATATACTTATTTTATCAGAGAAAATTGTTTCCTCTTTTCTAATTTAACAAGGGGCTATCGCGGGCCCCTCCGAGCCCCCTCCAGCCCACCCCTGGAAAGGGGTTTAAAAGAATTAGCTGATAATAAAATATTATTTGTGTCTTAGGGTGGGTTTGAAGAAAATGTAACGTCAAACATCCATTAAAATGTCAATCAATGAAGTACGAGGTAAACATAAAAAAATGTAAACGTTACGATGGCCTGATGATGCTTTTCAAAGAAGCGAAACACGTGTCACATTCTGTAACACAATAAGTTAAATAACACAGTTAACAAACTTAATTGTAGATAAAAATTTGATTAAGTTTAATAAGCCGATAAAATATTTTGTAAGCACCACGTTGTCCGGTCTTAAAAACGTGACGTAGAGACATCAATTAACTGGCGCTATATTGACGGATTACTCTATAAGCGAATGAGGCGCGGGCCTGGGGCCTCAAAACAGCCCGTATTATATATCCCATATACTTTTTGTTCTGATTTAAATTTATTTTTATTATATTGAATGGATTTTTCTGACGTTTTAATGTTATCTGAAAAACGGAGCATCCAAAATTTAATGCGACTGTGGCCTCTCATATGCTTAATTCGCCATTGATACTTTCCTTGAAAAAAAAAGGTTATACAACTGAGTAACAATCATAAAATAAAAACCCTTCAGGAGTCTGTATGCATCACATTGAAAGCAAGAATGGAAAATTAAATAATGCAGCGGTGAAAATGGGATTAAAAAAAAACCTAAAATGGCGTTTATGAAAGACGCTTTACCTAACCAGGCTAATCCAGTGGCGGGGAACCTTTTCATTTATTAAGTCCACATTTATTTATCTGATTCATCATAAAATGCCCCCCCCCTTTTTTTCCGACTGTCAAACATATAATGGGTTGATTACGCTTTTTTTCCGAACGCTTGCGTATAATCTTTTAATTAAAGTGAATATTTTGATCAAGTCAAAATGCCTCATCAGATTAGGCAAGAGGACGCAGATTCCCCTCCACTGGGCTAGTCAGTCAAACGAAAGCGAAAATATCTATTTTTATATCGACTGTGGAAAGGAAAAACGACGTAACCCACAGTTTTTTCAAAACAGCTTTTTTTCGATAATCACAATGTATCAATCTTGATACACGTTCTATCGAAAGTATGCTGCAAAATCCGAATTAGTATCAAAATATAGTTTTTAATTTTGAGAAAAGATGAGCTTGTGAAAATTGAAACAAAGAAAAAAGATCGAAAAAAGGTCTTTCCTAGACAATTTTTTAAATTAATATTAGATTATGTCAATTAAACACCAGTCAATAAGTCTCCGTGCACTTCAAGGTTGTGTATATTTCAAGATTTGCATATGGCCCAAAATCATCAAAACACGTTTGGGTTACGTAATTTTTTCTTTCCACATTCGATATAATATTACAGAGGAAAACTATTTTTTTAATTTGGTAAGCATAGTATAATAATTATAAATTTATTGAAAACATGTATTCGAACTAATTAACCGCTCCTTTTTATTTAATCAGTATTTTATGATTTCTCAGTTTCAGCTCATAAAACCATATAAATAATTATGAGGGGTGTCACAGGATCTATTTATGCGCAATCTTTCCTTTGTCAGAAAAACAAATGACGTACCTGTTAATGACAAACATATTTACCTGATCCATCATGTGACTGTGTTTTTTTTTTATCTGCACGCCATATAATTTCAAATAATTCGCATGTGTTTTTAATTACCCGCAAACAGCCGCAGTTTCCTAGCAATTAAGATTACTGGAAACTTCTCAAATAATAAGTAGTTGACACAACTCGAGTATTGCATATTGTCATCTTATTTTGCTTCTTTTACCGAAACCAAAAACTTAAAAAGGGCTTCGTTTGAATGTTGATCTTTCAAAAGGTTGCAGAGTTTTTATTTGTTTTGTTTTATTATTATTTATTTATTTAATTAACATTGCACAAGGTAGACAATTTATGAATTTAAAACCTTTATAATAAATTTAATATTAAAAGCAGTAGAAAAAATTGCAAGGAAGTCAAACTCCGACGAACTCTACTTTAATACATAAAAAATAGTATTCGTCGGAACTCACCCACGTCTACGTGGAATATTTCGGCATCCGAAGCAATATTTTTGAACACCGTTAAACCTCTCCCCAGTGGCATCCCCATTAGCAGGCTGGTTCTACATCTTGGGAGAACAAACAATTCATGTCCACGATTTCTCAAAAAATAATCAGGAACATTTAGATTCACATTCTCATGAATGGTGGAATTCTCATTAAAATTATTGTATCCTTCATAAAGCTGCAGCCTAACCTTTTAGCCAAAGTAGCACTTATTTTGGTTCAAATTATCATACCGACTGTGGAAAAGAAAAAAGACGTAACCCACAGCTTTTTTTTTTTTTAATAATTACAATGTATCCAACTTGATGCACGTTATATAAAAAGGATGTAAGCTGCAAATTCCGAATCTAAATTTAGCTATAAGTTTGAAAAAAGATGGGCTTGTGAAAATTGAAACCAAGAAAAAAAACTGAAAATTAAGGTTATTCCTAGACAATTTCTTAAATTAATATTAGAGTATGTAAATTAAACACCAGTTTAGAAGTCTCCGTGCACTTCAAGGTTGTATTTATTTCATTATTTGCATATGGCCGAAAATCATCAAAACACGTGTTTTGTGCCTCCTGTAAAATTTTCTATGTATGGGTTACGTCATGACATGACTCATGTCGATATATTATATTCAAAAAACAAACAAAACAAAAAATACAGTCATCATTATTACATATAAGAGAACGTTTAAAAAAATAAAAAAACAACAATTTATTTTATTGTCATATATAATATAAAAAATATTATAGCAAAATTTTTTAACATAAAGTGTATTTCAGAACCTTTGAAATGATGTTCAAGTTTGCTAACAATCATTTTTCGTAGTAGCAGAAATCGACCTCGGCGCATATATCGACAGCCCTGCAGTTTTTAAATTGTAAATTATTTATTTTTTGGAATATTGTTTAAGTTTGCTAACAATCATCTTTCGTAGGAGCAGAAATCGACCTCGGTGCATATATCGACAGCCCTGCAGTTTTTAAATTGTAAATTATTAAATTTTTGGAATGATGTTTAAGTTTGCTAGCAATCATTTTTCGTAGTAGCAGAAATCGACCTCGGCGCATATATCGACAGCCCTGCAGTATTTAAATTGTAAATTTTTTAATTTTTGGAATGATGTTCAAGTTTGCTAACAATAATTTTTCGGAGTAGCAGAAATCGACCTCGGCGCATATATCGACAGCCCTGCAGTATTTAAATTGTAAATTATTTAATTTTTGGAATAATGCTTAAGTTTGCTAACAATCATTTTTCGAAAAAGTCGAAATATTGTTCTATAAAATATCCATACCGTCATTAATTAAAAAGATTCTCAAGGCCGGATGCAAAATATAACCATAACTTCCAATAATCGAATCAATGACACTGAACAAAATCTGTCAAATCAGCTCCCAGCCCTATAATTATAGCTTCAAAAATCGAATCAGTATATTTGATTATTTAAAAAACTTCGTAGCGACGCAAACTTTCAAATAAAGTTCTCTCAATATTATTACGATGCTTCAGTTCTAAGCCAAGAAATTTGAATTATGAATATAAAAAGACGTCCATTCCAATTGGACGAACGAAATATGCGATTCACAATAAACCGTTAGCATTGGCCGAAAAATGTGCTGTTCAAAATAAACCCTTATCATTGGGCGAAATGGACAGTGTTACGGATATATTTGTGATTATTTTATCGGCTATTAATGTTAAGATCACAGTTTTACTCAGGGCTGTGTAGTCAGACTCGAAGAAAAAGTCTTTAAAAAAAGTGTATATTCGAATCGTTACGATCAACAGTGGTGTCACTGCATGCTACTAAGCATTAAAAAAAGTCATGTTTTAAGCGAAGGCCTGAGTCGGAGTCGTCTTATTTCGTAACTACTTCACAGTCCTAGTTTTACTAAAAAAGACATCTTTAGGGATGAGAATTAATGAGAATCAAGTAAAAATGCGTTTTTTTTTAACTTTTTTGCCAACAATCTATGTCTCCACAGATGAACGCTTAAGTTAAACTGCAAACATCTACATTTGCCGATATGTTGTAAAGCTTGGAAATTATAAGAAGCACAGATCCTTGAAATACAGGTCTAAATTGTTATCAATCTGCCACGGCTTATTATATGTAATAACATATTGAAAGGCTATTTATTATTTATAATATGATATAAAAAATATCTTTTTTTAATCGTTGAATGTTTCATTCTCAATCCTTGGCGTTTAGTTGATAATTCTCGTGATTCAAAGATCGTAAAAAAATATTTTATATGATCTTTGACGTAAAATTTGTTTCTCGATACCGATGGCTATCAAAAATAATTGTGGGGCGAAGGTAATGCGAATATTAAAAATGAATCAGCTCTCTAGGACTTTTTTCCATCGACAATTTCACCAATGTTCATAACGTTATAATATGAACACCTGATCTAAGATAAAAACAAAAACAATTCGCCCACGCTCCTTGCGAGATCGAAAACAAGTCGTATGCAAACCTCTTGCAAAATAAATGCCAAATTTCGGCTCGGGGGCATGCAAAATGCAACCTTAGCCTGGATATGATTTTAGCCTGGAAATTTTACAGCTTCTCGCTGTTTGCTGTCCGACCAAAACAACACGTCCCAAAATGTTGCCTCAGGCAGAGACCGGTTTTTGCGAATTTGGGCACATTGAAAGTTGAACTGTTGCTCTCTCGAGAACTTTCAGCTGATAGTTTTTTTGCGGAGGTGTAAATACAAGTGATTATCCGTTGATAATAGGATCAAATTTAAAATCTTAAATGATGATGTCAAAATAAAAATAATCATATTTTGAATATACCGTCAAGCTGACGCCGTTCAATTGATTGGTGTACAGCAGGGGTCGTCAAACATTTATGCTGTACTGAATTACGTCAGACAAGGTAGACAATTTCGGATAAACGCATGAACTTTTATATCGAGCGAGGAATCTTATCACGTCTCCAATTTATTATAATTATTTGGCTTCTCAATATACTCTTTATATTATTTAAACTGTGTGGTCGAGTGGTCAACGTCATTGGCTTCGGCTACGGAGGTCACGGGTTCGAATTCCAGTTCAGACAGTTCTAAAAATTAACTTAAGAATTCCTGTTCGAAGGCATGGATGTATGTGATGTTTTGAATTACTCCCTCCCACCCATCCTATCCTATGTATAGGGCGTATCGAGAGCAATTAGCTGACCACTAGTCCTGTCCTAGCCCTATCCTTCTATTCCTACTCCCTTTGGAAAAAGAGAGGTTGAGCAACTGAGTAACAAGGAGTTCACGTAGAAACACTTCTGTTGAGATAAACTCCATTAGGAGTCCATATGCTCCACATTGGGAGCGGACATGGTTTTAAAAAAAAAAGGTAAATCTATTATAAAAAGTCACTCGTGACGTGATATAGTAGGTATTGAATATTTATTTTTTGCATTTTTAATTTCTTTAAAAATAAGTAAAAGTTTTGAGCTGAAACAAATAACATTGTTTCGTATTTAAATTCCAATAATTGTCCTCAAATAATCAACTTTCATGATTGCATTGTTTTGAAAATCCATCAAATCGAAATAAAGAATAGAGCAAATTAAAAAAACGTTTGTTTTATTTTTCCTTTCCCCCTAATGAATAGCTGCGAGCTGTGGTGTAATGACCCCTGGTAAGGCATTTGAATCAGTCAACTAACTATTGTGTAAATACGATAAATGAAATTATGAATTATTTTTAAGTGGATTTTAGTTACACCATTGACACTCATATGTTCATTGAACTTTACTAGAGTACAAATAAGTAACAAAAGTGATAATTTAAAACAAAATTGAATAATTTGTTATTCTAGTGATGGTTACAATTACACTTATTAGTATTATGTTTTTTTTTTATAATTTATTAGTTAAATTAATTAAAATCACTGTATACTTTATTATTAAATAACCTTACGATAGTTAATCTGAACATGTTTTTAAAAAGGCGAAACACGTGTCACAATTTTTAGCACAATCAGTGGAATAATAAAATTTAATTTTATATATCATAGGTACTTTGAAAGAAGATAAATATTTTACACTGTGAATATAGTCCAGATATGTGCAAATATGTCATTGTTTATCACGGCGAAATATGCAAAATAGTGATTCGGTGTCGCTTCCTATTCAAATAATTTTAATATAAAATCTGTATCTACAACTTGAAGATATAATTATAAAGCTTTTGTATTGTTATTTCATGTTTTGAGAGTGAACGGGAAAACAAGATTTCATTTAAATTTGAATCGTTCAAATTATGTACATTGTTTGAACGATTCAAATTTAATATTGAAATTCCACCAAGCACCTTCAGTCGAAATCTTAAATTATTAAAAAAAGATTTCATTTGTAAATCTCAATATATCTTCCTTACATTCAGATACTATTTAATTCCTTTGGTATTTTTATCCACATCTGATATAAACTTTCAGTTAGAAAAAAGAGTTGGCCTCAAAATCCAACATGATTTTATATTAAAAATGACTATCCACAAAGTTACCGCCGAATCTATTGCAAATAGCTTCAAGTTATCTAGATTTGCTTCCACTGTTATCTAAAATAAACTAAGTGCAATTTCTTTTACGATACCGGTATAATTTATAATCCTATGACAACGGATTATCGTTAAAGAGATTAAGTGATTAGCAGCTGTCATCACATGATTATTTGTCATTATACAATTAATACTGTCAAACAAATTCGTAATCAATATCTACCTGAAACAATGAGATTGTACTACCTATCTAACATTAATTACATAGTTTGATTACTGTCATATCATATACCAGTGACGTATTAAGTTAGTAGGCGTGTTAGAAAATGCGCAATAGCGGGAAATTCGGAAAGGCGGCACATAAGTCATTTTTTTCATGATTAATTGCGCTTAAACATTTAATAAATCCATATATGTTATTGGATTTTTTACACACTTAGAGATGTGAAACAATATTGAATGTCTTCCGTATATATGTTCTATTGTGTATTGACAGTTTTCCATCGATAAAACAAAAAGTCGAATAGCAATAAGTAGCTTAAGGTGTGTGTTTTGATTGTTCTTGCTATAATATTGCTATCATATATTTTTTTGTCTTTCAACGACAAGCAGCATTGTTCTATAGATAAAATAATCGCAAATGGATCATTTTTTTTTATCAAATGACTACGAATTTGAAAACTGTCCTTTAACAATTTTTCTACGCTTTGTAACGATCGACGGTCTCCGTGACTGAGTGGCAATGATTTGAATCATTCTATCGTTTTATTGATTGATATCTGTGATTTTTTCAACTCTTGGAACTCAATCTTGCCTTAAAAAATTAGAACTAATTAAATTAGATGACAAATAGTTATCATTCTGGTAACCGAATCCTAACATCCCTAATATTAGTACTCTTACTGAAATGGAAGCTGAGTGACAAATGTTCACCAGTCAATATTCAATAGTTTATGGTGTGTACTGATCTGATTTGTTTCACATTATGGCATAAACGAGCATGGTTTTTAATACACAGATAAATATATACTACGATACATTTACATTATCAAAATTATGACTGAAAAAAAATGTATATAAAAAACTTTGAAGGGGCGGCACATTTACTAAATACGTCACTGGTCATTATCAAAATTTTGCACCCAAAAATCATGTTCATAGAATATTTTTACTATAGTTTAAGACATGGTTTCCAAAACTTTCTCTTCTATGGAACCCCTTGCAAATCAGGAAATTTAAACGGAACACTTGGCTTATTATTTAGGTCGGGATATTTATAATAGTATAAAAACAAAAATAAAATATGGTAATAAAACACTTATTATTTTTTAATGGTGGGCGTCGAGTCTTTTCCTGTACTTTGACTTCGTTGCAACATGTTTCGCATAAATAGGTTGTATAAAACGGAAGTAAAATAATAATTACTTGTTTTGACACATCGGGGGATTCATCTGACCAACTTGTCAAGAAAGAATTGAATGGAACCATTCCGTGGAAAACTGATGTTCCGCGGAACATAGTTTGAGGAACCCTGGCTTAAACTATCGTCTAAGGTGGCTTCCAAAGTTGACACAAATATTATACATATTCTATTAGGTAAGGTTAGGTTTTGTTAGGTTAGCCTAAATTTTAAAAAAGTGTTACGTCATGATTTTTTAAAAGTATGTCTATATATTCTACATAATATGAATCAATAAAAACAAATGAAAAAACAATAAATTTTGACCAGCGATAGCGGTTAAATACTTAAGTGAGTTTTATTATACTCAAACCATAAAGTGAAATTAAAAATAAATTTCTTCACGTGATTCAAAAAATATAATCCTTGTTTATGGTGCATTCAAAAAGTCAAATAGAAATTAAGCGAGATTTGCTTATCAATTGTTTACTATTAAACAGAGAAAAATGAAACTCTGATATTGTTTTTCTTTAACTTTCATTTCGTTGATAAGTGTGCAATGTTTTTAATCCTTAATTTAAGCACTCAATTTGTGAATTATTATATCAAACAAAGGTCATCGCTAGTACCTATTACATTTTATTAAATGCACACGAGAAAAATATTTACAATTTGAATTTGTATCAAACTAATCAATTATTAAATTACTGGTTTTTTAATTTATGCAGTCTAACAATATGTTTTTTAATAATAATTTAAACACCAAACGATGAAAAGTAATTTATTACTTAAATTAAAAAACGTAATCTTTGCTGCCTTGAATAATCGGATATGCATTTTGTCGTAAACACGTTGAATGCAGTCAACGTGTTTCGGTCGTGTAAAATTGACAAGAATTTATCATAGTAATAAATAATATACATTTCAATGTCGTGATAAATCATGCGATATTCAGATTTCCTCAACACAGATGTTATTGGTGAAAGTAGTTTATTGTTCACCCTCGATCTTTCCTTAAATTTACGACATTTGGAAACACCCAGTCCCCCGATTGGCCGATTTACATCACAAACACGCGTAAATGGAAACAATACAAAGACAAAAAATAAATTACAAAAAGACAAATAATAGATTCTATTATACGGACCCATTCAGGGCCGGCGCCACCATACAATCAAAAAAGACAACCGCCTAGGGCGCAAACCATTAAGGGGCGCATAAATAGAGTATTAAAACTATTTTTATATACTGTAATAATAATACATAATAGTATTTCTTATTTTATTTTGACGTTTGTAATTGTGTATCGTATTCTATATGATTCAAAAATGAGATGTTGAGCGACTGAGTAACAGTTTACGAAGAAACACTTGTGTAAAGATACTTCCATTAGGAGGCCATATGTTCAACATTGGGAGCGGACATGGGTACATAAAAAAATATTTCTAATGATCTCGAATTGTTTTTTTTCTTTATTTAGAAAAAAAAATGGGACGATTTATCAAGAGGGGGCGCGCCAATATCCGTTGCCTAGGGCGCCAAATAACCACGCGCCGGCACTGGGTCCAAGAGAGGTGAAGTAAGCCATTTGGTATTTGAGGGAAAAAAATGATGCTTTGTAATATTCGTCACGTCTTAAAGTATCGTAAAAGTGAAACAACCTCAGTTAATACACATTGCAATAGTGTTATCTTCATAAAATAAAAATATGCAATCCACCAAAACGGCAAACAAAGACGTGATTGTACTTGAAAATCGAAGAAAAATTTACATTTTTCTTGACAGCGTTTAAGTGAAACCGCGTAAAAAGGTATCGCGTAAATTAAGTGATGAGTGTATACGGAGACTTATAAATGATAAACAATCCATTTTTTAACTGTCATTTTTTTGCTTCACAGGGCATTTCATTCAAAAGTGCACGCCAGACTGCATACACAATAATAACATTGCAAAAATAAAATAAATATAAATTCGCACATTTTTATCATAAATCATAAAAAAATCATAATCATGAGATTGTAAAAATAAAACGTATAGTAGCTTTACTTTTAATGTGTTAACTATCAATTCTTGGTGGAAAAAGCACTATATTTGTACAAAATTAAAAAATGTTTTTTTACTATTTTTGTTTGTTAAATCGTTTAAGACCGGTTTCTTTTATTGATAAAATTAACAAAATACGAACAATCTGCCTCCACTGGAGTACCCATAGCATAGGGTATCCAATCCCGGCGCCTTTTTCCAATCCCGGGATTTCAGGATTGATTAATTTTCAATCCCGGGATTGGGATTAGCTCACCGAGGAATTTGAAATCATCAATTCGCTATACTTTTCCCCCGGATTATCTCCAAACATTATCTCGTTTTTTTTTTATTAGCTCACCGAGGAATTTGAAATCCTCGATTTGGTATACTTTTTCCCAGATTGTCTAAGAAACTCGTTTTTTTTTGTAGCTCACCGTGGTATTTGAAATCTTCAATTTGCCAATTTCGTGTCAATTTTCGGGATTTGCTCAAAATTTATAAATCGCGAGATCCCGGAATCACGGCCGTGTCAATCCCGGGATTTCGGGATCAGAACATTTAACGTGATCCCGGGTTTGGATGCCCTACCACAGCATTTGTCGGAGCAACTTTAATCGATTGTTTTTTAATGTAAGACGCTATAAGAGGGTTCTAAGAGGGTAGATGAATTGTCATACTTATTCGCAAACACTCGTGTAATTTAAAACGCATTCATTTTAATACTATTCTACTAACATTTCACTGAATATAATGAGAAAGGAGTTGTTATTATTTAAGTTTAGATATAACAGATAAAATGTAAAAGAAATTTCAAGACGGTTATCTCAGAATCGAGAGTTTCTACCATGAATTACCAATTAACGCCATAAAAGTGAAACTATTTATTACACTTAATCATAATGCTAAAAAAACAGCAATTAACGTGTTCCTTTTTTGACGACACGATAACCATTTCCCATAGAATAGCTCTTTAAATATGGCGTTGAGTACTGTGCAGGCAAAACACAAATATTATGTATTGCTACAATTTTACCACGCTACTGTTTATCGAAATCGGAAAAACCCTGAAAATCGCACTTTTGAAAATGATCAAAATAACTTTCATTGCTGTTTGAAAAAAATGACAAGTACCAACTTCGTTTGATGTTTGGTAAAAAAAACCATGACGGTCATTAACCCCGATTTCTGCAAGCGATGCACAATACAGATATTTTCTTAGAAAGATTTGTTTCTATTCAATATTCCATTTCAATTTCTATTCAATATCGGTCTTCTACGTGTGATAAATATTATTATGCAGGGTTATTAAAATACTTTTTGGGCTACCTTACCCGGTATAAAATGATTTGTTTGCTCATTTCTACAATTCTTAACAAATGTGCTTATTTTTACATTTTGCATAGATTAAAAAAGTCAGTTAAGTGTCTTAACATCAACCAATATTGTTCAATGACATATCTATTAAATTATTTAATTGTATTTCATGTATGTACCAGAATGAAATACACCATTAATAAGCTTATGTTATTTTTGCGAAAAACATTGTAATGAATTCTTGCATCAATCCGACGATATTCGCATATCGGAAAATAGGATTGAATATTCGAACATCCTTTTCAACGAATATTCGGATTCGCTAATGTCCAACGCGGAAATAAAATATATTAAATAAAGGATGATTAGTTTTTTTGTTTCCTATTTGTCAAATCGACGCCAATATGTTGATTACGCTGGGTTCATATCAAACGTCTTTCCAACATATTCCGGGGTTCCTCAAGGATCTAATCTTGGCCCAATTTTATTTCTTATTTTTATTAACGATATTATAGAATGTATACGTGGAATAAAGTATCTGCTCTTTGCTGATGATTTAAAACTGTTTTTACGTATCAGTAATGAGTCTGACTGTACTATTCTGCAACAAAATATGAATAATATTTTAAATTGGTCTATAAAAAACAAACTCGACTTCAACATTTCAAAATGTTTTTGTATTTCCTTCTCTCGTTCAAGATTACCCATCACATATAACTATGTGATATCTAATGATGCTTTAAAGCGTTTGTCTGAAGTTGTTGATCTTGGTATAAGATTTGACTCCTCTTTCACCTTTCATTCACATATAACTTCTATTGCACTGCGTGCAAGCAAACTTCTTGGGTTTATTGTTAGACAAAGCAAACCATTTGAAAACCCAACTGTGTTTCGGACGCTTTATGTTTCTTTGGTCTTAAGTAAGCTTGAATATGGATCCATCATTTGGAGCCCATATGAAAGTTCATACAAGCTGAAATTGGAGAGAATCCATAAGAAATTTCTAAGATATTATTATTTCAAAAAATTTAAATTCTTCCCCTTTGATAATTCCTTAAAGGAATACTACCCCACCAAATTTCTTTTAGGAATGTTATCATTTCACTCACTTGAAGCTCGAAGATCGTTTTCAAGCTTAAAGCATTTTTCTCTTCTTCTTCGGGGCCGAGTTAATAATCCTGAAATTCTCATGACTATTAATTTACATGCTCCCAATTTATTCTTACGTGGGCGAAACAATGAGCAAAAACTTTTATTTCTAAAAACTTATACCTCGCTTAGGAGGTATGAGTCACCAGTTCCAAGGGCCGTTCGACTAATCAACGCATTGCCTAGAGAAGTGGACATTTTTGGTGATGGTATTTGTGAACTGTTTGATAAATTTTTCTTTTGTATTTCTTGATTTTTTATGTTGAATTTGATGTACTGTGTATTTTTATTTTATGTTTTGTCTTATTATATTTTTCAAGTGCATGGCGAATTGGCGTCAGCTGTTATGTCATGTACTGTAATTTTGATTTTTAACAATAAATAAATAAATAAATAAATAAATATGTGTAGCCTGCGAAGTATGTGAATAAATGTAAGTAGGAAAAGAAAAAGAGATGCGTAAATGTTTTTCAAGGAGCGTGTTCGCAAACACGTATCAAATTTGTCAATGTTTATATCATTCAATTGAAAAAACTATTTGCCGATTGTAATTAACGTTTCGATGTAGCACTTTCGAGCGGTGCCTCTTGACATCGTTTTCAATTAATTTCGCTCACATCTGCTGACGTGTTCAATAAAACCAATAAAACAGATTTGGCACATTGTTCCATTGCCAAAATAATGGCGAGTTATTTATTTTATTTGCATTGGATGGAGCATAATGATTAACAACGTAGAAAACAGAACCAGGGTGAACCAACTGAGTTAAATAGTGTATTATTTATCTTCGCATATTAAACGTTTATCCTTGATAAAAAAATCAATTGCTTTAATAAAAACAAGAATGTACTTACGTGGTTGACTATTAAAAAACATCCATTTGTTACATGCATAATTTTATATCGATTTCAATGAATTTGTGTATCCGATGGTTTGAACTAGGGCATCCAATCACGGTCCCTTTTTGTGACCCCGGGTTTTCGGAATTGTCAATTTTTCCGATCCCAGGAATGATCATTCAACATAAAACCGTGAATAAATTCGTGATTTGGGATTGAGAAATCTTGCTCGGCCATTTTGAAATCCTGGTATTTTTCAAACATTTTTTTGTCTTTAATATTGGTCCCTGTTAACCCCAATGGAAAGGGATGAAAGAAATCCAATTACGGTACGCTATATTAAAAAAATAAAATACTCATTCGTACTACTTCCACTTTTATTTAACATTATCAGGACCGGTTTTGCTCGTGATATCAGTAGATAATGCTCGTCTTGAGCGAAAGCGGTACTGATAATATTAAATAAATGTGGAATAAGTACAAATGTGAATTTAATATTTTAAATATAATGGCTTTCTACCAAGTATTGACAGTAAACACCCTCAAAATGAACGGTACATTATGTTGTACGAACTCCAATTTTGACATAATTCTAGATTTGTTGTTAAAAATATATGTTCTGAATTGTACAGTGGTGCAGTAAAACAAAAAAAGTGCCAAATTTGTTTTTTTTAATGTGGTTAAAAAAACAGATCTCGTGTAATATTTCTTTCCAAATAATTTTCGGGATTACAGAATAAACCTCTCCGCATAGTAGGAACACTCAAAGAATGCAGCACCGTGCAAAAAGGGGGTCCAGTGTATTTCAGACCGTCCAAAATAAGTGTATGCAAGCGGGACTACCACTGAAGGATTAATATTACAATTTTGTTATCGTGTTAGTAAATATATATTAATAATAAAATAATTAATGTTTATTTTAATATTATTTAAAGTGATTATTAGTCACAAAAACATTGCAGTAATACCATCATATTAAATATTCAACTTTGATTGACAACTGCTGTCAGTCTAAATGGTGTAATATCATATCTTGTATTTCGTCACTTAAATTGAAAGAATATCAAACTTTTTTTTTACATATACATATATATATTTATATAAATAAAATATAAACATTACTATTACATTTTTTAATTGAGTTTAAGCTCGCTGTGACAGGTCATCCAAAAAATATAGTTTTTTTATTATTTTACTATGGTTTATGCAATATGGCGAGTAGATAAGTAGAAAATCGTTGGTAAATTTACTTTTCTGTTGAGTGGCACTTTACACAGTAAATATTGTTTTTTTTTGAATCCATGTCCGCTCTCAATGTAGAGCATATGGCCTCCTAATGGAGGTATCTCAACAGAACTGTTTGTTACTCAGTCGCTCAACCTCACTTTTTTAAAAGTGAGTAGTAGGGAAAGAAGGGTAAGGCTAGAACAGGACTAGTGGTTGGCTAATCGCTGTTGCTACACCCAGTTGTTAAAGGATCGGGAGGATGGGAGGAGAGGAAATTATGTGAATTGGCATCACAAACACCCAGTCTTCGATCACAACTTTGATTTGAATAATTCTCAAATTCGATGTGATCTGACCGGGAATCGAACCCAGACCTGCGTGATCGGTAGAGCGAGCACTAACCAACTGGGCAACAGCAGGCGACACATTGGGAGCGGACATGGTAAGAAAAACAATCGCAATAAAATAATGTCATAAAAACAAAGTTTGTCGATTGAATTGGTGTTTAATTCGTAGAACTCCATTATATTACGTACAAATTATTATATTCGATTTTTTTTTATTATTTAACTATCGACCAATTTATTCGTTTTATAGTATGTAACTACATCAGTGGCGAATCCAGAAATTGTCCCAGTAGGGGGCTATTTCTGGATACATAAATAATACATTAAAAATAGATGATTTTAAAATAATGTATTTATATAAAAATAGTCTATACATAATTATGTATGTACATATTCTATTAAACATAGTAAACTAATAAAAATAATAAAACATTTTTAGTACTTTTTCCACATAAAATTTATTGGATCAGGACCGGTTTCGCTCATGGTGAGCATTTTCAACTGACTGATAGTAAACTAAGCAATTAAGTCTTAATAAATTAGAAAAATGGGAAATAAATTCGCCTTAGGTGGAGGCCAATGTTCCCTCTAATTTTCTGAAAGCTATGTGCCCAAAAGACATTGGCTGTGCAACTTTGACAAGAAATAAAAAGATTTGTGCGCCACATAGCGGTATTTAGACCTACTAAACGAAAAGGTTGATTTTTAATAATGACAATAATCAACAATACTATTTAATGTCAATAAATTTATTCCGGTAGGGGTAAAGCTGATGACTTTGTGCGCTCTGTTGTAATGTATGCTCGGCAAGTTAGCGCACAGCTTAGAGGGAACACTGTTGGGGGCATGGCCCTCCATGCCCCCCCCTCTAAGGAGATATATATGTATATATATATATGCACCTAATATGCTCCAGATTGAAAGCGAACATGGTTACAAAGTGGGATTTTTGACACGCGCGCGTAAAACACACTGGCCATAAATATGAAACCACTCAATTATTTTTTATTTTTATAATTGTTTATTTTTTAAATGAAATTTCAAAATTGGGAACCACTGTAATTATTGCCTTTCAACTATTTACCACTCGTGACTCTGCTTATTTGAAACATGGCAGATTTTTTCAATATAGATTTCCAACAGGACTTGAAATTTTTTCTTAACCAAAACACTGTAATATTTTAAGAATAAATGCCTGAATTTTAATTGAGCGTTATGTTTTGATTGAATTGCGTAGCATTTCTAGAACACAATATAAATAAAAATACGATTGACTCGATGGATGGTTGAAATATACAGCAGGGCTGAAGAAACGGTAGATTGCAGCCATCAAATTTGTGACCGATCGCTGCTACTGATTATTCTTCCATGCCATATTATACTGGATCCCATTTAGGGTATCAAATCCTGGAATCTCGAAATCCTGGTATTGCGACAGTACTAATCCCGGGATTTCGGGATTGAGATAATAAAGCATGGAAGAGCTAAAAAAAAGAAGATGTCGCGTTGTTATTATTGGGAAATCCACAAATTTCTGGGTTCTTGAAATTGACATGAAATTGTTAGAAAAATCCCATGATTTCTAAATCGCCGACCATTTTTTCAAACCCGAATCCCAATTTATACACGATTTTATGTTGAGTGTTAAATTCCGGGATTGAAAAATTGATTCGTTGTTCAATATTCAATTCAGCTACTGGATCTAAACAAGTATTGTCAATGGCGGATTAAGCACATGGGCGGCTCCAGACGTAATACAATTCGGAGGCCCTGTTTTATGGATAAAATAAAAAAATATAAAAAACGTTGTACAAAAAGTATATGGGTAATCTTATATATATATATAAATGAATTTTTGTATGTTTGCAAAAACTTTGGTGTCTATGCGTTCGAACGCCACAGGTCCGATTGCAATAAAACTTTGACAACCTTAAAGCTGGCACTTCCGGGGAGGTTATAGGCATATTAAAATTAACTTACAATGTCTAAAAACTAAAATATTCGTAGATTTCAATGTTTTCTACGCTGCAGTATAACAAAACAAAAATGGCCGGCATTCGAACAATTCTAAAATTCTTTTTGAAAGGCGGCCATTTTGTTTAATTGTTTTGAAAATTCAAATTTGTCACTCGATTGTTTTGGAATATTTCAAATCTGTCAAATCGTATGGTCAACATTTTGACATAACATTTGAATGTATTAAAATTGAAAATGCGAAATTGTTAACAAAGAAAGTTTTAATTTGTTATTTTCATGAAGTTCAACGAATATTGTACAATTTCTTTATGATATGCTTATGCTTATGCAAGCATTGATTATACGTTTTAGGTTTGAAAGTCTTTTTGAACGTGGTAATAATTTATTATCTGTGTCAAGTCATATAAGAGTAGATTAAGAAATATATATCTTATATTCTGGAATTCATATTATTAGGGTTCCCATATACTACGGATTATTAATAGTAAGAGTACAATAACATTAATATATGATTAATTTATGTTTTTTACTATTTATATTTATTTAATAATTTGTTTTAGGTAGTAGAGTTCATCTTTTTAGAAACGGTAATCATAGAACAATAATTTCGAATACGAAAAAGACTGAACGTATGAAAGTCACACAATCATGATCAGAGAATGGAACAAATCGTGGAAAGTTATGGAAATGAATGTTTGTTTGTTCGTACTTTATGCGTTGTCACACCGCTCATCCGATTGCAATAAATCTTTGACAAACTTTTTGCTTGCACTTCCGGGAAGGTTATAGGTCTTATATATAAAAATCAATTTTTGAAAGTCACATGAGATTAACTCAAGGAGAATTGACTTCACGAACACCCATGTCTTAGACCTCAAATTAAAATTGAAAAAATCCAATTTGCCATTGACCTTACTGGGAATCGAGCCCAAAACCACCTGATCGGTAGAGCAAGCTCTAACCAACTAGAACACAGCGGGTGACAATTAAAACACAAACACTTTCTTTCTTCGAGTGACATTGCAACGCTTACCGAGTACCAGCTAGTATATTGTAAAAGATATTTTTGAGCCCCCTAAGATTCGGAGGCCCCAAGCGCGCGCCTCATTTGCTTCTAGGGTAATCCGCCACTGAGTATTGTTATTATATTTTATAATCTGAAGGTGTTGGTTGTTATTTTTTTGTTGTATTTAAGTTTTCAAGATCAAGGTGAAATGAATTGGTATAATAGGTACAATGTAATAAAATAAAGATTTTTACCTTTAGCGGTATAACACTCTGATGCAATATTTTTTTTTTTGTAATGCCCTGTCTTTCGCCTGACTGAATTTTATATATTTTTTTTGCATTTTTTACAAGTCACAGCTTCTCAATCTGGATACAGTTTAATACCGATCTACTGGAACCCCGACGTTAGTGCTCGGTACATAAGCGCGCCGACACTAGCGCGCAATATAAGATTATTTTGTTTTGTGAATACTCATTTAAAGATATTTACTTACATTGAATAACTTTTTTTACTAAAACAACAACTTATTTATAATTAATTGTTACTTTTACATATACATATTATAATAGCTAAGAAAATTTTCTCGATTGAAAAAAATAATAAGTTAAGAACATTCCACCATGTGAAATTTAGGGTATTTGAGTGTTAACCCACTTTGATATGATCATTCAATCGCTTTAAAATAAATGTTTTTATTTTCTTTATTTTTTCAGGGTGAGTATATCGGTCTACAGCGATAAATAATCGATAAATCCATTGAGGGCATCCAGGAGACTATTGATGGGTTAGGAACTAACTCAGGTCGCATTGGTCTAAAAATGTGATGTGTAACCAAACCTGTCATGACTCTGATAGGACTCTTACCAGCGCGGGACAGATCATCGAGAGGGTTGACAGCTTCAGATACCTCGGCGTACATATCCCCGAAGACGGTAGTACAAAAAACGAGCTCGCCATTCGTTTAGGAATGGCTGGAGCCACATTCAACTCAATGCGGACTGTCTGGGACACACAGCTGTACTCGATTAAAACCAAATGCCACTTGTTCAACGCTTGCATTCTGCCGGTAATGCTTTACGGTTGCGAATCATGGCACCTGACGAAGACTCAGATGCTTGCGTCGGATA
Source organism: Himalopsyche tibetana (assembly GCA_030503985.1). Classification (NCBI taxonomy): domain Eukaryota; kingdom Metazoa; phylum Arthropoda; class Insecta; order Trichoptera; family Rhyacophilidae; genus Himalopsyche; species Himalopsyche tibetana. The sequence continues at coordinate 18,178,294 of JAPJYX010000022.1, forward strand.
ATGGGGGTGAGGTGGTTTGATTTTGTGAGGAATTCAGAGATAAGGGAGCGTGCAAGACAGCGTCCCGTCACGTCAGTGGTTATGGAGAGACGTTGGAACTGGCTGGGTCACGTGCTGCGGATGCCTCCGGAAAGCCTCAATCCTGCCTGCCTCTTCTTTCGACCGGTGGGATTCCGGCGTCCTGGACGTCCGTCGGGTACTATCCATAGGATGTACTCGGCGGAACTGAAAGATGCTGGCATGTCATGGGAGGAAGCAAAGCTATTGGCGGGAGACAGGGAAACATGGAGGTGCCGCGTGGCGGCCATATGCTCCACATAGGGAGCGAACATGGCCAAAGAAGAAGAAGATATCGGTCTACAGCGACACCTATAATTAAGACAAATTGTTAAATGACTTAATTACAAACATTTATGTCATTAATAATATCTAGCTTAATTATTAATTAATAGGATTTTTAAAACATCCCAGATGAGTTAAGCATTCCTTATTACTATTTTCCAATAAAATATGTCGGTAAAAGTAAACAGGGAGCCAGTGACGGGCTTAAGCAATGACCTATTTTTTTTCAGTAAAAAATCATATTTCAACCAAATTGCATTTAAAATTTTAGTAACTATGTATAACAAAATCATTGTATTTGATTTTGCTACCGATTGGCGAATGCATTTTAGAATTTGGCTATTTCTGTTGAATGTGTATTTTACAATGACGAAATGTGACAATTGTCATTTTTTATTTAAATGATCATAACCTACAATTGCACACAGAAAAAGGAAAATCAGTTAAACCCTTAAATGCTAGTAAAAGTTGTAAATCAAATGCTACATCATTTATTTTGAGAATATACAATGTATAGTCACAGTATATAGCCAATTTTTTTCACGTATCCTACTTCAAGAATTGGATCTCTGAATCTCTGTCTCGTCGTTATTCGTCCAAATCCTTATCCACCCCTTATGACCACCCCAGAGAAAATTATGGCAAAGATCGCAAGCAGTGGCGGATTAAGCACATGGGAGGCCACAGGCGCAATACAATTCGGAGGCCCTGTTTTTCGGTTAACATAAAATCGTCAGAAAATTTCCAGTAAAATAGTTAACATATTTGAAAATCTAAACAAAAAGTAATATATATGGGTTATAATATATAAGCTATTTATGAGGCCCCTAAGATTCCGAGGCCCCAAGCATGCGCCTCATTTACTTATACGATAATCCGCCACTGATCGCAAGATCGCTTTTCTCTGTATTCGTTACATTACGTTTTTTTAGTTAAATTTAAACAAAATCTATACGTGATAAATAATTTGTTTTAAAATGTCTCGTTTTATTATGCAGGATACCTATATATTTTCAAATTGAATTGCTAGAGATAGCATATTTTCTGGATCCGCCAGATAATAATCATGGCCGAAATATAACAGAGTATTGTTTTTAGATGTTAATTTACGTTAAATAATGATTTTTTATAAATTGATTTTTCAATCGATTTATGAATTTCTGTTCAAAGGCATGGGTGTGTGTGATGTCTTGAAATCCCCCCTCTCACCCATCCTATCCTACGAACGGGGCGTATCGAGAGCGATTAGCTTACCACTAATCCTGTCCTAGCCCCTATCCTTCTATCCCTACTCTCTTTGGAAAAAGAGAGGTTGAGCAACTGAGTAACAAGCAGTTCTTGTAGAAACACTTCTGTTGAGATAAACTCCATTAGGAGTCCATATGCTCCACATTGGGAGCGGACATGGTTAAAAAAAAAAAAAAAAATAATGATTTATTAACTACATAACAAGCTGTAAAAGTTTGAGAAGTGCTTCTTTTAAAAAATAAATAACATCACTTTATATCTTAAGGCATTGAAAATAAATTGACATAATTCTTTTTGCGACACGGAAATAATCAATATTTTTCAGCTCTAGTTTTTTTTTACTCTCGTTTCATTTAAAGTTAAGATTATAATACCAAACTGAAGCTACGTGCTTAATTTAATAGAATTTCAAAGAGTACTCTGTGTTTAATAGTATGTATATCGACTGTGGAAAGGGAAAAGGACGTAACCCTCAGTTTTTCCAAAACAGCTTTTTCTCGATAATCACGATGTATACAACTTGACACACAGTCTATCAAAAGGATGGAAGCTGAAAATGCCAAATTAGTATCTAAATTTAGCTTTTAATTTTGAAAAAAGAAAGGCCTGTGAAAATTGCATATAGAAAAAATGACCTAAAAAAACGATTTTCTTGAATAATTTATAAAATTAATATTAGACTGTCAATAAAAAACAGTTTATCAGTCAGCGTGCACTTCAGGGTTGTGTATATTTCATAATTTACTTTTAGCCTAAAATCATCAAAAAACGTTTACGTGTCTCCTGTAAAATATGTGTGGGTTACGTCCATTTTTCTTTCCACAGTCGATATACAATTGAAACCCGACTTATGCTTTTTAAGGGGCCATTTAATAATGATATACACTCAACGATTCTTTTACACGATTTTGAAATTACACTGTACACTAAAAAGAGCAAATACTATCTTTTTACACGAATTGTTTGTTCTAATACGATTGATTACCAGAAACAAAAAACATACAAACGGATTTCTTAATATCAACAAATTTAACAACACAAAACAGTAAACACAAATAATATTTAAATGACATTAGACGTGTTAGAATTTTTTAGCAATGAAATCGATTTACGTCCAGTTCTTTATAAAAGTCCCCGTGTATAATCAAGAAGCGATGATGAGTATTATTTTTTTCTGATTAAAATACATATCGTCGGTTTAATTCTAGCATCACGTATGTAAGTATTTTTTTTTAGAATTTCATGTTTTGTTCATTTTGGTTAAAAAACATATCAATGTTGCATTTCAATTTATTCATTTAATATCCAAATTTGCAACTGGAAGGGGTCAAAAAGTAAACAACACAATATAATGTCTTTTTTTATTTATCTATTCTAATATCGTGTAACCCCATCTACATTAATTAGATACATATTTTTTTAACGTATTCATTGGAATAGTAAAATAGTTTACTACAAAAAAACACAAGTATGTGTAAGAATTCGTTTCTGTTGAAATATTCAGTTTTAACTGTTTCTTGAACACTTAGGGCAGTGTCTGCCAAGCTGTGTGCCTCAAGAAATCTCAGGTGTGCAACGGAGGAAGAAACGTAACAAATGTTTATTTTAAATAATGCCTATTTATTTAAATATTCTTCAGTTTTAAATAAATTCAACTTCAACATATTCAAATAAATATTCGTCACGTCCGTACATAGTGAGCGGCGCGACACATTTTCTTTTATAAATGTCAATTCCATTTTTAAAGTGTCCTTTTTTGTTGTGCCGTGTAGTAAAAAAGTTTGGCAGACACTGACTTACGTTATGTTAGAATTAAGCTGACGTTATTATGAATGAATAATTTACTTATTGGGTATTCATTTTACACGATTATCTGTACCATAAAGTTGTTCTTTTTTCAAATCTAGAAACCAATCTGTCACTTTTTTATACATGGTTTTTTGTGGAACGTATCTACCTTGTAAAAAAAGAGTTGAGAATATTCTAGATAGTCCCAAAACTCACGATCAAAATAATTACAATAAATACGAGATAATAGTGAATGTAAGAATAATACATAGATCGTAGTTTCACTCTATATGAAATATTTATGACTCATTTTATATTGTCTTAAATCCTATGGAAAAATATCGTAGATTTTTACTCGAATGACGGTTTATTTCCATTATATTTCACCGAGTACCTAGCTAGTTGTGAATGAGTGTTTGCATTGCAAAAAATACATTTTAACACAACATAAGTGGTACAGAAACAGGTTGGCTGTTTCAAAAAAAGTAGAATTCGAAATTCGAAATTCCCAGCCAAGATGGCGGCGGCTATCTCACGTGACAGGCGTGTCATTAACCCAAACTCACGTGAGCTCCTCCCTTCACTCTTCTCTTCTTTAATCTCCTCTCTCGAGTAACATTATATTCATTTTTATAATATAATAATAAAACCAAAAAGCATTGGACGAATGTTAAATTTTGCTCATCTTTGCACGCTCGGCTCGGTAAACGTGTAAGGGTCACGTAAAGAGATTTTTTACTGAAAGATTACAAACAAATTTTGGGAATAACCTGTATTTTAAATTTGAATTGTTTGAATTTTGTACTTTTTCATGAGTTTTGTCGCTAACGACCCGGGTTTCGCCTTTCGGCATCTTCAGGCATTCCAAGTGCACGAATGTACTTGAACTGACGCGTAGTAAACAGTTTGTATCGTTTATATACAAAAATATAAGTAGCCTGAAGATGCCGAAAGGCGAAACCCTGGTCGTTGGCGACAAAACTCATGGAAAAGTACAAAATTCAAATTTGATATTGAAATTCCATCAAGCACCCTCAGTCGAAATACTTAACCTGTATTTTGTTGCCAATTATATGCAATTTTAAAATGTAGGATCGGTAGCTACTTTTTTCATTATTTTAAATAGGTACACCACTTTTTTAAACCATTTCCGATCCCAGTGTGGAGTATATGTAATCCTAATATTACTTATCTCAACTAGAACAATAGGGCTCGGTTAAGACTTTAGCTAATAGAGCTTGCTACCAGGTTATTGAGCTGGGTAAAAACAACTCCGACCCTGGAAAAAACCACCCGACTCCATGGCACCTGAATGTGATTCCACGGCCCTGTTTTTGGTATGGGAAGGTTGGATGTTCATGGTAAGGTAGTCAAAGTGGTTGGCTGTATTTGTGAAACTTGTGAGTATGGACAATTCACAAATTGATTTCGACTCGAAGACATGTCTAAAATGATCTATAAAATCGTCGATATAACACAAATACCATGTTAAGAAGATTCTTTTTTTGACATGGCATAATGTAATATATGACTTTATGAGCCAGATTTTTAAAATATTTAATAAATGTAAGATTCAGTGCTAATGAAATAAAACAGTCATCAGAATCGCTGTCATAAAAAAGAATTTATTAACAATTGAAATGTATTTTTATACATTCCAAAGTGTCAAATAGTTTCCATATCTTTTTTGACATCACATCGTCAGAGCTATTTTATTATATTTTATAGAATTAGTTAGTTACTTTTAAAACATTTGAAAAATTTAACTTTATGAATAACCCTCCACTTTTTGTAAATAAAAAATCATTGAAGCCTCTGCCAGCTACAAATTCCTTCTTTCTTTCATTTCATTTTTTGTAGCCTTGTGATGTAGGCCATATTTAGGGCAAACTTAAGAAGATACAATTATTGATTTTATGAATATCTATTATTACTTGTTTTTAATGCTTAGTAGAATGACATTTGATAATATTTTATACTGAAAACACTCAATAAACACATTTAGATTGTTGATTTAATGAAATTTAGTTAGAAAAACTCTGTCTTCATTATACAGAAGTAAAAACATCAAAAATGTAATATAAGTACAGTAAACTGGTCAATGGACCGAACAGAACAAGGAAAAATAAAAAGTATCTTTGTTGTATCTATTTATTAATTAAACACGAAAGAAATATGTTATACAATTTATCGATTATAACGATTGATCGCACAACTATTGCCACCCAACTACAAATGTTCTTTTTCTTATACTTACCTATAATTCATTTAAAACAGCAGTAAAAGAAAATAAATATTGTAAAGACTAAACACAAATATTTGCAAACGGCTTTACTGTTTATTTCATTTAATACCAGGCACTTGAGTTTTTTCCCTTCAGAGATTCTAAGATAATGACGATTGCTAAACATTGATCCAAGATGTTTTTGTATTCAGATCCAAATAATAATTTTGATTATAATTATTATTATTAATCTGTTAACAGTGGGATTTAGATTAAGTGAATATTTTTGGGGGGAGGGGTACTTGGAATATTTAAAAAAATATATATTTCAATTACCAGTACATATATAAATTTCTAGAAATTTTATAATAATCTTAGTCAGTGAATCAACTTCAACATTAGAGTGATGATCAATATTATAGAGATTAAAAATACTGTTTTACTATAACTTCTACTGTTTTTTCATATTCTGTTAAGATTTGGAACCTATAAAATTTATGTATATTGACATCTATACGTGAATGAACGAAGCTATTGTATAATAACTGTAAATTTATGCTGCAGATGGCAGTAAAAATATTAAAGTTATTCAAGTATAAGATGCATATTTTGTTTACTTTGTAATCTTTTGAGGAATTCGGGCACACCCCCCATTTTTTTTGTTCATGAAATATTTTTTTATTTACAATTGTAGTGGATTGAGGGTATTTTTTTACCTATGAACTATTGTGAACTAAAATATTGAATCACAGGCATTCTATAAATACTAACCTAAGATAACCAAGTGTTGGTGGAGTGGTTTATTATAGAAGGATACAATAGGTTTGAAAAAAATAAAATACTTAAATATTTGTAAAAATCTCTATATTTATAAAATACTCATTGAGCACTGTTCAAACTATTTTTTTCAGATTGTCTTTCTAATTTTAACAACTTGTACGCTTCAATGGCTTCCTTTTGGGTCTCTTCCAATTTCCTACGAACGTTATTCGGTAAGTCTTTCCTCTTTCCTTTCAAGTCAAGTGTTCCTTCGCTTTTCTTTTGATTGACCATAATATTAAGCTTTGCAATTTTATCGCCAGGTTTGCTGTAGGAATTACTTTCAAATAGTTTGTTGAGAAGGAGGTCTTTTCTGGCAGGCTAAAATAACACAAAATTACAATAAGAATAGACAAAACAATACAATCTTAAGTTATGTTCATATTTTAAAAATTGCAGGACTTAACATTATTTTAGTCATAAATTGAGCCTTTACAATTTGATTACGAGAAAAAGATTCAACCGCTAGACTAAAGAGACCAACATATTTATAAATATTAAAACTGAAATAATTGTTGAGTATAGGCCAACTTTGAGTAGTCCTTTAGTACCATATATTATTCAACAGTTGGATGCTTACTCTGGCAGCACAGTTTGATTTTTCAGCCATTCTGGGTTTCACTAAAGTAGGGGGTTCATGAACTATCTCCCCAAACTTAACGACATCCCTTTGAATCAAATATTGTTTGTCCAATTCCTTTTCCTAGAATGATAAAAATAATATAAACTAAGCAACTGGAACATTCATTATTTATTGGCCCTTTTGACTTTATCAATAAGTCAAGTACACTTCTCAAATATAAGCACAAAAGTATTAGATGGCATAATATGAATATAGTTCAGTAATAAGTTTTGCTATACATTTCTGAACGATATTAAGAATCTGTTGATGTTATCTGCATCCTTTGGCATATTCATTTTCGATTATAATGAAGGGAATATAAAAAACAAAAGATGTTATTGGTATTAAAGGGTTAACTCTTTTCTCATATTGTCGATAAATTCGTTTGCCAGAGACTATCCCACAGCTAAAGCTGCGTTATCCAACGGTTGGAAAGTAATGAAGACATGACATAAAACAAGCTGAGTTTATTTACTGTTGAACATTTATTAGCAACGTCATCTTTACGTGTGAACCATCCAGTTACTGATCACCAAGTCCCTGCCGAATTACCAATTTGCCTGACTGGAATAAAAGCCAAAATAACAAGCACGGTTATGTCAAATTGTCATAAGATGGCAAAGAACAAATGGTACGTCAATTAAATTACCTGTTTATCGTGTTCTTTCTTTGATTTTTCTTTCAATGTCTTCTTTTGTGACTTTGAAAGAATGGGTTGTCCTTTGATCAAGCGTGGCCGTTTGCGCCCCTTTTTTTGTATGTAAACGCTCGGCTCATCATCATTCTTTACAGGCTTGGTCTACAAAAATAACAGTCAAGTTTCAGATAGCAGATTAATTCGAAAAAATCAAAATCTAATCCAAACTATTTTTTAAGCTTATTGACTAGCCAGTAGTGCTATTCCCGCGTGCATAGCTCTTATTTTGAAAGGCCTTAAATACTTAACACAATCACGTTTTAAGTGTACAGACCATCCACACAATCACTTGTCGAGTATTTCAGACAGAAAAAAATAACTGCTTTGCACGCAAGAACAGCACTACATTTGTTGTTCTTTCTGACAGACCATTTATAAAAGTACATTTGATGAAATATTAGCCTAAAACACACGTATATTTTTGATATTGGTCTAATATACATTTTTTCAATTACATTCATTCCAAGTGAGGAAGGTGTGTTCTCTTAACTCCTAATGAAGATGTGTAGTGGAAGTTGTTGAACAAGAACTGCTTGTTTCAAGTTCCTCAATCTCTCTTATTTGAAGACTAAGGGAAGGAAGAAGGGGCTAAGAGAGGATTAGTAGTTAGGTTACCACTCTTCTTACAACAAATGAAAAATTTAAAAATCAATTCACAAGTGTCTGCACTGTAAAATCAAAGACAACTTTCATAGCATTAAAAGCAAAATGTCATTATTAAAAGTGAAAATCTAGTAATTAGGGATTACATTAAAGCAGTGCTCCGCAACCGGTGTGCCGCAAGGCGACACTGGGTGTGCCGCGGTGCGTGTCTCCAATAATCGGAAAAAATCAAATAGTTTCAAAATCAAATAGTAAACTATAAAATATTTCTGAAGACACTTGTCACAGAGAAGTAGAAATAATTATTTTTTGGTTGGAAGAATATGTTATATGTACATACATAGTATGTATACCCAAATCCATAAAATGTTTATTTGTTAATGTCAACTATACCACTAAATGTTTGAAACATTTTAATAACCGATGCTGAAAATTCTTTGGCCTTTAGACTGATGCTTTTTTTGTAAATAAATCTGAATAATATGAAACTTTTCTTTTCAGATAATCTCCATTATGAGTACATGTGCTCTACATTGGTAGTGGACATGGTTATAAAAATATTCATCTTTTGTTGTTTTTATCATATATAAACACAAACTGTTTTTTGTATATTATGCACATTTTTACTTGTGGTGTGCCGCGAAATTTTGGAAAACACGTCGGTGTGCCTTGGAAGATAAAAGGTTGCGAAGCACTGCATTAAAGTATTGAAAATCTCACCAACAGCTGAAATAAAAAAAAACCTTAAAAATAAAAAAAATACCTTCTCTTCTGGAAGATCATTATCAATATCATCGAATCCTTTCTCATTCATTAGATTCTTCATGGCATCGTTGATTCGAACATTGAAACTTTTGTTTGATTCTCCTTTCAGCTTTTTTAGTTGATTTACGGGATTATTATGCTTTGCTTTTAGTAAATCTGAAAGAGATGATGAAAGATTATGTCTACAGTGCATAAATTAAATTATGTGCACATGTTCAAGTATCCAACACATTTTCTTTTATTCATAAAATAAAATCAGGCATAAATAAATGAAAAATAATCAAATGGGTAAATATGCTTTACCCGAGGTCTGTCATTTTTCTATGCGAAAAAGTATTTAATGTTGTTAAATACAACGCTATTATTTAGAAATATTGATTGTCGATTTGATTTTTAAAATAAATCACACTTAGTTATAAAGAAAACTGATCAAGAATGCAAAAAATGAAATGTAATTTAGTGTCAAATGTTGTTCTAATTTGGACCTGGCTCGGTCATGTGTTGTGGATGCCCCAAAAGAGTCTGAACCTTGCCTGTTTCTTCTACCAACCAGATGGATTCTGACATCATGGAAGGCCACTGATAACCATCCACAAGATGTACTCAGCGAAGCTATGAAATGCTGGGATAACCAGCGAGGAAGCAGAGACTGGTGGGGGATAGAGAATCTTGGAAGAACTATGTGGTGACTAAAGGTTCCGTATAGAGAGCGGATATGGGAAAAATATATATTTTAAATTAATAAGTATATAAAATTAGTTGATCTCTGAATTAAATAACAAAGCATAGAACAATTTTTGAAGTATGATGACATTTTCGTGAAAATATTTTGTATTCTCCATAATTTATTAGTATTTTTCATAATAATGTAAGATTTAATGCCAAAATTAAGCCTACAATAAAAGAGTTTAAATAATAGCATTGTTTTAAGGAGCATTAAGTAATTTTTCGTTGAGGAAAATGACAGACTCTGGATAAAGCAAATATATCATCAAATGTAGTGAGATATCGGTCATTAATAAAATTATAAATTAAAAATTTACAGTTTTTTTTTGTAGTATATAGCAGTAAAAATAATTACTTTTCTTTTTCATAATTTTAGATGACTGAGTTGAAAGTCCTTTGTCTTTATCTCTTTTATGTTTCTTGTCGGCTTTATTTTTCCAATCCATTAACCTTAATAACGTTTTTGGAATTGGTTGATCATCAGGGTTCGTAGGAGTCTTGTTTATTTTCGTCTTTATACTGTAAAAGAAAGTACATCACCTTTTTTAAATACATACACCAGTAGGTTACTCTTTTTTTACCCAAATACGTAGTAAATGTCGCAAAAAAACAATGCAATTCTCGAAAGAATTATATTTCATCTGGGAAAGTTTTAAAAAACCAAACATTGCAATCAAGGAAGTCAAATATTTATGCTAATAACAAAATATAAGTACGAAAATCATTGTCATGTTTCAAACAGTATGTTATATTAATTATTTTTCGATCCTTTATTGTTATACACTAGGCAGTGTTTGTTACCTTTTCATATGACACATGAATTGTGACCATACGTCCCGTTTTTAGGTAGGCTATCCTGTTGTCTCCAAGCAAAGCTTGAAATGATTGATTTTCAGATGGACGGCAACCTAATCAACTATTCCAAACCGCGATAAAACAAAAAATTAAGTAAGAACTAATTGATGAGTATTCACTCAATTCTAATTACATTACAACGCAAAAAGTGACAGAATTGAACACTCAGAATGTTTCGTGAGCATTTCTGTTCTTTTTATTAATAAATAAAAACTATGAAGAGATATTCGTTTTCTTGAAAATACAATCTATTAACTGAAAATAAATCGATGTACTGTCATGAGAAAACAATGAATGTTCATGTTGCGGTTCGATTCCAACAGGTTCCATTTGACTAAGGTGACTCTTTTATACTGATGTTATATTGGTATTTCATGTTAATTATCGGTTTCACTGATTCCCAAGTGTTATAATTTTACATTCTTCTATTCGTAATCAATTACCTAGAGAACTGTAATGACGTTAGAGGCACTTATTAGTATTTTTTACAGAAAGATTAGCATGTTGTAAAGCATATTTATTAATTATAATAGCATATTTACAGTACCAATGTAGAGAATCTTGACAGTAGGCATATATAACTCCATTACTGGTAAAATTGGACAGAACAATCAACCAAATGTCAAATAACCTTAAATATTGGACCTCCTTAAGAATAAATGTTTATATGAATTGTAGCCTTACCTTTCGAGTCTTTTGGCATGTTGTGAGTAAGGATCTTTCACACCTCTGTGTTTTTTCCCAGGTATTTTTCTGCCCATTTTACAAAAATTGTTATATTTGATTTATATTAGCTGTAGTGCACGTGTAGAAAATAAACAAAGTTTGACGTTTACGACAATGCTGCCATATGACAGAAATATATTCTTTTATATGTAAAAAATAATAATAATAAAGATCAAACGAAGGTGTTAAAACTGGGCAAATATATTTGGACTGTTTTGTGGAGTAATTTGAATAAAATAATCTCAAATTATAAGTGACTTGGTAATACATAGGTAGTTTGCGAAGTCATGACAAGTAAAATTTACAGTGAGCTGACAAAATTCAAAAATATTTATTCAGTTGGCAGCTCGTAAACTGAACATCGTCTAATGTTACGTCCTGTGTATTTTACCAGTAGATGGCGATGAACGATCGTTTCGATATTTCGCGCTATGTATTATTTTGACATAACATAATATCCGTTTCCTATTCATCAGCTGTTGTTTCGCTCAATAGCCAGTCGCGAGCGAATATCGCAGAATCAAGGTCGTTCTTTGTGTCAAATCTTACAAATATTAGTGTCAGAGTGGACTATACTCGAACAAAAATAACTGTGCTAATACAATAAAGTGTTAAATTTATACTTATTTTAAAACGTCAATGTGGTAATCACAGTGCTAAAAAACAATTTTAATCGCACCGATGAGCCTAGCAAGCCAGTCCTCCGAGGGTGCAAATGCAGGAGGGTGTTTTGTAAATTTCAATCAGGACTGCACGTAAGTTAATCAATAATGCAACGTCGATTTTAAAATATTCTTTGTTTAATTCGTCACTCTAACAACTTCGGGGCTGCGTTACTACTGCGCAACTGACTGTTGACAAAATATCGACTTTCCATTGTTTTTATGACATCCTTGGAAATGTTTCGCACTTGTTTATAAAAATTTTCTCGCCAATTTATCGAGTCTAGCATATTTTTGTCTATTTTTCCTTGAATATTATGTACGATCAAAAGTGGGTCGTCCCAGTTGTCAGTTGGACGTTTAGATTGGTAAACAAATATGGCGTCTGTTCGCTGATGTTGTTATTTACGTTTTACATGAAAATATTATTGAAAACAAACCGAACATCTTTACGTTCGTGCGTAGGAAATAAATTCCTTCGCTACGTTTTAGTTTTAAATCATTGCTATCATCATAGAATTGCATATAAAGATGATTTTCAATGGTTCGCGCCTTGTTCAAAATACAGTAAAATGAACCATGACGTATAGAAAACCTTTCATACATACTAAGTATTAAAATCGTTTTCTTTGTGTCCAAATTTTTTATACTCTAAAATGCTACATTAAACGACTCCACTTGTTTTTATTTCATATTTTAATTATCATTCTAATCGTTGTAACCTAATTTTTGAATGTCATTCATATTATGATATGCAGGGGCGACAAAAACACATTTGAAATAATAGAACATTTTTTTCTGAAATAAAAGCATGTTATTTTGTCGTATGTTTTCAGTGTTTTAAATTACTCAACACTTTAATTATGTTTAAATTATTAAAAAAAAAAACGCAGATATAATATATCTATACAATTGTTTTCTGATTTTTAAAAGGATAATAGGTAATGTTTTATAAAATTATGCTGTAAATAGAATACGTATATGAAGTGTATTTTGCTATTTATTTTCAAATCGTTAATCATCAGTTTATCGCCCCTTAGTTTAATATAACTTCATTGGTGACCATTGTTATTGCCAAATATTTTGTCTGAATGTTTTAAGACATTGTGCAATCATCACCTAATCATACTAATTTAAAAACTTAATATTTATCGTAAGTCAGCTCAGTCCCTGCTCAAGTTGTTTATTATCCCTTATTTTGATAAATACTTACAATTTATGTAAAATCTTAGCAATTCGGAGTTTGCGCAAACTGTTGCACAGAGCGAACCGTCCCCAGTTAACCCGTAAGAAAGTATCTACCATAAAGCAAAATCGGACTTCCTAAAATATAACCTGAATCCCGAAGAATACTTTATTCTTTGATTTTTAAATGAAGAATACTTGCATATTTTTTGTAATACTGGTCATTTTTATTCTTTTAATTTAAGTGATCAAATCTCCATGTAAACATTGTTAGTTAATTGTATAAAAAAATATACTTCTACCACTTTTGAAGATTTTTTACATTTATATTGTGTTGAGGTGGCTTTATGATTATTTTCGATTCTGATTGTATTATGATCAGTGGCGGAACCTATAAACGAATGAGCCGCGGGCTTTGGGGCCTCAAAAATAGCTTATATATATAGTTCATATACTTTTTGTTCAGATTTTAATATATTTTTATTGTTTTACATGGAACTATCTGACGTTTTTATGTTATCTGAAAAACGTGGCCTCCAAATTGTATAGCGCCTGGGGCCTCTCATGTGCTTAATCCGCCACTGATTATGATATTAACCGCGTGGGAAAGATAAATACACTAAACCTAATACAGTGGAACCCCCAATTACACTACCCCGAATTACGCGCCGGCTTGAAATATTCGCATTCCATTGCCGTTACTAAGAGACGGTCGTCTGTGCTTCGCATACAGTTTTTTTGTAAAACTAAGGGAAATCTTAGTTTTGCGTTTTCCGCGGAAAAAAATCAAATCCCTTATTTTGTATGACATTCACACCCCCAATTACACGGTCCCGAATATAGTGTAAATGGGGGTTTTACTGTACAGTGCTAAATTTAAAGAACAAGTGGATGCTTGAATTGTGATTTTTTTCGAGTGCGCTATCAACTTTTTAAAGGATCGTTTCAATTTTTATCATAGATTAAAATTTACGTGATTTGAAGCTTCGAATTACCTAGGTATCTAGGCAGGACTGTGGAGTCGAGACTGTTTTAACTGGAGTCGTGCTCGAAGAAAACTAATAACTTCGAATCCTTTTAAAAATTACTCGGGTCAAAAGTTGCGCTACTGAATTTTACTAAGCCTAAAAAATTAAGTAATAAGTGTGTTATGGTCGGAGTCAGAGCCCTGGTTTGCAGGGTACCCTGATTGTGCTTATGCCACTTTTTATACAAAGATTCAAATTTTGAACGACGTTTTGCATTAAAGACCACCATTAATAATGTTAAGAATTGTTGGTGTTTTTAACTAGCCGATGTTGATAATATATTTAATGCGGTCTTACACGGGTTGAAGTATACTTACGAACAGCTGATTCGTAACGAACGAACGTACAAGGTTATCTAGCATAATAATAATATTCACACAAACACAAACAAACTCTTCGACATGCCCACACTTGATTACGTCCGTATGATGTCATGCCTTCAAGATCTTTTTTTATTCATCATAGACAAGAGAGTAGAAAAAAGTAATTGGCTATTCGAAAATGGAATACAAATTTAGCAGGGTTTCTTTGTTTGAATTTTCGCCTGGGTTATTGTATCTGTTTGTCGTTCATTATCTATCTTATTTTACGGGGCCCTATTGAACATTCGGCAGAAGTTGCAATAATGGAAAAAAAGATCTTTGTGTCAGTTACTAAGCACAATGCGTTTGAATGTTTGAAGTATTCCTATTATTCTTTGGTCACTTTTAGTTTAGTGAATACAATTATTAAGTATACTTACCATAGTTTTTGTTACCCAAACCAGTCATTTGAACATTGAATAATTGATAAAGGAAACTGAAAATACTTACCGTAGTTATTATTACCTGAGCTGTGGAGTCGGAATCGTAGGAAAACAGGCGATTCAGACTACCTTTTTGTAAAAAAATATATAAATATTGCGGACATGTTTTTAAAAGATATCTTTGAAAATCGTGTTCCATCGTTTATTATTGTTATTTTCAATTTCAACGTTGCGAATCGATTCTAAAAATAAGAGCTGACAATGGCAACATTGTGGATGACATTATAATTCCATTTTTAAATAATAGTGACAAAT
This sequence comes from Himalopsyche tibetana, assembly GCA_030503985.1. Taxonomy (NCBI): domain Eukaryota; kingdom Metazoa; phylum Arthropoda; class Insecta; order Trichoptera; family Rhyacophilidae; genus Himalopsyche; species Himalopsyche tibetana. The sequence goes on from JAPJYX010000022.1 coordinate 18,193,644, forward strand.
TCTGATTTTTGCCAAGATATAATCACTTGTTCTGTCACACCTTTTTTACAATTGTTCAGAGTTATAGCTTTAACTCGGGAGTGGAATGTTTGCATATGTACCGTAAGGACACTAGTGGCCGCTACATACGAACGGCGGGAATACTTTAATGCCACTGAAGACCACTAATGTAACTTAAAATTAATTAACTGTTTATATCATTTTATAAGTAAACTTTTAATATTCATAAATTCAGTCCTATTTTTTAAAACTATTCAAAAATTATTAAAAATATGCGGTAGGTATGTGAGTGAATGTTTTTTAGCTTAAAACATCGCGGTACTGAAAAGGTTAAATCATTTTAAAAAGCCGCACAGCTCACAATTTGCACGCTTTTCTTATTACGCTGGTTAACAATGACAGTTCGAGGACGTGATTGCGTTTATGCAGTTTGTCTCGTTCGCTTACTGTCTTAATTTTTTTTTGGAAATTAGTAAACATTCTGTGTGCTTTCTCAATGGCATGAACCTAAGCTACTTCAACGAGATCTGCAACCAATCTTCATAATACGTTGGCGACGCACACTAACCACGAATAACGTGTTACTGGCAAAATATCCGAGATGCATGCTCGTTTTCCAAAGGGCGGCTTCCACAGTGTCATAAATTCAGATAAATATTCCGAATGAATAGTAGTAAATTTGTATCAAAATTAAATATTCTTACTATAGAAGAATTGTAACACTATCCGTCGAAATCGACACTTGAAGAAAATACATTAGAAACTACCACACCCAAAGATATCGCTTGTTAAAAAGAAAATATTTTATATCGATGAAATGGTGGAAATATAATAAATACATATTTTCATCTAACATTCTAAAAAATATTACATTTTTACTCTTTCTTACATAGTCCATTGTGTAATGATGCTAAATTTAATTTAATAATGAAAATTGTGCGTAAAAGTTATAAAAAAAAATATGTAGAATTATTAATATTGTATTCTTTGAATTTAATATTGAAGATGAATTACCACAAAGTAATAATCGGAATCGTCGTAAATAAAATATTATTTTTAAATTGCATATTCAATATTGCATCCATCATGATCCATGATGTTAGATCCGTTTGATATCTGTATACATTTTGTTTACTACGAATTTATTTCCCAATCGATATTTGTACACACTAAAGCTTGTGCCCTGCATGTTTGCTGTCTGTCTCACTTATTATCAATTATAAATTTAATTATGAATATTCTTCGAGATCAGCGATAATTGAATAAATGTTTACATACCGACGTAAACAGATGCTGTAGATACGTCACCGACCGTCTGGCACTCTCATAATTAACATATGTCCAACAAAATAAAAATATATCGTTTTATAAAATGATATAAATACAAAAAAGATCGTTCGTGATTAACTTCGTCGTACGTTCAAACAGTTCTAATGATTTAAATGAGAGTATAATATGAACTATTTATTATTTCCTGCCGTATACATTTACAATATCTTCCATATTAAAAACAACACGGCAAATATTGTTTATTAGATTTGTATTCGTCTTCTTTTCCATGTCCAGTTTTTATTTTTGAAAACAAAAAACCAAAGCATGGAATTAAAAAATCGCGTCGATGTTTACAACCTATCTGAAAATATGTTGACTGACAAATTGGGCTGTGGAATTGTAAAATAAAACTGAGTCCGATTTAAAAATATTAAAAAAAAGATCAACAATTTATACACAGTCGAACTTGGTTATTACGAGGAAAATGGGACCGACTGAATTTGCTCGTTCTAAGCATTACTCGTAATATCAGAGAATAGATATTTTTAAATGATTACAAAACATACCCATCACACGAAGACAATGAAGTATCTGGAGCGCTCACATAACATACAGAGTCACAAATACACAATTAGAATTTATTTATACACCCGTTACACACATATTACATTTTTCTGTCAATCCACATTTCTTATAAAATTTAAAATTAATGCTAGTTTCATCGTTTTCACTCACATTGACGATATTTTTGCGCGGTATGCCCGAGAAAAATCTCGTTATGAAAGTAAATAAATGTATTGAGAAAACCATAATGTCGACTAATGTTTTCTCAGTACATCCGAGATCTCGCTATTTCCGTGGTCGTAATAACCGAGTTAGACTGTATTAGGTATTTTTTTATTGTTTACTAAAAGGCATAATTTGAGTCGACTGTCTGGAGTCGCCCGTTTTTTCACGATTCTGACTCCACTGCCCTGCATACAATCAACCCTCGTTATCAACTAATTATTCCCTGAAATGGTAGATTGAATGGCTGACTCGAAACATAGTCGTCCTATAAATGAATGTATTTCATTAGTCGATAATATACTCATCATTTAGAACGGAAGACAAAACCACTGTTTGAGTAATATATTTATTCGACAGAAGTGCAAACTATGTTGAATGATTCGAAGGTTTTGCGATTTCTTTATGTTAAAATACTTTTGTTGTGTTTCAGCTCCTTAGCTGTTGGAAGCGGGACAGGATACCGGTTGTTCTCTCTCGGAGCTGACGATGGCCTCGAAGAAATATACTTCAGCAAAGGTGGCGAGGACACCTACCTCGTGGAGCGCCTCTTCAGCAGTTCGCTGGTTGCTGTGGTCACACTCGCCGCTCCTAGGTAGGAATTTATTTTCAGTGCAATCTTTTATTTTTAAATTCAGCTGTCTACCGTCTTGGGGATGCCCAATGATATTGAATAAGGTCATCTCATGTTTTACTATGCACGGAGTGAGCAGTTATTTATCAACTACTGTTTCGTACTCATTGGGCAAAATCTCAAAAAATGCAATATTATTTCTATCGCCGCACGCGTCGTTAACAAACGCCAGGCCATAGGGCTGAATGCACTAAAACCTTGTTTTGGTCGCCATAATGAAAGTATGACAGTTTGTAGCACAATACGTGGAATAATCTGGGTTATTTTATATTGATATATTATTCGTTTATGTTCTAAAATTGTGATACAACATCACTTTCAGCCATCCGATAAGAATCAAAATAACCTGAATTTAATATTCATAATAAAAATCAATTTCCGTTGCCATGCCGATGACTTATAATTTAGGTAGACAGCGGAGCAGATAGGCTACGGCCTACGCCAAACGTAGCAACGACACCGGTGCGGTCATTTACACTTTAGAAAGCCTTATGAATATTACAGGTACATATTATTTTCGCGCCGATAGCATGGCACGCTGTCGGCGCGATATTTACTCAATGTATTCGTAAATACTTATATTTTTACGTTTAAATTAAAACATGCATTTTCTGGAGCAAACTTATGCAAGGTGCTACGGAAGATATACTTGAGTTATATCACGCGTAGTTAAAAAAAAAAGAATCCCAAAGTCTATTTGTTGCATAGTTGGGAATTGTATTTTATCAAAAAATAAATATTATTCCGTCTATCTCATCCCGGAAACCCGGTTCATGATCATAACGCAAAAATAACATCCGGTGGATTCCCGTACGCTGCCCATGAAACAATCGCCAACATAATACTCACTATCGCTGTGGAATTGCTATTGAACAAAGCGTTTTTTATTTACGCAATCTGTTTTTTTTTTATTATTGTTTTCCGAATAGCTGCGATTCTATTGTGCACCAGTACTTTGGCAAAGGTATAAATAATAACGCAGTAAAATTAAAATGTATACAATTATTTATTGCAATATTTCGGTGGCCGTGCTTTATTTTGGGATTGTAATTTGAATCTCGATAAATATTCATGTTCATTGACACTGAATATAATTAATTGGTGACGTATCACTTGTCTGCCGGACGGTTTGCACATCGCGAACAGGGCCGCGGTTCGGAATCGATTTTTTTTTGTGTCACATTTTCATTAACTCAAACACTGCCTATATACCTTCACACCGAGTTACTAAAGCGCGTTCTTATCAAAGGTCTTTCATGTTCACGATGCATACTCGTAATGGGCTAGTTAAAAAAAAAGTAGCGCTTGTGAAAATGGTATTTTCATTCATCAGATTTAAGTTAGTCACTCAACTTATTGTCAGGGACTGGACGTATAGGATAATGAGTTTAAGAAAATGATACCAGTGTGATAGTAACTCTAGTTTCCGTATCTGACAAGTGGATGAAGTTTTCATACTTGAATGTAAGAGGAAATTTGAACCGTTGGCCGTGTAAACGAGCGGTGGATAACTCTTTCAGCGTTTTACTAATACATTTTAACCGTTCAAATTTTGTCACTAACGACCCGGGTTTCTCCTATTTCTATCTTCAGACGTTAAAGGATGAACTTGAACTTGAAATGTATATTATAAGAGAAATAAATTTACACATCACTTTAACGGGTTTTCAGTTAGTTGGGGAACTAATCACACAGACAAATACAATCTCTGTGGGTCTTTGAAATTACATGTGATTATCGTTTAAACATGGGAATGCCTACTGAAAGTTAATTATATATACATGCATGTATATTATATAGCAAGGGTGAATTGGGAGGATTCATCTGTTCATTTTACTGGTTTGGTCAAATCACAACAAGAAGACTATCACTTATTTGAAAGTTACCCACGTCTGCTCGCCACCAATTTGATTGTACTGGGTGGCATTACGGTTAACCGTGAATCACGGCGTTAACTCATTTTGCAAATTTCTAATAACACCTGTATATAAATGATATTCGAAAAAAATACAAGCAACAAATAGCGATAGTATCAAACTTGTTGCATAACATAATAATTAAGTTCTGTTAGACGATTACACAACAAGTGGAGTTAGCGTTTTCCTATTTGGGCAGACCAAGGCGAAGTGCTTTGTTATTGTTCCTGCACGGTGGGGGAGATTTCGCAAAATAAATAAGCTTGCCGAAATGTATTTATTTTACACAAGACAATGAAAAAAAAATCAACTCGCCCAGCCTTGGATGTAATGATTCAAATGCGTTTTGTTACCGACGGATATAATGCTAATGTATGTTTGTGATTCGATATACTTGGTGTTTGAATAAGGCTAACGAATCCCGTAGCAACCTTGCAGAAGAACCACTATGTTGTGGACGGTTTTGTAACACATTCGAATCTCTCCATTGGCTTGATAAAAAATGCTCTGATGTTCATCGAATCTAGATACAGTTGGACGTATTTACGCAGAAAAGATCCAAAGCCCATTGGATCTTTTTTTAAATTCGATTAAGAGTATCTTATAGATGTATAAATAAAAAAAATCCTATTATTAATTTCGCATCAATCAATTTATAAAATAATGTCTTGCAAAATTTTGATATTACATTACGAAAAAGTGACCAGTGACAGTTGGTCATAATTCCAATTGAATTCTGTTTATAAAACCATTTTTTTTTTAAATAAAACTGTTTTATTATTGTATTTTAATAATTGTTTTGTTAAAATAATTAACGCTATAAAACAATGTTGGAAAACAAAAAAACACAATTTTGACAGTTTTTTATCGAGAATATCTCATGTCAGATTCACCCAAATGAAACATAGTTTATGCATTGGGTCCTTCACGAAAATTTATTTCCGGTCATAAAATATCCAATATAAACATTGAACTCTTCTTGCATTTTGAATTCTAAAAACTGTTTTTGGAAAAACTGATGCAACCCCATTAATTACGAAATAACTTAGCATTAAAACGTAAATTTTAATAAAAATAATAAAACATTTTTAGTAATTTTTCCACATAAAATTTATTAGATCAGGACCGGTTTCGCTCATGATGAGCATTGTCAACTGATAAGAAAAACAATAAAACAGTGATATTTATACAAAATGAGCGAAACCGGTCCTGATATAATAAATTTTATGTGGAAAAAGTACTAAAAATTTACTATTTTTATTATAATGCCATTCCACCAAGTATTGATAGTGAACACCTTAAAAGTGGTAAATTTTAATATGATGAGCATTGTCAACTGATAAGAAAAACAATAAAACAGTGATATTTATACAAAATGAGCGAAACCGGTCCTGATCTAATAAATTTTATGTGGAAAAAGTACTAAAAATGTTTTATTATTTTTATTATAATGCCATTCCACCAAGTATTGATAGTGAACACCTTAAAAGTGGTAAATTTTAATATTTACGTTAATTTTAAGTAGCAGCAAATGGCAATTAAACTGCTTCAGGGTTAAGCAAGCAACAATGTTTTTAGTCAGTCGCTCAACCTCTGATGAGGACACGGGGATAGGAAAGGATAAGTAGTTAGCTAATCGCTTCCGTGCATAGGATCTGATGGATGGAAGACGACTGTAAACGTTGCGGACATTAGTGCATAATCCATCGAAAAATAGCGCTAAGCACTCGGCTTCAACACAATAATGTTATATTTGACATCTCACCACAATTGTATCATCACTTATTCATATTGTTGTTTGTGGAATTACGCGAAGCTGTACATTGGCTGAAACAAGAAACCTGTTTGTTGTTCATTTAATTGGTGACCGATTGTATTTAATTGCAAAATCGTATCGGCAGATATATTGGTTTTATTACTCGTTATGGAAATATAGTATGTTATAAACAGCGAATCGCCTTTTGCGATTTTAACCCCACCCGATCACTCGTGATTCCCCTTGTTTTCTTCACATTGATTGAAAATAATTAATCAATTCTTGCAACAAGAAGTTACACAGCTAATAATTTCGCCACGTCCTGTGATATTGTTGCGACAGGATAATCATTTTTCATCATTGTTTGTGTAATTTGTGTTCATATACGGCGCAAAAAATTACTGAATTCTGAATTCGTTTTATCTGAGCTGTAATAAATTATTTTCGCAAACAACTTGCGCTTCAGTTTACAAAAACGTTACAAAATAATATTATATATGTATAAACTCCATTCGAATAATAAAACATTCATTTGTACTGATAACACTTGCACATTTATCAATTCTCGCCATGAGCGAAACTGGTCCTGATTGTATATACATAATAAAATAGTGCAAATGATTGATTCTTTTTTTGAAAATAATGCCTTTCCACAAGTATTCACAATGAGAACACTAAAAGTGTTATTGTCGTTAATTTTCTACGAACACGTATCTCAACTTTTGTCAGGCTTATTTTTTTTTAATGTAATGAATTCAGAATTTATGCGCACATATTCCTTTAACTCGTATCTTAAAAAAATAATATTTCATGCCTAATTCAAAAACCTTATAAAAATATATATTTGTCAAATAATATGATCATGTGCCTACGCTGATCATGAAGGAGAGGGTGGGATAGATGGAAACGTCTCGCTCGGAAAGCGATAGCGGTAGAATAAAGTGCATTTATATGTCTCCTGAAAACTTTTTGAGATACGAGTTTGTAGAAAATTACCGTCGGTATGTATGCATATTAAAAAACAGTAGTTTGTCTTCTTTTTTTTTGTATATGAACAATCTTAGTTTTATTATTCCACTACTCTTCGTTGAATTATAATTTACTGATGCAAAATGTTTTTCAAGTTTATTTATTGACACACCCAACTAGTAGACCAGCATCACACTTTTAATGTTTTACTTAGTTTTCATGAATTCTGACCCGTTCATTTTCAATCTTTTTACTGTACCTCGATAATTTTGTATCGCGGTCTCCAGTCTGTCCAGCGATCTGTTTGATATTGCAGTTTTCGTAACCGCGCTCAGAAAGGAAACATTAGCCGTTTAAATCGATTATTGCATATCGATTAATTTTACTCGATAAAGTTGTGATCGTTGAAATAATTCTAAATGTTATTATCTGAAATTCGTTCAAATGCAGTCTGCGGTATTACTTTTGAAACACTTAAATTTTATGAATTTGTATGTCGTTTGAAAAGATGTATCTGTTTGCATTTTGTTTAAATATCACATATAAACATCTTGTATTTAAAAGTATAAGCAATCGATGTCGACCATATTGTGTTGGTATAAGTATCATCAGCCGTATTAAAATAATGGCTCAGAGTATCGACGTTTGATTTACGAAAAAGTGATTGATTTACGCGTCAGAATCCATCTTCCCGCAGCGACGTTTCGTAAATACTTGATGTAATTTAATTGATGTACTAGTCGCGGATTGCGTAACGGATAACCAGTAACCGAGATTCGTCGCTCAGCGAACCGGTTCGATCCGGTTATTACGAATCGCCTCATTGCAGGCCGTGTTGTTCCTCACCTAACCAGCTGCTGTCGCGGACCCGTTTGGAGGTTAGTGATGATGCCCTACCGCCGTCGGCACTGGTGCAACGCAGTAGGATGACACTAGACTTCGCGCGGTGGGCGGGTTGATTCGACGAGATAAACGGAAGGACCGACTCGATACGAAGGGCGGATTAAGTAGACGCAACAAATCTGGTCAAGTGTGAAAATCATACTATCGCGTTATTGGCCGTTTTAGACGTTTTAACGCGCGCCTACTAATGATTTTATGTTAGATAAACTAGCCCGGTGATGCATGATTTTTACCAAAAGTACACGCATAATTTGCAACATTTTGTTTGATCTAAATTGTTTTGACAGTTATTTTATCGTAAACAATCAATAAGCATGTATTAAAGAATGCAGTAATTTCGTTTTTTTTTAAACAATTAAAAGTGAATTTGAATACTGCCTAAAGTAAAGATTTCCAGAAACTCTTTGATTGCCGATTATAACTAACAACTTCTTACTACGAAACATCCATTGAAAACTTTGGAAGAATGATTGTATTTTACCATTGGGTATAAATAATTTATGTTATAATCGGCTTCAGTTTTGCAAAAAAAAAATAAACAAACCATTGTACTTTTTGTAGTACAATATGCATTTAAGGGTTTAAATGTGGACAGACTGAAAAGAATTACTCAGATATAGAATAATATATAGAAAAAAATCATCCCTAAGATGGAAAGTAATTACTTTCCTTCTTAGCCATCTTTATCTTTTCAACCAACGGACACCCATTTGCATCGTCCATTACATGAAGTTTAAATGTATTTACATTCTTTTGAAATCGTTATCTCCTGAAATTCTCTTCGTTCAAATACACACTAGTAATTTTACACTCATATTTCCAAATCGCATTGTTGTATTTATATCTGAAATGACCTTTCCGAAAATGAAGCATTTACAGAATGTATATCTAAGGGTAGATAACGACTTTACAGCAGTGCTTACAGAACAGAAATCGTATCTGAAAATCATGCCTGTATTTCTCAATGACCATTTCGCAGGTAGTGATTTGTGTGAGCTGGTGCTTTATATGCTTAACTACACTACCAAACAATAGTAATATCAATATGAAAACCCAAAGCTCTGTATGTAAACCTATGTATGTAAGTGGAAACCATCGACGTCTATATTACGGAAATTTTGTTTACAGAAATATTAATCGATCTGTCGTATGTAAACTTAGCATCGCTGTGAATTTTGATTGAGTGTATATAGTAATATTTCTATGTAGATATTCTTCTTCGATTAAAATCTATTTTTAATTTTTAACTGTCAGTCGTCCTTCTTATATTGTACCGTATTTGTTCAATCTATTGTCACCTCTTCATCGCGATTCGTATTTGGTTCGATTGACTCACGTGACTTGGGCGCCAAGCCGCTCGGTTTTGAGGCCGGCCCTCTCCACGCCGGCCAGCGCCGAGTTTGCTTTTGTTTGGTTGGGTTCTTTGGCTGCGTTTTGTAACACTCGAAACGAAAGTGACAGTGTTCACTCCTCTGGCTTGGCCTTCCGCCGCTCCGATGCTGACGAAAAACTATGCTAACCAACTGTGTAGTATGAATGGTCTACGAAGGAAACGAGAATTTGTGCCATCCTAGAACGGACTGCTCGGATTTCTCGTCGAATGTTCTTGTCTGGTTGGTCGGACGCTTTGATTATCTTTTGAATAGTTACGGAAGGTCGCGGAAAAATATTTATTGGATAAGCAAACAAATTATAGCAGATCGTGTCTCACTTGAAAGCTTGCCTTGCTTTCCGTGCTATGAAAATGGCCAAACTTTGTGCTGATTTCATCTAGGAATGTAATGAATAGATATCGATTATACAAACTCTATCTTCATTGAGGTTAATTGCTTATATAAAGTTCTTCTAACCTAACTCGACCCTTAATAATGTTATTCCACTTCCATGTTAATAGACTGCTTAGTGCCAAATTTATGAACCATTTTTAATCCGACATAATTCTAGAATCATAATTTTAGCGGGTCTCTCACCACGCACCTGGAATTATTATGACTTACAAGTATAAGGTCTTTGATGTGGCCTAAAAATGTAAATAATTTAAGGCATGTCTTGCAATGCTTTGACTGACAAGTTATATTGTAAGTCGGGTACAACATCTTTACGATCTTTTTGTTGGAAAGTTTTATTTATGAAATGATGGAAATAAAAACCAAGTTGAATATTATTTATGGACGCATCAAAGAGAAAGATTAAAAATACCTTTGTCAAACCCATATACCGATTGGGGCTAGAACGTCGATCGTTCTCTGCAGCAGTGTTACGCAAACCAAAGGGGGCAAAATCATACATTTAATTTCTTCAAATCATAGCACAAAAAATAAATAAAAATAAATGTAATAATTATCAAGAAACGAAGAGTATTTGTTTATCCTTGAAATAAATATTTTATTTGTATTTAAAAAAAATAATTACATCTCTGTGTGGTATTATCGTAATTCAGGCAAAGATTTTTTTGTCTCAAGGGGTTCGCGAAACTTAATTCACGCAGTAGGAGGTCCGTGGTGAGAGAAAGGTGCAGAAAACTGCCCTACAGGCCGTTCGTAGATTCATTTATGGGTAAATGACAACTTGGAGTACCAGGAGTTCTATGTATGTACATGTAAACTAAATGGCTGAAGCCTTGTGGTCTGAAAAGACCATATATATAAATACATAGGTTTTTTAAAAAAAACTTTTTTTCAAATCGTTTTCGGGTGCCGACAAAGATATATACATTGTTTTATTGCAGGGTCTGAGCACTAGACCCGCCTCCCGTTCCTTTACCTACTAGTTTATGACTTTTTACAATTCCCCGATTGAAAAGAATATTAAGCGCTCCTCATGTTATTGTTTAAGATAGTCGTTAACTATACATAGTGGGCTTTGGCTAATCCCGAAGATGTTTTCGAACAGTTTTTTCGGTAGAAGGCGTCTCAGGTAGAAAAATCTAGGTAACCTCTCGTCGTCAAAATTTAGTGCTATGTCACATCTGTAAACAAGACACTTAAACCCAGCAAAATAGAATACACTGTAGTCATTACAGTATAGAAAATACACAACTTATTTTATGCGTTTGACACTGGGCGGTTAGTGGACTCACCTCATAGCCATCGGCATTATCAATGCTAAAAAACAATGACAACAAAAGAAAAGCCTTGGTATTACATTATAATATAATACGTTCTCAGCTAGCCTCGAAATCTGACAATTTTCCGATTTATTCACAAAATTCCATTCGAATCCAATAATCTATTTCGTAGACGATATTCACATTCCAAATATTATTTTACCAGCCACACACACTCCGGACGCATTCTTTCGACATCGAATGGTCTCATGCATAGTGATGTTGCAAACATTTTCAAATTTATCACCGTTTTTCGTATTATTTATTTTTATCGGCGGTGGACTGCGTGGAATGATTGCAGTTTTTAATCTGGCGCAGTGCCACAATTCTCAGATTAAGTGTGTTGCATTAGCGTGAAGTGTGCCGTTGTTTGCTCCGGTGCACCGCATTCGCATTTGATCTGTTACAATCACTAACGTCACCCCTATCTTACTTCTTGTTTAGATCTCGTATGCTGACAGGAAAATTGTGTCCGTGCAGTAGTTTTAGTTTCACGTCAGATTTAATATTTTCATTATCTTTAAATTTCCTTTAATGTTTTACAACGATGTCCTCGTTTAGATCCAGAAACTTTTTTACCTACGACATATATGTCCTTGCAATGATTTCGTTATATCGTTTTTCTCAATTTCCTTAATTACTAAAACACATTCGATTGCTTTAGTATTTTTAAAGTGTCTCATTGATTCTTTTATGTGATACCTTACAGCTGGGATGTAATCTTTTCTTCGTCAATCTTCAACGGAGTATTTTCTGATGTTTTGTCAAAAAAATATGCTTCCCTATTTTTTAATATCTCTCAATAAATGTGTATTACGTTTCCATCGAATCCATCTTTTGTCAAGTTTTTTATTGATAATCTAAGCCACATAATATTGAAAAATGATTCAATATAAATTGAGGGTAGGTATGTCGCCTATCTTCAATGTTTACTTCTACACTACACTTCTATACTGAATACAATCCTATGCGTTTACTGTCAATGTATGACCCAAATTTATTCTTCCACACGAACATGAAAATCTTTGTTGGGTAGAATTTTTGCATTTCTATGGAAACTTTTCTTTCATCCACTTTCTCGAATTATTATGTCATGTTATCACGGCAACACCGGCAAATCATTTTTGGCTCAGCTTTGCGACCGTTTTTTTTGGCACTGTAGGTTCAAAAAGTTTCCAACTTGTCAACAAAAAAAATGCCGTTCCTGCGTGTGTTTCTATTTGTTTTGCTTTTCAGAGTTTTGTGTTGGTTAGAGATGTGCATTAAAAATTTCCCACCGAGTTAGAGTATAATACAAAGAATAAATGAGCCGTAATTTTTTTTTAAATTTTATGTACCCACCATTTTTTTTAAATGAAACAAACTGCATACAAATACAAAAAAAAAATGTTGCGACTTCTTTCGTGACATATCAATCTGAATGAATAGAACGGATTCCAGCATGTTGCCACTAAACTGGCTGGGATAAGTAATTTCTCAAAATTTAGTTAGTATAGTCTTTCAATTGAACAACTTGAATTTTAAATATGAAAACCAAAATAGGATGTTGTGTGAATTAATTTATAGTTGTTAATTTAGAGGTTAATTCAGATGTTTTCGAATCTAGCATAAAGTATCCATTAATTTACTCGATGAAATTATTTGTGTTCTATCACGACATATTGTATTGATACATCATTGCATAACAGTATCCCATTCGTACTTCAATATTCGCGCCGCGCATCCCTAACTGTGTGCAAACTTTTCGCGGTCAAGTGATCGCGGCTGACTTATCAGCCGTGGGCGATGGGTTCGCGTCACGTGAGGTCACATTCGTGCCGTGAGCTTTATTTACCAACTTTCGAAAAATTATTTTCGGAGCAAAATATTTTGGTTTTGGTTATGAACGATGAGATGCAGAATCTGGCATCTGGCTCATTGATTAGGCAAGTGTTTCTAGCTTCGGTCGCCACCGCGGCGCGGGGATATCCTCCCTAAAATCATATTTTCTCGGATACATTGATACAGTATTTATATAGGTTATTTTAATTTCTTTGTTTATCTTATTGAATACCGTAGTTAGATGGCGTATTGAGTTTACGTAGTAGCGGCGCGAATGTTTGATCGATGCGTATTTTATTTATCTGCATTCTGGACACATACGTTTGCTGTTTTGTTCAAGTCCTTAGCAAATGTCTACCACCATTCAATCGATTGTCCGTTCTCTCACTAGTTCCGCAGCGTGTCTTTCTTACTTTCAGTTATTTTGTCTAAAAATCAAAAATATTAATTTCTATTTCTGTCTACTAACGAATATGGAAATTTTCGAACTCGGATCTTTAGATTTGAAGATATTTTCTCTCACTGCCGTTTATTTTCTTTACTTTATCGACCATTAACTTTCGCTTTTCGATTAATTTCCCTAATTATACTTTTAAAAAGAGTGTCTTAACTTATGTCGCATAATAGGCGGATTCCGAATGGCCTGAATGTTATTTAGCAGTTCCTTATGCAATTTTTCCCAACCCGGTCTTGACCAAGCTCCGCAGATCGCTAAGATCATCGGAAGCAATATATCACTAGGTATAATAGTTTTTGGAAATAATTTACATAATGTACACGAATAGTAATATCTCTTTCGATACAATCTCTCGCTTATATTGCCAATTCAACGCTTTTAACGCTGCGGGATATTTCATGGAAACATAATCAGAACCCGCAAATGAGGTGGCGAATAAAATATTTTCACTCTTTCGTTTCGGTAAAGTGCGTTATTTATCGACTAAAAATACCTACAACTGTTTTAACTATAACGTACGCAATCCTATTTTTACTCAGTTTCAAATCGTTCAGTACTTGATATGTTTAATTTAAATATGTTGAAATGATATTTTTTTTAAACAACAAAGTTTTTTAAAACTGAAATCTGAACGTTATGTGCTTATCAATTCGCTCATCCAAATCAGTGCTACTCGCTTTGAACTTTATTTCAATTCAAATCGATCCGTATAAAATTGTCGGAGTATGACTTTAAAATAAATCCTATTGCATCATCCGTCATTGCTTCTTTGTTCACAGATGCAACTTCAGCGCGGTTTGGTATAACTTATACGTTTAATGTTATTGTATTACTAGGTACCAACTTGACGAAAATAATTCACCGACGATCTTTCACATTTAAAATTATACGAAATTTTCATTTGCTGGGGGCGGACGAATGCAGTACTGGTTTATTTTGGAACTGCCTCGCTGCAAACAAATCGAAGCGCTGTTTCTCAAATGTGTTTGTATGTATTATTTCGTATCGATAGCATCACCTGACATTGAGAAGGCATCGATTAATCCTTTGTTACGTCGGTTTTTTTCCCATTACGAGAGCTTATTGTGGCTGGAAAGTCACAGACGTAAATATGATACAAATCTTGCTACATTTCTGTGTGGTGAAATTAAAATATTTTCCACGACAATTATAAAGTTGCTAAACTACATATGTAGACTTCAAGCTGTTGTCTGATATATGTGAATTCTGATTAGGTAAGTGTATGTTAACTGGTTTAAAGGCGATATATATGAATTTAATAATTTTACATTCTCTAACTTTGCCATGTTCATGTTCCTTTTCCTAGAACAACTAACTGAAATCGAAAATATTACGGCCAATAATTAATTTTAAACAAAAGTAAGTATGCTGGAATAAGTGATTTCGGCTGCGTGGTCAAGTGGTCAACTTTGTTGGCTTCGGTTACGAATTCCAGTACGGTCCGTTTTTATAATTTGTTTTTTCAATCAATTTATGGGCTTATGCTCGAAGGCATGCATGCGATGTCTTGAATTCTCCCCTCCCAGCCATCCTATCCTAAAGAAAGAGAAATAAGAGTTAGTAGAGAAATCGATTAGCTGATCACTAGTCTTGTCCTAGCCCTACTTTATGAGGAACCAGCAGTTCTAGTAGAAACGCGTTGAGATATACTCCATTATGTGTCGGATATAGGAAGCGAAAATGCTCGAGTAAGTAAGACGAGGATTAAGACCTAGTGCTAGACCAGTTTATGTGACTTTAATGGAGTTTTACCAAATAAATGCTAAATTTTATCAATAAATAAATACGGCTTTCTTATCTTTTTTCAATTTTGAATTTTTTTCTTATTCATCGTTTACAAAAATCCCAAATATTATATATCATTTTTTAAATTTGAACAAAATAAGTTTACTATATTTACTAATGTTTCATAGTATATAAAGTAGCAGTCCCCTGACCTAGTCAAAATTCAAAAATTCACCCCGCTGCCGGTGAAGATCCAATTACAGCAGCGATTTCCAAACTGGGAGGCGCGAACAGTCCAAAATTTTTATTTACTCTTTAAAACGTGTCTTTATTACTACATATATGAAATAATGGATGGGGAGGCGCAGTAACATAGAGGTTGGAAAACACTGAGTTACAGACTGATTATTTTCAAAAACCACATCGCGCATAATATCTGAACAAAATTGGATGCGAGATTGTTTTTGCAATGTAATTATTTCTCTATGCAACCGCATTTCCGAGCACTTCCATACAGATACTATGTACGGTAAATTGAAAACGTTCTTCCCCAATAGCATATTCGCCTATTATTTAATCTAAAAATAATTTCTGTCCATGTTGAACAAAAGAAATTATCGCATAATTATGCTACTTCATTATGTTCATATTACCTTTCTTATCTGCCCCATCGTCAATTTGGGCCCTACTATTGGCAAGTATATGATGCATTGTTTGTTATAATGCTATTATAGTGGTGTTTAATTAATACAGTCGAATGATAACACACGCCAGCGCTCGCCAACCTTTCGGATCGCTACGCTAGGGTTTTCATTCGTCCCGACACGTCGGCACATGTCACTGTTATTGGCAGTTGTATTCTGACGTTCCAGCGACCCAGAATGTCCTGTATGCATGTATAGCATGCGGAGAAACAGAGTCTGATAAACATACGAGAAAATAATTATTGTTTCCTATATTATGTACGTGTTTTATATTTGTGTATGTCGGCCTTTTGATGCTAAACTATTTATTCTTTCAATTGCAAATCACGCGACACCCACTTCCTGATGTACCTAAATCGGCGTTACTCAAACTTTTGCGCATGTCAGTTTTAGATACATTATGTAGGCCGCGGCATTTTCATAATGATACATATACAGTGATAGTATACTATAGTGCCATGATAGTATACTATAGTAAGTACATACACCAAAATAAAAATGTATCCAAAACACATTTATTTTATTATTCTATAAATTTTTCAAACAATACCAGATGTTTGAAAAAGCATTTGGTGACTATGATAGTATTGGGCGGCACATAAAATCTGAATGGACCGCAGGTTTAGTGTCGCTGACATAAATGCTTAGTGAATTCTCAATACACCATAAAAGTTGCATTAATAATAATTTAAAAAATCTCTTCGTTTAAGAAAATATATTCAATAAATTAAACACTCATTTGTACTAATATAAATTCCATTTTTTCCACTTTTATTTTACATATGAATGATCAGGACCGGCTTAGCTCATTACGAGCATTATCAACTGATGAGAGTATACATTATTACAGGGCTATGAATATAATATGTACTAATGAATATATGTACTGCCTTTCCTTTGACAGTGAAAGGCACTATGATTGATTAAAGAAAATATGGCATCGCAATTTTAAATTTTTCTGACCACTTACATGTTTTTTCTCAGTAAATATTATCATAAAGGTTACATTATTTAATTATTGGTATATATTAATGTGGCATTTGGTGCTGCGTGCTCAAAATAACTTAATGACTTCAATTGTGTTACTGTAATAATTCTGCAGGCCACCGGTTGGCGACCCGCGATGTATACTTTAACTTCATAATTGATTAAATATAAATGAATACATTATTATACCGCTCTTATATCAATGGGCAATGTAATATATGTAATACATATCAACTTCAGACATGCAAAAGGACATAAGTTACGTCACGATAGATTTTTCAAAACAGCTATTTTGTGATAATTGCAATTTATACAGCTTAACTACTACCCCTATATCCAAATGTTGTAAGCTGCAAATGCCGAATTAGTATCTAAATATATCGGTGACATTTTTAAAAAACGGTAAATCCTGTGAAAATTGTGACCAAGAAAAAAGAATTGCAAAAACGTTTTTCTTAACCAATTTATTTATTTAGCATTAGATCGTGTCAATAAAATACCAGTTTATTAGTATTCGTGCACTTTCAATGTTGTGTATGTATATATATATTTGATAATTTGCCTTTGGCCAAAAATCATCAAAAAGCGTTTTCTGTGTAACTCTTTGTAACTAGATATTGTGACCCCATGAATATATAAATAAGCTAATTTCAGAATACAAAGGTTCACTACTAAATAGTGACGACATCTTGTATGTGTATCGATTTTCCGAACCAAACAGTTGAACCAAATCGCATCGGCTTGATAATCAATCGGGGCAGTTTTGCAAAGATATATGAACCAACTTAGCAATGTATTAATTGTTTTATTTTGATTATAAATATATATATATATTATAAAGCTTATGGTCCTATGCTTGCTTGCACGGTTCGTAATCATTACTACCGAGAAGATGTCGTGTTATTGTTTTTGGTAATTTATTATCTGTCTTTTCGAAACCATTGTAGACTTCATTATTAATATGTGCTGGGGTGCTGGATTTACCTGTACGCCTATTAGTCTGCAGGACCTGAGTTCTGTGTATCGTATTATATATATTTTAAATAAGTCACACAAAAAAAGTAAAAATTTCTCAACGCTGTGTTATTGCAATCTTGCACCGATAACAACGAGGTATAAACATTTTTTTGTCGGGTTTCAACACTAGACCGTTACGCCTTTACCTGCTAGTTTATGACTCTTTACAATTCTTCTTGGACCATGATGAAAAAAATACGAAACGGTCATGTCGCTATTGTTTAAGCTTATGGCAACAAGCTGAAACTTAAAAGCTTTTATCCCAAAGATGCGTTTGAACGCTTTGTTGACATTCTTTTCGGAGAGGCCTCAGAAGTGGAATAGCCTAGAGCAGCGGTCGGCACCCAGTGTTACGCGACAATAATTTGGTGGTCCGCGGAGATGTTGAACTTCATAGAGTCGCTATCATGTGGAACTTCATAGATTCGCAAATTAAATACATACTAGCAAAAAATCCTATTATTTTCCTGTACTTTGTTTTCAATAGTTTCGCTCTATAAATATACTATATCGCTATAGAAGAAAAACATTTAGAACTAACTAACTACGATTCTTATCTGAAAGCCTTCATTATATTGGATCAGCAGTTTTTTTTAATCATGGTAACAATAGATACAGCAGATTAAATTTAAGATTTCAAAATACGTTACAGCGTCTTGACTGAATACTTACATGCTTTCGAAAATTTCATCATGCTTTTTTAAATTGGCGAATATTTTAAATCTATATCATTGTAAATATATAGGATCATAGCCTATTTGAAAACTTAGTATCAATCTCGCGGATTTAGCGTGTTAATATTTATATATAAACATAAGTAACACCTACAGCAGCTTCTGTAAAACATCTCATCCGAATCTCGCGGGCTGACGTCCATTCTCGAACAGCTGTTACTCAACTCCTTGGCGTAGTGCCCTGGGCCTCGCTTCACGCGACCGGCCGATGCTTGCCCTTGAAGTTTTTGAGTTGCCTAGCATCATAGTATGTACATAGAATATAATGTGGCAGTCCCACTAATCCATTGCATAATACATGCGATGTGACGACGGGCCCACTGCAGGGCTTTTCGCGAATTACTTTGACGTATTTTTGTTGCATTGCTATGCATACGGAATTTGTGTTCAGTGCATGCGATACGGCGAACGTTTCTAATGGAACAGGTTCCCAACTTTATTCGTTCCGTTCCCCCCTTTCATAATTGTTAAGAATACAACTATCCCAAGATAGTCGAAAGAAAAGGAGTGTTTTATCTATCGATACACAAGTTCAAGGCAGTTCAAAAAACTTTTTTAATTATTAACATTGTTGGGTTCGTCGTGCCAAAATCTATATTTTTACATAAAGCAACAACTCTTCAATATTGTAGCCAAAATATCACAGACGTTGCTTTGTGGATTTTTTTTACATAAAAAGGTGATATACGCTCGAAAACGAAATATCACTTATTTTGACTTGTTTTCTTATTGAACTGGTGTATCGGTATGTAGGCATGTATGTACACATTATAAATTTATTAAAATGATCTTTTTATGGACTTATTAAAGCTAAGCTTATTTCAGTAAATAAAATTTCAGTTTAATTAAAAGGTACTCTATATTAGCTATCAACTATATAAAAAATATATTTGTAGAACTAAATACTATTTGAAATATTTATTTACAATGTATAGAACAGTTTATCATTGGGCCGATATTTTTTGTTTTATTGAAAGTAAATATAATGCATATACTTATATAGGTATTTCATATTAAATGTCACATATAAAGCTTATTACAATACAGTACAAGCTTTCTATGCGTAATAAATGCTAAACTGTGCATGTACATTATAAATTGAACATTTTTTTCCATTCTGAAAAATATTTGGCACAATTGACATCACACATCATAATAAAACAATGATTTGTATATTTAAATTTACGGAATATTCTATGCACTGAAGGTTCTGTGTACGGAAGAATCGGAGTACGAAGTATTCTTGTACGAAAGAATCACTGACCCATAGACATTTGGGTCCTGCTATGCTACGCCGCTGTCGGCACGAATGCATCTACGAAAAATACTTAATATTATGTATTTGAGGTATACTCATGTGCAATTATGATCCGTTCATATCATTACTACTATACGAACCTAGATATATATGTTGCTGTAGTTTGTAGTTTAATTTTAACAAAACAAGTTTCTTATCTCTGTTTGTCTACAAATAGTGCACACATTAAACCACCATAACATTAGTCTTGCGTTATCTAAAACAAACTAATGCCATATTGTGTCACCGCTAGGTACGGACATTTTGTTTTCGTTAACTATCAAATTGAATAGTTGACATTCAATTTCTATGTTGATCCGAGTCTGGTTTAAGTTGCCTTGTAATTTTTATAATAAAAGTCGCCTAAGGTGGTCGGTTCTAGACTTCGATTCTATGGTCCAGCTCTCCTCGGCTTAAACCTAAGCGTATTTGTGCCATGAATTTGTTATAATATATAAACATATATTTAATTGACCACGACCCACGGGTAGAATAAATTCTTTGGTTATAAGTAAGAAAAATCTTCAGGCTTTAGAAAACAATATGAGCAATTGCCTGATGGTAGTTTTTATTTCTTATTTTCATTAATTCAAGCACAACGGTTTTTTCTTGCGTCAGTGTCATGGTAAGCGGCTTAACTATTCACGATTGTTTCTGCATTAACGCCTATTTATTATTATACGAAATCTATATATATAAAAATCTCGTGTCACGGTGTTGGTCTCCAAACTCCTCCGAAACGGCTTGACCGATTTTTATGATTTTTTTTATGTACCTTTGCTAGATATAAGAATCAAATGTAAACTATATTTCATCCCGCTAGGTGAAGGGTGTCCCGATCCAGAATTTTTTTTCAATATTCCGGACATTTCGTCGTTCGAATTTTAAATAGCACAAAATTATTTATGTTGTTGAATGACAGATGGCGCTCATTGCAAGAAGTGTCACATAATTTTGAAATTTCTTTCGGCATTTGTTTTTATCGAATGTTTTTAAATTTGTGTAAGATTTATTTTAGTTTATCTATTTATGTGCGTGTATTATTGTGGACAATGCCAGCAAAACGCAAGGGGGCTGATTTGGGCTGTCGAACGAATAAAACAACAAACAAGCGAAATAGTAGAGCAGAAATAACATACGAACAAATCCAACAAGATAATGAAAATGAGTGTGTGATCATGTCACAATTACGTGCATCTCAATCAGAAGAGGTACGAGCTGAAAGAAATCAACAACGACGATTGGAACGAAGACAAGCGCTTTTTTTGATTTTTGTAGCTGATTTGACAGATTTTGATCAGTGACGTCATTGATTCGATTATTGGGTATGGTTATATTTTGCATCTGGCCTTGAAAATATTTTTAATTTCTTACATGCATTAAGAATACTTTAATGACAGTATGGATATTTTATAGAACTGTATTTCGACTTTTATTTTAAAATCTTCTACTAGGTAAAATGATTGTTAGCAAACTTAAACATTATTCTAAAAATTAAGTAATTTACGAAATTTCTGCTACTACGAAAAATGGTTGTTAGCAAACTTAAGCATTATTCCAAAAATTAAGTAATTTACGAAATTTCTGCTACTACGAAAAATGGTTGTTAGCAAACATAAACATTATTCCAAAAATTCAATAATTTAACAAATTTCTGCTACTACGAAAAATGGTTGTTAGCAAAATTAAACATTATTCCAAAAATTAAATATTTTACGACATTTCGGCTACTACGAAAAATGGTTGTTAGCAAACTTAAACATTATTCCAAAAATTCAATAATTTACGAAATTTCTGCTACTACGAAAAATGGTTGTTAGCAAACTTAAACATTATTCTAAAAATTAAATAATTTACGAAATTTATGCTACTAAGAAAAATGGTTGTTAGCAAACATAAACATTATTCCAAAAATTCAATAATTTACCAAATTTCTGCTACTACGAAAAATGGTTGTTAGCAAAATTAAACATTATTCCAAAAATTAAATATTTTACGAAATTTCTGCTTCTACGAAAAATGGTTGTTAGCAAACTTAAACATTATTCCAAAAATTAAATAATTTACGAAATTTATGCTACTAAGAAAAATGGTTGTCAGCAAACTTAAACATTATTCCAAAAATTAAATAATTTACGAAATTTCTGCTACTACGAAAAATGGTTGTTAGCAAACATAAACATTATTCCAAAAATTCAATAATTTACCAAATTTCTGCTACTACGAAAAATGGTTGTTAGCAAAATTAAACATTATTCCAAAAATTAAATATTTTACGAAATTTCTGCTCCTACGAAAAATGGTTGTTAGCAAACTTAAACATTATTCCAAAAATTAAATAATTTACGAAATTTATGCTACTAAGAAAAATGGTTGTCAGCAAACTTAAACATTATTCCAAAAATTCAATAATTTACGACATTTCGACAACTACGAAAAATGGTTGTTAGCAAACTTAAACATTATTCCAAAAATTCAATAATTTACCAAATTTCTGCTACTACGAAAAATGGTTGTTAGCAAACCTAAACATTATTCCAAAAATTAAATATTTTACGAAATTTCTGCTTCTACGAAAAATGGTTGTTAGCAAACTTAAACATTATTCCAAAAATTCAATAATTTACGAAATTTCTGCTACTACGAAAAATAGTTGTTAGCAAACTTAAACATTGTTCCAAAAATATATATTTATTTTATCAAAATTTAAAAAAAAGTATATTTTAAGTAAAGCAAATATAAAATACGATATTTTCATACATTTTGGACAAAATATTGAATGTTTTTTTGGAATTTTTCATACTTTGGCAATGTCTTGGGTCGAATATTTTTGGACATTTTACATAAGTTTTTATTATTTTAAATACATTACGAATATTCTAATTATGATATGGATATTTTTTAGAATCACATTTTGTCTTTTTTTCATACATTTTGATAAAATATGCAGTTAATTAAAAAAAAAAGATTTTTTATTTATGTAAAGCAAACATTACTTTTTCATTTATACTAAAACTACAAATAAAATAATACCATCTTTATTACAATTGATCGAATTCTTTTTTAACCTTTTGAGCAGAAATTTTTATCTTATTAAGTTTGGTTTGGACGTAATTTTTGATTATTTACAGTTCAGTAAAATTCTGTTTTCACGTCCTCGGAATTTTTTTCTTTTATTTTATTTTTTGCATATTTTGTTTTGCAATCCCGGTGTATTTTAGTTTTTTAAGAGAATTGTGTGTATTTCTTAAACAATCCATGTAGAGAATTAATTACGTTTAGATTTTCTGGCTTATTCAATAAAAAGGTTTGCAATTTATTTTTACGCCAGTAAATTTTCTGACTATTTAAAAATGCAACAAAAATCCACTCCGTTGAAGGCAACGGGCTTACAGCTAACGTTAACAACACGACTAACGTTGTTACGCTACGGAATACACCCTATAAAAGAGTGTGAAGCCGTAGCGGGTGGTGGTGGGTATAACGTTGAGTACCCTAGGGAAAAAAACGGAGTTTATTAAATATGTGTTATTAGATTATATACATATATAATAATAAATATGCATTCAATTGTTCATGCCAGTAAATTTATGACTTTTCTATAATGCAACAAAAATCTCACGTTGCTGGGCAACGGGCTTACAGCTATTCCAACTGAATTCTTAAACTCACTTGATTTTCTAGGCATGCTACCGCACGTTTTAACACGGAAAATTGACGTACCTATCATTCTTCTCCGAAATATAAATCCACCACGACTTTGCAACGGTACCAGGCTTTCAGTGAAATATAATGAACAGTATCATCTAAGCTTCAATTTTAAATGGAAAATTTAAAGGAAACGATGTACTCTTGCCAAGCATTCCAATAATTTCGACAGATAGGCCATTAGAATTAAAATGTTTGCAGTTTCCGGTGCGACACGCATTTGGACAATCGCTACAAGTGCGTGGACTAAATTTTAAAAACCCATGCTTCACACATGGGTAGCTGTATCTGGCCTGCTCACGCGTTGAAAAACCTTAAGATCTATTCATATACGCACCAGACAAAAAAAAACAAAATATATCCAAAACCACTTCAATAAACATAATTAAAACACAAACACTTTCTTTCTATGAGTGGCATTGCAACGCATGCCGGGTCAGCTAGTATTATATACTATTCTTGATTTGTCATTTGATTTTTTGTATTTATCACGTTGGTATTTTTCAGTGTTAATTATTGGTGGAAGGCTCTTATTTATCGATTACGATATACCATAGCAGTCCTAAGTTCCAAGCAATGGTGTAGAAAAAACAGCAAAAAAGACCGGGTCGTTGAATCCCAGCCTCTCCTAACAAATTGTATGGCGGTTATACGTAGATCAACTCTAAATTCCAATTTATGAGCTTATTTTTCGTTGAATATAACATGTATGTTTGAAAGATTTCTTGTATGGATATTCTGTGATTCTTAGGTGTTATTAATTTACAATTTACGATACATCGGAAGGGTCATATATGCAAATTAAGTAATGATTGTAAGAAATATAGCGAATGGCAAGAAATGCGATGTGTGGTAAAACAAATAAAATTTAACTTCCCACTATTAAATATCACAGTTATATAAAACATTAATTATAAATTACATAAAACAACAGTAACAAGCGGAATCCATATTATATTATACACGATTTTGACGCCTATTGTGATATTATGAAATAAATGCTGCGTCTTATCATATAATAATGCCAATATACCAAGTAAATGATGATTTAATCAATAATAAATTTTTAAAAAATAATGAAGTGAAATGTGCTACCCTAGTTTGAATTACTGATATGACCTGAGAAATCCCATGGAAAGATTGAGTAACGAACCAGTGTGATTAATTATTAATTGATTAAAATTCCAATAATGACGTTGATATTTTTAATGAACTATCCAACCTCATATTCTGTATTGAAATATTGTAAAAAAAAATAATTTTAATAAAATTATTTGCCTTCTTTGTTTGCTTTTGTTCTCCGAGATTTTTATTTAAAAACCTTAGAAAATGTGATTTTTTCTTATTTTGAAAAAGATGTAATTGAAAAGATATATAATTACAATATACCCATCCTTCTGATCCTTTAACAACTGGGTGTAGCAATAGCGATTAGTCAACCACTAGTCCTGTTCTAGCCTTATCCTTTTTTCCCTACCACTCACTTTGAAAAAAGTGAGATTGAGCGACTGAGTAACCAACAGGTCTCGTAGAAAAAAAACTTCTGTTGAGATACCTCCACTAGGAAGTCATGCTCCACATTGGGAGCGGACCTGTATAAAAAAATTATATATATCCAAGAAGAGTTATGGTCAGCGGACCAACGCTTTAACTCATTCAATTTTTTTATTTGAATTGTGCACCAAAAAATGGCGTCGCTATTCGTAGCTAAATTAGCTAGATTAAATTCACGCAATATTTATTATAGATTCTAGAGTTCACTTCTTTTTGCACGTAACAATTACGTAAGTAGACAATTAGTAATGTTATGAAATTGGCGATTGTGTGCGCGTGTTTTTTACGGCTTTTAATAATGTTATGCTAGGACCAGTTCTCGCCCGAGGTTGGTGAGGTCTATATATTTTTTTATTCTTCGACATTGATAACGTATAAAACAACATCGTATTTTATAATATCCAATCTACTTGCATCAAACGGATCACGATTTCAAAAAGGTTATAGGCATACGCTCAGATTTAACATTACATCGTGATTTTTTGACTTCCTTGAATTATTTTGATAAACAAACGGCTGCATTTTAGAAACATACTAACTAATCGCTTTCCACGAAAACGAATATTTTCTGTACAGGTTTTTCACTTAATGCTCGTTTCAGAGAGTTAGCTTATAAAAAAAAAACTATGAAAATCTGTTTATATATCGACTGTGGAAAGGAAAAAGGATGAAACCAACAGTTTTTTTTTCGAAAATAGCAATGTATCCACACTTGATACACGTTCTATCTTAAGGATTTAAGCTGCAAATGCCGAATTAGTATGCAAATTTAGCTTTTAAGTTTGAAAAAAGATGGGTGTGAAAATTGAAACCAAGAAAAGCGACTGAAAAAAAGGTTTTTCCTAGACATTTTCTTAAATTAATATTATATTATGTCAATTATACACCAGTTTAGAAGTATATGCGCACTTCAAGGTTGTTTTTATTTCACAATTTGCATATGGCCGAAAATCATCAAAACACGCTATTTGTGCCTCCTGTAAAATTTGCTATGTTGGGTTACGTCCTTTTTCCTTTTCACAGTCGATATGATATGTACTGCCGATTCTCGTTGTCCGCGGACGATATGGTACAAAGCTACCGCTCAAAAAATAAGGTGCCTATACAAAAAATGGTAAATAGATTCCATTACTTAAAATCAACTCGATGAGAAATCGAATTTATTTATACACTCGACGGCATGTTCATAAGTAACACAATATATGTGCACACATAACAACGTAATAAATTTACATGGTTTTAAATTTAATTTAAATGTAACGGAGAAATATATTTAGTGTCGCTACTTGAGAACCAACTTGTTTATCGCTGTTTTTCGTTGGCGAAAAACGCTTCTCGTCGCCGAAAATATTCAATAAGGAGAAATGTCACATGTTCATGTCTTAAAAATGGTGCACAACACTATCATATTGCGATTATATTACGCCCGAATCAACCTGAAATGCCATTTTTTTTACATTAAAATAAAAATAATAAAAAATATATCTTATATTTAGAAGTACATTTTCCGCTCGGTCCTCCAGTCCGTTGCTACTCAGGCTCAATCGAGACATGAATCATATTGTTTACAAATAATAAAACATGAAATACATAAACTTGATTTGATTCCTACACTGATGTATGTATTTGCCATAGTAACTGACTTTACCTTTGATTCTTCTCAATATCATACATTCCAAAGTGCATATTGTGAAATTCTACGCGTTGACTTTATGACATGTTTGTTCACTATCGGTGAAATAATTATTAGTTTCGATAATGTGTCGGTATGTTATTGTTGCTAACTTTTTTGCTCGATTCTCGGACAACCATGTTGAAAATAAGCCAAGAGCGGGGCCAATTAATTGATCATGATAATTGCCAAAGTAAATGCCGTGTGTTGTAGGGTAAAATAATCGCGAAATGAATACTGTACGTACGTACAGCATATAGGTATTAAAAAACAAGCAAAATATTTTTCATCTATAAAGAAATCACGTTCGCTTTCAATGTGAAGCATATGGGCTCATAATGGAGTTTTTTTTCAAATAGTGATAAAATGCTTGAACAGTACTAGTGATTAGGTAATCTCTCTCGCTACGCCCTTTTTAAGATCATTTAACATCACAGATGTCCATAAACAGATTTATAAAACTGCCATAACCGAAGCCAACGACGTTAACAACAGACCGATTAGTTTTATTGCTGGTATTAATTAGCTGATTAAAAATTTGGGGCCGACAATCAGAATGAGGTAAGTCCACTTTTTTAGAAAATTGTGTTTTGGTGCTAATTGTTCAACGAGACTGCTATCTAGATTTTTCAAATTGCACTAAGTCCTCAAATGTGCAGAAGAAGAATGGAGTCGATTTACTTTGTTCTGTATGAATAGCACTGTAATATTGTATTAACTTCTCAGTTAATAACGCTCGTCATGAGCATAACCGGCCCTCCTGATCATTTAAAATAAAAGTGTAATTAATACAAATGAGTGTTTTATTTTTTGAATAGCTAACCATTTCAAATTGCTCTCCTGAGCATTTCGCTTTTGTGACTTGCCGCATTCCCTTTCTCAGCCCCCGAAATATACATGGAGCGGTCGCCTGAAAAAAAGAATTTTCCAATGCAAATGTGGGAAAATATATTGCTTGAAATGATGGCAGGACGCTGTAAAATGGTGTAACTAAATTTCACAACCTCGTCTGTGGGTGGAGTAGGGGGTCACAGGCGAATTTTTTGCGCCCATGTTGACAATTTTAAGTAGTGGAAATCGGTGATGCTGCGGTGGTATTTAGGCATTGTTACCTGAGAGCCACGGTAGACCATTCTCGCATATATATTATTTTAGACCCTTGGGTATTTATCAGTGAAATGTCGCCCTCCTTTCAGCCAACAATGAATAATTGATGTCTTATGTACGTACAGTGTAAAAGGTTTAGCATCTAATGTCACCCGAAATGTGCGCAACCGTTGTTCTATGGGTATTTATCGCGATCGGGGTGTTTTTATATTAGATAAGTAATAAGATACATTAGGTAAAATAATAGGGATATGATATGACCCATCATAAAATGATTATTGATTTATAGTTATAGGCTTGGAAGGGTTAAGCGGTTAAAAGGTGTGTGTGGGAATATGTATTGATGTATATTTTTAAGTACACAAAGGGAGGATTACATATCGTCGGTAAACTAACTGGTATAGTGCATACATAATATTATGATTGTTAAATATATATAATAAACATGGCCATATTTTGTCATATATAACTTACAATAGCAGTCTTTCT
The DNA here is from genome assembly GCA_030503985.1 of Himalopsyche tibetana. Taxonomy (NCBI): domain Eukaryota; kingdom Metazoa; phylum Arthropoda; class Insecta; order Trichoptera; family Rhyacophilidae; genus Himalopsyche; species Himalopsyche tibetana. Next base: position 18,222,279 of record JAPJYX010000022.1, read on the forward strand.
TACACTATCATATGAGTCAGTTGATTTGGCATTCTTAGCTAAAACCGTATTTTTTTTCAACCAAATTGTGACGTTTTTCTCCTAGGTGTGCGATATGTTACCGACGATTACGTGTAGGTTGTGACTTTCTAGATCAGTGTTTCCCAACCTTATTTGTGCTATGCCCAACTTCGGCGCTTCAAAAATCGCCATGCCCCCTCCCACTGTATCAAAATTTTATCGTCACCTAACAAATTCCGAAAAAAACAATGCTACTTTTTAATTTTCGTTAATAAATATGTACATGTACACCTCGGTAGAAATGAACATGCACATCAGTTCGATCCCTGTGCTTGATATGAGCTGCAAAGTGTTTTTATGCGAAGTAATAATTTGGTCAATTTAAAAGTAAATCTTTGGTGTTTGATGTTAAAACGATTTCTTTTTTTTTCATAAGAAATCATTTATTCGTCAAATGATGATTAATAAATTATGGGAATGGCAGCAAGCAGTATTGTTCACACTACCTAGTTATATCATAATTGGGTATTATTTTGTTTCTGTCTCGACAGAGAGCCACGCCATTGTATTTTTTTAGAAGCTGTGTTTTGATTACTATTTTTTCAATTCTAAGAACTCTTATTGATGCTGCATGTCCACATCAATTATGTCTACCAGCATCGGCTGAGTTATTAAATGTGAGAAACCAATTTCTTTAGAATCTGAAAATCTTAACAAAAAAATGCAGCAAATATCAACGATTTGTCCCCAAAATTATTTACGCTGGGAAACACTGCTCTAAACTTTGATTTGACGACTGTGTCTTTTAAATATCTAAAAATGTCCGCCATAAATATTTTGAATAATGTGTATTTGAAGATCAACAGCGAATGACTAACGGAAGAGATCGTCTTTTTACGAGTGACTCATCTTTCAGACATATTTTATCATTTCACAATGGCTTGCAATGTTTTCTGCACCGCTTCGCCGGACGAATTTAAACAAACCGTACTGCACTACTGCGAATTTAAACAGACACCTGGGTGTGAACACGATGAGTGTGGGAGGGAAGAATTCAAGACATCACGTACATCCATGCCTTCGAACGGTAACCAATCGATCGAAAAGACAATATATAAAAACTGTCCGTACTGGGATTCGAACCCGCGACCTTCGTGTTCTAAGCCATCGACGTTGTTGACCACGCAATTTGCAATTATTTAAAACATTTAATTTAGTTCGATATCTGAATTGAAAATATTGTTTAACTAGTTTAGTAAGGTTTTTATGTCATCATAATAGCTATTATAGCCTTAGCTAATTATTATTTTATGTTAGTTCTTATGAATATATCTTATCTTGTTTGAAGAGAATTACAGGTAGGTAACCCGTGGTGTGGACTTTTATAGTAGCATATTGCCATGCAGATTCGATTGTCTTACGTAGGTGAATACATGAACCAGCAGACCGACGTAGATATGAATAAAATGATCATAAACCTTCTGAGGCGGTCAAAACATTTTGACATTGATACTTTTTTAGTCCGCACACTCGTACAGTTTCGTCATGGAAGTAATTGAAACATTTATGTGCACGCATTTGACCCTCTGAATTTATCACAAATTGCCGCGATCGACGAGACCTGGAGTCTTCTTGTAGCTGCCGCTTTAATTTTATTCGAGTTTTGTCGATTATATATTTTAAAAAAATCGGGTAATATTAATTTAGTGTGTTATCACTATAAACTCTAATATTTGAAGTATTTACGTTGTACATTTTATGTGGTGGATAGATATTTAATCTATCATTTACTTAGTTATATATTGGCTTAAAAGAGATACATCGAGGATTTCTGCGCCTGTGTGCGATGGGCCTTCGGCGCCCCACAAAACTAGAACTGATTGAATGGATAATACGCCAATCTTAGTGCAGCGCACGTCACGAACCAGCCCTGTACACAATTCACCTTCAAGTTTATTCTAATATCTTAACTTATATTGAAAAATATAGTATTACATGTAATAACATGGACAATAATCCGTTTCCCGGAAAGATAACAAATATGGAATTATTCAAAAGCAAATTATAGTTGAGTAGAATTCATAACATAATCATCTTGTAACGGTCTTGGTAACGGTGATGAATTGATGTTTGTTTGTTCATTAAGGATGTCATTAGCTTGACGAGGTCGTAAGCCGAAATAGCTATCAGCAATATTATAAAAAATAAAATTTGTAGAACTAATTTTTTCACCTTATTACATCAGGGTTCTACAAAGTAAACATTTCAATCAATCAAATTTACGGTGTTATAAGAATATTATTATCGTTCGTACAATCTTAGAAACATTCTTATAGAACAGTAGACATTGCAAATGTCTGCGTATCACCTTGGTGATTTCGTTATAATTATTTTTGCTTAATGTTAATTAAAAATTTAAAGTGTAAATCCGTAATGAGTTCTTCGTATGACTCACTCCTTAAGTGCATTTAATAACTGGATCTTGCTCTGTTTGTTTTAACTTCTCAAGGACAGTAAAATCTGTAATGCACTATTGCCACAAAGTTTGCACTTGGTTGCTGCATCGTGCGCGATCAAATAAATTACCTTTTACATTCATGGTGCGTTCGTGTTTTGCAGGTAGACTTAAAATCTAATATATTTTAAAAATGAACTGAGGATTGCAATAGCGGTATTCCGGCATTCGTGATGATTTTTTTCTATGCCGAAGTAAAGATTTTGAAAATGCAAAAATACCTGTATCGAAAATAAATCAAAATCGACTTTTGAATGTATATATACAATAACGTATGCGAATAAAATTGTTCGCAATGAATTGAAGTATTTTAAATATGCTAAGAGTTGTATCAATACTCACAGGTTCCAGAATTGATGAGCCGTTCAATTGGGTATTATATTTTAAGAGACCGTAAGTTGTTTATGAAAGTCACTTTATGATATATGAAATATGGAAATACCGCCAAAAATTTAGTAAATTTTGATTTACTTGCCTTGCGTTGCAAATTTGCATTTGAAAATATCAATATCGGTATTTAATATAGAATACCGGTATTGATTTTGCAATCCCTAGTACGGACCGTATACTCTGTATTTAACGAAGTTTAAATTGCTTGATACATACGTAGCTATTTTTATTGCTTTATGTAGTTTTATGGACTTCCAATATAGCATTCCAACAGAAGTTTTTTTAGCCAGCTTTTTTAAAGCTAGTTGCTAGATCTCCTGTTTTCAGGATCGAATAGATCGCTGGTGGGTTATGTGGGGGAGGATTTAAAACAACACATGCGTTTATGTCTTTGGGTATGAATCCAAGAATCTATTGAGAAAAAAAGTTTGTAAAATTTCTATTATATCGACTGTGGAAAGGAAAAAGGACGTAACCCAGACATATCAAATTTTACAGAAAGCGCTAAAAACGTGTTTTGATGATTTTGTGACATATGCAAATTATGATTTATAAACAACCTTGAAGTGCACGGATACTTTTAAACTGGTGTTTAATTGATATAACCTGATATTAATTAAAGAAATTGTCTCGGAAAAACCTTTATTTCAGTGTTTTTTCTTGGTTTTAATTTTTTACAAGGTCATCTTTTTCAAACTTAAAAGCTAAATTTAGATACTTATTCGGCATTTTCAGCTTCTATCCTTTTGATAGAATGTGTCAGGTAGTATACATTGTGATTATCGAAAAAAGCTGTTTTGGAAAATTGAGGGTTACGTCCTCTTTCCTTTCCACAGTCGATATGATTTTACACTCGACCATGTATTGTCCAATCAGCTACGGAGCGACTTTATACTGCTAATCAAATACTGATTTGAAAAAAAATCAATAAGGATTGTATAAGAAAATACCAATTTAAGATTTCTAAACCAAAATGTGATATAATGTATCAAATTGGTTTCAGTTCACATTGAATTCAAGTGTGTTTTTTTAAATTATGAATATTGAAAGTATTTATCGAATGCATTTCTCCTACCAATAGATTGCGAAATGTATCGTAATCTCGCGCACTCGATAGTCGCTAATACTGAGCATAATAATGTTGCACAAAGAAACAGCTGATCGCAAACAAAAACGAATGACGCTAAAACGATTGAAATGGTTACCGATTCCTCATTGTTTACTGTTGCAACATGAATATTATTTTTGTACCGAAATGATTGTTTATTAATATATGAATTATTTAGTTGTGTGGTAGGTACTGTCTGTACAATAATAAAAGAAGACTTTCGGCAAACAGGACAAAAGAGACCCTTTGACAGATGTAACGATTTCTTGAAAAATTAACTATGACTAAATTTTTTAATATTACACTGACGTACAACGCACAAATTTGCTTTTCGGTGAACGGTAGCCATAATAATAATATGTTTTTTTAAAGGTTGAATAAAGTAATATCTTATGCATCTGGCTTTGAAATTCGGTAGACGAAAAGGTAATATAACAAATTCTCCTTCATATTATATTATGATATAATACAAAATTTTAGTGCCATATTAAATAATCGAATACCATTAGCCGAAACTCTGCAGCTTTTCATACGAATGGACAAATTTATATTATAACTTTTCAAGTAAATTCAATTCCAACATTATTTTATCAGAGTTTATGAATCACCGAACGATTCAAGTGAATGGCGAAAATAATTTAACGGAGAGCAACTTAACTTTATTTTATTGAAAAGCAAAAAAATCCATAAATTGATCATGAGATTTTAACGTATCCTAATTACCTTCTGAACCCATCTTGAAATTTACAAAGAATATATTTGACCTTATTTCAATAACATATTTTATTGACAACCGATTGCTTATTGAAATACTGCTCTTGGTTCGTTTCGCGGCAAGGTTAAATATTACTATTTTTTTATAATCCACTCGCCCGTTGAAAACCAAGCAAGTAAGCGCGTTCCAGTGATTGTGCCGACTACTGGATTTGTTTAGCTGTATGACACCTGTGCTAATTGACATGCTTTATCTATAAGGTGACCACACATTCTTAAACAAAATTAACGCAAAAAAGAATAGTTGCTTTACCAAAAACTTGAAAAATGGCTTTATTATAAAATATGATACATTGTTATTTTCTTTTTGCTTCTTGCCATATATTGTAGGACTAAATACAATACAGTGTAATAAATTATTATTTATATACTTCGACAAAGTAAATAATACTGCTCTTGGTTCGTTTGGCGGCAAGGTTAAATATTACTATTTTTTTTATAATCCACTCGCCCGTTGAAAACCAAGCAAGTAAGCGCGTTCCAGTGATTGTGCCGACTACTGGATTTGTTTAGCTGTATGACACCTGTGCTAATTGACATGCTTTATCTATAAGGTGACCACACATTCTTAAACAAAATTAACGCAAAAAGAATAGTTGCTTTACCAAAAACTTGAAAAATGGCTTTATTATAAAATATGATACATTGTTATTTTCTTTTTGCTTCTTGCCATTATTGTAGGACTAAATACAATACAGTGTAATAAATTATTATTTATATACTTCGACAAAGTAATTGACAGCTCAAATAAAAACTTAGTTCACAAGAAAAGAAAAAAGAGGCGATCCTTTGTTACATGTGGACAGTGGACACTAGAAGACTAATTTACTTAGGCCCATTGTTATTCCGGTGTTTGAGATCTTTCATTACAAAACAAGAACTTTCGAAACATGTACAATGTATTGTCATCTCGACTGTGATTTTGCCGGCAGATTTTTGTTTTTGAAAACCCGTTTCTTGTCTCCTCGGTGTCTTTTATATAATATATTCGACCGCTATAATAAAAAACGAAAACAAAAAAGTGTAGTCTATAATAAAAACGCGTGGTGTCCGTAATACCTGTATACTGAGTCCACTATTCATTGTCGTCGGTGGTAGACTCTGCAGTGATTGGTTTTTCTTCTTCGTCTTTTTGCGTAACTGCTTTATATGCAAATTGGATGTGTTTGTAAATGTATTCGCTGATTAAATAGAGAATTTATTCATTCTAAATTATAAAATTAGAACGTACCCTTGTCAGTTTTTCGTGAGTAGAATATTTGCATTAAATCATTTGTGTGTTTTTATTTTTCTCATTCATGTATCGCTGTCTGAAAATTAAGCCGCTTAAATAGCCAATCAAACGCACGTAATTGTTTAATGTTACAACACTATCAACAATTGACATGTCTCATATTTTATTGATTTTAAAAGTGCCGTCAAAATTTCATCTGTCTATGGAGGCATCTAATGAGGTTATTGACTTGCGTGGACGTATTATTTGCATATCGACGATTATGTCTGCTTGCATCTCTGTATTGATTGCAAAGCATTTTCGTAATATAAATTAATCAAGACATAATTATTTACAAAACGAAAGTTTTTTTTTTAAAGTAAGCAATTTTGCGAGGGGTCAAATGTGCCGTCTCGAAGTTACAAATTATCGATGTATGCCACACCGAGCCACACTCGATACGAGGAAACTAAATAAACATTCTCAGGCGAAAAAATAGTAGAATATTCTATTAAAAATGTACCTAATCAACTAAAGTGAAATGAACGAATTATTTTACATGAAGGTAAAATTAAAAGTCCCTCAAGACTGCTTAGGATAGGCCATATTGAGATAGTAGAAACTGAAAGAACGAGTAAGTGCACGAGTCCAGCGTTATGATGTTAAAATGTCGTCAGCATAATCGAAAAACCGATATCTAATGATTTGAATGTGACAGTAGGATAAGCTAGAGACAATTTTTTATTTGGTTTGATTTGAATGCTAAAGGAAGCGTAAGCACCGATCTGTCATCTAAATTCAAAGTATTATTTTCTTTGTTTGATAAGAAGTACTTAATTGATAACGCAGACTCGTGTTGCGGTGCACATGCTTTAAGCGCATTCACGACACACGCCCGACAATGTGCATTTTTTGCTACTACAGCTCCCCTCTCCGACGGTTGGAACGTGCTCTATTCATTTCGTTTTCTTCCATAGAAATTGAAATCGACTTTACGACAGCTGTGTAAGACATTTACGTGTTTGTTTGTTTGTTTGTTTTGGTAATTTTTCATGATACTCATGTGCGATTTTATGTTGATTTAACATAAATATATCGCAATTTATTTGTATGAAACGTGATCCACGCTTATCATATTAAAAACATGAGAATTGATTGTGCAATACGTGAGTGTATTTTGCGAAAATATAATTGATTTTGACCCAATGAGAATTACGACATTTACAGCGAGAGGAGTTCAAAGTACATATAAGATAATTTTAGTTGATGATCAGTTTGAGCTTTGCTTTTGTTACATGCGCCTAGAATTATTGACTAACTTATTTTGTTTTCAAGTCGATGTTTCTTAAAAACTTTTAAGCATTTTATGCCTGAGAACTTTATAAATTATGATGAATTTCCGTCACAAATAAATGCTTATTTTTTGTTACGACTCTTTTGAAAAATAGAAAGTTTAACAAAAAAGTAAAATGCAAAAATAACACTTAATATAAAGAAACTAACAAAAATCATTTAAGGACAAAAGAATACATCTGCCCGCCGCCTGCATGCAAAAAAAAGAAACACAAAGAGATACAATAGTGCAGTGTGGTAAAGGTTTTTGGAAGTTGCATCCTTACAATGCAGACAATCGTCGCTAATCTGGCGACGGAAATTTTTAACTGCAGACGAATAGTTAGTTAGCGGAAAATGTCTGCTGTAAAGTTCTACATTAATCACATCTATTCTGTAAAGCGACGGTCATCGAGACCTTTTTTCGTCTTCCAGCAAGCAGGTACATTTCGAGAAATTTTTGAATACGAAACGTGCATTTGACGGAAGGCCTTTCTATTGTCGCCTTTCTCAATTCGCAACACGATTTTGCAAAACATCCCCCGCTTCCAGAGGCCTTGGCTGAGGCTGCCACATGCTTAGGACCATTTTTTTTTTGCAATCTTTCTTGAAATGTCGTTGTTCAATACGTTTTGTATTATTTGTTGCTAATAATAATAAATTTGGTTTATTTAGATGGCAGAAGAGACCATCTGTATATGTTGAGAAGAGCGAAAAGAAAATTTTAATAGTCTTGCAAACAAAATATGTACACAATATTTAAAATGTTGTAAACATGGTTGAGTGCTTACACACATACTGCTGCAAATGCGCTCGTTTGTCATCAAAATAATTTTGCAATTATTTCGAATTGTCTCATTTGGTCGTATTTCAATTTGTATTGAAATTTCAGAAAAAACCTGTATTGCAAGTTGAGAATGAAAATAAAAACAGTCTTTTATGTTATAAATTGCAGTTTTCAGCAACCTTTGTGTATTGTAAATGAATGTATTTTTAGACCTTTTTGGTTACTCTATCTGTATAATAACGATGCATTTTGTTTAATTTTCAGGAAGCTGAAAGTATGCCACTTCAACAGAGGCACCGAGATCTGTAACTACAGTTACAGCAACACTATACTAGCGGTTAAACTGAATAGATCTGTAAGTATTCAATGTATTTCTATTAAATTCCTTCGTTATTCGTAAACGCATTTCTTTTCGACTCATTTAAAGTGCATAAGATATCACCACTCTCTTTACATATTAAATTTTAGACCACCTATCTCCTTTTGCCAAAGTGCACATACTATTTACATTGTCATTGATATTAAGCGAGCCGCTCTAAATTTAGTTTCGAGCTCGCTGCGACTGGTCATCCGCACCTTAACCTTGTAATGACACTTTTTTAAAAATATTTGTAGTCGAGTTTCTTAAAAAAAATATATTTATTATATTGCAAACTGTGATCGAGCTTGCTCTACCGATCAGGTGGGCCTACGTTCGATTCCCGGTAAGGTCAATATATTTTTTTGTTATTTTCTCTATTTAAATTTGAGGCCTAAAACGTGGGTGTTTGTGATGTCAATTATAATCATCAAGTAGATCTCGAGTGACTTACAATCATCTCGTATGATCTTTCAACTTTAAAATGTTTGGCGCATTGGCTGTACGTTTTCCGTTTATACAATATGGCGGGCAAAAAATAGGTAAGAAAATGTCGGAAAATTTACTATTTCTATTGTGTGGCACTTTACAATTTCTACGTTGGAAAAGTGGCAATCGTTTTAAAAATGGTGCACAACACTGTACCAAAGAATCATATTGCGATTAAATTACGCCCGAATCAACCTGAAATGCCATTTTTTTCTCCTGCGGTGGATTGAGGCAGCTATTATAAACTTTAAAAATGGTAAAGTCTTTCTGAGGTTTGATAGTACATACATAGAACTTTTTGGTGGATCAAAAAACAAATAATGGAAAAAAGTTTCGTCGCCTTGTGCTATTTAAAAAATATTTTTATTTATTTTCATAATAAACAGCTTGATATATTTATTAATTAAAGTGTTTAAAAACACAATTTCGGTGAATATTGCATGCGTCGACATATGTGATCGTTATTATTATTATTATTTAATATATTTATCCGCGTAATGAAAATGTGGGTCAATACACTTGCGAACCGGTTCTTCTTATCAGTAGGTATATCGCGGGATATCGATAAATTTGTTTTAATATTTCATTATTAAAATATTGATAATTATTCATAATAATAACACTTACCACTTTGTTCGATCGAATGCGGTATTTTTTGGCCTTTGTCCGCCTTGCGAAACTCGCTTATTTTCCCGCCAAATTAATACAGTTTGTTTACGCCGAGTCGAACACAAAGAAATCTAAGTGAAATATAAAAACATTCTTCTTTTTCATTCTTCGCAGTGTTTAGTAGAATAGATAATATATTAATTACCATGTCCGCTCCCAATGTGAAGCATATGGGCTCCTAATGGAAAACTCAACAGAAGAGTTTATGTAAGAACTGCTTATTACTTAATTGCAAATGATAGGGCTAGGAAAGCACCAGTGGTTTAGCTAATCGCTCTCGAAGCGCCCCGATTTGTTTTAGGATAGGATGGGTGTATAGCAGCGATTTCCAAACTGGGAGGCGCGAACAGCCCAAAATATTTATTTACCCTTTAAAACGTGTCTAACTATATGGAATAAAGGATGGGAGGAGAATATGTTTTTCTTCAAAGGGAGGCGCAGTAACATAAAGGTTGCAAACCACTGGTGTATAAATTAATTTATAAAAAAAACTGTCCTCCGTATCGGGATTCGAATCCGTGACCTCCGTAACCGAAGCCAACGATGTTGACCACGCAGCCGGTAGTCTAACAGTATACCGACATTATATGTATTATGACGTTTAATCGAATCGACAATAATTGTCATTTATTGTTAATCTGTTTTAGAGAAACACCCTGTATAATGAATCCACAAATTATTATACATCGAAGCGTTCTAAATTTGAAATAATATTGTTTCAATGTTCCGTTTGTTTTATTCATTCGAAGAAAATGTTCCAAATTTAATTGTTTATATAGTACCGTGTACGTATAGCCATATTGTACTCAAAATAATGATGATTTGACGATATTATATCGTGCATTGCCACACTGACTTATGCCTAATCAACAATAATGCAAAATGCGTTTTTGCGATTGATAAAGATAGTGTTAATCCTAACAGCTGTCATAATATTGTGAATCATCGAAATTATATAGAGGTGAATATATATATTTATATGGTTTGCTGTTATAAAATACATGGTCTGTATATAATCCGTTATCGGTGCTCTTGCTATCATACGTCATTAGCTGTATTTATGCGTGTGTAGTCGAAAAGTGGTTCCATTGTATATTTGTGGAACTTTAAATTTCACGTTGAAAAATATTTTATTGATTTTTGTAATCGCGGAAAGCAAGTGTTTCGTATTGTTTAAGTCACACATTATGAACATGTAATGGGATTGTATCAATTAAATGCAGCGGTGGGCTGCCAATACTTTGACAAGGGGCTTGCTGAATCCCAAAACTCTATTCCTGGTGTTCTTGGAAAAGAGTGACCGTCTTTGTCACTCTTACTCAATCGTACGCATAAATTATTAAAGCTATTGAATGTTAATAACTAATAGTTTATATAACAAAACGCAATTTGAAAATATTTAATATGAATAGTTAAAAAAATCACATACTTCCACTAGATTCCAAGAGTGAAGAGTTCCGAGTTTGACACTGATATATGTAGGTTCATATCATTGCGTCGTGAAGTTTAATAAAAATATATTTGTATACATAACGCATATATCTGAGAATATTGTTAATTTAATTAAGGCGACTCAGTAGGATTGCAAAACTTAAATTTGACCTACAGCATAAATATTGCACTGACTTAAATAAGTAACCACCACAATATGTATTTTTACAGTATCAAAACAAGCAAAACATTTGTATATTTCATTACAAAAATAGCAATACCACCTAACACACGGATGGATATTTAGACAGTAATAAGGGTTTTTCATATAAAACAATTTGTTATTGACGAAAATCAGTAAGTACTTTTTTATCTTCGTAGCAAAGACTGACAATCTAATTTACTTCCCCAAATATCTGTTGCAAAAATTATATGTAACTGAAACAATGCGTTAATTATATATACCGTGAAAATGACTTATAATGCTACATATGAGTTATTGATAGCAACAGTAAGCCATCGTATTTAATAAATGTAAATCAGAGAAGGTGTTTTGTCAAACGAAATAATAAAAGAAATAAACAAGATAAACCATACAATACAAATTTCTCAAACTTTCTCTAATATATTGAAAGAATTTGTTTTTATTTTTAATTTTGTATAACCTATTTGTTATGATGTTGATTTTAATATGAATACAGTTAAAAACATTCTGTTGAATAAAAAATATTGACATAATAAGATTAAAATGGAAAAGTATTGAGTTCTAAAATAAATATAAATTTCAGTTGATAGTTATTTCTGGTTCACGCCATAGTTCTGACAGTGGATTTTCCGAAAATTATATTAACTATGTCTTATATTTCTTGTTGGACATCTAAGCTATCTTGGTGGATATTTGTAATCATTTTCAAAAAAAAAAAAATATATACTGAATTCACGGAATAAAAACATGTTTGCTATCAGAAAACTTAGTTATTCCACTGATTACTTAGAATAAAGGTAAATTTCATTAACTAATAATAGCTTTAAGATAGTTGGTATGAAGACGCTTCTCGAAAAAGCCAAAAACGTGTTACAATTTGTAAACAATTAGTGGAATGACAAAGTTTATTTGTTAATTTGTTATAAAATGATTTTGTCTTTAGTGAATGCCGAAACTATCGAAAATATTCATAATCCATGCATGTCTTTAAAGTCATAACCATATGTTATGATGTGTTTATTTTTACTTCAAGTTTTTATATAGCCTAACACTAATTCAATAAGGAAGAAACTAAATGAATAGTATGCCTGATCAAAAAAAGTTATTTGTATAATTTATATCAATTGCATAAATATATTCGTATTTTTGTATAATGTTTGGGAACTTTTTTTCTCTCGCCAATATACAAGTTCGACATTCAGGGCTGTGACAAAAAAACATAATACTAATAATATTAAAAGTAATTCAAACCATGTGATTGATTTGAATATTAATGTATTGTAGGTATAATATTGTTACATAATTTGGTAAGTTATCGAAAAAATATGGTTTTCAATCATGTAATATAATAGATTAGAAATTAAAGTCGTTAAGTTATATCGGCTGCATCGGACTAACTTTGTTGGGTGGTACAAAAAATGACTTAAATGTATGAATTAATATATTTCACAAGTTTATTATGTATCCATACATATGTATATATATTTGTCATATATCAATTTCGAATATTTTCTAGCATTCTGTTTTATTCAATTATAACTTAAAAAAAACAAGTTTGACGGTAGAAAAATGTATTCAATTAAAAAAAACCAGGGCTGTGGAGTCGGAGTCGCGGTATTTTGGCCGGAGTCGTGAAAAATGAGCGGCTCGATTTTTTTTTGAAAAATATATTTAATGATGTGTATGTAAACAAAATAGTCAAAAGAATTAACATTTCATACTTGGCTGACTAAAGATGATCTGATGGTACACATATGAGGAGCAAACATTCAAAAAGTGTTTTGTCACAAATTTTGAAAAATGGCGTTTTATATCCATTCAGATAGCCCATAATAAAACCTATGAATGGAATTCAAAATTAGTGTTCAAAAAGGTTTTTTTTCATATTAAAATGAAATCATAAAGTTGATTCATTCATACAAACCGTCACTTTTGCAACACTTAAATCATCATTTTCCAAGCTTTGTATTTGTGTGACAAAACACTTTTTGAATGTTTGCTCCTCATATATATAAGTTAAAATGAAATTATTGAAAAAAAATCCTGATAAAAACTCTACGTTGCAAAAAAACATGGTTTACCATCTGTATAATGATTCTTAAAAAATATTTACTGTTAATATCTTACCTTATCTAATAATTTTCAAGTTTTTTTTCGATTTAGATGACGAACTTTGTTTTTTTAGCAAAAATCTTTTGAAATATAGAAATGATTCAAAACTACTAATGTGAAAAATCTTTTTATTCAACTACTGCTACTATTATATTGAATAGAATCTCTTTTTAAAAGCATTGCCAAATAAATATTTCAAAATGCTTATCCATTAAGCTAAATACTGGTCTTTAAAATAATCGCTATTGGAAAAGACATTATTGTATTATAAATAATAATATTATTTGTAAGCGCATTGAGCAACCCTAACCCTAACCGCTATTTTGCGCAACAACTTTTTTATCGCAAAATAAAAAATACATTTCTTCGATTCATTTGTATGACCAGTGTTTTAAGTTAATGCAGAGTAATATGTGGCACGTGCACTCAGTACGAACGTCTTTCTCACACTGACTGGGTTTGCGAAATTTACGGCAAGAAAAACACATCCCCGAAAAATAGTTATTATTTATTGGTATGACAATTTTTTAATTTTTTTTTTGCTTTTAAATGTAAACAATAAAATGTTTTATTATTCCATTTTTTTAGAAGTATTTATGATCCAATTATGCTTTAAAAATCAGTCAGAAAAAGTGGGAAAAATGGTACATTTCAAATAGATGTACAATCATTATATTACATAAATTGGAAATTCTGCTCAAATCACTTTCTTAAACAAACCTTTATCTGCATTTCTTTCTAAGACATTAAACTTCGGTATCTTACAATAAACTCTAAAAATGATCAAAACGAAAGCAGTTGAAAAATTCTGTGTAAACTGTTTGCCTTTTATTCTTGAAAATATGACTATTTTCATGAAAAAAAAAATGTAATAGTGTAAAAAAGCGTTTGGAAAATGTAATATTTGAAAAAAATTTTTTTTTAAGTGAACGGTTCACGAGATTTCGTCGATGGCAAACGATCGATTTACTCTGTTTTCAGGCGTAAAGGTACTATATCCTCTTAAACAGGGGGCTCGCCGACCCTTGTTAAATTTAGCAAGGAGTTCGCGCGAGCCCCCTCATTGAATAAATGCCAATTCGATCAATGCTGTTCTACAAATATTAAGGGTTAAAGCACATTCCTTTGTTCTATTACTGTTACTAGGCGGCGTAACTAATAATCCATCCGTATCGTTCTGTCGATAAGTCTGACTTATTACCAATTAGCAATTAGAGTAAAAAGCCATTAAGTCATATCGTTCTTTTTTCAAAATTGTTGACTTCGTAAAACCATGAGAATTTATTATCTGCCTCTAGGGTTGCCGCATGTTCGTATATTTTTACGTATTGTTCCGCATGCTACGGTAACGGTCCTTCTGCGTTTTTCTCGACCTGGTAATAATTAATTATCGCCCAGGCTCGCGTTTAAATTAACTGAGCACTAATGACAATAGACCCTCACCGCCTGTCGTTTATTTCTTTGGATTGTACTTGCATGGCAACTGAACGCTCTCGTCTTCTCGAAAACCCGATGGGCGTTCGTCATATGAAGTCAAGAGCTCAAATCTCCGAATAGACAGCTTCATACATTAATTTTCATTTGAATTCTCTGTATTATAATATTTTTATTGATGAATTATTCTTACCTGCGATTATTTAAAGTATTTTTAAATGTATTTTCCAACCTTCGGTAATTTTAAAAGATATTTCCGAATTATCGGTCGCCTCGGTCGATATCACTCGCGCAGTGGACGGCCAATGTTGATTTTTTATAAATTTCTGTCCAAAGGCATGATTGTCCGATGCGATGTCCGTACATTTCTATCCACCCTATCCGATCCTGAAGCCAGGGGTGGGCTGGAGAGGGCTCTCGCGTGCCCTTTGTTAAATTTTAATAAGGCCGGCGAGCCCCTTGTTAAGATGAGAGAAAACAATATTCTCAGATTAGTACATAAATGCAATTTCTGACTTATATATTATCTATGACAGTTTCAGTATAGACGGTAGTAAATTTTTAGCCATTTACATTGACTAGTTTACGGTAAATTGCATATTATTACATATTATAAGTGAATTAAGAAACAATCGATTGCTTATTTAAGTATTGCATATAATTGCATAGAAGTGATAACAAATTCACTCTTTCCTCAGAACACCGAAAATTGCTCTGAAATTAACCGAGTTATTTGTTCACGTATTGGCAGCCCACCCCTGCCTGACGCGATGAGCTCACTGCATCCTCTTTCTTATAAAATCAACGAAACAGTTGATCAATTTACTTACGAACATTCCACTCTTCCAATTTCTCTTACAGTGTTTCATTTGATTTCCCGATAACAAAAACCAACGACCCGTACCATAATCTCGCATTTATGGCAACCCTGTCTATTTTTAACACCAATCGTAGCGTAAGGATAAATACTGACCTCTAATAACTTTGTTTACGTTTTCGGTAATTAATTATAATGATAAAATTTCAGCCTACACGCTACGTTATTGTATTGTTATCGATAGACAATTTAATTCGAGCGAAAAATACAATTGAATCGTCCATTGTTTATTTATAACGATATAAATTATTAGTATGTACTACTTACATCAGACTGTCTGGTATCTCGGTATACATTTTCAATGTTTCTATAATCATTTCACGAACATGCATGCTCAAAACTCTTCTTTGTAAGTGAACATCGCTTTCATCGACTTGAATTAGTTTTGGAACGTGTCATAAATATTCCAAAAGAAAATGACTTTCGTATAAAGTTATATTGGTAAACCTGTTACGAAAAAGAACCACTGAAAACAAAAAAAAAGATACATACTTCTTACACCATAAGTCCTAACCTAACATATATACGTCTACTTAAAGTTTACGGAAGTAAACATCAGATTATATAGAGATCGCAATTATGATTATTATTATCTTAAAAGATTTTTGTTGTTTACCTTATGTTTTGAAAACACCACTAAATGTCGCTGACGTCGATTGATAAAAAAATAAGATTAGTTTTCCGAATAACTTAAATTCTACGAATTTTGTCGATGATTGAGTGTTGCGCGCGCACGCATCACATTTATTTATTCGCTACTATTTTTCACTCACTCTTTCTAGTGTTGTGTGCCTTGTATTCTGTCGCCCTCGCACCTGTCATGGCGATCTGCTGATATCATTCATCCCACTTTATTGTTTATATTTTTGCAGATGTTTTGTCACATCTGATATGTAAACAATTCAATGTATTTGTTTACTGTTTTTCTTTTACAATGCCGCGACGGAATAATCTTAGGTAAATTCATAATGACGTTGAGGAAATTGATTTATTTATTATTATCGAATACCTACGCACGGCACATAAATTATTAATTTCTACGCTTATAATGACTACATTATGAAAAATAATTTTCTTGCTGAATACATCTTCCTCGCAAATGATTCACTTGAATGCACAATTCACGAAGTTCTTTCTAGACTTGTATTCTTTTGAAAATAATCATTTTCAAATTGTTTTTTTTCCGCCCACAATCTTCTCATTTATCATACCTACCTAGGTACTGAAAATAAACAACGGTTCAATTACTATAAAAGAAACCGAATGCTGTATATTTTATTGTGATAGGTCCGAAAGATTTATATTATTCGAATATGAATCTGTATATTTTTTTGTTGTTTGCCATTGAGAAAGAGAACGTGAGATGGCATTTTGTTTTTGAGGTGAACGCATCCGGCGTTTTTATAATCATCACTTCAATACAGTTTCACTATACATACCTTCGTTTAAAAATATGTGTATTAATTTTAATCATCAGACTGCCAATGATTAGTATCTTCCCAGTTTATTTCTCCAACCTCTCGAGTATGTCCCTTACACTGCCTCTATTTTCTTTTGACCTCTTATTTCGTCGATTTAAACCTAAGCAGTGACGTAATTGCATAGAATTGAAAATAAAATTCTCTACACAGAATTGACTACAAGAGTAGCGAAGCAATATTGCAGTCTCTGATTTAAGTGAAAAATATTTATATATAAAAATATCATGATTTCATGCCCGAGGTGAAAAAGTGAATGCATTCGGAAATAACTGAAAACGTAACTTGTGTAATTTATTTATGCGCATTTTTATTCACTCGTATTGTATTCAAACAAAAGTGTAGCGAAGTGACCATAGAATTCATTTTAATAATATTTTGATTGCTATTCGTACGATGTTCACACTTGTTATTGATTGCCTTGGATTATTCGAGCGGGAAGATGTTGCCTATCCGCCATTGTTTTTAACCAATGCTATATTTTTGGCAATAAAGAGTTCTTTCCAAGAAAATAACACTTCATCATACTGACTGGGTAAATACCAGTATTTATGAGTTCTCATATATTTTTTTATCAATCTAATTGGTTTTTCAATGTACTTTTTATTGCCTTTTTAGAGAATTTGAACTAAATTGAATGTACGATTTTAATGTTCTTTCTGAAACAAATTGGCAAGTACTGATATGGAAATAGCAGTAAATCATTACCATCAAAAAAAAATTATAGCAATCTGAAGTTACGTTACATATTAATCTAGACTAGAACTAGAATAATGTAGGTAAGATACATTATAGTTATAAACATTAGCTTATAGTTATATTTGTAGTAGCTATCGGCCAAGGGTTTCAGAGTGGGGTTTGTGTCCCTAGTTAAACGTGTTTTGTCAAAATTAAATTAAAAAATCATAGTTTCTTTCGTTTAAGAAAACTATTTGAATCAACTTTTTACAAATTGAAACTCAACTTGAAAATATAAAGTTTATATAAACTTACTGTAAAAAGATAAACATTTGATATCTGATATGATCTGAGAAATATATATTTAAACCAATTTCAATAGTATTGTGTTGGATAGCAGATATGTAGTGAGTGAATGATACAAGCAATACCAATAATATGTTTCAAGATAAAAGTAATTTTATTTCACTCCAAAAAAATTTATTTAGTGATGCAATTCAGTTTGGTTGCCAGTCATTTTCTCTTTTCAGTCAGCTTTTCATCTCCTTCTTTTTGTATCTGTTACATTTGCTTGTGCCTTATTTACTTCCATCTTTTATTTCAGAGGTTAATAGTATGCCTGGAAGAGAGCTTGTACATCCACAACATCCGCGATATGAAAGTGCTTCATACGATTCGTGACACTCCGCCCAACCCGCTCGGACTTTGCTCCCTCTCCGCTCACACCGACAACTGCTTCCTCGCTTATCCTGGCTCCAGTTCAATCGGCGAGGTCCAGATCTTTGATGCCATACACCTGGTAAGAAATATATATTAATATAAAAGTTCATTCAATATTTAGCAAGAATATTAATATTTAAGTAAAAATGTTTTTTACTATTCTAAGTATCAGCTTAAGCTATATTTGAGAAGAGAAGCAATTGAACTAAAATAATAATATTAAATATTTAATTGGGCTAAGCCGATGACATGAAAAACACATAATTAATTTAAAATCTCGAATGTTCTTATTGATCATCTGCGGGGCCTTGCCAGGTAAACACCTGATGTTCAAGTTCAGACCCATGTGGAATTTTTTCCAGTTTGTTATCATTGTTATTAAATAAGTGGTTATGAATTTCAAATTGCCATGAATTAACTTTTTTTATGAATTCTTAACGATATCTAACTTTTTTAAAATATGAACAACAGATAATGATGGTTTTATAACATTAATTCAATGGTATCGAGGAGGAATACTTTAATATATCTGTAATTTTGTTTTTAACTTATAATCAATGATTTTAATTTACTAGAAATTATTCCTAAACTGAAATGCGTAAGGCTCGAATAATAAGTTATATAAGTCATAATAAATATTTCCAATGCTTTCTAACGTAATATTCTCAGATCTCATAAGAATTGATAAGACTACGATAGGGGTCGGCAAACTTTCAAGTAAGAAGAGCCAAGTTGATGTGGAAAAAGGATAGCAAAGATGCAATATATATATATATTGATTTTAGGTAAAAATTTTGTGATACGTTCGAAAGTGGATTTCTGATGAACCGCAAACGGCCATGCAAAGCTCCCCATGTGCCGTGTTTTGCCGAACAATGGACTAGGATATCTATGGTTTGCGTGAATAATCCTTGCCTCATAAATTAAAAAAAATCATTTTTCTTTTAATGATTTCAGCATGCAAAGACTATGATACCGGCCCACGACTCACCGCTGGCAGCTTTAGCCTTCAACAGTGCGGGAACACGTGTGGCGACCGCCAGTGAGAAGGGAACGGTGATCCGCGTCTTTTCTGTAAAGGATGGCATGCGACTCTACGAATTCAGACGGGGGGTCAAAAGATGCGTCTCCATTAGCAGCCTCGTGTTCTCAATGTGCTCCAACTATGTTTGCTGCAGCAGTAATACAGAGACGGTGCACATCTTCAAGCTGGTCGAACCTGCAAAGGAAACGTATGATTAGCAGTTTATTAGTTATATTTCACTTTTTCCAACTGTCATTCAAACAAATAAGAAAAAATGGTTTTCTGATATTTCAAATTATTGTCATCATGTCAAGATCTCGCGCTTCATATAATCCACCTATATTCAAGTAATCCTTATTTATGAACAGAACCGAGTTCAACAGTTTCCACATTTCCTTTGCGTAAGGAGTTCTAGTATTTGAACCGATAGACTATTGCTGACTCTAAATGTAAATATGCTTAAATTTCCACTTCATCTAAGTAAAGCATGCTATCGTCACCTCAGGCTTACAAATAAACGTGGTATGAATAATGTTTGGAATGCATTCCACGCAATAGACAAGAGACACTCCATCTTATTTTTATTTGAGGGTCTGTTTTACAGTGTCGCATACGTAGGTTAAGATAAATTTAAATATTGTGTTTTATAATCCACTTTGGTTGATTGATTTTGATAGCTTTTAAAGTTAATATATTAGTTTTAATGAATGTAAATATTTTTTTTAAGGCCTCGCGCTTCTTCAGACGATGGTGGTTGGATGTGCTACCTGTCGAAAGCTGTTTCGGTGGGCGCCAATTATCTCCCCGCCCAAGTGACAGACGTCTTCAGCCAAGGAAGGGCGTTCGCCAGCGTTCATCTGCCCGTATCGGGTGTGAAGAATGTCTGTGCCATAACAACGTAAGTGCATTTTTTCAAATCTTGGGCTCGGTAGTCTTTTAATAACTGTGATTTTTCCTCCCAATTTGTCACTACTAATATAATATACAAATATGTCTTATTTACATCAATATATAGTTATTCAATTTTAATTGACTTTAGAAAGACTATTTAAATTCTTATAAATTATAAAAACTTTCAGAACGAATTAATCTCGTAAGTCGAGGACTTGCTTAATTATTTTCTCTGGTTTTCAACATTCAAGTAATTTTGAAACTAGACGTGACTATGCATTTTTTTTTTAAAGAAAAATCACTATCTTGTGCACTATGTTTATGCTACTTATGCAAACAATTACAAAAATTTACGTATTGAGGTTTTATTGTATTTAAAAAAAGTACCATGGATATGTTTGATTTTAATTTGATTGTCGTGCGGGTCCGTAGCATTTCCAAGATGCTTCGTTTGCTGGTAGCATCGGCGGAAGGAATCCTGTACATGTACAGCCTGGACCCAGTAGAAGGTGGTACCTGTGCGCGCTCGTGAAGCAGCACATGATTGCGGGAATCGGTGTGACGGCGGCTCCCATTCAGCCCGCTGCCCCGCTCAATATCACAAGTGCAGGAGGTAAGACCTCGACAACTGTGCACTAGAATTATAAAATATTTATTTTCTCATCTGATGGTTTAATGTTTTTGGGATTTGTCTCGGTTTGCGAAGGCTTAAGATAGTTTTTGTGAAGTTCTTTTTTGTTGAAAGTAGAAATATATACGAGTATTTCTTTACTTATAAAAATACTGACATTTTGCATATTTCATAAAGACATCAACTGGTCCTGTCTAACAAAATATTTTTTTTTTGTTCTTCGGAGATTATTAACTAAATAAAAGTTTATTTAATCATCATTGTGTGATGAATTATGCTGCAATGAAGTATTGACGAAAATTGCTATTTGAAAATTATTTTAGTAGATAGTAAAATTATTCTAGGTTTGATATCGAGTATTTATATTTTGTGATATCCATAATTTCTACACTAACTTAAATGTTAATTGATAATGCTCATCATTACCGAAGCCGGTCCTGATCTTTCACGTATTTCGAGTATTGATAGTGAACACCCTAAAAGTGATTTTTCTATATTTTTTATACAAATAACATTCTCAATTCATGAGATTTATCGTAAGCCTTCCATTTATGCAAACATAAATTTACCCACTGATTTTTTATTTCTTCATTAACTTATTATTACCACTAATTTAACATAACAGTGCAAGTAGGGTGTTATTTTGAATAGTAATAATGTATCTTGGAACAGTTACAGTTAGTTACCTTTAGTAAAAAAAAAATGATATAATTTAATATTTCTTCTCTTGGTTTAACTCCTTTTTATTGGTTAATTATCTATTATATTTTTATGTATCTCAACCGTATAGATAGTTAATACTTTTTCATCTGTTGTTTTTTTTAATATGGTAAAATTATTGATACTAATTATTTTTGTATCTCTCATGAAAAGCCAGTGTTCACCCATCAATGTCGCTTATTTGTAATACTTTCTGTTTTGTAAAGGCTTTTAAAACAGCTTTTGGTGCTTTTTAATATTCGGCGTGCACTATTTGCGGAGTAATTGTCACTAAGGTAATGTTAGTTGTCTGATTTTTTAAAAAAATATTTATGTTTTTGATGTAAGGATTATTTTTTAAGTTTTTGCCTCAACACTAAACACGCGGCAATCTTGAATGCAATCAGAGTCTTATCACAACTGCTCTCCTTGCCAAGTTTATTTTGCCGTACAACAATAAATTATAAGCATTTTCTGTAACACCAAAATATTTATTTATCAATAACAACAATAAGATTTCGTATTTATGTATTCATTATAATATCCAAACAATTTTTATTATATCTTAATGATAATTGACAAAATCCTATCCTTTCCATTTTTACAGTATTCTTTATAACTCATCCTGACAAATCCTGATAATTATGTTAATTTAAATTATCACATTACGTCCTTTCCCTAAATCCTCTTCATATATCAATCCTTTAAAATATTTTTTGAATGTTAACTATCGAATCACATTGTGTAGTTTTTTTTTTACCTTTACCAGTTTAGCGAAGTACATAAATACATTTGTCTGCCATATATTTAAAGATTCACTGATTATCCAATTAGTATTAGCTTTTTTGTACAGAAAAATATTCTTTGAAGATATTCTCGTACAATGTTTTTGATCTGTTTGAATTTTGAATGCATTTATTCTTTTTAAATAATCAACTTACCTAATCTTAATATCATCACTCGCCATCTGTTTTTGTTATTTAAAAACACTGCAGACCTTCTTTCATTTATAGTTTTTTTTCCATCATATTAAATAATATTGTTTTCAGCACTGTTGCGCTTTTAATTAAATAAAGGCTTAGTAAATAATAACATTGTGAAATCAGACCATTGTACATAAATAAAACATCGTGTTTGGTAATTAACTGAATTTGATACATAAATTCCACAGTCCGAAAGCAGATTTCAACAAATTCTCAGTGAAATTATATTTTCGCACGAGAAGTCTGCAAATGTAACCACCATTTTTTAGTTCCTTTGAATCCAAAGAGAAAGTTTACAGCGCACTGCGGGCCGCCCATGATGTCTGAAGTTATACCTGAGGGCGGAGATCGTTGGATCTCGCGTCTGTCTCTGTACTGTCTTCTTCTCCCCGCCTCAGTGGCCGTTTTGTAGTAAAGTTTTTGTGTGTTTAAGTTGATGGAGGCAACAGTTACGCTGGCGCGCTGAGAGGTCGCAACCCAGATACAATGTCAGGTACTGGTCAGTATTTTCAACCACAAGCAAAATAAACTTATAGAGACAAAAAAACAAAAACCCGCAACCTTTCGAAACGTTTTCATTCGTCTTATCGCCATCTAGCCCCACGCCCTCCGACACTCTTTTGTCTTTTTCGTACAGTACCTTGATTATAGGCTATTGTCATGTTGGTCAAATTTTCTATACAGCACTTGGTGTCTTACATTTATTAAAAGAAAAATATCTCAGATCGTCAAGCGTAAACACAATATTAATCATTTTAAATGATAATAGAATAATCACAACCTATTTCAATTGGCTATCTTAAATTCTCGACATCTAATATCATCGTATGCTTGACTTAGATCCTAGCAGCATCAAATTGACCAAAACTACATACGCCATTAAACTGATTAATAATCACACTTTAAATCTATCGAGCTTACGACATTACAAAACTAGATCTGGACTCTATGGGTTAAAAAGCAAGCAAGCTCTTTAATCGACCATGACCAATTTCATATACAAATTTGAATTAAAGTGCAACTGCAAT
This sequence comes from Himalopsyche tibetana, assembly GCA_030503985.1. NCBI lineage: Eukaryota > Metazoa > Arthropoda > Insecta > Trichoptera > Rhyacophilidae > Himalopsyche > Himalopsyche tibetana. Next base: position 18,246,105 of record JAPJYX010000022.1, read on the forward strand.
CTTATTCATGAATTCAACGGACAAAACAATAACTCACATTTGGTCATTTTGTCTCAAACAAAATTAAAATTTGAATTTTTTTTTTCGCTATTGCAAATTGACAAAGCTCGAGTTATTTTTTACACTTTGTTTGTTGGGGTTGTTAAATTAAAGAAATCAGAATTCATAAAATTAATGATACAATCTTATTCCTACCTATTTTACAAAATAATTAGTTGCGGTTTCTTTCTTGAAAGCTGACATCGGAGAAATTTTCTTCTCGTAAATAGAGCCGACACATTTATTGCATTAGAGGATGTGACGAAGATGGATTAGCCAATTTTTTTGAATTATTTTTTCATGATTAGTAAAATGCTTTTTTGTCTAATTAATTTGTCAGATCTTCAAACATCATCCATTCATTCAACTGAAGGCTCGTGATTATACTTTTAAAATATAATAATGGTTACTTTTCCACCGTTTTTTAAAACACGTCCCATTTTTTCGTTCGACACCTTCTGTCTTTTCATATAAAAGTAACCTGGGGAACTTAAATCATTCCGGACAAAACTTATTGAATGTTATAAAATATAAACAATTCAAGTAGATAGATTTTTGAATGCATTTAGAAGTTTTGCAGTACATAGCTCATAGGCTTTCACAGTTATTTAATCTACAAATAATATATTGGGATGACACTGCGTTGCGGTTAGCAGTATTTGTCTGACATTTTAAAACTGTTGCAGGTTCCATCTTCACTAGTCTGAATGATGAAATTATGATGACCACCAACGCCAACATGGTGTCTTTCCAATAAATATAACGTATATACAGTGCGCTGCTCGTATATTGATGAATAGCAATATTTATTTTAGTTGTATTGCAAAAAAAATCATTAAATATAAATCGATCATATTATTTGATTCAATTTATTTCTATTTATAAAATGCGATAGGTAAAATTCACTTCTGTAAATCTGTAGTATTTCGGATGACAAAAACAAATGTTTCATAATAATAATATATTTATTTTAATATCAAACTAATGATACAATAATAAAAGTCACAGTTAGCAAAATGGGAAAAAAGTTTTACATTTAATAATAAAAATATTAATTAGAATTTGCGTGAAGTTTATTTAATTGATTGTTGTTTTGCGTATTGTTTTTAGAGATGATTTATTTTAAGGTTTACACAGTATTGTTATTTAATGTTTGTTTTCGAGATGTAAGTTTGGAATAAATTTTATTAGATTGTTCATTATCCATTATCATTTTTTAACTGTTCCCGATATCATGAAAACCAATGTCCTTCACACCTTACCTATCTTTTTTTTGTATTTGCTTTTATAATATCCTATTTTTATTTATTTTATACAAACAATAACATCCCGATGATTATTTTTCTTCAGTAGTGTTAGTAATTATTTTCACATTTATCATTGTCTTTGAAAAAGTATTGATTTGTTTATTTTTAAGTGGTATCTTTTCTTAGTATCTAAGGAGGCAATACATACTCACGAAAGATGTTTTATTTTGATATCTTTCAGAGTGTGAATTATTTAGTTTTTTTTATTATTATTCTATGGTAATCATGCCTAAGAAGACTTGCCAAAATTATGAGAAATAAAAAGAAAACACAAAGAATTGAATTAATCTATTTTGTTTGGAGATGTTCATTTAAAGATTGATTTTTATTTTCATAATTCGGGCGGTTCTATTTCTCTGTGATTGTTTTCTGTTTCAGTGTCACTGTCACTGTTGATTGCAATTTAAATACATTGTTTGGTATATTGTTGTAGTGCAACATGTTTATGGTTCACGGTTTATGAATTGTGTTATTTGTTAAATATTGTCTACCATATTCAATATCCTTTGATCATTTGTCAGGTTTGATCGACACTTAAAAAAACAATGGAGAATTATTTGATGTTTATAAAAACTTACATTTGCGATACAGCCTGCGATGTTTATTTACTTCCTTATTACATGATTGAAAGTCAAATCTTATTTCAATTTATCTTCATAAAACAGTGACGTTGGAACAGAAATTCCCAGTGTGCAACCCTACTTGAAATATAATAAATTTACTATCGCATGTTTCCTTTGCAAAAATTGGCTGGCGACCTTGTTTCTTCCGGCCGGCAGAATCTGAAAAGTTCCACGAGATGTCTTCGGCGGCCGAGTCACCCCCGCGCGGCGGATTCAAATTTGACGACGACAAGGAGTTTCCCCCCGTCACCCAGGGATCCGAATGAATTGCGCAGCTCGCCACGCAATCCACGACAATGGCGCCCGCCTCCGCAACGCTCATATGATGATCAACGCTCGAGCAGAAAATTTCAAATGAACATTTTTCAATTCGGTTTTTTAGTTCAGTCAAATCAAGCCAGGCTATTATATCCACACCGAACGGTTTTAATATCATAATTTAAAGATTAATAATAAGTATATTTTTCTATTTATAGTTTGAAACATTCCTCCATTACTTATAATACTTAAATTTATAAGTGCCAGGGAAGTACAGTTTGCAAATATAAGTATTTCTTTGTGTGTTATTTAAATGAATATCTGAATTTAAATAAAAAAAACATGGATTTTCCACTGCAGTTAATAATTCAATACTAAATCTTTTAATTTCCTTCTAGTTTACTTAAAAAAGAATGTATTTTATCTCAAATTGAAAAATGTTAATTTGCCGTTTCTTGTTTTGGGGCCGCCATTGTGTTAACGATTGTGATAAATAAAAGACTCTCGAAAGAACTTGACATGCGTCGTCAACGTTGCGTCAATGCGAGTGCACTATGTAAATTATTACATCAGAAATATTTACCAATGTCTTATTTTTCTTTCTCTATCAAAAATTTGCTGATTCAAGAACCTGTCGTTATTTTAAATGTCTATGCTAATGTAAGGTTTCTTTTTTTCTCCTTTTACCAATATAAAAACCAATTCAAAAACAACAAAAAAAAATATTGACAATTCTTGAAAATTATTTAATATAGATTTTAGTTCTCATTATTATACTACTAATACTTTCATTATTAATTTTACTATACACTCTTCACCGAAAAAAACAAACAAAAAAATATTATTTTAGTTTCATGGATTATTATTTAGATCAGTGATGCACAACCTTGACCTTTTAGCGGGCCGTATAAGACAAATTTTCGTGTGTTCGGGCCGCAAAGAAAAAAAATATTTTAAGTACGCTCAGTCCTTTTTTACACGAAGCATATGTACGTTCCATGTAAAACAGCTATACAAAAAACCTTGTTAAAAAGATCAAGCGAATTTAGATAAATGATTGATAGATTTGTAAAAACGTGAAAATAAATAAGCTATTCTCATTAAAAATCGTTTCATTGTAAAATATTTATTTTTAATTCAAAAGTGAATGCGATCTTAGTCTTTATTATTTTTTAACTATTTTCTTTTAATCTGACATAATATTTGAGGGCTTGTTTATATGAACCGATTTATTTTCCTTCATTGAAGAAAAAGTTTTACGTGAAAAAAATATGTAGAGAAAAAGATTGATGGGCCGCCACAAAATTCAAAAAGGGCCGCATGCGGCCCGCGGGCCGCGGTTTGTGCATCACTGATTTAGATTATTGACATTTTCAATAAAATGTGGATTTTTTTTTATAAACTTTTAAGGTGTTCTGTTACCTTATTATGTTTTTCATTTATTTATAATATTATTAATTTGAAGGATAATATATTTATATATATTGTTTTAATATGGTGAAAAATAATTTACATAATTCAAAGCATTGCAATGCGATGTAACATCATGCATTTTTTACTAAGTCTATGAAACCGATTTTTTAATCGTGTTTGACTTACTATGTAAAATGAAGAATGAAGTCATTCTCAAATATAATATTATAATATTTATCTCTCCCTGAAGTGTTGCAGAGGAGTGGATTTAGTTAAATTTATTTTAATATTGTACAATTTTAATGTTTTATCTGTCACCGTGTGAATGTATTAAATGTACGAAAGAGTAAACGTTTTAAAGACATAATTATTATAAATTAAAGAAAAACACATGTTTCGAAGACTTACGACAAAGCTATCATAAAAAATATAAAAAGGAAATGTACATAATATGTTAGACTATGTAATAAAGTTAAATGAATTTAGCTGTTAGATGTCGTCAAACCTGCCCCCCCCCCCTCACAGCTTTTGTGATTATTTCATTTCATCGATTCGAATTGAGTTTTTAATTTTTTAATTATACAATCTAATATCACACCCGTACCTCCAAATTAATGTTTAGATGTTCCTTTTGTAAAAAGCAATTCTCCTTTATTAAATTGCAAAAGTAAGATAATATCGTTATCGAAGTGTGAAATTAAAATACAAAGTCTGAAGTGAACCGCTAGGTGTAGCCGCATCGTGAGTATCTTCACTGAGCTTAAAGCGGTCACTCGATCGTTTGACGTCGACTTCTTCTTTAGATGCTGTCTGCATACGCCAAAAAAAATTAAACAAAAAATTAAGAGGTAAAGAGCTGTAAATAAAGAACTAGTTGCCTTGATTTAAGATTAAACGAAACGAGTATTGCAAAATTGTTTGCTGTCCAATGTTGAAGAAATAATACTGAATTAATCATTCGATATTAAAATTCATTACCTGACAATTTTCATTGAAAATTTTTAATAATAAGCCTTAAGTCTTAGGTTTACCGGTCGAATTTTCCGAATAGGACTGTAAGAAATATCATAGTGTCATTTTAAAAGTCAAATCTTATCTACGCAATAACAATATAATTAATCTACTCGTGTTTTAGATTATTTGTATAACGTAGTCATATAATAATCTCACATGTATATTTTAATTATCGGGCAAGGTATAGGAATGATCCTGTCTTATTTCGCTTGGGAAATGTTAACAATTCAATTAAAGTACGCTTGTCCTTTCGTTTCACCCCTCGTCTAATTACGTTAATCGTGTAAAATAATTATCTGAATTGAGAAATAAAAACACCGGAATGATTTAAACATTCTGTCATTGTCCAAAACAGATTCAGAACGGACCAAGTAAACGATATGATCGCATATTTTCGTTAACCGTTTATATAAAATAAAAAATGTACAGTTCTGTTTCTTTGCTCTGTATGATCATACTCAAAACGTTAATAAATTGTTAACACTATCCAAAAAAAGCTCCGATTCGTTTGACCGTGCAATGTACATAATTACTACATCTAATTTATTTTGTGTCATAATTGACAATCTGTATTCATTAGAAGTTTTGAATTTGAGGTTGATTACGATAATTAATATCGTTTCCAAGAGAAAACGTATCTTAAATGAGTTAATCTAAATTTATTTTGGGTCTAAATTTAAAACTGAACATTTATTTTTACTTTGCCAAAAAGATTACTGTGAATAAATCTATTGTTAAATTGAAATTTATTATTTTGATTATGATTTACAGCTCATGTGTTGAAAAAAAATTAAATAAACTTTTTCATAAAATGGCAACGAGGATTTTTTATTTTTCATCAAGACACAGACCGACCTAGCTTTCCCTCATCATGTCAACACATAGGTAAAAAATAGTGGTAAGTATAGTATGATGTTCAAAGTTTCAAAACTCATTTAAACATCTGATTGGTAAGTTTTGCATAATTGGATTTTACGCATCGGTAAACATGATTCAACTCAATGCGGACTGTGTCTGGGACACACAGCTGTACTCGATTAAAACCAGATACCACTTGTTCAACGCTTGCATTCTGCCGGTAATGCTTTACGGTTGCGAATCATGGCACTTGACGAAGACTCAGAAAAACTGTATACACTAAGCTTCGAGAACAGATGCTTGCATCGGATAATGGGGGTGAGGTGGTTGATTTTGTGAGGAATTCAGAGATAAGGGAGCGTACAAGACAGCGTCCTGTCACGTCAGTGGTTATAGAGACGTTGAAACTGGCTGGGTCACGTGCTGCGGATGCCTCCGGAAAGCCTCAATCATGCCTGCCTCTTCTTTCGACTGGTGGGATTCCGGCGTCCCGGACGTCCGTCGGGTACTAGTAATCCATAGGATGTACTCGGGATAGAACTGAGGGATGCTGGCATGTCATGGGAGGAAGCAAAGCTATTGGCGGGAGACAGGGAAACATGGAGGTGCCGCGTGGTGGCCATATGCTCCACATAGGGAGCGAACATGGCCAAAGAAGAAGAAACATGATTCATAGGTTGTCATGTTTGCAGTGACAGATTACCGCGCAAGTAAGAGGCATATACTTGGGCCTCTGAATCTTAATTTTGAATTTATTTTTCGATAATACATAATTTTTATTGCACATGGAATTTCGCAACTAATCCAGCGAACGAAGTGCTTAATTCGTCATTGCACTTAGTGTTATTATGACACAGCGTGAATTCACATAATTGGTATCTTATTTTTGCCACAACATGTAAAGGTGTCTCAATTTATGTTTGTGTAGTTTGTTATCCCATGTCACAGCTTGCAAACGATATTGAGTTTACAAGCGCAAATGATGGCGGCCTGCAGCTAAAATGGTTAAAATGTGGGTCATAACCAAAGTGATCAGCTAAGTGCTAGTTTCTTGATGTAATCCTTTATATCTCTTACCTTTTGAAAATAAATAAGTTGGGCAACTCGATAACAATCTTTTGCCTTCAAAAATAAGAAAGTGGGTGTTTTTATGGGGTCTTTTCATGAGAAAAATGGGAGTTATGCTACAGCACAAAATACAATAAGAATAAAACAATTTTATTGGCATACATTTTTTTTTAATTTTCTCTTCAAATTATATAAAATTATTTTCATCTCAGTAATCAAAAGTTGGTTTGATTGATGTACATAAAAATAACAATGCGATCTCACAGATAAGGACAAATCATACCATCACTAACTTATAAACAACAAAAAAAGATTAATTTTCTAACTAGATTGCAATAAATTAAAGTGGGAAAGGAAGATGCCTATTTAAGTTAGTCTCAACCTAAAAGAAGCTCCACCAAAATAATTCATCAAGTTAAGCGTAAGAAAAATTTGTCAGTGCGAATCGCATACAGTCATCTCTATCCAAAGAGAATCTATTCCATTCAATGTTGAACAGAAAAGAGTCGTGAGTCGTCTTACAGAAAGAAATGTTAAGCGGAAATATTAATTTTAAGTACATAAATTTATGTTTAATAGTTTTGAAATTTGTCTCAATCAAAATTAAACTTGCAACATGCCTGCCAAAAAAACTCGAAGATGATAAGCTTTTAACCGCTGTGTATTCTGTTACTCGTGGAAAGAAAAGTAAATACTTTTGAAGATGATCACATTTGATTAGCACTGACTCAGATATAGGTAGTACGCAAAACGCATAAATCACTAAATGTAATAAATATTAATTAATATAAATGGTGTGTAGGGTTTATATTTATATAAAAAAATAAATTTGCGAGTCTCTTAAAATACTAATGAAAACGGAAATATTTCATTGCCCACGATTACAGTAACAGCTTGGAAGTTCCAAAATTGTGTAGCAAAATTTAAAAAACATGGTTACATAGAATATTGTATAAAGCAGACGTTCACTTGCTGACTGACGGCGACACGCCCCAATTGTTACTACAGTATCGATAATTAACTATAAATTATTACAATATAACCTTTAATAAAAAAGAAACTATATCAATAGTACCAGATGTTGATTGATTCCATCACTGCTTTAAAAAACTGTGTTCGACTTCTACAGTTGTCGGTGGCATAGTTTTACTTTTTAGCTGCCGTAGAAAAAAGTACGTTTGTAGCTAACGCGCCGGCTATAATTGGCAATTATTATTTTAATTAGTTATTGACGAGGTAACTACGAACAATTTGACGAGATATCTCGTCTGTGGCAGCCATCCAGTTAAGATACAAAACGGTGTAAACATATTTAATAAAAATTAACAGTAAATATCTTTAGTAAGCGTCTTACATTGATGGATGGTGAATGAATTATCAGACTCTTTCAAACTAATCACATCCTGCAATGCCACTTCCTCCTCTCCCCTTGAAAGCCATATTGCAGAAAAAATAACTTGGACTAGTTATTAGTGACGCATCATTATTCAAAGTTATAAAAATATTACAACACTGATAACGCTGAATATTGTGATGTAATTTTGCAACATTGTTGATATTTTTTTTAGCTTACTATATATTTAGTAGTTGGTTTAACCCATCTCGGGAATCACTCCATTTATTATGAATTTTAAATTAGTTAAGGTCCACAAGTTATTCGGCCTCAGGGTATTATCACTTTATCTGCGGGTCACGGAAAATTCTGTTTTTAATCAATTGTGCGTTATCGGCAGGACAGAGATCATTTTTGTTTCTAAGTAAGCATTGCTTTTGCTGTGGATGCCTCCGGAAAACCTTTATCTTGCCTGTGTCTGCCTCTTCTGACCGGTGGGATTCCGGCATCCAGGACGACCCTCGGGTACTATCCATAGGTTGTATTCGGCGGAACTGAGGGATGCTGGAATGTCATGGGAGGAAGCAAAGCATGACAGGAAAACATGGAGGTGTCACGTAGCGGCCATTCAATTTTTCTATATGCTATAAAAGTAATCTGATTTTTTTCTATAAAATTGACTCGGTATATTTGGACCAGAAACTCGTAGACTTCCATGTATATTGAAAACCAAACCGTAGTAAACAGCACGGAAATATGCACTGCTGGGTAGTTTTTTCTCCAAATATACACAGTCCAATTTGAACACAGTTAGATATCGGATTAACTGCAAATTGATTTTTGGATTTGTGCTCAACGATGTTAACATTACCTTCGCACTTAACTTGGAGAGTTATTAGTTAGCTACGCTTTGAGTAACAGTTGAACAATGGTGGACAACCAGGAATCGGTTGGCTGTATTTAAAAGACAGGTAAAACCAATAATCACATGAGAAAACAATACCGTTACTACTAATCCACTGATGTAATCAGTAAAACAATCGGATGGTACAGAAACAAGAATAAAATTTTAAGCGCAGATAGTGCCGAAGTCATAGTTTTGATAAAAAGCAGTGATATGAATCAACAACATAGTTATATAAAAGACAGCCTGCTTTGAGACTAAAAATCTATAAGATAAGATACCTGTCATTAGAAAAAGCGTTTATCTTACAATATTTTTCATAGGACACTGATAAAAACAATACAGCAAATTTTATTTCTTAAAAAAAACACATAAAATCATTTTAAAAGTCAAGTATAAGAAGTTCACTTATATTTACAAAATACCGAGTTTTTTTCACAGGCAGCCTTTGGGAATATTGTTTTAGATGACGCTGGATGAGAAAATGGCTGCTGCGCGTGTATCGACTATTGCTTTTTGTATTTTTTTTTATTCTTGCATTTGCGTATATTAAATTGGAAATAATCTTCGGACTGTGTTTTTTTCTTATCACAATTCTTCTGAAACAGAAAAAAATTCAATGTAAAAATGAAACAGAATTCATACATACAATACTGAAACAGAAATAAATTTTTTTAGTGTAATTTTCAAATTTAGTTTTTACTTGAAGAGTGGAGGATTTGAATAATTTCACTGTAGTATAGAACAGTGCTTCCCAACCTGGGGTCTGCAGGTTTTTTAATTCTTCCAACATTCTTTGTGGTAAAATATGGACATGTGAAATAAAAAAAATTCGGAGGTCTGCAGATTATTGTTTTCAGATTTAGGGGTCGTGGCATGAAAAAGGTTGGGAAGCACCGGTTTATAGGTCAATAACCGACACGAGTATATAATATCAAACGTGGTGAATTGATATTGTGAAAATCTTGCAGATTAGCGAATGGACCAGGCATTGCACTGTTATGTCAGTGGTCTCACATTGAAACTGGCTGAGTCGAGTGGTGCAGATGCCCCAGGAGAGCCTTTTCTTCTGACCGGTGGGATCACAGCATCTTGAACGACCCTCGTGTAGAACTGAAGAATGTTGGCATGCCATGCGAGAAAGCAACTCGATTGGTGGGAGATATGGAATCCTGGAGGTGTTGCATGGTAGCCATATGCTTCATATAGAGAGCAGATTCAGTCAAAGAAAGAATGACATAGCATACCTGTCCAGCGACAAGGGGTAATATGATACTACAATATTGTCCATAGAGTCGCGAGCAGACGAATGGCTGTGTTTGCCAGTGGCGGTTCGTGAACTAAAATCTTGGATGGGCTAGAGAAAAGTTTAACATTGTATACTATTTACGAAATTGTGTATGTTTCCACTTCACCTTATACATTAATCTACAAGAGCTGCAGGTTAACAAATACTACGACACTGCTTCTTTGGCCATGAAGAAGTAGTGCAAAAACACTACTGCAAAGCATAAATTATTTTATAATAAAATCAAAGCTAATGTAAGTAAGAAATAATAAAATAGTAAAAACTGTGAACTAACATGTACAAAAAGCCACACAGTTATACAACACAACGAGATTGGTATTTGTGTTTGTATGTATGGGCTAATTTAATATAGCCCCTGACGTCTGACAGAAGCCTGAAACTTTGAAGCGTAGTCGTGTACATTTAGATGACGTTTCCGTTGGCCAATATGAAAATACAAAAAAATTCATGCTTGATATGGCCCCAGTGTAAACAAAGTACTCGGGCTATATTATAGTTAACCCGAGCTTTTGTTATTATTATTAATACGTAGGTGTCGCCAGACTGACGTCAAGTTGCTTGTTCTGTATGAAGTATGTATAGGGTTATTGCTTTTTTTATGGCGGCTCGGTTTAAAATTGTAATACAAAACACAATCGAGAGTATTATTGTAGGTAGACATAGCATTGTCTTATATAGACAGAGGAAAATCAAAACAAAGATATTGTATTAATTTGGTAAAGGTTAGTTACGCTTATAAATGTATTTATTTTGTTCAGCGGCCGAATTGCTGTTCATTTTTATTCAGCCATCTAAAGTTTTTTTTCTACACATTTTGGGTGAAAAATGCAGGTCGGGTTAAGCCCACCTAGCCCAGTACCTAGAACCGCCACTGGTGTTTGCACAGGTAATTTAAAATACAGTAAAACCTTCTCGCTGAAATAGCGAGGCACGCACGTCATGTATTCACAAAAAAAAAATGTGGCAACTAATAGTAGTTTTTAAGCCAGCAAAAAGATTATTCCTTTAATAATCCAGCAGGAATCCCTGCCAGGGTATGAATGTTGAGAAGATTGATCATCTATGGCTCACTATTAGAGTGGTCAAAGATACTCTGATGTTCTGATGAGGGCAGGGCGTAAACCGAAATAGCTATCAACCATATATAAAATAAATTTTGTTGAGCTAAAATATTTTGATGTTTTTCACCTTATTATAATATAGTTATATCAAGTAAATGTCAATTCAATCAATAAATAAACCACGGTCACCCCCCCAAAAATTAAATTATTAGCTTTATTGATGAGGTTGCATGTTTTTGAACAAAAAAATGTAAAACTCAATGTTAGAAATGGTAATTTTGCTGTCTTATTTGATTGAACTAGACAGAGTTTGCTTGTCATAATGTGTTATTTTAGAAACAAATATACATTAATTTAAAAGAAAAATATATGCGTAGATATTAAAACAATACTTGCAGTGCTATTTGAACAATTTCGGGGCTCCCCCCGCAGAAGCCCTAACCCCTTCCAAGGAGCCGCCACCCGTAGTCTGGGAAGCGTTTATGTATAACATAGCATGTGATGAAAAATATGCAATTTCTTACCATTGAAAATGTTGTGTCGAATTACCTAGGCAGCATACAAATCTCACAGGCATCACGGTGTGAGGGATTGTGGTACGTGCAGTGCGGACAGGTCCACATCGGACCCTCCTCCATTCCTCCACTCGCATTACCAGCACTATCGGAACCACTGAAACACAATCGTATTACATTGGCATGCAAAAAGGCATTGTAATAAGTAATTCGATAATGATTATTATTATTTTCACCGAGTTGAAGCTTTGACGTTTGTGGAATGAATAATGTGTAACTCCACTACTTACTATCCAAATAATATTTTTAAAATTTGAAATAATTCTAATTGACCGAAATCAGTAAAGCAGTAAATACAGAAAGAATTTGTTTCAAACAATTTTTATACATAACTATTTCCAAGACTATAATTTGGATGTGATAATAATGCTGATTTTTCAACCGAGTGGTAAGTTGCTCTCGTACGTTCTTCTTACTTGGTCAAACACTCAAATCCTCAAATGAAAATATTCATCTAATGCATTGATCCATGGATTTGTTTAAACTGAATGATTTGAACAGTCAGTAAAACAAAAGTGGATTTAGTACAAATGAGTATTTTACTTTTTGAAGGACTTGCGTCTATTAATCTTCTCCGATGGGTTAGAACACACATTAATCCCTTTCGTCAATTATTTTTTGATGTTGGGCTGAGCTCGGTTTGCCAGTAATTATCAGGGGCAACAGCTAGATATATGATTGATATAAATTACCTTGGATGTGTCTGGTGTTCGCTGGCGGCGATCAGCTGCTCAACGGTGGCCCAGTGTTCTGAACATCTCCACCTCGCGGCCAGTTCTGAGTCGCCAACTTTGACAGCCTCCAGGAGCTCTTTCATGTGGGGGAACATCGGAAGGGCGTCCATCGAGGCTATGTACACGAGCACGTGGAAGTCTGACATTGCCTGAGAACATGATAAAGAAATTCAATATGTCACCGCTACGATATAACTGCTGCTTTTATGAGATTTTATTTGACACTGTTTGAATAACACTAGATAATTAAATTAAATATCCAAATTTAAAGCGTTGAAGCTGCACTAAAATCGCTTTGTACCTAGTTTAGTATAGCTTAAAAAATATGCTTTGATTCATTCGGCAAACGATTGCTCTAAATATTTCTTGTAATGAAGCAGCTCAGCGCGACTTACTTCGAGGAATTCATCTCCAGGAAAGTGTGGCAAATAATGCGCTAACAATGTGAGATGCTGGTCTGGAGGCGCTCGGTTCTCGACAGGGAAGAAGGTTTCGCTAACCAGGCCCGGCCTGTCGCCCCGCTTGCGGAAGGTGGCGAGCGGAGTCCGAGAAGCGGCACATGGCACCTGAACCAGCAGGTATTCTACGGGGAGGGGACGTGCCGAGCGGGCCACTTCGTTGTTGTATTGGTCTTTTTCCTGAAACAATGAGAAAACAAAAATTTTACTGTAAGTAAGACTCTACAACTAGAAAAGATGCATGAACAACTATCAAACATACAAGTACATGTTGATTTATTTCTGCCAATATCAATTAAACTTCATTTTTATGACCATCAATTTATTTACTTTGTCACATTGTAATTACAAAGCATAATTTCGTATGTTGTCTATTGTTATCAGGGTTGCCAGATTTTCAAAATCACAGATTCGGGACATTCACTATTTCGGATGATAACTTAGAGAATTAAAAAAAAAAAAAAAACAATTTTGATAAAATTATAATATTTGTAAATAATAATCACCAGAATTATAAAACACACAATATATTATTCGCATGAATCAGTAATTAAAATATATTGATTATATACCTACAATTATAGCAAAAGAAACATGATTTAAATGCGAAAATATACCTAACCGTTTTATAAAGTATTTTTCCGAGCTTTTAGCTTGTTTCAAAGTATGTTCGCATCTCTGCTCGACAAGTCGGGATTTTCAGAGGCGTTGCGAGACAGGAGATTTGTCTGTTCAACTCCCCCGATTCTCACAAAACATCGTTTTTTTTTTTTAGCTCACCGAGGAATTTGAAATCTTGAATTTGCCAATTTCGTGTCAATTTTCGGAATTTGCTCAAAATTTCTCAATCCCGAAATCCCGGGATCGCGGCCGTGTCAATCCCAGAAAATTGAACGGGATCCCGAATCCCGGGATTGGATGCCTACCCGGGACGTCTGGCAACCCTGATACATATATGGGCTCATTAGAGGTAAAGTGAGCCAATTGGTATTTTAGAAAAAAAAGTTACTTAGCTGCGTTGTAATATTCTACACTACTTAGTATTGTAAAAGTGAAGCAACCTCAGTTAATACACATTGCAGTAGTGTTATAATCCGTAAAATAAAAAATATTCAATCTATCAAAACACAAAATAATGACGTGATTGTACTTATAAGTCCAAGAATAAAGTTTTACCGTTATACTAGTTGGCTCACTTCACCTTTAGAGGGCCCATTATTAAGATGTACACTGAACCACAATTTGACGCCACACCTTTAAAACCATTTTATTAGTATTCCCGATGTATTCGGCAGCAACTTTGTGAATGACGTTTTTTTTCAGTATATTCTTTGTTTTCGTCGGTTCCCTAAAAAACGTAAAATAGAGGTTTCACGGTACATACAATCAAAATTAGGAATTCGCTTGATATTTTGTAACAAAAAAATCTTACGAACGAATATAAAAAGGTGAATATTTCAAAAGATGGGAAATGATAAATTTTGATTAAGATTCGTTAGTACGAAGTGTCGGCCTACGTAGAAATGTTAAAAAAATGTGAGGGAGAGAGCGAAAAACGTTCACTTGTACAATTATATAATATAAAAGGAAGTCGCTGCAGCAATTTCATTTCTTTCATTATTTTTAATTTGTTCGGAATTAGTGGAACGAAGCGAAAGGGCAAAGGTTGGAATAAAAAACATGCAGACTTTCATAATATGCTAAATATGATACGTTCGCTTCCTGCTAAGAAATATGGCAATTACAACAAAATATATATACACATATACCACCGATCATGTTCTGCCGAAAATCGTTAATTCGAAAGGTAATTAATGTTTATAGATATAAGATATTTATACCAAACCGTTTTGATTGCAATTTAATCTCAAAACTAGATTCGTGTGTAGTAATTGAGGAATAGTCGTTAATATTTTTATAGGCGGCCATACAGATTGTTACAATTAAATGACAAATAAAAAAGCAGCCAAAAAAAGTAAAAATCAGAGTTATTTTTAAATCTTTCAACGAGATCCTCACAAACGCGCAACAGTGGCCGAACATGTAAATTACATTAAGTCATCATCATCAGTGTCATTTCATCTTTATACGGGGAACTATGGAGCCGAGCTCCAATCTCCCTTTCATCTAAGGTTAAATATATATTTTTTTCTAATTTAGATGTTGTGGGCCCATTTCATTTAATTTATTCTATTTACTTTTTTTTTAGAATGCTTTGGGTTTGTCTGTAGTTAAATTACATTAAGTCATCATCAGTGTCATTTCATCTTTATACGGGGAACTGTGGAGCCGAGCTCCAATCTCCCTTTCATCTAAGGTTAAATATATATATTTTTTTCTTCTAATTTAGATGTTGTGGGCCCATTTCATTTAATTTATTCTATTTACTTTTTTTTAGAATGCTTTGGGTTTGTCTGTTGTTAATTACATTAAGTAATCATGCAAAAATGGCATATCAATTCGAACGTCGCTCTAAGAGCTACGATTGCTTAATCTAGAAATGAACACAAGTGATATGTCGTTCAACCCATCCCTATTAATGTACATAATATAAGAAAAGAAGAGAATGAAGCGTTAAAATTAATATTTCTACGCTACAATGTTATGATTCATGAATATAAAAAATGTATAATTAAACTGCTCATTACCCAATAAGAACATTCCCTTTCAACGTAAATAATACTCAATAATAATTATAATAATCTAATGAAATGAAATACCGAGTGCGCAAGCAAGGGGAAGGAGACAGTATAATATTAATGATCAATAGAGGTATATTATACTTAATAATAAGGTGTGTAAATATGTGTATATATATATAATATAATATATTTACGACCTAGTGCCACAGGTTACGGAGACCCCCCTCGTCCGTCCCCTATACTCCATCCCCCTGCTCTATATTTACAGAGAAAGGCATCCCGGTAAGCAGAGGCGGTTTTAGGAGAAACGCAAAAGCAGTTACGGCGGCAGTTGCAAAAAAAAAAATCTATAAATATTTACGGCGTGTTTTACCGGAGTTACTTTTCCCTTACCGATTAAATTATTATAATGGCCTTGCGATGAGGGCTCTCAGTGACCTGGATTATTGATTGCATTCATTTCTTGCTTGTAGTTTAGCTAAATATGTCTTCATAAAGATTGCCGTGACTGAAGGTTCTGTGTTGGATGAATAATGCGAATGGAAAGAAAGATGGCAGAAAACTACGAGCAGTATGCAGTTGCTCCCGAGACACTTCCAGTAAAATAAAACAGTAGATTTCCCCGTAGAGATGGCGCGATACAGTGGCGTGTGGTGGAAATAAATTCAAATAACATGCAACGTTATCAAACTTTATAAAATAAAACACTCTTCTATACTAATTCAGCATTTATTTAATATGACCACGACTGGTTTCGCTCATTACGAGCATTTCCAACTGACACTTCATCAGCTTCTCGTGGATCAACGAATACACGCGATGAGCGAAGCCGATCTAAATTACATATATCGAATGAATGTGGAATTAGTGTTTCATTTTTTGAATAAAACAATAATTCTACAGTAGCTCCGTTGTGGTCTAGTTGGTTAGTTTGCTCTACCGATCAAGTGGGTCTGGGTTAAATTTCCGGTACGATCAATGTCAAATTTAGATTTTTTTCAATTTTAATTTGAGAATAGGTGGGTATTGTGATGTCAATTTTTCTCGAGTTGATTTTGAGGGCCTTAAAATTTATCGAATTTATCAAGTCTGCACTTAACCTTTTCTCCTTCGGGCCGCATGCCGATTTTTGCTTCTCTACGTGGGCCGCAACATATTTATAGTAAACTGTTAATATAGCACACACTATAGTGAATACATATTTATGTATTATGATGTCAAAATAAAACCATTTTATTTTATGTATTAAGCCGCCTGTGTGGTCGAGTGGTCAACGTTGTTGGCTGCGGCCACGGAGGGCCCGGGTTCAAATCCCGGTACGGACAGTTTTATAAATTGATTTTTCAATCGATTTATGAATTTCTGTTCAAAGGCATGGATGGATGTATGTGATGTCTTGAATTCCCCCCTCTCACCCATCCTATCCTATGAACGGGGCGTATCGAGAGCGATTTGCTTACCACTAATCCTGTCCTAGCCTTATTCTTTTATCCCTACTCTCTTTGGAAAAAGAGAGGTTGAGCAACTGAGTAACAAGCAGTTCTCGTAGAAATACTTATGTTGAGATAAACACTATTAGGAGTCTGTATGCTCCATATTGGGAGCGGATATGGTAAAAAAAAAAGTGTGATCTTAAATCTACAAAATATATGCCGCATTCGCATTGGCTGTAATGCCAAATATATTTATTTTAAATCTTAAAAATTCTATCGCTGCTCTGAGAATGCAGCCGCGCTGCCGCTGTTGCTCTGGGCGCAAATTCCTGACACAGCCCTGCCCGCCAGAGACACGGAATCAATCGCGGCAGGACTATTTCCCGACCCGGCCGCGGCGGTGACGTCACGACCCGGCGGGTGCACGTGCACCGAGAAGCCGCGTGACGTCACGAGGAAAATCTTCCGCCACAAGTACGAGTGCGGCCAGACGAAAGCGATTTTCCGAGCACGCGGAATACCGCTTGAAGTGAGCGACGTGTCGATAAATCCGTTCTGACGTAGAAGGAAATAATTGTAATGAGCACGATAATCTATCTTTGGGTCGGGCCGAGCAAAAAACTGACAGCCGATGCACACTAGTAACAATTTGCCTTGTGCTTATTATCTATTCATCAATTTACAACAACAAAAAACGTTGTACAAATACAGATAAAATAATGTTTTATGTTATTCGGCAGTTATTTTTCTTTCAAATTCGTTTCAGTATAAAATAAGAGTAATTGAAGATTTCACCGAACAACACAAAGCATCCGACATTGCTGTAAGTTCCCTCCAAGACGAGAGGATAGCTGCACGGTAAATTTAAAGCTTGCGCGGGTCAATTCAACAGATGCTCGGCATAATTTATCATATTTGATAAAAAAAATCGTTTTGATTTGCATAATAAAAAATATTATCATTTGATAATTTATAAATAAGTTTTTACTAATAAGTGTATTAAATGAAATATAAGAAACAACGGAACTAATGCTACTTTTTTACATAAAATAAAATCAAGCACAAATTAAAAAAATAAGCAGAATGATACACATAAATTATCGCTAATAAATTGATTAATTTTTTTTATAAATGTCTTGCTTTTTATGTAGTTCCTTAGAACTAATCATTATATTATATACTCCATTTAGATCAATTTCTTGTTTTGATAAAAGATAGGAATTTTCTTATAGTTGAATTATCTAAATGTACAATTTCTAATTTATAACAATTCGGTCAATTAGGGTTATATATTATTTGAACAGTTGTATTAGAGTGCGCGCCAAACCAGAATGAGTGCGCGGGGGTCCTCAAACTGCTGCGCGACCGCGCACGCGCGCAGCTTAGAGGGAACATTGATTGTGGTATAGTCAAAAGTTTCAAATATATCGGTTTATCTAAGAAATCTGAATACGATTTGTATTAATAATTTAATTTAAAATTTCGACTGAAGGGTGCTTGATGGAAATTGAATAATAATTTAGAATTATTTTGATTTTGTACACTTCCATATAATTCTTGGTCGAACACGACCCGGGTTTCGCCCAAGAATTATATGGAAGTGTACAAAATCAAAATGAAAATAATTCTAAATTACTAATAATTTAATATCTTTAAATTATTTATCTCCGGTTTTTCCGACCGACCCCGACTCCACGCCCTGCTTAAAATACGTTCTGTGGTAGAACAACGCTGTCCAGAACACGTTTTTCTAAAATCCTGAAAAATTACAAATATTTACATTGTTCGGGTGACGTCTTCAACTAAAGCACGTTGTCGTTCTTTGAGAAGCATTTCTAGACTTACTATATCGATGATTTATTTTTTATCTATAAAAGGTGTAGACGCTACTCGTGTTAGTATTTCTTATACAATTTTCCTCTGGAAGAAATCTATTAATTTAATTTATTGTCACTTCTGACAATAAATTAAAATTGCCGTGACCTAGTGATATCGAGACTTAATCAATTTCGTGTCTTTCTTTCGAATATTTGAATATACCTTTTCAATTGATCTGTGAATGTTTTTATGACTTCCTACTGGAGGTCTGCACAGGCCGAAATTCGATGAAATCATCTGGTCCGAGCCCGGCCAGTTCAGGCCAGGCCAGCTCCAGCCCGGACCTGATTGTTAATGCCTCGTCACTTGTCACCCGAGCTCGACCCAGAACTCAGATTTATATTATTCGACCCGAAAAAGCCCCGATATTTCAAAAACACTATCCATCGCTACTTGATTATATGCGAAGTCTTTTATGAGAGACTGGACATAAATCAGTTTCATCGATAGAAATCTCTGACACGTCTAATGTGTTGGGACCAAGCGAAGCCTTATCTTTTTATAACTGTCTTGTGCTGTTGATTTTTTCTTGCTATTAAGAAATCCATTATCCACTTCTGTGTTTTTTGTGCATGGGAATCGAGTAAGAACTACTTGTGCACGGATTACTTATCCGTGCAAACATGTAGTATTTTTTCTTATTAGTGGACCGTGTTATTTCAAAATCGTGTAAAAAAGAATTGAGTGTACATCAGTGGCTTCCAACCTATATGTTACTGCGCCTCCCTTTGAAGAAAAAAAGATTATCGCGCCTCCCCATCCTATATTTCATATAGTAATAAAGACACGTTTTAAAGGGGAAATAAATATTTTGGACTTTTCGCGCCTCCCTTTGCAATAGCTCACGCCTCCCCAGGGAGGCGCGCCTCCCAGTTTGGAAATCGCTGGTGTACATACACATACTGTGTGAAGGGCGGACCAATTCCGATCGACCTCGCGCTCGTCCTAAACATTGCATCGGGTCAGCCGGAGTGACGAAGGGGAAATGCTACTTCATGGTCCCTTGCGAGATACAAAGTAAAAAAAATCGACCGGACTTTTCATTATATTATTATTATGTCACATGTTTTTCTTCGGTCGCCTTGTATTTTTGTTGAGGCGTCTTTCGTACTATCACAAAGCACACAATGCGCGAGGGCTGTCACCACCAGACAGATAAGAAAGATACTGCAATAAAAATACATTTATAATACCCGGAATCCCAAGCGACGGGTCGCGATTATTCCACGTACTTTCTTCTGTAGTAACCCAAAAACATGTTCCGAATCGTGCCATATAGGGCATTAGTATATTCCATTATTATCTTTAGAATATTCATTCTATCTTTCTAAGCATTCCCCGATAATTGTATTTTTGACAGCGATTGCACCCAAATACGGACGCCCATAAACTATTTTTCCAGGAAATTTTAGAAATAAATAGAGAACAATTGAAAAGCTTACCGATTTCGAACAAGCAGGCAAATCTGCCGAATTCCCCACTCTTATGCCCTATATGTGAGTAAATATAATCATAAAAAAATATATATAATTCTTAAAATTACACACCATTCAAATCTGTAGGCATTTCCATGTAGTAATAATCCATTTCGCCAGCAATGGCTTGAAACTTAGTGATACATTTATTTCTTATATACACACGATACATTCATTTACTAAGTGCCAGATCAAGTTCATCCGTGCACTTGAACGCCTGAAGATGCGTGATGCGAATTTGTGTGAATGTACATACTTTGAACGATTCAAATTTAATATTGAAATTCCACCAAGCAATTTCAGCCGAAATCTTAAATTGCTCCATCAATTATTAAAAAAAAAACGTTCCGAATAAGATACACCGAAATTCGAAAAAAAACATGTTTCTTTTAAACATATAATCGAAGAAGCACAGCAGTATTTTTTTTCGTATGAGTTTTATTCCGACATTCTTTTTTTAATTATTGTTATTATTTCCGTAATTTGTTGAAATTAAAATACTTTGTGTGACGCGTCGGCGACAGCTGTTGTAAATTAAAACAAAGGTAAAGAAAAACACACGGAATGCTGAGCTAAGGTGTCTAAAAATTTTCTACGGACAAGCTTCGCAATTTTATATTTAAATAAAATAGATTTCAGTCAACTTGTTAAATACAATAGACGGCGTATATCTCACCGTTCTGGCAGAAGTTGATAAGTAACTAGGCTGACAAAAATCTGCCAAGTACACAGAGAGATTTTATTATATCTGGAATAACTTTGGTGCATTAATTACAACAGTTTGTCAAAAATGTATTTATTTATATAAGAAATTATTATTAATGCTGGTTTAAAGGCAGGCAGTTTGTCCCTGACTATTATTTTTAAACTCTAATCTGTGTCAGATCGATATTATCTTTATCTTACATGCTGAAAATTTTCATTTGCTGTTTACTCAGGACAATCAATCTGTTCAACTTCTACCAGAAAAATTTATTTATTTATTTAATTGACATTGTACAAGGTTGGCAAATTATAAATTTAAAACTTTTACAATGGAGAAAAAAAATAGTATAATTTAATATTAATATATATTATAGTAAATGATTAACTACGTGTCTGTTTCGAGGCACAGCGGTCAACGTCGTCGGCTTCCGTAACGGATCTCACGGGTTCAAGTCCCAGTACGAACAGCATTTTTACAATCGATTTGTCGATTTCTATTCCGAAGCATGGGTGTTTGTGATATCAAATAATTTCTCGCACCCTTCCAATCCTAAAATAATGGGGCGCAGCGAGATCATAGTTTCTCGACTTTTTTGAGTCCGTGGCTCCACTTACCGATACTCGGGAAGAATGAAATAAAAAAAAATACGAAGAAAAGCCATGTGCCACCACAACCCGCTACGATTCATTATTCGTGTTTAAACATTAGCTAGAGGTGTGCAGAAGTGAGATTCCTCAAAACTTTGTTGCATGTTGGGCATTTTCCGGGATGGATCACTGGTGAAAAAAGTGACGAATTGACATATGGTCGACTCAAAGACCTTTTTTTAGCTCCATCACTTAAAATTTTAATTTCATAAGTATATCACTTTAATATATTTAGGGTGTCAAAATTCGGATGAGAAACTCTGAATTAGATGACATCTAGTCCTATCCTAGCCCTTTCATCCTATATTTACTTTCTTCGAAAAAGATATATTCGAAGAGATAAGTTGAGTGACTGAGTATCGAACAGTACTCGAAGAAAATCTTCTGTTAATAATTGAGATACTTCCATTTAGGAGACCATATGCTCCACATTGGGTGCGGAAACAGATATTTTTTATAGTGAACAATTAGAGTCATCGACTGTGTCCATAAAAATAAAAATAAATGCATAACCCTGTTCGAATTCCAGATGATAATTCATTCATGTAATGCGTTTTTCCTTCCTACGCCTCTCTTTTTTTTCAAAAAAAAAGATTTACGGCTGTTGCAAAAGAAAAAACTTCTCGAATAATAAAGAATAAGATTACATTATGTACATAGTAGCTACGACTTAAATACATTTAATATTCAAGCCCTTTCCTAGTTGCGAAGATACGAGAATGCCGGAAATACAACAGCCAATAATCAAT
Organism: Himalopsyche tibetana; assembly: GCA_030503985.1. Classification (NCBI taxonomy): domain Eukaryota; kingdom Metazoa; phylum Arthropoda; class Insecta; order Trichoptera; family Rhyacophilidae; genus Himalopsyche; species Himalopsyche tibetana. The sequence goes on from JAPJYX010000022.1 coordinate 18,268,589, forward strand.
TTAGTATGATGGGATTCATTTTTTTCAACGGTTGGTTGGTTAGGAAAACAAAAGCTTGGTAGTCTTCCATCACACACAGGTACATTTTTCGTTATCTTCCCTGTTAACGTCATATGTCATAGCGTTTCCGGGTAACTCGAATAAACAATCATTGATATACAAAGGAGCGGCACTGAATTAAAAAAAAAACTCGTGTCATTAGAAATCATTACCTAGAGTAGGGTAAAAATAGCAACGTATTTAGTTCTACATAGCAATTTCGGCTTTCGCTATCGTCAGAACTATGATTAAACTTTCATTTTCCCAGCTATATATACTGGCTCCGAAGAGATACGCAATGCATCTTGGCTATTCACTCTTTTTAGCAGTCAATGGGTTACGACGACGTACAATTATTGAAATCAACGATTGAAATGTCAGAGAAGATGGCGATGAAACTAAAATATAAAGAGCTGCAGGAAAAAAAACATAATATACATCCAACTCTATTTTTACACGAATTATTTGCTCACAAAGGACGATAATAACAAACAAAAGTCTTCATAAGATTAGACGCGGACACTCTTTCTAACGATGAAAGGGATTTATGTCCAGTCCCTCATAAACGTGCACGTACGTATCTTTAACTAGTAGCGATGAATAGTATTATTTTTTCTTGAATAAAATACATAAATGTATGAAGAATATTTTGGTGGCTTTTCATTATTACCTCTTTACACGATTTTCTATACCACAATGGTGTTTTTTTTAATAACACGGTTTTTTAAATGTAGAGAACCACTCCTCAATTTTTATATGTATTTCATCATTTTTTTTACACGGCGTTTAGTGTAACGTATCTACCGTGTAAAAAAAGATTTGAATGGATACCATTTTGAAAGGCAGGTCAATTTTTTACGTTTTATAATTAATTAAAAGGTGCAGGTCGCATAAGATGTCAAATAATGCAGTTAAATAATATCGACTGTGGAAAGGAAAAAGGACGTAACCCTCAATTTTCGAAAACAGCTTTTTTTCGATAATCACAATGTATACAACTTGACACACATTCTATCAAAAGGATGGAAGCTTAAAATGCCGAATAAGTATCTAAATTTAGCTTTTAAGTTTGAAAAAGATGACATTGTAAAAAATTAAAACCAAGAAAAAACACTGAAATAAAAGTTTTTCCGAGAAAATTTCTTTAAAAAATATTAGGTTATGTCAATTAAACACCAGTTTAGAAGCCTCCGTGCACTTCAAGGTTGTGTATAATTCATAATTTGCATATGTCACAAAATCATCAAAACACGTTTTTAGCGCCTCCTGTAAAATTTGATATGTGTGGGTTACGTCCTTTTTCCTTTCCAAAGTCGATATATTGATTGTTTGCTCTAGTATTGATTATTTGTTTCTCATTGCACGAAGTGTTTATATGGCGACGTTGAGCATCACTGGGGCAGTTAATCGTCGCGTCACGTCACCCATATAAATTAATGAACCTTTCTTGGAGCCCGAAGTCAGATTAATACGATTGGCAAAGCCCGTATATGGCTAATACCCATATTACAAATTGACAAAATGTCAAAAGGCTGACAACGCCTAGCATTAAATTGATATTCGGCCGCGTATACGGCGTAATACCTTCGAGAAATGAAGCTTAGCTACATTGCTGCAAACCTAATAATAATATAAGGTAACTTTTCGAACAGACCCATATCAAATAATTATGCATAGAGAAATGGTCTTATTTAACAGCGGTCGAACTTGGTTAAAATTATCATACTACTGGTTAAATTTCATTTACATCCGGTATAGAAAACCCACGAAATTTCCATTTTCCCGTTTTACTTTTGTATTTTTTTTTATCAATTCCGCTGTGGATCATTCGAACAGGAGTAAAATTACGCTTGCAACTGAAGGTGCCTTTGTGGAATTTCAGTAAGAAATTTAAATCGTTTGTCACAAACGACGCGCAAGCCAGTTTAAGCGCATCTGTGACAGCACTTGAATGTTTGAGTATTTCGAAAGGTGAAACCCAGTGTCGTTAGTGGAAAAAACATATAAAAATGTACACAGTCAGAGCGAAGTCGTTTACTAAAAACGTTCCAAATTTTAATGAACAATGAATTATCGACTTTGTTTCGCAGAAAAATCATCGGACTGAGTATATATTTAAAATTTTTTGGAGTAGAAACTTCCACAATTTAAGTTGAAGAAACGCCACTCCTATCAATTTTTTTTAATCCATGTCCGCTCCCAATGTGGAGCATATGGCTTCCTAATGGAGGTATCTCAACAGAAGTTTTTTCTACGAGAACTGTTTGTTTACTCAGTCGCTCAATCTCACTTTTTTCAAAGTGAGTGGTAGGGAAAAAAGGATAAGGCTAGAACAGGACTAGTGGTTGACTAATCGCTATTGCTACACCCAGTTATTAAAGGATGGGAGGAGAGGAAATAATTTGAATTGACATCACAAACACCCAGTCTTCGATCACAACTTTGAATTGAATAATTCATTGTGATCTGACCGGGAATCGAACCCAGACCTGCGTGATTGGCAGAGCAAGCTCTAACCAACTGGGCCACACCACAGCAGGCGACTCTCCTATACATGATAAAAAAAAATACCATTCGAGGAGTCGGAACACTTGCCGAGCGACAAGATATGAGTCGAAAGTCCACTCGGCTACGGCGACCGATTTTTCATTTCCTACATAACTGCAGAGCTCACAGCGATCAGCATAAAACATCATTCCGGTTTGAAAATTTCACTGCTTTATCGACTGATAAGATTTGAAATTCGAATCCAAACATAGACAAGGGGATTTCTTTTAGTTATGTTCGGGATCCAAGAAATTAATATTACTGCTTCGAATGGTGAGTGGTATTTTTTTCTGGGAATAATATGTCTGAGACATTCATAAAATATGCGTCATCTATTCTCATACCGTAAAGACACGATTGTTCAAGTGCGGAGGGCAATATGTAATACTACGCTTTTACGTGAAGCTGATTTTCTTCAATGCTTCCTTTTTTAAAAACCGATAGTTAAAATAAACGATGTCTGTTTCCGGTCGGTAAAAAAAATGATTTCGGTATTGGAATGCAGTGAAACATTGATATAATGGGCGCGGGAAGTATCCGTTAAAACCGGAAGTATGTTTTATAATGAAATGAATTTAAATAGTCCGCTTTTTTATTTATTGAAAAAATAAACGATGTATGTAAAAAAAGTCAGTGAAGTTTCCATAAATGTATTGAAAATGTTGTGATGTGACTTAGCGCATGTCAAATCATCGGCCGGCGGCGGTTAAAATCGTCGCAGCTGCGTAATCACGTGCTTATCATACGCAGAGCATTGGTTGCGGACTGCAGTTCTATTAAATAGTATTTTTAAATTAAGCCGGTGTTTTTTGTTCGCTAGATCGAGGATTTAATGTACCTAGTTATACGACATGAAAAGGAGACAGGGATCATGAAGGCCAGCATGTGCCATCAATCAATTGGCAGATTTATTAGTCTTCGAAAGCATGGGTTTCAGTAATGTCTGAATTTCCCTCCCACCCAAGTCACAATTCAACCAATCCTAAAAACGAGGCGCAGCTGAATACTAGTCCTGTCATGGCCCTAACATTATTACCCTTTCCGAAAAAACGAGGTTGAGCAAGTTGCGTGACAAGCAGTTTTCATAGTAAAAATTTGTTGAGATAATAAGCTACATCAAAAGTGCATATGCTTCACGTTTGGAGTTACACGGTTATGTTACACATGGTTACACAAAAATGTATCGTTTATATCACTTATTCAATTCACGATACATTGACGTCAGATTTTAATTAATTTAGGAGAAAAAAATAGCACAATGAAATTCACATTCAAAGTTAAAAAGCTATCATATAAGTAGATCAGTTTTTGTAAATTAGTGCAAGATATTTTTTATTTATTCTTGGCACCGCCTACGAGACTTCGATTATCTCGATTCGCGTATTTCTCTCGATTCTATATTTCGACATTATCATATTTTACGTATTCTTTCACTTTGCATAGATTCGGGTACAATGTTCTGCCGTCTTCGGGTACCTACGTTTCAGGCAATGGCTAAAAAGAAATCGGAAGACATTTTGCTTGAGTGACAATACTTAGCTTCTGCAACTACACACAATTCAATTGTTATGATTGTTTCATATTATTATATGAAAATTTTGTTTTTTTCGTTTTAAAACAAAGAAATGAGCAAGAGCAAGAATTCATGCATTTGAAATTGGAATAAACAGACATGAAAACATAAACAAGGGAATTCATAATAAGCTCTATTACTAGGTAGGCGGTCTTACGCGAATAATAAATTTAATAGTATAGGTAGGTAATTTGTGCTTTGCATTTTTTCCAAAATGGAAAATAAATGGCTGCACTTGTTTGTATTAGTATCTCATTTATTCAAAGCACATTTTTTGAGTTAGTTGTTAGTTGGAGCAGTGGCGGTTCCTGACCTGAAATCTTGGGTGGGCTAGAGAAAAGCATAGCATTGTATACTATTTACGAAATTTTGCATGCTTCCACTTCATCTTATACATTAATCTACAAGAAAATTAACAAATACTACGACACTACTGCAAAGCATAAATTACTATATAATAAAATCAATGCTAATGTAAGTAAGAAATAATAAAATAATAAACTTAAATTTGTCTTTCAAAGTGAAATAACAAGTAAAAAAATCAATACAGAGCTGTCACAGAGAGCTGTCACTTTTATACAATACATCGATTTGGTATTTGTGTATTAGTATTTGTGTATGGCCCATGGGCTAAATCGTTTTTAGCCCCCAATGAATGACAGAAGCCAGTAAATTTGAAACACAGTCCTGTGAGTTTGACGACGTTTCCGTACATACAAATACAAACAAAATCGAATCGTGCTAGATTGCGTTCTAGTGTAAAGAAGTATTGTCTATGATTGCGGGCTGGAAAGCGTTAGCCCCTGACCAATAATATGTACATAGGTGTTGCCAGACTGACGTCACGTTGAATGTTCTCTATGAATTATTTATAGGGTTATTGTTTTTTTTTATGCCGGCTCAGCTTAAAATTGTAATACAAAACAATCGAGAATATTATTGTAGGTAGACATGGCATTGTCTTATATTGACAGAGGAAAATTTAAACAAAGATATTATATTCATTTGGGAAAGGTTAGTTACGCTTATAAATGTATTTATTTTGTTCAGCGGCCGAATTGCTGTTCATTTTTATTCAGCCATCTAAAGTTTTGGGTGAAAAATGCAGGTCGGGCTTAGCCCACCTAGCCCAGTACCTAGAACCGCCACTGAGTTGGAGCCAGTGGCGGATTAAGACCTTGGGAGGCCTCTTGTTGGGTAATACGCCACGGGTTGGACCTTTTACGTTTCTTAACAAAACGAATGAAATTTAATTGTCATTTCGATATGTCATGGCGTCATACGAAGCGAAATACATATTTACATTTTTCTATACATAAGTTAGCCTCATATTGAAAGAGGGAAACTATCAGCACCTACACAGCCAGACATACTTATTACTTACAAATGGTCACACAAAAATCGGTAAATAAACCTATTTAGTGATATAGAATATAAGAAAGAGATGCTATACAAAGAAATAATAATCTATACTGTATACAGGCAACAAGACTTTTGTCTAGGAAAATCATTATTACTCTATTCTCGTGGGGTCGTATACAATTTAATTCTGAACAAGAGCGGATTGAGTGGTTTTACAATTTAACTATGCCAATTTTGCTAAAACGGTGGGCTTCGAGCGAGGTATTAACAGTCGATATAAATATCAAAAATGAATAGGTAGAATGTAATAATATAACAATATTTCAGCACGGATTCTAACACCATTCCACAGATCGTCGAGTGTCATTCCACAACTCCATGGCCGAGGTGATCGGCACCTATTAACCTACTACTTATCTAGTCTGATTAAATAATTAATTTAAAAGCAAGAATAAATAACAATTGACAACTTCCTACTTAACAGTTTAAAAAAAGAAGACGGGAAATAGATTCAAGTATTTTTTAAATGCCGGCATTTATTTTTCTATCTAAGAGTGTATCCATTCCTAGGCAATTCAAAATATTTTTTAATGGCCATTCCCAAATTGTTATACAAGCAGTGATCGCAGTACCTAGGCATGTAAAGTAAAAGTCACTAATTCGTTGTAGTATGTAAGTAAACAATCTTTGAATAGAATGCAAAAATGTAACGCTGGTAAGTGGGAAATGTTCCGCTGTCAAAATCAATACAGCGTTGGACCGGCCGCCGGGCTTATAATTACAATTTAATTCATTAGTAAACAAAATAAAACGCATTCATTATCCGCCGCCATCACGCTATACGAGAAAATTTTGTTCCATGGACGATCGAGAGAACGAAGGAAAAAGAAAATACTCCGTAGGCCGTACGAATCCGAAGAAGCCAGCAATAGCGGAAAAGAAGAAAAATGATCATTAATTTGAAGTTCCTACAGGTTGAATGTACGACGGGGCATAACATTGCACGCGCGTCAAATAAAACGAAAGCGGATCGATTTGATATTTCAAAATGTTTCACAGTGCAATTATAAAATTTATCGTTTTCTTGATATTTCGTGGCCACTCAATAGTAAAAATGCATTTCCAATTTATGCGATATAAAATATTTGATACTAACAAAACTGTGATAGATAATAAATTAAATTTACGGACAACCAATAATAAGGTTTTGTTTTTAAGGGTAGTAGGCAAATAGGTAATAGCATTGAAGACAAAAATAATTTTATGTACTATTATGAATTTGTAGTCTGTTGTGACTGAACATGCATGAATATCAGGTATTAAAATAAATTTGAGACAACATATAAAGTTAATATAAAAAATAAACTTATCTTTCTTATGTACTTATCTATTATGCAGATGAAAATAATATCAAAACTTCCAGACCAGAATAATTACAAATAATGAGTAGAAACATATTTTCTCTTGTATACCATAATCATAGGACAAACTATTGAGGAAAAAAATACACGTATTGATAACAATTATAAGAAAATAACTATATTTTTGAAAATCCGTGTATTATCTGCGGTTGCGGAAAAACAGACTATTCAATTATGACAATATAAATTTCAAAAAGCGATACATCATCGCGCGTTTGACGTAGGAAAAATGTTTCATCATTCCAACACTAATCTGTTGAGTGGCGCGAAGCTAGCGACAGTTTGCCAAAACAACATGGCGTGTGTACACAAAACGTAAAATGATGTGGCAATTCACATCGATTTTATTTTAAATTTTAGTTAATTTAGTTAGATTTAAATCGAGCCGTGCGTCTCGGCGAAATCCGTTCGTAAATATGTAACATAAACCGTAAAGCGAATCCCGTCTCTATAAAAATATATCGTTAAATAAAGTACAAAGTTTTTCTAATGTCCTACCCCGAGTCGAATACGTTACGTGTAAATACTTAATAGTCGTTATCGGATATCTGTCGGTGGAACGGTCGGTTTTTACATGAAATCATGGTGAGTAATTGACAAAATTGCATTTCGTGATGTGTCCATATTGCGAATGAGGCGGAGGTGCCGATCGCCCATATCGAAGCAACTCCGTGTCATTCGTTCTAACGCAAAAGGATGACCTTCAAACAGACGTATGGCGGGAATGACAACTTTTAAAATCACTTTCGTTTTCACCCTTTTCCCGAGATAAAAGCACTCGGGAAGAATGGATAAATACGCTGCTATCATAATAGGAATCGGAGTAATATTAGCGAACGGCGCTCGCCCGAGCAATGTCCGTGTCAGTAGCTATGACTAGTTGAGCGACGTAGGCGAACTATCAAAATCATTCTTTGAATAACAAAAGGCCGGAGTAGGTGCCAGCGAAAATAATTATTACAATCGCAGATGGGCGGTGTTATTTCCAAAAAACACTAGTTTAGAAATTATTTATCCATCTAGTGAAAACACAAATGACATTTACTTCCTGTCATACTTTACTTGCAATATTTAAAATGACAATACAAATAGGTTTGGTGTTTAAATATAGACATCAGACAAATCATTTAAAAAAAATAGGTGGCATCTCATCTTTAACAATGTAAATTTACTGCTATTTAAGAGTGAAATAAAATAAGTAGACAATAGAAACATTCATTTGATAGTTTTCGATAATTATCAGTTTTTTTTGCCTTGTAAATATTTATATAAGTCACATGATCTGTAGTTGCAAATCATAACATTTGAAGTGATGAGTCATTTATTACTGAACTGCAATAGATGGTAAATAATTATGTTTTTGAAAATAGAACAGAGCTGAGTTTATACTCTTTCCACTATCTTGAATGCCAAATTAAAATAAAGTTAAATTACCCTTTTTGGGATTATTAGAGAAGCAGAGAAATTTGATTATATTTCAATCAGTTCTACGTCCAGTTATAATTAAATTGATTATTTCATTAGTAATATTTATCCAAATAATCATTGTGTTTGAGATTTAACACAACTTAATCCCTAAATTACAAAACATTAATTTAATTCTTCTATAACAGATGGCGCACTCCCCGCTGGGCGATATAGAGGACTTGACGCTGTGCTCAGTGTGCCGGCTGCCATTTAATGACTTGGACCAGCAGCCCAAAGTACTGGCCTGCAAGCATCACTTTTGCCTCAAATGTGTCAACACAGTTCTGCTCAAGGGGCGAGAGTTGTACTGTCCCTACTGCTGGAAGCGAACGGAAGTTCCCGACTTGAGGACTGAAGCCCTGCCCACCTACGCAGCGGTGCTGGCCCTCGCGCGGAGGCTTGGGGGCCTGCAGCCCCCCAAGCCCCCCGATAAACCTCCCCACCCCGCCAAGATCAAGTCTGAGAACTGCCACACGCACGCCATGCCGTACACTCTGTGGTGTCACGCATGCAATGTTCAAATCTGCCGGGCCTGCGCTACTCACCTGGATCATGCTGACCACACAGTCAAGCCTCAGGCAGACGCAAAGCGTATCCTTCGTGCTGATTTTCAGAATGAATTAACCGTCATGCAGAAGATGCTGTCCGACATTCAGCATTTGGTCTTTAAGCAGAGGGACTTCCTGCTAAAGATCCTGGAGGCGTGCACTACACTCAAAACACAGGTGGAGACCGACCTGGTAAACAATATGCCTGGCTATGAACTGTCAGAAGCCAGAGATTGTCTACAGAAAGCGAGGCAGAGCTACGGAGGAACGGAGGCTCAGAGCCCCGCTGAAATACATTCTCTGCTCTCTGACTTGGCTGGCGAGAAAGAGAGGCTGCAGGCCAAACACCATGAGATGTTCTTGCAGTGCAAGCTGGATGACCTCATTAAGAATTCCGGAGTCATTTTTGACTTTGATCTTCTCAAGCAAGCTTTAGCCACCATCCATTCGGGAGAAATGGCCTTGCAGAGCAACAACGGATACCACAACCCCATACTGTTTTTGGCCAACTACTGCATGTCTCAGCTGTATTCTAGACACTTTCTCTTTAAGCAACAGCAGCAGAGTTCAACCCCTTCCTTTTTGCAGGGTCAGAATGGGAATATGGACTTCCACGGGATGCTTCCAGCTCCTGCGCCAGTTTCACGGCCTCCCTACATACCTCTCATGATGCCGAACACTGATAAACTAGGCAGCCACAGCCTGACTGACATTGGTCCGCCAAAGATTACAGGCAACTATGATCACCAGAGTGATCCACCGCCTAATATGAATGTATCCAAGGCTGGACCGCTAGGTTTCACCGACAATGGTGGGCCTCTGCATTCTCCTAATCTGAACAAGGGTGTCGCATCGTTCCAAAATGACGGTCTGTCAATGGCAACGAATAATCTTCTACCGGCCCCGCAGCCACCTCACCATTCCTCTCAGAGCGGGTTGGCATCACCGCAGACAGGGCAGCTGCTTCCCGTTGGCGTACTGCCTCCTGGTATGCTCCAGCACTCACCGCAGGCTTCACTCATTCGAAACCCGGCCGCTCACATCTATCCCGTATTTTACTTTAACATTGAGATAAATGGTGCGCCGTTCGGTAGGATTCTGATAGAGGTGCGCAGTGATGTGGCTCCAAAGATGGCCAAAAACTTCAGCGTTTTGTCGACAGGTGAGCTGGGAATCGGCTATAAAGGCTGTAATATATTCCAGTGCTGGGAAAATGAGAGTATTATCACTGGGGACTTTGAGATGAATAACGGCCGCGGAGGCAGATCTGTGTTTGAGGACGGATTTTTCATGCCAGACGATACTAAAATCCTGGCTGTCCGCGGCAGTGTCGGAATGAGAAGGAGTCAAAAGAGGCACGACAACCTCGGGCTGGTCGGGTCTCAGTTTCGAATTATATTGAGAGAGATGCGAGGTTTCACTGGAATTTTCGCCTTCGTGGTGGAGGGACTCGAGCTCGTCGACAGAATCAGCCAGTCTGGAGACAGCGCGGGGAAGCCGCAGAGCAGCATTCTCGTTGCCAATTGCGGCAAGTTTAATTGAGCGGGGTGTGACGATCTGTCGACCGAGCGTTGTGGAGAGATGGACGTTTTATTATTATTTTGATGACTAATGAGATGTTTACGGCCTATTTATATTATTATTCTTAATAGGCTTAGCGTTATCAATTTTGGGCGCTCGCCAAATAGGGAAAGCCGAAAAAGGCTTTCATTAACGATATGCGAATTTTTCATCCTCGAAAATCAAAGTCAGCATCGAACCGAAGGGTACGCGATGGAATAGAACCGTCGACCGAGTGGGTTCCGATTCGACGATACACATTCGTTTCGCAGCTGACTGCAAAACTGTATTATATCCTAATCTTGACAAGATCACCGCGAATCGTAGCGGCGATCTAAAATCATCCCAGGCCGTCTCGTTCGGACGGCGAAACGCGATCAATCGAGACCGTATAGACAAATTTAAAATAGTCGATATATATATATATTTTGGAATTCGAATGTTTCTTAAAGAGTAAGCTCCGAGGTATAGGTTTAAAAAAGCGGCATCGCATCCCGTACCGTAATATTTAAAGTGTTTTATTATTATTTGTCCGAGTCCGTCTGAACTCGTGTTGTTGGAGGCGAGGCTCCGATCGAGGGCGCACCACGTGCGTTCCGGGGACGCGTTCGATATTAATTTATTTGTTTATATAAAACCGAGTCGTCGGCTAGGCCGGATAACAGGGAATAGATTACAAGAGAAGCAGTCGAATGCTACGTGACCGGTTCAGTAATTCGAGTAGAGTAAAAAGGGAGCGAGCTCTCGCTGGCCGTACCTTCTGAATTGTACACGTCAGAAATGTTTATCTTTCGTCAGGCGGTGGCGGCGAGGGCTATCATTGTGAAATTGTTAGGGCCTAGTTTTTAGTGACCGTTGCAGAGATCCGAGGCAGTCGAGATATATATTATATTATGTAACCGTAGATTCATCGTAAACAATATTTGTATTCTTCATCAGTGTTATGGGCCAAATAAATACGGTGCCGAGGGACTTCCCCTGCGGCGCGGCATGTGACGTGCACGGGAGCATTGCGGTACCTGGATTTCACAAATTGTCAATATAAGTATAAATATATTGTTTGAATAAAAATATTATCCTACGTTGAAATATTTACAGACTTGTTAAAATTTTAGAATCATGTTAGACGAGACGTTTTGTTTTTTATAACAGATTTCTATATAGCGAATGTTTTAAATGTGTATTAAATATATATATTATATATCACCTTGGCAAAAAAACACAAAAACAATCATAATATATATATACAGATATATATTGTCTACAAATGTTAGAAATATTTACAATAATGTTAATGATCGTAAATGTAGAAGCGAATTTTATCACTGTTGAAATATATTTTGAAAATTTAAGTCGAAAGAGTGTTGTATAACTTTAAAAATCGATGTTTATAGTAAATCTAAATAATGGTGTATATTCGTAGTATATTTTCGCAAAATCCCAGAATAGCATTGAAGCGCGAGATCTATTTTGTCGACACAAAATACAAAAAAATAAATAAATATAATAGGAACGGATCCTCACAAAATGGTTAATGGAAAAAAAAACAAATCGCCATTTCGAAGATACGATAGGACAAGTCAAATGCGCCGTCGCACCATTGCCAAAAACTTGAGACGTCATCGTAATTAATAATTTTCACCCCGTATTAACTAAACGTTCCATAGCTTGTGATGACTTTCAATTGTTTATCTATTCGTCAATCGTAAGACAACTGTGAAAAGCCCGTAAATAGATTCGATTTTTTGGCAGTGGAAGACAAAACCTCGTGATGTATTGTTTGAAATGATTCGTGAATTTTTAACAGAAGAGTTCTACTACTAAATAAATCTTTTTTAGTGATAACTTCATAAAAAGAATCGTCCACAATGACGTTGAAAATATAACAAAGCAAATGAGAGTTTATCAGTAAATATTACCGACGACAGCAATGGCTGACTTCAGACACAACAATTGTAGTCGAAAAGTCGTGCAATAAACGTCGGGTTCTGTAAGGGATCTCTCGAGTTCCCTCTCGATTAAAATGATTTCATTTCGAATAATCTGTTGCGAGGGTCGGCGCACACCGGTGCAGCCCTGCGGGGTGTTATAGGAGATATGAAAACAATTGTGATTAAAAGTAATCGAGGTTCAGCGCAGGGAACGTCGCTCTTGCTGCATTCGATTTAGCGGTTAGAAAAAAAACGAAATAACGACGCAAAACTAGAAAATAAATAAAGTCAGCAACGCGTTCGCAATGTTGTCGACGGAATAAAACAAACCTTAGGGACGGGCGTCGTAACAGTACGTAATAAAAGCGCTACTTAATAATCGGTGTATTGTTATTTTATAATATGAATTTTAGATAATTATACGGTTGGTGTACTACAGCGAAGGGTTTGCGTCGAGAAAATTTGTTTAAATATATATATACACAATAATTTTATATATAATACATAGTATGAGTTATCTAATTATTCTTGTTTGTTTTTTTTATAATTAACCTACCAAAGCTTTTGACGAGGGGACGCCCCGGTTAAGTGTGACGATTGTAACAAAATGAATCCGTTATCGATTGTTTACGCACGCTTAATTATTGTATGGGAGTGTTTAAAAGATATAATCATGTGTTTAGTTGATATTTATTAAGTTAAATGGTAAATTTGGATGTAGATAAATGTGTCTCTTCCAGCTTTGTCAGTCCTGAAATTGTTGGCTTCAATAATAATAATAATAAAAAAAACTGTTAGATTTCCATCGGTGTCTTTCAATAGTGTTCCACGATATTTATTCTTTTTTGTTTGTTAGGGTAAATTGGCGATCATTTTATATAAACATTGCCACACCACCGTCACAGAAAGACGATCACAGAGTTGTCGTCTCTATAACGCTAAATTGTTTTTGTTACACAATGAAAAGATAACAAAACAGATATCGCATCTAATAAACTGAATAGATGGCAGCCCTGTGAGAATGAATATTATTTTATAAGAAAAACCTCTATAAATATTTACTAAGTATTTCAATGCTTTTCGATAATATAGCAGAGTAATGTCTAAGTAAAAAACGCATTACCTTTTTTGAGTGCTGTATTAAAATTGATATTCCTCCATAAATTAGAGCGAAATGTGGACAAAAACACATGTACCGATTCTTCGTTATCAATTAAAGTTATTGTGCGGGCAAGACAATGCGTTATTTCTAGTATTATTGATATCGCATTTTCAAATGTATCAGTTACTATCTAGTTGTTTTTTAAAATCACTAACCAACGTAATTTACTAGCGGATGCCCCGTCATGCAGTATTAGTTCCTAACAATCCCAGCAGGAAGTGTCCTGGTTTTACAATTATCTCCTCTGTCCGTATTAATTTTCACCGAAGAAAGGTTAGAATTTTCCATTTCTTTTGTGATTTACATATGGACATGTAAAATTCAGCATTATCAATAAAGCGAGAAATCATTTTATAGATGTTTGTAAATATTGAGTAAAGAATGGAATGAGTCGACTCATATGCGAGGTCCATCTATGTATTCATAGTAGGCTAAGAAATAACTATCCACTGATGGTATGGTTAGATAGACAATTTTTCTCCGACTGTAAACGAAGAACATGTAATATCTAAATAGCTAGTAAAATGCTACAATACACTATGGTGGATGTATAAATGTTTGTGTTAAAAATGCTTTGAAAAAGAAAGAATACGAAGGTGGATCTAGTAATGAGCTTGCGTTACGGTCGCATAAGGTATTGGAGCTTGTTGAGAATGATTAAGGATGTTTCATTCGCGACGTAAGGCGTCGGGTTTGCGTTGATCCGACGCGCGAAACGCAATTGTGAATTGAAACCGTGTAGTTTTTATATTTGTTGCCCGGCGAAAGGAATACGATATTACGTCATTCGCCGTTGATAGTTACCCAAGTGCGAACACACTTTAATCTAATATATATTTTGTATTTTTCATCCAGTGTTCAAAATAATGTTCAATCCACAACGGCATCACAATCTCATGTATCCCGAAAAAATGGTTGATTGTCTCGATTGAAAATATAAGCTCGAAACGAGAGTATTACCAATTGCTAAATGAGTTTTCCAGTGAAGAAGAACTAACATGAAATTTCTATATATAAACAAAGCACAATTCTCTCTTGATTTGTACCAAACGATATTTTTAAATTTCAACATAAATTACGCTGAATTATAAAAACAAATGATTTATGAATAGAAAACCTTAAGCAGTCGAAATTTGCTCTTCACAGTAAAATAGGTTATTTGTTTTTTTTATGAGATTCTCAACAAAAAACAATAATATGTAATGGGATACATGAATTTGATGCCAATGGGATAAGTCTTCATAATATTGTTGTAATTACTTCATACCTCGAATTTTTGCCAATCATTGAATAACTAATCAAATTTATGTTTAAAAAGCCAAATGTTTTTCAAATTAAGTTGACAGCGTTATTTTTGTGGATAAGTAATATGTTATATATATAAAAAAAAATGCATAGGAGTTATATTTAATGCATTGAACTACATATTATGTGTTTACTAAATAAAATAATTACGTCGCAATGTGTTTAGCATTTATTAAATGTTTGTGGGAAAAATGCTAAAAACTCCAAAAAATCAAAGAAAAAATAATCTAAAAGATATAAGCTATTTTTAGATAAATTCTTCTAAATGTTATTGCTCGATAAATGTTTATGAAATATTTATATTAAGAAAGTAATTATGATTGAAAATTATAAAAAAAAAATTATAACTATATTATGTTTAAAAAAAGCCTCTTTATCTACCCCCGGTGAACAAAAAAAAAAATTATTTTGATATCGCTTGAAACATATTGGAAACTTTGAAAATCAAAATTGTAAAATTTTTCTATTCTTGTTAATCCATTTTTATTGATGATCATATCAATGTGCAATGCCAATCTATGATAAATTATTATTTATAATAGAAATATTTAAAATGTTTTCAGTTCTCGTGCGAGATTATTTTTACGACTTTTGGCTTACTAATAATGTAATAATAAGCATTACAATAATGGTTCAGTGTGAGTGACCGTTTAGAAATGCTTGTATCTTGTCTGTATTGCATATTCATTGTATACGGAAAACAAACCCGGCTAAGCAAAATGTTCACGTGAAAGAGTCTATAAATTGTATTAAACTTCATTAAAAATCGCATCGTTTTGCATAGCACCTACGGGTAGTCTCAAATACCTGATCTCTGCGCTATTGTAAAGTAATATCAAAATAACAAGTAATTTTGATTCCCAGTTTTATATATTTTCCTCTGAACACCTGGACTCGATTATCATCCTGGACATAACTCGGCCGGTTTCGTTTTCAAACAAAAACTATTAACCGATCGCAAATATATATTATATATATATAGTACGGAGTCAAACGCGACCAGTTTGGCCGGCTTCAGTGTAAATAGATTTTATTATCATTTTGTTGATTTTTCCAGCTATGTTTTTGACCACCCCTACTAGTATGAAAAAAAAACGAATGTACCTAACTATCGAAAATAAAATATACAAATAAAAAAACTTCACTCGTTAAACGACACTGCGTCACTTTTAATTTGACTTTTGTATTTTTAACCAACCAGATTTATTCTCTATTGCGGTTGCCTGTTTTGAAGCGTTGTGTAGGCATATCGATGAAAATATTCATTTCAGTGTTTTCAGATACGATTGCGACACTCAAATACAATCAGCTTTTGAGGCTATTAAAAACACTGATTAAATTATAAATACTTTTATCAGTATGCCTAATACACGCTCAACCGTGAACCGCCAAACGAATTGACCAAGAGTGTTGTTACTCTCCAATATTGATGATATTATGCGTAAATGTAACGTGCCAGTTGACTTAGAAATTTTATCTGAAGAATCTAAGCACGCACACAATATTTTGACTGCTAAATATTAACCCAGATGAGATCAATATATAAAAAATAAAATAATAGAAAGATTATTACAATTCAGATCGACAAACTGAAAGGTTCATATTCATTTTGGCGATATTATGTAATCATTTAAACAACAAAAGATCATTCATAAAATTGTCCAATACACAGATAACAAAAAGTGTTCAAAGAAACTATTTGTAATAAATTAATTAAGTTGGATGGATTTATATCCGTCATAAATTTTAAGAAAAATGGCAGTCAGAATCCTTGTTTCAATCAACGAACATGTTTACGACAGGTGAGTGTACTGAGCAATCAAGAAAGTAACCACATTTATGCTTTCTAATCTTCACAAGACCAACTCAAAGAAAGAGTAAAAATGAATTACTTCAGAGCTTGATGTATTTTATCCATTGAGAATTAATTCATATAATTGATAGTATAATAAATATAAACAGGTATCTCTCATTTTGAAATGTTTTTATACACTATGCCGGTGTTTATATTACTGCTGTGGACTTGCACGTAAGGCTAGTTAATAATGAAGATAGTACACTCCACAATAAACTATGTAGTGTACCTTAATTATATTTTCTACCAGCACTGATTGAGATGGCCACTATGCTAATCTATATCGAAGGTGTATATAGAAGAAATAATCATTTAAACAACAATAAAATTATTATAAATCCCTTAATTAATTTATTAACAGGATCAGTGTTGAAAATGCACCTAGTGCATCGTCCACTTCAACTTAAACAGCAGTTTAAGGTTTACATATCGTGCTAATCGTGTTATGTCATATCACGCAGAATTGTGTCCATTAAGCCACAAGCAAAGATTTTTTTAAATTTCAATCAGATGCTGAATCAACTTTTGTTTTTGATTGGATATTATCAATAAGTTACAATTAACCCTTCAGGCATGTATACCTGAAATAGATTTTGAATAGCAGAATGAGCCCCATATGATTAAAACCAAATCTGACGATATTCTGAGCAAGTAATTTGGACACAGAAGTTGTAAATTACTCTCAAACCGGTGTGAAATCGGCACTATATGGTAACACTTAAAAGCTCCAACCACCGAATATGATTTTTTTTATTACCATTTTAAATAATGCCTCGTAAAAATAATTCTTTAATAGATAAGAATGTGTTAAATCCGAATACTTTTCAAATTAGTTTTTTAACAGTACAGTTTTTTTGGGATTAAAAAAGTATTAACAACGCAAACTTCAATCTGATTTCGATAGATAAAAACATGAATACAATCAGTGAACTTTTGCAAATAATGGACGTTAAACGGAACATTGTTTTCGCATGATGTGCAAGTCATGCTATGCTGACTTGAAAGGTCGATCAATTTAAACACTGATTTTTATCCCAACTCTATAATTTACATCACATTATTTGGTAAAATAGACCTACAATAAATTACCAAAAGATCGGTCCCGAGTGAAATCATGCATTCTCCTGTTGTAAACCAAAAATAAAATAATATTGATGTTAACAAAACACTGTGGTCGATTCTGTCGAAGAGAAGGTTTTCCAGACCATCCTTTTTTGGTGCCTTACTTGTATAGCCTATATTAGTAACTAGTCGCTTTCGAAAATACAAAAAGAAATCATGTAAATACATAAATATGAAGAAAAAAAGAAAGTAGCTTGTCAAAATAAATTAATTTCTATAGGTGTTGAATGAAGTGTGCAATTGATGGAATACCTGTAATGTAAATTGTTTACTGCACTTCAAAGTGATCAATGTACAGTAATTATTAAAAATATCTATTTGGATTTTGTACACATTTTTTTAAATTTAAAATACATATTACTGAATGCATAAAAGTAGAATAAAGGTAACTTCCATGAAAAAATATTCAGTATATTGATTCTCAAAATCAATTTCTCGTACTAATGGCTTCCAAATTCAACAGGAATCCTTTTTTTCTGAATAAAATAATACCAATCCGTAAACTAATTTGAAAGACAGTAATAAAAAATCTTTGTAGTTAAAAACTTTCTACATTGGCATTAAAATTAAAATAATCGCTTAAACTCGTTTTCTACATTCATTTCATATATATTTTTAATAAACTTTATTGTGTTTAAGGCATTGTTTGTAACAAAAAAATATATATATAATCTAAGAGAAGTTTCGGCTTCAACGAATCTGTATGATATCAAGATGATTTTATTTGTAGGCAATCCATGTCTGAAAATATCGATGGCCTAGTTCCATAGAATGATGAGTCAAAAATTTGATCTTTCAAGTTATATTAACCATTATATTCGAATACTTCTCTTGCTATAGAGCTTCACAAAAGTCTAACTCAAAAAAATTACTAATTTTCCAAGAGGTAAGCAGAGAGGCAGATGCTTGCGTTGTGGAAATATAAACAATCCCATTTTATAGTTTTGTCAATGCTTCAATAAATTTTAATTGAATTTAGATAAATGACTAAAAGGTTCACTAAAAAGATTAGACGAGTAATAAATATCACTATTTTACAACTCAGTTTAGATATGATTTGGTTAGCCATATCTCAAAAGTATCGATTTCTAGTTGTAGCGATATGGAATTAAGCCATCGATATGTAGAATCGATACATACTTATTTTTGAAGGCAACAAACAATTGATGTGTAAATTTTAAACGAACCCGAAAATCAAATAAAAGTATGTTCCTTTAATAAGATCCTTTTGAAGCAGTTTATGTTGTTATAAATTAATTGAAAACACGAGTGGATGAAGGTGATGAGTTACAATTTATGAAAACGTCTGGTTTTTTTTTGCGTGGATGAAGGACATATAAGAAATTTCAAAATTTTAATGGCGAATTTCACTGCGGCAATGGATGAAGATGTCATGGCCAGTCAAGCTCTAGTTGAATAAATTGAATAAAATTGGTTCTCAGTTTACAAAATTGTAAGATCCTGTTGCCACTGTCGTCAAATGAAAAAAATTACGCCAAAAAAACATTCATCATTTACTCTTTGATTTTGTAACATAATTCCTTCATTCACTAATTGTAATTGATATATCTCTAATGCTAAGTCCGTGTAAGAAGTAATTCTGATTATATAAAATCTATCTTTAAGTTTTTTGTAGCAATTGTTCGGTGATGGACTATTTGTCTCGACTGTAAATAATAGCTATAAACTTACGGAAAACCAGGCTTCAAATGCTATCGTTAAGCATTGAGATTTTGCAATCTGATAAAAATTCAATTCAATCGTGTAATAGTACCTGATAAAATTTACTTCATACAAATGATCATGTCTGACAATTTCTTAAGCAATTGTCATTTTCTATTGTGCAAAGTTTATCAATTTCAATTTAGGACTATTACAAATTGATATACAATTATATTATTGTAGAACTGGTGTTGTGCATCGGAATGTCTACAACTCTATCTGAAAGTGTGTTTTTGTGAAATATCATAGAAAATCATTCAATTTTTATAGGGAACCTGAAAATTTTATAACCGATATATAATACGTGCAGTTGTTATACTTTGTTTGTTTTAAAAACGGCTGCACCCACGATACTTGCAGTTATTGTGTCAGTTCTTTCAAACTTGCAGCGCAAAGCACTTTAGGAGTAACTGACAGTTTCAGTATGTGGGGAATGACTTGTATTTGTCAAATCTGAGAAATTAATCACAAAAAAGTAGGCAGTTTATGTGTGACCATTTTTTTTAAGAACATAACAAAAGAAACGGATAGTGGAAACAGCTAATCTTTCAAGCAGTATTTAATGTAATCTAATATCAGCTTAGTGTCTAGTTTTCCCACCCCAAAAAAGCAGATACTCCTCTACCAGAAAGTGTCAGTTAAGCTCTAAAATTTAGAATCTACATACAATCGAAACTTTAAAAAAAGGAGACTGTGTGCATAAATAAAAATAAATTTGTTTCACTTGTAGGTTTCTTCGTCCTTAACAATATTGACTAATATGGACCATTCAGAAGTTATGAGTAGTAACCTTACAACATTAGTAAAATATGATTGCGCCTGTTCCGAAATACCATTTCGATTTTATTTTAAAACTGCGAACAAAAGCATTATTATTGGACAGTGATAAATGTCTATGAAAATTATTTGAAAACCTATTTCGCACTTACAAAAACGCAACGAAGTTTGCTTGCATTTTTTTTTACCATCACATTAATGTATTGATCGCTTGGTATTTGGACAGCGTCAGCTCAGAATTGTTTTATGTTTAATTCGCATATTCTTTGATGGTTACATATAAATCTGTCTAATTAGGAACACCTTGATACAACTAATGTTTGTTCTAGGAACATGAATGTATATAATTCAGCTGTCAATAGGCAAAACTTAATACTACAATTTTTAAAAGAATGACCTTAAATTCATTATTTCAATTTATTTAACCACATGAATTCCTCGAATCTGTATTTATTCTATATCTGTAAATAATCTGGCTACGACAAAGCAGACTGTAATAGATTAACGTAGTAAAGCATTCGATAGATATTTTTGTAAACAATGTCTAAAAGAGGAGTTAATAAAATTATTGTTATATTTCCTTGCAAGGGCTCCATCAATAACGAGTAACAATTGAATGTGTTAATATACGTATGTGTATTATTCTACGTAACAATGTGTGTAGGTGATAGATGCATACTACCCTCCCCTTCCTTGTTTGAGAGTACGCAAAAAAAATCTATGAAAAAAAAACCTACTTATGATAAATGTTGAACGGAGATATAATATTGTATAAATGTGTATTGAATAAAATGTTTCAAGCATATGAACGTGATTGTAGTGCAAAAATCGATGGAATTTAAGAAATATATTATACCTGATTCGAAATATACTTCTTTCTCAATTCAAATGTTTCTTTTTCATTATTTATAGGAATTGATACCTCAAAACTTATTTAATTAATACACAGAAAACAACAGACTCTCTGCTTGCGCAGTGTTTCTCAACAGGGAGCTACAGAGCTTTTCTTTAAGGGGAGCCACAGATAACAGCCAGAAAATATTCAGACATTTTGTGAAATCCGTAAATTTCTTTCGAAATTGAAATGTCTAAGAGCTAAAAAAAAAAGGTCGCACTAACTAACAAAATAATACATCACGAGGGGTTGGTTATTTTCCTAAAATGTGTCAATTAAAAATAAACAAGATCACGGATATACAAAAAGATACAACTGGAATCAAGCCTACAATTTATACAGTTGATAAAATGGAAATTACTACAATAAATATTTACGTAAATTAGGTTCTCAAAATTAAACGACAGTGCACACATTCAAGAAATAATCCATAAAGATCATACCTTATAGTAGACATCTGGAACATATTGCTTATCTGATGATTCTCTGATGTATCCGAGTTCAGGCGCATCCTTTGTTGGCAGGAGACAGTCATCTCGCACCAGAGCCATACACAAATTTGTCACCTGATAGCCCTCCATATGGACTTGCTTTGAAACATCGCCTGGAAACAATTAATGGCTTATTAACGCATTGACGGAGAGATACATATTTAATGTGACATTGATATACACTTTTTTAATTAACTTTCAACATATCTTACACTATTTTTAGTTTAAGAGATGACACGCAAGAAGGTTTATAAGCTTTAGGGAAAATTCTATCAAATTATATTGAAACGAATACGGCTTGTAGCCAGGTGGGGCGTGGTATTTATTTTACCATCTTTCCCAATCAATATTTTCGTAGACTAAATTGCTTTTCCAAAATGCTTCATCTAATATGTTTATATTTATTTAAAAAAAAGACAGTTTTCTTATATAAAGTACATATACAGTATGGAATGATAAGCAATATTTAGAGAAAAATATGTTTCGACTCTGTCATTGCATAATTCAAATTTAGATATTTAAATTTGCGATCTAAGACGTGGGTGGCTGTGATGTCAATTTATCTCGGTCGATCTTGAGTGACTTACAATAAATTCTCATCGAGTCTTTCTCCTATGATCTTTTAACTTAAATATATATGGCACATTGGCATTAGCTGTAATGCCATTTTTTTTTAAATAACTGTTGATTGCATTTTACATGCGAAGCACATTTTTATCTTGGTTTACTTTATGAATTTCGTAAACCCGATACGATAAAAAAGATGTCACATATGTTAGAGCAACACAGATGAGATTTAAAAAAGATTCTGATATAATGATTTTTCATAAACTGATAATTACAGCCCGGGTGACCTTGAAGTAAAATGACAGCCTAGAGACCACAATTGACACTGATCCACGTCAAAATACCAAGAAGATTGCATTGAAGAAGGTAGTCAACAGATCAACAGTGGTGGGACATTGGAATCGCATGACGATGCCTCATCAATTTTTGGCGGCAACTGCGACGATGTTCACTCTACACAAAATGATTGATTGAATTGGGATGTCATTAAACAACCACTAGTATCCAATGTCTCGCTACTTCCAACAATCATTTGTTTCGGTCATTACAAAAAATAAAATGGCAACAAATATAGTAAAACAGTGTAGATAAAATCATCCCTTGATTTATTACTTGCATCCAAGTCAGAAAAATAATACTCCAGAGGAATAAATAAGTAGAGAGAAAGGTACGAAAGGGTTATATTAATTGATGAAAATTATATTAATAAAAAAATTAGAAAGGAAAATGATTTAGTTTTCTATAAAAAAACATAAGAACTTTTGCATTTCTTTTTGTAGGTGCACAACAAAAAGTTTTTCCCATACAACCAACTAATAATTTGTCTACATTTACAAAACGTTTCGCTGTTGTTTAAACAGATGGCAGTATAAAAAAGAAAATTGATAATGCAGATCACTAGCTACAGTTTATATTTTAATAATCTGATTTATTTTAATTAACGAGATGAAATTATTCTCTTTATTTTCAATCCGTATAAAAAGTTCGCAACTTGTTCCGCATTATTGAATACAAAAAAATCTTACCTGTTACACATACTGTTACATATTTGGATCCAAAATATCCCGATGATGCATACTTGCAGGCGTTGGGATGTTGATTTTGGAAGCGTCCGGCCATTATGCATTCTTGCGCTGTCATAAAATGTGAATCTATTCCCCTGTAAAAATAATATGTTCATAGCATTATACATTGTCCCAGCCGTTTTCTTAAGTAAGTATAGTCGCTATCTTTATAAGCGATATAGCGACTATCAATTATTTTATTTTTATTTATTATTTTTCTAAAAATTCATAGTATTGATTAACTCAAATAAATTTGACATAGTGGACTAAAAAAACGTCAACAATATCCTTTTATTAAATTAAAGATAAGCATTTTTTTTCAAAATCTCTTTTGATAAACCAACACTGAAAAAATTATTCATATTTTTACACATAAATTGTAGACTAATTTGTATTACAATTGATGTTTTTTATGGTTAATTATCAGTGTTTTTATCAAAATACAAATTAAATCTTGATAAAATGCCCGTCATCCAATATTCTAAGTCAGCACTATCGCCATTTTATTTTTAAAATGCCGATTATTTATAAAAGCAATTACCTGATGTGTTGAACAGTTCCCTTAGACGAGTCTTCACTAAGCAGATCGGTAAAAATCCAGCCTACTTGGACAAGATTTAACTGTTGAGCAACTTGATCGACGACTAATTGATGCGAATCAGGAAGTAGAGTCACCGAATCGCGAGTGCTGACTTGAGGGGGCTCGTAAATAGCAGCAACGCGAGCTCGAATACCTAAAAATTTATCGACAAAGAATATTTATCAAGGCAAGGAAAGTTAAATGAACAACCAGTCTTTTTTTCAATATTGATGAAGGTTTAAAATTATTGAACTAACACACTTTAAGTGACCAAAAAAAAAAATGAAAAGCAATATAAAACGAGCCGGATAAAACAAGCGTTGATCTGTCAATCATTTATAGCATCATGTTAAATGATAATATATGTAGATACAAAATAGAAGTATGATATTTGTAAAGGTAAATAGTATATCGATTCATGTAATTGGGGTACCTTTGCTATAATGAGAATGTTTATCGTAGGTTTGCATAAAAAATAATTTAAAAATGCAGTTTTGAATCTACAATGACAACATATTGTTTTTATGCACCTGATCATATTTTAATGCTTACATACAAAGTGTTGAAAACTATTTTTTCCTGAATGACAGTATCAATGTATTTCAATATTTTTAGATGGTCATGTGATGTCAGCGTTTTAATGTGTTATGTTGGGCAATTTTTATTTCAATCAGTTATTATGCGAACCCAATGTGTTTGATCCAATGCAGCGTAAAATCATCATATACTAAATTTACCAATTTTAAGGTGTTTAAGTGTCAATAACTTAGTGGAAAGGCATTATACTTATTTAATTATTGTTTCCAAAAAATTTAATATAGATCAGGACCGGTTTTCCTTATCGTGAGAATTATCAACCGAATATTATCAGTTATTTTAATACATTCAGAATATTATTTATCCTTTCCTATAAAACGTGCAGCGAAAATGATAAGCTAACAACCGGTCATGTACTAGCTGTATCCTTCAACTCTAACTGTCTACTTCAATTATATCAGATCTAGATCAACTTCTGATGAAATACACTCGATAAGTATGCTCTTAATTATGAGCGGACGTGGTTACAACAGAAAATTCTAAGCATGTTATTTTTGTTAGTTGGTTGTTTCATGTCCAACTCACCCAAAGGTACGTCAGCGTGTTTTTCATAAGTCCCATATAACAAGCCGATCCTCTGGTGACCGGTGGTGCGCCAAAACTCTAAGAAGCGCTCCACAATGTCAGTATTTTCAAACATAACATTATCGACATGGCGGTACACCTGACCGCTTAGTGTCACCGCACTCGGTTGGCATTTTGAGCAGATACCGCGAGGCCACGGGGGGTGTTCCTTGCAACCTGACAAGCAAAGCCAACCGATATAATTATAAAATATCTTTCAATTGGGAAGGGAATCATAATTTTAGAGGACGGTTTTAAATATCCAAACAGCCCCTGATTAGGTTCAAGCATGACCCACTCTCTGTCGTGTCTATTTAGCTCTTTGTAGTATTGGCCTTAGAAACTAAACTTTCAAACCCAACATTAGTTGCGGGTGCAATTTAAAAGTAGTGGTGGTCGAAAATGGTTTAAAAAAATTACCTTATTGAAGTAAACCGGGTTAAATTCAATAATTTTATTGTTAAATTGTTGTTGATTTAACGCATTTACGAATAAATGCTTTTTGAATTCAATTCTCTTTTTAAAGCTGTGTCGTGGTGATAAAAAACCGTGAGTCGAAGTGGGGTGTTGTTTTTTTATGTCTCCAACCCACACCCAGAACACAATAAATAAAGATTGCCCCCCCCCTGACATAAGCTATACTTCTGAAGCTTTCTCTAATGTATTGGAATTTTGAAATTTTTATGTTTTGAATGCTCCCTTTCCCTTTGTTTATGAGAGTAATTTTTGCCCAGACATATTTCCAGTCTTGTTGTAAAGCGAGTTTCACAGATTTCTGCGTATCTCATTTAAATCCATCCTGTTACAGGTGGTAAAATTCAGAAGTTTGAATCCATGAATCATTCTTGTGTAGTGATTTTTCAAAACTCATTTAATGGTATATTGGATGTATGTAATGTATTCATCTGCTCTGCTCCCAAGCAAATTTATTTGATATTGAAACTGAGCGTAGACGTGGACTACGTCCTTTCCTAGCACTATCTTCTGATGAGAGAAAACATCACTACAAGTCATGATCAATCTGCAGTAGTCAAAATGCATCAAAACGTGACAGGGAATGTAGGATGAAAGCAATATCAAAAATAAAAAAATAATTATTCAATTCACTTACCAACTTTTATTCTACAAGAAATATCTTCTAAAGCCAAAAATTTTCCTCTATCAACACCTGAAGTGAGTTTCCTCATATAAGTATGGAATGACATGTGCTTAACGTTTTGTTCTCTTAAATTGGATTCGTCAAATGGCTCCAACGGTGAACAATGTACACAGCACCCGTTTGAGTTATGACGGCAGCTGTAAGAAATTAGCAAAATTATTACTCTTTTACCTAACTACTAAAATATCACTTTTAGGGTGTTCACTGTCAATACTTGGTGGAAAGGCATTATATTAATAAAAACAATAATCCTTTGTACTTCATTCCACTTTATTTAATATGTCAGGACCGGTTTCGCTCATTGCGAGCATTGTCAACTGATAAGAAATATAATTTAACAATGCTATTTATACAAAATTGAAAAGTTATACACAACAGTTGGTTCAATGCCAACTGTTGTGTATAACTTTTCAATTTTGTATAAATAGCATTGTTAAATTATATTTCTTATCAGTTGACTCGCAATGAGCGAAACCGGTCCTGACATATTAAATAAAGTGGAATGAAGTACAAAGGATTATTGTTTTTATTAATACTAAAATATCTTCCGACTTAAGAATAGTTTAATATGTTATTGTTAAATACTTCTGAAACCTGTAATAAATAACTTCAATTTTCACCTGGATTTTATAACTATGCATGAGTTCGATCCAAACGTATGGATGTGTGTTGAGTTTTTATTTTTTAATATTGTATCAATTCTTTATCAACAAGGTATACAGAGAGCTACTGCTTCTAAATAATCAAACCTCTATTCACCTCGCCATTTTGTTTCCAAAAATATCAGATAAATCGAGTTTACTTTTTTATTTACTCCCAAAATTCCTTACAAATAAATATTTGGGGGTGAAGACTAAATGACAATATAAAGAAAATTTGAACAACCATTGTTTAATAATTCATCACTAGTGACTATTGTGTATCATCGTTATAAGTATACTGAAAGGGTTATTATATATATATATATATCAGACTTCATTGCATAAAATAGCTTGTAGCCAGCTATGATATAATATCTGTAGAAATTTTTGAGATATTATTATTGAGTTGAAATTTGAGCCTTACTATTTTTCGTCACGTTTTCTGGCAACTTTTCCATCAAGTTTATATAACTGAATGTCGACTTCATCTTCTTGCGGTGCTGATGAAGAACTTAGAGAAGAAAATCCAGGAATAATATCAGTCTTATGTGCCTCACTTGATGAGTTTGCCTTCTGTAATTAAAGATTAAACATAATTAAATTGATGGATTTGGCGGTAACTTTGTGGAAATTCATTAATACAAAATCAAATTTGATAACTTTAAATTTGAATCGTTCAAATTTAATATTGAAATTCCACCAAGCAACTTCAGTCGAAATCTTAAATTGATAACTTTAGTTATTCCAGTGATTGTGTAAGCCTGAAGATGCTTCTCAAAAAAGCAAAACACGTGTCACAATTAGTAAGATAATCAGAGGAATAACAAAGTCATTAAATTTAATTTTATAAAATAAAATTGATTGTTCATAAACGATTTAGAGAATATTTTAAAGAAAAAATCAAGGCTATTCAATTTTGATCTAATAATTATTTGCTGTATGTATGGATTGCAATCTTATTCCATTTTGATTACAGAATTATAAAATACGATATTACATCATCTGAAAAAGTTGTTAGCTAAGCTAGTTACTTTGCAGACAATGTGTGAGAGAGATTATTTTATTTTAAATATCTGGTGATGCAGCAGTTTAGCTAAGGGCATACTATTTCAAGCAGGGGGTAATTAAAAAAATTAAAACTTTTTGATTATATATTATTTTGTATATTAAATTATTGACATACTGAAACCATTTTTATAAATTAAAAATGTAATATTTTGTATAATACGAGAGGCACCAAATTTTTTTCTATATATAGGGGGTAATAGTATAAAATAAGGAAAACATTGCTATTACAGCTTATTATAATATAACTACCAATAAACAGATTCTTTTAGATTTCAAAGATATTATTTTATCTTCATCTGACTAATTGTAAACACATACAATTCAATTGAAGCATTTAAGACTAAGCGTATGTTGGGACGCAGGCGACGCAACACAGGGCAGCAGAGCAGGTGATGCAGACACGTGCCAAGAGCGTATGCTGCATGGAACAAGTGACACTGAATGACCCACAATAACTCTTTTAAAGTAGTCTAGCACATCCAAACATGCATGTGTCACGCAGTAATCTGTACCAGCTCTACAGCGGAGCACAGACACGTATCGGTGTTGCAGCATATGCAGGACTGTGCCCCTTCGTGTCATACAAAATCTGTGCTGGCCTATGCTATGTCGCCTGCACCTCAGCATCCGCTCAACCTAAAGTAGGTACTATATTATACAGAGAACTGATTTTATGAATACTTTTAATTGAACAATCATTGGGATCTTCATGTGTGATTTATTGCGAAAATCATTTCCGCAATAAAAGATTTCTAATAATTGCATTGTTTTTAGCTATATTGTGAAATTTTTCGCTGAGAAATATCGTAGTATGTTTATCACATATTTACCAAGAAATTGTATGTTTAATACACTACTGTTTTTGTTTTAAAGCATGAGGAGCAAAGTGAACTCTGAAAATAAAAATGAATGCAAACAGTATTTATACTGTATAAACAACAGTTAACAATATAGTAACTTATTACTGAGTAACATATTTTTGTTTTGACATCTGGCTTGTTAAAGGAATTTACTATCTGGACTTCACAAACAACTGTGATACATAGCTATTATTCCTTAGTCACAAGATGTTTGAGTATCCTGATTATAGGGTTAGATTGAATATTATACCACATAATATAGATTACATTACAGTTGGAAAGTTAGGCAACCTGATTGAAATTCCTTTTTCAATTTTTGTAAGAAAAATGGGCCACAAATGAATTGCATTTGTTTGACAGTTGGTAGACAAAAATAGATTTGATGTGGAAATGAGTATTTTTTTAAATATATGCAACATAATAATGTATCATTCAAACCTGAGAACTTGTTGATGGTTGATCGAAGAGTACAGTCCCATTGAGTGGCATAAGGTAAAGCATATCTCCATGTTGTAAACAATAGCTAGACACCAGTTTACTGTTGTTGGAAACAATTTCTTCTTTGTGATTCCTGTCTTTGAATAGTGCAAAATTAAGGCTGCTTAATTCGAACGTTTCGTTAACTTTTGTAAATAATTCCGAAGTCGTGTCGGACGACTTTATTTCGACTCTCTTTGTGCCTTCGGGTGACTGGATTCTCAGCACCTGCAATTTGGAGGTTATGTTGACAACCATGACTTTTAAGCATTCATAATAGTGTTATTTTAACATTCTGGTGTCTTAAATTTTATAATTAGCGCGATAATACAAAGTTATACGACAAATTATTGTTTAAAGTTCGAGAATTCTGACATTCGAAAATGTCAACACTGATGATTACGAAGATCCTTTATAGTAACTTTATTATCCCATATATGATAAATTGCACATATGGTATATATGTCAATTTACGTATCCAATATTGAAAAGTTTTGCACGGTTTTCATTAAAAAATCTACTTACAATCATTTTTACTCGAGACATTTCAGCGAATTCGTAGCAAACATCGGCCCGGTTGATACGTCCGTGTGAAGAATCACTACAATTGTTACCAACTGTTGTAGAAGTAAAATCAAAATAATATGATCAAAATTTGCAAGTCAGTTTTCGAATGTTTTTGTTTCTCCCGTGTATTGGGGAACTGTTTGGTACAGGTTAGTAAACTGACACCTTGGCAACGAATAATTTAGAATAGTCGATATTTAAATTTTTCGTCTTCTCTAGAATTCAGTACATAAACTTGTATTCAAAGCGAATGATTATGCTGAGTTCACTCTAATTCGTAAACATTCCGCAATACCTAGATTACTGACGTATATGAACATAAACGTCAATTCAGTTTATATAAAGATAATACATAGTACAGCTCAAATTTAGTCTTTAATTATCTCCGCGGAACTTAGCTATTCAGGTAATTACAACATTGATATTATCATTACAACAGTTGTGCGGTTTCGTCTAATCGTATGCATGCCAGCTGATCGTAACTCCTGGAATAATGCGCCATATTTGAAAATATTACAAGTGACATTTGACAGATTCGTTTGCTTTCAATCGAAAATTTTGAAAGAATTAGTTGCACATTGAAAGTTCAAGCCTATAAAGAGTAAGATTACTTTGTTTATTTTAAATAACGCCTCCGCTGATATTATAATGCGTGTTTTGGCATAGAAATGCGGGCTTATTGTGACGCTGCATACTGAAATCTATTTTCATCAAATACTTGGAGTCACATCCAGGTGTTTCGGGTCGTCGAATCCTTGCGTGTGCGTTCTCAATAGTTTTCTTTTTACTCCTAAAATGATGAAAGTAAATAAATATAATAAATTTTCATTAAATCAAATCAATACGTTACAATGATGACTTTCAATTTTCGATGTGGAATTAGGTTAGGTCCTACAATTTTAATAGCTAGATAACAATTAATATTAGGAACAGATATACCATACCTTTACAAAAGAGCTATTTATACGAATTGTGGCTTTTTATATTACAGTTAATGTCTGAAATGTTATCCTATGCTTGTTTTATTATTTGCAGGTTGTGATGTTGACATTTAAATTACCGCATATAAAATTGTCAATCTTGTAGTCATTAAATTTACATATGGAAGGTTTGTCAGTAAATTTGCTTCACCAACTGCTTTTGTACGTGTCTAGTGCTTCTCAATATTTTTTTAAAACCAAATTTTTGTAGACGGCTTAACTGTTACTAATAGACCAAGTGACCTTATCTAATTCTATTTTAAACATTACCATCTGTATTTTTCACGAGGTTAAAAGAAACGACTTTTAAAATTTACTATTAATTTAGTTTAGACTTTCAATATATTCTCAAATCCGTGGTATAGTAGTCACGTCACTGGCATCGGTTGCAGTACTCACCGGGTCCAATCCCAGTATCAAAAGTGTCTTACGTTTATTTATGGATTTCTATTCAGTAGCATAGATGTTTTAATTCTAAAACCCCCTCTCGCCTATCCGATCCTAAAAACGGGATCTACCAAAAGCAATTAGCTTACTACTAGTTTTCACTTATCCCCATCCTTCTATTCCTACTCTTTTTTAAAATTACAAAAGCTGCTCTCATAAAAAAAAACTGTTGAGGTTAACTCCATTTTATGAGACTATAATTAATCATCTCTCTGGCAGAAGTTGGTAATTAACAAAACTGAAAAAAACGAATTAAACAAAGAGATTATTTGGTATAAATTCTTTGTCTGGAATAACTTTTATTTATTTATAATCCTGAATAAAAGGCAGAAATTGTCCCTGTTTATTAATTTTAGACTCTTATTTGTATCAAATCAGTATTAATGAATCTATGTTTTGATATTATTATCTATGTAACATAAAATATCAATGCGAGAAGCTACATCCTATTAGCTGTAGTTTTTCATTCGCTGTTTACTCAAAGCTATGTTACTTACTAACATCTGCATAAAATAGCATTGTCACTCACACATCAAAAAACATAAAAAGGGTTGTCTATGAAACAATAAATTACCTTAACTGTGAAAAATTACCTACAATAATTAATCTTTGGCCGTAAACAAATGTGGCCAAAAATAAACACCTGGCCACAATACAAGTTCACAGTAGCCTCAGCTATTTTCATTCACTTTTATAAACACAATCTCATATGCCGTACTCCCCCTCAAAGTTGCAACCACAGGAGTGTTGAAACTTAGTATACTCTCTCCTCTCTGAGGATTGCATGGCTTTTGAGTCATTCCAATCTTCCTTACACACAGGCCAACAGCACAACATACATTTGAACTCCGACAAAAATAGATCAGCTTGGTGTTGTTATCGAATGAAATTCTAATAAACTGTTTGCCGGAGTGCATTTTTTGTGAAAGTGATTACAGTGCTTCTGTTGTATTATTTTCTGCAGACGATCGCCTGCCAACATGGAGGACGACGGAGTGTCGGTGGATCTTTACATCTATGATCTTTCGAAGGGTATGGCTTCCATGATGTCGGCAATGTTTTTGGGTATGGCATTAACACTTTTGCACTCACAAAATGCATTAATCGGTTTTTAATACACTGCTCACTAGTAACAGATTAAACTGAGTATATATAAATAATTTAACTGTACTGATAGTAAATAAATATTTGAATTATTTTCTTCTGCTATTTATTTATTGAATCAAATGTATTTTTTTTTTGATGTCGTATAACTGCAAAAACACTTGAATAATACTCGAAAATATTTTGCTAATAAACTATACACATTCGAATGAAAAAATAAAACTGTTCGGAAAATTTTTCAATTCTCTCTATTTCATAACCATTTATCATATGTATACATATTTTATTTTGTTAAATTGCTTGTAGAATCAGATCATCCACCACTACCTATAAAAAAGTAAATGAAAGAAATTTATTCAAAAGACTGTCATTATATCAAACAAAAATAAATAAACATCAATTGCGCTATGAATAAATAACCTACGATAGAGTTATTCTGAAGATGCTTCTCAAAAAGGCGAAACAATTACTATTAGTGACAAAACCAGTGGAATAATAAAGTTATCAATTATAATTTTGTATTAAAAATGAATTTACTGCCGAATCTATCGAAAATACCAGTAATGTTATTTTATTCTTTAACAGAATGAAACTGATAAAAAAATTTAAGTTTTAATACCATATCAAGTTATTTTATGCTTCTATAGAGAGCAATATTGATCAACTATTACATTATTATATCAACTGTTCTCATTATTTATTTTGGATTTTATAGTATGGTTTTAAGTATATAAATACAACTAAAATCCTGACTATCTATTGTTATGAAAGTCTTGCTACTTTTTAAAAACAATATAATATAACCATAAAGTTTCTGTGATTGCTATCTGACACAAATGAACATTTGTATGTATTATGCAACATTATCACATGCATAAATGGGAGAAAAAAATGTTTATTTTTATTGCATATTATCAAGTATAATCAATGCTCCTGGTATATAGAAGAATATTCTATTCTCAGAACCTATCTCAATAAACTAATCTCTTTATTAGAAACAATGACAGAAATATTTGTTGATTGAATATTGTTGTTATCACAATTAAATCTTTTTCGTTTACAGTTTCTTTATTGTGATCAATTAATTATCTTTGAATCGTTCAAATTATGTACATTCACACAGATTTTGTCACTAACGACCCGGGTTTTGCCTTTCGGCATCTTCAGGCGTTCAAGTGCACGGATGAACTTGAACTGACAGTCAGTCAGGTCAGTCAAAATCCTAAATTAAATTAATTATCTATTTAATACACTGCAAAGTATTCTTTCAATTGTGCAAACTGAAGCTTTGAATTACTTATAAAAAATCATTCGATTGATATATGAGAGCATTGTCAACTGTCATAATATGATTATCAAAGTTGTTGATTTTAGTACATGATACGATTTATTATACACAAATTTAAAACTATTTTTAAATAATATAAAATTAAATTTTATACCTTTGTTTATACCACATGTTGTGACATTTGTTTAAC
This sequence comes from Himalopsyche tibetana, assembly GCA_030503985.1. NCBI lineage: Eukaryota > Metazoa > Arthropoda > Insecta > Trichoptera > Rhyacophilidae > Himalopsyche > Himalopsyche tibetana. The sequence continues at coordinate 18,302,519 of JAPJYX010000022.1, forward strand.
TTCTTTGGGAAGCATTCTTAGGTGTATTAATAATTATGTAAATAAAAACTTATTGTAGTAAAAAATCAATCGATCTTTAGTTTTTCCATATTGGATGATTTCTTTACAATGAAATTAATGAACAAATTAAAAAATATATCAAAAATAATTTTTTTCCATTCATATTTAATTTATATACTGAAGAGTCTGTTTCTATTTTATTGTTTTAATTTAAATCAATTAAAAATAGCTGTATTAATATGAATCTGAGCAGTGAATCAAAAACCACTAATTTATTAATATTTTTCAGCTTGTTTTGAGCTTATGTATGTTTATAATATTGCATTAATTTTACTACTCAGAGTATTTTCTCTTGTTGAAAATGAAGTACAGAATTATCAAAAAGTTTCTGGTCCCACCAAATTAATTTGTATAGTTTTTCATCACAATAATTAATAAAATTGATAGAGACTGTTTCGTGAAACAAGAGATTTGGTTGAAATGGAAACCTATTGTCGTATTGTTACATCATCACTCATCGATCCGCTGATGATACATGGTTGATTGTTGAACACTTGACTACCGCATTCAGTATTCTTAAGGGGTTTTTCTTAATTTTTTTGCCTATCGAAGGCTTTCAACTAATGGAATCTTAAGTATGACAGGACTCAACTAGAATGCACATGTGGAAAGTATAATATACGAAGACTTATTCTTGTGTAAAGTTATAGCTATCCTAGCTGGGTGGTTGAGTGTCAACGTTGTTGACTTAGAACACGAAGGTCACGGGCTCGAATCCCAGTACTCACAGTTTTTATATATATAGATTTTTCAATCAGTTTACGGATTTCTGTTCGAAGGCATGGATGTATGTGATTTCTTCAATTCCTTTTCCTACCCATACTATCGTAAAATAAAAGGGGCTTTGCTAGAGCGAGTCCTGTCCTAGCCCTATCCTTTTATTCCTACTCTCCAAGAGAGGTTAAGCAACTGAGTAGCGAGAAATTCTCGTAGGAACTACTGTTGAGATAGACTTCATTAGTAGTCCATTGGAAACGGTCATGGTAAAAAAATCAAGTTATCAGTGTAAAATAATAGATAGGATACTGACACCCTGCCTTCTCCAGGATACGATGTTTATTCTATAAGATGTATAAATATGCTTTTCCATGACAATTTTTTAGAGTTTCTTTTAACTTAAAAGAAAATAAAACAAAACGTGACTGTGTTGAGTATTTCAGACCGAAAATAGCACCGCTGGCAGGTCCAATATGAATATATTTAAATGTTATGTGTTCTTTTATACGTTTGAGGTATGGGTGTTTGTGATGTCTTTTCTTCTCGGGTTGATCGGTTTTCTTGAGTCACTTCAAATTGATTTAAAACAATCTTAGTGCACCTGCGATGCTGAATGATTCATGTTGCAATTCTGTAAAATTATAGAATATTTTTTTTCAGATTTTTTTAATGAAATTTTCTCTCCCTCCCAACATACTCTGAAGTCATATAAACTGTACCTCTGAATATTTTAAAACTAGCAATATCCAATTTACCTGTTACCACATGAAGATCTATTCACAAGAAGAATATGCCCTCAGTGTTCGAAGGTCGACTTAAAAAAATTAACTACCGGCAAAAAATGGAAGTTATTTCAGACCTCTGAAAGTGTGTTTTCCTTTTACATTCAATTGATATCTCCCGCGGTAATGAAACCACTGAAAAAAAATATTATCATTCCTAAAACAGGTGCTTCCAACCTTTTTATCGTGTAATTCGCTCGAAAATCAAAAATAATAACCACACACAATTAATTATTTCAGGAAGACATTATTATTATTATTGTTGATTATCAAAATATTATACAAGTAAAGTGAAGAGAACACTGGTGTTCACCGAGCGACGAATATAATTGTAAAAAAGTTAATTTTATATGGAGTATACATTATTTCACTATAGAGCAGGGGGGGGGGGCAAACTTTTCGGATGAAGGGCCAAATTCACGAATTAAAAATGAGCGGCGGGCCGCAAATAAAATACCATTTGTATATGTACACCATTTATTATCATGAAACAAAAACAACCTAATGTGAGGAATGGAACTACTTTACGTCTTTAAACATTTTTTTAAATTCAGGTTTTAATTTTGTAGTCAAGATTCTTAAAACTACTTTCAAATGTACATCGATGATGTTTGATCGTAAAGAGGTTCATGATTGAAAATGTTTGTTCACATATATAGATATTGATCCAAAAGTAACGATTATTATATTTATTTTCAATCTTTTTAAAAAAAAAGGCGTTAAAAGGTAAGAACGTGAATCTTTTTCCAAAATATAATATTGCTCGCCGGCCGCAGAAAAAGACGCGACGGGCCACATGCGGGCCGCGGTTTGCCCGTGCCTGCTTTAGAGTTTAGTCTTGTTCAATCTGAGTGTGGTACAGTGTAATGTTATTAGATTTCTACTATTTTTTTTTTTCTAAATATACTTAATTGCAAAAAGTGCCCTTTCATAGTAATATGACGTCACACTGAAGAAGAGAGGGTGGGGGGGGGGGGTGAAAAATAATTTGATTAAAATATATAAACTGTGTTGTACGCTTTCGCGTTAATTTGTACGTTGTGGAATTTTGAGCTTTGCATTATAAAACGACAAAAGAGAAGACAAGATAACGACTACATACAAGTAACGTTTGATAACTTCAGAAAAAATCTTATAATTTTTTTTTTTTGTGAAAGTCGGCCTTAGTTAACTAGATGTAAAAGCTTCACCCTAGCCATTAGATCGGTCGGGGTGCAAGCAGTGGCGGCCGGTCAATGTGGCATTGGATCCTGCATATACAACCCCTTGTATGTGCAGGGGCAGTTATATTTCCTGAAATAATATTCAAACATAACATTTATACCATTCACTCATTTTAAATTCTTCATGTATCTATAATAAAATAAATATATAGACAATAACTACACGATACGTCAATACAATTTAGAAAATTAAAATTTTGAGATCTATGATATTAGTGTTTGTGATGTTACTTCTCCTCGAGTTAATATCCAATGACTTTAAAAAAATCCATCAAGCTTATCTGATGTGGTGTAAAATTTCATTTTTTTTTGGCGCATTTTCAATTTAGCTGTAGTGCCAAATATATATTTTTTAAATCTATTTAAAAAAAATACGTCTGCATGAAATGATTTTGTTGATTGGCAATGTTTGACGTTTATTGTTTAGAATTCGCAAGCCGCCGATTGGCGACCCCTTTCAAGACCGATCTCAGATGCGAATTCTTAAAATTTCTGTCACCCACTCGGTCTCTACATCGTATTTTAAATATAGCGACAACGGTTTTAGATCTCTTGTTTCTTTTTTGGTTTGATCAACTTTAGACCGTATTATTGGTGACGCACGTATTTTTTTTTTCAATGTCTGCATAGATTATATAAACATATCTGAAAATAATTACAATGATAAGTTTACTTGATTTTCGAGTATTTATACAATCAAAACGATGGTATTAATACTGGTTATAATCTCCTTATACTATTTGATAGCTGTAAATAATGTCATTTCTATGCCAATAATAAAGGATTTGTCGGTTTTTAAAAACCGGTTGTTTAGTTAAATTATCGAAATCAGGTTTTTCGGTATAGTATATTGATGTTTTATTATTATTTAATTAAACACCTTGATATCTTGAATCGAAACCGACATGGTTACAAACAAAACGAGATAAATTATGTGTGTATATAATTTGAAAGTGATTATAAATCAGGGCTGTGAAGTCGGAAAAATCTTACGGCTCAGATCCATTTAAAAACGTATTACGTTTTGAAAACACACGGTACATGAGAATAAACCTTATTTTTAAAGATACACATTTTATTTTCCAATTTGAAATAGTGGACTGTTTCTTACATGTTCTTTTTTTAGATACCATATTATTTATTTAACTCAACACCGTCATTATTGTTTTGTTGGAATAAATATAGCACTACTTGAACGTCATCAAAAATCATTCTCGTTTTTTTTGGAATTGTGTTTCTATTCCGCCGATGTAAGTTTGATAAAAGTATTGTAAAATAGCGTCAGTTCCGTTGTCGAGTGGTCAACGCCGTTGGCTTCGTTTACGGTGTACACGGGTTCGAATATTTCAATCGATTAATATATTTCTATTCGATTTTATGGATGTCAGTTACTTCCAAAATTCCCTTACAGCTGCTCTCTATCATTTTTAAAAAATTGAGGCGTAGCGAGAGATATTTGCTACTAGTCCTTTCCTTCAATCTATACTCTACGAAAAAGAGAAGTTATACCACTGAGTAACAAACAATTCTCGCATAAACATTAATTACTCCATTAGAAGTCCATATCATCGGTGATTTTCTACAACTTCTTATCTCAAAATGTGCAAGTTTTCAGAAGACACATTAATGCACTTTATTCCACCGCTGTTGCTATCGCTTTCTATCGCTATAAAACACCACTGGAATGGTTTTGTCCTCAATATCTTTGAGGAAGTCAATAATGAAAGACTTTTCCTTCCACGTCACCGTCACCTTCATGCTAAACTTAGCACATGACCATACTAGTTAAAGGAATATGTGTGTATTAGAATTCTGAATACGTTATATCTAAAAACCCAAAAACTGTCAAAGTTTGAGATACGTGTTTGTAAAAAAATGAGATCGGACTTGCTTAAAAAATATGTTTATCTCGCTCGTGTTAGTTTTCTCATACTTTTACTATAATATTTAAGTTGTTTTAGTTTTGTGTGTGTTTTTTTTACTATCAACTAATTCGTAAACATCAAAATACTTTATAAGAAAATAGCGACACTCATAGAAGCTTCAAAGTATTACATTATGTGTAAGTAGCTTTCTGTTGTCAGTGTTTATATCATATTTGATGTAAACTTTCAGTTGTTTTGAGTGTTTTAAATGATTTATAAGTTTGGCTTTGCAATGTAATTATATTAACTGAAAGCTCGAAGTTAACTTTTGTTTCATTAAAAATCTTAACATTTATTTCGTGGTACCTTTTGTATATATTACATTGAAATGAAAAATGCATATTTATCAATTGAAATAATAGTTTGTCTCATAAGTCCTTGTGTATACACGTGCTTTGTGATTTTTTATGAATCGCAATACCGCTATTGCTATTTCTCAAAAATAGCACAGGGTATACGCTATAACAGGGGTCCCCAGCTTTTTTGGACTCCAGAGCAGAGCACATTCTAAAATATTGGTTGGGCGGCCGGCAACATCTATTTTTGTTTTATCAAACAAAATCAAATTCAAAATAAACATTTTATAAAAAAAGTTTAATATTAATCTCAGTCAGTGTGATATTTGGCACTGCATTTCATTGGCCAGCGCCACATAACTAGGAATGTATAATGATTTTCAAATCAAATGTTTTTTTTTAAGTTTTAATTTTTTTTTAATTAAAAATTGTTGCGGGTCAATGTTGGCGGGCGCACAGAAATCTGTCCGCGGGCGCCATGACGCCCATGGCACAGGGTAAGGTATCCCTGCACTATACGGTGTATATCTTCCACTACAGCCCTCGTATGGTCGGTATATGGAATTCGCAGTTGTGTTATGTTATTTTCGACGGAGTCAAAAGGCCGAATCCGACTCACTTTTTTGTTATTTCCTGTTTTAATTACGCGATAAACGCTGGCAAAAATCGTTCAAAAGTCAAAAGCACGCTATGCGCTCCACTAGCACATTCGTCTCACTAGCGTTAAGTTTATGATTGAAAAAAAATCTATAAACTTTTTGTGTTTAATCAGATTTCAGTTATAACTTATACTTATAACGACCACTGTCTTCATAAATTTAAAGTATAGCTTGCTGTTCATTTTTTTCTATCGTATGATAGTATTCAAATATAAATGTTGCCCATTGCTCGTGTGTTGTCCATACAACCAATTTTGAATGAAAATAACGGATGTTAAATTTTTCCGTTCTAGAAATAAATTTATGTAAATGGCAAGACACGTATTATGCCAAAATACAGTATTATTATGAATGTATAAGGTATTGGAATTAGAAACAAATTTGGTAAGTCAATGCGTACACATTTTATTTTGTTTGTCTTCCCCAACAGGTCGTCAAGTCGACGGAATATGGCACACGTCGATCGTCGCTTATGGTCAAGAATATTTCTTCGGAGGTGGTGGCATCCAGAGCTGCCAACCTGTAAGTATCTTTCACGATTATTAAAACATCCGGCAATCAGAAAATTAACTCCCATTTTCACTTACATTGTTCACCTCTTTGGATTTACAAGTATTTACTTACTTGATGAACACGGATTAATTTTTATATCGTCAAAATATGTTCTGATTTACACTGTAACGTTTCAGATTCAATATACAAACATCGACTTAATTAATGACGATTTAAAACAACATATTTTTTTATCAGCGATTATGTAATTGAGTTAAACTTACCCTATATCCTCGATTACAATATGCACCCTTCTTTGATCTAATGATGAAATAGAGTGATATGACGTTGACAGCTGCGCGCGCATCACATGTTCCGTATGCGCTCGCTCTCAGACCGTAAACATGGCAAGGCAACTTATCTCGGATCACGTGAAATGTTCCACAGTATGACGCAAGCACGTACATTTTGTGTTCCGAGACATGTTCTGGAACAATCTGTTACTGGGTGAATGGCGGATGTTGTTATCGAGGAAATGCCGTCTTAAAAAATGCAATGAGATTTAAATTATTTAATATGGAAGAATCAAAACACCGCGAATCGAGTTCATTGTACATTTAATTCCTGACTATTTCTGCAATAGCAGTTTAAACATTATGTATATATTACGGAAACTGTTTTGGTAGTTTGTTTAGTTAACAAGTCATGTGTTTTCGGAGAACATGGCTTATGAATAAAAATTTACCGTTGTCTGTTGTGTTTTTTCTGGAAGTAAAAAATAGAGATCCTTGCCAAGAGAGTATTTCTTTCTTCCGCTATTAGATTAACCGATCGCGGTTTATTTTCATTTGTTTACCGATTTAACATGTTTGGAAGTGCCGACGTTTCAGAAAATTTTATAAATATCCAAAAATTATCTTTCTTTGATAGTTGCTATATTGAGATAGATTAGAGCAATGTCAGACGGAAGATTAAAAATGCTTGGCGTAGCCTTCACTCCTAAGTCTTAAAGATTACGATTGTATTGTAGTAATATATGTACATCTCCAAAAATGGGTAACTCTATTCGTCTTTGCCATGAATTATATTATTGTGTGTTTCCCTCTTTTCTCGTGAGACATCTAATGCTAACGCTAATGCTAATGCATCTGATACTAACGTTTTGAAGCAACAGAATGGGTTTATCGATGCCTTTCAAACGGACTAAACGTATTACTTTCGATGGTTTCGGCGGTAACTTTGTGGAAGTTCATTTTAATATAAAATTTAAAATAACTTTGATTATTCCACGTGTTGTGCTACTAATTGTGACACGTGTTTTGCCTCTTTCAGAGGCATCGTCAGACTTACTATCGCAAAGTTTGCTTAAGTAATAAATTTTGGACTAAACGTAATTGACACCCCCCGGCGGACAAAAATTTACTTGCACCTCAAATGAATGAATTAATGAATAGTATCGCCTGCTGTGGTGTATATTGGCTCTACCGATCGCGTGGGTCTGGGTTCAAGTCCCGGAAAGGTCAATGTCAAATAATTAATTAATTAAAATCTGTTTTCAATTTCAATATTTGATAGATACCCAACTGACAGCTGCCAAAATTTCACAATATAGCAAATATTATGCACCATAATTCTTATGTTTACATCCAAAGGGCTACACAATAACATTGCTGACTTAATACATAACATTATAACGGCATCACTTGAAACATTTTTACTTGTAGTGGGTTAATGTTAGACCGATGGCCAAAGTTACCCGTATACATGATAATATTTAATTATAATAGAGCAAGTGGACATTATAAGTTAGACATACAATAATCTGAAAGGATAAAACGTTTATCATTGGCGCTTGAAAGATGGACTATTTACTTGTTCGAAACTAAATTCAAAAATCACGAACTCCGACAGCAAATATCTGCTACTACCTTTTTGAATTTAAATCATTCTAGTGACTATTTTTGTTTAAAAAAAACTTTGTCACGCATATGTATATTACCCACGGTCACCTAAATGCAGTTTTTCCTTGCCTTCGACTCACGGTTTTTCTTTATTAATTTCTATACAACAACAAAAAAAAAACATTTCGATGAACTACTTTCGAGACGACCTCAAGAGTATTTTTGCGAAAACAACGTGAAAATAACCCAGGTGTTTATTTTGATTTTGACACGAATGTAAAAAAAAAAAACACTCGTGCTCTGAGAGTCCTTCAATGTGACAGACGTGCGTGAATTATTTCCCGTAATTTTTCTTTCGGCGGAAGCGTTTTAAAATTGTCTTTAAAGTATGTTATTAAGTTTCTACATATTTTGGTAGAAAAAGGTTGGGTGGCCAATTTTTTGTCGCGCGTGTCAACTTTCGTGACTTTCGTTTTTATATTGTTTTTATCAGTGGCAACACCGTAAGTACATGGTTGTACCACAGGGTGGCCAACCATCCGAAACCTCGAATATAAAATGATATATGTATACTCGAATACAAATCTCCCTAACTTGCACTGAGAAATATTGTATGGCCTACTGTGGGGTTTTGTCTTGCTTTCCATTCAGGCTTATATTATTCACTACCTATGTATTATAGATTAGCACTGAATAATTTTGGCATATGTTGTTTTCACCGTATTTAAATGGTTTTCACGTGCATCTCCGGAGCAACTACCTTGGTTGCTACGAATTGATATGTGGTTGAATAAAATGACAATGTATGCTGAGGTGGGCTGGAGGGGCTCGCACGAGCCCCTTGTTAAATTCTACCAAGGCCGGCGGGGCCCTTGTTAAATTGACCGAAAACAATATTCTCAGATCAAATTGGAATATAACTGCAATTTCTGGCTTATTATCTACGACAGCTTCAGTATACACGTAGTTAGGCTTACGGTAAATTGCATATTATTACATATTATAAGTGCATTAGTAAAAAAATGATTGCATATGAGTGATACTCCTTCCCCAGAGCACCGAGAAATGGTTTGAGATTAAGCGAGCCAATTGTTAACGTATTGGCAGCCTACCGCTGAATGTATGTTTAGTATACATGTTATAATATAACACATAGTAAAGTAGTTAAATTCAATTGGCACTCCAAGACACGGGTTCGCTCACTGTTGACGAAAATGTAATTGTGCTTCGCGAAATGAAAGATTTGGAACGTCGCCTTGTCAAAATTTTGACAGGCTGCAGTTTCTGTTTTAAATTTATTAAGTGGGCTTGTTTTGTATTTCTCATATTATTTATTCCTGACCACGCAAGATAGAAACGCCGAGGCCGTGAAAATTATGCGACCCAGTTGCGTGCATTTCAACAAGGCAACGTGGGGGCTACTTTGCAGAAGTTCACCACCTTCGCCTTCTGTAAAAAATATGTACGCTATTTTATTGTTTAGCTTAGTGGTTCTAATCTTGTGGATGACATTAAGATGTTTATAAAAAAATAGAATGCGACGTATTCTTGCGTCTTCACATTTGATGCGGAACAGTAGTTACCATGCATTATTCAGTATTTTATTACTTTCGATGGATTCGGCGGTAACTTTGTGGAAGTTCATTTTAATATAAAATGAATTAGATTATTCCACGTATTGTGCTACAAACAGTGACACGTGTTTTGCCTCTTTCAGAGGCATCTTCGGACGCTTGCTTAAGTACGAATGATTTTAATTTTACTATTCTGATTTATTTGTCAAAGAGTGGTATCTATCGCCTCTCTTGTGGAGACTGCCGAGCTTCTTATGTAGCTTAGTATGTAGAATTTTTAGAAATAAGTAAAAGTATTAACAATAAAAAAATATTATTATATAATATCTTGAATAAAACAGGTGGTTCGACACTGTTAAATTTCTTTTCTAACGGTTTAACCCGTGACAATGCAATCAATATGTCGAATAGACTGATATTTTTTCAATATCTTATTTTTTTCCGGTTTTTCCAACTCCGATTCCACAGCCCAGGTTGCAAGGTGGATGCATGCTTCGTCTAGACGTTTTATAAATGTATTTAAGGATGATGCTTTATGGAAGAATGGAGGCTCTGAAAGATAATCGTTGAAACGTTGACTTTCGCCATCCTTCAAAAAATATACTGGGTCAAAGGTAGTTTTTAAAGAATCGGCATTTAAACATTTGAAATGAAATAATTTATGCATATCTTAAATCCTTTATAAAATAATTGCACTGTGAATCTGTATTTTGATGGGTGAAAACTCTGTCAACAGTAATTTCGAAACTATCGCTTACGAATTCAATGTCAGAAAATTAGGTTTCTGGTACGAAACATAATATTATTTTTTACCGTGTCCACACCCAATGTAAAGCATACAAACTCTCAATAGAGTTTATCTTAACAGAAGACTTCTACAATAACTGCATGCTGCTCAGTTGTTCAACCTCTCTTAGAGAGTAGAGATCGAAGGATAGTAGGATGCCCCGTTTTTTAGGATAGAATGGGTGGGATTAAGGAGTTTAAAACATCACATACATCCATGCCTTCAAACAGAAACATATATCAATCTATAAATACTTTCCGTACTGGGATTCGAACCACCCGTGACTTCCGTGCTCTACGCCAACGACGCTGACACTCGACCAATGTAACCCTGTTAATGTTTCGATTTCTTTTTCATTTGCCTTTAAATTTCAACGCTTCTTCAGATAAATGAGGCAAGAATTGTTAATTCATGAAACATACGATTATTTAAAATAAAAATGGTTGCCAAGGTGCGAGCACAAGCTTCAAACAACGTTTGGTTATAGTTGATTCATATCTATGTTTAATTGTTTTCGAACAACTGTTACAAGGAAAGTGTAAAGGGCGGCTTTGCAGGCTATTTTTATATCGAAATAAGTTGAAACCCCACGGTCGTTCCGTGACTCATTTTTTTATTTATAAATTTCCAAAATTGATTATTCTCTAATCGGGTTTTGCATGTTACACCACTGCGCACGTCATGCCGAATGTTTCCCTCACTTGCTCTATGAACAAACTTATCCACGTTTTCATCGCTTGCCAAAAGTTTGCGCAACTGTTCTTCGAGCGGGCAAACTTTGCCACTCCGGCCGTATCTCTAGCCTACCACGGTCAATGTCAATATCCTCTTGTGATCTGTTTGAGGACAACTGTACTACTGTACTGCTTGGGTAATCAAGCCGGTATTCAATTAGGTGATTATTCACCCTGTTCAAAAAATACTTGTAACTAACTGAAACTTAATCATTGATTCTTTAATTTCTTAGATTACTACCGGCCCTAAGAGACAGTGAAGAATATATGAGGATATTAATCGCAAACCTGGCTTATTCCAAAATTGTTGAAATATGAACCGATACTTGTAATTTAGTAGATAAAAATAATGTTTGATAGAGTTTTTAGCAGGGCTGTGGAGTCGTGTAAAAAAGACAACTTCTGACATTCATTTTATAATCCTACCACTATAAAAAAAGTCATAGACATGGTGATATGTGGATAATAGATCCGTTAGGTGCGAAAATTCAAGATAATAATTCATGCATGAAGCTACAAGAAAGCTTCATCGATCTTTCATCCGACGACACTCTCAAAGCTAAATTTCATTCATCGTTATCAATACCTCAGTTTTGGCTTTCTATACAAAGTGAATACCTTTTGCTTAGTGAAGAGGCGATGAAAATTCTAATTCAATTCTCCACAACATATTTATGCGAAAATGCCTTTTCATCTGTCACAGCAATCAAAACACGCCATCGATCTCGGCTTGAATGAAGTACATTTAGTTCTCCGTCTTACAGGAACATAATTTCAAATATCCAGGAAAATCCATCACATTAAAAATTAATAAAGCTTTTATAATTAAATTATAATTAATAGTTTTATTTTATGAACTAGGTGAATTTTTAGACGCACTTGATCATTTCAAAAAGTTTGCTGACCGGCTGGTCTAGTAGGAAAGCCAATTTGTATACGTCAAATGTTTTAGTAAAACTAACGAGATCTGCCAGAGGTATTTTTTTTTAGTTGAGAAACTACAGCACGTTGACTTATTATTTCAATTGAATTTGACCGTATTTATGATTGATTATTATGTCTGATTGGTGCTGTAAACATTATCAATTACGCTTGCCAAATCATGTGTTGATCTTTATTTATAATTCAGTGTTGCTATATTTCCTCATTTTTTATTCAATTTCTGGCAACATTGAATCGTTTATAATGCGCCTGATCGTCGTGTGTTATGATGCTGCTTTTGATGCATCAGAGCTATTTACGGCGGACTCATAATATGACAGCTGATAAATAATATTAAATACAATAGCTTACTGTAGATTTATATCTCATATACAAAGTTATAACATCAGTCTTGAACGCCCGCCGTCATTGGATGTGACGCAAGCAAATGGAAAATGTGATGATAAGATCAACATTTTTAAATCGTTCTTTTTTTCTTAATAAAATAAGTAGTGTACACAAAAGATACATTATCTAAATCGGTGAATATTTTTGGATGTCGATATATTTATTTATAAATAAAGATACGAGAATTATAACATTGAATTCGTTTTTCATTTATTTTTTTTACGTCACGAGGTGGTATAAGAATTGAAGGGTATCAAAATGTAACACGTGGCGTCACAAACCCAGTAAAATATTATATACATAACTACTAACATTTTTTCTTAGAAAAGAAGTATTTTAATAAGGAAGAGGGTTCAAAAATGACACGTAATTAAAATAGTAACTTTAAAATAAACGATATTGTGGCGGAATATGTCTAAGGTTGAGGGGAGTCAGTTGCTTCATTTCGTTTCGAATATATAGCAGTGGCAATATCAAATTTTAGTTTTCACATAATTGGGGTCCGGAAAATTTTATATTCTCAAACCGGGCTCGGGGTGAAATGAGTCTTTGTGTCGCTGATTTATTCGACAGCTGAATGAATATCGGCTAATATGTGAAAGGCAAGCGACTTCGAACCGGATTGAAAGGGTCAATTCTAAAATTTTTAAAAATGGTTTTAACCGCTGGAGGGATGAAAAAAAACGATAAATCCAAACGAAAAGAAGCTCACTATGGGTCGTCACTTTACGCCAGTGATGCACAACCTTTACCTTCTAGCGGGCCGCATAAAACAAATTTTCGTGGGTTCGGGCCGCAAAGAAAAAAAAATATTTAAAGTACGGTCAGTCCTTTTTTTACACGGAGCATATGTACGTTCCATGTAAAACAGCTTTACAAAAAAACCATGTAAAAAAGTGAATTTAGATAAATGATTGATAGGTTCCACTACATTATTTTGGCCGTGTTATTTCGAAAATGTGAAAATAAATAAGCCATGCAAAAAAAGTATTATGAGTACGTGCTCATTAAAAATTGTTTCATTGTGAAATATTTACGTTTCATTTTTATTTAATTCAAAAGTTAATACGATCTTGGTCTTTGTTATTTTTTAACTATTTTCCTTTAATCTGACATAATATTTGAGGGCCTGTTTCTATGAACCGATTTATTCTCCTTCATTGGAGAAAAATTTTGCTTACATTTATCAAATAAATGTTTTATGTGAAAAAAATATGTAGATAAAAAGATTGATGGGCCGGCACAAAATTCAAAAAGGGCCGCGGTTTGTGCATCACTGCTTTACGCAGACGTGCCAGACAGGTCACATGAGAAACTCTGTTCGTACTCGATGATGCATATTTTATCCAATACACACATCCTTTTTTGACAACGAAAATATTTAAGGTGTCCGACATCGCGATTTTTTTTGGCAAATACAATATTTTCCAAAGTGAAATGTGAATTATTTTTGGCAATATTATTCTCTCGGCTTAAGTTTTCATACTGTCAAAACAGTAAGTAGCCATTTCGACGTCGAGTTGGTCCCCTTGTCTGCTGCGTAGGTCTAGCTGGCGAACAAATGGACGTTGCACCTGGTCGGCGTAAGCTGGAAAGGTCATTGAATGCATTTCGGGCACTGGCTGCGGGAGTATCGAGACCCCTCCACCCAGAGCTATATATAGGCCAACTCTTGAATGCTTGTGCTGTTGGATGTCGTGGTCCAGTGAATAGGTGAATAATTTTCCGTACAGGAAAAATAGGCGACATTTTAAGGTTATTGTTATAATTCGATGATTTGTTAGCTTAATGAAATTATATTTTAAGAAGCAGTAGTTTTTGTCTATTATTATTGACATTTTTTATATAGCATTCGTAACTAATTTCTGCCGCCTGTGTGGTCTAGTGGTCAACGTTGTTGGCTTCGGCTACAGAGGTTTCCGGGTTCAAATCTCGGTACGGACAGTTTTATAAATTGATTTTTCAATCGATTCATGAATTTCTGTTCAAAGGCATGGATGTATGTGATGTCTTGAATTCCCCCCTCTCAACCATCCTATCCTATGAACGGGACATATCGAGAGCGATTAGCTTACCACTAATCTTGTCCTAGCCCTATCCTTCTATCCCTACTCTCTTTGAAAAAAGAGAGGTTGAGCAACTGAGTAACAAGCAGTTCTCGTAGAAACACTTCTGTTGAGATAAAATCCATTAGGAGTCCATATGCTCCACATTGGGAGCGGACATGGTTTAAAAAAAAAACTAATTTCGTATGGAAATTTTCGTTGAGTACGGCACACGGCCAAAAGAGTTTTAGATGAAGAAAAGTTATTAAATAACCTTTTTTTCAATAATATTGTCAATGTTAACTAATTTTAAAAAAAAAAAAAAACAGTCAATCACAAGATAGATCAGTCTATCGAGATCAACGCGAGGAGAAAATAAATTTCAAAAAATTTAGAGAAAAGCTCGTATCATTAGACGCCATAATAGGACGACGAAATTGAATTGCAATACTGAAATTATTATTTGAAACTTTTTCAAAATTTTAATGATCCTGATTTTATAATTTACACGATTGTATTGTTATAGGATATATTATACTAGCGTACTTTGGAAGCTCAACATTTTATTTTTACACGGTTTCGAAATAACACGGTGCTACATCCCTTGCATGTACTCACATGTCTTCAGTTCTATGCGCAGAACGGTTTATTCCTGTAAACTTAAAATATTTGAAAGAAATATTACACAGGCTCTGGATATCTGAAGCGATGAAAACGATTTCGGAGCAATATATGCGTAAACGGGTTTCTTCTATTCCATATCGACTGTGGAAAGGAAAAAGGACGTAACCCACACAAATTTTACAGGAGGCTGATTGAGGAGAAGCCGAAGAAGAAGAAGGAGAAGAAGAAGATTGGCGAGAAGCTTAAATTGACAGATCAAATTTTACAGGAGGCGCTAAAAACGTGTTTTGATAATTTTGTGACATATGCAAATTATAAATTATACACAACCTTGAAGTGCACGGATACTTCTAAACTGGTGTTTAATTGACATAACCTAATATTAATGAAAGAAATTGTCTCGGAAAAACCTTTATTTCAGTGTTTTTTCTTGGTTTTAATTTTTTTCAAGGTCATCTTTTTCAAACCTTAAAGCTAAATTTAGATACTTATTCTGCATTTTCTGCTTCCATCCTTTTGATAGAATGTGTGTCAAATTGTATATAATGTGATAATCGAAATAAAGCTGTTTTGGAAAATTGAGGGTTACGTCCTTTTTCCTTTCCACAGTCGATATACATACTCTATCGTCTGATGGTGATAGTGAATAATCTTTGTTACATTTTTTAAAAATAAAATTAAGATACAATAAAAAATAATCTCATTTAGTATTTACATGAATAAACCGCGCATAGTACTGAATAGTTCGTACATGCAAGAGGTGTAGCATCGTGTAAAAAGTGAGTCCAGTTTACTGGTATTGCATCCGTATTCACTTACCATCTTCTTCACTAGATTAACTCAAATTCTCCGAATTTTGTCCCGTTAGTGTCATATTTTATTATTTTTCGCCTCTTCCGCATTCGCGAATTCCACGTGATGTCTTGGACAATTTATTTCGGCGCTAACGTAGGCATGTGCAGCAGCGGAGAGTCCAAATCCTTACACTTCTCCCACGAGTCTTTGGCTGTCTTACATAAATAAAGGCGGTGAATTGGAAATGCTTCAATTATGCATTGCATAAGCGCGGAGTGTTTGTTTCACTGTCGAATTATTACATGACCAGTGCACTTTTTTCGCTCACGTGTGGGTTGGTATTTGATTTGCTGTGTAGCTTACTTAGTGCAGTGTTCTTCAACCGTTTAACATCCGCTATCCGGCAAAAATGGGAAAAATGTTTCGCGGATCGGATAGAATTCTATTTATTAAATTTAAATTGTTATAATTTTTTTTTTCACGCGACGTTTGCTGCCATTTTTTCTAAGCAAATTTAATACACGTAGTTGCAGTGTTGCCTCGCGTTGGATAACATAATACCCAATCGATTTCTCTGTGTGTGTTTTTTTTTATTGCTAACATAGTTGAAAAAATATATTCACACAGATGGCTATAGGTAAAAGGTTTATAACTTAGAGACGGATATTTTTATCGAAAGCTAACCAAAGTTGAGATAATGATGTTATGCTTGAATCAGATTTTACAGGCGGTTAAGTATAGTAAAAGTTTCAAATTCTTGTGGACCGGAGTCTGTCCGCTGACCAAATGCTGTAGACTACTGGTGTGGTGTGTATGTAAGCGATGGCGAGTAGGTGGCACGATACATATTTTTGACCAACAAAAAAAAAAGCGCTCCACTTTGATATCGCAGGAAAATGGTTTTGATCGTCAAAAAGTTTACTCAAATTATTGAATTACATAAAAGTTATAGTTTAATAAATGTGTCGCAGATGCCATACAAAAAATAATATATTATACATACATATATAATTTTTATTAGCATGTGTATAATTTAATGCAGAATAATTCAGACAGTAAATATTATATGATCGAATATGTTAAATAAACTAGAATGAAATTAACGAATTTCAGTGATAACTGGTAAATATTCTGTGTCCACTTTTCTGTTGATTGTTTTATTTTTCTGTACTATTATTTATTAATGTACCAGAACAAAAGCCGTATGTCTTCAACTTCAAAAAAAAATGTTTGCACTTTATTAATGCTAATTGCATAAGGTGTATGGTTTTATTCTTTTAATTCAAATATTACCGCATTTAAATCGCGTGAAATAAAACGCTTTGAGAATTTTTTAATGTCACTACGAGATGAGTAAAGACATCGCTGGAACCCGTGCCTAAAATCTCAAATTTAGATTGAAATAAGCTTAATTTGATATTGACCTTCTCGGGGTCTTGAACCCAGACCCATCTGATCGCTAGAGTAAGGCTTTCAGCCAATTGGCCACAGAAGTCGACGATTCGTTGGCCGCATTTAAGAAAATCTGTTCTATATCTAGTTTATATGTACCATTTGTCTGGTTGTACAGAAATCATAATCGGACGTGCCATGGAATCGTATCTCTACACTCACCGCACGTGTAAGAAATTGGCTCGGTATAGTTTTCGCTTTTCCGCTGAGACGTAAACTATTACAATAAGCGAGCGAAAGCGTGCACGGCAGGAATTCTGAATCGAAACGCATTGGTGTTTGTTGTAAATTTTAGCGGATCTGTGAAATGCATTTATTCTGGGACCCGGCCAAATTCCCTACTCTCCAGGTTTCTGAGCCCGTCCCGACGTCGGGGCGTTTCACCGCTGAAAGCCGACTTTCAACAAATCATTCACAATAATAATTGTTATGTTTTTAATATCGTATGATGTTTCTGTTGCCGGCTGTAAATGTATCTACGTGAATCACTTCGCGGCGTCGATGTCATGGAACTTAAATGATACAGCACGAAATCTGTGATTAAATTTCAATGACACAGCGGCGTTACTAGCGGTACATATTCCTGAAATGTGACGCGAGGCTCTTGGTTACCACTAAAGTGATTGCTTAATTTGTCCTGTAAACTTGATTTTCATTTGGCAGAGGTTTGAAACAGTATGGTGAAATAATGCGACGAAAAGTTGTTTTTGCTTTCCAAATCTATTCATCACACAACGAAGAGGAAAAAAATATTTGAATTACTACTTTTGATATTATTATTACGTATTTGTTAATATTATTGACTTTATTTTCAAATTTTAATTTACCTACTTACAGTTAGTTGTGCGAGGCGGGAAAATTACCGGGCTTGTTCCCGGAATAAACCGAGAAATTTGGGTGGGAATAAACCCTCTGGGAGAATTGAAAAAAATGGAAAATAACATTTTAATGTGATACTTGTGTATCACTAGCTGTAAGCCCGTTGACCTCAACGGGGGGATTCTTGTTGCATTTTTAAGTAGTCAGAGAATTTACTGGCGTGAAAAATAAATTACAAACCTATTTATTGAATAAGCCAGAAATTCTGACAGTAAAAGAAATATATCTCGGGGCAAATATCGACAACCCTGCCCTGCAGTATTTAAATTGTAAATTATTTAATTTTTGGAATAATGTTTAACTTTCCTAACAACTATTTTTCGTAGTATCAGAAATTTCGTAAATTATAAAATTCTTGGAATAATGTTCAAGTTTGCTAACAATCATTTTTCGTAGTCTATATATTTTATTCAACTAATTTTCAAGTACGCTAACAAAAATATTTCGTAGAAAAAGAAAAAGACCCGAGGACATCAGTACGGACACATTTGTGATTATTTGTGAATAGTGATTATTTTATCGACTATTAATATATAGACTAGCTGTAAGCCCGTTGCCCAGCAACGGGAGATTTTTGCTGCATTGTGTTTGATTTTATTTAGTTTAATTTAATTTAATTTAATTTTAATTTATTTTATTTTATTCAAAAAAGTGGAGACTGGAAGGTTTGAAATGTGGTCGGACAGACATTATCGGCTATTAATATATAGAATAGCTGTAAGCCCGTTGCCCAGCAACGTGAGATTTTTGTTGCATTGTGTTTGATTTTATTTTATTTTATTTTATTTTATTTTAATTTAATTTATTTTAATTTATTTCATTTCATTTAATTTAATTTAATTTAATTTAATTTAATTTTATATTATTTAATTTTATATTATTTTATTTTATTTTATTTAAAAAAGTGGAGACTAGGAGGTCGAGGACACCTTACAGACACTCATACGGACCTTATCGGCTATTAATATATAGATGTAAGCCCGTTGCCCAGCAACGTGAGATTTATGTTGCATTTTCAGAAAATTTACTGGCGTGAAAAATAAATTACAAACCTATTTATTGAATAAGCCAGAAATTCTGATAGTAAAAGAAATATATCTCGGGGCATATATCGACAGCCCTGCCCTGCAGTATTTAAATTGTAAATTATTTAATTTTTGGAATAATGTTTAAGTTTGCTAACAACCATTTTTCGTAGTAGCAGAAATTTCGTAAATTATTGAATTTTTGGAATAATGTTTAAATTTGCTAACAACCATTTTTCGTAGTAGCAGAAATTTCCTAAATTACTTAATTTTTAGAATAATGTTTAAGTTTGCTAACAACCATTTTTCGTAGAAGCAGAAATTTCGTAAATTATTGATTTTTTAGAATAATGTTTAAGTTTGCTAACAACCATTTTTCGTAGTAGCAGAAATTTCGTAAATTATTGAAATTATTGAATTTTTGGAATAATGTTTAAATTTGCTAACAACCATTTTTCGTAGTAGCAGAAATTTCCTAAATTATTGATTTTTTGGAATAATGTTTAAGTTTGCCAACAATCATTTTTCGGATTTTAAATTATTTAACAATTATTTCCAATAAAAATCAAAAGATCAAATCCAATTTTTCAATAAAAAATCAGTTGCACATTTTGTCCAAGTGTATGAAAAAAGCAAAATATTATTCTATGATATATCCATATCATAATTTGAATATTCTTAATGTATTAAAGAATTCTAACAGATTTTCAAGGTCAGACGTGAAAAGATTCATCATTATGATTCAATTGATCAAATCCGCTCCAAAAAATATTAGTCTCACATCGACTCACACGATCAAACGATTCATTTCGATAGCCCTATAATCATAGTTTGCAATAGTCGAATTAAAGTCTTTGATTATTCGAATATTATGATGTATGGTGATACAATACTTCAGCTCTACACCAAGAAATATCAAATTTTCAAACGTGGCGATATCAGAACATTCACGCCCGGTTTAAAATAAGCCGCTCCTATTGGATAGAACAACATTTCAAAAATGTGCTGTTCAAAATAAATCGAAATCATTGGTCTGTACCTTACTGCGGACGTTTTACAAACGGACCTTATCGACTATTAATGTTAAGATTTTGAGAATTCGGTAATAACTATTTAAAAAGCGCGACAACTACTTACTTATTATATCCACAAATAAAAGGCTAATATGAATGCCACGAAGAGTTATTGTAACGTACATTATTAGTTTATGACTATGAGAAGTACATATTATATGATTTAGAGTAATTAGACCAATGACATCTAGGTATACTTGAATCCGACACAAAATATATACGGATGCGTTCCTGTTTTTCATGTATAAAATGACACTCGGCAAAACGCACATATTTATTTGGACTTAATGTGTGATTAAAAAAACGACAAAAAATATACAAGTAGTTCCTAATATTATTACACAATTTTCTTTTTTTTCCAATCTTCGAATTCCTGGTTTTTTCCGCCATTTGAAATATCTAGGTACTTACGGTGCAATTTTTAGAAAAAAAAAGTTTGAAAGAAGACAGCGATACTGCTAGTAAGTAGTTAAATCACGAGGTTTTCTGTGGCTATTTAAATATTTCTTAAACCATATTAATATGCAAATAGCTCCTTACTTTTGACATTGTACACGTCAATATCTCAGTATATCAACTGCGCTAAAATGTGACGCACTGAATATTGAAATTGTTTTGTTTGTGTTCTTAATTCAGCGCAATTTACGATACAAAAAGAAAATATTTCATTTGTCTGGTTGTGATTCGAAATGTATTCAAATATTTTTTTGTAATATTTTCCTATTGGACGTGTACAACTAACACAATTTACAAACATCCTGCAATAACATGTGACGGTAATGAACACAAGAATATACTGCGACTTTTTTTGTTTTACTTTAAAAATAGAATGTTTACAATTCAAAGACAATTTTCAATGCCGAGTGCGAATTTTCTTTTGACAGCTAGGTCAAGAATAACCATAGACGTAATTGATCGTTTATCATATTATTTACATTTATTTTAAATAGTATCGTATGTATTTCGTGGAAGTATTGTTTCACCAAACTATTTAATTGTTTAAAAACGAGTAAAATTTCCTTACGCTTAATTTTTTTTTTTATTATGTCATCGAATTAAAGATGTGTGTTTGTTGACTTATGAACGGTATCCAAATCGATTCGAACGTAAATAACTTTAACCCGATCTCGAAGCAGATGCTTATTTTTCTGTTTTTTTTTAAATATTAAAAAATATTCATAAATAGTTGAATCCATTTTTATTGACAAGATAAATTCACAATCACAAATCTGTCGTTGTCGATTATCAGAATTGAATGATATCATCATGCAGGATGTAAATCTGGAATAATCGGGGACAAAACGATACTAAATTTCCATGGTTTACCAAAGGTATTTTTAAACGACTGTTTCATTGTATGTATTATTGATTGTCGCTTTGTAAAATGGCTTTTCATCTTTGGAATTGACCTGCTGAACTTTTTTAGATCTCCATGAGACTCTTTGTAAACGAAATTATTGTACCTACAGTTAATAATAATTAACGACGACTCGATATTTTAAATATGTGTGTCAGGGAAAATTTCCACATTTGTACATGATAAAACAGGAAGCTGTAGAGATTGGCAAGATTTGCAGCAAATGCTTGACTGAGCTTATCTCACAAAAAGAACACACACTACTGCCATCTGTGTATTTAATAGGAAACTATTAATAATATAGGACACAATTTTCCGACGAATTCGCGGTACAAGATTTATGACTTCAATTTCCAAGCAAATTACCCTCTAATTAGATGCGCCCATTCATCAAATTCTAATCAAATTGCATGGCATTTCCCGCTTTCTCAATTTCCGCGGTCTATTTCCGGACCAGAGACACGGCGGAGTGCATTCGCTTCTTGTCTCTGGCATCCGAGCCGAGAGGAACACTCCCGAGCCAAGAGACGGTGTGTTTTCCATACTTTTCGTTCTAAATCAGGAACGGGCTATTTTCGTCCGTTACAGACCGGCAATACAATCACACGCCGGTCGCCGAAAGGAAATCTCCCTCAGTTACAGCCGGTCTCTGGAAGCCTGGGATATATCCGCTACCATTTTGTGGAAACCCATACCGTGCCGCGTTCGATTTTTGAATAAGCCGCGAATATTATTATAGCATTTGCTGCATTTTCTCGTATCAGTTGTACGTACTTGTGTTTGTGGTTATTTATTTAGTTCACGGAGGACTAGCGCGTCATAGCAACACCACTGCCTTCAAGGAAACTGAAGTAATTATTTTTGAATTTGGAATGCAATGTGACCGCGAGGTTAGATTTTTTCTGGAATCATCTTCTTTGCGACACCTATTCGAATTTATTAAATGACAGTATTTCTTTTTTCAAATGTTATCTGTCCTTTTAAATTTATAATATAGCAACACAGCCACATTTCTAATTTAAATATTTTTTATTAATATTATGAAAAACGTGACATCCACGAGGCTTTGAAACTTTCTCGAACCATTTGTAACAAAACATAAATATGTACACTACATTGCTACACTACATTGATTGCTTTTCGGCGAATTCTTATTTCAAAAGCATAACCGTGTTGGGTAACTTAAATATTTTTTTTATTAATCTAATTAATAGGCTGTTGAATATTATTCGAAGAAAAATAAAAAGTTGCGATATTGATCGTTCTTTATTTGACGTATCACTTTATTGCGTGATTCATTCGAAAAATTGCGTTCTTACTTTTTGAATTCGGAGAATATTTCTTTTTTTATATTGTGTGCGTGTCAAATGCACGCCATTTATTTTAATGCTTTACATTTCTGGCTATTTATAGTTTTTGTTGTTTTGTTTTTAAAACCGTATAATATTTTTTCTTTCAAACCAATCCTTGTTTAATTGCGGGAGTTGGGCCCGCATTTTATTATACCATAGATATTATAGGCAATTGTTTTATTCATTCTCATTTCGAATAAATTCAAACGTATATTTAGTATTTCGCTCGTTTAGTGCGCTAATCGAATATTTCTCGCTGATATATCGCGTCTATTTATAGGTAAATAAACATTGCGGCATCAGAGTTCTAAAAATATATTCTACTTTATGTTATAATAATTTTATTGGTGTTGCAAGCTTTCGAAACGAAATTTCAGACTAAGACTTTTCAAACCATAACATCATTTTTTTTTTTTTAAATAATTATATTAAATTTTGGCAGTAAATCGAACACATTTACTAAATACTTTAAATTATTTACTATGAGGCAGAACTCTTTTAATATTATAATATCGTCATAGTTCTGGCAGGGGTTGGTAAGTAACGAAACTAATAAAAATGAGTTAAGTACATACTAAGAGATTATTTCTGGAATAACTTGTTGGCGCATTTATTATACTAGTTTGTCAAAAAAAGGCATTTATTTATATAGGCAAACATTAGTAATGTTGGTTTAAATGCAGGCAATGCATGTCTATAATTTTAAACTCTTGTTTGTGTCGACATTATTTTTTTTATATAAAATTATGGTATTTTATTGTATTCTTTGAAAAATAAACAAAAACATCACTCTGAGCTTGGATTTGTCATAATTATTTAAATCAATTAAATTTGGCATATATTTGGCATTACGTGACGAATTTTCCACCCTTAATATTGGGACAGGATGTGGATAAGAAGATGGTTCTTAGCAAATCAGTTTATGCTTCACTTTCATTGAAACGGATACGTTGGTAACATCATTAATACAATACCCTTGGCTGAAAAAATATAAAATTTTATTTTGAAAAATCACTGAAAATTAAATTCTTGATTAGCAGTATGGCTTTACATCTAGGTTTATTAGACATACTTTTTTTTTTTAGATTTTCAAGGGTTTTCAACGTTGTACCCATCACCACCCGCTACAGCTTCACACTCTTCTTACAGGGTGTATTCTGTAATGCATAGTTTCTCAACCTTTTTAAGCCCGTGGCCCCCTTTCGAGTCTTAAATTTTTCCGTGGCCCCCCTTTCCATAGTAATAAAATTCTCGGGGCTCGGGAAAAATGAAAAAATATACATTTATTTTTAAAAAAATACAACACAAAATTTTGTACACCAATTATTATTTAAAAATTTAAGATTTCGACTGAAGGTGCTTGGTGGAATTTCAATAAATTTGAATCTTTCGAATTATGTACATTCTCACAGATTTTGTCACTAACGGCCCGGGTTTCGCCTTTTGGCATCTTCAGGCGTTCATGTACACGGATGAACTTGAACTGACGCTTAGTAAATTAATGTTTCGTGTTTATATAAGAAATGCCTGGATACTATATGTCCTATTTTCTTTGATGTGGAAACTTCTTAAAGCTTTTTAAATTATTCAAATGGTTTTTCTTTCATTCCCATGTGTTTTGTATAAAATGGATATTAGTATTAGCAAAGCAAAACATATTAAGCACATGAGTTTCATATTGTCACGGGGTGATGAAAGAAATCCGTGGACAAGATAGTCAATACAATATTGTCGACACTTACTTTTAGATGCAGTTATTATGGTATCTCTAAATACCATTGGAAAATAATAGAAAAAGTATGTATAATACATACATTATTTCTGCTGCAATGTATAATTCTCCTACTGTATTCTATTTAATTTTAATATAAATTTTAGTTCATTATATTTTGGGTGGCCGTGGCCCCCCTAAAGTCTGCTGTGGCTCCCCAAAAATGAAATTTTCTTCTGTGGCCCCCTTGGGACATGCTGTGGCCTCCCAGGGGGCCACATGGCTCCCGGTTGAGAAACGCTGCTGTAGTGTAACAACGTTATTTGTTTTCAATTTTTTGCCAAGGATGGTCCAAACAAAAATTCTTCAAGACTTTCATGCGCTGAAGTGTGCAGAATGTTATATAAAATAATGAATTTAAAATAAAAAACTTTTATGAATTATGTTACATTCTCTTTCCATACGACGCAGTGGACTCTTTGAATACCTTTTAATTTACTTTAGATGCAACCAAGTCGGCATGACCGACGGGGCTGACGGATTCGACTAGTAGTCGTATCGTCTAGAGCATTTTTTCCCGTTCATCTCTGGACATTCCCAAAGGATGCGATCAGCTGTCAGTTAGAGCTTAAAAGATTGATATTGACCCGCTCTACACTAATACATCATAAACAGACTGGCAGTGCCATTGGCTGAGAGGTAAAGTTTGGTGCTGCCATTCAAGACCTCGAGGCTGGAATTTACAGCTTGAAATTTTTATTTATTGATTTTAATTTATGTATCCATGTTGCGTCAACGATGTTCCATTAACTACCAGTTTACCTAACTTCAATTGATCTATCATTATCCTCTCAGCAACACAACAGAGCTTGAACGATCAGCTCACAACTCGTATAATAAATGAATATCCAAAATACCCACTATCAGATTTTCATTTAATGTTAAAGAACAAACAAAACTTGCAACCTGTCCCCTTAAATAAATACTGTTGAAATATTTTATTGAGACTACTGTTCTCTGTCACATACTACCTGATGCAGTCGATTGAGTTATATCGAACAATAAATAAATGAGCTAGTTGATGGGCGGGATCCTTTGAGTTTTGACAGCCGCATTCATTTATTTACAAATAAAATAAAAACATAAAGTGTATTTATTTACCTTATCGTCGCCTGAAAATTTTACTGGGACATCTAAAAAATAGGCATTTTGTTTTTGCTAGAAAGATTTCTTTTCCTTTAATAACGTTAGTGCTATTGTGGGATATCAGTTTTATGAAAGGAAAATCTCTTTATATTTAAGATAAATCACTCGAACACGTCTTAGAATCTAATCTAATCTAATCTTGAACATCAATATAGGAAAACATTGCATAGCATTTCAATAGTAGATTTTTTAGATTTCACAGTACAGCTCTCAGGTGATGTCGTGTTGTATATATTAAAAATAATTAGTTACCACCTACATTAATTAAGTTCTATGAAATGCATTAACCGCAGTCAATTTCATTCGGTTTCATTTCCGTACTTAACAATTTCCTCAAACATACGAGTGTTTTAATTTATGTCGAGAAAATATGCTCCAAATTGGAGTCAGCATAAAAAATAGAATAAGTGCTTATTTTGAGGCTGTGACTTATGCAATGAGCGTCGCCAGATGTGTCGTTTGTGTATAAATCCAGCAATTTGGCACACCTCTCGACCCCCCCACACACATGAGAATACACAATAAATTCTTACGGTAATATTATTAGGTATTCAAGAATTATACGCTTCATACAGCACGCCAAATTCTAAAATAGCAATTACTAATACTGAAATTTTTCCAAGACCTCTTATTGTCGATTGGTAGGTTGACAGATTGTTGTGTTAATAAGGAATGTTAAAATAGCTGAAATTGTGAGTCAACATTTACATATACTGCTGTAAATATCAGAATTTTTTTCAGATCTAATTCATATTTGCTTTTATACAAATATTTATCAATAGCGAGGGATTTCAACACTTAACTGTAGCAGGAAAACAGTGAATTATCAACTGGGTTAAAAATCAGTTGGCAATGTATGAAGTGATTGTATTAATCGTCACTGTTCTGGTAGATGTTTGTTAGTAACAGATTGATAGTTCTGAGTAAACAGCAAATGAAAAAATTTCAGCTTTTAGGATAAAGCCTCTGACATCGATATTTTATGTTCGTAGATAATTATAATATCAAAATATAGATGGAATAATGCCGATCTGACACGAATAAGAGTGAATTAAAATGAATAGCCAGGGGCGATTGTTGCCTGTCTTTATGCCAGCATTATTAATAATTGTCTATAAAAATAATTGCTGTTCTATTGAGTTATTCGAGACAAAAAATTGATATCAAAGAGTCTCTTTGTATACTTAACTCATTTATGAAAGGTTTGTTATTTACCAACTTCTGCCAGAACGGTGACGATATTATAATAGTAAAAGAATTCTGTACAAATAGTAAATAATTTAAAAGTGATTTGCTGGTTTATTGGATGTTCTTTTCTATAATTATTTTTCTTTTACCTATTTCAGGGTGGGACAGTTCTTGGATCACCGCAGAAGGTTGAAAAACTAGGAGACACATTCATCCCGTTTGATATATTTCATCAATACATCTTAGGCTTGGGCGGTACCACATTCAGGTAGTTTTAAAATAGATTCTCACAGAGCATAACCTGAATGACTAAATATCTCAACTCGCTTCATAATAATTTTACAGGAGAACCATCAAATGTTAACTGTCTCTAAGATTTTCCATTACCCCCACATAAAGCAATACGAATGCCGTTAATAATAATAATATCTGTAAAGATCATAGATTACTGTTGCTTAAATATTTAGATTGCTAACAATCACCTTAATAATTTCAATACTTTTTCCAGGGGTTCCGACTACAATCTGCTGCAGCACAATTGCAACAACTTCACAGACACCCTTGCCAACTTCCTGTGCGGTGGAGGAATCCCGAAGCACATTTTAGATCTACCTCAAGAAGTTCTCAACACCCCTCTGGGTCAGTCGTTGAGGCCGCTGATCGAAAGTTTGGGAGACGGCGCACAGAACATTATCAGCGCAAACGGTATCAGGAATACCAGACAGGAGAGTCCAGAATTCCTGCAGCTCAATACACAGATTGAAGAAGCTAGGTATATATTTTTTTACGTATAAAGCTATTACTTGTTTCCGTGACCTCATGACTGAAGAATGAGTATAACACTTGTGTAGATCTTCTTAGGAGCTAATGCAAACAGCAAAGAAAAATAGGCTTAGGAGCTGTGATTCTGCATAAATAGTAATATTATTGACTTCCCCTTTTTACGCAATAATTTAGACTAACAAACGTCATCGGCTTAAAAGAGTAACGTAGCATTTGGTAAGTTTTTATAAATGATAGTTTTCCAGAAAATCGTAAATTATTGTGAATTAAAAATAAATGAGGCTTTTTCGGGATGGTATCGAGTCACGAGTGAGGTTATTAATACTTGGGTCCAGGTTGCACTGGGCATGGATAAGGTAAATTTATTGAATTTCAGTTGGTGTAAACCTCTTACACAGTACGTTATTAATTTTCAAAAGATTAACTGTATATATTTTCCCATAAAATGATTACATCAGTTGTAAACTATATGATCCATAGATCCATTAAATATTTTTTTCTCTTCTTTTGCAGACTTCAATCTCTTGCTTTAGAAGAAAAAAGAAATTCTCTAAACGAGAAGATCGCCAGAAAAGAACGGAAGAAAGAGAAGAAAAGGAAAAAGCACCAACGAGAGCTAGACAGACAGACCAACAGCTCTTCAGAATATTCTGAACTTAGCAACTCAGGTAAAGATAACAGTTTCAATAATATGTCAACACCAAATATGTTGATAACTTTTAAGATGTCCACTGTCAATTCTTGATGGAAAGGCATTATATTTGGTAAAAAATAAAACATGCGGAAATGTTGTGTAATGCATGAAATATTTACTTTTTTTGTAGGTTTTCCACCCACATCACCGTCAAAAAGCAATTCAAATATGGCCGAAGCAGCAGCCATGGAATTGAACGGAGATAACATAGATGAGTTAGAAGGATTAACTGCGGCAGCACGCCAGCCGGGCGACAAGCTTCCCAGTGATCGAGCCAGAGACATTGAGGCCGAGGAGAGGCTCGAAGATGAAGAGAGAAAGAAGTATAGAGAGCCTCCCATAGTTTACAAAGACTTCATCACGGTTAGCATTGAAATTTTAAATAAAATTTAAGTATCCCAATAATTTTGGTGTGTGACGGAAGCCATAGAGGCACCGCTCAATGGCCAAGGAATAAAAAAAAGGACATTTTCAACCAATTTCCACTTAATATTTGTAGTTATAATATGAAGAAATTTTGAACTTGCTGTAGAAAATACTGAAACTTTTGAATGTTAGATTCTTTCGAATGAAGTCTATTTCTATTTACCCTTACATTTCACAACAGATGAAAAACTAAATTGACAAATAAACATAGCATACGCATATAGTTGTATATTGAATGCTCAAGTAGTATAATTTGCTCTTATTATCTCATTACAGTCAAAGGACGCATTTGACCAACTTGCGAGAGCCATCGGCGCCGCAGAGCTTGCCCCCGAAGACCAGCAAAGTCTTCAAGAACTCCATCAATATATGGTAGAAGGTGAAGGCAGTTGGGCTCTCGGAGATAACTTCCTTTCCTTCATCGGTTAGTAGCTTATTATACTGCCTTGTTAATTACAAATATTTTCAGAAACTCGCTATGCTGCCGTGTTTTACAGCATATTAAATGGCATATTGAGATTGTCTTAAAACAGTGACACAATCGACCTTGCAAATTTTAATTGTATGCAAGTATAGCTCCATCATTTTCTATTACATTTCCTTAGTACTCAAATTTAAGAGAATAAAGCTGTTAATTGAGATGCAGGAATATAGGGGTGTAGTCATTATTTACTAAAGCTACAGCTGGAAAATGAAATATTTCATATTGGCTGCAAGATATAGGGAGCTATAGTACTTTCACTTGAATTGATTTCCCTGTGTAATTCTTGAAGTTTGCATCATCTAATTAACGTACAACTGATTTTTTTCACAAAATGAAATTTACTTTGGGAATGATAAGCATTTCACTCTAAGCTCATTATATACATATATTGTTTTTAAGGTCCCTTACAAAAATGCCATAAATATTTATTTCCTAGAATTGTGTAAAATTTAAAAATATGCATATATTATCAGATGAAAAATACATGCGTGAAAACAATGAATGGAGAATAATGGATTGGGACTCCACTTATATTATATTAAAATTTAAGATATATTTTTTGTTTATTGTAACCAGGTCGCCTCTTGGGAGACACGGCCCTGCAGCCTGGATCCCGGGAAGCAGTCATGCGGGCTCTTGCCTGTGCTGCCTTAAAAGACGATGTCATCCTTCTTCTGCACCAAGACAGGAGGGATCACATCCTCATGAACTACGCTTACTCCATTGACAGGATCACTCTTGCCGAACAGAAAGCGCTAGCGTTATTCGTAAGATCTTTTCTATATTTATTTTTTATCCAACAGTTCGCCTAAAACCTGCCAGTAAAATCATTTCATTCAGATGGCAATGGGATTCATATTCCAGCTATACCTTTTTGGATATCAATGTCTCTTTGTTTTAGTGTGATAGTGTATTCATTGGAATAACTTTAAAACACCTTGATGGCCTAGTTCCATCAAACGATAAATCATAAATTTGATGTTTTGAGTTATATTCATCATTATATTTGAATACCTCTTCTATATCTCCACAAATGTACAACTAGAAAAAACTACTAGTTTTCTCTTGGTAGGCAAATGTTTATATGCAAATAAAAAAATATAAACAATCTTCTCTCAATTCCATATACACAGAATTGGAAATATCAGTTTATGGTTTTGTTAACACTTCAATAATTTTTAATTGAATTAAGATCAACGACTAAATGATTCACTAAAAAGATTAGACAAAGAATAATTATCACTTTTTTACAACTCAATTTAGAAGAGTCAAAACTTTGATCAGCCATTTCTCAAAACTTCCAATTTCTAGTTGTAACTCTATGGAATTAATTCATCGATATGTAAATTATCATTAAATTGAATGTCAAATTAACCCAAAATATTAATCTGTTTCAGATGTGCAACATGTTCGAAAATCTGTCATCCTCAGAATGGCTCTTGTACATCTCCGAATGGACCAACAACAACCAGCAGATCTCCAACATCCGCTCAACCACAAAAGTGGCCGTCCACAGTCTGCTCAGCGAAGATCAGGAGTTGAAGGACTTGGGCAGCGCCATCATTCACAACCTCGCCTGCAAGGAGGTAAAAACTGTGGTCTGTATCGTGGTTTTGGTTTTTTTTTTACTGTATTTGATTCCTTGTTTATAATGTTATGCTCAATGTATGTGTACTTTCTCACCTCAGACTGATATTATCAACTTTTCAAAATATATATATCGGTATACTTTTAAAAGTGTAAGCCTAGCCGGAAACTATCCAAGCTAAAACAGATTTACATACCCACCGTAAGTATTATATTTTAATGCCGAATAAATAATTCAATTTTCTTACCAAATGTAAAAATCTAAAGTCATCACTTGGTTCAGAATTGTTTTTTTCCTAATATAGTGCGTACATGTCAGATCCATTATGGTAATTTGGTAGGATACGAAAACCTGAAAGGCAGAACAGAAACACATGGCGTTAGAATTGGGCCTCTAAGAGTCTAACAACAAAGACAATTTCTTAATGCTTTGGTGGACATATTCTATAGAGGTTGGTGTCACGTTGATGTAATATGACACCATGTGTAGGTGTTTCCTAATATTTTGTCAAAAGTGTCTATTGACGTTGAGATTTCTATTAGCTTATTATGAAGTTTATACTCTTGTGTCCGCAACATATGAATATCTTGACTGATTGCAAATTTAAATTATATATATTTTATGTGTCATATAACCACTACAAATGAATGGAATATAAAGTGTAAAACAAAGGGTTCAACATCACTGAAATTAAATCATTTAGATATGAATACTTTCACTGTCCGTTTCTATATTGAAATTTGATTTGGTACACGTTGGTCGAAAATATGAGTGACAACTTACAGAACATTTTCACCGACTCGTTTTACATTTGGCACAATTCGTGTTGCCAAATATTTTACTCTAAAGCTCATAGCAATATCATTTTTCACATTGACTTCTTCTTTTAAAATAGCTTAAAAATAATTAAATTTTACAGTCTGAGGTGACATGTCATAGACAATGAATTTCTTACTTAGACAGGCATGAAAAAAACAATAGTTCTCTTCACAAATATGTTGTAAAGCACGGCTATTCTGCGTCCATCTTATTTTCGTTGTAAAATATTTGAGGATTTCTCTATTGTACTTTCCTAACGTTACCAAAAATCTTCTGCCTATTTACTGAAGTAAAATATGTTTCATCGCTTCTGGTTACAATGAAACAGATAATTATTTCATAACTTGATCAGAATGATTGATTTTTTCAATTCAACTCAAAAAAAATTATCATTGATACTACAGCAAACTCCTTTTTAATACAAAGGTTTTTTGCCCTTTTTAATACTAATTTGTTAGAAACACAAGACATACAATATTTCTGTCAAAACACCATGTATTAGGCTAATAAATATGTCAAATGTAACTATGTTCACTGTCAATGTGAAGCATATTTACTTATATTGAAGTATCGTCAGACATTGTTTTATGAGAAATGCGTCTTACTTTTGCTCTACCTTTTTTGGAGGCATAAAAGAATAGAAAGATTGTGCTAGCGGTTGGGAGGCAATTTTGACATCAGAAACATCCGTGCCTTCAAACACAAATAGATTTGAAGCCAATAACATTGACCATTTGGCGATTGTCCTGTAATTATTCAAATACATCTCTATACATACACAGCTTTATCTCAAAACTTCTCTGTATTGCTTGTTGTGTGCTTTGAAAACAATTCCATTTTTTTTTTATGTGCAGTTTTGTTTGCTTAACACCGCTGCTGAAAAGTTTCATCACTCCTCCCATGCGTGCAACATCTTTGATAAGATTATAACTTGAGCTCAGATAATATTTTGGCTCTGTAAATATAATACCCATTCATAAAACTAACGCAAGTGATTCTCGGTGTTTCCTCATTTTCGAAGGGACTAGCTCAAAATGATCTTTTTATGCAAGACTGCGGAAACAACAGTAAGATAACTTTCGTAGTGTTCTTGAAAATCAATAAATAAAATTGCCATAATTAATATAATATCAAATTTAAGTATAGAAATACGGAAATATTACTAGGTCAGGTCATCGATTTACGGGACGATATCGAGTTTTTTCGAAAGCCAATTATGTGTTTTTACAAGCACAATTGATTGTTTTTTTTTATTTTCAACAATATCTGCTTCAGTTGTGAAATTCATATTGGGACTTATCGTAACAGAAATTCTTCTACGAGAACTGCTTCTTCCTCAGTTTCGCAACCTCTCTTTTTTCATTAAGGATAAATAGGTAGGGCTAAGGAATAGAAAAAAATGGATATAACATAAAAACGTGCTGATTTTACAAAAAAATATTTAATTTTGGATAAACACACCACACAAACCATACTTGCCGCTTCTATGACGGCACTCGAGCGCAAAGAGTCAACATGGGGATTGTGTGAGTCCCCTTCAGCTAACCCCTGTATAACAGTACCCCAATTTGTGACTCCCAAGAAACTCAATGAGAACAAATGGACATTTATTATCATTCACCTCTTTCCTATACCAATTCCGGATCCATCATTTGCATAGTACAAAAAATATATATAATATTATCATTCACCATTTCATCTATCATCAAATTTGTAAAAGCATTTGTCTTATCATATTGAAAGAGATATTTTGCAGCGCTTTTCGATTGTGTTGTTCCAGAAAATGCACCAAGCTAAAAGGTTGCGCAGAATGTTGCCCCCCGGTTGCATTTCAAAGGTAGTTATCCTGCCCGTAAAGCCTGCCTCCTAACGCCATGTAAAAATTTACCCTCTTCATCGTATCCGTGTTGTCGTTGGCTTATAATACAGTAATCAAATAATAAATAACTACACGATAATAACAAAAAATTTGTGGATAGTTTATTCTTCTCGCTTGAACACTTCAGAACTCTGATTCGCCTGTCTCCGTTTCATAAAAATCTTCTGCAAGAGTCAAACTGGATATCAGTTGTTTGCCGGTTATTTCGTTGGCCTCGTCGTTCTGTGTTTTTCAGTTGGCGTCCTGCCCAGGATCATTTGTCTTTCAAAACATTTTGGTAATTAAGGAACAGTATCCAGTATATTTTTCCAGGCAGACAAAATTCCGTCTTCTTCTGCTCTCTCGCTCTATCAAATCATTTGTTGTGTTCCGTTCACATTATCCTTAGCAGGAGACGGTAATATTAACTGCACTGAAATAATTTATTTCGCTGGTTGGTGTAATCAATATAATTTTTGTAACATTAATATTTCGTCTAGAAAATAAATCAAAAAACACATTTTTAGTGATATCATAACTATCCCAAACCTTCAATTTGGGATTAATTTTAGATACACATACTTTTCCATGACTGGTTGGTACTCTTCACGTCTCAACGTATCATAAAAGTGAAGTGTTATCTATTGCTATACTAAAATAAAAATATGCAATCCACTAAAACAACCAAGTAAAAACGTGATTGTACTTAAAAGTAAATTGTAAAAAAAGTCCAACAGAAAAGTTTTACCATTTTACTTTTTGACTCACTTCACTTCTCGAGGGCTCAATTATCTAACCTGTATATAACCCTACTATCTAGTATATTATAATAGTAGTATCTAGTGGTTATATCTAGAAATAATACTTTATGTACATTTTTAACATTCAGGTAAATATCTCCTAATTTCTGTGACGTACGTAAGTTACGAAAAACATTATTGATTTATCTTCTGGAATCATCCGGATACATGCAGCGTATTGCACAACCGTAACGTGTATCAAACGTAAATACTTGTCGACCGTGTATCTCGCAACGTGATATTTTTATCCGCACAACGCCGGTGCAACGTATAACAAGCTGCTTTGATTTATATCTTTGCATTTGATCCGCAAGTAAATAAATAGAG
Source organism: Himalopsyche tibetana (assembly GCA_030503985.1). NCBI lineage: Eukaryota > Metazoa > Arthropoda > Insecta > Trichoptera > Rhyacophilidae > Himalopsyche > Himalopsyche tibetana. Next base: position 18,337,484 of record JAPJYX010000022.1, read on the forward strand.
TCAACAAAAAAAATCGTAGAATTGTTTCTTCAACATCCATGTATAGTTTTTATCATGGCTGCTTTTCGATCGAGAGCTGAAACTAACATTTTAAATTATTTGTGTATGTTCGGAGTAAAATGACACTTTTGATTCTTTTTACGTTGCATGCTTTTCTAATCATGCGCTGCTGTGTTTTATATTAGTCAAAAAGATACATCATGCGATTTTTACAAAATCATTGACGGAGATTCTTGTGATGTTATGTAACTATTGTAGTATGCTAGCTCTATCTTAAACTATTAAACAATTATATGATGATAAGGGATATCCAAATTATTTTACGTTTGGTATTGTTACTAACTATTTTACTGGACAAGTACATTTTTTTATTAAATGTGGTTGAATACTATTTTCCAACGTTAACAAAAAATATTTATTTTGAAAAAAATCATGTATCCTTCAAAGCTGTGCGAGATGTACAGTTTCCGGATCAACTGTTGTTTTTCGAGATCTATGTATGCTACACTTTTTTCTTTTTTCATTTCAAAATTGATAATGGTTTGTAAACTCTAAAATTTATGTATTATGTACTACATTTATTATATATTATATATTGTAGTATTGGTAGCAAAAAGGAAAAGCATTTAATAAAATTATGAGGCAGTGGAATTTAAAAATAAACTATACACACAATATGTAAGGGGGTAGTAGGCCAAAATGGGTTTGGAACCTGTGGTAAAGTTGATGTTATGATTTTGATATTGCAGTTCAATATCGATATGAAAAATTTGACTCGTGTGCTTTTTTTAAATTTTTTTCGTCTATTCTTCCGCAGGTATTCGATGATGTAGCTGTCGAATTAACAATGGCAATCCTTCAGCATTTATCGTCGGCTCCCTCCGAGGAACACTTATTCAGGTGCCTCAAGGCTCTCGCCAAGTTCTGCCAGATTGCCGGGCAGGACGTACCCCAGCTCATCCAGATGATAGGACCCAACCCGGCCACCTTCAAGGGCAGCAGTACCCGAGTAGACGAACAGATCGACCTGATTTCCAAGAAGCTCCGCTGATTTGTCGCCTCTTCGTCTGCGTTTTGTATTATTATTATTGTTCATATCTCGGATGTCTTCGTACAAGGTTTTGCCATAGGTAGATAGCGAATTTAAAAATCAATTTGCAAACCCTGACGATACTTTTCGACCAATAGCTTTGCTAATATCAAATATATCGATGACTGACCAAATTTTTGACACATCTAAAATGAGTTGTATAATGGTGACAAGTATTATTTGTCTCACCTTTTAAGTGAATCATTTGGTCATCTATTTCAATTCAATTAAAATTTATTGAATAGTTTACAGAAAACCATAGAATGATATTTCGAGTTGTATTTATATGGAACTGAGAGAAAAAAAAATATATTTATTTATTTCCATATGCAAACATCTGCATACCAAGAGAAAGCTGATACTTTTTCTCATTGTACTTTTGTGAGATGTTCGAATATAATAAATTGTTAACTCGTCATTCTATGGAACTAAGCCATCGATATATCATATTATTTAAATTGAAATTCAAACAAGCGTAATTGGTCATGGCAAAGTCATGTTATAATAGTTATGTAGTCCATATTAATTAATTAATTTATTTTCAAGTGCCCTCCTAAGACTACGGATAAAACACTTAGGATTAGGTATAAATAATATTTTTAAAACATAAAATGGCACAAGTACCCATTCTTAAGTGCTTTCTTCACCATAGAGATTCAGTTTGCTTACGGTTGCAATGTATAGATTGATTATCATTTGACTGAGTCACACAATATATAGAAACGGTTCTTTAAATAATTAACAAAACGAAACTTTATCATTATATTCATTTAACTCTGAACATTTAAATTAATGTTACATATGACATTTTACTCATTTTTTTGTGCTGAATGATTATTTTATTGCTAGTTTATTTTGTATATACATATGTAAAAATAACAAATGTGCTTTAATATTTATGACAATATCAAATAAAATAAAGCGTGTTTGGATAAAACTTTAGTTACCATCAACTATGCTTTTAAGGATACGCAATCTAGTTATTGAATGAATTTACAAATTCTTATTTTGTTTTAATAATGTACATAATTCATAAGTCATTATCGACACATTTTTGAGTATTGTTGCAGTTTGAAAAATGCAAAAATAAAATATGTTTTGTATGCAATTGTTAAAGCAATAATTTTTGGTTTGTACTCAAAAGGGCGTAACTACTAAAACAATGTCACGGGATAAATTGGAAAATAAATATTAAAATTTTATTGTAGATATAAATTTACTTAAATTGATAAACCAGTGGCTGTAAATATGTTTTTCTGTCTTTAATGAAATCTGTGACTTAGTCTAGGACCCAAAATGAAAAAAAATTCTTACCATTGATCAATGTAATTAATACATTTAATATTATATAGAATCCTCAGCAATAATGTTTCTTCTGTATATTTAATTTTGTGGGAAGATGTTCGGGATGTAGGCATATTAATTTATATTATTAATTATATTATGACAGTGTTGCTATATGTAAGATTTTTTATAATATTGTTTTTGCTAATGTTGCCATTTTCGCAAACGCTGAGATTTTTTTTATAACGAATCGATTGTTTTTATATATAATTATATTGATGTTAAATAAAACAAAATCATCTTTTATTATTTGTTCATTCATATATCATCCGAAATGCACCCACTATTCCGATATTTTTATGGTAAAAGGTTATATCTCCATTCAATACACCCATACCTCGCTATACGGCCGCTCTTTATACGGCATTTCGCTATAACGGCCCTTTTCAATTAAGGCACATTTTCGATTTTCGGCCTAAAATGTTTCGCTATAACGGCAAAAAAAACTTTTTTTCAATTTCGATGTGAGTGTTTTATCTACATACATATTTGTTACTGATTGTTAAACATTAACTGGAAAAATTGGAAACAATTAGGGACATTTTTGGTACGTAAGTACATATGTATGTATGTACAATTTTTTTTTTAAATGTATTTTTTTTTACTTATTTTATAATTTCATTCATTGAAAAAATTATCGACTTCGGAGACTGATAAAAAGAGATGCCGAAAATCAGTCACGCTAGAAACTAAACTAGAAGTATTACGTTGTATAGAAGCTAGAGAGAAAATCGTTGAAATTTGCAAGGCAATTGGGCTTACCATTCAAACTTTGCGATAAAAAAGAAGACATTAAAACAAATTTGCAACATGCTGCACCTTTAAATGTCTCGAGATTAACACGCCAAAAGATAAAATGCATTTTGAATGATAAACCTTGTTACATATTTAAAAAATTTGGAACCGATCCCATTGAATTTGTATGAATTCGTATTAGAATAATTGATTCCTTATACGGCTTTTCGCTTTGCCGCCAAGTTTCGTGGAACGTATCTAGGCCGTAAAGCGAGGTATGGGTGTACTATTTTACTCAAAGTTTTTCGAAAGAAACAGATGGACTTGAATACAATAAAAAAAGCTAATTACGAATTTTTACAAAACTTTTTTGTTGTATACATTAAAGAATAATACTATTTCAGAATTATTCGGAAGATATCTAAAAACTGTACATATGACCCTTTGCCAAAGATATACCAAATTAACTGCATACACTATATTATCGTAGTCTTACAATAAAAATGTACGAAGTCAGTTTGGTGCTCGTTAAAACCACACAAAAACATCATATCAACTTTAACATCTTTTTCAAAGGTATGTATTATCAAAAAATATATCTATGATGTTTGGACTTAGCGATGAATAAACCCATTTTACGTTTAATATTCTTCTTGTCTTAAAGTATCGTAAAAGTGAAATAACCTCAGTTAATACACTTTTCACTATACGTAAAATAAAAATATGCAATCCACCCTTACACAAAGTAAAGACGTGATTGTACTTAAAACTCCAAGAAAAAGCACAAGGGCTCATTTGTGAAAATGCTTTTTTTAAACGCATCTATGTACTTATGCAAAAGTAAATAAACTGCATCATTGTTTTATGTTTAAGGAACTTATTCAAAGATTGATATTTTTTAAGGGTCTGTTAAAGCATAAAGTCTTGTTTCGACCAATAAAAGCACTGTGCCTTAATTAAGCATAATAAGATTGTATCCATCAATAAATGTTCTTATTAATAGATGTCACTGTCTCAGAATAAGACTCTTTTTATTCCGTCCATAGAGCAGGTTGTTAGTGCTTTTTTCAGTTAAAGATCAATTATAGAAACAGGTGGAATGCATACTGTAATTACTCTTACAAAAAATCTGAAGGGTGCTTCTCATAGAGGTTAGACTCACCTAATCGTTCAATCAGTGTTATTACAGAGTTATCAATATTATTATTAATTAGTACCTTTTTTAGTTTATTTAAATATTATACACAGAGCGTATTAATAATAAATGGATATTAAACCAAATGGATTCTGATGGCTTTTATTTAATCTAGCAGTGAAGTTGAATTAAAAATTATAATTTAACAAAGATATAGTTGTTTTGGTGTTTTATTTATTTATCAAAAAAAATAAAGAATAGTCATCCTTTGTGTAAAGAGTATAAAAAGAATGACAAAATTAAAGAAGTAGTCATGAAGCTAAGCGTATGCTGAGAAACAATGCAGGGCAGCACAGATTTTTTATTACATAAAGAAGTACAGACCCGCATACGCTACCATATAGGCGCATGCAACGCAGATATGTGTCTGCTCAATACAGCGCTCCGTTGTGGTTCCAATACAGATTCCTACTTGACGCGTGCAGGTTTGGATGAGTTCTTTTGATTTCGCATGAAAATGACCTAAAAATTAATTGAATTAGTGGAAACTGGACTTTGTTTATACGAAACTAGTCATAGAACAGTGATTCCCAAACTTTTAGATACCACGGCCCCCCTCAATAGAAAACATGTTCTGCAGTGGCCCCTGGAGAAAACCTGCCACCCCCCAGTTTGGGAAGGACTGATAAAGACTACTCTTAAAGGACATTTAAAGAGTTATTGTGGGTCATTGTATGCGTTATTCATATATGTCACTTGTGTGATGCAGCTGTCACAGCATAAGTTGGTTGCAAATGATGTTCCACGATTTCGGTATATTTTGATCAATGCTTCTCCCAGTTGGGTCATTTCATCACAGAATCTTTTAACCGCCCCTCTACAAAAGACTTTAGGTATGACATATCATACAGAGCACTATTGTTTATCAATTACATCTTTGCACACTAACATTTATATTTTTCGGTCTTAATCACTGCAATATGTAACTACTTTTTTTATGTTTAATTTCTCTTAAAATAAGCCATTATCGACATATCTCCTTTTATCTTGAAATATAAAAGCTTACGTTACACTTATATGCACTGCTTGCAAGACAATAAATTAGGTAGTAAATAAATGATGTTTTTTGGGAATAACAACATAAATAAGCTAATGTTAAGAAGGCGTCACCAAAACAAATTTAATTCATGGCATATGGATTCATGTGTTTGTCCCTCTTTTTCTAACAATGCTGGCAATTGTCTGACTCTCTTCCCGTATGCCAACATAAATTATTTCGATGCCATCAGCTCTATATTGACATTACAGAAAGAATATATAATATACATAAGTATTCTTAAATATTTACTCTGAATATATGAATATGCACTCAAAAACATTCTGGAATATAAATATACCTATAAATAATTTGACATAAAATATCTATATATAATATACAAAAAAAAATATTGAAGTAATAAATCTGTGGAAAATTGAATAGTATTATTTATTTAAGATCCTATTATTATATTATTCTATTATCCCTTTAAAGCAGGAGCAAAGTTTATGACTGAAAGAAAAATGTATATAAAAAAAACACAGAATTTATTACAACTGAAAAGAAATTTGAATAGATTCAACTTTAACAATATAAATTATTTTCTATTACAGGGTTTCTTAACGGGTGGCACAGAGATTTTTTTAGGGGATCCACAGTACAGCTCAGAGGGGCCACGGGCAAATTTTCCGAAATACGTAAATTGTTTTGTTTTAGAAATTGGAATGTCTAAGAAGAGCTGCATGCAGTGGCGTAGCAAGAAATTTGGGGCTCTCATGCAAACGTCATGCAAGGCCCCCACGCATTTTTTTTTATTGACTATGTAAAAATTTGGACCCCCTTTTCGCTGGGCCTTCGTGCATCGCATGACTCTGTTATGAGGTGGCTACGCAGCTGGATCCATGTTAGACACACAGATAATATACTTTAATTGAAGTGTTCATTATTCTCCAGTATAAATACAGTCATAACCTACGAGCCACACAACGACTTTGCACTGGCCGCAGTTTACCCAGAGCCGTTTTAGAAATCATGATGATAATAAGGAATGGTATATGAATACAATTTAGATTTGATATCACATTCATTTAATTAAAGAATTCTCGTTTGGATAGTTTCCACCAGGTTTGCGAGTCGACATGAAATCAGTACACAAGTTATGTTAGTTAAGTACACAAAACTAGGACACCAATTGAGCCCCCGAGAGGTGAAGTAATCCAAGTGGTATTTCAAGAAAAAATGAGTTAGATACGTCGTAATATTCTACATGTCTTAAAATATCGTAAAAGTGAAGTGAGTTCAGTAAATATTCATCGCAATAGTGCTATCTCCCTAAAATAAAAATATGCAATCCACTAAAACACCAAGTAAAGACGCAATTGAACTCAAAAGTCCGATAAAAGTAGTTTTACCATTTTACCACTTGGATCTTTACACTCATCGAGGGATCAATTAATGTCTCAATTTACACAAAGTATGTGTATCGTTTATCGAAAATGAGCACCACACAAGTATTGAATACACATTGGATCATTGGCGGATCCAAGGGGGGAGGCATGCCCCCCCTATTAAAAAAGTATCAAAAATGTATGAAAAAACAAAATTTGTTCTTCAAATTCGCGCAAAAAAAATTTTTTTACGGTGCCGTCCAAAAAAATCGCATAAATTCAAAATCGCGTAAAAAAGGCTTTCATCTATTTTTAATGTATCATGTTTATTTTCAAATTGAATGACCCCCTCCTGGGACAATTTATGGATCTGCCACTGCATCGGATTGAGCTGAAACATTTGAGCTGTAATGTATTTCAGCGGCTCTGAAAGTGTTAATGAAAACAAACAATACAGCATCTATCAGGTGACAAGATAAGCGAATAAAAAGAACTTCAGATTGCAACAGCCATCGGTAAAGGGAGCAACCTTTTATTTCTTTGTCACGACAGTGAAAAGACACTGCTTCAATATGAAAAAAAATCAAAAGAGTTAACAAGTTTGAATAGAAAATTACTAAAGCAAAATTAATAGTGTCGGTAATATAAATTTAGTGCCAGTGCTAAGTGATCTAGGCTCAAGTGATTATAGTTATTATTTGTGTGGTTTCGTTTCATTTAATTAAGAACATTCGAGATCAATCCAAAGATGATGGAAGCAGATAGTAAACGGATTGTGGTTTTGCACAAGCCACACTAGCTAATACCGCCGTACCGCTCGTGGATTGAAAACTACGAGACAGTAGTTGTAAATATCCATTTAAAAGATATATCATATTATCTAAACACACAGCAAGTCATTTGATCCTGTGAATAAAATAAAATGGTCGCTTTTAACCATAATCTTATCAAGTTAACGATGCATTACAAGGGCGCAATTAATTTATGAAATCAGTTACGGAAGTAGCATGAGAAAAAAGCGTTTTCCACGGGTAAAAGTAATTCCCTTGTTGATGTTTTCCACATTTAATCATCTTATATAACACGAATACGATATTTATCTATAGATATGGATCATCGATGTTATAAGATGGTATAGTTTTTAAAAGGACAGTTAGATTAATTTATAAGGAGAATGAATACTCGCGTGTGACTTTCAAGAATTGCCCCTGTTTCATATGAAGCAAACTATGTACTTTAATGTACATATCTCATAACACAAATTAATTGATAACGAAGAAACCAAAAATCTTTGATAATTTGTAAGCAAATGAGTTCTAACGTTTGGATAAGTTCACAACTAAAACGGATAAAGAAATTACATATTAACGTTATTATTTTAGCAAACAATAAAATAACACCCGGACTGGTTCCCGGTAAAATGCATTTTCCCAATGAAAACTAGCTATTACATATTATTTTAATATGAAATTATTACTAGCTATGTAAATAATTTCATATTAAAATCGACGTTTGATGAACATTGGGAATATTATGTTTGATAATAAAAGAATCAGAAAAAACCCCTTTCGAAATTGTTTTGATATACCTACTGTCTTTTGACGAATCCATAATTTTATGTCAATTTAGAAACAGTGCATATTATAAAATCAAGTATATTTTATTAACTTAAATTTGAATCGCTTCAATCTTGTACATTCCCACGTGGTTTGTCACTAAGGACCCGAGTTTCGCCTTTTGACATCTTCGGGCGTTTAAGAGCACGCATGAATTGGAACTGATGAACTTGAATGTATAACGATTCAAATTTTATATTGAAATTCCACAAAGCACCTTCAGTCGAAAAAAAAGTTAAAAGTTCAGTTCAGTTAAATCTTAAATGTACGTTTAATACTAAGCACAATATTTGGTAGACCCGTTAATCTCACGCCGTTATGAGCTTATTTCGTCTGTCTGTATCATTTTACGTTACTAAAGGACACAATTATAAAATTCAAAGAAAAGATATATTTTTTACAGAATCGGGGTAGTAAGCAACAATCTTTACAGGGTTTCGTTCCATAGCAACATTTCTACAAATAAAAATCACGAAAGATACCTATATCATAATCAATATTTTAAATATTTCTAGTAGATGATTTTTACTCTTAATAACTCTCTCTAACTGTTAATTTGTATCTGAATAAATTGATAATCAATTTATTATATTGTTTTGTGACATATCTAAAATCGTGAAAGCATTATTATATGAACACTAAAGCGTACATTTCTTTATTGACTCTGTAATTTTCCGTTTAAGATTAGGTCTACTACATTATCAATGATACAAAACACGTCACATTGTTAAATAAAGCGGTTTATTCTCCATTTATTATTACAATTAGCTTCACGACGTCGATATGACGAAAGACATGTTTGAATTGGAAGAAAAATATAAGAAAGGACGCGACATTTTGGCGGAGAAGACAGGTTTGAAGGTGAAATGCAGAAATATCTTGTACAAGAGGGTGCCGATTTTGGAATGGCTACCAAAATACAACAAGGTTACAGGAGTTGCTGATCTCATCGCTGGAATCTCTCTGGGGCTTACGCTTATCCCACAGAGTATTGCTTACGCGTCACTGGCAAACTTGACTGCACAATATGGATTGTATTCTTCATTTATGGGTAAGGAATTGCTTCTTTTAAATACAAATATCTATTACCAAGGGCACGTATTCTTATCGTTTCTTCCTCCCTAAAGCATGTTGACTGTAGATACTTACTAGCTCAAGTGAGAATATACTAGCCCAATAGCCCGCAATATATTTTTTTTATAAATACAATAGAAATAGCTTCATTTGTTGCAGATCTTGTTCGAATTAAGTAGCACAAAAACACGAATTAGAAGTTTTATGTCTTAAGAATGATATTGTATTGAAATCATTAATATCAGAGAAAGACTTCTGGAATACAATGAACAGAAAAAAATCCATTGCTAAAAAAAGCGGCTTACAAAATACAATCCTTTTTCGATTCGACGTATCTTTGCGAATCATAATTTTCAAACATGAACTCATAAAATCCAAGTATAGTTGCTCAAAATAACTCCCTATCAACCGGACAGCTCAAGTGGCACCAGTAGGGATTCCAACTCAGATATCCGTATATATCTGGCCCTTTTAAACTATTCGATGTCCGGATATTTGGGGAAATATCCGGATAGTATTCGTTATAATTTTTAATGAAATATTTTACAAAATCGACGAAAGATTATACGAATACTGGGGTATTTACTACCTGGGAGAAATCATTACTTAGGACTAGTGTTTTTTATTACCTTCCCCAAACTCGGGTATTATTAATATCTTATCTTGTTATCTTAATACTTAAAAGTTCGAAGAATTGGCTCGGACTCGAGGCAAAAAAAAAAACCTTTAATACCGAAATTTCATTCCTTGAAGAAATGCCGTTTGGTCGTGAAACATCGTCATTTGCGTGTGAGTTCTACAATTAATCACTGAAAACCAAGCAATCGAGATCACTGTCTACATATTAAAATTTTAGCCATATTAGGACGCTCGGAAGTATGGACTCATTTTATGATAAAAGACAATAAATGCAACTTGCAACATGAAATGCGTAATTCTATTTTATCTCTCGCGGAAACTGAAGACAATACAAACAATCTGAAAAAAGATTTTAAATACTAAGATCAATTTTTAAAAAAAGGACGGAAAAGTTGGACGTGTTGCTTAAAACACTTCTAACAATAAAACCAACATCAACAGCAACGGAACGAGTATTTTCAACAGCAGGACAATTTAAAACTTAATCAAGATCAAATTTAAAATATGATACATTTAATGCTCTCTTATTTTTAAAATATGAATTGTTAAAATCTGAATAAATGACTTATATTACAAATGAACTCGTTTTTAATGTATTATTTTAGTACATAATTTTATATATGTAGTAATGTTTTGTTATTTTCATACTTACTGAAACAATCCGGATATCCGGATATATCCGGATAGTTGAAAATGACGAATAGTTGGAATATCTACACCAGACCCACAAGACCATTACATAAAATAAATTCGTCTTTTATTCTACGCGTATCTGCACTTTAATGTATGTTAACATCTATTTACCCAATACACTGAATTCTTCTTTTACTTGATACATTGGTTCCATAAACTGACGGGTAAAAAAAATGGCGGAAAAAACCTCACTTTCATATAATTTGATAAATTGGTTTCAAAAATAAAAATATCGCGTAAAAATTAATGTAAAATTAAAATTTTCAATCCCAGGTCCATACCTACCCTCATGGGTGGATTCGTGTGGTGTACTATATTACCTTCTTCCTGTTAAATAAATTAATATTAAAATAATCGGAAACGCAACTCTTATGGTCCCATCTTATAATGTTAATTTATTCTTTCCGCCTCTCCGGAAGTCCAGAGTCTGCTTCAGATTCGAGTGGGATTCCATTATTAATAACTTTTGTCCGGCCCTCTAAGTTTTTGAAAACGTTACGTCCGCTGTGGTCTAGTTGGTTGTTTGGGCTCGATTCCTGGTAAGGTCGATGTCGAATTAAGATTTTTCAATTTAAATTTAAGACCTAAGGCGTGGGTGTTTGTGATGTCAATTTACCTCAAGTTGATCTTGAGTGACTTGCGAAAAATAATAAAGAGATTTTTTCTCATATGATCTTTCAACTATAAAATATTTGGCGCATTGGCATTAGCTGTAATGCCAAATATTTGTTTTGTAAAAAATAAATAAAAATATCAGACTTGTTTCTCAAAAACTTTGGTGACCCTTGGCCCTAAGCGATCAGGCCAGTCTGGATTCCAATAATATCAATTAAAAAATAAAGTTTTTTGCTTATGATTGATTTACTGATTTTGAGTATATAGCGCGTTGATATTGTCTATTTATTTCTTTGTTAATAATTACTGTAATTTTTTTTATTTTTTATCTACTCCTAATGGAGGTAACTCAACAGAAAAATTTCCACAAGAACTGCTTGTTACTCAGCTACTCAACCTCTCTTTTTTTTCGAAAAGAGTATGAGGTATATAAAGAATAGGGATAGTACAGTACTAGTTGTAAGCTTATTGGTCTCATTGTGTAGTCTCACTATCAGGAGATTCCGTTTTTTTAAGATCGGAGGGGCGGGAGGGAATTTTTAAACATCGCAAACATCCATGCCTTTGAACAGAAATCGATATCGAATAATGCTGTGCGTACTGGGTCTTGAACCCATTACATCCGTAACGAAAGCCAACGACGTTGACCGCTGCACTACGGATCCAACTATAATTATATATTTGTTATTATCCTTTAAATAAATTAAAAATTAATATACACCAACAGTCTACATGACATGTACGTTATCCAACCTTGAGGATGAAAAACATTGCTTTCTTGTAGTTTTTAAACAGTTGTGTTAAACAAAATGTTAAGTCTAATAATTGTCAGAAGGTAGCCGACTTCACAGTTCATTAATCGGAGAGACATTTTTTTTTATCTTATCATACTGTCATTATGTGTTGTCTAAATAAACAATAGCTTCAATAATTCAGACAAGTTGCCAGCATTTACTACTCTATAGTTTAATGAATATTAAATGGAATATTTAATTAAAATCACATTTAATCTGTTTGCACACCAATTTAAAAGTCAAGCTTTAACACCAATATATTTATATTATAATGTCATTCTTTTGTATCAAATATATATTTTTCAAACCATTACCATTCCTAATGTGAAGCATATGGATAATGAAGTATTTATGCAATCCAATTGGAGAACTACTTGTTACTCAGTTGCTTGACCTCTGTTTTTCGAAGAGATTGAAGATAGAAAGATAGGGCGGGCTATGACAGTTCAAGTGGTTAACTAATCCACGGTTTCTCAACCGGAGGCCACAGCATATTCCAAGGAGGCCTTTTTTCTCGCCCACAAGTTGCAGGAACAATATTATGATAATTGTTAATAAATATCAAAAATAGATGAATAATCATTTAATTAATTCAAAAACTGATAAATAATAAAGTCCCACTGAATTGTGAATCCACTGGACAACCACCCAAAATTATATGATTGTCACTGTTAGAATAGAATCCGGTGTGATACTTAGAACAGGCAAATGGCTTAATTCGAAACAGTCTCCATTTTTCCTTTCCAATTATTTTCACTTTATGTGGCCGACTTAATTTAATTAATATAGTACTAACTAAGCATTTTTTTTTGATCCAGCTTGGAGAATTACGAGATAAACATTTTCTTTTAATATCTAAATATCTAAACTTAGAAATATAATGTATTACAACCCAATGACATCTATGAAACAACGATTTGAAGTTTAATCTTATTTTTTAAAATTTTGGATTCCCCATCAAATTAAAATGATAGATATCTAATTAATTTCAGTGACGTTATTTTTGCACTCACAAACCTGAAAAGAAGATTCTCTTTTGGTTTAAAAAAATGTTCAACGGTGCGATATTGATAAATGTCATTTTTACAAACATTTCAGTCAATGATAAAATTTAACTCACTAGAACTTTGCAAACGTCTCTGAGCAAAGTGATTCTGTTTCACTTACCGTTTATTGTAATACTTTAATCGCCATATTTAAAATTTAACAATATGTACATCACAGGAAAGGAATATGATATAATTATTAATTTGGTACTTATTAAATTTTGGTATTGTTTCAGGAACAATGTTGTACACAATATTTGGTACAGTGAAAGAGGTCTCAATTGGGCCCACAAGTTTGATGGCTATTCTGATTCTTCAATACTGTAAAGGCTTGTCGTATGATTATGTGGTGCTGTTGGGATTTCTCTCTGGATGCGTCATCATTTTTATGGGAATCTTGAGATTAGGCGAGTATTTTCAGACCTAAAGTAGATTCAGTTTCAATTTTAATCTCAAACTTTATATTTGTACTTTTTGAAATTTGGAATAACAATGTAATAATATAAATTGCCACCTCAATACTACAACTAGGTAACTAGATTTTCAATGTTTTTGAAATAACTATTGATTGTAATCTCACATTTCTTTCTGGAAAATTCAAATGAACACTATTTAATTGTTCCCAATTATACAAAACAACATTTATCATTTTTACTTTAAGCCATGATTTTAGCTTAGATCAGTGATTCCCAAACTTTTTCGTTCCATTTAAATCTGAAAAAATAATCCACGGAGCCCCCGATTTTTTTAAATTTTAGTTGACAAAATCTTTATTTGGAGCGATATTAATATTATTACATTCATGTTTATATTTTATCACAATAAATTGGAACTAATTAACTAACTTATAAAAACTTAAAAACAGCACAAATGAATCTTACAAAAACAATTTAATGAGATGGATGCAGTTGCATGTTTTTTCATAACAAATAAATATCTGGTTCATTGTTAGAAATGCTTACTCGGAAGGAATTTTCCAAAGTCCCCGTGAAAAGGTATGACCTGTGCTTAACTTTCAGCAAAAGTAATGACAAAATTGCTGTTTCACATAGGCATATAGTTGACAAAGGAAGACAAATTACCAAGACTTCTTTTACAATTTACTTCTGAGATTCTAGTTGTCGCCTAAATTCTGAAATACTTTTTCCATTAAATTCTGTTTCAAGTAAATTAACTGAAACTTTTCGCAGGACCCCGCAGAAAACATGCAGACCACAGTTTGGTAAGCACTGGCTTAGATGTATGTTAATCAAATAAAGATTGAATTTCATTTTCCCAACAATGATCAAATCGGAGTTACCTAGTTGTAGTATTGAGGTGCTGAAATTGAATTATAATTAATGTAACAATGTATGTAATAATATAACATTTGAAAACTTTATTTCATTGATTGTGCTACATACTGTGACACGTGTTTTATCTCTTTAAGAAGCATCTTCAGACTGCTTTTCGAAGAGGCAAAAAGCTTTGTTGATTTAAAATCAATTTCCACAAAGTTACCGTGAAATCCATCTAAAATGTTATCACTTTTTAATTTATTTACAAAGTGTATTGACATAAAATTATTACAATTATTTCATTTCAGGTTTCCTTGTAGAGTTAATCTCTTTACCGGTGACAAGTGGTTTCACATCTGCAATGGCGTCTGTTATAATGATATCACAAGTAAAGGGGATACTGGGAATGAGATTTAAAGCTGAAAACTTTGCCGACAATATCGTCCAGTTATATAAGAAACATCAAATGGCTAGGTGGCCGGATGCGGTCCTCGGTATTGGATGCATGATTTTTTTGCTCACACTCAGAGTAAGTGAAGTGTTGAGCGCTTTAAGTGATAATCTACTTGTTGAGAAATGAGAAATGATAAATCATTTGAAGCCTTTTTTTTATAATAAATATCAAAAATCATCTAAGTGACTTAAAAATATTATGGCATAGAAATTCACGTTTAGTGTAAAGATTTTTAGCTTACTATAGCAGTACCTACCTAGTAATGATTCTTGGGGAATCTCAGCTCTTGAGAAAAAACTGTTTTCCATGCTGAACTCCATACAGACGATGAAGTTTAGCGTAGGACAGGAAAGATTTTAAATTACATGATGAAGCACAGACCTGCGCACGCTGCATCTCAGACATGTGCGATACAGACATGTGTATACCCAGCGCTGCGCTCCAATGTATTGCAACACAGATTCATACATGACATATGCTTCTTTGGACGTGTTCGTCTGATTGCCACAAAAAAAACTTATAAACTAATTGAATGAGAGTGAACTGAACTTTGTTTATATGATGCTATTCATGTAGACTACTCTAAAAAGACATTAAAAGAGTTATTTTGGGCCATTTTCCGTCACTCAGCTATGTCACTCGCACATTTATCGCATATGTCTGCTTCGCCTGCCAATTCTGTGCTACTCTGCGCTGTGTCACCTGTGTCTCAACATGTGCCTAGCCTTATTCTCAGAGAATCTATGAAACCATGTCCCCAAAAGGTCTATAATAATGTGACAATTGTTGACAGAGGGTTAATGGGAGATTCAAAAATCTGATGTAATTTAGATAGTGGGGGAAAATAATATTCTGTGACAAAATATAAAGCTGGGGCTATGTTCTGGGGCGCTTCTGATGTTACCATTTTGAACTTTTTATTTGTTATAATGTATACATAAGTCTATGTAACTATTTTTCAGAAATTGAAAGACTTGCCTGTGAGAAACAAGATGACGAAAAAAGCTTTATGGTTTATATCGATAAGTAGAAACGCTCTACTGGTCCTTATAACTTCTTTGGTTTCATATCATTTAGAATCAAACGGAGCAGCACCTTATCTCTTATCAGGTAAGAACATAATTTGACATGCAATAAACTAAAATTAAAAGTTTAAGATACAAAGGTCTTGCCGCATTCATAATGTTAGCAAATTTATGATGAAAGTAAACATTTTGTAAATTTCAAGTAAAAGTTTGTTCTTCAGTAATAATAATACTTCATAACATAATATCATATAACACGTTGTGGATTATATACGTGTAGTTCTTCAAATCTAAATGTAATATTTTTAACTCTTAGCAGCTTGTTATCAGTCCTTGTTTAATAGTAACTTGGGAATTTGAATATTCTATAAACTTGCTTTAACCCACTAGGTAAAACAACAATTTTAACCAACACTTAAATTTATTTTAGATCGTGTCCCAGTGGGTCTACCTCCATTTGCACCCCCAAGATTTAGTGTAACCCAAGGAAATCATACGGCAACATTTATTGATATGTGCTCAAAACTAGGCACTGGCATAATTGTGATTCCTTTGACGGCGCTGTTGGCGAATATTGCCATCGCGAAAGCTTTCAGTAAGTATAACTTTCAAAAACACTAATGGAAATTTTATTTGACTTGCATTCTAAAAAAATCATTCTATGTACATATGAGTCGTTTTGATATATATATGGCAGGACAAATTTTAATATTTTATTTTGAAGATTTCAGTGGACATATGAATGTACTACTTCAAATATTCATTTTGATTCAACAAAATGCTTGTATCTGTAGTTAATTTAATCAGTTTTTGGTCATCACCTGTGAATACTTCAAATAAAATACAGTGTACAAAACCTGCCGAATATATTGGATAGTTTTTATTTTGTTGAAGAAACCTGACGTTTTTCGTTAAATCAAATCTTCAAAATTTTAAAAAATATGGTACAGGATCGCAGAAAATATGCTGGCGGGCCTCGTGTTTGACATCCCTGCTCTAAATTAATGATTCTGAGACAGGATCTGTAATGTTTCATATTGAAAAGTCATCGTACAAAAGTGTCTATTCGAAGATACAAACAATTAACTGAAAAACTGAGAATTGAAGTAAAGTCGAAGAGTGTTCACTACTTGAATACAGGAAAAATCATCTGATACTTAATAATAAGTCTGTTGGCTCTATGTTGGGTGTTGAAATGTAATTTAAAACTTAATGTATAAATGCAATTTCTTCACTTGTCGATAGCCAGTGACAAGAAAGTAGATGCAACACAGGAGATGGTTACTCTGGGAATATGTCAAGTGATGGGTGCCTTTGTTCAATCAATGCCGACCACAGGAGCGTTCACTCGCTCAGCTGTCAGTCATTCAAGTGGAGTCAAAACGCCATTTGCTGGAATATATTCAGGTTTATAGCTGATTCATATCCCTTTATAGAAGATTCATTACATACCTAAACATAGACAATGATTGAGTTATGATGAGTTATGCAAAATTATTACTCTTTTTCTGTTCATTGGATAATTCCTTTAGTTCATTTAGTGAGTTTTTGCCCCAGGAGGATATCAATACTGTCTTAAAAGCATAGAGTAAACATCAAAGATCCATATAAACTATAATAAGAAATATATCACAGTTGATGAATAATTTTATTTAATATGCTTACAAAATGGTTATAGGTTATTGAAACATCACCTAAAATCGGAATCTATAACATTGTCTCTCTTAGCCTTTTGATTTCCGTAGAAAAAAGTATGTTTGTACCTAGCACGCCGGCTATAATTTGCAATTATTATTTTGATTAATTAACGAGGTAACTAGTCTCTGGCGTGTTTAACATGAAAAATTTAACGGGATATCTCGTCTGTGGCAGCCATCCAGTTAAGGCACATCAAAATTTCCCCCCGCTTTCATGTTACACCAAAATAAAGTTAAAAAAAGTGTCAACAAGATAAATAAATATACATTATACAGTAATAATTTTATAAGTTAACATAATGTGGATATTTGAGACAAATTTTGTTGTTTTATCTAAAATATTCAGCAGTAGCTTTGTGAAAATTGTTATTCCGCTGGTTCTGCAACTTGTATGACACAACTACTGGATTAACAAAGCTATTAATTTTAATTCTGTTATTATAGAAGTTCCTTATATAAGAAGAAGTGATATGCGATATATAATCTATAATATTCAATATCTGATACGTAAGTGATAAAACTAATAATATGAATGGAACATGTGTTACCATCTAGAAAAAAGTATT
Organism: Himalopsyche tibetana; assembly: GCA_030503985.1. NCBI lineage: Eukaryota > Metazoa > Arthropoda > Insecta > Trichoptera > Rhyacophilidae > Himalopsyche > Himalopsyche tibetana. The sequence goes on from JAPJYX010000022.1 coordinate 18,355,708, forward strand.
TTTTAGTAACATCATTCTCAATTGTTGTAAATTGAGTTTAATTTAATTTTATGATTTTTTAGCCAAAACCTGGACACAACCCAATAAAGCAAGGCACTAAAAGGGTCACTTATTATTTAAATGAGATAAATTTATTTCAGGTACATTGATACTCCTAGCTTTGACGTTTCTTACGCAGTATTTCTATTACATTCCAAGGGCAACTCTTGCTGCGATTTTGATATGTGCTGTTGTTTTTATGGTGAGCTTAAAATTTTTTCTATGGACAATACACTTCGCCCTTTTTTTAACCTGTGAGAATGTGGAATTGTAAATGCTAAAAAATAAAATTTTCACATGTAAATAAAAAGAACTTTGTGAATCACTGGTTATATATTAAGATTTCAGTTTATAATTGAAGTGTACAAATAATTTAAAATTGTTTTTATAATAAAAGAACATTTAAATTGAAAAAATCCATTTTCCCTAGGAGTCGAAAAATAACGTATGAAATGAACAGTATGTCTGTTGTCACCACAAAATAGAAGAGGTTACATTGATCACAGCTTGGCCAAGTGATGCGATAATTCTGGAGAGATTTGTCTGAATCTTGTGTGTCAATTATTATTGAACAGAATTATCCTGAATGGCCGCTAAGAACTATTCTAGGGTGCATTTGGTAGAAATCTTAAGATCCAGGCATGACCTGAGAATGAATGAAAACACTGCCATATTCGAATATTGCCTTCAACCGATAACTACTTTGCACCTTTATTCCCATCATTAGTTTTTGTTAATTAATAAACCTCTCACCACTTAATAAATGAATGATGGATTTGTAATCTGTGTCTGCAGATTTCTCCACAAATATTTTGACAGTCCATAAAAAATTTCAATGTTTCTCTTTTGTTGTTAGATAGACTACAAAGTCCTCAGAGTGATGTGGAGAGGAAACCGCTGGGACGTCTTCCTGACGCTTGTCACCTATTTCGCAAGTCTCCTGAAAGGAGTAGAGATTGGTCTACTAGTAGGAGTGATAGTCAATATTGCATATCTTGTATATTTGACTGCAAGACCCAGTGTGCAAATACAAAGATCACGCGTAAGTGAAATGATACATCTTCATTGACATAAATCATTTGAGTGAAATAAAATAATTGTTAATTTGGTCTGTTCACTGCTGTAGTCAATGCATATAGCATTCACCTTGCGTTGGGGGTTTCATTTATTACGAGAAATCATCAGGTCCATTGGCTCCTGTCAAAATTCTTAGATGTGATTGAATTCTACAACAGGAAGACTTAAATAATTAACTCTTAGAAGTCCTATGTCGAGCTGGACTCGACATTACAGATTTAGCAATGTTTTTTTATTTACTGATTTTTTTAATAATATAAGTTTTTTTTTCATCCAAATATTACCAATACGCATTGTGCGCAAGATAAATTTTGCTATACTGAAACATTCAAAATGTTTTTTATTATAATTATACGATAATAAATTAATTAAAGACGAATTAATGTGAAAACATATTTCAATTAAAGACTGCAAAGGGTTAATATAAATTGTATTAATTTGATTTGACAATACACTGTACACTACAAATATTTTTTTAAAAAAACTCTGACTATGCCCTTTGTCACCGGGCTCGATTCCTGGTAAGATCAATGTCAAATTGAAACTTTTTAAAATTTAAAGTTGAGACCTATGATGTGGGTATTTAGATGTCAATGCTTCTCGAGTTGATCTCGAGTGAATAACAAAAAATTCGCCTCAAGTTTATCCTGTATGATTAATTAATTGAAAATATAAAATATTGTTTATAATTTGCGTTTTTATTAGCTTACAATTTTAGTTTCACAAATAATAAACTAGATAGGTAAACTATCTTTAAATTATTACAATAAATGTAAATACCTTCAATAATAAAATGTCAAGGCTGATAAATCAAAACAAATGTTTTAGTTCAATGCGGCTAAAATGACCATGATTATTTGTCAGTATAGGTACAAGAATAGTGTGTACCAATTTTATTGCTGTATGAATTATTTTGCAACTCACAAATTCTATGCCTCATAAATATGTGATTAATGGAGTTCTTTAGGAGTTAAATTGACCAATGTAAAAGAATAAACATTTAATTTCAGACGTCTACGGGCTGTGAATATGTTCTAGTGACACCTGAGATTGGACTATACTATCTTTCAATATCATTTTTAAAAGATGTCATTTTGAAAGCAGCTATAATGGAAGGCGAGAATGTGTTGCCAGTAGTAATTGACTGTTCCAAATTTCAAGCAATCGATTATTCGGCGTGTAAGGTAATACAATGAGAGAAAACTATTTATTTATTACAAAAAGTTGATATAAAAGATAAAGATTGAATAGTAACTATAGAGAAGGCCTCTTGCTTGATTGTGTTTTTGATGAGCAAGCAAGTGGCTTAACCAAAAACCCAAACCTGTGTATTTAAACCTTTTTGCTTTTTTTTACAACTTTGGGCAGCAATATATCGATGTCTTAGTTCCATAGTACTAGAAATTGGTAGTTTTGAGATATGGCTGGCTATAGTTTTGACGCATCTAAACTGAATTGTACAAATGTGATAGTTATTATTTGTGTCATCTTTTTAGTCAATCATTCAGTCATTTATCTCAATTCAATTTGAATTTATTGCAGTGTTGACAGAACAATAAAACAATATTTTGAGTTGTATGAAAATGAAACTGAAAGATTTTTTATATTCCATTATGCAAACATTTGCTAACCGAGAGAAAAACTAGTATTTTTTGCTAGTTGTACTTTTGTGGAGTTATAGAAGAAAGGTATTTGAATATAATGGGTAATTAAACTCTAAAACATTAAATTTTTGAAATTTTAGGGCCTGGAAGACCTGACGAAAGATTTCGAAAAACGGACACAAAAACTTGTTTTTATGAATGTATCACCCAAGATAATAGCCGTCTTAGAGCCGCTGACTTCAATCAATCCTAATACATACCATTGCAGATCAGAGACAGAAATGCTTGATGTAATGTTCCTCATGAAAGCTGATGAAATAATAAGGATGGAAACAGTTCCCCTGTTATCTGAAGCTTTCAGGAAAAAAGGCAGCCTGTGTTCTGAATCAGGCTACGAAATAAGTGATGAATCTGAAAAATCATTGATGGAACATAAGATTGACCAAGAAAAGGTGTATATCGAGTCAATTATAGAAGAGAAAAATGATAAATGCAATAGAGATATCGATAGTGAAAATATTAAAGAAACTGGTAAAACAGAAGAATACAAATCTGACTCGTTAGACAATCCTTGAATATGTGTAAAAACATTAGTGGTTTATTTCTGATATTTGACAGCAATTTTCTTTTAGCTTAAGGTGACTAGATACTTCGTTGAGTTCTTTTAGAGATTAAAAAACAATAGTACATTTCTGTCTACTACTTTTACAAACATTCACGTAATTCATAATTCACTATAGATAATTTATATTTTCATCTCAGTTGATTAAGCATTCTTAGTTATACTTTTTCACTACTGTATAAACTGATGAGGCGACCGAAACTGCTTAGTCATTTATTCAGAGCTATTTTATTTTTTTAAATAATAAAATCATCTCAACCTTAATGTACAATAGTGCATTTTGAGTGGGTTGAATAAGTTAACTGAAAATGAAAAAAGTCACCGTTAGAGCACGCCACTAGCACTCTGTCTACCCTATATTGTAGGCGTTTAGTGATACAATAAAATAAGCGATGGCTTATCAACTGAAATGTTTTAGAAACATAATACGCGAATTTTATAAATTACACAAATTATTTAACATTTCTTTAAAATAATATGTTACGGTATTGAAACCTGAATCTTTGCACTCAACCTTAATATTTTCTTAATTTATATTTAAGCAATTTCTTATTTATTTCAACAGGTATCATCTGTTGGGTTAACTAATTCTTCTTATGATATTAACAAAAAATATGCTCTAATTTAAATCATTCAAATATTGTACACCCCTATAAGTTTTCTCACTTACAACCTGAGCTCTGTTTTGTAGAGGTATCTTACGTTACTTAAAAGAACTAAAGTTTAGTCTCGATTTAAAAGATTTATGGGCACACGATATGTTCAGTAGTGCTGATATATAATAAATATCTGCTTGTCCATATTTGTATTCTTACCTGCTGTTAAACAAAATAGAGTTTCTCAAACTGAAGATTTCAAGTAATAATTCAACAGTATCAGGAAATAAAAATAATAAAACATTTTTAGTACTTTTTCCACATAAAATTTATTAGATCAGGACCGGTTTCGCTCATCGCGAGCATTATCAACTGATAATGCTCGCGATGAGCGAAACCGGTCCTGATCTAATAAATTTTATGTGGAAAAAGTACTAAAAATGTTTTATTATTTTTATTATAATGCCATTCCACCAAGTATTGACAGTGAACACCTTAAAAGTATCAGGAAAGGTTGGAGATGACGGTAGCAAAACAAAACTTGTGATTCTTTCATGCAAAAATAATAACTCTATGCTAAACTTTTTCATACTTTATTGATGAATGTTTGAAATGTTAAGGATAGAATTGTGATGATTATTTATGCAAATACACAAAATGAATGCACACAGCTTGGGATGGCTTTGTGAACGTCAAATCAACAGCTGAAAAATGTTTTCACAGTTAATACTAATCACATGCCAATCATGCCTAGAATATCCTCTTCAAAAACACTTACAAAATATATTACAATAACTGGATTTTTTTTTTTCTTAAAAAAATGTTTGATTGTAATTCTTAATTAAGAAGGTTTTATCCTATTTCTTATAAAACAATAAAGTCATAAACTTACACCTTTACATTGCATTAAATAAGGTATTAATTTATTTATTAATTCTACACACACAACAAAAGGAGTATAGGCAAATGAGATGGAAATTATATATTGTATATCAACAGTGCCGGCATAATAAGCAAAAGGAACAAGCAACCGTCTGTAGCAGTAAATCTGGAGAGGCGGCCAAATGCATAGCGCCTGAGCAAATTTTATAAATAGAGCGGAAAAATACAACCTTGCTTGGGGTGGCCAAATGTCTAGCACCAGCCCTGCATATCCAAAAAGAATTCATATTTTTAAAAATCAATTAATGATATTTAAACTGTATTATTAAAAAACATGTATAATGTAGTTTTTTAGTTATCGATGGTTAAAAATATATTTATTATTCTAAAGATTGTCTATTCCCAAGATGTATTATGTTTTTATTATTGATTATGCCCATGATTAGTTTATTATTTTCAAAGTAATTCTTCAATCTATTGAGAATAAGTTTTGCCTTTTTTAAGTTTGTTTGCTTTGGTATAAACATGGTATAGAATTTTTTACACATGAACCAAGAAGATTTATTGATATACAAACACATAGAAATTGACAATAATTTAATCGCATATAGTAAATTTGCCACCAAATGATTTTATTTTAGAGATCATACACAATGTTAGCCTGCACCCCACACATTTTTCGAACATTTATAAGTAAGTACTCTAACTGTTGGACTTTTTCGTAGAAAAAAACATTCTAATTTTAAATAACAATCGTTGAGTAGAAATATTTGTCTCTTATTGTAATGTTAGAATATTTTTTTAATAAATTACTGAAAAACTATGAAGTCTTTAGTTTTAATTGACTTCAGTTAAAAAACATAATATGTAATCTGGAGAAATGGAATAAATAAGATGTATTTATTTCGAAACCAGTTACGGAAGCTTTTTTCAGAAAGTGTAATGATATAAACTAGGTCAAGGTAGGTTAGGTGATGATTTGTTGATAGTTCATGCTGACTAGTTAAAAAAAACCTTAAAATAATCCTTATCAATTTTATGCAAAAAGAAAACCAAATTGCTTACACCAAATCAAATAAATTAAATAAAATGCTGCAGGCAGTGTTTAAATAGGGTTTGAATTTACCAAACATGGGATTATGGGGGGTTTATTATATTAATTGTAGAAATAGTAAGGTTTAGAAGGTGTGAAGTTTTATTTATTCGTAATTTGTTTTTATTATTGAGTTTGCACAAAGTTTTATTTTAGATCGATTCGTTTCAGTAAGTTTTGATAATTTTCGTCCTGAAACATATACCCCTACTTAAAATAATATATTATTTTTTATCACATTAGTCAAACAAGCACAATGATGTAACAAAAAAATAACGGATCCTGATTAAAATGAATGAAAGATGCATTATATACGAAACATAAAGATAGTAATTCTACTTCAGATAAAATTTACACAAAATTTTGTGCAATAACTTTTCTCGATAAGATTGATCTTAAAGTAGAACGCGTTCCATTGCCAGCGTTGAACACTTAAATTTTATCATAGTATAAATAATTTTGTTTGCCATAAATATTACAGAAAAGGTAAGAGTGAAGTAGAAAATCATTTAAAAGAGATACACGATGTAGAAATCGTTCATAGGATATTTCGGAACGCAGTTAAGTCAGAGACACGGGCCGAGGAGGTCGTGTGACGGCCAAACGGCTAGCCATTTTTATTAATTCGTGATATATTGACAGTATTTACTGATATATAACACAAACTTAGAATTATTTAGTCTCAGTTAAAACGACCACAATGTAAAACAACATTTCAGACTTTTATATGGTGACAAAGTAAACTATAAAGAAGATCAAGTACAGTTCGGTTCGGTACATATGTTTGGGTGTTGGTTACATAGGATTTGTTGTCATCTCGTGCGTATGGCCGGTGAACTCCTTTGACAGAACGAAATTCGTTGTTTTACATCTTTTTTTGACATAAATCAAAGGCATCTCGCTAAATATAGTTATACATATTTGACGCAGTTTATTTTTATATTTTTCTGTTAGTTTTGTTTAATCGTTAATAACAAAGGATCTAGTGTGTATGTAAAACTCCAAGTGTTGTTATTTACTTTGTTTCAATTGTAACTGGCCCGACTTTGAAAGTAGCTACCGTGTGTTTATTGTTCGTTTGATTTAGTGTTTTATATTATTTTTACTATTAAAACAAACAAACATGGCTTCCAAGAGATCGAATAATATTCAATCGAAGGAAAGACGGGAAGGAGGATGGATGGGCAAGAAATACGCGATAATGGCTGCTGTATTCCTGTTTCTGGGGGTCGCGGTCGATGTCAATTTCGCTGAAGGCTCCTTCACCAAAAAGATGATTTCGATAAGTGAAAATTTAGAAAGAGCTCTCTCCGAGGTTCTGGCTAAAGCACAAATTGAATATACGGAGCCGAATATAAATGTTTCGTATTTATCATCATCGGAATTCAATGATAAAGGGATGGCCCATCTTTACAACCTGACTACGATGTTTATCGACGTGATACAGAAAAAGGAAGCATACCCCGAAGGTAAGAACTTGTTTTTAAATTCTCAGCTGACATACTTGTACATACATCAATTCATAAGAAAACTTAAATTAGAAATGCCGGAGCTTTATCATGTTAAAGCCAGTCCTGCTGCCGCATCCTCAATTGTCTTGGGTTTTGTACTGTTCGGCTTGCTGCAGTTTCCACAAGACTCGAAAACCGTACAGACTATTCTAAGTAATCTTCAATTCATATTGCATATCGTGAACATGGGTTTGCAGTACTGATGACAGTGGCAAAGCCACTGAATGCATACGTCCACAATCCAGAGAGAGCATCCGAGAGTAAACTGAAGCAATAACAAATGTAACAATTATAACACATCAGCTAATCGTTTGTTGGATTATTATATATACCTAATTTACTTATTAATTATTGTGCAACGATGATTAAAAATAATAAATAAATACGAGAACCGCAGACAAAGAACTTCTTACAACACCAAAAAATTGTAATTTAATTTTAAGTATAATTTTCGTTGAGGTAAAGAATATAATTATGGGTTACTAAAGGACTTGAAGTTAGCTAGTCGCCTAGCTGAGGTGGGTGGGGATGTACGCATCACTCACATCTATGCCTTGGAACAAAAATCTATAAATCGACTGAATACATACATGCAATTGTATTTACGGGGATTCGAACACGTGACCACTGCAGCCGAATATAACTAAGGCCCAAAAAAATTGTTGACCAGGTGTCCGTTTTATTTTTATGCAATTGTATTTGTAATGATAACGGTCTCAAGAATATTATAAGAAAGACGTTGTATACAAATTATTTCTTTCCACCGAGAATCAACAGTGAATATTATGTATACCACAAGTGGGCAAAGATACGATAGACAGAAAAAAATAAAAGAAATGATTGTATTCAAACGAAAAATTACAATGTTTTGATTGTTCTCTTCTCTCCAGTGGCGTAGCTAGAAATTTGGGGCTCGTGCAAACGTCACGCAAACCACTCTTCTCCACGCAATTTGTTATACAGTGAACCCGATTCTACGTTTTTTAAGGACCGTAATAAACAGCAATCAATAACAAAATAAACGTTTTATTTTCAAAAGATCTATTTGTTTCTTTATACTTTTTTTAAAAGAATATCGACCGTGGAAAGGAAAAAGGACGTAACCCACAGTTTTTTAAAATAGCTTTTTTTCGATAATCACAATGTATCAAACTTGATACACGTTCTACCAAAAGGATGCAAGCTGCAAATGACAAATAAGCATCTAAATTTAGTTTTTAAATTTGAAAAATATGACCTTGTAAAAAATTTAAACCAAGAAAAAAGACTGAAATTAAGGTTTATCCTAGAAAATTTCATTAATTAATATTAGACTATGTCAATTAAACACCAGTTTATAAGTCTCAGTGCACTTCAAGGTTGTGTATAATTTAAAATTTTCATATGGCCCAAAATCATCAAAACACGTTTTTTTGTGCCTCCTGTAAAATTTGATATGTGTGGGTTACGTCCCTTTTCCTTTCCACGGTCGATGTGTACATACATTAAAATTGTTTTATTCGTACTGAGTTGCTTATTTTATTTGCAATTTAGCACTTAAATTTAAACAGAGACCCTTCTCGCGTACTTTGCTATGTTAATTTGTGTTTCCCCTGGATTTTTTTCAACCTCTTGGATTGTCTTCTATTTCTCAGCTAGTGTTATAGTTTTCTTCGCATAGCTATTTAAGTTGTAAGTTTAAAAAAATAGCGAAGCGAGATGCAAGGCAAGACTACATATCTGTGAGCGAAATGAGAAATGTATTCAACAAAAACGATCAATCGGGTTAATATTTGTGACCATAATATTTACACGATCGATCGAGAAAATCGGTAAACCTTATTTTACATTGTTCTTATGGGTGTTTGGCCGGGACTTTGAAAAATAAACGATCAATGCGGGAAAACGAATAATGCGAGAACGGTAGATCGGGGCTCCACTGTATTGAGTATGTAGACATTTGGGCCCCTTTCCGCTGGGCCCTCATGCATTGCATGAGTCTGCTATGAGGTGGCTACGCCGCTGTCTCTCTCGTGCGCTTAGCCTTAGATCTATAAGTTTATATGATAAAAATAAAGATGAGACAGACATATAATATTCTTTTGTACCTATTCGCTCTGACAAAAAAAATCATTTCTGCACATGACGAATATGTACAGAGACATGTTCAAACTTGGTTTAAAAAGCTTGTTCATACTATGAATTTTAGTATGTTCGTATCTCTGAAATGACTAATAATAACTTTAATTTATTACTGTTTTCGTTTGGCGTCTTACAGATTGTGTTTACTTGGAAATATAATTGTTTATAGATACGCTATCTTGTGTTTATATAATGAACAATAGTTGACTAATATTTTCAACCAATATTGTATGTAAATATTATTGAGACGCGTCTTGTAAACATTCCAACAGGGATATTAATTTTTCTACTGCTTAGTAAGCCAATTAATTGGTTTGTGTTTCAAATTTAATTTTTGGTAAGTATTTGAAGTGCGACCTTTTCTCCATATCATTTTTTTTTCAATTCGTTGTCTGTACACAATAATTGTACACAGGTTTTCTAATTGTAATTTCATAAATGGGGCTTTTCTAAATTAAAAAGTTCCCCATCTCTGTTCTGATCGATTTAAATGTTTTACAGTTTTTCTTGCAATTGAATAAAAGTATTAAATACAAATAATAAAAGATTTTTAGTACTTTTTCCACATAAAATTTATTGGATCACGACGTAGAAAGGCATTATATTAATTCAAGCACAATATTCCTTCTCGACTCGAAGTAACTATTTTTTTTCAAATCTGACTCCAGCTAAAACAGTCCGACTCTACTACCTACGTTAAAGATGTTTAACAACTCGTTCTTTTATTGTTTTTGGTAATTAATGATGTTGCCAAGTATCCGAAACGTTGTTTGTCTTTGATGCAGTTTAAAACGAGAAATATCGACTTATAATATATAATGAAAAATATAATCATCACGATGCGTTTTTATCGTTTTCTTTGACATTCTCAGCGAGTCTGATGACAGCAAAAGAAACCTTAATGTTTATTTTTTTGCTCATCTAGTTTTATCCCTCTTTCACTCTCCATAGCGCTGCTGCTGTCGTATGAAAACTCTTGATAGAACTTCGATTCAAATTCTTAATATTTGGTTTGTTCGAATAATTACAGTAATAAAAAAAAAACTGCAACGAACTGTATTCTCGCAAGCACGTTCTACGAGGTCAGTGACGTTGTACTGTTGCTAAGCTGACATGAACACACACGAAATATGATAAGTACTAAGGCGAGATCAGTTATTTATTGTTGAAGTTTGTGTAACTTGCTGAAATGAAAACAGAACCTGTGTATAATAAAACCAATTTATTATGTAGATAGGACACTTTGAATTAAGAGAGGTAGACTTTACCTTGTTAATTTTGAGATATAATCTATTCCAAAAAGAGGACTGTGCCTGCTTTTTCGCGTTGAAAGGAAAGGGTCCTTAAAACGAGTTGGCCTGCCCTTGACGAGGGACAAAGAGAATTTCAGCATTAAATAATATTTTCAACTAAGATTTGTCATCTTGAAAGGGTCGACAAGTTTTTGCTTAACGGTCAAAACGAATTAAAATTCAAAGAAAAAGGTAAATTCCCTTTGAATTGTTTTCTACGGTATGTATCATCGTTGTTATAATGTTTAACCTTTTGGTTAGTATGAGGTGCATTCTTCTTATTTCTACCATTCTAAATGCCAATAATATCTAGCTGATATTTATTGCTGAATTCCTCACAAAATTGAGGAATTCAGAGATAAGGGAGCGTGCAAGACAGCGTCCTGTCACGTCAGTGGTTATGGAGAGACGTTGGAACTGGCTGGGTCACGTGCTGCGGATGCCTCCGGAAAGCCTCAATCCTGCCTGCCTCTTCTTTCGACCGGTGGGATTCCGGCGTCCTGGACGTCCGTCGGGTACTATCCATAGGATGTACTCGGCGGAACTGAGGGATGCTGGCATGTCATGGGAGGAAGCAAAGCTATTGGCGGGAGACAGGGAAACATGGAGGTGCCGCGTGGCGGCCATATGCTCCACATAGGGAGCGAACATGGCCAAAGAAGAAGAAGATTTATTGCTTTCTACAATGATACTTCAATCAATGCAATGCAAATATTACGCATTTTTTGTTGGGTCACTTTGTACCACATCGCTTCTTTCGACGTTTCGGCACTCGAGTTTTAACAGCCATAGTGAAAAACTGTAATTTTTAACAAAGTGTAGTTTACCTACCATGTACAGATAGTACAACACAACATGTATTTTGAAACTCGCGATAAAGTAATATGATTGTGCTTATATCTTCCAAGTTAGTAGTAAAAGTTTTAACTCTCGTGTGATGTCGAAACTAAATTGTCTTCTAGATAAGTGTTTCTCAACCATTTTGGGAGCGTGGCCCCTTTTGAGTGTCTTTATCTTTCTGTGGCCCCCATACCATTGTTTTGTCTTCCTATTAAAATTATAATTTCAAAACCCACCTTTTTTTGTAGGTTTTCCGAGATTTTCGAATCTAGAATGCCAGTAATTTATTTTATTTACGGATTTACAAAAAAAAAACTGCGCGACGTCCGCCATTATGCTCTTCCCTGTATCGTTTTATCAATACCCGTGGCCCCCCTAAACTGTGTTGTGGCTCCCCAAAACAAAAATAAATCTCTGTGACCCCCTTAGAACACGCTGTGGCTCTCTGGGGGGGGGGGGGCACATGGCCCACCGTTGAGAAAGCCTGTTCTAGATAAATATCAATTTATTAAATTAAGGAAATAAACCGTTCCTCAGTGACCGGTGCATCGTTAGTTATACTAATCCCGTAATTGACCTAAATTTTCCCATCTATAATATTTTTGACGCGACACTTACCTATGTTAATATCTGACACAACTCGCCTAACGTATTAACCCCTTTCTTTTCAAGCCGACTACTGAACCCCTGCACTCTCTTGTCTTTTCGCTTTTTTCATTTGCGAAATGGGGGCTCTCTTGACCCATTTTCGAAACCACCCCCAGCTTGTTCAATGCAGGTATCTCTCTGTTCGCGTTTCGTGGTTTTTCTGAGGACACTTCGCATATTTTAATGATGCACGGTGTAAACACAGCCTTTTCATAATTTCAAAGGCGGAGTTCAGTTAGGAAGACAACGCTGGTCGTTACGTTATTTCCTGTGTTGGATTAACACATCTATCTTTTTATTTTTCATCGTTGGTCTTGCAATTGAGTGGCACAAGCTCTTGGTGGTCCTCGTTTCTGGGCTCGAAACCATTTACATTAATTGATTTCCGAAACGTTTTAGAAATATGTGCCAAACAATTGGATATCTGTAAAGCTTTGAGGGAGCATTGAGAGAACAGGTCATGGTACCAGTAATTGTGTCACTTTCAAGGAGGGTATCCAAATACCCGCCCAAATGCATTGCCCGGTTCTCGGCGATTTTTTTTATAAACTTACCGGGTACCCTTTTCAGTTTCTGGTAATTACTGTCAACTCTTATATACTGACCCAGAGTTGAAACTATGAAAGTATGATATCGAATGTGGAAAGGAAAAAGGACGTAACCCTCAATTTTCCAAAACAGCGTTTTTTTCGATAATCACAGTGTATTCAACTTGACACACATTCTATCAAAATGATGGAAGCTGAAAATTCCGAATAAGTGTCTAAGTTAAGCTTTTATGTTTGAAAAAGATGACCTTGTAAAAAATTAAAACCAAGAAAAACACTGAAATAATGGTTTTTCCGAGACAATTTCTTTAATTAATATTAGGTTATGTCAATGAAACACCAGTTTAGAAGTATCCGCGCACTTCAAGGTTGTGTATAATTCATAATTTGCATGTCACAAAATCATCAAAACACGTTTTTAGCGCCTCCTGTAAAATTTGATATGTGTGGGCTACGTCCTTTTCCCTTTCCACAGTCGATATGCATATGTACTAAAATATTTTGCTTCAGTGGTATTTACTAACAATAGTGACTTAATGACCGAACCAGTTTATCTTAAAACATTATTATTTTTATAAATATAATGCCTTTCTCACCCACCAATGACAGTGAAGTTAACACCTTAAAAGTAGGGCTTCCGACCCGTGTAGAAACGAAATCGAGTATCCGCACGGTTTTACAAACACCGAAAACCGGGTTATTCCCGGTCCTTTAATTTCAAATTAATATTTGGTTTCTCCATATTATATTACATCTCTTTTCAAAGCACAGAATTCTTCAGATATTCTAAATGCATATTCGACACAAGTCCGCTACATTCACAGATGGATGTGTATACCAACCAGATAGTGATAGATTTTGGACGGAAGAATAAGCATTTGAAGTGATTATTTGATTTTTATTTGACCCGTGCTAATGATAATACTTATATGTAAAGGATTGCAATATGCTCATCCTTCTTTTCTTGTCGTCTTCCAAGAGATAAACATATTCGTTGATTGTGACTTTCGGAGTCTGTGTCGCTCTGTTGGGCGTTAAAACATGATGCATTATTAAAAAATACGAAACATATTCCGTTATGATTTTTCATTCATAAATAAACCGCTGATGATGGGCGACTATTACTTACTCCAACCGTTCGGGCTTCCGATTAATGCAGTAATCATTGAAACATATTTTCAAGTATGCTTAACTTTTACCAGGGAGTAAATCTCCTTATCACGTGTTTCGGCACGGTGCTGTCTAGTATCTAGTTGTTATAGCAACCTAATAATCATTTGAAGTGCTCTTTATATTGCATCTTATCATTTTGCATGGTCGTTATTCGATAGCGTTGCAGTTGTACATTCTGCTTGATATTAATCTGCTTAGGCTGTTTAAACAGCTGAACGCCCGGATCGATAATTTATTATTGCAGCGCGCACCACTGCGTGATTAATCAATTATTCTCAGAACAGACATAGTACCCTTACCTTCTTACAGTATTATCTAAATATGAAAGGTATACAAACAAAGGCAACTTTCTACCGAGAAAAGTGTCAAAATTGAGAAAGCATTACAAATTATTTTATTTAAACTTCGAGTTCATTCGCATTGCAAAATTCTTCTCATTTCAACCATTCGCTAAATACCAATAATATGTAGCTGACATTTATTTGAATCTAAAATGATACCACAATCAATGCAATGCAAATATTTCGCAAATTTGTCTTGGGTCACTTTGTATCCCATCGCTCCTCCGACCTATTTTCGACGTATCGGTACTCGAGTGTTAATGTGTGCTCCTCACAGTAGAATATTTTGATTCACACTAAAATCGCCGAATGTTGTCGGCGGCCATTTTGTCGTGCAACTTTTTTTTTGTATGGGAATTAACATTTAGAGTAGCGATACTCATATACTTTCGATGGTTTCGGCGGTAACTTTGTGGAAGTTCATTTTAATAGAAAATTTAAATTAACTTTGATTATTCCACGTATTGTGTTACTAACTGTGACACGTGTTTCGCCTCTTTCAGAGGCATCTTCAGACTTACTATCGCAAAGTTTGCTTAAGTAATTACTTAAGTTACTTAGTTGATTAGTAAGTTACTTAAGCAAACTTTGCGATAGTAAGTCTGAAGATGCCTCTGAAAGAGGCGAAACACGTGTCACAGTTAGTAACACAATACGTGGGATGATCAAAGTTAATTTAAATTTTCTATTAGCGATACTCAACCTGCGGCCCATTCAGATTTTATGTGAGGCTCAAAACAATCTTGGTCAAGCAAGACGCTTTATCAAACATTCGGTATTTTTGAATTTTTAAAACCGGGTTAACACTTAGAATACCAGGATCTCGATTTCGGTAGTGTCGGTATTTCAATCCAGCAATCGTTTATAATGGTTTGATATTGCATTGTTAATTGTTTATACACAACTGCAATTTTTTTTTCATATTTTTCATGTACATACTTATCTCTCCCGATTTAAGTGTTCATTGTATCAACTCAAAGGCCCTGGGAAAAGTGGACTCCGCGTCCCCAGGACGTTATTCGATATGGTCGACATCAATAGCTCATAACTCGACAAAAAAAAATACTCATTTGTATTAATTCCATTTTTATTTAAAATGATCAGGACCAGTTTCGCTCATAGCGAGCATTACTTAATACTTATTAAGAGAATACAATATTACAGTGTTACAAATGAGTATTTTATTTTTTTGATTATAATGTCTTTCCACCAAGTATTGTCAGTGAAAAACCCTTAAAGTGAGCTCATAACTCCTTGAATATACAGTAATACCCCGCTTAGCGCGACCCCGTTAAGCGCGGTTTCACTATAACGCGAATTTCAAATTTCGCGCTCAAATGCCTCGCATTACGCGAAAGAGTGCGAATAAACATATTTAATCCTATCTACGATGAGGAAGAACAGGTAGAAGAGAAAGTTTTATCTTCAGGGGAAATACAAAATGCACTTTCAAAAATGTATTCAGGTTTGGACATATTGCAGAGTATAGACAATAATGATGACCGTGTCTTGACCGTGTGTCAAACAATTAAAAACAGTGTTGGGTGTTATGAACGTATTTTACAAGAACGTAAACAAAACGCTACCCAAAAGACAATAGATGTATTTTTCCGTAAAAAATAAGAGTATGTATTGCATAAAGTGTTCTTAGAATTAAAGTGATTGATTAAAATGATTTGTATTTTTTTGTATTAAATTTTGACTATGTTTAATCATAAACCTCGATATACGCGAATTTCAGTTAACGCGATTTTTTTCGGAACGTATCCCTCGCGTAAAGCGGGGTATTACTGTATTTTAAAAAATATATTTTTGACTGAATATTCTGTCATCATTTTCTTTATATATATACTATAATAAAGAAGGATAACCTAATATATTCAAAAAAATTGAACACATATTTCCCACTAGGGTAAAAGTTATGATTTAAACAAGACCGCACTTTTATCAAGCAACTTTGAGCATATTCACCCCGTTGCGAATGTGTTTAGTTGAATATATGTAAGTACTATGAATTATTCTTAGTTTGTAATCTATTGTTATCAATATCGTTTCGAAATTTAATTTATTTTATTGCTGTTATCAATTTTATAAATGTCTTATCTATATTATCCTAGATATATGTTGTATGTACGTGACGATGTCTATCAAAAATAGCATTCACCATTCTATCCCTCGTCGTCACGAGGCACGTGACGCTAAGAAACACAATCGATGGACTCCGACTCCAGAGCCCTCGAAATCAATCCGGATTTTTTATTTAATAGATCTGGTCTAAGATTTGGTATATTGGTTGCATATATCAATACCGGTTTTTTGGTATTTCAGAATAAATACCGGTATTGCAAATATCAGTACCGGTTTTCTAAAAAAAAAATACAACCAATTGCCAACAGCACATAAAATCGATATTTCATATTATAAAATATATAATAAACGTACATTTTTTAAAAATAATATGTCTATTGAAACCTGTCAAAAATCTTAGCAGACTTAAAATATTTCAATTCATTGCGAAAAATTGTATCAAACTTGGTCATGATTTGTCTACGTTAAAAAAATATGGTTAATTCTCACTGACATTTAAACCCAGTATTTCGGTATTGAAAAAAAACACAATGGATACCGGAATCCCGGTTTCAATAATACCGGTGTTGCGATCCCTATTCTGTGCCACGTAATTTCGCACAGAATTCTTTTTATTATAAGTTCACAGCCATTGTCCTGGAGTAAATATGTGACCGTTTTTTTTCTAATGCCTTCTTCTCCTCTCTCTTATGATGATAATAATAAGTACCCCGTCAAACGAGTTCTTGGCCGTTTTGTCGTCTGAGGTATAAAAACTTGATCCGCTGTATGGCGAACACACGTCCTAACCACTCTGTCGGGGCCATTACCTTTGAAAACCTTACGAAGGCATACCTACATCGTGTATGTTGGTCAAAAATTTCGCGTTAGAGCACCCAGTAAAGGTGGATGTTATAGATGTACCAGCGTAACTTGACTGCCCGCAAGGGCGCCACTATCGCATCGTTAACGTTGCCATAGTCAACACGTCCTAGGGCGACAATTTTAGTTCTGAGTTCTGCCACAGTCAAGTTAAAATGGTACATCTCTAGTTAGTGCACGAATTGCCGATCAACCGAAGGGGAGTGGTTGGTCACTTGGTGCTTTCATATTTTTCTCTGTTCGAATTCCCAGCTGGTCATTTGAGCATTGCGATTTTTCTAATACCCGTCTTTTTATGGTATAAAAATAATTATTTGGCACTGTCTCGCCGTTAGAAGAGATATTTTAAATGTCGATAAGAAGACATAACAAGACCTTGAATTCGGGAACTTCTGCATCTAAGTAGGAGCTTTTACCGCTTGGCTATTGATATGTATTGCGATGATCACAGTAATATTACTATTATCACTAAAGTCATTCCTTTTAGAATACTTTTTTTTATATTGTACCCGACTATGTCTACGCTAATTTTAAAGAGGCCGACGTACAGATAATTAATTAGTTTCATCTAGGGAACGTTGGGTCTTAATAAAAACACAATAATCCTTTGTACTTCATTCCACTTTATTTAATATGTCAGGACCGGTTTCACTCATTGCGAGCATTGTCAACTGATAAGAAATATAATTTAACAATGCTATTTATACAAAATTGAAAAGTTATACACAACAAAAATTTCCCAAATTTGGGAAAACATAAAACTATCATTAAGCATATTCATATCATTAAGCATATTCACTTTATTAATGTAGCATTTTATCACTTTCTCAAAAATTTCCCAAATTTTAATTATGTTTGTAATTACTTTCAATCGCCATTCTGAATTTATTAAGCTGGGATGACTTTTTAATTATATGTTAGATGTGTTGAACATTTTAATTTTGTATTATTTTAGAATCACTTTAATGTGATTGGCAATTTCTTTTCAATGCCAATTGTTGTGTATAACTTTTCAATTTTGTATAAATAGCATTGTTAAATTATATTTCTTATCAGTTGACAATGCTCGCAATGAGTGAAACCGGTCCTGACATTAAATAAAGTGGAATGAAGTACAAAGGATTATTGTGTTTTTATTAATATAATGCCTTTCCACCAAGTATTGACAGTGAACACCCTAAAAGTGAACGTTGGGTCTGTCGATGGCTTCGGCCCCGAATTTTGATACGGACAGTTAAACGTTTCATTGGATTAATATATTTCTTAAAGTGCTTCCCACCCATCTGATTGCTAAATCGAGGCGTTGCTTAAGTGATTAGCTAACCACATCTCCTATCCATCTATCTATACCCACTCTCTTTGAAGAAGAGAGGTGAGATAACTGAGTAACAAGCAGTTTTCGAGATGAAAAAAAAATACTTGAATCGTCAATATGCTCTACACTGGTGTGAACACAAAAAAACGATTAATTGAAGCATATCTCGTATTTTATACCGAAATTTCGATTTGCGAAACCGATCTAACGTGTGAATCGAAGGGGCGAGTGAATATAAAAATCGTCAATCAAGATTTCATTAAGTATTGGAACAAGCTTTTGATTTTGACGCACATAATAAAATATAGACCCTTGTCGCGTTCTATAAGCATTCTGGATTTTTCCCTTCCTGTAGTATCGATGTTGAAGTCTTAATTGCTCAGTGCAACAATGATGAATGGCAATGAGCGTCTGGGCTCGAGTCCCAGACGGGAATCGAAGCGAGACGTTCCCTCGCCGCTTCACTGATTTCCTATTTCGCACGAAGTACCTTCACTATTAAGTCACTTATAAGTAGTTTGTCCCTTTGCAATACGAAGATTTCTGAACCGTTCAGAGCTCACGATTCAATCTGAAATTATATTTAATTGTTTAGACATCAAATTTTTTTTTGTCAACTGTTGTGAGGTGTGATTATTTAATTTTCAGAAAGAACAGACTTTTTTTCCGACAATGCTTGCTAAAAATGTGAAGCATAAGGGCCCAATATGCCGTCCTACTGTGGGTTATTTTAGTTTACATAAGTTTTCTTTAATCATATTCGCTCCCCCATGGAGAATATGCCCATCACGCGGCACCTCCATCGTTGCCTGTCTCAGTCAATTGCTTTACTGCCTCTCATGACATACCAGCGTCTCTCAGTTTTGCTCAGGACATACCATGATAGTACCCGACGGTCGTCCAGGGCGCCGGAATCTCAATGGTTGGAATAAGAGTCTGGCGGGGTAAACGCTCTCCGGAGGCATCCACAGCACGTGACCCAGCCAGTTCCGACGTCTCTCCATGATTACTGACGTGACAGGGCCCTGTCTTGTACGTTCCCTAATCTTCGAGTTCCTTGCAAAATTAAACCACCTCACCCCTGTTATTCACGCAAGCATATATTTTCAAATCTCAGTATACGGTTTATATGACTATTTTAGGTGCCATGATTCGCTACCGTAAATCCGCACTGGTAAAATTCAAGCGTTACACAAATGTCATTTCCTTTATATCGTTTACAGCACTTTCTCCCAGACAGTTTGAATTAAGTTAAATATGGCTCGAGTTATTTATAAGCGAATAGCGAGTTCCTGATTTTCATTAACTGATTGATATTCGGCCGACCAAACTTTGTTTTTTGGCGAGAATAAGGATAGATGTATAGGACTAGAAAAGGTCTAGTTACTAGTCACTTTACCTTGGCAGACGGCGCGGTTCAAATACTTTATTTTCTTAACCCTTTCCGAAGCCCCTTCGCTTAAAGGCATAGGTTAATGATTTTATCTATAATTTTACCCCGTGATTCCATTAACACCGGTCCGCACGTGACATGCAACTAGGGACTACGACCCCGGGATCCCGTTTGTTTTTTGTCGAAAATTCCCGGTATTTTAAACATTCAATTTCGGTATTAAAATCGGTGTATCAAAATTATTGTGTTTTATTTATGAGATTTAAAAAAAATCTTATATACTTACAACTTACTACACATTGATATCATATTGCTGTATGATAACACAGCGGTATTGTTATATGATATCTCAGATATAAAAGTACACCCCTCCCTTTTTAAAATAATAATATAAAAATAATATACTATTCACAAATTATCAACAAAAAAAAAAACAGTAATAACAAACAAAAGGCTTCGCTAGATTCTAACACATTAGACGTGTCAGACATTTCTAGTGATGAAAGCGATTTATGTCCAGTCCCTCATAAAAGTCCTCGTATGAATATTATTATTTATTCATAATAAAAATACATACTACGAATAATATTTCGTGTAAGTAATTTTCTTATTGAGTCTTAATTATTTTACTTTTTTTACACGATTTTTTTATACCAAAATGTTGAAACTGATTCAGATGACCAATCTTCAATTTTTCTATGAATTCTATCATTTTTTACTCGGTGTTTTGTGGAACGTATCTACCGTGTAAAAAAGGTGTCGGTATATTGTGAATGTTTTTCCTTGGTGTATGTACCTATATGGAAAAAATGCTGTGCAAGGCGTTAAATATTTAACTTCTGCCCACTGATTTTGAATGTATTGTCCCGGGATCGAACAATATTCCGGGGTTGCAATCCCTACGACAAACAGAGGCACTCGCTCCAGTGTACCCGCCGTGTAATGTGCCCGTACTCCCGTACTCACTTGCATAGCGTATCGATCCGCGGGTCAATGCTCCTATGCCATGTTCATTTTCATCCTTGTCTCTTTCAGCACATATTGTTTGAGGTCGTACTATAGTTTTGATACTCAGACACATCAGGTAATACTGAAAACTCCAAATCAAAATCAAACCTACTAATTCGTATCGACCGCGTTTGAGTTGCACAATTATTTGATGCTTTGAGATGAATCTTTAAATAATTGATTTGGCATTTACTTGGTAGAACTCCATTATAATAGGGTAAACATATCAAAGTATTTTAGTTCTACAGTTTTTAATATTTTTTATGCGTTGATAGCTATTTCGGCCTTCGCCATCGTCAGAACTATGTTTTAACTTATATTTTGCTCCTAACATCCTAATTCAAATTATAATTACATACAATATTACACTTATAAAAATGTGATTCTAGTGTTTCAAAGAACGATAAGCAATCTGGGTTTTTTCATTCAAACATTAATTAGGATAAAATTAAACTGATATTTATTATTAATAACATTACATTGAAGTTGTTAACTATGGCTTTAGTGTTTCGACAAACAATAAGCAATATTTGCTAAAGATTATTAAAAACTGTAGAACTAAAATACTTTGATATTTTTACCCTATTATATGAATCTTTAGTGCAGCGGTTCCTAACCTATGAGTCGCGACTTAAAATGGCCAGCATTATTAAAATTAAATACTTTTTGTCTCCGCGTGTCATTTTATTAATTTTTTCCTCCTAATTTAGGTCGCAGGTGAAAAAGGTTAGGAAACGTTGAGATGATAAAATATAATAAAATCTAAAACATGGACATCGTGTCTTATGAATATCATAACAATTCTACTATATTTTTTTTTAACCATGTCCGCTTTCAATGTGGAGCATATGGACTCCTAATGGAGTTTACCTCAACAGAAGTGTTTCTACGAGAACTGCTTTTACTCAGTTGCTCAACCTCTCTTTTTCTAAAGAGAGTAGGGATAGAAGGATAGGGCTATGACAGGATTAGTGGTAAGCTAATCGCTCTCGATACGCCCCGTTCATATGATAGGATAGGTGAGAGGGGGGAATTCAAGACATCACATACATCCACGCCTTTGAACAGAAATTCATAAATCGATTTAAAAATCAATTTATAAAACTGACCGTACCGGGATTTGAACCCGGGCCCTCCGTAGCCGAAGCCAACAACGTTGACCACTCAGGCGGCTACTGTATATCGCTTTACATAATACATACTAATAAAATGATATATATATATATATGTAGTTGATAGCTATTTCGGCTTACGCCCGCGTCAGACCTATGTTTTGGTATGAGCTTCATTATCCAAATTACGCGGATCCAAATAACGCGGTCCCGATTTTCGCGTGATTGGGGATCACTGTATGTAGAATATTAATTTTAGAAGTAAAATACATTGATATTTTTCTCCTTATTATAATGAAGTTCTATGCCGATTTAATCAATATAAAATATTAAATTATTGCCGGCTTAGCAGTGGTGTTTGGGACACGCTGGTCTATTTCATACGGAAATGAGGCAGATTCGAGCTCTGACTCCCGCCGAGATGTGTGTTACTAAGCAACCAATTATCTTGTTTGTTTGCAAGAAGAGGTGAGTCAACTGGCGCTATAAAGACCATCTCACTCATATTTATAAACATATTACACATCATCGCACACACGGTCATCTTAAGGAAACTTGTCTTGACGAAATCTCGGTTATCTGTGACTGGCGTATGAAACACATAGCAGGAGTGGGCTGTGCAGAGCTATAAGTATATACGACTATGCCGAAGCGTGAAATATCATTCATATCAACGCAATACAATGTTAACAATAACGCGATACAAAGACTGTAAATGTAAGTAACTGGAAAATTTGTATAAGGAATTGTTTGGGATGAGGGTATTGAAAAAATATTTCCACAACGAAACAAATGTTCGAACATAGTGTTACTAAATATACTAGGACAGGGATGGCGAACTTTATTGAGTGCGCACGTCAAAAATCCTCAAATACTATTTCTCGATTGTGTGGCGTGCCCAAGCAGTAAAAAAATACCAAATATAGAAAGAAAAAAAATGATTTTAATTACAAACTTTAAAAATACAAAAGATTTTCTTAAAAAAAAATTTTTTTTTTGAACTTGGAAATCCCTGTACTAGGACATTGAGTTCTTTCCGTACACTAAATTTATTTCAAGGTCTCGTGCTATGCGTGAAATAGCCTTTTTATGCTATATAAATTTGATTACAATTTGAATAATTCTGACGATGAACTGCAGGAAATGAACACGTCAAAGTGGCAAATCACTGGTATTTGGTTCAAAATAAAATCCGAATTTCCAAAACAGTTATTACATCACAATTCGTTTCTAGAATAACGAAAACAATTTATAATGAATTAGTTACCCGCGTACATTTTATTAATAAAAACACAATATTCCTTTGTACTTTATTCCACTTTATTTAAAAGGTCATGACCGGTTTTGCTCATTGCGAGCAATGTTTAGTGATGTGCCAGTGAACACCCTAAAAGTGACCCACGTACATGTTTATATTATATTTATGCTTATTGAGAAGAATAAACATTATTTTGCATTACAGCAAATTCTGTGTTTCATGGATCGAATCCCTTCATCGGTGTTATTTAGTTATATTAGTTGTTACTGATGTTGAGTTTACCTGCTCTAGGTTAAGGGTGGGGTTCTTTTTCGTGTCGGTATTTTAAAAATGTCTCGCTAAAGAACTTGAATTACATATACCTAAGAATTATAGTGAATAATTAATTAAAACAATGAAATTAAATATTTTGATTATGTCATAATACCCATATGTCAAAGGTCGCAGGACCTTCACATCTGCATATGGCCTCCACAAGGGCAATATACGATACACAAATTATCGATAGTCGTGTAAAAGCTGTGACTTAGCGGTTCCTTGTATGGTCCTCGCTCGAATTATGACTCTCGTTGACTTTCGCAATTATCCAATTGAGAAATCGAGGCTATACAACGTTTGGATGCTGCGAAATGGACAATGATGAAAAATACACTGTCAATTTGCCGTGTGGCGTTACAGCAGTACTGTTTCTCTCAGTGGAGGGGCTACGAAAATATTACAAAAGAAATATGGTAAAACGTAAAGCAATTATAAAAAGAGCAATAAAGTTAACGATCATTAAAAAAAGCAACGAAACCAATTATTCGACAAATATAACGCTTTTTGATATATACAGCGGCTGTCGGCCGTTATTTATTTTCAATTAAAATCTCAACGTTGATTTCTACGATTTAAGCCTGTTCCGTTGTCGAGTGGTGGACGCTGATGGAATTCATTTTGTAATCTACTATATAAAAATAAATGTTTGCTTGTTCGTACTCCGAACCGCTCATCCGATTGCAATACAATTTTGACAAACTTTTAGCTTGCACTTCCGGGAAGGTTACTGGCATAGTAAAATTAACTTACTTAAAAAGACTGAACAATATATTAAATAAAAGTCACACACTCGTGATCAGAGAATGGAACAAATCGTGGAAAGTTATGTTTGTTTGCTCGTACTTTGTGCGTTGCCACACCGCTCATCTGATTACAATAAAACTTTGACAAACTTTTTGCTTGCACTTCCGGGAAGGTTATAGGTCTTATATATAAAAATCAATGTTTGTATGTCTGTCATACAGTTCATTTCGACAACGTATGCTTGCACTTGCGCGAATGTTATAGTAAAATTAACTTACAGTAGGTGTCGTACCATAGACTATCGGCAGCAAACGTCAAACAGACAAAAAAAAACATGTACTTCAATTAAAACACAGAGACTTTTTTTCTTTGAGTGGTATTGCAACGCTTGCCTGGAACCGGCTAGTGTAACATAATATAACTTGATAACTTTAATCGCAGCGCTTAACGAAATTGCTTAAAGCTTGACGTTTTGTGGATCTCGGATAAGAGTCGGCGATAGTGTTTCCAAATGGTTTGGGGGTCTCACCCAACCGGGGTTATACAGGGCTCAGTCTTACCTCAGTTCCTCTTAAATCTGAGGTCAATTACCAACTTCTGCCAGAACGGTGATACATAAATATGATTGATACATAAATATTTATAAAAAAAAACAAGAAAGACTAATAATAATAAGGGTGCTACAAACAATTAGTAGTAGAAACTGCTTTATATTTTGTTGTGAGTATCGATTATGATCCACGTTTTATTCTTACATGCCACACAACAATGAGATAAAACAGATGTTTGTTTCCTACACAATTTTCTTAATGAATGACCCCACCTTGTGCTTTTAGTTTGTCTCGAAAGTTGGCTATGCGGACTGGGCACGTCAAATTAAAGTTTTCAAGTTTATAATCGTATTCCTGTTGAGAATTACACACTTTGATTTATTGAACCATCAGCGTTAGTATTTAACAGTTTTCCCCCACAAAAAGTCTTGTGCCGCCGAAGTCTTTCGTAAGCTTTTAAATACACGTGGGATATAAAGAAAGTTGGTCCACCACCCACCGCAGTAATAATTAGCCAAGAAACTGTTAGTTCCTTTCGCAAGCTTCATATAGTATCACTGGGACAGATGATGTAATTCGTTATTGATTGGATTGACATTTATAACTCGAGCTACAGAACATGTAAGGTCATTTAATAATACAAAGATATACTCTAAATTTGAAAACCGTCTCATAAAAGAATTATATAGCAGAAATAAACCTATCTTTTTACATCTTTGTAGTAAAAACACTAAACTAAATGCACTAGAAAATCTAGAAATTAATATACATAATCAAGTCAATGACATCCTAATGACCACACAAATGTGTATCAAACAACCACTGATGCTACAACACTTTTTCTGTTCGAAGGCATGGGTGTTTGTGATGTCTAAAAATGCCCTCCCACTCTTTCCGATCCTTTAATAACTGGATGTAGCGAGAGCGATTAGTTAACCACTTGTCCTGACCAATCCTTATCCTTCTATCCCTACTACTCTCTTTGAATAAAAGAAGTTCAGCGACTGAGTAACAACCAGTTCTCGTATAACAACTTCTGTTGAGCTACCTCCATTAGGAAGCTCCACATTGGGAGCAGACAGAAATGGATAAAAGAATGTAAATTACACAAAATAATACTATTCATCGCTTCTTGATTATATACGGGGACTTTTATGAGGAACTGGACATTAATCGCTTTCATTTGTTATACGCTACGTCTAATCTGGGCGAAGTCACTGCGAACGCAAAGAAACTTGTAAATTCACTTCCAATGAACGAATGTGTGACAGATTAAAAATATCAAAGTAAAACTAAAATACTTCTGTTATACAATAAAATACTTAGTTCTGACGGTGGCGCAAGCCGAAATAGCTATGAACGCATAAAATTATTAAAAAACTGTAGAACTAAAATACTTTGATATTTTTAATCTGTTATAATGGAGTTCTACCGAGTAAATGCCAAATCAATTAATAGAATGTGTGACATTTAAATGATTGGCCAGTTTTTAATTTTATTATGAGGTCTATTAAAAGGTTTAATTATTCATCTACGCCGGTTCTATTGTACGTGTTAAACCTGTGAAAATACAATTATATATGAGTAGGGTACGGCTACCGTATATAATGCTACATAATGGTAGTATATGCAGTACTAATATGCGAAAAGCACACCGCATTTGGAATGTACCGCGAATAATGTATGGAATTTATCGAATACTCGTGTTTGGGAATCTGCGGGATCAGAGGATTGGAATTGTTATCTACGTGAGCTCACTAGTGCATTATTAATAGGGGCCTCCTCGCCCAGATAATACTAATAACATATCGAGCGGCACAGGATAACAGGTCATGAAAATCAACGCCGTATTAGCTGGCTTTACACAAATGCGATTGTGTAAAATGTATGTTTTAAAACGAGAGAAAATGTGTGTGAGCGAGGTGTGTTAAGCAGGGCTGTGGAGTAGGGATTCTGAAGTCTCGGGTTTTTCAAAGTCCCGGGACACGAGACGTGATAAAGTCAAAGTCCCGGGACTTCCCGGGACTTGGGACTTTTATTTCCCCTTTAATAAAATTATGAATTTATTAAAATTAAATATTTGTAAGTACTTATTTACTAAAAAGGGATGATAACGGTTCATGTATTGAAAAAATAACAATGAATTGGGTAAAATTATGACCGTTACTTCACAAATCACAATACAACTTTTATACCTTTTTTGTCCTATTGAGACATTGGTAACTTTGTAGAATAGTGAAAAACATTTGTAAATAAAACAACATCAGGTATGAACACTTAATTATAATATTTTTAATTTGTTTTTGCTACAGTTATATTTTTAATACGATTATGAATTGATTTAAAAAAAATTCTAATAACATAAATGAAGATATCTTTCTCCCAAACGTTTTTAATATTTCGTTTCAATTAAACTATTTTTTTTGAGCATTTTTTTACGCTGTTAGACGTATTTTTTTTTCATGCGTACTTTAAAAGGGCGGCGAAAGTATGCATTAATTAAAAAAATACATCTTTTGAACACATTTATTTATTAATAATAAAAATATTAAATTAATTCAATAATAAAGTCACAACCTTAAATCATACATAGTATGTATTATTTACACAAAAGTTAATATTTTATTCTTGCTTATCAAAATATGCTTTTAAAAATAATAATGAATTTAATGACGAATCAGACAGCCGATTTCTTATTTTTGTAATAAACGTTGTTGCTCATCTTCATTGTAAGTCGATGTTGCTTTAATGTTATATATAAAAAATTAATCTTTGTTTCTGTTCTTCAGTTGATTTTAAAATATTAAATTCCTTTAGTTTTTAATGGAGAAATCTTTTGTTTTTTTGTAATCCAGTGACAGTTCTGCAATATTTATCTCATCATCGGTATTTTCTTCAGATACCTCGATATCTTTTTCCACGGAGAAAAGACGTTGTAGTAAATTATCTCCGTATTTCAAAAATATTGTTTTGGAGCATTTGTCAAAATCTTTCGTGTATTCTTTTCGAAAATCAATTAGTCTTAGCAGAACGGTTGGTAATAAAAGTTTATAAGCCGCCTTGATTTATAACATAATTTTCTAGAAATAACTATTGGTTCCATTAATTCTTAGAATTCTGTGCGATTATCCCATGCTGCAAAAATAGGTAAGCGAACACGTGTCTAAGTTTTTTTTGTATTTCTGCATGTCTCTTTCTACCCATTAAAAATGGTTGTTTTGTATTACAATATATAAATAGATGTTATTTGAAACTTCAACAATTATAAATCCAAACAGCTGTTTCTTTTATAAGATTCCTGTTATAAATGCATACTTAATTTTGTTAAAACCCCGGCCTTTAATCCTTAGCCTAAATATAATGCATTTTTTTCAAAACTGATCCCGTGGATAGACACCAATGTAACTTTAAAATTAACTTTTTAGGTCACATTAGCGATTGCTTGCATCCAATTTTTATTTGTTAGAATGGTTTTTTCAAAATTAAAAATGTACAATTTGGCTCTCTTAAGTCCCGGGACTTGGTTGTTAAATGTCCCGGGACTTAAGACAGCAAAAAATCTTAAAAGTCCCGGGACTTTTGTCCCGGGACGTCTCGACACAGAATCCCTACTGTGGAGTCGTGTAAAAAAAGACGCCTCCAGCTTTAAAATAAAAAAACGACTCTGAAGATATTTTACAATAATTACACATTAACTTATATATTGGTATTCCGTCAGATCATCTTCAGTCAGCCAAGCACGCAATGTCAACGTTATGGACCAGGGGTAGGGAACCTTTTTTCTGTAAATTCCACATTAATTTATCTGATTCAACATAAGACAGCAGTAAACATTGACAGGGAATTAATTGACTAGGGAATCTTTGGCCAGAAACAATTTCAGGCCAATTTGTAAAGCCCAGAAATTTGCGGATTTCCCAAAACTGGTACCTTTTTTAGGTCTTCCAAGGATTTTGACATTCAAAATCACAGGAATTTACGATTTTACGAAAATTTGCAGAATATTCAGGATAGTCAAAAGGCCGCCGGTTCCCCGCGGCTGCTATGGACTATTTTTGTGGTTTAAATACACATCACTATTTTTTTTAAATGTTTTGAGCCGCTCATTTTTCACGACTCCGACCCCGGCCAAAACACCACGACTTCGACTCCACAGCCCTGGTGTTAGGAGAATTGTTGTTTCTCATTTTAAAGCAAATTGGAGCGGGGGGGGGGGGGGGTTGTTGTTTGTTCTTTAAAGCATGAAAGAACTCTTGCACACATATTCTGTCGTTTTAAAATGTATATATTAACATTACTCGCGATTTATTTTCGGAGCGAGTTTCATTTATTGTTTGAAATTTCTACTATTGTTCACGATGTTAAACCCCAAGAATAAATCCCCACTAATAAAAGTCATTACGACAAATACCGCTGGCCTAAACTTGGAGTCCACATGTAGGTAGTTATTAAATCAAAACATCGCCCTACTATCACGAAAACGTTTATTTAAGAAAATTTGCAATCACGAACTTATTACATAGAATATTTAACAACAAAATTTTGAATTATTACAATACACAATAACTATTACAAACCTAGCTTGCTCACACGATTTTATAAATGTAAAATAAAAAAAATGACGTTAACCTCTGCGCAGAGAATAAAATGGAATTTAATTTTCGTCGAAATGGAAAAATATTATTTCTTTCATCTCGGAAAAAAACACAAAACCACAAAAGAAAAATAACTGAATTTACAACTAAATGTCTCTGGAAGTATCCTCCAGAGACTGGGAAGTCTCCCAACACACGTCAGGTGCGGATGGTATCCCAAAGAGCAAGGAAGAAAAAAACAAAAATCACATCGATATCGAAAAACAATGTTGCCATTTAAGACCATTAACAATAAACAATAAACAATTGATATTACGGGTTGCCTGATAACAAAATTCAAACACAATTAATTTAGCTACACATTTTTTTTAAATCCTGCCAGTTTTCCTCACAAAAGTGGTTGTGGAAGCGGGTGCCAATAAAAACCCAACCTTGACAATATATATGTAGTACTCAATCACGCGTGAATTCGCCTGTCTGTAAAGGTCACGAATCTTCGTTATTGGCTGAATGTATCATTATTAAACGTGAATCCATCACAATTAATACGAAAGCATTTCGACGTCTAGACGATTTATTACAGAAAAAATTCTAATACATTTTGTAAATTTGTAACGAGGGGGAAAACGGGGTTGTAGAACCACTAAAAAGTTAAAAAAAAAAACACTAATCGGCCACTTTGAACCCTTCGGTCATATCTGTAATGTTTTCTCTCTCTACATTCATTTTTTTTTATTGTGGGGTTGGAAAATGTGGCGTACATATTTTGTAAAGAAATGTAAATATGCGACACCAAAACTGTTTGACGTCATATATAAGTTACGAAACATTCTCAAATAAGTAAGTGCCACATATTTTTTGTGTACCTGCGGTGTTACTTGAAAAATATTTAATATGTATTCTTTTCAATTTCTTTTTTTTTTGGAAATCGTTCAAATATGATAGTGTTTTTAACCTCTGGAAATTCGCCGTTAATATCAATAAAACTTTATATTCGTTTTGAATGGTGTTTGGCACGCGGTTTGTAAATATTTTCCCGGAACCGTATCGGCCGTGAATTGCGAAAATCATGTATTTATTTACGCATTAAGCCTGGCGAAAAAAGCTCATTTGAACTCGTGCTGGAAATAAAAACAGAGCTTTATACTATTTTGCCTTCAGCAGTTGACTGCTTTTATATTAAGATTCCTTTCGTGTGTCCTGAAGATACTTGTGTTAGACTATCAAAGCGATTACTTCAATTTGAGTCGTTGCTCTTTCACTGTCTAGCCACGAAGTAGCCGTAGAGATAAAAAAATCTATACAATGCTGTCTTGTCACCAATATTTATTTGACTTGTGTATTGTATTTGGGGATGTGTAGACAAATCGTTGAAAAGTTAATTTTAATCAATTTATCTACCCTCCTCTTTTCAGAAGTGTGTAGGGCAAGCAAGATCAAACTCAAGCTATTGGAACCAAATTTATATGTCCAATGAGAAATTAATAATG
Source organism: Himalopsyche tibetana (assembly GCA_030503985.1). Classification (NCBI taxonomy): domain Eukaryota; kingdom Metazoa; phylum Arthropoda; class Insecta; order Trichoptera; family Rhyacophilidae; genus Himalopsyche; species Himalopsyche tibetana. Next base: position 18,386,828 of record JAPJYX010000022.1, read on the forward strand.
GCGTTGTCGCTCGTATTGTCCATTTGGGCAAGTCCCGAAAACCATGGCCATTGTATCTAAAAAATCCCTTCCCAGTCGTCCTACTTTTTCAATCCGAAAATTAAAGCAATTGGCTAACCACTAGTTCTGTTCTAGACCTGGCGTTTATTGTAGAAAAACTTATAATGAGGAGGGCGCGTTTTAGCAGTGGTGTAGTGGTAAACAAATGGGTACAAGATAGGTCATTGATTTTTTCCCTATTTTTTTATATCCTTCCGATGTTAAAAAACCACAAGCTTAAACAATTAAATCAATAAAAAAGAGCGCAATTTTCTTAAATTGTAAGTTGTAAGTCAAAAAGGTGGCAGGGCGACGCCCTGGCTCATTTTCAGGTCCCAGGTCGCCGACCTGGCCCCACTACACCACTTCACATTAGGATTATTAGGAGATCTTACGCTGTGTTTCTCATACAACGTTTGGTTTATCACGTGCCTTCAAAAGTGATTGATCGAGAGTTTTACATTTTTTTTTTGTATAATGAACGGTTACCTCTCTGAGTCAGGATATTGAAATCGTAACTTTTAGTGTCTATAAATAGCTATAATTAATATAACCTGTTAAGAACGACCACTCATTTTTCCGTTATTGTCTACTCGGAGAGTTTCTATCATATATTCCACGCCTGTCGCGTATTTGGCTGAAGGACAAAATAACGCGTTGATTCGGCACTTGGATCAGCAAAGCGGAGCTGAGGTAGAAACGTGTACAAGGTAGAGCGGCCAGACAATGACATTCACGGTTATATGCACCGGAAGTGTTTATTGTCGACGGCTCCAGGAGAATGCCTATCTGGGCAGGTCAGCGTAGAACGTTGATACAATACTGAGAATTAAGGTATTGCTTGGTGCATTTTTTACACCGTTTTTAAACCACACTATAGTCTCCTTTTTCATGGTAGATACGTTGCACGCAATACCGTATAGAAAAAAGGGGAAAAGTATGCTATGTATATAAAAAAATAATGGTGGATGTTTTCTTGTTTAAAAATCAATTCTGCGGTGCTATTCCTGCGAGCATTAATTTATTTTGGACGGTCTGCAATACAAGTAACAAAGTTTATTGACTGTCATTTTCATGGCTTAGAGTTAAATTATTGTGTATCCACAAACATTATGTAGTGAGAAAACTTAATTTGGACTTTTGCAAAACATTTTTTTTTGTATCACGGCTTAGGAGAAAACATTTTTTTTTTTTTTTATAACCATGTCCGCTCCCAATGTGGAGCATATGGACTCCTAATGGAGTTTATCTCAACAGAAGTGTTTCTACGAGAACTGCATGTTACTCAGTTGCTCAACCTCTCTTTTTTCAAAGAGAGTAGGGATAGAAGGATAGGGCTAGGACAGGATTAGTGGTAAGCTAATCGCTGTCGATACGCCCCGTTCACAGGATAGGAAAGGTGAGAGGGGGGAATTCAAGACATCACATACATCCATGCCTTTGAACAGAAATACATAAATCGATTGAAAAATCAATTTATAAAACTGTCCGTACCGGGATTTGAACCCGGGCCCTCTGTAGCCGAAGCCAACACCGTTGACCACTCGACCACACAGGCGACTGAATGTAAATACAATATTTTGGAATCGGATGTTAAGCATAAATATATTTTATATATTGTTAGGGATATACAATATTTTCACCCATAAAAAATTGGGGGATTTACAATACATATATTGGAATATGTATACAATCGCCATTTTTTTTTCTCGAAAGAATTGTAGGTATTATTAATATAAATTAATTGTTCAAGACCGTCTCACGATATATATATATATATAATATGTATTAAGTAAAAACACATTATAACCAGTCCTGCGGTGTATCTTTTTGGTCTTCCCTTTTAGGCTCAAATTCTTAACAGAAAGTTTCATGCACAATTTTCAATCAATTTTATACACGCCCAAACGCAAGGATTTGTGTGACGTTATCATTCCTTTCCATCCCGCCCTACTAAACCTATCCGAATCTGAAAATGGGGCGTTGTGGTAGCGATTAGCGGACCGCTTGTTCTTGGCTAACCCTCTCCTTCAAAATATTTTGAAAAGATGCGCCAAGCGACTGATTAACAAACTGTTCTGATTAGACAACTTTTGTTGGGATGCCTTCCTTGCTGAAGGAATGGGATGCACCCTGCTTAGCGGGATTTTAATCCTAGAGGACTAGTCGCAGTCCAAAGTTTATTGCTCTGAAAAGATACACATATTTGATAATCGCTATATGCTTGTCGACATTGGCGGCCGGTCAATGTGGCATTGGATCAATGCACCCCTTGTATATGCAGGGGGGGGGCTATATTTCATGAAATAATATTCAAACAGCATTTTTACCATTCACTCATTTTAAATTCTTCATGTTTTTATTATAAAAAATGAAATAAAATGTTCTAAAAATATTTATTATAGACAATAAAAATATGAAGAATTTCAAATGAGCGAATGGTATAAATGTTATGTATGAATATTATTTCATGAAATATAACCACCCATTGCATTTACGAGGGGTGCATCGATCCAACGCCACATTGACCGGACGCCACTGCTTGTCGAAGTACATTATTTTATTATTCATTATATGCTTACATACGTCAGCTCATTATCAGCTCTTGGATTATGCCAGCGGAGAAGTTTAGTGTTATATATTAAAGTTAAGTCAAATACTAATATGTGACGTCATTGTGTATTTAAAACCAGATTGTTTTACTTGAGGCGTCCAGTGTCAAACATGGCCAATTCAAGTTTCACTTTATTTTTCAGGAGAGCCGAAAGTTTGTTCGGCTACTTTTTAACGAAACTTTAATGCGAATCAATTTTAATATCTATTGAAAAACTAGATACGTCAACCGACTAAACTATTTTTATCCATGTCCAACAGAAGTTTTTCTACGAGAACTGTTTGTTAGTCGCCCAACCTCTCTTGTTTTCAAATATAGTAAGAAGGTAACATTTAAATATCGGGTCTTTATTATTTCCATTTTACACAATTTTCTGTACTGCAATGTTGTTCTTTTTTAAATAACACGGTTTTTAAATTCTAGGAACCAATCTATATATACCATACCGGAATTCATTTAAAAGTGTAAAAACCAGGATGTGTAGTCGGGGATAAAGAAAATTGATTTTTTCAATCATTTCCGCTTAAATTTCATATCTGTATACCGTCATATCATTCTAGTACATTCCACCAATCACTGTGATGAATAGATTAATATTTTTTAAATTATTTTTCTCCGATTTATTCGACTCTGCCTCCGAAAAAAACACCCTACTCCAGGGGTGGCGAACCTTTTCATTTCTAAAGGCCATATTCATTTATCTGATTTAACATAAGGCCGCAGTAAAGAAAACGTTGAAACCCCCACCATAAACTAAATATATTTAGTTCACAATGTAAATTAGTCAAAACGCAAATTTTCAAAAATCTTTATATATCTGATCTTTCAAAAATTGGCACAAGTCAAAAGGCCGCAGGTTCCCCGCAACTGCCCTTCTCCGTAACCCTTCCATACTACTTCCATAGCCCTTGGTATAAACATAACGTGGTCGTGTTTAATACTCGACACCTGACTTATATTATCTATCATTTGGTCACATTATTAATTCCGTGAGTATGTGTAGTTTTATTCAAGATACCGGTTTTAGAGAGTTTTTGTATGCGTCAGCGGCTAATTTTGGCGATTCAACCAGCATATGATACAATAATGCATAATTATGTCGATGCTTAAAATTATTTACGAATCACTACTCCGTTGATTGGCCGGTTATGCTGTAGTAACAAGGTTACTTCCAGAACAAGAATTCTCAAGATTTATCATGCAGCAGTGCGTCACTATTTATTTGCAATCATACGTCATAAAAATCGCGAATGAAATTAGTAATTTTTTCGTAGTGGATTTCCTCATTCATTTTTAATTATTGAAGGTATTGTAACATATACGAGGTCCTTGTATCAAATACGTCTAAATCCATTTTTGAGAAAAAAATAAGATATCGCTGTTATATTCAAAAGAATAGAATCCAATTTTTAATGTCGCTCAAAACCTAGTAGTTTCCATAGAATTAAAGGTTAAAATATGAGATTATAATAAAAATTGTCTCAAGTTTTTATTAAAAAAGAGTGTTTTTTCTCTGTGCAGGAAAAAGTGGATTTGGTAATTTTTGATCACACGCTTCTCAATTATAATTGGGTTGTAGATCTTGGTACATCGTCAAATTCGGCTGAGGTGTCTACGAGCTCGATTCTCCGTACGGACAATTTCAAAAATTGATTTTAGCTGAATATCTGAGATTTTTGTTAAATTTTCCTCCCAGCCACCCGTTCAATTTTCTGATCCCGAAATCCCGGGATTGATACCGCTGCGATCCCGGGATTTCGGGATTGAGAAATTTTGAGCAAATCCCGAAAATTTACACGAAATTGGCAAATCGAGAATTTCAGATTCTGGTTCTGTGACTGGAAAAGTATAGCGAATTGAGAATGCCAACTTCCTCGGTGAGCAAATCCCAATCCTGGGATCCCAGGATTGGAAAAAGGCTCTGGGATTGGATACCCTAGTATGTAGTAGCGATTGTGATGTACTATAAGTTCTTTGTCTGGCGTCTGGAATCTAGTGGTAATAGTTTCAACCTGGCGATCAGATGTGCCTGGATGTCTGGGTTCTAGTCTCGACAAAGTTACATCGTAATCTTAGCTTATTTACCTGTAATGCTAAAAATATTTACGATCAGAATCTTTTCAATGTATTTATCTATTTCTGTTCGAATGTTTACGATGTTTACAAATTCCCTCCCACCATACTTATTCTAGTGATTTCTTTCTATTCCTACTCTCTTTGAAAAAAGGAGAGATTGAGAAACATGCCGTTTTCATAGAAAAACTTAAGTTGATATAACTCCATTTGGAGGCTATAAACTCCACATCAGGAGCGGACGTGGGTATACAAAGAAATATATTGAAATGCCAGTATTTATAAGGAACAGCCAGTGTTAATATTTTCGACCTGTATTTTAATTAATGTTAAGGTCAGTTTTATTTACTTACCTAACTTAATCACAATTTTAAAAAAATATACTGACTTTTCTACGTTTATACTGACCACCCGCTTGTAAAATACTTACCATTAAACTATTTTTATACTAACCAAATTTTAATTTCTAATTAGTACCTTATGGTACATACTAGGAACGCGAACCGAAGCGAATAAACCTACAGTGGGCCGTGATGACCAATCTATTTTTAAAACATTCGAAATATAATATATCATGTTTTTTTTTGTAATTAGCTTGATGTATGAGTTTGACTTTTTATGTTTCTATTAACGGCATTTTCTTGGCATCGTTTCAAATACTATTAAATCACTTGTTTACATTATATCGCCACCATGGTTATGCAAATGTTTATATTGCGTATAGTTCCTCTTGATTTATCACGTTCACTTATTTTAAATCTTTGTTTGAATTCCGTTCCACATAAGACTATAATATTTTTCTTTTATCAATCTAATTAACGATCTGTAATTATCTGCATAGATAACTGTTTAACTTTCGCTGCTAATTAAGAAAATCTCTTCTTGGAGACGATCCAAAAAATATGAAATAATAAAATAGACAGACTTCATTATGGACTAATTAGCATTGTTTCATTTTGCTTGACGTTCTATCTTTAAATATTTATTATTGTTTTAAAATATACATTTTTAATTATAGTCCCCCCTGAATTAATATACCAGGGCTGTCGAGTCGTGTAAAAAAAAGGCCACGACTCCAGCATTAAATAAAAAAAACCGACTCCGATTCAGAATTGTTTTTTTTTTTTAAACATTTCCGTTTAACTAACATATCTATCTGTATATACCATCAGTTCATGCTAGTAGATGAATCAATATGATGAATCGCCTGCAAAGATTATCAAATTTACGTGTAAATGCATTGCCATATTCCATTCTCACTTCTGTACTTTGCTATAAACGAATACAACGTGTATATACGTCTCTTAGCGTCATGCAGATGACTTCCCTGTGTTTTGCATTCTATATGTATGTGGGAAGATATATATATAATGTGATTTGTAAGGTGTTCCCATAAACTGGTTTCACTACGGATTGCTCACATCTGCAGCGATCACGCCCTTCCGTCGATAACGACGGCAAAGGAATGCAAATGACAAAAACATAAGCGATTAAGGAGACTCGAAGAACTTTGACGCTGGCTCGCCCTATAACTTGGAGCTCCAGATTTTTTTTTGTATATATTTTCTTTTTCTCATTAAAGCCATTTCAAAATTCTTGTACATATATGCAATTGCTTTATTTGTTGAAGTTAGAGCTTATTTATATAAAGCTGTTTTGTATGCAGAAGAACTCGGATGCACTGCCGCAAATAAATGAACCCTCACGTTTCATGGATTCATAGCGTTGATTCCGTTATTAAGAGACGCTGATTTATATCATCTACTTCCCTCGCATTGACTGTAGAATGCAAATAGTGTTGCGTCTTCTCACCAACAGGTGCATATTGTCTGCCTGTAATTCGTACAACGCAGTTTACTTAACAGTATAAATAAACTGGGATCGGATCCACAACTCCGTTACTGGAAGCGCGCTGTCAATTATTTAGGGACTACATTTTAAATTATTTTCATTATCCAGTATTCTTTGCTCTGACTATGTGGCGGTTGATGTGTGTAATCTGGTTCTCTATAAAATGACTAGTTGAGCTACGGATTAACGGCTTACCAAGATTTATATATTGTTCATGTGAGCTTTAAGTTATATACTCTGATGAGTCAGATCGTCGTACGTGTTTTAATCGTAAGCTATACAATAATTTTATCTTATGTACGTATATTAGTCTAATCAGTAGTGTAGTCGGTCATTGATGCCTTCCCTATTGTTTTTGTTTTTTTTTCTTTTATATCAGTCTGAAGTTAAAAAAACCACAAGCCTTAACAATTAAATCAATAAAAAAACGAACAATTGTACTTGTTTTGGAAATACCTAATTTTGAAAATTAAAAGTTTTGATGTAATGATTTTAAATTTAATAAACCGTATTTTGAATGTATGTACTTGAAAATTAAGTTACAGGTCAAAGAAGTGGCAGGGCGGCCCTGGCTTGTTTTCATGTGCCAGGTCGCCGACCTGCCCCCACTACACCACCAATCTAGTAGAGCGGAAACTACGGCCTCTTGGCGACTCTGATGCGGCCTTTTGATTTGATCAAAATATTCACTTTGATCAAAAAATTATACGCAAGCGTTTGGAGAAATATCGTGATCAACCCATTATATCGACTGTGGAAAGGAAAAAGGACGTAACCTACAGTTTATTGAAAACAGCTTTTTTTCGATAATCATAATGTATTCAACTTGATACACGTTCTATCAAAAGGATGCAAGCTGTAAATGCCGAATTAGTATCTAAATTTAGCACTTTTAGGGTGTTCACTGTCAATACTTGGTGGAAAGGCATTACATTAATAAAAACACAATAATCCTTTGTACTTCATTCCACTTTATTTAATATGTCAGGACCGGTTTCGCTCATTGCGAGCATTGTCAACTGATAAGAAATATAATTTAACAATGCTATTTATACAAAATTGAAAAGTTATACACAACGATTGGCATTGAAAAGAAATTGCCAATTACATTAAAGTGATTCTAAAATAACACAAAATTAAAATGTTCAACACATCTAACATATAATTAAAAAGTCATCCCAGCTTAATAAATTCAGAATGCGATTGAAAGTAATTTCAAACTTAATTAAAATTTGGGAAATTTTTGACAAAGTGATAAAATGCTACATTAATAAAGTGAATATGCTTAATGATAGTTTTATTTTTTCCCCGCTTCCAAGTAGTTGGTGTGTTCATAACTTAAACAAAATCGACAGCTAGGAAGATTCTGAAAAATATTTTTTTCAAAGACCATATCAATTCATATCATTTATATCAATCAGTTCGTTTACCAAGTAAAATCAAAACACTCAAATTTCATGAAACGTAAATAAATGCAAGCCTTGGATATATTATATTATTCAAAAGCCAGAAAGAAAGGTTTTTGAGTACGCTATTTAAAATAAGGATGCTTATCGCTAGTTTTATTAATCAATAATGTGTCTAATATGTACAAACAAAAAACGTAACACACCGGTCCTTAAACTTAAGTATCTTACGGACCACTCAATTCATCATTTTTAATCCCGCGGACAACTAACACGATTTGTTTATTGTGTAGTATAATATATTTGGGATAATTCACAACCCTAAAATGGAACTAGTTCAAAAATAAAACTATTGTTACCAATTTGTAAAAGTTTTATTAATAAAGCAAAAAATGATAGAACAAAACAATTAAAATACTTTTTGCTTTTTTAATACTGTTTGCTTGAAATAATTTGGCTTATTGGCTTTGATAACGCAATTAATCTAGTCATTTAATGAAATACTCCAGTTGCACACATTATCGGTGGCACGTGTATCTGTATTATGTATGGTAAATTGATTATTTTTTGTCTACTGCCCCGCATGTTCTTGAACTTGGGCGTTGATTGGTTTATTTGTGTATACATGGGCACGTACAAATGGTACAATAGTTCTTAAATTATCTTACTACTGAAGCAGTCGGAGTGTATTCGAGTCGATGTTGACTTGAAAGTCTTCGTCGTTTTTTTCCTATATAAAAAAAAACAGAATAAGTGGTACAAAGATTTTTTGACATTTCTCGGCGTAATAAATTCGAAGAGTGAATTGACAACAGATTTCAAAATCACATCTAATTTAAAATTATTATTTTACGAAATTGTAACGAAAATATTTCAATTTAAAATGTAAATCGTAACCACCATCGCGCAAACAAACTCATTGAGATTTTATTTTGGAATACACGTAACTTAAAAAACGTTTTTGCAAAAAAGCAAAACATTTAAAAACATTCAAAACAGTATTTTTTTTTAAATGTACATACAACATTTTTGTACTACCGACCAGGACCGGTTACGCTCATCACTAGCGTTATCATCAGATTTAAATTTAAATCGATTAAAGTTATTTATATAAAATTCGCTAATCTCAAGGTTTCCAGAAGCTAGTCGTGATCTACAGTAAAAAATGTGTAATTAGTTGAAAAAAAGTATTTGATTTTTAAATACATATCGACTGTGGAAAGGAAAAAGGACGCAACCCACACATATAAAATTTTACAGGAGGCACAAAAAACGTGTTTTGATGTTTTTGGGCCATATGCAAATTATGAAATATACATAACTTAAAGTGCACGGAGAACTTCTTAACTAGTGTAATTGACATAATCTAATATTAATTAAAGAAATTGTCTAGGAAAAACCTTTTTTTCAGTCTTTTTTCTTGATTTAAATTTTCACAAGCACATCCTTTTGATAGAACGCGTATCAAGTTTCATACATTGTGATTATCGAAAAAAGCTGTTTTGAAAAAACTGGGCTACGTCCTTTTTCCTTTCCACGGTCGATATGTGCACGTACCAAAAATTGACAGTAACACAAAAATGCAGTGAAAATTAATAAATTTAAGACAATAATCCTAAACGCATACCTTTTGCTAGTGATGAGCGAGCAAAGAGTTATTTATGAAAATAACCGATTTGGTTATTTTTTAAAATGAAATAAATATCATTATCATTTCTGTTTCAAAAGCAAATGTGGCCTTGAAGTGAAAATTGTCATGCATGAAATAAACGTATGGAATTCGTAAAATCTGCTACGCCATACATAATATTACACCCTGATTTCAATCGAGCTTTCTGGTGCAGTCATCGACCGCTGCCGCTATAGCCGAACCCGTCCGAGAGACTTGTTCCCTTATTTTTATTTTTGTCTGACTAACATTTGAAATAATATACAATATTTTAGCCGAAACGTGTGGACCATCTGGAGACAGAAGCTAGCTGTCATATTTTATCACAATATTCATTTAGCTCGGAGGCTTGTTTATCGTTGCGATAATGTTGTTATAAGTTTTATCAGCCACGCCTCAAGTATTGTGGCCATTTTGGGCGACTGTTTTTTTATCTCATCTTTTAGTATCAGCTGTTAGTGATATGCGCCAGTCCAATTAAATGTATCGTGTGTTTCATTGACATTGTTCAATACTTGTTAAATATACATATGTATAATGAGTAGACACGTATTTTTAGCAGCTATTTTCTTTTTTTAAAAATAGCGATTTAAAGTTTTGACGATTGAATTTTGCGTTTCGAAGCGAATAAAATTATAATTTTTATCATTCATTTAGCGTTTGTTTCATGTTCATACTTAGTTAATAAGTTAAAAAGTTAAAACTTAAATATATCGCATAATACTATAAATTTTATAGTATTATGCGATATATTATATAATAGTGCAAGTGGATTTATATAATTCTTAAAACTGCTCACTGCTCAAATCTGTTGGCATTCCCATGGGCTCACCCTTTTCGCCAGCAATGGCTTTGGACTCAGTGATGCATTTATATCTTATATAAACACGAAACTTTCATTTGCTAAGCGTCAGTTCAAGTTCATCCGTGCACTTGAATGCCTGAAGATGCCGAAAGGCGAATCCCGGGTCGTTAGTGACAAAATCTGTGAGAATGTACATAGTTTGAACGATTCAAATTTAATATTGAAATTCCACCAAGCACCTTCAGTCGAAATCTTAAATTGATTAAAATTTATTATAACTTTACATAGAACATGCTTCAATAGATGAGTGTTTTAGCCCCGATCTGTTACAATCAGATTATAACTACGTGCTGAAGAAACGTTCTGCATCTACACATTTTTGCAGGAGACGAAATGGATTGAATGGCAGTGCTACCTAATTCCAAATGTTTCATTTTTGTAGCAAGTAATAACAGAATAGTATTTGCTTCTACCCCGCTTTGAAATTCATTTAACTAAGATGAGATTAGAAAACCGAATTTATCAAATTTTGCACCTGTTCCCTTATTTTGACAATTTCGCATATATCGCTTCTTCTTTGGCCATATTCGCTCCCTATGTGGAGCATATGGCCGCCACGCGGCACCTCCATGTTTCCCTGTCTCGCGCCAACTGCTTAGGCTTCCTCCCATGACATGCCAGCATCCCTCAGTTCCGCCGAGTACATCCTGTGGATAGTACCCGGCGGACGTCCGGGGCGCCGGAATCCCACCCGTCGAAAAAAGAGGCAGGCAGGACCCAGCCAGTTCCAACGTCTCTCCATAACCACTGACGTGACGGGACGCTGTCTTGTACGCTCCCTTATCTCTGAATTCCTCACGAAATCAAACCACCTCACCCCCATTATCCGACGCAAGCATCTGTTCTCGAAGCTCAGTATACGGTTTTTCCTGAGTCTTCGTCAGGTGCCATGATTCGCAACCGTAAAACAGTAACGGCAGAATGCAATCGCTTCTATGTCGCATTTATCGCAAAACGCGATAATCACTTATCTATAATAATGAGTGAGAATTTTGACGAACAGATGGTGAATCATGTTATTAAATTGATCTTTGTTTATGATCTAACAGGAAAATAAATATATATAAGTTCATACGAGCTGCCTTAATCGGCTTTGCCAAGAATTCAGATTATAATGCTATTCTCCTCGACTCACGTTTCGCAATGGGAGCATAGTGAAGAACTCAGAATTGAATCATCGAGTTGTATCGCAGTGAGAGAAAAACGTGGAACTATGAATCGAATCATCGAATTGCAAAAAGCACTATGGAAGGCTTTTAAAAGTGTTGAGGAAATTACGAATAACTGCTGTGCATACATCCAAAGCATTAAATCAATTGCTTTTTGCCTTTTCATTTGTGCGCAAATAACGTGTAACAGAAAAAATATATTCATCAATATAATGTCGAGAATCGATTTTGCAACTCACTGTCAAATGGAGTTGATTCTGCATCTCACCTTTATGAAGAGTTTATTTATTTATTGTTTAAAAATTAAAAGTACATTACATGACATTACAGCTGACGCCAATTTTCCATGCACTTGACAAATATAATGAGAAAAAATAATAAAAAAAAAACACTGCACATAATACATCAAAATCAATAAATAAAAAAGTGAAACCTAAGAAACAGTTCACAGTACTCTCACTAAAAATGTCCACTTCTCTAGGCAACGAATTGATCAGTCGAACGGTCCTTCTAACTGGCGAATCACAAGTCTTACGCGAGGAACAATTTCTTAGGAACAAAAGTTCTTTTGTTGCTCGCTGTGCCAAAACCATAATAATCTTGTAATGTCTTAGATTTCATCAGTTGATAAGAAAAAGATAATCATAATAAATAATGATAATAAATATCATAATAAATAATATCTTATCATAATAAATAATGATAAATTAGTATCACAAGTGTTCTTTTTACAATGATTATTTTACTAAGAATTTCACTCATAATCCCCTTGTGTCTAGGGCTTCCAATCCGGTTTTAACAAAAACCGGTTAACCGGTTTATTGTCTGTTAAAGAAAAACCGAAAACCGGTTTATTTTGCTAGGTTAACCGGGGTTTTTTGAAAACCTATTTACGCCTTTAGTACAATGGATTTGTTTTTAACTCAGTCTATGTCGGTTCCGTGGTACAGTGGTCAACGTTGTCGACCTCCGTGACGTATCTCACAGATTCAACTGCTAGTACGAACAGCATTTTTTCATTGGAAGGAATGCGTGTTTGTAACTTAAATATTCCCTCCTTCTATTTCAATTCTAAATTAGAGAAAGCTATCTGTAAACTTTAAGTTCATTCCTAGCCCTACCTATTCTTATATCCCTACTGCATTCGAAAAAAAGAGATTGATCAATAACAAGCAGTTCTCGAAAAAAAACCTTTGTTTAGATAAACTTCACTTGAAGTCCATATGCTTCACATTAGAAGCGGACTTTAAAAAAATACGTAAATTAATCTACTCTTTTATTTAGTGATCAAAATGCCCTATATTTTGTTTGTTTTGGAATATTGGTTTGTGTGGTACTACAATTGGTTTTTTGAAAATAATTCCTGCTTAAACCGGTCAGCCGGCTTATTTATTTGAAAAAAAAACCGGTCAATTGAATGGGACGGAAAATTAGATGCCCTGCTTGTGTCCGTCCACCAAAAAGTATAAGACGCACACATTCGGAAGGAGATAACTTAACCGTAACAATTCTATTATCGGTTGAATTAAATGTCCAGTTCACCCAATTTTTTGTTACCCGTTATACTGCCCTAGTACTTTTTTGCGCGGAATTTCATTCTTCTTGTTCCTTTTAACTGCTATTGTTTTTAACGACCATTTTTATTCGCCGTTTTTTTGTTTTTATTGTTGTGAACATCAGCAACATTGTTTTTTTTTTGAATGTTTACTTTTATTTTTCTTATGTAATTATCGTACTTGCAATAAAAAGTAACGGAGCCAACAAAGGTGTAATTTCATCTTCATGACTGGGTATTTATTTATCTTTTTATACTTCGCGATATCTGCGTTCCTTTGACGGAAATTTTTCCGTTTTTTTTTATACTGCTGCTGCTTCTTCAATCGAAGGTTGGCAGTTTGAATTTCCCTTTTCCGATACACCTTATATAAAGTGGATTCATGCCGTCTCGTACTGTTGCACCACTAAAGAGATTAGCTTGGACTGTCATTAGGAAGTGCAACATGTTAATGTGGCACTCTAAAGTAGGATTGTGAGGAGCTCTGTATGTTGATCCCTCCTTTCGCTGAACCAATCGGCTGCGTCGAATTTTTCTACTATCGAAGTTATACAATTGCGGCGTCATACGGAAAGCGAGTAGATTAAATTCATAGATGCTGTAAGTGCTATACTTGTCTTTTTTAATTGCGTTGGGGCCGCGGGTCACATGGAATTTATAAAAAGGGGTCGCCACCCGAAAAATGTTGGGAACCTATGCTATATATAATTGAAAATATCGAACATTTTCCAGTATTTCCTGAGTGAATATTTTGAGCAACTATATTTTGTCGAGAAATAGTATAATAATCTATATATATATATAAATGAATGTTTGTGTGTTTGTCCCGTATACCGTTCATTCGATTGCGATAAATTGGTGAGTTGTTGTGCGGACTCCCGCGAAGGTTTCTGAATTAGTAGAGCCAGCGGTGGGCTGCCAATACGTGAACAACGGGGCGAAGCAATTGGAAAGCAGTGAGTTGCAAAACTATAAATGGACACATAGTACTAAGAATTTAAAAAATGTATATATATTCCATGATAATAAAGGTGAAATGAATAAATAAGTTTTGAAAACATTAAACATTTTTTTGTATTATTTTAAGATTTCCTGCATTTTTCATTTTGTTATTACGATCCCTTGAAAAACTTAAATCGGGGATTCTCTGTATGTCTTTCTGCTAGGTTGTCTGAGAAAAGAAAAAATGAATCACCTTTGAAGTGATAACTAGCAAATTATTTTACAATGTCATCAATATTATTCACTGTCAAAAAAAATATTTGAAATTCATCACAATATTAAAATGGTGCTCGCCGATGCGTAAAATATAATGATGAATATTCAACGGCAGATTATTAATTGTTTTTAATTTTTTTGATTACTTATTCAAATGTTGTGCATCGGAAATGAAAATAGCTGATTACAGCTGACCGTTTTTTGTGTCAAGGTCACAATTGTTATTTTGCTAATCATACCTGTTATTAAAAAGTTCAAATAAATTTATATAGAGGTCGTTCTTATCAATTTTAATGGATCCTTGAAGTTTGCAAATAATCACATATTTTTAATATTTATCTTTGTGGTCAATCATTTATTACATACAATCAAATAGTTGATTTTGCAATCACACTTGTGATTAAGTGCTCTTTATTAACGTCTAATTAGAAGTATTTTTTTCGCAGACAAACATACTGCCGTTATTTATGTTTAGAAAAAATAACGCCAAAAAACGTATTCTGAGTTCTTATCTAAAAACAAACTGTGATATTCATTCTTACCGATTCGTTCATTCGATTCGTATCGCTGCGTAAATAAAATAAATGACTCACAGATAAATTTGAATCGGGAACTTCGCAAGTCATCTGTTTTCTCATTCTGCCTGCTTTTAAAATGGCAGCGTTAGAGTGGAAAAGTGGGTAAGCATGTGATTCTAATATTTCCATAGAGGTGAATGAATGCTATTCTAAAATATAATTTTTGAACCCTGAAATGATGTAATAAAAAAAAAAACTTGTTCATATTACCATATGTGTACTGTAAACACCTTACATCAGCGATTTCCAACCTGGGAGGCGCGAACAGCTTAAAATATTTATTTACCCCTATAACGTGTCTTTATTACTACATGAAATAAAGGATGGTGAGGCGCGAAGAATTTTTTTTCTTCAAAGGGAGGCGTAGTTACATAAAGCTTGGAAACCACTGCCTTACATGGCAATAAAGTTATTATTTAACACTTCATGTAAGTATCACAATATCGTACACATTGATTTTTCAATACCTGCATAATTTGAATAGATCAAATAAAAAAACAATTTTTATTAACTAGGGCAACTGGGTTGTATATTCAGCGGATATATGAAATAATTGAAGTAATAAATTGATTCTAGGCCGCCGAAAAGCGTTTAAAATTAATGTGAAGAGGGCACCGTTATTTCTAGACCTAAAGCCCAAAATTCAACGGCTTGTGTTATACCGCAAGACTGGCGGGCGCCCAAAAAAAATGCCCTATGATTATGCTATTTGGAACTATCAATTTGTGATGATTGGTCTACATTTGTATGTATCTTGACAAAAATCAAATTTTTACCGTCCGATGTAATTGGTGGGAAGCAAGTCTCATAGTTATGTGCCGATTTCATGGGATACATATATTATTACATTTACGGCGGCCTAGTGGCTTACATTCTATATTTTTAAAGTCTTAACTTTTATTCAAATATAATTTATTTAATGCGATATATTCGGTTAAAGCTATTATAGCAAACCACACACGAAATATGTGTATTGAATGAATTAAAGCAGATCAAACGTAATTCCACTAAACATTTATAGTCCTGATGAAATATTTGTTGTAAATATATTTATAGCAAAACTTTGTATGAACCTTGCTATTTTGTATATTGTAATATTTTTTACTATTATTTTATATGTATTTTATTTTTAATACACGGTAAATTCGTTTTCTATTTCATTGACACCACACTAATGGCAGTATCATTAATCCATTCAACTCGTGTACAGTAATAAATAATACTCCACGCCTTTCAACCAGTTTTCTCTAGAACAGCGATCGGCAAACTTAAGAACATCGCGGACCACTAAATACATAACTTTATAGCTCGCGGACCACCTTTCAGATTTTATTATGGTATACCAATATATATATGGAACAAGTTATCAAAGAACACATAAAATGCATCTAGTTCATAAAATAATTGCAACCAAATTATACAAGTTCAATTAATATTACAAAAATTGCAATAATAGGAAAATTAAAGATGGTTCCACATAGTTAGAACACGGTTTCTCAACCGTACGCCTCAGTATGTTCCATGGGCAAATCCATAAACTCCCACGCTTTTAAAAGGGCTTTTAAAAGGTCGGGCGGCGACAAAAAATTGTTAGAACCCCGAGGAGAAAAAGAGAGGAGAGAGGTAAAAAAAGGTCCCACATTTTGGGCAATTCCGGGATTTTGAAATTGGAATTCCGGGAAGAGCTAAAAGGTCTCGCGTCTTTTCAATTCGGGATATCCGTAAATTCCTTGATAAAATTTTAAAATCTGCCAGCGATCAAATTTTTCAAAAAATTGATGCTAAATTGGTATCTTTCAATTTTTCACTTTTTTCCCCAGTCATTAATCGTGAAATAGTTGTCACCGAGTCTCGAAAAACTTTATGCTTACATAAAAAATATGAGACTCAAAGGGGCCACGGGCCCAAAAAAGGTTGAGAAACTATGCCCTGGAAAAGTGGAGGGGAACCTGAGGACTTTTGGCTTCTCTGATGCGGCTTTTTGACTTGATCAAAATATTCACTTTGATCACAAAATTATACGCAAACGCTTTGGAAAATGAGCGTAATCAACCCAGTTTATGTTCGACAGTCGAAAAAAAGGGGAGGGGTGTCAACGTTTTCTTTACTGCGGCCTTATATAGAATCAGGCAAATGAATGTGGCCTTTATAAATGAAAAGGTTTCCCACCCCTGCTCTAGAAATAGACACCTCAGTAAAATTATGAATGTCTGCAGGTATTTGAATTTTGCAACATTATAGTTCTTTCTAGGTAGATAAGGTAGGCGGTCTCTTCCGTCATTGTGCTGTCGATTTTAACCGCTATTTAGCAAGCTGTAATGAAGGTGGGCGCGGTATGACGACATCTCTCGCGATTGTGTTTCAGTTATCTTTATTATTTTACTTCTTACTTGTTATCATCAGAGCAGGGCTGTGGAGTCGAAGTCGGAGTCGTGGTGTCTAAAAAGTGGGCCCCCTGTATGCTACTAATCCTAAAAATATTAGAGTCCGAACTAGGGCATCTAATCCCGTGATAGACAAATTTTCCAATCTTGATATTGAATATTCACCATAAAATCGGGTATAAAATCAGGTTTGAGAAAGTTTTGCTCGGCGATTTTGTAATGCTGGATTTTTTAGCTCTCGCAGGGATTTTTCAAAAAAAAATTAGTCGATTTCTAAAACCCAACAATTTACCGATTTCTCTAAGTGAAAAGACGCGAGACTTTTTTTTACAGTATTAATAAGCCAAATATAATAGGGTAAAAATACGTTGCTATTTTACCCTGTTATAATGGAGTTCTACCAAGTCAATCAATAAGCCAAATATATTTGCCAATAGTCATTATCTCGCCAATCGTATTGATTGGTGAGATAATGACTGTATGTACTAGAAAGCAGGGAAATGGTAGAAAACAATGAATAGCACAGGTAATAGCACAGGTGGTTCTCCGATACTCAAATTGTTTCCAATTAATATAGTAATCACAAACCTAGATGATTGATTGTAGCTCATTAGTTTAAAAGTTTGTAATGTTTAACGTCATTAGTAGTATGATTAAATTTGTTTGCACTGTTTCGATTTTATAATCCCCTCTTTGCTTCCCTTAAAAAGGAAAAATCCCAATCTGATTGATTACAACTCATTAGTATAATTAGTATCATTATCTGTTTGTTTTATTTCGATTCTACACCCCCCTCCTTGCTCCTCTTAAAGGGAAAAAACCCAAACCTCCATTTTGTAATTTTATAATTTTAAAATGTTAGAATCAATCTTGCTTCATTACTTAAGCAAACTTTGCGATAGTAAGTCTGAAGATGCCTCTGAAAGAGGCGAAACACGTGTCACAGTTAGTAACACAATACGTGGAATAATCAAAGTTAATTTAAATTTTCTATTACAATGAAACCCATTTCAAATGTGGTAAACAATAATGTTCACTACTTTTTAAAAACCAAATTCGGCCGAGTCAGAATCGTATTTTAACTTTAATATCGGAGTTGTTTTATTTTTAACGACTCCACCCGCAGCCCTGGTAATCATTATAAAAAAGATATTCTCATGCAGTTGGCACACATAAATTCGACTACAAACTGTATACAAAAATGCTGATGATTTTTTTAATGTGTAACGTGTAATTATACTCTGTATCGAGTCTGAGTCCCAGTGAAAGCAGGCGTGCATACACTTTACGGCAGTAGTTGACGGTTGTCGGACACTGTTTATCTAGCACCAGATGAATGGCTTCACGGGTTGTCTCCAATTTTATCGGTTGCATCACTTCGACTGCCGCATAATCTCGTCGACTTGATGATTTCGACGATTCAACCGAATTTTAGTTTAATTCTACAATGTCTTCTTTACATTGCAATACCATAAACCAGACGGATTTTTCACATCAATTTTGATATATTCTGATATTTCTTTTATTTTGTTGGTCTTCTAGTTTCATATTGTTGTTTATTCTACGGTCATATCCGCTATAAATTAATTCAAACAATGAAGATTAATATCAGAATCTCTATATTTTCTGGAGCGCTACTTTATACTCGCTTCTGATTGGCGGCCCCTTTTTGTAGTATTTGTTTGGGGCTGTTTCAAATTATCGATTGCAGTGCCAGTGTCATGGAAGCAGTTACCTAACAATTTATGACTCTTTTATTATCATTTTTGCTAGATATAAAATATGTCTGTGAATTCAATTTGTCCTAAAATGTACTTTGTTATTGAAAAAAAAAACTCGTCTCTACCCAGAGAGAGGTTAATGTAAACCACCGTAAAAACGAAATACAAAAATTTGAGTTTAAAAACTCCTCTTTTAATGAATATCTATACCAGTGGTTCTTTACCGGCTTAAAATGGTACAGTAAAACCCCATTTACGCGAATGTTGAGAAATTTACACAACGCAAGGTCTACGGATTGTACTACAGTGACATCGTAGTGCGATAAGCCAGGTATCAGGATAAGGGACTGCGTTTTCAGCTCAACAAAGCTACGTACAGCAACCTACAACTCGAACGCTAAGAGTTTTTTCATTAGCTTCATTTGTATAGCAAAGGCGTATAAATATGTCAACACTGAAACGAATTGCCCACCATAATAATATATATTGCATGTGTATACCGATAAGATTACAAATTAATGGAATTTCAATATCTGTTAATAGCGAAATGACATTCCTATCGAACCCGGCTCTCGAATGACGCACGCCGGTGACTCAGAGCTACTCAGCTACAAATTACCTATCCACTATTTACCTGCCAAGGTCCTCGACTAATTCTGTTATTCATGATTATCTCATTTACTGTTCCTTTCACAAAAATTCCGTTTCGTACACAATAGTCGATTCAATAATAATTTTGTTTGGACTGATAAATGTGTACATCGTTGAAAAGTTTGATGTATTTTTTAGAAAGTCTGTCTCACAATTGTCAAGTCCTAAATGATGTCATTGTTTTGTATATTTGTTACATTAAATTGTGTTACTTTTGAACCCATCCAATACAATCATATAACATTTCTTAAGTCACCTTTCATACTTGATTGTTTTTTTTTTGTGACTGGAAATTAGTAACATTTATTAACAAAAAACACAATATTCCTTTGTACTTTATTTCCCACTTTATTTAAAAAGGTCAGGACCGGTTTCGCTCATGGCGAGCATCGTCAACTGATAAGAAATATAATTTAACAGTGATATTTATACGAAAAGAAATTTAAATGAATAGGTAGGTGTAAACAACGATTGACATTGAAAAGAATTTACAAATTACAGTAGAAGTGATTTTATAATTACAAAAAATTAAAATGTACAACACCTCTAGCATATAATCAAAGATTGATAAAGTTAAAGTGGTGTCTGATGGTCATGTTGCATGATGTCCATGATGGACTGTTCCATCAAGTTCCGGCGAGGTCTATCTATATTAAATTTACATTTGACATTTTTGGCATGGGTGTGTGTAATGTCTGGTGTGATATAAAAAAACATTAGGATTATTGCGCTTTGACTATTACTAGTTGTAAACTTGTAACTCTAAGAATTTTTCAAATATAAACATTTTATTTGTATAATTTAATTAAAAAAACAAACTAACTATCCGATCTGTACAATATATTATGCTCTCTTGAGATGTGTATATTTTAAATATTATGCTTGATTATAATCGTATTGTTTTGTTTCTTTTACAGGTAAGCACCAATGTTTTTTCACAGCACCGATAACATTAAATACACCTATTCAATGGTAAGTTGTATTGATAATCAATTCTGGTTTATTATACGTGGTGACTAAACGGAGATTATTTGATAAACATTTATGTGTTGCTCCAGACAAATATTCTCGAAAGCGATGGAAATTTTAACTTCAAGTGCTGGTGAACGATATTGACATCATCGAATCTTAAGTTACTGTAGATTTTTTTTTTCTTAAACGTAGATATTATAATAATTCTTTCGTCTTCATTTAGTAAACAATACTCTGTGTTTTTCATATTAAAAGTATTGACTCTTTGAATAATTTATTTTTTACGGTGACATAGTTTATGTACAGCAGTGATTCCCAAACTAATTATGCTCATGGACCCCCTTTTAAAGCAAAAACCTGACCGTGTACTCCCTAGTGAAATTATAAAGTTTATGCCTTGAATGGTATTTTTTTATCCATGTCTGCTTGCAATGTGGAGCATATGGCCTTATAATGGAGGTATATTAACAAATGTTTTTCTGCGAGAACTGTTTGTTAGTCAGTCGCTCAAACTCTTTTGTAAAAATATTTATTCTTCTGCGGACTCCCTGACGTTGTCCACGCACCCGCAAATGATTTTTAATTTGTAACGTAAAACTCTAATTAAAATTTCATTAAATGCATTCAAGATAAGTGTTTGAATGATGTTACGTAGGTATTAACCAGGGCATCCAATCCCGGACTCCGCGATGAAACATTCACCATCAAATCTTCTTTTTTAGCTCGCGTGAATTTCGAAAATTTCTTCTGGTTATCTATCTATTTTCAACAACTTTTCGAGAACCTCACAGTTCTTGTCCGCAATCACAAAATTGGACGGGATCGCGGGGTTGGAGGCATTATTACGCAATTTTCAAATATTGTCTTACTGTTTGCATTGATGAAGCGATATGAAAAGAAATTGATAGTGTGCAATCTAGCCTCAGTCTCATGTCATTCGTTCTATGAATCTAGTAGAAAATAATATGACATGATGAAATGAAATATCTTTTCTACGCTGTCCCCTTTTTATATGTGTAGTCTCATGTGAAGAAAATGGGACTGAATTAGGATTTTATTTAATTAATCCCAGAAGTCCTACAAGACAGCGCGATTGACATGTTCTTAGCAACGTGATTTCGGTTAGTCTTGTGTTGGCGTTAAAATGTCGTTTTTATAAGAGGAAGTAATTCGGTAGCCACTGCAGAACAAAAGTGGGTATGCTCGTAGACCAGCCATACTCAACCTTTTTTTCCTCCGGGCGGCATTACGATATTTGCTTCTCTACGTGGGCCGCAACATATTTATGGTAATACTCCTTTTTTTTTTTTTGAGCTCATCGAGAAATTTGAAATCCTCGATTTGGTATACCTTTTCCCCAGATATCTCCGAAACTCCCCCCCCCCTTTTTTTTTAGCTCACTGAGGAATTTGAAATCCTCGATTTGGTAAGAGCTTTCTGGGCCGCACGTAAGATCTTACTGGGCCGCAGGTTGAGTATGGCTGTCGTAGTCTGACGCGCCCACTTCCACCAAACACTGATTTCCAATCCGTCAATGTATTGTATTCTCCAGTATCCAGCAGCCCAGCAAACGTTAATAGTATCTTCAGTTTTTCCCGTAACTGAGTGTCTCGGGAGCAACTGTCCAAGACTTGTTTGCGTGCACGTAAGTATACAGAAATTCTACCTCCGTTGAATAAAGAAGGATTTTTTTAAAGATTTCGACTGAAGGTGCTTGGTGAAATTTCAATATTAAATTTGAATCGTTCTAACTATGAATGTACATAGTTTGAACGATTCAAATTTAAAGAAGGATTTATTTTCGATTACCTAGATTCTAGAGTCTACAAACGATAAGCTTCTATTGGTTATAGTCTACTCGCTCTCCGTGTGACGCCCTTATAGTTTTAAAGGCCTGCGGTGCTATTTTCGTGTTTATAACACTAATTTTGAACGGTCTGCAACATTCAACACAATCACATGTTGAGTTTTTCAGATCGTCCAAAATAAGTGTATCCACGCGGGAATAGCACCGATGGTGATTTGGATCGAATTGCCCGGCTATACATTTTTCTCGCGCTCTAAATACCACTACCATAAAACACGATTGTCATTTAATGCAGCGCTTTCCAACCTAGGGTCCGTGAAAATTTTCATTCTTTCAACATTCTTTGTGATAAAATATGATCATGTGAAATAATTGTTTTTCGGGGGTCCGCAGATTGTTTTCAGATTTAGGGGTCCGTGGCATGAACAAGTTTGGGAAGCACTGATTTAATGCACCATTTATGCAAAAAAACAAAAAAACAGTTTCACTTTCACAAAACTACGGTAGTTATATGTATTAGCAAAAAATGTTAGCATAGACGTACCAAGTCGGTATTGAAGGGGTATTGAAGGGAATCCGATTTCATGGTATATACTAAATACTCCAAACCAGCCCTTGCCAAGACTAACGTAGTATTTATTGTATGTAACTCCACCGCAATGTTTTGTAAGCTGATGAGTTTTTTTGTTGTTGTAAATTTACTGTTGCGTAATAAAACTTTTTGTCAGAAAATTGGTATGATTGCCGTGGGAAATGCTAGCTGTTGTTTTCACTGTTGATATTCTAATGATTCTTAGCATCATGTATTTCCGAATTACAACTTTAATCTTTTATCCGTGACACGCCATTCTTTCGTTACGTATTCCGGCTACGTCAGTGGTTTCCAAAATTTATGCTACTACGCCTCCCTTACATTTTTTTACCGTCGTGCCTCCTTCACTGGCGATAAAACTGTCGAATTTACAGACTGCTTTCAAATTTATTCTGAACTGAGACTTTTTGGTTCTTGCATATTGGCTATGGTCCACGCCTCCCAGTTTGGAAATTGCTGAGAAACGTAGATGCGTGCTATTTCATTTGTGTACTTTTTTATTACATAACTACAACTACGTAAAGTTTGCTATTTTTTTTTGACTTCATTACAATACATCGTTTTCTAGAAATTGATATATTTTGTTTTAAAAGAAATCAAAACATGACTTTAATTTTGACTATAATTATTAATTGGACGAGCTAGTCATTTTTTTTTGCATATAGCACTGAGACCACTCAAGAGTGTTTTATTGGGTTGAGTGCTTTGACGGAAAATTTACAGGATTGACAGAAAAATGTAATATGTGTGTGTAAATAAATTCTAATTGTGTATTTTTTCTTGAATTGCGACTTTTTGTGTTATGCGACCGCTCCAGATACTTAATGTCTTCGTGTTAATGGGTATGTTTGTAAGCATTTCAAAATACATATTCTCTGATATAACGAGTAATGCTTATAACGACCAAATTCAGTCGGTCCCATCCTCGTCGTAATAACCAAGTTCGACTCTATTATTTTTCACTATAGCCGTGATATGAAGTTTAAGCTCTTTCTACGATTAAAAAACGGGAATAAACATAGCGTTTTATTTTATCTAATATTGCATGTGCCTTGAGAGTTAACTCGACGTAATGTTGTTACATCTGTTCCGTTTGAAACTCCGCTAAATATGTTAACATTCATTAACGACCGATTCGTGCCCGGCGTTATCACAGCGCGACTTATTCGTTTGCGAAGATGCATTTTCTATTTCCGTGCATCTCGCATCTGCGGTCCAGAGCTTTAATTTTATTTAGGCTCGCGTCCGAAGTGGGTCAACCGAGATGTTTTTACTGCTGACCGCCGGAGCCGAGCAAAACAACCGCATCGTCTATTTACCGACACGTAATGTGTATACAATTCAAACATGCAGAAGGCTGATTTGATGTACGTATTGAAATGGGCGAGAAATTATATTAACGAAGATTGAAGTACTGGCAGTGGAGTAGGAATTGTAATACCGGACGTATATATCAATACCGATATTACTTAAAAGTTACAACACAGGTGTCTAATATTTTCATCTTCACCCTATACCAGGGATGACGAACCTATGGCACCCGTGCCCGAGGTGACACGTTTGAGAATTTGGATGGCATGCGAACGATTTCCAAGTTAAAATATGAATTAATAATTTATTCCGTTTTATTAATTCTCAAATAAAGATAAACGACAATCGTTTAGTTTATTTTGTTAATTATTTTTTTTACTGCTTGGGCACGCCACACAATTGAGAAATAATATTTGAGAATTTTTGGCACGCGGACCCAAAAAGGTTCGCCATCCCTGCCCTACACCAATATATTTGACAATCGCGCGTTCGAATCTAAGATCAGTTTCACAATAGAAGAGTAACCTCTTTTATTTGAAAGGTAATATATTTTATCTGTAATTATTTACATTAATTAATTTTATGATACACAATACCAAAACGGCTGCAACCCTTATTTGTTTACCCTATCCGTAAACGTAGGCTAAGCTATTGACTAAAGACACATTTTTTTTTCAAACGATTGATGCTTAAAGTAATATACGCCACATCCATTACACGATCTTGATTTCGAAAAAAAATATTGGTCGGTATCATATTGTGGGAATACGAAAGATTGCGTGTATTTCTCCATCACTGCTCTTCTATCATATTTGATGCGAGTTAAATATAGCAATTGACATACCATCGGTGTTCGGTAGATCAATTATTGTGCCGTCTCCATTAAGTGCCTCTAATAAGTGATAGTGGACGATGTAAAAAATGATGTACTAAATTAAAAAATATTCTTCGAAATAAAAACGGTTAGTACTTATCATAAAAGAAAACTTAGCCACACAAAAAACACAATCAAGAACGTTGCATCATTAATGCCGGAAACTCTACGAGCAAAAAAAGAGACCGAAGTTGAGAGAGCGCTCGCTTTTTTGGTATCTTGGAGTAAACAGAATGTCGAAAAACAAAGCTCTCTTTGATGTCTGCGAGGAGAAAACAAGCATGCCGGGATACAAATTCAGTTAACGACCGTTAATTACTTCTTACTGCTTGCAAACATACGATGTTTATGCAGTTGTAAATACAGATAAGTCCATCTGTTTTCATTATAGTGTCAGTTTTTGTTTGGTGTTTCTGAGTGGACACGCGTCTGACTTACGACATTGGACAGTTAAGTGGATTAACTATGAACAAGTGTATTTTATAACTGTCAATTTTTCGAGTCATTTAATATGCGATTTGTACAACAATTGATGACGTCGTGTGGAGAGGAATAATGATAAGCTCCTCGGTCTATGCGAAAAGTGCAGTGCGTGTCAATATTTTTTCTGGCTAGGTTAGGTTAGGCCCAGTTGGTTCGAGCTTGCTCTACCGATCACGCAGGTCTGGGTTCAATTTCCGGTAAGATCACAGTGAATTTGAGAATAATTGTGATCGAAGACTGGGCGTTTGTGATGTCAATTCACATCATTTCCTCTCCTCCCATCCTTCTGATAACTGGGTGTAGCAAACCACTAGTCCTGTTCTAGCCTTATCCTTCTTTCATTACTAATCACTTTGAAAAAAAAGTGAGATTGAGCGACTGAGTAACAAACACTTCTCGTAGAACAAAAAAACTTCTGTTGAGATACCTCCATTTGGAGGGCATATGTTACATATTGGGAGCGGACATGGATTAAGGTTACGTACACCGTATGAACAATAAAAGACTGACGTATGAGTCGGTTTTCCACTACCACCCGTTGTTTAGGTGCAACCAGTGTTTCATGAGCGTTTTTAAAAACTCAGAAAAAGAAGAGAAACCCTTACATTCATGAGACACTGATTCACACAGACCTGACTGATTTTTAACCATATAATACCGAATAATCAAAAAAGTGTGACTTGCTTAGTAACTTGAATTTATTAATGTTAATTATTATGTATGTAACCAGATATCGAAAGATTGCTATGACCGTATACTTAGATGACGTCTTTTTATTCCCTAGTGAGGAATCAACGTTATGGCGATCTCCAAAACATCATTTTTTCAAAGAGACAGTATTTATTGTTGGAGAACGCCAAGTTGTTGATGTGCTAGATACGAGCTACACTTTGTATTGGAAATATTCACTCGTTCATTTCTATGTTTTTTTTATATATAAAGATGCGTTTGCACTGTGACTACTGTGAATTCTGTATCTGTGGAGTCGGGGGCATTGTCCAGAGTCGGAGTCGTTAGATGTGTTTATGTAATAAATAAATGTATCACTAAGTTTAAAGCCATTGCTGGCGAAAAGGATTAACCCATGAAAATGCCTACAGATTTTAAGACGTGGAAAGGCGGAACCCTGATCGTTAGTGACAAAACTTCTGTGAATGTACATAATGTGAACGTTTCAAATTTAATGATCTGTATTCAAACCACAATAGTCCACAGTGTTGCCACTGCATGCTAGGCTGACTAAAGATGATCTAATGGTATACATATGTAGGTATAAGTTGGAGTCGGTAAATATAATGAAAGAATATCACCTTTACCAATATTTCGGTGATGCATGTCGCCGTCACGATGCCAATAAGGGGCGGACTGGTACGGGCGAAGTTTTGATCGTTTCGCCCACTTTTATGAAACGAGAGAGAGATAATAGCTACCTTCGGATCTGGGTCGAATCTGCCGCATAGTTGGCTGAAAGTGGGCCGCCGATTTTATGCTCCTCGTGCATGATGCGTTCTTCCGCCGATGCCCGTGTTTCGTGAACTAAATTTATTAAAATAATAAATAAACGGGCGAATCTGACCTGCATGCACGCCTGCGATGTTATCTAACGCGGACGGCTTCAGTGATTTGTTTGTTATTTTTGTTATCAGCCATCGCGTGTATATTTTAATCGTAAAATCTTTTTTTAATTTTGATTAATTTCCACATGTTTTTGTTTTTTCCCAAAGAAACGTAATTCTGGGTCTGAATTTAAAATAATAAATTATGTAAAGTGACAAAGAGACGTCAAAAGAATCAGTGGATTCAAATATATTTCAATACGCGTCTTCTAAAAAAATAATATTTAACGCAATTTATAAAAACATTAACAAAATTTACTAATAAATTAGGAAGACAAAACATCAAGCTTTACTATTATGAAAACATATGTTTTACTTGAGAACCCGTAAAGAACAAACTAGAGGAAAATCAGATACGTTTCTTTGACCCTAAGTGGCCGAATTTACCCAAAGAGTACGGGAACTCATTCTACAGTTCTACATTCTGTCAGAAGATTCTTGTAAAACATTTTCATGTCGCAAGTCCACATTTATTTATATGAATTATATAAGGCCGCTTTTAAGAAATAATAATAAAATATCACATCATAGATTGTAAGTAAATAAAAACAATGAATTGAATTTTTTTTTAAAATTTACAGTTTAACAATCTTTTAGTGACTGAGTTGTGTATGCGCGTAGTTGTGTTGTTCGTAGAGTATTCGAATATTTAGTTGCAGCATAAAAGTTTCACTTATTAAACAATGCTGTAAATGTAGAATGATTATTAAGTAATTTACAGATTACGAAACATTAATTATAAATAAATATCAATAAAAATTAACCTTTGATTCGTGAAAAAAAATGAGAAAACACTGTCTCATTCGTTATGTTAATTAAAATACTACCTTTCGTTAAATCAGAAATCTTTTACTGATATAATTCTAGTTTTTAAAATTACATATACCAATACGAGTTGTCTATATTCGATTATGTAAGTTTTTTTTTCAGCCTCGTTTAGTTGCAGACAGTCTCGCTCGACTCGTCAAAACATTCAATCCACCCGTTATTTCTGCCGAACATTATTGAATCTAAATAACGTAACAAGAATAATTGCAATTGTTCAGTTTTTTGTTACGAGTAAAAAATCTAATGTGATGTGACCATACGTACAGTTTTTAACGGAGCCACTCCGTTTTTATGTTGTTTTTCACGTTGCTCCCAAGCAAAGCTTCGGGGCACCGAAGTGTACCGTTTTAAGAAAGAGAACATGGTAAGAATGTTATAAAGTAGCGCGAAAAACCAAAAAAAAATACAGAATGTACCTCTAGGAATGTTTCCAACTGTCTACTTAATTATGCCCACTTGCTATACGTTATATAGTGATTGTAATGAGATACGTATGCTTTTATGCATGCATCTGGACGAGCTTAAGTTTTTTTTTTAATAACCTCTTTCTAACGTACCCTTTTGGTTCGCCGAATAAATCATGAAATATCGACTATGCCAACAGTGAACGTAGCTGCAATTATTCCATATAAATTATACCACCCGTGAAACCCAAATACGTAAATCATGTCGTGTATTAAAGACCCCCCTTAACAAGTCTCTAGAATTAAATACTTATACATTTGACAGTCTCAGAAATATACTGAAGCAGATTTGTTCTCAAGAAAAATATAAGACTGTAAAATGAGACTGAAAAATATAAATGTTTGGAGTTTTAGAAATTAATAAAGTCATTAATAGAATTGGTAAACAACATTTTAAATACGATAGGGAATCAACTTTGGCGAATTTATTTCCATTTACTTCCACAAAGTTATCGCCGAATCTATCGAAGATAATGTAACACTACTTTAACTATTTATTGTCATGTGCTCAATCCTGTTATTTTTGTTAGTTAATAATAACTACGAATAAATATGCGTTTTCTTGGCATATACTACGAATATGGAATATGCTAATTTTTTGATGGGATAAAAATGATCACATTAATATTACCAGTGGCAAGACGTGATAACGAGATTGAGGCCAACCCAAGGAAAGTCAATCGTTTGTAACTTTTTATACAATGAATATGTTTGTTATGTATCGAATGTCAATTGTCTCGAGGGGCACGCTTTAGTTATAATTTTTTTATATTAAGTGTAGTCCATGAAAATGATTCTTCTCGGTTTGCCTTTTGTATGTATTGTTTTGGAGAGGTATATAAAAATGCATATAAACGAATATGGTGTCAACTTGAACTGGCTTCACTGTGGATTACTCACCTCTAAATCGATCACGTTGTTCTGTCGGCAGCGGTTCGAAGAACTTAAGCTGTTGCGCGAAAAAAGTGTAAGTATTTTGATATCATGTCATTTCTCTTTAAATGTCTACTCTATTTTTTTAACTTATTAAAACGAAAAATATTAACAGTTCAAAGATCCTCCAGCACAATCACGTATTCTCGTTGACTATAAATGGTGAATGTTGTTGGCACCGAAAACAAGCCAACTTTATTTATGCGTTTTTATTCCTACAAACTTACACATAGCAATGCACTTAAATATGCAATCAAACTGGAAAATAGTTTCTTAGAAAATCGTTAAGAGGTCATTTTATATATTCTTCGTATTTTAAATCATATCGTCACCCTTTTATCAGTGTTTATTACCGCAGAATAAGGAAAAATATTTTTTTTTGGTGATTTATTTTTTATCTACTGACTCAACTATTGTAGGATTTTAAAACATTATCTGTTAGCATAGATAATTTATAACAGAGCATCTTGATAGAGCTTGTTCATACAAGAAGTACATTGAAACCCCGATTCTTCGTTTTTCAAGTTTTTTTTAGAATCTATTTTGTATGTCAATTGTTGTATTGTACTGTATTTTTTTTATTTGACTATATTCGTCAAGTGCATGGCGAATTGGCGTCAGATTTTATTCCATGAATTGTCCTTTTCATTTGAAACAATAATAAAAAACGAACAATGCGGGAAAGCTTTAAATCATACCAAAAATGACTGTTTTTGAAACCTAATAAGATGTTCACTGTCAATACTTGGTGGAAAGGCATTATATTAAAAAAAAACACAATAATCCTTAGTACTACATTCATTTTTTTTAATGATCAGGACCGGTTTCGCTGTTGACGAGCATTATCGACTGACGCAATAATACAATATTTTAGTGATATTTATACAAAACAAAATATAATTATTAATTATAAATTAATTTACTTTAATTAAAATGTTAATTACGTCTAAAAAATAATTTCAAAATCATCCATTAAAGAATAATTTTATTTAATTTAATTTTCCTAATAATTGTACTGAAAATGTGGAATTACATACTTATACGAGGTACTACGGTAAAAATCAATGGAAACATATTCAAAAATGGTGAGCCGCCTGTCTTATTTGAAACGTTATATTATATTTCTTTAAATTACTTTATTATTTTCCAAAAACTCTACACTGTTCATTCTTAACCCTTTCGCTGTAGACGTTTGTTAATATTTGATAGTAGTTAACTTTGTAACAATTAATTGAAATTATATCTTATTTTATTTCAAACTAGCTGGCCCGACGAACTTCGTACCGCCTCAGAATCAATAAGTGTTGTGTTAACTTGATAACTTGAAACATGATGACTACCGAGCCAACCTTTAGTTGTAAATTGTGCGGTGGAAAGCCAGGCAGATCCAATGAGCCTAAAAATTCAGTTGGATAGTTGGTTGCTTCGTCTTCGTTTGTTACACGGTCGATAGATTCGAAGGAATGTAGTGGACCAACGATTTGATTTTGAATTGTGTTTGTTCTTCGCCGCAAGAATTGCTCGTTCACTCAACCAATTGTGATTTTTGTGATTAGATGTTTGGGAACATTTTGTTGATGAAGCCGTCCTTCGTTGAGACGAAATCAATCCGTTTGATTCGTCAACAGGAACACGGTCGTTACCGACGATAGTTTCGTTTTCGAAGATCGTTTTCTAGCTTAAAGCATTTTTCTCTTCTCCTTCGGGGCCGAGTTAATAATCCTCAAATTCTCATAACTATTAATTTACATGCTGCCAATTTATTCTTACGTGGGCGAAACTATGAGCAAAAACTTTTATTTCTAAAAACTTATACCTCGCTTAAGAGGTATGAGTCACCAGTTCCAAGGGCCGTTCGATTGATAAACGCATTGCCTAGAGAAGTGGACATTTTTAGTGATTTAGTATTTGTGAACTGTTTGTAAAATTTTATTTCTTGATTTTTTATGTTGATTTTGATGTATTATGTAGTTTAATTTAAGATTTCGACTGAAGGTGCTTGGTGGAATTTCAATATTAAATTTGAATCGTTCAAACTATGTACATTCTCACAAATTTTGTCATTAACGACCCGGGTTTCGCCTTTCGGCATCTTCAGGCATTCAAGTCAGTTCAAGTTCATCCGTGCACTTGAATGCCTGAAGATGCCGAAAGGCGAAACCCGGGTCGTTAATGACAAAATTTGTGAGAATGTATTATGTAGTTTTGTTTTATATTTTATCTTATTATATTTTTCAAGTACATGGCGAATTGGTGTCAGCTGTTATGTCATGTACTGTAATTTTAATTTTTAACAATAAATAAATAAATAGTCAGCAATTGTTAGGAGAAATCTTCGGCAGATGGATCGTTTAGCAATGCAACTCGCATGTTTGTCGTCAGCTGAAGTTTCTTCACATAGCGCCAGAGTCAATGATTTGAGGCAAGCCTTTATTTCATCGGCAGCGGTCGATCTTGGAATGACTGGTAGTGTTTGGCGGAAATCGCCAGATAGTACAATCATTGCACCTAAAAAAGATCTTGAGTCATTGCACAGATCTTTCATAGTTCGATTGAGTGCTTCCAATGCGCATTTGTCCATTCATCCCAGGTGATGATTGTATTTGCTACCAAAAAATTTGCCATTGCTGAGTGTTTCGCAATCTTGCATGTCGGTTTTTCAGTGGTTTGAAGGTTTCACGGCAATTTCAACGCCGAATAAGCCGTTCGGCATCCTTCTATCTACGTGGCCACTATTCTAGAAGAAGAAACTGCTACAGCAATTTTTTTATCTCGCACGAACAGTAGCCATAATCAATGACATGAGGAATGTCTTCCCAGCTCCACTGGGCGCATCGAGGAAAAATAAGCCACCATTTTCATCATCAATTACCTTCATTAACGTATCGTACATTTCCTTCTGTTGAGGGTTCAACAGTGGTACATTCATTCAAACTAATTGGTTCAATGCATCTCGATCATATTCACGTTCACGTCTGATTCTCGATTGAAAGCGTCGTTCATTCCACGATCTGGCGTTGGCATTCCTAACTTGACTAACAAACTGCCGCACATAAGGTAACACATGTCTTCGATCAAAATCAAAGCCTGGTTATGTATCTCTTCATCCATCTCGAGATCGAGAATCCCTGAACTGACACGAATTCGATGTAAAATGTATTCGGACATGTCATCCTTGTACTTGTTCCACAGTTCACGGGGATTCGATGGGAAGCATTTCAAAATAATGATAGAAAATAATATGCATATCTGACTTGGAGATTCAGAAACAATTTCTTCAACAATTGTCATGTCCCAATGAGTATCATTTTCAAGCAAATTGAGGTGTTGACATGTAAGTAGAAGCATTCGTCATTTTTCGGATGAACTGTGTAAATGCAACCAAGAGCATCAGTAGTCATTCGGATGATTAGGAATCGCATCGCCTTGCTTTCGACGATAAAATTTCTTCGATGTAGCTTTCCAAGTGTAATAACGTGACATCTCAGAGTAGAGCAAACAGTTATCATACCTAATTATAAACATAACCTTATTCCAAGATTATTCGATTTTCTTTCGTTTTTATTTCATATCATCGATTTTTTTTATTCTAATCTACACTCTAAATTTAAAATTATTTAGAAGTCAATCGTATGCAAAAGAAGCAGAAACAAATGAATTTTGGAAACATTGCCATCTAGCGGGTGAAATCTGCATACAACGACATTTTTATTATTTAAGCTGTTCCTCATTTGAAAACTGTATGAGAATATTGATTTTCTTCATAATTTCTTTGCTGTGATATTTTTCCGATGTTTCAATGCTTATTCTGCTATTCTAGGCGGATACGAATTTAATAAATCAAAGATCATTAAAATCCGTGCTGCCATTCTCGAGATATACGTGGTGTAACCAACCCCACTTTGTTTTATATATATAGATGTCTGCTATTAATTAACTGTCTTACGCAGATGATAAGATAGAAAATAAATTGTTGGCACTTCGTTGAAATCGTTAGAATTAAATTGAATCAGTGATTTGCAAACCAAGCAATGGAAATATACATACCTATAACGAATTAAAATCCAAAACCCATCGGATTTCTAAACAATATTTTAAATACCCAAAGTTAACATGTTTTGCTATGTTTTCAATTAACTTCAATCGGCTAGTTTTTATCGCAGCTACGCCGATGTTCTGGCATATCCGCTGTTCATAATTGCTCAAATGGTTTTCGCGGAAAATTAAAAACAGAATAATTAAATTTTAGTGTTTGGATTAATGTTTTCTTTTATCTGTGCTTTGCGTGTAAGATGCCAACTTTAAAACTTAGACACCATCAAACACTAACGTACTTATATTATTACTTAGAGATATCCTAATTCGTGGATTTGATTATTTTTCAAACTCACATCGTTCATGGGTTAATCGATTTCATGCTTGCGACCGAAAACGTTTGTAATCACTATAAAACATGTGACCACAATGCCCAATATGGCCTCCTAATGGAGGTATCTCAACAGATTTTTTCTACGAGAACTGTTTCTTACTCAGTCGCTCAACCTCACTTTTTTCAAAGAGAGTAGTAGGGATAGATGAATTATACTAGGACAGGACTAGTGGCTAACACATCGCTCTCGCTACGCCCAGTTACTGCAGGGTCGGAAGGGCGGTAGGAAATTTTTAGACATCACAAACACCCATGCCTTCGAATAGAAATTGATTTATCGATCGAAAAAAATGTTTTTCGTACTAGGACTCGAACCCGTGCCAGCTCGGGCTCATTTTTAGGTTCCAGGGCGCCGACCTGGCCCAACTACACCACTGCGTATTTTTTTTTTTCATTAGAGAAGGGATTCATCAAAACTTGGTTACATGCAAATATAGTGTTTATAAAGTTATATTAATAATGAATCGAATTCCATTCGCTTTCCATGAACTCTTTGAATACCTTGTAAATTAAACTAGGTGCAACTAAGCCGGCATGATCGACGGTGCCAACAGATCCGACTGACACTCATCGTCTTGTCTTCTACATTCGTTTTTCATTTTTAGACGTTCCGAAATGATGATGTGATCAACATCCTGAGTTATATTTCCGCATGCATGACGGACTGTCTTATATCCGCAAAAAGCTAAAAGCTTGGCAAAGAACTTATCAATTGACTGGTCAGAAACCACGATATTTAATTACTTAAAACCTGATTTGAAAATTAAACATGCGTTGGGTTGGTAAAGAAAATTCATCTGACATTTTCGATGGGGCTTAAAACAATCGCTTTAAATATTTCAACGAGTCTCGCCGATGACAGCACGTGCCGGAAAGTTCTTACATTAAATTTTCATCGCTAAACCATTGCGTAATAAATTCCGAATGTCGAACAAATTTTCCGTGGCGTTGACAGGCACAATTAAGTACTTTTAAACTATTGTACTCTCGTTTACCGAAGAATTGGCCTTAGCTTAGGTTTAGACAATGGTTGTTTACGGGAACTGAATTTTATCTAATAATACAATTCAAGCATATTTAATATTTTCAATTTTTCTTCCACATTTCCACGATTCTTCTTGAATATCGAAGAGTATTAATGGTTCTTATGTCATCCTTATATTGCTAATCTTCATAATATGTATGCAATATAAAGAAATGGCAAATTTAAGCCATGATTTTTTAAACAAAAATAACCAGAGAAATTCTTTGTCGAATGAACTATTGATTTTAAATATTTTTATTAACAAATATACCGACTCTGACCCATCAATTATAAAACCGAATAACAGTTTCTATATAACAGCATTCACCAACCGGTGGTCAGCGAAGTGGTTGTAAGGTCGTTTTGATCAAGAATACTTAATTTTAACACGCAGTAACAAAATCGTTCATTTTGTTTTTTGATTCAACAAGCGTAATAATCATTTTATAGAAAAAAATGTTACATTAATGATCGATAGTTCGGAAATCTTTGTATAGTTTGTGGTGGAAAAAAAACACCTCAATGGTCCACGGTCTTTATAATTATGAGCTTAATAGTCCGTGAGGTCCAACAGGTTGGCTAACGCTGCCTTAGAGACAGCAGTGATGATAATGTTTGCAATGATCGAAACCGGCCCTAATCTCAAATATATAATGTGGAAATAGTACAAGTGATTTTTTAATGATTATTCTATTATGCTTAATAAAGTGTAAATAAAATAATATTAATATTATTTAATGATTTATTTAAACTCTATTTGTGTTATCAAAACACACGACTGTGGAAAGGAAAAAGGACTTAACCCACAGTTTCTTCAAAACAGGTTTTTTTTCGATAATCACAATATATCAAACTTGATACGCGTTCTATCAAAAGGATGCAAGCTGCAAATGCCGAATTAGTATCTAAATTTAGTTTTTAACTTTCAAAAAATGACATTGTAAAAAATTAAAACCAAGAAAAAAGACTGAAATAAAGGTTTTTCCGAGACAACTTCTTTAATTAATATTAGATTATGCCAATTAAACACTAGTTTAGAAGTCTTCGTGCACTTCAGGGTTGTGTATAATTCATAATTTGCATATGTCACAAAATCATCAAAACACGTTTTTAGCGCCTCCTGTAAAATTTGATATGTGTGGGTTACGTCCTTTTTCCTTTCCACAGTCGATATGAATACCGGACATAAAAAAGGTACTAAAAAATAGCGAGTATGCAGAAATGTTCTATGTGTCGATGCGTAGCATACAACGTTTCTTCATACTTTTTTTTTCTTTTTTTACTGTGCTTAGTGCCTTTTTTATTTCGTGTATTCATATGATGCCAAATGTCTAATAGTCTTGTAAATATGATAATAATAACACATATGTCTTAACACAATTTTCTTTAAGAACTTATTCCTACATATCCATTTAACGTGGTGTTTAGGTATCTAGCGTATAAATCGAGGCATGGTTGTACTAAACTAAAATAATATTTTGTATATCGCCCTCTGCTTTCTGACGATAATCTATGAGTCAACTTTAAAAATTGCTGACGACGGTTCCACTGCTCGAAAAGTGCTAATTTGCTTGGAAACTTGGGTAAATAAAGTTTCAAATCTCAATACACGAAAAAGCTTTTAATCCGAGTGTAAGTAAGTGAAAATGTTACCCTTAATCTGTTTCACTGTCGATTTTGCCTAACACTATTTGACAGCGCAGAGTATGCTCGCGTTTTTTTTTATAGTATTATAAGTAGTTAGTGTTTTTGCTACTGTAACTTTACCTTGCGTGTGTTTATTAAATATGTACATATTTCATTCATTTTAGAATTGTTTTATTTGGCGGTTGTACAACATATATTAGAATTTGCAGGCTCAGTATGTAATCCGTATCCACATTTGTGTTTTTTTTTTTTTTGTAAAATGTTTAGTACAAATTTAATATTATTGTGATTAAACTGGGCCGTGTTCGACGTCGGTGGATTCGGTTACAGAGCTCACGGACTCGAATACCAGTAAAGGTAGTCTCAATAATTGTTTTTTTTTTCAATCTTGTCAAACGCACAGAAGTCGGTTTTCGGTCTTAAAACTTAGATAATTAAAGATTTCGACTAAAGGTGCTTCGTGGAATTTCAATGCTTCAAATGCTGCACCCAAACACGGGTAGACATAAATTATTTTACCAAGAAATTAAAAAAAAATAATACGGCACATCTCATTAGTTTACCGATTTTAAATGAGCAGTAAATCTGCCAAATTTTCCACGCTTGTGTCCTATATGTAAGTAAATATAATTATTGAAATTAATCACCATTAAAATCTGTAGGAATTCCCATGTTGTAACATGTTAATAATAATCACATTAATTACAAAATATTTGTTAAGTAAATATTTCACCATGCTAATTGAACGTCATTAAAATCAAGTCATTAGTAAAGTTAATCCATTTCGCCATCAATAGCTTTAAACTTAGTGATTCATTCATTACTTACATAAACACGATAAATTTATTTACTAAACGTCAGCTCAAGTTCATCCGTGCACTTGAACGTCTGAAGATGCCGAAAGACGAGACCCGGGTTGTTAATAACAAAACTTGTGTGAATGTAGATAATTTGAACGATTCAAATTTAAAACTTAGAGTTGAAAGGGGCAGCAAATGTGATTGAGGACCCTTTGAGCAAAAGCCAGCTTAGGAGTATCCTAATCAAGTTAATAACAATGTAAATAAAAACCTATAAAAATTAAGTTTAAAAAATTTGACTCAATTGACTAATGAGTTTGCCGACCACTGCTTCAGATGATATTTAAAAAAAACGTCAATGCTGATTGATCGCACAATCAAGATGCATTATTGAAGGTTTAATGGTATCAATTGTGTTTGAAGGACCCTCGACAGTCTGCCGAACTCGTCTAGCTGTTGTTTGTATAGAAAAAGTGTCAATTTAACTTGAGTTTACTGCCAAGTGCCAATACAATACTTTTGTATTGATTTTGTGTGGAAAGATAGTGTATTGTTTGATTTTGGATATCGCAGCAAATTATCTTAATGCACCCTTGTCTATTTGAACATGTCGATTGTCTTGGATATGTAGTGGCATCTTTGATATTTTTTTAATTGATAAGACGTGATAACGACGGTAAATATTTCAAACGTTTTATTGTCGAGGAGTGAATCAGAACTGCATTGTGTCTAGAACGGGGGTGAGGAACCTTTTAATTTCTAAAGGCCTTACTAAAGGTACTTAAACAAGCATTTGTGAAAGTAAGACTGTCTGAGGATGCCTCTCAAACAGGCGAAACACGTGTCACAGTTTGTAGTA
This sequence comes from Himalopsyche tibetana, assembly GCA_030503985.1. Taxonomy (NCBI): domain Eukaryota; kingdom Metazoa; phylum Arthropoda; class Insecta; order Trichoptera; family Rhyacophilidae; genus Himalopsyche; species Himalopsyche tibetana. The sequence continues at coordinate 18,425,260 of JAPJYX010000022.1, forward strand.
CAATACGTGGAATAATCGTATAAGTTATTTCGTATTTCTTCAATCGATTTATCGATTTCTATTTGAAAGCATGGGTGTTTGTGATGTCTAAAATTTCCCTCCAACCGTTCCGAACCTTAAATAACAGGTCGCAGCGAGAGCGATTAGTTAACCACTAGTCCTTTCCTGACCTAGCTTTCTATCCCTGCTATACTGTCTTCTAGAAAGAAAGGTTGAGCGACTGAGTAACAAATAGTTCTCGCAGAAAATCCTATCTTGAGATACTTTCACTAAGAAGCCATATGATCCACATTGGATTTAATAAAAAAAGAAAAAAAAACGAAATAATGGTGGAAAAATACGTTCTGAAATATTCCAGTTTTTTTTTAAATAATTTTTATTTTCCTTATTCCTGATAAATATTGAGTTGACTGTTAGGTGGCCTTTTCCGGTTGCAGCCAGCACTAACAAAAAATATGTTCAAAAATAATCAGCAGCCTCCTGCTCCGAAATTTTCAACGGAAATGTCCAAATAACTAACGACGTAATTTGACAGAGTGCACCGGTGCACAAATTGAATGCATTTATGAATATGCTCGCGCTTTTCTGTCTGCACTATGGGTTCCATTTTTTCATTATGTTTTATGTTTCCGTGTGAAGTGTAGCGTCATCTTTGTATATTGCAAAAATGCATTGTTTGTAGCGGGTATCAAATGACTCGAATCTTTTTCATCTAGAAACTATATACAGTCGAACTCGGTTATGACGATCACGGAAATAGCGAGAACTTGTACATTTATGCACTTTTATAACGAACTACTTCTCGGGCATACCGAGCATAAATATCGTCAAAAATTTTCTTAAAACTTTCGTAAATGTGTCTTATCGCTTAAAAACAACATTTTCGACTGTAAGCATTAAAATCCGACCGGGCAGCTATTTAGACCGATGCCAATGAAAACAAGAATCAATTTTTAATTTTATAAGAAAAGTGGATTGTCAGAAAAATGTAATGTGTGTAAATAAATTCTAATTGTGACTTTTTGTGTTGTGTGACGGCTTCATGTCATCATGATGTGATGGGTATGATTGTAAGCATTTAAAAATACCTATTATTTGAAATAGCGAACAATGCTTATAACGAACAAATTCAGTCGGTCCCGTCTTCCTCGTAATCGATTGAATACGTAGTATGTTAATTTAGAATTATTTTCACACTTCCATAAAATTCTTGGTCGAACACGACCCGAGCTTCGCCTCTCGGCATCTTCAGGTACTAATCAGTGCGCGAATGCACTCGAACCGAAAAAAAAATCCGCGACCCTCCTCAATACAATGCATGTTCTGCGACGGCCCCGATGACCCGTTACTATTCAAACTTCTTGATGTGGTTGGTGTAAGAGAAAATGGAAGATGTATTCATTTAATATGACTATCATGGATAAAAAGAACGATGTCTCACCAGTATCACATATCCGATAAAATAGTGTCATAATTTAAAGTGTTCCACCTTTCTGACAATGGTAAAATAGTGCCGTGTCAGTAGTACAGTGTTCAACGCTTGTTGTTGGCTTCCGTGACGGATCTCACGGGTTCAAATCGCAGCACGAACAACATATAGAATGTAATTTAAAATTTCGACTGGAGGTGCTTGATGGAAATTCAACGTTAATTTAGAATATATTTTCATTATGTACACTTCCATAAAATTCTTGGTCGAACACGACCCGGGCTTCGCCTCTCGGCATCTTCCGGTACTAATCAGTGCGCGGATGCACTCGTCAGTTCGAGTGCATTCGAGTGTTTGACCAAGAATTTTATGGAATAATGAAAATAATTCTAAATTAATGATAAAAATATACATTGATACGGAGCTATTCGGTATGCCCGAGAAGACGCTCGTTATAAAAGTGAATAAATGTATAGAGAAAACCATTAACCCAGAAACCCGTCAAAGTTTTCCCTTTACATCCGAGATCACTCTATTTCCGTGATCATAATAACCGAGTTCGACTATATTCTCAGAATATGATTCATCACATCCGATTTCATTGTTTGAATGATATCGTGTAAATTTCTCGCAAAATATTTGTCTATACACTATTCTGATTGCATGTTATATTAAATTTATAATGAAATATTTCAGTGTATCAAATGCACTTCGTTATCAACTATTGTCTGAATCAAATTCGTAAGATATGAACAACAAATTAAGATAAAAATAATCTTAATTGGCTTATTTGAAATATAATGAAACTTTACGACTGTTTTATGGCGCTAAAATTATACGTTTTGTATTTTTTTGTTCGTTTTATGATTCCCTTAAGAATAACGATATTAACAAAGAATGTAAAACTTCCTGAGGGAATTACATATATAAAATTAGGGAATTACATATAGAAATGTTTAAATTTGAATTGTTTAAATTATGTTCATTCACACAGGTTTTGTCACTAACGACCCGGTTTTCTTGATGAACTTGCACTGACGCTGTATCGTGTTTATATAAGAAATAAATGCATCACTGAGTTTTAAGCTATTGCTGGCGAAAAGGATAAGCCCATCGGAATGCCCACAGATTTGAGTAGTAAGTAGTTTTAAGAATTATATTTATTTTGTTTTTCGGAAAAGGTTTTATGATTATATTTATATAAGGTATAAAAGCGGTGACCTTTCTTTTACCATTTCTGCTTAATGTGATGTAGAATTTGGTCTTTCATAAAGTTTACCTTAACAGAAGATGAGACGGTGAATGTTAGTAATTGGTAAAAGTTAGTAATAGAAAATTACGACAGGGCTAGCGGCTAGCTTATCGCTCTACACTCCGTTTTTAAAGCTCAGATGGGTGGAATGGAGTTTGTGATATCGTAAACATCGATGTCAAATTGTCGAAGTCTATTGATTAATTAGTGCGTGTTGGGATTCGAAAACAAGAGCACCGCAATCGTTATCAAACAACATTAACCATTCAACCACGAAGCTATTTTTTATTAAATGCAGGGATTTTGTGTAATATTGTTATCGCTTACAGTTGAAACAGCAACCTAAAGTAGAGCAACTTCTAAGAAGAGTTCTGTTCGATATTAAAGTTGGAATGAGTGCAGTGTTCCACGTACGTTACCTGCAAGTAGGGCTTTCAAACCCGGCTTAAACCGAATCCGGTTAACCGGTTTATTACCTGTTTTAAGTTAACCTTTTAAGTTAAGTTTTTAGGGTTAACCGGTGTTTATTAAAAACTTCTTTTCACCTTTAGTGCCTGCAATGGAATTTTATACAACTATTTATATTTCGGGTCCGGGGAGCAGTGGTCAAAGTCGTTGGCTTCTGTGACGAACCTCACAGATTCATGTGCCAGAACGAAGAGCATTTTTTTCATTCAAATGTAATTCCCTCTTTCCATTCGAATCCTAAAAAAACGGCGTATCGAAAGCGATTTTTTGACCATTAGTTCTTTTCTAGCCATATTTTTATATCCCTACTCTCATCGAAAAAAGAGAGTTTAAGATTTCGACTGAAGGTGCTTGGTGGAATTTCAATATTAAATTTGAATCGTTCAAACTATGTACATTCTCACAAATCTCACCCGGGTCGTTAGTGACAAAATTTGTGAGAATGTACATAGTTTGAACGAAAAAAGAGAGGTTGAGCAACTGAGTAACAAACAGTTCTCATAAAAAACCTCTGCTTAGATAAACTTCATAAACAGTTAATATACACCACATAAGGAGGAGACATGCTGGGAAAAAAAGGAATCAATGTACACCTATCCCTCGATTTACACGGTAGATAGGTTCCTGAGTAAAACGTTTAAATCGAAATTGTATATTTTTTAATGTAAAACCGTGTAAATCGAAAAGTACACGAAAAACGCATAATTTGGGTGTTTTCTAAAATAAATAAAAAACAAAATTATTAAAAAGTATAAACATACGTATTCTTTTATTAATTAAATACAGGTAAAGCTTAAAGAGTAACAAAAAAATGAAATTTAAAAGATTCATTAAAAAAATATTGCAACGGTTGGTGGAGTTTTTATCATTCATCACTATCACAAATCACTGTGACTTGACTTGATGTCTTGCTGTGAAAGTATGCTTCTTTTCAGATGAAGAAGAGGGTGGTATCTTCTATTTTTTCATAAATCCGCAATGCTTTATTTGTAATAGCATTGGTATCAATTGGCATCCGTTTTTGAGTTTGGTCCTCTATCCAAATCATTAATGCCTTCTCCATGTTTTCCATTGCCTCTGATATATGAAGTTGTGCTCGTACTCGTAGTGCCAGCTGCTACACTCTTTCTAATTGAGTTTTCATTTTTTCTAATGTTTCTTATTGTAGCTTCATTCATGCCATTATAATCTAGCAACATCTATTACTCTTTCTCCGTTTTGTAAAATATCCAATATTTTTATTTTTTTGCTAACGAAATAACTTTTCTTTTTACTTCTTTCGGCATAATAAGGCTACAAATATTATTCAAGATATAAAACACGTAATTAAAAATTATGTACTCGTTGTTTACTTACGAATATGAAGAATTAAAATGTTCAAATTACCTTTTTTATCCCGTGTAAAAGTGAAAACGTGTAAAAAAAGAACCGTGTAAATCGAGGGATATGTGCATACTTTTATACACCTTATTAGTTAATATTTAAGTAAACGAAATGCACTATATTTTTTTGAAATATTGGTTTGAGCGGTACTACAATTGGTTTCTTGAAAATAACTCCGGTTTGTTTATTTGAAACAAAAACCGAAAACCGGTTAGTTTCTTATGACGGTTGATTGGATGCCCTACCTGCAAGCAATCTAGAATGCGGAATCTCAAGTGATTTAATATTCTACCTGCACTTATTTACTCGAGGGCAGGAAACAATGCGCCTGAATAGGCGAATAAAGTTAGGTCGTTTCGCATATCTTTCTCACAATATACATTAAATTCTCACGTGCAGCTGCATTATGGATTACTAATATTGAATGCACACTCCATGATAACCGAACAATGACTTGTTATAATGAATGCATTTCCATAAAACTCGCGCTATTTCAAACTGCCGTCATTGCATTTGGCCGTAATTTGCTTCATTAGTTTGTTTTTTTAATGTATTCAATACGTGGAGCTTTAGTAAGAATGTGCTTAATACTTTAACCATCTAGCGGGCCGCATACAGCAAATTATCATGTGTTAGGGCCGCAACGAATAATTAAAATTAAATCACACTAAATCCTCTTTTATACAGGGGATACGTTCCATGTAAAACAGCCGTGCAAAAAAAAAAAACACGTAAAAAGATTAAATGAATATAGATATATGTGTTTTTTCGAAATCTCGTAAAAATAAACCGTGCAAAAAGAGGATTATGTACTTGTGGTTACAAACAATGTTTTATTTTTAAATACATACTTAAGTATAAATGTTTTATTTTCATCTTATTAAAAAAATAATGTTATCTTTGTACTTGATAATTTTAAGATAATTCCTTAAAATTTGATTTAATATTTATATTATTAATCCGCACAATTGAATCCAAATTTACATCAGTAATCCAATTTCTACAAAACTATCTATTCTCCTTCAATAACGAAAAATCTTGCTCACATTTAATAAATTCAATTAATTACTTATAAGAAATATGTATTTTATTTTAATTTAAAGAAAAATCTTTCGATGTCCGCAAACAATTCAAAAGGGGTCGCGAATTGTGCACTACTGCTGTAAAGAGTTGAATTAACATTATGCAATACATCTTCCTATTACGTTTTGATGTATGATTGTTTTTTTTTAATTATAAACGACGTAATCCGAAATCGTTACGCAAGTGGTTTTCAAGATCAAATCGCAGTCTGTTATGCGTTATGTGTAAAACGTGTGATGATAAATGCAAAAAAAAAAACACTTCACGTATCACTTTCTTCAGGTTCGCTCATGCGTTATGTATCCAGCGCATTGGAGTATGAATTCTTCGACTGTTAAATAAAAAAACATTTTACCGCATATTGTCTGCTATATTTGAACCTTTTCGTGTGCAGTTAACTTCCAAACAACCCAAAAATGATAAGTGAAAAATAAAAACAAAGAACCTCGTAAAAAGCGAGTTTCTTTTGGTGGTTGGTGTCGAAAAAACTACCGCACTTATCTTTCCCCTGTTCGTCGTTTTCCCACATTGATCGCTTTACATCTTAATCGTATTTTTGTATTGATTGTTTTTGTAAGACGTTAATAAAATATATACTGGGAGAGAAAATGTTGCAAAATATGAAAGAATCCGTAGATACGATACTCTTGACTGTTTTAAATAAAATTGTTCATATTTTCAATGGATTCGACGGTAACTTAGTGGAGGTTTATTTTTAACATAAAATCAATAAATTGTGCTACAAATTGTGACTCGAGCTTCGTCTCTTCAAGAAATATCTTCGGAAAAACTATCGTTAGGTAACATAAAATATTAAATTTAAAATAACTTTGATTATTCCACGTATTGTGTTACTAACTGTGACACGTGTTTTGCCTCTTTCAGAGGCATCTTCAGACTTACTTATAAGGCGATAGTAAGTCTGAAGATGCCTCTGAAAGAAGCGAATCACGTGTCACAGTTAGTAACACAATACGTGGACTAATCAAAGCTATTTTAAATTTTATATTAAAATGAACTTCCACAAGTTACCGCCGAAACTTAATTTTCATTATAATTCTTAAAATATTCATTACAAAACGGAAGTTGGGCTTTTTTTCAATTTCTAATATACAATTATGTACATCTTGTATCGTCTTGAGTTATTGTTTCACTTTCGTTTTTGATATTTGAAATCTTTCAGTGAATGTGATGGAGGAAACGATGTATATACAATATACAATTTAATTTAATAAATTCGTCAATCCACTTGTTGTGTTACAAACTGTGACACGTGTTCCGCCATTTTAAGAAGGATCGTCAGACAGAACATCGGAAGGCCTATGAATAAACTAAAAATTGATATAGTTTCCTTGCGATAGTTTCTCTAATGATGCTTCTTAAAGAGGCGAAACACGTGTCACGGTTTGTAACAAAATCAAATAATAAAATACCAATTTGTACTAATACCACTTTTATTTAATAAGATCAGCACCAGCTTCGCTCATCTCATGACGAGCATTATCAACTGATGGGAATATAAATAGGACTGTAATAATATATTCTCTTATCATTTGATAATGATCGTCATGAGCGAAACCGGTCGTGAACTTATTAAATGAAAGTGGAATTTGTACGAATTAGTATTTTAGTTTTTAAATATAATGCCTTTCCCCAAAGTATTGATAGCGAACATCAAATTTAATTATGTATTAAATGAATGAATGAAATGAACTTTTTCCTTAACTTAGTATTTTATTACCGTCGAGTTCATCGGAAATATTTTTTTTTATAAAAACGATTCACAAATCTTCATGCTACGTCAAATATAATATATAAAAAAAATGAAAGAATCGCGCCAGAAATTGTAATATTGATGATATCCCGGCCTTTTGGCTGGTGTAAATTAACGATTCCGTCGCTGTGCCCGTTTCTAAGGTCCTCCCTCGCCTTCGCGGCCGTGTAAACCGCATTAAAATCTGCGAATTGTCTTTCTGTGCGTAAAACAAGGTGGCTCGTATCGCCGGAGGCAGTTTGATTGCAATCTCATTTAATTAAAGAATACATTGTTAAGTAATCACCGTAAATAGGGACATCGTATCGTGTGTACTAAGAGAGGTAAGGCGACAGCTTAAATACGTTTATCGCACCCAGAAGCTCTCAAATTTATCGGCTGTCGTAACTGTACACGTTATGATACAATATAACCCAGAAAGCAGTAGTCGCTGAAAACAATGATACGTTTTTATGTATTGTCGTTCTTTTTTATCTTCCTAGTAGTGCATATCTGAACAGCTTTACTTTTCTTAGAATAAGCTTAACCCTTTGATGAGTATTGCCGTACCCGAACAGCGGAGTAGCTTGCAACCTATTATCTATTGCCTTTCTCATATTCTTTATTGAATTTTTTATTATTTCTACATATATGGATACTAAACGCATCCACCAGTGACTTTTGGCCGCCACATTATTTTTTATTTTGTGTTGCAAATGAAGAAAAGGTTTTTTAAAAAAGGGTAATATTTGTAAACAAATCGGTAACCATATAATATTGAGCGTAACATTCTATTTGCGATCGATTCCTCCCTGGAATCGACGTCTTTAGAGCGGCACATGTAGACAGATGAGAGCAAAAAAGATCTTGACTCAAAAGCGAAGTAATAGCTTCTAGAAAAATATTCAAAATTAATAAAGAACTAGTTTACATTTTTGACTATAAGTTTTATAATTTTAAAAAAATATTTACCTCTTGAAATAATAACTAATATTCTTCCCAGATTGGTACGTATCAAATAAAAAGGTTTTAATATTTTTCTGTGTGGCGATACTACAAATAACCAAAATATAAGAAAAAAGCTAATTTAGTAAAAATTAACTCACCGCTCAAAGGGTTAATAGACATACTAGGGCAGTGTTTCCTAAACTTTCGATACCTTAATAACAATCAAAGTACATCTATTTTTCCCCTTATTCGTACAAATACAGGTGATGAAGTTTTTTTTATTAATTTCTATTGTATGTAATCGAAAAACAGTAAGCTAAATGTTGATCATTCACCATATAATATCATGCCACAATTGATTGAGAATATCAGAGAATTTCGGGATTCAGTGTTAATTTGATTTGGAATTTGAATTCTGTCCAAAAAGGCTAGTGAATTAATATTGTTGTCTGTAAATCAAGATCGGATCTTGCTGCAAATAATTACGTCTTAAGAAAAATCAATCTCCTTACATGTTCCCTTATAGCTTATTGGTACATGGGTGTACTTCATAACCAGTTTTTGTTTGAATGCTCCAGTAAGAGTTCATATACTTTCAATATTTTATTTTATTATCCATATTCATACATCCATGTTAGATTGATGAAGAGACGCAACGTCTGACAAAATAGAATCATAATGCGGTCCGTTGTTTGAATACTCATGACTTACACATGGTTCTGGTCGGTGAGTGGTTGTTACATCATACGACATTGACGATTCATTGTTGGGTTCTGTTCCGTTGAACTCACGCCTCCGATGCAAATGACGTATCTGCTTCAGATGAAATGATACAATGGTAATTTATGAAGCCGTTGCTAATCGTTGCCGTTTTGAGTGCTGTTTCAATCATTCGTGCGTTTAATTTTCGGTGTCGTCGTTTTGGGTAAACTTGGTAATATCTACACTTTTTAATGCATTTTTATTCGCATTCAAAATACGGTTCTATCTGCATTAAAAAAAATCCTCATATTCTAATTAACTCCATCAATGTTCAAAAAAGAAAAATGTTCAATCTGAAAAATATACGAATTTTTATATAGCACCAAAGTTCCATCTAAATCAGGCACGGGCAAACTTCGGCCCACCGGTTGAATGTGGCCCGCCGCGTATTTTTCTGCGGCCCGCGAGCAATACTGTATTTTTTAAAAAAAGATTCACGTTTTTATCTTTTAACGCCTTTTTAAAAAAAGATTGAAAATTAATATATTAATCGCTATTTTTGGATCAACGTATAAATGTGAACAAAATTTTTCAATCAAGAACCTCTTTACAATCAAACGTGACCGATAAACATTTACAAGCAGTTTTAAGAATCACAACTACAAAATAGCACCTGAATTTATCAAAATTTTAAACGGCGTAAAACAGTTCCATTACTCTCATTAGATTGTATTTTTTTCATGATATTAACTGGTGTACATATAAAAATGGTATTTTAATTGCGGCCCGCCGCTTTTTGAATTTTGAATTCTTGAATTTGGCCCTTCATCTGAAAAGTTTGCCCCCCCCCCTTATCTAAGTGCATAATTAAATAATCTGCGTGTAGAGAATCACAGTAATTAGAAACGGTTTACTCTTTTAGTCGCGTACGCAGATGCACAAATGTGCTTCCTATGGGTATCCCAGGTGCAAATGAAATAAATGTCGTAACGAACATAAGAGAGATAAAGAGAGACATAATATTGTGGAGTGTTGAGTAAGTTAAATCCTCATACAGATTGTTTATAGGATTGAAAAAAATACCCGATGCCAACACGAGTTAGTGCACCAAGGTTCTATTTGCGGATTTCTTTCAGCCATTTAAGAACATTTGAGAGCGCCGAAGCACTATCTGCAGTTTCGTCTATTCTAAATAATTTACTTTTAATTTAAAATATCGTTTCTACAAAAATCAAAAATCAAGGAGACGGTGTGTCGAGCTTGCCCCGCTATGAATTTTCTTTAGTTTTATACGTGTGCAAGTTTTCTCGATATCATTTTTCCGTATATAGCAAATGTCTCAGAATAAGATCGGGCTTAAATCCCGCCACTTGGATAACAGCGATCTGTTATTTATAATTAATATGTTTTTATCAACGTCTTGATTTGCGACGTTGGTCTTAATATTTTTTTTAGATCCGCAGTGCTTTGCGAATGTTTCCGAATGGCTATAAGTCTTTTTGACGTTACGAAATATAAATAATTGCAGCGTTGTCTTGTATACGGTTAATATAATTAATGTTCCGTTTGTATTGTAATTTTTCAGTCATCTCGGAACATTTTTTTTATTTATGAATAAACACTTTGCCCCACATCAGAGGCCCTGAATTACATATTCTAACAATTATTTGGATTCCGGTCATGCTGTATCCATCAACGATAACTATATTTAAATTGGATCTGAATGACATGAATATGTTCAACTCACAATGAACTATTTTGCAAATGTGAATTTTAAAAAAATGTTTTTTTTTTGTGAATAGAATATATGTATAGTAAACCCAGTTCTCTTTTTACACTTTTTTGGTGCAATTTAACTTGCGATTTGTTTGGACGGCACCGTTCCTTTTTTACGCGATTTTTTTTTCGAAATATAAATAGAAGAACTTCAAAATAAACAACATAAAATTATAAGGGTGTAATATATTTTTATATAAATAACACTAATATGTGTACTCTCTTATCAGATGATAATGCTCGTCATGAGCGAAACCGGTATTAATCATGTTAGATAAAGTGGAATTAGTTCAAACAAGTATTTTATTTTTTTAATATAATTGCCCTGAAAGTGATTGTATTTTGCAATCGACAATGACAGCAGCAAGTAACTCCTCTATTTTTACGAATTAATACTTAAACAAGCATTTGTGAATGTAAGATTGTTTGAGGATGCATCTGAAAGAGGCGAAACCAGTTTGTAGCACAATACGTGGAGTAATCTAAGTTGTTTTATATTAAAATGAACTTCCACGAAGTTATCGCCGAATCCATCGAAAGTATAAACACATGAGATTGATTTCATAATTCAAAATTTTTCACTCCTTTTCACTAATTCTATATTTCTTTATTCAGATACGTCGTATAATGTGGCTTATATATATTATTTTTGTTTTATTACTAATAATATGTTTCGTGTAAATTGCTATTTTGTGTGCAGAACCGTGTAGGTTGGATTCCCCGTTGCTTTACAACTCGCAACTTTGCTACGGCGATCGGATATTACTATGTAATTAATGTTGGGGCTTGCAGTTTATCACTTTATCTTCTATTTGCTAACATTAGTTCTTAATGTACATACATAATATACCTGTATCCATCCATACACGTAATAATTTCCCTGAATTGTATCATTTAACCACAGCTGGTAATGCATCACCCCTTCAAGGGTTCCAACGGAGTTACCCGCTGAATATTTGATACTCAATATACAGAAGTTTATGTTGTTGGCTCGAGCGTCTGTTTGCTCCTAATTCAAGCAGGGACTCGTTAAAATTTTAATCCCGGGATTTGAGTAGGGATTTTTACTGAATCCGGGATCTCGGATTAAATAACGAAGGCTTATAAAGCTTACTTATTCAAATGCGCCTGAAAGCACGTTCCAAGACTCGAACAACACTTAATCGCAAGATTGCTGGATTAAATACTTAATGTTTGTTCTTAACTTTGATCAGGTCCGTGGTCGACGTCGTTGGCTTTTTGGTGACGGAGTTCACGGGTTCAAATTCCAGTACGTCAGTTTTATAATTGATTTATTGATTTCTGTTAGAAGGCATAAATTTCAGTGATGTCTAAAATTGTCTCTCACCCATATTTTTCTAAAATGTTTAGTTCCATAGTGCTACAACTAGATTTTATCAGTTTTGAGATATGGCTGACCAAAGTTTCGACGCATCTAAACTGAGTTGTGAAAAATTGATCATTGTTATTTGTCTCATTTTTATTGAATCATTTAGTCATTTATTTCAATTCAATTAAAATGCATTAAAACGCTTAAAAAAACATAAAACTATATTTCGAGTTGTATTTATTAGGAACTGAGAGAAGATTTTTTTCCCAAAAAATTGCCTACCGAGAGAAAACGAAAATTGTTTTCCTGTTTTACTTTTGTATATTTTGATATATATAAAAGAGAGGTATTCGAATATAACTCAGGACATCGAAGCTTTAACTTATCGTTTTATGAAACCGGCCAACGATATGCTCCATAATGGGAGCTGACATGGTTAAAAGACATAATATTTTTCAATAACTTGACGATATAAATCTCAATTCTTATTCTCAAACAAAAACTTACTAACATACTGTTGGATTTGTTCTTTTTTTAATAACCAAAGTTGTAGCGCAATCAAATCAAAATATCTATAATTCAACGGTATTGCTATGCTCGATCCCGGAACTGTTTACTTGCAGTTTTATTGTGTACACACGTGATTTTGCAGACCCTGATTCCCGATAGTCGGTGTACACTGTACACTTTACGTCTGGTTGATTCAGGGCGGCCATCTTATGTAATGTTTATACATACTGTATGCCGACTGTTTTAAAGAACAATGAGAATTTGATACTTACCTGGAATATATTAGAGCCTTTTTTTCGCAATTTCTTATTCGTGAAGATGTCTCATGTATGTTTGGTGTATTAGAATTGTTTTATCATAAAATGTGGAGCCGTTCTATAACCCACTGTGTTCTTTATAATACACCTTTAGTAGTAATTTCTCGAACCACTGTGAAGAATATATTGTATGTTGGTTTTTGTCTCATAATAAATATTGAAGTAGGCGACCCTCGAGTTTTGGACGTAATTGGTTCCGAACATATGTACGAACGCCGAAAAATTTAAAAACACATTATATATTTTATTTGTAAATAAACATTTAAAAAATATTTTCTCTAAATTTGTCGAACCGCTCTTTTCACTTGCTTGAAATTTCACGATCGAGTTTTCCAATACATTATCGACAAAAATCTTTTTTTTTAATAAATGTGCGAAATAACGGTTTACTACAAAAGTAGAAGGGCGATAATCGAATGTTAATAATGTTATAAATACAATGTAGGTACATATATTAGGAGGTAGGAACAATTTAGATTTTAAATGTGACTACATGTTATTGTGGATCTAGAAATCCTGAGATCGGTGTTAATTAAGACGATCCCGGGTTTCGGGATCGAGATCCCAAGATTGGATGCCCTATTCATGACTCCGCATAAAAAATCAAGACTCAAGTCTCGACTCAATAGCAATAGAATGACACACTTGAAATGAATCAAGGAATATATAAATAAATTCAACTGGAAATTTATAAAAATATAATCATGTAAATAGATGCTCAGTTTATCAACAAATTCTTCTTTGGCCATGGCCATGTTCGCTCCCTATGTGGAGCATATGGCCGCCACGCGGCACCTCCATGTTTCCCTGTCTCTCGCCAATAGCTTTGCTTCCTCCCATGACATGCCAGCATCCCTCAGTTCCGCCGAGTACATCCTATGGATAGTACCCGACGGACGTCCGGGACGCCGGAATTCCACCGGTTGAAAGAAGAGGCAGGCAGGATTGAGGCTTTTCGGAGGCATCCGCAGCACGTGACCCAGCCAGTTCCAACGTCTCTCCATTAACAAATTACCACGTTTTATTTTAACCCAGTAAATACGACAGTTTTTTTTTTTTGTAAAATCGTAGGAATAAATCGTAATATCATTTAAATTATAACTTTTTTATTTTGATAATTTCCACGTATTGTACTTACATTTCCTTGTTTCCTTTCAGAGTTCATAGGTTATTTATTACTGTTCTAAGTTCCACATTTATTTCTAAAAGTAAATACTGTTTTCTTACATGAGGTCATTTCCCTATAGGCGGGCTGGGAACTTTTTATTTCCTTAAACTATGTCTTATGACTTTTCTATTCGCATATTTATTGCCGCGTAAGTATACGTCGCTATTTCACCAACCACTGCGAATCGTTATTTTGAGGCATAGCAGGCCTTTGGGTAACATATTGTACTACTTTTATTTCAAAATTTTATGGATTAATTAAAATAACAAACAATAAAAAAGGAATCGGTCGATTTCGGATCGGATTTCTGTTCGAAGGCATGGATGTATGTGATGTCTTGAATTCCCTCCCATTCATCCTATCCTTAAAAACGGGCGTAGCGAGAGCCATTAGCTAACCACTCGCCCTGTTATATTCCTATTCTTCTGCCCCTACTCTCGAAAAAGAGAGGTTGAACAAATGAATAACAAACAGTTATCGTAGAAAAATATCTGTTGAGATACCTTTATTAGGAGGCCGTATGCTCCAAATTAAAGTCGACATGGATTAAAAAAATGCAATACTTTTAACGAAATATTCTTTTTTAGTTTTACATTTTTTTTAATCAGGTTACTTGGAATATATATTAAAAATGTATAGGCACTCAAATGGTTAATCTCGTTACGAATTTAACATTTTATTGGATGTAATATTCAAGTGCTTTTTATTATTATGTTGAAACAAACATGTTGCATGGATCATTGCTGGTCGTGCCATCTTAATTGGCCTTAATGTGGCCGGAGTCAGTTGTACTTAAATGACAATTTAAAAGCGACTGCATTGTCTGGTAAGGGGCTCGCTTTGTTTTTAATTACGGTGTGTCATCGACATAAAAATCTGCCATAACAATAAAACTCCGCCACGAGGCTTTGCAAATTTTTGCTATGGTGAGAATTTTTATGAAGATATGATATCTATTTGTGTGGAGCAACTTCTTACACTGGATGAATTGTGGAAAGAGTTTGACATGCCTTTAGGAAGATGCGTCTGTGGATGCTTTAATGTCGAAAGGCGGCCTGTTAAGTTGCAGCACAAAGGTGGTTGCGGTTTCTCGGCCGTTCTTTCAAAAATTTCACGAATCTACTTTTGTATTAGATTATTCCTTATTAGCAGGTCATTTTTCATCTATATTTTGGCGTGATAATACTTTTTTATATTATTTTTTACCAATATTTATATTTTTATTTTACCCTGATAGTTTTCAAGACATTTTGATGTATATTTTTTAAATCCATATCCTCGATCCCAAGGTAGAGCATATGTCCTCCTGATGGAGGTATTTCAACATAAGTTTTTCGTCGAGAACTGCTTGTGACTCAGTTGGCCAAACTCTTTTTGATATACTTATTTTTTAAAAATGTTCACACAGCACACCCAAAATCAACACTCACTGTACGCCACTGATTTAGTCGCCCTCTTTAATCTACTTTGTAAAAACTTTGCCCTAGCGATCAGGCGGGTCTGGATTCAAATCACAGTAAGGCCATTATCTAATTTGGATTTTGATCACTTTTAGTGTGTTCACTGTCAATACTTCTGTGGAAAGGCATTATATTAATAAAAACACAATATTCATTTGTACTGCATTTCACTTTATTTAATAGGTCAGGACCGGTTTCGCTCATTGCGAACTGATCAGTTGACAATGATCGCAATGAGCGAAACTGGTCTTGACCTATTAAATAAAGTGAAATGAAGTACAAAGGAATATTGTGTTTTTATTAATTGGATTTTTAACTTGGGTTTCTTCTCGGGTTCATTTTCAAGTGACTTATTCAAAATATTTCATTGAGTTTCCTTTGAATTTGAATCGCAACCGTGTAGTGCATAGGTTCTTAACCTTTTTCGGGTGGCGACACCTTTTTATAAAAGTCATGTGACTAGGCGACCCCCCCCCCCCCGAGGAATTTGAAATCCTCGATTTGCTATACTTTTTCCCCGGATTGTCTCCGAAACTCCTTTTATTTTTTTAGGTCTCCGGGAAATTTGAAATCCTGGAGAAAAAAGTTGGCGACCCCCCAGAAAACCCTTCACGACCCCCAGGTTGGGAATCCGTGGTGTAGTGTTAACACTAACAGGGTTAACCCCCGAGAGCATATACCACTGCGCTTCATGATCGGTTCATAACTTCTCAACATCGATTCACTCTAAACTATTATTTTCGACTAAACGATATGTGCCAAAACGACTCTGATGTATACAACCTGAAGAATGTTCCTAAACCTTTGCCGAAACAATTTGCAAGCGCGTTGTCTGACGTTTCCGCTCCACCTGTCAATCCGTCGACCCCCCGAACCCAGTCCGTGCGACCTGTCGAATCAATGAAGACTGATTGCCTGTCCTTCCGGCACCGCTGGTATATTCAGACAATACGATCGAGTGTCTGCTATGTATTTTGCTTAAACGATTTTGGTGTTCGAACATCTCAAGGACATGTATCTATGCGTTGTGTTTTCGACATGCTTGTACGAAATTTTGTTCTCAGCGCCTTAGATAATTTTGTGAATTGTTTATTGCAGTGGTCGGCAACCATTTCTACTGAGGGAGGCATACTTAATAGTTTGCTCAGTAAGTAATAATCTACAAGATCAATTTCTGTTCGAAGACGTTGGTATTTGTGATATCTACCCCTCACACTCTTCCAATCCTAAAACTAACAGGACGAGTCGATAGCGATTAGTTAACCACTAATTCTGTACCAGCCCTATCTTTATATCCTCACTCTCTTTTGAAAAGGTAGATTGAACAACTGGACTTACAAGCAGTTCTCGTAAAATACTCTGTTGAGATACCTCAATAAAGAAGTTATATCCTTCACATTGAGAACGAAAATGATTTAAAAAAAAAAGGCTTGATAAGAATTAAGTTCCGGCCCTTTTTTTAAAAAAAATAAACACGTTTATCTTTTAACCACTTGAATACCAAGCGGACAATATGCAAGCGATCACGGGTGTTAAAGGCATTTAAAAAAATCAAATACTTGGTATTCTAATAGAATATAAGCAATAGTTTGATGAATATGTGCAGTGCTATCTATACGGGTTCATATCAATATGGGTTTTTAAAATATCGAATTCGAGTGTATAATAGGCAAATATATTTTTCTCAAAAACACGCAGTATCTCTGGGACATATTAATGATTTATTTGCGCGGTATTCAAACGATTAAAACCATTTCACCATCGATCGATTGAAGAGTTGCAGTTAAGTGTTAGCAAAATCTTTTTAATGATGAAATCATCATGGACATACGTGCCATGGTTGCAAATTTGTATTCTTCTTCTTGGACCATATTCGCTCTTCTAAATTCCATATGAACCGTAGATTGCTTAGCTTCCTACAATGAAGTCCCAGCATCCTTCAGTTTCGGGATCATAAGAGGTAATCACAGTGCCTCGATAAAACAAAATTATCTGTGACAAATTACTTATTGTCTAAAAAAAAGCTAGTGCTTGAATCGCAGTTCCTCGCATCGGTCGAGTGGTATTGGGTCACGTTAGTTATTTTTAATCGTGTTGCATTTTTAACATCTGCTGCACGACTTCCTAAGAAAGTGAATACCGGTTCAATACTTGTCGGTGAACTTACGTTCGCATTTTTAAAGGTCACTAAGAACGTCTTAATCCATTCACCACAGTACAGTCGTAGAAAGTACCGCTATCCTTAAAATATGGGTCGAGTGGTTCCTCGGCTATTATTCAATGCTTTTATGGTTAATGATCTATTGATTGATTAGGCATTCGGTTAGTAGAAATCCATTGTAAATTAGTTAAAAATCAATGTAAGACTCCACAGCCACTCCACGGAAACAAATGATCCGCTCGACTACGACTCCGACTCAGATTAAAAACAATGCAAAATTGTATAAAGTCTAAGTATTGTTAATATCTAAGAAAATGCACAACCCTTTGCCTTTTAATTTGATTTCTGTATTCATTTGAATAACAAACTTATCAGCTTTGGGTCTGAAAACCAGAATGCGGCAAGTCCACTGTTCTCTAAATTATGTGTTGGTGCCAATTTTCTAATGATGCTACTAATTTTTTCAATTTTTGTAAAATTAAGAAGCATCATTAGAGAAATTAAAATTTCTTAAATTTATGCAGTTAGTCCTTATATGTATGTGTAGAACAGTGGTTCTCGTGTGCGGCCACCAGAGGATTTTGCTGCGGCCACCAACAGTTTCATAGTAAATCAAATAAAAAATGTATTTTTACAAATTATTATTTTTTAAAATTGATTGAATGCACCTGACTTATCGAGCATTTAGTCGAGTTATTTACTCCAAATGACTCACAGAGGTATCATATTTATGTATATTCTGTGAAAGATCCATTCAGTGTAATGCACTTTATAAAAAATAAATATCGAAACCAGCTGACAGATGCAAACTTAGAAGCGGCGATGCGGCTTGCATTGGAAGAGAGAACTGTTGAACAATTTCCATTCGAATTGCTTTTAAATAAATAAATACCAATATCTTTAAATAATGTATTTTATTGAATATAAATTAATCCTTTTTTTTAAGTAAATGCAACCGCTATTGTTATCACATTTGGTGCGGCCACGAGACATTTCCATAGGACCGCCGATGCTTATAATGCGGCCACAATGAAATCTAACGTGAGAACCACTGGTGTTGGAAGCATGTTGTATTGTGCTTCTAAAATTTGATTATCACATCGAGTACAATTATATGAAGCATGTTGGACTTACTGCATTCAGCCACTCAAATGTCACATGATATAAAAAAAATAATTAATAGTACGTAAATGAATAGCTAACCAGTTCAAATTTTAAAATTGCTCTTCTGAAAATTTCACTTTTGCGACGTACCGCATTTTGCTTGTCAGTTCCAGGATTAAAATTTTTAATAAGTAAATACATACATACAAACATACAGTAAATACATATTATTTGTAAGAAATACAAATAATTTATATATACTAGTGACATCAAACAATATTACAATCGTTCTTCTTGGGAAGACTTCGTCAAATCAAGTCATTTCCTGGGAACAATCGTTTCTCTCGTTACGTCTAAAGGCGGATCCGGAACAAGACAGCTGATTGATGACGTCACGTCTTCGCAACCCTTAACTAACATTGTGAACGAGTTACGTAAAACTACCCTTATCGGTTTCTTTTGTGTTCCACCTTGCACGGCCATCCGTCTATCTGTAGGTTGCTTTGTTTTCAACCTTTTCTTGTCAGTTTTACGTACGGGAATATATTTTTTAAAATAACAAAAAAAACTGGATTCATTGTGTATCACTTTTAGATTTACTTAAATTGAATGTTCGTACAGCACTCTTCGTGTTCATATGCGAAAAGCAATCACAGGCGGATGAAAACATAATTAGGTATACTATTTACAGCATATACCATGAATGGGTTAACTTTTGACTACTGCGGGCGACCAACCGCTAAAATTAATGTTAGCGGTCTAAGTGATTATAAGAAGGGTAGTGATTTAACCTTCGAGTTCCTGTGGGGAGCATTCAAATTGCTAAATTCTCCGTTTTTCCTCCATTCGCTAAATACCAATAACATATAGCTGATATTTATTGTAATCTACTATGATACCTCAATCAATGCAATGGAAATACATATAATCCAAAATTGTCTGGGTTCACTTTTTCACTAGTGTATTAAACTATGTAATGACTTACAAAATTGATGTTGTAATATTGTTATGTATTCTATTCAAGGCTTGTGCAAGAATGCATTTCGCAGTGGCCAAATGCAAAAGCACTCTCTGTCAAACGCGTCAAATGCTAGCCCGAGTGGCCGGCAGTCACTTGCCGCTAATAATCTCGTAACGGAACTTTTTCTCGGTGAACTCAATAAATTGATCTCGTTCGGTCACGTCCAATCGCCCTCTATTACGTCTACTCACCTCTTAAGAGCCGATGTTTAAATAATAATAATAATAAAAAATACTGCACTTAACTATCACGTGCCACGGCGTGCAGTTCATTGCGGTAAAATACACTACCAGCATTACGCCACTGTTTTTTTTTTCAAAATTTTCAGTGTTCGATATAAGCGGCACTTATAAACTGTCTTGTGGTATGTGTAATACGATATGCATAGGCCATTCGGAATAATGTATTTCTACACGATTTACTAGACACATTCTGTCTCTTTTGATTTGTGAATCATCTCTTATTCGATTTGATTTTGCTAGACTCGGATAAATTGAGGAGCAAACATTCAAAAAGTTAATTGTACTACAAATACATAGCTTGGGAAATGATGATTTATTTTTATACGAATTAAAACACTAATTGGGATAAATTGAACTGTCAGTTCCTGTGTGGTCGAGTGGTCAATGTCGCTGGCTTCGGCCACGGTGGTCACCGGTTCGAATTCCAGTACGGACAGTTTTTATTTAAATTGATTTTTCAATCGATTTATGAATTTCTGTTCGAAGGCATGGATGTATGTGATGTATTGAATTCCCCCCTCCCGCCCATCCTATCCTATGAACGGAGCTTATCGAGAGCTATCAGCTAACCACTAGTCCTGTCCTAGCCCTATCCTTATATTCCTACTATCTTTGGAAAAATAGAGGTTGAGCAACTGAGTAACAAGCAGTTCTCGTAGAAACACTTCTGTTGAGATAAACTCCATTAGGAGTCCATATACTCCACATTAGGAGCGGACATGGTAAAAAATATTACATTTATAATAATTATAATACAGCTATTAATTTGATGTATTATATTTATATCGATCTCTTCTAAGTTAACACATTTGATTTGTTATTTTAATGATGTTATCCGAAAAGGCTATTAATATAAAATATTTTTTATAAATTGTATCTTTTATTTAATACGCTATTGCATTGGAGTTCTAACAATAAACTGCATATTTTATCAACGATACAATCGTTGTCGAATGATTGTTGGGAGTAATTTTAATTACAACGGGTGTTGAGACACTGTCAGCGTAATGGCGAGTTGGATTTCAGTGATTGCTCCTATTTTTATATAGGTACATTTTAACAGCTTAACGACAGTGGACGCGTATTTGAGTCTTTGAAAAACAAAGGTTGCTGGCCGGCGGACACATATATGCGTATAGGCGAAGTATCTGGAAGCTAAGAAAATTAAATTTTGTAAAGATATCTCAATTTGCTTACAAATTATAGTGAATTTAGTAAAATTATAATTTTTGCGAATTTTTCGCAAAATTTTATTTCGCCAGGTGAAATTTTATTTAAAAAAAAACGTGCGGTCGTTAAGCTGTTAATATTAAATTTTAAACATTTTATGGCAGAACAAATGTGTGACTATTGGTTTCCTTTACCCTAAGTACTTTTTTATATTAAAAGTTAGAGTAATCGTGACATTTTCGACATCTATAGTTTTTTTAAGTAACTATTTTACGTATAATCCTCATGACTTTGTAGTGTTTATCATTCTATTCCTTATCGCGTTATTTACATTCAATTGTTTTATCTATGTTTGTTTATTCATTAAATTTATCTTTTGTTTTCAGGTAAGAATACAGATCTTCAAAGTTCACATATTATCTCGTTCGTTGTGGGGCCGTATCAGGTAGATGTTCTTACAACTTATTAATGTTTCAACATTTGATTGATTATTAGCAATTGAAAAATCGCTTTTATTTTATGAAAAAAATGTACGACCAGCCTTATATTTAATATACGCATAACTCGATCTTATAATGACGTCCTGCATCGAATATTTGTGGTGAGAAGTTGCGACCTCGTAAAGTATCCCGAGATTGGTTATCTGACGAGGCAGCTAGCTCCATGTAACCTCAATGGTTCATTCAAGGAAAGATGATACATTTGTCTATAATTCTCCTGTCTGCTACTTCTCCCGACTGTTGATGTCACGGTGTACTGAAACCGTCAACAACTTTCTACACGATTCCTGATACTAAAGTGATTTCCGGGTAACAAAAATCGCTACACGTAGGAATTGGATATTGTCGAATCGTTTGCGTTATTCATATATTCTTGTTCTGTGTCTATCATATGTTTGTCTTCATTTCGTACAGTAAGTCTTCTCATAAGTTAATATTTAACAGCATAGGCTTTTGTATTCTCCACGATTTTCAGCGAATTGTAACACTACTCCTAGTACTGGAGGAGCTGATAGGCTTTGCAAATCAAAGCATTCAAAAATGTTGGTCCAATTGAAAATATTACTCAGAATTTACTGTCATATATCTCTTGGTCATAGTGCAATGTACAATTCGATCCGAAGTCACTTGTCTCTTTTACTATTATTCATTGTTTTTCTACCAACGTTTAGAAGCATATTATCATAGTGAAAATATTGACATTGAAATGGCGGTTATTTGTGCATCGTAACCGAAATAAATTTCTTCATATTACTACGCACGTGCACGTTGGTTGTATACAAAGCAGCCTCGTTGCCCGCATGATTGTCCGTTGCTCGAATTCAGAATGTATTATTGTCGCCGTACTCAGAATGTAATGGGATATTTTTGTATTCAACATGCAAATAATGTGACGCCCTGGTGAATGTCAAAACTGCCGAGTTCAACGTTGTATCTCTCGGCGTGACAACGTTCCGGCTGGGAGAGAGCGTTGACTTTTCAGATAATTGCCACCGTCTTGCTGAATTGGTCTCCTTTTCTACTTCACGCAATCGTACCTTATTTATGTGACATAAGCGAAATACGGCCAAGTAAAGAAAACATACATTTTTAAAACTGTTCAGGTTTTTCTACAAAATATAAATCCTTCTTCACTATCTTAACTTCCAGCCTGTGGTACGTGTTTTTTTTTTATTATTAGTAAAAACCCTTTTTGTGTTTTAATTCTATCGCCGCTAACTTAAGTGGGATCTGGTTAATCTCAAGTGTCTCCGAGCGAGATTTTCCTAAGCCTAATCGCTGGAGTGCAGTTTCCTTAATCCCGTCGCTGGCTTTTAAAACGGGAAACCGCTGACGTTGTGTTGTTTCTTTCTTACTAGAACTGCTTAGATCTTGCGAAGAGGATATTAATTTCACTGATACTATATTGAGAGTCGCTATAGATCATTATTTTTAAATCCATATCCGCTACCAATGTCTAGCATACGGTCCATATATTTCAACCGACGTTTTTCTACGGCAACTTCTTATTCTTCAGATGTCCAACCATTCTTTTTTAGAAAAGAGTCGAGATAGAAAGGGTAGAGCTAGGACAGGACTCGTGGTCCAACTCATCGCTATCGCTGCGCCCTGTCATTTAGGATTGGAAGGGTGGAGGGAATTTTTAGCACAAACATAGAAATCAGTTGAAAAACATGCTGTTCGTACGGGGATTTGAACCCGTAAGATCCGTGATGGAAGTCAACGACGTTGACCACTGCACTACGGATCCGACAGATCTTTACTGCATGGATTCTCATTTAGTACCAACCAAATTAAGATAAGCCAAAGGTTTGGTAGTCTGAAAATATTTAATCAAAAACCCCTTACGAATACTGACTACGAATCTTCAATTGTTTAGCGTTTTAACCTGTTGTGATAATCACCGACCCGTCGCTTTTGATTGATGTGGTTTCTAAAGTTCGAATATATTGACAATAATCACAACACAGTGACATCGCAGCTTATATATATATTAAGAGAACAGTTTGAAACATCTTAAGCTAGTTTTATCACTTCCTGGCCTGAAGGTGTTCGGACGCAATTTGATTGATAGCATGTAATTGAAATAAAAACAAAATGGACACGGCCGCACTTCGCAACGATGGGCTAACATAATGTTCTCAATCATTGCAATAAGGCGTTCGTCTGGAACTGTAAATGCTATCCGAACAACAATTTTGATTTGTTTTCTAATTGTGCACGCAGTAATCGCATATATTTTTATTATGATTTCATTCATGACTTTTTCAGTACAAAATTTACGCAATTTCCTGGCCGAAGTATTTTATCGAAGGTAAATTTAATATATATATATTTTATTAATGACTATAATAATTATTGCAGGGATGGTCACACGTCGAGCCTCAAGGGGCACCTTGCTTGCTGACCTAAACATTATTAAGAACATTTTATATGCATCGTATGCATATTTTTTTTTTAGTGTTTTTTTTTTACAAACTTTTATATGCCGGGCTGTGTCGGAGTCGTGAAAAATGAGTGGCTCGATTTTTTTTTTTTAAATATAATAATTAATGATGTGCATTTAAACAAATTAGTCAAAAGTGTTAACATTTCATGCTTGATCAGACTAAAGATGATCTGATGGTAGACGCATGTAAGTTAAAATGAAATTATTGAAAAATTTCCTCGGAGTCGCGAGTCGTTAATTATTTTAAAGCTGGAGTCGGAGTCGTCTTTTTTCACGCGACTCCACAGCCTTGGTTATATGACTGACGCGCACACCGCAAGAATTGTGCCAACAACATATATTTAGAATCCATGTCCGCTTCCAATTTGGAGCATATGCAGGGGTTGGCTGGAGGGGGCTCGCGCGAGCCGCTTGTTAAATATTACTCAGGCCAGCGAGCCCCTTGTTAAATTAAGAAAAAAGTTATTCTCAGATCTTCGCGTTATATAATCTATAAATGTGCAGTATACTTTAATTAAAAAAGAGTTAATGTACATTTGGGATTTCTTTCGTACATTTTTCAGCCATTGATATTGATTAAATTACGATATGTTGTGTACTGTTACAAAACTTAAGTGTACATAGTATCATCCGATAGCTTTAATAATTATTGCGTATAATTGCATATGAGTAATAAAAAAAATCACACCTTTCCAGAACATCAGGAATAGCCATAAGTTTTAGCGAGCCCCTTGTTACCGTATTGGCAGCTCGCCGCTGAGCATACGGTATCCTATTGTAGGTATCTTGACAGATGTTTTTCTGCTGTTTACTCATTTGCTCAACCTCAGTGATTGAACTAATCACTCTCTCTATGCGCCGTTACTTTAGGATTGGAAGGGTTGGAGCGAATTTTTAGACGTCGCAAACATCCATTCCTTACGCTTAACTTAGTCTTACTGTGCTCGCGACGTCGCCTGGACCCGACAATGTGCTTATCTTTCATCTGCGGATTTTATTGTGCGCGTATGTCTGTTGAGCGTATTATTCTCTATCAGCTCTTATCATAAGCAGCCACTAAGAAACGGAGGCTTAAGTCCACTTACACGACGAGCTCAAGATTTTTGTTTTTCTTTCAATCGTGAATTTAATCAACTTATATGTTAGTTATGTCACAGAGCAAAAACAAGATAACATAATTTAAGATTTCGACTGAAGGTGCTTGGTAGAATTTCAATATTAAATTTGAATCTTTCAAATTATGCACATTCACACAGATTTTGTCACTAACGACCCGGGTTTCGCTTTTCGGCATCTTCAGGCGTTCAAGTGCACGGATGAACTTTAACTGACGCTTAGTAAATGACGTGACTAATGAAATTTACTAAGCGTCAGTTCAAGTTCATCCGTGCACTTGAACGCCTGAAGATGCCGAAAGGCGAAACCCGGGTCGTTAGTGACAAAAACTGTGTGAATTTACATAATTTGAACGATTCAAAAGATAACATAAACCTTCGATTCTTAATAATAGTTTCTAGTTACTTTTAATTGCTCCATGGGCGACCGGTAAAAATACGTTAGACATTTTAGACATCATTCATAATAAATATACACTTTTTAAGATGGAAAAAATATTTTGAGTTCTGTAATTTGGCCTTAGAAGTCGGTTATTCGTATTAAAATTACGATTTTTTACTTTCCATAGGTTTTTAATCTAGTGAGCCCATTTTACATATAAAACAATGAAACTGTCGTAAATTATTTTTATATTCTAGGTGTTAAATTTTCATTAAAAAGACCGACAGGAATTCTAAAAAATTCTTCAAGAAAAACACGAACAATCTCGCGATACTAATCTTTATGGCGAAATAAATTATTGCTGTCATAAAAACACTGCCGAAGAAATATATCACAGTGTGGAAAAGCACTAAAAAATCTGAAATTTCATTTATATTATTTTAGCTTCGTAAACTGAGTTAATATGCTTGCTTGTACACGAAAATGAGCTGCTCGGCTGTGAATCGAAAATTCGAACCGATTTCCCTTTCTTCTCCAACTCGTTCATTCGAGTCGAATCGCTGCGCAATCAAGTCTCCCAGTTTTGGTTGGATTCTCTGCGAGTCATTTTTTTCTCACTTTCTGCTGCATTAGACTGAGTTAGAGTGAGATATTATATACATATTACACCGAACTCCCCATTTACATACTGTGTAAAACAATATACTAAAATAAAAAAAATATGGTTGATAGGTTTCCTTGTATAAAAATCAATTCAGGATATCAAAAAATAAAATTCATAATTGCTAATTGTATCTCAATTGTATTTTAAAAATACTTAAAAAAAATCAAAGGTAACAAAAATTATTCTATTACTGTTAAAATTTGTTAAATGAATGTGCGGTATTTTTTTCTTTCTTTTTGGCACCGTGTTATTTAGACATCGTGTAAAAAGGGAGTTCTGTGTATTGTAATAAGCGATGACTCTATTATTTTCATATAGGCAAACGTGTCATGTCTTGTTGGAACTGTGATGCCAGTATTGGTTTACTAATTTTTGTCCTCGAATTTTCAAAATGACTCAAAATCTCATTAAGCTTCGAGCTTATAAATCGGAAGAACACCCAACTTTGGTGGAAGCGGTGTTTGAGTGAGATAACAAATGATCTTCGATAAAATATCGACTTTGGAAAGGAAAAAGGACGTAACCCACAGTTTTTTCAAAGCAGATTTTTAACGATAATCACAATGTATAACAACTTGATACACGTTTTATCAAAAGGATGTAAGCTGCAAGTGCCGAATTATTATCTTAATTTAGCTTAAAGACAATTTCTTTAATTGATATTAGAATTAAACACTAGTTTTGAAGTCTCCGTGCCCTTCAGGGTTGTGCATATTTCATAATTTGCATAGTGCCCAAAATCATCGAAACAAGTTTTTTGTGCCTCCTGTAAAATTTGCTATGTGTGGGTTACGTTCTTTTTCCTTTCCACGACCGATATGTATCGGACAATTTCCGAGTGACAAAACTTCTAAACGAACAAACATAATTTTGAACGTAACTTGCGTGGTTGGTAATTTTGTTTCTGCACGGCTCGCCTTCAAAGATATTTGCGATGTTTCAAAGCATCCTTAGACAGGGATGCGGTGAGTTCTTATTACCGGAGTTGTTAATTCGGCTGCATAATGATGTTGGGGTAGGCAGAATGCTGTACAAGTCTGGTCGTAAATTTTAATGAACAAGGCACGGCAACCTTTACGTCTTTCACCATGGATTCCGTACGTTTTGATCATTTTAATGTTTTTAATAATTTTAATGATGATGAACATTTGTAGTCGGCAATCTTTGTTATCTGCAATAATATTGACTAGTTGTATAAGCTTTCTTGTTTATACTATTATATAATCAAGACTTGTAGGGTGTTCACTATCAATACTTGGTGGAAATGTTAAGGTGGCAATATGTTAAGAAAAACACAATATGCATTTGTACTTATTTCCACTTTTATTTATCAAGATCAGAACAGGTTTCGCTCATGGCGAGCATTATCAACGTATAAGAAATAAATTAACAGTGCTATTTATACAAAAATAAATTAAAATAAATATGTGTAATAAACAATTGGCATTGAAAATAATTTACAAATTATAATTGAAATTATGAATAAGTGACTCTAAACAATCGGGTCCTATGGCGAAGCGGATAGCGTTGTTGGCTTCCGTGCCGGGTCTCACGGGTTCGAGTCCTAGTGCGAACAGCATTTTTTCGATGGATTTATCGATTTCTGTTCGAAGGCTTGGGTGTTTGTGATGTCTAAATTTTCTCCCATCCTTCCGATAATTCAATTACTGGGCGTAGCGAGAGCGATTCGATATCCACTAGCCCTGTCCTAGCCGTATCCTTATATCCTTACTACTCTCTTTGAAAAAAGAGAGGTCGAGCAACTGAGTAACAAACAGTTCTCGTAGAAAAAAACTTCTATTGACGTACCTCGATTATTCAAATTAAAATGTTTTAACAGTTTTTGTATAAATAGCAAGCACTGTTAAATTGATTTATTTCTTATCAGTTGATAATGCTCTCCATGAGTGAAACCGGTCCTGATATTGGTGGAAATAAAAGTGGAAATAAGTGCAAAGGAATAATGTGTTTTTCTTAATATTTGAGAACTCGTGCTATACTTAGATCAATGTTTCAAAATAAAAATCTTTACCGCGTTAAAGTGAATCTATCGATAATCGTAGGATGAGTGTATGAGCTAAAATATTCTTTATAATATTGTATTGTCTACCAATCTTGGAGACTTTTTTGCTTGTCTTACGTTGTTACTTGAGGCACGGAATAGAATTGAAATTGTGCATATTATTAAACTCGAAACGCTTGATTGTGTAGTAGAGCCAGGAAACACGCAATTGACAATGATGAGTAAATTTGCTACGCCCCTCCTCTGATTTGAACCCAATTTAATAGCTTCGCAGTTTGCAGCGCTATTGTTCTGGAACGACAGCGAGTCAAGAAAACTATACTTTTTAAACGTCGGGGTCGATCGTTACGACGCGTTGAACAAAATGCACAAATTAAACTTTTTAATTTGTTTATTTCGTGCTGGAATTAGAATATTCAATAAAACTTTTAAGGTGTTCATTATCAATACTTGGTGGAAAGGCATTATGTTAAAAAAGTAAAACACCTTTTTGTACTAATTCCGTATTTGTATTCCGCAAAATCATGACCGCTGTCGCTCATCACAAAAAAATTTCAACTGATGAAAAAATATTTAACATTAAGAATCCTGATTCCATGTCGCACACTATGTGGTGAATATGGAATCGATATGAGGCTTATTTTTATATATTATAGTATAACATTTTACGAGAACTAAATAAAAACACTCTTGTACTATTTCCGCGTTTCGTTCATGTATTTTTTTTTCATAATTTAAAAATGTTTTTGATCAGCGAAACCGGTCCTGATTATCTAAAATAAATGTAGAATTGGCACAAAAGAGCGCTTCATTTTTGAATATTTTATTCATTGAAATATTTTTTATATACTTTCGATGGTTTCGGCGGTAACTTTGTGGAAGTTCATTTTAATAGAAAATTTAAATTAACTTTGATTATTCCACGTATTGTGTTACTAACTGTGACACGTGTTTCGCCTCTTTCAGAGGCATCTTCAGACTAACTATCGCAAAGTTTGCTTAAGTAATGAAGCAATAAATAAATAAATTTAAATTTTCTATTATTTTTTATATCCCAAATCTTCGATGTTTTATCATTTTGTATTTCAATGATTCCCACTCAGACTGCTTTTTTGCTGTGTGTAACTATATTCTTTTGAAGAAAGGTAATATTTTACTATTTTCCTACTTAAATATGATTAAATACGTTTTACTATGTACTGAATTTCATTTATCAAACTGGCCGTTTTGTGACTTGAATCCTCAACCGAAAATTTAAATTAATATTAATTATTGAATAAACTTTTTTGCTTCGTTAGTAATTATGGAATATTTTTTTGACCAAGCAATGGCCATTATCTTTTCGTTTTATTAAAAAAATTCAAAACCTTTTCACAACCTGAAGTATTTCGTACATTACTTACTAGATATGATATACGGCACTGATTGTCTGCAAGAAGCACGCAATTTTCAGTTGTGATTTTGTAAAACGTAAATATGACGTAAATTTATGATTCATGCGAAATCATTACCAACGAAATTGATTTCTTCTAGACACTGAAAAAAAAATCCTGCGAGATTTGTTTTAATATTATTTATAATCCACTTCCGATTTCGCTTACGCGATGTACAGTTTCGCTGATTTAAAAATGTTGTGTGTAATAAATTAATTACTTCTATACTGTAGAAATTTATTTATGTTATTTGTATATAATTACGTTTTTTGTGTCATGGACGAAATCATTATTAAAACATAGCTATAATAATTTCGCTTGACAATACTAATTATTATCCTCACGGAGCGATATTAGGGATTGCAATACCGGTAGTAGTATTACAACCGGAATCCCGGTATTCAAGGTGTTTTTCAATACCGAAATACCGGTTTTGAAAACGTATAATTATCTAAAGAAAATAAACAATAATGATTTGTAGTATCATTATTGTTTGTTTGTTTTCTATCCCCCCCTCCTTGCTTCCCGTTTTTATTTTTATAATATATCATGTTAGAATATTAAAATTAAAGTCATTCGTTCTTAAACAATCTCTGTGAAAATAATATTGTCTGAGGATACCTCTGAAAGAGGCGAAACACGTGTCACAGTAAGTAGCACAATACGTGGAATAATTTAAGTTATTTTAAATTTTATATTAAAACTAGCTGACCCGGCATGCGTTGCAATGCCACTCAAAGAAAGAAAGTGTTTGTGTTTTAATTATGTTTATTGAAGTGCTTTTGGATATATTTTGTTTTTTTGTCTGGTGCGTGGTAATGTGTGGATTCATCGATTTCTATTTTTCATTACCAATATCTGACAATTGTTTTTTGAAACGTTCAGCGGATGCATCATATTGTTATTCTACACGCATATTAGCTTTCAAAGTCAATTTTTGCACATGTCACCATAAAACTGATGATTTGAGACATGCACTTGATTCATCAGCAGTTGTTGAACGTGGTATAACTGGTAGAGTTTTTCGAAAAACACCAGACAATAAAAAAGGTTCGCCACCAAAGACCTGTTCATTTCTTCTCAAATCTTTTATTGTACATATAGTGAAGATTTTCCAATGCCTTTTTGTGCGCCATACTAAATTCGTCCCATTTAATGAGTTGATATGATTAAAGTACTACATCAATCATGATTTTTTTTGATATTGCATGTTGGTGTTCAAAGGCAATTTCTTTGCTGAATGCGCTGTTTGACCACCATCCAAAAGATTTGCTGCAATTGCAGATGAAGCGATTGCCAACAATATTATTTCGTGATCCAACGTTTTGGCTTGTGTTTGATTGCATGCATAATTCTGTCTTACGCTATGCGTTGTTCTGGGACCAATTTCGGAAGATTTGTTTGAACGAATGTACCCAATTTGTCGACATCAAATTGTGTTTCTCGTTCTTAATCACGGTCAAAAGGGTTGTTTGCATATCATTGTATCAGACAATCGGGCTTAAGCAGTGAGAGCTCGAACGGTTTCCAAACTTGATCGTCTGTTTCTGAAGCTCGTGATGCCGTTTTCTTTCGTGCTTGAGGTCTAGATCAACTAATAGCTAGTCTTTTAGGTGGCATAATTGTTTGACAGCGAAAGAAATGCTTTGTGACGACTATTACAAATTCATTTGATAATTGTTTACAATTCCCTTTTATCGTTTGACGTAACCATGGCACGTATCAAACTAAAAAAGACTTAAGTTGCTGCGCACTTAGCGCCATCTGTCATTTAACAACTCTAATAATTTCGTTCTGTTTGAAATACGAACGACGGACGTCAAAAATATTGAAAAAAAAAATCGGGATAGGGACATCCTTCACCTAGCGGGATTAAATATACTTTAAAACCTATTCTACTATCTAACAAATATACATTTAAAAAATCATAAAAATCGGTCAAGCCTATATAGAGATAGAGATAATTTTTAGAACAATTGAAATGTTTAAGTTTGCTAACAAATATATTTCGTAGAAAAAGAAAAAGATCTCGGGATATATAACGACAGTCCTTCAGTATTTAAATTGAAAATAATATATTTTTTATAATATTTGAAATGTTTTAGGTTTGCTAACAAATATATTTCGTAGAAGAAGAAGTAGATTTCGGGACATAATATATTGACAGTCTTGCAGTATTTAAATTGTAAATAATATAATTTTTAGATTAATTAAAAAGTCTACAAATAAATTTCGTAGTAAAAAAAAATAGACCTCGTGGCATATATCGACAGCCCTGCAGTATTTAAATTGTAAATTATTTAATTTTTGGAATAATGTTTAAGTTTACTAACAATCATTTTTCGTAGTAGCAGAAATAGACCACGTGGCGTATATCGACAGCCCTGCAGTATTTAAATTGTAAATTATTTAATTTTTGGAATAATGTTTAAGTTTGCTAACAATTATTCTTCGTAGTAGAAGATTTTAAAATAAAAGTCTAAATATAGTTCTATAAAATATCCATACCGTCATTAGAATATTCCTAATGCATGTAAGAAATTAAAAAGATTTTCAACGCCGGATGCAAAATAAACCCATACCTTCCAATAATCGAATCAATGGCACTGATCAAAATCTGTCAAATCAGCTCCAAAAAAACTTGAAATTGTAAATTATTTAATTTTTAGAATAATGTTTAAGTTTGCTAACAATCATTTTTCCTAGTAGAAGATTTTAAAATAAAAGTCGAAATACAGTTCTATAAAATATCCATACTGTCATTAAAGTATTCTTAATGCATGTAAGAAATTAAAAATATTTTCAAGGCCAGATGCAAAATATAACCATACCCAATAATCGAATCAATGACGTCACTGATCAAAATCTGTCAAATCAGCTACAAAAATCAAAAAAAGCGCGTGTCTTCGTTCCAATCGTCTTTGTTGATTTCTTTCAGCTCGTACCTCTTCTGATTGAGATGCGCGTAATTGTGACATGATCACACGCTCATTTTCATTATCTTGTTGGATTTGTTCGTATGTTCTTTCTGCTCTACTATTTCGCTTTTTTGTTGTTTTATTCGTTCGACAGCCCAAATCAGCCCCCTTGCGTTTTGCTGGCATTGTTCACAATAATACACGCACACAAATAGATAAACTAAAATAAATCTTACACAAATTTAAAAACATTCGATAAAAACAAATGCCGAAAGAAATTTCAAAATTATGTGACACTTCTTGCAATGAGCGCCATCTGTCATTCAACAACATAAATAATTTTGTTGTTTGAAATTCGAACGACGAATTGTCAGGAATATTGAAAAAAAAATCTGGATCGGGCCACCTTTCACCTAGCGGGATGAAATATAGTTTACATTTGATTCTCATATCTAGCAAATATACATAAAAAAAATCATCAAAATCGGTCAAGTCGTTTCGGAGGAGTTTGGAGACAAACACCGTGACACGAGATTTTTATATATATAGATAAATTTCCACAAAGTTACCGCCGAATCCATCAGAAGTGTAAACACTTATTAATTGAAGGTCTTTGAAATTACACGTGACTATCGTTTAACTGTTATAAAATGGGAATGCTTGCCTACTGATTTAAATGGTGGGTGTTTTGTAATTAGTTTACGAAAGTTAATTATGTTTACTTACATATAAGATGAAGCGGTGGTGAGTTAGGAGGTTCTCATGTTCATTTAAAATTGGCAAACTACCTAATTGTGCCCTATTATTTTCTATTTTTTTTTTGTAAAACAATTAATGTTCTCCCGCGTTTTGATGTACAATTTTAACCCCTTCATCCGTGTTGAATGGGTGATTCTCTGACATTAAATGGGTGGCTAAAAGCGGCCATGTGTTTCGAATATTAATCAGTCTTTAAATCCTAGATTTATTTGTATTATGTATTCTATCTTTTTTGTTGACCAATAATTTGATGTAAGAATATGCCGAAATGTGAAACCCTGGACGTTTGTGACAAAACTTGTACATAATTTGAACTATTTAAATTTAACACAAGTTATTCATAAAAATTACCCATTTATGATTATATGTTTTTCAATGATAATATTTTATATGAAATATCGAATTACAGATTTTGTTTAACCAGCCAAATATTGCGATCTCAACTAGCGGTATTTTTTTTACCTTTTTTTGCAATACCGGTATTGATATACTAGTACGGTACTGCAATCCCTATCCGAGATGGTCGTCGGTGGTTCGTTGACATGCGCGAACTGAGCCCGGAGCCACGCAGCCGCACTACCCGAGCCTTTGTTTCAGAATTCTCCGTACCAATGCTTATGTTAAATTATGCATATTGTGTAAACATATTGTATATTTTATTATTTGTCATATGCTCCTCCGGCGCTAATACGAGGAAAAAGCGGAAAATAATAAAACGATTATTAAACATTTGAAATTTAATCGCCGATAAAATTTTGCGGTTAAATGAAATTACTGCTTTTTTGAAAAAAAAAATATGTAGATACGTTACGATAAAATTGACGGCTTCTGTGATATTGTGTTAGGAGCTTTAGTTAAGTCTAGCGTTCAGGTTGTTCCGAGTTCAAGTTCCAGCCAGGTCAATATCAAATTCAGTTTTTTTTTTCAATTTGAGACACGTCTCAAAAAATAAAATTCTCATTTGTACAATTCCTTCTTTTATTTATTAAAATCGTGGCCGGTTTCCTCCATGACGAGCATTATCAACTGAAGTATTGATATTGAACACCTTAAAAATTACATAAGCGTATTATGATTTTACTTTAATCTTTCAACTGCCCCGTGCAGCAAAATTAACCGTTTGAATACCGCGCAAATAAATCATTAATATGCCCCAGAGATACTGCGTGCTTTAGAGAAAAATATTTTTGCCTAATATACACTCGAATTCGGTATTTTAAAAACCTATATTGACTCAGTATAGATGGCACTACACATATTCATCAAAATATTGCTTATATTCTATTAGAATTCCAAGTACTTGATTTTTTAAATGTCTTGGACATCCGTGTTCGCTTGCACATGTTCCGGACACTGGTGTCCGCTTGATATTCAAGTGGTTAAGATTTGTCGTACACGTGCTATTCGGGATGACCGTCTTAGCGAAAAGTTTGCTAATCACTGCATTAAAGAATTCAAGATTATCACAATTATGTATGTAATTTATTCTTTTGAGTTCAAAGACATTAATATAACAGCCGTAAAAGAATACAATTTCGAAATAATTCTATCAACGGCTAAGACGAAGAGCGAGCGAATGTCCCGTTTCGCTGGGGCGTACCAAATTGCCTATCTCGGATTGTGCAACGTTCATAAGAGACAGGCAACTTAACGTGCTCGGTCCATGTTATTAATTTTGTTTGTTTGCATAATTGAACACGCTGCTTGCTTGCACTCCGCCTGCGCTGTCTCAAACACAGGATGTTGACAAACGACGCGGTGCACTCGCGTTTTTGATACCCATGTCGTAAAATAAACCATTCTTGTAAATTATTGGTTCTAATATGGTTTATTTCTCGTGGAGCTCGCATTGAAATTGATCTCGAATACGTTTTTGATTATTACGGTTATGGGCCGCGTAAACAGTTCTTAAAGCACACGGCGTCTACGAGATTCTTCAATATCTGTTTGCTCGCTTCTTGGTCGTACCAGAGATCTGTGGCATTACCGTTTTACGTAATATTTCATAGCCTTGTTGGCAGAATAGTTTCTGTATTTGAGAAAAATATTTACTTTGGGAGTGTTGCCACAGAAGGGAATGACCTATATTTACTCGGTGATATTTATTAACATCTTGGCAAATGAATGAACCGAAATTGAAAAGTCATCTGTTCTTGCGTCACTGTGAACAGTTCTCTTGTATGTACATAATTTTATACTACACCCAATCCTTTTTATACGCGATACATTGGTTCCAGAAATTGACTCGTAAAATAAACCTTAATTTTATATAATTTGATAAATAGATGCCTAAAATTCTGAATGGATGAATTACTACATATATCAAAAAATAGGCTGGTATTCAAATTTACTTTGAACACTGTGAAAACCTTGGCTAAAGATCACTATCGGCGATCAGTATTTTTTATGGTGTAATACTATACAGTGGAACCTCGCATAACGAGCACCTCGTATAACGAGCACCTCGTATAACGAGCAAAATAGATAAAAATGCTCCCTTAACGAGCGACATTTTGCATAACGAGTGACGCAGAGTTTTGGGAAGAACATTTATGGTGTAATAGTATAGTATACAGTGGAACCTCTCATAACGCGTAATTCGCATAACGAGCAAAACAGTTTGTGAAAAAAATGCTCCCTTAACGAGCGACATATCGCATAACGAGTGACGCAGAGTTTTGGAAAGATCACTTTTACATCGTTGCTTGCCTCAAGATGATTGACAAGGCGTGGGAAGGGGTTACCAAGAGAACCCTCACTTCAGCTTGGAAGAAGCTTTCCCAAGGAGCGTTGTCGAATGTGATTTTGAGGACTTTAAAACAGTACCTGTGAAGTCTACTGTCAACGAGATTGTATCTTTGGCCAATACCATGGGACTGGAGGTGGATAACAACAATATTGATAAGCGTGTGGCAAGATCAATACGCTCCTTAACAATTTATAAGTATGTAATTTTACTTTAATACACGTTAAAAATATAAAAAATGATTTTTTTCCGGCATGGAACGCATTATAGTATTTTACATTGTTTTTATATAGGAAAAATTGTTTCGCTTAACGAGTGATTCACATAACGAATTAAACTCGTTATGAGATGTTCTAATGTACTTTGCATATTATAAAAGTGCTACTTTTCACTTGCGATACATATCCATGATAATTAAAAACATTTTTAATGCTTACGAAAAATTGTGCTCCTGTGGTTTTTTTTTGCGATTTTCTCAAAACTAGATCTTTGGATTTTATGAGCTACTCAAGATCGATCCGGTGCGTAATAATATGAAAAAGAATTGCGCGTACATCTTGTACATGTTTCAACAACTGCCATGTTCTTGCTCCACCCGTAGGTACATAAAAGACCCTATGGAGGTGCCTAGTGAAGTTCATTTCGTAGTAAGTAACAGCGTATTTAGTATTTACCTAACCGCATAGCTACGTCATGTATTCGATCGAAATATACTATAATATCAATTAGTAAGTATATAGCAGCGGTTTTGCGGTGTCTACCGTAATACGTCAACCGGCAGTTTTGTAGTAAATCGTAATTTTAAAAAGCTGGGCAAATCGCCGTTATTCGAATTATATTTTATGAAGACACTAAAAGGAAAGGAAGTTCATTCATCTCACAGCAGTTGAGTGTCAACGTTTTTGCAGTCAGTGATTAATATACCCAGGAGCAGATAGTAATATTTATGTTCAAGGAAATAGTCTACTCAACGACCAATAAATATCAATGCATATTATGGAAACTTTTTTCAATTACACGTTTTTATAAAATTAATTTTATCTGTGTCCATTCAACCTAAAATTCCTTGCTTTTTTTTTGGCAAATGTCGTAAAAATAAGAAAAAAACGGCATTTTTTTGTCGGTTTTTTTTTTGTTCCGACGAACAAAAATAAATATTATTTTTAAAGTTACCCACCGTTAAAATCTGTGGGCAATTCCCATGGGTTAATCCTTTCCGCCAGCGATGGCTTTAAACTTGGTTATACATTTATTTCTTATATTTACATTTATTTACTAGGCGTCAGTTCAAGTTCGTCCGTGCACTTGAACGCCCGAAGATGCCGAAAGGCGAAACCCGGGTCGTTAGTGACAAAACTTGTGTGAATGTACATAATTTTGAACGGCTTAAATTTAAATTTGAATTTGATGAACTTGAACGCCTGATGATGCCGAAAGGCGAAACCCGGGTCGTTAGCGACAAAATCTGTGTGAATGCATATAATTTGAACGATTCAAATTTAATATTGAAATTCCACCAAGCACCTTCAGTTGAAGTCGTTATTGAAATTGTAAAGGCTTAATTTAGTTTATTATTATTTCGTTATCATTTATTTTGCATCAAATTGACTGTAGTGACTGGGTGAAGTGCCTCATCCAGCTGACTTCATGTATATATAATACACGATGTGATTCTTTCCCATAGTATCAATTCTCACGGTATTCCCAACATCATGCTCATAAGCAGACATATTGCATTGTATGCATCCGAGGCACGCCAATCGTGATATTGTCCCCTACCTATCCAATTTCGTTTTTTCGAGCCAGAGCGACACATCATATTGTCATGACGTTATCTCATTACTGCAGTGAGCTCCAAACTATATGCTACTAGCCCTTTAAAAAATGTTCTTCGAGTCTCAACACAATTGACAGAATCATAACAAGGCTTTGTTTACCAATTGTGTACATAATGAATTGTTTTTATGAAAATCTGTTTTAACGATGGGTGTGGCTGTTGATCTTGGGGGCAATGAGAAGATGGCCACTTTTAAGTATTTTTCTTTTCGTATTATTAATAACCTGGCTCGTTGTTTGACTATTATTGCAGACAGTGCCAAAAAGCATGAAAATTTTACCAAATTTTTCTTTTCCATGATTGCCAGCTCAAATTCATCATCTTGGTTATCGACGATGGATTCTGTATCGACGGAAACTTTGAGCAATCAAGGTCTTCTAATCTTTATAATTTATGTTGTGCAGCACAAAACGATCCATGTATTCAAGGAAATGGTTTTTGTTTGCATCAATATCAATATCAATTTTAGCCCAAAATCATTTTTTGTAAATTTGATTTTTATAGCTTAAAATTTTTATGAATTTGCAAACCAGAGCATTGAAGCTCGCCACTAGTAAAATTTTGCGCTTCGAGTAAAATAACCATGTCCGCTCCCAATGTGGAGCATATGGACTCCTAATGGAGTTTATCTCAACAGAACTGTTTCTACGAGAACTGCTTGTTACTCAGTTGCTCAACCTCTCTTTTTCCAAAGAAAGTAGGGATAGAAGGATAGGGTTAGGACAGGATTAGTGGTAAGCTAATCGCTCTCGATACGCCCCGTTCATAGGATAGGATGGGTGAGGGGGGAATTCAAGACATCACATACATCCATGCCTTTGAACAGAAATTCATAAATCGATTGAAAAATCAATTTATAAAACTGTCCGTACCGGGATTTGAACCCGGGCCCTCTGTAGCCGAAGTTGACCACTCGACCACACAACTATAAATGTTTTATTAGGAATTAAATGTGTAAATGTAAAAAAAAATACAAAAAATGCATTTATTCGCTGTTGTCTTGCTGTTACATAACAATATATTCTTAAATTGCGTATATTAATTGATATATTTTTCGCGCCTCCCTTGGGCTTAGTCTACGCCTCCCCGGGGAAGAGCGCCACCCAGTTTGGAAATTGGTGAATCACTGTGAATGTTTCAGAATTCGTTTGTCACATTTTTGCGCGACCAATTAAGTGCGAAGTTCAAATAAAATTCTCACAGAAATCATCTCGTTCATTCAATTTCTCGCAACTGAGTCGCAACGTTTAATTACGGATGTTTTGTCACTTACACTTAATTCTCCAGCCAGCGGTCCAACGTTTTGTTAATAATAACTGCCGAAACATTCTGTTCTGCTTTCCTTCTTCTTTTTCGTCTTCTTATGCTTTGACCAATTACGGCTGAAGGGCAAACTTTGTCGGGAGATTCCCAGAAACAAATATACATTATTAATGTTGAAAACTCTGGAGCGCTTAATTAATACGTTGAAAAGTTTGTCGTTGTCAACCGGCCTCAATGGTGTGTATCTATTTTAAACGGTGGCAGCATCGTACGTGACGGTATTGAATTGATATTGTTTTAGTTTTTGATTTTATTAGTTGCATGAAGTTCGCATGACCAAAGGATTGTTATGCCGATGGATATGCGAAAAAAAAATACGAGGTTTTTGGTTCACTCTCACGTACTTTTTTCACAAAATGATGACGTATACGAAAGCTCCCAAGTTTACATTTTTTCGTGATTTTTAACCTACACTTGAGTATTTTTTTATACGTTTTTGAAATTTTTACGTTTTTGGTATTAAAGTAGAGTTCGTCGGATCTTACTCAGTTGACTTCCTTGCCACTTTTTTTTTACTGCTTTAATATTAAGTTATACTATTTTTTTTTCTCCATTGTAAAAGTTTTAAATTTATAATTTGTCAACCTTGTACAATGTTAATTGAATAAATAAATAAATAAACACGGTCCGCTAAAAAGGTCGAACATCATTTTATTTTTTGTTACAACACCATTACCAGATGCGTATTACGGACTTCCTAATAACAAGAAATTCAACAACACAATACAGTAACTAATAACAAACAAAAGGCTTCATTAGATCATAATACATTAGACGTGTCAGAATTTTTTAGTCATGAATGCGATCTATGTCCAGTCCCTCATAAAAGTCCCCGTATCTAAATAGGTAGCGATGAATTGTATTATTTGTTCTTAATTAAAACATATGTATATTAATGATATTTTATGTAATTTACTTATTGTGTCTTCATTATGACCTTTTTTACACGATTTTCTATACCACAATATTTCGTTTTTTTTTCGAATAACGCGATTTTTTTAATTCATGTAACCAATCTTCAATTTCTTGTATCATGAATTCTATCACTTTTTTACGTGGATTTTTTTTATATACGGTTTGTTGTGGAACGTATCTTCTATTTTCCGTGTTAGTGTTAAAATATACTTCAGAACTGTTAAATAGCTATCTGCAGTATTGTATAATTTTTCTTGCGGAGCTAAATACTTTCGTAATTTTAACTGCATATTCCATCAAAGTGCTCTGAAGTGGTGTCACATTTGACCGTTTGTTTACGGATGCAATTAGTAAAGGAGATATATGGCTATATCGCTGTTACCATTAATTGCGTGCGAAAAATACTCCACGGCAATATATCACCTCTTATTTCACATAACGGCCGCCATTCACTAGGGAACAAATTGTTCCAGAACATGTCCTGGAACATGAAAGTTACGTGTTCACGTCATATTGTAGAAAATTTCATGTGACCCGAGATAGGTTCCCATGTTTACGGGTTTACGGGATGAATGAGAGCGGGCGCATACGGAATATGCGATGCGCGCGCAGCGGTAGACCAACTGTCAACATCATATTATTCTATTTCATCATTATGATTCATATTTTATCATATTATTATATACGTAGACAGCACTGATCATCATAAACTCATCGGGTGTCATCTTAGAGATTTATTTTCGACTTTGAAATGTCTCCTTATGGTGACAGCAGAGATGTCAAAATAAACGTCTTTACATAAATTATGTTACTCTTTGGCCTATATTATATTGTCAATGGTGTATAAGCTGACATTGTGGATAATTAAATAATTAAATTTTCATTGTAGGAAGCTTATAGACATTGGTAATTCACTTTACGCGCATTTTTTGCATCCAATGAAATCAAATAACGTTTGTTCGGACGCAACACTGACCAACATAACCTCAACGGGTGATGTTTCTGTGACTCCTCGTGTGTTCAAGAAAATGTTCCGGGACATTGTTCCCGAGACATAGCGTAGATGTACAGGATCATTTGTTCCCAGGTGAATGGCCAGTATTAGACTCATTCGAGTACGGTGTCGCATTTTTTGTGGATATACATTTGACATGTGACTTACTTTTTCAAAGCTGGTGTCTGGTTCTGTTTTGAATTTCAAATTGAAAATTCCTACATATATTTTCTTTTAATGCCAATTGTTTATTACACCCATATATTTCAATTTGTTTTTTATTTATAAATAACACTGTTAAATTCTATTTCTTATCAGTTGATAACTCTCACCATAAGTGAAACCGGTCCTGATCTTGGTAAATAAAAGTGGAAATAAACAGAATGGAATAATGTGTGTTTTTTTTTTTTAAATAAATGTATTGTCTTTCCACCAAGAATTGACAGTGAACTCATGAAAAATGAATTATAGTTTTATTAGGTAGGAAAAAATAGTGCGATATTAAGAGGTGTTAGCAAAAGTTTTCTTTGTATCTTCTATATTTGTCACACTTGGACGCAAAAAAACATTTTTATCAATAAGCTTTCGTTCGATCGCTTACGATAACTCTTCAAATCCCGTCCTCTCACTCGGTTGAATAATGACTACGGACTTCCCCTCGCGGGAAGTTGGTGTATATCCTTTGATATATTATCGTCATTGCGAAAACACCGGGAGGACACTCTCGATTCGTCTTCGCTCGCCTTAAATGGGCTGCCATTAATTATATTATTCAGACTCTGATTTTTTTTATTATTAATGTCATAATAAAAAATATGGTGTCTACAATCAATCATTATTTATATATTTCAAAGGTTGTCAAGCCATTTGATTTGCAGCGATGTAATATAAGTTCAGATATTTTATTTGTCATAAACAAAGCATTACGTGTGTTTAAATACATTGGTGTCAAAATAAAAACAAATATTGTTACCTTTTTTAAAATGTACTAAAATAAAACTATTATTTTAATAAAAACACAATATTTCTTTGAACTTTATTTCAAAGGTCAATACTGGGTTCGCTCATTGCGATCATTGTCAGCTCGCAATGAGCGAAACCGGCTCTAACCTTTTAAATAAAGAAGAGTAAAGTACTAAGGAATATTGTGTTTCTATTAATGTAATGCCTTTCCACCAAGTATTGACAGTGAAGACCCTAAAAGTGAAAACTATTATTCATTATAATGTTTATAATATTCTCCATTAACAGATAAGTATACTCAATTGCATTTTTGTTTATTAAATATTATTATTTGTTTTTGTTAGAATACACCACTTTTAAGATTTTCACTATAAACACTCGGTGGAAGGGCATCATATTTGAAAAAACCACTCTTTAGTACTACATCAACATTAATTTTATTTGATCAGGACCGCTTTCGTTAATCACGAGAACTTTTAGTTGAGTACGGTTCTGATCGTTTGAAATTTGTAAAAAATAGTGTCCTCAGCGCAGTGTCAACGTCGTTGCCTTCCGTGACGGATCTCACGGGCTCGAATCTCGGTGCAAACAGCATTTTTCCTCATCATTTTTTCAGGCTTTGAATTTGGAAGGATATGGATGTTTGTGATGTCTAAAAATTTCCTCCCACCTTTCCAATCCTTAAAATAACTAGACGTGGCGGCAGTTATTGGCTTACCACTAGTCATATCCCTCACCATGCCCTCTCTATTCCTACTATCTTAAAAAAACTTATACGTCGAGATACTTCCATTAGGCGGCCTATTTTCTCTCAGAAACCATGCATATAACCATACCCTTTACCATCTTTTCTAATATATATTTTTAAATAAATCAAAAAAATTGATATCTGAATATTTTTCTTAGCATTATCCTTTTATTCCTGTTACTCTTTTTGAAAAAGAGAGATTCAGCGACTGAGTAAAAAACAGTTCTCTTAGAAAAACATATGTTAAGATATCTCAATAAGGAGGCCATATGCTTTACATTGGGAGCGGATATGGAATACACAAATAAAAATGCGCCCGTTACCGCAATAAGGTATGTATAGAACTAATGGCCTACTTCGACGCACTAT
Source organism: Himalopsyche tibetana (assembly GCA_030503985.1). Classification (NCBI taxonomy): domain Eukaryota; kingdom Metazoa; phylum Arthropoda; class Insecta; order Trichoptera; family Rhyacophilidae; genus Himalopsyche; species Himalopsyche tibetana. The sequence continues at coordinate 18,468,675 of JAPJYX010000022.1, forward strand.
TGACTCTTGTTCCGACGCAGAAACAACACGTAAACTAACGGTATTCAATTACTCTTATCTCGTTGTGACATACATGTAAGCCCTGGGGAACCACCGACCGCATTTACGTCAATTAAACCGCATCATTTGTCTTTTTCACATTTTTCTTCTCGTTCCGTTTAGCCGTTTACTTTTGTATTTATGTGTAATGATGTAGGCACATATACTGGAGACTGCAAATGTGTTCTTGCCGATGTTAGAATTTTGTCCTCTAATATGGTAAACATATGTATCTCTTATGAGCCAGTATATATAGCTGTGCAAATGTAAGTTTAAACATAGTTCTGACGATGGCACACGTCGAAATAGCTATTAACTAGTATCATACATACTGTGTAACTAAATACGTTGCTATTTTTACCTTATGACAATGGAGTTCTACCAAGTAAATGCCAATTCGATCGATATTCTGTCCTCTATTTTTTAGTATAACATCTCGTGAATTCGGCCATGCTTATTTCTTCGATATGTTAATTTAACTAATTTCGAAAGAAATACGTTTAACGAATGGGCACACAACACTAATATTTGATTTAGATTTTATGTACATATTGTATTCACTAGTACACTGATCCCCAATTACGCGAAAGTAGGGGCCCGCGTTATCGGGATTCGCGTAATTGGTATACTCGTTATATAAAATTTGAAGAATTTTTACGCACCCACATTTTTACTTAAACGTGTCCCAGCCTGGAATATGGGAATGCTAGATAAGCTTATATAACTCAACAAAAGTTCGAGATAAGGGATGAGTAAAAGGTTTGCCGATATTGCAACTGAAACTTCTTACAATAATAGCAATAAAGGTTTATTTTGATTCTTGTAACGCCTGTGTTCTATGCTCCAGTTCAGCGAAATTTGAAAGCTTTCGAGAAATACAATACATTATAGCAAAAACGATTCCATACGAGAAAATTATTTTTATTTTAATTTTTCTTGGTCTATTGCTGCGTAACTCAAACAGAACCTTGACAGTACATATAACCAAAAAAATAACAATGTCAAAATAACGTTTGTTTTTAAGTTTTCCTTGTTTCTTGTATTTGAATTGGTCGTGAGTTTTTTTATTTTATATAAACATGCAGGATTTTTTTTAACAAAAATTATTGCATTACAATATTGTCTCATTATAATAGCGTCGTGGCGATATACACTTTTTTACATGTTTTTGAAATGATACGGTCCACTAAAAACACAGTAACTGATAGCGGATTTCTTAATAGCAAGAAATTCAACATCACAAGACGGTTATAACAAACAAAAGGCTCCATTCGATTCATGACACGAAAGCGATTTATTTCCAGTGCCTTATAAAATTCCACGCAGTGATGAATAGTATTATTTTTCCTTAATTAAAATACATACGTTGTGCCATCTTCATTATTACATGTTTTACACGTTTTTTTGTATACTAATGTTGATATTTTTTGAAATAACACGTTTTTTAAAATTTAGGTAATCAATCATTTTTTCACTTTTTTTTTTACACATTTTGTTTTTACACGATATTTTTGTGGCACGTATTTAACGTGTAAAAAAAGTTGAGTGTATAAGGTTTAGTTATTAAAGCAAATATTCTTTTTTTGTCAATATTACTTTAAAATCATGCCTTCATGAGCTATGACTCCATTTTATCGAGTGTGCGATATCATTGCTTTTGTATTCTATAACTGTTTTGCGGTGGCTTCTGACTAAGTGGTCTTACCTCAGCAACAACAGTTACTCACATTTAGTTATTATACAAGGAAAACGTTTCAATAATACGACGCCTAGTCGATTATTACTTGGCAATTTCGCACTCGTAACGTTTTTTTTATAATCATTTAAATAGAGTATGGGGCTCAGTTAAAGTATATCTCAAGTTCAACGAATGCTAGATAAAAACCGTTTGCCAAGTGGTTCAACTAATCGACGTCCGCAGATGAATCGTTTCGCTTTAAGGTCATGACTAGTCTTGGGATAAAGAAAATTACAGAAAGTTGAGCGAGGTCTAATTTTTTTTTTAATTAGCAAATACTGGAAGAGCTAAAAAATATAATCATGGGAAATCCGCAAATTCCTGAGATTGTGAATATTTAATATCTATATTTATTTCCTCATGTTTTTTTTAGACATGATAAGTTATATCGTCGGGTCAGTGCAAGAAGTCCTTAAAATCTTTTTCGTAATAATTATATAAGCTTTCTTTTTTTTCTGTTATGTGTATGAAATAAATAATACAGCATAATAATTTTTAATGTATGCCACTGGACAATTTTGGTTGATTTGACACAAGTGAATTTTGAGTCTGCGCAAAATGAGAGAAAAGGGTCTTTGCTTAATGTAACTCAGTTTTGACCAAATTGTCAATTAATGACATCTTGCCGCAAACCGACGATATGGCTATCCGATATCGTCCAACTTTCCATGAATCCTATACATACAGACTTGGAAATTGCAAAATATTTGCAAACTTTAGGCAATATAAAAGGGTTTTCTCGGTCCTTAAATTCAACATGATCCCGAATATAGCGTACCGTGACTGTCGAGCGTCTGTGTTTTACGCTGTAAAGTTGCTACGCAAAATGAAATCTCTTCCTGCTTTCTGTTTTATATTGCACCGATAAAAAAAGAAACGGCGTGTCGCTGAAAGGAAATGGCTTCCGAGCGGTACGCGCGCTCGTCCTTGGTACGCCGGGACACTGTCGCCCTATATTTTCCTTTATTTCATCGGAAATCATTAAATATACCTTCCGAGTTTTGTATTAAATGCTACTTTTTTCTTGACATCTTACTACAACCAGTCCTTTTTCAGTCATTTAAAAATAAAATATTTTATACTGACGTATTTCGAAAAATCAGTTTCAACTGTTCGTCGGATTAACCTTCGCGTTCCGGAGCGGGGTACAATTGTGTCCCTTAATTCTTATTTTACCAACCATTTGTTAAATATCGGTAATATCTAGCTGATATTTATTGTAATCTACAAACATATCCTACTGAATACAATGCAAAAAAAAAATCTGAAAAATTGTATAAAATAAAATAGATATTCACGTTTTTCGTTAACAAATGGTATTTGGGTCACATATACACGTTGCGTTTGAGTGTGTGCGTGTGCCGAGCGCAAACTCCAGACACCTGATGTCATCGTACCCTGCGCCCGCGCCGGGAGAACGACGTCGCTTTACGATTAGTTCAGTCTGCTCTCGCCGCTTCTATTGACATGATGGATTTCTACCGCTTCTATACGCCTGACGTATCGTCAACGCAATATGATATGGATGATTCAAAAAGACAAATTGTCTCTTAATTTTGACAGGGCATGCTCAAAATCAACATTCGAACTGCTGACATTTATTATTTTAATTTTTACTTCGTTAAATGAGAAAAATTCTGGGGGGTACAAATGTACCCCGCTCCGGAACCCGTGTGATTTTTCAAGATATAGGTACTCGAAGGTTAAAAAAACAAATCCAATTGACTCAGATCAAGAATCTAGGTAAAACAGCATTTCATCAAATGAGGCCGAGCAAAATTTAATACGTTCGTTGAAAAAATCGTGAACGATTCTATTTTGCAACCGACGGTGACGGCAGCGAATAACTCCTATAAGTGAATAAAATTATGCATAATATTTGTTTCTTCTTGTATTTTTATAATCAATAAAGAAATTAAATTTTATGTATAAAATAAAAAGTGCGTAAATTCGAAGGACAAATTTTGTTTTTTGGAACCAATTTATCAAAATGAAAGTGAGTTTTTTTATGCGGCATTTTCTAGAACAAATGAATCGCGTAAAAAAGGATTGGGTGTATAAACATGTTTTAAGGATAGAAAATTTAAATTAACTTTGATTATTCCACGTATTGTGTTACTATCTGTGACACGTGTTTCGCCTCTTTCAGAGGCATCTTCAGACTTACTATCGCAAAGTTTGCTTAAGGAATGAAGCAAGATTGATTCTAACATTTTAAAATTATGAAATTACAAAATTACGAAATTACCTCCTTGCTCCTCTTAAAAGGAAAAAAAAACCCAAAAACTCCATTTTGTAATTTCATAATTTTAAAATGTTAGAATCAATTGTATTAAAAATTATGGATGTCTAAAACGTTTTCGATTTTCTTTACTTATTTCAGTATATACTCGCTGAAAAATGTTGCAAGTAAAAAAGATAACGTACCATATTTAAAATCCATCTACACATGGGAAGAGGTTACAGGTTTTAATTCTTGGTAAATTGCTTATCAATAATTTGCAATAATCGATTAAAAATCCAGTCTGCACCACCAATCGGTCCATGATTAGGACACACCGCCGCGAGCAGTCACCATAATCATGTTGCTCGATGAAATTTAATTTAAATGGTGTACTTAATATGTACTAGCGAAACCTTCGCAACGAAGTGATGTCAACTCGCGAACCGAGGGGTATTCAAGTTGGGTCTGGGCCGGGGGTGTAAACAAACCGCGAACAAACGGGGTAGCGACTAGTCGGGCGGGCCGCTGGGGGGGTGGATTCCTACCCCATCAGCTGGCGTCGGCAGTCATTTACTAGGGAAGCGATTGTGTATCGATATTCGGATGTAATCTTCAATTTAATTTTTAATCTCTCGCTTTTGTAAAAGGGCGTAAAATTTGTGTTAAATTCTTCTTATGGGGTAGAACGATTCTCAACACTTATTTTGCTAACACAGCAGAAAAATATTGTAACAAATAGGAGCAGTAAGTCACCTAAAATAATCATAATCTTAAAGTGGAGATTAAAATATATATATTTATTTTGTATCCATGTCTGTTCCCAACGTAGAACATATTGCCTCCTAATGGAGGTATCTCAACATATTTTTTTATACGACAAGTGTGTGTTACTCAGTCGCTCAACCTCTCTTTTTTCAAAGAGAGTAGTAGCGTTAGAAGGATAAGGCAAGGGCAGGACTATAGTTTAACTTATCGCTCTCGCTGCGCCCGGTTGTTGGGATGGATCGGAAATGGTGGGGGGGACATCACAAACCCCCATGCTTTCGAACAGATCCGAAAAATGCTGTTCGTACTGGGACTCGAACTCGTGAGGTCTGGCAGGGAAGCCAGCAACGCTAACCGCTGCGCCATAGGACCCGACTGCCATATATACATAGGAATATATATAAAAAAATAATCGTTACACATAATGCTTGCAATGAGCGTAACCGGATCTGACAAAAAAATAAATAATGTGGATTTTTTTTAATATATTTTTTTTTGTCTTTTCATCAAGAATAATTTCGATTCAAAAAATAAAAAACTTGTATTGATTCCATATTTATTTAACACGGGCAATTTCAACAGTATTTCAGTATTATTTTTTTTGTAGTACTGGTGTCGATGTATTTTGCAATACCGGTATTAAAAAAGAAACACCGAATCTTTGGTATATATACAGTGCCGGCGCTAGGTTATTTGGCGCCCTAGGCAATGGTTATTGGCGCGCCCTCTTTTTAACAAATCGTCCCATTTTTTCCGAAATAATGAAAAAAAAAACAATTCGGGATCATTATAAATATGTTTTTTTCTATAAATTCATGTCCGCTCCCAATGTGGAGCATATAGCTTCCTAATGGAGGTATCTCAACTGAAGTTTTTCTACATGAACTGTTTGTTACTCAGTCGCTCAACCTCTCTTTTTCGAATCGTGTATAATATAAATCTGTACATAATTGCAACTAACATATACACACATCAGAATAAAATATTATGTACTATTATTTATTATTATTATAGTGTATAAAAAACAATTTTAATACTCCATTTATGCGCCCCCTAATGGCTTGCGCCCTAGGCGGTTGCCTAGTTTGCTTGTATGGTGGCGCCGGCCCTGTAATATATTTAATATTCGTCCAGTTTTTCAATCCCTAGAGTGAACATATTATCGACCGCTTGGCGATGGTAATCCGGCGAATATATAAAACAAAACGACAATATGCGGCTCTTGTTAGTTCTTACATTATTTATTTTGATTTGTGAGCATATAAGTACCTAGTAGTAACTGTTTGAATATGTCTTCAAATATAATAATGTGTATTGATACAGTATGCGGCGGATAGTATCGAAACATCTCCACTTCCTGTTTCGCAATCACTAACTACATTACGTGGGTACATGGCAGCTAGCCTTCGGAGTTCCGGACTCCCTAACTAACTACCGGGTGGGTGATAGGCATGTATATGATGCGTCGCCATGGCTACCCGCCCGGGAGCAGGCTACCGGGGGTTCGGCAATGTGGCGGTTCTAGGAAAATGGAATAAATCACCAGTTAATCAATACATCATACACGGATTGACGGCCACGTCGAATTGACATCGTATATTATCCAAAGTAAATATTTGCACGAGTGACTATTTTACTAAATTGTCTTTTAAAGACAACGTTATGATGATTTAAGTGTTAATGGTTCGTTTTAAACGACTCTGTGTGGTCTCCACTTTTTTTGTAATTATTTTACATATTTTATTTTAGATCACGACCATTTTCGCTCATCGTAGGCGGTGTCAAGTAATAATGAATATGAAGTTTTATTTTTTATTGTAATACCTTTCCAACTATAATTCAAAGCTATGTTCACTTTTGTTCACTGGCAATACTTGGTGGAAAAGCATTGTACTTGACTTTATTACTCTTTGATGATATTTGTAATTACATGTTAAAGGTTTTAAACACTAATTTGTGTTAGTTAAAAGCAGCCATACTCAACCTGCGGCCCGGTAAGCCCTCCATCGGTGAGCTAAAAAAAAGTTTTTGAGATATCTTGGGAAAAAGTATACCAAATCGAGGATTTTAAATTCCTCGGTGAGCTAAAAAAAAAAGGAGTTTACCATAAATATGTCGCAGCCCACGTAGAGAAGCAAATATCGGAATGCGGCCCGGATGAAAAAAAGGTTGAGTATGGCTGGTTTAGAGTTACTTATTCATAACTTCTACTGCAATTTGTAAATTCTTTTCAATGTAAAAGTTCGGTAATCATTACCACTTGAGTCTGAAACCATCTGACATGTAATTAAGTATGGTTGCCATGTCAGTGCTGCCAATTGAAAAACATAACTCACTCATTAATAATTATTAAATATTATTTGTGAATATTTTAAAAACCCAAGAATCGTAATTATCTCTAATAACCGTTAGAAATACTCCAAAAATACTGCTGTCTGGGGAGTGAAACAAATTTCTAAACACGAATTCATCCAAATAGGACCCGAATAAAGCCCTACTTGTGCCGAATTGGCGTTTCAGCTTTCGTTTCGCTTGCATCCACATGTTTTCAAAGTTTTGAGTATGGAACTCACTATCGTTTGGATCCACAAAGTTTACAGATTACGGATATGGTGTTGTTCTTAGGTATGTACAATATTTACAAATAAAAATTATTGAGTGAGTTATGTTTTTGTATTGGCAGCAATGACACGGCGACCATACTACATTTACTGTCAGATGGTTTCAGACTCGTGTGTTAATTAATGATTACCCAAAGTTTTATTACATCTTTTTATTTCAATTTGTTTTTGTGTAAATAGCACTGTTAACGTATATTTCTTATCAGCTGGCAACGCTTGCCATGAGCGAAACCGGTCCTGATCTTGGTATATAAAAGCGGAAATAAGTACAAAGGAATATTGTGTTTTTCTTAATATAAATAAGTATCGTGGGCTTAAGATTACAGGGCGTAACTACATAAATGCTTGTTTGGAGTTATGCTTTCGGCAATGCTATAATCATATTAAGTAGTGAAACAAAGCTATATCTCGTACATATAACTGTTAACAAGATACGGTTGAGAATATCTATCTACAAATGAAGTTATAATGTTGGAAGGATAAAAGTTGATAAATCACCTTTTATAATTTAGTGATCTTAAAACTATGTTTTTTAGATAGGCCCCTGTGATCCTAAAGCTTCGACATTATGTAATAGTTTAAGTATCCTCTTCTCGTTGATGTAAAGTAACATTTTGAGGAGTTCAGTGCACGATATAGACTAGCTCGAAAAGAACCTTTGGTAAATATCGATTTGTATGCAAGCCTCGCTTCGGTCTTTATGGAATACCACTTATTTTATGGGTAAAGAAATACTATGTAACCACATGGTTAACACTTTGACAAGAGTTTTTCTATAACAGGAAAATCGTCACTTACCATATCTGTGATATTATAAAAAGAACGGTGGCACGTTTGTGTACTAAATTCTGCGTGCTAAATGAAAAATTCGACATGTTTGAAGTACATTAACTATTGTTACTTTTTTGGAGATCCATTTAGGATTTCGATAGAGGGTGCTTGAAAAATTTACATTTTAAATAAAACTCGTTTAAGTTTTGTAATTTTTACTTAAGCTCGGGTTTCGTCTTTCAGCGTCTTCATGCATTTAATTGCACGGATGAAATTGAACTTGACGGTTAGTGTAATAGTTTTTTTTTTTATCGTGTTGCGCATTTTTCTTCGCTTGCATTAAAAACACATGTCCACTCCCAATGGAGAGCATATGGCCTCCCGATGGAAGTCTCTCAACAGATTTCACCGTTGCTGCAAAGCTGGTTTTACTTACATTGATTTTAAGACTAATCCGATACGAGTTGCTCTGAGGCCTGTTCATTGTCTCTTGAATACCCACGACAGATTTGTCAAAAAGCGACGATGGACCTTCTGGATATCGTCAGTGACAAAGGTATTGAAATATATGACAATACCCACTTAAGAATAAACATATTGTATTCAGTTTTGGGATTAGGCTGGCTGCGTGGTCAAAGTCGTTGGCTTTGTTTACGGAGGTCACAGGTTCGAATCCCAGTACAGGCAGTTTTTATAAATTGATTTAAAATCTATTTAAATGTTATCCTAAAAAAGGTCGTAGCTAGAGCGATTAGCAAACCACTAGTTCTGTCCTTGTCATATTCTCCTATCTTCACACTCACTTTTAAAAAAGAGAGGGTGAGCAACTGAGGAACAAGCAGTTCTCGTAGAAACATTTTCGTTGCGATAAACTCTATTAGGAGTCCATCTACTTCACATTGGAAGCGGAAAAAACTGGAATTCGAACACGTGATATTCGTCTCGGAAGCCAACGACGTTGACCACTGCACTATGGACCCGGAAGATTATTGTGTATTAACCTAGTGTATTATGTTTGACGTAATATTCCTTTAAAACATTATAATAATGTACACCAGAAATGGCTTTAAAATGTTAAAATAATGTCCCATAAATTTCAACCCCTCTGCTGCGTTTTTTCTCCGCTCGCATTAAAAACATGAATTGTTTTTGCGTCGTTATTTCCCAGGGCGGTAATATAAGCGGTTATAGTCTTAAACAATATCGTACGAACCCTGTTCAGATTCCACCCTCCGGATGGTACACGGACGCGACATCGCAGGGGACGTTATCAATTATTTCTTCATAATAAATGTACATCAGACTCTCTTTTATACGTTTTTTTACACGACTTTGAAATAACACAGTCCACAAGACAGAACGAATAATATATTTTACACGAATCATCTGTTATTACACGATTTTCAGACACAAAAAACTAGCGATAACTATAAATCCAACACTACAGGACAGTAATAACAAACAAAAGGCTTAATTAGATCCTAACACATTATGTCCAATACTTCATGAAAGTCCCCATATGTAATAAAGTAGCTATCTATATATTAATAGCCGATAATGTCCGTCTGAGTGTAAGGTGTCCTCGACCTTCCAGTCTCCACTTTTTTAAATAAAATAAAATCTATAATAATCACTTTTTACTTTTCACTTTTCACAAATGTGTGCGTACTGATGTCATCGGGTCTTTTTCTTCTTTTACGAAATTTATTTGTTAGCGTATTTGAAAATTATTTGAATAAAATATATATACTACGAAAAATGATTGTTAGCAAACGTGAACATTATTCCAAAAATTCAATAATTTGCAATTTAAAAACTGCAGGGCTGTCGATATATGCGCCGAGGTCGATTTATGGTACTATGAAAAATGATTGTTAGCAAACTTGAACATTATTCCAAAGATTTAATAATTTACGAAATTTCTGCTACTACGAAAAATGGTTGTTAGCAAACTTCAACATTATTCCAAAAATTAAATAATTTACGAAATTTCTGCTACTACGAAAAATGGTTGTTAGCAAACTTGAACATTATTCCAAATATTAAATAATTTACAATTAAAAAACTGCAGGGCTGTCGATATATGCGCAAAATTAAATAATTTACGAAATTTCTGCTCCTACGAAAAATGGTTGTTAGCAAACTTGGACATTATTCCAAATATTAAATAATTTACGAAATTTCTGCTCCAACGAAAAATGGTTGTTAGCAAACTTGAACATTATTCCAAAAATTCAATAATTTACGAAATTTCTGCTACTACGAAAAATGGTTGTTAGCAAACTTCAACATTATTCCAAAAATTCAATAATTTACGAAATTTCTGCTACTACGAAAAATGGTTGTTAAACTTTATTCCAAAAATTGAATATTTTACGAAATTTATGCTATTACGAAAAATGGTTGTTAGCAAACTTAAACATTATTCCAAATATTAAATAATTTACGAAATTTATGCTACTACGAAAAATGGTTGTTAGCAAACTTAAACATTATTCTAAAAATTAAATATTTTACGAAATTTCTGCTACTACGAAAAATGGTTGTTAGCAAACTTGAACATTATTCCAAATATTAAATAATTTACGAAATTTCTGCTCCTACGAAAAATGGTTGTTAGCAAACTTGAACATTATTCCAAAGATTTAATAATTTACGAAATTTCTGCTACTACGAAAAATGGTTGTTAGCAAACTTCAACATTATTCCAAAAATTCAATAATTTACGAAATTTCTGCTACTACGAAAAATGGTTGTTAAACTTTATTTCAAAAATTGAATATTTTACGAAATTTATGCTATTACTAAAAATGGTTGTTAGCAAACTTAAACATTATTCCAAATATTAAATAATTTACGAAATTTCTGCTCCTACGAAAAATGGTTGTTAGCAAACTTGGACATTATTCCAAATATTAAATAATTTACGAAATTTCTGCTCCAACGAAAAATGGTTGTTAGCAAACTTGAACATTATTCCAAAAATTCAATAATTTACAAAATTTCTGCTACTACGAAAAATGGTTGTTAGCAAACTTGAACATTATTCCAAAAATTCAATAATTTACGAAATTTCTGCTACTACGAAAAATGGTTGTTAGCAAACTTGGACATTATTCCAAAAATTCAATAATTTACGAAATTTCTGCTCCTACGAAAAATGGTTGTTAGCAAACTTGAACATTATTCCAAAAATTCAATAATTTACGAAATTTCTGCTACTACGAAAAATGGTTGTTAGCAAACTTAAACTTTATTCCAAAAATTGAATATTTTACGAAATTTATGCTACTACGAAAAATGGTTGTTCGCAAACTTAAAAATTATTCCAAAAATTAAATATTTTACGAAATTTATGCTACTACGAAAAATGGTTGTTAGCAAACTTTTTTTTTATTCCAAAAATTCAATAATTCACGAAATTTCTGCTCCTACGAAAAATGGTTGTTAGCAAACTTGAAAATTATTCCAAAAATTAAATATTTTACGAAATTTATGCTACTACGAAAAATGGTTGTTAGCAAACTTGAACATTATTCCAAATATTACATAATTTACGAAATTTCTGCTCCTACGAAAAATGGTTGTCAGCAAACTTGAACATTATTCCAAAAATTCAATAATTTACGAAATTTCTGCTACTACGAAAAATGGTTGTTAGCAAACTTAAACTTTATTCCAAAAAATCAATAATTTACGAAATTTCTGCCAACTATAAAAATAAAATAAATAAAAATAAAATAAAATAAAATAAAATAAAATAAAATAAAATAAAATAAAATAAAATAAAATAAAATAAAATAAAATAACATAAAATAAAATAAAATAAAATAAAATAAAATAAAACAAAATAAAATAAAATAAAATAACATGGAATAAAATAAAATAAAATAAAATAAAATAAAATAAAATAAAATAAAATAAAATAAAATATAATAAAATAAAATAAAATAACATAAAATAAAATAAAATTAAATTAAATTAAATACCATAAAATAAAATAACATAAAATTTAATTAAATTAAATACTATGCAACAAAAATCTCACGTTGCTGGGCAACGGGCTTACAGCTAGTGATCAGTATTATTCGTTGTTAGTTAAAATACATATGAATAATGTTGTGTATTAATTAACTAGGTGTTCATTATTACACCTTTTTTACATAAAATATTTTTTTTGCTCATTTGTAAAACCAATATTTTATTTTTCTATGAATTCTGTCACTGTTATATATGTTTTTTTTTATCACGGTTTTTTGTGGAACTTATCTACCTTGTAAAAAGAGAGCGATTAATTAACCACTCGTATTGCTCGACTCTGTGTGTAGACACATACTTGATTTGAAAAAGAGAGATTTAGCAACTAAGAAACACACAGTTCTCGCAGAAAAAAAAATGTGTTGATGTACCTCCATTAGAAGGCCATATTTTTCACATTTAGAGCGGAAATTAGTATGATCATCGTTTGAGTTGCAATACCGCGTTAGCGACAGTTATACTGAAATTATTTTATTTAATTTCTTTTTTCATGAAAAGATAAGCTTATGATAAGTTTATTCAAAACGTACATGAATTTGGAACCATCTTTTTTTATTAACTTTCTGCAATTTTCTCAATCCTGAAATCCTGGGATCACAGAACTGGGTTCTCTATATTTTCAAATATGAAAGAGAAAACCTTATAACATATTGTATCAAAGTGACGCAGTGGTGGTAATAAAATTGGCAGTGTGCCGTACCGTTAAGCTACATGTAATATTCACGCATCCTGCCTACGGCCCAGATGTTGGCGACCGACGAATCAAAGTGTAATTTTGTTAAACGCACGTCCTTCTCGTAAAATGTGTCAGACGTCCTTCGGAACACACTCTCCCTGTTTACAATGGGTAACCCTCCTACACACTTTCCCCAAGATCGTCTTAACTTTACGTTATGCGTATAACTTTCACCCCGCGTTCAATTTTGCTCTTCCCTATACAGCCCTGTGCTGGAATTTAATACCGCGCCTTTGTATGTAGAATAAGTGTTTATTTTCCGCCTAAAAAAATAATCTTCACTGTTTATTTCTTTGTATGCTTCTTGGAAAATATATCACATTGAATCATAGTGCCCGCACGTGCCTTAATCTTGTATGATATCGACTGTACAAAGGTAATAGGAATCAAACCCACACATAACAAATGTTACAGAAGAGACGAAAAACGCTTAGTGAACTACTTAGTGTGTCCATTTTATGTTGTTCACTGTGAATACTTGGTGGAAAGGTATTATATTAATAAAAACACAATGTTCCTTTGTAATTTATTTCCAATTTATTTTTAAAAAGTCAGGACCGGTTTCGCTCATGGCGAGCATAGTCAACTGATATAATTTAACAGTGCTATTTATACAAAAACAATTTTCACAGGCTTTTCATTTCAATTTGTCAATTTCAACAATATAATTATAAAACCTTTTCCAACAAACAAAAATAAATATAATTGTTAAAACTACCCACCATTAAAATCTGTAGTCATTTACATGGGTTAATCCTTTTCGCCAGCGATGGGTTTAAACTAAGTGACACATTTATTTCTTATATAAACACGATAAATTCATTTACTAAGCGTCAGTTCAAGTTCGCCCGTGCACTTGAACGCCTGAAGCTGCCGAAATGCGAAACCCTGGGTCGTTAGTCACAAAATTTGTGCGGATGTACATAATTTGAACGATTCAAATAAATGTAATAATTGCGGCTATATTCACTGTTGCTAGTATCTATCTATCGGTCATACGCCATAGATGGCGGTATTCGACGGCATTAGGTAAGAAATATAGAATTTATTTTTACTCTTACAACCAATCTAATACGTATAGTGAGTGGACATGAGCATTGAGCAATCAGGCAGAAGAAAATTGTGAAACCACTAATCGTATTCTTACCCCATGTTTTTGTACCTTCCGAACATAGCCGATGTACTATCGTGGGCATGTATTCTGGACTCTCTTTTTAACCTTTTTTTTTTTTTTTAATAAAAAAAATTGTAACAAAGATTATTCAGACAATAGATGAACCCGTTCACGCATATTTGGTACGGTATCGCTTTCATCATTTTAGATATCCATAGCCTGTGTAATAGTTTTTTTTTTTTTCTAAATTTTAAGGTCTACAGGAATAAACCAGGGCTGTGGAGCCGGGTGAAAAAATATCGACTGCGAATCGTTGTTTTTTTTTTTTATTAATTTCCGTTTAACTCACATACCTGTATAGCTGTATACCAATAGATCATTCTGGATACTAGAATAATTCTGGTACATTTCATTAATCGATGTGGTGAATAGATTAAGATTTCTGACTCCGACTTCACAACCCTGGAATAGACCACTCTTCGCATATACATAGAGTGGTAAGTACACGCAAGAGATATAGTACCGTGTTATTTCGAAACAGTGCAAAAAAGAGAGTCCAGTGTTTATTATGTGTGGCAGCTATCCGCAGTTATCAGCTACACAAAGCATGGTCATAAGTCACATTACCAGTTTCTCCATCTAACCTAAGCAAGTAACTCACTTTTTACCATGTCCGCTCCCAATGTGGAGTATATGGACTCGTAATGGAGTTTATCTCGACATAAATATTTCTACGAGAACTGCATGTTACTCAGTTGCTCAACCTCTCTTTTTTTCAGAGTAGGAATAGAAGGATAGGGCTAAGACAGGACTAGTGGTTAGTTAATCGCTCTCGATACGCTCCGTTCATAGAATAGGATGGGTGGGTGAGGGGAATTCAAGATAGCACATATATTCTTGCCTTCGAACAAAGATTCATAAATAAATGGAGGAATCAATTTATAAAACTGTCCGTACTGGGATTCGAACCCGTGACCTCCGTAACCGACGCCAACAACGTTGTCCACTCGACCACGCAGGCGGCACTCACTTAACTAACCAAATTAAAGCGTTTGTCACCTTTGTTGCTTTCTTTCGTAGCTATTCTACTGTTATTAATTAAGCTGTTCTTATTCAAAAATCTGAGTTGGGGTCGATCGTCAACCAGCTTGCATCCATTACGGCATGCTTGCATAAATAATTCAAATTTACCTTTACTTATGCAAAACTCCACCCCTCATAGGGTGGGGTGGGTGAACACGAGAAATATTCTTGTAAATCTTGCTCGGGCGAGCACGCGATGGTCGAAATGTGGCTACAGGACGGTGCCTATGAACCCGTTGGATTTTTCACTCGCTCAAGCATATTCCGGTAGAAATATTCCGGAGGGAAAATGGGGCGGTAAGCTGCCCTTGTTCCGCGCCAAATCTGCTGGAAAAACTATAAAACAGTTTTCTCTTCAGCGAGCAAACAACATGCGTGCGGAAAGGGTTGTGCTTTTTTGCACGAAAATAATATTTGGTTAGGAACGACCTTTAAACATCATCTTATATGTATGTACACACCGGTTCAACAATCTTACAACTGAGTTTGAAAAACATTTTTTAGAAAGAAAGCAATAAATAATTAGTTTTTTTTACTATACATAAATCAAATATTACTTTAATGATGTTAACTGTATTCTTCGTTGAAATATTCAATATTATATTTATACAAATTAAACATTGATCAAAAGTTATTTCAACCGAAAATTTGCATTTTCATGTGAAATTACTTGACATGAAACAATCTGGAATCAAACGGCTTATGTTCCTAACCTAACCATATCAAATCGAGTCATAATACAACAGTCTAATCTAAGAGGACTCAAACAACCATGGCGTTTTAGCGCAATTCGACTGTTATATTTATTGAATTGGTAAAAATCCATTATAGTATGGTCGAAAGTTGTAATGTATTTCGGAAGCAAACATTCAAAAAGTGATTATCTGTCACACAAATACGGAGCATGGGAAATGATGATTTGAGTGTTGGATAAATCACGGTTTGCTTGAATGTGTCTTTACTGAATGTGAACTTTATTATTTAATTTGAATCTAATTGTGATTTCCATTCATAGATTTTATTAAGGACTATTAGAACTGATATTGAATGGGATTTTTCGACATTTGTGACAAATCACTCTTTGAATGTTTGCTCCTCGTTTTAGTTCTACAAAAATTTTACAATAAAATAGATTGCTATTTTCGACTTTTTACTTTGTTGATAAAAATAAAGCAACGGTATGCATTTCAATTAAACATGATTAGCTAAACTTTTTTTAAAAAGAGAGGCTGAGCAAACTGAGTTGTAGAAAAACTTTTGCGTATACTTCTATATATCTCGTTAGAAGGCGATATGCTCCACATTGGGAGCGGACGTGTTTAAAAAAGTTTTTTTACTAAGCTTGTCCGTCCAAAATAATGACAGATTTCTTCCGATTGATCCCGTATTTTGATTGCAAGCAGCTGGAATTCAGCTTTTTCTTTTTCGGAATTTTCCGTAAAATAGCTTTCATAGTGTCATACATCTATATATATAAAAATGAATGTTTGTATGTTTGTTACCTATGCGCTCCTATACCGCTCATCCGATTGCGATAATTTTTTTGGGGAGTTGTTATGCGGACGCCAGAATAGGTTTATGAATCAGCGGTGGGCTGCTAATGCGTTAATTTGTTTGTTTGTCTGGTATGCGTTCCTATACTGTTCATCCAATTGCGATAAAATTTTGGTGAGTTGTTGTGCGGACGCCCTTGAATGTATATAAATCAGTGGTGGGCTGCCAATGCGTTAATTTGTTCGTTTTTTCCATATTCGTTCCTATACCGTTCATCCAACTGCGATAAAATTTTGCTGAGTTGTTGTGCGGACGCCCTTGAATGTATATAAATCAGCGGTGGGCTGCCAATATGTTAATTTGTTAGTTTGTCTTTTATGCGTTCCTGTTCCTATACCGTTCATCCGTTTGCGATAAAACTTTGGTGAGTTGTTGTGCAAGCACCCGCAACGGTATCTGAATAAATTCAGCCAGCGGTGGGCTTCCAATACGTTAATTTTTTTGTTTGTTCCTTATTCGTACCTATACCGTTCATCTGATTGCGATAAAGCTTTAGTGAGTTGTTTTGCGGACACCAGCAAAGGTTTTTGAATCATAACATACAACGATGGGCTGCCTATACGGTAATTTGGGAGTTTTTCTTTAATGTATTCCTGTTTCTATACCGTTCATCCAATTGCAATAAAACTTTGATGATTTGTTGTGCGGACGCCCTCAAAGTTTTCTAAATTAGTACAGATAGCAGTAGGCTGCCAATGCGTGTACAAGGGGCTCGCTTTATATCAACGCAATTCTCGATATTCCGGAAAGCAGTGAGTTTTTTTGTCACTCTGATGGACTACTTAAATAAGCAATCGATTTTTACTTAATACATTTACAATATGTAACAATATGCAATTTACTGTAAACTCATCAATGTAAGTGGCCGAAAATGTACTACTGTGTATACTGATGCTGTCATAGATAATGTATGTAAGTCAGAAATTGCAGCTATGCACTCATTTGATTTGAGAATATTGTTTTCTCTTAAATTAACAAGGAGCTGGCCGACCTTAGCAAAATTTCACAAAGGGCTTGCGCGAGCCCCTCTGAGCTTCCTCCAGCCCACCCCAGAGTGCAGAAATTTTACAATGAGAAATTTCGCCTAATAAAGCGATCTGCGTGCCATGGCTATCAGTTGCATGGCAAATCATAGGTCGCAAAAAGTGAAATTTAGACCCGTTGATTGGCTATTTTTAGAATTCTCTGTGGCGAATTTTCTAATAATTATTGCCTTTTCTGGTGACTTTTCTCAATTTAGCAAATGTGTGTGTTTCATAAAGTTTAGTGTGTCTTTGGTGTGAACATTTTTGGATGGTGGTCGAACAGCGCATTCAGCACTGAAATTGCATTTTAATGCAAATCACTGAGACACTAACATGAAATATCAAAAAAAATCGGAATGGGTGCAGTACTTCAATCATGCCAACTCATAATATGAGGCGAATGTACTATGGCGTACAAAAAAGCATTGTAAGCTGTATACTATCCACTAAAAGATTTCAGAGGAAATGACTTTGGTGGCGCACTTATTTTATTGTCTGGTGATTTTCTACAAACCCTAGCAGTTATACCACGTTCAACTTATTAAATACATGTCTCAAATCATCAGTTTTATGGCGACACGTGCAGAAATTGGCTTTCAAGGCCAGCATGCGTGTAGAACTACAATATGACACATCCGCTGAACGTTTCGCAAAAAAATTGTCGAATATTGGGAATGGAAAATTGGAAATAGATGAATCCACACAATGTATTACATTGCCAACAAACTTCTGTAAAATTACAAAAACAATAAGAGAATTGATTCAAAAAGTTTTCCCAAAAATATCGCAATAAATTCTTCTGAATTCTTAAACTCACTTGATTTGCCAGCCATGCCGTCACACGTTTTTACATTGAAAATTGGCGTACCTATCATTCTTCTCCGAAATATAAATCCACCACTTTGCAACGGTACCAGACATTCATTGAAAAAGGTAATGCACAATGTCATTGAAGCTAAACAAATTAAAGGGAAAATATAAGGGGCACAATGTACTGTTGCCAAGCATCTCAATGATTCCAACAAATATGCCATTCGAATTAAAATGTTTGCAGTTTCCGGTGCGACTCGCATTTGCAATAACCATCAACAAAGCACAAGGACAATCGCTACAAGGGTGAGGACTAAATTTAGAAAATCTATGCTTCTCACATGGACAGCTGTATGTGGCCTGCTCACCCGTTGGAAAACCTTCAGATCTATTCGTATACGCACCAGACGGAAAAAAAGATATCTAAAAGCACTTCAATAAACAGAATTAAAATACAATCACTTTCTTTCTTCGAATGGCATTGCAACGCTTGCCGGGTACCGGCTAGTAAAACATAAAAATGACCGAGTCGCAGTTCGAAATTCAACGAACGGCGGAGCCTATAAATCCGCCCGAAGCAATTGTCGTCTGATATCCATCGAACGGAAGGGCGGAATAATTTGCGGCTATCTCCGCCCGCGCAGTCCCGCATACTGATACCGCAGTAGCGAAAGCCTGAGGAATGACGTATCCGATTTACGACTCACCGTGACGAGCCTAATCTTGACGGACAGCGATCCTGTTCTTAAGAAAATCGCCAGTGCGGTAATGCTTAAGCCTATTTGATTTAGGGCCGTAAAAAAGACCTATGAGAGAAAAGGTCCAAATGGATATTTCAGGAAATGCTACGAACTAAGTCTGATAAATAACTTTTTCTACATTGATTTTCTACATACAAATGAAGTCGGTCACCCTAGCCGAGTGGCCAACGATGGCGAGAATTCAGTCGCGAAAATTTGATACATTGATTCATCGCACAATCGATTAACATCTTAACGATGTTTGTAATATTTTCATCCACCCTTCCTATACACCTGTCCTGTCCTAACCGATCCCGAAAATGGGACACGGCGTATCGAATGTCCTACTATTAACTCCTCTTACTTCATCTATATTTTTTTCCCGTTTCCAAATAGAGAAGCTGACCGACTGACATTGTTTCTCTTAATCTAGTGATAATTAATTTGAATCGTTCAAATTTTGTACATTCACGCTAGTTTTGTCACTAACACCTTAGTATTCATGGATCATGTTATTTAATTAATGATTCTACATGATCTATAGCGCTCTCCATTGCCTGTGACGTTCAGGCTAGGGCATCCCGAAATTCCGGGATTGAGATGGCCGCGATCCCGGGATTTCGGGAAATTTTGAGCAAATTCTCGATGAGCTAAAAAAAAACGAGTTTTCGTGAGAATCTGGGAAAAAGTATACCAAATCGGAGATTTCAAATTCCTCGTTGAGCTAAAAAATAAAAAAAAAAACGAGTTTTTGTGAGATTCTGGGAAAAAGTATACCAAATCGGAGATTTCAAATTCCTCGGAGAGCTAAAAAAAAAAACGAGTTTCCGTGAGATTCTGGGAAAAAGTATAGCAAATTGAGGATTTCAAATTCCTCGGTGAGAAAATCTCAATCCCGGGATCCCGGGATTGGAAAAAGGCTTCGGGATTGGATACCCTAGTTCAGGCCGGCATCATTTTTAAAGAATTAAACTTGCAGTCTTCTTTTCATGGTGAAAAGGAAAGCTGAGCACAAATCAAATATCAATTATAAAATTTTACTTTCACTGGAAAAAGTATTGCTAATTCGCAGGTGTGCTTTTTTCCGCCATCGATTGACATAAAAATATCTACAATACATTTCATAAATCGTCTCGGAGCCCTCACCCCCACGCACAGTGCTTAAATTTTGTAGTGGCTTTATGATAAGAGGTGGACTGCCATTTTCCATGATGACCACTTAACCTTTTTTGACTTTTCTCGGAGTTGGTTGATGTTTCGTTTGAGATATCTCTTTATAAGTTGAAGATCCGAGTGTTTTTAAGGAACAGGTGCCGCTCTCGCATAGTCGATGACAGGATATCGAGTGCTTCCTTTTCGAGATTCAAATAACTCTTGTCGTACTTCTATTCTTAGCAGAAAGGTCGCCTTATAAAACATAGGAAATATTCAATAAAAGATAGGAAATGTTGCGTGTAGAATAAACAAAAATAATATTTTTGTTATTTATTATTTTACATCGGTATTCAGATGGCAGAAGGGCTGTTTATTATATACATATTAAGCTGGTAACTCCGTTTAACGCACACACGTCACTCGGTCCTAATTGTTTCATGAGTTTGATTGTGCTGCTCTTGAACCAAGTAAATAGTGTAGATGCTGAATGTTTCAATTTCGATGTAACAAAATATTTACTTTGTTATTGTTTTGGTCTCTTTATTTTCAATATTTTTTCAAATTGTATTTAATAAATCGTAAATATTTTTAGTATATTATAATGAAATAAATATATAATGCTAAAATCGATAGAAATTGATATTTAGACCCAATCCTTTTTTTACGCGATACATTGGTTCCAGAAATTAAAGCGTATAAAAAACATTCATTTGATTTAATAAATTGGTGAAAAAAATGTATGAAAAACCAAAACCAAGATCGAAATCAATATGTTTTTTTCACATATTAAAAATTTATTTATTTATTTCATAGAAAAATACAATGAGAAAGCTTTTTAATTTAGGAATTATCCGCTGCTGTCACTGTCGGTTGCAAAATATAATCGTGTTTTTTTTAACGAATGTTTTGAATTATCGCGTAAAAATCGCGTTAAAACGAATAAATCGCGTAAAAGTAGAACTGGGTGTACTTTAAATAGTCTTAAATAAAAATATATGCTACATTTTTACACGGCTTATGCGCTATAAAGCGCTCAAATTTATCAAATTAGATGTTAAATAAATAAAAATACGGCTCGATATTTATACATTATCTTCTATCGTAACTTATAAAATATTTAATTACTCTATAATCGAAATATCGCTATGTACTTGAAAAAACCAGAATCCACTGATATCCACTGTAAAGTATTTCTTTGTTTCATAATAATAGAATCAACTAAGTGAATTAGTAATTCCTGAATACTTCGAGCATTAAAATTTTAAGCGCTTTAATTTATTACTTTTAAGCGATATTCAAATCTATCTAGCAGAATATTTTCCTCGATTAAAAAGGCAGGTACGCGAACACGACAGCGCCGGCTCCCTCGTTTCTTTGTCAAATAGTTCCCGTGAATTGCGAGTGTTTCCTGTCTTCCGGTAAAACTCCCGCCGCCACTGCGCTAATTAAATAACAACCTTCCGTGAAAGACTAGCGCCCGCGCACTCAAAGCGCAGTGCCGTAGAAATGGCAGGTGGAAATTGGCTTGTCGTTGAGTAAATGGTTTTTATCGTCGATTAACTGTGTCGTCTTTACGTTTGACGTTTAATATATTTTTATTTCCGTAGTTAATAAATCTTATTATAGAATATAAACGAGGTATAGTTAATAATAAATAGTCGTTGGGCGACTGAGCAACAACCAGCAAAACACATTAGAATCAATAAGATGAACACTGCCATGAATCAAAAGTGACCAATGCAATTATAAAAACTTTCCCTACGGTGCTAAAAAATACTTCCGATATGTCTATGGCCCTTTAGGAACCAAGTGAAAAAATGATTTTTAAAAATATACGTCCTGGGCTTTTACCGTCCATCAAAGGGCGGGCGGTAAGTGTTTTCACTTGGTCCTTTAAGGGCCAGCAACATATCGGAAGTATTTTTAGCATCGTAGGGGAATTTTTAATGACATAATGATAGCCCAGGTAGTTGCAGAAAAAAATGCAGACTTTAAGCCCAAAAAAATAAATGAATTGAAAAAAACTTACAAAAATGTTTAGAATAACCAAAATAACTTAATTTATTTTAAAAAAAAAGTATAACTCCTTGCCATGGTAAATAAGAACCCAGTGAAAGCAAAGGGTGGCAATTTAGATATTAATTAGAATAAAAATCGTCATCAATAATTAACAATTGATAAAAAATTTATGCAAATTCAAATTGAAAATTATTTAATGAATACAACAATTTGTTAATTCTACTACCTGGGCTATCATCAGTTCCTTATTAGCTGTTCCAAATGTTATTAACGGTAAAAACACTTATATGTAATATGTGGGTACATGCTTAGACAGATTTGTAATCATATAATTTATCTGTATGAAGGATATTTTAAAATACAAAACTGATTTTTTGCAAGGTGCACAAAACATTCTTGCGCAGAATTTATCTTCTAAGAAGCATTACATCTTTCATAGTTAAAATCAATAAAATTTCCCGTAGTGTGTTCCAATTTAATTCAATCGTTGAAAAACTGCGTTATTCTTGATGCGTTTAATAACGATAACCTTCTGTATGCCCTTTTTATCTCCGTCGTATTATTGTACAATAAATTATTTTTACCTAGCACCTCGAATAAAAAAGTAATAACATATTTTAATTAATGTAAATCTTAATTGATATACGAGCCTAGTATCATTTTGTCTGTGATTGTATTTTTAAATATAATTGAATTCTTCTTTTATCATTAATTTGGTACTCGCCCACGAGTGCCACAAAAATAATGTGCGTGCGCGCAGATCCGACTAAATTAATATCTTATTGTTGCAGGGAGATTTATTTTGAGGTTTACGTTTCTCATAGTCTTCTAGTACGCTATAAAGCCCTGTTTACATAGGTCGTTTGAGGCAAATATGTAGACTGCAAACAAGTGTCTGAAACAGTCAAGTTTATGCTGCCACATGTAGCGTTTATTAAGTACATAGTACTGAAATGCCGAATAAAATAAAATGTTACTTCTTTGTGTTCAATTAATATCACATTTTTTGTAACAAATGGCCTTTTTTGACTGTATTATTACCTTAACCTTAAATCATCTGTGACAAATTGTTTGTGAAAACGTAAAAATCCTTTACGATGGAAAAGGCTATAAATACAAATTTTAAATGTATTGCTTTTAATCCAATATAACGATGCTCTAACACTGAAAACTCGTATCTTCATATCTTTATTAACAGTATTTAGTTGTAACTTTATACTAAGACAATATACGCAAAATTTATCTTAAAATCTTCCATCCATATATTCATGCAATCCGTTTTAAGTCAAAATAGTTGAATATATTTTTTTTTATTCTAGTGTTGCCTGATTTATTTTAAACAAGCGCAGTTAAAAAATTGGAATGTCACATACGAGGTCTCAATTTTGTTAGACCATCTATGTATTGTTTTATGCATTCAGTATATTTTATTATAGTAAATATTCAAAAAATAAAATACTCACTTGTACTAATTCCCACTTTTACTTAATAATATCTGGACCGGTTTCAGTTGATAATGCTTGTCATGAACGACACTTTAATGCGAAATATTTTTAATAACTACGAAAAAACCGAACGACAATGTACTAAATGTTAAGATTTTACGTTACATACTAAGTTTATGAATGACATTCGATCAGCTGATTGAATCATGCGATGTGATGACTTTGAAAGTATGATAACAAGATGCCTTTGACTTGGCCAATTTTCATAGTAAAATCATTATTTAAAGTCGACTTTTATACGATTTTGAAATTGAAACATAATGTATTGAGTTTTTCATATATGTATAAAAGTCTCTACCGTAATTCATAAAAAACGTGTACATCTGCAAAAACATAACATGGTTACGTTTGATAATGGACGCATCAAATATACACCAAATCTCTTCTCAAATATCATTTTATTTTGCCGAAGATCCGATGATTCGGAAATACCATACCCGGGACGACAGTAAATGAAATTTAAATTTTACTGAGCACTGTCTTAAAATTATATTTGATTGCTTAGTTTATATCCCACACATTCATTAGAAGAATAAGTGTTTGATATTTTAAAATTGTTTTTGTTTGTTTAGTACCCCTGTTTAGTAAAGTAAATATTTTATGACTACTTTCTGTAGTACTATGTAAACAGGGCTTTACGAATCAAACCAGCTTAAGCTTAATTAATTGGTGTGGGATTTTTAATTGTTTGAATTTTTCGTTTAATTGTGTTTTCAGGTTCCCTCCTTTGATATCTCTAATAAATTACTTTCTTTGTTTGCAGGTAAGCGATGGATCTTCAAAACTCTTTTGTGGCGAACAGACAATGGGTTTATAAGGTAGAACTCATTCACGGGTAATAATCGTTCAAGTATCGTATTTTTTTCTGTTTAATTAGAAAGTATTGTTACCATTGCCGTGGAGATTACTTATTTAGCTTACGTTAAAAAATACTTATTTAGCTTACATTTTTTTTTATCCACTAATATTTTTCCTCTTTTATAAGAAGATTCGATTCTTTGGTCGAAGATTTTTAGTGTTACTAAAAAGTGCCGAAAAAATTCCAGTATTTGATAGCAGGTTTAAATTAAAAAAAAATAACAACCACTGGTTTCAAAATTATTTGCCCTGAATATCACCAGGAATTTTTTTTCAAAGGAAACGTCATATTTTTATATTTATTTATCTTGCAGTCTGCGGCTCATTCTGCTTTTCATTGCATATTGATCAGTCACTATTCAAAATCTATTCACGGCACACGTGCCTAAAGGGTTATACCTTTTTGTGTACAATAGATGTATCGTTAACCGTATTAAAATACATTATCGATTAGGTAAAACAGCACTTCTTCTTCTTCATCATCTTGGCGCTAGTCCGTGGTGAACCTTGGCTGCTTCAATCTCCTCCACTCCACTCAGTCGCTGACCTCCTGAATTTATATCGTTTCCATTTCAGATACCCCCACTAGGAGGATATGTCCTCAGCATTGGGAGTGAAAATGGATTTTTTTTAAATATATTTCGATTAGAAGCAGACTAAATTGAAATTCACGCAAGTTATTATCTAAATTATTTAATCCTTCTTCCTGTTTATGGAACAAGATATAAAGTGTATTGTATTTTTCTTCGTTTTGAATTTTATTACTCGGTTGACTGAAAAGACATTGTAGCCTTATAAATATTCATAACTTCGCCTTCTTGCTGAATAATGCGGTGCGGAACTGAAAATGGCAGATGCCCTCGCCCTCCCAACCCCAACCTCTCAAGACCTTCGTTTTCCTGTTTCGGAGTCAGCTGACAACCCCACTTGACCCGATTGCTGTTTTCCTTCGGCTCGCTTATTTAAGAAATTAAAGGGCTGCCTTTGAGTAATGCTTGCCGTATTTTTATTTTAATGCGGCAGCACCACGGAAAGTTTTTTAAATAAGCAAACTAAGTTTATTGTTTTTAATTTAATTTGAAATATTTTGTTTAATATAGAATTAAGTTTGATAACTTTGTTATTCCACTTGTGCTTCAAAATTTGACACGTGTATCGCTTTCTCTGAGAGAATTTTATATTAAAAATTAACTTCCACAAAGTTACCGCCGGATACATCGAATGTTTTACTTTTATTATTATAAGTGCCGGTTCCCGGCAAGCGTTGTAATTCCAAGAAATTCAAAAAAAATAATTCAAAGAATGAAGTGCTTGTGTTTTAATTGTGTTTATTGAAGTGCATGTTTTCTTTTTCTGTCCGTTTGACGTTTGCTGCCGATTGTCTATGGTACGAAACACGCGCCACCTACTGTAAGCTAATTGTACTATAACCTTCGCGCAAGTGCAAGCATACGTTGTCAAAATTAACTGCATGGCAGACATACAAACATTATTTTTTTTTATATATATGACCTACTGTAAGTTGATTTTACCATGCCTATAACATCCCCGGAAGCGTAAGCAAAAAGTCTATCAAAGTTTTATTACAATCGGATGAGCGGTGTGGCAACGCATAAAGTACGAATAAATAAACATTCATTTCCATAACTTTCCACGATTTGTTCCATTCTCTGATCATTATTGTGTGACTCTTATTTCATACGTTCAGTCTTATTCCGTACTCGAAATTATTGTTCTATGATTACCGTTTCTGTCGAACAAAACAGGTTAAAAAACAATCTACAGGGATTCTAGAAACTCCCGAGACTGTAAGGGGGGGATCGTGGTAGAAAACAGCTTTCGGAACACTGCAATAGACTATACAATATGAGGATACTAGTGAACAAACTGATTATTATTACGAAAGATGCAGGTCATTACGCCGACCGCTGTGCCGTCTTACGCAATGCAGTCGGTAATCTGTTAACCTTACACCGGAAACTGTGAAACTCGTTATCTCATTATATGAGGGCATACACTATATTATTACAGAATCGGTCGGAGACTGTTGTGCTAAGCTGTTTGGACGTCGAACTACCCGAGTGTTCCGACTAGGGCTTCCTATTAACCGGTTTATTGTCCGTTTTAATAAAACCCGGTTTATTTTGCACGGTTAACCCGGGGCTTATTGGAAACCTATGTTTGCCTTGAGTACTACTCTAATGTCATCAGTGGTCAACGTCGATGGTTTCCGTGACGGATCTCACACATTCATGTTCCCAGTGCGAGCAGCATTTTTTTATTCGAAGTCATGGGTTTTTTGAATTTAAATATTCCTCTTTCCATTCCAATCCTAAAATAACGGTGTGTAGCGGAAGGGATTGGATAACTATTAATTATTTTCTATCCCTGTTCTCATATCCCTACTTTTTTTGAAAAGATGAGCTATCTAATTGATCAATAAGTAGTTCTCGTAGAAAAAACTTTTGATTACACACTTCATAAGCAGTCCATTTGCTTCAAATTAGGAGCGGACATGGTCGAAAAAAATATATTCTTTTAAGCAACTTATTAGTTCATATCGACTTTGGAAAGGAAAAAGGACATAACCCACCGTCTTCAAAACAGCTTTTTCTCGATAATCACAATGTATACAAATCGATACACGTTCTATCAAAAGGATGTAAGCTGCAAATGCCGAATTATTATCTAAATTTAGCTTTTAAGAAATAAAATTAAAAAATATGAGCTTGTGAAAATTGAAACCAATAAAAAAGACTGAAATAAAAGATTTTCTTAGACAATTTCTCAAATTAATTTTAGATTATGTCAATGAAAAACCTGTTTAGAAGTCTCCGTGCATTCCAGCTTGTGGATATTTCGTAATTTACGTATAGCCCACGAATCATCAAATCACGTTTTTGTGCCTCCTGTAAAATTTGCTACGTGTGGATTACGTCCTTTTCCCTTTCCACAGTCGATATTTAAGTAAGCAAAATGACTTTTTTTTGAAATATTTGTTTGTGTGGTACTGAAATTGGTTTTTTGAAAATATTTCCGGCTTAAACCGGTCAGCCGGCTTAGGTATTTATTTTTAAAAAAAGTCGAAACCCGGTTAGTTGCTTATGACGGGCAATTGGATGCCCTGGTTCCGACCACCGCGCACGGTCACGACCTGGCTTCTTCGAATTAGAAATGAGAACGCCGCATCACCGCTGGTCTCCTGGTTGTTTTGTTTTTATCCCTTCCATATCAGTTGTTTTCGATTGACGACATCTCCGTTAGTGTTCTGTTAGCCTATTACATTTTATTTATACATTTTTTAGAACTCGTAGGTGATTTATAATTTCTTTGAATTTATGATATCATACTCAATATCTTACTGCTAACTCGAAAAAAATGTAAAATTAAGTTATGAATGTCATCTGATAAATAATTTTGAAAGCAATAATATATCGGGACATAGTACATTGAGTCACTACCTGAGAATTTTTTCCCAAACGTTGTTGGCAAACAATTTGATGGCTTATGTTGCTCTTAAAAAAAAATCTGAAAAAAGGATCTGACTTCTTGCATTCATAAAAGTTGTTTTATTTTTCATACAAATTAAAAAAAATGTTTAGTTTGTCTCTGAGTAACATCTTCAGACAAACAATGTTAAGGTTACGAGGTTGTCGCTTTTCCCTTTCTACTGGACGCAGGGAGAGGGTAATATAAAAACACTTATAGTACTTCAAATTAATTACTTATCGAGTAAGGGTAAATCCCAAAGAAAATAAATTTAACAATGATGAATAACCTGTCCTATTTAAAATGTTATGTATGAAGATGCTTCTCATAGAAGCGAAACACTTATCACAATTTGCTACGCAACCTGTGGAGTAAAAAGTTGTTTAATTGAATTTTATATTAATTCAATGTATATTTCAAATACTGTCATTATAATAATTTTTGAGCAATGAATGCATGTGTGAATCCTGTAATTGGTTATTATTTCATTTTGATTTACCTAATGGTTTTTGCATATTTTTTGACATCATTAATGTCAGTATACATATTTTTAAAGCATGTTTTCTTTGTGTGGTATTTGCAATGTATGACAGTTTGGAAAAAAGGATTAATTTTTATATCACTGAAACGGATTATGCTGATTTATTTTTGTTCCTTACATTTTCCTTTAATTGTAAACGGACCGTGGGAATTTCGCTTAGGTGTAAACAGTCGGCGAAAATCCACTAAAGTATTTTTGTAAGTTTTGCGAATTTTCGTTTATGCGAGGGAATGCTGATTCGCTGTTTTTATTATCTATCGAATTTTGTGCGAACGACCCGAAAAAGAAAACAAATTACAGAACATTATTCCACTTCACTTCTGTGAATGGTGGAAAAAGGTCATTTAAAAAAAAATAGTACTTTTTCGCAGTATAAAGTGTAAACAAATTATAACTTTTTGGCTAGACGTGATGCCCCCGCTATTTAATTTACTTCTTGTGAGATTTTCCTTACAAAAGTTTTTTTATTCATGTTTTTATTATTATAGATGGTTTCGGCGTTGTTAACTTTGTGAAAGCTCATTTTTTTTTTTTTTTACCATGTCCGCTCCCAATGTGGAGCATATGGACTCCTATCCTTCTATCTCCTACGCTCTTCAAAGAAGAGAAGTTGAGCAACTGGGTAACAAGCAGCTCTCGTAGAAAAAACTTATGTTTAGGTACCTCCATTTGAAAACAAATATGCTCAACATTAGGATCGAACATTTTTTTTTAACCGTGTCCGGTCTCAATGTGGAGAATATGGACTCCTAATGGAGTTTATCTCAACAGATGTGTTTCTACGAGAACTGCTCAGTTGCTCAACCTCTCTTTTTTCAAGGAGAGTAGGAATAGTAGGATAAGGCTAGGACAGGACTAGTGGTTAGCTGATCGCTGTCGATACGCCCCGTTCATACGATTTGATGAGTGGGAGGGGGGAATTCAAGACATCACATACATCCATGCCTTCGAACAGAATTTTATAAATCGATTGAAACATCAATTTATATAACTGTCCGTACTGGGATTAGAATCCGTGACCTCCGCAACCGAAGCCAACGACGTTGACCACTCGACCACACAGGCGGCTTATATAAATTGACTAGTAATATATCCTAAAATATGTATATCTTACCAAACAGGCGGCAATCATTTTGATAATGAAACTAAAATTGATAACATAGTTAGGCTGTGGAGTCGGGTAGAAAAGAAGACAACTCCGACTCTTGCTTTAAATAAAAAAAACCGATTCCGATGTGATTTTTTTCAAATATCTCCGTTCAACGAATATATCTGTATACCAACAGATCTTGTTACTTGAGTAGAATCTAGTAGATTTCACCAATCAATATGATGAATAGACTAATTCTTTTTCTCCGGTTTTTCCGACTTCGACTCCAACTCCGGAATAAATACCCGACTCCGACTCCGAAGCCCTGATTGTTACACCTTTTTGAGAAGCATCATCAGCAATGTTCCCCCTAATTTTCCGAAGGTTATGTGCGCAAAATACATTGGCTGTGCAACTTTGAAAGGAAATTTATTTTTTTGTGCGCCACAACGGTATTTAGACACACTTAACGAAATGGCTATTTTTTTTTAATGACAATGATCAACAAGACTATATAATGACAATTAATTTATTCTGGTGGTGGTAAAGCTGGTGTTACTTTAGTGCGCTCAGTTCTAATGCATGTGCGCGCGGTCGGCGAGTTGTGTGCGCGCACACGCGCACAGCTTAGAGGGAACACTGATCATCAGGCAAACTATCGTTAGGTTATTTACGAATAAATAAAATTTTGATTCAAATTCTTAATCTATAATTTTTTTAAAAATTGAGATATAGGTTTTTTGTCCCTTTCTAATAAATGCCGGGTGGGGGAATCGGGAATCACAAAAATGATCCAAGAATAGATGCCACAATTGTAATGTTTATACAATTTAAATACAAATTCAATTACCTACTCCACAAATGTCTTCACGGTGTTATTAGGGCCGGTTTCGTTGATCGCGAATATTTGCAACTAAATTTGTTATGCTTTTATGTAATGTTACGTAAATACAGTTTTTGGTATCTTTCCGTACATATCTCTTTCATAAGATCACGTAAAAGTGCACTTATTAAAGATACATTATACATGTACACAATTTTTTATGATAGAATATTATATAAACGTGATAACTTTAATATTTTAGCGAAACAGATTAAATACACATTGCAAGTTATAAATGTCTTAGATACGCAGAAAGTTTTGGCAGTATGAGCATTAAAATTTCATAAATATATCTCCCAGGAGCGTCGCGGCGTCTCCGCCGAAAGTGCTTCCGGCGTCGTTTTACAGCCAATGCAGTATGGCGACTCCCGCTAAGAAAAATGCACCGCGGGGTTTTCCGCTTCGAAAGAGAGGAGCGTGTTTCTTGCTCCGCGAATCGCATTTGAATGATTTGTAGGGTCACCACAACGCTGTGAAAGATTTTTTTATCGAAGCATTTTTGTGTAGTAATGGTTTCCTTTATGATAGATACGCTGGCGATAAAAATACATATACGACAGAAGTTTACATATACTAAACGGATAATGATGAGCATTTATGTACACACCTTATTGAGTACTTGTGCGATGTGTATCTTTATAAAAAATGATATAAGGAAATTTCAGATATTTTAGGGGTAGACGAATGAATGTTTGTTGTGAGTGAATAGGCTGGGAAAGGTTGACAAAGTAACATACACGCAAGGGTAGGGAACTGCTTCTTTTCTAAAGGCCACATTCATTTATCCGATTCAACATAAGGCCGCAGTGAAGAACGTTGACACTAGGGCAGGGATGGCGAACCTTTATTGCAAGTGGGTCAAATTTGTTTTTTTAAATTTTTAAAAATCACGCCACGGGTCACATATCCCGGGATTTGGATTAGCTCACCGAGGAATTTGAAATCCTCAATTCGCTATACTATTTCCCCGGATTGTCTCCAAACTTCGTTTTTTTTTTAGCTCACCGAAGAATTTGATATCCTCGATTTGGTATACTTTTTCGCAGTTTGTCTCAGAAACTCGTTTTTCTTAATTTCTAAAAGTTCAAGCGGGTCAGATAATTTCTCACGCGGGTCCCTGGTTCGCCATCCCTGCACTAGGGTATCCAATATGGGATTTTTGAAACAATTTCATGCCAATATCTGAATCCCTGAAATTCGCGGATTTCCAATAATTACCAGCGCGGGAGCTTTTTTTTACGACGAATTTAGATAAATGATTGAACGTTCCATTACATTATTTTGGCCGTGTTATTTCGAAAACGTGAAATAAGCCACGCAAACAAAGTATTATGAGTACATGCTCATTAAAAATCGTTTCATTGTGAAATATTTATGTTTCACTTACATTTAATTCAAAAGTTAATGCGATCTTGGTTTTGGTTAATTTTTAACTATTTTCTTTTAATTTGACATAATATTTGAGGGCCTGTTTCTATCAACCGATTTATTCTCCTTCATTGATGAAAAAGTTTGCTTAGATTTATTAAATAAATGTTTTACGTGAAAAAAATATGTAGAGAAAAAGATTGATGGGCCGCCACAAAATTCAAAAAGGGCCGCACGCGACCCGCGGGTCGCGGTTTTTGC
This sequence comes from Himalopsyche tibetana, assembly GCA_030503985.1. NCBI lineage: Eukaryota > Metazoa > Arthropoda > Insecta > Trichoptera > Rhyacophilidae > Himalopsyche > Himalopsyche tibetana. The sequence continues at coordinate 18,501,102 of JAPJYX010000022.1, forward strand.
ATCACTGGCGTAAGCTGTAATGTCAAATATTAAAAAAAAAAAGTAAATAACAAAATGGTAAGAATATGATTTTTCCCCCTTAGTATGACTCTGGTAAATGGTCACCCTAGTGAAGCCATTAGTATTCAGGTGTATCATTTTAAAAATGCATTTTTTTATAGTTTCTCTACCTTAACATTTTTCTTTCGTAACGTTTTCTGCAACCTTTGCTTCAGCATTTTTCTGTATTACCTTCAACTTTAAATAACTCCTCTCTTTGTGGGAAATAGGTCTTGCAGCAATGAAGGTTTCAAAAATATTAAGACTTGCTTTTGTTTTCAGTCAAACTGTTCCATTTGGGGCTTTCAAAAAAAATATCATAAAAATAAGCGATTCTTTTGTTCGATTACAAAATGCGCAATTTCTGTTAAATTTCCGTGGCCCCCCAAAACTGTGCTGTGGCTCCCCTCAAACAATATTTTCTCTGTGGCCCCGTTGGAATATGATGTGGACCCCGGTTGAGAAACCCTGATCTAGGAAACCATAGTGTTTTTTGTTGTTGATTTTTCGTTGTTCGTAATTTTACTGTGGCCTTCTGCAACTGAGTAAACAAAGATGTCCATGACACTGACTGCTCCACACTCGTTCTCTGTCAACCGAAACGTGCTTCTGATTTGTGACAATGGCAGGAAAATGCGTGACCATTCATTCACTCTACTCTAGATATTATATGCTTTTTGTTGTCATTGTCGCTTCGTTGTTACAAAATGTAAAACAAGCATCCATCCACGAATGGTAATTTTTTTCTATTTTTTGAATGTCGAGTCCGTGTCGAGTGGTTAACGTTGTTGGCTGCAGTTACAGTGCTCACGATTTATGGATTCGAAGGCATGAATGTTTGTGATGTTTGAAATTCCCTCCAACCCTTACGATTCTAAAAATAGGGCGTAGCGATTGGTTTACCACTAGTCCTTTCCTAGCCCAATCCATCTATCTCCTACGCTCTTCAAAGAAGAGAAATTGAGCAATTGAGTAAAAAGCAGTTCTCGTAGAAAAACTTATGTTGAGGTACCCCCATTAGGAAACCAATATGCTTGACATTAGGAGCGGACATGGATTAAAATAAAGTTTTCTGCTTTTTTTATACCAAATAATATACATATTTAGCAATAACTAATAAAGCGCTGAATATTTTCTATTTCGATACAGCTCTAGGAGAAAAGACAATACAATTTTTTTTATCAATGTTCGCTCTCAATAAATTCATACCTAATTGGTTTTTGTCATAATAATTTCATTGCTAAGTGGTCTTCAACTTTTTATTTATAGTTTATTTTCCTTGTATTTTACTTCAATTCTTTTGCTAGGTTGTAATACCAATTGTTTGTCATACCTTGTTTTTATCACTTAACTTTTGTATAAATATCACTGTTTTATTGTTTTTCTTATCAGTTGACAATGCTCATCATGAGCGAAACCGGTCCTGATCTAATAAATTTTATGTGGAAAAAGTACTAAAAATGTTTTATTATTCTTATTAGAGATTTTTCTTCCTAAACTTCTCAACAGAAGTTTTTTTCTACGAGGATTGTTTGTTATTATGTTGCTCGATCTCTCTTTTCAGAAGAGACTAGGGATAGAACAGTACTAGTGGTTAATTAATTACTCTCGCTACGCCCTGTTACGTTAGAATTGGAAAGGTAGGAGGGAATGCTTGGACATCACAAATACCCATGCCTTCGAACAGAAATCCGTCAGTTTGGTCATGGAACGCCACAGACCTGTCTAAGCAAGCACCGATGATCAAAATATCAATCATGTTCAATTTTTTTTTTATTTACCTTCAAGGTAAATATTTGATGACAAATTAGTCGGCATTAACATTTTAATTATTGTATTTAGTTTGGTGTAACATATAACGCATCGAGTAAATAATCAATATCCTGTGATATTTTGTCTTTCAAACATCCATAGACATTTTGCAAATTAGGCCGACGATATGATACATTTTGCAATTGCGACCGACGGAAAGTTTCATTTGCAATTATTTCAGTGACAAATGTTGGAGAACCTACGGTAATGGAGTTACCAATTTGTACATAATCAAGTTATACCGTAGCGTGCCCTCACTCCATCCTCTCGTTCATTTCGTGCAATTATAAAGTCACCCGTTGCCTAACGAAGTGTAATACACCTTAATTCTGTCTACCTCGGAATTTTCATTTCACCTGCAAGAGAAAATTACACTGTTACATAACATATCACTAACGCTTAGTATCCTGCAAAAGGTGATTTTCATAGTTAGGTATGTTAGAACAAATTTATGAAACAGTAAGTGTTTCTTCTTTTTACCTATAAAAGCATTTTTGTGTGTAGACCATGGACCGGCCAGATTCGGCCCTGTAACCCATTTGTGATCTGGCCCGAATTTGTTCAGGCATTGATTGAATAACTAATCATTTTGATGATAGGAAGCACTGACGTCTAACAGTCCCCAGTTGGATTCAATTCTGGAAAAAAGCAATTCAATTCTTCTCATTCCTAAACCTCTGCACATCCCCTATGGTGCTAAAAAATACTTTTAGAATTAGAATTTTTAAATAGAAAAATTGTTACTGTATTTTTGATTATCTGTTAACCAAAGTGTTTTCCCTACTCAGTTGTTATGTCCAGGGTTTCAGTTTAGTAATTAACACTTTAACGCTTACCCTACGGTGCTAAAGACACTTCCGATATGTTGCTGGCCCTTTAGGAACCAAGTGTCCTAGCGACACCCTTCTAATATGAGATCATGTATCCCATGATTGGAGGAATATAGTTGTGTCTTAAACTGCATTCTTTGTTAGGGGTGGGAGTTGCCAAGTCTTTTTACCTGAAGTTTTCTGAAGCCCTTACGAGGTTGGAACGATGTTTATATCTGTGCTAGCGATTTTTGTGTGCCTCTATTAATATTTCTGTATTTTTCAGGCTTGCTGGAAGTTCACGATGGCCACATAGAAATTGCCGGCGACTTAGCGCAGGAGTGGAAGACGATCGCAGTCCACTACGTTGGCATCGCCTCCGTTGTGATTGTGGCTGTTGTCTTCGCTGTTCTGCTGCCCATCGTCGGGTGAGTTGTTTCAGAAAACACTGATTCTAGTCGAATATGTGTTGGCATAAGGCTTAAAATCATACTTTGTTTTAATAAATTGTAATAAAGCCTTATAAATTTTTAACTAGTTGAGAAGTATACATTAGTAGTATTATACACCTAGTGGCAGTGGCAGTGCCACCTGTCAGCTCACAGGGACATACAAACACACACACACTCTATCTGAGCATTGTGTACAAGTGTAGTTTTTTACCTCATGCTATAGATATAAATTATGATAAGTGAATATTTAAATTATAAAGCAATAAATTAAACAAAAAAAAAGACAGAACATGTTATAGATACCTTGAGAGCCAAAAAATATTTGTGTCAGAAGGAAAACTTTTAATGAAATTTGAAAAATCATGTTATGTTCAAATTCTATTGTAAAAAAAGAAATATGAATTACGCCAACACAATAATTTTGCTAAAATTTTATCACGGCTATCCTGTAAGTTTCCGAAATAAATACATAGTTTTGAAAAATATTGTTGATTGTTTGTGCTTATTTCTTTATAGATTTTGTTTCTGCTGCTGCCGATGCGCTGGTAAATGTGGCGGTAGATCGCAGCCCTTCGACAAGAAGCACGACAAGTGCCGGAAAATCACACTCGCAACTTTTCTCATCTGCGTTACAACGGTGTTCATGTAAGTTTTACTACGAATCATTTCGAATATGCTAAGTAAATGTTGGGCTCGTGGTATGTGGGCTGTTCTAGATAAACAACTTTATGACATCTTAAAATATTGCATAGCATCTCAATACTAGATTGTTAAGATGTCCCAGCCCAGCTCTCAGGCAACAATATGCTTGACATTGGGAGCGAACATGGGACATTGGACACTAGGATAGAACTTGCAGTTTGATAAAAGCCGTGTTTTAATGATTGTTAGAGACGGAGGAAAAAGTAAAAACGCAGATATTAATGCCTTTGAATACAAATTAAATGTTATTGAACAGGTGTTCACCGCAACCCCCAAGATCGTTAACCACTTGGCGACAGGACTAAAACAAAGTATTTCTTTAATGTGATGGAAGTGTTAACCATTATGTAATCTTATTTATTTTTTCATTAGGTTTGGTCTGGTATGCACATTTGTGACGAACGAGCGAATGCAAGATGGCGCTTATAGTTTGCCAGCGTCGGCCCGCGCCGGAGTGAGGGACACCCGCTCTTATTTAAACGCCACACATGCACACGTTGTCACGCTGCTCAACACCAACTACAAAGAACTGCAGGGAAGCTTGCTCAACATGCTCAACAGTAAGTCACAGACATTAAATACTTCTTCGGCTGTCTTCGGAGCAAGTTCTGACAAAGAGTACTGACAATAAAGCAACAATGTTATAATAATAGTGTTAACTACTAAAATATTAGTAAATAGTCAACGAGAGGACTGGTCGAAAGCCAATCACTGAATTTACCAGTTTTAGGGTATAAAACAGTAATGGCCAAACGATCGCTGAAAATACTACGAACTACCGTTAGCTCAAATTTCTTTTTTAAATTTTTGCTCTAAATTCTTAATATTGGATTGAAATACATAACTTACAGAAACAGCTGCCATTTTTATTGAATTTTTAGACCACTGGTTAAAAACTTTTCGAGGAGAAACAATTCATGTTCACGATTTTTCAGATAATTATCAGAAGCATATTGTTTAACATTTTTAGTATTCCTTTTTTACAATCAGAACTGGTTAAGGTTCTAGTTTGTAGAAAGGGTTGGAACCATTATTAGTATTTCCAATAGATTCAAATTAAATAATTTGTTTTACCTTCTCTTCAGCCGGTGGAGCGAATGTGTCTGAGCAATTAGCTGAATTCTCCAAAGCTGTGTCAGTGACCACTCTGAACACCATGGTTGAAGATCTGGACGATGTCAAAGGGAACCTCATCAACATGAGACGTGTCACCAATGATCTACGAGCCAACGCTTCGCAGCTTAGTGATGGTAAATGAAATCTTCTTTTGATAGTGAGAACGGATGATAATTTTTATTACTCCTTCCTGTGGTGGAAACAATTCAGTCGATTTTTATTTAATTTATCTTGACTGAAAATTACATGGGTTAAGATACCAATCTTCTTCTCAGCATCAAACTATTGTTAACTTATTAAATACTGTTTTTTAATATCAAATAATAAATTTAGTATTGTTTGATTAGATAAAGGTGATTTTTTGTAATGATTTTGTTGCACTGGACCCTTACAAAAACATTACATGTAAAAATACATCTCATGACATTTTAATTCATTTATCAAAATATTTCTATTGTCGTTAGCTGTAGATAACTTTATTTAATATTTAAGATCTTTTCTGGCATTTTCAATTATGTTGACAATCTCGCCGAACGGGCAAAGGCTGGTATCCTAGTTAAGCCAGCTCGCCAAACTGAAATACTAACCTCAAATCACTCTTTCAGGTCTACGAAAGGTGAAACGAGAGCTTCTGCACACTCTGAGCTCGTGTAATCAGCGACAGTGCCGGGACATCCTTACCAAATACAAAATCGGGGAATTGGACACTTCGGGAATCGATTTCAACATTGTAAGAGCTATTCATTACACGTCTTTATTTATTTTATATATTTTTTATATCAAGACTTGAAGTGCTATTCCTGTGTGCATCACACTTATTTCGGACGGCTTGAAATACTCAACACGTGACTGTGTTGGACTGCCTGTATACTTAAAACGTGATTGTGGAAACACGCGGGAATAGCACATAGCACTGCTGGTGAATGATTTATATCATGAATATAAACTGTTTCTCTTCATCTGTTTGTAAATACCTCATTCTCATCATATATCCTGGATTGACAATGGAGAAGCACTTAATCAGTTAACTTATTAATATTATGAGTAATTAATGTGATCTGTAAAAAAAACCTAACTACGTTACAACCTAAGATCAAAAATTCATTTACTGAAAGAAATTTGTGCTTTTTTGCTTACATACAGCCCCACGATATGATCGTTTTAGTAAATCATTCATTGAACAATTTTTAAGTTTGTAATATGTATAGCTAAAATAGCTTGTCATAGTTAAATTAACTATTTTTTAAAGTAAATAAATGTTCGTTCTATTTCAACTATATATCATAACTCGTCAACCATTTTTAAGCTATTAACCCTTTGATGAGTATCGCCGTGCCCGTACGGCGGAGTAGCTTTTCATCTATTTTCTATTGCCATTCACATATTTTTTATTATGCTCGAACACCGAACACATGTGTTATATTTATAAAACATGCATACTTATTGAAAGAATTCATTGTTTTTTTAATGGAATTTGCATGAGCTATCTCGTGGTGTCTGTCTGTTTTGACGACTTTCAATACTCGAATATACTCAGGCGTGACCGGGAAGAAATTAACAGTCAATCCTTAGTGAAAATGTATTGTATTAAACGAGTTAAAACATGTTTTTTTTTGTAAATAAATATCGACCATCATCATCTAAAAATATTACTTCTGTGACTATTATTGTTAACTCAACTGAACGTTTTTATTGTTCTAACTTAAATGTTTGTTTGCTTGCGTGTCTTATCATAACTAAAATATTTCGTTTATCTCACAAGCATTTATATTATTCGTAAATCTATTTTGTTTCAAAATATTACTACCATTAACTAAATGTTGCTAACACTTGACCATTACTGAATGTATTAATATTTCTTGCGAAATAGCTTGTCATTGCTTAGATATTTAATTAAGTTCACAAGCGCTATTGCCATTCAATTTTTTTTCTCTAAATATCTCTTTATCATTACAACTAATTGCCAGTACAACCAGTATTGTTCATTACTGAAATACTGATACTATAGAAACTTGTCAAAATTTAAATAACGTATCAAACTCAAGCAATTATGTTGTCCGCAATTAAATTTTGCCAGAAATATTACTACAGCTTTATGTTACTAACTCTCATTAACCATCACTGTGTTTGTGTCTTTTCATGCTGCTCTTTAGATGCTTGACAAATATTTTCCAAGGGTTGGTACCACTGCATTCATCTATTTGTCGTTTTATTTCTTCTCTTCGATCTGTCATTATTTTGTGCTGGGCTATCTCAATGTACTGAAATTATATGTCAACAAAAGGAAACTTGTTAAATCTCCATTGAGGTGTCATGGCGCTTATGTGATGAGTGACTCGCATATTTACTAGTCATTATAAATGCGTCTCAAATGTGTACCCTGTGCAATATCATCATGAAAATATATTGTTACGAAATATTGTAAAATTCATTAATTTATTGTCCAGAGAAGTATCTTATAGAATGTAGAAATATTAGTGTGTACAAGAAAATATTCTAATTAATGTTAGATCGGGATATTGATTTTGTCGCAATTCTTTAGAGACAATTCAACATACGAAATATTTCTCAAAATTTGACACCTAAAAGAAATCCAAATACAATATTAAATTTTATGACATTGTAATTCCACTGATTGTGTTAAAAATTGTGACACATGCTTCATCTCTTTGAGAAGCATCTTCCGACTTTATACTTGAGAGATTATTGTGTGGCTATTTATTAATAATGCCGCCTGCGTGGTCGAGTGGTCAACGTAGTTGGCTTCGAATCCCAGTACAAACAGTTTTATAAATTGATTTATGAATTTCTGTTTGAAGGCATGGATGTATGTGATGTCTTGAATTCCCCCCTCCCATGACCGGAACGTATTGAGAGCGATTTGCTAACCACTAGTCCTGTCCTAGCCCTATCCTTCTATTCCTACTCTCTTTGGAAAAAGAGAGGTTGAACAACTGAGTAACAAGCAGTTCTCGTAGAAACACTTCTGTTAAGATAAACTCCATTAGGATTCCAAATGATACACATTGGGAGCGGACATGGTATACAAAATTTATTAATAAAGAAAACATTGATTCTAATTCCAATACAAAGTTATCAAATGTAATTTTATATTTAAAATAAACCTCCACAAAGTTACCGCTGAATCCAACGAAAATACAAACATTCAGTTTATTCTAATCAAATTAAATAAAAAAATTAATGGCCGCATTTTTGATTAATTTTCTTATATTCCTAATAAGCTTTTAATCATTATCTGATATCGCCATTTGTTATACGTTCATGACTGAATATGACAGATCAATTAACTAGTTAAATTCTTCAAAAACATATGTTGATAAAAAAAACTAATTCACAGACTTTGCTATCTTACACTACATTTGTTTGTATGATTCTTCAGCTACCTGATGTTTCTGAACTCCTGGGGAAAGTATCGTCTCTGATCGACGGAAACATTCAGGAGGAAGTGAAAGAGGGCCAGCAGGTCTTCAACAGGATCAAGCAGAGCATCGAGAACTCGGTCAATGAGCAGCGGCCCATCTTGGAATCTGCCATTGAAAATGCCGGTTCGTGAATTTGTTTATTCATTTCAACTTTGATACTGATTGAATTGAAACAATGCGTGTAATAAATTGAAAATAATATTGCTAGAATACACATCGTAGCAATAAACACTGCAGTATGGCTATCGATCCATCAATCTTTAAGCAAAATTTAATCAACAAAAATTGTAGATTTAATAATAATGTTATATTTTAAATATAAAAATATGAAAGATTTCAGAGACAATCGCCATATTTATTAAAATAATTATGATACTAGTGATATTCTAAATCGACGATAAGCAACATGTGGCCCGCAAGCCCTCTATATGTGGCCTGCAAGCTTTTATCGCTTGAAAATTGATAAGTAACAACGCCTATCTTTCCAAATCACAAATTAGGCATTTGAGTTTGTTTGAGTACACCTTACTAAATTTATCGTATTTCACAACTTGTATAAGATTCATATATCATTTTACAAGCAAGCACGGTGTGGGTTAAGGGGGGGGGGGGGCGTTAAATTATAAATAATTGACATATTTTTAGCATCTGTGGAAAAGAAACGACACATTTTTTTAAATTTTAATCTAAATATGTAAAATATTAAGATAACAAATATTAAAAAAACTTTTTTATGGTTTATAAACTATTGCCTACCTACATCCCCTTTTCCCCATTTATTGCACCATACAGATTATTGAATTTTCTGTTTTGGCCCACTGCAAAATAAGGTTGCTCATCAATGTCCTAAATAGTTTTTTTTTTATCCCAATTCAGGAAAAGAAATATCCCAATTCTCTGAGGAGCTGGATCGAGTTGTGATCAACGCGAATCTTGAAATAACAAACACTGCCGAGCCGAACATCGACTTGGCTGAAAAGTATATTAACCAATACAGTATATATCGGTGGTACGTCAGCTTGGGCGTGTGCTGTATACTTTTGCTGGTAAGTTTCATAAAAGCAGTTATTCTTCAATCACGTCCTCACCCAACATTGAGCATATTGTTTGACTCCTCGTGAAATATAGTTGATCCCAATTTGACTGGAACGACAAAATTTGTTTTCGTTAAGCTAAGTATTGGTAAGGAGATGTATAAGCAACGCAGATATTTATGCCTGTTTAGAAAAAAATTATAAACATTAAAGATTCTGCACTTTTTCATTTTTGCATATAAAACTTCTATGTTTGAACAACTCAACGATGACATAACAATTGAAAATATAATATATAGCAATTTTCACGCAGAGATTTGAACCATGAGTGGTAGATTGAAAACGCATAATACCATTTCTAGACTGTGGCGATTGATGAAAAAGTGTATAGTCAATATGTTGATTGAAATCTTTGCCCTTAGATTCTAACATGTGTCGTGATGGGACTACTGTGCGGAATATGCGGTAAAAGACCTGATGATTATGGAGACGACTGCTGCAATAAGGGTGCCGGGAGCAAGTTCCTGATGCTGTGAGTAAAAATTACAACATATTTTTTTTTTACCATATTCACTCTGCCTTCGGTGCAGCTGTGGAATCTCAATTGATTCATCAACAGCTGTTAACTAGTTTTGACACGCATTCGATTGCGATTTGACGCAAAAGATCACATTTTCCATGTGTGTTATTTTATAAAAGAATTATTTTTTTTCATAATCATCTCAACATTTTACGGACTTGTCAATGTGACATTGTAAAAAATTATATTCATTTGGTACTAATTGTATTTATCGAAATTGTATTTTTTAATCATTTTGCAGCGGTGTCGCCCTGATGTTCCTACTCGGTATTGTGTTAATTGCTGTAACACTCGTCTATTTCCTTATTGGAGTCGTAACACAGAGAGCCATCTGTGATCCTCTCAGGTAAACTATGATTATAATATTTGATATCGTACATGATTAGATTATGATAAATGTTGTTTTCAAACAAATGAATCTAAACAATCTACTCTTTTTGTTGAATAAGTTGTTTGTTTGCCTTTATGAAAATATTAGAATCATTGCAAATCATTGGTTTTCCACTTCTTTGTTAAAATCAGGCAGAATAAAGAAAAAAAAATACTTATATAATCCAATCAGAGCTGAACATCGAGTAATTTGTTTGCCTACTATAACACCTATTTGTCAACAGTAGGTAGAATGAGAAAACAAATGACTCGCAGATTATCTAATTAGAATTTGATTGCGAGTCATTTTTTTCTATATGCAGTCATACGAATCCCTTGAAGGAATCAGTAAGAACTTATTGAAGGAAGCAATTGAATTTATAAAGAAAATCTATTGTCGTATATTTATAATTTAAATATTATAAACACAATTAAAATTATACTTTTAATATTGTTTTAGGAATCCTGCGGACGACCAGCTCTTCACTTTGATTGATGAAGTGGTGAACCTTGAAGAGGCTCTATTCAAGGATAAATCCAAGAAGGACTTCAACATGAGCTATGTCATTACAACATGCCATCAGAATAAATCTATATATGATGTATGTATTCATTTTGTCAACCGGCATATAACATATTACATTACAACAAAACTCATCATACAAACTGTGATCATACATACCAATATGAAAGGTTCAAAAGAAGAAGATATTCTAATGTCAAAGAAAAAAATGTCTGTACTCATTTCGATCTACAAGACAATTTTTTATAAAAATAATTCACTTAACATGTTTTTCCTATGTATGTTTAATTGGTGATTTCACTAATACTACACAATTCGGAGACTTCGGGCAAATCTACAATTTTTGTATTTAAGACATTAAAATTAATGACAAAAAAATAGACTAGAGAGATAAAAAGTTTGCCTTTATAATAATTTTGTTTTGAAAAAATATAGTATACATATCGACCCATAATTGGCAAAAGAACCTAAGCGACACAATTCGATAAATTGCCTTTTAAGCCAATATTTGTTCATAATTTTAAATATATAAAAAAATTTAGAGCGTTATCTCATTTTTTTTTGGGCCTGTTCATTTTAGTGTTTTGACTTGTTATCGTTTGCTCCACTTGGACCCCGTTAGAGAAATGCTGATCTTTTGAGAACTGAAATTAGTCAATTTTATTATAATATCAGGATAGGCATTGACCATATATTACTATTTACTAACCGCAATTAAGGTATTCCTTTCACGAACTTAATTTAAAAAAAAACACTCTCCTGTAAAGTTTATAAATTGTCAGTTACGATGTAATAATAAATAAAATAAATAGTAGATGATAAAATAAACAATAAATAAATATGTTCTTGTAGTTTTGCGGTTGTGTCTCGAAATTGTCGACAGACTTACAGAAAATAAATGATGTATCTACCAGCAATTAAATAAAAACAGACAAATAAATTAACGTTTATACGCTTACTCCAAATCCCGAAAATACAATGAACTTTTGGTAGTAAAAATAACGTAACATGGATATTCAAAACGATATTAAAAATTCTTTCTTTTTAAGGTCCTGAGACTTGATAAAATAGTGGACCTGAAGCAACTTAAAGAGAAGTCGGAGAAAGAGTTATCTGATAAAATACAGCTTGTCTACGAGAGTATTTCCTTCGAAAACCGAAAGTTCATCATCCTCAAGGAGTCAGCCAAGGCGAAGCTCGTGGAACTCTCTGACAGCGGTCTCTCTGATTTCCCCTTCGATCGATTCACAGAAGTTGTAAGTCGGCCATTTTATTTAAACAATTTTCTATGGTGTTCTTTTCATTTACTGATCTCTAATAGCAAGTGAATTGTACAATGTTTGACGCATCCCTTATATTTTGATTTACGATTTTAGTTGGCGAACAACATAACCTCGATAGACCTGCTCTCCCTGGCAAGGCAACTTCAAGAAACCGCCGACAAGCTGTTGAACCGTCCAGAATTTTCTACCGTCACCGCCACCTTAAAGAACCAAGCTCTTCACCTGGAGTCTTATCAGATCAACCTCGTTAATCCCATGATAAGAGAGGCGGAAATGCTCAATGTATGTTGAAATATAATGCTATTTAATTTTATTAGAACTGTTTCAACCAAACTGCCAATTGTGATGTTATTTAATTACTATGAAAATCTCTGATCGGATTTGAACACTTAGTTAACTGAACAGTATAAAGACCTTTTCGATATGTATATTATTATAAAAGTATTAGATTCACTAAACATATCTATGGTAAGTAGAATTTTTAAAGTGTGAAATAATTATTTGTCTGTTTTTGCATCAAGAATCTCACTATTTTTATTTTTTATAGGAAACCGCATCGGCTCTTCGTGATGGTCTCAAGTTCAATCACTCTTCATTCAAAGAAGCTGTCATCAGTCTCATTGACGAGACAGTAGAAGCCGAACAATACTTATCCACGCAGGGTCCCGAGGCTATCAAAAATGTAAGTCATTCTTTCCTCAATAATGTATTTGTGCTTGCAAAATTTATACGCTGGTTCTGTAAGTTTTCCTCGCTCAGTCGCAGTGTGAATCGCTAGTAATTTCGTTATTCTATCCAGCTTTCCTCTCCGTCTCTGAAGTTGTTTTACATGAACTTATTGCTACTCTCTCAACCTCTTAATTTCAGAGAGAGTGTGAGTAGAAGGATATGACTAGAACAAGATTAGTGGTCGGTTAATTGATCACGGTTTTAGGATTGGATGGTTGAGAGGCAATTTCAACATTACAGATATCCATGCCTTCAAACACAAATCTATAAATCAATTAATGAAACTGTCTGTACTAGGATTCGAACCCATGAACTTCAAAATTACAGTCATCGACGTTGACCACACGTTTACAAATCTTGCAAAGATTCAATAAAATCTGTAAATTTTTGCTCAAACGTGAAAAAATCTTTCCTTATACATAATTTGATGTTGAATGATTTTCTTTTCTTGCAGACTAATGTTTGGATATTCTTTTTCATGTTAGCTATTTACTTAAACATACAATCTTTAAAACTGTGTTTTACTTGCAGCTTACGCGGGTGTTCGCATCGAGCATAGCGGCACTGGTGAGCGGATACCTGGGTCGCGTTGAATATCACGCAATGAACGAAGTCGGTTTGTGCGGACCCCTCTCCAATGTTTACAACGCAACTCTGACTGCGTCGTGCGGAAAGATACTTCTGCCTTTCGTAAGTATAGTTAATTTATTGATGACATCCTGGGCCGAATGACGGAGCGATATTTAGAGGCGAGACATTTGACCTTTGGGTTGTATTATTAGTATTAATAGTTTATTTTTTAAATAAGAAAATAATAACAAATTACAGATAATTTTTGAGTCACTAAGTATGTCAGACAATACTTCATAATGAATGTCTCGTCATGGTATCTTCTATATCACATGAGGAATGATGATGAGGAATGATGAGCTATTATCATAATAAATTGGTTCAGATCTTCACCTCTCTAAAATAAACCCTTTATTATTTCAATTTTCATTTTAGAATGGATTCTGGTTCGCATCATTCTGGTGCATCCTTCTATTCATTCCACTGATAATCTTGTCGGTGAAGCTCGCCACCCTCTATCAGAAACTGGATCCGTATCCTGGGCCTCTCGTCGAAGCGTAAGTTTCCATTTCGATTTACTCTCATTGTTTTATTACTGTTTTATTTGTCTTTGTTCATCTTCAGCTCTGTTGCACCGATTTTAAAATATTGGGGAATGATTTTTTTTTTAAATTAAATAATTTAACAACTTTGCTAAGCGCTTTTAACTGTAGACTTTGAAGTAGCACAATAACAAAGACGGTAATTAAATACTAAAAACAATTAATTAATCTACAGCAGTAATTGGTAATTATATTTATTGAAAAGAAAAGTTGCTGAAGGATATCTGTAACGAACAAAATTTCTGAATGTTTTAAACATTTTTCCTCATTGGAGAAGATATTGCGTTTGTTGGCCCTTCCTATTTATTTGAATATCCTCTCTGCAGAGGACAGTAATATTTGTAACACACGTGTAATATGTTATTTTGTATTTTATTATTAATTGGACCCGGTGCTTTATTCAATTTATTTGAATATTTCATTCATAGGACATTATCATTGTTTCAATCAATTTGAATAAATGTATTTTACAGATGACAATACAGCTCTTAATTGTATGTTGCAATTTAATAATAATTTGAGATTCCTCAAAATTTATTTAAATATCGTTTTCATAAGACTAGGATATTGCATATTATTTTTTCTCAAACATTTTATTGCAATCATAAATGACAGACCATAGATTATTTACAATATTTTGAAGCGCTTAGTGGAGTTGAAAATTTGTCTCAATTATATTTGTTTTATTATTTATTAGTTGTTTTTTTTTTTTAATTTTTTTTATGGGAGTGAGAGAATTTTTCCAATATAAGATAAGAGGATTATACATATCATTTTTAAATTAACAGATGGTTCATTCTGATTAGTTGATTACTTAATGACGTTTTTTTAATTACAAGATTACTTTGTTTACTCAAATTCAAAATGACTTAATTAATCATCTTAATATTTATGTAAGTCATTCGGAGTTGTGTCACTATAGCTCTTTACTGCCTACGCTTTAACATATTTTAATTTGTCAATTTTGAAATTGAGAAAACAGGGTTATTCAAAAGATGACTACGCCTCTTTCACTGTTTAAAGAATATGGGTTATTTTCGTTGATACTGCAATAGGTCTTATGTAAAAAAACCGTTGTGTTTAACATACATTTTTTAAAATTGCTGATGTTTTGCCGTGTTTACACCACTTGCTGACATGTGATTCTTTGATATGTATGTTGACTATCTTTACGGTATATATATCTTTTTTGATATATGACTTATTGAAGCTTCAATGTTGCTATATTGATAGCCCAGATGAAAACTGTCACAATTAAAAAATAAAAATAACTTTTGATAAAATATTAATTACAGTTATCTGAAACCTTTTCGCAAGTTACATTATTTTTGTCTATCCTTTTTCATCAGTTT
Organism: Himalopsyche tibetana; assembly: GCA_030503985.1. Classification (NCBI taxonomy): domain Eukaryota; kingdom Metazoa; phylum Arthropoda; class Insecta; order Trichoptera; family Rhyacophilidae; genus Himalopsyche; species Himalopsyche tibetana. Next base: position 18,516,517 of record JAPJYX010000022.1, read on the forward strand.
TTTTTTGAATTGTGCCGGTTTAGTTTGGAGTTAATAATATAGTTGTCATGTACGAACCTATCTTTTAATGTGTCAAGGAATTTATAATTCAGACACATTTTTGATAATCATAATTTTTATGTTTACAATATTATAATAATATATATATTTTACTATTTACGATTATCAGTTTGTTCATTTTACTCGTTATATTTTTTACATCGGACTGTTGTCATCAGGATTTGTATTATTTCATACGATTTGTAATAGCATCGCCTATAATCACAGACAAAGATAATATTGAGTTAATGTTTATTGACGTTCTTGGCTTATTGGTAGATTATTCATGTTTTATTCATTTGTGATGTCCAAATTTATATTTGGATATTTGCGGTCAGGTGAAAATCATAAAGGCGTAAGTAATACTGTTTTTTTCTTGCTTTCGTGAATACGCCATTTTGTTACTATATTCATGGACAGTAAAGATGAACATTATATTGATTATAAAAATCTGCAAAATCAGTTGGAAATAGGTTTTATTGATTTATAAATAATTAATAATAATAACATACAAGAAGTTACGTACTTTAAATAGCAAATATGCATGTTAAGAATTGGTAAAACCTTAATATTTTCAACAACAGATTCAGCTTTAACTTTGTAGTTATTCATTTTTTATATAAAATTAAAATTGATAGCTTTAAAATGAGAAGAATAACAAAGTCATCAATTTTAATAAATTGAGTCATGTTTGTGTACCAATCAGCCGAGAAGCAATAAACATTTTGACAATCCGTCTTCTGTTATACGAATATTGGGTGTCGCACAATATTTCAAAACACTCGTCACTAACCACTCACGACATACATTTTCAATTTCATTTCAAATCAGTCACTGAAATAACAATACACAATAGCGGATAGAACCCCGACATGCTTTGAACAATCCCGGTTTATGTTTTGGTCCCATTCAGCACACTATTTGTTTTATCCTGTTTTTTTTTTTTTGTGTTATTCGTACTGCATTTTCTACTGCCGCCATGTATAACTGACTGATTAATAATTGCACACTTTTGTTTTTCTGTGTTCCTACTTACAATAAATATAATTTCAATATTAATCAATCAATCCATTTACAGTGTGTGTCCGTAACAGTCATGTTTTTGAAGTCAACGTATGTATGCTTTGTTTTTTTTTTTTTGTACTTACAAGTGTCTAAGGGATTTCATATAGTATATATAGTATAGTATAATAAATAGCTTACGATTCGCTTGTTTTAAATTTATGCTCATTTTTAAGCTAGACATATAAACAGAAATGACCTGTATATGTAATCAATTAAAAGTTTTAGTTTTAATTATTAAAAAATCACTCCAGCATGGATATAACGACATGTTACAGTGTTTTAAATTATATTTATTCATAAATAAATTGTCGCTTTTATTATAAACTCGTAAGTTTACAATTGAGATTGATTCAATGTATTTGGTTTTATTGATTGAATTGGCATTTACTTGGTAGAAATCCATCAAAATATAGTGAAAATAACAACGTAAATACTAAATGGTTCCAGAAAAATTATATTCGCTGGTTAATAGCTATTCTGGCTTCACACCGTCATCAGAACTTTGTTATGCGATACATACAACATCTTTATTCAACGCTTTAAGTTTTTTTTAATTCCTGTATTTGTATCTTCTCAACTCTGATATCCTAATATATATTTAAAAATGAAGTACATAATGTATTGATTTAGCTTCGTGTTGTACTAGGAAACAGAATATTGACTGTATTATTAAGTGATCGTATGACGATAGTGTGAATCCGAAATAGCTATCAACCGACTAATTGAATTCTTTTAGAACTAAAAACATTGTTATTTTGACGTATTATTTAAAATTTTATTATCTATAAGGCAATAATCATAATATGAAATACAGATAAGTCTTATTAACGTTGACTATTTTTGACATTGTTTTATATTGTTTTGCCATTACAATTTAGATGTAATATATATATAGATAAATTAAAATCTACAGACATGATGATTTTATAAAAAATATGCAAATCAAATTTCTCTGTATTTTTTGTACTGTCAAAATTTGACATTGGCCCTTTTGAAATTGAGCTGTGCACTTTTTGTTAAATTCAATATATTTATTATATCATATAAATCATTGATTAAAAACCAACTCTCATGGTTGAAGAGTTTGTATAGCAAGACAAAAAAATGAATTATCTCTGTTGTCTTTTGTTTAACATATTTATAAAATAAAAAATTATAGGATTAAACTTTGCCCGTCATATACATATTTTTAGGTGCACGTTCATTGGAATTTTGAATTCAATTGATTTTTTGTATTGATTTTAAGGAGCTGTAGCACTGTTTAATTCATTTTTGGAAGCAATTCAAAAATCTATAAAAAGTACTCGGTATTTTATAATTGGACAACCATCTGAAAATCAAAAATAAAAATACCACTTAACTTGTATAAACATCATGTGTCAGTATTTAAAATTCATTTGAGATAATGAATAGGCTCACCAAATGTGCTAAAAATATATACTAGAATACCTTGTTGTTTTATATTAATGTTGCTTGGCATATATTTTTTTTATTGAAACAATAAAATAGTTAAATTCATAATTTTTACTCACTCCCCTTTATCTTCTTCATTTTTATTCATTCAATAAAAGAGCGCAATGTCTGTTTGTTTTGTAAATGTCATGTGTATAATTTATTTTCTCATTTTTTTAACTCCTTACTAACTATAGAATTTGGCTCCTTTTAGTAGTTACTATTTTAGTTTCCTTTAATTTGATTTTATTGATATTAAGTTTTGAAAGCCTTAAGTCTTCTGAACCCTTTACATTTAAAAACCTATTATTTTATTTTAACTATCTTTCATGTCAGTAGTGGTTGCTCATATTTATCAAATATTTCCTTATGATTTTATAATATCTGTAAAGCAATGGTAAAAGGGCCAATGTCAGTGTCAATTGTTGGTTCTACAGTAATTGTATTCACTTGTGACCGAAAATTCCAATATCTGTAGAAATTTAAGATTTCGACTGAAGGTGCTTGATGGAATTTCAATATTAAATTTGAATCGTTCAAATTATGTACATCCACACAGATTTTGTCACTAACGACCCGGGTTTCGCCTTTCGGCATCTTCAGGCGTTCAAGTGCACGGATGAACTTGAACTGACTAGTAATTGTTCAAAAATAAGACCATTCTTACATCAAAGCAGTTTATCAAGGGAAATATTTTTGATAACATAAAGAGGATCATGTAGTAAATTACAGCGAGAGGTCTAATTATTTCTTTGACTCAATTCTAGAAGGGCTTGTGTCAAATACTTTATTTTTATATATTGTTAATGTTCCCTTTAGACTACAGAAACTATGAAACATGCAAATAATGCCCAATATAAATTATCAATATTATTTTTTTTTCGTTTCATAACACATTCTTAATAACATACGGGCGTATCTAGTGAGATGTAAATTTTTGGGGACAAGGATTGTTAAAAATAAGGTAAAATTTTTGCACATTTTTACTTTATTTTCAACAATCCTTGTCCCTAAAGATGTAGTTTTCAATAAAACTGTTATATCTCATAACTGCAAAAATCTAGATACGCCCATATGTTATTTAGCATACGATGACATCTGTCAAAATGTCAAATTGTTATATTAGATATAAAAAAGCCAATGTAGAATAATCCTTAGATCTTTTGAATATGCTCATTCACTTTCTATCATTTAGTATCCTAACCTCTTCTCCTTCATTGATTTTTTTGTGTTTTTTTATGATTTGCCATATTCACACACTTTTTGATTTAGTTTATTTTTTTTGTTGTGAAAATTTTTCGAAAAATCTTTCTGTTACATAATAAAAAAAATTGGAATACCGTGTTTGGTGTTTCAGCGGTAGTCGTTCGACGACGAAAATCCGTTACAAAGTGAATTTAATGAGAAATTGACTCGCGGAGTGCCGTCAAAAATGTGCTCAATCACTGCACAGCTTTATAATGGGTAACTACAGCATACATAATTCATACATTTGCGCTCTTTAATTAAGACATCACTGCCCTCTGTTGGTCCCTTTCGAAACCTTACATTCTATTATCATTGTATGGCTTGTCATTGTTGTCGGTAATCGACATTATGTTTTTTCTTTTGTCATAATTAGGAACCAAAACAAATTGCAGTAAATTGAATTATATTTTCATTGAAATTTAAATACTATCTCAAAATATTGTCAGAAAGTTGTACTGGCAGAAAGGCATATCTCCGAAACTTAAGTTTTAAGTCAGAAAGTAAAATTCTTTTGATATTTTTTACATAGATATAAATGTGTGACAGCTTTATTTTAACTCGATGGCGGCACCGACGAGATATCTCGTCGATAACTAATTATATAAATAGTTGCAAATTATAGCCGGCGTGCTAGGTAATTGCTATTAATTATCTACGGCAGCTAAAAGGCTAAAAAATAAATTACATTTAAATTGATAAATTCTATACAATTATTGGAGGAATGTCATACACCTTTAAAAGTAGAACCAAAGGTCCATTATGGTATTGTTTTGTGCCTCGTTCAAATCAGAGCTGAATATAAATCTATGTGTATTCAGCAAAAGGTATATCTTAAAAAACACGGTTTTGTGATAATCACATTAAGAAATATTTTTTCTTTGCATATTGCTTGTTTTGAATTGCATAACATTTTCATTTTGGCAGTAGTTTCCAATTTGCTAACTTTGCTTCTTTTTCTCGAAAGCTATGTTTTGGTAGATGTGCCCTTTTGACATTTTTATGTGCCTTCGCATAATTTAATAAACGAAAATCAATTTTTGTCACGAAATTGACCTTCGTGCTTTAATTGAAGTTTTGTTTTTTGGTTCCTAATTTTCGATGTCTTTTTTCTATCATTTCTTATGCCAAAAATCATGTTTTTATATATCATTCATTTTAGCATCAAGATCTGTCTGATTTCTGAAATCGTTTACTTGCCTTTTTTGTATCTGTTAAAACTCTTATCAATTTTGATGAGGTTTCTTGTTTTCCTGGAAATTTTACTAAATATAGATTAGGGTTAAATATGAACGTGGCCACAATTGACCATTTCCAATGTGTGCTGTTATTTTTTCAACATTAACCCACTGGCACTGAATTTATTTTGAAATTATATAATTTTTTTATACTGTTTTAAATACATATATCGGCTTAATTAATTCTTTTAATGATTTATCAATTTAATGACGCTATTGTTCAGTGGTTTAGCGAAAATATCGTTTTCCCCAATAAATACAATTGACTAATGTGGTCAAGGTGCTGGAACCCTTAACTATTATCAATAAAGAAATTAATAAATAATTTATATTATGATAAACTTTTATCAAGACTGTAAGCAATTGACTATAGTATAGTCACTATACTATAGTAGTTAATCAATTTAAGTGTCAATCTTATTAAATATATTGTATTCTGAAGAAGTTCAAATTAGAAAATAGTTTTTTTGAAAAGTACCCACCAATATTTTTATTAATTTTATCACATTTAACTATTCATTGTAAGCAAATGAGTCTCTTGCAAATGAATGCATATGGAGTCCCCGTGAACTAGCTTCACTAAGAATTTCTCACCACTGTAGCGATCAGGCCCTTCTGTCGGCAACGATGGTAAAGGAATACAAACTTCCAAAACATTAGCGATGAAGGAGACTCAAAAAACTTTGCGCTAACTCGCCCTAGTACTTTAAGTTCCATAAATTTGGTATCCAAAAAACAAATGGGTCTCGATGGATATCTTAATTTTTTTCTCAATAATGTTCTTTGGTAATATATCTCGAAGATTTCACAATAGAAGTATAAATATGTTTTTCAAAAACTGATCGTGATTAACATGTGGAATGACAAGGTTATCAATTTTATTCTAATTTAATAATAGAAGCAAAAATACATAAATCTAAGTCTTAGTTAGAATTAGAAAATCATCGCCGTACTGGCAGAAGTTGGTAAGTAACAAAATCGGTAAGTACACAATTAGGTTCTGGAATATCAATTCTTTGTCTGGAATAACTCAAAAAGTGAATTTTTTGTACCAGTTTAGTAAAAGTAAGTTTTTTCTATCAGAAAATATTATTAATACAGATTTAAAGGTAGGCAATCGTCCCTGCCCATTATTTTTCTCTATTTGTGTCAGATCGGCATAAATACTTCTATATTTTGATAATATAATTAATATATTTCAAGGCTAAAAGCGTGCTCAAATTTTTTATTTGCTTTTTATTCAGAACTATAAATTTGTTACTTACAAACATTTGCTAATACGGTGACAATAATATATTTTGTTATTTAAATTAGCTAAATAACTATAATCCTCCTTTAATAAATTATACTCGGTGATGGTAAAACAAGAGAAACAAAAAAATGTTACATTGTTTAACTAGCTTTTAGTAAAGTCCCGCATTTTTTTTGTTGCTAGCTGTCGCTATGCCAAAAGAAAATAATGATATATGAAGTCAATGGTTTTTTTTATCGTTTTTATGGTTTTTTTTGTAGGTATGGCCTCCTCGAAAGGGAATAAGATGTGTAGTTTGCAGTTTAGAAAATATACCAGTTTTGTTTTCTACCTCCTGTAACATAATACCATTTTGTGTTTTGCGTAATCCATTGTGATGTTTGTGTGTCCAGATTGCTTTTGATGTATCATAACATAATTACGCAACCACTTACGATTTTCTTCAGTTACTTCAATAATATTTATTCAATATATAATATCGTCGGCACACTGACAGAAGGCGATTAGTCGAAAACTGACTGTTGTGAGCTATTAATGCAGATAGATAGATTTTAGCACAATGTATTTTCTGAAAAAAGAAATGCAGGCATATTTTTTGTGTTTGTACATATCAATTGTCAAGTCAATTCGGATCAAAGTTAATAACAATATAACGTTTTTGAATATGTGAATCGAATTCGTTAAACGCTAAGTGATAATTATAGTAGTAGTATTAATTCTTGATTATCGAAAATGACGATTATCTACAAATAATGTTTTTTGACTTGTCGTCTTCTGCTAGTATATCAACGATATATTGGACAGCTTTATCATTTTTGACAGCTATTTTTTATTTAACTTATTTTTGATGTCACTGATCTGCCATGAATTAATTATAATACATACATTAAAAGTCTTTGTAATAGTAATTTATAATACATAAAAAAACATTGATTCCAGTCATTTATCAATCATCATATTATTCAAAATCACATAATTCCATGTGAACACATCGCAAAAGCAAATATTTTTTTTTTTAACCGTATATCTGAATAAAATAAGATAGGTATGTGTAAATTTTAAGATATTTGTAATTTGTGAGCAAAAAAAAAATACTTATGATGATGTATCAACTTTTCTGTACCAAAGTCGCATATGTCCCGAAATGACAAAGGTGTATATTTGTTTTATTACAAAAACAGTTATAATTTTAAGACACTAGTTCCTTAACAAAATATGGTTAGAGACATACGCGATTTTGGCATAGATTGCATGATATATTTTTGATGTTGAGATAGTAGTTTCGTGGTCGGATATATGGTTTTTTCTATCCTAGATTGGCATCATTAGGAAAAACACATATGAACATAAATGATGCATGGAGAAGTGTGAATTTGAATCTTATCATAATAGAATTAAAAGTTTTGTAAATGATTTTTAATATTTTTTTATATTGTGTATAACCTACAGTTAATTAATACTCAGTAATATACATATTTTACAAATACATAATACTTATTTTTTTTACATTGTTTTTACATAAATACTTTACAATTGTGATGTTTTTGTATAGAATACATTAGTAATAGAAATTCTGGTCATTTTTTTTATAACCATGTCAACCGATTTTACAACATAATAATAAAATGAGTGATTATTGAAAATGTGATGTCCTCCGTAATAGTTTTTATGCTCTTTTAAGTTGTATCTCTGTCTAATTTGATAAGCATGGCTGAGATGGAAGATAATTAAAAATATAAATTTATTTTATGTTTATAACATGAAAAATCTCCAGAGTTTTAATAATTATGCAGTACCCTCAAAGTTAATGGCCCAACAATGATTTGTAAGGAAGTATAAATTAAAAGTTTCACAAATTACCCACATTGTCGTCATAATTTTTTTAAAAATGCAAAGAGAAATAAAAACAAAAATGGCTATCTCCGACTGTGATTTTATCATTACACCATCATGTGATTGATGACAATACTTAATATTTCTCATGGCTTAATTTTTTTTCCTCCTATTCACACAAGAGATAGTTCGTTTCCAATAACTCTGGATATATTTCATTCTCCTGTATTCTATAATCTGATAATGTAGATGTTAAATTTTTTATAGCTAAATATAATATATACTTTTTTATTTTGTAGTTTTGATTATTGCACTCTTTTAAGTTGTTGACATCACCAAAAGAAAGGGAAGAAGACGTAATTTGGTTCATCGAATTTCTAATTCTCGAGGCATTCTAAAATTATAACGCTTGTATGAGATTGTATGGTTTTCATTTTGCGTTTATTCGCTGTTATCGTATTTGGTAATGAATTTGGAGTAACTCTAGTGATCCATTTTATTTTTACGCTGGGTTAGTGTTAGATGCGTCACATTTAATTACAGCTGTCTGCTCCCATCATTATTTTTTCATTAATATTTGGCCTGATTATTGAATGACATAAAAACTTAACTAACCGGGGGGAAGAATGCACGCATATAAAAAGAAATCTAAATGAATAAATTTCTTCACAGAAATTTAACTGTATTTGAAGATTTTTTCTCTCAAAGAAAAAGTTTTCTTATATACTTATTTTTTACAAAAAATCAACGTTTAGCTCTAAAGTTAATTTTGTAATAATATTTAAACTCAGTACAGTTTTTGTCCGGATTTTTTTGCCGCCACGCTTTTTATAAGCCCGTATATTGTTAACTTCGAGTCCTGTCTAATATTGGGGCGTTGTGTTTGTTTTGCAGCGAGTATTTGTATGACGCGTACGGAGACCGCGATAACATACCCCTGGCAAAGTAAGTGCCCGCCATTTTTATTTTACCTCTTATCGTTTCACTCACAAATGTATAAAATGCATGACTCGCTTTCTTACGCACGGTATGACACCCCGATACTGCCGACCCACTAACACCGCCTTACTTTTTGCATCTAACTCTTCACTAACACATGGGTGTATTGGTTTACTTAACTGTATTGTATTTTATGTTTGGTTTTTTATCATATGTTTTTCCCACTGTTTTCTTTTGTTTTTTTTAGATGTTTCTTTTTATCTTTTTTTATCACCCCACGTCTCTGATAATAAGCATTGATAGGTTGTCTCTTAGAGAAATATCTTTTTGCGAACGAAGATTCAAAAGTAATGGAGATTTTTTCTTTTTTGAATCGGATATCCTGATCAGCAGTCCGGTTAACGATGACATATAATGTGTTTAATTGATTGTTGTGTAACTAAATTTGTAAATTTTACGTGTTATATTTTGTTTTGATGTGCATAGAAAGGACGATTTGAAACGGAACTCGTCCAACATTGAAGAGAAGATCCGAGACTTTGAAGCGAGGACGGGGCAAGCCGTCACGGTGGACTTGACCAAATTCAAGCAACCGCCGGAAGTATCCAAATCGCCCAGAACTAGTTTCGGCCGTCCCATTAAATTCTCGTTTAAGTCGTCTTACTCCAGCGAGTTCGAAGGTAAAATTGACGACAGGACGTTACCGATCGGAACTAAGTACTCTTCTAAGGATGAATGCTATACGGCCATCGTTCCCGAAGAGGAAACCGACGACGAACAGCTGAAGGAGTTGAAAGAAAAGATCTCGCAGAGGAATGAAAAGAAACTGCAAGATAAAAAGATCGCCCAAGAGAAGGAATCTGAGAAAAAGTCAGCCAAAGAACAGCAAAAGTTAGATAAACTCAAAAAAGCTGAAGGCGGTGATAAAAATGGAAAAGCCTCCGACAAAAAGAATAAATCTCTCGAAAAGAAAACTGCCGCAACTAAAGATTTAGATAGTGCTCAAAATAAAGAAAATAAGGAAAAAGAAATAGACGCCAATAAATATCAGGGAAAAGGCCCCAAAGAACAAAACGTAGAAGTTCAAATTTCGGTCGTAAAAGAAACGGACAAAAGAAATAGCCAAGAAGCCGAGAAAAAAGGCAAGAATATAAAAAATGTACCATCTCCCACCGATAATAATAAGAATGGAAAGGAGAACATTGTCCGAGATACCGCCGTGACTGTTGTCGATTCTATCTTGAATTCTGCCCAAAGCATTGTAGAAACAAAACTCGTCGATAAGCCGGGATTCAAAGACAACTTGGACGACAGAAACAAGAATATAATCGGAAAACCCATCATGGCCGATGACCATAATATAATTATGCCGGGAATGTCCACCGACGCCGATAAAGAGAAGAGAAAGAATTATAAGAAAGATATTATCAAAATGATTGATAAATCCGAATCCGATTCTCAAAATGAATCTTCTCCGGAAGACATAAAGAAATCGGTCGACGGGGACAATCTAAATATTCCGCCGATCCCTGAAACGGAAACCGTCTTTAAATCCAGCGAAGATTTATAAACGCTCGGAAGGGAGAATAGCCTTAACATTAATGATCTGGTCATTTTGATATATATATAGCTTTTGTAATCAGTATTTGTCGGCAATGATGTTTTTCTAATGATATTTTTTTCACATCGCGATGTGAATTTTGATATTTGTGTACTTAACATATCCCTATTGATATATCATAATATTTTTAATATAATTACAAGTGCAATCATATCTTTGTATAAGATGTCAGTCCCCGTATCATAGTACCAAATATATTTACTCCTCATACTAAGTAAGTGTATTTAGTATAAAAATTAGTAAATAAACTATTCATTCTTATTTCAACGTGTACTTCTACTTAATATCAAATTTAGAAAAGCATAGTCAGATTCATGAAACATGAATTTTAACGTTCTAGAGTAAAAGTTTAATTTATATTTTGAGTTTTTTTTATTACCAGGGTTTCGTTTAATATCTTCCTAGTCAATCATTTATTAATGTCTCAGAGATATAGAAATCTAGTCGATGTAATTAAAAAAAAACAATAAACTCAAGGCGGAGATATGTAGATTTGTAGGTTTTTATGATGGTTAAATTTTTTAAATTTTGAAAAATGATCGCAATCCGATCGATCGAATCTCTTATTTTTAATATTTAACATAATATGGAAAAATAACTATTTCTAGACTTTCTAATAAAAAGATTTTTTTTTATACATTTTGTATCAAGTTTTCAAATTTTATTAAGGATTTTTTCATGAGCGCTTTTTACCATAACAAAAACCACCATATGTTTAAATGCTTAAATAAAATCGGAGGTGGTACAATTTAAAAAATTACCAGTTAGAGGACTTTTGTATTTCTGGAATTAAAAAAGTTTTGACGGAGATTGATTCAAAAATCACATTGGCATTATCTTCTCATATAAGATAAAGTGGCTTGACTGTGGAATACCTTAAATATGAAAAATTAAAAGGATCTGAATGAGGACTTATGTGTTTTTGATGAATAAATACTCATTGAAGAAATATGTGGATACATAGCGTTAACTATACGAATACAGGAAGATAATCTCGTAATATTACAGTATGAGAACTTACGCATTTTTGATGAAGATTAACTGAAATGGCTATATGTACTCACGGAGATGGCCTGATTTGGATCTGCAATGTCAATGAATCTCAACAGTTATGGGATCGATCTGCACGAAGATTGGTGGCATGGAAATTTGTTTGTTCTGACGATGTCCTGCATATTGCTTCACGGTACCGACTCCATTACTTTTGACAGCTGTCGCTTGCAATGCTACCGCTGGCCTTGATTATTGTGATGCATGCTCTATGTGCTTTTCCGTGTTGTATTTAACCATCGGGGATATGATAGAATAGGACTTAGGTTAATTTGTTCATAAACTTATTCTGTATTACTGTGCAATGATGTAGGGAATTTGATCGTTGTTTTTAATAAAAAAAAATATGATTGATGCAATGGTTTCAATTAATAACAATTTCTCCAATCATTTTCTTTCGAGACTTCCAATGTCCGTAAACTTATATTTTCTTCCTATCTTAAAACGGATAAACTTTTCAATAAAAACAATATTCAACCAACAAAACTGTGTAATTCTTATATTACCCAAGTTTATTGATTATTGTGACCCATGATGATTTCGTCAACAGCTTCAATCGATTAAATTTGTATCTTATTCTTTTATATCCCTGTTGTCTATGTGCAATTTTATGTTGTCTCTTGGTATATTTATGATAAAATATTCATTCTGAGTTGATAAATTCAAAAGAACATAAGTTACACACTAGAAAGATGAATTTCAAAATTTCAATGGACATTATTTACGGAAGCACTGTGTTTAAATATTTTTGTCAACGGTAACTGAATCAAATAATTGAGACCATTGTAATCTTTGTCAAAGTTTACCCGATTACTTGTGATTTTTTATAGTTGAAAATCGCACAAGTAGTATTATAATATTTATTTTACTTTCATAAAAGTGGAACTGGAACACCTTTCGATATATTGTGACAATTTAATAGTTGTATACTTTTTCATAGAATTCCAACTAGGTTTCGTAGTTTAATCAATGATACGGCGTTGTTCAATGGATATCAATTTATTGCTTATGCCAAAGCAGTACATAGAAAATTTAAATTAAATTTGATTATTCCACGTATTGTGTTACTAACTGTGACACGTGTTTCGCCTCTTTCAGAGGCATCTTCAGACTTACTATCGCAAAGTTTGCTTAAGTAATGAAGCAATTGATTCTAACATTTTAAAATTATAAAATTACAAAATGGAGGTTTGGGTTTTTTTTCCTTTTAAGAGGAGCAAGGAGGGGGGTGTAGAATCGAAATAAAGCAAACAGATAATGATACTAATTATACTAATGAGTTGTAAACAATCAGAATGGGATTTTTCCTTTTTAAGGGAAGCAAAGAGGGGATTATAAAATCGAAACAGTGCAAACAAATTTAATCATACTACTAATGACGTTAAACATTACAAACTATTAAACTAATGAGCTGCAGTCAATCAGCTAGGTTTGTGATTACTCTATTAATTGGAAACAATTTGAGTAACGGGGAACCGCCTGTGCTATTAAGAATATTATTTAATAATATTTCTTTTTTGTTACGAGTTTTATTAATTTCTAAAAATTCTAAACTATTCATCTTTAAACCCTTTTTATTTACTCGGTGGAGTATTTCTAAATTACAAATCTGATTAAAATTATGATTATTTTCTATTTTCTATTTTCGATTTTATAATCCCCTCTTTGCTTTCCTTAAAAAGGAAAAATCCCATTCTGATTGTTTACAACTCATTAGTATAATTAGTATCATTATCTGTTTGCTTTATTTCGATTCTACACCCCCCTCCTTGCTCCTCTTAAAAGGAAAAAAACCCAAACCTCCATTTTGTAATTTTATAATTTTAAAATGTTAGAATCAATCTTGCTTCATTACTTAAGCAAACTTTGCGATAGTAAGTCTGAAGATGCCTCTGAAAGAGGCGAAACACGTGTCACAGTTAGTAACACAATACGTGGAATAATCAAAGTTAATTTAAATTTTCTATTAAAATGAATTTCCACAAAGTTACCGCCGAAACCATCGAAAGTATTAAAGCAGTACATATTCAATGAAAACAATATATTTATATGGCTTCAAATGGATTCTAAGCTTACGATAAAATTTGAATTGATTTATATATAAATAATGTTTAGTGAAATAGATAGCAGAATGTATAAATTCACCGCTTTTCCCATTGAGGACTTGTGCAACTTGTTTTTTTTTTGTTGCTTACTTTGATATTCACAAAACATTTCTTCGAAAGGAACTGATATAATGCACTTCACAATTTCTGGCAAAAACACATAAGTCACACTGGACATGGCTGTAAAAATGTTATCATTTTTATTTTTACATAATTTATTTCCACAACGTATACGCGAAAACTATCGTAAATATTTTTAACACATTTTTTTCGGTGTACTTAAGTTATCTTTTACTTCCTTGTTAAATGTTGTTTTTAATAACTACATTCTACCTTCAAAGATCTGCCTATATCTCTAAGACTTTTATTTTGTTTTATATTACTAACTTATTATCAAGCATACAATCGTTGATGATGGAGTTAGACTATATTGTATAAAGCCTTTATTTTACCAATTCTATAAAATAAACAGAATGTTTTATTGTTTATAGGCAGTTGTGTACATATATAATGGTTTTTTATTGATGCTTTACCTTATTTGTTGTATACTAGATTTGACTAACAATATGAAATTTGTACTAAACGATTTTCAATTTTCCGATAAAACGTATTAACCACCCTGTCATCTCTATTTTAATTTTATTCTAGTAAAAAATGCTTCTATGAATTCGTTATGCTTTCGTTACGTAGCACTAAGGAGGTACAGGTTTATTTTACTTTTATAAATTTTTATCAACTTATGATTTTTTTTAAGTGGCTTTATGTCTTGTGTTTTTGTGGTTTATTTTAAGTATAGAAAACTCTTCTACAACTTTAACCTGTTACATATTGTAGATCGAGAGAAACATCTATCTTTTTTAAACTAGAAAATATAATTTGGCTTTTGTTTTATGATCACTTTAGTTCTTAAATACCCTTCATTTTCTTGAAAAATGATTTATTTCGTTTTTTAACCTACTTAATTTTATTATATTTAATAAAAATCAATTTATACTATTCTTAAAATAACAAATGAGTGGCTAATTCTTCTGAATTTCTATTTTTTGTTGTATAATTTATTTTATTATTTTTTTTAAATTGTTTTTGTGAGAGTGAGTTATCTACTAATCTCTTTCAAAAATGTTTCAACTTTATCCACCAGATGTGATAATTTCTTTGCTAAATGCCCACTATCTTTCAAGTAAAAATGAACCAAGTCCAAAAAGTACTGTTAATCAGCCAAATGCTGATAAAAAAAGTGATAGTAATTATTTTTCAACTCATCTTATCATATTTATTCAAGCAATCTACTTCAAAGACGTCGTTACACCCCAGTGAATACTTAAAACTATAATCGGATATGGTTTAAAATTAATGGAAAATTTGAATTACCAAAACAATGCCTGCGGTAAATGAAATAGTGCAATTCTCACATACTACTTTGATGTTTTTACTGGAAGGCTGCCACAGATGAGTCGTCAAATTTTGCGTGCTCAACATGCCAGATATCTAATTAAATTAATAACTGCAAATTATCGCCCGACGTGCTAGGTACTTTTTTCTATGGCAGCCAAAAGGTTAAGAATGTGGACTTAGCCACCTCTGTAATTTTCATTGTCACGCAATTAATCTTTCCTTTGGTATAGATAATATTTATATTGTCAATTGGACTCGGTTCATTATGCTTTTACATCAAATTGCCTTTATAACACAAAGCTCGTTGTTTTTTTTCTTTTAATTATCTATTAATAAATACCGAGATGACAAACACAGAAAAGTATATTTTACAATTTTAGAGACTTCAATATTCAAGATTCGACTGTTATTATATTAAAACTTTAATTCACTGTCATAATATTGTCCTAGATGTAAATAAAAGTTTGGTGTAATTTCCTGATGTATGGATTACAATACATATTAGTCAATTATAATATAATGATAGCTTTTAACTCGGGTTTGATTTCACTATTAAAAATTCCTTAATTTTATTAGTTGAAGCTATTGTGCGATCCAAGAACTATAAGGTTCTTAGTGTAGATTTTTGGAAAAACCAAAGTAACAATGAGACGGTTTTCCAAGTTCCATTAATGGTACACATTGTTACTTTTCCTCGATAATCTACACTCTTAGAACCTTGTAGTTCTCAGGTCTCAAATGGTAATATTATTAAATATATTAGCCATTGAATGATCTATAACTTCTGCTTACCTTCAATATATCAATATATTTTAAACAATTCTGCTACTATGCCTTTGTGACCCTGAATTATATATCTTGAACAATAAATCTGATGGTTGAAGTCTTTAATATAGAGACAATAAAAAAAAATGATTTTTACTTATGTGTCGAGTTGATACTTATGTCTTATTGAATATCCAGTTCACAGCACGTGGAGAAGGTGTCTGGTCGCCGGCGCGGGGGCGATAGAGGGGCTGGCGGTCGAGCAGGAGGAGGAGGCGGTCGGCCCCGTTCGGGGGACTGCGAACCGCGGGCGCCTTCAGCTCAGGACGCCCGCTACACAGACATGGCACCCAAGTAATGATCGTCGCCGCCGTTTAAATTATCCGGTCATAGATAGATGTGATATCACTCATCTGAGTATATTTCGATCTATAATTTTGCTCACAATTCATTTAAATTCTTAGTTGCCTTGACCCATAAGGTACGAATGTCTAAACTAGATTTTGAATTGCGACTGGTCCATATCCAATGAATAGCAGAATGAGCTGCAGATGGAGAAATAAATATAAATAAACTATGATTTTTCATTTTGGGAAACCTTTCTGGTGACATTCTGGGCAGTTAAATTAAAAATTGTGCTCGTACTGAGACTCAAACCCATAAGATCCGTCACTGAAGCCAACGACGTTAACCACTGCGCCACAAACTGACCTTATTTTTTACATTTTTTGAAATAGCATTTACATGATAGAACTCAATTATAACTTAAATATATATTAAGTATTTAGTTCTACAAAAATAAAAGGAATCGGTTGACAGCTATTTCGACTTCACGCCATCATTGGAACTACTTTTGAACTGAATTTAGTTTGTCTTTATATACCGGCCTTCATATCCATTACGATACTTTTTAGTTTCATATCCTTATTGCTTGCTACGAGCTGATATTAAAGTGTGTTACGAATTGGCAGGCACTGGGAGGACTATCCGGCCGGTGGCCCCCCCCGCTACCACGGCCCTGCTGAATATGAGAGACCACCGCCATACTACTATCCGGGACCACAGTAAGTACCAGCAATGGTTTGTTTTTTTTTTTTGACTTACCGTTGTAATTATTTACTATACATGTATTTATTTCAACACAATTGGTTTTGGAAGCTATTCTGATTTGTTCTATCTACTACTTTTGTGATTTGTTAACTATTGACACACTTCTCAATGTATTGCCGTTACTATTGATACAGTTTTTAGAAAATCTAAAAATTGCGTTCATTGTAGTCTACTTCTTAATTTAATTCAAAAAGATATGGTATTGAAATGAAGATGTGACCGAGAACTAAATGCTAAATAATAATGAATTAATAATTTGATGTAATTATGTTTTGAATCGGTACAATTTTAACCTTTTTGATAACAATGTAATTTTTTAATGTTATCTTTAACGATTCTTTGACCTCAATTTGAATAGTTCAAATTATCTACTTTAAGACGTGTAGAATATTATAACGCATCTAACTATTTTTTCCTAAAATACCACTTGGCTCACTTCACCTCTCAGGGACTCAATTGTTGATCCAACAATTCACTCAAGGGTTAAACTGTTAACTTAATTATAACACATGATAGAAGAGTTTGTAATGATATGATGGGGTGAGGGGCTGCACTGTTGAAAAATATCCAAAATCGACATAATTTAGCGGTTCTATAACAATTCCATGAGTTTATGGCATCACAGTGAATTTCTTATAATATATATGCTATTGACTCTCAGTGACAAAATTTTCTGACTATAGATCTTTTTACAACACTCACATTTCTTTATTTACCCTGATTAGATAGTCCCTTTTTGTCATATCACATTAGTTGTTTGCAATGTAATGCATCGAAAAGTAATCTCGGCGTAATTGCATCAAATGAGGTTGTGCTGGAAGCAAAATTAAATGCTTCTTTATTTAAATCAAGGGAGGAGTCTGAAGTAGCCTTGCAAACTAGCCGCCATGATTCAAACTGATGGATATGTACTAGACTAGACTATACGCGACACGTTGGAAGATAAAAGTATGGCGGTACAGTATGTTGTTTGTTAAACCGCTTTGGAACTGGTTCCGTTGCTTCGCACTCTTCTGGACAGGTTATATTATGTACATCTTGCGATTCCTTGTCCCCTCTGCTTATATTCTTGAACACATATCTCGGTATTTGGTGGCGGATTTGACGTAAACTTATGTTCACACAGATAAATAGAATATATAATCATTATTATGTGAAAATTGATATATTTGTTATTCCTCGTTTTGTACAATAATAAAGTTATCAATTTGAATTTCGCATTGCTTTATTTATTGAAAATTATTTGAATGCTTCATTTGACCATAATATGAATAATGAAGTAATGTCACATTTTTTAGAAATTTTGATTGTAAACTGACTGTTTTTGTTAATGACACTTTTCTTGCAGAGGTGTGATATCATCATAAAAAAATTTTCTGCAACAGTTGTGTTCCGACTTTAAATAAAGTGTCAGAGTCGTAAAAAAATGAGCGGCTCGAAATTGTATTCAAACAAAATAGTCCAAAGTGTCGACATTGCATGCTTGGCTGACTAAAGATGATCTGTTGGAATACACATATAAAAGTTAAAATTAAATTATTGAAAAATTTCCTCGGAGTCCAGAGTCGGAGTCGTCTTTTTTTTACACGACTCCAAAGCCCTGGTTAAAACAATTAAATGAAGCATTTTACATAGCAAAAGAAATAAATATATAAAATATATTATAGATCTCTTTTATCCATAGTTTGTTCATGACAATGCTTGCAATAATAATTATTGCATGATTCTTTATTTTAGCGTAATCTTTTTTTTTTTTTTTTGAAAAACTATCAATAGCTACAAAGCATACGTTTAAAAATTTGTGATCCCATCGATTTGCGTCAGTATTATTGGCAAGTCCTTTTATAACCAAATATTGAGCTTCAAGTAGATAAATGGACAAGCATGCAAGGCCATAAATTCACATGCTATGTATGCAGTCAAAGTCTCCCAACGATCTTGTAGGCCTAAAGACATATTTGGGCAACATATCTAATAAATATTTTAAATCTTATGTCGTGCATGAGAAAGCTTTGTTTTTTTTTTAAATAAAATGAGTACCGACATAAGTAAAAACAAAACTAAATATAAATGGCATATTCTCAGCGACAATATATATTTTTGTTTTCAAATGCTAATGTGTTTTTTATGGAACTCTATTGATTGATTTGGTCAAAAAATGCCAATGTTGAAATCACAGTTTAATGTTTTTATTGATGATAAAATTACCACTTTTGGTACTTTATGTAATAAAAGATTTTTTTTTGATATCCAGATGATAGAACTGACTTGTTTTAATTTGTCAGGGCTGAAAACTTTTGGACTTAACTATGTATATACCTGAGATCAGTTGTTTTTTCTGTTGCTCGGCGACAGTGTCTACTGTAAAGTATTTATGACATGATATTATGTGTGTATTGATTGTTGTTTTGTTTTTATTTTCAGTAATGACCGTTCTTAAACGCACACTGACAAACAGCAGACCAGCCCACAGCTCACGTCAAATAGGCTGGCGCACGCTCTTCTCTCACTAGACTGCTCGTCGGTTAGTGTCACCCGCCCCTGTATTGGAGCCAGCCAAACAATAATTCGAACCCCCCATGAACCCCGTGCGGGGCCTCACGTTTTGCTCACTTTAATGTTAAATTAATCGATTCCAATTGATGTATTATGATACCGGCTTCGTCGTGCCGTCTGCAGATGCTCATTGTAACTTTTCAGTCGATCGTATTTACCAAGTTTTGGACTCCGGACTAAATTACTTGTGATTATTAATTTTTAGGTTAGGTTAAGATGTTTTACTTTCATTTTGACACTGTTTAGTTTTGATTGGAAATATTACTCCTGTATTTCTCAACGAGTTCTTTAGAAATATCCGGGTTAAATCTGGCATTTTTTTTCGCCGGATTAGTTGTCTAACGCATATTAGTAAAATTCGTAATGAAATAAATATCTTACTTTAAATATTTTTATTTACATATTGTTTTGTTGTAACTAATTAAAAACGAATTTTGATTTCACATACACACGGTGTGAAAAAATAACGTATTTACCAATCAAAACTAAAAAGTTTTTTTAATTGTTTCGACATTCATTTAATGTATTTTTTTACGTATTTTCATAATACAAAGAATTACATATGTATATTATATTTTTTTTTCTTTCATATTATTTACGTTACCTTCGTTGAGATTTTTCAAAGTCCTTTTGAAAATACTTTTTTGTTCCTTGAAATATGTCACTTCTGATAATATTAATTATGTAACACAAAATTTACCGATTCTAAAAACGTGTCCGCTCAGTTTTAATTTAAAACAATAACGACAGTCGACGCCTCAGTGCAAGAAATACTCGTGTATTTTTTACAACGAATATTAGCCGGTCCAAATGTCCAATGTATTAATTATTGCAAAGTAACATATTTTTTTTGACTTTTTGAAAAATGCCATTTTTGCACCCCTCTCCTGACATCTCACCCCCCCTGACCCCCATTTTTGTAGCCATAAATTACGATATCTATAGTGAGAGATTTTTATATTATAATATTTAAAAGAAAAAGCAAATAAAAAATGAGATTACCTGATAGTATCAAAAAAAAACCCATTTATTTTTTTAAGATGAGGTAACAAAAATATTAGACTTTCACATAGTAGTTAATGGCTTCACAATTTAGAACTTCACACCCTTTAATGTTTGAAATAATTTCATTCAGTTCCCGCGCTATAAAGGTCACAAATTACACTTTCACCGCTAAACTGCCACATTTCAAAATATATCATTGTTTATTTCAGAATGTCATTTTGAAATCTGACACTGTAGCTTTGAAAGTTCAAAATATCTTCTAAAAGATCTCTATAATATAATAATTGTATCGCAGAATGTAAGTTTTAATAAGCAATGTTACTTTTAAGAGTCTTCTTTTATTTCATTCCTTTACAGAACTCTAGCGTTACTTCCTTTCATGCATAATCTAATAAACTTTTACTCTAGATGTTTACGTATAAGTGTTCAGTTTTTGCATTTACTCTATAGATTCTATTCAGATTCATTTGTGTGATAATATCGACGCACCTTGAGTTAAAATAATAAAAATACGTAAGGAGTATGTATGCATAGTAAATTAATGTACGTGACACGCAATTCAGTTAAGCGAATCATGTTTAATAATTATATTTTGAAAATATTTTTACCGACGAAGAACCTTTGAAATTTTCAATAAAGACAGTATAATTGCTTAATAGTTTTACCAACAGTTGTTCCGTGAAATAAATAACAAATATTATACAGCCTACGGGGCGTGTGCGTAAAAATGGTGGTGGAATCAATTGTTCCAACAATGGCATTATTATAATCAATTTTGTAATGTTACAGTTTTCATTTTTCGGCATATAGTCCCTTTATTGATTACAAATCGAGTATGAAAATTGACACTGCACATCTGCCATATTTGACTGTCATTTTTGAAAAATTCAAATTTCAGGTTCTGAATCAATTAGCTTAATTTAATAAAATAAAAAAGATACACAAACAAAAATTGACTGATTGGGTTCTGTGCGAAACAAATTTCAAAACGTAATTAATGATATTTGCCCAACGTTCTGATATGCTCATTATGACAAAGTTTCTAAATTTCAATGCTACAATTTTCATAATAGTGTTGTTGTTTTTAACAATTTACTTAGATTAATGATGAATTTTTTATGTACACCACATCTGCGTATGACAGGTTTTTTTTTCAATATTAATATAAGTCATTTTCACTGCCAAATGGTTGCTACTATAATACCTATTGATTGTGACTTTAAAGCTGTAATATTTTAAATATTCTTCTTTCAAACGATTGCGTTTCATGGGATCGAAAACTTTGCGAGGATATTCGCAGACTTTGCCTGCAGACTTGATTCAAGAGGCCAAAGTGACAAGATTTAAAAAATAGGTTGAATTTTGCAACGATAGAGGAAAAAATCGGTCGTGCAGCGTGTGGTGTCGTAAAATATTCAAGTATTGTAAATAATTTAGCATCGAAGTGTAGAAAAAAATATTCTCATATATAATTCCATTGCTAGCTAGAATTATATTAATTAATAAATATTGTAATAACAAATATATTAATGAAATAATAATTAATAATTAGTCTTGTCGTCACCCTGATTGTCAAACAATAGGAATTTAAGAGTAGAGTAAGTGATCCAACAAGTGTAGTTGTTTATTTTAAGGGTTGTCATCTTCGATTGTGCCAATACACTTTTTTTTGTTTATTGCCGTCTGGGAAGTTATTGTTATCCTCTGTATTGCTAGAGTTGATACATGGAATATCGTTTTTTTTACTAGCGGCAATAATTTCACATTGTTTAATGACGATCATTGATTTGATAGTGAAAGACCAAGAAGTTTATTTATATTACCAAAACGATTTATTTGTTTTACAAACCCGTCAGGTTCTTAATTGTTTTTAAGATAATATTTTGTTTTGGCAAAGTATAAAACATTAATAATTATTTTATCAATTTGAAAACTGCGTATTGAATTAAAATATTTTTATAAAAGAAATTAAAAGAAAGTTCAGTATTTGGGAGACTCGTTTTTTTCTGTTATTTTGATGCTGTCTGAGCTCAATAAAACAATAATCTTCCAGATGTGTTTTGTACTGTATTGAGTCTCGGCAATTCAAAAATATCAGATATGTGTGAAAAAATTATTTCTTGGTCTGAATCCACGTGTAGATATTTAAATATAAAGTGATATAATGTTAGAATTGTGTTTTTATTTTCAGCATTTTGTATTCTGTTTTTTACTTGTAATGTTGTTGAAGTTTCGGATAAGTTTTGAAAATTTATTCATTTATAAACAAATTTCGTTTAATTTTGCACAATCAGATTTGAATTATTTACAACGCCGAGATGAATTAGGCTTTTTTACCAATCATTGCCGTAACTATAGAAACCTATGTAAAAGAGATTCAAATTCTAACTGCAGCCTGTACAACACTAATAAATCAACTATGTACTCATAACTAACTAACCCCATCTTTCAAACCTTTCTTTCATGAAAGCAGGATGTACAGTGTTGGACTAATTAAAAGATCTCTTTGAGATTCTTAAAAAAGGGTCCGTATGTTAGATATTGAGAATGGTTAAAAATGTATACCAGGAATTTGTAATTATTAAAAATCTTTCGATTCAAAGACACTGCAAACGTTCCAAGAAATTGAATCATGCTGCAAATTTAATGAAGATTAATTTTTGAATGTCACGGTTGTGAGTTGATTAACATTGGGTAAAAAAGAAAATAAACCGGATATAATGTAATTCTTTGATTCCTTGTTGTACAATATTTGTTAACTGTTTTCTTTATAATCTTTGGTTATCTATAGATTTTACGGTATATGTGGTAATTCATTGTCAGTTAAAAATCTATGGCTCTTTGAATATATACTAGTGTATCTATCTATCCAACGGGAATCTGTGTTATAACATAAATAACGTCACAATATGTTTCTCGGGTGTTGTCAATACGCATGTAACAATTGTTTCAAAATTTGTGATACCATAATAAATCTACAATGTAATAGACACACGTTCTGCTCATTTGTTATAAATATTGTAAGGTTAAAAAAGAAGTGAAACCAAATATCTTTTTACTAAGAATAAAGGTTTAAGTAGATTTACAATGAATCATTTTATCTATTAGGTGTAATACGTTTAGGAGTAATTGATTAGGATTATGAAACATGGGGCTATTTCTATAACATTGTAATTAGAACTTCACACATTTAGCATAATTTCTACACTATGCTGTAATTCCCCTTAACTTGGGGTGACCAAACGCTCCGTTTTTTCAAGGAGCCGGTTAGTTCTGTTGTAAATAAAACAGGACCACATATTTTACAGACGTTTTTTTGAGTCCAATGTTTTTTTTCAGTTTCATCAGTCTGGTCACCCTGTTAAGACACGGTGACAATTTATTATTATACGTTTAAAGAATGATTTTTTTAGGGAAATTTATAACTTTGACAATATAATTGTTTTGTTAATATTTGAATTTTTAACTGAAACAATATCCGTAACTATTTGGCAGATGCAGATATGTAAGGTTTTGTTGAATTTGAATTTACAATTTCAATATTTTGACAAATTCTTGTATTTAAATCAACAGACTTTGAGTGAAGTGAATCCTCATAATAGTACGTGGCATCAAATATTTAAATATTTAAAGTTTCTAATGCAAAACGAGAAAATATGACATATCTGCGTATGCTAAAGACATATGGGTTATTTTCAATTCAATAGTGCCACAATTTGAAATTCTGTTATAATATTGACTAAACTAGAAGTACAGTAAATATACAATGAAAGTACAAAAGTATTTTTCATTACGCTGGTATCTTGTCGGCGTTGTGTCACTATTGAATTCTCTGAATCTCAAAATTTTGTAATTTTTTTCGGTACAAATCAAATTTGTTTTCTTTTTATCATGAATTACAATGAAATCAACACTGCCACTGCGGCTATCGTATCGACTTTTTAGTTATAACGACGTACTTCCTATTTAAAAAAAAACACTGAAAATTGTCACAACGTATGTACACGGCAAAATCCGGTAAAATTGCCCAAATGCCATAGAATAAATCAATAAATAATATTCAGTATCAAATACTATAATGTTGACAGTTAAATTTCCTTTTGTTTAGTAGAATAATCGTAAATATTAATGTTTGAATTGAACGAAATAAAAAAATATATTACAATAATTATAAATAGCCAAATTTTATTTCAGATTTAATTGACTATAATTTCTTTTTATTCTTTAAAGTATCTCGTAATCTAACAAAAGTTATCGAGACAGTATCTGTTATTTGTTTGGATATTTTTTGGCAATTCTTATTGAAATTGATCATGATTGTGGGCTTTTTAATCATGTTTGACTTTTTTGTAGTAAAAATAAATAAATTATTTCCACTAAGCTGTTTTACTTAAATAATATATTATTATTCTAAAAGGAACTGAAACGAAATTTGAATGTCTATTGGTGTTATTTCACTCTACATTGTGTAATACAAAATAAAATGGATGTACTTTTTAATATTGGACTGTAAACTAAATGAATAAATATTTATAATAACGAATAAACTTGTTTTATTGGATCTTTCTCTCGGTATAAAGATATTTTGAAATGCAGATTCCTTTTAAGTACTGTTTTAAAACCACTAAAATTGGAAAGGGTTGAGTTAAAAAAATGAATGCCTTATGAAATAAACTATATATATATATATATATATTTACTGACATAGGACAGATAGGTGACTATCATATTGTAACAATTATCAATCTTTCCCTAAGTAATTTTATATCCCACTGGAGGTTTAGAACCCTGTATGCTTTTATGTTTCATCAGTTGTTAATGGTCACCACGAGAGAAACAGATCTAATCCTGATATAAAATAAATAATGTGGAATTAGTACAAAAGTGTTTTTTTTTTTACTGCAATTGACTAGCGCGTTAGCTGACGGGATGGTGTTTTGAAGTCTTTGCCTTACTTTGCGTGACTCGGTCAAAGGTTAAAATCATGAAATGGAAACATTGTTTGATTTTTCAATGGATAGATATATTTGTATCAAAAGTTATGGATGTCTGTTGTACCACTTTCCAACTGTTCTCCTAAAAAAATGGACGTAGATAAAGTAATGAAATTTTCTTTTGTAGCATTTTCGAGTAAGTATTCAAAAAGTTATAATAATATAAAGGTTGATTAAATACAACAGTTGTTATTAAATAAAATTTTATTGATAAATTCATTTTTTGGAACATTCAGGTTAAAATTAATAATAAGTGTGTATTTTTTTTTATAAGTAATTAGTAGTTAAAAAAGTGTTTTATTAAGAGAATATCTTTTACTTCTATCATACAGTATCAATGGCGCTTTGTTCTTTGGGGACATAGCTTTAAAAATAAGCACAGCAGATCTATAAAATCATGTTTTCGTAGCTACCGGTAAGCATAGTATAACTATATAAATTGAATAGTTACATTTGAATTAAAAGATCAAATCGCTGATTAATTTTACCATTTAATTTAAAAGGCGACATGTCCACTTTTTCACATCTTAAGAAATCTTAAATAGTAAGCCCAGTTTTGTTTTCTATATGAGCAGATATGAATGACATGGAATAGAACAGTATGTATTTGATATTAAAAAAAAAAAAGTTAACTGTCACCCATTTGTTATTTATTGATGGCACTCATCGGATAGAAATTGATCCAGTAGAACATATTTCAACAACACAATAATAGTTCATTTATGTTTTACTTCCAGCACTTTTCTGTAACATAAAGGCATCGAATTATTATGTGCTGTAGCTTAAAACATGGCGTCTTCTGCAATCAGGATGAATTGAAGTAATGGAAAAACAGCTTGTATACATATCGACAGTTGTGAAAAAGTAATCATGTCACTTTAAAATAATCAATAATAAAGGTTGTGCCAAAAAAGACAAAGGACATTTGTTAAAAACTGATATTTATACGAAAATAAAACCAGCCTCGCAGTTTATGTGAACATTTAAATAAATCTTAAAATGATGCTTTTCTTATCAGAATATAAAAATATACTATTTTGACCAGCCATCTTGCAGTTGCAGATAGTATGGCAGCTGTGGTAAGTATGAAATGGATTTAAGCCCCATATACGATAGGGAATGTAAGTGTTCAAATTAATTTATCATTTCCTTAACCACATAGAATTGTTCAAAAAAAAATATGATATTTTTTCCTTGTCCTATCCGCCTTTGAGATATCTTGGTATAGATTACAAGTCCTTTATGAAATAAGTATGTGGCAGAGATTCAGGTATGTGTAATTAATTATGTTACATCTTTCTCAAATAATCGATTATTGATCACATAATTTATGTATTAATATATCACATATTACCTGTCAAAATTCATACATTAAGTACGAAAGAATGTGTATTTGGTCATATTTATATAAAATATATTATGGTGCCTATTGGTAAAAATAAGGACAAAGAATGCCGGGAGCCTTGCCAAATTTTCAACACTTTATTATGACGTTCATAGACCTTTATTTGTTGCAATGCTTCGTTTTCAGCTGTCAACAATTTCGTGGTAATAATAGTATTATCTACGATAGTTTATGATGACAACTTTAACCTATGAAGCCATAATATCTGTGATAAACAAAATACAATATCTTTCATGACATATAAATATGTGATATACAAATATGACCATGTAATAACCATCTCAGGTTATGAATCAAGCATTTTTACATTTTTTTGACAGTATTGTCAATGGCAGAAAAATCCAGAAATAAATTATTCTTATGATAAATCAAATAAAATAATAAGTCAATTTTGAGTTTATTTACTGTTGTTAAACACAAAACTTTGAAAATTTCAATTTTCCCTAATTATATAGGTACATAATAAATAAATATAAGAGAGATACTGAGGGATTTTTCTTTCATCCATTTACTATACTTTTGCAACAGTATATTTCAATCTGTATTGAATTATGTAAATATCTGATATTTATATTCAGAGTTTGTGGCCGCCGCATGATATCTTCATGAATTTTTCCAAATTTTCACTTTCACCAAGTCATGCAATCCTTTACCGAGTACATTGTATGAAAGGTCCTAGGCAAATTTCCAGTACCGTGATATTTACTAAGGTTTAAAATGAAGCTCCGCAGAGGCATCTGCAGAACATGCTCAAAACAGGTTAATCGCTGATTTTTAATATTGAATATTGTACAGAGCTTTTGTAGCTATACAGGGATGTTAACCCTGTTAGTCTCAGAGCGCCGATCTATCGTAGAAAACTATTGATATGATAAGAATATTGTTTCACAAATGTATATATATATATGTTTGTAGTAAATTGTTACACTAATTGATATTTTTGTTACACAGTGTTTCTTAAGTCATTGTCTTCCATATGATACATTCAATTTTGTGTTGACAAATCAGCACTCTGAGACTAAAAAGGTAAATGAAAAAAATATTTAAAAATGGGAAACGTATTAGCATAAAGTAATTTATGAACTAGCATGAGAATAGGAGAACTTGTGAAATTATTTTACAATAGGTATGGTCATTTTAAACAACTGAAATGATGTAATTTAAAGAATGATGGAGATGAGAGGTTTCCACCAAAATGTTAGTATAATAGATATGATTAATTTTATGAACAATTTACACTTCTATTCACTTCATTTTTCTTACAAAAATTATCATTAATAATTTCTAAATAGATATTATAATTTATTAAAAAATTTAATACTGATATTACAAAATAATTAAAGGTTAATAATATACTGGTCATAATGAACTAGATATTTAATTACATTTGCCACATAGGCAGCTACCATTTTGGTTACACAAAATGTAGATTACAATAATATAAATATAATATCAATTTATCTGCTCATTGAAAAATTATATAAAATGGTTGAATGTTAGGTTACATGAAAAATGAAGTGGCATACTTCAGAAAAAGTGAATTTACATAATGAAAGTAGATCTTGATTAAATTAAGTCATAAATAAATGATTAGTAATGTAATTAAAATTTCATAAGCAAGTAGTGTTCATTTCTGTTTGAAACACATAAATTGTTTATCATGAAACATATTTAATTAAAAAACAATCTTTTACAGAAACTTAATGCAGAGCTCAAACATCAAAGATACAAGAAGATATTAACAAAATCAAAAGTTTATATCACAATTTTACAGGAAATGGATTTGTGAAAGTAATCTTGTCACAAATATCAAATAACTGGCTTTAAGAGTCAAGTTTAGTGTCTTAACGTTTAAATTATAATTATTGTCAATCAAATGGTCTTGTCATAATTAATTAATTAACAACTGTGAAGTTGTTTAGAATAGTCACAGCCATTCGTAAACAATTAAATTAGAAAGGTACTTATTATTTATATTGCCAGAGATGTAATGCAAAAAAGTGCTGCAATTTTTTTGTAACCAGTTTTTTTATGAATTAACAAGTCAGCGACAAATTATTGCATGGCATTGTTTGGAAAAATAAAGTCTAATATGTTGTCAATTTTTACATTATATATTATTGTCATTATATTACTTAATTTAAATCTCTTTTAAGTATCGAACAATTATTAATTATTGTCTTTAGAGGTTACAAAAATAAATTGGACACAGTCCCTTCATCACATTTTACATTTTCAATACATCAAATGTACACTTTTAACACATTGTTTACTTTCTTAAATATATATTTAGTAGTAAATTATATTAAAATCTAAGTATTTTTCAAATTAATTGTCTTAAATATTGAATGTACAAAAATTATGACTTGTTTTATTTATTTTGTTAATCTTTGAGTACATTCATGCAGGCCTGCAGTTAAGGGCTTACGAATTCGGCGATCACTCTGAGAGCGGAGGCGTTGGAAGAGCATAAAAGGATCTAAAATGATGCCAGAAATTTTAAGAAAAATACGAAATACTGAAATTTCATCACAAAATCTACTCCATGCCCTAGACGCCAAAGGGTTTCGCTGCGGCCCTGCATTCATGATTCGACGATACTTAGTCATTTAAAATATTGATGATATTTTTTATGTTACATTCTAATTAATAATAAATCAAATTAAAAAAAAAACTATAGTAATGTATGACTGTATAGGAAATTGATTTCTTCAAATTTTTATACCATTTTTAATAAGCAGAATGTTTGAGTTGAGTGATATTTTGACACGTCTATAATATTAGATTTTTCAGTTCTAATCAAGACTATGAAGTTAGAGTTGTGGAGTTTTGGGTGGAGCCGAAAGAAACCATTCTGAGTCGTTTTTTTTAAAAAATCAATTAAATACTAAAAGTTGTGCATTTTCGAAGATATTTAAAAAAATATACACAATTTTACATTGTTTTTTAATCGGGGTCGGAGTCGCGGCATTGTTTCACTGCTCTACAGTCTTGGTTTCATCAATAATTCAGAATAGAAGCAAATGTTTGAAAAAAGACCAGACTATTGGGAAATATATAATGCATTGTTTTATTTGCATAGATGGAAAAAACCATTTCAAATATAGAAGCCTTCTCAATACAAAAAAAAAATTCTTGCAAGTTAAGATTATTGAAAAATAATGTAGGTTACAAAGCTTGGCATTTCTCTGATTCAAAGGGATGCAAAATATTCTTCAAATCAAAATTAGCAAACTTCAGTGAGTCTTTGATCTTTTCGCGGTGATAAAATTTGATTCCTTTTCATTTTTGGCATACTTACACATCCATGCGTCAAACGGATAAAATACTGTTCAATATAAAAATTTATTCATTTATAAAAATTTTGTATTAATTTCTTTAATCCTCTGTTTTGGATTTGGCTTCATTAGTAAACTAAACAATTAAGGATATTAAAATTTAAATAAACATTTTTACAAGGTCTATTCATTGATGAAATCATAATATGCATTTACAAGTTTTAAGTTTAATTCAAAATGCTGTTTTTAATATAGATAATTTTAAAAAATTGGCTATCGATAAGTAAATATAATAAGTATCTTGAAACGAAATCAATTCATTTCAAGCTTGCTTTAAATTTTTATTTATAGTAGGTATATACATTTTATGACGTAAAATAGTCAAATGTCTCATATCTGAGCAGTTATGATGCTTAAATTGTCAGCACTGTTTGCCGAAGCGAGGGCCTGCTTCAACAAGATGTCCAAGGCAGCTGGACATCTGCTAGATTTGAATTCCCTCGGTTGGACTCCTTGGAATATGTCCACGATTGAAGGTTTTAAGTTATAAAATATTAGCGACTGCCCCCGGACGTGGAAGTCGTCAATCAGTGATTTGATACCCTGAAAATAAATAAATTTATGATTAATCTCGTGTCGTAAAACAGATTCATGTTCAACTGGTCCGTCTATTAATCAATGTTTTTAAAGTGATAATAATGGTTGACATATACATAGACGATGAATGTGAAGTGATTTGTCTATATAAAACTAAGTATACTGTTGAAAGTGACAAACTCAGAAGCCAAGAACGCTTTGATTGGATTTCACCGTAGTCCATATGAGTGATGGGAATAATTTAATATTTGATTGAATCTTTGTCCGCTCCTAATGTGGAGCATATGGCTTCCTAATGGAGATATCTCAACAGAAGTTATTCTACGAGAACTGATTGTAACTCAATTGCTCATTTTTAGAAAGAGTAGGGTTAGGACAAGACTAGTGGTTAGCTGACCATTCAGTTGTTTTAGGATTGGAAGGGTGAGAAGAATTTTAAGACATCACAAACATCCATGCCTTCGAATAGAAATCGTTCAGCCGATTGAAAAATGCGTTTTGTACTGAGATTTGAGCCCATGAGATTTGTCACGACGTTGACCACTGGACGCTATGGACCTAACAAGTGTTTAACCACTTCCCGGTCCAATTGATTTAAGCAAATGTTCAAAAAAGATAAGCAAGGTGTTATTTAAAAAAATCTTTTATGTACTAATTTCACATTATTCATTTAAAGATCAAGAGGAAAGGTGTTATTTATTGCAATCTAAATATGATGTTTTGAAACTCACTCTAGCCGCAGTAAAGTCTGCCCCTTGTATATGCGTAGCGTCCAATACCACTGGTAGCCTCGACATCGCATGCTTGATTCCCGCCTTACTGATGACTCCTCGTACATACTCCACAGATGGAAACACCAGACTCCTGTCAGGTGTGATCACCAGGTATTCTATACTGCTCGGCATGCTCTGAAATAAAATATAAACATATTTTTTTTTATTTGTCTGTTATTTATGATAATTTGTGATGTAATAGAGTAGTCGGACTTACCACTGCTTTGTTGACATGCACACTTGGCCTGGCTGATGCGTAGAGTAAGAACAGCAAATTAACTGATATTCCAATAACGATTCCAAGCTCCAAACGAATCAGCAAGCAAGATAAGAAGGTCACAACTGCTGGTATTACGTCGATTTCTGTTTGAAGCAAAAACAAAAGTATACGATGTTTTTAATTAAAAAATTAATTTGTCAATAGATAATATTATGATATGTGTATTATAGTTTATATTGTGTTAGTCCATTTGCAACTTTTGGCAAGTTTCAAAATGAATCTGTACTTTCTTAATATTGTGGGTCTAAATGTTTTCTTTTATAAGTATTTATTCATTTGTTTAAATACATATAATTAACCATTTGAATAGCAAGCGGACACAGGTGCTCGGAACATATGCAAGCGAACACGGATGTCCAAGACATTTAAAAAATCAAACACTTGGTATTCTAATAGAATATAAGCAATATTTTGATGAATATGTGTAGTGCCATCTATACTGAGTCAATATAGGTTTTTAAAATATCGAATTCAAGTGTATATTAGGCAAACTTATTTTTCTCAAAAACACGCATTATCTCTGGAACATATTAATGATTTATTTGCGCGGTATTCAAACGGCTAATTAACTCGATCGCACCGAGAGACTTGGGATCCGCTTTCTGAGAATTTCGGTATTGGGGCGTGGAACTTGGATTCCACCTCATTCGATATACATAGACGTCATTAATAGCTCATATCATTTTATAACAATTATATTTTCCGGCCTCCACAATCTAGTTTAGAAATCTTACATTGGGTTAGGTTATGTAAGAATGTTATTTTTATAAATGCCCCCAGATAACATTGTACTTTTTAATATTCAACAATTATGGAATAATTTACAAAAAATGACACGCAATGACAGAAAACTCTAAATATAACTTTTTTTTTGTTTTATCTGTGGATTACATATTAATGTTGTGTTGTCATATTACTTGAATGTATCAAAAAATAATGTTATTGTATTGATTACTGTACTGTAAAATAGTTAAATATAATACAATGTTGGGCTGTATCCACTTTGGTGATGGCTTGTCGTGTAATTATATTGCAAATGGGATTAGTACACTTTGTTTATAAGCTTAACAATTTAAATAAATTTGACAGATTGGTAGATGAAATGGTTAAGCGTGTTACTTACTTTTGGTTTGCCAGATCGGTTTGATGACATGCAGCTCTACCATGAAGACAACAGCAGCAATGATGACAGCTGCTAGCGAGGCTTTGGGGATGAAGTAGAAGTAAGGTGTGAAGTACTGTCAAATAAATATATTTGTTTTAAATACAACAAGGTAAACCATTATCTGTAATCAGTGGCGGAATAAGCACATGGGAGGCCCCAGGCGCAATAAAATTTGGACGCCCTGTTGAAAACTTCAGAAAATTTCATGTTAAATGATAAAAGTACATATACAATATAATATAAGCTATTTTTGAGGCCCCTAAGATTCGGGGCTGGTCTATGCGAAAGTGAAACAAAAAAATATAATAAAAATCAGTAACAGGGTCGAATTAAAACTGCTTTAGATGTTCAACTAAGTGCTTATTTTACACAAAACATTATTAAAGAGCAGTGAACGTAGAATTATTGGATTTAAATGTTTTTGGTATTAACAGGTTGTTTTAAGTAATTTTTATATTTGATCACCAATTTTATTCGTTATATCCAGGTAAACCTGGATATTATAGTGGTCTATTGATTATAGATTTAGGAATTCTAATGTTTTGTAGAAATCTTCCAAGTTGCTTGAAGCCACCTTTATGTTGCAAATGAGCAACAGACCTCACGTTCTATATATGAGAGTTACTGTAATAAATTCTTACCTGTAATGACAACAGCACTAGTATTCCAGTATAAACTCCTCCGAATGTGGTCTTAACGCCGGATGCGTGGTTGACAGCTCCTCTCGATAACGCGCCTGAAACTGGCATGGAGCTGACAAACGATGAAGCAATATTGCACAGACCGATGGCCATCATTTCTTGAGTGGCATCCACAGGCTTACCTTCAGCTGGAAGCATATAATTGGAACATTAAAATTCTCAATTGGTCCTGAATTAACATAGAGGAGTTTACCTCCCATGTACAGATTTATTAAGCTCTAATATGAAACCTAAATACACTTTTCAATGTCACAAACCAAGAATGGTCAAATGATTTATTTTGTTTGTGAAATATCTGCTAATAATATGGAGATTGGATTGTTATTTTATAACTTACAGAATACTTTTGCCAAAGCGATATTCTCCAGTATAGAGAGCAAAGGTATGACAAAGATGGCGGATCCCATACTCGATGCCATGTCCACAAAGCTGTACGTGTGATTGCCGACTGTTGACTCAAACGGTGGCAGCGTGATGTTCGGCAAACCAGCTTTCACGTGACCTGTAAATAAAAGTAAAATAATTATTTAAATATGATTCTCATATTATTCAATTTTAATACAGTATAATCAGCATATAAATTATTTGTGATACAGTAACATTTATGTTTATCTAACAAAATTTCTGTTTTTATGGAGTTAATTAACATTTTCAGCTTTATGGTTTTAGAATATCAGGTCAAAATGCGCCTTCAATAATCGAATACACGTCATGAACAGTAATAAGTATTTTTAATAATACTTTTTAAAACCAGCACTAGTCACGAATCATGGAACCCGATGAAGACTCTGCTGAGCTTTGAGAATATATTATGTTTGCATTGTACATCAGGAGTGACACGGTTTGATTTTGTGAGGTACTCAAAAGTTAGGGAATGTACAAGGCAGTGCCCTGTTACATCAGTGGTTGGTCATGGAGAGACATTGGAACCGGTTGGGTCTCGTCCTGTGAACGCTTTCGAAGAACCTCAATCCTGCTTGCCTCTTCTTCCGATCTGTGGAACTGAGAGATGCTGGTATGACATGGGAGGAAGCAAAGCAATTGGCGGCAAACATGGAATTATAAAGGCACCACCTGGTGACCGATATGATGACCAAGGAAGGATTTTTAAACAGAAAAATTGTTACTGTATTTTTAATTATCTGTGTCTTTTTCCCTACTCAGTTGTTAGGTCCAGGGTTTCAATTTTCTTATTAACACTTAAACACTACCCCTACGGTGCCAAAAATACTTTCGATATGCTGCTGGGCTTTAAAGAACCAAGTGAAACACTGACTTTTTTATAAATGTACATCCTGGGATTTTACCGTCCATCTAAGGGCGGATAAGTGTAAAAACATGTTTTTTCATTTGACTCTTTAAAGGCCACTAACATATCGGAAGTATTTTTTAGGAAGTGTTAAGACAGGTACACTTTTGGATATAAATTAAAAATCCACTCACCGGTCAAAACGAAGGGGCATTCCTCCCGGAGATCAAAAGAATATGCTATGCACGCGCAAACAACCACGACAAGGATGTTTCTGCTAGTTGAGAGAAACCAGAGTGTTTTTGATGCTACTCTCTGCAGGCATGACGGTTCTTTTCCGTCGGCTGGCAGCACTCGAATGTCTTTTATTTTCTGTAAACGAATGAAGCTGGTGATGAAATGGGATTTAATTTCATGACTAAAGATTTGAAGTCTGCTCTACAAATTTCCCATATCGTGTATATGTCTTTGACTGTTTTGAAAATAAGACATTATAAACAAACGAAAAGTTAACCTTTTTCTATGTTGTGTAAGGCAGTCCTTTCCAACCATTTTCGTTCCACGGCCCCCTAAATTGAAAAAAAATAATCCGCACCTCTCCTCAATTGTCTCCGTAATTCGTTTTTTTTTTTTAACTCACAGAGGAATTTGAAATCTGCGATTTGGTATACTTTTTTCTCAGATTGTCACAGAAACTCGTTTTTTTAGCTCACCGACGAATTCGAAATCCTCGATTTGGTATACTTTTCCACCAGAATTCAATTTCTATCCAATCCAATCCAGCGGTCCCCTTAAGAAATTCCGCGGCCCCCAATATGGGAAACACCGATTTGATAGACTTAAATATATAGATTTTTGTACTTTATACTGAATTTTTTATTTTCAATATATCAAAGCCTGTTGACACATAGGATTATCTATACAGAGCATTATTTTGACTTTGACTCGTGACCGCAGACATTTAAAAAAACTCATTCAACTTCTGCAAAGGACTTCTTACTCTAAAAAAAAAATTGATTGTCCCCTAGTTCAAAGTATTAATGCTTTAATGTTGGACTCAAATCCTCACCCTCAAAACCAGCAGAACAATGATGCAAGTGACTCCTAAAACAGTGTCCCAGAGCTTTGTCTCTCTGATGTGTTCAAAAAGTCCTTGCCAGACTTGGATGAATTTTCCACCTGGGAAGCTGAGTCCAAGAATATCTTTGATTTGGGTAGTGGCGATAATGATGGCAGCTGCTGATGTGAAGCCGACGGAAACGGGTCCACTGATGAAGTCTATCAGAAAACCTACAAAAAAAGTTTCATTTATTGAGCATTTTTTATTTGTTATGTTTAAGCATTATTTGGTAGTTCCACCAGTTAGGATATTTACAAAGCTGTAATGCCCTGTAATGTACTTTTCTTTTTACAACAAAAAAAATAAATTATTTATAATATCGACTGCGGGTGGTAGCTGAAATATCAATATTCAAATATACGGTGAACTTGATTGCATTAAAATATATCTACGTACCCAGCTGAAGCATCCCCATCAGCAGTTCAACGCACCCTGACAAAAAACAGAGCAACACCGCAAACTCTGGACCAAGCCCGTGAAGTTTTTCTCTAGTGAGTATAGCTGCGATAGCGGTGGGTCCAATAGGTGAATCCTTGCAGGAACCAAATATCGTGTAGACAAAGCACGCCATGAATGATGAGTAGAGACCATATTGAGGTGGGAGGCCAGCCACACTTGCGTAGGCTATCGCTTGAGGGATCACCGTCAGACCCACTGTCAGTCCTAAAATGGTAATATAATATTTTATGTAATCACTGTATAAGAAGATCTTCTATTGCGTTTCTTTTATTCTTTAGTCTCGATTATTCACTTTTTAAATGAAAACTGAGTTTTCTATTTGGTTTGGGGTAGAAAGGTTCACACAAGTATTAATAGTGGCAGAGTTATGAATTGTTCATAAACTTAAAAATAATCATGCATGCTAACTGTCATCTGACATTTCACATAACCTCAAAAATTGCAATATCTTGTTGTCTTTCCTACCCTGTTTCTATTCAACATTTCGAACCTATACTAACCATACCTAAACTGTAATGTCATTTCTACTCTGTCTAGCACTCATCAGTGAGTTGATACACGTACTAGTTAATTGATACATTGATTAGCCAACATGAATGTGAATTGTAGTGATGTAAGCTTTTACCAAAGCTGCTAGTTAATACTTTTTATATTATTATAATATTTTTTTTAAGTATCTACTGAATTGATCTAAAATAAAAAGTCAATATTATATAAAGTCGCCCTCTGTGGTCTAGTTGGTTAGAGCTTGGTCTACCGATTTTTTCTATTTAAATTTGAGACCTAAGTCATGGGTGTGGTGTTGTCTTAAATTCCTTCAGTTTTTTTTTTTTTTACTAAATATTATTTTAATTGATTTAAGTACTGTCAAAAATTATCTAACCCACACTTGCCTTTCATTTAGTTATCTATGGCTGGCATTTATACAGCAGTGATTGAATATACATTATTACATCAAGATTGCATTGACGGGAATCCTCATACTTCTTACTGTTAACTACTTACCGGTCCAATTGACTTAAACAAATGTTCAAAAAAGGATTACATATTTTTTATTATGCTCGAATATCAAACACAAGTGTTATAATTATAAAACATGCATATTTAGTGAGAGAATTCAATGTTTTTTTTTAATGGAATTTGCCTGAGTTATCTCGTTTGTCTGTTTTGACGACTTTCAATGCCCGAGTATACTCGGGCGAGACCGGGAAGAGGTTAAATAATGTCCAAAAAATTACCAGCAATAAGATCTGACACCGCATCCGGTAATCGATATTTAGGTAGCCATGATAGGATTGGAACTCTTCTCAGGACGAGCTTTGGCGTGCAGCTTTTCCTCGCACGCCGTCTGATGATGTTAACTACGCCACTGCCTGTCCTGTAATTGTCGTCATCTCCTGAATCTCCGGAACCATCTGAAATAATGCTTTTATTATATAAATTGAATACTGATGAAGCTATTTTACAATATTAAGTTACAAGCTGTTCCCTTCTATTATATTGGCTCCTATTAAAGCATCTTGACATTCATCACAAAAATTGTTTTTTACAAGAACTGGTTGTTATTCAGTTGCTCAAACTCTTCTTTTCAGAGACAATAAGAATAGATGGCTGATGGGTAAGAGGGGGGGGGGGGTGTTTGCTACAAAACTACTAGTAGAAACGTTACATTCTGTTTTAAAATCGGATGATTGGGCGGGAATATAAAATCACAAATATTCATATCTTTGAACAAAAATTCATAAAATGATTAATAAATACAATAATAACCAATACCAAAATTATTATACAGTCTACCTCCTGATTTTAAAAATCTTACCTATTTTCAACAAGTTTTCGAGAGTTTTACATTACTTATCCTCAATCCAGAAATCCCGGGATTAATACTATCACAATCCGGGATTTGGGGATCATAAAATTGGACGGGATCCCGGGATTGGAGGCCCTAGTTGTACCGGCAATGCAATCCCCAGTTCTGTCTATGAGTGGAATACTTAAGCAAGAATGGTACACTACAATATTATGTATGATACAATCAAAAAGATGAATATATAGTTTATTAGTAGTACCTACGTGAGAATCGCTTAATAATTATGCGAGTCTTAACAGTAATTAAAAACAATTTTTCCAATCTTTGTTATGAATAATAACAATTGTGCATTGTGGCATGTATTGAAAGTATTTTTTTATTATTATTTAAAGATCGAGAAATGTCAAATTTGTCATGTCAACATTTAAATAATATTGAACAAAGTATCTTTATGTGATTTATTTATCAGTGTTTTGTTTACCATGTTCGCTCCCAACTTAGGGCATATGGAGTCTTAATGGAGTTTATCTCAGCAGAAGTGTGTCTACCTACGAGAACTGCTTGTAACTCAGATGCTCAACCTCTCTTTTTTTAAAGAGAGTAAGGATTGAAAGATAGGGCCAGCATAGGATTACTGGTTAAGCCCAGTTTTAAAGATAACATGGATATAGGAATAGGTAAATCAAGATATCTCATACAACCAGGACCGGCTTGAGGATTTTTGTGTCTGTGTGCGAGGTGCTCTCAAAACTAGAACTAACATATGAGTGGATAGTGTTAAAATCGTAGTGCGCCGCACACTTTGCACTCGCCACGAGCTGGCCCTGCATACAGCCTTCGAACAGAAATTCATAAATCGATTTAAAAATCACTTTATAATTACTGTCCGTACCGGTAATCGAACCCGTGACTTTCGTAACCGAAGTCAACGACGTTGGCATTCATTTTTAGTTTTATACTTAAATATAGGAATATCCGTACAGTTTTTTTTACGAAACATTTCAAATAAACCTCCCCTGTCTTCCTTAGTATTTCATCCCTCTTTCAATTCGTAAGAATAAACTGCGAATAGTGAGAAAATAGAAAAAAAAAATGTTAAATTACAGGTCCATCTCAAACTAAATGCATTAAAATGATTGTTTCAAAATGTTTGATATTCCTAATATTACTAATTTCCTCAATTGAAAACCATCATATAGATTCGATCCTGATTTGGATACTAATTTTACAGTTTTATTGAGTGTTCAACG
Organism: Himalopsyche tibetana; assembly: GCA_030503985.1. NCBI lineage: Eukaryota > Metazoa > Arthropoda > Insecta > Trichoptera > Rhyacophilidae > Himalopsyche > Himalopsyche tibetana. The sequence continues at coordinate 18,556,268 of JAPJYX010000022.1, forward strand.
TCGTTCGCTTCTATCGATCGCTAAATTGATTTTGCGATTTCTGTTGTTGAAAGTTTTCATTCCGAAATTCGACCCTGTAACTCTACTACCAAATCAATGGCCTATTTCCATAGACCGATAAGTAAAGAAATTGATGTTTATAGTTTGTTACCCATTTTATTCGAATACCTCTCTTATATATGTAACTCCACAAATTTACAACTAGAAAAAACTACTAGTTTTCTCTCGCTAGGCTTATTACTGCATAAAAAATATAAACAATCTCTCAGTTATATATAAATACAACTTGAAATATCGTTTTATGGTTCTGTCAACGCTGCAATATTTTTTAATTGAATAGAGATAAATGATTGACTAAAAATACACTTTTTACAACTCAGTTTAACCCTTCCTTAACTAAGATGTATAAATAGTACACATACCTTCTAATCATTTACATTTATCTGTATATATAATTTATACTCGGGCTAAAATTCAGGTATTCCTCCCTTATACATTTACGCATTGAGTAATGCAATAATAGAAATATTGTAGTATGATTCACTCCCGTTTGCCTGATGTGTAACAGATACACAGCTCAGGAACGCGTTTTTTTTTTGCATAGTAAGGAAAGGGTTAAGTGCGTCAAAACTTTGGTCAGCCATATCACAAAACTACCAATTTCTAGTTTTAGCACTATGTAACTAAGTCATCGAAATGGGCGAAAGTTCAACAGTTGACCCGGCCAATGGACCGAAAAGTAAATATATATCGTAAGTTTATATTATAATGGAAGGAATATCTGGTTACTATCATAGTAACAAAAACTTACAATGTATTAAATCGACAAAATGCAAAACAGCAATAATAATTGAAAGATTCCGCTAAACTGCAATCATGATGGAAGATAACTTGCAATCAAATTGATGTTTAGTTGACAACAACCCGGAAAAGGAACTACGCGAACTTCCACTTAAGCGTTGGTAAATTGCCATGAGCAATAGTAAGAATATTTCATTATATCTCTAACCGTTTGTACAAAGCAGCTATAACAGGTAATGTCGCAGTATTATAACAGAAAGGCAATTATTAATAATTGATCGTTTTCAGATGTATGATCTTGAACAAGTGTGAAAGTGCTCTTTCTCTGTAAGTAATTATTGACAGACCATAGATAAACCGGTAACGTAGCATTGATCATTTGATGTGTTTGCAGATAGTAAAGTTTCAGAGAGCCGTGAATTCAATATTTAAAAAAAAAACACTTTAATTGAAGTAATCAGGAAAAATTGACATCTTGTCTCTCAACTACATCTTGCTTCCATAATAAAAGTTTTTATAAATTGATTCTAAATTCTGAAAAAAAATCTGTTGAGATACCTCCATTGGAAGGCCTTGTGCTCCACATTGGGAGTGGATATGGATAAAAAAAAAAGTGTTTTCCATATCGCGCCATCGCTCCCTATCCAATTCTGAAAGTGGGCTATTTCACTCTTTCTTAGAGAAAAAGATTAAGAGTTTTCAAGCTCTATTCATTGTTTACTTTCTCTAAAAAGGGAGATTGAGCAAAGAGTTTCGTAACAAAATTTCTGCAAAGGTACACTGTTTAGATTCCATGTGCTCTGCATTAGATGTGAACATGGCTTAAAAATGAATGATAGAAAATATCCCAACACAAGCATGGTAATTTCAGTTTTCCAACGTTGCTTAGGAAATCTCCAGAACAAAAAAAAAAAAAACAACTTATTCGTCCTTTCTTTGTTGGTATTGGAAAGGAGCAATGAAACGGGTATTTGAGATCGCATGACGGAAGAATAAATCAATTCTATATTCAGTATTAAGCATCATTATTATTGATTCAAAAGGCTTATTTAATATTCACCTAATATTAAATAAGCCAGTTCATCAATCCATCAATCTGCCAATCTTGATCGAATCTCCAAGGAATATTATATCCGGCTACAAAATAACCCTTCCATATGCAATATCATAAATATTATATCCTTATAACAAACAATTTCTTTCCATTTAACAGAAATAATAAGAACTAGCTGTAAGCCCGTTGCCCAGCAACGAGAGATTTTTGTTGCATTGTGTTTAATTTTATTTAATTTAATTTTATTTTATTTAATTTAATTTAATTTTATATTATTTAATTTAATTTAATTTTATTTAATTTTATTTTAATTTATTTTATTTTATTTTATTTTATTTTATTTTATTTTATTTTAATTTATTTTATTTTATTTTATTTTATTTTATTTTATTTTATTTTATTTTATTTTATTTTATTTTATTTTATTTTATTTTATTCTATTTATTTTATTTTTATAGTTAGCAGAAATTTCGTAAATTATTTAATATTTGGAATAATGTTCAAGTTTGTTAACAACCATTTTTCGTAGGAGCAGAAATTTCGTAAATTATTTAATATTTGGAATAATGTTCAAGTTTGCTAACAACCATTTTTTGTAGTAGCCGAAATTTCGTAAATTATTTAATTTTTGGAATTATGCTTAAGTTTGCTAACAACCATTTTTCGTAGGAGCAGAAATGTCGTAAATTGTTTAATATTTGGAATAATGTTCAAGTTTGCTAACAACCATTTTTCGTAGGAGCAGAAATTTCGTAAATTATTTAATATTTGGAATAATGTTCAAGTTTGCTAACAATCATTTTTTGTAGTAGCCGAAATTTCGTAAATTATTTAATTTTTGGAATTATGCTTAAGTTTGCTAACAACCATTTTTCGTAGGAGCAGAAATTTCGTAAATTGTTTAATATTTGGAATAATGTTCAAGTTTGCTAACAACCATTTTTTGTAGTAGCCGAAATTTCGTAAATTATTTAATTTTTGGAATTATGCTTAAGTTTGCTAACAACCATTTTTCGTAGGGCAGAAATTTCGTAAATTGTTTAATATTTGGAATAATGTTCAAGTTTGCTAACAACCATTTTTCGTAGGAGCAGAAATTTCGTAAATTATTTAATATTTGGAATAATGTTCAAGTTTGCTAACAATCATTTTTCAAAGTACCATAAATCGACCTCGGCGCATATATCGACAGCCCTGCACTATTTAATTGGAAATAATATAATTTTTATAATAATCGAAATGTTTAAGTTTGCTAACAAACATATTTCGTAGAAGAAGAAATAGATTACGGGACATATATCGACACCCCTGTAGTATTTTAATTGTAAATAATGTAATTTTTAGAATAATTGAAATGTTAAATTTTCTAACAAACATATTTCGTAGAAGAAGAAATAGATTTCGGGACATATATCAACACCCCTGCAGTATTTAATTGGAAATAATATAATTTTTAGAATAATTAAAATGTTTAAGTTTGCTAACAAATATATTTCGTAGAAGAAGAAATAGATCTCGGGACATATATCAACACCCCTGCACTATTTAATTGGAAATAATATAATTTTTAGAATAATTGAAATGTTTAAGTTTGCTAACAAACATATTTCGTAGAAGAAGAAATAGATTTCGGGACATAAATCAACACCCCTGCACTATTTAATTGGAAATAATATAATTTTTATAATAATCGAAATGTTTAAGTTTGCTAACAAACATATTTCGTAGAAAAAGAAATAGATCTCGGGACATATATCAACACCCCTGCACTATTTAATTGGAAATAATATAATTTTTATAATAATCGAAATGTTTAAGTTTGCTAACAAACATATTTCGTAGAAGAAGAAATAGATTACGGGACATATATCGACACCCCTGTAGTATTTTAATTGTAAATAATGTAATTTTTAGAATAATTGAAATGTTAAATTTTCTAACAAACATATTTCGTAGAAGAAGAAATAGATTTCGGGACATATATCAACACCCCTGCATTATTTAATTGGAAATAATATAATTTTTAGAATAATTGAAATGTTTAAGTTTGCTAACAAACATATTTCGTAGAAGAAGAAATAGATTTCGGGACATAAATCAACACCCCTGCACTATTTAATTGGAAATAATATAATTTTTATAATAATCGAAATGTTTAAGTTTGCTAACAAACATATTTCGTAGAAGAAGAAATAGATTTCGGGACATATATCGACACCCCTGTAGTATTTTAATTGTAAATAATGTTATTTTTAGACTAATTGAAATGTTTAAATTTGCTAACAAACATATTTCGTAGAAGAAGAAATAGATTTCGGGACATATATCAACACCCCTGCAGTATTTAATTGGAAATAATATAATTTTTAGAATAATTAAAATGTTTAAGTTTGCTAACAAATATATTTCGTAGAAGAAGAAATAGATCTCGGGACATATATCAACACCCCTGCACTATTTAATTGGAAATAATGTAATTTTTAGAATAATTGAAATGTTAAATTTTCTAACAAACATATTTCGTAGAAGAAGAAATAGATTTCGGGACATATATCAACAGCCCTGCAGTATTTAATTGGAAATAATATAATTTTTAGAATAATTGAAATGTTTAAGTTTGCTAACAAACATATTTCGTAGAAGAAGAAATAGATTTCGGGACATAAATCAACACCCCTGCACTATTTAATTGGAAATAATATAATTTTTATAATAATCGAAATGTTTAAGTTTGCTAACAAACATATTTCGTAGAAGAAGAAATAGATCTCGGGACATATATCAACACCCCTGCACTATTTAATTGGAAATAATATAATTTTTATAATAATCGAAATGTTTAAGTTTGCTAACAAACATATTTCGTAGAAGAAGAAATAGATTACGGGACATATATCGACACCCCTGTAGTATTTTAATTGTAAATAATGTAATTTTTAGAATAATTGAAATGTTAAATTTTCTAACAAACATATTTCGTAGAAGAAGAAATAGATTTCGGGACATATATCAACACCCCTGCATTATTTAATTGGAAATAATATAATTTTTAGAATAATTGAAATATTTAAGTTGGCTAACAAATATATTTCGTAGAAGAAGAAATAGATCACGGAACATATATCAACACCCCTGCACTATTTAATTGGAAATAATATAATTTTTAGAATAATTGAAATGTTTAAGTTTGCTAACAAACATATTTCGTAGAAGAAGAAATAGATTACGGGACATATATCAACACCCCTGCACTATTTAATTGGAAATAATATAATTTTTATAATAATCGAAATGTTTAAGTTTGCTAACAAACATATTTCGTAGAAGAAGAAATAGATCTCGGGACATATATCAACACCCCTGCACTATTTAATTAGAAATAATATAATTTTTATAATAATCGAAATGTTTAAGTTTGCTAACAAACACATTTCGTAGAAGAAGAAATAGATTACGGGACATATATCGACACCCCTGTAGTATTTTAATTGTAAATAATGTAATTTTTAGAATAATTGAAATGTTAAATTTTCTAACAAACATATTTCGTAGAAGAAGAAATAGATTTCGGGACATATATCAACAGCCCTGCAGTATTTAATTGGAAATAATATAATTTTTAGAATAATTGAAATGTTTAAGTTTGCTAACAAACATATTTCGTAGAAGAAGAAATAGATTTCGGGACATAAATCAACACCCCTGCACTATTTAATTGGAAATAATATAATTTTTATAATAATCGAAATGTTTAAGTTTGCTAACAAACATATTTCGTAGAAGAAGAAATAGATTTCGGGACATATATCGACACCCCTGTAGTATTTTAATTGTAAATAATGTTATTTTTAGACTAATTGAAATGTTTAAATTTGCTAACAAACATATTTCGTAGAAGAAGAAATAGATTTCGGGACATATATCAACACCCCTGCAGTATTTAATTGGAAATAATATAATTTTTAGAATAATTAAAATGTTTAAGTTTGCTAACAAATATATTTCGTAGAAGAAGAAATAGATCTCGGGACATATATCAACACCCCTGCACTATTTAATTGGAAATAATATAATTTTTAGAATAATTGAAATGTTTAAGTTTGCTAACAAACATATTTCGTAGAAGAAGAAATAGATCTCGGGACATAAATCAACACCCCTGCACTATTTAATTGGAAATAATATAATTTTTATAATAATCGAAATGTTTAAGTTTGCTAACAAACATATTTCGTAGAAGAAGAAATAGATTACGGGACATATATCGACACCCCTGTAGTATTTTAATTGTAAATAATGTTATTTTTAGACTAATTGAAATGTTTAAATTTGCTAACAAACATATTTCGTAGAAGAAGAAATAGATTTCGGGACATATATCAACACCCCTGCTGTATTTAATTGGAAATAATATATTTTTTAAAATAATTGAAATATTTAAGTTGGCTAACAAATATATTTCGTAGAAGAAGAAATAGATCACGGGACAAATATCGACACCCCTGCAGTATTTTAATTGTAAATAATGTAATTTTTAGAATAATTGAAATGTTTAAATTTGCTAACAAACATATTTCGTAGAAGAAGAAATAGATCTCGGGACATATATCAACACCCCTGCACTATTTAATTGGAAATAATATATTTTTTAGAATAATTGAAATATTTAAGTTGGCAAACAAATATATTTCGTAGAAGAAGAAATAGATCACGGGACATATATCGACACCCCTGCACTATTTAATTGTAAATAATGTATTTTTTAGAATAATTGAAATGTTTAAGTTTGCTAACAACCATTTTTCGTAGTAGCAGAAATTTCGTAAATTATTGAATTTTTGGAATAATGTTCAAATTTGCTAACAACCATTTTTCGTAGGAGCAGAAATTTCGTAAATTATTTAATATTTGGAATAATGTTCAACTTTGCTAACAACCATTTTTTGTAGTATATATATTTTATCAAACTAATTTTCAAATACGCTCGAGGACATCAGTACGCACACATTTGTGAAAAGTAAAAAGTAAAAAGTAAAAAGTAAAAAGTAAAAAGTGAAAAGTGAAAACTTATTTTATCGGCTATTAATATATAGATTAAAGAATTCTAACAGATTTTCAAGGTCAGACGTGAAAAGATTCATCATTATGATTCAATTGATCAAATCCGCTCCAAAAAATATTAGTCTCACATCGACTCACACGATCAGACGATTCATTTCGATAGCCCTATAATCATAGTTTGCAATAGTCGAATTAAAGTCTTTGATTATTCGAATATTATGATGTATGGTGATACAATACTTTAGCTCTACACCAAGAAATATCAAATTTTCAAACGTGGCGATATCAGAACATTCACGCCCGGTTTAAAATAAGCCGCTCCCATTGGATAGAACAACATTTCAAAAATGTGCTGTTCAGAATAAATCGAAATCATTGGTCTGTACCTTACTGCGGACGTCCTTACAGACAGACCTTATCGGCTATTAATATATAGATTCTATTATTTACATGCTTGATTGATTTTTTATTTAATAATTTCTCTTCGTATTCAATAAATATTCTTTTGTCAATCAGTAAATTGTCATTTGACAGTTATTCTTCGAGCAATAACAACATTAATAATAAATATCAACTCCATTACAATGTCAATAAATGGAGAAGCCTTTGTCTATGATTTTGATAGTGTTAATGTTCTATAATTAATTATTAATGACTATTAATCGTAGCTTAACGATTATGAGTCATTCAAATTTACATTAAAATTCAAGTCGGTGGTCACTTGTAGTTCCAAATAAAGTGTTGATAGTGCTTCAATATACATAGATTTTTTTCTAAATTAACAAATCAACCCAAAATCCAGAAAAGAACTTACGCGACACAATTTGGTAAATTGCGTTTTAAGCCAATGATTGTTTAATATTGCCTAAAGTGTCAGTGACAAATTTTTTAGAGAGCCATCTTATTCGCTTGATCTTTATTAGGGCCTGTGCATTTTAGTGTTTTAACTTGTTGGCGTTTGTTCCACGTAAACCCCAGTTGAGAAACGCTGATCTAGATCAGTGTTTCTCAACCTTTTTGGTCCCGTGACCCCCTCTGAGTGTCTTTGTTTTTCTGTGGCGCTTAAAATTCGAATTTCAAAAACCCAGGATTTTTTTTAACTCTTCCAAGAATTTCAAATCCAAAATCTCAGGAATTTACAAATTTGCTCAAATGAACAGCGTGGGACTTTTTTTTAACTCTCCCAAGAATTTCGAATCAGAAATCGCTGAAATTTATGGATTTCGGAAAATTTGCCCGTGCGCCCCCTAAGCTGTGATGTGGCTCCTCAAAACAAAAATAAATCTCTGTGGCCCCTTTGGAACACGCTGTTGTCCCCTAGGGGGCCACAGGGCCGCCCGTTGAGAAACCCTGATCTAGAGAACTTAAGGTAGTCGTCGCTAGTAGAAAATTTTATTATAATATCAGGATAGGCATTGACATTTTTTAATTTACTAAACGCACTTAAGAAATACCCTTTTCCAAATTATTTTTTAAAAAAGCCTCCTCCTGTAAAATTTAAAAATGGTTGGTCACTATTTTCTGCCTATTACGGGTCGAATTTATCACTTATTTATATTTATATATTTTTAATATATTTTATTTTGTCCCGATCCCCTATCTGAATACGTCGGTTTCCAAAACATTTGACCCGGAATCGACGAGTTTTGAAAACTCGGGATCTTAGTAACCCAATACCTAGGTAAAATATTCAGTATCTAGCTATATATCATACTTTTAACAGACATCTATAATTTAAAACAAACACAGAAAAATGTTATTTTTAAACGATTTCATTAATACTTCAACGAGAATGTATGTAGAATTGAATGTCATTTCCGTTGGTTAACTATTCTTAAACAATTGTTGAATGCAAGGAAATACTTAGCATGTTTGGTTACGTAAACATTTTTCTTGTCACGCAATGCAGAATAATATTAGCAACATTAAGTAATATTCCACACAAAAATTTCCTATGAAATGTCATTACCACGGTCAAAACCTTAACCAACATATTTAATAGCTCTTTTATTATTGTGCCAACTTAAAGTAAATTGCTTGTATGGTAAAATGAAAAATGATCTCTTAAGCAATTTTATAAAATTTCATTCATTATCTAATGTGGAAACTTAACTTAACCTTCAAATGCATAGATGACAACGAAAAGTACAAACTTTCGTTTTGGCTTTTTCGCAAAACCGGAATCGATTTTACCTTTTAATCTTTTACCCAATGGTCAAATACATATATAATCTTCATATTGTTTCAATATATGTATTGTCTACACGTGTTGAATAATTATAATCTTCATTCGAACAGAGTAAGTTTTGGCAGCCATTGATTTTCGACCGTTTTTAATACAATTTTCACAATAAAAAAACATAGTTCATCATAATAGCATTAAGTAATTTAATAGTGTATTTTATAGTTAATTGTGTATTCTATGTGTTGCTTTTTTATAAACTGGATAACAATCATGTTTTATGCTTCTAATGCCTAGGTGCTTTTCAGAGTACAAAGTGTTTTTGGACAAAAATATATAACAAAAAAAACTATCGAAATTTTAAAAAAATATTTTTCCTGCAAACACACCCACCAACTCATTGTATTATACAATTTGTATACGAAAATATTCAAAACCGTGCATTTAAGGGTTAAAAGTAACCACAACGTAAACAACAGGACACCAAAGAGAGATAAAGGATAATATTTAAACTTACTTAAATTGAATCCATTCGGTAGACTGCCATTTTTGTTAAGATAATTCTGATAAACATTTGCCGGCGGCCCGTCTAAGCAACCAACTGAATGCATCACATAGCATCCCGGCGTTTTTTCGCAAACACTGTCTCTAGGATTATTCAAACACTCGGAATGTCCTTTTAAACTGTCCATCATGGTGTCGCCCTTCTGCACCATCCCAATCATGTCACTTCCGATTTTGTTCGACTGCGCCCAATCACCGTTGACGTTGTTCATTCTCTTGCAATAACACTTTGGATGACTACAAGCCTTGTTGGCCAAGTTCCTGGCAATGTTTTTGGCTAAGATCTCTTTGATTTCTACCTCAGAACTGTCAAATTTCTTTTGAGCGAAACGGTCGTGAGCGCAGTTGTGCTCGAAGAAGCAAGGGTTCTCTGCAACACGATCCACGTTTGCCAAATTGTCACTTTCGCTGACTCGGTACTTTGTCATCTTGGATGATGTTTCATTTGTATGCAAAGGTGTGAATCAATGTTCACTTAAAGCAACTTTAGAATCTGACAATAATTGAGTCAGTTCTCTCGTTTACTTCCGACTGTTTATCTGCAATTCAGAAATATTTAAAATAGCTTCCCTACCGTGTAATGATATTTTGATGTGTTGCTTGTTTCTCAAGCACAACTATATTTATTATTCCATAAGCTGTATTTTAAGCCGAATCGCATTAAAATTGATTGTTAATTGTTAAAAATATTTTTCATTCACAGTAATAGCGGTTAAGCTTGCAACCATAAACTTTTTATATTTGTTTGGGTTTCACTTTATACTAAGCTTTTTTAGGTTATCGGTATTTTTTTCTAATTATCGGTAATCGATTCCTCAGTTATCGATATTTTCTTCGATTATCGGTATTTTTTCTTCAATTATCGGCATTTAAAAAAAAGTATTTTTTCCAAATCTTGTAATGTTTTCACTGCACAGAACTATCTGGTGACTGTGTGCGTCGAGCGTCAAGCAGAATCTGAAAAAGAGATATAAACAAATATTTAGTCGTAAAGAAAAGCGATGCGAGCACAATTTACAATGTAATACAATAATTACAACAATGGATTCGTCATTCTCAAGTGGGGTGCCGTGAGATTTTAATATACCACGGTGCAAAACAATAAGCAATGTCAAGTTCGTGTCAGCTTGCGAAACTAAATGTTGTAAAATATCTATCTCACAGCGCCATTGAGCATTTTTTCTATTTTCTCACATGCATATTAGATTACTAGGCAAAATCGTTTATATTTTTTTATTTGCACAGTTCTTTGCTTTCACTACTAGAGTATATTAAAAGAATAATATGTAAAACAACTAAGCATGTTATAGTAATTAATTAATTACAGATAATTTTATTTGTGCTACAAAACGAATTATTTTTTTTTACTAAAAAAAATAAGTTAACTTTTAGCTAATACTGCAATGTTAAAAAATGCGTTCACGCCATAATAAATTATTTACTTAGCTTTAGCAATTTTTTATGTATGCTTCAATATTTGAATATTTTTCATGTAACTATTAAAACGCGTTTTGAACTTCAATTGAGTCAGTGAGAACTGAGAAGTGAAGTGAGCCAAGTGATATTTTAGGGAAAAAGTAGTTAGATGCGTTATTAAATATTCTGCATGTAGTAAAGTATCGTATAAGTAAAGTGAACTTAGTTAATACACGCTGCATTAGTGATTTTTAAGTACAAACACGTAAAGACGTGATTGTACTCAAAAGTACTAAAGATTATTTTACAAATTTGCTACTTGGCTCACCTCACTTCTCGAGAACATAATTGTACTATGTCCATAATGTGATGTTTTTTTTAGTAATAGCGATCAAGGGGATGCGAGAGGTAAAAAAAGTTAAAGCTAAAAATCAAACAAAACGAAATCATTTTTTTTCTATCTATAAAATATTACTTGGGAATATTACTATTTTTTTTCATAGTTTCTGCAGGGGAGAAATATTAAAAAAAAAAGTTTATGCACGTTTTTAGGGAGATTTTCCATGCAATGTGATGTCATTTAATGAATAGTATATGAGAGTGGGGTAAAGAATTAATCTTTGAAAAAAAGTTTTTTTTTCTCACTAAACTATACCGTGGGAAAATTCTATAATATTATGTATACATTGTATATTTTTTTTTATCAGGGGAGAGATTAAACGATAATTCAGTGAAAAAAAAACTGACAACATTAATTCTTCCCTTCCCTTATTTAAAATATTTAAAAAAAACAGTTTTAAAATATTGTTAACGAAATAAAACTTCCTGATGCTGTTATTGTTTACGGAATAATGCAAGACAATGAAAATAAAATTTTATGCTGAATATTTTAAAATAAAATGGTATGTATTTTTGAAACAATAATATTTTTAAGACAAAAAACCAAAATGCTTTGGTGCATTCTTTGTTTTTTTTTGTACGAATATATTGTAAGTTGTACAGGGCTGCATCAGGTCCGAATCTACATTTTGCTTAGGAATATGATTGTTTGCTTAATTAGACACATGTCACTTGAAATGTCTCTCGTCAATTTATGTAATATGTTATTTTATATCCAGTTTATGAGTTCAAATAATGACAAAAGTTACGTTTCTTTGACCCTAACGGGCCGAATTCGATCGTAATAAATAATAAAAAATGAAATTCTATTGTAGTGCATTGAAACACCGACAAATAACTGTCTTATAAACAGAAAATACGATGCGAAAAACTTGTTCAATACGTTGCCCACCAATGATCTAAACTTTTAACAGTACGAGCATGTTGTAAATTTAGAAAACAGTTTTCATTCTCCATCTTCTTTTACTTTGACTATATTCCTTCCATGTTTCCCTTCCTCCCGACAATAGCTTTGCTTCCTCCCATGACATGCCAGCATCCCTCAGTTCCGCCGAGTACATCTTATGGATAGTACCCGACGATCATCCGGGACACCGGAATCCCACCGGTCGAAAGAAGAAGCAGGCAGGATTGAGGCTTTCCGGAGGCATCCGCAGCACGTGGCACAGCCAATTTCAACGACACTCCATAACCATTGACGTGATGGGGCGCTGTCTTGTTCGTTCCCTAATCTCCGAATTCCTCACAGAATCAAACCAACATTATCCGACCTAAGCATCTATTCTCGAAGCTAAGTATTCGGTTTTTACGAGTCTTTGTCATGTGCCATGATTCGCCACCGTAAAGCAGTACCGGTAGAATGTATGCGTTAAACAAATTTCATTTGTTTTTAATCGAGTACAGCTGTGTCCCAGACAGTCCGCAATTTTTATTATATTCTTTTCAAAAGCAATAAATTCACGCGTTAGATAATTTTTAGTATCGGAACAAAATTGTTTTTCAACATTGGCAAAAGATAAACAGCGGTCCTGCATTTATATGGAATGGTTAAAATTGAGAAATTCAATGGAATCTTACTGCTATGAGGGTAAAATACTCAAGGTTAAAAGTGCATTCAATTTTAAGCTCTTTAAATTAAAAGAATAAAAATGCATTCGAATTTTGAATTTTGAATTAACTTCAATTGAATATAAACGGTTATTCGAAAATTCAAAACTATGAATGGAATATTCTGAATTCAAATACATTGCTAAAAACCACTTGAAAAAAAACTTTTGACGACCGACACTAGAAAAGAAGCAACATTTTTACTAATATCAACTAACTGCAAATGATCTTTTTACATTTGTCGAAAATTCGTTAATTAAAACCAGAAAAAAATATGCGTTTGCGATAACATACACTTACATACTAAAAATATTATTAAATTAGCATTAATAGTAAGCAACATTTCGTCAGAAAGGGTGTAAAAACATTACGAGAAATCACAAAAATACAATGTAAAAACGTTGTTATTTTTTTAAAGAACGAATGACACGTTTGACTGTATTGAAATTTTACAAACGCCACCCAAACACTTCCTTGTTATTTTTCTTACTAATAGTAAAAAAAAAAATGATTTGCAAAGAATCTTATTTGAATTTAATTCAGAGTAGTTTGCTTACCCACTGCTTTGTCATTTGCAAGAATAGTGCGAAAAAAATGATTCGCAAATAATCAATTAGAATTGAGCTGTGAGTCATTTTTTTTCGTTACACAGTGATACGAATCGAATGAACAAATCAGACATTTAAAAATGTACACTGTAATCTACTGACAACTCTAAGAAATATTTTCGAGCCTAAATGACTTAATTACAATATCCACTACACATTTTTCACTTTTTTTTTTATAAATTTAAGACATAACAGTATTTGATTTGATTTTGTCACATTTCTTAAAATTATTGTATTACATCATGATTTGTGACACCAAAAAGCTCAGGTTCCATAAAAAAAATACTGTCATGAAAGAGTTCCTTTAAATTAAATTTTATACAAAAGAAACTCGACACTTAAAAGCGTTAACAAATTTAAAGGTCCATCGGCAGTATATAAAAAACAGTTTTTAATATCTTTTAGATCAATTCAACTCAATACATATTTGAACATTTCTTGAAGAATAAAGTCCTTTAGAATTGAAACCCGGCCAAGGGCAAATATTTGAATACACCGTTTATATAATATTTTTCAATACAAAAGTAAAGAACATTATAATTGTTAATTAACAAACAAAGCAATACAAAATTATTGAATGAATTGGCATTTTAAATAACTTCTAACAACTATTATAATGCAATAAAACATATATTTTTTAGTCCATATCCGCTCCCTTTACGGAGCAAATGGTCACCACAAAGTTCCTCCATGATTCTCTATCCCCAGCCAGTCGCCTTGCTGCCTCCCAGGTCATCCCAGCGTTCCGTAATTCCGCTGAGTACATCCTGTGGATGGTCATCAGTGGCCTTTCACGACGCCGGTATCCATCCGGTTGAAAGAAGAGACAGGCAGGGTTCAGGCTCTCTTGAGGCATCCTTAACACGTGTCCATGCCAGGTCCACCGCCGCTTCTTTATTTTGGATGTAATAAGAGGCTGGTTAGTCTGCTCTCTAATCTTCGTATTCATGACAAAGTCAGACCACTTCACTCCTAGCATTCGCCGCAGGCATCTGTTTTCGAAGCACAGTATACGGTTACTCTACGCTTTCGTAAGGTGCCATGATTCTTCAGTTCTAAGATTAATGTCCAAAATTCTTTATCAATATTTCAGTTTTGCTTTGTAAATTTCGATTTAATCATAGTTTCTAATGATTTTTTAATATTTCGATTGACTAACTATAATATAACGAATTACATAAACATTTCTAGTCATTATATATTATAGTTTCCATTTAATATATTTTGACAGAACTCTTTCGCAGCTCGGGACATAGGTTAACATGCTTTTTTTTAAGTCATTGAAATAAATTAGTTCTAATCGGTATTCGTACAATTTTATATATGCTTAATAATCAGTATTTTGACATTTGACCTATGTTACGCCATATGTGATAAAGTAAATAATAACAAATTGATATAAAAAGATATAATTACGATTCCTTAATGGTTGACGGTGAGTTCCTAAGAATCAAGACCTGTTAATTCGCTTAAAAAGAGGCTGTAAAGTATATTGACGTTATTGAATTCCAGATTATTAAAACATTTGGCAAACTTTTGATTGAAAAAAGACACGTCTACTTTTGCTAATCATTTAATTTCAGAAAGACACGTTTTTAATCAGGACCAAGGGATAAAAATGTTGCACTCAAATACGGACGCTCATAAACTCTTTTTCCAGGAAATTTTAGAAATAAACAGAGCGCAATTCGCAACAGTCTTTCGATTTTAAACGATCAGCTGCACACACCTGGCTCTCCACTTTTAAGTCATATATAAAAAATATCATTAAACCTTTTCCGACAAACAAAAATAAATATAATTCTTAAAACTACTCACCATTCAAATCTGTGGGCATTCCCACGGGTTAATCTTTTTCGCCGGAAATGGCTTTAAGCTCAATGATACATTTATTTCTTATATAAACACGAAACATTCATTTACTAAGCGTCAGTTCAAGTTCATTCGTGCGCTTGAACGCCTGAAGATGCCGAAAGGCGAAAACCGGGTCGTTAGTGACAAAATCTGTGTGAATGGACATAATTTGACTCTAGAGGTGTTTGATTGCAGTTTTGTAAAAAAAAACTATTTTCGTATATTTATAATTTAAATATTATAAATAAAAATAAAATTATGCTTTTAATATTGTTTAAGGAATCCTGCAGACGACCAGCCCTTCTAGTCATATTCTTCTATCCCTACTCACTTTGAAAAGAGAGTAGGGATAGAAAGTTTCACTCTTCCTATTCATTATATAAGAAGGAGCATAGCTAGAGCGATTAGCTAACCGGTAATCACAATCTAGCCTTATCTTTCTATCCCGGTTATATCTAGGTTGAGCAAACCGTTCTCGTAGAAAATAAAATCTTTTGAGATACTTTGTGACATGGAGGCTATATTCTCCACACTGGGAGCGGACATGGATTTAAAAAAACGTAAAAAATAATTATTCGCGTTGTAATTATTCCAACTAAAATTTATATTTAGAAAAACATGTGATCGGATGTTTAATTTATAATAAATAGGCTCTGATATTGAGTTACTCAGATGTTTGGACACGTGAAAGGCAAAGGAGCGTAACTCACGATAATGATCTTGACTTTGAGAATTGGCGTAGTTGTACCCACAACACGTGATGTATGAATGTTCGTTTCAGAAATAAGTTGAGCAAAATCTGTCATTTACAAATAAATTCTTATAACAGAGATCCTTATAACGCTAAGACAAACAAGGATAAGGATAGCAAATGGTATTAAATAAATAAGCAAAAATAAGATAAAAATATAATTCATAATTTTACAAATTCGTTTCAAAATCAATACACACGTATCCCGTCAGTTATCCATTGACGTACGTGAAAATTTCTTTCTTAGTAAAAGTTTGGTTAAGTCGTTTTTTTAAAAGTATGACATGCTGTGTCAAACAATTGGTAAAACAATAAAAAAAAAGAATTTATAAATAACGATTGCCGCCTGTGTGGTCGAGTGGTCAAAGTCGTTGGCTACCGCTACGGAGGTCCCGGGTTCGAAGTCCCTGTACGGGCAGTTTTATAAATTGATTTTTCAATCGATTTATGAATTTATGTTCAAAGGCATGGATGTATGTGATGTCTTGAATTCCCCCTCCCAACCATCCTATTCTATGAACGGGGCGTACCGAGAGCGATTAGCTTACAACTAGTTTTGTCCTAGACCTTTCCTTCTATTTCTACTCTCTTTGGAAAAAAAGAGGTTGAGCAACTGAGTAACAAACAGTTCTCGTAGAAACACTTATGTTGAGATAAACTCCATTAGGAGTCCATATGCTTCACATTGCGAGCGGACATGGTAAAAAAAATAAAAAATAATAATGATACAAATTAAACAAAACTAAAATGTTGAGGAACTTTTAAAAATAAATGCTACTCATTTGAAATTAAACCAGATTAAAAAATAAATAAAATATGAATAATGTCAAATTAGCAAATGGGGAATTATTAATAATATATTTTGTAATATCAACACTCTTGTACTAATTTTGTCCGTCACGCCTCGTAATTAGTTTCAGTTATTTTTTGTATAGATAATCTTGTATCATTTTATATTCCAACAGCTGAAAATGCACGTGACGAGCGAACCCGGCAATGCTCAATTATAAAAAATGCGAAATTAGAACAATAGTGCTATATTTTCAATCCGTTATCTTTTCTCAGTTAAACTATGTCAATGGAAAACTACGCAAATATCTTAAACGTTCTCTTGGAGTCCATATTAAATGAACATCTGATACCTCTAATAGCAAACAGATATGTGTAATAAGATATGCTTTAACCATTTTAATTTATGTGTAATCGATTCCAGATTAAACAATATGTAACTTGACCCTAGGCGTATGTTGAATTACAAAATAATAACACCCGGGTCATCAGTTGAAGAGATAAAGTATTATATATTACAATATTTGTGACTCAAAATTGGCAGCGGATTTTATTTTAACCCTTCAAGGACCATCTGGTAACAGCAAACACCGTTGTCTATTGATCCATCCCACTATTATTGCCTCTTCTACTTGAATATCGTTGCCTTTACTCAGTTTTGGTTAAAAAGGATACAGACTTCAGCTAGTCATCAAAGGCGGGGATGGAAACAACAGCCAAAGGTACATGCGACTTTTGAAATTGTTAGTTAAATGACCAGGGCAGTGGAGTCGTGTAAAAAAACTCTGACTCCGAAGAATTTTTTCAAAAAATTAATTTTAACTTATATATATGTATTCCATCAGGTCCTCTTTAGTCAGTCAAGCATGCAATGTCAACACTATGGACTATTGTAGTTTGAATACATATCATTGAATATATTTTTTTAAAAAATCAAGCCGCTCATTTTTCACGACTCTGACCCCACAGCTCTGTAAATTACTAGTGCTGTCCCAGCCTTATCCTTCTATCTCTACTAATTTATTCGTTAAAAAAGAGGTAGAGCAACTGATTATCTTAGAAAAACTGCTGTTGAGATACCTCCATTAGGAGTCCGTATGCTCCACATTGGGATCGGACATGAATTAAAAAAACTATCTAAGACTCTTAATTCGTATGTCACAAGTATGACTTGTTTTCGCCACCTTTCGATTGTATTCCAACCGTTAGAAGTGTTAGAACCTAGAAATTATATGTTGAAAAGTTATATTGTTATTTTAAAGAAGAGTAAATAAATTATCAATCAATCGACAGTGGAAAGTATCTGCTAGATTTGCACTATTTCCTTTCATTTTATAGGGCGAATCTTCTTAGAGTCATATTACTAGTTACGAAAAAGGGACCAAATAAAAAATATTCGTTATGCTTTATAAACAGGTGATGTAAAGATGAAAGTCTCTTAAACATGTCTAAACTTAGAAAGCTTAACATTTCCGGTTCTAAGCTCAAGAAATGCGACCCCAATTCACACATTTTTTTTAAATATCTATTTTAATATGGGTGATACAATATTTATAATTAGGTTATTCTTATATCATACTTTTTTGGACCTTTTGCAGTTTACATAAATACGCGATAACGCGATGAGGCGATAAGCGATCGTTCGTAAAATAGCTAGGCTAAACTCATCAGTTAAAATTTCATATGTGTGCTGGGATGACGTCTTTTTTACGCGCAACTTGAAATATGATTATTTATTAAAAAAAACCACGGATTTTTATAAAAAAAATGTATGAGGAATGATGCAGAGAGATATTTTAAAGCCCTTAGACTATTTGTTTTTGAAATTCATAAGAATAAGGCCAACAATGAGGATACCACTGTGGTTCCTAAACGACCCCCATTGGCAGAGAAGTATTTTTCTAGTCTCCGAGCCGCGAGAGTTAATATCTCTATTTCGTAAATTCGCAGTTGGTTCTTTTTTGTTTAGCTCAATAAGGATTACCATCTTACCGTATTTCTTTTCGTAGTTCGCTAAAAATCAAATTATTTCCGAACTTGTTTTTTTAAATCATGACTTTTAACAACCTGTGACCGGCTATCCTGCTAAAGCCTAAACCCAGTTAATAATTTGGAAAATGTCATGCGCGCTCTGGTTTACCACCACTGTTATTGAGTGACTGCCAAAGGACCTACAGATAATCAATGTTATTTATATCATACTTTGAAACTGATTAGTACATATTTTATCTCTCATTGTCACAAATAATTAGAAAAAATCAACACATGCAGACAGTTTCAAGATACTACCTAACGGAAAAACATATTAATATTTCAATAAAATATAAATTAAATGACATATAATGCCCCCTTTTGTATAAGAATTCAAGATAAATACAGTAAATGAAGATTTTAGAGTTCAGCGGGGGGCATCAGTGTTTTGACTTAAAAAAGATAGGGGGCATTATTTACTTTTTTAATCACAAAAATACAACGAAATAAAAATAAATATTTTTATTATTAAGTATATTTATAGAGTTGAGATGTTTGCTAATTGCAATGTGTTGAAAACACGTGGTCGTTATTTCTACAAAAAGTCAGTCTAGCATTTCAATGATAAATATATTGTGTTAATTAATTTAATGCAAAACTGCCACAATTAAAAGACATGTTTAATAATCGTCTTCACTTGTAGTGTTGAGCACATTTACTTCTAATGACGGATCACAGCATAATGTATTTAAAGAGAACTGATTGTCAGTCATTCGCCCTTCAATCTATATTCTTTTAAACGAATCGCAAGAAAAATAAAGTAATTAATGCTAGCGTTTATAAGGCTGCAAAAAAATATTTCTTACAAAGTATTTCAAACTTTTATCTTTTCCAAAAGTTTGAACGTATACATTTGTTTTTATTGATTGAATTAGCTAATATGTTATACGCAATACTAACAGAACTTTAATATTTTCGATGGATTCAGAGGTAATTTTGTAGAAGTTCATTTTTAATTTAAAATTATATTTGATAACTTTGTTATTCCACTATTTGTCCAGTAGTAGAACTTCAGTGTCGGGTCTATAGCTCAGAGGCTAGGGTTGCTGGCTTTCGTGCCGGATTTCACGGATTCGAGTCCCAGTGCGAACAGCACTTTTTCGATCGATTTATCGATTTTAGTTCGCAGACAAGGGTATTTGCGATGTCTACTAAACTCTTTAAAAAAGAGAGGTTGAGCGACCAAGTAACAAACAGTGTTCCTAGGAAAATTTCTGTTGAAATATCTCCATTAGGAGACCATATGCTCAAAATTAGCAGCGGACAAAGATTCAATAAAAAAAGAAGAAATTCATAATAATAATTAGGACTGATGAACGGATGTTTTATTTATATATGAGTGCAATTTCTGCATTTCTTGTTCATTTAACCACATTCAATAACCGTTTTACGTTTTTATTTTCTGCAATCGTGTGAAATGTTTAAAATACAATTTTAATTTATTAATTTTAATTGAATTAATTTAATTGAAGGTTTCTAAAGCTATTTTACTAACACGGATGACCTACACAGAGAAGTCTTCAAATATATTTATTGAATCGAAAGATTTCTGTACCCGGGTTTCGCCTCTCGGCATCTTTCGGTACTAAGCAGTGCGCGAATGCACTCAAATATAAGAAATATGTCCTCTATCTACGTTTTCATTCTATTTGCATATTTTCTGTCCCTCCAAAAACTTTAAACGTAAATTTCTACTTTGATGTTTATATTTAGTTAGGCATGATGTCAATTCGAATGGGACTAAATTATGCACTGCTTTTTACTAGATATATGTCACAGATTAAATAGTAAATTTAATTTAAAGGTGACTATAAAAAAGTAGAAACACGTGTCACTCTCAATTAAGAACAAGTGGAATACAGTAGTGATTCACTTTAATTTTAAATAAAATATATTGTTTTTGCTGTTAATTAAGTAATTATACTACATAAAAAAAACCATCGCAATCTTAAAACGGTCAACTTCTTCGATATTGTATTAAATGACATTGTTGATAATTTTTTTTAATAAGGTGGCATGTAGAAAAAGTGTATAAAAAAACAACGTAAAGAAGTCATTGACTTATCAATTTATTTCTCTTGATTTTTTTGTAAATTTTATTATTTATTTCACGGTTACAAGAACAAGATTTGAATTGGCAACTTAAGTAAACTGTACTTCATTTTTAAAAGGTCAATTGCAACAATAGATGGATCAGTTTCCGGGGATACGTGAAATATACCTGCTGGGCTATTCTCGTGAGCATAGAATCAACACTTATATTGGACAGTTTGAAATACACAACACCGTCGCGGTGATCGCCGTTCGTAATCATTTTTGTGTATGGTTTTGACGGTTGTTAAAATAAAACAAAATTCTGTCTTTCTTACCTAATATCCATAGACTACGACAGGGGTCACCAAACTTTTTGAGAAGCGGGCCGGATTGAACTTTTTTTAAAACAAATAAATTCTTATTGGAATCCAACCAGAATATTATTTAATTTTATGTGGTTACATAATAATTAGAATGTAAACAAATGTTTTCCCTTCTTAGAATTTCAATAAATGAGAACATTCGAGAAATTTTTGAGTAAACGAACATCTGGTCGTCTCGCCTCCAATTTCTATCAAACTTCCTTCACTTTGAGTCCCCTACCAATTAGAATACACGTTTCTACAGTATAGTTTTCTTTAGCATGCATTAAAAAAATCATGCTTCGAAAACTATGAAATAATGCGGGGGGGGGGTGTATGAAAATATAAATAGGTTTATGTATTATAACTGTATTATTTTATCTTTACGCACATCCATGTTTTATTTAGGTCATAAATGTTTATCAACGCAAAAAGTTATATAGAAGAAAACAATATGGCAAGTTAAAATACAACAATGCCTATAGTTGAATAACCTCAACTCTTTCTTTACACAGTAGAAACGTTCTAAAAAAACTACGTTAAAACGTCAATAAAATTCATATAAAAATTGAAGATTGGTATCCTGAATTAAATGAAAATAGTGTAAAAAAAGCTTATCGTAATAAGTAATTAAAAACATGTTTTTTTAATTTAGAAAAAAAATCTATTAATCAGTATGTACTTGATTATATACGAAGACTTTGATAAGGGACTGGACATCAATCGCTTTCATCGCTAGAAATTTCTCACACGTATTATGTTTTGGGAACTAATGTAGCCTTTTGTTTGTTATTACTGTCTTGTGTTGTTGATTTTTTTGTTATTAGGAAATCCGTTTTAAGCTTCTGTGTTTTTTTTTGCGCCTGGCAATCGTGTTAGAACAAATAATTCGTGTAAAAATATAGTATTTTTTGTTTTTTTTAGTGGATCGTGTAAAAAATAATTGAGCTACTGTATCGGAAAATGATAAATGAGATCATATATTTCATTACAATATACATATTATCGAAATTTGACAAAACAAACAATGTGTGCGTATCAACTAATAGAACAAGGTCCAACTTTTTTGACAAATTTACAATTGGGTCCATAAAAACGTGATAATGGACGTTAGATATATACTATATCTATACATTTGCTCTACATTGAAAATTCAATATCAAACCTTGAAATCGATCGTCTTAATCCCTTAGCAAAAAACGTGCATTACTGATTGTTGTTGACAAATATTGAAACAGAAAATATCCACCGAATTCGCGAGGCCGTTTTGTTTGAAGAAATCTGTATATTTCGAAAACTTATACTTCCTTGCGCTTTTTGTTCGAAATGCAATCAGAAAAATAATAATGAAAAGTAAACAATTACCTCGTCTAGAATCAAGGAAGTGTTTCGAAAATCCTTTAAATATCTCGCTAAAGGCCAAGGATTGTCATAAAACTGTGAGGTCAAATTCAACTAAACGATCAAAGTTAATTGTGAAATATTTGCACCTTTGCTTTGTTTACCTTTAGGAGAATAAAAAAGATTGGGACATTGGTGTTTTGAGTTTCATACAAACGATACGCAAACATCCCTTTGCAACACCAAACCTGCCCAGCGTTATGTTGGAAAAATGATATAACCCACACATAATAAATTTTACAGGAGACACAAAAAAGTTTTTTGATAATTTTGGACCGAAGGCAAATTATGAAATATACACAACATTGAAGTGCATGAAGACTGATAAACCGGTTTTTATTTGACCTTTTCTGATACTAGTTTAATGATTTAAGTATTTTTTCCTGATTGCATGTTCCATGTGCCCTTCTTTTTAAAACTTAAAAGCTAAATTTAGATACTAATTCGGCATTTTCAGCTTACATCCTTTTGATAGAACATGTATCAAGTTGTATACATTATGATAATCGAAAAAACCTTTTTCCTTTCCATAGTCGAAAATGGTTTCATGTTGTACCTTTTTGTCAGTGTTTTCCAACGTAGTGTAACATAAGAAAAATACATATTTTACGATTTAAAAGCATTTCTTTTCCTACGTTTGATAACTGATCAAACCATGAGTGTAAAAAAGTACTCTTGAAAGTTGCAAATCAAATAAATATGTAAACACTATTTAGCACAAATAATATAATGGTGTGGTTGTGTGTCGAGGAAGACACAAAATACCCAATTATGACAAATGTAGCACGAAAAATTCTGTTGCTGTTTCCATTATTCGGATCAATGCGGTTCTAGTCAATGATTTGTTTAAAAAAAAAGGAAGTCATCTTGATATCGTGGAACCGTGGAGGTTTTTACGAATTGAATTCAATAAATTTGTACCTTACGTAAAAACTTTTCGCAGCTCACATCAATTTCTTTCGATTTGTACATGTAACATAAAATATATATTTACAAAAATCAAAAATAATTTTGACCATATGCACTTTTTTACCCATAAAGTTTGGATACTGGGGGGCATGGATATTTTCGAAGCGTTAAAGTGGTGCGTGGCACAAATAAGGCTGGGAAACACTGATTTACGTAATGACCAGGGTTGTGGAGTCGGAGTCGGAGAAAAATATATTTAATGATGTGTATTCAAACAAAATAGTCCAAAGTGTTGACATTGCATGTTTGGTTGACTGAATATGATCTGATGGAATACATAAGTTAAAATTAAATTATTGAAAAACTTCCTCTGGGTCGTCTTTTTTTACACGACTCCACAGCCCCGGACTTATGACATAACATTGATCTCATTTACCTAAAAACAATCAATATAATTCTGTCAATCGTGTTTATTTTTTTACCATTTAAAACGTGTCTTACATAATATGTTATAAAAGTGGGGAGGCGCAAACACTTTTTTTGAAAGAGATGCGTAATGAACAATACCAGTGGAGGGGAACCTGCGGCTTTATGACTTAATCAAAGTATTCACTTTGATCAAAAAATTATACGCAAGCGTTTGGAAAAAGAGCATAATCAAATCATTTTATGTAAGATAGTCGAAAAAGAGGAGGTTTGTCAATTTTTTTTTACTGCGGCCTTATGTAGAATCGGATAAATGAATGTGGCCTTTAGAAATGAAAAGGTTTTCCACCCCTGAACTAGACCAAGATAAAAATTGCGTACGTGCCAAATTTACAATCACAAAATCAAAATTCACCCTGCGTTATTTCACACAAAGTCCCTTTACAACATCGAGGGCATTTAGGTATTACATACAAACGATTTTTTTTTCGTTCATTCGACGCGAGTGAATGAATTTCGAGTTGCATTCTCAAGGTCTTGGTCACGTTGTAAAGACTTGAATTGAAATCCTGATTATCAAGTTCCTTTTCATAACAATATTTCTCGTTGCATAACGCAACCAGTTGGTTCATACGCAGGTGATTGCATTTTTAATATTTCAAAACGTGCACCGGAATAAAGCATCGTTGGATTGTAAGATTATTGAAGGGGCTAGAAGCTAAGGCGGCTAGCTATCACAATCTAGCGCTAGCTATCTTAAAAAATGAAATTTCAATCTATGGATGCAGAATCAAAGAGCAAAAAATTCTTCAGCTTGTGAGCTGACATTTCAGTAGAAAATAAGTTTTTTTTTTAAATTAAGCAACAGTTTTAGTTTTATCACTCTTAATGTTTCGTATTGACAAAAATTCACGTGACAAAATGTTTGTTCAGCACACACAATATTCTGCTGTAAACTATAGCACGCATAAATTAAATAAATAAGTAATGCTTTTTTTCAGTTTTTTATTTTCTTTCTCAAAATGGCTACCGTGGTAGATTGCTGTCTTTGCTTTTGACCCCCTCAATACTTTCCTTTAACTACGTCTGATCTCAAAGTGAAGCTTAAAGACTCCAACTGTTGTTATTGAATGAATTACTTTAAAACGTGTAGAATATTACAACGCGTATAAATTTTTATTTTTTTTAAATACCACTTGGCTCACTTCATCTCTAATGGGCTGATATATCGTCTCAAACACTCTAACATCTAAATTTATATTGGAAATTGTAATATTATATTTAATAAATTTACTTTAGTGTTTTTCGGTCACTTTTGAATGTGTAAAAACACTTTTCAATAAAATTTTTCGCGATGAATATAAACATTAAATCAAAACCCTCCGCTGCTGTGCGTGCGCAATCACACAGTTGTTGTGTTTAACTGTCATCTGAAATTTCACATAACCTCAAATATTTCAACGTCTTGTTATCATTCTCGCATTCTTTTTATCTAACCTAATCTTAGACGTTATGTCATTTTTACTTTGACGAGCACTTGTCACTATACTGACAGAACTTAAACCGTATATCATAATATTATTTATACTCTGTCTAGCGATCATCAGTGAGCTTACACACATACTAGTAAATGGTCACAGACTGGTCAAATTAAATTATAATGATGTAAGCTTTAAATAAAACTGTTAGATAATGTATACATTGACGAGATTTGACACTTTACCTGTGACAGATACATATCGATTAAAAAGCCAAGTTATGTGAATGTCGTTTCGGTCATTCAAATACATGACAGTGTCACCTAGAAAGACCAATTCCCAATAGCATCGATCATTCGGCTATAAGACATACCGATATATAGTATGATATTTACGAAGTATAAACTGAATGCTTAGATAATCGAGCCTTGGATAAAATTAGTGTTATCCTTTCCAATAGGAAATTGGTTTACATAAAATATTACGCAGCGCCTAATCAAGTGGAATTTCCATCTGATCGATTTCATAGACAAAATTATACTTGAAAGACATACAATTTGAGTCAAAATTATGTGTTGAGTATAACTTAAGACGTAAAACTCTTGTTTATTAATTTTTACCCATATTCGGGGTGGGCTCTGAAGGACTCACACGAGTTTCATGTTAAATCTGATTTATGATTGAAGTACTTTTTGTTAAATTAAGAAAACAAAAAACACTATCACATCAAATCAGTAACTTTTGCAATTTTTGACGTACACACATACATATCGACTGTGGAAAGGAAAAGGGACGTAACCCACACATATCAAATTTTACAGGAGGCGCAAAAAACATGTTTTGATGATTTTGGGCCATATGCAAATTATGAATTATACACAACCTTAAAGTGCACGGAGATTTCTTAACTGGTGTTTAGTTGACATAACCTAATATTAATTAAAGAAATTGCCTAGGTTAAATCTTCATTTCAATATTTTGTCTTGGTTTTAACTTTTTAAAAGGTTATCTTTTTCAAACTTAAAAGCTAAATTTAGATACCAATTTGGCATTTTCAGCTTCCATCCTTTTGATAGAACGTGTGTCAAGTTGTATACGTTGTGATTATCGAAAAAAGCTGTTTTAGAAAAACTGAGGGTTACGTCCTTTTTCCTTTCCACAGTCGATATAATATGTATTCAAAATATTTTCAAAACAGTGACATCTATACATTAAGCAAATCAATGTAATAAACGGTTTTATAGTAATACTTTCGCCATTGTGTAAAGTAGTTACACATTGTGTCAAGTGTGTAAAGTAGAGTTTCCAATCCCAGGATCAGGGTTCCCGACCAATTTGGTGATCCCGTAATTCCAGGATTTTCTTATTACCAATCCCGGGGTTTCGGAATTTACTATAACAATCTTATACAGAGCTAAAAAAAAAGGTATTCGAGTTGAGAATAATTCTGGAAATTGTAAACTATCCATTTTTTTCGGTAATGATCTCACAGAACTGTGGCGTATAGAAAAGAAATATGCCATCATGGTTGTTAGCTGCAACTCTAGTTATTTTTTGTATTAAAATTAGTGATCAGTAAAAAAATGAAATTATGGGACCATAAAAAGGGTCCGGTACCCTCTATCGTGAAATCTCTTCATTCATGATAGTTACTTTTAAGAATCGTGGACATTTCGTTTTTTCTTTTTTTTCTCCTTTAATATTAAATCTCGGTACGGACAGTTTTATAAATTGATTTTTCAATCGATTTATGAATTTCTGTTCAAAGGCACGGATGTATGTGATGTCTTGAACTCCCCCCTCTCACCCATCCTATCCTATGAACGGGGCGTATCGAGAGCGATTAGCTTGCCACTAATCCTTGCCCTATCCTTCTATCCCTACTCTCCTTGGAAAAAGAGAGGTTGAGCAACTGAGTAACAAGCAGTTCTCGTATAAACACTTCTGTTGAGATAAACTCCATTTAGAGTCCATATGCTCCACATTGGGAGCGGACATGGTTTTAAAAAAAAATGTTAAACGACTCTGCCAATAATAGTGCAACTCGGAAATCTTGTTGAACGAAATTGATTCAGTTGTGGACATACTCCAGGTAGACCTTTGTCACGATTTTCTATGGAGCGAAAATGGCCAAAAAAAATATATAAATCATGTAGTTAATTTATGTATGAGATATTACTGAGAAAAAGGAATAGAAAAACCTAAATTTGCTAAAAATAAATTGGTTCTTTTTGCGTGACTTTTAACTCCGTAGTGTTTTTGGAAATACTACAAAAAAGTCCCGCCTCCATATCATTTGACGTATTTTATTGAGAAATAATATGATTATTGTTTATTTATTAATGCAAAAACATTTCCACTAAAAAAGCGTAAAATTGACAAGATAATGTATACAGAAGAGTAAACAACGAACATATATTTTAAGAATTATAGTTAAATAAGCCGTCATACAAATAAAAACTAACCTATACAAGGATTTTACTGTTGGGAGCCACAGACTATTGGTACATCTTGGCAGAGTTACGCACTCTGTAAGTACAAAAAACCGTAGATTAAAAATGTTGACGATGGTTATAAATATAAAACACTAGCCGGTTCCCGGCAAGCGTTGCAATGTCACTCAAAGAAAAAAAGTGTTCGTGTTTATTGAAGTGCATGTTTTCTTTTTCTGTCTGTTTGAAATTTGACGTCTGCTGCCGATTGTCTATGGTACGACACACGCTTAACTTACTGTAATTTAATTGTACTACGCCTATAACCTTCGCGCATGAACGGTATGGCAGGCATACAAACATTGATTTTTTTATAAAATACTGTTAGTTAATTTTAATATGCCTATAACCTTCCCGGATGTGCAAGCAAAAAGTTTGTCGAAGTTTTATTCCAATCGGATCAGCGGTTTGGCAGCCCATAGAGTACTAGCAAATAAACTTTCATTTTTATATATAAGATTATATAATTTAAGATTTCGACTGAAGGTGCTTAGTGGAATTTCAATATTAAATTTGAATCGTTCAAACTATGTACATTCTCACAGATTTTGTCACTAACGACCCGGGTTTCGCCTTTCGGCATCTTCAATCGCATCAGAATGTACATAGTTTGAACAATTCAAATTTAAGATTATATGAAACAAATAAATATTAGTAGTCGAATAAATAGAAAATAAGTTGCCTCACATTTAGTAAAACATGAAAAGTGAGGTGTTGAATAAAATCCATAAAAATTTAAATCTAGTACATTTAAAAAGAGTTTATATCAGTGTTTCTACGAGAACTGTTTGTTACTCAGTCCTCAACCTATTTTTTTCTAAAGAGAGTAGTAAGAGTAGAAGGTTAATGCTAGGACAGAACTAATGGTTAACTAATCGCTCTTGCTACACCTATTTATTGAAGGGTTGGAGAGGTTGGTTGCCAATTTTTAGACGTCACAAACACCCATGTCTTCGAGCATCGATAAATTTATCGAACAGGTACCTAAAGTTCGTATGATATTATTGTTTTTTGGAACTATGTGTGTATAATAAATACAAGAGCACCTAAAAGAATTACAAAATTTAATAATCTTCGTATTTTTTTATTATTAATTTGCGCATTTAGTCGATAAAATAAATACAATTGGTTCCCAATTATTAAACGCTTTACAAGCCTGAAATTTTCTAAATCTTATAATAAACACCATATTTATTTTGCCGTGTCGCTTATAATTCATATTTAATTTTAAAACGGGGTTCGAAAAAAAAATAATTGTCTTTCACTCAACTGCCATACATATATTTGAGTTTGTTACAACCGTTGCGGTAAAATCAATCCAGGTTTTCACGAAACACTTATTTACACCCCGTGGAACATTGCTTGGGAAACCCTGCATCAGTCCACTGGTAAGAAACTTGCGATATGATATTACCTTTTATGAGCCAACGAATGATAACCTTATTGCCAAATGCATAATTTGTTCAACTTAAGGTAAACAAAATATTAAATAAGCTCTCAGGTCAAAGTGTTACAACAACAAACACAATTAAGAGAACGTTGAAAATGAGAAAATAAACGTGAGAAAATTGCGTTTCGATAATAGTATTTTGACATAGTGATTTCTAATCCAAGTTTCCTTCGCCAGATACTTGTATATTGTTGCTTCATACGCATTTTTCATTTTAATTTTTCTCGTGTGATCCAATATGGATTTATTTACAGGCAGCGGTAGGCTGTTCAAATCTCAAATCAATTTTCGGTGTTCTGGAGAAAAAGTAATTGCTACTTAACACACTTATAAAATGTACAAATATGCAAAAAACCGTAAACTTATCAATGTAAATGGCCAAAAATGTACTACTGCGTATATTGAAGCTGTCGTAGATAATATATAAGTCAGAAATCGCAGTGATTTACTTATTTGATCTGAGAGTATTGTTTTCTTTTAAATTAACAAGGGGCTCGCCAGTCTAATTAAAATTTAACAAGGGCTCACGCGAGTCCCTCCGAGCGCCCTCCAGCCCAACCCTGTTTACAGAACGTTTGGTAAAAACTGAACTAAACAGAACATGGCTTATTATAATATGATAAGGAATCTTTTTGAATACATTTATGAGAGCTTTTTATGTTTTTTTTATTCATTTTCTCAGAAATAATAACGGTTGAGAAACGACTGCCATTGGTTATCTTAATAATTTCACACACAGTTAATAAGATATCCTTAATGATAAGCGAAAGTGATGTATGATAAAAAAGACGAATGGAAATTATTTTGTGATTTTATCATTTTTTTACAATGGTTTCAAAAGGTGGTGACATTTGGAACTATTTCAATTTGTCATTCAATTTTTGACAGTTCACGTAGACAGCAGCGCCAGTCCGTCCATAAATTATTAAAAACTAATCTTAAAATCCTTTTGTATACGCAGAAATATGTTTAATACATCCCTTTTCAATTTCAAAATTATTTTATTTTATTTTATTTATGTGCCTATGCACCATGGAAAATTACCCAGTTTTAAAATAGGTACATAATTGTATTCTATTTAAGTTGAATAATAGGGTGGCAAGTAAAAAAAGCAAGCAGGTAACGTGCTATGAATGGGATGTTTTAATTGATTCGAAGATAACAAATAAAAAGGGACTATGTATTTAAAAAAATCTTTTCTATACAAACACGTGTAAACTTGTACACAAAGGTGTCGTATCATTTAGGAATCTTTTGTGCTCGAATCATCCCTTTGTGTAAAATTGTAATAAATGGTCCACGATTCACTTTTTTTTTGTTTAAAAGGGAATGGAAAACTTTTTATCCACCAGCAGGTATAGTGTTATATTATTTTATACCAAGGCGCAGAAAAAAACGAAGCATTCGGTTAAGATTTTTTTTTATGGGAATAAGAGAATAATATTTCATTATAAAATGTCTGCGTTCCTTTTTTGATATGTCTGTATCTTATTTAGAGTATATTATAAACTCCTCCCAGAAAAAAAAATAGTAATTATTCAATCACATCTCTTTTTCGGAGACAGTATGGGTAAAAAATAATTAGACAAGGAAACAACTAGTCATAAACTAATCACTCTCATTACGTCTGGTATCTGCTGAGGACTCGTTTTCACTGTTCAGAAATAACCTTCTGCCGTTTGCTGGCTTTTTAACTATGGTAACAGTGTACTCGATCTTGTAAAAAAATATTTTTTGTGCTTACGTAATTAAATAATGTAATGAATCATGTTAAAGGGGAACGAACGATAGTAAAAATACATTTTGAAACCAATATATGTGTAGTATTTTGTTAAAAATACTATACATTTTTCTAGATGCTTAAATAATTCATAACTTAATTAATATACGTTGAAGGGGGAGTTGATTTTTTAAGACAATGTAAAGAGGGTCAAAACGTTTCACGATCAAGTGACGTCGCTTACGGACGACCCTTTCCGTACACCAATTTGGTCGTTATGTAATGATTTTAATGTCGCTTGACGAGTTTTTACGAAATAAACTTGTCCTATTATATAAATTATAACTCAAATTCATATCAAAAATCTGAGGTCAATATCATTAAATCAAAAATTTTTTAGAAATCATTGACGTGATATTACCTCACATCGTGAAAAAGTTGTTATTGTTCTACTAAAATATGTTATTTAATATTGGAACAATAAGAACGTTTTGTTTTTGGAAAAAGTACAAGGTAATTGAAGATTTCTACTAGATTTTGAATCTCGAACATGGTTATATGCATTTAATTGTCAGTGCATTTTTTGGGTTGCATAATAGATGTCGCATTATAAATAAATTAATGACAATACTAACGTTTATATGATCTCAAGGTATTCTATGTTTTAACATCCGTCACTCGTAAGGCTGAATGTATACAGTGAAATAACAGCGTTACAAATAACAAGTACTTTAAAATGAGTGCCTCCAGAGATCGAAATATTAATTTAAGAGTTATTAATATGTACTTAAATGAGCTTAAAAAAAAAATTGGTGTATACTCGCTGTTCGTTTGTCGATGCAAAAATATCTTTAGACCAGGGGCGTAATTTATGAACGGCATAAATATAATATGTTTACTATTATTACAGTTCGTACTGGCAATTTTTACAATTGGCATTGCGGCTGTATTCATTGTTGTCACAGTCGATCTGTCAAACGCTTATAATTCAAAAATATCGTTTCAGTCTTCCAAGTTTTTAAAATGTCTGATCGGTGACGTCCATTATCTATACATATAAAAGAGAGACTGCAATAAGATAATTATGCTTTACAACAGTGATGCACAACCTTTACCTTCTGGCGGGCCGCATAAAACAAATTATCGTGGGTTCGGGCCGCAAAGAAAAAAAATGATTTAAAGTACGCTCAATCCTTATTCATACAGAACATATGTACGTTCCATGTAAAACAACCTTAAAACCGTGTAAAAAATATTAAGTAAATTTAGATAAATAGGTTCCATTATATTATTTTGACCGTGTTATTTCGAAAATAAATAAGCCATGCAAAAAAAGGATTATGAGTACTTGCTTATTAAAAATCGTTTCATTGTGAAATGTTTAATTCATAAGTGAATGCATTCTTGGTCTTCTTGGTTAATTCTTAACTATTTTTTTAATTAAAAATAATATTTGTAAGCCTGTTTCTATGAACCAATTAACTCTCCTTCCATCAAGCACCCTCAGTCGAAATACTTAATTATAACTCTCCTTCGGTGAAGAGAGAAGAAAAGCTAACTTATATTTATTTAATAAATGTTTTATGTGAAAAAAATATGTTTGATAAAAAGATTTAAGGGCCGACACAAAATCGACCGCATTTGTGCATCACTGCTTTACAACATGCTACTTGGCAAGCTTTTGTATATTTTAAAAGTTTTTTTCAAAATAAGCTTTTTCTAGCGCACTCTGATTGGTTGAATAAATTATACGGCGAAATCGACAATTAAAACAGTTTATGTAGCCACAAGTATAACAATTAAGTAATACCAACCGTAAAAACGAAATAAAAAATCATGCGTGAAACCCCCTTCAATGTGTATATGTATTTATTTATTTTAGAATAGTAAACTGATAAGTAAACGGTATTAAACAAAGGTAACTTGATAACTTTGTTACTCTCCTAAGTTAAAATTTTGACACGTGTTTTATTTTTTTAATAAGCATCATCAGACAGAAGATCGCACGGTTTACGACGATGCTACTTAAAGAGGCAACACATGTGTCAAAATTTGTAACACAACAAGTGGAATAACAAAGTTATTAAGATAAATTTTATATCAAAAGTGAACTATCACAAAGTCACCTCCGTACCCACCAAAAATATTACACCTAGATAGCGTATTATGATTGTCCTTCCATGTCTTCTGAACTGGAGGAATTAATCAAGTCGGTTCGACCAGCTATCGAACCCGAAGGCCACGACGACTTCATAGCTACGAAGGCAAACTTTAAAGCTTTTCTTAGTGCGGAAAGAAAGTAGAGATCCACTCTTAGTACCTTGGGTAGGGGTGGGCTGAAGGGGGCTCAGAGGGGCTCGCGCGAGCCCCTTGTTAATTTAAGAGAAAACAATATTCTCAGATCATGTTAGTATATAACTGCAATTTCTGACTTATTTATATCTACAACAGCTTCAGTATACACAGTAATTGCAAGCAGACAAGTCTTGGTTGATTGCTCCCGAAGCAAACTCAAACGCTACGAAAAACTCTATTTAACCTAGATGTAAGCCCGTAACGGGTGGTGGAGGGAATAATACAGTCAGATTCGTGAACTCTGCTTTAGTTTTGGTCGGATGGATGAATTTTGGACAGATGAGGTAGAAAAAAATGACACTGAACTAGAATTAATTGCCATATCGGTTTTATATTCAGCAATTATTTTTACACTACAAAACATTGGCCTTACGTATTGTAAAGTGATATAATAGATACTCGATATCCATTGATCGCGATGGTAATCTATTGTATTGTATGTTATTAATTGAATTGTATTTAGATTGCATCAGGATGATGCGCTTTGATCGTTAAGGTATGCATAGCGTAGTCGCGAATTCGAGATGCGAATAAAAGAAATAAACAATTTTGGATTATTTATTATACGCGTTTTTTTCGTGTGTAGATTGTTTTAAATATAATATTGATCAGGTAGTTTTTATGTCCGTGTCCGCTACCATAGAGAAATATATAGAATCATACTTTCAATGGATTCGGCGTTAACTTTGTGGAAGTTCATTTTCAAATGTCATTTGTATTACCATTATTTTTTGTTTATTTTTCCATCATCCCATCATTATTTTATGTATAGAATTATATTGAAGATTATCTAAATTGAAATTGTTCTTTGAGAACTGATTCTTATTCAATCGCTCAACCTCTCTTTTTTGAAGAGAGAAAAGAAAGAAGAATGAAATTAGAGCAGAACTAGTTGTTGGTTAATTGTTCTTGCTACATCCTGAGTTGGATATGTGTTGCGGATGCCCCAAGACAGCCTGAGACCTGCCTACCTCTTTTACCAACTGAATGAATACCGTCATCGTGGAAGGCCACTGATGACCATAAATACGAATTAAACGTCAGAGCTACGGGACGCTCTGATAACCTGTAAAGAAAGTCCTGAGCAGTCCTGAGAAGGCCAGCGAATCTCGGAGGAACCATGTGGGAGAACTTATGGTCAAATAAAAATTATCGTATATGTATTTTGTTTGACCAACAGTATCGAACTATTATTATATATTGACCTGTTCAACGTATATACAACAAAGACAGTCTATTTATTGTGAGATTGTAATAGGTTTCGATTACGTATAAATGTAATATATAACACCAACCACCTGCGCAAACAATTAATAATATAAAATTAAACATTTAAAGAGAGATTTAGTGGATCTTAAAAATTAAATCACGTAATTGTGGAATTGATATTCATAATGAGTACAATTTTGCATTCTATTTTGTTGTCTATGATTCCTATCATATAACACTTTCTATAATAAATAGTTAAATTCTGAACACGCAATTTCCATAATAAAATTGTTTTATCTATAAATACCAGCTGCCGGTTACCGAACGAAAAGAGAATAGAACAAATTTGAATCAAATAATCAATGCTCTTTTATTTTTGATATATATTTTGACAGTTGCTACCGATGCATATTAATTAAAACATTTCAACTATTTTTACTGCTTGTTTGATGGCACTTTTCTCTGCCGTAAGTGCATCGAACTACAATGTGCCGACGTAAAAGTCAAAAAAATGTTATTAAAACATTTAGTATTTATTACATACAAATATGAGTAAGTAAATCACTAAATGACTTTGATGATTTTAAGTCCTTGAACCGCAAATCTTCTTGATTTCAGGCGCAATATTGGTGAATTGAATTCTTATTTATCCGGTGTGGCGCTGATCCTGCACTTTGACTTCGTTGCAGAACTTGCATCATAATAAGAAACTCCTGCTTCTAATAAATAGGCTTTAGGACACACTGAGGGACTCACTCACTCACTCCCCCAGACATAATTTAATGGTTGATCTTTGTATTTTTTTTTATAAAATCAGAATCTTTGAATAAATCAATTATATTTTTATACATAGTGATTTGCGCTTAAGCCTACTGGTATATCTGTCAAAGAAAATGGATTCCGAACCCATGAATCATCATTACCAGTTTTCGAAAAATATAACAAGACATATGTATGTATTTCAGGTTTCGTGGAACACCAGTGTTCCACAAAGCGTTGAGGAAGCCCTGCAGTAGAGGACGTACCATCGTCCATCACCGTTAAATTTGATTTCTATCCAAATATGTTCTATGTAAATTGAACAATTAAATATTAGATCACAAGAATAAGCACACATAAAAACATTCCGTTTGCACAGACGCTATTTTATGTAAATTGTGTTATTTTTTGTTGTCTTTTGCATATGTTGTTATGCAGAATTCTGTAGGCTCAGTCACAAGAAATATGTTTAAATATTTAAGTAAGTCCTGGCCTTGGGTAGGTCTCACCCAACAACAGAATGGCGTGCAAAGACTAAACTTACTGCTGTACAAAAACAAAATAATTATAACTATAATTGATCCAATTGCTTTCAATCTACCAAAACTCTTCTGCTGATTAAAGGACGTGCTGAAACGGAAACTGGGCACGTAACAAGCAACATGGAAACTTAGAAATGAGATGAATTTATAAATTTGTGTTCACGGTCGGGACCGGTTTTGGTTAAAGTAGAATTTCTGTTCTTTTACTTTTTCAGATAAACACATAAGTGTCAAACTATAGGATATAATAATATATAGTCGTCACTCTTCATACAAGTAAAAGTAGTAAAATGTTCAAGTTTGTGCTAAATCCAAAAATTCTTATTGTTTTTTTTATGCCGGCTCAGCTTAAAATTGTAATACAAAACAATCGAGAATATTATTGTAGGTAGACATGGCATTGTCTTATATTGACAGAGGAAAATTTCAACAAAGATATTATATTCATTTGGGAAAGGTTAGTTACGCTTATAAATGTATTTATTTTTTTCAGCGGCCGAATTGCTGTTCATTTTTATTCAACCATCTAAAGTTTTGGGTGAAAAATGCAGGTCGGGCTTAGCCCACCTAGCCCAGTACCTAGAACCGCCACTGATTGTCATGTAGAACACTTTTCCCAAAAAAATATCTTAGTAAGTAAATTGTTCTTTAGTACACGTTTGTTAAAAATGCACTTGTGTGATGGCGATATAAAAAATAATATATATTTTTTAATAAAATAGTAAATATTGCAAAAAATATATTATCATTATATATTTTGCGTAGTTGTTCATGTTTCTGTGTGCACACCTTTTTTAGTGCAGTTTTAATGTGTGCATTTGTCTTGTGCGCATGTCTGGCATTCAACCTGCACTTTTTTATTAATTGAGATAATTTTATGCATTACAAGGAATTGTAATATTAGTCAATTATAACATAATAACAAATTCTCTAGACGAAGTTATAAATAAAATATTTATGACAAAATACAGTAATTTATTACTACATATAGTGAACATATCAATGTATTGATCTTTATTTTTTACCATGTTCGCTTGCAATGTGAAACATATAAACTCCTAATTGAGTTTATCTCAATAGAAGTGTTTCTACGAAAACTATCTGTT
The DNA here is from genome assembly GCA_030503985.1 of Himalopsyche tibetana. Taxonomy (NCBI): domain Eukaryota; kingdom Metazoa; phylum Arthropoda; class Insecta; order Trichoptera; family Rhyacophilidae; genus Himalopsyche; species Himalopsyche tibetana. The sequence continues at coordinate 18,593,629 of JAPJYX010000022.1, forward strand.
ACTCAGTTGCTCAACCGTTTTTTTTTCAAAGTGAATAGTAATATAAGGATGTGGCTAAACCAGGACTTGTGGTTATCCCATCGTTATCGCTACGCTGTTTTGAGGATATGGTGGGTACCCATGCCTTCAAAGAGTAATTCGTAAATCGATTTGGAAAACATTCCATACTGGGATTCGAGCCCGTGACCTCAGTAACCAAAGCCAACGACACGTGACACAGCCAGTTCCAACGTGACGGGACGCTGTCTTGCACGCTCCCTTATCTCTGAATTCCTCACAAAATCAAACCACCTCACCCCCATTATCCGACGCAAGCACCTGTTTTTCGAAGCTCAGTATACGGTTTTTCTGAGTCGTTGTCAGGTGCCAACCGTACAGGAGTAGTAAAGCATTTTTCATTTAGCGGAGTTCAAATTAAATTTGATACCTTAAATTATTATAAAAAGAAAAATGTCACGCAAAAGATAGATTATTAAATAATTAAAAAAAAAACAATAACTTAACAATGTGTTACTGTTCTATTTAAGAAAATATTTTTTATATCAATGACTATAAATTTACAGAGTTTGACATTGAACGTTTTCAATAATTAGGCATGGCTATTTGTATTGCCAATTAGCCATCGGCAATGTTCTTATAGATGCATTTAAATTGCTTAATCAAGCGTGGATTGGTAATTAATCATAATTGGTGAATACCGCAATAGACAATGGAGAATCGCTTGACTCTTCAGTCGTTCAAAATTGATTATATCGTTGGCAGGTGGTGTGGGAGTCGTGGGGGAAAAATCACTAAATGTACTTTTTAACTATTTTTTACTCTAGTTGTATATTAATCAATAATGACATGAATTACAAAAGAAAAGAGTAAGTCTATGATAGTAAGCTAAAATCCAACTTTGACAAACGTCATTAGACTTACTCACATAATAAATTGTTACGTTAATTACAGGGGTGGGCTGGAGGGGGCTCGGAGGGGCTCGCGTGGGACTCTTGTTAAATTTGACTGAGGTCGACGAGCCCCCTGTTAATTGAAGAGAAAACAATATTCTCAGATCAAATTTGTATGTAACTGCAATTTATGACTTATATAATATTATCTACGATAGCTTCAGTATACACATCAGTACATGTTTCCATCGATAAGTTTACGGTAAATTGCATATTGTTACATATTATAAATGTATAAATAAAGAATCGATTGCTTATTTAAGTATTGCATATAATTGCATAGGAGTGAAAAAATTCACTCCTTCCACAGAACACCGAGAATTGCTTTGCGATTAAGCGAGAACCTTGTAAGCGCATTGGCAGCCCACCGCTGGTTTATTATGTACTCCATATTAATAATTTGCTGTAATATATGTTGACAAAAAAAATGATTTAAAATGTTGCCGTACCTAAAAAACACACTATTTAATATATTGTAGTACTTTTGTTATGCGTATTTTAATTCTGCCAACGTACCCCATCCGATTTGCCAACTTTACCCATGTACAGGGAATGTTGGCACGAATTCTTTTGCTGAATGAAATTACTTATTGTATAGAATTGCATAATATTATTTATGTGCAGAGTTTAGAAGTATTGGGTTTTTTACGAGTTAAGTATTGTATTTTTAAAAGCGGTCTTTACACGGTCTTTTCAATGTAAATGGCAAGAGAACTGTGCATGTGAAAAATTAACATTCATATAAAAAGTGCAGCTTTCTGTTTTTGTAATAGAATTTTTGATTTAGGCTGAAGTCTACGAAATATTCACGTAGATTTTCAAATGACATATCCATCCAACAGCCATAGTATTGAAACGTTCTTCTTGCATTCGTATTGTACATTTTACGCGTAATATTTATTATAATATTTTGATGTCATTCTAAAAATAATAGTAGTTATTTGTTTTTTGTGAATTTAAAAATACTAAATTAAAAAGAGGTTATATCTGGTCTGACAGTTTGGTTCGATGCTCAAGATGAGTTTTAATCTCGGCTTCCAGCAAGATTGACAACCATTGACTACCATCAATTACAAATACTGAATTGAATCATGCTATTGAAATTAAATTGATTGTTTTAAATCTCAATTTGATCCCGAAGAGATGAAACACGTCACATAGATATTATATACAACCAGTTGAATGACAAATTCATAAATTTAACTCTAATATTATCAACGAATTGTTATAAAGTTACCGCTGAATTAATCAAAAAAATATTGATGAATCATTATAACTCACCAGTCATGAAATCACTAATCACTTAAAAACACTTTATAATATTAATTTAGAAAAAAAAATACGTTAATAATAACGATACAATAGTGTGTAGAAAAATATAGTAGAACTATTTATAATGTCCACTTAAACTATATATATATAACAAAGTAAGTTTTTATTTAACTTGAGCATATAGAAAATTAAAATAAATACGATACAATAATAATGAAATAAAATCGAATAATAACGAGCTCACTAAGCGACTGGTATGAACGACGGTAAAAATTTGACTGAAGACTTTAGAAATTTGTACCGGCAAATCGTTTTGTTATCTATTCATGACTGGCTCGTGGCTCTGGTACAGAGGCACGCTGTCGTAGCGCCTGAATAAAATTTATTTAGTTAATATTATCACGTCCACTGTTTTATGTTATTTTCATATGTTCCTTTGAGATATACACATACATCTATAGTCATATAGTTTGTAACGGCGTCAATGGCAAATAACGTTACTGATTGTATACATTTTATAACTGATATATTAATTATAGTATAAAGTTATTATTTAATCTCTGAAAGCACAATTTTTTATATTTCAGTGATGACTTGTGTCCGAAGGCATGAATATTAGTGATGTTAATAAGATTAGTGTTTTCAACTTTCAAAAATATTTTAAAAATATGAAATTATACAAATAAATTTAAATACAAAAATGTTTTTCCACGTCGTTGTGTGCCTGACAGCCAGCCACCATACGATAAAATAAAACCAGGGCTGTGGAGTCAGGTAACAAATACATAGATGACTCCGACTCTTAATACCGTTTTCAATTATTTCATTTTAATTTGTATGTATGTATACCATCAGATCATATTTAGTCAGCCTAGCATGCAGTGGCAACACTATAGACTCTTGTGGTTTGAATACACATCATTAAATATATATTTTTTTAAAAAATGGGTAACTGAGTCTTAATATCTTTTGTGATGTCGAGATTTTTTTTTGGCAATGCGGGAATCGTGATTTGTCTGTTGAACTCGGAACGTCTGACAACCCTGCTCTAAACTGAAGTTGTTCTCCAAGAAATGCTTGTTAATCAGTCACCCTTTTTCGAAGAGAATAAGTATGGGAAGATAAAGATTTTTTTTAAATCCATATCCGCTCGTTAGTCGGAGCATATGGCCACCACGTGGTGTCGTTGGTCAGAGCTGGTTTGGCGGTATCGTAATCAGTTGTCCGATAAGCCCTGCGCTTCCGAGGCCCGAATCATGAGGACTCTACAGGTTGGCTCAACCCGGTTTATCTGTCAGGGATTTCCTTCCTTTAGCCAGGAAACCGGTTTAAAGGCTCCGGAAACTCGCATTTTGCCCCCTACTGTTAGCTACAGCCGAAGATAGACTTGCTGGGTTCGACATTTACCATAATTTATTGTGCGCACATTTACTAGCATCAATGTGCTCACACGGGATCACCAGACATTGACCATTGGTATGAGGAAATTTATTTGATAGACTAGTAGATGGCTAATTACTTTTGATGCATGCTGTTCATTAACATTGAACGCGTGGCAAGTAATTTAGGCACCGCATAAAAGTCTGTATTCGAGCACAAATTCATAATCAATTTATGAAACTTTCATACTGGGATTTGAATCTGTGAACACCGCAACCGAAGCCAACCATGTTGACCACACAATTAAATCATCGGCATCATTAAAAATAAATATTTAAATACAATATTAAAGAAATATACATGTTAAATTAAAAAAGCGTTTGAAAAGAAGGAAGGCAATCGGAAAACACACCATTTCTAGCAAATTTCTTCACTCTGTTTTAATAGAATGTTTTTAATTTTTACAGGCTTGAAGTTTTACTCCTCGTTTTAAATAAATAATTTTAACGTAAATATGTTGATTCTAAAGCATCAAATGTTTTTTTTTGGTTTTATCCATGACAGTGGAGTAGGAAAGGGTTCGGCCGCCCGGGGCGATCCATGAATTTGCCTTAATTAATTTTGTTTTTAAATCACTTCAACTATTTATAAACTATGAATGTGGAGTTTTTACCACAGGTGGTTTAATTTTTTGTATGTATAAATATAATTTCTCGCAAAATATTGTATTTATTTTTGAAAATGCCACCCCCAAAAATGTGCCGCCTGGAGTGGTCCGCCTCTGCCGCACCCCCCTTGCTACGCTACTGATCCATGACGCTTCCAATATGAAATTTATGAACGGAGCTTATTTAAACAGAAATGGTTTTAGTAGAATATGTTTCGTACCTCAACCATTATTTATATGAATAGGACACACATCAGAGACCAGTGGGCCTTGGTAATAACTAGTAATTAGCTAAGCACTTTCACTACGTCCCGTTTTTAGGATGAGATTTAACACAACAAACGTATGTTAAATGTATTCGAACACGTAGCAATGAATCGGGTTTATTTTATTTTGCGTATGTGTAAATGAACTCTAAATGATACCTTAAATATTTATTTAACAATTTATTTCGAAACCAATGATTATGAAAATATATTTTTAAGCTACGACGCTGTTATTGTTGACAAGTGATCCAACCAGAGCTTGCGTCTAGCTTGCAGCGGCTAGCGGAAGGGTGCCCCGTGACAATGAGACAGCTGGATTTTAGCACAAAAAAAATATTTTTATGGACCCAAGGTGAAAAACACGAAATAGACAATGGACCTGTGTGCACAAAAATGCATACAATTTTATTATTTTCAATTTAATTGCAGCTGAAGTGTAAGCAAAATCGATCAGCCGGTCCTTGTCACGCTATTCAAATTTGTTGTTTTTATTTCTATAACCTTTTTCGGCAATTTTCGCTCCGCTGCATTTTTGCGACCTACGACCTTCTTCTTCTTCTTCTCATGTAAGTGCCGAAAAAAAAAGGAGTCTATCAAATAAAAATAAAAAGTCAGATCTCCAGGCGTAAACTATTGTTGTATCTAATGACGGTGATATTTTCTAATGATCCAACAATGAAATTGATAACTTTGTTATTCCACCAACATTTAAATTTGAGCTGGTCCGAATAATAATCAAAACAATATTTCTCAAATTGATTTAGAATTTGCTTGAAACGTATAATGGTTTATATTATATATCTGGCCTTCTGTATTTTTTTATTACTCATGAGTTAACCGATGTTAGCTAATTGCGACATTTATTTTTCTCTTCCATAAAATACTGTGTTGAAAAATTTTGAAAACTGTTTTGGTCGTTTTCCAATACCAACATTTTTCATTAAATTCGTCGGAGCACATTTTAAATTTTCTATCGTTTAAAATACGTTGATCGGTGGTCACTCAGAAGAAGACAAGGCATACTTCAAGTCCCAGCACGAACAGCCTTTTCATTAATCAATTTTACCGATTTATATTAAAATGCATGGGTGTTTGTGATATCTAAAAAAATATCCTTCCGCCCTACCAACCCTAAAATAAACGGAGTAAAGTGAGTTAGTCGCTAGTCCTGCCCTAGCTCAATCCTTCTACCCTTATTCTCTTCGAAAAGAGAGGTTGAGCAACTGAGTAAAAAAAAAAATCACGTAAAAACCTTCTGATGAGAAACCCCCATTTAAAAGTCCATATGCTCCACATTAGGAACGAAAATGGATTAGAAAAAAAATATATATAAAAATAAGTGTGTTCCGGTACCCTTTTTTTCAAAAAAAGCAATAAGTATTTATACAAAAATATTTATATAAAAAAACAGTGGTACACTGTCTCAAATTGTTTTATTATTAAAATGTATGTTGGTAAATCGGTAAGAATTTGGATTTTAAATATGATTTTTTACATGCTATATTAAATCCTTAAATCCCGGATTCCGGGATTGGATGCCATAATGCAGAGCTTCCCAAACTTTTGTGCAATGGAACACTTCGCAAATCTGGAAATGTTACCGCAGTATTTTCAGGTCGGATAATTCATAATTGTAAATATATTTAAAAACAAAATTTGTTATTAAATCACTTATTATTTGTTAGTTAATTATATGAAAACATGTTACATAACATGATGAGTAAAAAAAGCTCTTAGTGGTACTAGATATTTGTCGTTTTAAAAATCAGTAAAGATTTTTTCGATTTTCATTATGAACTAGAAGATGTTTAAATGTGTTGCTGAGAATATTACCATTCCAAATTTTCCCAGAACACCTATTTAGATTCCACGCAATATAGTTTGGGATGCCTTGCTCTATCTAATGCATATCGCTTCATCAATGCAACAATAGGACAATCGAAAAAAAAAGTGTTGAGCTATTAATGCCATTATAGACAATATAATATAATCTAATATATAAAAATGAATGTTTGTTTGTTCGTACTCTATGCGCTGCCACACCGCTCATCCGATTGCAATAAAACTTTGACAAACTTTTTGCTTGCACATCCGGTAAGCTTACACTAGCTAACTTACACTAGTTTATATATATAAATCAATGTTCGTATGTCTGCCATACTGTGAATGCAACTTGCGCGAAGGTCATAGACGTAGTACAATTAAATTACTGTAGGTGGCGCGTGTGTCGTACCATAGACAATCGGCAGCAAACGCCAAACAGATAGAAAAAGAAAACATGCACTTCAATAAAAACAATTAAAATACAAACACTTTCTTTCTTTGAGTGGCATTGCAACGCTTGCAGGGAACTGTCTAGTAAAGAATAAAATTCAATGGTAGGACTCACTGATATTTTAAAATACGACCAACACTAATATCAACTCACATTTATACACTTAGAAAAATATCAATATATGTACTGTTAATGCAAAATTAACACAGAACCCTATAACTATAAAAACATATAGAAGCATCGAATGCGTTATGATAAAATCAAATTTTGTTTCAAAACTGTTTTTGATGAAAATAATAATCGAATGGCTGTTTTTGAAAGATTTGCGTATCTGCTATAATGGTTATTATGAGTCTTTTCTAAAAATTGTTTTCTAAATTACACAATTGTGGCTCTATTTAAAATGCTAGGTTATCACGTGAAAACACGGCTCCGAGCCTCAAAGTGTTAAGAAAAATGCCAGGTTAACTGCTAACCGACGCGACGTTTGAACAGTACATTTTTTCAAGACGCGCGACATTGTAAATTCTAATTATTATTTATTTGTTCCGTTTCCGATTGCTTAGAAGACATTAATTGTACACCAACTTCAGCTGTATCATCATATAATTCCTGAGACAATTATTCAAGATTGATTGATTGAAAAATTAATTGTTAAGTGTCTATTATTACAGACATCATTTTTTAGATTGTTGAGCGTCATATTATATTGGACTAAAAGCAGCGGTGGGCTGCCAATATCTTAGCAAGGGGCTCGGTAAATCTTATCCACTTTTTTATCCATGTCCGCTCCCAATGTCGATATGGCCTATGACCTGCTAAAGAAGGTATCTCAACAAAAGTGTTTTTCCTAAGAGAACTGTTTGTCACTTAGTCGTTCAACCAAAGTAGAATGATAAGGCTAAGACAGGAATAATGATTAACTAATGGCTCACGTAACGCCCAGTTGAATTGAAGGATCGGAAGTGTGGGAGGGAATTTTTAAACATCACAAACACCCATGCCTTCGAACAAAAAAATCGAAAAGATCGGAAAAATGATTTTCTTATCTTAACTCGCTCGCGCGAGCCCCCTCCAGCTCACCTCTGACTAAAAGAGGAGGATTCCGCCAAAAGTATCAGGTTTAAGGTTTGTCACATAAACTACCTTGAAATTTTTGTCGTCATCTATACCAGTGCTTCACAACTATTTTCATGATACGGACCCCTAAATCTGAAAACAATGTTCATATTTTATCACAAAGAATGTTGAAAAAATGAACAATTTCACAGACCCCAGGTTGGGAAGCACTGATCTATATTAGTTCTTCCTCTTAAAATTTTGAATGGCCTTCCAATAATGACACAACTGTAAAAATCTTTAAAATGATTGATATAGTTATTCACTTTTAAGGTGTTTACTGTCAATACTTGGTGGAAAGGCATTATAATAAAAATAATAAAAGATTTTTAGTGCTTTTTCCACATAAAATTTATTAGATCAGGACCGGTTTCGCTCATCGCGAGCACTATCAACCGGTCCTGATCTAATAAATTGTATGTGGAAAAAATACTAAAAATCTTTTATTATTTTTATGATAAAGTTAGTATTTACATGGTAGAACTACATTGTAATATGGAACATATCAACGTATTTAGGTCTACAGTTTGTAGACTGTATTAACTAACTATGTACATAGTTTTACCCTAATATCTTTAACTGCCAAAGACTAGATATATCATCAAATTTTTCGTGCCCAACACGCCATATACGAGTTATCTTGTCAATAATTAGTTAAATTAATAGTTGAAAATTATAGCCGGCGTGCTAGGTACAGACGTACTTTTTTCTACGGCAACCAAAAGGTTAATATTGTAGGATGATATAGCTTTGGATGCTGATATATTTCGTGCAGAACCTGGGTGACTTCAAGCGAATTTTTTTTTGATAAGTGTATAAGGTATTTTTTTCAAAACACGGCTACAAGAATAATTTGAAAATATTTGTTTTGGTTTTTAAGCCCTGTACACTTACGTGGTACCAGCGGCGTAGCTACCTGATTCATCCAATACATGAGGGTCCAGCTAAAAGGGGGGCCTTAATTTATATATACTCAATATAACAAATTGCACGGGGAGGGGCTGCGTGACGTTTGCATAAGGGCCCCAAATTTTTAGGAGGATGTGAACCCATAATGAAGCGTGATATCTTTATGCGTGATATATTGGGAAGCACTGCTTTAGAGAAACCTTACCAAAATCCGGATCACAGTTTTAGTGGTGTTTTTCAACACCAAAGTAACGGAATTTCGGTATTGAAAATGAATCAAAATCAAATATTGAATATTAAGAAACCATCAGATAAATAAGTAAAATTGATAGCGGTGTATTCAAATTTAAAGAATTTGGAGATAGTTGTATTCATATATTGACTGCTTCCAGAATCGATGAACCTTTCAATGATGGATTTTTATTTAAGTTATTTATGGAAATCAGCAGTTCATATATTTTTTAATGACGCTATTTACATGATTCGAAAAATATAGGTTCAGCAACTGAGTAACAAACAGTACATGTAGAAAAACTTTTGATGAGATACCTTCATTAAGAGACCAGATGCTCCACATTGAGAGAGGACATGGATATTTGGGCGCGCCAATAACCGTTGCCTTGGACGCAAAATAGCCTTGCGCCGGCACTGAACACTGTTGATAACAATATTCGTTCATCGTTGGAATCCCTACCTGCAATTCAGTAAATTAATACCCTCTAAAACGGTAGGGTCGTATTTTTGCTTTTTTTAAACATTGGATTGAATCCCACAACTGGCCTTTGTAATAGTAGTTTTAATTTTTTTTTAACTGCGGGTGTTTGATGGAAGTTTTGAAATTTTTAAAATAATTATTGTTATTATTATATAAACTCAGTGCCGGCGCGAGGTTATTTGGCGCCCTAGGCAACGGTTATTGGCGCGCCCCCTTTTTCACAAATCATCTCACTTTTTAAAAAAATATTATTTGTTATAAATATCCATGTCCGCTACATATGGCTTCTTAATGGAGGTATCTCAACAGAATATCTTATACGAGAACTGTTTGTTACTCAGTCACTCAACGTCTCTTTTTCGAATCATATATGTAGAATACGATACATAATTACAACGAACAAATACAAACGTAATAAAATAAGAAGTCCTTTTTTATTTACTATTATTAGAGTATATAAACATAATTTTAGTACCCCATTTATGCGCCCCCTAATGGTTTGCGCCCTAGGCAGTTGCCTATTTCACCTGTATGGTCGCGCCGGCCCTGTATAAACTATTACCCAATTGGTAGTTATATCACTTATAAATTTGAAATCTTTGCAGCTGGTATCGAGTGAATATTTGGCCATGGCTGATTGCCTAACTATGACGGCCACGTTTTGAAACTTCCGCAAGACTTGAAATAGAAATTATTATTAAAAGTCCCCAGTCCAATGACAAGGTAGCAATAACCGAAACGAAAATATTTGACAACGATGGAGCTGGGCGAAGATGCATATGAGGTTATATTATTTAAAAAATAATAAAACACTCATTTGTTCTTATTCTACAATTGTTATTTATTAGGATCAGACTAGGCTACGAAAAAAACAATCCCAAATTAATAATTTTCGTTAAGCCTTTGAATTGTGTTATTAGTGACCTTTTTGACACAATTAGTTGTTGTGTGATTGCAAATCAGTAGATTTTATTATAAATTCTACTGGTTGAGTTCCTGGTTGTGAGACATTTTCACCTACTCCGGAATTATAATTCCTTCAGAGAAAGATGATTATCTTCAGACTAACATTGACTACTTAATGATAATCACTTGCTTCTTTTCGCCCCCACAAGGCGTTAAAAAACATTTCATACTAATTCCACACTTTTTTTAAATTATAATCAGGATCGCTTTCGCTCATTCAGAAAATTAAAAACTTAAAAGACTTTTAAATGAGATAAACTAAGCACTTTCTTGAAAAATATTAGTTTTTAAAGAAAGTTTAAATATCGCTGCTATGCAACCTACACTGTCAATAAAAGGGTTAAAGATAATTTCGCTTGTGGATTTGGATGGTTTTCACTGGTACAAGTGAACTTGATTCTTTAATATTTCGCACTTTGGTAAACACAAACTTTCATTTGAATTAGGTAGTTTTAACTTTGTACATACAATCAAACTTAAGTTTGTTATAGATCTACCCTAGTAAAAAACACGAATCTGATTGTTGGTGGTGGTATGACCATTGAAATAAATGTATTTAATATAGTTTAGCTCCGTATAGAACTCAACGTTTGACTACAATATTTTATTTTAGAATTAAAATAAAATATTATGTGCACGGATGGCTGTGATAACAAATTTAATATATTATTACATTGGATTTGTTTTGATGATCTGACGGTTAATTATTTAACTTTACAATACAGATGGACTTCTATTGTGCATTTATTTAGTAGATTAAATACAAATTCAGCTCTCCGTGTTTGGATAAAATTTATGACCGAACATTCTATTTTTCGAATTCAATAAATGTATTTTAAAAAAATTCAGAACAAATTCATAAATTCCAGAATTTGCAAAAGTTCATCGTTTCTTCTGTTATGAAAAGTTTTGAAAGGAAAAAAATCGCGTAACAACGATTAAATTGTGATAAAAAAAGAAACGGTGCCGTCCAAAAAACTCGCGTAAAATCGAAATAGCGTAAAAAGGACGGGGTGTCTAATAACTTAGTACCCGACTCATTTTGAAGACTATACAAATTAAAACATACTGTACAATAAATTAATACTGTGAAACTGTATTTGTTATGGCGCCTGTTGTATTTGACAATATAGGTAACCACTTAACATTTAAAAAAAATGACTTTTGGGCAAGAATAGACTTGCATTTTCACCCTTAATCATCGCACTACAATAGGGACATTCTACCCCATCAGTTCAATGAATTATCCAGGTAAAGAAAGAACCTTTTAGTCGATTTTGAGAATGAAAACAACACCCGATAACATTGCTGTTTTTCGAATTGAGCATAATTACTTGTCTCAATACAATAGTATTGTTATTATATACACCAGCGATACACAAGTCGAGTACCGAGGAGCCCTTGGGCTTAACGATAAATTGCAAAAACTCTCGGCTACAAATGATGGTAGGTAGCTTCTACAAAAAAAAATGAATCGCTTTTTTATGCACAGGAACAAGTAGGGAATTGAAAAATTCGAGTCAATTATATATATTTCTCCGGTTTTTCCGTCGTGGAAGGCCGCTGATGATCATCCTTAGGATGTGCTTGGCGGAGCTACAGTACGCTGGGATGACATGAGAGGAAGCAAGAAGAATAGCGAGTTACAGAGAATTATGGAGAAATGTTGTGGCCATATGCTTCAAATAGAGAGCGGATATGGTAAAAAAAAACCAACAACATTTAATTAGCCACAGATGTCAAATAAAAGTTTTAAAAAATATGAGTAACGAATTTTTGTCTTGGTGAATGTCAATGTGAAGGTGAATGTAATTTTTATTTAAACTTATCAATAATAAAAAAAAATTGTCAGTACTTGAATTTAAGCAACACAGATTTTATTTCAAAAAGTTTTGAAAATTGTAAAGAAAAATAAATATTTCGAATTGCGATTTTATACTGCTTTCTTCAAATATAATTTATAACTACAAAAATCAGAAATAGTTCTATACCGCTAGATGTCATTATTTTGCAATTAAATAATTTGTAGCCTTCCTAATTTGAGTAAAAGATGTCAGTATTTGTTAATAGTACACTTGAAAAAATATTCAATAGATGTCAGTAAAAACATAATCTGTTCTGAAATAATTATTCGCAAAGTTTTCCTTATTCATTTGCAATTCAGTGGAGATAAACATGGAGTGGGGGGCGTACTACTTCTCAGTTCTTATATAATTCCACGTATTTACAAATCGAATACTCGGAAACAATTTGGGTTTGCGAACTCGCTTTTGTTTGCACTGTCAGTTTTTTTAAACTTACGCCAGCCAATATTGCAGGCTGACTGACTTGTCGGCCGGGAAAAAAACGTAATTTGATGTCTCGTTTTTGTGATAACCGCCTGACAATGTTCGTTTATCTATGACTAATAACATCTCTATATTATACGCTTTTTATAAAATGTATATTTTGAAGATTTCAGATACTATCGAGAGATGGTTGACTCATTTACAAACAAATTCAGTAGACGTAGGTTTGTATCGACAGCATTTCCAAATAGTTTTTCCTGTTCTATTATCATCATCAGCCGCAGTTAGAATTACTAATAAATTTTATGACTGACCTTTTAATTCAATTTATTTACTTTATCGATATTTTCATGACAGTGCTTATCCACTAAACAATGTAAGCAATATGTCTTTAATAGTTTTAAAACTATCAATACAAACTTTATTAAGAAGTATAATTTATTTAAGTGATTGTTAAATCTTTTATATTTCATATAAATCACTGTCAATACATTATTTTATATCTTTTGAAAACATTTTCATTAATAATGACAACGGCAAAAAAACATGTAAGCTCACACCATTAACGATTCATTATAAGGACGTAGGTCATACTTCTAATTTTTAAGTAGATACAATAAAACACAGCGACTGTGGAAAGGAAAAAGGAAGTAACCCACACATAGACGATTTTACAGGAGGCACAAAAAACGTTTTTTGATAATTTTAGGCCAAAGTCAAATAATGAAATATACACAACCTTGAATTGCATGGCGACTGATAAACTGGTGTTAAATTGACTTAATCCAATGGCTTCTTGCCCTTATGTGACTACGCCTACCTTTGAAGAAAAAAAATCCTTGTCCTTGTCCTCCGGAGGCCATCCTTCATTTCATATACATTCGTAACAAAGACACATTTTAAAGGGTAAATCAATATTTTGGACTGTTCGCGCCGTCCTTTGCAATAGTCCACGCCTCCCAAGTTTGGGAATCGTTGACTTTTATTTAAGCCCTTTTTCCAGGTCTCACTTTTCAAAAGCCCTTCTTTTTTGAAACTTAAATGCTAAATTTATATACTTATTTGGCATTTTCAGCTAAAATTCATTCGATAAAAAAAGCATATCAAGTTGGATACAGTGTGATTATCGAAAAAACAATGTTTTGAAAAAACTGTGGGTTACGCCCTTTTTATTCTAAAAGGTCGACAGTTTTATACGTATTGGCCTTGTATACGGAAATGCCTTTCAATTCAAAATTTCCATAAATAAAACAAAGAAATATATTGAATCGTTCAAATTATGTACATTCACAGAGATTTTGTCACTAACGACCCGGGTTTCACCTTTCGGCATCTTCAGGCGTTCAAGTGCACGGATGAACTTGAACTAGACTAAACTTGAACTTGAACTTGACTAAAGGAGAAACCCGTGTCGTTAGTGACAAAATCTGTGTGAATGTACATAATTTGAACGATTCAAATTTAATAATGAAAGCACCTTCAGTCGAAATCTTAAATTATAAAAAAATAAATATATATTTTTTTGTGGGATACGGGTTAAATATGTGCGTGTTGAATTTATGAATTTATTGCATAAAAAAACTCAATACTGACATAAGTTGAGATAAGTGTTTGTAGAAGATTAACGCCGATATGTCACAGTGCTGCATATGTACTTAATACAACAGCGGTCGACAGATTCAAGGACATCAAGGATCACTAAGCTCACACATTAAATCTCGTAGAACACAACGGTGGTTTTTTTGTTATCATAAAAAGCTGTGTAATCATATGTTTTATATCGACAATATAAAATAAATTTTATGACTTTGTCATTCCACTTGTGTCACATTTTGTAACACAGCAAGTGAATTAACAAAGTTTTGTTTTGTAACAAAAATGAACTTCGACTAAACTACCGCCGAATCCATCGAAGATATAATAATATCAATCATAAAAGTTGCTTTTTTTTAAATGAAATGTTAATAATACTAACAGTAGCGGCCGATCAATGTGGCATTAAATCAATGCACCCCTTGTATATGCAGAGACGGTTATATTTCATGACATTTACACCATTCACTCATTTTGAATTCTTCATGTATTTGTTGTCTATAATAAATACATGAATGAATGAGTGAATGGTATAAATGTTATGTTTGAATATTTCATGAAATATAATCGCCCCCTGCATATACAAGGGGTGTATTGATCCATGCCACATTGACCGGCCGCCATTGAAAACTAATAATGTTTATTATCTACCGAATTCCCCATTGTTGTACCCCTTTTAAATAATTGTCACTTTATTAATCATTCAAGCACTTGCTATCATTAAATATTAATTCAAAGGCTTAAAAACAAATCAACTCATTAATAATAAGTCGGATAAAACCCTAGATTTATTTTAAACATTCCTATGTTATTATCTGGTCATTAATATTTTCGAAAAATCCCCATAATTATAACAAACCCTCTTAATCCATTGAAAATTGTATACATTCAATTTTCGCTAATTTACATTTTAATAGCCTTATAACTTAGTGATCTACTTATATTTTTGTTTATAAACGATACAAACTGTTTACTACGCGTCAGTTCAAGTGCATACGTGCACTTGGAATGCCTGAAGATGCCGAAAGGCGAAACCCGGGTCGTTAGCGACAAAACTCATGGAAAAGTACAAAATTCAAACAATTCAAATTTAATAATGTTTGTTGAATTACAGCAAATTAATAAGTGTGCTATATACTGCAGCATGTTTAAAACAAACTGAATACGTTAATGCAACATTAGCGCGGACTATAGGTTGTTGATCGCTGAAATACCTACCGAAATATTTAAAAAAATGTCGACTGTGGAAAGGAAAAAGGACGTAAACCACAGTTTTTTCAAAACAGTTTTTTTTTAATCACAATGTATCAAACTTGATACACGTTTTATCAAAATGATGCAAGCTGCAAATGCCGAATTAGTATCTAAATTTAGCTATAAATTTTGAAAAAGTTGACCTTGAAAAATATTAAAACCAAGAAAAAAGTCTGAAATAAAGGTTTTTCCTAGACAATTTCTATAATTAATATTAGATTATGTCAATTAAACACCAGCTTAGAAGTCTCCGTGCACTTCAAGGTTGTGTAGAATTCATAATTTGCATATGTCACAAAATCATCAAAACACATTTTTTGTGTGGGTTTACGTCCTTTTTCCTTTCCACAGTCGATGTGTTTATGCAGGCATCTTAATTGAGCATCGCGTGTCCGCGATTTCTGGGTTGACGACCTCTTCTGATATCATGGCAAATAAAAATGAAAACAACAGAACCCTGTGACAAAGAATCTAAAATAGCCATTGATCAGTTGTGGGTTACCTGGAATTACTTACTGATGGTTGCGAAATATAGCATTTCAAGCTAATATAGGACATTGCTAAAAATAGATAAGATTACAATATTTTCCTTGTTGTATAATAATTTAATATGAAATACCCAGGTTAGTAAATAATCATGATTTTGCCTTTGCGTATTCTGGTAAGTTCTAATTGGAAGAACAAAACAAAATGTAGAAGGATCTGCTTGCAGTGGCGTATTAACCTATAAGCGAATGAGGCGCGCGCTTGGGGCCTCCGAATTTTAGGCCCCTCAAAAATAGCTTATGTTGGTGCCGCCTATGTGGTCGAGTGGTCAACGTCGTTGGCTTCGGTTACGGAGGTTCCGGGATCGAATCCCGGTACGGACTGTTTTATAAATTGATTTTTCGATCGATTTATGAATTTCTGTTCGAAGGCATGGATGTATGTGATGTCTTGAATTCCTCCCTCTCCCTAGAGCTATTAGCTAATCACTAGTCTTGTCCTAGCTCTATCCTTCTATTACTACTCTCTTTGAAAAAAAGAGGTTGAGCAACTGTTTAACAAGCAGTTCTCGTAGAAACACATCTGTTGAGATAAAATCTATTAGGAGTCCATATGCTACACATTGGGAGCGGACATGGTAAAAAAATATATATAGACCAGTGGTTTCCAACCTTTATGTTGCTACGCCTCTCTTTGAATAAAAAAATATTTTCGCGCCTTTCCATCTTTTATTTCATATAGTAATAAAGACACGTCTTAAAAGGTAAATAAATATTTTGGACTGTTCGCGCCTCCCAGGTTGGAAATCGCTGATATAGTCCACACACTTTTTCTTCAGATTTCAATGTATGTATACGTATTATTTTTAATGGAGTATTTTGACGTTTTAATGTTATCCTTAAAACAGGGCCTACAAATTTTATTGCGCCTGGGGCCTCCCATGTGTTTAATCCGCCACTGTTTGTTTGTTTTTTACACAGTCGTTCAACTTCTCTTTCCAAAGAGAGTGGTAAGAAGAGGGGGAAAAGACTTAAACAACTCGGAAGGGTGGGAGGGAAGTTTTAGACAAAACAAACACCCATGCCTATGAACAGAAACCGAAAAAATGCTGTTCGTACTGGTACTCGATCCAATTGAGTTCGGCACGGAAGCCAACAACGCTAACTGCTACACCACGAACCCGGACAAATATTTATTCTGACTAGGGATTCTGAAGTCTCGGGGTTTTAAAAGTCCAGAGACTCGATGCGCGATAAAGTCAAAGTTCCGGGACATCCCGGGACTCGAGACTTTTATTTCCCCTTCAATAAAATTATAAATTTATTCAAATTAAATATTTGCATGTATGTATGTATTACATACATACATACATGCTTTATACACCTTTTGAAAGAACGCACTAGTAACAATCGCGTTTTTTAATACAATGTTTAATAATTATTATTTTTCTTATGTAATGGATATGTATATAAGCATTGCTTACGGTTAATTTTTACTAAGAAGGGATGATAACGGCACATGTAATGAAAAATTATCAAAGAATTCGACAGCCGTCAGGAGTACATTTATGACCGTAACTTCACAATACAGCTTTTAGAACTTTCTTGTCCGATTGAGACGTTGGTACTTTTGTATAATAGTTAAAAAAACATTTGTACACAAAACAACATGAGGTATGAACATTTAATTTTAATATTTTGTAATTTGCTTCTGCTACAGTTATATGACAATATATAAACACATGGTATTTGAAACTTTTACGAAATTATAAATCCAAAAAATCTGTTTTTTTATCAGATCCTTTTTATACATAATACATTTTGATTTAAACCCCAGGTTTTAATACTTTAGCCTGAATATAATGCATTTTTTTTCAAAACTGATCACTAGTATAGACTACAAAGTCACAAAGTCACAAGACATTTGTCCTGGGATGTCTCGACACAAAATCCCTAATTCTGACAAAATATAAGTTTTATAGAATCCGTCTGTTTCATTAAAAACTGATCAATTTTATATATGCCTGACATTAAGTTAAAATGATTAAACGAATTCGAAAAATGTTGAAATACAACATTTAAAAAAAATGGTGCGTTGGCGTGTCTTGCCGGCACCGAGTAGCTTAATATTATTTATACTATGTAAGATTATAACTTTAACATTTAACGTTGATAATTTTATTCATCATTTAATTGCATATTTTATTTTATTAATCCATCAATCTATCGGAAGTTGTGTTCTTTGTGATATTTCAAATCGTGAGAAAAAGAAAAGTCATTCGAAGATGCGACGTTTGTTAAGGATGTTAATTGTTTTTTTATTACCCGAGTATTTACGTAATCGATAGCTACTATTTCATGGTTTTTTTTTAAATATTCGATTTTTATTAAGTCACATATTACTTACAGTAATACCCCGCTTTACGCGAGGGATACGTTCCGAAAAAAATCGCGTTAACTGAAATTCGCGTACATCGAGAAAATTGGCAAACTGTTGAGCTGAGCTCGATTAATCTCTAAGATTTCTTGGTAAAATAATTTAAACTCGCCCCTGTTAGTATGTAACAAATCAATACCTGAGTCAAAATTAAACGTATGGTTTTCAATAATTAAATGGTTAAAATGTTTACTACGCGTCAGTTCAAGTATATCCATGCACTTGGAATGCCTGAAGATGCCGAAAGGCGAAACCCGGGTCGTTAGCGACAAAACTCATGGAAAAGTACAAAATTCAAACAATTCAAATTTGATATTGAAATTCCATCAAGCACCCTCAGTCGAAATACTTAATTATATAAACACTAGTTTGTTACACAAAAAGTAATCATTTTATATTAAAATTAATTGACTACTTGTTACCGTTTTAATTGCTAATCCGAGTACCAATTACTCGAGTATTGATCTTCTCAAAATGAGTATTCACTGCCGAGTGTGACATCTTTAGATGCTATGTTTATTATCTTTTGAAACCCGCATTGTGCCAAGCCTCTCGGCATTCAATCATTGTTGTTAAAAACTATTTACAGGTTGTGTTATTCATTATTCAAGACACGCCGCCGCCTCGACTCGTTACTTTTTTATTCGCGAGAATATTAATGATTGGCAAGGACATTGTTGCTCGAGATGGGATCCCCCTCGGGATAATTTCATAAGTATTATTACCGTCGGCTGAAGCGTCTTACAGCAAAAACCGATGCGTCCACTTTGTAGCGATAGCGTAAACGAATTCTTGTTTTTCATACTTAAATTCCTGATTTTCGCTCCATCGTATTGTATTTATAATCAAGTACTATAATACAGTGTTCCCCAACCGGTGGTCCGCGTAACAGGGCTGGGCCGCAGAGACTTTCCACCGGGCCGCAAACAGTATGGCAAATTTCAAAAAATTCGCCATGCAAAAATATTGAATACATGATTTTGTATCGCCTGCACATTTACTTGTATTTTTAGTTATTGTTAAATAAGAAGACATCAATAATGTGACTCCATATTTTGTTTCTTGTGGCCATTTTTGTGCGGTTACATATTACTCACACTTCTAAAATCCGGCTTCAAATTTGTAAAAGATGCAAAACCCTACCAAAAATTTCATAATACATAATTGTTTTCATTTTTTTGGGTGTTCACTGTGAATACTCGGTGGAAACGCATTATATTAATAAAAACACAAGATTCCTTTGAACTTTATTCCACTTTATTTAAAAGGTCAGGACCGGTTTCGCTCATTGCGAGCATTGTCAAATGAAAACGGCTGTATTGTTACGTCCATTTGTAACAATATAAGATTAAAAAAATATTACATAAAAATCATTTTTATTTCATTGTTAGTGGTCCGTGATTTTTTTTCCTTTTTTACCGGTCCGCGGGTGTAAAAAGGTTGGGGAACACTGATATAATACACTGAACTAACTTTTTACTCGATTTCGAAATAACGTTGTGCAAAAAACATAATCGTTCATTTATTAGGGGAGGATTTCGAAGTGGCAAGTACTGTGGAAATTGCATCTTCGGTACTCTTGCCTGGTCTGAAACCAAATTGGTTATTAGATAGTGGTGCTATTTCAGCCAGATGAGCTTCAATTCTAGAGCACATGAGCCGTTCCAACACTTTCCCAAGAGCCGGCAGAAGCGTAAGTGGCCGATAAGCTTTAGGGTCTGATGGAGACCGGCTACCAGATTTTGGAATGACTATAAGTGTCCCTGTTTTCCAACAATCGGGAAATATGCCGCTAGTGAAGCATTGACATAATATATTTGTTATTTCTGGAGCGGCAAGAAACCAGGATCGTCTGACGAGAGTATTATCGATACAGTCCGGATCCGGAGCTTTGTTACATTTTAACGAGAGAATAATTTTACTGACTTCTTGCTCAGAAGGCAGTGGTGAGTGAGCAGTGTCAAGTGGAAAAGTAGCCAAGAAGCGGGCTTGTCTGAGGCGTTCATCGTCTAATAATGGAGTGTCTTGTGGAATAAGCGCATTCAGCAGCACCTCTGTTGTTTCTGATTGGGTGCTGGTAAAACCATTTCCAAGAGGTCGTTCAATGCCACAAATAATTTTATTTGGTCTGCAGTTATTTTTAATTGCCCGATATGGAGGACCCCAAGGATTCCAGCCCCCCAAGGAAGATACAAAATTTCGCCAATGGTCTGATTTAGCCCGAAGTATTGAGTTTCGATATTTGCATCGAGCTGATCGATGCCTGGCTTCCAGTAGTTCAATGATGGAGGGTGGTTTTGCAGCCCGGCGAGCATTTTGGAGTGACCTCATGGCTCTTTTGAAGAGTGCCCTTAAATCAGAGACGGCCTGGGTCCACCAGGGAGATTGCGTCCGATTTCTCGGCTTACAGCGGCTTATAGTGCGCTCTGCTGCATTAATTATATCATTTGTCAGCCGTGAAGCAGCCAAATGCAGGTCCGACACAGGATTCCTAGCTGCCCGGTCAAGCTTTTTGATGAGCGCGTTATCAAATTCTTCCCATTTGTCATGTCGCGTTCGAAACCTTTTTAATATAACTGGTGAAGAAATTCTTGGGACAGCTATTCCAAGATTTTGTCGCAGCTCAAATGTCATGAGTCGGTGATCGCTGATAGAAGCGTCTTCGTGAACTCGCCAGCCACTGACTTGAAAAAACGTTGCCTCTGTAGCCAGTGTAATGTCAATGTGGGACTTTCCCATTGAATTCACAAATGTGGGTGGGCTATCAGGATCGTTAACAACAGTCAGGCCATGTTGAGCTATAAATTCTTCAATGACGGAACCATCGGTGGTTGCGTGGTTTATAGGAGCCCATAAAGGGGACTGTGCATTGGCATCAGCTCCGATGATAACATTTCAGACCAGGCAAGAGTACCGAAGATGCAATTTCCACAGTACTTGCCACTTCGAAATCCTCCCCTAATAAATATGTTTTGGGAATATTTTTGGATATTGCCGGAGCATTCGACAATGCTTCTTGGCCACTTATACTGCACAAACTCAGACTGAGAAAAATACCTGGAAATGTCTATGCCTTGGTCCAAAGCTACTTCAATGACAGATCTGTTCTATATGAAAATGGACAACAGATTGTAAAACGAAACACCACAATGGGCTGTCCACAGGGTTCCGTTCTTGGCCCCTTGCTGTGGAACATTTTATTTGATGATATTCTGTCCATCTCTCTTCCACCTGACTGCAGTATTTTTGCCTACGCAGACGATGCTCTACTTTTAGTAAGTGCAAATAGTCGCACGGGTATAGAAACAACAGCAAAAGAGGCGCTTTCATCAATCCTAGCTTGGGGCGACGCCAACAAACTGTCTTTCGCTCCCAAAAAAACTGAAGCTATTTTTCTCAAGGGTGGTGTCAGTCTAAGCAGACAAAGACCTCCCACTATACGCATGGGATCTACGACGGTTAAAGTTTCCGAAAAGGTCACTTACCTTGGTATTATTCTAGACGACAGACTTTCTTTTTCATACCATGCCAAGACATCAGTGAGCAAGGCTACTTCTGCCTTCTACTCAATCTCACGCCTAGCAGGTAGAAATTGGGGCTTAAGATCTAGTGCCCTTAAAATCGCTTACGATGCCATATACATGGGGATTGCTGGCTACGCCGCTAGCACATGGTACAAAAGATGCACCGTTCAATCGATACAGAAAATCCTTCTAAGTGGACAACGCAGTGCGATGATAGCCCTAACCAAAGCATACAGATCCTCGTCTACGGATGCATTGCCGGTCTTGGCTGGTATACTTCCGTTGGACCTGCACATTCAAGTTAGAGGCGCAACAGTTATGCTGTACAAAGGTGTTGAGTCCCATGTGGGAGAAATTCAGTTACTGCCTCCTCATCGACCAGACCCTTACAATTCTAAGGCTCATAGAATAGCAGCGCGCAGCGTGGCGATAGAAGCTGCAATGAAAGTTTGGCAGGCTCGATGGGAGAAATCTTCTAAGGGGAGGCAAACTTTTAAATTCTTTCCGAACGTCAAATGGCGAATGGAGATAACCAAAGTCCTGACTCCTAATTTCTGGACCAGCCAATTCATAACTGGCCACGGTTACTTCGCTGCCAAGCTCTTCCAGCTTGGCCGGTTAGTAAATAGCCCTGAATGTAAATGCGGATATATGATTCAGGATGCTGATCACATCCTTTGGGAATGTCCAGACTTAAATAACGAACGGGAAAAATTGCTCAAGACGATACGACTATCTGTCGGATCAGTCGGCCCCGTCGGTCATGCCGACTTGGTTGCATCGAAGGCAAATTATAGGGCATTTAAAGAATTCTCCGCGTCATTTGGAAAAAAAGTTGAGTTAAATAGATAAAATCTCATGTTTTCAACTGCACTTAATTATTAATTAACTTTTAATTTCTGCACACTGTAGTGCATGCAACCAAGTCTTGAAGAATTTCTTCTCGGGACATTTCTGGCAAAATTTTCAACACGACTAACGTTGTTACGCTACGGAATACATCCTATAAAAAGAGTGTGAAGCCGTAGCGGGTGGTGGTGGGTACAACGTTGAGTACCCTAGGGAATGTAAAAAAAAAAAAAAAAAATCGTTCATTTAACAATGCGTATCAGTGCTTGGGAATTTCTTACAACCCTCGCATGTACTTATTACTCAGCGGGGGTGGGTTGGAGGGAGCTCGGAGAATCTCGCGCGAGCTTCTTGTTGAATTTGACTAAGGCCGGCGAGCTCCTTGTCAATTTATGAGAAAACAATATTCTCAGATCAAATGAGTATATAACTGCAATTCCTTATTTTTATATTATCTACGATTGCTTCTCTATACACAATAGTACATTTTTAGCTATTTACATTGATAAGTTTACGGTAAATTGCATATTGTTACGTATTATAAGTGTATTTAGTATCAATCGATTGCTTATTTAAGTTTTGCATATAATTACAGAGGAGCTATAATAAAATTCACGCCTTACTAGGAGTACTGAGAATTGCTTCGATATTAAGCGGGTCCCTTGTTAGCGTATTGGCAGCCCATCATCATCAGTGTCATTTCATCTTTATACGGGGAACTGTGGAGCCGAGCTCCAATCTCCCTTTCATCTAAGGTTAAATATATATATATTTTTTCTAATTTAGATGTTGTGGGCCCATTTCATTTAATTTATTCTATTTATTTTTTTTAGAATGCTTTGGGTTTGTCTGTTGTTTTTTTTTTTTTGTACATTTGATTGAAAAAAAGAAAGGAATGGGTAACATATATAGGAAAAAAAGTGGAGGGAAGGGAGCAAAGGTAACAATTTGGAGTAGTGTAATCCGATGTGTTTTTTTCACCAGCCGTGTGATTGCGGCAACCAGGCATGTCAGTGGTGGGATCAGAGGGGAGACAGCCCATCCCTGCTATTCAGTACAATGCGCAGAGAGGTGTGCGAAAGGGGGCATCTTTGATTTTTTTAAAATTAAGATACAATAAGCAATAATGAATTTTATTTTTTGATATCATGAATTGATTTTTATACAAGGAAATCTGTCCACCATATTTGTTTATTTTAGTATTTTTTTACACGGAGTCGCGTGGAACGTATCTACTGTGTAAGTGGGGAGTTCAGTGCACCATTGTTTCATCAACAACAGTAAAATATAGATCCCGTGCAACTCTGTATCGGGAAAATAATATGAGGAGTAAATTCTCTTGTTTTCTTGATCTTATTGCGTTATGGAAGGCGGCCGTGAAACAGCGGCTGCATACACATAACGGGTAGTGGTGGGATACTCAACAACCAACTTGTAATATGAGTAGTCTGGTATCAAAAGCAGAGCTGTTTCATACATGATCCATACACGATGTATGGAACAGTTCTGCTCATGATACCAGACGGCTCATATATACTATTCATTTCGTTGCATCTATACAAAATATGGACTTGTCGGTTTTAGCTTTTAGCGCCTCGTTGGTTGTCTAACATGTTTGCACCTGAGCGACGATAGTATTTACTTTGTACATATTTCTATGAATATGAAACGTTTTAACGCGTGAAGATTATAAAAGTATGAAGCGAGGGAACCAATATACAAGTTGATATTTTGTTTGGTTGCGTTTTTAAAATTATCCATTTGATGTGTTGATCCACAGCCAGCGTCTCAAATGGTATTTGACTGTGGCCCAGAGATTTTATAATTAGTATTGTCAGAATAATCATCATATTTAATATTATGCATTTTATTAAGAAAAACACAATCTTCCTTTGTTCTTATATCCACTTTTATCTATAACAATCTGGACCGGTTTCATTCATGGCAAATTGGCAAGCATTATCAACTGATAAGAAATAGAATGTAACATAACAATTTATACAAAACAAATTGAAATAAAAAGGTGTAGTAAACAATTGGCATTGAAAAGAATTTACAAATTATCAATAAGTTCTAATTTATAAGCCATAAACAATTTTATCAATATAACCGGTTTCACCAAACACTGCTTACTAAGTGAAACCAGTCTTAATTGCGTTAAAAAATGTGGAGGAATCAGTAAGAATTACGATTTATGTTCGAAGGCATGTGTGTTTGTGATGTCTTAAAAATTCTCTCTCGTTCTTCCAATCTTAAATTAACGAAATGTAGCTAGAGCGATTGCTTACTAATAGCCTTGTCCTAGCCTTATCCTTCTATCCTCAATTATTCTTTCTTTGGAAAAGAGAGGTTGAACGACTGAGTAACGAACAGTTCTTGTAGAAAAACTTCTGCTTAGATACCTCCATTAGGAGGCCATATGCTCCACATTGAGAGCGGATATGGATTGAGAAAAAAAAATACTGTATTTTTATTTTAATTATACTTGTAAGCAGTGTTTCCTTTAAGCTGTGCGCGTGCGCGCGCGCACACAACTCGCCGAGCGCGCAAAGCTAACAGAGCGCACAAAAAATGCATCAGCTATACCACCACCAGAGTAAATTAATTGACATTAAATAGTGTTGTTAATTACTGTCATTATAAAAAAATAACCTTTTCGTTTAGTAGGTCTAAATACCGTTATGTGGCGCACAAGTCTTTTTATTTCTTGTCAAAGTTGCACAGCCCATGTCTTTTGCGCACATAACCTTCCGAAAATTAGAGGGAACATTGTTTGTAAGTGCATTCCGGTTTTGGCGTCAGCTGCAATGACATATTGTACTGTCGTTTGCATTTTGCAACAATGCATAAATAAATAAAATAAAAACTTTATACCCGTAGCTAGAAACAATGATTTTATTATTACGATGTATTATATTGGGCGATATTATGTGATGTGTGCAGCGATGGGGCTAAAACACATATTTAAAAGGGTCCTGTTTCATTGTGCTTAATATAAAAGAGGTCCTCGATTGAATATAATTGGGAAGCGTTGAAGTAGGCATTGACTAACTTGCCTATCATCTCCACGATACGTCACTGTCGACAGAGGAATGTCATAACGGCATTTCATAAAATAGCTGATATATTATCATCATACCTTATAATTTAAATAATCCTCAATAATCCCTTCCTGAAGTCCAGACACTGTAGTTACTGTAAAAGTAGATGGAAACTTACCAAGAAAACCGTATTTAAAAAAATGCTTACGAAGGTCTCCGCTTCATCTATATTACAGAATTTTCCGTCGTTTTCCGAACTAAAACAATGAATTAAAACAAACCAAAAATTTCTTTTTTTTTGCGAAAAAATAAGAAAACAGCAAACAATATAAAATATCTTCGAAAATTTGACTAAAAATCTATGTGAATTTGAAAAAAAGCTGCTCACTTGCTTACAATGTTTGATCGTAAAGTATACTATTAATTACGTCAATTTATACATTCACTAGTCAATGTCGCTTACTGTGGCACAGTTGGTTAGAGCTTGCTCTACCGATCACGCAGATCTGGGTTCGATTTCCGGTAAGATCACAGTGAATTTGAGAATTATTCAACTCATAGTTGTGATCGAAGACTGGGTGTTTGTGATGTCAATTCACATTATTTTTCTCTCCTCCCATCCTTTAGATTATTTAATAACTGGGCTTAGCAAAAGCGATTTGTTAACCACTAGTCCTGTTCTAGCCTTATCATGCTTTCCCTACTTTGAAAAAAAGAGGTTGAGTAACAAACAGTTTTCGTAGAAACACTTCTGTTGAGATAAACTCCATTAGGAGTCCATAAGCTCCACATTGGGAGCATCGGACATGGTAAAAAAAGTGAATGTATACATTGTGTATTTGGTTTCTACGTTTATTATAACTTAAATGAAATAATTGTGGTTATGTTGACTGGTAAATGTATACATTAAGTCAGCGATTTCCAACCTAGAAGGCGCGCCTCCCTGGGGTGGCTTGGCTACTGCAAAGAGAGGCGCGAACAGTCCAAAATATTTATTTATTCTTTAAAACGTGTCTTTATTACTATATGAAATAAAAGATGGGGAGGAGCGAAGATATTTTTTTCTTCAAAGGGAGGCGCAGTAACATAAAGGTTGGATTAGTTTTAATTAAAGCCCGCATCATTTAAATTCACTTTGATAAGTTAATTTTTGAATCAACTAGAAAATGTATACACCTACTTACGAGCGTTAGATAGAGTAGAAATGACATCAGAGTTTAAGGTTATGTTATTATATTGATAAGCGCTAGTCAAGAGTTCCAAAAAGCACTCTGGAAGCTTTTTCAAGTTTTGAGTAAATTTAGAAAAACTGTTGTGCATACATACCTCGCTTACATTAAATGTGTTATTGTTTACGATGTCTGTATATGTGTAAGCAATTAATGTAATAACACCATTCAATTTGTAAAGGTAACGTGTATCAAAAGTTTAATTTTGTTTTGAAACTCAGTTCTCAAACTGTGTTTTTTTTACACATAGCCAAAATTTTCGAAATGACTTCGTCAACAGATATGATGGAATTTGACGCTCTCATTCACTTTACTTGGAACTTTGAAAAGCAAAAAAATACAGTTTATAAATAATTTAAGAAAAAATCAATCAATGATTTATTTGTTGTCTCATGTATACATTTACCATGTGCATACTTTAACTGTAACATATTCGCAACAGAAAACTCCAAAATTTATCACGCTCAATAGCTGGAGAGGGCTCGGAGGGCTCGTGTGAGCCACTTGCTAAATTTTACTAAAGCCGGCGAGCTCCTTGTTCATCTACGAGAAAACATTTTTCTCAGATCAAATTAGTACATAACTGAAATTTCTGACGTATATTATCTACGACTGCTTCAGTATACACAGTAGTAAATTTTTATCTATTTAGATTGATAAGTTTACGGTAAATTGCATATTGTTACATATTATAGGTGCATTAAGTAACAATCTATTGCTTATTTAAGTATTGCATATAATTGCATCGAAGTGATACAAATATTCACTCCTTGCCCAGAGCATCGAGAATTGGATTGAGATTAAGCGAGCCCCTTGTTATCGTATTGGCAGCCCACCGCTGAATACACTACAGTATTGAATACATTGTCATAAAGAACACAGTATGTATATAAATAATATGTTGATAATAAACTGGGCAACCCTGAATTTGCTCGAAACAAGTTTTTATTTTATGCACTGCATAAAAAACGCATAAAAAGATACTTGGAAGACTTGGTCGAAGAATTAAATGGTTTCTTATTAGTTTTGTTTTGATTGCACATGGATATCGATTTCTGGTATTGTGAAACAATCTTATTCCCGCTCGGTTTGCAAGTATTTGGTCTTACAAAGGTAATATTTTTTTGAAAAAAAGATACAAGAACTCACCTCTTGTTAAGATTCGTCAAGCATATAGCCAGGGGTGAGCTGGAGGGGGCTCGGACTGTCTTGTGCGAGCCCCTTGCTAAATTTTACGTAGGCCGCCGAGCCCCTTGTTAATTAAAGAGGAAACGATATTCTCAGATTAAATTAGTTTATAACTACAATTTCTTATCTCGAGAATTACTATTATATTTATTATTATAATCGTAAATTATTAATGAAAATCACCCGTTTATGATTATATTTTTTTAATAATGTATCTTATTATAAATGAAATATCGAATTTCTTATTTTGATTTACTCGCCAGGTATTGCGGTCAATGTTCTCTCAAAGCTGCGGCCGCGCAACAGTTTGAAAGTCCCGCGTCCTCATTCTGTGTTGGCGTACACTCCAATAGAAAATCCAAAGAAATATACCTCGGCACATATATCGACAGCCCTGCAGTATGTAAATTGTAAATAATATTTTTTGTAATACCGATATTGATATATCCTTCAGGTGTTGCATTCCCTACACTTGGCGTGCGTTTTATTAATTTATTTTTTTAACTTCTTCGCAAAAGCCTGTTTGAGAAACGCTGCGTCATACGAAAGTGCAGCCACATTAAAAACAATTACGCATACAGATAATTTTCTACGATAAAAGTTGCTTAACACTTGCGGACCACTGTCCTGTGGTAAGCTACACTTCACCTGCGTCATAGCTTCAAACATCCATTCCTTCTGACGTAGATACAAAAAAAAAAACGCGCTTTAAGCAGCATAAAATGACAAAAATAATTGCATGGGTGTGCCGTGTGGCTTATGATTTTGTGCAAATATTTTCCTTGTTATGATATTTGAAGATTGTGTTGGGTTGCTTTTTGGAAGAGAACAGTTTTAGATTTTGGAATGGGTAATAGAATTTGATTAGAGTACTGAAATAAACCATTTTATTAAGGTACACATAATCATATAATTGGAATCATATTTATTGAATATGAAAAATAAATTTTAAACAACAACAAAAAAACGCAAGAAATGCCCCATTTAAATGAACTTACTTTTACAATTGTTGGTATTTCTCTGTAACTTCTAAGCATCAGTGAGATTAGTAGAATGACTAGATATAAATAAAAGTATACAAAAAAACATACTACAATCTTGTATCATAAACCACGAAAGAAACTAAATTAAACCATAACTAACTACTAAATAAGTGCCACACAAACTTTAAAGTTTAATTATCTCAAATCATTTATTTTCGATTTATCCCACTGTTGCTTTAAGGTAGCGATATGTAGATGTTTATGATATATTTTCTCATCGAGTTGATATCGAGTGACTTCTGAATTCTCTTCTGATTTAGCCTATCTGGGCGATGTCTTTCCTTTCAGAGACTAAGAAAGAAAAAAAATACATTTCAGAAGAGACTAGTATTGACTAGTCATTATTTACACGCCCCGGTTTCATGATCTGATAAATGGATTTTAAGATGCAATTAAAAAAACGACATATCTATGGATACAAATACATACATAGATTGGAATGTTTACACACGTATAAGAACTAATTACGTACACGTTTTCCTAAAAATAATCGCTGTTGCTTTTTTTAATGGATTTGTATTGTCCCTTGAAACTTATCAACCAACCTACCTATCACCATTTAAAAAAATCCTTTTATTAATGTCTTTAGTAAAATTCACAATTGATTTATATGTTTTATTTCAACTGACAAATACTACGCCATTCATCTTAACAACGTGAAAAATACACCGGGAATTGAAAAAAAAGATATTTTTTGACTAGTTAATGACTTCATAACATATTAATTATGCGTCAATGAAAATTGCTCACATATATTATATCAACCCGTAGTAGGCAAAAAATCGTTACCGACAGTTTATAAATTTTGGAGGTTTTTTTTGAAAATTTAGTTAGAAAAAGGAATTCCTTACGTGCGGTTAGTAAATAGTTATATATAATCAATGCCTATCTCGATAGTATAATAAAATTGTCTGACTACTTTCAGTTCTCTAGATCTGCGTTTCTCAACCGGGATCCTCGAGGAACAAACGATAACAAGTCAAAACACCTAAAATGATCACAAGAAGAGATAACGCTCTAAAAAAAATATCACTCATGCCTAAGGCCAGGGCTGTCGAACTTATAATATATATCTACTTGCGTATAATTTGTTGATCAAAGTAAATATTTTAATCAAATCAAAAGGCCGGATCAGAGTTGTTTGAAAATTGAGTTTTTTTTCAAACGGCTGCCATTTTGTGAAAAAAAAAATTATTTGACTTCTCCGAGATATTGGCGATAGCGACATTTTTATTTATTAAGAATCGGTCAATTTATTTTTTTTCAAATGACCAGAAGGGTAAGAATCATGTACACCAGGACACCACCTTTTTTTTGACACCCTCCCTTTACCAGACGATAACTTTTCGAGTTTAGAATTTTTTTTTTTTTTGAAATTTTCTATGTATTTTTAAAATATAAATAAACGAATGGCAAAAAATGGATACTAAAAATTTTCTTCGTTTATTTTTTACAGAGCTCGAAAAAACACCCGGAATTCGTGCCTCTAGACTAGAATACCCCCTTAAGTTCTTTTGCCAATTATGGGTCGATATATACATAGAATACAAATTCACGACCATACAGTTTATAATAAAATTAAATTTAGAATGGAATAGAATATTTAATTCAAAAAAAGAAATAAAATACATTTCTGCATACTCATTCTCTTCGTTTATTTTTTTTGGTACTTAGTGCCTATTATTTTTGTGTTCATATACATATTCGATTCTGTTATATTTTAATGGAGACAAATTATATGGTCAGAATTTAAATCAATTTTTGGTCAGAATAAAAATATGAACGGTCAGAATAAAAATACTATACGGTCAGAATATTTTATAACAATTTTGGTTAGTAGGTTAGGTTTTTTTTTTAAAAAATCATTTAAATTATTGTTTATTGTTTAAAAATCAAAATGACAGCAGATGGCATTGCAGCTTGCGCCAGTTCACCATGCACTTGACAAATATAATTAAAATATTAAAAAAAAACAGTACATAATAATATAATGCAACAGCACATAAAAAAATACAAAATCATCAATAAGATTTTCACTTTGTTAAAAATTTCCCAAATTTTAATTGGGTTTATAATTGGCATCATTTGCCCTTTATAATTATTAGTCTTTGATGCTTTTTTAATTGTATGTTATAGGTGTCAAGCATTTAAATTTGTGTAATTATAATGTAATTTGTAATCATTCTTAATAGTTGCTTACACCTTTTATTTCAATTTAAATTTGTATAAATAGCACTGTTTATATATTTTTCTGATCACTCACAGAGACAATGCTCACAATGAGCGAAACCGGTCCTAACCTAATTAATAAAGTGGAATGAAGTACAAAGGAATATTGTGTTTTTATTAATAAAACTATAAACTGACTATTTATTCTGACCGATATATTATGACCATTTAATATAAATTCTGACCAATATTATTTAAATTCTGACCAGAAAACTGCGAGCCTATTTTATTTATTTTTAGTGCATTTGTATTTGTGCGCATTTCTCTGTTACGCCTTAATTTATTATTGTCGTGTATACATTTCACTTCCGGCCTCATACAACCCACCTTTTATTAATAAGAATAATAAAATACGCACTGGGAAGCCTCAAAATGAATGTATAATTTTACTTTTGATACACAAGGAAAGTCCTTCGGATTCCGACATCAAAAGTTGACGTGGGCAGTTTATTGTTTCTGATCCATTGTGCACCTACGTCATATCAATGATATTTTTCGCAACACAAACCTACATATTTACGTAAAAAAAGCATTCTTAAGAATATTAAAAAAATACAAACAACAATTTATTTTTAGCACACGATATTCATCTTTTGAATCTGCGCAATCGAAATACATTATTGCATAAATATATTTTCATTAATTAATGCAACAACAACAAAACATACTAGTTTTGTCAGTGGCGCCTCTAAGAAAAGCATCTTAAATATTTTTAAATTTTTAAAAAATGTACACGTTTTAAATAGACTTTGTCGGTTGTTTTAAATCGACGGGTTGTTTCGTAATTCCGGTCGCCTTGCGTCAAAATACGATAATATTATACCGTCAACAAAATAATGTAGTTTAAATATATAATTAATGGTCTTGGGTTCTAGGGTGTGCGGCGCACACCTAGCACACCCTGAATATACGCCCCTGCAACATACACCATCTGTCAAAAGAACTATAGCTGCAAATGTTGAATGAAAATCTAAATTTAGCTTTTAAGTAAGAAAAAGGAAGACATGGGAAAATTACAACCAATAAAAAGTATCTTCATAAAAGGTTTTCTTAAATAACTTATTAAATTGAGTAAATAAAACACTAGTTAATAAGTCTTCTTGCACTTCAATGTCGTATGTGTTTATTTAATAATTTGACTTTGATCCAAAATTGTTAAAAAAACGTTTTTCTTCTTTCCCTGAAAATTTGTTCTGTGTGAGTTGATTCCTTTTACCTAAGCACAGTCGAAATAATATGTAACAATAATACTGTGCTTTGTAAGATTGTCAATATTATTATATGTAATGTGAAAAAAATGGATACCACTGACGTTAGAAATTGTATTAAAAATACAAAAAATTGTTGTTGTTATAGATAATATTATAAAATCGAAATGTAGATAAATTCATGCCGATCTGACAACAGCAAAGTGAGGAATCAATACACAGAGACAATTGCCTACCTTTAAATATGTATTGTCAATAATTCCCGTTTAAAATCAAGCTGCTTTTACCAAACTGGTTCAATAAATACCCCAAATGAGCTGTTATTCCAGGAAATTAATTGATTTTTAAGAATCATAGATATACTTTCCTTTTTTTTTTTAATTTGTTCTATTCAACATTCGTCAGTACGACGAAATGTACCTCCTTCCAATCAAGCATATGTAAATGAATTGGTCACCCAACATTTCTTTTTCGCAGAAGGTATGATAGATAAAAGGGAACGTAAAAAACAACTTAATTCATACATTTGATCACAAATCTATTGATCTATTGAAAAAATAATTTATGAAATTTTTCGTATGCCGATCAGAGCTCAAGGACACTTGAGTCCCAGGACATTGCACCCATAACATATCGACTGTGGAAAGGAAAAAGGACGTAACCCTCAATTTTCCAAAATCGCTTTTTTTCGATAATCACAATGTATACAACTTGACACACATTCTATCAAAAGGATGGAAGCTGAAAATGCCGAATAAGTACCTAAATTTAGCTTTTATGTTTGAAAAAGATGACCTTGAAAAAAAATAAAACCAAGAAAAAACACTGAAATAAAAGATTTTCTGAGACAATTTCTTTAATTAATATTAGGTTATGTCAATTAAACACCAGTTTAGAAGTATCCGTGCACTTCAAGGTTGTGTATAATTCATAATTTGCATATGTCACAAAATCATCAAAACACGTTTTTAGCGCCTCCTGTAAAATTTGATATGTGTGGGTTACGTCCTTTTTCCTTTCCACAGTCGATATGATAAAAGAGTATTTTTACATTAACAAATAGTTGATGCAATGAATCTTTTTCGTGATGGCTTTATTTATGCTTAAAAATTCTTCAATCTTTTTGCTGCTATTCAATTTCATCAAAAGAATTTTATTTTCCGCCTATTTTAAATTTGGTAAACTAATAAATAAATCAATTCTCGTTTTCGTTGTCATGTAAACAGTGGGCCATAACTACTACGGTGACCTTTCGTCCTTTATTTAAGGGGAAAGTTTTATGATCTACCATCTAGAATAATTATTTGTTGTCTGACTAAGCTATTTCGTTTTTTTATATTCTCTAAGGAAGTGATCGGAAAACTGCGGCTCTATGGCCCTTTGATTGTGGCTCTTCCATAAAGTACCACATACAGTTCGATTGAAACTTCGTGTCCCACGCGTTTTTGTCTCTGTATTTTTCACATTGTTAAACTATGTTCGATCTATAAGTAAATACACTATAAACAATATTAAATGTATTCAAATCGATATATTATAAAAATAAATATTAAATTAAACATTTGTAATGCTATAAAACGTTCAAATTGAAAATCAAAATGCTAAAATTGATAAAAAATAAATACGTACAATACAGGTCTCTAGTCATTATTCAGTATTGCACTTAGTTTTACGAGTTTGTTTATAACGTATTATAAATATATTTAGTAATAGTTGATGAATAGCCACTTGTGTGGGCGAGTGGTCAACGTCGTTGGCTACGGTTACGGAGGTCACGGGTTCGAATCCCAGTACGGACAGTTTTTTTTAATTGATTTTTCAATCGATTTATGAATATCTGTTCGAAAGGATGGATGTATGGTAATGTCTTGAATTCCCATATTCCATAAACGGGGTGTATCGAGAGCGATTAGTTAACCACTAGTCCTGTCTTAGCCCTATACTTATATTCCTACTCTCTTTGGAAAAAGAGAGAGAAAAACTTCTGTTGAGATAAACTCCATTGGGAGTCCATATGCTCCACGTTGGGAAAGAAAAAAATGTTGACGATGATTTATTCTTTGTTTTCTCCAAAAACAGATGGTCACTTTCGATGGTTTCGGCAGTAACTTTGTGGAAGTTCATTTTAATAGAAAATTTAAATTAACTTTGATTATTCCAAGTATTGTTATATATATAATACAATTTTATATATATAATACAATTTTATATATATAATATAATATAATTTTAAAATGTTAGAATCAATCTTGCTTCATTACTTAAGCAAACTTTGCCATAGTTAGTCTGAAGATGCCTCTGAAAGAGGCGAAACACGTGTCACAGTTAGTAACACAATACGTGGAATAATCAAAGTTAATTTAAATTTTCTATTACAGATGGTCACCGTCGTCATAGGCTTTCCGAAGATCAAACATGCACGGAAATAAATTTTGCAACAACAATAACAATACTACAGCCTTCACCTTTGTGACCTTTGTTTCGACTTCTCCCGTGACTAGTTATCAGCCATCACATCGATAAATTAGTGTTGGTGTATGTTATTATATTTTTTCAAGAGCTTTTAATGCGTGAAAAATAATTATTGTCGAATTAAAATGATGATTGATATCGACTATCGAGTCACTAGTCTATCCTCAATAATATATTTTTTTTATTCATATTTATCTTGATTTGATTGTGACGTTCATGTAGTCATGTCTTAGATAAGTTTATGATTACAGTAGTAACTGTCAAATGGGCAAATGCTGACTATATTTAAAAAAAATACATAGACGGTTGTGGTCGAGATAAATTATTTATTCTAAAAAATATTAAACTGCTTGAGCATGCGACTAGCTCCCTGTTCGTTTTGATACAGATAAATATTAGTGGAATACAAAAATAAGGCATGCTTAACTTAATTGTGATGGCTTGAAACTCCTATTAAGCTAGAATTTATCAATTGCACGAAAATTCGTAGATAAGTCAATTAATTAAGAATTTGTCGATGTCAATGTAGACCAGGGGCTACCAACCTTTTTGGACCCAGAGCGCATTCTAAAATATTGGTAGGGTGGCGAGCACCACATTCACCTCACCGAGCCCACCGAGGAATTTGAGATCCAAAATCCTACAAATTTTACGATTTGATAAATCAGTTGGCGGGCGCATCGGAATCATTCGGCGGGTGCCATGGCACCCGCGGGCACGGGGTTGGTAACCCCTGATGTAGACCGTAGCATACATTTAGAGATTCAAACCCTTGACTCCGTAAATGAATAGCAAACTCAACAGTATTAACTACTCAACAATACGATCGTATGTAACCAGCGATGGGCTGCCAATACCTTAATTAGTGGCTCGCTTAATCTCAAAGCAATTTTCAGTCTTCTGGAGAAGTGTTTTTTTATCACTCCTATAAAACTCCAATTGATTGTTGCTCAATACACTTATAATACGTAAAAATATGCAATTTTCCGTAAAATTATCAATCTTAATGGCTAAAAATGTACTACTGTTGTAGATAATATATAAATCAAAAATTGCAGTTATATACTAATTTGATCTGAGATTATTGTTTTCTCTTAAATTTACAAGGGGCTCACCGGCACTGATAGAATTTAGCAAGGGGCTCGCGCGAACCCGAGCCCACCCCTGCATGTAAATGTAATGTTACTTTTTAAAATAATTTTCAATTAGTTTTGAGGTTTTAATTTATTTTGAGGCAAAATATAATAACAATTGATATCAAAGCCTTGCGTTTTATGATGACATTGTAGACGTGCTTTATATCGACCGACATGTCGTTAAATAAGAAGTGCGCAAGACAGTTGCGTAATACACCAAGATAAATACGTGTGTTTTATTGCTTTATTTCGGCGTATTTTGTGAGCGAGTAATGTATTCTATGTCCTCAAGCGTCGAAGGATTTCTAAGAAAGTAAGCTAATATGCTAGTAAAAAAATAGTATAACTACTTCTGATTATCGAAATTTTACCGGTTATGAATCAACAACAAAATAAAACGTCAAAAAAATGCAGCGTTATGCAAGATTGGGCACACAAAGAAATTGCGGGCGATCCGTGGCAGAGGTGCCACGTCACAATAGTATAGTGAATTTATGTGGTGTATCTATACTAGGGGCCCTTAACCCTCCAAGGACGAGCGTAACCATGTCGACTGTGGAAAGGAAAAAAACGTAACCCACACCAACGTTCCCTCTAAGCCGAAAGGTTAGCTGCGCGGAAATTTCAAAGGCTGCGCGGAGGCTGTGTGGAGACTGCGCATAACGATCAAATATTAATTGAGCAACTGTATTGTAGTGCGCGCCAACCCGGAATGGGTGCGCGGGGGTTTCACAACTACTGCGCGGCCGCGCACGCGCGCAGCTTAGAGGGAACGTTGACCCACACATAGGAATTTTTTCAGGATACAAAAAAAACGTGTTTTGATGATTTTGGACCAAAGGCAATTTATGAAATATACACAACCTGTAAGTGCACGGAGACTTCTAAGCTGGTGTTTAATAGACATAATCTAATATTGATTATAAAAATTGTATAGAAAAAACCTTTTTTTGAGTATTTTTTCTTGGTTTCAATTTTCACAAGCTCATCTTTTTTCAAACTTAAAAGATAAATTTGGATATATTTTCGGCATTTTCAGCTAACATCCTTTTGATGTTAACATCACAAAAAACGTATTTTGATGATTTTGGGCCATATGCAAATTATGAAATATACACAACATGGAAGAGCACAGAGGCTTCTAAGCTGGTGTTTAATTGACATAATCTAATATTTATTTAAGAAATTTTCTAGAAAAAAATCTTTTTTTCAGTCTTTTTCTTGGTTTCAATTTTCCCAAGCTCATCTTTTTTTAAACATAAAAGCTAAATTTAGATACTAATTTGGCATTTGCAGCTTACACCCTTTTGATAGAACGTGTATCAAGTTCTATACATTGTGATCATCGAAAAAAAGCTTTTTGAAAAAACTGTGGCTTATGTCCTTTTTTCTTTCCACAGTCGATATGGTAACAGAAAGCTCTGTTGTCTATTAATCCCACTATTCATCCCTTTTCTAACTGAATATTCTGGTATACAGACTTCAGCTAGTCATCAGCCGCAGGGACGGAAAAAACTACCAAAAGCAGTTATTATTTTATCAAAAATTTAAATTTATTACACTTTTTTTTTTTTTTTTTTTAATCCATATCCGCTCCCTATACGGAGCATATGGTCACCACGAAGCTCCTCCACAATTCTCTGTCTCCAGCCAGTCTCCTCGCCTCCTCCCAGGTCATCCCAGCGTCCCGTAACTCCGCCGAGTACATCCTGTGGATGGTCATCAGTGGCCTTCCACGACGCCGGGATCCATCCGGCCGGAAGAAGAGACAGGCAGGGTTCAGGCTCTCTTCAGGCATCCTCAACACGTGTCCAAGCCAGGTCCACCGCCGTTTCTTTATTTTTGACGTGATAAGAGGCTGGTTAGTCCGTTCTCTTATCTCCGTGTTCCTGACAAAGTCAGACCATTTCACCCCTAGCATTCGTCGCAGGCATCTGTTTTCGAAGCACAGTATACGGTTACTCTGCGCTTTCGTAAGGTGCCATGATTCGCAACCGTAAAGCAGCACTGTTAAGATACATGCGTTGAATAGGAGGCACTTGGTTAATTGGCACACTAATTTTACTAATATATTTAAATTGAAATTATGTTGATCTCAAGAGGTCAAATTGTAAATATTTTTTAAAATTTCACGTTTAGCTATAATTGAACCCCGAATGTTTGTGTGACCATACGGTCACGCTCTCCCTCAGTAGTGCCCTTACACAATATAACACGTTGCATAAAAGGATAAGCATGACCATATAGCAGTGTCTGCCAAACTTTTTTATTTCGCGGCACACTAACGAATAAGATTTTTTGCGCGGCACACCAAATAAAAATGCTTTACATGTACATTTAAAAGGGAACAGTGGAAAATGTATAGAGTTAACTACTTACTAAATGCGAACGTGACAAATATTTATTTGAAAACGTAGATGTTGAATTTATTTAAAATTGAAGAAAATTTAAATTAAAGTTTTTGAGGCGTCTTCCTCTGCGGCACACCTTAGACTTCTTGCGGCACACAGTTTGGCAGACACTGCCATATAGTGACGCGGGGTTTCCATACAACGACTTTGTACTTTTTTCTTAAAGACAAGACTTAAATTGATTATAAGTTTTTACATCCAAGCAACAAATGACATGAGAGTTACACTGGCCAAAACAATGCCCTTACATAGAAGAACTGGTCCAGAGAAAACAGATGCATCCATCTTATTAACTCTTGCGGCTCGGAGACTAGAAAAATACTTGTCAGCCGATGGGGTTCTTTTGTGACCCCAGTGGTTTCCTCATTATTGGCCTTATTCTTATGAACTTTAAAAAAAAATAGTCCAAGGGCTTTAAAATATTGACATATCGTTATTCACAAAAAATATTTGCCATTGAAATTGTTCTAAATTTGGAAACACGTAAAATAAAAAAGTCCCACCAAACTGCCAGAAGATAGTAAAAGAGCTACTTCGTTTTCCTACTTTTTGAAAATAGGTGGAAAAAAATGTTTACTGCAACATTTTGTATTGGAGAGTGGACAATCCGGACTGGATTGAAAAAAATATAAAAATTATGTATTTTTTTATTATTATTATATGGATGAAGTTAAAACAGGTGCATTGAATTGATCAAAATACTTGGAATTGTTTCCTTGTATCATCATAAAAGAAGAAACAAACTTAAGATTCTTAACTCTTATCAGACATTCTTGTTAATAAAAAGTTTATTTAATTAATATTGTGTCAACAGATTATATTTATATATATATATATATAATAGTTATTTTTCTCCAAAGTGTTTTTCATTTTCATTGATTTCCCAATACTTATTTATTTATACAGTTTTTTGTCTCTCCTGTAAAATTGAACAAATGTCGATTACGTGTTGTCAACTTATGGCCATCTATATTATATTTAACATTTTTATTCGAATGTGAATATCTGTAATCATAATCTAAGATTAGGGAACATACGAGACATCACCTTGTTACGTCAGTGATCGTCAAGAGGGATGGGATTCTGGCATCCTGAAAAACTGACAGGTCCTGTCCATAAGATGTATATACTCGGTGGAACTGAAAAATGCTAGCATGTCATGGGACGAAGCAAAGCGATTGGCTGGAGACAGGGGATTGTGGAGGTGCCGGGTGATGGCCATTCACATTTATAAAATAATCAATACCGGTTTCGCTCACCGTGAGCATTTTCAACTTATGAAAAATATATTCGAAACGATTTTTTAATGTTGTATTGGACAACATTAAAAAATCGATAAACTAAGGTAAACAAAACAATTGATCAACAGGATTATGTCAATAATTGATAAATATCATACAAATTATTTTTGTTTGCAGCGGACACATTATAGTCATGAAAAACATAAAATTTTCTACACAATGTATTTTTTAATTTGACCCAGTTGGAAAAGGTTCGCTTTAAAAGATCGACTGAAACTTGAAATCTCATCCCACTATTTATATTTGTGTAGAAAATAATTTATTTATGTTAAATGATCAGTATGGAAATATAATATGTATTTATTATATTTATAGTAAAATGCAAAGTTAATGTCTTCCCATATTTTAAATGTAAAATTTATAAGCAACTGTATTCTTAATTTATATGAACATATTGTATAAGAAAATTACACACGCCATACTATATAAAAGAAATAAATGAAGGTACAAAATAAATATAAGGAAAGCTTCAATCAGATGAGATGTCCTAAAAATTATAGATTTATTTTCTTAGATTAGATCAATAAAAATAATGTGGAAAATAAGAGAATAAGGTCACTTGCAAAAACCTCCCTCAACACGTAAATATTAAATAATTTTTCTATGTTATGACTGTTTTTTACAAACATCCTATAATTAAGTAAATTACCAGTGGAGTAGCAAGAAAAAGGCGTCTGAAGGGCGGCATTTTTAAATAGAAAATTAATAAACAAACAAAAATTTGTAAAAATAATTAATGCAATCTATATTCCTTTCATTGCACGGCGTGAAAACGTGAATTTGTGTTCCAGGACATGTTCAGGAACCATTTGTTCCTAGATGTATGCGCACCTTAAATGTAACTATGTTCGGTGGAGCATAGTTTGAGAAACTCTGATCTAAAGAATTCCAATCCGGATAATAGAGGTTTTACTGCAGTGACATAACACTGACATTGATAAGTCGCTAGCGTATATATTGCCTTGTTACGTTATTTTCAATATTGAGAATTAATATTGTTCTAAGCCAGTTAACACGTGCTACGAGGAGAAATAAGCTAAGTCCGTGTATCACAAGATCATCTTGATATCTCAATTATTTTTCTCATAGCAATGACAACTCACACGCTGGGGTACAGGTCAAGGTATTCTAGATATTGAAATAATATGTATGTAAAACTTGACGGCCATTTTTGTCATTTTAATTGATGTCTTTTATCTACATGTGTATTGTGTCACTTGCGTATCAATTAGTAATTTACTTTAAGCTTTTTTAAAAATAATGTGATTTAATAAACATCTGTCAGGACTATTCTGAGATTTACTAGGATCAGCGATACTCAACCTTTTTTTCCGTCTGAGACTCATGCCGGTTTTTGCACACAGCATATTAATAGTTATACGCAGTGATGTGTTACTAAAATTTTATCAACCGGCTTGCACCTTGGTCGACGATATTGTAATTTTCAAACAAATTTCAAAAACCTAGAATTTTTTTGGACGTTGTTTTAGCTATTCCAAGAAT
The DNA here is from genome assembly GCA_030503985.1 of Himalopsyche tibetana. Lineage (NCBI taxonomy): Eukaryota > Metazoa > Arthropoda > Insecta > Trichoptera > Rhyacophilidae > Himalopsyche > Himalopsyche tibetana. The sequence goes on from JAPJYX010000022.1 coordinate 18,635,339, forward strand.
TTTCGAATCCAAAATCCCAAGAATTTACCAATTTGCCCAAATGATCAGCGTGACTCTTTCAAAAATTTTTGGATCTAAAATCACAGGAATTTATGGATATACTAATAGCCGTGACGGGTCTTATTCGTCTATCATCCGCTGTCATCGACTTCTGAGACATGATTTAACGAATAGAAAAATTATTTTAGTATTTTAGGAACCGGCTCTCCGAACCAAAGTTATTGCGAACCCGTAGCAGCACACCACTGGTTATACGTTAATACACCACATAATATAGTGACATAACATAATAAGTATACACCTATCCCTCGATTTACACGGTACACGGTTTTTACACGTTTTTGCTTTTACACGGCTTAAAAAGTTAACTTGAAAATTTTAATTCTTCATATTCGTAAGTAAAAAACGAGTACATAATTTTTAATTACGTGTTTTATATCTTGAATAATATTTGTAGTCTTATTATGTCGAAAGAAGTAAAAAGAAAAGTTATTTCGTTAGCAAAAAAAATAAAAATATTGAATCTTTTACAAAACGGAGAAAGAGTAATAGATGTTGCTAGATTACATAGCATGAATGAAGCTACAATAAGAACCATTAGAAAAAATGAAAACTCAATAAGGAAGAGTGTAGCAGCTGGCACTACGAGTACGAGCACAACTTCATATATCAGAGGCAATGGAAAACATGGAGAAGGCATTAATGATTTGGATAGAGGACCAAACTCAAAAACGGATGCCAATTGATACCAATGCTATTACAAATAAAGCATTGCGGATTTATGAAAAAATTAAATAGAAGATACCATCCTCTTCTTCATCTGAAAAGAAGCATACTTTCACAGCAAGTCATCAAGTCAAGTCACAGTGATTTGTGATAGTGATGAATGATAAAAACACCACCAACCTTTGCAATATTTTTTAATGAATCTTTTGGATTTCATTTTTTTGTTACTCTATAAGCTTTACCTGTATTTAATTAATAAAAGAATACGTATGTTTATACTTTTTAATAATTTTGTTTTTTATGTATTTTAGAAAACACCCAAATTATGCGTTTTTCGTGTACTTTTCGATTTACACGGTTTTACATTAAAAAAATATACAATTTCGATTTACACTTTTTTCTCAGGAACCTATCTACCGTGTAAATCGAGGGATAGGTGTATATCCAAAAACACAAGTGTATCCAAAATACTCTAAATTTTTGGTGATTTGTTTTGTGCCTCACATAAAATGTGGAGGGGCCGCAGGCTAAGTATCGCTGATCTAAAGACTAATTAAGAGGTCTGTAATACTAATACAACTAATAAGTAAAATTATTACCACATATGCACATATATTTTGATAAAAAATTACCTACACTATGATTTCCTTTTAAGGCATTTTTAATTCGCGTGCCGCGGAACAAATCCCATTCACCGGTGTGCCGTGAAGTAAAAACGTTTGGCAGGCACTGGTCTAGCGAGTGGACATAATTAATCAGAATAAAAAAACATGTGTGAATAAAATGAAATTCTGTTAATCGTTGGCGTTTTAAAATTTAATTTTAATAAAGAAAAATAATAATTTTACGAATATTGTAAATACGATGAAAAGTATTGGCTATTATTTTTCATACTGCGTCAAGTATGCCCACTACTCAAGCGAGCGTAGAGCGACTGTTTTCTGTGAGAGAAAACAAATTATATCAGATGGTTTGCTCTTGGCTAGAGTATCCGATCCCAGACCCTTTTTTGCGACCCCGGGATTTCGGGATTGACAATTTTTCCAATCCCTGGAAGAACATTCAACATAAAATCGTGTATAAATTGGTATTCGAGATTAACACAGCGTGCGAGCTTTTTTACCCAAGAATTTACGGAATTACCAAAAAATACCAAAATTTGGAACGTTTTTTAAATTTTTTTTAGACCTCGCTCAACTCTCTGTTATTTTATCAATCCCGAAATCCCGGGATTAATACTGTCGTAATCCGGGTATTGAAGGATCACATAATTGGACGGGATCCCGGGATTGGAGACCCTACTATTATATCGACCCGTAATAGGCAGAGAATCGTAACAGACAATTTATAAATTTTACAGGAAAAGGTTTTTTTAAAGACTTCCTTAAGTGCGGTTAGTATATAGTAATATATGGTCAATGCCTCTCCTGTATTATATAAAATTTTCTGACTACTTTCAGTTCTTTAGATCAGCGTTTCTCAACCGGGGTCCACGTGGAACAAACGATAACAAGTCAAAACACCAAAATGCACAGGCCCTAAAAAAAGATCAGGCGAATGAGTTAACGTTTTTTTGAGAATTTTCGTCAAAACGTAATTTACCGAATTGTATAGCTAATGTTCTTTTGCCGATTATGGGTCGATATTACAATATAAATAACGATGAAGAAAGAAAATTTAAATTAACTTTGATTATTCCACGTATTGTGTTACTAACTGTGACACGTGTTTCGCCTCTTTCAGAGGCATCTTCAGACTTACTATCGCAAAGTTTGCTTAAGTAATGAAGCAAGATTGATTCTAACATTTTAAAATTATAAAATTACAAAATGGAGGTGTGGGTTTTTTTCCTTTTAAGAGGAGCAAGGAGGGGGGTGTGGAATAATCAAAGTTAATTTAAATTTTCTATTAAAATGAATTTCCACAAAGTTACCGCCGAAACCATCGAAACGATGAAGATTTTTTTATTATTTTTTTAAACTTTTTAACAGGAGTTGGAGCGGAGCACAGAGAGTAGCTGTAGCAAATATCGTGATATTGGAGCGAAACAATCAAAAAAAAAATAGTCCGCTCCAAGTCTATGGTTTTTAATAACTAAATACTTCGAACCGTACATAAATAATACACATGCTAATTTTTTTAAGCCGTCCAATTTTGTATCCGGCAGATTATAAATAGCAATGCTAAGGGGATCCCTCACCAACATATAGCTTGATTCACGCTTTACGGTGGCGAGTGATGAGTAATCACAAAATATACACGAGGTGCTTATCTTATTACCTTATCACCAAACCCCGAAATATATAAATAATGATAACACACTTGTTTTTGGCGAGACACCTTTATGCAGATTAGTCATGCTTGAAAAAAAATGATAATTAAACTAACGAATTTATTTATGTTCCAATAAAGTAAAATTACACATTTAATTTATTATTGACTCACGGTAACCCTAGATATCATATCCGGACCACAATTCCGACCACAAATTTATTGTAGAGACACCATGAGTTATGGTATTTTTTTGTGGTATATGGTTATTCATTTTAGCGTTTTTATTGTCACTTTCTATATTCGATGTGTTGATTCGAATTTGATTTAAAACTGTGTTTAACTTAAGATTTCGACTGAAGGTGCTTGGCGAAATTTCAATGTTAAATTTGAATCGTTCAAATTATGTACATTCACACAAATTTTGTCAATAACGACCCGGGTTTCGCCTTTGGGCATCTTCAGGCGTTCAAGTGCACGGGTGAACTTGAACTGACGCTTAGTAAATGAATGTTTCGTGTTTATATGAGAAATAAATGTATCATTGAGCTTGAAGCCATTGCTGGCGAAAAGGATTAGCCCATGGGAACGCCCACAGATTTGAATGGTGAGTAGTTTTAAGAATTATATTCATTTTTGTTTGTTGGAAAAGGTTTTATGATTATATTTATTTAGGGTAAAAAAGTGGAGAGCCCGGCATATGTAGCTGTCTAGACTTGAACGCCTGAAGATGCCGAAAGGCGAAACCCGTGTCGATAGTGTCAAAATTTGTGTTAATGTACATAATTTGAACGATTCAAATTTAAAACTGTGTTTCATAATATTTTTTTCATTTTTACCTATTTTATTCACTCATGTCAAACATTTCGTCCACTCTGGATCATTGGATTCCACTCACTTCTAATTTTAAGACTGTTATCTACCGTTAATAATGTTCTATACCCATTTTTTTTACCTGACACAATATTTAGAATTATTAATCTTCCAAAGCTTTCTGATCCTTGAAAAGCATCTTAAATATAGCAAGAGACAGTCACCCAAACCACCAGAATTCCACGGATCAAACAAAAGGCAGAAAGATCTGAGGTTTCTCCGGGAGCAGTCGTAGCTGATTTCGACGTCTGTCAATTACCGTTGAGGTAACAGGACACCGCTTGATCACCCGCGAAAACTTTTCATTGGCACACACAAAAATTCTACGTTACAATAAGTAAACAACTAAATTCTGTTTTTTTTAAAAGAATGGTCACACCAACATACTGTGACCACTGATAAAAATAGCCGATACTTCCTTTACTAGCCGACTTCCTTTTGTAACCTATAAGTAAACAAAAAATAAAAAAAAAGTGTAATGAAGTCATTGATAAAACCCTACAAATGATATTCCAATGACGTTTTAACATGACATAAATACTATTTGAACATCTGATACAAACTAAATGAAAATGTACCTGCTTTTAAAATTAGCAGTAGCGATTTTTTTATAGCTTAACAAGAATATGTAACATTTTTTTTAGTAATTTTCATTGTCAATTCAGAAAGCATTCGTGATCTAATGTTTTAAATTAAATTTTCTTCTGAGAGAACAGGTTTTACATTCTTTCTTTGTAGATAGCTTGAATTAAAGATATGCAATCAGGTATCCATGGTAACAGATTTCTTGGATTTATATAAAGTTGTGAGCCTGTGTGGTCGAATGGTCAACGTCGTTGGCTTCGGTTACGTAGGGCACGGGTTCAAATACCGGTACGGACAGTTTTATAAATTGATTTTCCAATCGATTTATGAATTTCTGTTCAAAGGCATGGATGTATGTGATGTCTTGAATTCCCCCCTCCCACCCATCCTATCCTATGAACGGGCGTATCGAGAGCGATTAGCTTACCACTAGTCTTGTCGTAGCCCTATCCTTACTCTCTTTGGAAAAAGAGAGGTTGAGCAACTGAGTAACAAGAAGTTCTCGTAGAAAGACTTCTGTTGAAATAAACTCCATTAGGAGTCCATATGCTCCACATTGGGAACGGACATGGTTTAAAAAAAAATATTAAATTTGATTTCATTTTTATTCCAAATTTCCAGAATCTTAGGCATCTTCTGAAAATGTTTCTCAGGCAGGTGAAAGACGTGCCACAATTTGGGAAATGTTAAAGTTATCAAATTTGATTGTACCATCAAAATTCACCAAACAAAGATCAATTAGATTTGTTTCAATTCGTGCTTAAGATCTTGACAAACATTCTCATCGAGTTTATCTCAGGTAATTTGGAGAGATTACATATTAATATCCAACTAAATTTGATTAATATGTGACACGTGTTTCACTTCTTTAAGAAGCTTCATCAGAAAATCGCAACGTTCACGAATAAACTTAAAATTGATTATAATCTTATGTTATAAATTGCAAAATTAAACTAAGGGCTTGTCCTTTTCTTCTAAAGCCGGGAAGGGGTTAGATATCTTACCCGTGTCACATTCTGTAACACAACAAGTGGAATAACAATGTTATCAAATTTGATTTTATATTCAAAATGAACTTCCACAAAGTTACCACCTATCGAAGATAGTTTATAAATTATTTGACGAATTGTAAATTAGGCCGAGAAGTAAACCTATTTATTTCATTCTAAAAACACCAATTAGTGTCATATTATAAAAGATATTTACTGTTGCGGAATCAATCCTTCATCAAAACCATTGTATTTCTGAAAATATGATAAATGAATTCTTTATTAATGATCCTACCCTGTCGTATAACTGCTAAAAAGTTATGATATTTATTAAGATGGATATTTACTGTATGGCGCCTATGTGTTTCCGGTCATTAGAAATAATGCTTTTTTGCCATAGATGTTATAAAAAACGAAGAGGAAAAACTTTGCTGAAAATAACAAAATAGATTAACACCGGCTGTTTGTTGCTTTCACCTGTTCAATGCGATTAGGCAAAGCCCCCTATAGTAAAGTAGAGACTCCAATTCGAGTATCGATTACTCGATACTTGAGAATACTCGTCCATTTTTACTTGATACTTGATACTCGTAATTTATCAATAAAGATTTATTTGCAAATTTTATTTACTTATTGAAAAGATATATAATGTTTCACCATTGCGTTTAACTGAGTCTTGCGCGTGGATTTTACTATCAGATAATGTATGTTTTTTATGGTTTTGCCCAGTTTTGCCGTTGACTATGCTATGCGAGAATTTCTTTTGTTATTTTTGTTTTTGGTACTGCTGACTTATCTTATCAATGAAAAGTTTATGATGACGAGAGTCTATGATGACAAGAAACAAAATAAAATATTGAAAAATAATCAGTTATTTTAATAAATTGAAATAACTGTATTAATAAAATTAAATAAGATTATAAATTTATTTATCATCAATTTATATACACAAATCTGAATTAATAATATGCATTTAGGTACATCTGAAACTACTCGAGTGTACTCAAGTACTCGAGTATTTTAAAATTTTACTACTCGATAGTCGAGTAGTTGAGATGTCCAGTAATTGGAGTCTCTAGTAACAAGCCATGCTGTAGGGTTTACGTGTTTACGAGTAGTCTGAAGTCTTAATGTTTTAAGTCATATACAACCAATACTTTTTTTCTGTTATTTTATAAGAAATTATTGAATATATTTTTATTAAATGTATTTTGCAGTTAAAAATTGAATGTACTATGACGAAATTAAGATTTATCAAATTTGAATCGTTCAAACTATGTACATTCTCACAAATTTTGTCATTAACGACCCGGGTTTCGCCTTTCGGCATCTTCAGGCATTCAAGTGCACGGATGAACTTGAACTGACGCTTAGTAAATGAAATTTTCGTGTTTATATAAGATATAAATGCATCACTGAGTCCAGAGCCACTGCTGGCAAAAAGGATAAGCCCATGGGAATGCCAACAGATTTGACTAGTGAGCAGTTTCAAGAATTATATAATTTGTTTGTCGGCAAAGGTTTTATGATTATATGATTTTATGGTTATATAGGGTATAGAAGAGGAGATGTGGGAAAATTTGATATTTCGTTTAAAATCGGAAGATTTTGCAGCTGTGCTTTGTTGATTTCTAAAATTTCTTGGAAAAAGAGCTTATGACTGTCCGTATTTGGGTGTAACATTTTTATCCCTTGTTCCTGATTGAACACGTGTCCTTCCGATATTAAGTGATTAGCAAAAGTAGACGTGTCTTTTTTCAATCTAAAGGCTGCCATATGTTCTAAAACCCGGATGTTCAGTGTTCTTTCTGTTTTGCCGATATAAAACTTTGTACAACAAGAGCATTGCAATCTATAAATCCCGGATTTATTTAAGTAATGTATTTTATCTTTATTATTAACTAATAATTTGCCTAAAGAGTTTTTACAGTAAAAAGCAGGTCTTACACTATCAGCAAGCTGTTTTTTAATTTTAAGACTTGTATTTCCTAAAAAAATGATTCTACGCCAATACCTAGTATGATCTATGTCCTTTGACACTATACCTTTAAATAACATTTTTTCTGCAAGTTTTTTTGTTTTTTTTGATAAAAGATTGTCTATAAGAGACATATCGTATCCATTGTTTATGGCGATTTGTTTGATGATTTTCAATTCGATATTAAAGTTTATTTCGTTTAAAGGAACACTCACAAGTCTATGTATTTCTGAATGAAAAGCGGTTAGTTTATAAGAAAATGGGTGCATTGAATTTTTATGGATTACAGTGTCAGAGAAGGTTGGCTTCCGAAATATTTTAAACTCGTGAGAATGATTTTCAATGTTAATATTTAAGTCAAGAAAGTTAATATTTTTGCCTCCGAATTCTAGAGTGAATTTAATATTTTTATCTAATGAATTTATAAAGTTATGAAAGTTAGTTATTTGTCTATCTGTTCCATTAAACAGGCAAAGAATATCGTCTACATATCGGAACCAATAGACTATAGGTTTGGCTTCTGTTTTGTTTCTAAAAATTGTATCTTCTAAATAGTTCATATAAAACTCAGCTAACAACGGTGATAGGCAGTTTCCCATTGCAAGGCCTTCTGTTTCTTTATAAATTGTATTGTTAAAAGCGTCAGTTCAAGTTCATCCGTGCACTTGAATGCCTGAAGATGCCGAAAGGCGAAACCCGGGTCGTTAATGACAAAATTTGTGAGAATGTACATAGTTTGAACGATTCAAATTTAATATTGAAATTCTACCAAGCACCTTCAGTCGAAATCTTAAAAAGATTTATCAATGTTATTCTGAATGAAAATCTAGGAAAGCAAAAACAAATAAAGTATGAAAATTATTTTATTACAGTATAAAGGTTTTCGATGAACTATCATCAAAAAAAATTAAAATAATTGATTTTGATTAAGACGACCTTTGTCTTTACATGAATCGTGGAATGTCTTGAAATAGATTTTTGTAGTTATAGCGTTGCATTTTTTTTCGGGGCCATTGGATCTTTATGGCAAGCGTTAGTGGGCAGATATTTAACAATCAACTGTCATATATATAAAAGTCCCTGAGATGACATACGACTAGTGATTATATAAATATGATTTATTGATCAAAGTTAAATAAACGATGACATGAGAGGCATAAAACCATCAGATTATAATGCGAGGCGGTGAATTTGGAATACGGAAGTTTTTAGAATAATTTGTGACATTCAAAAATCGGTTTTTTGTATAGAGAAACCCGGTTTATAATGTACGAATTGATTCATTATTAAAATTGATTAGAAAAATGCGACGATGGACTTGGATCGGTCCTGGCTTGGACATGTGCTGAGATGCCACAAGAAAGTCTGAATTCTGCTTGTCTCTTTTACCAACCGGATGGATTCCGCCGTCGTGGAAGGCTACTGATGACCATATACCAGAGTTTCCCAAACTTATTGTGCAATGGAACACTTCGCAAATTTGGAAATGTTACCGGAACACAGATTATTTTTTAGGTCGAGTGATTCATAATATTGAAAAAAATGTATGTTATTGAATCATTTATTATATATTGTCACATAAAAAATGAGTAAACAATGCTCTCAGTGATTAAAAATCTCCGCCTGTACTGAAATACTTGACGTTTTAAACATCAGTGGAGATTTACCATCACTCAATTTTCAATATGAAGTAAAAGATGGTTAAATGTGTTGCAGCGTATATTACGAATCCAAATTTTCGCGGAACACCAGTGTTCCACGGAACATAGTTTGGGAAACCCTGGTCTATATATAGGCTGTAGAGTCGGAGTCGTTAGAAAAAAGACGACTATGGATACATTTTTTTCAATTCAATACAAATTTTTAAGGTTTTACATTGACATTTTTTTACAACTTTTCAACCCTCCATTTTTCACATACTGTCATGTTTGTAAAATTTTTTATATCAACAAACCGACAATAAGAAGGTTTATTATTTCTGAATCAGTGTGTATCCTCAGTATTTATTCTATGATACTATCAACTAATCATGTGCAGACCAATAATCACTGTAAGCTTTGTGTTACATGTTATTTTTTTAAATGGTAATGAACAGAGTCAAATGAATATAATTTATTGAAAATCATTTGACACCCTATAAGTATATCGCAACAAATAGACATTTGATTAAACAAAGAATGTGAAATATTGTATTATAAAATATTTTTTTTTACGAAATCTTGGCGCATGTAGAAATGATAAAAAACAAAAAATCGTTATTTCCATTTATAATACCCATATAAAAAAATCTTGACCATTGACCACCCAATTTTGTTTATTGCTTCAAATATTATTTATTATTCAGCTTATTAGGAAAAATATGAGCGATTAATTATAAATAGCTGTCAGCCCGTCGACCTCAACGGGGGGATTTTTGTTGCATTTTTAAGTAGTCAGAAAATTTACTGGCGTGAAAAATAAATTATAAACCTATTTATTGAATAAGCCGAAAATTCTAAAAGTAAAAGAAATATATCTCGGGGCATATATCGACAGCCCAGCCCTGCAGTATTTAAATTGTAAATAATATATTTTTTAGAATAATTGAAATGTTTCTAACAAATTTGTTTCGTAAAAGAAGTAACGTACCTCGGGACATATATCGACAGCCCTGCAGTATTTAAGTTGTAAATTATTTATTTTTTGGAATAATGTTTAAGTTTGCTTACAACTATCTTTCGTAGTAGCAGAAATAGAGCTCGTAAATTATTAAATTTTTGGAATAATGTTCAAGTTTGCTAACAAATATATTTCGTAGAAGAAGACATGAGTACAAACATAGTGATTTGTGATTATTGGTGATTATTTGTGATTTGTGATTATTTTATCGACTATTAATATAAAGATTTTACAAAATATTTTATGCTATCAATTTAAAACATTAGCATAATTCTTAAAACCAACACGTGTTAATGAAACCCGGGTCGTAAATGACAACAATTGTGTGAATATACTCATTCATTATTATTTAAATATTCCAATAAAAATAAAAAATACAACAGTATATACCTAATATGATTCCGAAATAAATTAAGTAGGCCAAGTGTTGGTAAAACTTTTCTATTGGACTTTCAAGTACAATCCCGTCTTTATTTTGTGTTTTGTTGGATTGCATGTTTTTATTTTACTGAGGTAACACTATTGCAACGTGTATTAACTCAGATTACTTCACTTTTACGATACTTTAAGGAGGGTAGAATATTACAACGCATCAAAAAAATATTCTAAAATACCACTTGGCTCACTTCTCCTCTAATGGTCTCTTAGTGGAGATTATCTTAACAGAAGTTTTACAATGAAAACTGTTTCTATCCAGTTGCGTAACCTGTCTTTTTTAAAAAGTAGTTGGAAGAATAGGATAAGGGTAGTACTTGACTAGTAGCCAGCTGGTAATCGCTCTCGCTATAATCAATTTATTAATCAGCGCTTTTTTTTAAATAGGTACCGGAACTCACTTCATTTCAAGCTAAAGACTTTTTTTCTAATCCATGTCCGTTCACAATGTCGAGCATATGGCTTCCTAATGGAGGCATCTCAACAGAAGTTTTTTCTACGATTGGTACAAAATAAAGATTGGGCTAGGACAAGACTAGTTGTTAACTACAGTGGAACCCCCAATTATACTTTCCTAAATTACGCGCTAGCTTGAAATATTCGCCACAAATCCCCCAATTGCACGGTCGCATTCCACTGTCGTTACTAAGAGACGGTCGTCTGTGTCGCGCATACAGTCAAATGTTTGCTAGCGTCTGTGTATTCCACACGTGCCAGGCTATACATGCATAGCTGTGCGTCTGTCTGTGTGTGGGATTTTTTTTTTTTTAAACCATGTTTGCTCCCAATGTGGAGCATATGGACTCCTAATGGAGTTTATCTCAACCGAATTGTTTCTACGAGAACTGCTTGTTACTCAGTTGCTCAACTCTCTTTTTCCAAAGAGAGTAGGGATAGAAGGATAAGGCTAAGACAGGATTAGTGGCAAGCTAATCGCTCTCGTTACGCCCTGTTCATAGAATAGGATGGGTGAGAGGGGGGAATTCAAGACATCACATACATCCATGCCTTTGAACAGAAATTCATAAATCGATTGAAAAATCAATTTATAAAACTGTGCGTACCGGGATTTGAACCCGGGCCCTCCGTAGCCGAAGCCAACAACGTTGACCACTCGAACACACAGGTGGCAATTTACTACTGCAAAAACTAAATATTTCGTCCATATTTTTTTTTTACAAAACTAAGGGAAATCTTAGTTTTGCGTTTTCCGCGGAAAAAAACCAAATCCCTTATTTTGTATGAGATTCACACCACCAATTACACTACCCCCAATTAAACGGTCCCGTCTATAGTGTAAATGGGGGTTTTACTGTAATTGCTTTTGCTTTGCCATGTTTATTTGAGGATTGGAATGGTGGGAGAAACCTTTTTAGATATTACACACACCCATGCCTTCGAAAATAAATTGAAATTTTGAAAACGATTGAAAAAAAATGCTGTTCAAATTGGGATTCGAACCTGTGAGATCCATCACCGCAACCTTATCTTAGTAACCATAGATCAACGTGTTTTAAGGAGGATGGAATCTGCGTGACACATAAGACACACTAAATTACACATAAGACTCCAGCTTCTGGTCACACAGTAAGTCTATGGACCTGGTATTGTTTTGTATTATGACATTAATTTATAAATGTTACCTTATACATTAATATAAAATAAATTCGATTATTCCATGTATTGAGCTACAAACTGTGACACGTGTTTAAGAGGCATGCTCAGAAAATCTTACTTTCACAGATGCTTGTTGAAGTATGAATGATTTTAATTTTACTACTCTGATATATTATAAAAAATAAAAACATTAAAACCTGAGGCAAGGAGGGGATGATAGAAAAACAAACAAACAATAATGATACTACAAATGACATTTATCACTTTTAGGGTGTTCACTGTCAATGCTTGGTGGAAATACATTATATTAATAAAAACATAATATTCCTTTGTACTTTATTGCACTTTATTTTAAAGGTCAGGACCGGTTTCGCTCATTGCGAACATTAAAATGTATTAGAGGTGTCGAACATTTTAATTTTGTGTAATTCACTTATACTTTTTTTTCGATGTCAATTGTTGTTTACACCTTTTTATTTCAATTTATTTTGGTATAATTAGCATTGTTTATATATTTTTCTTATCGGTTGACAATGCTCGCAATGAGCGAAACCGGACCTGACATTTTAAATAAAGTGGAATAAAGTACAAAAGAATATTGTGTTTTTATTAATTAAATTACAATTACGTTTCAAAATGATTAACTAATGAGTTGCATCAATTAGGAAGGGTTAAACCAGGGTTGGAGAACCTTTTATTGTCTAAAGGCCGCATTCATTTTTCTGATTCGATATAAGGCCGCAGTAAACATTCACTGGGAAATCTTTGATCGGAAACAATTTCATGCCAATTACTTAAGCCCAGAAATTTACGGATTTTCCAAAATTACCAGCGTGGGACCCTTTTTTTGTTCTCTTCCACAAAATTTTAAAATCCAAAATTTCAGGAATTTACGAATTAACAAAAATTTACAGAATTGCGGAATTGGCCAGAAGGCCGCACTAGAGTAGCCAAAAGGCTTGGTTTAATCATTGGAAATAAATTTAGCAGTGGCGAACAACCTGTCTTATTTAAAGTAGTATTTAATAATAATTCTTTGCTGTTAATACTTTTATTTATTTCTAATAATTCTAGCAAGTCATTTTTGAACCTTTTTTATTTACTCGATGGAGTATTTCTACGTTACTATTCCGATTAAAATTATGCTCGTTTTCTATTAGATGATTGGTGAACTCTGAAAAATTGTTGCATTGAGTTGGCACATGACATTCAAAAGAAACCTAACATAGAGACAAACAGACAATGGTTTCCAAGGAAACAATAAAAAGTTTTCAAGGTAAAATAAAAATAAAATGTTGCTTATGTATGTATTTATTTATTTATTATTTAAAAATTAAAAGTACAGTACATGACATGACAGCTGACGCCAATTCGCCATGCACTTATAAAATGAGAAAAAATAAATTAACATAATAAATCATGCTACACAATACATTAAAATCAACATACAAAATCATGAACTAAAAAAGTAAAACTTAAAAAACAGTTCACAAATACTGTCACTAAAAATGTTCAGTTATCTAAGCCAGTGCTTCCCAACCTGGGGTCCGCGAAAATTTTCATTCTTTCAACATTCTTTGTGATAAAGTATGAAAACAATTTTCGGGGGTCCGCAGATTATTTTTTTCACATTTAGGGGTCCATGACATGAAAAAGGCAGGGAAGCACTGCTCTAGGCAATGAGTTGATCAGTCGAACGGCCCTTGGAACTGGCGACTCATACGTCCTACGCGAGGAAAAAAAATTTTAGAAACAAAAGTTTTTGGTCACAGTTTCGCACACGTAAAAATACATTGGGAGCATTTAGGTTAATAGTCATAAGAATTTCAGGATTATTAACTGATGATAATTGATGAATGAAACATTAAAAATTCTTAGGAAAAGTGTGAAAAAATCACTGCTTTTAATTATTATTGATATACAATAAATAATGCAAAGATACATGCTGTTTGATTCTGGAAAAATTGTTATATTTATCTTTGATCATAATGATATTCCGAGAAGTGCATTGAGTGTTTTCTCAGATTGCATAATAGTTGTTAATTTATCACGATGCAGTCTGATGTAATATTATTGATGCAGTTTGTTGTTGCATCACGATTACAACTTTAATTGCCCGTGTGAGGTTATATACAGACCTTAGCATTGCATGACAAGATCAAGGAAAAATGCGAAGCATCCAGGTATTTGTTTACACTTAACAACGAGTAAAGAACTGTAATAGTTAATTTTTGTTTTTGTTAAGTTAACGGTTACCATATTATCCGACTAATACAGATAAGACGGCATCTGGGGGGTTGGCCGCCTGTGTGCAAATATATTTTTTCCGCCCCCATTGATGAGCATTAAATCCTATGACGGTGTCTATTTAGTGCAGTGGTTCTTAACGGGGGTGGTGCCGCCTCCCTGGGGGGCGTTAAAAAGTCTAGGGTGGCGTTTTATTTTTTTCAGAATTTGGAGGGCGCTGCAGGAATTCGAGGAGGCGATGCGAGTGGAAAATACACTCAGGGAGAGCACTGAGAAATTGCAAGACTTTATTATTGTACTTATTTTATTATTGACGTTTTATTTGTACTTTTCAGCATTTTTTATTTGTATTAGGAAATCTATTGCATGAAATAATAGTACTACATAGAGAATTATGTAATTTTATAATTTCGTATTTTTGTGGGGGCGTTAGATAATTTTGGATAATTTATTTCTGCTAAAGGGAGCGATTCTTTCAATACGGTTAAGAAACACTGATTTAGTGGAACGTATCTCCCTTGAAAAAAAGAGAATTATATTCTAATACTAGTGTTTAACATTATTAGCAAATCGGTATTAGGAAAAACAATTTGGTTTCCTACCACCACCACCACCCATTGTGTTTATGCGGCCAACGTTTTATGGCCACGTTTTACAACGCTATCGGTTGAATAAATATAGTACAGAAGAACTTGGTTATTACGAAGAAGATGGGACCAACTGAATTTTCTCGTTACGGGCACTACTCTTATATCAGAGAATAGTTTTTTTTAAATGCTTACAAACATACCCATCACATGAAGACATGAAGTATCTGGAGCGGTCACATAACAAAACAGTCGCAATTCAAACAAAAATACACAGATAGAATTTATTTACCCACCCGTTACAAATCGTAATATTATTGAGTAATTTAAAAGAAAAGTGACCCAAACCGAGTCGACGCTTTCCTGTGCAGAGATTCGTCCTTTGTATTGTATTGTGCTCTCTGCGCAGGATTGTGTACACATATTTTTAATTATTTCATGTATTTAAAATTATTTTAAATTTTACACTCTATATACAATTTAAAATTGATGCTTGTTTCATTGTTTTCACTATCACTGTTTCAAAATTTTGACGATATTTTTGCTTAAATGTATGGAGAAAACCATAAACTAAAATGTCAACGAATGATTCCTCATTACATCCTAGATATCACTAATTACGTGATTGTAATAACTGAGTTCGACTGAATATCTTTTATATATTTTAAAGAGTGTGATTAACTCAAACATTTGAATCTAGTTGATATTAAGTAAGTGTATAATCCGAATTCTGAGTGCCCGTCGTTCAAGAAGAATTAATTAACTCTAATGAGGAATCAAGCTTATGGCGATCCTCAAATGAATAAGCAAATTGTTAAAATGTCGTATAGTTAACTTTGGTGTCAATTTATTTAGCGTGACCTATTAGACACTGTGAAGACGAATCGCAGCAAACAGTTCTGCTCGTTTAGATTTCATCCCACGGCAGTCAAACAGAACGTGATTAATTAACGTCATGTTCAGCATTCCCGAAAAACAGTCGAAATACCAAGATTACGGCTTAGATAAAACTGGTATTTCAATCGTTACTAATTAGGGCTTCCAACCCGATTTAAACCAGAACCGGTTAACCGGCTTATTGCCTGTTTTAAGAAAAACCGAAAACCGGTTTATTTTGCTCGGTTAACTAGGGCTTATTGAAAACCTCTTTTTGATTTTAATACAATGGATTTGTTTGTTTGGATTGTTTTGTGTGGTGCTAGTTAAAAATTCCGACTTAAGCCGGTTAGCCGGTTTATAAATTTGAAAAAAAAAACGAAAACCGGTTACTTGATTTGGACGGTTAATTGTGTACCCTAGAACCAATAGAGTTAATAAAAAATCGTTCCGTAATGCTAACAGCCGTTCCTTTATTTTGATTCTATTTAATATTTAAGAGCTCTCCATGTATATACATTAATAAATATTGATAAAAATCTTGAGACTAAGAAAACTAATATAAATAAACATAATATTTGTTATATTTGATACGCCGTTCTCATATTTTAAGCGTGAATCATAATACTGAATATTTTTTACATTATTTTATTAACCGCCAATCTAATATATCGTCAATCAAAAGGTTAATTTTAATGAATCACCAAGAATGTTCTGTTTGAAGGCGGTAAATCTTTACAATAGTAATGAACACAAATATAGTATATTTTGAGTGTGTTTGAGAATGGACCGAGTGATTTAAATAAATACTTCATTATTATTTTGTGAAGTCAATTTAAATGAGCAAAATACGTAATCAAATGCGCATTTATTGTAATTTTTCTATAAAATATGTGTGAATTGATCAAATAACATGTGGATTAGTACGACTTAACTGTGTATCAACGATAGTATCGGCTTGACTCATATTTTATAGGTTATGTATAAAATTTTGACAAACGAAATGAGTGATTTTCGCACACTCTTTTGCTTAGCATTTTTACAAATAGGTGAGGTTTATCTCGGACCACACGCGCCCAACCCGTGTATTTAATATTTAATTCGATATTCAGCATATAAATGAACATTTTGACTGTTATCACTGAACAAATCTATGGTGATATTATCAATAAATACTAAACTGAAAATTTTGGGCGTGGGAGAATACATCGCGCTTGGCGGCTGGGCAGAGAAAGGGTTAAATTTTTATTATTATTAATATTATATTATTTACAATTAAACACACTACGAATGAAATATGTTTGAATTGCTATAGTTATTTAAAATATATATTGCACAGAAAAAACGTTTTAAAGAACAAAGCACCGATTTGTCTTATATTAAGGGTACGTGGTGAACATCGTTGGCTTCGTTTGCAGTCCACTGGGGTAACGGTCGGAAAACTTTTTGGGCTCACGGACCACTTAATTCACAATTTTAATCCAGCGGACCACTAATCGGACTTTTGTGATAAATATTATATATTGCAATAAAAGTAATCAAACGAGTCTAAAAATACACCTAGTTCATAAAATAAAACTATTAATTATAATTAAATTATAAAATCTTTATTAATTTTTAATGTGAATGATGTTCCTGGATATTTGAAATGATAAAATTTCTATTTGGCTCCAATGATGTAACTGCAAGACGGAGAACTGATTGTATTTCAAGTCGAGCTCGATAACGTGTTTTGTTTGCCGTTACGGATGAAAATGCCTTTTTGCATAAAAACGATTGTATGTTGTGGAGAGCTTAATTAGAATTTTCATCAGAAGGGTTAGAAAATTAAAATAGTGTCAGATTTCTCGGCGGATCACCAAAATTTTCTCGCGGACCACACTTTGCCAACCGCTGCTCTAGGGCTCGAATCCCAGTACGCACAGTTTAAAAAAATGATTTTTCAATAGGTTAATGGATATTTGTTGAAAAGCATGGATTATAAGAGGTCATTAGAATTTACATGGAATTTACATTCATACAATCACATTACAATGTTGGCAACGTCACAGTTTTTCAATGCATCTACTGTGTAGTTTTAAATAATACGATCATCAATAAGTGAAACCTGTGTGAATCTTAAAATTATAAAAACTTAATATTTTAGATGGATTTGGCGGTAACTTCGTGGAAGCTCATTTTTAATATAAAATTAATTTTAATAACTTTTTTACTACACTTGTTCTGTTATTTATTTAATTAACATTGTACAAGGTTGACAAATTATAAATTTAAAACTTTTACAATGGAGAAAAAAAAAATATAATTTAATATTAAAAGCAGTAAAAAAAAAAAAGTGGCAAGGAAGTCAACTGAGTAAGCTCCGACGAACTACTTTAATACATAAAAAAATAGTATTCGTCGGAGCTCACCCACGTCTACGTGGAATATGTCGACATCCGAAGCAATATTGTTGAAAACCGTTAAAGCTCTCCCCAGTGGCATCCCCATTGGCAGGCTAGTTCTGCACCTTGGGAGAACAAACAATTCATGTCCACGATTTCTCAAAAAATAATCAGGAACATTTAGATTCACATTCTCAAGAATGGTGGAATTCTCATTTTGGCTCATAACATGGTGATTGGTGACTCGTGTTGACATTTTATTCGTAAAGCTTGCAATGTCGTGTCTGATGATGCTTCGCAAAGAGGTGAAACACGTTCACTGTACTACAAAATTGTTTTTTTTTATCAAAAACCATCTAGTCCTAGTAACAAGATAAAACAGGCGGCTTTTAACCATTTCTCTTGCTTTCGCTATGTCAATTATATTATCGAGTGTATAATTTCTGATTTCTTAATCTCTAACCTAGTGTCTGCCAAACTTTTTTCCTTTACGGCACAGTGATGAATGGAACTAGTACCGCGGCACACCAAGATTAGGGTATCCTCGATTTGGTATACTTTTTCCCGGATTGTCACAGAACATCGTTTTTTTTTAGCTCACCGAGGAATTTGAAATCCTCGATTTGGTATACTTTTTCCCGGATTCTCACAGAACATCTTTTTTTTTTAGCTCACCGAAGAATTTAAAATCTTTGATTTTGTACCGAATACGCATTATTTAAGATTGACATTTTTAAGGCTTCTTCCACCGCGGCACACCTGGGACTTCTTGCGGCACACAGTTTGGCAGACACTGCTCTAACTAATGCATTATTTTTTGGTTAGGTTTTTGTGTCTATTTTTTTAATTTCCTTGAATAGAAGTTTACCAATAAAAATATCCAGCTGTGAGCAAAACTAATCCAACTGATATTTGTAAAAATAAATAAAAATGCATTTCTGTATTGATAAATAAAATTAACATACACGTACAATCTTTGGTCATAAAATTATTTTATTTTGATCGCCAAAGCTTATTTTAAGAGACATTCTTATAATAGAATAAATACACTTATTAATTATAATTTATTATTATTTTAGTGTGCAGATGGCCAAAACCTGATTATTTTTACGATCTTGAGATATCGCCATATTTGTAAAAAAACTCAACTTTTTTATTTTGCAAAAAAAATCTTTGGATTTAAATCAACTCTATTGACTGCATAATAAACAAGTATAAATAGCACATTATTTTGCGGGCTAATTATTTAAGTAAAACAACATTTAGCCCGTTTTGATTAACAACATCAGACATACATTAAGAATAAAATATTAAAATTGTGTAGTATTTCTATTGATAGAAGAGACAGCTCGTGTTTATAACGTATACTGTATCGTCACATTACTGCAAGAAGTCATTAAATAACAAACAAATCCAGATTCATGGTGTACGATAAATATCATCCCTACCAGACTGTAATCTGGATACCCGATCATTGAATTGAATATTCATTCGGGGAAAAGAGTTCACTACAGTTCTCGTATGATATATATAAAATCCATACGTCTATGAACAAATGTCCCGATGAGGGATTCTAAAGTCTCGAGGTTTTCAAAGTCAAAGGACTCAAGGCGTGATAAGGTCAAAGTCCCGGGACATCCCGCGACTCGAGACTTTTATTTTCCCTTCAATAAAATTATAATTTTATTAATATTAAATGTTTGCATGTATGTATTCATGTATTACATACACTCGACGCTTTTTGAAAGTACGGACTTGTAAAAATCGCGTTATTTTAACATAATGTTTAATAATTATTATTTTTCTTAGGTAATCGATGTGCGCAATGTTTACGGCTAATTTTTACTAAGAAGGGATGGAAACGGTATATGTAATGAAAAAATATCAATGATGCCGCCGTCAGGAGTAAATTTATGACCGTAACTTCACAATACAGATTTTAGACCTTTTTTGTCCTATTGAGACATTGGTGAGACATTGAGACACCTTTGTGAAATAGTGAAAAAACATTTGTACATTAAATAACATCGGGTATGAAAATTTCATTTTAATATTTTGTAATTTGCTTTTGATACAATTATATTACAATATATAAATACATGGTATTTGAAACTTCTACTAAATTATAAATCCCAAACATCTGTTTTTCTATCTTGTTAAAACCCCGGGTAAGTGTCACGTCCCGACCATGTTGTGTCCGTTTTTCTTGGGGCTCCCCTCTTATACCTGCGTGCATTCAATACACATCAGTCCTTTTGAGGGTTTCTTAACCACAAAAATTGTTTTTTTTAATTAAAATGTATATACATGTTATTAGCACATTATAAATTACAGTCACAATTCCCGGGACATTTTCCAAAAAAGTCCCGGGATTTAAGACAGCAAAAAAACCCGGCAAGTCCCGGGACGTCTTGACACAGAATCCCTAGTCCCGATACATAATTCTGAACATCTACGTAATGTCTCATGAACTATGTTCCAGGACATGTTCTGGATCCATTTGTTCTTAGATGTATGGGCACCTATATATTGGACTTACCGGGATTTGAATACGGAACAATGTATACATTGGGTAAACTCTTAGAACTAAGGAAAATAGGCAAATTAATTAATGTAATGAAAAAAAATGTGTGAAAGTTGTTCGTATCTGTAACCCCGTAACCGAGTAGAAAAAAACTAAAGAGCATTGACCGAACAGCAAGAATGCCGGTACATAGAAACTCAGCAATGGAAAAAAAATATATAGTCGAGTGGTAAACGTCGTTGGCTTCGATCCCGGAGCTCAACGGTTCCAATCCCAGTGCGAGAAGTTTCATTTTTCAATATATCAATGGATTTTTATTCGAAGATATGGATGTTTGCGATGTGAAAATTTCGTTCTATTAATCCGATGCCTAAAAACCGGGGTTTATTGAAAGCAATTAACTAATCACTAGTCGTGTACTATTAAAAAAAACCAATTTAGTCAAAGTAAAATAAAAATAAAATAAAATGCCGGTTATGGTTCTCAACCCATCTTCTACACTCTACAGATAGATTGCATTATTACCACTTGCAAGTTTGATAGCATTAAAATGATGGTCGAAAAAAATATCTTCAATCACATGAACCGACGCCCTTCCTGGAACCAAGTGTCTAGCCAATCTGTGTGTGTGCGTGAGAGTAGATTCGCGCAGTAGTGTGCGGTTTTGTCTGTGAACTTTGTTGTGGTTATTAAGTTGATGACTAATATTATTTAAGCGCTCGGCGAGTTTTTAAAAAGAGAAAAGTAAAAAACTTTTTTCTGCTTCATGATTATAAAAATAGACCGTCTATTAAGCGCTGCTCTCTTGACATCAGTCAGTCGTCGGCAGCCAGTGGCATTTGATATATTCATTTTATAATTTTTAGATTAAAAAAAAGTTTTATAAAATTCTCATAGAATTTTTCTAGTTTTATCCACGAATTTCAAAATACTTGGCGCATTGGCTTTGCTGTAAAGTTTGTTTTAATTATTAAATCAGTCGAGAAGAGAACAACACACACTCATTCTTGGATCTCAAATATTATTACTTTTAAGGTGTTCTTTATAAAAAATGTATTATTAAATTATTGCAATAAAAAAATAAAATTTATCCAAAAACCCAGGGCTGTGGAGTTGGAGTCGGGAGTCGTGCGTTTTTTCAAGAGTCGGGGTCGGAAATTTTTTCTCTAAAAAGATTTCTCTGGAGTTGGAGAAAAAAATATATAATAATTTTATTATTTCACTTATTGTGTCACGTGCAGTAGCGGCGGGTCAATGTGGCATTTGATCAATGCACCCCTTGTATATGTAGGGGCGGTTATATTTCATGAAATAATATTCAAACATAACATTTCTTCATGTATTTATTGTCTAAAATAAATATTTTAGAAAACAATATTTAATTTAATTTTAAATTGTATTTTATTTTATTGAATTTAAAATGAGAGAATGGAATAAATGTTTTTTTAATTGTTGCTGTACAATGAAACTTTCATTTACTAAGCGTCAGTTCAAGTTCATCCGTGCACTTGAATGCCTGAAGATGCCGAAAGGCGAAACCCGGGTCGTTAATGACAAAATTTGTGAGAATGTACATAGTTTGAACGATTCAAAAAAAGGAATAAATGTTATTTTTGAATGCATTTGTATTGATAGAATGCCACATTGACCGGCCGCCACTGGCCACGTGTTTCGTTTCTTTTAGAAGCAGTCTGAATATGCTTTTCGACAAAAAAAAACACGTGTCGAAATTTAACACAATCAGTGGAGCAACAAAAGTATCGAAATGGATTATATATCAACATCCTTTCCTTCAAAAATAAATCAATTAATCAATTGAACAAGTTATTTATCAAATTTTACTATCCGGGTCACGAGCTTGCGTCCACTGCAACCAAATGTCGATCTGCTGATCATTCAACTATTGCAATAATACGCCATATAAAAATTCTAAGCATTTTGAAACCTTTTTTATTTACTCGATGGAGTATTTCTACCAGGGCTGTGGAGTCGTGTAAAAAAAAGACGACTCCGACTCCGAGGAAATTTTTCAATTTTTTCATTTTAACTTATATACATGTATACCATCAGATCACCTGTAGTCAGCCAAGCAGGGAATGGCAACACTTTGTACTATTTTGTTTGAATACACTTCATTAAAAATATTTTTCAAAAAAAATTCGACCCGCTCATTTTTTACGACTCCGACTCCAACTGCGACTCCTACGTTACTACTCTGATTAAAATTATTGGCGAACTCTGAAAAAGTATTACTTATTAGACATCTTTTCCTTGAAATGTTTAAAAATATTGAAAGTTAAGCTATAAGAATATTTAGTCATATAACTGTCAGTTCGAGTACATTCTCGCACTGAGTAGTACCGGAAGATGCCGAGAAGCGACACCCGGGTCGTGTTCGGCCAAGCTTTTTGTGGAAGTGTACATAGTGAAAATAATTCTAAATTTACGTTGAATTTCCATCAAGCACCTTCAGTCGAAATTTTAAATTATATAAAAATATTATTTAAAATTTAACCATTAAAAAAAAAGTTTCCTATCCATGTCACAGGTCTCGCAAGTATAATTTTCGCCCATGAGTAATTCCAAAGTTGTAGATTGAACCCTCGCAAAAGCGCCTTTAGCACAATAACGGCTCCATTACTATTTTCATGTGTAACTTATACATGCGTATTCTTCTCGACATGCTTCCAAATTAACTATTTGGAGCTTTGCGACCCATGCCATTGTAGTGACCACATTTTCGTTCAAATAAATAAATAATATATATATATTGAGATGTGTCAATACATTAACTGGCAAGCGAGCCTCTGAGCTCGTTGACTCATCATTATATTATCATAAAATTAAATTAAAATACACTTGTACATAAATATGAGCGAGATGTGAATGCTAATTAATTTGCATGTAGGAATACAACATTTAAAGTGCGTCACGTGATCGTACTATGAAGTATTGAATATATTAGTGACTCAATTGTGTGTATCTGTAAACTAACTGTACAATAAGATGAAAAAATATATACATTTGATTAAAATCGTTAGTCACATTATTTTCTCATCTTCTATGATTGCTATTGGAAAGACTCGATTCGTTAAGTACAGTGGAATCTTTTAATCGTATACTTTATTTGATCTGAAATGATTGGCAAGTGGTGACTGCAATTGAGGGAATCGATTCATTCAGTGCTGTGGAATAATTCAACTACGGACGTTATCTGACCAAGCCGTGGGCTTCCAATACGTTAACAAAAGGCTCGCTTAATCTCAAAGCAATTATCGATGTTCTGGGGAAGAAGTGAATATTTGTATCACTCATATGTAATTATATGAAATACTTAAATAAGCAATCTATTGTTACTTATTACAATTATAACATGTAACAATATGCATTTTACTGTAAACTTATCAATCTAAATGACTAAAAGTGAACTACTGTGTATACGAGTCAGAAATTGCGGTTATACACTAATTTTATCTGAGAATATTGTTTTATCTTAAATTAACAAAGGGCTCGCGCGAGCCCTTCCGAGCCCCCTCCATCCCACCCCTGATATGATCTGATCTGATGATGAGACATCTGAATGATTAAAACGGAAAGACTCGATAAAAACAGGAGGATTAAATCATTCAATTACGGTTAATAAATGGTGATTGCATTGAAAAGGAATCGATTCATTCAGCCCTACAAATTCATTCAATCTGATCTGATCTGATTAATGACTTAAATGGAGAAGACTCGATGCAAATAGGAATGAAGAATTGTTCAATCACAATTATTGTGCGTTTTGATCTTAAAGATGATTGCAATAGTGAGGACTTGATTCAAGGATTACAGTGGAATCATTCAATCGTAAGTATTGGCTGATCGGGCCCGATCTGAGTGATGAAAGTTATGGAGAGGACTCGAAACACTCAGTAAAATAGAATCGTTCATTTACGGACATTGTGTGATCTGATTTTTATGATAATTGCAATGAGAGAGAATCGATTCATTCAATAGGTACTGATAAATATTTTAATACTTTCGATGGTTTCGGCGGTAACTTTGTGGAAATTCATTTTAATAGAAAATTTAAATTAACTTTGATTATTCCACGTATTGTGTTACTAACTGTGACACGTGTTCCGCCTCTTTCAGAGGCATCTTCAGACTTACTATCGCAAAGTTTGCTTAAGTAATGAAGCAAGATTGATTCTAACATTTTAAAATTATAAAATTACAAAATGGAGGTTTGGGTTTTTTTCCTTTTAAGAGGAGCAAGGAGGGGGGTGTAGAATCGAAATAAAGCAAACAGATAATGATACTAATTATACTAATGAGTTGTAAACAATCAGAATGGGATTTTTTCTTTTTAAGGGAAGCAAAGAGGGACTTACGATTGAATGATTCCACTGTAATCCTTGAATCAAGTCCTCACTATTGCAATCATCTTTAAGATCAAAACGCACAATAATTGTGATTGAACAATTCTTCATTCCTATTTGCATCGAGTCTTCTCCATTTAAGTCATTAATCAGATCAGATCAGATTGAATGAATTTGTAGGGCTGAATGAATCGATTCCTTTTCAATGCAATCACCATTTATTAACCGTAATTGAATGATTTAATCCTCCTGTTTTTATCGAGTCTTTCCGTTTTAATCATTCAGATGTCTCATCATCAGATCAGATCATATCAGGGGTGGGATGGAGGGGGCTCGGAAGGGCTCGCGCGAGCCCTTTGTTAATTTAAGATAAAACAATATTCTCAGATAAAATTAGTGTATAACCGCAATTTCTGACTTAATCAATCTTGCTTCATTACTTAAGCAAACTTTGCGATAGTAAGTCTGAAGATGCCTCTGAAAGAGGCGAAACACGTGT
The DNA here is from genome assembly GCA_030503985.1 of Himalopsyche tibetana. NCBI lineage: Eukaryota > Metazoa > Arthropoda > Insecta > Trichoptera > Rhyacophilidae > Himalopsyche > Himalopsyche tibetana. The sequence continues at coordinate 18,660,952 of JAPJYX010000022.1, forward strand.
CACAGTTAGTAACACAATACGTGGAATAATCAAAGTTAATTTAAATTTTCTATGATAAATATTTTGTTTCAAGAATGTTTAATTTATAGAAAAAATAGTTGTAACGAATATTAACAAAGCTTTATCTAATTTAAGATTTCGACTGAAGGTGCTAGGTGGAATTTCAATATTAAATTTGAATCGTTCAAACTATGTACATTCTCACAGATTTTGTCACTAACGACCCGGGTTTCGCTTTTCGGCATCTTCAGGCGTTCAAGTGCACGGATGAACTTGAACTGACGATTAGTAAATGAAAGCTTCGTGTTTATATAAGAAATAAATGTATCATTGAGTTTAAAGCCATTGCTGGCGAAAAGGATAAGCTCATGGGAATGCCCACAGATTTGAGTAGTAAGTGGTTTCAAGAATTATATTTATTTGTTTGTCGGCAAAGGTTTTATGATTATATTTATATAGGGTATAGAAGTGGAGATCCCGGTAGGTTTAATATTTCATTTTGAACGATTCAAATTCAAAGCATTATCATTTTATTACATAATGTAATTAAAGTTCTATTGATTTTTTATTCTTGAATGTGGAGCTGGAGCAAGAATTTTGATAACAAAGCGAAGCAATTCAAAGCACGGTCCGCTTCAATTTTCTAATTATCTGAACTGGTGTGATTTGAGTGAAGAAGGTGATTGAAAAGACTCGATTCGATCAGTACTATTGATTCGTTGAATCACGATCATTACATGACTGATTCCATTAGTGACAGGTATAATTTTTGCTTTAGATTTTCTATATTGGTTGCTTTAATGGTGATGGTATTGATTAATATTCTCATTGGAATTGCTTCTTATACGTAGCAAAAGACAATAATAACATATTATGTATTACAGTTCTATCAAGTAGATGCCAATTTATGCAGCGGTGGGCTGCCAGTGCGTTAATAAGGGGGCTCGCTTAATAGTAATGCAATTGAATGTCCTATCAATTATATGGAATACTTAAATAAGCATTCGATTGTCACTTAATACAATTATAATATGTAACAATATGCAATTTACCGTAAACTTATCAATGTAAATGGCTTAAAATGTACTACTGAGTATTCTTAAGCTGTCGTAGATAATACATAACTTAGAAATTGCAGTTCTGTACTTATTTGATCTGAGAATGATGTTTTCTCTCAAATAAACAAGGGGCTCGCTAAATTTAAAATCGTCTTGGTTAAATTTAGCAAGAAGCTTGCGCGAGCCTCGCCGATCCCCCTCTAGCCCAACCCTGAATTTATGTAATAAACATATTTGATATTCGGTGTGTTAAGCAACTACACATAGAAATATCATAAATTAATATAATGGAAGCTTTTATGTAATACGCAAACCACGCTTAATTTTGCGAGGTCGCTTTTTTAAAATCATTTTTTGTAATTAAACACATATCTTGACATATTATTTTCAATAATATCATGATCAAAATTCAAACTATTAAGAAATTTACAGTTAATGGGAGGTTCGTGTATCTAATATAAATTCACATCTTTTTTTTAAGAGGCAGATTCGTTTCACATAAAAACGTATTAAAAACCGTGTATAAAATGACAGAATTCGTTGAAAAATCTAAGATCGGTTCTCTTAATTAAAAAAACCGTGTTATTTGAAACAATAAGAAAATTTTGGTATAGAAAGTCGTGTAAAAAAAGGTAATAATGAAGACACCATAAAAGTGAATTACACAAAATATTATTCCTAATATGTATTTGTATAAGAAAAAAAAACTGTATTATATACGCAGACTTAATCATCGCTAGAAATGTTTGACACGTTTAATGTGTAAGGATCTAATGAAGCCTTTTGTTTGATATTACTGTCTTGTGTTGTTATTAGGAAATCCGTTATCCGCATATGTGCTTATTGTTTCTGGGAATAAATAATTCATGTAAAAATATAGTATTCGGTATTTTTAGTGGAACGTGTTATTTCAAAACTGTTTAGTGTACTAATTCTATTTTTATTTGAGTAATATCAAAATAAAAGTCAAATAAAGAAAATGTAGCTTCAAATAGATTGATATAAAGTTTTATGATGGACCAAATAGAAACTTGTATAAATAAAATGTACAATTTCAATAAAAATTGTGATTTTCTTAAAATGCAAAGTCATCGGCCAAAGTAATTATGTTCATGGTGCAAACAGATTGAGTAAGAAATTATCACCCAATAAAAAATTGTGACTTTTGTGTGAATTACTAACACCATCTGTGAAACTTTAAAATTATATTCAAAAATTCTACATTAAAATTAACAACATTTAAATAAAACAGATTCAAACGAAATTGGAGCACGGTAACGGGTACCACCATCCTTTAGTTAATTCTTTAGTGATCGATGCTAGGGCCTCTGATCCCGGAATCCCGTCCAATTCTGCGATCCGGGATTGAGAATATTAGAGAATGTTGAGCGAGGGGTAAAAAAAGAAGGTTCCACATTTTGATATATTTTGGGAATTTCGCAAGTACCAAAAAAATTGCATTAACGGTGTTAATTTTGAGAAATCCGTAAATTCCTGGGTTTTTTGGATTCGACATTTTTCAATCCCGAACCCCAATTTATACACGATTTAATGTTGAATGAATGTTCGATCCCGGGACAGGAAAAAATGACAATTCCGATATTCCGGAATAAAAATAAGGTCTGGTATTGGATGCCATAATCAATGTTTATATAGTTTTTTCCGGTCAAATCGACGGGTGATCAACGCTTTTGCCCCAAGCGCGCGCCTCATGCGCTTATAGGATAATCCGTCACTGTTTACAATCAATTACTTTTTCATCTAGGACAAACAATATTAAAAAGTTAAAAGTGAGACATATTAAACGAAAAATAATTCAAAGAATCATTTCAAAATAGTGTTTTTTGTTGTTGAATTTAATGTCTTTCCAACTAAGTATTGAGAGTCAACTCCTTACAAGTATAAAAAAAATTAAACGAGGTCTTTTATCATATTGGCTTGGCTGTTTTACTTGTAATCAACAGTAAAATGGGAGGAGGCTATCTGCGCTTTAGAATGTTCAAATAAATAAATACATTAAAATTAATTTGTAATTCGTTCTTATTTGTTAATACTTATGTGACAGAACACGCGTTTTATTTTGTGACGAAAATACTTAATTAAAAAAAACTATTAAATATTCAATCCAAAGAAGTGATATTTGCAATTCAATTCGGTCATATTCATATTTTTAATAAGCTTTTTTAATTATTCTAATTGCTGTTTTAACGATTATTGATTTTGGTATTTTGAATTAGAATTTTATTGCTAGATTACGAACGCTGTATAGATTTTTTTTATAATGCATTCAGATAGCAATCTCTGAAATTAACACGAAATATTTTTTTCTCTTTTAGGCGTTTTTGATTGATTAAACTTTGGCTTAACATTTTAGATATTAAACGTTACAAGTTTTCGCAAGTATTAAATTGTCATTAATATAAAAATCGAAACGTACTTATTTTAAATTATTAAAATGTTATATAATATTTGCATTAAATATATATATTATTTTTTTTAATTATTTTCGATATGGCGTAATTTTTTTCATCTAAGACAGTGTCTGCCAAACTTTTTTAACTCACGGCACACTGGTGAATGTGACTTGTACCACGGCACACCGATTAAAAATGCTTTAAAAAAGGAAACGTAAGTTCAAAAAAGAAACTGTGGAAAATGTGTCGCGTTGACCACTATGTATGAACGTGACAAATATTTGATTGAACGTGTAGATGTTAAATTTATTTAAAATTTAAAATAATTAACCTTTTTAAATTTTCTTCCACCGTGGCACACCTGAGACTTCTTGTTGCACAGTAGTGTGCCACATCACACAGTTTGGCAGACACTGATCTAAGATGAATGTATTGCGGCTGTAAGACTGTTTGCTTACTGGGGTCGTTACAGTGAACGTGTATTTTAATTGTATTTACATTTAGACTAGTGTAAATATATTTTCACTAAACATCCATCATAGAATGCTTAAAAATTTTACCAATGGGTAGATTTCTTCAGAAATTTCGTTATTTCGTATTTTTCTAAAAAAATCTGACATCATTTTGACGCCCCTTGTCTTCCATCGCCTCGGGTGATAGCCCTATTCGCCAGGCCTTTGCTATGACCCTGAATTTGACTCTTTAATAGAAAGTGAAACAATATTTCACAGGTAATAAGCATATATACATTCAACTGTACGTATGTGTTTGTGACTACGAAACCTATAGCATTTGATGAAATTGACCACATATGTATTCAAAGTAGGGATTCTGTGTCGAGACATCCCGGGACAAAAGTCCCGGGACTTGTCAGGTTTTTTGCTGTCTTAAGTCTAGGGACTTTTTTGGAAAATGTCTCGGGACTTTGGTGTATATTCTCGGGATCAGTTTTGAAAAAAATGCATTATATTCAGGCTAAAAGATTAAAACCCGGAGTTTTAAATAAAATTTATTATGCATATATAAAAGGGATTTGATAAAAAACAGATTTTTAAGATTTATAATTTCGTAGAAGTTTCAAATAAAACGTGTTTATATATTGTCATATAACTGTAGCAATAAAATGTTCACACCTCATGTTGTTTTATGTCCAAATGTTTTTTCACTATTATACAAAAGTACGAATGTCTCAATCGGACAAAAAAAGACTAAAAGCTGAATTGTGAAGTTACGGTCATAAACTTACTCCTGACGGCGGCCGAATTCTTTGATATTTCATCCATTCTTAGTAAAAATTAACAGTAAGAATTGCAAATATCCATTACATAAGAAAAATAATTGTTATTAAATATTGTATTAAAAAACGCGATTTTTACTAGTGCGTTCTTCCAAAAGGCGTATAAGGCATGTATGTAATACATACATGCAAATATTTAATTTGAATTCAATTATAATTTTATTGAAGAGGAAATAAAAGTCTCGAGTCCCGGGATGTCCCGACTCCAGGGACTTTGACTTTATCACGCCTCGAGTCTAGGGACATTGAAAACACTGAGACTTCAGAATCCCTTATTCAAAGCCGTGAAAATTGCAACTAGGATCTCCAATCTTGGGATCCCATCCAGTTCTGTGATCCCGAAATCTCGAGATTGTGGTAGTACTAATCCCGGGACTTCGTTGAGCGTAAGTTGAGCGAGGTCAAAAATAAATAAAAAAGAAGGCTCCAAACATAGGTAATTGTGTAAAATCTTGTTATTCTCAATTAGCAAATACTGGAAGTGCTAAAAAAAGTTATCCCACTGTTAATTTTCGAATATCCGAAAATTTATGGGATTTTGGATTCGAAAATTCTCGGAAGAGCTAAAAAAAAGTCTCACGCTGTTCATTATGGAAAAATCCGTAAATTCCTGGATTTTTGAAATCGACGAGCAAACACGAACAAAAATCAATGTTTGTATGTCTGCCATACAGTTCATTTTGACAACGTATGGTTGCACTTGCGCGAAGGTTATAGTAAAATTAACTTACAGTAGGTGGTGCATGTGTCGTACCATAGACAATCGGCAGCAAACGCTTGCCGGGAACCGGCTAGCTTTATATTTTAAAAAGCAAAACATTCATATTACATTAAGTAGTGATTAACAAAAAAAATGTAAAGACTATCCTTGTACCGTGAATTACGAGACAATAAATATTAACTTTGGTAATTGCTTCATGATATTTTAATAATTTAAATGTTTTCATCCGTTAATCGTTATCCTTGTTAATATAATCTACTTAATCTATTTAGTCTATTTAGTTATTCATTAAAACTTGTCACACATATTGTATATTATGTCCTGCCATAAAGATAAATGTTTTTTTTTAATTTGAAAAAAAATCAAGACAGTAGCAAAAGGAGTATGGGATCAATGGTTGCCCACACATTAATACTCAAGAGCAGGGGTCACTAAACTTGTAAAGAAACGGGCTGGATGTTAGAATTTAATAAAAAATCAATATTTTGTATGTGTAAAATATTTATATTCATATTAAAAATCAGAGGTCGGCCAACGTAGCGGTTAGTTAACACGTCATAGTAGTGGCATTGGATCAATGCATTCCTTGTATATGCAGGGGCGGTTATATTTCATGATATAATATTCAAACATAACATTTATACCATATATGGGCAACTGATTCTGATGTCCGGCCCTGATTCATCTCGGCGAAGTAATAGAGAAATAAATTAATAGTTCAAGGGAGGGATTAAATAATGGAGATGACTCGTTCATTATATAAATAAAAAAATATATAACAAGTAGCAACGTGTTTTATTTAATTTAATTTAATATTACTTTATATTTAATAATTTGGTCCGGCCCTTGACTCGGAGTCTGAATGATAATTTGGCCCATACCTAGGAAAGGTTGCCCATGACTGATTTATACAATTCACTCATTTTTAATTCTTCATGTATTTATTGTCTAAAATAAAATGTTCTAAAATATTTGTTATTTTTGAATATTATTTCATGAAATATAGCCGCCCCTACATCAGGGTTGCCAGGCGTCCCTATTTGAGCGGGACTGTCCCGAGTTCAATCGACAAATCCCGAGTCCCGCATTGCAAGTCCCTCTATAATCCCGACGTATACATGTATAAAAGTCTTCGAAATTGTGAATATCCCGATCTGTGTTTTTAGAAATCTTACAACCCTGCCCTACATATACAAGGGGTGTATTGATCCAATGCCACATTGACCGGCCGCCACTGCGTTATAGGATCCAACAGCATATCGACTGTGGAAAGGAAAAAGGACGTAACCCTCACATATAAAATTTTACAGGCGGCGCTAAAAACGTGTTTTGATGATTTTGTGACATAAGCAAATTATGAATTATAAACAACCCGTGACAAGTGCACGGAGACTTCTAAACTGGTGTTTAATTGACATAATCTAATATTAATTTAAAAAATTGTCTAGGAAAAACCTTTATTTCAGTCGTTTTCTTGGTTTTAATTTTTTACAAGGTAACTTTTTGAAACTTAAAAGCTAAATTTAGATACTAATTCGTCATTTGCAGCTTGCATCCTTTTGATAGAACGTGTATCAAGTTTGATACATTGTGATTATCGAAAAAAACCTGTTTTGAAGAAACTGTGGGTTAAGTCCTTTTTCCTTTCCACAGTCGATATTAATGAACGAAATCTTGCCGCGCCTATTATTACAGAGCTGCCCTGAAATCATACGATAAAACTGCGGTTAGTTTCTGTCTAGAAAGAAATCCATGTTAATCTGTGTACGTTTCGCGAGATTGTTGGGCGTAAAGTTTGGTCGCCCGTTTCAAACAGACCAGAAGGCATTTCCGTTTTAAAAGGTAGAGAGCATTCCTTCGCTGAGTCACGCAACACACACCAACACACGCCAGAGGAGCTGGCCCCAGCGTCACATTTTACGAAGGCGGTCGCGGTGTGATGGTATTATTAATTGAGAACGAAGCGAGAATTTTAAAATTTCTTCGGTGAATCACCGCGTCTTTAATACGATTGTTATCTGTATCGATTGTCGCAGTGTAAAAATCGATTAACCTTCAATTCATATTTACATATTACTTTGTTAAATGTGCATTAATCTAACTTATTATCTAAAATCTAAATAAATTGCTACCATACATAAAGTGACCATACGTCCCGTTTATTTATACATAAAAACTACGAAAAAATACGTGTTTTCTTGAATATACGTACAATTACGTAAAAATGTCCCGTTTTGAGGACAAAAATAAATGGTCACATTAACCATTCAGCAACAAATAAAATTTAAATTTGAATCGTTCAAACTATGTACATTCTCACAGATTTTGTCACTAACGACCCGGGATTCGCCTTTCGGCATCTTCAGGCATTCAAGTAAACGCCTAAGTAAACTTGAATGCCTGAAGATGCCGAAAGGCGAATCCCGGGTCGTTAGTGACAAAATCTGTGAGAATGTACATAGTTTGAAATTCCACCAAGCACATTCAGTTGAAATCTTAAATAAAATTTAAGGAGTCGAACTCAAAGTAAGTGTGTATGGCAATCGATTGCTGAAAGGTAAACAATAAAGTGGAACCCCCAATTACACTACCCCGAATTACGCGCTGGCTTAAAATATTCGTCGCAAATCCCCCAATTGCACGGTCGCATTTCATTATCGTTACTAAGAAACGGTCGTCTGTGCCGCGCATACAGACGAATGTTGGCTAGCGTATGTGTATTCAACAGCCAGGCTATACACGCATAGCTGGGCGTCTGTCTGTGTGCGGGATATTTACTACTACAAAAACTAAATATTTCGTTCATATTTTTTTGCAGAACTAAAGGAAATCTTAGTTTTGCGCTTCCCGCGGAAAAAAACCAAATCCCTAATTTTGTATTAGATTCACACCCCCAATTACACGGTCCCGACTATAGTGTAAATGGAGGTTTTACTGTACAATACAATATAATAGAGGACGGCAAAGTGTGGTCCGCGGATCACTAGTGGTTCGCAAGAATGTTTTGGTGGTACGCAGAAAAATCTGTCATTATTTTATAAACTAGGTGCATTTTTAGACGCGCTTAACCACTTTCATTTCAATATACAATATTTAACACAAACGTCCATTTAGTGGTCCGCTGGATTAAAATTGTGAATTTAGTGGTCCGTGAGCCCAACCGCTGCAATATAATACTGAAATATATTTTTTAAAGATGTCCCATTTCATAGAAAAGTTTTTAAAGCTCATAGAATTGCAGCGCGCAGTGTGGCAATAGAAGCTGCTATGAAAGTTTGGCAGACTTGATAGGAAAACCTTTAAATTCTTTCCGAATGTAAAATAGCGAATGGAGATAGCCAATGTTTTGACTCCTAATTTCTGGGCCAGCCAATTCATAACTGGCCACGGTTACTTCGCTGTCAATCTCTCCCAGCTTGGCTGGTTAGTCCGACTTGTAAATGCAGGGATATGGATTTAAGATGTGATCAGACTTTTGGAAATGTCGAGACTTGAACAACGAACGGCAAAAATTGTTCAAGACGATAAGACTATCCGTCGGATCTTTCAGCCCCGTCGGTCATACCGACATGGTTGCATCTAAGGCAAATTATAAGGTCTTCAAAGAAATCACCGCGTCTTATAAATAAAGAATTGAATCCAATAAGTAAAAGATTTTATTTTAAATTCACTTAGTTACTTTATTTATTATTCTGCACACTGTAGTGCAGCGGTCGGCAAAGTGTAGTACGCGAGAAAATTATGGTGGTCCGCAGAGAAATCTGACACTATTTTATGAACTTTGTGCATTTTTAGACGCATTTGATCACATATGTAAGATTTATTTATTTCAATATGTAATATTTAACTCAAAAGTCAAGCCAGTGGTCCGTTGGATTAAAATTGTGAATTTAGTGGTCCGTGAGCTCAAAAATTTTGCCGACCGCTGCTGTAGTGCATGCAACCAAGTCTTGAAGAATTTCTTCTCGGCAAAACTTTGAAAACGACTACACGGAATACACCCTGTAAGTAAAGTGTGAAGCCGTAGCGGGTGGTGGTGAGTACAAAGTAGCCTAAATATATTTTTAAAAAATCAGAAACTTAATGCCTTATATTAAATATTAATTCAAAAAATGTATACGGTTTCAAATCTTCAATATCACGATGAAATAGATGTTAATCTCATTCAATATTCAAACATTCTTCAGTATGTATATTAATTGGTAATTACTTTTTGTAAAATGGTATAAAAAGAATTTTATATAAATATAAACAGCAAGGTCATTTCAATTTAATATTCATCTATAAAACTGTTTTTAAAAACGTGTTAATGAGTGTTCATTGGAGATAAAACTTTCGACAGTTTTTTCTCGATTATAAAAAAATGATTGCGGTTATACGAAAAGGTGGGTCGTTGCTATCAAATGCTCTTTGATCGCGTTGTTTTCAAGCTTGAATTCCACCCCGGAATCTTTTAAAGCTGATTTTTTAATCGATTTATGAATAAGTATTCAAATGATTTAAGATTTCGACTGAAGGTGCTTGGTGGAATTTCAATATTAAATTTGAATCGTTCAAACTATGTACATTCTCACAAATTTTGTCACTAACGACCCGAAATTTTAGAAATCAACAAAGCACAGCTGCAAAGTCTTCCGATTTTAAACGAAATATCAAACTTTCCCACATCTCCACTTCTATACCCTATATAACCATAAAATCATATAATCATAAAACCTTTGCCGACAAACAAATTATATAATTCTTGAAACTGCTCACTACTCAAATCTGTTGGCATTCCCATGGGCTCATCCTTTTCGCCAGCAATGGCTTTGGACTCAATGATGCATTTATATCTTATATAAACACGAAACTTTCATTTGCTAAGCGTCAGTTCAAGTTCATCCGTGCACTTGAATGCCTGAAGATGCCGAAAGGCGAAACCCGGGTCGTTAGTGACAAAATTTGTGAGAATGTACATAGTTTGAACGATTCAAATTTAAGTATTCAAATGTTTGGTTACCTGAGATGTAAAAATTCCCTACCATCCATTCGATCATACGATTGGGGCGCAGCTAGAGCGATTGGTGAACTATTATGCCAGTCCCTGCCCCACTTTCTGTTCTGAATCTCTTCGAGAAAAAGAGAGATTAGCAATTTAATAACACGCTGTCCTCGAAAAATAATAAGGTCAGTCTAAATTTTGTATAAAAGAAAACTTTTATTATTTTTAAATATCATGATATTTCATATTTTTTTCTTTTTTCTAAATTCTTTATAATTTTAAAAATATTGAAAAATAAAAAGCGTATTAACTATTCCAACGTGAAGAATTATATACATATAGTAAACGAATAATAAGATCGGGTCCGTTTTCGAGTGCTTAACATCTCAATCAATTGATGAATATAAGATCCCTAAAATTTGGCGTAACGAGAGCGATTGGCTAATCACTATTCATGTTCTCGCCCTATTCTTCTAACCCTAGTATAAATTTTGATTATATTCAGACAAATGAACGTAACTCACACAGGAAAAATTAGTAAATATATAAAATATAAATAATAAATTAGTAAAAGTAGTAAATATTGAACCTACCGGGTTCTCCACTTCGCTACCCTATATAAATATAATCATAAAACCTTTGCCGACAAACAAATAAATATAATTCTTGAAACTACTTACTACTCAAATCTGTGGGCATTCCCATGAGTTTATCCTTTTCGCCAGCAATGGCTTTAAGCTCAATGATACATTTATTTCTTATATAAACACGAAACTTTCATTTACTAAGCGTCAGTTCAAGTTCATCCGTGCACCTGAACGCCTGAAGATGCCGAAAGGCGAAATCCGGGTCGTTAGTGACAAAATCTGTGAGAATGTACATAGTTTGAACGATTGAAATTCCACCAAGCACCTTCAGTCGAAATCTTAAATAATATTTATTTAGTAAATAGTTTAAGATAACCCTTTGTGTAAACTCTTTTTCCTGACCTCATTTTCCGTATCCGGGTCCCATGGCGCAACGGTTAGCGTTGTTGGCTTCCGTGCCGTATCTTACGGTTTCAAGTCCCAGCACTTTTTCGTTCGTTTTTCGATTTCTGTTTGAAGGCATGGGTGTTTGTCATCACAAATGGATGTCTAAAAATTCTTTCCCACCCTTCTGATCCTTCGATAACTGGGCTTAACGAGAGCGATTAGTTACTCACTAGATCTGTCCTAGCCTAATTCTTCTAACCCTACTACTGATTTTGAAAACAGAGAGGTTGAGCGACTGAGTAACAAACAGTTATGTCTTCAAAACTTTGGTCGGAATGGCATACGGAGTCGAATAATCACATTTGTCATCTTCATCGTCGTCAATGCAAGTGCCGTCGGATAAGGAATATTTCGCGGTTATGAGGGATTCTGAGAGAATGGAAGGCTTAGCCTTCGGGAGAGAACCTCCATTAGGAGGCCATATGCTCCACATTTGAAGCGGACATGGATAAAAAAATAAAAATTCACATGCCCTTCTTTTTTAAAAAAATTAAAAGCTGAATTAAGATAATAATTCGGCATTTACATCATACATATTTTTGATTGAACGTGTATTAAGTTGTATACACTGTGAAAGCAGGGGTCGGCTGGACGGGGCTCCGAGAGGCTCTCGCGATACCCTTGTTAAATTTCACCAAGGCCGGTGAGCCCCTTGTTAATTTATGAGAAAACACTATTCTCAGATCAAATAAGTATATCTGCAAAATCTGACTTAAATATTATCTTTGACAACTTCGGTATACATAGTAGTACATTTTTAGCCATTTACATATCAATGTAAATTATCAAATTTTACGGTAAATTGCATATTGTTTCATACTTTAGGTGTATTGAGTAGCAATTATGGATTCCAACTATTCGTCATTATCAACTATTCGAATATCAAATAGTAAACGGAAACTATTTGGATATATTCGGATATCCGGATAGCTTTTAGTATATACATTATATGTATATACTAAAATAAAACATCAAATAGTTCATTAAAAACAAGCTCATTTTTAATAAAAGTCATTTATTCAAATTTCAAAAATGCATATTTTAAATAAACAGGGCATTAAATATTTGTTTTTAACTTAGTTTTAATTGTGCCTGCCGTTGAAAATACTCGTTCAGTATCGTTGACGTTGGCTTTATTGTTAGACCTTTTCTAAAAAAACATTCACTCACATACCTACTGCTTTTTTAAAATAATTATTGAATAGTTTTAAAAAATAGAACTGAATTTATGAATATTAAAAGTCTACTTATAAAATGATATATATTGTTTAATATTTTCAAGTTACATTCGTGTTCTTCAATGGATTTAAGGTATTCACCCCGTTCGTATGTAGCGGCCACCAGTGGCCTTACGGTACTGGAGCGGTTAAACAACACGTCCAACTTTTCTGTTATTTTTTAAATTTATTTAAAAATATTTGAAAAAAAAATCAGACTGTACAATCATAATTTTCGGTTTCCACGAGAGATAAAATTGAGCTTTTCATTTCACGATGAAATTCGTAAGTTGAAAAAGAAAAAGGTGTCACTTCTACACCAGAGTCCTGAGAAGTGTTTAAATTTTCATCATTAGATAAACTTAAATGTGGAGAAATTGTGATGTGATCTTTCGTAGATTTTGTAAAATATTTCATTAAGAATTATTATGAATACTATTCGGATATTTCCCTAAATATCCGAATATCGAATAGTTAAAAAAGGGCCGAATATATTCGTATATCCGAATTAGAATCCCTAGTAACAATCGATTGCGTATTTAAGTATTGCATATAATTGCATAGGAGTGATAAAAAAAAACACTCCTTCCCCAGAACACCGAGAATTGTTTTGAGATTAAGCGAGCCCTTTGTTAGCGTATTGGCAGCCCACCTCAGTGTGAAAGCTATTATGAAAAAACTGAGAATTACTTTTTTTTTGTCTGGCCACAGTCGAGTATAATAATCGAAGTATAATTATTAATTGATTTGGCATTTACTTGGTAGGACTCCATTTATAACAGATTAAAAATAACAAAGTATTTTAGTTATACAGTTTTTAATAATTTTATTCGTTGATAGCTATTTCGGCTTGCGCCATCGTCATAGTTCTGACGATGGCGCAAGCCGAAATAGCTATCAACGAACAAAATTATTAAAAACTGTAGAACTAAAATACTTTGTTATTTTTAATCTGTTCGAAGTATAATCTATTGTAAAATCAATTTATGAAATAGTTCGTACTGGAATTCTTGCACTAAAACTCCACAACAGAAAACAACGAGCCATTAGAATTCATATTTTTCTAATATGAATTCGTGTTCTACAGAAGAACTTCTCTTTACGGAAGTTCTAGGTCTCGTTATATTGTTGCTAATTGGATATATCAAATTATAAATATGAATAATTAATTATTTTAATGCGGATATCACAGTAGGTTTTGTGAATACAATAAATGAAGTAAAGTTGCAGAATAATATAAATATATTTTTATGATGAATTGCATACCATCTTCTGAAAAGTATTATGCAGAACTTTATTGATAACGAGTGATGAATAATTAATTAAATCATTATATTTTAATCACTTGCTTATACGAACTTGTCTAGTTCACCTTGTTTTATAAATTTAATGCACGTCAACATAAAATTATGGTGCTTTATCAGGGTTGTGGAGTCGTTAAAAATAAAACGATTCCAACCTTTAATCAAAACATGACTCCGATACCAACTTCGGTTTGAAAAATACCACCCTTTACCGAAATAAGGGTAACCACTTACCGGTCCCATTAACTTAAACAAATCTTCCAAAAAGGATAACATATTTTTTATTATGCTCGAATATCAATCACAAGTGTTATAATTATAAAACATGCATATTTAGTAAAAGAATTCATTGTTTTTTTTAATGGAATTTTCCCGACTTATATCGTGTGTCCGTTTTGACGACATTCAATGCCCGAGTATACTCGGGCGTGACCGGGAAGAGTTTAAGAACCCCTGTAACTAAGTGAACGGGGTGTGAATCTTTCATATAAACATTTTATCTTATTAAATCGATATAAAATTTGACAACTCTTTCCTGATTTTTTTTGTAAAATTACAAAATACTATGTTTTTATAGGGTGACCGTTTCTATAGTCAGCCTTTTAGCTTAACAGCTTTTTTCACCTGGCGAAATAAAATTTTGCGAAATTCACTATAATTTGTAAAAAAATTGAAATATCTTTACAAAATTTAATTTTCTTAGCTTCCAGATACTTCGCCTATACGTATATATGAGTCCACCGGCCAGCAACCTTTGTTTTTCAAAGACTCAAATACGCGTCCGCGGTCGTTAAGCTGTTAAGCATGAATAATAGTGTTGACACTGAAAAAAACAGAATTGTTTAAATATTTGTCAGTAGTTAACCACTTGAAGATGTATATTTGTACAAAACTGACTTCTAAAAGTTAATGCATATGAAAGGCTAACTACTAATTTTTGGTGGCTGAGTACTGGATTATTTTATTTGTTTGGAAAGCTGTTATTATTTTACGTGTAGAACGATATTATCCGTTTTTATTTTCACTTGATTACATTGCTTAGTACCTGTTTTATAAAATACCAGTGGAAAAAACATGTATTCATTATTCATTAATTCGATATATCTTTCGAAAAAATACCCGTCCCTTAACTGGCTGACTACTGGAACAATTGCCCCACTTATACTTTGAGTTTAATGACTTTCAATTGGATCGGACCTTTTATATTTTGTTATGCTTATTAACCTAGCTTAAAGTGGCACTTTTTGACTCTAGAAATTTGATTTAAGAGTCGGAGTACTGAACCAATAAACATAATCCGACTCCACGACTCTAACTTCGTCTCCACAGCCCTGTGTCTTATTAATTTCATACTGCGTATAATGCAATACGATAAACTTACATATGTAGTAACTTTTAATGTGCACAATTTATATAATAAATACATGATTATTTATCTCAGCATAATTATATCAACATTTATTGATACCAGTCTGTCTTAAATGTATTTGTTTGTCGTAAACTGTGGAGGTCGGGTGTTTTTTACATAGTCGAACAAATCTTACGACTACGGACCATTGAAAAAAATATATTTATTGAAGTGTATTTAAACCACAAAAGTGCATAGTCTTGCCACTAGATGGTAGGCTGACGTTTTTAATTAACATTTTTTAAATCGATAATTTTAAAACGAGTTTTTAAAAGGTAATAAACATTTAGTGTCATTTAAGTGTCCCTTATTCAATATGTCAATTTAGTGTCCCTTATTCATGTTTTGTACCTTTATCCGTAAATTCATTTCATTGTTTATTTTACTCAAATAATTTCATTTTGTTTATGTTTAGCGCTGCAATATTGTATTCTCTTAATCTTAATTAGATCGTAATTCTTGTAAATATTTCAAAGTTAGATTTTACTTAATATTTTATAACGAGGTATTTATTTAAATATAAGCATATATTACGAATGTACTTACTGTTAACTTTTATTATCTCTTTTATTGATTTTGAAATAGTTGAAATATTAGTATTGTAATTCCAAAATAAACAAAAACTAATGCATCTGCTTCTGTCGACGATATTCACTCATGGCAAGCATTATTAACAGATAATGCTTGTCACGAGCGAAACCGGTCCTAATCATAGTAAATAAAAGGAGAATTTGTGCAAATGAATATTATATTTTTTGAATATAATGCCTTTCCATAGAGTATTGACAGTCAACACTATAAAAGTGACGACAGCTTGTCGTGATCAACTTAAATGATGTTTTCGGTAGATTCAACGGTAACTTTATGGGACTTCATTTTTAATACTAAATTAAATTTCATGATTTTATTACTACGTATGTATGGATACAATCAGTGGTGTTGTGATAAATAAACAGGTACCAGGTAGGTCATTGATTTATTACATATTTTTTCTTAATATCCGTCCGAAGTTAAAAAACCACAAGTCTTAACAATTACATACATCAATAAAAAAACGCAAAATTATTTAAAAAAAAAAACTGTACTTGCTTTAGGGGTGGCATTTCTTCACGTTACATGTGTTTATTTATTGTTTTTATTTTTGTAAAATCCGTAAATCAATTTTGATATAATCCTTTTAAGCGTGTGTGTGTTAATATGTGTGTGTTAATATGTGTGTACTTGAAAATTAAGTTATATGTCAAAAAGGTGGCAGGGCGGCGCCCTGGCTTATTTTCACGTACCAGGTCGCCGACCTTGCCCCACTACACCATTGGATACAATATGAAGTCGTTCTTCTGAGAATACTGCTTTTGTTGCAAAAATTTCAATATTAAAATTATGTCATAAGCAACGTTCTCTCTAAGCCGAAGAGTTAGCTGCGCGGAAATTTCAAAGGCTGCGCGTAACGATCAAATATTAATTGAGCAACTGTCTTGTAGTGCGCGCCAACCCGGAATGAGTGCGCGGGGGCTTCTCAACTGCTGCGCGGCCGCGCACGCGCGCAGCTTAGAGGTAACGTACTCATAAGTAATAGCCTGGTCAAATAAAATGCACTTAAAATAGCATAATAGCTCCCGTTTGGTTAAATATGGTATAAGTTTGGTAAAAAAAAAAAAAAACATTAACACTACTATCACGTCGATTTATTTAAATACTGCTGATTGCTGAGGTTGCATCAGCTTTAAATGGCGGCAGTATTTGATATGAAATAATCTTATTCGTCATTTAGAAATGACGATACTCGTTGCAAATCATCCCACGCGTCCAAACGCTTCGGTGATGCAATGATTAAAAACAATTACGCTGATAAAAATGATAACAGAACAATGAAGGTTGGAGCTTTGGTGGTTTTACGATAATTACATGACAGTATCAGCGCAAAAAAATATTACACTTCAGTCGCGTATAACACGGTCGTATGGTTACACAAAAATTACGTTTAATTCGAATCCGTGTTATACGAGGGTCGAAGTTAGAAGTGTTTGCGTTTCAAAAAATAACGGAGCTTAATTTATTTTTCCAGGGCTGTGGAATATATTGTATATATGTAGTAATTTTATTTTAACTTATTCATATCGACTGTGGAAAGGAAAAAGGACGTAACCCACACATATCAAATTTTACAGGAGGCGCTAAAAACGTGTTTTGGTGATTTTGTGACATATGCAAAATATGAATTATACACAACCCTGAAGTGCACGGAGACTTCTAAGCTAGTGTTTAATTGACATAATCTAATATTAATTAAAGAAATTGTCTGGGAAAAACGTTTATTTCATTTTTTTTTCTTGGTTTTAATTTTTTACAAGGTCATTTTTTCTATCTTAAAAGCTAAATTTAGATACTAATTCGGCATTTGCAGCTTGCATCCTTTTGATAGAACGTGTATCAAGTTTGATACATTGTGATTATCGAAAAAAACCTGTTTTGAAGAAATTGTGGGTTAAGTCTTTTTTCCTTTCCACAGTCGATATGTATTCCAACAGATCATCTTTAGTCAGCCAAGCATGCATTGTCAGCACTATGGACTATTGTGGTTCGAATACACATTATTAAATATTATTTTTTTAAATTAGTCGCTCGTTTTTCACGACGCTGACTCCGACACCACAGCCATGAATTTTTCTCCATTAAAAAAAAACATGGTTAGGTTCAACAATGTCATGGTTAGGGACAAAGCACTGTTGTAAATATTTTAAATTATAGAATAATTTTCTTTAAAAGGAATAACGGTTTTATCCAAAGGAATAAATATAATACTTTTTTTTCCCGTTTTTTCCAAAAATATTATTTTTGTATTTGTGTTGTATAAAATGTTGAAACATATTATTACGTAACAATTTACCATACGTGCAATATTGAGTTTTAAAAAATGTTTAAGAAATACCTACAGTTATCCCCCAAGTACACAAAAGCGCAATTCGGACTCGCGTTATTAGGATTCGCGCAAATGGGATACTGTAGCTCATACAAAAAATATGGGTTCGTTTTTTTTTCGCGAAAACTCCAAAACTGCCAAAACTAAGAATAAATATTAAAAAACATATGGACGAAATATTTATTTACTAGGCGGTAAAATGCATGGTCGACAGTTGAGTGTATGCACGACACATTGAAAAAAATAGCCGTGAATATTCCTGAAAATCGCGTAATAAGGGGGAGCACTGAACCGTGTTATTCGAAACTCTAGCGTACTACATTTTCTAGAGTATATATTTCACTTTCAGTAGATATTCACTTTCAGTAAAAATGTTAATTATAAAGTCAACAGATTTATTCTACTGATTGTGTAAAAATGTATGCCACATCCCACGCCTATTTCGTAAGTCTGTCTGAAGATAATCCTCAAAGAGGCAAAATCAATTTTACAAAAAAGTTAATTATGTTTTATTTTTGTTACTAGTAATTCATTTACAAGTTGATTATTACTTGCTCTCCATGCGCCGCCATAAATTTGCCTTACCTGCAATCAAATCGACATTTCCGGCGTAACTAACAGATCCGAAACCGTTTCCGATTACTTTTGCTTATTAAGTCTTGATATTCCAGTAAAATTATGTGATCAGATAATATTTTTGTATTTTTGGAACGTATCCAGCGTATAAAAAGATTGTATAGTGTATTATGATAATCAGCGGCTTTACAAGGAGAGTCTTATAAGAAGAGAGAAGTTAAATTCTGGGAACCAATCTCCATTTTTTGAACGCTTTTTTTTATACACGATTTTGGTGGAACGTATCAACGTAAAAAAAGTTTTTATATATTTTTTTTATTAAATTTATATTTGATGTATAAAAATTCTAGATTACAATTCGTATCGCATCGCCGATATTTTATTTACTGCATTTATTTGCATATTATGAAAAAGTATGCGTGTGTTTTTTTCAATGTGATGTGGTGCATAAATTAACCTGAATTACCCGCTGCGGTCCTGCGCAGAGAGTGCAAAAATGGAGGTCCCTCCCCCGGACTGTGATTGGTCGAATTCTGCGGTCGGTTTTCCCCGCGGATATTCCCAGAACAGGTCACCAACTTGCCAAGCGCGAATGTTTTCAAAAATGTTTTCTATAATCCGACGAAGTGTGCGCAACACATGTACCAACGTTGACGACCGCTGGGCTTCGTACACCTATCTCTATTTGTATGTCATAGCTGTAAAAGAGTCAGAGGTCAATAATCTTTGATAATAATATTCACATATGAAAATGTAATATACTTTTTCATTGTCTTTCTGCTTAGCCAGACTGTCTAGTTTAGACACGTAAACATAATATTATTTCATACAAAATTAAGCTATATAGATGCATTTTAAAATTAAATTATCAAAAATAATGAAAAAGTTACCTACATACATGCAGTGGCAGCCGGTCAATGTGACATTGAATCAATGCACCCCTTGTATATGCAGTGGCGGTTATATTTCATGAAGTAATATTGAAATATAACATTTATACCATTCACTCATTTTAAATTCTTCATGTATTTATTGTCGAAGCGTATTAATTAGTTAAATATAACCGCCCCTGCATATACAAGAGGTGCATTGATCCAATGCCACATTGACCGGCCGCCACTGCTTACATGTTATAAACAGCAGTGGGCTGCCAATACGTAAACAAGGGGTTCACTTAATATTAAAGTTATACGCGGTGTTCCAACGAAGGGATGGATTTTTTAACATTATTTTTACAATTATATGCAGTGAAATACAACTGTTGAAAAAGTGCAGTTCGTACTGGGTTTTGAACCCGTGAGATCCGTCACGGAAGCTAACGACGTTGACCATTGTATTTCACAGTAGTAGCGTTTACTAAATATAAAAAAGCACATTTTTGTAGTAGTTCCCTATTATTTATTAAAGATTATGACTGGTTTCACTCATCGCTAGCATTGTCAACTAGTTTTTAATATCATACCTTTCAACTGAGAGTTTACAGTGTTTACTTTAAAAGTACTAAATATTTGTTTCGACAAATAGATAATATTAAATATTTAAATTTAAGACAAACGTGAGGAATTAACAAAACAAGTTTGGGCATGCTCTTTCGATTTAAATGTATTCTTAATATTTGAATGGAGTTTGTTTATTTTTTTAAAAATAAAATCTATTGTTTATGGTGTCTGGGTAAAATTTCAGGGCTGTGGAGTCAATTAAAAAACACGACTCCGACTCCATCTTAAAAAAAAAAAAACCGATTCCGACTTCGACTTCAATGAAACTTTTAAATCATTTGAGTGTTACTATGTACATACCATTACATCATTTTCAGTTATCTTAGGAAGCAGGAGTATGGACTCTTGTGATTTGAAGAAACATCATTAAATATATTTATTTAAGATTTTTCCGACTCCGACTCCGGAGAATACAGCTAGATAAATTAACAAGAGGCACGCTTAATCTCATAAAAATTGTCGGTGTTCTGAGAAAGGAGTGTTTTTTTTATCACTTCTATTCAATATATGCAATACTTGAAATAAGCAATCGATTGTTACTTAATACACTTATATTGTGTAAAAATATGCAGTTTACTGAAAACTTACTAATGTAAATGGCTAAAAATGTACTATTATGCAGAACTGTCATAGATAATATAAAAGTCAGAAATTGCAGTTATATACCAATTTGATCTGAGAATATTGTTTTCTCTTAAATTAACAAGGGGCTCGCCGGACTTGGTAAAAATTTAACAAAGGGGCTTGCGCAAGCCCCTCTAGCCAACTTCTGCTTCCGACTCTACGACTCCCGACTTACCCTGTAAAATACTAGTCCTTGGTAGCTAACCACTGACTACTTTTACCCTACTTTTCATTCGTCTATAAAATGTTGGCGATAACTGCAAATGCTGCCATTTTTTACGCACGCACACCCATGCAATAGAATAACGCAGCTTGCTCCATGTTGACGATGACGCCTCGATGACTGTGCAGCGTCTGGTTCTTTTCTTGAGTGGACAGTGAGTGGGCCAAGTCAATGCCTATTGTTGACGATTATCAACTTGCTTGCACACATTTGACTCGGCCGAGTGATAAACGGGACTGGCACGAAGTAATTAGAAACAGGTATGTATTTGTATATAATAAAGGCTCGTATTTTTCTGGTCAGAATTTGAATAACATTGGTCAGAATTTATATTAAATGGTCATAATATATCGGTCATAATTTAAATGAAATTAAAAAAAAAACATAACCTATCCTAACCTAACCTACTTACCAAAAATTTTATAAAATATTCTGACCGTATAATATTTTTATTCTGACCAAAAATTGATTTCAATTCTGACCATTTAATTTTCTTCCTATAATAAATACGCCAAACTATAGGCAGAGGTAAATATAATACATTTATTCTTTAACACACGTTTTTACACGATTTAAAAATAACATGATGCACGAAAGTACGATTTTTTTGTTCATTTATTTTTTTTAAAAAAAATGGGATTACAGCGAGTGACAAATATTTTAAAATTGAAAGATCATACGAGATTGAGTCCAGAACCGCCTGATCGGTAGAGGAAGCTCTTACCAACTAGACTACAGCGAACGGATTATGTATCTTTTCCTTAAGGTATTACATATTTTTTTTTTAATTAAAATTGTTGTCGATATCGTAAATGAAGACTCGATCAAAACATATTCTAAAATGTAATTTCATGCATGTAGTGTTTAGTTCGACCAATTGAATGTTGCTCATTTCAAAATATTTATATATTAATGAAAAAATGTCGAGTCCATGGCACGGTAGTCAACGTTGTTGGCTTATATGGCGGACCTCACATGCTCGAATCCCAGTACGGGCAGTATTGTTTCTGTTTTACGGAGTTCTGATCGAAAGCTGTTTGTAATGCCAAAAATTGATTCCCTCCCAACCTCTCCAATCCTAAAATAACGGGGCAAAGCAAAAGCAATTAGTTTACGACTAGTCCTCTTCTAGCCCTATCCTTTCTATTTCCCATTCCCTAGTCTCTTTGAAAAGAGAAAGGTTGAGCGAATGATAAGAAGCTTTTTCTCGTAGAAAATACATGTTGAGATACCTCCATTAGGAGGCTTTATGCTCCACATTGGAAGCGGACATGGATTAAAAAATGAAATAGAAACTTTATAATATAAAATTTAAAATAACTTAGATTATTCCACGTATTGTGTGTACTACGTTATGTAGAACTACTCAATCGAATAAATAAAAAAGGTTAGCAAATGAATATTTTAAAATTTGTGGAAATAAATAAAAGTATTAAAAATAAAGAATTATTTTTAAATAATATCTTAAATAGGACAGGTTGTTAGCCGCTTCTTTTGGAAATAAATTTAGCAGTGGCGACTCGCCATTAATAGGATTTATTTACAGCTCCTGTAATATAACCAAAATGTTGTTCATGTGACGTTTTCAATTGGGTATTCAAAATTGATTAACTTTTATATTTTCCATCCTTTTATACATCCTTGTTGTAAACTCTTTAACATGAAAATATACCTTTTAAACAATATATGAGTTCTCGAGAGGTAAAGCCAACTAGTAAAATAGTAAAACTTTTTTCTTGGACTTTTAAATAAAATCACGTCTTTCGTGAAATCGGGCTGCATATTTTTATATTACGGAGATAGCACAATTGAAATGTGTATTAACTAAGATAACTTCACTTTTACGATACGTTAAGACGTGTAGAATATTACAACGCATCTAACTTATTTTGGTACTTCCTTGTTTGACGCCAGGCGGTGAAACCTTTCCATATAATATGTCACATTATATGAGATGTGATCATATTTACCGTTTTTATGTAGACTATCGTGTTGTCCCCAAGCAGAGCTTAAAATGGCCCGTTTTCTGAATGACAGCCACCTAATTAATAATTTAAAATCGCGATAAATCAAAAAACTACATTATAACCAAGATTCAGAAGTATTTTATGAGTTTTCCTTTTATTCTAACTACACAACACCCCAAAAAGTGCACTAGAACACTTTCTAATAATATTTCGTCATATTTTTATTAATAAATAAAAAAAATATGACGAAATATTCGTTTTCTTGAATAGTGTGTATTCAAGAAAGCTCACTATTAATTAAAAATAAATCAACGTCCCGTTTTTAGGGCCGGCGCCACCATACAAGCAAACTAGGCAACCGCCTAGGGCGCAATCCATTAGGGGGCGCATAAATGGAGTATTAAAATTGTTTTTATATACTATAATAATAATAAATAATAGTACATAATATTTTATTCTGATGTGTGTATATGTTAGTTGCAATTATGTACAGTATTATATATGATTCGAAAAAGAGAGGTTGAGCGACTGAGTAACAAACAGTTCATGTAGAAAAACTTCAGTTGAGATACCTCCATTAGGAAGCTATATGCTCCACATTGGGAGCGGACATGAATTTATAGAAAAAAACATATTTATATGATCCCGAATTGTTTTTTTTTCATTATTTCGAAAAAAATGGGACGATTTGTTAAAAAGAGGGCGCGCCAATAACCATTGCCTAGGGCGCCAAATAACCTAGCGCCGGCACTGCCCGTTTTGAGGGAACAATGAATGGTCACGTTGCGATAATTACTGCGGAACTAACGCCTTGAAGCCAATGTTTGAGGACACATAAAAAGGGGCAGTTATTAATGTTATTTTTATATATTAAATTTGGTTGATTAACACCCCATCTGGACATGGAGGTGCGCCTACAACCGTTGCATTTTTCACCGCCTGGCGTCAAACAAGGAAGTACCCTTATTTTTTATAAAATACCACTTGGCTCACTTAACCTCTGATGTGCCCATATATTGTGTATGTGCATATAAGTCTATTTTTGATTTGTGGAGTAGATTAAAATAAAAAATACCGAGAAGAGTGTAACTGTCATTTGTATGTGAATGAATAATTTATTTAAAAAAAAATCATTTGTTATCTATCGACACAGAAATAATATTTGTAGTTTTCAAATTTTAACTTAAACGTCAAAATTAATTTAAATGATTTATTTTATAATAAATATAATCTTTTTTATAACTAGCTTTACCACTCGGCTCCAACCGGAATTTAGATTGTAATTTTATCTTCCTCGAGTCATAACTCAAACAGTCATATTTA
This sequence comes from Himalopsyche tibetana, assembly GCA_030503985.1. NCBI lineage: Eukaryota > Metazoa > Arthropoda > Insecta > Trichoptera > Rhyacophilidae > Himalopsyche > Himalopsyche tibetana. Next base: position 18,685,521 of record JAPJYX010000022.1, read on the forward strand.
TCCGGATTTGTCAAGCATAATAAACTGTGATAATATCATCATGACATCACAGCTCACGGATTGAAAGTTATTCCATCTTTGGGAAAGATAAAAATAAAAAAGTAATTTAGAAAGACAATAAATTTGCAATGAAAGAAAAAAAATCTTACACATACATAAAATACAATACGAATCCATACATCGATAGATAAAAATATAAACTCTTTTATTTGAGGACGTGACACCTGAGAAAAAAAAAGAGGACTTGATACCTGCTTAGGAAGAAAGTTCAAGATAAATCTTCAACGTAGCGGCTAGGGCATCCAATCCCGGGATCCCGTTCAAATTTCTGATCCCTAAATTCCGGGATTTTGAGCAAATTCTCGAAATTTACACGAAATTGGCAAATTGAAGATTTCAAATTCCTCGGTGAGCTAAAAAAAAAAAAACGAGTTTCTGTGAGATTCCGGGAAAAAGTATACCAAATTGGAAGATTTCAAATTCCTCGGTGAGCTAAAAAAAAAAAACGAGTTTCTGTGAGATTCCGGGAAAAAGTATAGCAAATTGAAGATTTCAAATTCCTCGGTGAGAAAATCTCAATCCCGGGATTCAAAATAAATCAATCCCGAAAACCCGGGATTGGAAAAAGGCTTCGGGATTGGATACCCTAGTAGCGGCTCATCAATAATGAGAGAATACATTAAGTAATCAAAAAAAAAGGTTTCAACTAGGGCTTATACAAAAACCGACATTAAACAAAACTGTTTTCGAATTACAATATATTTTAAAACTCGATTAACTCCAGTTTTCGCAGCATAACAAAAAAGAACAATTCAAATAAAATATCGATAAAAGGTTTATATATTTTTTATTTAGTAGTTAAAGTAAAGTAAGTTAGTTATACTTTTAACGATTGTATTCGTTATAAAATATGTTTTTAAAAAACACACATATAATCAAATTTAGTATGACTATATAGTGTCCAAGGATTAACCTGGTTTGCGCACGCGGTCGTAAGTAATGGCACAACACACGCATTTCAGAAACAACTTTTTGGGGTCCTACGCAAGGTTGCGTGAAGATTTGTTAGCACTGTTAGGATCATTATGAAAAGTGGTAAACGTAAGGCAACGCGTGTTGGCAATTTTCAATATTGAACGAATTTTCGGTTGTGTAAATTTGATGACGCACAGAAGAAAAAAAAAACAGAACGATTGCTTGAGATACGACGTGAATAATAATTTTAATGTCGTTTAATATAAAATAATTTTATAATGTGACTATTAATTACTATGTGCATTTATTTATTTTTATTATAATATTTATTTCCATAATTTTGTGCGCATTTGTAGGCCAGCAATTCAGCAAATGGCTCGCGCGAGCCCCTGCTGTTTTACCTCAAACTCTTTCGTAAAGCAAAAGGTACAGTCAAGCTCGGTAATTACGAGAAAGATGGGACCGACTGAATTTGCTCGTTATAAGCATTACTCGTTATAACAGAGAATATTTATTTTTAAATGCTTAAAAACATACCACTCCCACGAAGACATGAAGTATCTGGAGCGGTCACATAACACAAAAAGTTCACAATTCAAACAGAAGTATACAATTAGAAATTATTTACTCACCCGTTACACACATATTACATTTTTCTGTCAAACCCACTTTTCTTATAAAAAATAAAAATTTATGCTTGTTTCATTGTTACTTAGCTTTGAGACGCAGCTCGTTACAAAAGTGAATAAATGTATGGAGAAAACCATAAACTAAAATGTCAACGAATGTTTCATCATTACATTCGAAATCTCGCTATTTCCATGATCGTAATAACCGAGTTCGACTGTGTATCACTTTTTGTATACAAAACTCATAATTGATTTATATTTACATTTTTTCGATAATGCTCGTGATGTGCGAAACCGGTCCTCATATAAAATAAATAATTTGGAATAAGAAAATAAAAGTGTTGCTATTTTTTTTTGTAATATGTAATTGAGCAATTAAGAATAAACTAGTTGTAAGCCCGTTGACCTCAACGGGGGGATTTTTGTTGCATTTTTAAGTAGTCAGAAAATTTACTGGCGTGAAAAATAAATTACAAACCTATTTATTGAATAATCCAGAAATTCTAAAAGTAAAAGAAATATATCTCGGGGCATATATCGACAGCCATGCCCTGCAGTATTTAAATTGTATATAATATAATTTTTAGAATAATTGAAATGTTTAAGTTTGCTAACAAATATATTTCGTAGAAGAAGAAATATACCTCGAGGCATATATCGACAGCCCTGCAGTATTTAAATTGTAAATTATTTAATTTTTGGAATAATGTTTAAGTTTGCTAACAATAATTTTTCGTAGTAGTAGAAATAGTCCTCGGGGCATATATCGACAGCCCTACAGTATTTAAATTGTAAATTATTTAATTTTTGGAATAATGTTTAAGTTTGCTAACAATCATTTTTCGTAGTAGCAGAAATATACCTCTATTATACATATCAGAAATAGACCTATATTATATAAAATATATACAATATATATTTTATTCAACTAATTGTCAAGTACGCTAGCAAATATATTTCGTAGAAGAAGAAAAAGACCCGAGGACATTAGCACGAAAATATTTGTGATTATTGGTGATTATTTGTGATTATTTGTGATTATTTGTGAATATTTTATCGACTATTAATATATAGATAATTGAATATGGTCCATTGTTATCTTCCGAGCGCAAAATTCAGTAAAATAGAATTACGAAAATCTCTGTACTGAAATTCAAGCCAACTTGTCCATTCGGATACAGGGCCGACAAAAATCAGTAAAAAAATGTCTGTATCAGTTCATCAGTCTGCAGCTTACACGTTGATTCGCGCATTAAATATCACGGGTTTTACCTTGACATGTACGGCGCTAAAATAGTAACAGGTTGGTTGGTTTTTCTTCTCACCTGCTCGCGTTCAGTTTGACCCACTGTATACCATTGACTCTTTTCCTGTATCTAATATATCGACTGTGGAAAGGAAAAAAGACGTAACACACACATATCAAATTTTACAGGAGGTGCAAAAAACGTGTTTTGATGATTTTGGGCCATATGCAAATTATGAATTATACACAACCTTGAAGTGCAAGGAGACTTCTAAAGTGGTGTTTAATTGACATAATCTAATATTTATTAAATAAATTATCCAGGAAAAACCTCTATTTCAGTCTTTTTTCTTAGTTTTAATATTTTACAAGGTCGTCTTTTTCAAACTTAAAAGCTAAATTTAGATACTAATTCGGCATTTGCAGCTTGCATCCTTTTGATCGAACGTGTATCAAGTTTGATACATTGTGATTATCGAAAAAAACCTCAGTCTTTTTTCTTGGTTTTAATTTTTTACAACGTCGTCTTTTTCAAACTTAAAAGCTAAATTTAGATACTAGTTCGGCATTTGCAGCTTGCATCCTTTTGATAGAACGTGTATCAAGTTTGATACATTGTGAAAAAACCTGTTTTGAAATCACTGTGAGTTACATTCTTTGTCCTTTCCACAGTCGATATAAAAATGAATGTTTGTTTGTTCGTATTCTATGGGCTGCCAAACCGCTGATCCGATTGCAATAAAACTTCGACAAACTTTTTGCTTGCACTTAAAGGTATCCATTATCATTGATTGTCTCAAGTCTGTATCACAGCGGTCATTACTGTTGGGCATTCGTTGAATACGTTGCGAGGTCATGGGTGAGAATCGTTGAACATACAGTTTATTAATAAACTGGGGCGTGGAGTCGGAATCGTAGTCGTGGAAAATGAGCGATTCAATGATGTGTTTTGTCAGGTCCTATGGCGCAGCGGTTTGCGTTGTGGGCTTCCTTGCCGGAGTTCACGGGTTTGAATCCCAGTACGAACAGCATTTTTTCGATCGTATTATCGATTTCCGTTCGAAGACATGGGTGTTTATAATATCTGATAATTTCCTCGCACCCTTTCCGATCCCTAAATAAATGGGTATAGCGAAAGCGATTGGTTAACTACTATTCATAACCTAACCATATCCTTCTATCCCTACTACACTATCTAGAAAAGAGAGGTAGAAAAACTTATGTTAAGATACTTCCATTAGGAAACCATTTGCTCCACATAGGGAGCGGACATGGATGAACAAAAGTTACATCACTACATATATGCGAAATTGTCAGCTTTCACTAATTTTAGACAAAACAGCTTGTGTTCTTGCGCATTTACTTTCTTCCCAAAATATCATCATGACTCGTTTTTTTTTAAACTCTTTTTTAACATTTAAATTAAAAATTTCTCAATCCCGAGATCCCGGGATCGCGACCATACCAATGCCGGGATTTCGGGATCGCAAAATTGAACGGGATTGGAAACCCTAGAGTCCATATGCTCCACATTGGAAGCGGATATGGATAAAAAAAATTAAGAGTCAGTTTATGTATGTGTTATTATAATTGTAACTAGGGTCTCCAATCCCGGGATCCCGTCCATTTTTGTGATCCCGAAATCCCGGGATTGTGATAATGCTAATCCCGGGATTTCTGAATTGAGGATAAGAAGTGAAAAATTCTCGTAAAGTGTTTGAAAAGAGACAAATTTTGGGAATTTCTTAAATTATTAATTATTTTATTTGCGACATTGAATATCAGAGATAGAGATACGCGTTTTTGCATTTCACTACTAGCAGTGCCGGTGTGAGGTTATTTGGCGACCCAGGCAATCCTGAAAATTTACGGATATCCTTAATTGAAACAATTTGGGACCTATTTTTTAGCTCTCGCTCAATATTTTCTTGCATTACAAAGAGCAGTACTTTTTTGTGATGGCAAAGATTTTCAAAGTTTTTGATCGACTGCGTGAAACAAAAAAAATCGTACAAAAAAATATTTGAGTGCTCCATTTGTGGGCCCTATTATGGTTTACGCCCTAGGCGGTTGCCTATTTCGCCTGCATGGTGGCGCTGGCCCTGACTTCTGGTATGCAAGAAAATGCGTGATTTACAAAATGAAATTTGTTTGAATTAAAATACAATTTTCATGATTGTTTTTCATAGAATTCCACACGAACTTATTTTTCACCAGAAATTCATCCTTCAGAGAAATAATAAACGAATAATTTGGTAATTTAAGTCTAAATCGTCATGCGTGGAGAATTATAAATTTGTTTTTGAAGAACTTAGAATTGATTGTCTTATATAAGTCTTCTTTGTCAGTACATATTGTAGTATTTTAAATGCATTTTGGGTAATTCTTGTTTTTTGATATAAGAGTAATGAAGAATTTTTTGATTTAATTTCAATAAATGTGTGTTTTACCAGACGAAAGAGCAGAAAACGAAAAAATATGAATGTAACAACTCATATCATTACATTCAAACGTTTTTTTTTTGGCATGTGAGATTGATTCGAAAGTAATAAGACCAATGCTCCCAAGACAAGAGATTAGCTGCGCGCAAATTTCAAAGACGGCGCGGATCGATCAAATATCAATTGAATAATTGTCTTGTAGTGCGCGCCAACCCGGAATGAGTGCGTGGGGGCTTCCCGACTGCTGCGCGGCCGTGGGCGCGTGCAACTTATAGGGAACGTTGTATAAGACGTTAAATCTACAGTTGCGACTGTTTTATGATATATAACCTTAAAATACACAAAATGCTTTTTTAGTATTACTCAACATGAGTTCAAACATAGTTCTGACGAAGGCATACGCCGAAACAGCTATCAACTATATATTATATGTTTAAAAAAATGTAGAAGTAAAATCACCTGCTGTGGCCCAGTTGGCTTGAGCTTGCTCTTCCGATCACGCAGGTCTGGGTTCGATTACAGTGAATTTGAGAATTATTCAATTCAAAGTTGTGATCGAAGACTGGGTGTTTGTGATGTCATTTCACATTATTTCCTTTCCTTCCATCCTTCTGATCCTTTAATAACTAGGTGTATCGACAGCAATTAGTCAACCACTAGTCCTGTTCTAGCCTTATCCTTCTTCCACTACTACTCTCTTCGAAAAAGAGAGGTTGAGCGACTGATTAACAAAATCACGTTGATGCACCGTCATTAGGAGGAGATATGCACCACATTGAGAGCGAACATGGAGGGAAAAAAATTAAATAAATTCACATTTTAAATACAGCCTTCAAATTAAAAATAAACGAAAGTTAAAAAGGGAAACTTACGTCGAGTAAATGACAATAATTGTTGTAGAATATCAAATTTAAAGAGATATGGATTTTTCATAAATTTTTCATATATCCGAAGCGGCGATGGACCTGGCTTGGACACGTGTTAAGGATGCCTCAAGAGAGCCTGAACCCTGCCTGTCTCTTCTTCCAACCGGATGGATCCCGGCGTCGTGAAAGGCGGTTCCCGGTAAATTGCTCGAATAACAAGATAATCAATTTGTTTCCGTTTGTTCTGTCTTAGCCCTAGTCTTCTATGTTTTCTGGAAATATATAGAAACAGTTTGAGTAACTTATTAATAAGCAGTTCTCGTAGAAACACTTCTGTTGAGATAGACTCCATTTTAAGATCATATGTTCTGCATTTGAAGCGAACACGGTTAAAATAAATACTTACGAAAATTATTTTTATATTTCACTCTCTAAACAAGTGTCGCACAAGATAAAAATGAAATTCGTAGAAAAAGTCGTGAAAAATCGTTTAAATAACCAAGCAATTCGAATAATTTGTAATTCTAGCAATTTACCGGCTCCCGTGGAAGGCCACTGATGACCATCCACAGGATGTACTCAACGGAGTTACGGGGCGCTGGGATGGCCTGGGAGGAAGCAAAGAGACTGGCTGGGGATAGAGAATCTTGGAGGAACTTCGTGGTGACCATATGCTCCGTATAGAGAGCGGATATGGAATAATAATAAAAAAGTTTTTCAAACGATTGTGGGCCTTCGCCGTTCTCACGTCTAAATTTCATAACTTGTCTTAGCCAACTATCATTTAATATTATACATAATACTAAAATGATAATAACTAATTATTAGCTAACCGCATACCATTCATAATACTGAGAATAGTCGTTGACCTGCCAACAGTGTGCCGGGGATTTAACTGAAAACGTATTAACTTGCTACTTGGGAGCCCCCTTCTTGCAAAATACAAAATGATTCTTAGTACGACTCGACAGTAAATATTAATGTGTTTATAATACAATTAATGGTGTTTTTTCAATGAGCGTGCTTTGTATAAAGAACATTAAAGCATACAATCCAGTAGACCAGGGGTAGGGAACTTTTTAATTTCTAAAGGCCACATTCATTTATCTGATTCATCACAAGGCCGCAGTAAAGAAGACGTTTGACTGTCCGACATATAATGGGTTTATTACACTCTTTTTCCAAAAGCTTGCGTATAATTGTTTGGTCAAAGTGAATATTTTAATCAAGTCAATTATTTTGCCAATAGTTTACCAACAATATTGATTAAGTCCACTTTGTTAAAATTTTATTATTTTTTACCATGTCCGCTCCCAATGTGGATCATATGGACTCCTAATGGAAATTATCTCGACATAAGTGTTTCTACGATAACTGCTTGTTCCTCAATTGCTTAACCTCTCTTTTTCCATAGAGCAGTGTTTTTCAACCTTTATGTTACTGCGCCTCCCTTTGAAAAATAATAATATCTTCGCGCCTCCCCATTCTTTATTTCTTATATTAATAAAGACACGTTTTAAAAGGATAAATATATATTTTGGACTGTTCGTGCCTCCCTTTGCAATAGTCCACGCATCCCAGGTTGGAAATCGCTGCCACAGAGAGTAGGAATAGAAGGATAGGGCTAGAACAGGATTAGTGGTTAGCTAATCGCGCTCGATACACCCCGTTCATATGATATGTTGGGCGGTAGGGTTTTTAATTCAAGACATCACATACATCCATGCCTTCGAACAGAAATTCATAAATCGATTGAAAAATCAATTTATAAAACTGTCCGTAATAGGACTCGAACCCGTGACCTCCGTAACCGAAACCAACGACGTTGACCACTCGACAACACAGGCGTCCAAACTTATTGCTTAATACTGATACTGTATGTTTAGAAACGAGGGCAGTACATTATCAATGTATATTGTGAGAAAGTAGTCATACAATTGGAAGAAAATAACGGGTGACGTGGTTTAATTGTGAGGGTAAAATCCTGGAAAAACAATGCAACTCCGTCACTATGTCACACCACCGTCGATTGATTCACCGCCATTGTTTGGCCAACATGTTGTCATCAATGAAATGTTTTAAAATAATTTATACGCGCTGTGTTACGATTAATTACGTGGTGCTAACTAGGGTATCCAATCCCGAAGCCTTTTTCCAATCCCGGGATTTCGGGATTGATTTATTTTGAATCCCGGGATTGAGATTTTCTCACAGAGGAATTTGAAATCTCCGATTTGGTATACTTTTTCCCGGAATCTCACGGAAACTCATTTTTTTTTTTAGCTCACCGAGGAATTTGAAATCTCCGATTTTGGTATACTTTTTCCCGGAATCTCACAGAAACTCGGTTTTTTTTTCTTCAATTTGCCAATTTCGTGTAAATTTCGAGGATTTGTTCAAAATTTCTCAATCCCGAAATCCCGGGATCGCGGCCATCTCAATCCCGGAATTTCGGGATCAGAAAATTGAACGGGATCCCGGGATTGGATGCCCTAGTGCTAACGAACAAAAACCGATTGTGTTTGATATATAAAAAAAACCGCAAAATTTCAATATTTATTTGCTGAGCGAAGAAGTTGCGGGGATACGTTGTCTGTGTGACATATTAATTAATTAATATCTAGCGTAAAAACCAAACATTCATTGATAAAATTTTATTATCTGCGAACTTCACGGCATTATTACTATAATTTATATCAAAGTGTCTTTTTACGCGTTTTTTTTTTGTAGTCGATGTCCGCTCCAAATGTGGAACAATCGTCGTTAATTATCTACAACAGTGCTTCCCAACCTTTTTCGTTCCACGGCCCCCTAAATCTAAAAAAATAATCCGCGGCCCTCCTCAATTGTCTCCGTAAATCGTTTTTTTTTTTTTTTTTAGCTCACCGAGAAATTTTAAATCTTCGATTTGCTATACTTTTCCCCCAGAATCCAATTTCTATCCAATCCAATCCGGCGGCCCCCTTAAGAAATTCCGCGGCCCCCAATTCGGGAAACGCTGATTTGATAGACTTAAATATATAGATTTTTGTACTCTCTACTGAATTTTGCGACCCACAGGTTGGGAAGCACTGATCTACAAGGACGTGTCTCAACTTTTGTCAGTTTTGAGATTTATGGTGTAATAATGAATTCAGAATTTCAATGCACCCATATTCCTTTAACTCCTATACCAAAAAATAAATAACATATTTCATGTTTTTTTTAACCTTATACAAAAATGTAGTACTAATATGACCATGCAGCGGTGGACTGCCAATACAGGGGGCTCGCTTAATCTTAAATAAATTCACGGTGTTCTGGTGAAAGAGTGATTTTTTTATCACACCTATGCAATTATATGCAATATTTAAATAAGTCGATTGTTACTTAATACACTTTATATAATAATATGCGAATGGCTAAAAATGTACGACTGTGCATACTGTAGCCGTCATAGATAATATGTAAGTCAGAATTGCAGATATATACTAATTCTATCTGAGAATAATGTTTTCTCTTAAACTAACAAGTGGCTCGCCGGCCTTACTAAAATTTAACAAGGAGCTCGCGCGAGCCCCTCCGAGCCCCGTCCAGCCCCCCTCTGTGCGTAGGGCATCCAATCCCGGATACTTTTTGTGATTCCGGGATTGACAATTTTTCAATCCCGGAATTAAACATATAGCATAAAATCGTGAATAAATTGGGATTCGGGATCAAGAAATCCTGGGATTTTTCAAACATTTTTATGTCGATTTCAAAAACCCAGGAATTTGCGGAATTCTTTTCATTTTATTTGATTTTTATTTTTAAAATATATCAGAATAGTAAAATTAAAATCATTCGTACTTAAGCAAGCATTTGTGAAAGTAAGTCTGTCTGAGGATGCCTCTGAATGAGGAGAAACGCGTGTCACAGTTTGTAGCACATTACGTGGAATAATCATTAAGTTATTATCAATAAGTTATTTTATATTTTAAAAAGTCAAAAGTGTTGACATTGCAATATTGCATGCTTGGGTGACTAAAGATGATCTGATGGAATACATAAATATAAGTTAAAATGAAATTATTAATAAAAATCCTTGTAGTCACAGTCGCTTATTATTTTAAAGCTAGAGTCGGAGTCGTCTTTTTTTTACTCGACTCCACAGCCCTGGTTTTAACTCTTGTTCGTGTTAGATCAGTATTAATGCATCTATATTTTGATATTATAATTATCCATGCAACATAAAATATCGATGCAAGTGGCTTCATCTTATAAGCTGAAAGTTTTCACTTTCTGTTTTTTTTAGAAATATCAATCTGTTCCTTACCAACGACTGCCAGAACATTGACGATATTTTGACTCCTACACACATTCTTTTATTGTGTCATGATGACTAAAAGCAAAAGTGATAGTGGATAATGCACTCAATTTAGTTAGCTATTATTATTTTTTAAAAAAACCACATAAATTTTATGACGCCTTCTGAGAAATACAATGTCCTTTATGATAAGATAATACGTGACCAAATCGTTATAATTAAAGATTATTTTAAGACGTTATATGGACGTAAACCGAGCTTCCGGTGGTATGATATAAGCAAAAATGTGTATATTGCCTTTATTTCGTAATCAAAACGGCTTATTTAAATTTCAGTGAGCCCTCAGCATTAAAATATTTATGAATCGAGTCACCACTAGGGCATCCAATCCCGGGATCCGGGATCCCGTAATCCCGGGATCCCGTTCAATTTTCTGATCCCGAAATTCCGGGATTGAGATGGCCGCGATCCCGGGATTTCGGGATTGAGAAATTTCTAGCAAATTCTCGAAATTTACACGAAATTTGCAAATCGGGGATTTCAAATTCCTCGGTGAGCTAAAAAAAAAAAAACGAGTTTCTGTGAGATTCTGGGAAAAAGTATACCAAATCGGAGATTTCAAATTCCTCGGTGAGCTAAAAAAAAAAAAACGAGTTTCTGTGAGATTCTGGGGAAAAGTTTACCAAATCGGGGATTTCAAATTCCTCGGTGAGAAAATCTCAATCCCGGGATTCAAAATAATTCAATCCCGAAATCCCGGGATTGGAAAAAGGCTTCGGGATTGGATACCCTAGTCACCACCCATAGGACATTTCATAAATAATATACTCAGGGTGAAAGTACACTCAACGAAAACCAATAAAAAGAAAGAATACTATATTGTTACACGAATTATTTGTTCTAACAAAAAACATAGAAGCAATTAACGGACTTCCTTATACCTATAAATTCAACAATACCAGACAGTAATAACAAACAAAAAGCTTCATAAGATACCAGCACATTAGACGTGTTAAAAAATTCTAGCGATGAAAGCGATTTGTGTATAGTCTTTGATAAAAGTTCCCGTATTTAATCAATTAACGATTAATAGTATTACTTTTTTCAAATTAAAATACATAATATTACGAATAATATTTTGTATAATGTACTTACTTCTCCACCAAGTATTGACAGTGAACACCCTAAAAGTGATTATATTTTGCAACCGACAGTGACAGCATTGAATAACTCTTAAAGATTATGTACGTATACGTTTTATTATGTATCTGTTTCTTATTGTGCCTTTATATTAATAATTATCAGCTTAACGACCGCACGTTTTTTTTTACAAAATTTCACCTGGCGAAATACAATTTTGCGATAAATTCGCAAAAATTATAATTTTACTAAATTCACTATAATTTGTAAGCAAATTGAGATATCTTTACAAAATTTAATTTTCTTAGCTTCCAGATACTTCACCTATACGCATATATGTGTCCGCCGGCCAGCAACCTTTGTTTTTCAAAGACTCAAATACGCGTCCACGGTCGTTAAGCTGTTAAATAAAATAATGGTTATTAAGTATAAAAAAAAATTTTCATACATTTTTACGCGATATTTTGATTTTTGGAACCGACTTATCAAATTGTATCTATTTTAAATTTGAATGTGATGTAGTAATAATAAGTGTACAGCATTCTTTTCGGCACAGCAAATCGACTTGAACGATTGCCGCTATAACTTACATATAAATAAAATGCTTATAAATTAGTATTAAAATTAATCAATTTCTGAGTAGTAAACAAACACACACTCGCCGGCGGTTTTGCCGGTGATTCCCCGAGCTGCATTTTAATGCTAATGCAACAGTTCATTATGCGATGCACAGGGTCATTGCAAGAAGACGCGGCATTTAAAAATGCAAAATATATTTTATTGCACTGCAGATAAGGAACGCAGTACCAGTATTGCGGAAACCAGTGATAGTCTCCATTTTTTGATGAATATAATGTCGATAGTTGGAATTGAAAATTAATCAAAATCAAAATTACTATCGGCAGTGGAAAGGAAATAGGAAGTAGATTTTTCAAATCAGCTTTTTTTGATAATCACAATAAATGTTAACGAGAAGATAGCTGCGCGGGCCAATCCAACAAATGCACGGCATAATTTGTCATATCTTTTAATATATAAAAATGAATGTTTGTTCGTACTTTATGCGTTGCCACACCGCTCATCCGATTGCAATAAAACTTTGACAAACTTTTTGCTTGCACTTCCGGGAAGGTTGCAGACATAGTAAAATTATCTTACAGTAGGTCTAATATATAATATAAAAATCAATTTTTGTATGTCAGACAACGTATCCTTGCACTTGCGCGAAGGATATAGTACAATTAACTTACAGTAGGCCGCGCGCAGTGACGGATCCAGAAATTGTCAAAGGAGGGGCCATTTAATTCGAAAACAAACATAATGCATAAATAGTACATAAAAAATAGATGGTTTTAAAATAATATATCGATATAAAAAAAAGTCAATACATAATTAAGTATATATTCTATAAAATAAAGTAAACTTAACAATTAAAGAGCCCATTTCAAAATAAACATTTAATAAATTAGAAAAATGGGAAATAAATTCTCCTCAGAGGGGGGGAGGCATGGCACCCATGGCCTCCCCCTTGGATTCGCCAATGGTGGCGCGTGTGTCATACCATATACAATAGGCAGCAAACGTCAAACAGGCAGTAAAAGACAACATGCACTTCGATAAACACACCTTAAACACAAACACTTTCTTTCTTTGAGTGGCATTGCAACGCTTGAACCACTCAAAGAAATTTTGGCCCAAAATCATCAAAAAACGTTTTTGTGTCTCCTAAAAATTTTGTTATGTGTAAGCTACGTACCTATCCCTATCCACAGTCGATATGAATATATCGATTTTTTTTTATTTTGCATGATAAATTAAGGGAGAACTGCAATTTTTATTATTTGATTTCAGTAAAAACTCAAAAAACTAAACAATAAATTAAGTTCAGGATTAAATTTGACTTTTTACGGGAGGTGCAAAAAACGTTTTTGGGTAATTTTGGGCCAATGTCAAAATATGAAATATTCACTACCTTGAAGTACACGAAGACTATAATAAACTGTTGCTTAATATATTTAAAAAAAAAGACCCCTTTATACTTGTCGCAATGTTCAAAAGCATTTCTTATTTCAATCTTAAACACTAGCCCGACCCAATATTTTAATAATGTTCTTTTTTTTTTGCTTTAAATAACGTTACATCTGAAATACCGGGTATTTTCTGTTGCATCTTTGAATCAATGCAAAATTTAAATTCACACATTTCCTAGAAAAGCTTTGGTTTTTTTTCAACTGTAAGATAAAATTAAATAGGATAAAGTTTTATTAAGTAATCAAAATACCTGCTATTATGAGTTTTTATAGATTTACAATTTAATTTGTAAACAGTGTTATCACATTGATTTATATATCGTTAGTTGCCATACTGTAGAAAGTGACCAAGTGTAACAATATGTTCAAGAGAACTGCTTAAATACGAGTTTATAATCAATTAAAACCTATTATATTGTACATCTGATATAGTTTATTTGTAGAGGGGTCTATACTGTAGTTGTCAAAGTCGTTTCCTCCGTCATGGATCTCACGGGTTCGAGTCCCGCTACGAACAGTATTTTTCAATTGATTTCTGTTCCAAATTGTGTCTAAAATTCCCTCCTACCCTTACAATTCCAAACTAACAGGACGTAGAGAGAGCGATTAGTTGACTACGAGAACTAGTTCGAGTGCATTCGCGCACTGATCAACACCTGAAGATGCCAAGAGGCGAAACCCGGGTTGTGTTCGACCAAGAATTTTATGGAAGTTTACAAAATCAAAATGAAAATAATTCTAAATCGATTGCTTATTTAAGTATTGCATACAATTGCATAGAATTGATAAAAAAAATCACTCCTTTCCCTGAACACCGAGAATCGCGTTGAGATAAGGCAAGCCCCTTGTTAACATATTGGCAGCCCACCGCTGGGTGCAGTAGGGGCGAACCACATTTTTGGGGGCGGATTTTCCAAAATTATATTCCATCATAAAAAAAAAAATACAATATTTTTCGAGAAATAATATTTAAACATAAAAAAAATACTTTCGATGGTTTCGGCGGTAACTTTGTGGAAGTTCATTTTAATAGAAAATTTAAATTAACTTTGATTATTCCTACTTTGATAGTAAGTCTGAAGATGCCTCTGAAAGAGGCTAAACACGTGTCACAGTTAGTAACACAATACGTGGAATAATCAAAGTTAATTTAAATTTTCTATAAAAAAAAATAAGCCACCTTGTAGTGAAAACTCTTATTTCATAGTGAAAAAATAGTAGAAGTGATTAAAAACAAAAATCGGGGAAACATTGAGGGCGGAAAAATCAAGGACCGCCCCGGGCGGCAGGACCCTACGACACAGACTGTTAATCAATTTCTATTGTATAACGACGGTAAGTGCAATGCATAAAAAGATATTTGCAATTAACACTTTTTTGTATGTACCGTGTTATATTGTAAGTTTATAAGTTATTCTCAACTTATCGATAATTTACCCAAGCACATACCTGTCATCCAAGAGGTAAATCAAAAACGTTTGCATTAAAATTACATTAATAACTCATTGTATCGACTAATCGGTTTATATATTTCTTGATGTGATTAATTAAACTAATTATAATCTCTCATTAAAACGTGTTTTTTCTGTCAAATAAGTGTCTCAGCATGTTTCAAACAATTATCTTATTAATAATGTATGTATGCCAGTATTAGTGACACTATAGGACAGCATGCACAGCCGTTATCTTCTAGCGGGCCGCATAAAAACAAATTATGATGGGTTCGGGCAGCAAAGAAAAAAAAAAGATACGTTCCATGTACAACAGAGGTGCAAAGAAACCGTATTAAAAAAGATAAAGTGAATTTAGATATCACTTTTAGGGTGTTCACTGTCAATACTTGGTGGAAAGGCATTATATTAATAAAAACACAATATTCCTTTGTACTTTTAGGGTGTTCACTGTCAATACTTGGTGGAAAGGCATTATATTAATAAAAACACAATAATCCTTTGTACTTCATTCCACTTTATTTAATATGTCAGGACCGGTTTCGCTCATTGCGAGCATTGTCAACTGATAAGAAACATAAAACTATCATTAAGCATATTCATATCATTAAGCATATTCACTTTATTAATGTAGCATTTTATCACTTTGTCAAAAATTTCCCAAATTTTAATTATGTTTGTAATTACTTTCAATCGCCATTCGGAATTTATTAATCTGGGATGACTTTTTAATTATATGTTAGATGTGTTCAACATTTTAATTTTGTGTTATTTTAGAATCACTTTAATGTAATTGGCAATTTCTTTTCAATGCCAATTGTTGTGTATAACTTTTCAATTTTGTATAAATAGCATTGTTAAATTATATTTCTTATCAGTTGACAATGCTCGCAATGAGCGAAACCGGTCCTGACATATTAAATAAAGTGGAATGAAGTACAAAGGATTATTGTGTTTTTATTAATTCCTTTGTACTTCATTCCACTTTATTTAATAGGCCAGGACCGGTTTCGCTCCTGATCAGTTGACAATGCTCGCAATGAACGAAACCGGACCTGACCTATTAAATAAAGTGCAATGAAGTACAAAGGAATATTGTGTTTTTATTAATGAATTTAGATAATTGAATGACAGGTCTCATTAAATTATTTTGACCGTGTTATTTCGTAAACGTAAAAAAAATAAACCATGCAAAAATAGGATTATGAGTACTTGTTTATTAAAAATGCTTATATTGTGAAAAATGAAAGTATGTATGCATGTTTTTCTGTAACCATGTCCGCTCCCAATGTGAAGCATATGGACTCCTAATGAAGTTTATCACAACAGAAGTGTTTCTACAAGAACGGCTTGTTACTCAGTTGTGATATTATTTCTATTTGAATAAATCTTGAGAAACTGGGATTCAAAAATAAAAAATCTGTCAACTTGGTCGTTAGCTGTATGTAGTGCCAGATATTTTGTTGTATTCAAATTAAAGATATGTAAAAAAAAAATTGATGAATGATCAATCCCGGGATTAATTTTCATGTATGTACATACATATATTTACTATACTGTTCATACAATTTAAAAGCATTATATCAAAATCGATCTATCTGATGGATTTTACTTAAATAAAAAAATAAAAAATACACTTGTAACGTGAAGAAATACCACCCCTCTTTCTAGGATCTTTCTTTCTAATTTTAATCGCGCGTTTTTTTATTGATTTAATTGTTAAAAATTGTTGGTTTTTTAACTTCGGATGGATATATAAAAAAAACAGGGAATAAATCAATGACCGACCTGGTACCTATTTATTTACCACAACACCACTGCCAATATCCCGGGATTACAAAAAGGATCCGGAATTGGATGGGCATCTAAGGGTAGTGTGGAGTAAAACAGCTATCAAGTTTAATTTTATATTCTTTTTAACTTTCACTTTTCAAACTGTGTAAAGTCATGTGTAAAAAAGCTGCTTGCGGTGAAAAAATCACTCTGATCTTAAGCTACATTCCGACCCTTAACAAACTCATTTATTACCCTCTTCGAATCAAAAACAATGTGTATTTTGTATGCGGACTCTAGAGTTACTCAGTACCCCATTTAAGAAACGCTGCGTTAGTTCATCTATTATTAAATTTGAATAACTGTCGATTATGCATATTAACATTAAATGGTGGGTGTGTAAAGCTCTCGCCTCACTGTGGGTTTTTCCGGGAAATCCCGGCGACTGCTTCATTACAACGGAGTGTGTGCCAGTTGAGAAAACATCAAAACTGGTTTATTTTAAACAAAGTATCGCACGTTGTTGTTGAAGATATTTATTATAAATAACAATGTGAATTTCCCGAGGATTTTATAAAAATAAACATACCGGTCCAGTAGAAGACTTGTCACGTATGCTTTTATTACTGATCTGTTCAAGATAAATTCTGTAAATATTAAAGAGTCGTTGTGTACTAATGAATAAATACGACATATTCTAGGGTAACCATAATGTTATAACAATTAATTATTGTAGAACTGTATTATAGTGTTTATTATTTTAATTAATCAGTGCAGTGGCGGGCGGTTAATGTGGTATTGGATCAATGCACCCCTTGTATATGCAGGGGCGGTTATATTTCATGAAGTAATATTCAAATATAACATTTATACCACTCACTCATTTTAAACGAATATTACAAAATATTATTTTATTTATTTATTGTTTGCACTTTACAAATATAATGAGAAAAAAAAACATTACATAATACAGTCAATCCTCTTTTTATGCGGTTGATGCGTTCCACGAAATATCGCATAAAAAAAGACTTGACTTCCATACAAAAAGTCGCGATACGTTCCATAAATTTTTAAAAACCACATAACTTTGAAACAGTGATTTAAAATATACCTTACATCGCATAAAAAAGTATAGGAAAGTCAGGGGAAAAAAGTACGGCGTAAAAATGTTTGTTGTTTATTGTTTCACTTTAGAAACATTTTAAGTAAAATTATCATGTCATTATTGCATGTGGTTCAAAATCATTTTTTTTTGACGATGGATATTTATAAATAGATTTTTTTATCCATATGTGAAAAAATAATGACAATTCAATAAAAAATGAAAATGTTAATTGCCAAAATTACATTTGGACGCACAAATTAAGCGATACTAATCTAAGGGTTAAATAAAGTAAAAACTTTGAATCGTTCAAACTATGTACATTCTCACAGATTTTGTCACTAACGACCCGGGTTTCGCCTTTCGGCATCTTCAGGCATTCAAGTGCACGGATGAACTTGAACTGAAAAGTGACAAAATCTGTGAGAATGTACATAGTTTGAACGATTCAAATTTAATATTGAAATTCCACCAAGCACTTTCAGTCGAAATCTTAAAAGTAAAAACTGTTTTTTTTTAATTTTCATAATAAAGTTATGGTGAAATAAATTAACATATTGTAACTTATTGGACATTAATCATTTATGCTAATGACTGGTCACCGTAATTTTGCAGGACCAGCCTCTCTTTTTACCAGCGTCAATGTGTGTGTAGAAGAACTTCGCATCGCGTCGAAGGATTATAATGACAAACATTTCGCGATGTGCCATTCAGTAACTTGGTAGACTCAGGCCAGCGCGGTCGTTTGCCAACAGTCGCTTGAAATTATCACACTAAATTGAACACCAACAATCAAATCTCGAACTTGATATTGTAGTAACAAATCATTTTTAATTTCTAAGAAAAACGCAGTTTTTTCATCAATCATTTGTACACAGTTGAAAACATTTCGTGACTTTTGTTTTAGCGTGGTGTGGGACTTGCATTTTTTACTGTGCAAAGTCTCGTGGAAACAGTATTCCGCGAATTTTATAAATAAATCATTTGCCGCGATTTTTCTGAGTTTCAAAAGTCAAACAGTAAAATTGAAATAAATAAACACTGGACAGTTAATTAAACCTTGAATATATTTGTTTTCTCTTGGTAAATATTTATACGCGTGAGTGAGAATTTTGCTGAATTGTGTTTGGATTTATTTTACCGGCTGAATGCTTTTAATAATAAAATGAATAGTGTTATTTTAATGCAAGTATCTGCTTTAAAAAAAACGTGAGGTTACATGTGATTAATAAACATTGAATATATACCTGGTGTGAGAATACAAACTGAATGGCATCAAAAAGAGACAGAACCTTGACCGATCGATAAAAAAAACCTTTGACTTTTAATACAAATAAATAAAACGAGTGATTTTGTTGTTGATTAAAAGATACTTTGAATTTTAAAGAGGTTTGAATAAACTTAAATTATTTTTGTGTATAGTTTATAGCGTCAAAATGATGCTCTACCCTGAATCAGCGTACGAGAGCAGTTACTGCGATTCTCACCTGCAGTACGCATCAAACGAAACCTTTTCTATGCTATTAAACTCCAGTTTTTCCGAAACCACAATTTTACCAAACATAGATATGAATCAAATATCCGAAAGCAGCACATCCCAATATCTGGACCAACCGGCGCAAGAACTGAGATACCAAGGAGATGTATATCAAACGCAGCAGTATATTACCAACTTTGATGCATATCCATCAGGTAATAGGGATTACAGCAGACTATTAGCTGCACCTGAACATCTTTACGAGTGGACATTAAAACCTGTGCGGGAATGGTCTTCGATAGACGTGAGGAACTGGATTTTAGACACGGGCACGACTGAGAATTTAAAAATCGCTCAAATTCCTTCGTTCCACTTCGCAAATATGACAGGACAAGATTTAATTTTGATGTCGAAAGAAGCTTTCTGTGATAGGATGAAAACTGAATCAAACGCATATGATTCGCCGTCAATCGGAGAAATATTTTACAGAACATTAGAAGTCAGATTAAACGGAGACGCTTCATACGAACAAGAAGCTGTAGTTCCTGTCACAGTCATGGATAAATTTAACGCTGATGAAAATCTGCACATCAATACTATCGAGAGCGAGAGGCAGCTTTTGGATATGGACAGCAATTACAATACCAGCGTGATAACAGAGAGTACTAACGATATGTCATTCATCAGCAATTTCAACACGGCAGAATCAGACTACGCCGACAGTTTACGCGACGAATACGAGATGATGAACAGTGACAGTCTGGACTACCGAGACGCCAACATTGAAGAGTCGTCCACCAGCCAGGTAATCGGAAAGCGTCTTCCGGGAAGGCCGAAGGGTAGCGGGAAGAAGCAGACTAAGAGGGTGAAGAATGTTTCCGTACCTGAGTTCTTGAGGGATCTGCTGCATAACCCGAAATACTGTCCGAAGATCATCAAATGGGAAGATTACTCAGAAGGGAAATTTAGGTGAGTCAAGAATTTATTTTTGTTCAAGTTACAACTTACAACCCACTTTTATTTGCGTAATCACATACGAGCAGAGAAATCTGAAATTGGTTAAAAATTATGTTAATTTTTAAAGTTTTGGAACATCTGTAAATATCCAGCGTTTCTAAATAGTATTATATAATTCGGTCAATTATTTTTAATCGAAATTCCATTAAAGTATGCCAAAAGTTTCACGATGCATTTGTGAAGTTTCACGATTATCAATATTAAATCTTATGTGTACATATTTTACGGCTGGCAGGTAAGGAAGGGTTCTTTGAAATAATCCAGGGGTTTTTCCAAACCACAAAGTTCACAATACTTACTGCTGTTAAAATTAAATAAATTAAGTCAGGCGAAATGCGTAATTCTACACAAAAAAATAATACCTAAAGCATGTTTTGAAACATTTCTTCATTTATCACTGTGTTAACTGTCAATTCGTGATGGAAAAATATCATATGTCGGTATTTCAAAAAAATACACCTTTTTATTTTACTTATACTTACAGCATTTTTTAGTTACCTAAAGAGCAGTAACGCTTTTACAAAGTCGAACCTGATCTTTGTATGAAGCTGTGTTATTTTTACAGTTTTTTGAAGGGTTACATTTTTTTTACACTTAAACACGTTTTGTCACTAACAACCCGGGTTTTGTCTTTCTGCATCTTCAGTCGTAAAAAGCTATTGATGGCTGCAATGCCGTTTAGCTTAGTGATACTCAATTTATTTTTAATATACATACACGATACATTTATTTACCGAGAACGATTCAAGTTTATCCGTAAACTTTAAGCCTGTAGATGCTTACAGGTGAAACACGTGTAGAAGTGTACAGCCAGTACCGGCGCGAGGTTATTTGGCGCCCTAGGCAACGGTAATTGGCGCGCCCCCTTTTTAGCAAACTGTGGAATATTTTTTTATATGCATTTCCGCTCTCAATGTGGATCATACGGTCTCTTCTAATGGAGGTATCTCAACAGAAGTTTTTTACGAGAACTGTTACTCAATTACGCATCCTCTCTTTCAAAGTATATAGAATACGATACATAATTATAACGAACAGATACAAGCATTAAAATACGTACTATTATTTGTTATTAAACTATAAAAAAAATATTTGATTACTCAATTTATGCGCCCCCTACTGATTTACGCCCTAGGCGATTGCCTTTTTCCCTGTATGGTAGCGCCGGCCCTGTGTACAGCATTTGAGATATAAATTTAATATTTATATAACACTTAACACCGTAAATTAATACTACATTGTAAGCTGTATTTTTACTTATAACACCATAATAACTTTTCTAGTAATTCAGTTATTACAGTAAAGAAAGCTGATGAGTGAGACATACTTAATTAATAACGGCAAGCGCGCCTTTAAATTTGAATGCAATTTTCACACAAACGAAACTGCCAACGCATTATAAAATATGCTGATGTGACTATTGCTTTTTAAACATGGTGTATCTTCCATCCATCGTACTTGATTATTTACACTCGATCTGTGTGTAAATTATTCTATTTCCTAGGTGACTACCTCAATAAGACATTACCATATATGTATATTTAAACGGCCTATCAATTTATTAGTATACTATAATTGGATGTATACTGTGGATTCTAGATAAATCAATAAAGATATTTTTATTGCATATATTACAGTCAATCATAGCTATCAATCAAGTATTGCATAATGAAACATGAACAATTGTTTATAATATCTCTGTGCTTTGCAAATATATAAATATTAATAACACAGTGTAATTACATAACTTGTAATCACTGTACATATACAAGTATATTTTTTCTGACAAATAAGCGAATTGTATTTAATTTCTTTTGATTTTTTTGTCTAATTTTTACTTCAGATTTTGATTAATAAAATATACAAATGTTTAAATGATTCGTGTAAAAAATAGAGCACTGGGGTGCTAGCCACACTAGTTTATTATCAAACAGTTAAAATATGAGGGTATAATAAAGAATACCTTAATCAAATGACACGATTTAAAATTAAAATTTGTTAGGTTTTATCACTTATACAAATGGTTACAAAACAAATCTAATATATTGTTTTTTTAATAAATTTCTACGTTCCGCTGACATGGAATCTGAAACTTTGTTCTCTTCCTAAAGAGGTGTTCTTATTTAAAAATTGAAACACTCATTTGGTTTCGCTCATGAAGACTTGAAAGTTTTATAAAAATCATCATAAGTTGAAAATGCTCATAATAAATAAATATAGAATCGGTATGAAAGAGTGTTTTATTTTTTAGTATAATACTTTATTTTGACAGTGAACCACCTTAAAAGGTGTCTCAATGTTTTCAGATTTTTTTGTTGTTTCAGTTTGGTTGTCAAAAACAGTAAATAATTTTAGGTATTATTAATTTGGATGCAAGTGCAGGAATGTTTGTAATGTTTTGGTCCTTCTTTCATAAATTACATAAGAGATAAAAAATAAATGCAATATATATTCTAACATGTTAAAGCATGATCTTCATTTCCACGTATCGAAACTTCAACTAGTGATTTTTAATGCATTTATCATGACTTATTGTTACTTATCAATTTAATAAAGGACAATAAAAGCAATTACGTAATGTACAAGCAAGACGTGGGAAGAATATAATAACCCAGATATGATATGAAAATAATATGATGGTTTTCCTTAACAGCAGAATGTTGAATTACTGTCGCATATGAAAAACATAATAAAAAATAAACAAAATTTTATCATAATCCACCGTTTTTCTCTGATTTAATTTAACGCAAATTTTGGAAACATTGTGATAAAAAGTTGTTCAATATTGAACGTGTTCTCGAATTCCTAAAAATGTCAATAAGTCTGTTTTCATACACATGACCAGTAAAGCCTGCCACCCACTGGTATGTTGATTGTAAAAACGTAGTGATACGATAACTGATAAGCTCGCATAAACCTTCTTTACTAAGATATGGCATAAATAACTGTCAGTTTTTGATTGCAAATGCAAGCCGTGACGGGAAAATCCCATCCTACAGCTGTACTCGACCTGTCAATACATGCTTGACGAGGAAAATCTACTCGTAAACATGCTCAAATAATTTCACTGTGAAAACTATTGACTATGCTCCCACTAGCAGTTTGGTATTTGATCGAAGAATACACTATGACATATGAAAATCTATCTCGCAACCATTGGTGATTAGTTATAGAAAAAATCAGTGATTTTATTAAACTATAATAATAAGTGGTAGGCTGCCAATATGTCACAATAAGGGAGTCGCTTATTCTCAGAGCTATTCGCGTTGTGTCGAGAAGGGACGGTTCACGCTTATACAATTGTGTATTAGTTCATGTGGATCATGTGGCCTCCAAACTGAAGTTTGTCAACAGAAGTTTTTCTACAAAAACTTCTTGTTACTCACTTGCTCAACCTATATTTTTTTCGAAAATAGTACTGATATACAAGATAAAGCTAGGGCAAGCCCAGCGGTTAGCTAATCCATCTCGCTTCACCCCGTTCCCGGACAACACAAACACATATGCCTTCGAAAAGTACTGTTCCTACTTTTAAAAAATTGTTGGCAAAAGCCAATCATACTGTTTACGTTGCTAATGTATATGTTTTTGTTATTTCTGTTAATCAATGACATATTTTGATTTCGATTTTTTTTGTTTACTTGAAAGGACATCACTATGAATTCACTTTTCCATTAGTGGATTTGAAATACATTCGTACTTAAGCAAGCATTTGTGAAAATAGTCTACCTGAGGATGCACCTGAAAGAGAAGAAACACGTGTCACAGTTTGTAACACAATACGTGGAATAATCTAAGTTATTTTATATTAAAATGAACTTCCACAAAGTTACCGCCGAATCCATCGAAAACATTTTTTTTTGTTACTACGTTAAGACCGAATTTGAAAATGATTTTTCAACTAGATTGTATGTATATAAAAAAAATACATGTAATAATTGTTGTCCTATAAAATTTGGTATGTATAGCTCCTTTTCGTCTAGAAGTGGAATTAATTCCCCATGAAATGCCTCCTACATGTACGTGGCAAATACCTACATACAAATTATCACAAAATTATGTATATTTTCAATTTATTTGACCACTTGAATACCAAGCGGACACAGGTGTCCGGAACATATGCAAGCGAACACGGATGTCTAAGACATTTAAAAAATCAAATACTTGCTATACTAATAGAATACAAGCAATATTTTGATGAATATGTGTAGTATTATCTATACTGAGTCAATATAGGTTTTTAAAATATCGAATTCGAGTGTATATTAGGCAAAATTATTTTTCTCAAAAACACGCAGTATCTCTGGGACATATTAATGATTTATTTGCGCGGCATTGGAACGGTTAAGTGATGACTGAATGATGGTATTTTTAAATATATTTTTTTCTTATATTAATAATAAATGATGACAGATACACGTTTCAAACAATATCTCCCGGCGCAGAATCTAAATCTCATAAAAAAGAGTAAATACTATTTAGTCTTGTTTTGATAAATATGTTTAATAAAATAATAATATTTAATTGATAACACTGGGAATTCCATGTCGTTTACTGGAAATTCCACACACCGATAAATTGTGGTAGGACATGACGTTTTGTGTTTGATTAATATTATTAATATCAAAGCAAAAATTGTGCAGTCAACCTTAAAAATATATTCAAAACAGTTTAAAAAACATTGATAAACTCATGACTAAGGTCCTAAAGCTTAGATAATTATTAATGTGCAGTTCGGTTTGACGATTTTTTTATTTAAAATGTTCAAACATAAATAAAATTGATTACAGTTATCAGATATTGTTTTATTTTATTAAATCTAATTCAGACACTGTTTACGTAAAATAATTAAAAAAAAAAACTCCTGTGGGTATTCCCAGTCGATCTATAAATAATATTTCATATTATTTTACATGGCTACTTTTATATCTAACTAGCCGGTTCCCGGCAAGGGTTGCAATGCCACTCAAAGAAAGAAAATGTTTGTGTTTTAATTGAGTTTATTAAAGTACATGTTTTCTTTTTCTGCCTGTTTGCTGTCGAACACGACACCTACTGTAAGTTAATCGTACTATTACCTTTGCGCTAGTGCAAGCATACGTTGTCAAAATGAACTGTATGGCAGACATTGATTTGTATATATAAGACCTACTGTAAGCTAACTTTACTATGCCTTTTTTACCTTCCCGAAAGTGCAAGTAATCAAAAGTTTTATTGCAATCGGATGAGCGGTGTGGCAACGCTTAAAGTACGAACAAACAAACATTCATTTTTATATATTAAATAAGGTAAAAAATATCAACGTATTAAGTTTTACAATTTTTTATAAGATGAGTTTATAGCTATTTCGACGTGCGCTTTCGTCAAAGCTAGTTATCGTTAGATATTTTCTTATTTACAATAAAGCAACTGATTAATATCAAATAGTTAATCTGAGGAAGCTATGCGGTTGTAAATTACAACACAGAAATGTGGTAACTAAAAACGGATGTGTAATGCTTGCCTGTTTTAGAGTTTTTATGATATTATGATTAACATATTAACAATGTTATAAAGAAATCATGTGGTCAGTTTCATTTGGCAAAACCATTATAAATCTACGTTTTACATATTCATTCACAAAAATCTATATGTCAGCGGGTTATCGCTCCATGCTATAGTGCAAAAATAAACAATAAATGTCTGTTTATTAATAGCTTTAGCTCTATAGGGTAATAATTTAATAAGCGTGTGAGAGTCAGATTGTTTTGTGATTTTGACTGGTCAAAATAAAATCAAAAAATTCTTTAAGTGCAAATATATCATATTTTCTTGTACTTAACCTCATTTGCTTAATTTAATTTAAAACATAGTTATTACAGTTTATTATCGTTACTTAATTAGTATTTGCCATTTATGATTCATTGCAGTACAAATGATTTTACAAGTGTTTTTAAAAAAATATCGCATGTAGCCAAATGCAATAGCCAGGGCTGTGGAGTCGGAGTCGCAAAAAAGAAGTTAAAAATATGTTTATTGTTGTGAACTCAAAGAAAAAAGTCAAAAGTGTTGACATTTTATGCTTGGCTGACTAAAGATGATCTTATGCAGCGATTTTCAACCGGGAAGGCGTGGACTATTGCTCAGGGAGGCGCGAACAGTTCAAAATATGTATTTTCTCTTTAAAACGTGTCTTTATTACTATATGAAATAAAGGATGGGGAGGCGCGAAAATATTTTTTTCTTCAATGGGAGGCGCAGTAACATAAATGTTGGAAACCACTGATCTAATAGAATACATATGTTTATATAAGTTAAAATGAAATTATTAAAAAAATCCTCAGAGTCGGAGTCGTAGTCGTTAATTATTGTAAAGCTGGAGTCGTCTTTTTTTTCAAAATAGCTTTTTTTAGATAATCAGAATGTATACAACATACTAGACGTTCAAATGATTTCAGTAGAAAATGCCGAATTAGTATTTGAATTATGGTTTTAAGTTTGAAAAAACTGAAGTGATTTTTTAAAAGTTATAACTCATTGTAATTATTTATATTATACTAGCCGGTTCCCGGCAAGCGTTGCAATGCCACTCAAAGAAAGAATATGTTTGTGTTTTATGTGCATGTTTTCTTTTCTATCTGTTTGACGTTTGTTGCTGATTGACTATGGTACGACACACGCGCCACCTACTGTAAGTTAATGGTACTATAACCTTCACGGAAATGCAAGCATACGTTGTCAAAATGAACTGTATGGCAGACATACAAACATTTATTTTTATATATAAGACTTATAACCTTCCCGGAAGTGCAAGCAAAAAGTTTGTTCAAAGTTTTATTGCAATCGGATGAGCGGTGTGGCATCGCATAAAGTGCGAACAAACAAACATTAATTTTATATAGATATTTAGCGGCGTATATTTAATTAATATGTTTAGCATTTCAAAGTAACATAATTTTGCAAACAAAACACAAGTTTCTTTATTTTATTCGAACAAAAAAGTCAAACGTTCGAGGATGCATATAAATATCACGATTTTTTGTATAAAACAATATCAATCAAATAAATTGCTATGTTAGAAATCGCAAATATTTTTGAATGCTTAAATATAAACAAAAAAACGAGCGATCGTTAATAAAAGAAAATTTGACATTTCAAGTGACTATGACAGAAAAAAAAAAGTGTATTTTTAAAAAATATTGTTGCCATAAAAACTAAGTTTTATGAGCAGTCCTTGAACTGAACGGTTTGCATGAAATAAACACGTAACTCAATCAGTATCAAATATCGCGTTATGATGATGATTTCCATTGAAAGATTGCGGTAATTGGTTTCGGGAAATTGTTTATGGCTATGTGTGTTATGATGGTCACGAAGCTGTCTAGTGTGTAGGTTAAAAACCATTATACAACAGATTTTTTGTGTGCTTAAAACTCTCAAATGAAACAAGTTAAACTTCTTTCAAACCAACGCGTAACACATATCTTCAGACCATTAAAAAATCTGTAAAGGATATTCTACAGAGCTATTATTAATTTCATTGTGCATTTATGAAAACATAATATATGGACAAATATGACGTTTAGTTTTCTGCTCAACAAAAAAACTCGTATTTATTTTATGTATAAATAAATTAATATATTTACGAATTGTTTTAAAATGGCATAGAAAATACCATGTATGAAATCCTGAACCAAAAAAAAAATTCATTTGTAATAGTTATTACACATTTTTTATATGATCAGAACCGGTTACGTTCACGACGAGCATTATCAACTGATGACGCGTTCATATTAAATAAAGGTGTATTTAGTACAAATGAATATTTTATTATTTTGATGTTTAATGGATTTTTTATGTCCACCAAATAGTTACAGTGAACACCCTAAAAGTGATCAAAAAATGTTATCTAAAACTAACCAAATTTACAATAGATCTAAACTCTTCTAAAAATCCGTTCGTGTGTTTATATTTTTTTGCTGGTTTAATGTATTATTCTGTTTACTTACACATCATACGATGTTAAAAAAAAATCACACCTATAGAAAGAGCTTGAAAATTAGTACTTACCATATAGGAACAAAAATATAACCAATATCTGAAGATGATATTTTGGTACCATTTGAACAGGTATACAATAAAAATTGAAAATATAAAATAGAGTAAAACGTTACTTTACATGCAAGACAAAAAGCATTTTTTTGAAATAATAAATTTTAATGGAATGTAAGACACAAAGTTTGTTTTAATTTTCATTCACAGCTATAACAGTACTGGCGATAAACAAATCGTATACTATGTAGTTACACTATTTGCATCATAGATGATATAGCAATGTCGCTTTATTTTAGGCTAACATCATTTAAAACACGATAGATATTGATAACTATATGCAAAATGACTCTTAGATTAAAAGAAGTACACATTTTCCTTTTTTTTAGCAACGGTATGGATCTCTAATGGAGTCTATCCCAGCAGAAGACTTTATACGATAACTGCATCTCACTCAGTTACTTTACCTCTCTTAAAGAGTAGGGATAGAAGGATTGGGTTATAAAATGACTTCTTGTTAACTAATCGCTCTCGATGCGCCACATTTTTTTTAGAATATAATGTTAGTTCGGAGTTTGTATAATGTAGTTCGAACCCGTAACGCTAGTGTTCTAAGCCAACGACGTTGATACTCGTCCAAGCAGCCGGCACACTCGTATTGTATTGAAAAATATCACTCAAATATCTAAACGTATCTAACTTTTTATGTCATAGTAAAGCTAGTCTTATGATCTGAAAATAGCTACGTTTATCCTGATTTCCATGCAAGCATGAGTATTTAATATTATATTTAAAGAAGCATCCGATTTTTCTAAACTTCTTATGTTTAATAAAAAAATATACGTAGTTTAATATACGGTAAAACCCCCATTTACACTAAAGTCAGTGTAATTCGGGGTAGTGTGATTAGGGGAGTGAATCTTAAACAAAATTAGGGATTTGATTTTCGTTAGTTTTGCAAAAAAAATATATACACGAAATATTTAGTTACTAAGTGATCCCAAATCCGCGCGATCACGCCAAAATCCAGCACATATATAGTCGTCCGGTTATACGTGTAATAGCCTGGCACGTGAGGAATACACAGACGCTTGCCGACATTTGACTGTATGCGCCGCACAGACGACCGTTTCGTAACAACGACAATGGAATGTGACAGTGCAATTGGAGGATTTGCGGCGAATATTTAAAGCCAGCGCGTAATTCGGAGTAGTGTGATTGGGGGTTCCACTGTACATACGTAAAATAGTCTGAAACCTAAAATATAATATAATATATCAGAAAACGTCGCATGTATGTTTTCTTACAATCTTTACAAGGTTTTGTTTGAATATCGTAGCATTAATTTGAGATAAAGCCTTAACACGTGTGTACAAATACTATGCCATTTTTAAAAACGAAAATTCACAAAGGCGTTATGTAAATAAGCCATTAAGAATTTTTTTCTACAATAACATGTTGATTAATAAAATTATCTGTCTATGATTTTGCGGCGTAAATTTTGCTTGTATTCATTTAAGATTGCCAACGATGTTTGTATGATCAAATATGATAATGTTTTATGTCATATCTTTATACCTATATTCGATTTCTTCCTTTGTGCAGTATTCTCAAATTTATTAAGACTATAAAGAAGGTATCTTACACTCAACATGATTATTGTATTTGGTTTTTACGGTTGTAGTTGATATTTTATGATTTATTCGACTAATCACAAAAGTGCTTTGGAAAGAAGTTATTTTAAAAAGGACTGTCAAAAAGCATGTTGACGAACCATATTTATCTGATTCCAATATTAATATAATTAAATTGTGGTCTGAAAATTGTTGCTTCTTAAACATGTTCGTCCTACGTGTTCTTGAATTTTTGACGGAACACGTGTCACAATTTGTAACGCTACATGTGGAGTAATAAATTAATCAAATTTCATTTTCTATTGGTACATATTTATTTACACAAAATTAAGTATAATAATGAGATATCTGGAGCAACCACTTCTTTGAGTTGCTACGCTCCAGCTCCGCTCCGACATCTTAATACTTGCTCCAGATCCCTGATTTTTATGAGGTTATACCACACAATAATATAAAAAGTGAGATTATGAACCGCTTATCAGGTTTGCTCTCGTATCAAATGATACCAGGGTTAAAAAAAACTTCAAATATTGAATTTATCATAAATTGAAAATACGTTTTGAAAAACGTTTAATTCAGCTCCAGATCCCTGATAAAAATAACAAGGCGTAACAAACAATTGGTTAAATAAAAATGAAAAGAATTAATAAATAATGATACAAATTCGTTTAAAAATCCCTTTGTCCCAACAAATATTGACGTTCTATCGAGAAATTATGGTAAACTTTTAATTTACAGTTTGATGCGTCTCACGTTGAATGATCTTTTGCATTGAAATGCAGTCTTGCGGTTTTTTGTCCAGACAGTCACTCAACTAAACTAGACTGACTTTTTGAAGTCATCGATCCTGTTCACTTTGCATTGGAGTGTGTTCGCGAGGACGAAGGTGTTTTCAATGTCGTTGCACTTCTATTATGATAGCCGACTCGCATATTTTTTTACTCCACAGACCGCCACTGGAAATCATTGTTTTGTAGGGTGACAATATGAGACAACAGTACATACGTGGTTAAAATTTCGTGTTATAAATATAGTATTGCAACCGTGTCTGCTACCGCTACAGAACATATGAATTCCTAATGGCTCTTATTTTTCCGGTCAGAATTTAGATTACATTGGACAGACTTTGTATTAAATGGTCATAGTATATCGGTCAATGTAAATAGTCATAATTTAAATGAAATTGAAAAAACCTGACCTAACCTGACCAAAATGGTTATAACATAATCTGACCGTATAATATTTTTACAAAGCGAGCGCGGTTGGTTAATTATAGTCCTGTCTTATCCTTAATCTCTTCTATCCTCTATCCTTACTCTCTTCAGAAAAAAGAGATGTTGGGAAACTGATTAACAAGCAGTTTTCGTAAAAAAGCTTCCGTTTAGATACCTCCATTAGAAAACCGTATGCGTGAAATTGAAAATGAACACGGATTAGAAAAAAAATTGACAAGAAGTGAGTTCCGGTAACTTTTTTTTCAAAAAAAAAGCACTGAATACGATACCCTTTACGCAGGCTTAGTGAAATATTATACAAATATGTATTTTATTAAATTTGTATGTACGCTATGACATTTCATATTAATCGTTTATTTTTTATATATTCATTTCGCTGATATTTGTAATCACGAACACCAATATCTGTTTCATAATAAAAAATTTACCACAGAAAAAAGTATTAATTTTTATCGTAGAAAGTTATCAGAAAGCTACATTTTTTTTAAATATTTAGCTTCGCCTTTCAAAACTATTTCAACATTATTTTATTTAAAATACAATGTCATACAGTGTTTATCGTTGCTTGGATTTCGTTCGAATATTCGAATAATATATGTCTTACATTTCGAATTTTCGATATTCGAATATTGAAAATTCTCTGTCGGAAGTTATTAAATGTAATTTGTTTCGCATTTGTTGCATCCGAGTCAAAGCTGTTCGTGAACTAATGAAGCAACGATGACTAAATTACGTGTATAAAAATAATTATATTTACATGCCCTGTGTGGCCACACTACATTTTTGATTTTGCGCAAAGGCGAAGCGTCACGCGTCTGCCCCGTTTCATTGAACCTTTTTATTTAGGCCCAGAACATTCGAGACGACTTGAGAACTCTCCCTACAGATTTATGACCATGATAGGTGTCTAATATTTGTATAATATTTCGAAAATATAATATAAATATCTTAAGAATTAACTCCCAACCATTGATAATGTATAATTAAAGATTTCGAAAGAATTTACTTGGTGAAACATGAATGTAATTTAGTAGATAAAAATAAATTTATAAAGTATTTTAAGAAATCAGCCTCAAACAGGGCTTGACAACATCCAAAATATCATTCCAAAGACTAAAAATACTTTTAAAATGTAAATTGTTTTTTAAAATAAAATTCGTGTTTCATTTTTTAATCTTTTTGGAATAAGCCGTATTTGCAAATAACACCCTCATATACACGATAAAAGTTATTTATAAATCGTCAGTTTAAGTTAATTCGTGCACTTGAATGTCTGAAAAAACCCAAAGGCGAAACCCTGGTTGTAAGTGAGAAAACTTATGTGATTGTACAAAAATTGAAAGATTATAGTTTAATATTGAAATTCCACCGAGCATCTTCTGTCGAAATCTTAAATTATATTATTATAATATTTTAATGAAAAGAAATGCATATCATCTCTCATTGTTATTGAAGTATAATATATGAAGATATTTAAATAAATATAAAACATTGATTGACTTGATATTGTTTTGGTAGAACTCTATTATAAATAGGATACAATAAAAAATCAACATAAATCTTGTGGAGCTTAGAGTTTCGTTATTTTTTACCTAAAACAATCAATTTTTGTGTATTCTGAACGTCAGTTAAAAATGTTTATTCGCTGAGAAAAACCGGTTTTCAGTATATCTATGTTAGGTATCAACAATCAGTTGGTTCTATTGGCTCAGTCAAAAGGTTAATTTAATGTGTGTTTGGCTTGATAAAAACAATAATCTTAAAACATCTTCGATCGGAAAAAAAACGTTTGTTTTGTATCATAAGACACTTCAAAATATTCTTTTTTCAACACACTTTTGAATAAATCTTTCATCTTAAGCACTCTACAATAATACATCGGTAGCACAATCAAAATATGCCACGATATTAAGTCACTCATTTATTAAGCCATTATCGATTTTTAAAAAAAACAGTAGTTGTCGGATAAATCGTTTTTACCGGAGCGATGATTGTGAAATTTTAGCAATGGTAAACAGCGTTCCCTGTATTTTTTTTATTGTGTGTGCGGATCATCAACTTCTGTGAGTAGTAAAATTTCAGCAAAATAAAAAGTGTGCGCAAATGTAAAAAATTGGTAAATGTACAAACTTATTTTTACAATATTCCTATGCGCAGCCTTGTGTGGGGATGGAAAAATGTGTGCGGGCACATTTTGCGAGGTGTGCGCGCGCACACGCGACACCTTAGCGGGAACATTGATGGTAAATACTTTCAACTAGTGATTTTAATTCCTGTATAACCGAATTCGATATTCCGAAATCCACGGCGATCAATACCGAATTTCCAGTTATAAAACTGCAAAAATATCAGTATTCAGATTTCGAAAATTAACCAAAATTATTTTTTAGAAAACTTCACATATTTTATTAAGTTTTGCGATTAATTGAAATTATTTTATTCTGTTCAGAACTTTATCAACATTGACAAGTTCCCGAAGTGACGAACCTTTGAATGATGCATTATAATTTTAAGAAACCGTAGAGAAGTTCGTGATATATTTTTGATGCAGTATTTTCTATTGAATACCGAAGTACCGATTTTGAGTATTGCAACTCTGATTGACCGTTAATTTGCTTTTATTCATGTTATACCAGCATTGATATTTATAATTTCGGTATTGGAAATTCAATTTATTGATGTGGAAAACTCTAATAATAGTTTAGTAAATAGTAAATTATAATAATGTATTACATAGTGTAAAGTTCAGGCTTTGGATAAAGCTCCATTTTATCACTGTTTTTGAAAAGCTTCATCTCTTTCTAACTAATATTTAGCTTTTCATCGACTTCAATCCACGCCTATAACTTACTGGCAACGTTCCAACGAAGGCGCGGTCTACCGAAAGCTCTCTACACCCTTTGGTGTTAATCAAAGAATATTTTTGGCAATCCTTGCCTACAACACAGTTTACATATTTTTTTGCACTATCAAAATCACACAATTTTACGTAATAGTAATTAATCATTAACCAAAAAAATGCTGTATGGCTCGCAAAAAAGTCAATGTTAAAAATAAGATTTATTACTATTTGTTTTATTAAAAGACAAATTAATATACCAGCGAATAAAAATGATTACTACAAGATGCAATTTAAACACAATGTTGCTATTTTTTTTCTGATTAATTATCATTATATATTATTAGTTGTACAATTGATTTATCAACGTTAATTATTTTCGTCACAAAATTAATTTTATTGATTTATTATATTGTTTTCAGAGACGTAGTTATATTTTTATTATAATATAAATTAAATAACTAAAAAAATTGCTATGGAAAATTTTGTATAATTGGCCGTATACACAGTGCTTTCTTTTTGAAAAAACAGTAGTGCCGGAACTCATTTCTTGGAATCACCCTGATTGACCGCAATAAATATTAAATTAAACATTAGATAATTCAACTACAATTAAATTATAATCTTTTATTAGAACAAGAAATTGATCTGAATGGAGTATACAATATAATATAAGGATTAGTTGCAAGGATCGATGTAAACAGCTGAAATATCTATATATTAATAGTCGATAATGTCCGTCTGTAAGATGTCTCCAATTCCCCCCTCCCCTGCCCCTCCCCCTTCCTCCTCCACAGCCCCGCTGCTACTACGAAAAATAGTTGTTAGCAAACTTAAACATTATTCCAAAAATTCAATAATTTACCAAATTTCTGCTCCTACGAAAAATAGTTGTTAGCAAACTTTAACATTATTCCAGAATTTAAATAATTTACAAAATTTCTGCTACTACGAAAAATGATTGTTAGCAAACTTAAAGATTATTCCAAAAATTAAATAATTTACAATTTAAATACTGCAGGGCAGGGCTGTCGATATATTTCATTAAATATCAGAATTTCTGGCTTATTCAATAAATAGGTTTGTAATTTATTTTTCACAGCAGTAAATTTTCTGACTACTTAAAAATGCAACAAAAACACCCCCCCGTTGAGGTCAACGGGCTTACAGCTAGTGTGTAGTAAATTTATTAAGAGTTGATTATTTGTATCATTCTGCCTTTTTTCTTTATTTGTGCTTGATTATATTTTATGTAAAAGTATAGAATGAGTTCTTTTATTTCTTATTTGATACACTTACCACTCAAAATGTATTTATAATTTATTTATCATGCAAATAAAAAAAAAAATTTCATACCAAATATGACAAATTATGCCGCACATTTGTTGGATTGGCCCGCGCAGCCTTTGAATTTTTCACACAGCTGACCTCTCGTCTTAGATGGAGCATCGACTATAATAGTCGGTTTTTAATCTATTTTTCTTGAATAGTTTTATTATTTTTCTTGGCTGTGTGTAACGCACAGCACAAATATACAAACACACACTCTATATCCATATGTCCACCGTGCATGTTGAAAGGTGATACTGGTCTGATAATTAAATAATGTATATATATTAAAACCATTTCAACATAAACGTAAGAAATTACTAAATTAACGTTAACATCAACCTGCCCACGTCACTGATAAAATTACATAGAAAATGTTTTTAGTACATTGGAAATCTCATTTTCAAAAAAATATGTATTAGTGATTGTCAGATTTTGATCAATTTATATTGATTTTTTTACGTCATTTTATGCAGCTAGAGTCGTTCTCAGTGACGCGCATCCAATAATATTGTTTTATTTTTTATTTTTGCTGATGTATTTTTTAGCATCTCAGGTATAGGCAGTAGAATTTGACCCAGAGTCAATTATTTTAGGGTCCATGCGTAGTGTCAATAAACTTCATTACATACACAAAATACGGCAATTTTCTTAGCAGTATTAATTCATTATAATGGTTTAACGAACTTTTGCTGAACATCAAAACAGTATCAAAGAAGGTTTTCTATAATTTAAAATTTCGACTGGCCCATTGGTGGAATTTCAATGTTAAATATGGATCATTCATTTTTTACATTTCCAGACGTTTTGTCACTAACGACACTTTCGGCATCTTCATGCGTTTAAATGCACGGATGAACCTAAGCTGAAGCTTTTTAAATAAGTGTATCGTTTATATATAAGAAATAAATTTATTACTAAGTTAAAAGCTGTCGATGACGATTAATTTTACTAATGATATGGTTTTAATTACGTTCAATTAGCCAGGGAAATATTTACTTAATTAAATAAATAGTCTTTGAAATTAAATTTGATTATCGTATAAACTTTATAACATGGAAACGCTTACAGATTTAAATGGTGGGTAATTTCAAGAAATATATTTATTTTTGAATGCTGGAAAATTTATAGTTGTTGTATGAAATTGAATTATATTTATAAAAACGTAAACGTGTGTAATATTATATGTATGAGGGGTTGCAGAAATTGCCTTTTAATTGCGGGGAAAACGTATGTTCCGTGTTTAATAATTAAATCGTGACTTTAATTTATTACTAAGCAAACTAAATTGATTAAATACTTAAAACAGTATTTTACTGTTTTAAGTAGTTTCAAACGTGCCTATGTGTTTCATAAATTACGATACAACAGCATTGGGTTTTTCACCAGAGTAAATTCTCTTCAAACAGTTTAAGTTATTACAAAAACGTTTTCCTTGTAACTCACGTTTTCTTTGTGTAAAACCTAATTTGTAAAATACCCAATCGGGATTTACCACTGTAGTAATTATCACTTTTCCTTTTTATAATAATTATTATTGAATTGATACTTTTTAACTAGCATTCTACTGCATTATTTTAAATATAAAAATAATAGCAATTGTATTATTTTAACTGTTATTATTGTTTTTTTTTAAAATTCTTACTATTAAACGTCAAGTACTATTCTGCAAATCAATTTATTTACGTCAATAAAATTGACAACATTCCATGTATTAGTACAATATTCCTCTGTACTTATTTATACTTTTATTTTGCAAGATCAGGACCGGTTTTTCTCATGATGAGTATTATCAACTGATGATAGTGCTCGTCGTGAGCGAAACCGATTTTAATTTAAAAATAAAATATTGTAGCCAAACAGGGTTCAAGTTAATAGAAAATTTAAATTAACTTTGATTATTCCACGTATTGTATTACTAACTGTGACACGTGTTTCGCCTCTTTCAGAGGCATCTTCAGACTTACTATCGCAAAGCTTGCTTAAGCAATGAAGCAAGATTGATTCTAACATTTTAAAATTATGAAATTACAAAATGGAGTTTAGGTTTTTTTCCTTTTAAGGGGAACAAGAAGGGGGGTGTAGAATCGAAATAAAGCAAACAAATAATGATACTTATTAGTTGCAATCAATCAGATTGGTATTTTTCCTTTTTAAGGGAAGCAAGGAAGGGATTATTAAAATCGAAACAAAGCAAATAAATATAATCGTTAATTTAATTTTTAACCATTCAATATTAACACTCACGTTCTCCCTTTGAGCATGCGCTGACATATAATATAGTGTGTGTGTTTGCTGCATTATGCTACACTTAAACAGAGACATAACATTTAAATCAAAACAAACATATTATATTTTAATATCGTAGATTCGTGGCTATTTCACTGAATGTCCACTTTAACAAAATTGATAATAATTAGGTGTAGTTTTTTTTATCATGACGTAGACATTATCAATCGAATTTTTTCATTAAGTATAGTTGGGATTCGATCCGAGTACAATTATCATAAAATTTAAATGTACTGTAGCATACTTAATTTATTTAAAACCGATTTTGAATTTGTATTTTACTTGTGATTTTATGACATCTTTTCATACATATTCAATAAATCAAGATGTTAATCTGCGGGCGAAAATTATATTTATTGATTAAGCGATGACATTTGATACTGTAATAAAAATAATTATCACTGACATTTATAAAAAAATAATTGCTTTTTAGAAAAAGTTTTCAAACAGCCTAAACTCCCAAGAATATATATTTTGTTAATTCTCAGGTAGATATGGTGGGGCGTTGTATCAAAATATTCGGAAGTTTTATTTTTTCGATTGGCTTCTTTTTACGGTCGATCTTTTTGGCCAGTTCTCAGAAGGTATTCAATGTTCAGTATTTTTCGCGTCGAGGTTAGGTACTTTTCAAAAAGTATGCTTTTAAATTATTCAAATCGTGATAAAACCACAAAGACGCAAGTGGTTTATAAATATTGACAAACTCCGTCTTTCTTCTGATGCCTTCTTGAAATAGTACAATAAAATATAGAAATCAAGAATTCCACCAATATTTTTTTTTTTTTTTTAGAAAAATGTTATTTTTTTAAGGCTCGTATTTATCCGGTCAGAATTTTAATTCAGTTTCGGTCATAATTTTTAATACATTGGTCAGAATGTATATTAAATGGTCATAATGTACCTATCGGTCAGAATTACAGAGGGCAGAATAAATAATCAATGATCGAGATTTTTATAAAATTGTTTTCATAATTAAAATGAAATTAAATAAAAAAAAACTTAACCTACGCAAAATGGTTATAAAAATCTGACCGTATAGTATTTTTATTCTGACCGTTCATATTTTTATTCAGACCAAAAATTGAATTTTATTTAGACCAAAAGTTTATTTGAATTCTGACCAAAAAATGATCGTGTAGATCTTCTGCCAGAAGGATGCATACACAATCTATTCTTTACTATGAATGACTTAAGACATCATGTGAAACCTGGGTTTATTTTTCCATAATTTTATGGGCCACCTGCGCTCAAAGAAGGCAATTAATACAAACAATTAAATTAGTATTTAATCTATTTATGGTTCATAGAAAAACAATCTTGTCTATGATAGTATTATTATTCAATTTTCTTGAATAAATGATTTTTAATTATGAGTAATAGTATATACCCAGTTGCAGTGCAGCTTGTCAACATGTTCTCAATACTTACATTTACACTCCTTGTCTGTCATTCATGACAGACAGACATGCAGATAAATAATAAAAAAATATTATTCATGTAAATATTTCTTAACTATAATAATCGCTGCTTTAATCGTGACGTGTTCATCTTCGTCAAATCTAAGAGAAGTGCAAACATGTGTTTGCAAAAATTACCATAGGTGTGTCCCATTAAAAATATATCGACGATAAAAATAATATTGCGACAAAGAAATCCGAATTCGTCCGAGAATATTCAAATTTTATTATTTAGATACTAATAAAATAAACTTATACACACAGTGAGAGATCCATAAACAAAATTAGCATACTAGTTTTTTTAGCGCGGTATACTATCATGTGTTTATATCTATCAAAAAGGACTACGTGACCGGTCACACCTATGCAAAACCACCACGCGCTTCTCGCGTATTTATAGATTTCGAAATTTGCCTAAAAAGTATAAAAAAAACCTTGCGAAAATAACGCAAAAAAATGAATCACGCCGTTCACCGCGCTAAATGACACCGTCGTAGATACATATTCGCTACGTATATGTATGTTTATTTTAATATAACAAACTCGGCTGTTTCTAGCTCGCTTGATTTTACGATTGACTGAATATGTATTCGCGTTTTATTTGGTACTTTTTGTTTATTCATGTCCGCTCCCAGTGTGGAGCATGTGGCCTCCTAATGGAGGTGTCACAACAAAAGTTTTTCTACGAAAACTGTCGTCCGCTGTGATTGGATAAAGCTTGCTCTACCAACCAGGCGATTCGATTCCTGGTAAGGACAGTGTCAAATTTAGATTATTAAATTTAAATTTGAGACTTAAGACATGGGTGTTTGTGATCTCGAGTGACTTACAATAAATTCTCATTGTGTTTTTCTTGTCGTAGAGATAGCGATTAACTTTGAATTATTATCGCTTTTTACACACAAACTGCTCTCTTTACCACCTTCAAATGAGTGTCTGAAAAACAATTGTTGTAATCCATACCTGATTCCATTGTAGAGCATATGGTTTACTAATTCTGTTATCTTAACAGGAGTTTTTTTTTTCATACAAGAACAGTTTTTTTTCAGTTGTTCAACTTCTTTACCTATTTAAAACCCCCATTTACGCGAATGTTGGAACCGCGTTATTGAGAGTCGCGTAATTGGAGGAGTGAATCTCATACAAAAATAGCTTGGCAACGTTTGACTGTAGACACCTCAGACAGCCACCCAAGTGTGTACAGCAGCAACGCCAATTGAATGCGACCGCGCAATTGGGGGAGTTGCGGCGAATATTTCGGCTATGCGCGTTATTCGAGGTAGTGATATGGCTAGAACAGGATTAGTGGTTAACTGATCGCTCTTACTACGCCCCGATATTTAAGGATTCGAAGAGTAAAAAGGAATAT
Source organism: Himalopsyche tibetana (assembly GCA_030503985.1). Classification (NCBI taxonomy): domain Eukaryota; kingdom Metazoa; phylum Arthropoda; class Insecta; order Trichoptera; family Rhyacophilidae; genus Himalopsyche; species Himalopsyche tibetana. The sequence goes on from JAPJYX010000022.1 coordinate 18,726,136, forward strand.
TTTAGACATCGCAAATATTATATCACTGTTGTCCAATTCTCGCCTTTACAATTCATACTATGCAAACAATATCAGATCAGGTGTAAAGAAAAAAAGTGTTAAAAGATTTATTTTCCTTGTTTACAGATTTGTCAAAGCTGACGAAGTTGCCAAGCTGTGGGGAGCAAAGAGAAACAATGGAAAAATGTCGTTCGAGAAATTCAGCCGAGCCATGCGGTACCACTACAAGCAGAAGGTCCTCCTGTCAGTCCCCACCGCCCGCCTCGTTTACAAATTCGGCCCCAAGGCCCCCGCTTATGCCACCGAGAACCCCAACTTTGAGACCCTGTGTTTGCCAATGGACTCCAGATGAGGGATACACGAACGTACAACCAGGAAATAAGCTACATTGCGAAGGTGCGGTGGATCTGGAAAGATTTTTTTTTGTGAAGCCTACGGAGCTAAGTCCAAATCTGTTGATGGAGAAGAGCTAATTGAATATATGTTATTTATATTGTAATGTGTCCATTAGGCTAAAATATGGATAAATGCATTTTTGAACTTGTTTATTGTTGTAAATTAAAGTTTATTGTTTCCATACGGACAATAATGTGATAAATGTGTGCTGAATTCACAAATATTTTTATAGCTGTATTAAAAACTATTGATATATATATATATTTACAAAGCAAAATATGATGGTTACGTAAGGGTAATTTTATTAATTGAACTATTAAAAAAATGTTAAGATGTAAATTGAATATATTTACAACAGAACTTTGTTTCATTCAAAAGAATTAAATCATTTGACGGTATTCGTCTCCTTTTCGAAAACCTCATATGTCCAAATCGAAAAAATCTTAGTTGTAAATGTACATATTTTAAAATCCGCTAAACGTTTTATGATAAATAATAGCTTCTTTTATATTGTAAATAAAATATTTTATGTTTTTTTTTACCAAATGGGGACTTAAGAAGGTTCAACTCTAGATATCAATATTATTAACAAATAAGAAAAATGTGAGGAAGATTTTATTAGTATAATATAATTTTTAATTAATATTGTCAATTTGAATTATTTTATTTGGTCACCATGTAAATAACTGCCATGTCCGACCCTCGGGTCACTATCTCATATATTGTAATAAATAAAATGGTGGCTTCAATATAATATCGTATTATCCACCATTAAGATAAATTTAAGGATCCCTTAAAAGGCTTAAGAATAAATATAAATATAAATATTTAATAGTTTGACGTATTGTTAGTATTATTTATTTTTTGGCTAGATCTTTTACCAGAAAATTTATTGACAGTAAATATTAACAGTGCCGCAGGAGAAAAATAAATTAATGTAAATAGTACGCTTGGTTTTTTTATAATACAATTTAAGAATAATGAATTCGTGCCATACTGTATTGAAGATTAGCTTTTCAAAATATGTTTTTTTTTTAATAATTATATTTTATTTTCAACAAAAAAAGATCATTAGGAAACATAAAATTAAATTTTTACGAAGGATCTGTGCTTTTTTAAGTATTAAAATTGACATTATTTAATCAAATTCTTCCACTCTAGTGCCAATTTTGAAAAAAAAAGTAATTACAAAAATATCTTTCTTAGGCACCTGATTTTGTTTTTAATATCTTTTTAAATATGCTGATGTTAATTGCAATGTATTATTATTTTATTTATTCTTAGCTTATATTTGCATTTGTTTTAGTAATGCTTATAATGTTTCGAACAAGTCGTTAAAGAAATAATAATTTCTAAATACTGTACTTAATTAATATTAATATGTTACCGCATATAAAATTCGTTGAAACCTAGTGTGCAATCTTAGGTGTTTGTTAATGCTTTGGAGATAAACGTTTGTAAATAGTCATGTCTCAAATTATTTGCTTTACTTAATAAATAATAACATGTTTTCTAAAAGATATATATATTTTTTATTAGCTAGTGGTTTTATTTATAAATTTTAGACGTTAATTTTGTTGATATTGCCTACATGTGGAATATAGTTACTAAGTATCGTTGTCATTAGTAAATAATTAATAATATACGAGATTTATGATTTAAAAAATCTTTCTTTCATGTCATCGTCTATTGATTCATATCTTTAAAGTTTGTAAGCATGCGGTTTTGGATAAAATTCAGTTCAAACTTAAACCTTATAACTCCGGATAGTTAAAACAATTATTGTATAAATATATTCTTTAAGTACACTATATTTTCCCGTTGTTCTCAATAAATACAGTGGAACCCCCAAATTCCTTACCTCGAATTACGCGCCGAATAGAAATATTCGTCGCAAATCCCCCAATTATATTGTCACTTTTAAGGTGTTTACTGTCAATACTTGGTGGAAAGGCATTATAATAAAAATAAATAAATTTTATGTGGAAAAAGTACTAAAAATCTTTTATTATTTTTATTAATTATATTGTCGTTGCTGCTGTACACACTCGGGCGTTTGCGTGTGGTGCATACAGTAAAACGTTGCCGAGCTAATTTTGTATTATGTATGAGATTCACTCCCCCCAATTACGCGAAGCTGAATTACGTGGCCTCAGTATTCGCGTAAATGGAGGTTTTACTGTATAGAATATTTTTTGTATTCCAAATAAAATATATCTAATCTCTAAATAGTTAAAGATTTTAAATATTATAGTTTCTGTCAATACTAATAACAGTAAAGCCTCATCCATTTTATAATAGTTATCTACCTCTGTAATATGTGCCTTAATAAAACCAGTAACATCCGTAAATTCAATGTGATATTAAATACTATTGATTTTCACCATTAAACCACCAAAATAAATTGTATGATTGCAAACGAATTGGTAGTTTGTTAATTTTCGAATGTGAAATTAATTAATTAACATCAAAAATTCAAAACGCGAATTAATACATTTTTATAAATAAGTATATTTTCACTGATCATTTGTTTCCATTATTCCCGACCGCTTTTTTAAGAGTATATTTTGTATTTAAAGCTTTGATTAAAAGTATAGAAAATCAATTTACAATTCGAGTATCATTGTAAATATTAGTTATGTTGGTTTTTTAACCAAACCATAATCATTCGTGAGCATTAATCATATTATATATATATCTAACTTTTATAACATGTTAAGTTTCGAATAAAAATTAAAAGTCCTATATGTACTTATATGTATACATATATTATATAGGATGCATACCAGTGACATTGCTCAATATCAATTATGTAAATACTTTTCTGTAAAAAAAACTAATTTGTAAGTTAAATATGCGTGGTTATTATTTATATAAAAATATGAAGGATTAATTAGAAATATTCATCACTGTGAATACGGGTTGGAATTTTGTTAATTATACAATCCCAGTTGATGAAAATACAAAAATCTTATTAAAACATAAATTTGTGTTTTTATTTAAAATGTTGTTAACCTTCTAACTTTCAGTGGAATACGTTCAGGAGGGGTACCATAAGACTGATGGTAACCGTGTTTTATTTTACCGTATTATTTTGTGAAGAAAGGTTTCTATATTACAGTAGAACCCCCAATTAGGCCACCTCGAATTACGCGCCGACTAAAAATATTTGCTTCAAATCCCACAATTGCGCGGTCGCATTCTATTGTCGTAGCTGCTGTACACACAGTCGGATAGCTGTCGCTGTGGTGCATACAGTCAACCGTTGGCGAGCGCTATGCATTTTACCAACCATTAAAAAAAAAATTCTTCCATACATTTTTTTATTTGTTCTTAGTTTTGTCAGTTTTGCATTTTTCGCAAAAAAAAAACGTAACCCCTAATAATTGTATGAGATGTAATTCCCCAACTACGCGACTCCCAATAACGCGGTCGCAACTTTCGCGTAAATAGGGGTTTTACTGTACATATTTTTGAAAAATTTGTGTGGAGTTTCAGGAATAAGAGATTTGAAGTTTTGCAACAAATCAAGAACGCCGATGAGACATATGTTGGAGTTAGAGAGTCATGTTTAATGGTTCATTAAAACAATCTATAATTGCTTAGAGCAGACATGAACAACCCATTTCTTCTAGTGGGAAGCATAAAAGCAAATAATCATGTCGCAATGGAAAAAAAAAGACAGATTTTCTTAACAAATAATACTGTTTTCGTAGTTTCGATACTCATAGTGAATGAAGCACAAGAGCTTCAATACAGTATGAATTGTTCATTAATCGATAAGTCAATTTCATTTTCAATAATATGTATGCAGCCAATTAGATAATCTCTCTTCGCTTCGTTTTTACGGGTTGGTTAGTAAGCAGGTAAGGTGAAAACAAAAAACTTTGAATATATTAAAATATACATCTAGTAGTACAGGTGTTTTAATACCGATATTTTTAAACCTTAATAAAGTCAGCTTCTTCTCAACAATAATTAATCATATAACCCCTCTCCAAACTAAAAAAACAACATATACCATTACACTGACGTCAAAAATCAATCACGTCTAATTCTGGAAAGAATTGACAAAATGATTTTAATGATATTATGCAATGATGCCATTAGTCCACTAGAAATTCAACACCACCCTCAAATAAAAAAATAAAAAAAACAAACACCTCACATATTTTTAAAACACTCGCAAGAGGGTGATTACACCCCGTCGAGAAACAATACCCTCCTTGGGACTTGGGTTGGAGCGCGATTACTCATTGTCAAAAAAGTCAAAGAATATCAGTAACACCCTAAATAGGACAGGCTGCTCGCCACTGCTAAATTTATTTCCAATGGGCTTAACTCATTAGTTAATCATTTTGTACTTTGTTGTGTTGTATTTTGTTGTGTGCTATCATTATTGTTTGTTTGTTTTCTATCCTCCCCTCCTTGCTTCCCCTTTTTATTTTTGTAATATATCATGTTAGAATATTAAAATTAAAATCATTCGTAATTAAACAAGCATTGTGAGACTAAGATTGTCCGAGGATGCCTTTGAAAGAGGCAAAACACGTGTCACAATTAGTAGCACAGTACGTGGAATAATCTAAGTTATTTTTAATTTTATATTAATATCTGTTTGCATGCAAAATGTTAAAATTTGTTTTAAGCTGAACTAAAATAATAAAAACAAACCATTATTTTGAGTAGCCGCCTCGTCCTTAGCCTGGATAGACATTTTTTTATTTGCAATATTGCAATAATACTAATTAAATTATTAAATATTAATTTGGTCTAAGAGATATAAGTACCATTGACTAAAGTATTATTTAAATGTATATATTGCAGAATGTTTTACATTGCGTGATAAATTTAGCTTTAAAAATGAGTATAAGAAATGAAGAAGTTTTCAGTTTTCATAAATACAATTTATTTAAATTTCACACCTTAATAAAGATACGATATCTATCTTAACTACCTATCTCAGTGTTCGAGTGATAACTCCCAGGTTTTACTTGTTTATTGTAGGGTTAAAATAAAAAAAAAAAACTTAACATACCGATTTGAATTTAAAGCATAGCGAAAAAGTTGTTATCGTTATTAATTTTGTTTACTCCATTTTACGATAATATCTTATATAAAGTGAGTCTCATTGGAAAAAAAGTTTTAACTACAGTCGAACAGTTAGTTATTACGAGGAAGATAGAACTAGGGCATCCAATCCCGGGATTTGTGACAATCTGGGAAAAAGTATACCAAATCGAGGTTTTCAAATTCCTCGGGGAGCTAAAAAAAAAACACGAGGTTTGGAGATAATCCGGGGAAAAAGTATAGCAAATTGAAGATTTCAAATTCCTCGGTGAGAAAATCCCAATCCCGGGATTGGTAAAAGGCTTCGGGATTGGATACCCTAGATGGAACCGACTGAATTTGCTCCTTATATCAGAGAATAAGTATTTTTAACTGTTTACAAACATACCCATCATATCGACTGTGCAAAGAAAAAAGGACGTAACCCACAGTTTTTTCGATAATTATAAAGAATACAATTTGATACGCCTTCTTTCAAAAAGGTGTAGGCTGAAAATGCCAAATTAGTATCTAAATTTACCTTTTAAGTTTGAAAAAATAATGGCCTGTGAAAATCGCGATCAGGAAAAAAGACTTAAAAAGGTTTTTTTTTAAAAAAATATTTAATTTATATTAGATAAAGTCAATTAAAAACTCATTCTCTTTGTACTTTAAGGTTGTGTATATTTCATAATTTGTCTTTAACCCAAAATCACAAAAATCGTTTTTTGTCTCTCCTCTAAAATTTGTTATGTGTGGGTTACGTCCTTTTTCCTTTCCACAGTCGATATGAAAATATGGAATATCTGAAGCGGTCACATAACATAAAAAGTCACAATTCAAACAAAAACACACAATTAGAATTAATTTTATTTTTTTTGTCAATCCACTTTTCTTACTAAATTAAAAATTTATGCTTGTTTCATTGTTTTTATTATAATTGTTTCAATTTTTAAATATTTCAAGCCAGCGCGTAATTCGGAATAGTGTAATTGGGGGTTCCACTGTAGTTTATTTTGTTAATTTAACACCGTAATACACACTCAAGACACGTGTTAGTATGTGTTAAAAATAATACGTCTCGCCATAAACATGATGAAATTTATTCATTAATAATATACATTTTATTCAACCATATTCGAATACCTATTCGATTTCTATGATGTTTTAATATTCGGAATTCGAATATTTGTGGAGTCTGGATCGTACAATTTATCAATATAACAAGAAAGATCTACAATAGAACCCGATCAAATAAACCAAATTGATGAAGTGTACTTTCCATATAAAACGAAAAATTCTGTGAAATATTATGAGGAAAACGTTGACATTTAAATCAACAAACAAATTTGAATGGTAGGTGTCATTTGAATGATTATTGACTATGCATGAAGTTAATAGATGAATTATAAATATCAATATTGAATTATATTTTTTTTTCTAAATGCATAGTATTTAAGTATGACATTTATTCGAAAAAATTGCAAACACAAATAATATTTACCAATAATTTGCGCCGTATAATTTTTAAGACATTTGATTGCATTCTTGCAATAACTGTAAATGCGTCGCTGAAAATCGAACGTAGCTATTTAAAAAAGCACTAAAGCACACATTTTTAGTCGATTCAATAAAACTTCGTTATTAAGGACTTAATTATTATTTAGATTAGACCATTTTTTCTCAACCTTTTTGGGCCCGTGGCCCCTCTTGAGTGTCATATTTTTCCGTGACCCCCATACCTGTTTTGTAATATTGAAGTATAAGTTTTACACGGAATTTTGAGATTTCCCAAAATGAAAAGATGCGAGACTTTTTTTAGGTCTTCCCAGAATTCCCATCTCGACGCAAAAATAGGTTCTATTCATTTCGCTTCAATGTTCAAAACGTTATACTTACGTATATAATATATTATTCTATCAGAATATATATTTTTTTAAATTAAATTAAAAAGGGGCTTACAAGCTACATTTAACTACGTCAAATTTAGTAAGGGGATCGTGCGAAATCTTTCGAACCCCTTCCAGTCCGCCCCTGAAACAAAGTCTTGCAAAACTTTCTTTTTCTTTGACCATATTCGCTCTGTATGTGGATCATATGGCCGCCATTCAGCACTTTTATGATTATTTGTTTAATGTCAATTTCTTTGTTTTCTTCCACGACATCCCAGAGTTCCTCAGTTCCGCTGAGTACATAATATGGATAATAGCGGACGGTTATCCAGGACACAGGAATCTCACCAGTTGGAATAAGAGGCAGAAGGCTCTCTGAAGATATCCGCGGCACAATGTTCAAAGCTTGAAGCACTGACAACTATAAACGATTGAAGCTTTTTAAAATCAAATGTCAATATACAAATGGGTCTAAATAAATAAATATAAATTTTCAGCAATTTTTAAATGCTCTGTTACATCAAATTCTAGGGCCGGTGGAGCCGAGCTCCAATTTCCTTTTCATCTGGTGTATTTTGATGCTGCTTTTCCCGCGTAGCGTCCTGGATTTAAATGGGCGTAGGCGGGTGCGTGGTCTTTGGTTTTTGTGGTTGTATTAGTTCTCATTCGTAGGCATTACATGTGCCACTGGTAGTTGATTCAGTAACCGCGAGCTGCAATTATTTGGGGTTATGCTTATCTGATCAGTTAACATTTTTTTTTGATCTTCATATATACTTTTTTTGTTACAATATTATTTTTTGCCGAACGATTTGTCACAATATTATTTTATTTACAATATAATTCACACAGCCATGTTTGGTTTGCAGCGACTCAAAAAGAATATGGTAATTTTGTATTGCTTCCTCGGTGAACCCAATTTGAAAATAGTATCTGCACGAAACCATTTTTTTTTTTTTATTATTTCAAAATTAATTTCTGCAATATCATTGGTGTAACTGCTAAAGTTTACATATTTTTGAATATTAATTTTTCTCAAAACTGCGTGAGTTTTCCTTATAAGTAATAATTATTTAAATATTTTCTTCTTCTAATTGCCTTGAAAATATGGTTACTGCATTGTGACTATTACGTACTTTCATTATTCTTTTAATCAAATCCTTCGATTTACACGGTAGATTGTTTCATAAAAATACCGTATAATTCAAAACTTACTTTTGCATAGAAAATAGATGGATGGTCCCAACAAAATTAATGCATAATAAATATACGATATAATTGTGAAAAAAAAACAATGTATAATAAATCAGTCAAGATATTTTTATTCTTAATAAACGTTATAATTATTTTTTTCGGTTGAAAATCATTACTGGTAGAACTGATCGATGTTTTCTAATTTATTTTTCAGCAACGCAGTTGTCTTCATTCAGAATCAGCTGCTTATGGGGTAATTCGCCATTGTTGGAACAACTTCGATTTAGGCTCTTCTGGAAAACTTCACAGTCGGACCATGTCTCTATCGAAGTATAATAAATACCACAATATTAGTGAATTGAATGAAAGTTTTAAAAAAGAAACGAAAAAACATTTTCCTTCAAATATATATATGTGTGTGCGAGTTCAAAATTATGCAATGATGGCAAAAAATAATACGACAGGTGTATTTTTGAAACAAGGTGCAATAAGTGTCAATTGATTTTGATGAAGAATATTTTGGATACACTGTCACAATTAAATGAACGGGTCCTACTCACAAGGATTAATTAATAGAGATGCATAATTGTATAATGGCAATATGCAATGGTGTTATTTCCCACTTGCATTTCAGGAGCGGCTCTCAAAACACCGGAACGTTAAAAACCACTGATTTTAATATATATAAGTTCATCGTGTTTAATATGTATTCTTAGACGTTTGGAGCCAATATACATATATTATAATACAAGTCTTCAAAGAATAAAAATCTCGTGAGCCGAGTAAATCTCAAACATTCAGTCCAAAATCAACAAACTTGATTTTTATTGCTATTATCTATTTGACGAATGCTGACGCATCGTAGATTCCATTGCAACTTTAAACTTGTTGTCTTTATTAAATAATGAATAGATGGCAGTAAGTAATCCATTTCATTTACTACAGAGACATCTATAATTATAACACAAATTTACTTTTCAAAAACAATTATAAAACCGAATAATGAATAGTTAATGAATTAATTAAATGTGTTATTAATAATCTTCATCTGTTGTTTTTTTTATGCACTATTTTATAAATATCTGATTGGTTCGATTTCCATAAAATAGGAAACTGTTTTACAGGTGTACTATTTTCTTATTTTGATATTGACGTCGCTAAAAATTTATATTATTGTATTTTCACGTTGCAATGTCAAGAACGAATAATATTACGTCAATTTTCTCAAGTGGAACGTTTAATCAACCGTAACATGGATTAAATTTTTATATCCTCATAGAGTAAAGGGTTTAGAATGCAATTTTAAAACCTTTCGATTGAGCGTATGAGAATATTATCCGTTGCTTTAGTCAAAATCTCATGATTAATTATTCCACTGCCGAAATGCAATTTTCCCGGCTTAATATTTCTTTGGTCATATTCGGAACCCAACTGAGAACACATACTTGTCATTTGTGATGTGAATACATCATGAATATGAAGTTTTTCATATGCTAGTCAGAAAGTAGACCACTTGACTAAAGGAGAAGCCACCGAGAAAATCGTTATAACCAGGTCCTGTCAACCAGGGGTGGGCTGGAGAGGGCTCGAAGGGGCTCACGCGAACCCCTTGTTAAATTTAACCAAGGCCGGCGAGCCCCTTGTTAAAGTAAAAAATATTCTCAATCAACAGAAATTGCTGTAAATGGTTTACATGTACATATTATGAAACAAGGGACTGTTGCATTTGAATTTTTTTCACAAAATACTTTATTTCGGGTGCATACTAACAGAAATTATGAGTTTTTTTAAAAATATATAGTAGTATATTTTTACATAATAAAAGCATATTAAGTAACATTCAACTGATTTCATAATTTGCAAATAATCCTGTAACAGTGAAAAAATCTATCCTTTGTCTGAAACACCGCGAATACCTCTCAGATTAACCGAGCCCCTTGTTAACATTTTGGCAGCCCACCGCTGCTGTCAACGATATTGATTAGGATATTGACATATTTAACATAATCCTGAATAAATTCTCACAAATACTGTTTAATAAGCTTTCAAAGTAATTGTCCGTAGACTTTCTTGTTGCTTAATATTTTAATATTGCTGTACAATTTCCAGTATTGTTTTTTTTCCTAGATTTCAGAAGGATATTTTGTCATGAGCGTTGATTTCAGATTCAGTTCGATGAGAGTAGGTAACTATGTATGTTAACTTCGAATGACGGCAACAGCAACAGGTAAACGGGAAACCAATTCTTAAAATCAGATATAAAATTCGCATATGAGAAATTTTGCAATTCTGCTATTTTTTTGTATTATTGAACTCGATATTTTTTAAATCTGATAATTAGGATTGACATACGAAGTAGTAGTTTGATTTTTGTCTCTGTAAAACATTAGGTTAGATTAGAAAAAGCTAATTTATCCATTTCTAATGTTGTTAACTTTGGTCGAAGAGGTTAAAAGAAAACTTATAATAATTTAAGAATAGACTACATCTGCATAAACTTTGTTAGACATATTTTTTGGTCTCGGTAACTTTAGTGGAGTTAACATCGAAATAAATTACAATAAACTTCTCATTGGTCAATATTAAATAAGCCTTGAAAGAATTAGTAATTATTTAGTTTGAGGGTTGTAATAAATATCATTTTTGGCCTCTAAACGTCTTGTATTCGGCGTCAGATTACGACTAATTCAGGAATCACACTATGTGCAAATTTTTAAGGGCGCGAACAGACTGAGGGTGGTCAGGTGTTCTGCGCAGAGATAATAGAGACTACTCTATTATCTCTGCCCCTGGTAATGAGGTACACATTCAGAGTTCTGCACTATTTTTAGTGTACGTAACATATTTGTAAACCTGTTTCATATTTGTAATGCTTTTTATATCAATCATTTATGTTGAACACAATTAAATTACATACTTTTTGACAAAATAAGTAATTCCAAATTGTAACGATTTATAAAAAAAATGCATGAAGTAACCAAGTAGTTTATTTCGAAATTAAAATTGTCATACCAATGCATAATAAAATAATTATTACAATCAGTGAGTCAGTTTTATTTAGTTGGCTTCGTCAAGGACAATGAAAATTGCACAATATTTTTATTTTGACTAAGATCAATATGCCTTCAGCGCACTGTAGTTTTCAGTTCGAAGAAATTAACATTGTTTGTGCGTCAAATTTATTTACAATTTCGCAAAATTGAATCAAGCGAATCTCAAAATTTTGACAGACACCAATAATCTCAGGTTGAAAATAATTATTGTAGAGTAGTAATTCACTTGTAATTCGTTCACTGTCTATTCTTGGTGAACAGGCATTGTATTGAAAAATAAAACATTTGTTTTGAAAAAATATCACATTTTAAAATTAATCTTTTAAATTTTAATCTAAATTTGCTCATCGCGATCATTATCAACGGATGAAATTTGAAATCGTTACAGGGCTCTTTTTATAAAATTTAATCAGACTGTAACAAGAAATTGGTAAAAGAAATTCTAATACCTAATGGAGTACGTAAACGCGATATATTTGACAATGATTGGTTGTAAAACAATTCAATTCGTCATCCTCCTTTTTTAAAATGAAGGCTCGAATACAAGATAAGGATTGTAAGAGAACTAGGCTAATAGGGTAAGATTTTTTATAACTGAAGACAGAAAATAAGGTATAGATAAATTTTCCAGCATCAAGTTTTGACAGCCAAAATAAAAATTCATCGAAAAATAGCTATCACAGAAATTAATATTCATTTGTGAACTCTGATTGTCAATTTTAGGTGTAGACACAGGAATCACCAGTGGCGTAGCTAGACATTTGGGGCCCTTTTCGCTGGGCCCTCATAAATTGCATGAGGTGACTACCACGCTGGGGTTCACATTTTAATTAAGCAATGGATATTGTTGCGTTTTTCATTTTTAGTTTTCCGAGATCCCAACAGTTTCATAAGCAATGATAATGAGTTTATTTTTTTATAAAAGATGATTTGAATGAAATTCTTGAGAATCATTTTCAGTCTGTGGATTTAAAAGAGTGACCTAATCTTTTGTGCTAGTCATTTGTTTTGTGTTGGCCTTTAAAATGAAAGTCAACGGTTCATATACTTCCTGAGATGCCAAAAGTGTTTGTTCTACATTAAAAAAATCTTTTTCAACATAAAAAAATAAATCTGCTTAGGGGGTTCGGTCAGTTCGTTAACGTACAACGCATGCCAAAATGTTTAACAGTGAAAACCCGATGTATCTATATATTAATAGTCGATAATGTCTGTTTGTTTGTTTGTTTGAGTGAGTGAGTGAGTGAGTGAAGGATGTCCTCGATTTCACACCTTCCAGTCTCCACTTTTTTATTCATACTAAATTCTATATATTAATAGTCGATAAAATAATCACTCGTTTTTCACTTTTCACAAATGTGTGCGTACTGATGACCTCGAGTCTTTTTCTTCTTCTACGAAATGTATTTGTTTGCGTACTTGAAAATAAATAGTTAATGAAATAAATTAAAATAAAATAAAATAAAACTAAACTAAATAAAATTAAACACAATGCAACGAAAATCTCACGTTGCTGGGCAACGGGCTTACAGCTAGTTGTTTTTAAAGGGCCTCTGATAAAAAAAGAACGCGTGAAAACAATAACATGTTTTATTGTATGCCTTTTCCATGCCACATTTTCTAAATATCTATAGAAGAATATAATGAACAAGATTCTTTTTGTAAGAACACATTTTTTTAATTTCATAGCACATATTTTTGAGCATAAAATATTGAGAACAGCTGTTTTCTGAAGACGTTTCTACGTGTAGTATGTACAGTGTAAACTAGTTAAATTATTCAAAGATGATCTATTACTCAATGAAAACATTGAGGGAACTTAATATGGCAGTCGAAACAGTTTGGTTCCAACTTAAATAACATTGAACTGCCGATAGCGTGCAAATTATCCGATTTGCATTATTTCAATATAATGAAGATGATTTAACTGAGTTACTTAATGACGTCAAAGACTATCCAGATCCATGGCCGACTTCACAAAAGATCTCCTGTTATCTTGATTTTGAGTATTTTCATTTCAGCAAACTCTCAAGAAATCCCCTGTTGAAATATTAAATTTGGAGCTTCACGTTAGAAGTAGACATAGTTGAAAGGAAATAAAGGAAAACCTCAATGTAATGGGCTGATGTGGGCGAGGATCAACGTTTCCTCCAAGCTGCGCGCGCGCGGCCGCGTTGTTCCAATCAACAACAAAAAACCGGGTGCAGTGAGCAGTGACGGACTGCCCTATAAGCAAATTAGGCGGGCGCTTGTGGCCTCCGAATCTTAGGGGCCTCAAAAATATCTTATGTAATATGACCCATATACTTTTTATTCAGATCTTATTATTTTACTTGGAATTTTCGACAGAACTTATTAAGAACTAAAGAATTTAAGACGTTTATATGTTATCTGAAAAACAGGGCCTCCAAATTGTATTGCGCCTGGGGCCTCCCATCTGATTAATCCGCCACTGGCAGTGAGAGTGAATAGCCAAACACTATTAATGTCCCGACCATATCATTTCTGTCCGTACTCTCTTCGAAGGAAAGAGAGGTTGAGCAACTGAGTAACAAGCAAGTGCAGTAAAAAGAGACCTTCATTACGAGGCCGTATGCTACACATTGGGAGCGGACATGGATAAAAAAGGACTGTGCTATTTCGAATCCGACCAAAACGAGAATAAGATGTATTTTCAATGACAAGCGTAGCTCTCCTTTTACGGGAACGTTTGTCGAAAAGTAAGTACGTCCTCAAAGAGAAATCATTTGGCTTTTAATGTCATCAACACGTGCGAAGAATTAATTATGTTATTATTACAGTTTAATCGTATTCCCATATGGGGCTTGAACTTCAACACTACATAACAGCTGTAAACTGGAATAATTTTAGCTTCTAAGACTAACTTGTTGTTGAACAAGCAATAATTGTAAAATAAAACATATATAATATGATCGATTTTCATTGTAAATATTACTGACTGACTTATTTGACAGTTCAATATTCCTTTATATTTGTCTATTTGTCTTTTGATGTAACCACAAGGGTCGTAGCGAGACCCTTTGGCACTAAAGGCTGTGTAGATTTTGCGACTATATTTCGTTTTTACTTAAAATTCGTGGCATCGTTTTGGCGTCTTGGGCGATCACTCTGTTCACTCCTAGCTAAGGGCGTCTCATCTCACGTTGATGTTTTTTTTTAAGTTTCATTGGTTAAATGATATCTGGTTTATTATATAGAAAAAGTATTAAAAAATAATATCTCGCAATACACCTAAATTTTGAAATTATCAAATAAGAATAGATAAACTAAACTGAGATTTTTCAAAACTTATTCGAGATCATCTCGAGCAGAAAAGACAACAAAAATACCCATATCTACCAAATTTGAATTCAATGCTGCCCATTGTACTTGAACTCGGACCCATTTGATTGCTGAAGCAAAGCTTTTACCATTGGACGACATAAGCCATTTATATTTACTACCAGAAATAAAAACAGAAAAAAGGACAAAAACTCTTAGTAAGTTTACTTTATAACAAAATATTCTGCCCGTATTGTTATATTACTTTTATCTTTCATTCAACTTTATGTTTCCGCGCTCAAAAAAGCTTTTATTTGTTTCAGCAAAAAACGAAGTCCATGAGCGATTTTACATCCTTATCAGCAGTGAAGGTTTAACCATACAATGTGATTTGCAAATAACAAAACAAATGGTAGCTGTGTGACGACAGCAGCTCTGGAAAATATAGAAAATTAGAAACACTTCCCATTCAAGAATCAGAGATATCCAAAATTCAGGTTCACTTGCGCCACTGGCGGATGTAGAAAATATGCATGGGGATGGCTGTTCATTTTGAAAGTATAAATCCTACACAATAAATTGATAATTTTTAATAAAAATAAATAATTTGGCATGTATCGATTTTATTTAAATTTAATTATACACGCATTAAAAAACATAATTTATCAAATATTACTAGTATATCTAGATGAAGAGAAGAGTTTCGATCATTGGATAATATCGGAAACTAAACATACCTACTAGTGATGGGCTGCTCATGGAGCGGTGGATGCAGCGCATCCCTAAATTCTTAAACATCCGAAGAATAAAATAAAATTTAAAGAAATGAGTTAGTCGTTTTTTTATAGTATCACTTGATTGAAAAAATACTGGCCGCCACTGATACCTGCAAATGTTGATAAATATACATAGTACAATGTTAAAAAATACAATACATATCGAATGTGGAAAGTAAATAGGACGTAATCCACACATAACAAACTTTACAGGAGACACAAAAAACGTTTTTTGATAATATTGGGTCAAAGGAAAATTATGAAATATACACAACCTGGAAGTGCATGACGACTGATAAACTGCTTTTTAATTGACTTTATCTCATATTTTTTACATGCCTTTTTTTTCAAACATAAAAGCTAAATTAAGATTCGGGATTTTCTGCTTGTATTTTGCAAGTTGTTTACATTGTGCTTATCGAAAAAAATCTGTGAGTTACGTCCCTTTTCCTTTCCATAGTCGATATCTTTACATACCAACAGCTTATAATAATGTTAAAGATTACAGTAGGATTCCAAAGATTTTTTTTAAAAAGAAAATAATTATTAATATGAATATGGCCAATGAATTTAAATTAAAACACTAGAAATATACATTTTTTCAATTATAAAATTAAGACTAATATCAGTTTTTTGACGTTGCAAATCGGTCCATTGTTTTAAAGGAATTAGGACCATTTTCCAATGAATATGGAACAAAGACAGACCCAATAATATAATATTTCCCTATTCATATGATTTCTTTGTCAGGTTTTCGGTGTTGTTTGGAGAAACTCCTTTTCAAATGCAGGACCCACGACGGTTGCCTCTAAATTCTTCTCAGGGGTAGCCATGGCCGGAATGGCCGCCTCTTAGATCCGCCAGTAAAATACGTATACAAGTGGCGGTCGGCTGCCAATACGTGAACAAGGGGCTCACTTAACCTCAAAGCAATTCTCGGTGTTCTGAGGAAGGAGTATTTTTTTTATCACTCTTATGCAATTATATGCAATACTGAACTAAGCAATCGATTATTACTTAATACACTTATAATATGTTACAATATGCAATTCACCTTACACTTACTTATCAATGTAAATGGCTAAAAATGTACTACTGTTTATACTGGAGGCTGTCGTAGATAATGTGTAGGTCAGAAATTCCAGTCATATACTAATTTGATCTGAAAATATTATTTTCTCTTAAATTAACAAGAGGCTCGCAAGCCTTAGTAAAATTTAACAAAGGGCTCGTGCTAGCCTCCTGCAGCCCACCCCTGTATACTTATTGTATTTAATGGTTTTCAATACAATATTTCGATATCTTAAGATTTTTTCTCGTGCCATGAAGCACTGATTAGATTCGATCGATTACATTTAGATGTTCGAAAAATGTATGTCCATCGATAAGAAAAAACACGCAGTTACTTTTGGCCTAATCTAAGATGTTTCATCATATTTCAAATATCTACATACATACCAAATGTATTAATAAGTGATCAAGACAATTTTAAAGAATTTTTTAACCTTTTCTGTCTGGGCATCACGTTCGAGAGTCTTGATCAGTGGTCGGCAAATAATTACTCAATAGCTACCGGTAGTTTGTGAATTCTAAAGCGATAAAATCCTGTTACATATTTTCTCGAACTTTCTTCCTGAGGCATTTTCTAAAGGATACTGATTTTTTCTTTGCTCACTCCAATCTTTATTAAATTCCCGAAACAGGTGGAAGGGAAGGCGTATACTGAACTGGACATTTAATTAATTGTTTTTTTCAGTAATTCATCGGGTATCTATTGCAACATCATTTATTTCTTATACATTAAATTGTTGTGTAATTTCTGTATTATAAATATAACACTTATAAAGGTGTTATGCGATTCAATAAATATACACTTTAAATACGAATTATTCACAATTCAATGACTTGTTTGGTGACTGCCAAAAAATGTAATTATATAACTAAAATATTATTGCTCTTTTTATTGTTAATTCAAAACAAAGCAACCGGAAAGAAACAGATCGAAAATCACACTGCTTGAAGTAAATAAATTATAGCTCAGCTGGCAAGGTGAATAGTTAACGTATTTAAAAGTTACGCCAGTTTTTCACGAACGCATTCTCGAGATACATTTTTTAAACAGTTAAGAGTTCTTGCAGTGTTACCACGTGTTTGGCTTGCTTTAGAAATCAAACTAATTAATCTATTATATGTGCGAAATCGAAAGTATTCGTTGTTTTAATTGAAGTTTCGCAGAATTTATAAATAATATGTGCAAGCAAAATAGTGAAAACAATCACGGCCAGAACAAAGGTAATTAATTGTTAAGATAAAATAGAAAACTCGAATTATGGAAAAATATTGTAATATATATATGGAAATTATTAAATAGCGTTTATTGTCCTGAGTATAATAAGTGGTGCCTCGGCTAACGAGTTCGTAAAATATTAATTAGATTTAAGTGTAAATATTCTAACGTAAATATATTAAATTGATATTTAACCTTTTAGGTTTGAAATAAGAAAAGTTAAAAGTTAAGCTAACGTTTTATGTTTCCTTATTTGAATTAATTGCTTCCAAAAAACAAAATGTTGTTAAAGTTTGACACTTCATTATTCCATAATGTGATTAATTATATTAATTGATTACATATTATATCATTGTTAATTTTAATTAAAACCCAAAAGATTACTTAATAAAAGGGTTATACATCGCATATGCCTCGTTGTATGATGTTTACGCCATTAATTTTACTCCAGTTGAATAACATTTTTCACCGTGTTAAAAATTCTAAAAACCTCAGAAGTTCAAGAATATTTTTGCTGCATTGTTGTTATTGTTAATTAATTATCACTATTATTACCTAATATAAATGACAAAATTATATAGGTTTATATGAAAGTTTTTTTTTAATGATAAACGTATGTATGCATTAGAGGACTGCACGGGCCCGGGCCTTGCCCGCGGGCTGGGTTCGGACGGGTAAGCGCAATTGAGATTCGGACTCGGGCCGGGCCCGGGTAAGAAACCTATTCTTCAGAAAAATATTTCAGACTATGTCCGTGTCATAAGTCAGCCATGATGATTTTAAATATTACTAGTTCTATAGAGAATCGTAAATTTTTGTAAATTTGTAAAAAACGGGTTTTTTCGGTCTGTTGAGTACAAATCCGTTCTTCGGGTCGGGTTCGGGTAACAATTGTGGTATTAGATTCGTTCCCGGGCCGGGTCGGGTCTGAGTCTTTCGGGCTAGGACCGGGTAATTTTGTAAAATTTCGGCCCGTGCAGACCTCTAGTATGCGTGTTCATCTAAATTTATTATTCATTACATCAGATCTTTTTACAAGATTTAGAATATTTATCTTTTCTTAAAAACTATATTGTCCAATAAAAATATGTCTAAATTCCTACAACAGTGTTAAACTTTGTGAAAAGCAAATCAAATTTGGATGAAGAATAGTTTTGGTTTCGCTGCCCACGAATCACGACAGTATGAGTAAAATAAAATAAATATGAACAAAAATTACTTATTTTTGTTATTATTATGTTTAGTGGATGTATTCACTGTTTACGTTTTGAGAGTTTATTACATTTAGAACGGAAAGATTCAGATGTGGGCTGCCAATACGTTAACAAGGGGCTCGCTTAATCTCAAAGCATTTCTCGGTGTTCTGGGAAGGAATGAATCTTTTTATCACTACTTTGCAATTATATGCAATACTTAAATAAGCAATCAATTGTTGCATAAATATGCAATTTACGGTTATCTTATGAATGTAAATATGTAGCGAAAAATTTACTACTGTGTATACTGAAGCTGTCGTAGATATTAGATAAGTCAGAAATTTTAGTTATATACTAATTTGATTTGAGCATATCGTCTTTTAAAAAGTAAACTAAGGGCTCGCCGACCTTGGTAAATATTAACAAGGGGCTCGTGCGAGCGTTCCGGAGTCTCTTCCGGCCCACTCCTGGATAGACTTGTGGTCTACTCAAATTGTTACTAATTAAAGGAACATCAAATTTAAATTGAAGAACGTTATCATCTCAAGTGCATATATTTTTTTGTTGTTGTACATATTTTACGCTACGCAATTTTTGTTCACGAACCATTTGTTGAGAGCCACTGATTTACATTGTACGTCCCCGTTTGATAGGAGCTTTGAATTCAATTATGTATACATATTATTATTGCATTCAAACAGATTAAATAATACACAATAATGTTTATAGACCAGGAGCAGTTCCGTTTTACTAATCCAAATTATCAATGTTTCTTTGCTATATTATGTATTGATTAAATTGTAATTGTATACAATTACAAAATAAGTAACTAGAATTGAGAAAAATGTTTCAGAGGAATATGAAAATAGGTGATTATAATCTGGCATCTTGACTTTGCGGCGATAATAAGAAATGTTATAACGAAAGGGTATTTAATATTAATTATCTAATATAATAGATACTCTGCGCTGCTATATAGCATAGATTTACTGCACTTATAACTAAATTCATAGCAAACGACAAACCAAACATTCTGAGGAAAAAAATATGTGACTTCAGTCATCAGTTTTTACGATATTTTATTAATTTTTCGGTTGATTGAGTAATAATAAAAAAATACGTGAAAACAAAACACGATGATTAAAACCAGTGTTTGTTTCATTTCTCAAAGTATTACTCTTGACGTTAAATAGCTTTTTACTTATGGCCTATGAGTTGAATACAGGAAATAAAAAAGGTACTAAGTACCAAAAAAGGGACTCCTATGTGTCACATAGAAAATGTCTGCATACTCACTTTTTTACTTAGTGCCTTTTTATTTCTTGTATCTTGTATTCTAGTTATGAGAATAAATATTACTTGAGAAAATTGGGTATTGAGTGTTAAAAATATTATGCCGCTGTTACCGCAACCAGTGAAGGATTATCACATAAACGCACAAAGCGCACTCTTGGAGCCTCCGATTGATTCTAAGGAGCCTAAAAAATATCTTTTGTTAGATGTAACATGTAACCCATATATTACAAATTCAGATTTCAATATTTATTTTTATTTAAATGAAGCTTTGTGCAACGCTTTTATATGGTCCAGAGAACCTCGGTCAGTGACGGATTAAGAACACCGGGAGTCTTAGGCGCAATAAAATTTGGAGGCCCTGTTTTTTGGTACGTGGGTTTTATACTATAAGAATAGGACGAACGCTCAAGAGCGTCATTTTCTTGGCTACAGAACCGGCCTTCAACCTTTATAGAATAGTAATACATTTAATGTCGTCATACAAAAGCGCAGGCAATATCATTAATAAAGACTTAAACAAATGGAAGTGGTGAGAATAATATAATTTTTATGAAAACTGTTTTATTTTGCAAAACAGAACACTTACATAATTTTACATGATGAATAATATTATAATACAACCATAAAATAATAAATCTTAGTAGATACCTACATGGTACTCAATATTAAAGGCCCTCGGGTCCTTACCCGGCCCGGCCCGCGGGTCGGGTTCGGGCGGGTAAGCGCAATTGAGATTCGGGCTCGGGCCGGGCACGGGTAAGGAATTTATTTCTTCAGAAAAATAATTTAGACTATGTTCGTGTCATAAATCAGCCATGATGATTTCAATTATTACCAGTTCTATAGAGACGCGTTAACTGTTGTAAATTTGTAAAAAACGGGTTTTTTCGGGCTAATGAGTATAAACTTGGGCTTCGGGTCGGGTTCGGGTAACAAGAGTAGTATTAGACTCGGGCCCGGGCTGGGTCGGGCCTGAGTCTTTCGGGCTCGGACCAGGTAATTTTGTAAAATTTCAGCCCGTGCAGACCTTCTAATACCTACATTCATCCAAATGGCTAAAATTTTTACCTGAATAGTGTTAAAAAACAACTGCAAAAACAATATTTAAATTTTATATACCAACCTATTGCTTATTTTCTCGATTATATTCCTCTCTAAGATCTATGAATTATTGATTGTCTCTATAAGCATGATAGGAAAATTTCTATCGAAGCTGTAAAACATCGTTTTATAAATATAAATAGAAATAATATTTGATCAGAGTGCGTAAAAAACATTTTTATTCTTTCATATGGAAGCCCTGACGCGGCTGTTTAATGTTTTGACAGTTTGTCAATCTGACGTTTATTGTGCGCGAGATAAACAAGGCAATTCAAACTATGATTCCAAATAGTACGTTCGTATTTCAAATCTTGTGAAATTTAAAGCTGGAACTTTGTTGTACTAATTCAAAAATGATTGACTAAAATAATAATGCATATCTTTGGCTGTAGATAATCTAAACAAAATAAACAAGTAGGAAATTAATCGGCAGATCAAAAATTTTAACCAGATTATAGTTGTATACTTTATTGTATAATTATTATTCAGTTTTTATTGGATAAAGCGGATTTTATTCTTATCTACAAAGTTCATTTATTATTGACAATAAATATATAATTAGAGCAAAATGTAAGGCGTCACTTCATATCTACATTATTTTACAAGCCTATTATCACCTCGTAAAGTATGCATTAAAATAATCGAAAATTAAATAATCATACAATGTTTTTAAAAATATTTTATTTATATGCAATCGATGAAATATAAAAAAAAACAACTACTGGATTCCAGTAATGAATTATTTGATGTTAGTGGAAAGTAATTATTATCATATTCTGATTTTTGACAAATAGGTTATAAATACTGCAAGTAAATGCTATTGTAATAACGATGAGTTGTAAATTAAAATTCTTACAACAAGTCTGTCGATCAAAGTGTTTCAATTATCATTTAAGTTCAATATTGCTAAATACTGCATGATGTGTCACACATATATAAATATATACAGAGTGGAAACTAATAGAATACTAAAATCGTTGTCGTAGTAGTTTGGATTGATACTTCGAACCAATCTGTCTCTAAGATTACGGCATCAAAATGCAGTCTACGTCTTCTGATTATCTACTCGATGAAAGTAAGATATTATTTTGATTTACTTTATTATTAATGATTATGTTTTGTTTTGAATATTCAGTTAATATGCTTTACAATATGTCACAGTTTTAAATTTACTAAATGCTGCTAATAACTATGTAGTTCTGTATTTAAATTTATTTTTAAATAGGAACATGTCAAATTATCATACATAAAAATCAGGGATACCAACAATAAACACAGGATACGAAATATAATCAGTATGAAGAGGTCACCGTAATATAAAATGAAACTTGAAATATAGCTGCGTTTTTCATAATTAAAGTTAGGTTTTTGGTATTTTCCTATACAATAAAATTTTCTTGCAGCATTTATTCAATTTTCAAATTATTAAAGTACAAGGTTAGGAAACCTGTGGCCTGTTGAATTTATAACTGAAATTCTTCATTTCATTGTGCTTTCTTTCTTTTACAAAACAATGCCCTCTTATTCATTAATTATTTATGCAGATGGGTTTCACAAATTATTGCGTAATCCATTTTGTTTCCCATTCATACACATTATATTGTGCTGTGAATTACTTTAATAATGTGTATGACAACTTAGGACATACGGTGTTAGTATACCCCTATGACTAATTTCAGTATGAAGTCGCCTGCATAGGTCAAACATTTGGCCACCCAAATTATAGTTTTGTCCCTGAATTGGAAAAAAAATAATCCAGTGATATTTTGTCAGTACTTTGAGTGTTTCAGGAGTCATTGTGATTTGTAGAAACTTGTATTCACACTGATTGGCAATCTTTACTCGCACTGCCAGAAAGTTAGAACGCAATACTATATTTTTTGTTTTATCATTTGCAACGCAACTATTGTGCTAAAATTTTTATGAGAAATGTAGAACAGGCATTAAAAGTTTATTTTAATTCTATGGGAGCACTCTAAACCTTGCTGGCTTTTGTTGTACAGAAAATACTGGTGTTCTTACTGATCTAACAGCATTTCAGTACCTTTTTTTGATGGGTGTTTTTAATCTTTCAAAAGTAGTTTTGGCACGCTTCTATAATTAAAACCAATTACATAATTAAAAAAATATAATATAAACAACTAATGTCAATGCGCAAATTTTTTTTGAAGTTTAAGAAGTCACTCAAGATTAACTCGAGTAGAATTGACGTCACAAACACACATGTCTCAGATCACAAATTTAAATTGAAAAGAATCCAAATTTGACATTGAACTTATCAGAAATAGAACCCAGACCTGCTTGGTAGGTAGAGTCAAGCTCTTACCAACTAGACCACAGCAGGTGACTTTAATATTATGAACGAGCTAAAGTCTCCATAAATTAAATTAAATCAAGACTAGTAGGTCCAGGATTGGTGTTATAAAGTAGAAGTAGATTTGTCGTTTGTTTCTTCTATGTTTTTTTCCACTTGCTCTCATCACAACCAACTCCCATTTTTCCAAAAAAAGCTCCGGAGAATACTAATAATGATATTTTTTTTTGATTCAACATCTTTACAATGTCAAGTGTCTTCTTTGTTAATGCGTAACCTCATTGCTTAAAGTACATACATATAAAAACTTTCCTGCTATCTGTCACCAATATTTGACAGCGATTGTCTATCAAATGAGATGACAGTGTTTATTTGAATAATGACAAAAATCACATCTTGTTAAAAATTACCAATATCAATTATTATCACATAGAGATTCTAACTCCTTAAGTGCCGGAAATCAGATTAAAATGCCACCTTTAACCTCATTTCATTCATATATCTTCCAAAAATATTTTTCCCATTAAAAATACATATTGCATAAGGGAAGCAATTTTCCATTCCCAATATCTAACAATTATTTTGCGAAACGTTCAGCGGATGTGTCATATTGTAGTTCTACACGCATGTTGGCCTTGAAAGCCAATTTATGCACGTGTCGCCATAAAACTGATGATTTGAGACATGCATTTAATTCATCAACAGCTGTTGAACGTGGTATAACTGGTAGGGTTTGTCGAAAATCACCAGACAATAAAATAAGTGCGCCACCAAAGACCACTATTCATTTCCTCTCAAATCTTTTAGTGCATAGTGTACAGCTTACAATGCCTTTTTGTGCGCCATAGTACATTCGTCTCATATTATGAGTTGGCATGATTGAAGTACTTCACCCATTCCGATTTTTTTTGATATTGCATGTTAGTTTCTCAGTGATTTGCATTAAAATGCAATTTCAGTGCTGAATGCGCTGTTCGACCACCATCCAAAAATGTTCACACCAAAGACACGCGAACTGACGCTAAACTATATGAAATATACACATTTGCTAAATTGAGAAAAGTCACCAGAAAAGGCGATAATTCTTAGAGAATGCGCAACAGAGAATCCTAAAAATAGCCAATCAACGAGTCCAAATTTCACTTTTCGTAACCTATGATTTGCCATGAAACTGATAGCCGTGGCACGCAGATCGCTTAATTCGGCGAAATTTCTCATTGTAAAATGGCTGCACGGGGTGGGCCGGAGGAAGCTCAGAGGGGCTCGCGCAAGCCCTTTGTGTAATTTTGCTAAGGTCAGCCAGCCCCTTGTTAATCTAAGAGAAAACAATATTCTCAAACGAAATGAGTACATAACTGCAATTTCTGACTAACATACATTATCTATGACAGCATCAGTATACACAGTAGTACATTTTGGGCCATTGACATTGATGAGTTTACAGTAAATTGCATATTGTTACATATTGTAAATGTATTGAGTAAAAATAGATTGCTTATTTAAGTAGTCCATCAGAGTGATAAAAAAACTCACTGCTTCCGAGAATACCGAGAATTGCTTTGATATAAAGCGAGCCCCTTGTAAACGCATTGGCAGCCTACCGCTCGCTGTACTAATTTAGAAAACTTTGAGGGCGTCCGCACAACAAATTATCAAAGTTTTATTGCAATCGGATGAACGGTATAGAAAAAGGAACACATAAAGGAAAAACTACCAAATTACCGTATTGGCAGCCCATCGTTGTATGTTTTGATTCAAAAACCTTTGCTGGTGTCCGCAAAACAACTCACCAAAGCTTTATCGCAATCAGATGAACGGTATAGAAACGCATACGGAACACTGTTATCAGAATCAGAACTCATTTAAATATTATTTGCATTTGAAATAGTTTATTGATTAGAGATAAATCAGAATGTTTACATTATTATTTAAAGCTGACATATAAAAACGTATCATCAATCAATATGAAGATACCAAATGAATTTCTTTAATCCCAACAGATTCATTTGATTATTTTAATATCTATGTAAGCCAAACAAAAAATAATTATCACAATTTATACTACTCACAGATATTCAGAACATAAGAATGGCCCTATTTAAAAATTTGCATTGAATGATAATATAATATCTTGTAGACATGAGGAATGAGTCACTAAGGGGTGATTTGAAATCTTCGATGCAGTAGTTACTCTGATTCTTTTAATCAATCGTATCCCTATGTAACAAAAATATATGATTGCGATTTCATATTATCGGATTTTCCGCCAGTCATTTTTTTTTTTCATATTGCTTGCTATTTACAAAACAATGTATGTATGAGTAGAAAAGCAACTGATTTGCAACGATTCTAATATTTTTATAGACGTAAACAAGAGATTACAGAGCTTGCCACAGAGATTAGATGATTAGAATTCGTTTGTTTATGAATGTAGTATCTTTTCCTTGGTAGTATTATTATCAGTTATTGCTAATTACATTGCATGTCACATTATACCATCATTATAGAAATACCTTTCTTGAAAACATCGAACATGTTGGTTAACGTTCTTATTAAATGAAACCAACTTTCATATTCGGCTTAGAATTCTTTACTTAAAACGAATGAAGTTGTATTTTGGGTGACCGCTTAAAGATTTAAATCTATAATTTTTCTATTGTTTCATTTTGTCAACTAGATGTGGTTTCTATTTATTCTTGACTACTTTATTCTAATGTAATATTATGTATTCCCACTACATTTTATATGTACAATTAATATTTTTGTTTCCCTGTAAATTTAAATTATAATATTTACCATATGAAAGGTCATAGTATGTATTTTTACAAACCAACCGTGATTTAATTTAGCCTTCAAGAAGTGAAGTGAGCCATGTTATGAAATAGTCAAAATTTTCTGTTGGACTTTAAATTTAAAGTACAATCATGTTTTTTTGGAGGGAGGTTTTCAACACTTTGAGTTTTGGAGGGTTGAATATTTTTATTTAGGAAGATAACACTATTGCGATGTGTATTTATTGAGCTCGCTGAATTTTTACGATACTTTAAAACTCATGTTTTCCTGTAATACCACTTGGCTCACGTTAACTCTCAGGGGCTCAATCATGTTATGTGTATTATATTGCTGAAGGAATTGGTATAAAATTGTGTAACAGGTTTTTAACATGACAGAAACGTTGCGAAAAGTTTTGTGATATGATAACGTTTCAATTGCAGAAGATCATATGAAATTTTGTATTATAATAACATCGATAATTATTATTGATGGCAAATTGCTTTACAGGATATCGTATCAATAAAATATAATATATATGACAATAAGTAATGACTTAACAACATAATATCTATCCACTTTGGAATGGTTCCATTGTTATGAATGATAATATAATGTGTAGGCTACTTTTTAAGGTCAGCATTAAGCGATTACGTATTTCTCATTGACATGGTTACAATTTTCTTACACATACTAAATACGTTGTATTCTTTCAGCAATACGCCAGCGCTTCTTTAAGTGTTGTATTGGGGGAGAATTTCGTTGTTACTTGTAAATTTTATATAGTCTTTGAAGGAAAATATGATCAACAACATAAAGACAGTCTAACACAATGATTGATGGTAGACTTGAGAAAAGAGTTACTAATAGGCGAATTGACCGCTTCAATTTCCCCTGCAGATTTGTTCATTTGAGTCATACAACTGTGTTAGGAAATCTACTTTTTTGTGTGTTAATGTGTTAATTAATATATTACCATAATAAAGATTTTCTTTCATAAATTTTAATTCCGTTACAAAATGTATATGTTAGTTGATTTGAACCAAAGAAATAAAATCATCATAAAGTACTTACTTCTAATTCAAATGTAATAACAATTCCCTGCATGCTATTAGCGAAACAAATGATTTGCAGTTAAATTTTTAATTAGATTCTCTGGGAATCGTTTATTTTCTCACTCTGTCTAGCTTTTACTAAGTATAGTGAGAGTGAACAAACAATTCTAATATGACCATAGAGAATAATAAGTGACTCTTATTCGTTTAAAAAGTTAGGACAGATTTTTTCTTTTTTAACCTCTTCCCGGTCACGTCCGAGTATACTCGGGCATTGAATGTCGTCAAAACGGACACGCAATATAACTCGGGAAAATTCCATTAAAAAAAACCATGAATTCTTTCACTAAATATGCATGTTTTATAAATTTAACACTTGTGTTTGATATTCGAGCATAATAAAAAATATGTGATCCTTTTTGGAACATTTGTATAAATCAATTGGACCGGTAAGTGGTTAAACAACTGCTATTGAATTACTAGCAATAAGCCATTTGTTATTAAAAACTGTCAAAGGTTTAATAATGGTGATATATCAAGATGTGGGTTTTTTTTATTTTTCAAGTATGTATGCTCCCAATATTTAACATTTTAATTTCCAATGTTTTTGTATTACGTCAGTCACTCAACCTCTGTTTTCAGAGGGAAGAAAGAGTATATAAGTATGGAATTAAAACAGGAATAATAGTAAACTAATCTCTCTCAAGGCCTTGCTTCATCTCTATGACACAAGTTCATTGAGTAAAAGCATAATTTGAAATTCTAGACTCATTTTTATTATATAATCAGATACATATCATATTTATCTTGTATATGAGTGAGCATTAGTTCATGAAATGCAATTCAAAGTCTAGAACCAACAGGGATAATAATTATTTATACTAAAATTAACCCTTTGAGCAGTGAGTTATTTTTACTATTACTGCACACAAAAATATAAAAAGATATTATTTTGGTTATGGGTTAATACGTCAAGAATACTACTTATTATTTCATGTAGTAAATATATTTTTTGAACTTTATAACGCAGTTTAAAAGTGTGTATGAAAAAAATCGTTATTACTTTTAAATACTTTTCTAGAAGCCTTAACTTCCAATTTAAGCCAAAATCTTTATTGCGGTCCTGTGTAGGCATGTGTTCTCTACTGACATTGATACAAGGAAGGGATTCGAGCCGAAATAAAATTTCACACTTAATATTATATGGCTAACGATTTGCTTACATTAATTAACATTTTTTACTAAATGCTTTTATTTAATTATATTCACAACAAATAATAAAAATAACTGTCGAAAATTGTTGATGGTGTTGCATCCATGTCTGAAGAAATAGTAATAATTAAATAAAAAGATATGTAAATGGCAATAGATAATATGTGTCAACAAGTACGATGTTACTAATCAAAAGGTTAAGGCCTCTTAATTCTAAACTACATATATTCACGTGCAGATCGCAGATGCAACAGATCGTAATACCATTATCATTTTGGCTTAAAGTATTTTGTTTCAATCCATTCTTCATATCATGGTTAATGATGATTAGCGACTTGACGATCATAACTGTATTCCTTTTAAATTTCATTTAACCTTTTATTACCTTGTATTATATGATGAAATCCTTCTGTCAATTCAAGCTATAGACTCTTTGTTTTATCAAAAATGCTTGTTTGAAGTGTGACTGCAAACAAATACTCAAGTCGCTATCCTTAAAAAAAACAACAGATTACATTATCTAAAAATGGTAAGGTTTCAACTAGTGAAATAAATTAAATAAAATGATTTTTTTATTAAAATTTTGTTAATATTTCTATCGATACAGTCAACATTAAAAATAATTGAAGCCCAATAGACTGAGACAGAGGTATATTGTGTACCACTGATGTGTGGTAGTCATAAAATGCTACCTAAATCATTTTCTTGGATTCATCTACATTCTGTTCACATAAATTTTTATTACATCACGAATGTCATATGTTTTAAACATTCTATATTACAGTCTTGACCCGATGTGCTACGTGATACTGTTAATGTATTTTTAATCAATTACATAAATCAACAAGTAATTCAGTTTTATAATCTTTTTTGCCGCTTAATTTATGTTGTATTACGCAGTGGCGTAGCTAGAAATTTGAGGCCCTCATGCAAACATCAATAAAAAGGCACTCGTTAACGTTAACTCCATTAGAATTCCATATACTCTACATTGGGAGCGGACACGGACAAATAGAAAAGTGTGCGGTAGACATACACCGTTTGGTCACAAATGAATTCAAATGACCTAATCGTGGTAGTGAATGATAATTATTTGTATGTGTGTATGCAAATATTGGAATTGTCACAAATCGCTTGCTTTCCCTCTCTTACTCTGCTTTGATCATAATCGGAGACAGCAAACGATTCTAAGAGTTTGATTCGTGTCTCCTAATGGTATCTTAACAGATTTTTTCTACGAGAACTGCTTGTTACTCAGTTGCTCAACCTCTCTTTTTTCGAAGGGAGATGGGATAGAAAAGATAGGGTTAGGACAGGATTAGTTGTATGCTAATCACCCTTGCTACACCCCGTTATTTTAGGATTGGAAGGGTGGGAGGGAATTTTTAGACATCACAAACATCCATGCCTATGAACAGAAATCGATAAATCTATTGAAAAAGTGCCGTTTATACTGGGTTTCAAACCCGTGAGGTCTGGTATGGATACCAACAACGTTGAACACTGTGTCAACATGACCCGATATGGAAATATAGCCTCATACAAATAAGTCTGCATAGGGTTAGAATGTGTCAATTTCTAAAAATCTTTACAAATAACATAATTATAACAAAAACTTCTATCTAATCTTCATAAGAACTAAAGTTGTTTGATTGAAATCGGTGAACTTTTGATATTAAAAATGGACATCAACGCAGATCATTTTTTGACATACTGTGCATGTTATATGGGCTTTTTTGACAATTTTGCAAATCCTGCTGTCACATATTTACAAATATTTAAAAAAATATTAAGTTTTATTATCTATATATTAATAGTCGATAAAATAATCACAAATCACAAATCACAACCCACAAATGTGTGCGTACTGATGTCCCAAAATTAAAAAAATTACGACATCTGTTCTGCTACTACTGCAAAAATTCTATAATTCACGAAATTTCTGCTACTACGAAAAATGGTTGTTAGCAAACTTGAACATTATTCCAAATATTAAATAATTTACGAAATATCTGCTACTACGAAAAATGGTTGTTAGCAAACTTGAACATTATTCCAAATATTAAATAGTTTACGAAATTTCTGCTACTACGAAAAATGGTTGTTAGCAAACTTAAATATTATTCTAAAAATTCAATAATTTACGAAATTTCTGCTAACTATAAATATAAAATAAATAAAAATAAATAAAATAAAATAAAATAAAATAAAATAACATAAAATAAAATAAAATAAAATACCATAAAATAAAATAATATAAAATAAAATAAAATACTATGCAACAAAAATCTCACGTTGCTGGGCAACGGGCTTACAGCTAGTAGCAGCCTTATTGTCGCACTATGTTGGAATGCGAGCCACATTATGGCTATCTCTATAATATTTATTCATATGTCATAATGTACTTTGAAAATTATTTGATTATGTATCAGTGATACTTTACAACATGTCCTTTAGGCATTGCAGACACAACATATTTAGAATTAGTTTTTTTGAAATGTTTCTTTAGATATCCTTAAATAGTGTTGCAATAAAGACATTTTAAATGTCAAAAAAGTAGTTTGTTATGAATTTTATAAACTGGTATGTTAACAAACAATTAAGTAACATTTATTAAATATTTCATGTTTACAATTCCAATATGTGAATTGTGAAAATGTGTCCCTTATCGTAATTTGCGCAATTTCTTATATCCGGTTTTTGACAAAAAAATATACATATATATATATTAATCGAAAAAAAATTAACACAAAGCCACTTATGAATAGATGCCAAGACATTGATTCAATGTTATTGTTTATGTTGTATTTTTGAACATGATAGTTAGAAATAATCATTGTTACTTCAGTGTTGTGAATAGAAATAATATATTTTAAGCCTTAAAAAAGTATTGTGTGACACCATAGTTTTTTTTATAAAGGAGGTTTTTTTTCAAAATAAAATGTCGGCTAATTCTATGATTGTTCTGGAAATATTTCCGTGCACATTTTTGTGTTATGTGTTATATACTTTCAGCCAGATTTTATTTTAAATATGGGTTCGTACAATATCTGTAAAATGTTGGGTAAATATGCTTTACAACATGCTATTCTTTTTTTACGTGAAAATGAACTAAATGCCGCTAATAACAATGCAGCTCTGTACAATATTTAATTACGAATAGGAAAATGCTAAATTATCAAACATGCGAATCAAGGAAAGCGATAATTTACGTCAAATACGAATATAATATCAGTGTGAAAAAATCAACATAACATTCAAATGGAACTTGTTACAAAAAACCATAGAGCATATTTTAAATATGGCTTTAAGATTTCGACTGAAGGTGCTTGGTGGAATTTAAATATTAAATTTGAATCGTTCAAATTATGTACATCCACACAAGCTTTGTCACTTACGACCCGGGTTTCGCCCTTCGGTATCTTCAGGCGTTCAAGTACACAGATGAACTTGAACTGACGCTTAGTAAATGAGTGTATCGTGTTTAAATAAGAAATTAATGTATCACTAGGTTTAAAGCGTCAGTTAACGTCAACGCCTGAAGATGCCAAAAGTCGAAACCCGGATTGTTAGTGACAAAACTTGTGTGGATGTACATAATTTGAACGATTTAAATTTAATTGAAATATGGCATCGAATTTTCTTTAAAATATTTCATAATTTGCATGAATTATCGGTTTCTTTTAATAGTCGTTGGGTCTTTTTGATATTTTCGTATTTGCAATTATGTTTACCAGAAAATTGCATTATTTTTTGCGGGATTTAGTAAATTGTCGGTGAGAAAAAAAGTAGCATGTTGTAAAGCATTATTATCAAATTTAGTCTTATATGATACGGATAGATAAATAAATAAACCTAGTTATATCCTTTTAAAAGCAATACATTTATGTTCTTCATTATCTAGATTATGATTAGATATGATTATACGTGGGGATACACGTCACTGTGATTCCTTATCTTCATTAGATAATCTTGCCGTATCAGTGGAGATGCTGTAACTCATTCACAATATCTTTGCAGGGCCAGTGTCAGCCGAAATGCATACGGCTAGCGGTCGGTTGAAAGAAAACTTTCGGGGAATATTTACACTCCAGACTCTGAAGAAGAGGGTTCCTATCGTTGAATGGCTGCCCAAATACCGTGCTGATTTGTTTGTGCAGGATCTTATAGCTGGTAAGTGGAAAAAGACATATCACTCAACTTCACTCATGGCTAGCATTTTTGGTTGACGCAATGTGTGAAACTGGTCTTGATCATTATATAAAATTGTGGAATTAGTACCAAAATTTGTAGTTTATTATGATAAACGTAATGCTTTTCCACCTTAAAACATCAATATGTTGTAATTCCAATATATTACTCTTTTAATTTAAGATTTCGACTGAAGGTGCTTGGTGGAATTTCAATATTAAATTTGAATCGTTCAGTTCAAGTTCATCAAGTTTTGTTCAAGAAAGGCGAATCCGGGTCGTCAGCGACAAAACTTGTGTGAATGTACATAATTTGAACGATTCAAATTTAATATTACTCTTTGTCGAGTGATATTATTTTTTTTGTTATTGTGAAAGTAATCAAATTAATAAAATATATATATATAATTGTCACCTACAGCAAGTACAATCTATACATGTTGCTTTATCTACGCTCCCTCACATACGTTAATAAATATTGATTAAGACAGTGATTTCCAACCTTTATGTTACTGCGCCTCCCTTTGAAGAAAAAAATATCTTCGCGCCTCCCCATCCTTTATTTCATATATTAACAAAGACACGTTTTAAAGGGTAAATAAATATTTTGGACTGTCTGCGCCTCTCTTTGCAATAGCCCACGCCCCCCAGGTAGGAAATCGCTGGATTAAGAACAATGCATTACCTAAAGTTTATATCGTACTGACGCAGATCGCACTTGCTGTGTGTAATATTAATTAAGTTTTATTTTGGGTCACAACTCCCCCAAGTATTTTACTAACTGCTAAATGGTAAAATAGAAAACTCTATGACTAAAATCAGTTTTCGTTTTTGTCTCGATGCTTTAGTAAAATCCTTTTCCGTGTTCAATACGCCAGAGATGAGTTATCTCGTCAATACCTAATTAAATTATTAATTGCAAATTATAGCTGGCGTGCTAGGTACAGACGTAGCCAAAAGGTGAAAAGCATGTGTATAGTATTTACTTACTAATAGCGGGGTCAATTTTAAAATATATATTTTTTTTTACTATCTATTTAAAGGTATCAGTGTTGGATTGACTGCCATCCCTCAAGGAATCGCATATGCAGGAGTTGCTGGACTACCTCTTCAGGTTTGTTTACATGAATATATTATGGGTGATCTGGAGAGGTTAGAGGAAGAGCCCACCACAAATCCTAAGAAAATTAGATTCAAGAAGGGAAACCAACTCTCCTATTGCATTATCTTTTCAATTTCCCAGAGTTCTACATTATTTATTTTCAACAAGAAATTATTTATGCTAAGGAGTATTTCCAAATTATAATATTTAATAAAATCATGGTAACTTTGCGGGGTCTATGGTGCAGCGGTTAGCGTTATTGGCTTCTGTGCCGGATCTCACGGGTTTGAGTCCCAGTACAAACATCATTTTTTCAATTGATTTATGATCAATTTCAATTGCGATCCTATTATAACTGGGCGTAGCAAGAGCGATTAGTTAACCACTAGTACTGTCCTAACCTTATTCTTCTATCCCTACTACTCTCTATGAAAAAGAGAGGTTGAGCGACTGAGTAACAGTTCTCGTATAAAAACTTCTGTTGAGATACCTTCATCGGGAGGCCACATGCTTTACATTAGAAGCAGATATGGATTAAAAAAAAAGAAACTTTCTATAAGGCGGTTCACAGATTTAGAAAAATTATTACTTTTCAGACATCTTATATGTATAGTTATTTTAATTAAAACTTCATGTTTAGCCAATGTATTCAGCTGAACAGTTTCAACGTGTAAGTGTATAAATACCGCTATCACTCAAAAATAAATTGTGTCTTCTATGTTATCTTGAAAACATTTACCGTCAGTTACACAATAATTGTAATTATTAGAGTTGTCCATTTTGAATTATTATTTAAGTAGTTTCCGAACGCATAGACAACAATAATTTCTTTTATACATTTATAGACACAAACTTTTAGCAGTACATATATAATTTCAATTACTTACAAAAATCGTATTAATTGATGTTAATCATATTTGGGCTTGTGGATGGTCAGTGCCACCCTTTTCAGTTGTGTTTGCACAACCCACGTGTTCGAATGTCACCAGCATCACTTTCATAAATTGATTTACATAGTTCTCTTTGGAGACATTGAAGTGTGTGGTGTTAAAATTCTCTTTCGCCCATCTAACCTTAAAAAAGAGAGTAAAGGGAAACCAATCAGTTTACTAAAAGTCGTAACCTAGTCTCATTTTTATATCCCTAATCACTCCAAAAAAGAGAGGTTGAGCAACTGAAGAGGTTTAAAAAAACTGTCTATTCAATCACTCCTGACATCTTTTATTGTGTTTCTTTTCAGTATGGCTTATACTCCGGATTTATGGGATGTTTTGTGTATCTGTTCTTCGGAAGCTGCAAAGACTTGACCATCGGACCGACTGCGATCTTGGCTCTCATGACGCAGAAGTATGTCCAGGGTTTCGGTCCAGATTTCGCTGTCCTGCTTACGTTTTTGAGTGGATGTATCGTATTCCTATTGGGAGTGTTTCACTTAGGTAATTCATAACTATTCTACATTGATAAGTTAAAGATTTTTATTGGTTTTTATTTACACTACATATCGTCAGCATGTGGCGCTCTACTGACATCGACTCCAGGAAGGGATTCCAGGATTCCAGAATCGACTCAAATGGAATTTTATACTCAATATTATATGGCTACTGATTTGCTTAATATAAATCTTTAAAAAAAAAACCTTTTGTTCATTTACAACAAATAATAAAAATATTGTCACTGGCAAAAATCACTGATAGATGTGTGTACTCTCTGCCTTCTCTAAGCTGAACAATACGCCACAGCGCTGCTTGTACTGTCACATAATCCTTTCCATAGGGCCAGTGTTGGTTCAATATTAGTTCTATAAACCGCCATCACTGCGTCACGGTCAGAACAGTGTTGTCTTATAGAAGTATCCATATCTGAAGAAAAAAAAAATAATTCAATAAAAAATATGAGAATGGAAAAAGATAATAGATGACAAAGTACAGCGATACTACTCAAAGGATTAACAGAGATTCAAATTTGAAAAAGAAGAATACATCAAGTTTGTAATTAAATATGTCCACTTCTCTAGGCAATGCATCGATCATCTGGACAGCCAGTGCAACTGTTGTCTC
Organism: Himalopsyche tibetana; assembly: GCA_030503985.1. Classification (NCBI taxonomy): domain Eukaryota; kingdom Metazoa; phylum Arthropoda; class Insecta; order Trichoptera; family Rhyacophilidae; genus Himalopsyche; species Himalopsyche tibetana. The sequence continues at coordinate 18,762,360 of JAPJYX010000022.1, forward strand.
ATTAGAATATTGACATTTTTCAACTTGGAATCTTCTGATTGCTAAGCGAGGGAGATCTTTGAGTTAGACTTTTGTCTGAATTGAAATCAAAATATTCTGTTTTGCAGGTTTTCTCATTGAGTTTATATCAATGCCAGTCACTACCGGTTTTACGACAGCTGCAGCTTTGACAATAGGATTTACGCAATTGCACTCTTTACTTGGATTTAAAGGTAAAGGTTTAAATAATGCTAGATATATCTATTTTCGATGGATGGTTATTTTGTGGACGAACATTTTTAATGTAAAATTAAACTTGATGACTTCGTTGTTTCACTTGTTGTGTTACAAAATGTGTCACGTGTTTCGTTTCTTTCAGAATCATCGTCATGCTTAACATCGCTAGGTTTAATAAACTAGGGCTGTGGAGTCGTGTAAAAAAAGACAACTCTGACTCCAAAGAAATTTTTTCAATCATTTTTTTTTAACTTATATATATATATGTATTCTATCAGATCATATTTATTCAGCCAAGCATGGAATATCAACGCTGTGGACTATTGTAGTTTGAATACACATCATTAATTTGTTTTTTAAATGGGTCTGAGTCGCTCGTTTTTCACGACTCCGACTCCACAGCCCTGGAATAAACAAATAATGTGACAAAAGTGATTAAAAAAGCAAAACACGAGCTACATTTTGTAACACAAGTGGAATAACAAGGTCATATATTTTATATTTTATAGTGAAAAACATTCTTTGCTGTACTTGTTTTCTTGTTCTTGATTACACATTAGCTCGAAAAGGTTTGTGGTTACCATCAACCATTAGACAGTCTCTTTTTGAAATAATAAATTTAGAAATACGTACCATGAAAGATTAAAAACTTTAATCATTTTTATATTCCAGGAAAATCAAACACATTTCTCGAAGTATGGATCAACTTTATAAAATACGCTAATACTGTGCAACTGTGGGATTCCATATTAGGCATCTCTACAATAATTATTCTTCTTCTTTTAAGGGTAAGTAAATTTATTGTTGAAGTACAATTGAAGACATGACTGCAGGTGTTAACTATCCATTTGTTATATAAATGCACCAGAAATGTTCAACAGTCTTTCATTGTGGTCATTAATGAAGGGGTTATGTTACCTTATTTTTCATTTGAAAATAGATGAAGGTCTGATGGGCCGCTAAGGAATTCATCCTTAACCTTTCAACTGCCGCGAGATATTAGTATGGCGGTGCCCAGTAGGCTGCAAAATTCATCGATTAATAAAACCTAGCAAATACATCCTTTCTTTGTAAATATATTGAAAGTTTATCATAAAGGCTGATCCAATTACTACACAGTGTGTCATTTGTGCCGCCATAATCATAGAAAATTTGCAAATTTAATAATATATAATAGGTAATTGTTTACGTAACTTTAATTTTTAAGGTTATTTCATTGCAACCATAATCAAATACTTGCTGCCCTCACGCCTTTTTTAAATGTATCTTATTCGAAGAAAATCCTTTCATTTTTAGGAATTAAGAAAATGGGGCAGCAGAACAAACAGACCTGATGCATCGACCTTAAAGAATGTTCTACTCAAGTTCAACTGGCTTGTTTCACTAGCAAGAAATGCCATTGTTGTGATTGTAGGATGTGTAATTGCTTGGGGATTTGAAAAATACGATCTCGTACCATTCACTTTGACAGGTTCGTTTGTAAACTACTTACTAACTACTAACATATTTTGTTTTTTCAAAAAAAGTCACCCATAGCATGAATTTAAAACTCTATAAAGAAAGTACCTATTAACGTTTTATTTAAAAAAAAGAAAATAAACATTTGTACTAATTCCCACTTTTATTTATTAAGATTTATTACCGGTTTCGAATATAATGCCTTTCCACCAAGTATCGATAGTGAACAACCCTAAAAGGTATTAACATTGTATTTTCATTTCAGGAGAGGTAGATAAAGGATTACCAGAGTTTCACCTGCCTCCTTTTTCGACAACCGTTGGTAATACTACGTACACTTTTCTCGAGATGGTGGATAACCTGAACATCAGTATTCTGACGATATCGTTGATCTCAGTCTTAGAAGCTGTTGCCATCGCCAAAGCCTTCTGTAAGTCTTTTTTCCTAGTTTGTACTTTCACAACAATGATATATCTGTTTGTATAAGTATTATTGTGGTAGCAGCAGTTATGCTTTGGTCAGGTGGGATTGAATGCTGACATCAATGATTCTGTCAAGAAAAAGTCAATTTTTTAAATGCTCTTAAACATTTTGTGTATCATATTACATTTGTATTGCTTTTATACATTAATGTTTACACAGTTTTTTAGTGGAGAGTAATTTATATTCTGTGTACTCTGCTCTATTTGTATACAGTGGAACACTACCCCGAATTACGCGCTGGCTTGAAATATTCGCCGCAAATCCCCCAATTGCACTGTCGCAATCCATTGCCATTGCTACGAGATGGTCGTCTGTGTATTCAACACGTGCCAGGCTATACACGTATAGCCGGCAACTGTCTATGAGTTGGATTTTGGAGCGCTTTGCATTTTATCACTTAGTAACTAAATATTTCGTCCATATTTTTTTTTTTTGCAAAACCAAGGGAATCATAATTTTGTATGAGATTCACACCCCCAATTACACTACCTCGAATTACTCTGTCCCAACTTTAGAGTAAATGGGGGTTTTACTGTATATAGAATTTATTTTAACCCTTTGGTTAATTCAAAGTATAAAATGATTTTTTATCAATTCCATCAAATTATACAAATAATTTCCACCATAATGGTTGAAATTCATTTTCCTTTTTCTTATATTTGGTATGGTAATGTAAAATGTGGGAATATGTAATGAGGTATAAATTAATATGGTAGTTAATATAGGGTATAAAATATTTTACAAAGAGAGCATTACTGTATACCTTCTGCAAAGTTTACGGCTACAGTGTGTATATTTATGATTGAGTTTTACCTGTTATTGCTGCTACATATGTGTTCTTATTGAATTACCTTCTATTAATTCAGTTGTTTATTTATGAACCAGCCAAAAAATGATTCTTGATATAATTCTGTTTTATGTTTTAGCAAATGGGAAAATGGTGGACGCTACTCAGGAGATGTTTGCTCTTGGACTGTGCAATATATTTGGATCATTCTTTAGAAGTATGCCGACCACAGGATCCTTTACTCGTACTGTTGTAAATAATGCTTCCGGTGTACAGACTACGGCAGGTGGTATATTTACAGGTCAGTCAACCCTATTTTTAGCAACGCATTTTGTTTACTTAAACGTTGGTTATTTAAACAAACCTCACTGTAGTAAAATAATGCACACAATCCGGTACTGTGCAGTCAATACGCATGAAATGAATCTAACAATTAAAAATCGGATAAAAAAAGAATATTCATAGATGTCGCATGAAACTAATTATAGTTGAAGTTGACGAGTGTTTAAAATTGAAATTTAATAGCTGAAAACATAGGCTGAAGACCACAAAAGGCTGGACAAAGTACCTCAATGTTGACAAAGGCAGCATAAACATCATGAATGACTCTCTCGCGACTTTATATATATAGTATGTCAATTAGTGCAGAGTGGGAAGTATTCGGAAATATCCCACACGCTTGATTACAATGGTGAATTTATTCCAAACATTTGGCAAAGTACTTGCCGTATATTATTTTATTCAATACGTAAATGTATGAAGGAAGAATACCTAAATCCTTAACTGGTATTCGTAATATTTATAGAGTTATTCAAATCATTAGAAACAAAGTGTATTAGTTGCACATCATAGGCAATGAAAAGTTTCTTTCTATCTACCTTTTTCTAAGAAATCACTTATCATCTAACAGAAAGAAGTGAAATTATTTTTTCTTCTGATGAATTTTTCATTTTAAATTTAAGGTGCGCTGGTTCTGATGGCGCTTGGATTTCTGACCTCAGCATTCTACTACATCCCTAAAGCGGTACTTGCTGGACTCATCATCAGCGCTATGGTGTTTATGGTGGAGTACGAAGTTGTCATCTTGTTGTGGCGATCAAAAAGTAACCATTATGAGTTAATCGAAAACACATTATTAACTGTATCATTAAAGTACAAACTCCTTCTTTCTATGCATTTAAAGGCTTGCTTGATATGATTTTGTTTTACATGTTGATTTAGCAGACCCTATCATCTATTTTAAATGATGGACGAGTGTATTTTGTCACTACCCAGTGAAAGAGTGTAAAGTGTCTCTACGACTTGCTCTTCTGAAGAACACAACACATTTATGGTTGTTACCCTTTCAATGAGTTGATTGGGGAGTCTTTTATTATTTTCCAGTGATTACTTCTAGATTTTTTGACACATGGTCCGATTTGTAATTCTTTACCGCGTCTTTATCACATGCGCATCGTCTTTATTATTTCGATTTAATTTAAATACGATTTATTACCTTTTTCAATCTTTTTCAATTTATCTGTCTGTCAGTGTAACAGTACAACACTACTTAAAAATTATATATACAGATGGCACTGCTCTTTGGTATATTATACTTCTAGCTATTTATTTATTATCAAACATATTTATTTGTTATAAAAACATCTATCGAACATTCTTATTAGCAAAGTAAACCTATATTGTTCTTGTAGGGATTGAACTTCTCCCATTCTTTGGCACATTGATTGCGTGTCTTTTGATTGGTCTGGAAATTGGCATCTTGATTGGGATTATTCTGAATATAATCATAGTCCTGGCAGTCGCAGCAAGACCTCAGATCTCCATCGATATAGTCAAGGTTTGTTATTAAATATATATATATTTTTAATCCATGTCCGCTCCCAATGTGGAGCATATGGCCTCCTAATGAGGTATCTCAACAGAAGTTTTTTTCTACGAGAACTGTTTGTTACTCAGTCGCTCAACTTCACTTTTTTCAAAGTGAGTAATAGGGAAAGAAGGATAAGGCTAGAACAGGACTAGTGGTTGGCTAATCGCTATTACTACACCCAGTTATTAAGGGATCAGAAGGATGGGAAGAGAGGAAATGATGTGAATTGACATCACAAACACCCAGTCTTCGATCACAACTTTGAATTGAATAATTCTCAAATTCACTGTGAACTGACCGGGAATCGAACCCAGAACTGCGTGATCGGTAGAGCAAGCTCTAACCAACTGGGCCACAGCAGGCGACAAATATATATAATAAATGTTAAACGTTTGATAAACTTGATGACATCTGTCATATAATTGTCTTTTAATAGGATATGAATTTGGCTCCAGGTCAGTGGTGTAGTACTAAATTAAAAGATTACCAAAATCTGCACCAAATGTCATCCTGTGACTTTCTCGGGATGCATTTGGTGCTGGTGTATCTCGTATGGATAGGTATCGCCACAAATCCGTCAATTTTGCTTGTTCACATATACATTCATAGTCATATCCAAAATAGGCCTCGTCGCTAAAATCACGTATTGTGCGGAATGTTTCTCGAACAGAGCAGTGACTTATAGTAAAATTTGATGACTTGCACACGTTGTTCAACGCTATAACCTTCCATGGTAATTTGCCGTACTCTACTAAACAATTGATAACAAATTTAACAGATGTCACTTTACCAACATGGCTGCTATAACCTAAAAAATTTCAAATGTTTCTATTGAAAGACCCCGTACAAACTGTATTCAATTTAATTTCTTATGTTCTTATCAGCTTTGAAAAAATTCGTTTTAGGTTAATAACCGTGACGTGGTGATCATCACACCTTCCGATGGTCTCATTTATTGCTCCGCCGATCACTTCTCCAGGGCAGTGATGGATGCCATTTTTTCAAAACACCACAAGGATGACAACTCTTCAATGGTCATCGTCGATGGAAGACAAACGAAAAGAATCGATGTCACCGCAGCCAAGGTAAATTATTATTTATCCTATGAGTGATAGTACACTCTGACCATCAACTAGAATGTCAGATTTCAAAAAGAATATGTATCTCCGATTAATCCTTCAAAGAACTTAAAGCACAACAATATACCTGCATGCGAAGTACATCATCTGAGCTTGAACGTTTAATCTATGACTGTACTATAAAATATATATTTATATTTCAGAGTGTAAAAGTACTTCTAGAAGATCTGAAAAAGCGTGACCAGCAAGTATTCTTATGGCGATTTGAACCGTCAGTACAATACGTGCTTCTTGGTGTCTACCCTTCAGCATCTAAATTATTCGTGGAACAGCAAGAACTCGAGGAGATTGTCAAATGTTAGTATCGATATTTAATATTTTTACAATTTATCTTAAACGAAACAAAAATAAAAATTATCAATACAAAAAAGAGCTCTGTCTTAGGGCGTTACCTGAAGCATCGATTTTAATCGATATTATAATGGACCACCTGTGTTAGAACACCAAATCCACATAATAAAATATATGCTTCTTTTTCAGATGCCGGAGACGTCAGTATTGCATCGGGCACTTTAGTTACCACATATGAGAACGAAGAATAACTTCAAATAATTTTATTATAAATTAGTTCATACCGCAAAGATATTCATTCCTAAAAGATATTCCAATAATAGTTTGTTTTCCATTGCTTTAACAGTATTCGTATTGGAGCCTTTTACGAGGAATTATGAATAATTCAGTTTTAACTGTGATTTAAGATTAGATGACACCAATTGTATTGCTGCGGGATGCAGACTTAGGTATCTGGATTAAGTCTCTTTATACTCAAGAAATAGTTCTAATAATTGCTATAATCCAGAGTTTTGAGGTTTTCCACTACTTCATACCTGCCCATAAGGATAAAGTGGGCTGAACGTTTTTTCGTAAAAATACAATGTGATGGTACGTTTGTATGGACCAAATTATAAAGAAGACAAACCTTTGAAAAATTGAACTTTTAAGAAGGAAGGACTCGAAGATAGAAGCTTCGAAGATCTGTATTACATTATTTTCAAAATTAAAAACTTTGAACGAAAAGAAAAACTAGTAATGTGAGATGACAAATATTTTACACTGTTTATATTATTGTGAAATTTTATTTTGACAGAATTTAACAAATTGTTTCGATTCACGATGCCATCGTAAACCAAATCAATCAATAACCTTTTATTTTATATAAATTCCTATGGTTGATTCCATTATTATTGTTTTGTATTGTATTTTCTCAGAATATGCATTTTGCAGTGAGCTATTTTTTACACATGAAAGCAGAATAATATCACTGCCATATACTAGTTTCCATTAAAATAAATGATTATTGAACGTTGACTGAGTAATTTCACTCATTATAGCTGAGTGGATTTCCATCCTCCTGATTGCACAGTCAAGAAACTGTTTTTTTTAATTGATTTATGTGGTTGAATCCAAAGGCATGGATGTCAATGTTTTCATCCTTTTCCACACAAAATTTCCAAACTTGAAAACAGGGCATAAAAAGATCAGTTCTTATTTTTGTTCCTACGCTCTCTGAAAAGAAAGGTTGAACAATTGACTCACAGCCGATTCTTGATTAGTACCTTTTGTAGAAATGCTCTATTATAAGTTATATTCATATCGCACACGCTCAACTAAACCGTTACTACTACGTTTGATAGAGTATCATTCATACTTTATTTAGTTAAAATTCCAGATCTCAAAGATACACTATACGAAATGGCAAGATAAAACGTTTTAGAAGTCGTATCTAATATCAATAATGAATATTCCATACTGCCACAAAGTGTGGCAGTTTATCTACATGTCAAAATAACCATATTTCGCCCGCTGTGGTCTAGTTGGTTAGAGCTTGCTCTACCGATAAGGTGGGTCTGGGTTCGATTCCCGGTAAGGTCAATGGCAAATTGGATTTTTTTCAATTTTAATTTGATATCTAAGACATGGATGTTTGTGAAGTCAATTCTTCTTGAGTTAATCTCATGAGACTTTCAAACATTCTCATCGAATATATCTCGTATGATCTTCAAAATATTTGACGCATTGGCGTAAACTGTAATGTCAAATATTTTTTTAAAATTAAAAAAAAAAAAAAATATAAATATATTTAACATATTTCAAAAAACACGGTACAAAATATGAAGGGAAAAAATTTCAAAGTCGATTTTCTCTGTGTGTTTTTTTTGGATTGTGGTGGATTAGTTGTCTGTGTGCGATATATTCTACATAGTCGACACGTTTAGAATTCGTCCTTGTGTTGCTCGAAATTACAAACTTTTATAATTATTTATCAATTTGAAAGTAATAACTCATTTTAGTAATATATATAGAAATTAATCTTTCTTTCAACTTAGTTCATTCAATATCTTAAATTTTCTATTGACTCTCTTCCAAAAGTATTTTTTTCACGGACGTTTTATTGTTCCTTCTCTTAGGTATTTGACAATATATACAGAGATTATTAAAATCCATTTTAATCTCTATAGAAAATAATAAACTTACAATTTATTGTAAAATAAAATATAATGTATACATAGTTTAAATAATGAAACAATTTTTACAATTTTACGAATTATTTATTACAAGATATTATCTGTATCGACAGTCCAAAATATATAATATAGATGTAATGAAAAATTATCTAGTGAAAGTTGTTACCGGAATGCCAGTCATTAAATACTATAATGTTAGTAATAAAAATAAATATAATAATAGTTTTAAAAAAAAAACAACATATGAATCCCAAGTAAAGGGATATGCTAGATTTTTTTTCTTTTTTTGGTAACTTTTTTGTCACAACTTTTATGTAATTGACAGACTTTAAGCAGCAGCACACACACAGCCATCAATCGCGGCGACAGCTCTGGCACTAGTGGCCGTGTTCAGCTGTGGTACAATTTTTAATGGGTTTAAATAAACGCTCTACGCATGTTTTTCTTTCTTAATTTCCCTTACGAATGTACTCAGCTGGTGGCCGCTGCCAGTGGCTTAACCCAGGCGTTTGTGGCCGCCATTGGTGGTCACAGTTAGTGGCTTGACCTGACCACTAGTGTAGCGTTCGGTGGCTGTGTGTGCGCTGCCTCTAAATGAAAAGCAATTTGGACCCAGCTGTATATCTGTTAGAGCAAAGCTAAGACATGTTATCTTTGAAATAGTTTATTAATATACATATTAATTAAATAGTTTAATTATTAATTAATTTTATATTTATGAAGAATATTTACGTGATGTTAAACCTATTTATTAAGTATTAGTACCACATAATTAAATACTGCGTTAAGAGTTAATATGTAAGCTTCATTTTTTATGACAGTGACATCTGCTAATGAGCAAAATGTTAATTTAATTTCATATAATTGATAAATTGAAGACATCACCCGAACAACGTTGTACGGAACATATTTGTAATTGTACTGGAGCTGAGAAAGAACTCGTATTCTTTTCAGCGTTGTTCTACCACAGGCCGTATTTTAACACGCCGTAGCTTCGTCAGGGGATGAAATTTATGACTTCTGACAACACCAAAATGTGTGTGATGATTTAATTATTCTCAACTAAAATGTTATATTTTATTTTGAAAACCATTACAAATATTCTAGAAATATTTATCAATTACACTAATCCTCATTAATTGATGTCCTTGTCGAAGAAAATTTTGCATCTCTTACTTACCCTTAGTACTTAGTTAAAATGTTAAATATATTATAAAAAAAAAAATGAAAATTGTTTTAATACCCTTGTACACAATCAAGATTATGTTACCTCAAATTAAAAATGTAAGCCCAACTGTGGAAAATCATCATAAACTGTTATCAGACAATTGGTTTCCGAAACATCTACATCAATTTTAGTTAGCACCAATATTTTTGTCGATAAATACTAAATGAAAAAATATTTCTTATTGCACTGCAATGTGGATTGTTCGACTGTTATAACCAATTCCATAGAGCCATTGTTTGGCACATTACATCTTCAAGAATTGATCAAGCAACATTTATTATGGTAAAAAGTTGATTAAATATAAGTATCAAATTAAACTTGCTTCTTCTACTATTTATGATAAAAATTTCTTTGAATTCAAATTGAATATTGCTAACAATATCTGAGTAAACCAGTCTAAGTCAATAATATTGCATTTACATATGTAAACATTATTTGAAAATTTAAACAACATCCAGATGTATAAATTATTAGGCAAATGTACTATGGTAATTATTAATATGTGTTGTTAAATTAAGTTTTACATGATTGTAGAAATTTTATATTTTCTTAAATAATAAATTATGACACATATACTAATTTACATTGTTGCATTTTATTATATTTCACTTGGTGTTCCCTAAGAAAAAAGGTTCAGATTTTCCAACAGAGACATCTATTAATAAAAAATACAAATTCGTGTAATTAATAAAATATTTAAAATACTTCTTATTACACTATTCCAGTAACCATCTACTGCAGCGATTTCCAAACAGGGAGGTGCTCCTCTCTGGGGACGCATAGACTATTGCAAAGAGAGGCGCAAGCAGTTTAAAGTATTTCATTATCCTTTAAAAGTGCCTTTATTTATTGTATGAAATAAAGGATGGGGAGGCGTAGAGATTTATTTTTTCGAAGGGAAGGCTAGTAAAGTAAAGTTTGGAAACCACTGGTCTACTGTATAGAGTGGTTATGGTTCTAGAGGCGTCTGAAAAAGTGTTATGTTTTTTTCTTTATGATTAAATCAATGGAGACGTTTTGAAAATAGATGTTGCTGTCTAAGAATGTGAGTCTTTTCCAGACCATTAAGTTGTGTCAACTTCTTTTGAGAACCTAAAAAAGTTTAATGAAAATAAATCAATATAATATAAATATTGAAATCATCTTCAAGCTTCAGGGTGAGTGCAATGGTCAGCGACATCTATAACAAGTAAGTCAGTGCTTCCTAGATTGGGGGCCGCCGCAGAACATGTTTCGTATTGAGGAGGGCCGCGGATTATTTTTTTTCAGATTTTGGGGGCCATGGAATGAAAAAGGTTGGGAAACACTGATGTAAGTGACTTATTTAGCTACATAGAATTTTCAAAACATCCCAGTTAAGTTAAACATTCCTTATTATTCTATTCTATTCCACTAACAGTTGTCTGAAAAAAATAAACAAGGAGCCAGTGGCGTGCTTAAGCAGTGACCTCTTATTTTTTTGTACTATTAACTAACAGCTTTTAGTGTACTATTAACTAACAGCACTAACTAAGGTTAAATAAAATATTAGTACATATTATCATTCCTTTTATTGACATTAAACAATTCTTCGTTTGTTAGCTACTATTTCAACATTGTCCAATAAATGCTAAAAAAAGCTAATATTAATATTTATGTATTTCATTTTCTTAATGTATAATAAAATTTTCAAAAATAAATGAGTGGTTTTGTTTGAGATTTATCAATTTATTGTACAAAAATAAGAGGTCGCTGTTTGAAACTAAGTCTTTCAATCTAGGCTAAAATTTTGTGATTTGAATACATAAAGCGGAAAAACATACACGATATGGTTGCCTGATATTTTTGATTTTAAGTTTCATTTATTATTTCTCATTGTACAAAAGATTTTTTCACAAATATAGGTACTCCCAAAAAAGAAGCCATTTAATTAGCATGTTTAACAAATATCAAAATGTCGTCCATTTTAAGATATTTTATTTTAAAATTTATTTAAAATATTCCGTTTTGAAAAAATAAAAAAATGTAGATTTAATATAAATATCGCGGGACATAATTGGCCCGCGGTACACACTTTGGTACACACTTTGCTGGAGACCCTATCACTTACTCTTCATCAATCATTGCAGTGGAACCTTGATCTCCATCATATTATTATATATTTTTACCGAATTGATTTAATTTTTAAATTTACACACAACACTATAAAAAATGAAAAACCCATATTTGGTATCACTGCTTCAACATAAAAAGTTAGTATTGCTTCTCAGAGAAACAGTCAATGACTTTTTCAATTTCCTGTAAACCCAATCGATTGATTTTGCATTGACTTTATTAATTTGTTTATTTTTTGTACAATAAGGAAACAAGAAGCAATGCAAATTGTACGTTTAACGTTATAGTAAAATGCGTATTGTTACGGTACGTAATTGAAATAATTGATGAATGTCATCTAAATGAATAGTTGATTAGTTTACAAATTTAACATCTTAAGGTTTGCATTAACAGTAATTTTCGAGAAAAACTTACTTCCGGACATTATTGGTTCCGAAATGATAAGTTTTAATTTTAAAATATTGTTTTGCCCTTCGCAAAGGGCTGTGCACTCTGCCATGTCTTGCGAAATTTACTGTCAATGTTAAATTCATTCACAAATAATAATTATTTAAGTTGTATGTAAAATGGCACTAAATTAATTAACATGTATATATTGCTGACATGTATAACAGTGCTATGGTGTAATACAATGCATCGGTAAAGAATACTTCTTCTAGTGAAAAAGTATCCTAAAATGAAGCTGAAAATATGGAAAGTTTCATTATTTATAATCCATATTACATAAAAAGATGGGATATTTTGAGTCATATTTAACATTTTAAAACGATCTATTTTTAATATGACGACCGATGTTCCCCACTTTTTCCAATCCTGACAGTAGAAAATAACCTTAGTTATCTTTTAAGTCAATGAATATTATAGTAAGATTCAGTTATGGTAGAGAAAATGCTGTTTAACACCGCCTGAAATAATAGCTGAAGCAAATACTTTTAGACATTAAGCTGTCAAATATCAAACCCTAATGAGCAGCGATAATATTACGATTCAAATATTATGTTCTATTCCATAGCAGTGGGTATCACATTTTTTTAATACCAAAAAACGCCAATAGAGAGCATAACCGCGCAGCTAGTTTAAATTATATTGGTACAATTTCATTTAAATTTCATTTAAATTTACAAAAATTCTCAACAATTACAACTGAATAAATCAATTACAAAATAACTAAGTAATTCACGAAACAGTTATGGACCTCGGTCTACCTACGACTACACGAAACCTAAAAAATAACGCTAGAAAAAATCGTATTATTATCTCTATTGGTAAAATACTTTAAAAAAATCATTTGGCGATCAATTGAATTAAGGTCTTCATTTGGCAACCCAGCACGTTATTAGAATTCAAAATAGTCAGTTTTTCAAGCTCTATCTATCGTTTGGCAAAAAACACAAATTCTTATAGAAATAAATATTATTATTTATGATCACATTCGTTACGAATGTGAAAGACATGCTCCTGTTGGAGGCTGCTAGTTATCCTACAAGAACATGCAGTCGCGATTAAGCAAATATTAAAGGATTATCTGAAAGTTTACGTACCGGGATTCGAGCCCGTGGATCTACAAGCACGAAATCGACCACTACAGACCTGTGCAAACACAAGCAACAAATATTGTGCATGTTTTACGCATTTTTAATAAATAGGTCTATTCAAAAAATCATTATTGATTCATTCATAAACAATTATTCAACATTAATTTATAAACAACAGTCTTTCAAAAAACTTTGTGTGAAATAACAAATCTGTTGCCGCTACCTTCTGGGGTTACATATATTTTCTAATTTTGCCATACTAGTTGTTCAATACTTACAACGTACACGTTAATTGTTCTAATTTACCACAAGACAATAACTTTACTTATTAAATGCGCAAAAAATATTTTTTTATCGATTCAAAGCCAAATAGCCAAATTACACAAAACAAAAGTTTAAGGTTAAACGGATCAGTCGAATTGTTTGCAGTTTTTTTTGCTAAGTGTTCTAATTCAATACACCACATATTCGATTAGCATAATATATAACTTCACATCAGTCCTTATAAATACATTTACTTCAGGTCTGGACTGAGGCACTGCGGATACAATTATGTGTTCAAATCCTGGTTCCTATATTTTTATGATTTTAAAATGGAGACATTATTAACCTTCTAGTTTCTATGTGGTGCATTCACATTGAAAAATTCTTCTCATTTCAACCATCCGCTAAATACCAAAAATATCTAGCTGATATTTATTGTAATCTTAAATGATCTATCAATGCAATCGCAGTGTAAATATTGCGCAAGTTTGTCTGGGGTCACTTTGTACCCCCATCGCTCCTCGACGCTATTTTCGACGTTTCGGTACTTAAGTGTTAATCTAACCGTAAACGGTCAAATTATAAAAATATAATGAAAAACGTGACTTTTAATTGATATCATTTAGGAGACGTTCATATATTTATGACGTCACGTTTTAGGGGGGGGGGGAGAGGTTTAATATAATTTGATGATTTCTGATGAAGGAGGAGAGGGTTCAGAGAAAATGTATCGTCACAAAATAGACAAAAAATACTTAGGGATACATTTTTGCAGTTTTCTACCGCTTAGGGCAGTGGTTTCCAACTTTAATGTTACTGCGCCTCCTTTTGAAGAAAAAAGTATTTTCGCGCCTCCCCGTTCTTTATTTCACATAGTAATAAAGACACGTTTTAAAGACTAAATAAACATTTTGGACTCTTCTCACCTGCCTTTGTAATACTCCGCGCCTCCCAGGTTGGAAGTCGCTGGCTTAGGGGGAGGCTGTCAAAAATATGACGTCATATATACAGGGGTAACGTCACACAAAATTGCACACTTAGTAGCAGTGGCGCCACTTTTAACCGTAACGAATTGAATACACATTTTTTTAAAAATAAAATTAAAATTACCCACCATTCAACTCTGTAGGCATTCCCATGGGTTAATCCTTTTCGCCAGCAGCGGCTTTAAGCTTAGTGATACATTAATGTATTATTTAAACACGATATATTAATTTACTAAGCGTCAGTTCAAGTTCATCCGTGCACTTGAACGCCTGAAGATTCCGAAAGGCGAAACCCGGATTGTAAGTGACAAAACTTGTGTGAATGTACATAATTTTAACGATTTAATATTCTTTTATTAGTTGGGCCTTTACTTGGTACGGCTCTTTCTCAATTAAAAAAACAGTGACTGCAAAATGTTTCGCATTTTTCACTCGCATCTGCTTGCTTACAAATAATTCATTGTTTCAATAACAAAATGAACATGCTAATCAAAAACAAATACCAATCAACATTCCCTTATATTCGACAGAACCGCGCGAATCATGACTATTGTAATTTCAACTTCATTGTACATTGTGAGTGTTCATTGTACAGTGACATTTCGATTATTTTCTACTAAAATGGACTTTTAATATTCTGAATCGTTGACTCAACTGGTGTTTTTAAGTTACTGTGTTTTCAGCTACGAGGAAAATTATTATTCAAAGGTATAGTGCAATTTAAATATTTTGATTTGGTGCTGAATATTTCAATTAATGTTATATTGTTCACTGCAGCGGTGGGCTGCCAATATCTAAACAATGGGCTCGGTAAATGTCCGCTCCCAATCTCGCGCATATGGCCTCCTAATGAAGGTATCTCAACATAAGTTTTTTGAAGAATCGTTTGTTACTTAGTCGCTCAACCTCTTTTATCTTAAGATATAAGTAGGGATAGAATGATAAGGCTAAGACAGGACTAGTGATTAACTAATCGCTCACGTAACGCCCAGTTGAATTGAAGGATCGGAAGAGTGGAGGGGAACTTTTAGACATCGCAAAAACCCATGCCTTCTTAAGATGCTGTTTCGTACTGGGACTCGAACCTGTGAGGTCCGGCACGGAAGCCCACAGCGCTGAATGAACAAACGAAGGGGGAACTAAGTCTTGTTTCATAATAAAATTTAACCATCGACAGAAATTGCAGTTATGTGCTGATTTGATCTAAGACGAATGATCGTCTTATCTTAACAAGGGGCTCGCCTGCCACGCCGAAATTTAACAAGGGGCTCGCGCGAGCCCCCCCGAGCCCACCCCGGTTCACTGTTATTTATTAATTGTAAATGAATCAGTGTAAATAATGAAAAAACTGCGGTGCATATTTCAAATTTCACTATTTAAGATATATCGCTTTTAGGGTGTTCACTGTCGATACTTGGTGGAAAGGCATATTGACTTCAAATAGATTTTCTCAACAAAAGATGGTTGGACGAGATTTGGTTGATTATTATCTTGTCGCCATTAGGGCCTCCAATCCCGGGATCCCGTCTAATTCTGTGATACCGAAATCCCAGGATTGTGACAGTACTAATCCCGCGATTTCGGGATTGAGAAAATTAGAGAAAGTTGAGCGAGATGTAAAAAAAGGAAAAATAGGAAGAGCTAAAAAAAAGCTCTCGCGCTGATGATTTTGGGATATCCGCAAAATCCTGTGTTTTTGAAATCTACATGAAAATGTTTGAAAGGTCTCAGGATTTCAAAATTGCCGAGCAAAAATGTCTAAATCCCGAATCCCAATTTATACACGATTATATGTTGAATGTTAAATCCAGGAATTCCGAATTCCAAATCCCGGGATCTCAAAAAGGGTCCGGGACTGGATGCCCTAGTCACCATCGATGCATTTACAAAGGGGGTTAGGTTAGGTTAGGTTAGGTTAGAACTAGTATTTCGACAATCGGCTGTTTTAGGATTTGACGGTTGAAACAAAAGATTAAAATATCTTCTAAATATTATACATCAATACCAGATTTATAAACTTTTTGAAATACAGAAAAATAAGACCAATAATGTCGCAAAACCGGGCGACTAATTCAAAATCGGCATTTGGATATTTCATATAAAATACCGCTATTTAAAAAAATGTTTTAATCATAAACGGGTAATTCATTATAAGGCTCGTCAATTCTGTAACCTTTCAATATCAATACAACTCTTATGTCTTCATTAATCGCGAACATTTAATTTTTAAATATGTGATAGTTTTTTTATATTCAAAATTTTATTTTAGCTCATTTTCATTAGTAAAGTATAGGTAATTTTATTTTCAATACCGGTTTTTCGGTATTGAAATAACTCTAACAATCCCGGTTTCAATAATAGCGGTATTGCAATCCCTGATTGAGACTGTTGAGGGGAAATTAAAACATCACAGAAATTCATTCAGTTGAACAGAAATCCGCAAATCAATTGAAATATCCATATGGACACTCAAACACGTATCCATCACTAATAAATACGACGATTTTCTTAGAAAGTTGAAATTTCGACTACAAAACCAACAGATTTAAAGTTTTCGACAACAATACTTTAAGTTTAAAAACCACTAAGCAATTACTGTTAATTAAATGCTCCAAATAATATTGTAGATTTTCCTCGTGTTATGATATCTTAGTACGTAATCAGTTTAGTTAACAAAAAGCGAAATAGAAGCCTTGAAAGTATATCAAAGAATCTCATAACACGTAAAAACGCTAAAACGTAAAAGATTATTTATACGTAAAAAAATATATATCTAGAACTGGTGACATCTCCTCTTTTGCATCGTCCTTCACTGACTTCAAAGCAGACGTACACAACGCAAGGCTTGCAACATAAACAATATGTCCCGAAGATAAATAAATGATATAATACAAATAAGCATGCACTATTTTCTAATTTACTTTGTGAACAAAAATGTAATGCAACTTGGCCTCAAATATTATATAATGCAACCAGTGGTGAAGTGGTAAATAAATAGGTACCAGGTCGGTCATTGATTTCTTCCATATTTTAAGTTAAAAAAAAACACAAGTTTAAACAATTAAATATATGTATGTTCTTGAAAATTAAGTTACAAGTCAAACTGGTGGCAGGGCGGCGCCCTGGCTCATTTTCAGATGCCAGGTCGTCGACCTGGCCACACTATACCACTGATTGCAACTATACTTATAGGAAAAATTCTTTTGTTCATCAAACTCGTCAGACCACCATGATCGGTGGAAGAAAAGGTTTCCGTGACGGATCTCACAGATTTGAGTCCCAGTACGAACAGCATTTTCTTCAATCGATTTATCGATGTACGATCGAAGGCATGTGTGTTTGTGATATCTAAAATCCTACCACCCTTCCAATCCTAAAATTGTCGGGGAAAAGCGAGAGTGATTTAACCATTGGTCTTGTAGTAGTCCTATTATTATATCCATACTCTCTTAAAAAAGAGGTTGAGCAACTGAGTAACAAGCAGTTCTAGGAAACCATTTGCTCATAAATAGATTAGATAAAACTTGAGTTCCGTTACCTTTAAAAAAAAAAAGCACTGGTTTACACTGTATTGTTGTCGAAACTGGCGACCCATTTAATATTGAGATTGGCCATCTCTTGGTGTCTCAATAAAGCATATTTGAAACTAAATAGTTGAGCGCGTTTTTCTTTCACCTTGGCTTTTCAATATCAGTGTTTTGGTCATTGCCGTTACTGTCAATAAACAAAACGACCGCCATTATCCTAAATTGTCAAAATATATTACATAATAAACTACCCGAGTCTACTTTTTTTTGTTTAATTGTTTTAATAATAAAAATTTTATGTTTCAATAACACAGCGATGTTATCGGAATTGCGCGGTCAATTAAAATAATTATTATTGTATTCACACTGCAGTCATAAAAATGGTGTAAGGAATAATTTCCTAGATTCTTTTTTTTCTGTTCGGTATTTTAAACGTGAAGGAACAGTAGAAATTCTACCACAATGACAAGCTCGTTACTATTATTGATTGTTTGCAATTTGAATCATTCAATGTTGAGCGGTGATTTGTCAATTTTTTAAAGATTTTCTTAGTGACTGTTTTAGTAGTGGCTAAAATTTGTGCAGCGATTACTATCTTTTTTTTTAAATAAAAAAACAATTAAAAGTTTTAAGCAGATATGGCAACTCTAATAGTTATTTTCAACCATATCCGCTTCCTTTTCAAAGCATATGACAACCACACGGTTACTTCAAGATTCTCTTTCCTCCGCCAATCTATTTGCTTCTTCCCAGGTCATCTAAGCGTTCGGTAGCTCCGTTGTGTATTTTCTATTAATGGCCATCAATTGTTTTCCATTGTTACCTGGATCCATCCAGCTGATAGAAGAGGCAGACAGGAGTTTGGTTCCTTTGCGGCATACGCAACACATATCCAAGTCAAGTCCATCGTCACTTTTTATATTTCAAACATAATAAAGAGCCTAATAAGCCCCCTAATATTCACTGCAGGAATCTGTTTTCAAATAACAGTATACGGTAACTCCGTCCTTACTAGAGGTCTGCACGGGTCGAAATTTTAATGAAATTACCCGGTTCGAGTACGGCCAATTCAGACCCGGCCCGGGCCCGACTGTTAGTGTCGCACTTTTACCTAAAGCCGGTCCCTACGCCCGATATTTAAAAAATATAGAATTAATACATGATGTTTTTTTAACGGTTTTATTATGAATAGTATTCCTCTATGGCTGACAAATGTTCCACACATAGTTTACCGGGCCGGGTAAGGTCTTGTGCAGACCTCTAATCTTAACATAACGTGCCATGACTCACAACTGTAAAGTAACTGTCAAAATTTATGACTGATATTAAATTATTGTATAACGATCTGCCGATAAGATCACGCATGATAATTTATCAAAAGTTGCAGAATTGATCAAACATTGAACCTTCATAAAATATACACTACTTGAATATTGTACTGTGGTAGCGGATAACTGTGTGTAACGACTCGGTGTGGGTCTTGGACGGCAACAACAACCCTCTCTGCTTATCTCTACCCTATTCTAGTGTGTCGGTTTTCCCGCGTGGTCTTCTGACATCAACAACTCCGTCTAGCTAATGAAGTAAGCAATGTCTCTCTCTACCTCTCTTCGTACTATTGTCGCAGAGGTAGCAGATAAAATTGAAATGATTAATAAATCTATTACTTTTTAAATGCTTTAGTTTGTGTAATATTAAAATGGTGTCGGTCGTGGAAAATAGTAAAGTATAATCACGCTCGATTGGACTGGTTGTTTTGTGAAACATACCTATGAAACTGAATACACTAAGGGAACTTTTTAATTCAAATCTAATATGATCGAAATCAAAAAACTTTCATTAGATATTATTATTACAAAAATGCGTTTGAATTACTTTAAGAGTTTATTATAAATGACAGCAGATTCCCCAACTCTACACCAATCGATTCGTCTTGATTATTCTTATACTATATTAGTTAATATAATATATTTTATCACTTTGGTTACGGTTAATAATCAAGTAATTTCTAATTTAAATCTTACGACCAACAACAAAATTTCGTATCCCACAAATTGCATATGTGAGTAACGACAACTGTTTGTCTACAGCAATTGTTTAATCACAACGATATAAAACCTTTTTGTCAAAATACATACAAGAATGAATATTCACTATGTATTCTTATTTTTAGCTGCTCTGAAACGCAAAGCAATGTAATACAATTGTGATTATATAATATATCTATGTAGTAAATAAATCATTCATTCTTTGTCAGAAATAATTAATAATATATCTGATGTTTATTCAAAATATATTGACACAATGAATTTTTTCACAAGTTGAATATGACAGCTATTCATAAAAAATAGGTTGACATCTTATTGAAATGGTGAGACGAATAAATGACTGATAATGTGACTATTTTTGGCATTGTACACATGCATAACACGATTTAGTTTGTCATAATAACAATGCTTTCAACCTTTTGGATATCAGTTCGTTATCGTTTTGAGTTAAACTCTTACCAGATGACATTAATCAAAATTTAAAAATGGAACCAATTGACAATATACCGTACAATAATGGCTAAAGTCTTTATTGAAGCAGCCAGCAACACCATGGTTCTAAATTTGATTTTTTTGCTTGAAATGTCTTACTGGCGTTTATTAATGTTGTTATCGGATTTATTCAATAGCCGTAAAATATTCGACGAATAAAACTATTACACGAGTAATTTTAATAATCATTGAAAGAAATATTGTTTGTTTATGCTATTTTGCACTGCAATATTATTTAATGTAATAAATAAACACGGAGAAGAGTGAATGTGTTTATGCGATGTGAATTAACATCGATATTGTATGAATATATAGTTATTGAAAATAACGGATATTTTGGATATGATTACAAAAAGAATGAAATAAAAATATAATTTACGCCGGTATAATTTTTTTGGTGTTATAATACATTTATCAATATGTCATAATTCCAAAATTAAATGAATATTTTACTAGTGTTACGAAGTATGTCAGTTATTTTTATTTTACTGACAATAATGCCATAAAATTCATGTTACTTTATTATTTATTTATATGCAATTTCTGTTAAACTTGTCATTCGGCATAAATAAGTTATATTGTTTCAAAGACAAGAAATAAATATGGTCAAATATATCATTTAAATGTCATTGTTGTTTGCTTACAGATATTAATAATATGCAATAAATTAAGAATAAAAAACAAAATACCATATCACAGCTTGTCAACTAAATAAAAGATACATTATTCACAACATATTTTACGTAAAAATGAAAATATATATCACCAAGCATGAGACTCAGATAGAATAATATTTTTTTGACACTTACAGTTTTTATAACTCACGATACACTTTCCATCAACAATGTGATAATTGGACACTTTCAATCTTTTCAATTAAATTATAATATACGGGTTTATTATAATTAAATTTTTCTGTTAATAACTTTTCTGTAATAATATTAATTTGTATGCTTTAATATTATTTAAATACATCACCCACATCTTGATATTTACAAACATTTTCGTTTGTTGTAAATAATACTCTCACTATTTTACACAACTAACGAAATATCCAATTCAACGGAATTTTATTCATGAGAAAAAGCCGATTGTTCCAATTGGTAAAATTATGAATGTATTATAAAAACACTGCTATGAATATATCGAAGTTTATAAAAATCTAAGAAGTTATGTTTACTTTCTGATAATGTCAATAACATAATTATACAAAAGCCGTAAAACAATAAAATTTGTGCTAAAAACTGTATAGTTCTTTCTCGAATCTATATCATATTTGCGAATTTCCATCTTAAATTATCGTTTATAATCACATTACTTTCAATGCAATGTCCAAAAAAACTGTTTATCGATAATAATAATATTAGAACATCTCGTAATAAAACTATTGTCGGACAAGCTCATTATGCAACTGGCACATAATTATTTAATATAATATATTATTAAACAAAATATAAGGTTAATGATAAAAATCCTTCGTAATTGTTGGTGCCATGATCGATTACGAATTATTGTTCGACGAATTTGGTTTATTATCTATGGCGACGTCGCATTACCGAGCGGTCGGCAATCTTTCAAAATTAGATCATTAATTAATTTTTAAATGCACTTTAAAAACACAAAATTGGTTATACTGTATTATTTTTATTCGTTGTTTAGGAATCAATCGAATTGAAGATTTTATTTGAATCAAAAATTACTTGACCGTTTAAATGTGTTCATTTTCAATAATAAAGCATTATATTAGAAAAATACACTCACTATGTAGTACTATTTTCACATTCATTTAATGGTCAGGGATGGCTTTGCTCACCACGAGCATTTTCAACTGAGTCAGTTTGCTTGTGATAAGTGAAACCGGTATTGCTAAAAAAATGTTCTCACGCTGGTTTTTGGGAATTTTGAGAAATCCGCAAATTCCTGGGTTTTCGATACTGCCATAAAATTGTTTGGAAAATCCCAGGATTTTAAAATCACCGAACAAAAATTGTTTCAATCCTGAATCCCGATTTATAAACGAGTTTATGTTGAATGCTCAATCCCGGGATTGGAAAAATTGTCAATTCCAAATCACAAAAAGGTCCGGGATTGGATACCCTTGTTGACAGGTCGAAATTAGGTTAGGTTAGTGTGGCTTTTTATATAAATTTGGTTTTTTAATTATTCGAGAAATTTTATTAATTTAGAAATTTATAAAAGCACTTATAATTTGTTCTTTGATCAATTATTAATAATATGCTATTGTATAATTTTCTGTTTTAATTTTTCAACGGCTATAAAACAATAATCGGTAATTATGTCTCTGATACTAATATATAGATATATGTATGTACTTACTCTCATCATATTAATAGTCCTTTCCGGATGACATCTCAGTCGTTTGAAAATGAATTGTTCCTGGCTAAGAGCTAGAATACTGTATCTCCATGAACATACCTCCATATTGAGACAACTGAATTTGAAAGTTTGCATCGTTTCTGAAAAATTTAAAATAATCAATGACACTGATTTAGAATATTGCAACTATGACTACAAAAAGGATGACAATAAAAAATAATAATAATAACTAATGGTTAATTGTATGTAGCTTGCACGACAGTGAGGTGTGAAACTTCCCTAAAAAATATAGGCTATTGTAAGATCGCAACAGGGGTAGAAAGAATATGAGGTGACGACTCGAAATATAGTTTTTAAAGAAATCTTATGAATTAGGATCCACATTGTTAGATTTTGGTTATAATCATTTTCATTTTTCAATATTGTCAGTTTTTTTTTCTATTCTTTCTAAGAAATAATGATAATTGGCAGATTTTAAACTAAACAATATTATTAATAAATCTGATCTTTTATTTTGTTTATTTACAGATACCAATCATTTATATATTCCTAAAAAATCCATTTTGAAAATTAATTGAGCTTAGACCTTCTGGTTTATTCATTAAATAAGTTTGCATTTTTCACGCCAGCAAATTTCTGATTTTTGATAATGCGAAAAAAATCTCCCATCCTCCGTTGAGGGCATAGGGCTTACAGCTAGCCAGTATACATACATTTAATACATAAAAAACATGTATATCCCTTCAAATTGTTTTATCGTTAATCCACCTATAGACAAAAGTATCTCCATTTTCCCGCCAAATGCACGTAAACAAAAAATGTCTGCGTAGAATATCACTTTACCAATCTACGACAGTGAACTTGGCCGTCACACTACGGCTGCTACGACCTCAGACATTTTTCACAGACGACTGTTGAATTTTCCATATAAAATGCAATTGCCATTTGGCATGACGAGTCAGTAGTGCGCTGCACGCGGATTGAACATGAACTAAGAAGATATTCAAAATAAGACTATAAACTGTCAAAAATTTTACGATTCCATAGAAATAAGTGATAGATAGTGAATCGTACCTTAAAAATGTGTGTTTTGTATTATAATAATAAGAATATGCAGATTTAATAATATGTTTAAGTTAATTTGTAACTAAATAATAGTCTGATTTGAAGATACACATTTGATTTGAAAATAGTGTAATTATTTTGAATATTATTGTGTAGTTAACTATGAATGCACGAGTAATTCAATACATTCATTTTTGAAAGAAGAAGACAAATAATCGTAAGTAAATTTGTATTATTCTATTTTTGAATTCATTGTTTGCTTGATAATTGTGGAGAATACGATGAATTCAAAATATTCAATTGATATTCAGATGAGAAGGAATAATAAGTGTGAACTACGTCAATAGACAATTTGATCAATTGGCACTCAAATAGAAACTAACTAGTCCAATAATCATAGTTCCCGCATACATAATACATTGTCTTCGTAATTATAATGCTTAGAACATAATTACTCTCTCAATTTTTTGCTAAAGTGAATCTCTACGGCTCTGTAATAGTGCTTGTTAGTTTTCGGAGCTGTTTATGTTTTCAACATACGCATATATTTTTTCATTTATATAATATATTTATTTTTGTATTTAGATTCCATAAAGAATCAGTAATTATTGCAAACTTAAAAATACATACCGTTCATCTATTATCAACACATTTATGTTTTCAAATAATTATATTTATACATTTACGAGTATTATTAAATAAAACACAAGATTTAATATGTATAGGTTTTTAAATTTGTAAAACTAAATATTTTTATTACATACTTAATTAGTTTAGGCGTTTTAAACACAACTGAATCATTGTATATCGACTGTGGAAAGGAAAAATGACGTAACCCACACGTAACAAATTTTACAGGAGGCACAAAAAACGTGTTTTGATGATTATGGGCCATATGTAAATTATGAAATATACACTACCTTGAAGTGCACGAAGACTTCTAAACTGGTGTTTAATTGACATAATATAATATTAATCAAAGAAATTGTCTAGGAAAAACTTTTCTTTCAGTCTTTTATCTTGATTTCAATTTTCATCATTGTTCAAACTTAATAGTTAAATTTAGATATTAATTCCACATTTGCAGCTTTCATCCTTTTGATAGAACGTGTATAAAATTTGATTCATTGTGATAATGGAAAAAAGCTGTTTTGAAAAAACTGTGGGTTACGTCCTTTTTCCTTTCCATAGACGATATTATGTTATCGATGGTTTTAAAAAATGTACCATTTCATCAATATTTAATAATGCGGCATGTTGGCATTGTGTAAACAAAAATGCACATTTTTAAATAAAAAAATTTATACATAATAATATTATATACGTAAAGATTTGATTTAAAAAAATCCTCCGATCGTCTGTTATGATTTTACAAATTAAACAGATTTGACGTATCACCGGTTGAGAATCACTGGATTCTATAGAATTGTCAGAAATTAATTCAATAATTAACGGCAAATTACAATAACGTAGAGCGTTGAAAATCAACTGTATATAAATCAAATTAAAAAATTCTTTTTTTAGCATTTTGGTTTCAAATGTAAAAAATAACAGAAATTATTATATGTTTTTTTTACCTCTAGTTCAACAAAACAAATCACTAATGCGTACAAATGTTGAATCAAATATTCGCTGTAAATTTTTTTTTAATTGTGGGTTTATAATGCAAAACGTACTATTTTCAAAACTCAAACTTTTCTGTAGAGTCAAATATAACACTAACAAAATAACATGAAAATATTATTCCAATCTGAAGATGACAGTCTTATAGACATTTTGTATTATAACTAATAGGATCAGTCGATTCCTTAGGCTTGAATTACTCTATCTGCATACCTAATTCAATATCACTAATTTTGAAAATAGTACGTTTTGCATTATAACCCTACAATTATTGACAGTTTTCTATGCTGTAGGCATAAACTATTTGAAATTGTTTCGAACGGCATTTTCTGTAAAATAAATGTTTCGAATTGTGCTATTGCCCAAAATGATTTAGACAAATGTAAATAGAGCCTCAATCTCGTATAGATAACTGAAAACATCACATCAAATATTATTATACATACCCCAAAATACCCATTATGATTTTAATATTTGACAGACATGATCACGTAACCTGGAAAATGCAAAAAAATACTATTCATTTTTATAATTTATTGACACGTTAATACTTTCGATGGATTCGGCGGTAACTTTGTGGGAGTTCAATAAAAATAAAAACGGGAGGCAAGGAGGGGATGATAGAAAAACGAACAAACAACAATGAACTACAAATTAAATTTACGTTACTAAATGATTAACTAATGAGTTGTATCAGTTAGGAAGGGTAAAACCATTGGAAATAAATTTAGCAGTGGCGAACAACCTGTAATATTTAAAATATTATTTAAACATAATTCTTTATTCCCCTCCTTGCCTCCCGTTTTTATTTTTATTTTTATAATATATCAGAATAGTAAAATTGAAATCATTCGTACTTAAACAAGCATTTGTGAAAGTTAGATTGTCTGAGGATGCCTCTGGAAGAGGCGAAGCACGTGTCACAGTTTGTAGCACGATACGTGGAATAATCTAAGTTATTTTATATTTGATATTTTTGACACCTTGTTTTTGCTATATAAGATAAAGTTAATTAAACATTAGTAAGGAACTGTTGCATTATTTGTAAAATTTTCAGTAACAGCTTGTCAAGTAATATATCGTCATAAATTATTTTTCAATTACTCTTTGACGATAAAATAAAAAAATTCATTCATTTTTTTTATTATTTCGTTTTAGTCTACTTATTTTTGATTTATACAAATATTTTATAAAAAATATAAAAAGCAATCTATTGTGTGAAAACAATTTTAGGTATCCATTTAACATGTCGTATTAACTTATTCATTCTGATAGTATATTAATAATATTTCGGGGAAAATATTGGTTTTCCTGATAGTCGTGTATGATAATTTGACATTTTCCCATTCATAATAAATTACCAACATACGTGCACTGTTATAAGCGGCATTTAGTTAATTAAGTTATGTTAAAAATAGTAATAGTAAAAACGTGTTTATATAAGACATGTCTTATATAAACACATGACATATATGTCTTATATAAACACGAAACTTTTATTTGCTGAGCGTCAGTTCAGGTTCATCCGTGCACTTGAATGCCTGAAGATGCCGAAAGGCGAAACCCGGTTCGTTAGTGACAAAATCTGTGAGAATGTACATATTTTGAACGATTCAAATTTAATATTGAAATTCCACCAAGCACCTTCAGTCGAAATCTTAAATTAGTATTTACCAATATTTTAATGAAAAAATCTGTTGAAATATTTAATAATAATAAATTAAATATAAAAAATAGAACAAAATCAAAATTGACAAAGTATTTATTTTTTATTTTTATAAGCGTTTTTAATAGTTTGTAAGACTCTGAAGCTATTCATTTCCAATGGAGATTTTTCCAATAGTTAATTACTGCTTTATTTGTTGCTGTTGTTATTGTTTCAACAAAGCAAAATACGCCTACATACATAAAAATGGATAATAAGACAAAAGCTTGTATCAATATTTTTTTCTTAACCATGTCCGCTCCCAATGTGGAGAATATGGACTCCTAATGAAGTTTTTCTTAACATAAGTGTTTTCAAAGAGGACTAGTGTTTAGCGAATCACTCTCGCTACGACCTGTTTTAATAGTATGATGAATTGAAGAAGGGAATTCAAGACACCACACACATCCATGCCATCGAGCAGAAATTCTTAAATCAATTTATTAAACTATACGTACTGGGAATAGAACCCGTGACCTCCGTAACTGAAGCCAACGACGTGGACCACTCGATCACGCAGGGGGCAGGCAAATCAATATTTAGTGGATCATAAAAAATCACCATGTAAATATATTCAGATTGATCTGAGAAGAATTTTCTTGCACTAGGTATTTCATGGGCTCGGCATTTCTAAATTTCTAAAATAAATGAATGATTATTATTCATGATATCACACGATGAAGAACGTTGATCTGCAATAATGACACGATTTGGTGATATCATGAGTTTGTCAACAATATTGATATAATTGATTAGCGCTAAAGAATTCGACATATTTTTTACAGCAGAATGCAAACAGTACCTAGCACCCGTAATTAATTAGGCATAATTAACATTGCCGTAATAATAAATATTTGACCAGATTCTATAGCAGGTATTCTTAACCTTATTGCGGTAACAGGCGATTTTACGAACAAGGATAATATGTTTTTTTCCATTAAGTGATTTGTACTATTTATATAGTACAATTACTTGGTTACTTTTTTCTTACGTCCTCACTAGGGATTCTGAAGTCTCGGGTTTTTCAAAGTCCCGGGACACGAGACGTGATAAAGTCAAAGTCCCGGGACTTCCCGGGACTTGGGACTTTTATTTGCCCTTCAATAAAATTATAAATTTATTAAAATTAAATATTTGTATGTATGTACTAAAAAGGGATGATAACGGTTCATGTATTGAAAAAATAGCAATGAATTGGGTAAAATTATGACCGTTACTTCACAAATCACAATACAGCTTTTATACCTTTTTTGTCCTATTGAGACATTGGTAACTTTGTACAATAGTGAAAAACATTTGTAAATAAAACAACATCAGGTATGAACACTTAATTATAATATTTTTTTGCTGCAGTTATATTTTTAATAGATTATGAATTGATTTAAACAAATTTCTAATAACATAAATGAAGATATCTTTCTCCCAAACGTTTTTTAATATTTCGTTTCAATTAAACTAATTTTTTTTGAGCGTTTTTTACGCAGTTAGACGTATTTTTTTTTCATGCGTACTTTAAAAGGGTGGCGAAAGTATGCGTTAATTAAAAAAAATACATCTTTTGAACACATTTATTTATTAATAATAAAAATATTAAATTAATTCAATAATAAAGTCACAACCTCAAATTATAAGTATGTATTATTTACACAAAAGTTAATATTTTATTTTTGCTTATCAAAATATGCTTTTAAAAATAATAATGAATTTAATGACGAATCAGACAGCCGATTTCTTATTTTTGTAATAAACGTTGTTGCTCATCATCATTGTCAGTCGATGTTGCTTTAACGTAATATATATAAAATTATCTTTGTTTCCGTTCTCCAGTTGATTTTAAAATCTTAAATTCGTAATTCGTAGCATTTGTCAAAATCTTTCGTGTATTCTTTTCGAAAAACAATTAGTCCCAGCAGAACGGTTGGTAATAAAACATTTATAAGCCGCCTTGATTTATAACATAATTTTCTAGAAATAACTATTGGTTTCATTATTTCTTGGAATTCTGTGCGATTATCCCATGCTGTAAAAATAGTTAAGCGAACACGTGTCTAAGTTTTTTTTTGTATTTATGCATGTCTCTCTCTACCCATTAAACATGGTTGTTCCGTATTACAATGTATAAATAGATGTTATTTGAAACTTCTACAATTATAAATCCAAACAGCTGTTTCTTTTATAAGATCCCTGTTATATATGCATACTTAATTTTGTTAAAACCCCGGACTTTAATCCTTAGCCTAAATATAATGCATTTTTTTCAAAACTGATCCGGCGGATAGACACCAATGTAACTTTATTTTGAATCAAAATTAACTTTTTAGGTCACATTAGCGATTGCTTGCATCCAATTTTTATTTGTTAGAATGGTTTTTTCAAAATTAAAAATGTACAATTTGAATGTCCTAAGTCCCGGGACTTTGTTGTTAAATGTCCCGGGACTTAAGACAGCAAAAAACCTTAAAAGTCCCGGGACTTTTGTCCCGGGACGTCTCGACACAGAATCCCTAGTCCTCACACGCTATTACAAATACGATATTAAATGTTTTCCTTTTTTTTGTATGTTCGTTTAATTTAATATGATATTTTCTATCGCTAACATTGGATAGTTTAGCCTGAAAGTTATGCCAGCGCTTTCATTTTCTATGAGATTATCACTAATTATTACTAGAAACATTGGCAATCAATTTGTGGGAATTCGTGTATAATAAAAAAATGTAAATTAGTAACTTCGTTATTACTACAGTATGAAGATTCTTCTTATAGAAGCGAAACACACATTTTAAAAAATCTTTTTCTGCTAAATTCAAGCAATGAAAACAGTCAGCATTAAACATGTGATATATTGCTGTAAAATAATGACTGCAATTACGATCAGATTCAATCTTCCTCACAGCATATAAGAATGTCTTATCTGATAATATTTACTCGATTCCTATTTTTAATCTTGGTGTGTTTTTGTCAATTGCATATTGTTTATAATAACAAGGAGCTAGCTTAATCTCAAAACAATTTTCAGTGTTCTCGGAAAGGAGTGTTTTTTTATTTCTCCTATACAATTATATGCAACACTTAAATAAGCGATTGATTGTTACTTAATACACTCATAATACGTAATAATAATATGCAATTTGTCGTAAAATTATCAATCTTAATGGGTAAAAATGTACTAATGTGTATACTGAAGCTGTCGTAGATAATATGTATGTCAGAAATTGCAGTTATATACTAATTTGATCTGAGATTATTGTTTTCTCTTA
The DNA here is from genome assembly GCA_030503985.1 of Himalopsyche tibetana. Taxonomy (NCBI): domain Eukaryota; kingdom Metazoa; phylum Arthropoda; class Insecta; order Trichoptera; family Rhyacophilidae; genus Himalopsyche; species Himalopsyche tibetana. The sequence goes on from JAPJYX010000022.1 coordinate 18,792,939, forward strand.
AATTAACAAGGGGCTCGCCGGCTTTGTCACAATTTAACAAGGGGCTCGCGCGAGCCCCTCTGAACCCCCTTAAGCCCACCCCTGATATTATCCTCCGTAAATTTGACAACCACGGCATAATTTAGCGTTGATTCTAAATTAAAACCCGTTGTTTTAAACTACTGTCAGATTTTTGTATAAATATCATTAACGGGTTTCCTCAATTTGAGCGTTATTATCATACAGTCTTAATCATTATACTAAAATGTAGAAATATTACAAAGATGGGTATTACTTTTATGAATATAATGTTTTTCTTACAATAATTGACAGTTAGCTAAAGCTGATATACCATAAAGGTCATATAAAATACCACTAAATCGCCCTTTCCGACAATAATCTCAAAACATTTTTTTGTGAGAACAGCGTTGTCATTTTAAAATATGCCAAAGAATTTCCGTGAATGAAGAACTAACTAGTAAACTAACAAGTAACTTCAAAACGGAACGCTTTTGTTTTAATCATTTTCAACGCGAAATGACGACAATCTTTATTTACCATAAAATACTGATAAATAAATTCCGAACATTTTTTTACAATATTTTATAAAATATTTTTAGTGTTATTAAAACTTATTGGTTCATGATGGCTGAACTAATGTGAAAACTTGTTGACAATTTAGCGACAGTGATTTTTAACACCTTCCCGTGTTTAAACAACCATTTTAACATTACGAAAGCACTAAATAAATAACGTCTTGTGACTGATGTGTTTGTTATGTATAATGAAATTAAAATAAGAGGTCAAAAATGAGAGTGCAATTCTTTCGTAGTTTATTTTGTATCGGCGTTTTACTGCGTTCAATATTTTACATTTGAAGTGATAAAAAAAGACTTTATTATTTTTTAATCGTACGGCTAAATTGCAAAATAACAATTCTTATTCTCTATAAGTTATACCATTTGTTAGGAAAAACGAACCAAGTACAAAATGTCGTAATGCTTAATTAACAAGCAATATAAGGATGGATAACAATGCACATTTACGTAAAGTATCTAAAAACATATCCAAACTTTGAAGCTTAGTATCTCCATTCTGTAAATTTTAAGTTGGTTCCCTTTTGTTCAACTCAACCAAAATTTATTGATTGTAATATGAAAAATCGTTTTTTCCAGCGTGGGTATTGAAATAAATATCAATAATATTTGACAATCCTTCATTAATACAATATAATCAAAAATTAAACCGCTATTTTTAACGTATGAACTAACCTTTTGTTATTATATGTTTGATAGATTATTTAGAGCAATTATTAGTGCTCTCAATAAAAAGTACAAACTTTACCTTATGTATATTAATTATTATTTTCATCTTATCAAACAGGTTGTTTCATATAGCTTATCAAGCTTAAGTCTTACCGTTTTATATAAATATCTTTGCTTGATTGATTTGAATTTAAAACCTCAGAGAAACTGATGAAGACGTGTGAAACATGTCCAATATAATATATTTGGGTGTTTTCATTGTAATATATATATTAGAATGCTGATACCATGTCAGAAACGACTTGATTATCTTTTCAGTGAAAAGAATAGTGCTCCAAGATTGAAAAAGAATATTCTTTGAAGGAAAATTCATGTTTCTTAGAATAACTGTGTGATGTGCTTATTAATAAAATACACTGTCGACTATATATACTGGTTTAGCAGTATTTTTTGTTATTTCTCACTGTAGATTCAATTTGATTACTTGATCGTTTAAGGAAGTATTTTTTCACTTCGTGTCCTAGTTTTTTTGACAGAATGATAATGTTTATTTAACTTTTTACAAGAATTAGGATGCTTAAAGATTAAATTTAAAGCAGTAAATGTAGTTAAAGACTACTTGATTATGATTAGCTGCACTAGCAGCTAATCATTGTATTATTTAGAAAATGAGAAAAGATTTTGAATACGTGGATTTCATCTGCGATAGTTTTGACACTTTTGTAACTTTATAAGTAAGATAAAACAAATATATGGCAGGATTTGTCAACTTTCATATAAAAAATGTCCGACCAAATATACCAGTCCGACAGCCAGTAAGAATAAGTGAACATATAATAAGCCCATTAAATAGTGATATATCTTTATTGCAAAAGTAATGATTGTACTAGCTGTTCGTTTTGATATAAAAACAGTGTTCAAGTGATCATTACGTCTGTTTGGTACTGTGTAGCGATATCCTCAAGTATCGTCAAATTATTTTACCGATATATTTGTCACAACTATGCGATGTAGTATTATTATGTACTATTTTTAATTTCAGCTTCTCGCCGTATAGTCGTCAAACAACAGCAGCAATATGGTGATCACCAGGATAACCCCTCGTCGGATCCTGGCTAAGATCTTTCCCATCGTTACATGGGCGAAAGACTACAATGTTTCTGTCGGAGTTGAAGATCTGGTTGCTGGAATTACTGTTGCACTCACACTGATTCCTCAGTCGATAGCGTACGCTTCACTGGCTGGATTTGATCCTCAGGTAAAAAATGCGACATTTTTGTTTAGCCATAGAGCGAAAAAACCTTGGTTGTAGAAGACTGTATTGTTATTAAGACTGAGTTGAAGTATGCCTGTGAAGGTTCAACTTTAGCAGTGGGTCCTAATCACTTATCAGGGATGCATTAAGAGACCTTTAGAAGCTTGATAACTTAAGTATTTGGTTCCCCCAAAGTAAAAATATAAAAAGTAATCAAAAAGAAATACACGTTAAATAGTAAATGCACAATCTAGAACAGTAGAGGGAAACCTGCGGCCTCTTGTCTTCTCTGGTGTGGCCTTTTGACTTGATCAAAATATTCACTGTGATCAAAACATTATATGCAAGCGTTCGACGGTCGAAAAAAACGGGGGAGTGTCAATATTTTCTTTACTGCGGGCTTATGTTGAATGAGATAAATGAATGTGGCCTTTATAAATGAAAAGGTTCCCCACCCCGGATCTAGAACATTAGGTATATGATGATATAGAAAATTAAATGTCCGTTGAATTGTATATAGGATATATACGGATATCTATTGTAGACTTATTTCTGCAGTGCCCCATATTAATTTTGTCAATCGATTTATAACATTAAACGCGAAGTTACTGACTGTTATGCTTTCCTCTTTTTCCACTCACGTTTTCCATTACTGTTGACAACTGAAGTTTGCAATATATCTCTTATACCAAACTGAATACCCCAATCAAATCTTATATATTAAACAAATATATCAACATCAAAGTTTGGATTACAATTTACAGCATTAAATAGGTCTTGGCATTTTTTGTAATTTTCTGTAAATTGAAGTGTAGTAATGCAGAAAATTCATTTTTTGAAGAATATTATTATTGCACAGTTTGATTCGATACACAGTTTATCAAAATTGATAATTTCCGTGACCGTAGGTTTTTCGACAAAATGATTTCAATTTAACAAAATGCAAAATTGCTAATTTGAGATAAACAAGTACGCATAAAATTAACAGTCAAGTGATCAAATCAATTTGGAATAATATCGATTGTTAAAAAAACAACAATAGTAGACCAACCTTGAGATAAAAAAAAAATTGGTAGTAGCCATGATAGTTCTGTTGCGGCTATGTGAAAAAGATTTGTCCTTTTAACGATGTTAAATTAGTTTTGATTAGGGATTTCGATACTGGTATTATCGAAAACGGGATCCCGGTATGTATTCATATTGTTAATTTTAAATACCAAAATATAAAAATGCAAAAACTAGTATTTCAACACTATTTCAAAAACCAACATTGAATATCGCTACCTGAAAGCAACAGTGAGATAAATCGAAAATACTGGTTTCGATATAATTGACCTTTAAGGTTTGTGTTATATTTATTAAATAGTTAATAACAGCTCATTTCTAAGGAGCTCATTTCTTGTCAAGCTTTTTTCAAATCCTTACCTGTTCCTAATGTTCAGCACGTAGCTTCCTAATAAAAGTATTACAACATATTTTTTTTACGAGAACTGCTTGTTAATCGGTTGGTCAACCTCTCTTCCTTAAAAACAATATATCAAGCATTTATGCGATATATCTTGGAACGCATCTACCGCATAAAAAGAGGATTGGCTGTATTCTCACAAAAATCGTTTGGATACATCTCCCATAACTAATTATATATTTGTGAAATTGCGAGTGGTGTGGTGAGGGCTTTTGGTCTTTCATCTTATTCGGATGCGCGGTCTTTGTTTCAAATTCTCGGTGAACGAAAGTTGCCATCGTTGTGCAAGCAAATTCGGCAATAGACAAATATATTATGTTTCTTAAACTAGCCGAGTGTGTAAAATAAACTTTAATATGTTTTTTTCAAAGTACTAATAGCGTTATTTGCCGTATTTTTCAGTACGGTCTCTATTCATCATTCGCTGGAAGTTTGGTCTACATATTCTTGGGGACGGTTCCTGAGATCAACATCGGCCCAACCGCTCTTTTGTCTTTGCTAACGTTTACCTTCACTCATCACACTAATCCAGACTTCGCTGTACTACTCTGCTTCCTTGGAGGCTTTGTCCAGCTGGTGGTTGGCATATCGAGACTAGGTAAGACGTTGTCGCGTAGATTTAATATGCCACAAGACACAGCGTATGTACATACACGTACTAGTTATTCCCCTATATTTTGGTGTAACGCCTATAGATGTCGTGATTTCTATTACCGTATTAGTAACATCGTGTGCACTCTGTAAAATTAATCAGTTTCTATCAAAAGGATTTTATGGATGTTTTCACACTATAATATTTTTTAAGGATTCCTTGTGAACTTCGTCTCGATGCCAGTCGTATCAGGATTCACGTCCGCGACAGCGTTGGTGATAGCCTGCTCGCAAATCAAAGGACTCGTTGGACTCTCCTTCAAGGCGGAGACCTTCTTGTCCACGTGGATGGGTCTGTTTGAGAATGTAAAGAAAATTAGGACGGGTGATACTGTACTCAGCGTCATCTGCATTATCACACTCCTTGCGATGAGGGTAAGAATATGATTCGTATCATAGTTTAAGTGGCGTCACTTAAATACGAGAGTTTGGAGGGTCAAAATTACGCTAAAAACAGAACAAACAACCACAATTACTATTATGTTATATAATTTGTAGCTACTATCCCACTTTGTTTTTTCAATCTAGTTGCATACAATTCTCTACATTGAAATATTTTAAGATGATAAAAAACACAACTGGAATAAAACATCAGTTAAGCCAGAACGTAAATACACAACAAAAATTAGGTTCCGAATGTTTCGTGATAGCAGGAACTTTTAATTTAACATCTAATCTTGACTTATCAAAAATCTCTTATAATATTTAAGACATTATTCGATTTTTTAGCGCATATTTTTCATATTGAACTAAAACATGTGGATATAGATTTTAGAGACAAAAATAACTACAATGTTTGCAGTGAAAAAAAATAAGTTATTGCTTTTTTTTTCGAGTTGTAATGGTATTTCTGTTGTTAATTCTAGCAATTGAAGGAAATAAAGATCACACCAAAGAAGGATGAGCCGATTACAAAAAAACACGCGATTGCCCAAAAGACAATTTGGTTTGTTTCCGTCGGCCGAAATGCAGCCATTGTAATTGGATGCGCAATTGCTGCGTACATCATGGACTTGCACAATTCTACGGCTCTGATTTTAACAGGTTCGTACTGGTTCGTTAACGTCGAGTATTAGGAAATAGTTGTCGTTTCTTCTGTTTTTATCCCGTAACTATACATCTAGTATCTATTCTTTTTTACCACCATTATCCTTCTGAAGCTTGACCGGATTACGTTAACCGGACATCTTACTTCTTTTTTATCAATGTGTATACAGACTGAGTACTTATACCCAGTGCCGGCGCGAGGTTATTTGGCGCCCTAGGCAACGGTTATTGGCGCGCCGCGCCCCCTATTTAAAAAATCTTCCTATTTTTTTTAAATAATGAAAAAAAAATCGGGATCATCTTCTATACTTTTACTTGAAAAAGAATGTCTAAATAAAATTATGCATTTTTATCCAAATAATAAAACAAAATCAGACAAAAAAATGTTGGGCAAATAACAATAAATATATAGCAATACCAAAATTACTAAAATAACATGGCAAGCAATACAAGAGCTAAAATTTAGTTTAAATCATTAAATAAAATTATCTTAAGAAACCAGTTTTTAACATGTCATCATTTTAAACTAAGGGTACAAATTATTTCTATAAGTAATCTTAATTTGAAATTTCTTTTTCTATTTAACTTTTATAGTTTGCTATAAAAGATTGGTAAAAATAATGGTTTGCCATACTCTATCTTTTAGGTGGCTTTATTAACATATTTATTATTTCAGGTAAAGTTCAGTCGGGTCTGCCCAGGTTTGGTCTGCCGAACTTCAGCACAACACTAGGCAACGAGACGTTCACTTTCACAATGATGGCCCAGCATTTAGGATCTGGAATACTTGTGGTGCCACTTATCGGAATCATCTCCAATGTTGCTATTGCAAAAGCTTTCGGTGAGTGAAATTCGTGCTGTGAATTATCCACTGGTTTTCAGGGCTGAAATTAGATTCAGTCTTCTGTATATATTTAATATTTTTTTAACGAAGCATATAAAAGTATTTTAAAATCTTTTATATCAAAGGCAACCAATCTTCATGATGGTGCAAATATTTATTTTACTTAAAAAATAATAATTCCCTATTGATGTCGATTCGAATATGATTTTGAATTAATTTGATTGGTATTATATCAATATTGATATATTTTGTTATGTGTAATGTGTAAAAAGTAATCTTTTTTTTTACAGCTAAAGGAAAAATCTTGGATGCTAGTCAAGAAATTATAGCCTTAGGAGTCGGTAATGTTATAAGTGGACTGGTGCAGTCCATTCCAGTTAATGGATCATTTTCCAGGAGTGCTGTCAGCAATGCATCAGGAGTAAGAACGCCTGCTGCCGGTTTATATACTGGTGAGAGAATATTTAAATAACTTAAGACATGTTTCTTATATTGCTTTTTATTCTGCAATTAATTGTTACGGTCATCCAGTTTTGGACTTCTCTCTACTTTCCAACACGGAACTGTTACTGCAGTACTGTCAACAAAAGTACATTAAATCCTGGCTGCATTAAAAGTTTCCTAATTTCTCATTAAATTTACATCTAGGTATTTAAAATTAAATATATATTACACTAAAAAAAATATTTTTTCAAAACCTTCAAGACTACCCCATCAATCCTGGGATTACTTTTCACAAATTATTATAAAGTTTAAGTTTACTTGAATAACTAGGAAATATTTGAAATTGCCTTTATCTCTTCAAAAATCTCTATGGATTTGATAAAAACCAATTTTTATAACATTACCCAATGCTTAATCCTGTAATGTATAGCATTTTAACATTCTAAAGCTTAATATAGAATATTTATTGAAACTCTTTCACAGTCCTGTTATATTAGTTTAAATTTCAAAATGTTGAAAAATCAATTTTCAATTCAACTGTTTATTGATAAATAGATATTTTTTATATTCCTAATAAACGTCTTTCCATTTTAAATCTGTCTGATCATTTTGTCTAATACAGCTGTAAATGTTCATCTGATTGCATGCTTCATTATATTTGCTTGAAGTTTCTTAGCAAGGAAATGTATACAAATCAAGGATTATAAGTTATGCTTCAACGGTTAAAATAATTTGAGACAAATTAAAAAATGACACTGATTTTAAATGCGTTTTTAAATAATACTTAAAATAAGGAAATAAACAACGAAAAAAAAAACTTTTTATGTCTGACATATTGTTGCTAGACATCTGTATGCATCTATATGAAGCTTTTAAATAAAAAAAATATTAATTTAACTCAATAGATGCCAGTAACAACGCAAATACACTGTATATTATGTTACAATATCAACCCGTAATAGACAGAAAATCGTTGCCGAAAATTTATAAATTTTACAGATGGTTTTTTTTCATTAAGTTCAAAAAAGGAATTTATTAAGTGTAGTATATGGTCAATGCCTATCCTGATAATATAATAAAATTATCTGACTACTTTCAGTTATCTAGATCAGCATTTCTCAATCGGGGTCCAAGTGGAACAAACAATAACAAGTCAAAACGCTAAAATGTTCAGGTCCTAAAAAAGATCAGGCGAATGAGATAACGCTTATTCTAACGAGATATGCAATAATTTTTGTCACTTACTCCTTATGCCACATTAATGAACTATTGGCTTAAATAATCCTTAATATACTCAAAATGTTCGAGTTTGTAATATAACCAGGGCTGTAGAGTCTTCAGAAAACGGGCGACACCGACTACTTTTCTTAATTAAATTAAAACACAAAACGTTATGCGTTCCAGTAATAATTTAAAAAATGCACAAGGACAATTTTTATAAAATTTTGCATCTTTTTTTAATCAGAGTCAGAACATTTGTAAATGCCGCAGTTGAAGTTTGAGTTTTTTTTCACAACTCCACACCCCTGAAGAAAACGATTTCATCCACGTTTATCTTCGAATATATTATTTATTTCTGGAACATATGAATTAAAACAATGACAAACACAAAATTTTCAGGTATTATTGTATTGATGACATTGGGTTTCTTGACGCCATACTTCTACTTCATCCCGAAGGCAGCTCTTTCTTCGGTCATCATCTGCGCTGTGCTATTTATGATTGACCTAACTATCATTAAAGACTTGTGGAAATCCAGCAGTAAGTATAATATAACATAAAACTACTATTAAAAAAAGCAATTTGCTATTTCTTACATTCTTTAAAATTTAAATTTATGTTGATATAGTATATGACTCTAATTCTAACATGGAATTTTAAGGAAGTAAAAGCTGGTTTAAAAAATTTAATGTTGAAACATTTATTTATTGACAAAAAATTGATAAAACAATATTTCAAAATATACTTTCGATGCTATCTTTACATTGCTACACTTTCATACATTCAACATTCGTACACATTGTCGATTCATCTACAGTTATGGCACCTATTTACAGAACCTATTGACCATGGATATCGTTGCTGAATTTTTATTGTATTGATTTATTTTATTATAATTTGTTCGAGCAATATTTACTTTATCTTTGTTTTCAGAGCTTGATCTCATTCCACTTTTTGGAACATTCCTCGCTTGCCTATTTGTTGGAGTGGAGTTTGGAATTTTAGTCGGAATCGCCATAGACGTTATAATTTTACTTTACTACAACTCCAAACCACGATTACTCATGGAAATCAAAGAGGTAAATTATATATGCACGATTTAAAAGTTCACTGAAACATTTTTTGTTACCTCACAAGTCACATGATGTCATATATTATTGATTACAGATTTCTCCCAATATTCAATATACACAAGTCACTCCTAGCGGTGGATTATTCTTCCCGTCTGCAACATACGTTCGTGAGACTATTGGTAAGATTGGTGTTGATAAACACGAAGAACAGACAAGATATAACAATTCTGTCATTGTTGTGGACTGCATGAATTTACAGAGAGCAGATTGGACCAGCTTACAGGTAGGCTAAATTATTTATTTTAAATGATATTCAATTGCAATTGAGCATCATTTTCAAAGCAAAAGTGCCAATGTCTCTTTAAATGTTTTGACATATGTACAAAATATTTAAATCTTTTCCCATTGCATTGATATAATGATGCAGGGCTTTTTTCCCCATGTAACACGGTGAAACGGTGTTCCGGCACTTTTTTCTCAATAACAAGTATGCTTATTAATTTCTAAATGCTCAAGTGCATTAAGTTTCGACCATTATTACAAAGATGTAAACAAATTGGCATTGAATACAATTTTTAATCAAATCAGACTCACAAGCAATTATAAATTAATTGGCATAATCAAGCCAACGACATCTTAAATGAACGAACAATTATCAATCCATCACCGTTACTAAAACCCCTAATGAAACTTTTAATATATACCAGTTTCATTTAAACTAATTTACCTTGAATAACCCCATACATGTTACTATTCCTAGAATCACTAAAGTCATGTTTAATACATGTAATAATTGTAATATAAATTAGGATGTTAGAGCAAATAAAAAGATGTATTGTGTATCTCTTCTAAGGCAGTATATATAGCTGAGCTTATGCAAGTTTAATCATTCTTCAGTTCTGACGATGGCGCACGCCGAAATAGCTATAAACTCATCTTATAAAAAATATTGTAGAACTAAATACGTTGATATTTTTTACCTTATTACAACGGTACCAACGCTACAAAGTAAATACCAAATCAATCAATATGTTATTATACCTTACTTTTGTAACCATGTCTGAACTGATGAATGTTGGTCTGTATTATTGTGCCTAGTTTTGCTGTACATGGTGATGATCTAACACAAGGGTCGGCAACCTTTTGTTGTAAAAGTACCAAATATTTTACATGGGGATTAGTGCCAGGCTCTGTGTGGTCAGATGTCATTACACTGTAATGACATGTGTAAGCAAATATTTCAATTTAGAGAACCTTGCGGGCCGGGGGTTGCCGACCCCTGATCTAACAGACATGGATATCATTTTTTTGAGAGTTATGTTTAATATTTACTGTTTTCAGGGATTGAAGTCACTTTTACAAGATTTCAAAAAGGAGAACAGAATAATAGCATTCACGAATTGCCGCCACTCGGTTAATGAAAAGTTAGAAGCGGAAATGGGAGAAACATTTTTGTACTGTGCCACAGAAGATGACATCAAAAGAGTGTTATTAGGTATGTGAATGTATGATCATTACTTGGTGTAACTAGAAACTCTGGCAATTCGAGGAGAATTGACGTACACTGTAAAAGTTAAAAAAGTATCATAAACATATTTGAATCTTGGCAAAATTTACGTCTCAATATATTTAATTTAAACTTAGCTCGAATCAATAAAATTTATTTTAATGCACCACTCAATGGTAGTATTAATTATTGTGTTATATCAAAACTCGGTCCAGAAATATTATAATATCATAGAGATTAATACTGCAGGGCCCCTGCACTGGCAAATGAGCTATCTTTTTATGTTGCAGCAGTATGACAAGAATAAAATTTACTAGTATTACTTCCCCTAATATTAATACAGTTTGAAAGGTTAACTAAAAATACTGCTTAAAAAAAACTATTCAGGGATTTCTCAATGAAAAAAAATATGAATAATCAATTTAAAAAAGATTACTTTAACTAGATGTGTTTTCTTACATAAATACACACTTCCTGTATTAGGAAAGATTCCTAATACATCCAGTCCATGTTTTTTTTCATTAATTTGGTATATTTTGACATTTAAGATATTATAACATTGTTGACTATTAAAATTTTTGATTACAAATACAATATTTTATGTCTTCCAAAACAAATCATGCAGCATTTGTTTTTGATAATGTGTATTTTAAAAAATGGAATGAGCATTTGACAGTTCAAAAAATCAGACCATAAATTTTTAAGCCAACATCGTTTATATTATCTAACTAATGTAACTATAATTCAGATGTGTAATAAAAACTGTAACTTTATTTTACAGGCAAAACCACTAATGGAGAATATTTGACTGAAATCAAATTGGATGTTATAGAAATGGGAAGAATGGATGGCAACAGCCCACAATCAAAAAACACTCACATGTAAGAGTATTTTAGCAAACTCCACCTTAATGTTAAGCGTAATATAAAATATAAATTCATCACTATTTATAATAATGAATGAGCTTTACTACCATTAGATATTACACACATTTTTTTAGATCTAGAGTAAAAGTGACAGAATAATATTTAAATAACCTTTTTTGACCAGGTGTGTTTTTAGTAAATCTTGCTATTTGATTCTTTTATTATGCTGATATAAATTTTTATCTGTAAATCAAATTTACAGAATTTTAGCCATTATTCAAGAAAATATTTGAATTGATCAATAAAATACGATAGCAAATATACAGTGAAAAGCTATTTACAGATCAAGACAAAGTGTGATGTTGTTATTTTCTTTCCTGCTCGAGTAGAAGACGAATGAATGAAATACTTTTAACTCATGGCAGTGTATGAGTGTTCTTCTGCATTATATCAATGTTTTTAGATTGAATAAGTTTATTTTGTTTTTGTTACTTTGTATTGCAATATAATGTATTGTTCTCTTGTCTCTTTTTTCTGTCACAAGCAAGCCATTGATAGTGACTGTCTCAGTAAAAAGATTGTCGTGCCCTCAAGCTTTAAGTTTTTGTCGTTTTACACTGAATTACATGATTTTAAAAACAATCCAAGGATAATTAAAATCATAGTAACAACCTATTTGTCACTCCTAAGTTTCCAATTTTGTTTACTCATAAAAAAATCAGTACAAAGCTTTTCATAGAGACTCAATTTTGATTATTTGACCTTTACATTCATGAATATTGAGTTTTATCGCAAATGGCATCTTTTAAATAGTTATCTGTAACAATCTAAATTTTAAAAAAAATGCAGCGATCTTGAGAAGGTTTAGTAACAAAAATATAATAAAGGTTACAACATAACAATAATATTTCGTACCTAAGTATTTATTAATTTTAGTTAGGTAGATTTGTTATGTATTTTACTAGAAGTGTCATTCTGCACAGATGTATTTTTTTTTATTTTTAATGTATCTTTATAAATAAGTTAATTAAATTTAAGTAAAAAAAAAATGATTAAATGAATGTAGCATTATATAAAATATCAACTTTAAGGAATTAGATAATATACCTAGTAGGTAGTTCATGATCTGTGATTTTACATTTTATAACATTATACTATTATAACTGTATATTTTATAATATGGAATTCTACACTACTGTTAAGACGTTACTTATAAGATGTTCAATTAAATTATTACTGAAAATACTATTTTGTTTTATCAATAACTAATTATATTGTATTGAAAAATATTATTACTAATTTATGTTACACACCATATTTTTTTTTTTGGTACACTGCCATCTTGTAACAAAGCAGTGAAAATATTTAAAACTTAAATTAAGGTTTGCTGCTATACCGACACTGCTGTTTTGACATTTCAACCAAAACGAATACGATTTCAGCGATAAGTGAATAGCGGTCTTTGTAGTTTTGTTCGAGATTTTTTTCCGTGTCGGCACAACTTCTTTTTTTTAATCCAATATGAAATAAACAATATTACGCAATGATCTCAAGACGGAGGTCGATCACTCGTGCGAATCGTTGGACCTTCTTAAAGTCATGATGCATGTTAAATAGGGCGAACGAGGTAAGTGCAAAATCAAATCGCAATGTTTATAATCTCAAATGAATGGCATGTGTATCTTTTTTATCGTCCTTCGCTAAAAATAATAATTCTCCACACTGTTATTTCATAACAATTCATGGAAAGCGTCCAAATCAACTGCGTTATAGGTAAATTTGAATGACGATGAATAGGTCGTCATTTTAGAAATCGAACATACTGTTAGTTTCACATGTGTTCCAAAACTGCATACAACTGCACTATAAATAGGTAGGTTAACGATTGTACAATTTTCTAATTGCTTGCAACTATTCTGAATTATTTACGACCAATAATATTGTACACGATGTTAGTTTATTAATTCTATAAATATCAACACATCGAATTGATATTTTGTATTATACCAAACATTTTCAAATATATTCTCCCTGTACTCAACCGTCGGGAATAACTTTCATCTGTTTTTAATGTTTACCGGGAATATAAAACTGGTTTTATTTGATGATTTTCTGATACACTGATATAATTAACAGCCGTGGAATTCTCGCACGAAGTACCGATAAACTTGGAAAATCGATACAGTGTGAATTCAATGTTGTTTTTTCAAATAGAAATTGAAATCGCTTATAAAAAAATAACTAATACCGATTCCAATTAGAATCCGATCAGAACTTTCGTAATGAATGATTGAACGGACTAAGTAAAACAGTTATCGATGTATTTTGTTATCATAGCCCACTGATTTTTTTTATCCCTCTACCAATGTGAGATATATTAACTGGAATCATAATGGAGCATTTCGACACTTTTTTTTACAAGGATTGGCTGTAAAAAGTTGAGTCGTCCAACCGCTTTATTTCACCACTCTCTGCGCCCCGTTTTTCGGACCGGAAAGGAGTTGGATGAAAATTAATAAAAAAACATCACATACATCTATACCTTTGGATATAAATACATACGTCGTTTGAAAAATCAATGTACAAGTTTCCAATCATTGGTTCGAAACCTTCACATCACATCTTACAGTCCACAACTTAATGAACTTATGGTGCAACGGCGTTATCCACTACTGGCTACTGGACTGACGTTTTTAATAAATTTAAAAGTTTCACGCTATTTTTGTGTTTTTTTTGATTTCGCGTGCTTTGTAGATAAAAGTATTATAAAAAATAGCAATACATAGCATTACATACCACATTTTACCCGGGTTCCGTTCTATATCACGATAAGGGTATCCAGTCCCGGGATTTCAGAATTGAAATTTTTTTAATTCTGGGATTGAACACTCAACATAAATCGGCGATTTAGAAATCACGGGATTTTTCAAACAATTTCATGTAAATTTCAAAAACCTAGAAAACTAGAAATTTGCGGATTTCCCAAAACTACCAGCGTGGGACCTTTTTTTAGCTCTTTCAATCATTTTCGAATCAAAAATCCCTGGAATTTACGGATTTACCAAAAATTACAGCGCGACATCTTTTTTAAGCTCTTCCGTGCTTCATTTTCTCAATCCCGAAATCCCGGGATAAATACCGTCGCAATCCCGGGATCCCAGAATTGGATACCCTAGTCACGATATAGATACTTTATTTTCACACATTAATACATTACAAAAATAAGTATTCAATTGTACGTAAACTTTTTCTGTATGTAAATTAAAAATATCATAGTCAAGGGAACTGACGTTGTTGTGTGATTCTTTCAAAAATAAAAAATAAATACTATTTTAGCTCTTTCATATTCTTAAATAAAAATAAAGACCGGAAACTTTCAGAATTTTCTCGTATTTTAAGGTATCTTACGACCAACGTTCCCTCTAAGCTGCGCGCGTGCGCGGCCGCGCAGCAGTTGAGAAGTCCCCGCGCATTTATTCCGGGTTGGCATGCACTACAAGACAGTTGCTCAATTGATATTTGATCGGTCCGCGCAGCCTCCAAGCAGCCTTTGAAATTTCCGCTTATCTAAACCTTCGGCTTAGAGCAGCGATTTCCAAACTGGGAGGCGCGCCTCCCTGGGGAGGCGTGAGCTATTGCAAAGGGAGGCGCGAAAAGTCCAAAATATTTATTTCCCCTTTAAAACGTGTCTTTATTACTATATGAAATATAGGATGGGGAGGCGCGATAATCTTTTTTTCTTCAAAGGGAGGCGCAGTAACATATAGGTTGGAAGCCACTGGCTTAGAGGGAACGTTGCTTATTACGACATAAGTAATGATTAATAAATCGTTTACCTACATAATATATTGTATTAAAACACGTGTACATAATGCAATGAAACGATTATTTATCGCTACCAGTATCATTTGTTTTTTTTTGTAACGAAAACAATACGACGGAATACTATTTGCATGTTATTAATTATTATTCTAATCTAGCATCAACGTTTTACAGTACAACACTGTATGCTTATTATTTCAGATTATAGTGTACAAGAAAACGTCCCAATCGTTGATTTTTAACTTCTCGGGTGTGAGGAAATTAAGACTGCCAATAACGGGTATAGAAAATGAAAACATAGCACAAATTGTTGAGTATAAAACAGAAAGGTGGGCAGATGCAAGCTGTGGATACTAGTAAAAAATGTGTCAGAAAAGCTTAATCTGTTACGGATATATTACATTTTATAATAAAGTCGGATTTTCTAGAAAATATTAATAGTGTTTGTTTGAAGTATTTCATTTTAGCGACTTCATATCTAGCTCGTCAAGGTTTGGCTTTCCGGGGCGAAGAATTATACGAATCGTTAAACATATGCAGGTTTGTTCAATTATGTACTCGAAATAATGAGTTAGCTCTCTTCTAAACTAGAGAAAGACTAAGCACGGATATATGTATGTATATGTATGCACCACCAATCTTAGGTTACAAGCAGTGCTGTTAGAATATTCACAATTTACCACTAGTCCGAAAAATCCAAGTGTACTTAACAATTTGATGGCGGATATAGGTAAGTTGTAAAATCCGAAAATCTGAGTTGATTTTTTGTGAAATATTACATATCGACCGTGGAAAGGAATAAGAACATAACCCACACATAACACATTTTACGGGAGACACAATAAACGTTTATTTATAATAATTTTAGGCCAAAGGAAAATTATAATTTTATAATTTAATTTTAATTTTAATTTATTTGACATTACAGCTTACGCCAGTGCGTCAAATATTTTGAAGTTGAAAGATCATACGAGATATACTCGATGAGAATTTTTGAAAGTCACATGAGATTAACTCAAGGAGTTCACAAACACCCATGTCTTAGATCTCAAATTAAAATTTAAAAAAATCCAGTTTTGCAATTGACCTTCTCGGGAATCGAACCCAGACCCACCTGATCGGTAGAGCAAGCTCTAACCAACTAGACCAAACCGGGCGACAAATGAAATATACACAATCTTGAAGTGCACTCAGATTGATAAACAGGTGTTTAATTGACATAATATAATACTACTAGCTGTAAGCCCGTTGCCCAGCAACGGGAGATTTTTGTTGCATTGTGTTTAATTTTATTTAGTTTAATTTAATTTAGTTTAATTTTATTTAGTTTAATTTAATTTAATTTAATTTAATTTAATTTTATTTTATTTTATTTTATTCAAAAAAGTGGAGACTGGAAGGTTTGAAATGTGGTCGGACAGACATTATCGGCTATTAATATATAGAATAGCTGTAAGCCCGTTGCCCAGCAACGTGAGATTTTTGCTGCATTGTGTTTGATTTTATTTTATTTTATTTTATTTAATTTAATTGAATTTTCTTTTATTTTCTTTTATTTTATTTTATTTTATTTTATTTTATTTTATTTTATTTTATTTTATTTTATTTTATTTTATTTTAATTTATTTTATTTTATTTTATTTTATTTTATTTTATTTTATTTTATTTTATTTTATTTTATTTTATTTTATTTTATTTTATTTTATTTTATTTTAATTTATTTTAATTTATTTTATTTTATTTTAATTTATTTCATTTCATTTTATTTAATTTAATTTTATTTAATTTAATTTTATATTATTTAATTTTATATTATTTTATTTTATTTTATTTAAAAAAGTGGAGACTGGGAGGTCGAGGACACCTTACACTCACCCTAACTAACGGACCTTATCGGCTATTAATATATAGATTTAAGAAAAACCTTTTTTTGTCCTTTTTCCAGCCGAAATTTTTACAGGCACTTCTTTTTTCAAACCTAAAAGCAAAATTTTGATCAGAACTAATCAGGGGTGGGCTTGAAGGGGGCTCGGAGGGGTTCCCGCGATCCCTTTGTGAAAATTTACTGAGGCCGGCGAGCCCGTCGTTAATTTAATAGAAAACAATATTCTCAGATCAAATGAGTATATGTATAACTGCAATTTCTGGCTTATATTTTATCAACGACAGCTTCAGTATACACAGTAGTACATTTTTAGCCGTTTAGATTGATAATTTTACGGTAAATTGCATGTTGTTACATATTATACATGTATTAAGTAAAAACCGATTGTTTATTTAAGTATTGGATATAATTGCATAGGAAAATTCACTCCTTCCTCAGAACGCCGAGAATTGGTTTGAGATTAAGCGAGCCCCTTGTTAATGTATTGGCAGCCCACCACTGGAACTAATTCGGCATTTTCAGCTTACATCCTTTTGATAGAACTTGGATCAAGTTGTATACGTTGCGGTTAACGAAAAAAACAGTCTTGGAAACACTGTGTTATGTCCTTTTTCTTGTGAGTTCTTTGATTCTTTAGTGTTATCACACAGCTCACGATTCAATGGAAACCAGCAGTATGCTAGTAAATCATGATTTATAATGTTGTTATAAGTCATATTGTACAGTTGTCATAATATCAGGAGAGTAGCACAAAATATGACGTGTGGCAGCGTAGATTTACTGAAATCGAACGATAATACATATCGACTGTGGAAAGAAAAAAGGACGTAACCCACACATATCAAATTTTACGGGAGGCGCTAAAAACGTGTTTTGATGATTTTGTGACATATGCAAATTATGAATTATACACAACCTTTAAGTGCACGGATACTTCTAAACTGGTGTTTAATTACAAGGTCATCTTTTTCAAACGTAAAAGCTAAATTTAGATACTTATTCGGCATTTTATGCTTCCATCCTTTTGATAAAATATGTGTCAAGTTGTATTTTTTTTAAACCATGTCCGCTCCCAATGTGGAGCATATGGACTCTTAATGGAGTTTATTTCAACAGAAGTGTTTCTACGAGAACTGCTTGTTACTCAGTTGCTCAACCTCTCTTTTTCAAGGAGAGTAGGGAAAGAAGGATTGGGCTAAGACAGGATTAGTGGTAAGCTAATCGCTCTCGATACGCCCCGTTCATAGGATAGGATGGGTGAGAGGGGGGAATTAAAGACATCACATACATCCATGCCTTTGAACAGAAATTCATAAATCGATTGAAAAATCAATTTATAAAACTGTCCGTACCGGGATTTGAACCCTGGTCCTCCGTAGCCGAAGCCAACAATGTTGACCACTCGACCACACAGGCGGTACAGGATGATTTTTCAATCAAGTTGTATACATTGTGATTATCGAAAAAAAGCTGTTTTTGAAAATTGAGACTTACGTCCTTTTCCCTTTCCACAGTCGATATGTACATATATCGCGAAAAAACATACTTTCTTTTTATGATTAATTATAGTCTAAGGTTCATAATAGTACTATTTCAAAGTAAGTAAACGTTAATATTCTCTTGTTTATTCGTTTTACGTTGTATAAAGATCGCTTTACATTTTATAAATCCGTTAACATAACTTTTGTCGGGTCCGTAGCGCACCAGTCAACGTTGCTGCTTTCCGTGGCGGATCTCACGGACTCAAGTCCCAGCCAATGCTCCCTCTAAGACAAGAGGTTAGCTGCGCGGAAATTTCAAAGGCTGCGCGGATCGATCGAATATTAATTGAATAACTGTCTTGTAGTCCGCGCCAACCCGGAATGAGCACCACGCGGATGCGCGCATCTTAGAGGGAACTCTGGTCCCAGCACGAACAGCATTATTCAATCGATTTATGTTCGAAAGCATGGGCGTTGGTGATCTCTAAAATCTTCTCCCACCCCTAAAATCGAGAGCGATAAGTTAGCCCCTAGTAATATCATAACCCAGGGATGGCGAACAAGGGACCCGCGTGAGAAATTATCTGGCCCGCTTGAACTTTTAAAAATGATTGTTTTTATTAAAAGCCTCAATTAATCAATCAATGTGACCCGCGACATGACTTTTTTTTATTTTTTAAACCAAAATTGACCCACCACACAGGCCAAGCAACTGTACTACAAACAGTTCTCGTTGAAAAGACATGTTGAGATTACCACCAGAAGGAGACCTTATGGATGGCCTAGTTACATAGAACGATTAGTGTAAAAAAAGTTTTGATTTATATTACCCATTATATTCGATTACCTCTCTTTAATAAGCTCCGCAAAAGTAAAACTAGAAAATGTTACTACTGTTTTACTGTAGCCAAATGTTTTCATATATAAAAAATGTGGTTCTTAACGGGGGCGATACCGCCCCCCTGGTGGGCGTTTAGAAGTCTGGGGGGAGCGTTTTTAATTTTTCAGAATTTGGGGGCGCTGCGAGTGGGTGATGCACTTAGTCAGGGGGGGCACTGAGATATTGTAAGACTATAGTATTATAATATCATTTCTTTTATTTGTATTTTTTAGCATTTTATTTGTAGTAGGAAATCCATTGCATGAAATAATAGTACATGTATAGAAAATTGTGCATTTTCTTAATTTGGTTTTTTTGAGGGGGCGTTAGATAATTTATTTCTGCTAAAGGGGGCGATTCTTTCAATATGGTTAAGAAACACTGAACGGTTCACTTAAAAGGTGAGACAAATAATATTTTTTACAACTCAGTTTAGATGTGTCGAATCTTTGGTCAGCCATATCTCGAAACTACTAATTTCTAGTTGTCGACATTGGGAATAGACATGGATAAAAAATACACTAATTGCACAGAATTTGATGTTGATATTACTCAAATTTTGAAACTGTAATTCATTAATACTAATCTTTTTTTACACTGATAATTCAGCTATGTTTGTTTCAATGTATGAAGTAATTCTTTATCTTTGAATAGTGCCATCTTTCATTCATACTTACACGAGCAAAAATGTTGCCAAGCGAGGAAAACATCAAATGGCAGAGTTTGACAAATGTCTAACGTATTTATTATCAGCATTATTTTTCCTCATCGTCGTTTTTTTGTTTTTTTTTGCAAAATAAAAACCATTTGTTATTGTTTTGATAAAAATATATTATAACTCGTTTTATATGCAAAGTGTGCTGAAAATGAGGAAATAAACAGTTTTAAAGTTTAGTGTATTTATACCGCGCTACAGTCGAGTGGCCAACAGTGTGCTAGAACACCAGTGCGGACATTAAAAAAAAAATGATTTATCTTCGATGACATACATGTTTGAAATTTACCGTCCAGCCACCCGATCCTGAAAATGGGATAAATCGTAAGCGATTAACCAACTACTTATCCAACTCTAGCGCCATCAGCAGTGGCAGATTAAGCACATGGGAGACGATAGCGCAGTACATTTTGGAGGCCCTGTTTTTCGGATAAAATAAAAATGTCAAATACAAGGGTAAAAATATACAAAAATCTGAACAAAAAGAATTTGGGTTATATAAGCTATTTTTGAGGCCCCTAAGATTTAGAGGCCTCAAGCGCGCGCCTCATTTGCTTATAAGATAATCCGCTTCTGCCCATCAATCGCATCATTGCTCTCTCAAAAACGGGAGCGATCGAAGCACACAATTCCGCCATTCTTGAGAATGTGAAACTTAACAGCTTAACGACCGCGGACGCGTATTTGAGTCTTTGAAAAACAAAGGTTGCTGGCCGGCGAACTCATATATGCGTATAGGTGAAGTATCTGGAAGCTAAGAAAATTAAATTTTGTAAAGATATCTCAATTTGTTTACAAATTATAGTGAATTTAGTAAAATTACAATTTTTGCGAATTTTTCGCAAAATTTTATTTCGCCAGGTGAAATTTTATAAAAAAAACGTGCGGTCGTTAAGCTGTTTTAATATAACTTCGAATTGATTTTTTCAATAATTTCTGCTTAACTTACATATTATATGTATGTTTTTTTTATCCATGTCCGCTCCCAATGTGAATCCGAATGGAGGTTTCATATTATTTTGTTTTTGTCCGTCAAACTATCATTAGAATTATTTTAGCTCTGTTCTTCTGCGTACTTCTGACGGTTTGCAAACAGAGCTTAATTCGTAGTATTTTCTATACGGCTTTATTTGTGTTTATAAAATATATCGTTTTGCGCTTTACATGCCCCTGTTCGTAAAGCACATTTCCAATTATGTAATGAATATGTACATAATTTAAATTGGCAATAGCTTATATTTTAGAAAAGGCCTACAAGCAATGATGAGTCATACAAAAACCAGATAATCGACTCACGTGAGTATTGTAGTTTCGGTTTTTTTGTGGCACAGACGTCATTAAACTTTGACTTTTGTAAATAGTAGTTTGTATATTTTTAAATCAGGCATAGTAAAATATTTATGTTTGGAATCACTATTTTGCTCTATGGTTTGAAATTTAGTTTTTGAATTAAGAACAAGTGCTTTTTAATTTTGCGCGAATATAAAACAACAAAAACAAAATTGTATATTCACTCTAGCGTGAGCGATTAAGGAACGCGTGTAAATTAAAAAAAAACTAGAAATATGCGTCCAAATGACATTACGTGTAAATGTGAATCTTCTTCATCCATTATGAATATCATTTTAAGTTTTTAATGAAAATCTGATGCTGTGTTTTCACAGTCATAGATAAAAGCACGATCTGCATTACCGACAAGTTAAAACTTGCTGTCAAATGAAGCGCCATTTTATGATTTTTTTTTTCATATATCAATACATTGACAACCGTGTTTCTGATCAATGAAATCAATAAAACAATACAAATCAACTGTTACAGTAGAATATTAGTTAAATTAATATTATGTATAAATGATGATCTTTATCAATTGATTAATTAATCAATTTAAAAAAAATGCTAATGATAGAAACTTGATACACCGTTCTACAAGAAAATTATGACGTAGGTATCGTCGAAAAAAATATCAATAAAAGTTATATACAGCCTATACGAAAAATGATGTAGTCTCTCAAAATGGATATGCAAATATTGTAATATATTTCACTAGTCCCTAGTTTTATCTATAGTGCAGCGTGGCTAGAAACGTACAACTTTTATCTTATAAATGTGAGTATAAAATCTAAGTTGATTTGTCGGTTTGCCAGTTATATATTATTCTAGCTAGCTGAGTAGGTCAATATGAAGTAGCACTAAAAAAACTTTGTTGCTATTATGTCACCCATTTTGTTAAACTGAAATATAACGATATTTATTCGTTCTTAGTTTTTTTTTTTGCATTTTGTCCACCATAATTGAATCGAATTATTTTGCTGTGGCTAAAACATTCTTATAAGTATTCCAATAAAGTGTTGTTTCATTATAATATAATAAACATAATTATATAACCTTACGCCAGGGATGCATAACCCGCGGCCCTTGTGGCATTCTAAAGTTTTTTTAGCACGGTGATCGCCGACAAGTTTCATGTAAAATGGTTAAAAAAATATCATTTGTTTTCAAGTTTTATTTGATAGAAAATGTAAAGATATAATTTTACAAAAATGAAGTCTAATTTTAAAGAATTTATCTTAAATTTACTAAGACGAAGCTCGCATAATTTAAATCATATTTTTTATGATTCCATCAATTTTTTTTATCTAGTCAACTAAAGAAATAATGTTGTGCATGCCTGCTTTTCTTGCTTACATTCTTCTAGATTTTATAATTATTATTGTTCTTTTATGTCTTTAACAAAATGGCATTATAAAAATGTTTGTAATACTGTCGTTTTGGGTAAACACGTTACCATCTGCATTTTTTCACAAAATAACTTTGTAATGCAGTTTTGTACGTATACATCTCGTATACCAGCACGATAAATAATAATACAAAATAACTTAGATTATTCAACGTATTGTGCTACAAACTGTGACACGTGTTTCGCCTCTTTCAGAGGCATCCTCAGACGATCTTACTTGCACAAATGCTTGTTTATGTACGAATGATACTTAATAAACGGTGAACATTTGAATAATACTTTTTCAAACATGTTATTTGGAACTGTCTGATTAATAAACTGGACTATCGATATTTTTGTTTTAGCGAGGTTTTACTTTACACTGCCGCCGTTGTTTTTTGTACACGGTGTATAAATACTCAATACTAATAACGTAGTAATTTAGCAATATTGTGCGTTGCTCTGATAGTCTATTTAACATGGCCACCACGTGCTCGATCAGTCAGTCGGCATTTAGAAGTCGAGGTTGCCAGTCGCTCCACAAGTGTCTATCCTTATTTGTTTATTTATTTATATTGGCATCGAGATTTCTCAGCGTTTTGTTTATATTTTTGCGAGCGGCGCGTTTTTTTTTGCAGTGCTTATAAAACGTTAATAATAATTGTTTTGGAAAGTCGCATAGAAAATAGTACCGCAGCATTTTTGATAATCAGGTGAGTGCTTTGTGACTTTTTTTTTCATGAACAAAACTTCGGTGAATATCCTTTACTACATGATACTATTTTCCTCTCCGAAAATCGACCAAATACCGCAGAAAACAATACGAAAAAAAATAATTGCGGATACGAAAATAAAAATAACACAATGTTGGAATTAATTTAATCAAAAATTCATGCGAATTACGAAATATTTTCACGAAAATTCGACTCCATATTTCAAATTTTTCTGGTTCTATTATCAATTAAAGTTTCTTAGATTACGTCCTCTGTTTATTATTGTCATTCAGTTCATTTTCAGGTAGAAAAAGAGAATCATATAGGAAAGCATATTACTTGCCCTTATTTTATTCGGAAATTATTTGTGGTCATATAATTAAATATATTATTTTTAATTTGGTGTCGAAACCACTAACCTTTTTTTAGTGCTATGCGATAAATTTGTCGTACAGATATCGATTGCTTTTTAGTTTAATTGGTCGAACTCCATTATAATAACGTAAACATCGGCAACGAATTTAGTTTCCTATGTATAATCTTACAAAAAGTGTGTTAGAATAAGTATTTTTTTTAATACATTGTCTATCTATCTCTTCTTAGTAAATTAATATTATTTTTAAAAATAGCGAAACGAAAAATAGTACAGCGATGGCATGATGCCGAAATATAAATCAACAATATACCTTTTTATGTCACCGTTCTGGCAAAATTTGGTAAGTAACAAAACAGACAAAAAATAATTAAGTATACAAAGAAAATCTTTGATATAAATTATTTGTTTGTAATAACTCGGTTGGTGCACCAGGTTGCAAAAAAAAAGGAAAATTATTATTAATATTAACTTAAAGGCTGGCTATTGTCCCTGTTTATTAATTATGAACACTTATTTCTATCAAATAGCTATGAATCTGTCTATATTTTGATATTATAATTAACTATGTAACAAAATATATCGACAGTAGAGGCTTTATCCTAAAAGCTGACATTTATCATTTGATTTTTATTTCGAACTACCAATCTGTTACTTAACAACTTCTGCCGGAACAGTGACGATTTATAATACATTATTTAACTAACCCGCATCAAGAAAAATCAATAATGCTTATACATAAACGAGACGATGTGATTGAAAACAATGATCAACATTCCTCCAACGCTATCGTTGACAACCACTGTATGTATATGTAAAAACCGTGCTAAAATGTCACGCTTTCCTGACACATGGCTTTTGTTTTCTTTTTCTGATATCTCATGTACATATGTTATAACTTAGATAAAAGCAGGAATGTATGGATGTCTTGATGATTTTCTGGATAGACAATACAAATATATATTAACTTGTTAAACAACGTTGTCTTAGAAAAAATAAACACTCTTAGGTATTTGCGGTTTTCATAGATGTAGCCTTGAGTTTTTTTTAACATAACTTTGGTGCGATACTTACCAAGCCAAATTGACCGTTATTGATTGATATATTGTTAGTTTTTTTATGTATCGGAATTCAACAAAAAAAAACATAAAGATACGTAAATTTAAAAGTTTTTAATTTAAGATATAAAAAAGAAACATAGAACTGTTACACTACATTATTTTTCTACCCTAAGGGCAATGATGAGGTAACAAAATCAATCGTTTATTTCGATAGATTTTTTAGAAAGGGTAATTAACTTTTCTATGCCACTGAAAACAATCTGTTTTTCGTTGGCTGGAAACTTTTAAACGTTATATTGCACATGCGTTGGTCGCTAAAATTTCGACCAAGGAAAGGAAAAGGACGTAACCCACAGTTTTTTTTGTTGATAATTACAATATACGTCCTATTTAAAATATGTAAGCTGAAAATGCCGAATTAGTATCTAAATTTAGCTTAACAGATTAAAAATATCAAATTATTTTAGTTCTACAGTTTTTAATAATTTTATGCGTTGATAGCTATTTCGGCTTTCGCCATCGTCAGAACTATATAGGCATAGTTCTGACGATGGAGAAAGCTATCAACGCATAAAATTATTAAAAACTGTAGAACTAAAATACTTTGATATTTTTAATCTGTTATAATGGAGTTCTACCAAGTAAATGCCAAATCAATTAATAAATTTAGCTTCGTAGTTTGAAAAAGAAGGGCCTGTGGAAATTGTAATCAGGAAATAATACTTAAAGGGGTTTTTTTAATGTATACTAAATTAATATCAGATAATTTCAATTAAAAACCAGTTTATCAGTCTACATGCACTTCAAGGTTGTGTATATTTCATAATTTACCTTTGGCCCAAAATCATCAAAAAACGTTTTTTGTGTCTCCTGTAAAATTTGTTGTGTGGGTTACGTTACGGTTACTTTTTCCTTTCAATAGTCGATATGTAAAACGTAATTTATGGAGTACGACAGTGTCGTAGTGTCGAACTGCCTGTGGTCTAGTTGGTTAGAGCTTACTATATCGACCAGGCAGATCTGGTCAAGTCAAATTTCAGATCTAAGATATGAGTATTTGTGATGTCAATTCTCCTCGAGTTGATCTTGTTACAAAAAAAAATCACTTCTATAATATTGAATATGTTAGTTACTAAGAACGAGTTCGTTTGTCATCAACCGAATTTTACTCCAAACATATGTTTTTGCGAGTTACTTCTAAACTTAAAATTCATTATGTACTTGGTGATTTTTCATTTGAAACTTATCAGAGTACTATGAGCTTTCATTTATTTGTTTCTTCCATTAAAGCAACCTCCGATATTATTTGTATTTGTAGAGATAAAATAATTCATTTATTTAAAAAAAAATAGCATATTATAAAAATACATAAATTTTGCATTACATATTTTTAAAATTCCCCTTTCCAAATTTTACTTTACATCGTTAACTAATTCACTGTGATTCTTACTTAAAAATAATACTACACTCATGTATTGAAAAGTTGACTATTAATTTGAATTGTGTTTTACCAGTTTGACTTACTTCATATGTATATTGATTGAGGAATTTTAAACTGTTTCATATAGTTAGATACCGGCTCTATTAAATAAATATGATTGTACAAAAAATATTGTAAAGAAGTATTACAGGAAAGCAAAAAAGTTTGACTAAATTTTATCAATTGGACCTAAATCTAGCAAAGAATTTTTCGTCTTGGACCACGTCAAGACGATAACTGAAATCGTCAAGAATCTTTGTGATAGCCAGAAAAGGAACTTATGAAAATATACATAACAGTACAGTCAATTTCATTAACTAGTATTAACTATGTAGATAATGAGCATCGTTGGTCTGAAATAAATTTTAAATTATTTCCAAGAAAAGTATAATTAAAAAGATTGCTCATTTAACCTGTTATTAAATCATTCAAATTTAGTAAGTATTTGTGGCGTTCTTATCCCATAATAATAATAAAAAAACGCGAACATGTTGAATGCTTTTTGATTTGATGGCTTTTTTATTTTCGCGATTTCGTAAAAAACGATTAATAATTAATCAGGCGGTGATGCAACACTGATAAAAATAATAGTCGTTGCCTCACTTCATAGTGGACGTCACGTCAATAAATTTTGCGAATATTTCTACAAATTTATATAAAAAAAATGTGACATTTATAAATTTATGGCCATGTTTATAATGTTATATATGATATAAAAATAGCACATTTTATTATTTGCTATTCTAAGTAAAATAATCACTCCACTCCAATAAATTGTGATAAAAAAGATATTTAATACATACAGCGAAAGCCCATTTTTTTTAATAGACCATTACAAAAAAATATGAATGCCAGATTATGTAACAAATTCTTGAATATATATTTATTGAAATGCAATCAGAATAATATGTAATCAAAAGCTGCGTAAGCGCTTTTATTGAACATCTATATCAGCGATACTCAAACTTTTCTTCGTCTGGGCCGCATACCTGTTTTTGATACCTTATGTAGGCAACAGAATATATACTTAAATATACTAAAGACTTAATATATTATAGTATAGTGAAATTACATAAATGTTAGTGCACAAACATACAAATGTATCTAAAATATTCATTCGTTTACGTTTTTCATCAGATGTTTGAAAAAGCACCTGGGGACAATGATTGTTGTATGCCTCACATAAAATCTAAATGGGCCGCCGGTTGAGTATAGCTGATCTATATGTATATAAGATTTTCAATCATGTCAACCATCGGTGGGCTGCCAATGCGTTAACAATGGGCTCGCTTAATCTCAAAGCAATTCTCAATGGTCTGGGGAAGGAGTGAATATGTTTCTTCTATACAATTATATGCAATACTTAAATAAGCAATCGATTGTTACTTAGTACACTTACAATATGTTACAATATGCAGTTTACCGTAAACTTGTCAATCTAAATAGCTTAAAATGTACTACTGTGTATTCTGAAGCTGTCGTAGATAATATATAAGTCAGAAATTGCAGTTATATGCAATTTTGATCAGAGAATATTGTTTTGTCTTAAATTGGCAAGAGGCTTGTCAGCTTTATTGAAATTTAACAAAGGGCACGCGCGAGCCACTTAGAGCCCCGTCCAGCCCACCCCTGATGATAACTTTCAAACCAGGAATCTTCAGAACGCAATGCTAATATTATACCAATCTAATCACAGCACCCAAAGATGTAAACAAAAATGTCTAATTCAAAAATAATTGTTTTGTTATTTCAATGTGGAAGGTCAGTTTTTTTGGCTTGCTATTAAAATGTATGTAGTAAATATCATTCAACTATTTTTGTTGTTTGTTTGAAATCTTCATTTTTTTTTGTAATTATTGCTCTTCAGCGCCATTTGCCTTCAATGTGTGCTATTTTTTATTTAAGATCGGTTGTGGTGCAAAAAATGATGATTTAGTTACGAGAATGATTTTTTTGTCGTTGCTCTGTTGTTTGTAAGATTGATGTCGATATTAGCCTACTGCCCGTAGCGATCAATCGACCAAACCTTTAGACCAGGTGTTCCCAACCAGTTTTTAACCAGGAGCCCGTTTATAGCAAACAAATAATCTGCGGGAGTACTATTTTCAAATGAAACTTGAATAATTTTCTCAAAAGTATAAAAGTAAAAGTAAGCAACGTTCCCTCGAATTTTTCTATTGTGTTTGAGCAGTAAATTTTCAGCAAAATAAAAAATGTGCGCAAATATGAAGGTATGTATTTACTGACGGATGTGTAGGCATTCCCATTAGGGTATCCAATCCCGGAGCCTTTTTCCAATCCCGGGATTTTGGGATCGATTAATTTTCAATCCTGGGATCCCGGGATTGGAATTAGCTCACCGAGGAATTTTCAATACTCAATTCGCTATACTTTTTTCCCAGATTGACTCAGAAACTCTGTTTTTTTTTGCTCACCGAAAAATTTGAAATCCTCAATATGCCAATTTCGTGTCAATTTTCGGGGTTTGCTCAAAATTTCTTATTTGTCGGGATCGCGACCATGTCAATCCCGGGATTTCGGGATCAGAAAATTGAACGGGATCCCGGGATTGGATGCCCTAATTCCCATCGGTTAATCCTTTTCGCCAGCAATGGCTTTAAACTTAGGAATACATTTATTTCTTATGTAAACATGATACATTCATTTACTAATTGTCAGTTCAAGTTCATCCGTGCACTTGGACGCCTGAAGATGCCGAAAGGCGAAACTCGGGTCATTAGTGACAAAACTTGTGTGAATGTACATAATTTGAACGATTCAAATTCGAAGCAATATTGCTAAAAACTGTTAATTGTGTTCACTTGTGAAAATCGGTGTACTTTACTAAAAAGCATTGATGTAGAATTTCAACAGTATTTAGTTGCACTAAAATTTGCTACAATTTATTCGCTTTTTAAATATATGATGGGTAATAATAAATACCCGGTAGTTGAGACTTAAGTTAGCCGCCTGTGTGGTTGAGTGTTCAACGTTGTTGGCTTCGGCTACGGAGGGCCCGGGTTAAAATCCCAGTACGGACAGTTTCATAAATTGATTTTTCAATCGATTTATGAATTTCTGTTCAAAGGCATGGATGTATGTGA
This sequence comes from Himalopsyche tibetana, assembly GCA_030503985.1. Lineage (NCBI taxonomy): Eukaryota > Metazoa > Arthropoda > Insecta > Trichoptera > Rhyacophilidae > Himalopsyche > Himalopsyche tibetana. The sequence continues at coordinate 18,822,786 of JAPJYX010000022.1, forward strand.
TGTCTTGAACTCACCCATCGTATCCTATGAACGGGGCGTATCGAGAGCGACTTTTTTTTTTTTTTTTAAACCATGTCCGCTCCCAATGTGGAGCATATGGACTCCTAATGGAGTTTATCTCAACAGAAGTGTTTCTACGAGAACTGCTTGTTACTCAGTTGCTCAACCTCTCTTTTTCCAAAGAGAGTAGGGATAGAAGGATAGGGCTAGGACAGGATTAGTGGTAAGCTAATCGCTGTCGATACGCCCCGTTCATAGGATAGGATAGGTGAGAGGGGGGAATTCAAGACATCACATACATCCATGCCGTTGAACAGAAATTCATAAATCGATTGAAAAATCAATTTATAAAACTGTCCGTACCGGGATTTGAACCCGGGCCCTCTGTAGCCGAAGCCAACACCGTTGACCACTCGACCACACAGGCTGCCAGAGCTCGAGAGCTGCTCGAGAGCGACTAGCTTACCACTAATCCTGTCCTAGCCCTATCCTTCTATCCCTACTCTCTTTGGAAAAAGAGAGGTTGAGGAACTGAGTAACAAGCAGGTAAACTTCATTAGGAGTCCATATGCTCCACATTGGGAGCGGACATGGTTTAAAAAAAAAAAAAAAAACACCAGTGTAGAAGTCTCCGTGCACTTCAAGGTTGTGTATAATTCATAATTTTTATATAGCCCAAAATCATCAAAACACGTTCTTTGCGCCTCCTGTAAAATTTGATATGTGTGGGTTAAGTCCTTTTTCCTTTCCACAGTCGATATATAATGTGTGTTTCTGGCAAAGTCAAACTACCGCACATCTAGTATACGCACCTTTAGACTTAGAAGTTAAGACTGGTTTTTGGGCAAATCTTCATCGCACCGTTTCTAGTAACACTAGACCAAAGTTTAGCTGTTGACAATTGACCACACGGTATTGATTAATTTCGTATTCGTAACTCTAAAATCGGATTAAGATCACAAAACTTCTACGATCATTAATGAAGAAGCTAAAATGCCACCTATGTAAACGATAGAGCCAAGATTTAGAATAATTAATATTGACGTAACTTGCTGGAGTCTGAAAAATAAATGAAAATTATTTGACCAGCTGTTTAATTGTGTCGAGTTTTTTTTATGTGTTCATTCACTTGAAAATATTGCTTACCATGTTGTTATGAATATCTTCTCCAATCTGATAATATCGATTTTGAACACAAACAACACAGAAAGATTTCTTAGTAAAAAGAAATTCAACAACACAAACCATTAATAACAAACAAAAGGTTTCGTTAGATCTTAATCCGTCATACGTGTCAGACATTTCTAAAGATGAAAGCGTCTCTCATAAAAGTCCACGCATATAATCAAGTATTATTTTTTCTTAATCGAATTATATATTATTAATAATTGCCGCCTGCTGTGGCTCAGTTGGTTAGAGCTTGCTCTACCGATCACGCAGGTCTGTGTTCGATTCCCGGTAAGATCACAGTGAATTTGAGAATTATTCAATTCAAATTTGTGATCGAAGTCTGAGTGTTTTTGATGTCAATTCACACTATTTCCTCTCCTCCCATCCTTCTGATCCTTTAATAACCGGGTGTATTAATAGCGATTAGTTAACCACTAGTCCTGTTCTAGCCTTATCCTTCTTTCCCTACTACTCAATTTAAAAAAAAAAGTGAGGTTGAGCGACTGAGTAACAAACTTCTGTTGAGATACATTCAGTAGTAGGCCATATGCTCCACATTGGGACCGGAAATGGATAAAAAAAATACTTATTGGGTCTTCATTATTACCTTTTTACGCAATTTTCTGTACCAAACGTTATTGTTTCTTTTTAATATTACGGTTTTTTAAATTAAGATAACCAATCTTCAATTTTTCTATGAATTCTTTTTTTTGTTACACTGATTTTTTTGGCACGTATATACCGTGTTTAAAAAAATGTTGAGTACTACTAACATAATATTTAGATATGCATTTATCGATCGTCCAGTTCGTTAGTCAGACATTCAGAGAAATAACAATTTTACAGTTTAGATCTGAAGAACAACAACTACTGTCATTCAAAAGTAACTACAGTTCACCACTTGTTACATAATAAAATTAGCTATAATTGGTATTCTATGTATTTTTTCACACTACTCAGTTAACATATTTTTTAGTGATACACTTTTGAACACACACATATTATATATATCGACTGTGGAAAGAAAAAAGGACGTTAGCCACAGTTTTTTCAAAACAAGCTTTTTTCGATAATCACAATGTATCAAACTTGACACACTTCTGTTGAGATAAACTCCATTAGGAGTCCATATACTGCACATTGGGAGCGAACATGGTTAAAAAAAAAAAAAAAAAACACCAGTGTAGAAGTCTCCGTGCACTTCAAGGTTGTGTATAATTGATAATTTGCATATGGCCCAAAATCATCAAAACACGTTCTTTGTGCGGGTTACGTCCTTTTTCCTTTCCAAAGTCGATATATATATAATGTTTGTTTCTGGCAAAGTCAAACCACCGCACATCTACTATACACATCTTTAGAATTATTAAATATCTGATGATTCCATGTGGAACATGGTACATAAAACCTTCATCTAGGACAGATTTATTTTTATAAATTTTAACATATCACTTCCATCCACTAATGTCTTTGATTGAGTACAATGTTTCGTTGCAGGGATTGTAAATTGAATTCGATCGGAAAGACAAATTGGCAACGTCTGTTATTCTTTAAATACAGCGTGTACGATAACTAATTCTCAACTAACTGGGTATTGAAAACTTTTTTTGACTCTCCTTTTTTGCGAATCGCTGATTGATCGCTTACGATAAAAAGTACCTATTTGAGACAGCGCGTGATTGATCATTAGGAACGGTAAAAAATCGGCATTTTTTTAACACGGCAAATTACCCGCAAAAAGTACTTGCATAAAAAGTATTTCTAACGTGTTGTTACGATTTCTATATTTGTTACTCGGGCCAATGGTGGACTGAGTCATTCAAAATCAAACGAGCTCATCGTATTGCAAGAATTACTGCGGTTTGGTAGTAAAATACGTTTACTTGTTAGTAATCGGAAGGTCGCGGAATCGATTCCCAGCTATGTCACAAAGAGTAATGGCATGAAAATGTTTATTACCAAACAAGGCCAAGTCATGTTTTTACCCATGTACACTTTTTTATTAATCTAGGATGTTGCACCCAAATACGGACGCCCATAAACTATTGTTCCAGAATATTTATGAAAAAAATAGATCACAATTGTGTAGCTTACCGATTTTGAATGAGCAGGTAAATATGCCGAATTCCCCACTCTTATAACCTATATCAGGGATGGCGAAACTTTTTGGGTCCGCGTGCCGAAAATCCTCAAATATTATTTCTTGATTGTGTGGCGTGCCCAAGCAGTAAAAAAAAACAAAATATTTATAAAAAATGTTTTTTTTTCTGAATTTTATTTACAAGCTTAAAAATTACAACAAGAACATTTAAAAAATAATAAAACGGAATAAATTAATAATTCAAAGATTATTTAATCAAAATTTATTTTTTTAAACTTGAAAATATTTTCTTTGAACTTGGAAATCATCCCTGCCCTATATGTAAGTAAATAAAATCATATTTTTTTTTCCAACAAACGAAAATAAATATAATTCTTAAAATTACTCACCATTAAAATCTGTAGGCATTCCCATGGGTTAATCCTTTTCGCCAGCAGTGGCTTTAAACTTAGTGATAAATTTATTTATTATATAAACACGATACATTCATTTGCTAAGCGTATTCGTGAACTTGATTGAATGCCTGAAAGGCGAAGCCCGAGTCGTAAGTGACAAAAATTGTGTGAATGTACATAATTTGAAAGGTTCAAATTTACAAAATATACATTGGAGTTTCAAAATAGTGCTACAAGTGTATGAAAATCAACTTTAAATAATCTAACAAACTTTTGGCTCTCATATAAGCGTGCATACTCATTGCGTATAGCAGTCCTCCGCAACCTTTTCTCTCCCACGGCACACCAAAATTGTCCAGATTTCCGCAGCCCACACAAAAGTAACATTAGACATCGTTCTCATTTGTGTAATATATATTGCCACTTCAGTACTACAAATAGGAAACTCTGATTTGATAATTTTTTGAACAAATTATTTTATCTTTTCTTCCCTGAAGTAATGCCCTACGGCACCCTTAGCATCGCCCCACAGCACAGCGGTTGCGGAGCACTGGCGTAGAGCACTCTACGGTGTAGTCTACGCCGTAGCTGGGGAGCACATTCAATAATATTACTTTCCTGTATGATACTAATACTTTAAATAAGAGATTATTTAAATTTATTGTTACAAGCAGCAAATAACTACTATAAGTGAATAAAATAATGCATGTATACATACTATGTATCTGTTTTTCATTGTATTTTTATAGTCAATAAATATATTTTTTTACGCGAATTTGACGAACATATTTTGTTTTTTTTTTTTAAACATTTTTGATACATTTTTTTTTAATTTTTGGAACCAATTTATCAAATTATATGAAAGTGACGTTTTTTTACTCGCCACTTCCTGGAATCAATGTATCGCGTAAAAAGGGATTGGGTGTACATACATATGTGCTGCCCTTTTTTAAATAAGTCTAACTAAATGATAAACAAATATATGCAACTATCAGCTTGATTTTAAAATAATATTTTTCAATGAGTTTATTCCCACCCAATTTTATCCAACCCTCAAAATACTTGGAAATTTTCCCGCCTCGCACCTTTATTTTGTTGTATTCATTTGAAAAACATTCAATTTTATTGTAATCTAGTAGGTATTCGATCTCATTTCCCTTGGCGACGCTAATCTTTCGGCTTATAGAGGCAACCTGTTGAATGGTACATATATACATATATTAAATTTGTAAAGCTGATATAAATGATCTCAGTTCATACACTTATTTTAATTAAAAATAATTTGTAATATTTTTTCATTGTATTGGCTATTTTTTGTATCTCTTTTGCCACTGCGTAACAGTCGTAAATATTTACCTCGCGTAACGATCCGAAGTGCTTGACCATATTACCACATTAACATAACGTACTAAGCGAGTTGTTTTTTTTTTTATATATTATTTGTTTGCTTTTCGAAACAGAAATGACACATTATTGTATCTGTTTTAAATGAAATGAAAGATGAAATAAAAACGTAGATTTTAAATACTGTTCTTTAACAGCATTTGTTTCCGAACAACACTTTTCATTTTATTATCACGGTTTTTGTTTCAAATTTGACTTGAGATACCGGGATAGCAAATGTTTCCATGTTTTAAATTCCAGAATTCATTGTCAGTGAATCGTATTGTAGAATGTATTGTACAAATCATTGTTTTATAACGTTAGTTCTAGGGCATTCAATCCCTCACCCTTTTTTGATCACTTTATTTCGGGATTCACATTTTTTTTTTCATGATTGATTATTTAACATTGTTTCGTTAAATTTGGCGAAAAAAATGTCGCCGATAGATCGATATGACGCTGAAGTGTTTACTTATTTCAAAAAACTGTAAACAAGCGAAGAAAACGTGTAGTTCTCTAAACAGCCACAATGACGCATCGGCCAGATTATAGCAATGCAGTGTAGTGACATTTCCAATTCAACTTATCCAAATTTACTTTGATATAACACACCATGTAAAACGAAGTGAGCGAATAAGTCGCAACACTATTTTCCTTAACGTTTGAAAGATAAGTCGTATTGAAGCTCGTTTGTAAAAAGATAAATTTATCAATTGTTTTTGCTGATCTCCTTTGCGTTATTATTGACGATGATACCGAAACCAGTGGCCGCGTGAGTTGAAAGGTCGAATTATTGCAACCCACATAAGAAATACATGTTTACCAGTATCATTTGCTCCAGCGTGTGGTGGAAAAAAATAAAGGTTATCCTCGTTCATCGTGGCCCAGGCGAGTGCAGATTCGTTATATCGCGATCGATTTTTGATATTTTTCTCCGTAATTTCTTAAGGTAAACCTACCAAAAATCATCATATTAAGTGGAAGTTTTATCGGATTATTTAACGGTTATCGTCAAATTTTACATGATAAACTTAGTCGGGCTACGCGAGTAATCTAGATTCTTTTTTGCAACACGAAGCAATATATGTATTTTTTACAAAATTATATTGCTTTTAACATTATTTAGTAGAAAAAAGCTCGTACATATAACCGTTAAAAGATACGGCTGGGTATAACTAAAAATGAAATTATAATGTTAGAAGCACTAAGGTAAATCACTTGTTGTACTTTAGTTAACCTTAAACTGTGTTTTTATAGAATGACCCTGTGATTCTTGCTAAGCCCTCAAGTTTTACCTAACATCTTTAATATTGACGAACAATGTTCCCTCTGAAAAGAGAGGCTATCTGCGCGAAAAATTCAATGACTACGCTGGCCAATCTAACAAATGCGCTGCATAATTTGTCATATTTGATATAAGAAGTAAGGTTTTTTTTTAAATTTGATTCACATAATAAAAAAAATATGTTTTTACTTACATAATGAGTGGATTAAATAAAACATAAGAAATAACAGAAGTAATTATATTTAAGTTTTTACTTAAATAATGAGTGTATTAAATAAAACATAAGAAATAACAGAACTAATTATATTTTTTTACATTAAATAAAATCAAGAACAAAATAAGAAAATAAGCAGAATATAACAATTAATAATCAGTCGCTAATAAAGTTATTAACATATTTTATATATTTTTTTATAATTGTCTAAATTCTTACTTCGTTCCTTACAACTAATACATATATTTTAATACCCCACCTAGATCAATTTCGTGTTCTGATAATATATAAGAATTTTATTATTTTTAAATTTCTAATTCATTTTGGTCAATTAGGATTATTCCAATTTAAAAGAATATTATTTGAACAGTTGTATTGGAGTGCACGCCAACCAGGAATAAGTTCGCAGGGGTATCCAAATTGCTGCACGGCCGCATAGAGGCAACATTGCTAACGACGTAGATAAACAAGAAATGGTGCAATATTATTTAAAGCCTTATGAACTGGATGTAATTAATTCTCAAATGAATTCCTGCTATTTGATTTTTGCTATTGTGCATTTCAAAATAATATTATGTATGTAAATATTTATTATCACTAATCGTGGGAATTTCCCATTGCTCGTAGTATACGTGCATATAAAAATGAATTTGATGTTTTTTTGACATGTATTTATTCTTCGTTGATTATTTAAAAAAAAACCTTATTTGCATTATGTATTGTAGTATATGCTGATGAGATGACAAGCCATAATAAGTACAATAACTAATGATATAGAATAAAAATATGTACATTGTACAGTCAGCTGACTTAATCTGTTTTATTATTATTTATTTTTTTCGTGGCAAGACGTTCTTAAAACATAGGCTTAAATTATCTGGTTTCATATCGACTTTGGAAATGAAAAAGGACGTAACCTACGCATTACAATTTTTACAGGTGACACAAAAAAACGTCACACAGTATTAATTGTTTGGTAAGGTTGCAGTATTTTTTATGATGTTCACTCTTGTAGTTAGTTGGTGGCATTTCTCCTGGCTTGGGCCAGTGTCGTTCTCTTGTAACCTTATTATAAACAATTATTTGTCCAACATTCATACCACCATATGTATTTTTTTCCAATGTTGCTTTTTGGCCTTTATTGAATTTATAAAGCAACTAGGGTCGAATATGTACTGCAGTAGACCCCCCTATAGCGTAGAGATTATGAATTTGCTATAAGAATACTACGTTATGGAGGACTAGGCACTCATACAAAATTTGAGGTTAGGTTCTTTCAATTGTATTTTGTGAATTGAACGAAATCAAACATTTCTCCCATTTTTATATATATTTCATAGAATACGTCTAGCGAAGTCAATGGACAAACAGCTACGGACAAATATTTGTAATAAAATATATTTATGAAAATTCTAATTTGAACTTGATAATTAAGCGTTTTGTAAAAAAAAAACTACGCTATAGGGCTACAGGGGACTGCTGCATGAGCTATAAGAAACTTCTCTATAGGGGGGCTTATTGTATTTTCCTGCCATTTAAATCTCAAAAGGGCTCAGTTAGTCCAACCACTGACTATCAACCGAATTTGTTTAGAAAAAAAAACTTTCTTTTATTGAATACAAAAGCAATATTTAGTACATATGTTTATTAACACAGTCGATTGTAAAAAAAAACATAGTTAACCCTCCAGAGACGAGAGCTTTTTTCCGATAAAAAAAATATTTTCTAAGCCATATTGAAGTCACGGATAACTTTTATTCCTATCCAAAATTAAAAAAAAAAACGCAAAGTCGTTGTATAGAAACCCCGCATGACTATATGGTCATGCTCATCCTTTTATTACCGTGTAATATTGCGTACGGACAGTAGTAAGGACAAAAGTGACCGTATGGGCTTGCAAACATTCGGGGTTGAAATATAGCTAAACGTGATTTTTTTTAAAATATTTACAATTTGACCTCTTTAGATCAACATAATTTCAAAACAAATATATTAGCAAAATAACTGTAAATAATTTTATGTTTTTATAAAAAAATATCTAACAGTTTAAAAAAGTAAATTAAAAAAGACGGAAATTCAAAAAATCACATGTGCTTTTGGAGACCGTTCCTGTTCTTACGGCTGATGACTTACTGTAGTCCGTACCCTTCCTAACCAAATATGAGCAAAATCAACGATATTCAGGTAGAAAAAGTATGAATAGTGGGATCAATAGACAACGGTGTTTTGTGTGACCATATGGTGACGCTCGTCCTTGGAGGGTTAAAGTACAACTCGATCAATAGTTTAAAATGAATGTGAAATATTTTAAATTTACATTCGGCCCTTCATCTAATTTAAATCATTTTATAAATGCCTCCTCTAATACCTTAATACTTTTGCGTCTGACTGTGCAGTGAGATAATTGAATACATGTGGCTATCTGAGCATAGATAATATAATCCTCCTAATATCAGGTTATTTAACTATAATTTGATTTTTTTTCATGTAGATTCCAAGGCTAAAATCCTTGAAAAAGATGATGAATATAATTATTTTCAACAACAGCACAGCATATTTACATTGTTGTGGGGTTTTGATTCATAATTTTTTTTTTTTCCGATCTCGTTACTATGTTAATTTTATGTAAATCAATTGCCCCGTAATCATATCGACTGTGAAAAGAAAAATGGACGTAACCCACACATAATAATATTCGGCACTACAGATAATGCCAATGCGCGAAATATTTTCAAGATCAACTCGAGGAGAATTGACATCGCAAACACCCATATCTTAGATCTGAAATTTGACTTGGCCAGATCTGCCTGGTCGATAGAGTAAGCTCTAACCAACTAGACCACAGGCAGTTCGACACTACGACACTGTCGTACTCCATAAATTACGTTTTACATATCGACTATTGAAAGGAAAAAGTAACCGTAACGTAACCCACACAACAAATTTTACAGGAGACACAAAAAACGTTTTTTGATGATTTTGAGCCATATGAAACATACACAACCTTGAAGTACACGGTGACTTCTCAACTGGTGTTTCATTGACATAATCTAATATTAATATAAGAAATTATCGAGGAAAACCCGTTTTTTCAGTCTTCTTTCTTGGTTTAAATGTTCACAAGCTCATCTTTTTTCAAACTTAAAAGCTAAATTTACAATAAATTGTGATAATCGAATAAAAGCTGTTTTGAAAAAAACTGTGGGTTACGTCCTTTTTCCTTTCCACAGTCTATATATGTACTGACTTGCTAAGAACATTATCTTTTTTTACATTGTAAATGAAATCAATCAAAACATTTTTGAAGACACCCTTTAGAAATAGTTACGGTATTGCATAATGTGGTCGAGTGGTCAGCGTCGTTGGCTTCGGCTACGGAGGTCTCGGGTTCGAACCCCAGTACGGACAGTTTTATAAATTGATTTCTCGAAGTTTTCTGTTCGAAGGCATGGATGTATGTGATGTCTTGAAATCCCCCCTCCCACCCATCTTATCCCATGAAACGATTAGCTAACCACTAGTCCTGTCCTAGCCATATCCTTTTATTCCTACTCTCTTCGGAAAAAAAGAGGTTGAGCAACTGAGTAACAAGCAGTTCTCTTAGAAACACTTATGTTAAGATAAACTCCATTAGGAGTCCATATGCTCCACATTGAGAGCGGACATGGTAAAAATAAAAATGGCATACAATTGGATATCGAAGATTAATCAAATATAATCCTTAATATGTTGTTTGCATCTTTTTAATTAGCTCATTGAATTTTCTTTTCTCCTTTCCGTCTTTAAGCGATTTTTATCAACCAAACAACCGTGCCCTCGTATAATTTTATATTATTGTTTATTGAATTGGCATTTACTTGGAAAATTAAATTTAAAGAAAAAAGTTTTACCATTTTACTAGTTGGCTCACTTCACCTCTCGAGGGGTCATATAATAACATTTTCTGGCAACTCTTATAAATATCCTTTACTATTATTGTGCGACAAAATTAATTGACTGCAAGCATAAATATAATAGACAATTCAAATTAGCAATGGGGTCGTTAAACATCTTCGAATCTTTAAACTGATAAGATCAATAAATAGTTAATTACCAGATTAATATGACACGACGATAACATTGTAAGTTAATTGATTGAATCGACATATACTTAGAGCTCCATTGTAATAAGGTGAAGAAATATCAAAGTTTTTTAGTTCTACAAACATTATTTTATATAATATATAGTTGATAGCTATTTCGACGTATGCATTAATCAGAACTATGTTTAAGCTTACATACATACTGGCTTAGAAGAGATACACAATATATTCTGTTATCCACTCTTACATCCTAATTTATGTTACAAATTTTAGTATCGTATTTATTATCTTGAATTTTTAGTGTTTCTTGGAATGATAACAAATATTTTTATCGTACATATTGTTTCACATTGTTGTATTATTGTGGTTAGTGGTTTTATTAATTAAATATAAAGTCTTTTGTTAAGAGAATCCTTTTAAAAAACAAACACATATTTGAGAAGAAGAAAAGTTCCAACTTTTTCTAGCTCGGTGACGTATTTATAGTAAATGTTTTTATCGTATAACTGTATGTAAATGTTACACAATAATTATATGTTATTGATTACGTTTTATGGAATAATATTCCATCAAACTGTGTTTCGTAGTTTTTGTTATCATGTACGCTCCCAATGTGGAGCATATGGACTCCTAATGGAGTTTATCTCAAAAGAAGTATTTCTACGAGAACTGCTTGTTACTCAGTTGCTCAACCTCCCCTTTTCCAAAGAGAGTAGGAATAGAAGGATAGGACTAGAACAGGACTCGCCCCGTTCATATGATTGGATGGGTAGGAGGGGAGAATTCAAGACATCACATACATCCATGCCTTCGGACGGAAATTCATAAATCAATTTATAAAACTATCCGTACTGGAATTCGAACCTGTGACCTCCGCAGCCTAAGCCAACGACGTTGACCACCCGACCACACAGGCGAAAGTGTTTCGTAGTTAGTCTGTTTTTATTCAACGCGTCAATTGGTCGGATTTGGGACGGCGAATAGGCAGCGGTTGTAGGGTGTGTTTGCAGAAAACTGTCATAAACCATCGATATTGTTTTGTAAAACTTTTGAAAATAATAATAAATTTCAAACAAAATCCTTGATGCAAAAGTAAAACTTTTAAATGTAGTCGAAGAGATTGTAGATTTAATGGTTTTAAATAATAATTACGTACGGTAGGTGTAGTTCAGATTAATATCAATGTCGGTTTACGAAATCGCGAATTGCATTGAGCGATTTTTTTTCGTGTAGCCGCGCTTGAAACAAAAACATAATAAAAAATTGCGTTTATTGCAAAAGTTTTGCGCCAGTCCATTGGCACAGTTTTGTTTTTATCCGGTACGTGAGCACTTCATCAAATAAAAATAGTATCTTAAAAGTTAATGTTGTGATTTGAGAATTTTAAAAAAAATGTATCTGTGTCCGGTGTAGGGATTGGAATACCGGACGAATATATCAATAACGGTATTTTCGGTACCAATATCGGTATGACAAAAAAAGTTTTGATATAACCGAAAACATCGGCTTATTGGATTAAAGAAAATCTATATCGGTGTTTCGATGTTTCATATAAAATATCGTCATCCGATCAGAATCTATATATTAATAGTCGATAATGTCCGTCCGTCCGTCCGTCTGTATGATTGTCCCCGATTTCCCCTCCCCCTTCCCAGTCCCGCTGTCGCCATTTTTTTATTCCTACCTTTTCGATGACGTCAAGAAGATTTTTATTCTGACCAAAAATTGATTTAAATCCTGACCATTTAATTTGTTCCCTAAAGAAACCATTGGAATATTTTAAATGAATGATTTAATTTAAAAAGCTGAACTAAACTGTAAAAAATGTCTACAAAATCATTGATAAATGATAAAAATAATAGCACTGCAATTATAAAATTTGTGTTTGGGTAATTTCTACGAAATGTGATCTCAGTTATGCAAATTTTCCGAACCCTGGTGCTTATGCTACTGACCTAGACATATTTAAATATTCAAATTATTATTGATGCTTACAGTCATTGTGCTACCAATTATTGTAAACTTAAGAATTGCATAAAAACATCACTTTTTAATAATAAAAAAAAACGGCATAACGTTGGGCAGCGGCCAGCGTTTCCCAAAACAAAAACAAAAAAATCGCGGAACACTTTTAAATTTTGCTTAACGTAATGAAAAACACTCAACTAATTTTTGGTCAATTGTGCACTAGTCTTTGTTAAAGAATTGAATTTCCAAAGAGTAAAGCTATTTGTCTATAATATTAACTGTGAAATAACGTTTATTTTACTTATCTTAAGGCAGATTAAAAAAAAGATTAAAACATTATTTTGCGGACATGCAGAAGAAAGTGATCTAGTGTAAAATATGGGGCTCAGTATCAAAATTAATAATATCCTTTTTTGATAATTTTAAGATAAGTATGCTAAAAATTATAAATACGTCACTGCATGTATCAAAAAATAATTGGGTATTAAAATTTACTTTAAATACTGTTTCGACCACTGCCAAAGATTCTTATCGGTGTCTAGGCTCACTTTTTTAAATGAATAATATTATATGATATGGGAAGAAATAACTGATTGGCGAACAGTATTTTTCATAGTGTATATTTTGCATCTTAGGAATGTGCTAGTTTTCAATATTTTGTATAATTACGAAAAATTGTGCTCGTGTGTTTTTTTGAAATTTTCTCTAAAATCGTTTTTTTAAGATTCTTCTTCTTTGACCATATTCGCTCCCTATGTGGAGCATATGGCCGCCACGTGGCACCTACATGTTTATCTGTCTTCCGCCAATTGCTTTGCTTCCTCCCATGACATGCCAGCATCCCCCAGCTCTATGGATAGTACCCGATAGACGTCCGAGGAGCCGGAATCCCACCGGTCGAAAAAAAGACAGACAGGATTGAGGCTTTCTGGAGGTATTCGCAGCACGTGACCCAGCCGGTTCCTACGTCTCTCCATAACCACTGACGTGACGGGGCGCTGTCTTGTACGTAATGAGTATTGAGTTTATGAGTTATAATACTAACACCTCCATTTGTAGTCGATCTTAAAATCAGTCATATTACACAATTCATATTTCGTTTGGTAGAGATTTGTGGTTATACTGGTTAAATATTATGTTACGTTGGACATATTTTCCAGAAAACTATTATGATGACGATGACGAATTTTGTCAGAAAAATTGCGTGTATTTTCGTTCAGAAGTGAAAAAAGTCCTTTTGACACTTTATATAGTATCGAATATTCTTTTAAAAAAATGTGATTCAAGCTAGTTCTGGTTTTAGATGATAAGTTTGCACTGGCCAAAAATATTCGTATTTAAAATTAAAACATCTTGGATCTTTGTTAACTTTGATTTTACCTTGGTGGATTTCTGCGGAACACCATTTGCAAAACGCTGCATTACACTTTTTGTTTAAATTTAATAACAAGCAACTAAATAATGCAGCCTTGAAAAGAATATTTTTTTATTTTTTTACCATACTAGTTGACAGAGGTTTGCGAAAAATTTAATCAGCATTATACATGATAATTCATGGGAATTTAGTCAACTGTTTCACAAAACAAATCGATATGATTTTCGCTAGTTAACTGATTTAGCAGTCAATTTGTGGTTATTCTTTTTCAGTGTGGCATCAAAATAAACTCTACGGTACACAAATTTTGTATTTATTATTATTAAACATATAGTTCTTGTTATTATTTCAAACCATGCCCACTCTTGATTTGGCGCATATGCACTCTTAATGTATCATATCGACTGTGGAAACGAAACGGAACGTGAAGCAAAAAACGTCTTTTGATGATTTTGGGCCATATGCAAATTATGAATTATACACAACCTTGAAGTGCACGGAGACTTCTAAACTGGTGCTAAGTTGACATAACCTAATATTATTTAAAGAAATTATCCAGGAAAAACCTTTATTTCAGTCTTTTTTCTTGTTTTGAATTTTTTTACAATGTCATGTTTTTCAAACTTAAAAGCTAAATTTAGATACTGATTCGGCATTTGCAGCTTGCACCTTTTTGATAAAACGTGTATCAAGTTTGATACATTGTGATAATTTAAAAAAACCTGCTTTGGGAAAACTGTGGGTTACGTCCTTTTTCCTTTCCACAGTCGATATTGTCTGACGTCGGCCGCTGAACTTTTTTTGGAGACTTAGTATGGCGTCGGTCATGTACCATAGATACTACGTGTTTGCTGAATACGAAATTTTGTCAAATAGCCATTCAGAAGTCAATTATGAGAAAAAAAAATGAAAAACTTCATCCGTGTCATTATATAATTGTCGATGGCACCAACCTTGAGCTAAATTTTAATATTCAGATTTTGCTACAGATGTTGTTTTCCAATTATTCGTCAAATTTCAATATGTCAAAAAAAATAATAGCATTGTCCTCCCTGCAAAATATGTTAACCATAGATTTGCCAACACTAGTAATTCGAAGAAAATGTTAACTAGAAAATAATGCCGAAAAGTGTCGTAATTTATTGGTTTGGTCTTCAAACACTACGGTTCTCATGTTTACAATCTTCATAATTTTATGTAGTGGCAGTTTTAGAGCAATACGCGCTAGTTCACTGAAAAGTTAGTCCAGAATATACTATACCTCATTTTCGGCAAAAATGTCGGTTAGTAAGTTTTGCCTTGCCTCGGTTTTAAAAATCCAGAAATTTGAGAATTTCTCAAAATTACCAGCGCGAGAGTTTTTTTTAGCTCTTCCAAGAATTTTCGATTCCAAAACTCCAGGAATTTGCGGTTTACCAAAAATAACAGCGCGACACCTTTTTTTAGCTCTTCCAAATTTCATTTTCTCAATCCCGAAATTCCGGGATTAGTACTGCCACGATCCCAGGATTTTAGGATCCTGGATCCCGGGACTGGATACCCTAATAGCAGAGCCCTTGAGAGAACTATTAAACATTAAAAAAAACCGATGTGTCTGTCTGTAGGCGTCTCGGTGTATCGAATGACAGACACGTTTTGGTGTTATTTGTCTTCCTCGTTTGATAAGTGTGGCATGTTATTTAAAAATTTACATAATTGATTGATCGGAGTCGTGCCAATTGTATCAATCATGTGTCTCTCGCGACGTTTGTAGTACGCTGGATGATCAACAGGTGACACTTTACAGTGCTAAATGAAACATCTTTTCAATAATAAAAAAAGTGACAAATCACTCTATCAACGAAGATACACAATTTAAATTACACGTGTTTATCGTCTTACAAATATGACCGTATTTTACGACATGTTGTTGAGTCACATATTATAAGAAATAAATAATTAATGATCGCTGAAAATGACATTCGGATTATCCGTCACCTTCCATCCCTATTGATAAGTCGAAAGATGTAAAAGATGTCACAACACTCACAACGATGTAATTTTTTTTCGTCGTGATCATTTCTACATTATAAAAAAAATGTCTCTTTTACTGACGTAATTGGACAATCCTAAATGATATGTCCCAAATCGTGATCACCGCAAGGGTAATTTAGGAATGGTTTAGTTTTATACCGTGCTCGGTGATAATGGTGATATCCAGTGATATGGTGATAACTAGAGATGTACCATTTTAACTTGACTGTGGTAGAACTCAGAACTAAAATTGTCGCCCTAGGACGTGTTGGCTATGGCGATGCTAATGAAGCGATGGTGGCGCCCTCGCGGGCAGTCAAGTTACGCTGGTACATCTATAGCTTGTATTCTGACGAAAAAGAATACCAGATGTGACACTAACAACAGTGACTTCTAATCAGCGGTGGGCTGGCAATAGGTTGACAAGGGGCTCGCTTAATCCCAAAGCAATTCTCGGTGTTTTGAGAAAGAAGTGACTTTTTTAATACTCATATACAATTATATGCAATACTAAAATAAGCAATCGATTGTTACTTAAAACGCGTATAATATGTAACAATATGCAATTTACCGTAAACTTATCAATCAAAAGGGCTAAAAATGTACTACTGTGTATACTGAAGCTGTCGTAGGTAATATATGTCAGAAGTTACAGCTATATACTAATTCGATCTGAGAATATGGTTTTATCTTAAATTAACAAGGGGCTCGCCGGCCTTATTGAAATTTAACAAGGGGCTCGCGCGAGCCCCTTCGAGCCCCCTCCAGCCCACCCCTGCTTCTAATCCGTCAGTAAACCTTTTTCATTTAGATATTTTTGAGAAGTCAATAGCCAAAGACGGTCAATTTGTTTTAGTTTCCCGAGCAATATTTAATGCATGGTTTGCCACAATGTTTTGTTAT
Organism: Himalopsyche tibetana; assembly: GCA_030503985.1. NCBI lineage: Eukaryota > Metazoa > Arthropoda > Insecta > Trichoptera > Rhyacophilidae > Himalopsyche > Himalopsyche tibetana. Next base: position 18,839,675 of record JAPJYX010000022.1, read on the forward strand.
CGGGCCTACCATTTGATACAATTATTGATGGCGGTCGACTGAGAAAAAACAGTATTTTTTTGTAATTTTGTAAACGTCAAACTGTGGACCAAAATTTTAACTTTTTTCTCCTTGCCGGGTGTACCATTTGGGCGTTCGTCTACTTTATTATTTTTAATGGAACCATTTTATTTTGAAACCGTTTATAGATTTGTATCCTAAGCCATAAATGTCTTTTCTTTCTACGTATCTTCTTCGTGATAAACTAACTACGAATCCATTTGTTGTCTTATTCTTATTTCTTTACCATCTCCAAAGATTCATTGTTTAAAACAACATTAATATTGAGCAGCTTTAATTATCACAAACCGTACTTACACAGTTGGAGATGATTTTAGCCACAATGCCACAGTAAACAAAAATTGTTTGTTGAAAAATTAGAAAGAATTATGTGTTTACGCAAAAACAGGAAATGATTTTTTAACAGCGACCTAAATTAAGGGCGATTGAACAATTAGATTAACGCCTGCCATTCAATGCTCTCAAAAAAAAGCTGAATGTGAGCATGTAAAAATAATTGACAACCTTGATTGCGTACCTATTTAAAAATGAATTAGACAACATTCATTTCTGGATTAAAATTATACGTAAACTGAATCACGTTTTAATATCAAAATTTTGCTCCTATTATCGTAATTATGGCTACGTCGAAAATAGAAAAGCGGCGATGGTCCTAGCTTGACGAGCCTGAATCCTGCGCGTCTCCTCTTTGAACGGAAAGATTACGTTATTTTGATCACGTTCATGCAAAACGTTTTTATCTACACGCTGACATGGATTGAAAAGAAGCAAAATATTGACAGTCACAAGAAATCCGTGTCGAAGTCATGTGCTCCGAAAAGGAAACTGAACCGAAACTGTTCAACCGAATATATCGCCAAAACCGTGTGTGTATACATTTTGCTTTCAAAATTATTACATTATCAGCAAGGAATAATCCATAATTTTAAATATATCGGTCGTTTGAATATAATATTATAGGGTTGACATTGAAAAGCCAAAAAGGCTAGTCGTTAATCTTAATTACAGCGGTTTGTTAAAAATGGTAAATAATTTCGTTAGAATCTTTCTTCAGATAATTCATTGAATGTAAGCAGTTACCTCTGCCTTTCCTAGCAAAGTAGAGAACGAGAGGAAGTCTCGGATGCATCTTTTAGGTCAGTGTTTCTCAACCTTTTTGGGAGCGTGGCCCCTTTTGAGTGTCTTTATTTTTCTGTGGCCCCCATACCATTGTTTTGTCTTCCCATAAAAATTATAATTTCAAAAATCCACCTTTTTAACAGCTCTTCCGAGATTTTCGAATCTAGAATGCCAGTAATTTATTTTATTTACGGATTTACAAAAAATAGCTGCGTGACGTCCGCCATTATGCTCTCCCCTGAATCGTTTTATCAATACCCGTGGCCCCCTTAGAACACGCTGTGGCCCCCTGAAGGGCCACATAACCCACCGTTGAAAAACCCTGTTTTAGGTGACCATGTGCTCCGAATAAGACAATGCTTACAGGATTCAAGAATCCCTGTTGCACGCCTGTATTTATATTTCATATTCGATGATACTGCAGTGATTGTATATGAATTCTAATAAAACTATACGGCGTTGCCAGAATTTTACGGTCTCTAATTGAGTTAACAAAAGGCATTTAACTATATGTGTTTAACATTTGCAACAAGTTCATAATGTGGTAGTTATATTATCGATAAGTCGCAAAATTATCGTCTAGGCTTTATATCTAAACGTAGTTGTTGACCGCAGTATCTCGTTGCCCGACCGTGAACTTGATAAAAAATTGTCCTCACTTGTATTTTGTAAATATGTTTACGTGTTAAACCAGTTAATTAATTATTTATAAAGATCAATAATTATTGAATACAGGTAAATTAAATAATGTTCGCTTAACTGAAGAAATTGTGATAATGGTATACAATGTCGTAAAATTTCAATGACCACTCAGTGAAGTAAAATTTATGAGCTCTTCACCATTTTGCAAAAAAGCTGTCTCAATGATATCGACAATGTTTGCCGGTACGATAAGAATACGCTGAAAAGTGGGTGGATCATGTAAATTATACAAGTTGTTGTCTTCAAGAACACTGGGAGTCCAGATCATGAATCAATACCAGAATTGATCGACTTGATTTCAGAGAATTAAAACATCTCTTAAATCAAGTCAAAATTTTGGCACACAAGTGGTCTACTGAGTTGAAAGTTGTAGGCTCTTGAGATGTGGCGGAACATAGAGATTTCTTGGACCGATCAAATCTCAAGCGAGGAGGTTTTGATATGAGTCAATAATTGTACAGATCGTAAGTTTATATATAGCTAATAGCAGATCTACTTGTTTTCAGCTAAAGATACGACAATTTATATAGCACACCAACCAGTTTCAAAGTTCTTAGAAAAAAAATGGAAATCATTGACTATCATATAATATGATACTTTAAAAAATTTAATGATTTATCATAGAAGGAACAGGTAATTCTGTATCGATATATTTTTCCCCGTGTCCGCTCCCAATGTGGAGCATATGGCCTCGTAATTTAGGTATCTTAACAGAGCTCATAAAAACTGTGTGTTACGAAGTCGCTCAACCTTTTCTTTTTTCAAACAGAGCAGTATAGATAGAAGGATAAAGCTTGGATAGGACTAGTGGTTAACTAATCGCTCACGTTACGCCCAATTATTAAAGGATCAGAAACAGTGAGAGGGGATTTAACCGGTTCTCTGCCACGGACGTGTTAACACGCTATACAATTTCGTGCTCGTAGGGCCAGCCATACAAAATGTAACGCAGTACTTGAGACCCGACTTAAAGGCCGCAAGAGACGAATTTAATAATTTTAAAGAAAATCACGTCCCTCCGTGCACGGCCATATTGATACCGCACGGCACAGATCAGGTTAAGACATCACAAACATTCATGCCTTCGAACAGAAATCGATTGAAAAATGCTATATATACTAGGACTCAAACCCGTGATGTCCGGCACGGAAGCCCACAACTAGGGCATCCAATCCCGGGATCCGGGATCCCGTTCAATTTTCTGATCCCGAAATTCCGGGATTGAGATGGCCGCGGTCCCAGGATTTCGGGATTGAGAAATTTTGAGCAAATTCTCGAAATTTACACGAAATTGGCAAATTGAAGATTTCAAATTCCTTGGTGAGCTAAAAAAAAAAACGAGTTTTTGTGAGATTCTGGGAAAAAGTATACCAAAACGGAGATTTCAAATTCTTCGGTGAGCTAAAAAAAAAAAAAAACGTGTTTCCGTGAGATTCCGGGGGAAAGTATGGCAAATTGAGGATTTCAAATTCCTCGGTGAGAAAATCTCAATCCCGAGATTCAAAATAAATCAATCCCGAAATCCCGGGATTGGAAAAAGGCTTCGGGATTGGATACCCTACCCACAACGCTAACCGCTGTGCTATAGAACCGTATCCTATTTTTACTGTTTCAAAAAGAGTTTAAGCGAAAAAGTAAAAAACAGTTATTATAAAACAGCTCCAATTACTGAAATGTTTATATTAGAAGTACTTCACAATAGGAAGGGACATAATTGTAGAAAAAATGCGTGCAACTTATTGACCGTGTAAAAAGAGTCTTGCATATTGAGTGAGTAGAGTAGACATATCTATCATCGTTTCTACTAAATTTTCCAACTATCGGTTACGTGAAATGGAAGTTTTTAGATGAAATTAATGTCGAATGATTATTCAAAGTTTGTTATCGTTAAGCAAGGCAATCAGGTATCAATAAATTGAGTCATGTGAAAATAATCAAATATAGATCTGCTCATTGAGATAAAATTGGAATTTGGCAAACACAAATAAAACAAACTTGAAATATATATTTAATTGTTTATTTGTTCTTAGTTTTATCATAAATCGTCTATTTTTTAATATTCTTGCTGATCTTGAGCGCAAACCGATGGCCGACTAGGGAATAAAAAAAAACAATTGATTTTAAATGTTCTGGCTATTTTGTCAGCTGGTCATTCTTTCTTTTATTGCGACACTAAAAATAAATTTATTTGGTTTTGTGTTACTAATCAATAAAATTAGTGTCAATTTTTATTATAATTTAATTCACATGTTTTGAATCAGAGCCAGCGGCGCGCATTTCATTCATATTTTTTAAATCCATGTCCGCTCCTAATGTGAAAGCATATAGCGTCGTAATGGAGTTATTTTAACAGACGTCTTTCTACAAGTTGCTCAATCTCTCTTTTTTAGAATAGAGTAAAGATATGTCGGGACTGTTATTTAGGATTGAAAAGGTGAGAGGGAGTTTTAAGATATCACAAACATACATGCCTTCGAATAGAAATCTATAAATGCCGTTCGCACTGAGAATCTAACCCGTGAGATCCATCACGCAATCCAACGGCGTTGACTTGACCACTGCACTACGTACCCGAACATTAATATATTATTTAATTAAAAATAAAAAAAATACAAATGCACTGCTAAAAAATTCTCTTCATGGGAGGAGCTAAGAGCGTTATAAGTCAAATTTGATTGATTTTCTTATTCATGTTCGCTCCCTATGTGAAGCATATGGCATCTTATTGAGGTATAGCCCAGTTATTGATAGATCGGAAGGGTAGGAGGTTGATTGAAAAATGTATTTATAATGCGAAATTGAGGAGGTCAAAGGCAAAGAGCAATCTACCATGGAAGCCATTTCGAGAAAAACGTAAAAAAAAACATAACAAACTAATTTGATTTATGTGTGCTATTTATTTGTCTTGCAGTAGAAATATGTACAAGTGTGATTTACGATGAATTCGTCAAATGTTCCGAGCAAACATTTAAAGGGAAGAAGCTGACTTTGTTTCAAGAGCGTATGTATTTCAAAAACAAAAAAATATTTTTAATAGAATGAAAACATATTTGCTAAGTATTTTTAGCTCTATGATTCTGCATCCATTATGAAATTTGTATTTTTCCAGATTACTTACATTTGCAATTGATCCTTTTGTATGTATGCATCCCTCTTTTCGGCAATCAAAGTCTAATGGCAGATGAATCAAAAACATTATTTAAACTCTTATCTCAAATGAAAATGATCTTGAGTTCCGAATGAAGAGCTGTACCTAATTTTCAATGATGGAGTGTAGAGAAAGCGACTTATCTGTCTACATCATTATATCCTTAACCTTTGAAAAGCTAGGATACATTACTAACTTACCCATATCGTCGGTATAAACATTGTACATCCATTCAGTGTTAGTATCTCTCCCATACGCTCACACTTAGCTGTGTTTGTTTAGTACGCACATAGAACACACTTAGTACACTTAACCCTTTGAGGAGTATATACGTCCAAATTATGGCATCCAATCCCGAAATTCGAAAACAAAAAAAAACGAGGTTTTGTGACAATCTGGGAAAAAGTATACCGAATCGAGGTTTTCAAATTCCTCGGTGAGCTAAAAAAAAACAAGGTTCTGTGTAAAGTATAGCGAATTAAAGATTTTAAATTCCTCGGTGAGCAAATCCCAATCCCGGGATTGAAAATCAATCAATCCCGAGATCCCGGGATTGGAAAAAGGCTTCGGGATTGGATACCCTAGTCCAAATGTTGTGTACACGGTTTCTAGACCACAGTCTCGCGTCGTTTCATTTTGGGAAATCCTAAATTTCTGGGTATGTAATTTTTTTAACCTTTTAGCTGCCGTAGATAATTAATAGTAATTACCTAGCATGCCGGCTATGATTTGCAACTATTAATTTAATTAGTTATTGACAAGATAACTCGTCTCTGGCGTGTTGAGCACGAAATATTTTACGAGATATCTCGTCTGTGGCAGCTATCGAGTTAAATCTGCCATCGAAAAACTTACATGCCTATAAACAGGTATGGGGGCCACGGAAAAATATTAGACTTAAAGGGGGCTGCGGGCCCAAAAAGGTTGAGAAACCATGATCAAATATATATTTCCATTCTCATGTTTTTTATTGGATTGTCATTATTTCTTGACATATAGATAAAACAACATATATATTTGTTATCGTTGGCAGTCATATTATTTATATTGTTTGATGCAAATGAACAAAAGAATTTTATTATACATTTAATATTTGTAAACAAATCGGTAGCCATATAATTAAATTTCGGGTTGATTCCCTTCCTGGAATCGACGTCAGTAAAGCGACGGCCACAGAATAAGTCGGCGATGGCCAAGACACCAGCTGACTTACGTTACTTACCGGTTTCAGACAGATTTACTTTACCTGTCTCCAGCATTTTTGTTTTTTGTGGACCGACATCGTGTTTCATTTAATTCTTCTTCATCCAGTTGTTTTATAAAGAACGTTTTTACCAGGATATATTTGTCTTTTGATGTAACCACGATTACGTGTCACCTCTCATATAATTTATGAGAGCAAAAAAGATCTAGTCCCAAATTCGAAGTAATAGCTTCTAGAACAAAATATTTAAAATTAATAATTAATTAATTAGCTTTACACTTTGTGTTTTATAATTTTAAAAAAATAACATTCTTCTTAGATTGATACTTATCTAAAATAAAATGTTTCTTATATGTTTGTGGGTAAGAAATAGTACAAATAATTAAAATATAAGAAAAAGCCTAATTTAGTCAAAATTAACACACTTCTCAAAGGGTTAAGAACCCACTTAGCTGTAATCTTAGTTGTAATATTTAGGTACGTAGTAGTAAAAATAATTTTATAGTTTATCAATCTTCTTTTTCTAATCAAGGATGTAATATTAATATGTACTATGCATTCCACATCAATAAATAATTTGATGGCGCCAATAACAAAAATCCCCAGTTAAAAAAATGTGTATCTACAATATGTACGTACATGAAAAAACTTGCCTTGTCTGCCAGTTATACTTAACCAGTTATCGCGTCCACATTTTTTTCTGAATATTATTTTGTGCTTGATTTTTTTTATGAATTGCTAATTTATTGTTTTATTGATATAAATAGAATATTAATCATACAGCGCTACGAGTCGGTGTCGGGAAAACATATAAGTTTTTTTTTCTATCGGCATTGTTTAGTGCCTGATTAAATTCACAAAATAATTAATTAAACGGCCATTTTGAAAAATAAAAAAATCGATAAGACAGACTAATGTAATAAATGATTCTTACACAAAACAGTGGTCGTCAACCGGTGGTTCGAGAGAAAAAAATGTGGACCGCTGAGTGTGTGATATTGTTGTGGTAACTTCACTGGCGCCAAGAATTCATAAAATTATGACAAAAATTCAGCAATAAATATTAAGACTTATACAATAAATATTATGTGTTATGAGTTATGTTATATTAAGGGTTAAACAAACGCTTTTTTTATTTATATCGATACCTCGATTCTAAAGTGTAACAACTAAAATAAACATTTTTTTTAACCATGTCCGTTCCAAATGTGGAGTATATGGACTGCTGATGGAGTTTATCTCAACCTATCTTTTTCCAAAAAAAGTAGGAATAGAAGGATAGGGCTAGGACAGGACTAGTGGTTAGCTAATCGCTCTCGATACGCCTAGTTCATAAGATATGATGGGTGGGAGGAATGGATTCAAGACATCACATACATCCATGCCTTCGAACAGAAATTTATAAATCGATTAAAAAATCAATTTATAAAACTGTCCGTACTGGGATTCGAACCCGAGATAATCATAAAACAAGATTTTGGGCAGTTTTAATTTTCTACTGATTATCAGATTTAAAAGATTTTATTAAAAAAATTAGGATTTACCAAAAAATATATTAATAGTGTGAGTTTTCACGTGGTTTTTGTAGCCGTCCGCAAGATTAATAATTGTGGTCCGTAGGGAGTCCGAAAAGGTTGACGACCGCTGCTCTAAATAGAGGAAGCGTGGTCACCGTGAATATAATAGCAGCAGTTTTACACTCCCAAAATATGTGCTCGCAAATAGATCCAAAACTCCCACCGTTCCGAGTCGTGATGCTTCTTCCACTTTGATTTTTTTCTCCATTGTTCTCTACTGGGATTCGAAAACAAAGTGACGAATCGCAAAAACAAGTGTAAAAAATGGAGTTCATGGAAATAGCGCCATCGCTTTGGAACAGGTCTGAGCTTGCTTGGCTCCATTTTTATTCAGCCTGTCGTTTTCAAGCGATTAATAAAATGAGCAGCTATTTTGTATTAAAATCGAAATATAAATTTAAACATATATTTACTAAAGTTAATGAATATTGAACAATAGTTATAGTAATAGAACTGGGTTCGTAGTCGAGTTGCCAACGTTATTTTTTTCGGTGTCAGCTCTAACGGGCTCGAATCCCAGTACATAAATTGAACACCCCCCCCTCCCATTTCCACTACAGAGAGTAATTAGCTAACCACTAGTCCTATGCTGTGGCCCAGTTGGTTAGAGCTTGCTCTACCGATCACGCAGGTCTGGGTTCGATTACAGTGAATTTGAGAATTATTCAATTCAAAGTTGTGATCGAAGACTGGGTGTTTGTGATGTCAATTCACATTATTTCCTTTCCTCCCATCCTTCTGATCCTTTAATAACTAGGTGTATCGACAGCAATTAGTCAATCACTAGTCCTGTTCTAGCCTTATCCTTCTTCCCCTACTACTCTCTTCAAAAAAGAGAAGTTGAGCGACTGATTAACAAAATCACGTTGATGCACCGTCATTAGGAGGAGATATGCGCCACATTGAGAGCGAACATGCAGGGGAAAAAAAAATCTTGAGAATTATTCTTAGTATTAGTGAATTTGAGAGTTATTCAATTCAAAGTTGTGATCGAAGTTTGTGATATCAATTCAAATAATTTTTTCTCCTATCCTAACTCTATTCTTTCTATCCCTGCTCTCTATGAAAAAAGAGGTTGAGAAACTTAGTAACAAGCAAAATTTAAATAAACTTTGATTATTCCACGTATTCCACGTATACGTGGAATAATCAAAGTTAATTTAAATTTTCTACTAAAATGAACTTCCACAAAGTTACCGCCGAAACCATCGAAAGTATTAGTAACAAGCAGTTCTCAATTGAAAACATTAGGAATAGATCTGGGCTTAAAAAAAGTCTATCAATTTATTTAGTCTATCCGGAGTTTGAAAATGTGTTTTGTGTTTTGAGTCATTGGGCCAACGAGTGGACGAGTGGTATCGGTTTACATCTCGTCATCAAAGATCGCATATCATGACATAGTTCATCTTTTGATTACTTCAGTTTCTCCGTACACAATTTACTTTTAAAACAAGTACTATTAAATCCCATTAGTACACATACGCGTTTAGTACACCTGCCAAAGTGTAAACTCAATTAAAGGTGGGCTAGAAATACTTTTTACCGATTGTTTATTGTTAATATCTTTTTTTTTAATTCTTCCAAATGCATTCTGCTAACTCATGAATATTAATATATTAATTATTCATGTAACACTATTTATTGACAATAAAACAACGAAATAAAAAATGAAAGACTATAAAAACTGGCTCTTTTACGCTTGGCTTTTCCTTGAATTTTTATCCGTTTTTACTAATAATGTAATTTGTATTTTACTCCCAAGGTCGTGTGCTATAAACATAATTATTAAAAACTGTTTTTTTTTTGTTTATCTTTTCGATTGTGTAACAGTGCTATACATCAATGATATTTTAGATTTTATACTTCTATGCTCACTCTTGGCTATGTCCGCTTTCATGAAATTTTAGATTGTATACCCCTCTCTCTCTCTCTCGCTTTAATATAAAGAATTATACAAAAAAAGCAATAAAAAAAATAATAATAAATGCAGCTCGATGTTATTGAATCATCCTACAGTGTCGAAAATTAAAACGAATACGACCACCATTTCTACAAACAACTTTTTCTTTCATTGTATGTTTCCTTGCGTATTTTTTGTTATTTTCTCATACTGTTATTTTTTTATTATTACCACCTCTACTGACAAAACCCTGTAATCTATAAAATAAGCAGATAAACCCGAAAAAAATAATAATATGTAAAAAAAAAAAGAAAATTACCCCAGACGGAAGGGAGATTGGAGCCCGGCTCCACCCGTCCCCATACAAAGTTGAAATAGTACACTCTCTCTGTAAGCTACGCAAATTCTCAATATAGAGAATTATATATCAAGGAAATTTTAGATTGTATGCCCCTCTCTCACCCTTTCTCCATCGTAGCTAAGTTCGCTTTCAATATAGAGAGTTATACATCAATGAAATTTTAAGAATTCTCTATAAACTAGTGTTTCCCAACGTGGAGCGTACGTCCCACTACGGGGCAAAGTTTTTAGAACAGTGCGCAAAACATAAACATAATATGTTACATTTTTTGTTGTTGTAAAAAAACAATTTTTTGAAAATATTCTTTTGATTTTGCAACCCTGACATTCCGAGAAAAAGATGGCCACACTTGTATATTTGTAGATTTAAAAAAAATATATATTGTGTGAAAGTGAAAGGTGCCAACACTAGCGCAAATTATGACGTTATATTACTTCTCACTTCGGTGAGGGTAATAATAGAAGGATGGTGGTAAAAATTGGCTAGTCGTGTTTTCTATGCACCATTTACAGGATCGGATATTGGGTGGTTGGGATGAAACGAACACATCCTACATCAATGACTTTGAAAAACACATGGCAGTAGAACATAATAGGATTAAAACGAAAAGAGCCTTTTAAATTACAACTTTTTGTATACATGCTCTATTTGGTTTTGGTCAATATTGGAATAAAACACGATTTGCAATTCGGGCTTAATTTTCAAGGGGTGAGCAACGTGATCCAAGAAAAATTTGAAATGGAAATCGTGTTGCACTAAGTGCAATGGTAGACGACGAACGAGAGCCTTATTAATACAAATATATATTATCATTTAAAGACCATTGGTCTTTTAACGATAATCCCTTAGTATTTATTAGACTTAAAGAAATTATAAAAACATCTGCTCAGAATTCTTCTACTCTAGACAGAATCGAAGAACATTTTTATTTCGGTGGTCTTTGAACACCAGTGTCTTTCCGCGGGCCAAAATCTTACACCCCTGAATTTTTCTCACCATCTTGCTTTGAATGTGTCTTACGTCGTGTCATTTTTTTTTTTTGCTTTTCGCGGCACAATGATTTTTTTTTCATTATTTCACTGTGAGCTGTTCATGTACAGAAATTCCGTCTGTTTATTCTGTCACACTTATTGGGGGCATTCTTCTTGATTGCTGATTCGAAAAGATTAACGTTGGGTTTTTGCAAAGCTGATGGTGGTCCATTATTTTTGCGATGGCCAGTGAGAGTGAACATGTACCAATCGACACGATTTTGGAGACTTTTTATTTAAAAAAAAGTAATATTCAATGTTACATTGTTTTTAAATTGGAGTCGTAGTTAGACCATTTATTTGTAAATGCCACTTTTTTCACAATCACTGCCTTTAAAAAAATTGACGATTCTGAGAATAATTTTTTTCATTTGTCATATTTGCGAAAATTTATGTCATACCCAATTTTGAGTTTTCTCAGTGAAGTTAAACTCTTTTTCCATTACGGGTCTCTTGATAACTTCATATCAGTCACTGGGAAGTCTTTCTAATTATATATTTTTTGATGATGATCCCTGTACTCTGTTTCTGATAGATGACTTGGAGAATTGATTATTATTTGATGTTTTGGTATTTTTTTAATCCTCAGTTAGACTGCTTTTAAACTGTGTGTTTTTTTAAATAATTAATTATTTACTAACAAAATCGGTAAATTGTGGCATCTAAATCAATTTTGTCCTGTGTCACTTAATGTCTTCCGGCAGTTTAACGAAGATATGATTTATATTGTGAACAATGCTTATCGATTGTGAGTTAATTTAGATTGAAAAATTTTGGTGACAGATTGACAGTGAAGTTATTTTTTAATACCAAATAATGTTCAATTTCTTGTGATGTAAATTTAAAAGACAGTTGATCACAATGTTAATTACTTAAACGGTTTTTTTTTAATTCAAAATGACTCATTCATGGAAAATTATTTTTTAATTTATTCGTGACGCAAATCCAAAGTTTCGTAAACTGGTTTTACGTGAGAACCGGCGCTATAAATGATAAATAAAAATATGCGAACACTTTTATTTATTTGCGAATCTCGAAAGGTTGATAGATTCTATGCTAATTTTGGGAATTTCGAATGATCTATTGACGTCTAGGGTCAATCGATATGTTTGGATCTGCGCAAGATGTTCGCAAAACCAACGTCACAGATTCGTTTAATATTTCTTATTATTTCCATAATAATAAAATAATTCATTCATATGGTAACACACAACACTGATTGACGGGTGACATTTTCGCTTGCTTTCATCCACGTAGCCAAGGCTAGTTCAGAGGTTGGGGGGGGGGGGGGGGAGCTGAATCGGAAGAAAAAAATGTATAAAAAAACAATGAAATAGTCAATTAAAGAATTATAAATTCAATAATTATTCTCGCTTTAAGGTCGTAACCTTGGATGTATTGCCGACCCCCCCCTTTATTACTACTTGCTAAATGATAAACCTATATTTATTTATTTATATAACCTATCATTTATTTAAATAACTCAACCTGCGGCCCATTCAGAATTTATAGGTGACACAAAACAATCATAGTCACCAGATACTTTTTCAAACGTCTGGTATTGTTTGAATTTTTTTACATAATCGAATAATTATTTTGGATACCTTTGTATTTGTGTGTTGAGAAACGCTGTTAAAGCGGGACATGGTTGAAAAGAAAAACTGTTTCAGTTTTTATATGAATCTGAGAATAATTTGACTGTCAAGTGGCGTTACCATTGCCCATCGAAGGCGTTGATAATGCCCTGACAATGGGAGTGATAATTTCAAGTCCTCGCAAGTACAGACTGCAACGCATGCATTTTACGGCCAATTGACTAGTTAAACTGTCTAATAAAGACATTCGCATTTTACATTACTTATTGTGTTGTGATATCATTTGTATATAGTCCAACCGTTAAGACTTGGCTGTTTCACCATTAAAACCTTCGAGACGATTTCCTTCGGGCTGTATTTGAAAATATTTTAAATATGTTACCAATTACGTGTGTTATCCCCAATCTGTGGTGACAGTTAACTGACACAAGAAAGCTTAGATTTACCGACTTAAACAATTTAGCTGAGAATCAGTCTCTCTAATAACGTTATCGATAAATCTATTAAAAATCTTCTTATCATCTTACATTGTAGTCACATATTATATTATATTTAAATAATTAATGTAAATATGCAAATATATTATAGTTATGCATATTTAAATATTTAACCTTTAAACGCCCAGCGGTCCCGTACGGGACCAGTGATTATGGTACATTTCGCTATCGGATTACACCGATTTATGATAATAGTATTCAAAATATGAACATTATCTTACATAAATGATGACTTTGAGATACCGATCCATAATTTTATTTTCAGTTTCGATGTATATTTTCAATATTTTTGTCATATTGAGTAATATAAACATCTGCGTTACAAGGTCGACTATTGGAATATGCGCTGTGTTAGGCGGACCGCAATAAATCAGCTATATCCACACCATATTTCAATGGGGATACAGATTTTTATCCAAACCTAGAAAAGTGTCAATTTTTTTGTAATTTCATGGTTTAAATTTTTAAATTTTTGTCTAATTTTTATCGTTTTAATTCCTTAACTTAAATGTATAATAATATAAAAATGTGAAAAATTGTAAATAAAGCATTCGTTAATTATAAACAATCATTTATTTTGCTAATGCTTTTTATTTTACCCACATAGGCTGACTAATTTTAGAGATATAATTATTTTCATAAAGGCTACGGGTCATGCAAATATTTCGCAAAACGTCCACGGGCGTTTAAAGGTTAACATCGGGCTTTTGGTGCAGTGGTCAACTTCGTTGGCTTCCATGGCGGATCTCACGAGCGAACTCGGGCGGATCCCGAGACGAACAGCATTTTTTGATCTATTTATCGATGTCTGTCCAAAGGCATGGGTGTTTGTGATATCTAAAAATTCCCTCCCACTCGTCCAATCTTAAAATAACAAAGCGTAGTGAGAGCGATTATCTAACCACTAGTTCCTTCTTAGGTTTGAAAAACTGAGTAAAAAACAGATCTTGAGGTCGTATGTCCCCCATTGTGAAAAAACATCAGGGCTGGGTTAGAAAGGGCTCGTAAGGGCTTGAGTGAGCTCCTTGCTAAATTTTACTAAGACCGGTGAGCCCCTTGTTAATTTTAGAGAAAAAAAAATTCTCAGATAAAATTAGTACATCACTGCAATTTCTGGCATATATTATCTACGACAGCTTCAGTATGCACAGTAGTACATTTTTAGTAATTTGCATTGATGAGTTTACGGTAAATTGCATATTGTTACATACTATAAGTGTACATTTTAAGCAACAGTTGATTGTTTATTCAAGTATTGCATATAATTGGTAATAAAAAAAATCACTTCTTCCCCTGAACACCGAGAATTGCTTTGAGATTAAGCGAGCCCCTTGTTAACGTATTGGCAACCTACCGCTGTAATTTCAATCCGACAACAATGTTTGAACCATAGCCAACTCATTTAAGCGATTCTTCCATTTTCAAAAAAAAAAACCAGTGTTGCCAATTTGACATTTGAAATGAGTTATATTTATTCTGAATTTTCAACGAAGCGTTCCGCACAATCGCCTGTTATAATTATTATTGTATCTAATAATATATCCACCTTTCTCTTTTCACAAGTATACTGTGGCACCGTTGTATTGAACGTTTATCATTCACAAAAAAAAACATTTCGGTCAATGGACCAGTTACAGTGACTTATAGTGACTGTGATTATTTGTAAAGAAATATAATTATAAATTCCTCCCGTCAGCTTGACTGGCCCTTCAATTGAAAATGCGTTCATAAATTTCCGACTCATTTTATTATGTATAGCAAATACTTAAAGTATTATTAATGCTATGGTCACCACTAGGGCATCCAGTCTCGGGATCCCGGATCCTGAAATCCCGAACAATTTTTGATTCCCCTAATCCCGGATTTTTGGTATCCAGGATTCAGGATAAGTAAAAAATCAGTTCAAAAATTCAATCATTTCTGTGAAGAAGCGAACTAAACAAAACGGTCTCACATTTATCACTTTTAAGGTGTTCACGCCTGTGTGGTCGAGTGGTCAACGTTGTTGGCTTCGGCTACGGAGGGCCCGGGTTCAAATCCCGGTACGGACAGTTTTTATAAATTGATATTTCAATCGATTTATGAATTTTTGTTCAAAGGCATGGGTGTATGTGATGTCTTGAATTCCCCCC
The DNA here is from genome assembly GCA_030503985.1 of Himalopsyche tibetana. NCBI lineage: Eukaryota > Metazoa > Arthropoda > Insecta > Trichoptera > Rhyacophilidae > Himalopsyche > Himalopsyche tibetana. Next base: position 18,855,001 of record JAPJYX010000022.1, read on the forward strand.
TTTCACTCATCCTATCCTATGAACGGGGCGTATCGAGAGCGACTAGCTTACCACTAATCCTGTCCTAGCCCTATCCTTCTATCCCTACGCGCAGCAATTTGATTCCGGGTTGGCGCGCCCTCCATGACAGCTATTCAATTAATATTTGATTGGTCCGCGCAGACTTTGAAATTTCGGTGCATCTAACCTCTTGTCTCAAAAGGAAGGGAGCATTTTTTTTTTACCATATCCGCCCCCAATATAGAGCATATGGACTCCTAATGGAGTTTATCTCAACAGAAGTGTTTCTACGAGAACTGATTGTTACTCAGTTGGTCAACCTGTCTTTTTCAAAAGAGAGTAGGAAAAGAAGGATAAGGCTAGGACAGAACTAGTGGTTAGCTAATCGCTCTCTATACGCCTCGTTCATGGGGTAGGATGGGTGGGAGGGGGAATTCAAGACATCACATACATCCATGCCTTTGAACAGAAATTCATAAATCGATTTAAAAATCAATTTATAAAACTGCCCGTACTGGGATTCGAACCCGTGCCCTCTGTAGCGGTAGCCAACGATGTTGACCACTCGACCACACAGGCGGCATTGGTTCCATCTTATTTTCGAGATTATTTTAGAATCTCTCAATTTCGTACTTTTTCCCAGCGAACAATCCCGAAAGCCCACATCCCACCAAAACACCAAGTAAATACGCGATTGTACTTAGATGTCCAAGAAAAATGTTTTACCATTTTACTAGTTGGCTCACTTTACCGCTTGGTGGCTCATATGATCCAATAATTTAATCATGATCCGTTTTGAATACAGATATATAATGTAGTTTTCGATTTCGTTACCTTGTTCTGAATACATAAACACGGCATGCCAATTGTTAGTGTTTTTATTTGACGTATTTCTGAGTATTATGTGTGTTTTTATTTTGACGACGTCGATTAACATCACAGTCACCCTGTGGGTATTTTATTCGTTCAGTTCATTCAGCTAATGTCAAACTGCGTGTCGCAGAACCTCCAATCGCAATTTATTTTGAATTAATATACTACCACTGAAATATACAGAACTAGATATACGGAACTGTTTGCTCTAAATGCGGTCATATTTACATGTAGATAAAAACGATCTATGTATGTAGGTTATGGTTCCATGAATAAACAGATCATGGTAAAACAGAACATGAGACCATAGAACATTGACAATTCAGAACACAATAATTTTTTAGTTGAATGATACCTGTTTCTTCTTAACTATTTATTGGAAAAATATTATAGATTAACAGGTAATAATTTCAGAACAGTGTGTAATAACGTGCGCTTTACTTTATCAGTCAATAGTCTATATTATAAAATACTATTTTTTTTCATGTAAACAATTATCTCCCGTTTAAATCTGCTAAGCCATTTCGACCCCATAAAGACGTATTTTTTAACCCATGTGGAGCATATGTCAGTCGTTCAACCTCTCTATAAAGAGTAAGTATATAAGTAAAGATAGAAGGATAAGGCCAGGACAGGACTAGTGGTTAACAAATCGCTCTCGCTACGCCCATTTATTTAAGGATCGGAAAGGTGGGAGGGAATTTTTAGACATCACGAAACACCCGTGCCTTCGAACCCGTGAGATTCCGGCACGGAAGACAACAACGCTAACCGCTGCGTCATAAACCCGACAAAGACGCATTAGTGCATGGGTGTCCAACCGGTCGATCCTAAAACAAAATTCGGTCGATCCCGAAAGCTTCCGTGAATTTCGAAAAATATATAATTTAAATACAACATACACAAAAATACTAAAATTTAATTATTTTGTAAGCACATACATATCTAATGATATGTATTTCGCATTTAAATAAACATTTTTAAGTTTGAAGAAGGGAACAAATCCTACATAAATAAATTTCTTATAAGAATCATGCTAGAAGTCGATCGCGAGAAAACTTAAGAATGAAAAGTCGATCCCAGGACAAAAAACGTTGCACACCCTTACATTAGTGTATTTAAAAGATTTTTAAAAATCTGGAAGATTATGTCGCCATTTAAAAAGCCTAATCTAAAAAATGTCAGGTTATTTTGGTATTATTTTTTATTTATAAGCATTATAACTATGTTTGTGGAGTTGGAGTCATTAAAAAAATTAAATCAAAATACAAAAAGTAATGCGTTTTGGTAGATATTTAAAAATACGCAGAGAGAATCTAAAAATATATAATTTCCATCTTTTTATAAACGTAGTAGCAGCACTATTTGTAATTGCTGAAGTCGTTTTTTTTTTATTAATTATAATATAACTGTATTTAATAAAAAAAAAAACGATAACATGGTGATTTTTGTGAAGGCGAGCATATTTGTCAAGTTTTTTTTACTATTTTTAGTCAGTACGATGATACTAAACTTGATTTTTGATAAATATTGTTTCAAAAATTTTATTCAACAATAACTTATAGTATACCCTTCTCCTTGATTGAAAATTACTGGATTTGAACGTGCTTATCGTAAAAATGCGTGACCGCGAAATCGTATTGATAAGGAGGTATGAGAACTCTCACAATCAAAGCAAAGTTTATTTACTTTACCTAACTATTGTATATTCTTAATATGCTAGAATATATAACTACTTTGTTTAGCATTTGACACCGTTCTAAATACTGCTTTAAATACATTGTAACACTGTTGGGGGGGGGGGACCGATTTACATGTCTTCTCTCACAGAGATGCTTAAATCGTTTACCGCGGTCTACCCGTTGCCGGCGGAGCTAACTATGGTCGACCGCGACATGATTGTCGATAACATTTTTTTACACAAAAAAATACCATATTCTTCCATTACAGCGGGCGATAATACATTGTAAGTCTCACAATTCTAGGATTCTCATTACATGGTGCATAGTTAACGTTATACGGGTAAAATCTCTTAACACTTTTAGTAGAACGGCTATTTAAAAGGTTATAAAATACCACGACAAATCATGCAATTTTTGATCCGTTTTGAATTTTTTTAAATCTTCAATTGCTTTCTCAAAAATAAAGATTGAAAACTTTTATTTGATTCCTTAATAACATATACCAAAGTCCAAAAAATAAAAAGATGTGATTTGTATATTATCAGTTGATAATACTCGTCTTGAGCGAAACCGGTCCGGATATTAATAAAAAAACGTGGGAATTAGTGCAAATGTATATTTTACTTTTTGAATATAATGCCTTTCCACCAAGTATTGACAGTGAACACCATAAAAGTGATATTTTCAAAATGATGAATATTTTTCAAAGCCTGAACGAATTTTTTTTACTATTTTATCTAAATTAATTCCGAAATATCGAATGAATAATTCAGTATAAACTCAACACAATACAATAATCTCTAGGACTTAGTAGAAATTAGTATGTTACCAAGTGGTGACGCTGCAAGATCAAATTTATGGATGTGCTGTCAGTTGTTTTGAAATAAAATAACTTAGGCTCATACAAATTTTGCATGTTAATTTTTTCCCCCCATATTCACAATAACGAAAAAATTTTACTGGCCCTACGGATTCCTTTTAAAGAAGATTTGTGCAAAATTTCTTCAATCAATAATATGGTTATTTTTTAAATTTCAGGCTCGCTAACTGTCCAACAGCCCGTCAACAGTAACCATCTCCGAGATGACAACCCAGCCATCCCGCTGGACGGTGGGCAAACGTAAGCACTGGGCAGAGAGACTAGCCCGGAGACACCTACCCATCATCACATGGCTGCCTCTCTACAACATGGAGCAGTTTGTCGCTGACCTGATTGCAGGAGTCACTGTCGGTCTCACGGTCATGCCTCAAGCCTTAGCCTATGCCACTCTTGCAGGACTTGAGCCCCAGGTATGGATAAACTCATATAAAAATTTAAAACATATTGTACAGTTGAGAAGCACTGTTGATATAATATTATGACTCAATGCATGCTTAAACCAGTTCAGAGGATCCTGAGAAATAAACGCAATCGTGTTTTGATTTTTAATGCTGCTACTTGCATATAAATTTGTTTATTTTTATCTTATACTCACTCAAATTTACTACAAATGTTGGACGTATAGGATGTTTTTTAAGTAAGTATAATTAAATTTGTCGCCTGCTGTGGCCCAGTTGGTTAGAGGTTGCTCTACCGATCATGCAGGTCTGGGTTCGATTCCCGGTAAGATCACAGTGAATTTAAGAATTATTCAATTCAAAGTTGTGATCGAAGACTGGGTGTTTGTTATATCATTTCACATTATTTCCTCTCCCATCCTTCTGATCCTTCAATAACTGGGTGTAGCAATAGCGATTAGTTAACCACTAGTCCTGTTCTAGCATTATCCTTCTTTCCCTACAACTCACTTTGAAAAAAAGTGAGGTTGAGCGTAACAAACAGTTGTCGCAGAAAAAACTTCTGTTGAGATACCTCCATTAGAAGGCCATATGCTCCACATTGGGAGCAGACATGGATAAATATTTTTTGTATTAAATTTTAAGGTTTAAAAAAAATTTACCTTGTCCTCTTTTGTCTTTCCATCATCCTGGACCTCTCTTTTTTTAAGAGAGTAAAGATAGAAAGATAGGGCTAAGACAAGACAGGTGGTTAATTAATCTCTCTCGCTAAAATCCATTATTGTAGAATTGGAATTGTGGGAGGGAATTTTCAGACAACACTAAAATTTCAGTCGGATCTGTCAACACAGTTGGTCATGTCAACTTTTCGCTACATCTAAGGCAAATTATAAGACATAACATTCTACGGGGAGAGTTGGAATCACAACACATAAAAAGTCTAAAATGCTTTTAATCCCTGCTTACTTATGACTAACCGTGCATGCAACTAAGTCTTGACGATTTTTTTCAACGTTTCTGATGATTATTTAAAACATGAATATAATTGTTTTGTTGTGGAATTGTCCCAATGAGGGCTTAATTCTAGGGTCTCTGAATAGAAGCATTGAGGTTGGCCCATTGATTCTTGAGACTGTGCCTGTGGGCGCAGATGCGCTCGTGGAGCTATTTTCATGTGCCCTTACAAAGTATGTAACCATACCAATAAAATGATCATTGTTTACGATTCAAATCATCATCTTACACTCTCAAATTTAAGAAATTAGTAAGTGAATTGCTATGTCAAAGATTGCATTACTTCTGCTTTGCTATATTTAAAGATATTTTTGCATTCCATTCTGCATTTTATTTGTTTTTATTTTGTAAATTCTTCTCTTAGGCTTCTCTTCTCCTTAAATCTGTAATTAACTCTTTGATGAATATTGCCGTACTCGTACGGCGGCGTAGCTTGTCATCTATTATCTATTGACATTCTCCTGATTTTTGTTATTTCTTCAGATATGGTTACTAGAACAAACCACCAGTGACTTTTGGCCGCCACATCATTTTTACTGTGTGTTGCAAACGAAGAAAAGGTTTTATTAATAAAGGGGAACATTTGTAAATAAATCGGTAGCCATATAATATTGAGCTTAAAATTCTATTGGGGTCTATGGGATTCTATGGAGTTCTATGGGATCGATTTCTTCCTGGAATCGACGTCTGTAGAGCGGCACACGTAGACAGATGAGAGCAAAAAAGATCTTGACGCAAAAACGAAGTAATAGCTTCTAGAAAAATATTCAAAAGTAATAAAGAACTAGTTTACTTACATTTTTAACTATGAGTTTTACAATTTAAAAAATATATTTACTTCTTGAAATAATAACTAATATTCTTCTCAGATTGGTCCGTATCCGAAAAAAAGGTTTCAAAGGGTTAAAGATGTCTGTGTATATTTACGTTGTTATTCCGTTTCAGTATGGTCTCTACTCTTCGTTCATTGGCTGCTTCATCTACACTGTATTCGGTTCCTGCAAAGACATAACAATCGGCCCGACAGCTCTGATGGCTTTAATGACATACCAGCAAGTTTCAACAAGGAATCCGGACTTTGCTGTACTGCTTTGCTTTCTGTCTGGTGTAATTCAAATGCTGATGGGTATACTTCATCTAGGTAAGCACAGATAATATATAATAGAACTATGGAAATATCTGGTGGGATTTTGATGTAAATTGCTTAAATTTAACACTCCACTGGGGACTTGCGTGATGTCTGCACGAGGGTCTCAAATTCTCAACAGAAGTGTTTCTACGAGAACTACTTGTTACTCAGTTGCTCAACCTCACTTTTTCCGAAGAGAGTAGGAATATAAAAATAGGGCTAGGACAGGACTAGTGGTTAGCTAATCGCTTCATGGGATAGGATGGGTGGGGGGGGGGGGAATTCAAGACATCACAAACATCCATGCCTTCGAACAGAAAATTTCGAGAAATCAATTTATAAAACTGTCCGTACTGGGATTCGAACCCGTGACCTCCGTAGCCGAAGCCAACGGCGCTGACCACTCAACCACATTATGCAATACCGTAACTATTTCTAAAGGGTGTCTTCAAAAATGTTTTGATTGATTTCATTTACAATGTAAAAATAGTAAATGTACTTAGCAAGTCAGATAGAGCTAGGACAGGACTAGTGGTAAGCTGATCACTCTCGATACGCCCCATTCATAGGATAGGATGGGTGGGAGGGGGGAATCACATACATCCATGCCTTCAAACAGAAATTCATAAATCGATTGAAAAATCAATTTATAAAACTGTCCGTACCGGGATTTGAACCCGTGACCTTCGTAACCGAAGCCAACAACGTTGACCACTCGGCCACACAGGCGACAGTGTTTCGTAGTTAGTCTGGTTTTATTCAACGATACAAATTTTACAACTTAAATTAACCATTTTAAATGTCTGAAGTGTACTTTAGAGCAGTGCTCCGAACCTTTTCTCTCCCACGGCACACCAAAATTTTCTCCAGATTTACGGAGCCCACTTCAAATATGCATATATGTATTCATACATAAGAGTGTATGCAAAAATGGCAATGGATGTGATCATTGTTTGAACAAATTATTTGATCTTTTCTTCACTGCACACTAGTGTGTTGCGGCACAGCGGTTGCGGAGCACTGCTTTAGAGTTCAGTTATCTCGAAACAAGCATTTTTGATTCAGCTCACTGCTGCTTTCAGATAGCAATATGTACATTGAAACTATTTTGTTTTTTTCAATTATTTTTTTAATTTTTAAGACACCACACTTTTCCAACATTCACATAAATATTTGTAATAACATCTAGTGATCCAGAATAATTAGAGTACGATTTACTTAAATCTTATTCTTATTTTGTCTTTATTATTGTTACAATGCATCAATTATACTTCCAGGTGTCCTCATAGACTTCATCTCAATACCGGTGACGGTGGGTTTCACATCTGCGACGTCTGTCATCATAGCCGCTTCACAGCTCAAGAGTCTCCTCGGTCTGAAGTTTACATCTAAAAACTTCATGCAGGACATGAAGATGATTTATCTCCACATCGGCGAGACCAGAATGGCTGACACACTCCTAGGAACGGGCTGTATCATTATTCTGTTACTCTTAAGAGTGAGTTGAATTAAAAATTTATATTCACAAAAACCTCAACATTAATCCCCGATCACATCATGAAGCTGTCAAAGAAATTTCACGGTGACGTGATTGATTATCTTAACCCTGGGATCGGCAAACTTTCAAGTAAGAAGAGTCAAGGTGTTATGGAAACAGGATAGCAAAGATATCAGAGAGCCATAAATATGCAATATTACAATACTGAGAAATATGCGCTGGCTTGAAATGTTCGCCGCATATCCCCCAAGTAAACGGTCGCATTCCATTGTTGTTGCTACGAGATGGCCGTCTGTGTGGTGCATACAGTCAAATGTTGGCTAGCATCTGTGTATTCAACACGTGCCAGGCTATACACGCATAGCCGGGCGACTGTCTGTGTGCTGGATTTTGCGCGCACTTTGCATTTTATCACTTAGTAACTAAATATTTCGTCCAAATTTTTTTTTTTTTGCAAAACTAAGGGAAATCTTAGTTTTGCGTTTTTCACAGAAAAAAAACAAAATCCCTAATTTTGTATAAGATTTTTCCCCCAATTACACTACAAATTACACAGTCCCGACTTTAGTGTAAATGGGGGTTTTACTGTATATTGATTTTTAGGGTAAAAAAAACGTGATTAGTTCAAGAGTTCATGTCAGAAGAGCCACGGTTTGCCGACCCCTGTCCTAACGCAACAATTAGCATTACTTGACGATTACATAGACTATCCCCATACTTACAACGTGAGGCTAGGGAGGGTCTTTTTGCTCAAACCTTCCTAAACCTCTCTTACTTCCACCACTCCTTTTCTCACCTGCCTGGTTGAGGACGTCTTACTCCAAAAAGATGAATAGGATACCGACCACAACTAATAGTAAGGGTCATACAGGCACTGAAGAAAGCAACTTATTTGAATGAAATCAATGAACTTTTACTATTATAAATAGGCGTCAAAACAGAACTTTTTTAGCGTGTACGACAACAATAACTCTGCTTCCTCCTTTCCTTTATTGTACCTGCAAGGAGTAATTATTATTCATTAAAAATAGATTTTATTTTTGGTTGTAGAATGAATCGTCACATTCAAGTTTCCGGAACGAATTATACTCACAATCCAACATTCTACTACATATATTTTAAAAGCACCGTAAAAGTAATATCTTTTTCTTGCAAAATTTATTTCAGAAATTAAAAGAATTGAAACCGAAAGGCGATACGAAGAGAAGCAAAGTGTTGGGAAAAGCACTATGGTTGCTGTCCACATCGAGGAACGCTCTGATGGTGATTGGTTGCTCTCTGGTGTCTTTCTCGGCCGAGACATGGTGGGGAGGGTCACCGTTCTTGCTAACCGGTAAGGTTAGGTAGGTACGCATTCCGTGCACTCTTCCTTTTAGAATTAAATCATCGATCCAAATCCATTTTTCTCAGATAAGTGAAGGTCATTCTTAATAAGCATTTAAATCTATCATTGAGCGGGAATTAAGTGAGGTTACATGATGTGTCCTTTTAGGACATTGCCCTGTTATTATATTGTACTTTCGAGTATGACAATTTAATCATTTTTTCCTTCTTGTGGCTGTAATCTCTGGTAAATTTTCTTTTAAGTAAGAAAGTTCAGATAAAGAAACAGTATCGTATAAAAATGAGAAAAATTCATAAACGATTTTTTACAAACCGTCATGTAATTGATAATAGACTGGCTGCAATTTTAACACCATGTCAGTTATTATAACGGTAATCCTGAATAAAATGTTCCACTAACCATTTCTTTAATTTCAATTTATAATTAGAAATTCATTTAACAACTAAAAGTCTGCTGAGTACTTACTAGCTTACTAGATTTTATCGATTGGACAATTGTTTTTTTTTAAATAAAAGAATTTTTCTAATTAATAGTTGTCATTGTTGCAAAATCCGAACCTTTTCACCAGCCTTTAAGTAATATTTTTTACCATTATTCAATTATCAATTCGCTCTTTATGTCATTTGCCATGCTTTACTCATTTTTTTTATGTTTACAAACATCTATCTAAGTCAAAATGAATTATAAATTACCTTCTCTTTCATTTAAACAAACTGAATTGTCATTTTATTTTCCCTGCTTCAAAACAATATTCTATTTGCAAGATTATTTTTTTTTTAAATACATTTCATTGTAAACAATTTGGATTTTTCGTAAGATATTGCGTTAGATGTACATTTTTTTAAAAACCATGTGCTTGATGTGGAGCATATAGACTCTTAATGTAGTTTATCTCAACATATGTTTTTCTAAGAGAACTGCTTGTCACTCAACCTCCCTTTATTTAAAGAGAGTAGAGCTTGAAGTATAGGGCTAGCATAAGACTAGAATTACCTTATCGTTCATGCTACTCTCCATTTCAAGGATCGGATAGGTGGTGGGAAGGAATTTCAGTTATCACAGTTACACCCATACCTTTGAACAGAAATCCTTAAATTGATTGAAAAAATCCCTCCACATTGGGATATTAACCCATTAGGGTGAATGACATATAACTTTTTATGATTAAAACCTGTTATAATTTATTATAATTATTATATAACTATTTTTGAAAACTGCGAATTAGATTGATTTAGTATAATCTCTTTGCTGCCGTAATCCATGATTAAGGATCGCAACCACTATGGGAAGTGTGATGGTAGTTGCAATTATCATATATTGTCCTAGAAAATAATCTGGAGATTTATTGGCTCTGATTTTGATTCTAGATCCGGGATGCCCGAGTTTGGACTTCCACCATTCAGCACCACGTTGAACAATCAAACTTACACATTCGTTGAGATGTGTTCTGAACTTGGATCTTCAATTATTTTGGTGCCTGTGATAGCTGTGCTGGGGAACGTAGCCATTTCAAAAGCATTCGGTAAACACCCGATTTATAAAAAATGTCCAGCCTGTAATCCAGTGTTATCTAAAATATCCAGTGTTGAAAATACTCATGCATAGCCACCTTGTACTGAGTAATTTCCCAAAATGAATGAATTTACTGCCACTGAGTTATTTGATACGCCCAGAAAAAAAGATGGATGGTGGTCTTCAACATTGAGAACCATGCTGCGATGGATGTAATCAATTTTCGTGTAAATCATGACTCGAGAACTACAAGGGTGTAAGTGTAGATTTTTGGTGAAACAAAAGTAAAAATGAATACTATTGATGGTACTTGGAAGATTACCTCATTGACACTTTTGTTTCTATTAAAATTTTGCCAATTATAAGATTATAATCAGCTGGGCTTAAGTAAAAATACCAATACAGTGGAACCCCCAATTACACTACCCCGAATTACGCGCCGGCTTGAAATATTCGCATTCCATTGCCGTTACTAAGAGACGGTCGTCTGTGCTTCGCATACAGTTTTTTTTGTAAAACTAAGGGAAATCTTAGTTTTGCGTTTTCCGCGGAAAAAAATCAAATCCCTTATTTTGTATGACATTCACACCCCCAATTACACGGTCCCGAATATAGTGTAAATGGGGGTTTTACTGTATTAAGCATTGCACATTCCCTTAAAAAAATAATTCTGCTACGTTGAATACAATAATCCTCATTACTATTTTCTCTGTTGTTTCAGCCAGCGGTGATACAGTTAACGCAACCCAGGAGCTGGTGACATTGTCTCTCTGCAATATCCTCGGTTCATTTGCCAGATCGATGCCCATTACGGGATCGTTCTCCAGATCTGCCGTCAATCATGCCAGCGGTGTCAAAACGCCTCTAGGGGGGCTGTATACTGGTAATTTCTATTTATAAATCATTGCAAATTAATGATTCTTATCCTTCGACCATGTGTAAAATATGATCACTAAAGGTAAACTAACCAGTAATTATCGAAACTATTTTATCGCCAAGACAGATACAGGCATGTTTTAACAAAAGATTGTTGCAAATATGCATTCGTAATTTGGAATTTGTTTTTCAACTCTAGAAACATTGAAACACCCATTTTTATTGTAACTGGTCATACCGGTGACATCTACCATTCATCACAAAAGTGACCATTCTCCGCAGCTATATGTATATTACAAGTATTAAAATATTTCGTTATGTTTTCTTCATTATTTATATATGTTCATTATTCTTGTCTGATTGAAAAATTATATATTGTTTTAAATATTCTACAAATAAAATGACCTGCCTGCCAACTACAATATTAATAAATCAGGATGATTGTTTTTATCTGCGGGACAAATATTTACAAAACTCTGGATAAGTCAAGTAAATTTAATAATGAAAGAAATTATTTCTTTTATGAGAGCATATTTTCATTCCTAAAGTTGTTTTGTTATTTTATGAAATTTATACTTAGTGTCAGTGGCGGTTCCTGACCTGAAATCTTGGGTGGGCTAGAGAAAAACATAGCATTGTATACTATTTACGAAATTTTGCATGCTTCCACTTCATCTTATACATTAATCTACAAGAAAATTAACAAATACTACGACACTACTGCAAAGCATAAATTACTATATAATAAAATCAATGCTAATGTAAGTAAGAAATAATAAAATAACAACCTTAAATTTGTCTTTCAAAGTGAAATAACAAGTACAAAAAGTAATACAGAGCTGTCACTTTCATACAATACATCTATTTGGTATTTGTGTATGGCCCATGGGCTAAATCATTTTAGCCCCCAATGAATGACAGAAGCCAGTAAATTTGAAACACAGTCCTGTGCGTTTGATGACATTTCCGTACATACAAATACAAACAAAATCGAATCGTGCTAGATTGCGTTCCAGTGTAAAGAAATATTGTCTATGATTGCGGGCTGGAAAGCTTTAGCCCCTGAACCTTTAATACATAAGTGTTGCCAGACTGACGTCACGTTGAATGTTCTCTATGAATTATTTATAGGGTTATTGTTTTTTTTATGCCGGCTCAGCTTAAAATTGTAATACAAAACAATCGAGAATATTATTGTAGGTAGACATGGCATTGTTTTATATTGACAGAGGAAAATTTAAACAAAGATATTATATTCATTTGGGAAAGGTTAGTTACGCTTATAAATGTATTTATTTTGTTCAGCGGCCGAATTGCTGTTCATTTTTATTCAGCCATCTAAAGTTTTGGGTGAAAAATGCAGGTCGGGCTTAGCCCACCTACCCCAGTACCTAGAACCGCCACTGCTTAGTGTATCTCTTGAGATACATTCTTGAATGTAATTAATGTATCAATTAGTCAATGGACAACTTCTCACCAAATTAACCCAACTCAACGTGACATATACCAAATAATATATGAAAATAATTAAGACGCAGCTTTTAGTTAAACGTAGTCACACACCCAATAGTCTATCCATTTGTTTTTAACTGTAAATTGCAAACCCTAGTTACAACAGGTAACTTCCACACAAAGTCAAACCAATTCACTCACAAATACAGTTTGTCGGATTTTAAAAACCGTATTTTTTTAAAAGAAGATGATGAAGATGGTCCACATTATAAGTGGCCATCACTTGCAGTGTCATGTGACAGTACTTGCTGTTAACAACATAGCTGGTGAATGCAAGCATCGTACGAATGACATTGGTTTTCACTGAGTACATATTTGCATCTCATAAATCCTAAAATAAAAATGGGAAAACTGTTCATAAAGAAATGATAGATATTTTTCTTTTTAATTTCAGGTGTATTGGTATTACTGGCGCTTAGTCTTTTGACTCCATACTTCTATTTCATCCCTAAAGCGGCCCTGGCTGCTGTAATTATATGTGCTGTTATCTTTATGATTGAATATGAGGTAAGTTGTGATTAAAATTATCAAAATAACTTTATTCATCTTTTATTTGTATTAGTATTGCGGTAACCAGCAGGCTGCGAATTTCTTTGAGAAATAAAACTTAGCAAATATATCTTTTTTGGAAATATCAAAACTTCAACCATAGGGATTTAAAAAAAATATATCATAGTAAAAAAATATGCAAATTTTATAATTCTCTTAATTTCAATATACTTGCAAATCTTCACGATTATGCTGCAAAAATTATTGTCAAGTAGAGTCAATCTATCATAACATTGAACATTTCTATTTGTTTCATTAAATTGCGATTCATAAAGGAAACATTTAATATTGGTACAGTGGAACCCGCAATTACGGTCTTCTGTGCGGCGCATACAGTCGAATGTTGGCTAGCGTCTGTGTTTTCAACCAACTGTGCTTGTACCACGCTATACATGTATAGCCGGGCGACTGTGTGTTGGATCGCTTTGCATTTTATCACTTAGTAACTAAATATTTTGACCATATTTTTTTTTTGCTAGACTTAAGGAAATCTTAGTTTTGCATTTTTTGTGGACAAACCAAATCCCTAATTTTGTACGGGATTCACTCCCCCAATTACACTATTACAAATAACACTGTCCCGACTTTAGTATAAATGGGAGTTTTACTGTATTATTGAATTTTGTTTTCCAGGGTGATAAAATTGTTTGTTGAAAAATGGTAGTACAAGTGCTGGTCTGTTGTTCCATGTTCCAAAAATTTTGCTCAGGGTAGGCAATAGGATAAACATTTTAGTTCTTGTTGTCATTTCAGGTGGTGAAACCAATGTGGCGGTCCAACCGCAAAGACTTGGTGCCGACGTTTGTCACTTTCCTGATTTGCCTTCTCACTGGAGTCGAGATTGGAATCCTCCTCGGAGTAGCTGTCAATCTTGTTTTCCTACTTTACCCTAGCGCAAGACCGTCCATGCATGTGGAAAAGAACATAGTAAGATTATTAATTTATTTAAAGTATCTGTTCTGTGAGCATTTTGAAGGAAGTGTTTGTTAATCCATCAAACAACGAGTTTCAAGTCAGTGACGTAGCCACCTCATAGCAGAGTCGTGCAATGCATGACGACCCAGCGGTATTCATCTAAGGGGACCTTTTGTGACATTTGCATGAAGGCCCCAAATTTCTAGCTACGACGCTGGATCAAGCCTTGTTAATGTGGAAAAGTAGCTTCAGGCCAGAATAGGAGTTGGATACTCGGTAGCATAAAGAGTCTCTAGTTAGTTCCCCTGGACAGATTGAAAAGCTAATATCCGTACTGGGTAACAGGACACAATCCGTACTGGGTAACAGGTAACACAAGTGTGTCCACAAGTAGTAAGAAAAGTTTTTGTATTTCACGTTTTAATTATTCATTAGTGCACTTGAAATGCCTGAAGATGCCGAAAGGCAAAACTCGGGTCGTTAGCGACAAAACTCATGGAAAAGCACAAAATTCAAACAATTAAAATTTGATATTAAAATTCCACCTTCAGTCAAAATTCTAAATTTTCATTATTAGGCTTTTTTTCCATCATAGTGTATTTCCAACTAAGAATGTGTCTATTTTTATTTGCCAGTCGACAGCGAATTTTACTAAATAAAAGAGAAATAAAAATGGACACATTATTAATGTTATTGGTCTCTGCTTTTAATTCCGTCACATGTGGGACGTTTGGAATGTTGGCAATAAACGACTGACACGATTTGTAATTTTAATATCTTATGGATAGTACTCGATGCTCATTCAAGACAAAGGATCTCCGGAAGCATCCGCAGCACGTAACCTAGCCAATTCCAATGTCTCTTTTGCTTTTAAATACCTCAAATTTGTCATTATTAATCTTGTATACCAATGTTGATGTTATTTTTAATCTTACAGACTACCTCAGGCGTTGAATATTTGCTGGTAACACCAGGCAACAGTTTATACTTCCCCGGAGTGGAGTATATAAGGGCGACAGTTAGCAAAGCAGCTACTAAGCAAGGAGGCTGTCAACTGCCTGTCATCGTGGATTGCAGATACGTCTTAGGTTTGTACAAAACTAAGTAACAATTTTTATTACAGATCTATACACTACAACACAGGTTCCCAACTTGGTTTTGATCAGGAGTAGTGATGCAAGATGGAAAAAAACCCAGGTTTTTTTGCGGGCTTAAACCGGGAAAATTGTGGAACTGTATTAGATAATAACATCATATTGAATTTAATTTTACAGGTGCTGATTTTACTGCTGCGAAAGGAATTGCAGCTTTAGCCGAAGACTTTAGTCGAAGAAATCAACCGTTGGTGTTTTATAACCCGCGTGAGGCTGTCGTTGATGTCTTCAAGGGAGCGGCGATCACCAGTTTCCAGTACGTCAACGGTTCCAGTGAACTCGATGCGCTTCTCAATGGTAGACATTTTTTAATCATCACCTCTCCCCTGTTATGAACGGTACAAATGTCCTGTAGAGATCTTAAAGGAATTAGCATACAATGATTTTTTCTCTTTTTACAACTAATCATCGGCTTCACTTGAAGTGTGATTATCGATTTTTCAACGAAATGGGAATTATAAAAATGAACACATATGAATTTAATTCTTTTATTTTTGACATACTCAACTGTAATTTGCCTTGAAAAAGTTTCTCATTTGCTCTACACATTACCAATACCTGTCGTCTAGCAGAATTTTTTTTATCCTATATTTCCAGGCTCAATACACGAGAGGATCAACTTCATCAGTTAATTTTAAATAATTTATCCCTTATTTTTTAAGAGTTTTAGTAGATATTTGAATTCCTAAACCCGTTTTTTCAAAAGTCAATTTTTTGTATAAACCCTAAGTAGTACTGACCTAACGTGATGTGCTTGTATTGTTTTTGTAGAGCGCTGCGGTTATTTTGTTTTATTATAACTATTTTAAGATCTGATTGTTCCATATACAGTGAGAATATCTCTAGACAAATATTATGGTACAGATATTTTTTTTTTAAAAAAACTATATAATTTTCATATTTTTATTAATTCATTTATATTTATAGATTTTGCAGCCAACAGACCTGGTTCTCTAACCAACGGAGTGTACAAAAACCTTCCTGAATCTGATCACCAGCTGAAAGCATCTTCGCTAGACCGAAGAATACCTTCCATCCACGGCAACGGTCAGGAGCTCATGGAGATTATTACTCCGCGAGTATCATCAGAAGGTCGCGAAGGCCAAGACCATGACAACTACAGCGAAATACCTCTACTGAATAGGAGAAACGATCCAGTTATTCGGCAGATGAACTCGAACAACAGGGCCCCCGTTTCTCCGAGGAGTCTCGACGATTTATAAAAACAGTGCTCTCTAATCTTTTCGCCCAGTGACAGTTTATTTTTTACCGCTGTTTGATGATGATTGTTGATTCGTGATTGTGGTGACCAGACTTTTATTAATTTTAGATATATTTTGAAATAATTTAAGTTTAATCAGTATTTTGTTTCGTCAATTATCATTAGAATCTCCGAATTAGTTTAATAATGATTGTGCTCACTTTTTAAATGTTTTTTCAATATTGATTAATGTGTCATTAGTAATGAAAAGTCAACCACTTTACACATAACTCATGGTAAACTCTAATTCCTAATATTTCAATGTCTAAGAGCAGCATATCAGCCTGTTATAGATGCATCTTCTTCGACTATAATCACTCCCTATGTGGATCATATAGCCACCAAGCTGCACCTCAACGATTCTCTGTTGATCCCCAATCGCTATGCTTCTTCACATAATATGCTAGTATCATATAATTCCATCTAGTACACATGAGTAGAAAAATGATGTTTTTGTTTTCACTGTCAAAATTGCTTATTTTGGTATCTTGTTTAAAGTGCTGGAAATATCTTGTTTCCATTAAAAACTGGAATAACAACTGTTTTTACAAGAATAACATGTCATCTGTAATATTGAAAAAATATTTTCAAATTAAACATAATTATTTATTGATATCGTTATCAACTCAGAATATATATGTATTATATTCTGTCCGAGTTGAACAACTACATAAGTCAAATACAAGATTTTTGGAATTATCCTTTTGCTTTAAAGTAACCTTTGCCATTAATGACTTAAATGCGTGCCTGAGGCTTCCGAATCGTGAGGACTTCATTATTATATTTACGCGTTTCGGTTATACAAGGAAGCTCTTTTTAAAATCAATATTACATTGATTATAATACAAAATATGCCAATTGTGAGTACAGCACTGTGATTCTAAGAGTTGCAGCTATGTGTATAAAATGTTTGAATTATTAAAATCATCGGCCTTGCTCGGTATTAGTGGGTGTAAATATATATATATATGCGAATTTTCTATGGCCGGCACTGCGCTCACGGAATTGTAGATTGTAATTATACGCTCATGGCACACAACCGGTTAATAGAATACTTTCTCAACAGCATTAGACGTATGTGATTACACAGAAATGTGCTGAATCAAGCCTACTAAAAAAAGACGAATTTTTGACTTATGTAGTTGTTCATCCCGCCCACAGATATACGAACGAGGACGATTTAAGGTCAAACGTTTGTGTGTGTGATATTTTAATAACTTTAAGAGACCAATGACATTTGCCAAGAGTATGTATTAGTTTTAAGAAATAGAATATATTATTAGATTATCGTTACTTAAATACTTCACATACTTTAATTGTTTTGTCAATACTTTTCTTTTTTCTTTCATGCACCAAAGATGCAAGCTACAGCTATTCATATGAGTCTCAAGATGTAGATTTTTCTTTCTTTAATATATCGCCATCATACAAGAGAAAGTAATTGAGTGTCAAATAGTAAAATGTTCATAAAAACTCTCGTGATCAATCAAAAACCCCTCACACAGCATTCACATTCCTGACTTGGTCAGTATAAATACACAAGATGGTTAACCCACTACCACCCATTATGTGTACGCAGCCTCCTTCCATAAAAGTGCTACTGGTACCGATCTTTTAACCATACACTATTGTGCTAAAAAAAAGAAAAATTTCACTTGCACAGCCATTTAATTTAAGTGCTATTAATGTGTGTATATACTGAGAATCCGTTGCCGCCGAATAGTTCAACCTACTCTCTATTGAATCTAAAGAGGAATCAAGAATATAATGTTCCTCGTATGGCGTTATAAATTTATCGAATGCCTCAGAGTCGAGTCAGTATAAATTTATCTCCAGACTTTAAATAGTCCATTAACCAGAAAAATGCTCTTGGTCAATTTCTCTTGTGTGCCGGTGTTATATCGCCCTTTCATTATGTTATTGTTCTGGTGTCCATGTCGTAAATGAGGGCTCGCTTTAGAAGTTTATTGGAAAGGGTGCATTAAGATTTCCCAGAGAGCACACTGGACTTAATTGCTTCAAAGGTGTTCATTTGCTAATTCCTTTTGGTGGTCTAATATTGTGTATTTGTATTCACAAGGGAACTAAGGTAGAAAAGAAAAAATGTCAAACACCAATAACAGTTAAGTATCAGATAAAAAAATCGTTTGCTTTAAATTCTATGACAAGAAATTTATTGTTGATATCAATTTTATATATTAGTTTTGCTAAGTGACGGTAATAAGAAATATAAGAATTAAAATCATTCTTTGTGAATTGTCATCAGGGAAGACGTTGACCCATCCAGTTGAAAGAATAGACAGCCAAGATTCAGGCTCTACTACCGGCTCCCTCTTTACCCTGACTAAATAATTATAAATACCAAGACTCTGTCTTTTTTATATTGCTATTCTACATATAATACATAGCTTGAAGCATTTTTTACAGATACTCCAAGGGTATTGATTGTGTAAAACATAGTTTGTTACATGTTGCGATACAACCTATTTAAAACATTCTAATTCATTGCGTACACATTGAATTGTAATAACTGTCTATACTTAATACAAATCAGTTATAAATTGAACATTTATATTCCAGCATTGAATAATTAGAAGGCATAAATTGTCTTCATTCTGTCAAAAAATATTAATTGTGAATAAATTGATGTTCAAAATTCCTACGACAAACAAATATAATACAATTCAACAATGCATTTTCCAAATGTAATAAAAATAATGAATGTATACATATCTCGCTATGAAATTTTAATAAACAAAGATTTTTTATTCAAATACGTATAGCTAAACGGTAGATATTTAACTTAACGGCTAATAGTTTTCGGACGAGACACGATTGCCCGAATAAAACAATATCAAATTCATGTCTTTTTTTTCAGTTTTTCCAAGCAAATAAAATATTGCTTTTTACTTGTCCATGTCTTCCATATGTAAAGAAAAATTCTCTTGACTTGATAGAAATGCGATTTTATAAAATGAAATCAGAAAGTGGTTGATTCATTTTTTAGTTCCCTAGACTTACATGACTTAGACGTCCATGTCTAAAAGATTTGTTTTAAAATGTCCCCCATTTTTATTTGAAACATATCCTTGAAAAAGAAACATAATACTTCTGCATAGTCTTATACAATCTATGAGACTACTTTTTCTCTCTCTAACCTCTATTTTCTCTCTAAATACTTTTTCGTAATTTGTTGCGTTACAATTATGAATAATATAAAATGATACAATGCAAAGTACAAAATATCTTTAAACGTAAATTTCAGTTGTGTTCAACAATAATTGAATTTTAAATTTCTTCTTGGTGATTCAATATCTACATTATAAAAAAAAATGTAAATACATCTAGAATTTAAGATTACGTTTAGAGTTTATAATTTGACAGTTAGTTTTAGGTATTATCAATGTCTTCTTTGTGTTCCAATCCTGGCCTTATAAAGACTGTAGCTTCTTGTTGTTTCTTAATCCTACCCTGTCTAGCCATCTCCGATACCAATGTGGTGCATATGGAGCTTCTATTGGATGGCTGATTATTTACAATACTTTTCCGTATGTTTGGCCAGATGTACCAATCCATTTAAGCCAAGCGAATGTCTTATATGTCTCTTCTGCTCTTTATTTTTTCCTTGTTACTTGTGTTAGCATTGTAGAAATGTTGTTAATGAAATAACATTTAGACCAACTATCCCAAATGAATGACCAGCTTAGATAAATTTCTTTGGAAATTATTTTTTAGTACCAAATTGGTGACATTGTTATCAATTTGAATTAATTACTATTTTTATTCCTTTGAAAAAGACACATTTCGTTTCATAGATAAAATGTCATGTATTATTTAAATGGTACGAGAGTTACTGAACAGACAATTTCCGTCCTAATTTGTTTTATAAACAAATATTTACAATTTATATTGTGTTTATTATAGTAGATTAATTGAAATTTCTTGTAATAGTTATAGCTAAATAAAAAATATTATTAAGTTGTTTGATTGATTTATTTTTCAATTGTAATTGTACTAATGAATGTTTGTATGTATAAATCCGTTTTTCAGTTAAGAATGTGTTTTTTTTTATTTAAATCCTCCAACATTAATTATTTAATGTATTGTGTTTTTTATACAAAGTATAATAAAGTTTTGTATTTTACTTCTGTGTTTTTGTAAATGCCCGATTAAGGTGCGTTTATAGTAGCGTAGTTTGTTTTGAATGTCATTTTATAAATCAGTTTTCAATTCTTCAACCTGATGAAAGTTTTTACAATCAGTGCTTGTAAATTCCCCTGCTCATAATTGTATGTGCACATTATGTAAAAACAATTTGAAGTATGTTATTAAAATAATCTTGAAGAGGAGCACATCACGGATACCCATGCTAATGATCTCAATTTTAAAATTGAAAAAATCATCATTAGGACCTTTGTTTGAAGAAACTTATGAAATATTTTAGTGTGTCATAAAAAAAAGTTAAATTTCCTATCCGTAGCAGGACTAAAGCAAGGCGGATTGGCCATATAATAGTATACATATATTGCATGATTAGGTCAAATTAAAGAATGTAGATAAATAAATATTTTCTTTAATAAATCTGTTAATAAATCACAAATTTTATAATACGGACTAACGAAATAAATACCTAAAAATAAAATAAATTAGAATCATAGCGATAAACCCAAATTGCAATAGCAATTATATCCCTTTGGACTCCTGGAAAAATACAGAAATCTTAAATATGTCTTAATGGCTGTGAAAAACAATAGTTTCAGAGCATCTAAAAAATCTTCCCAGAGCATTTAGTAAGCTTACCAACCCGATAATAAATAAATAAATACATAATTAACAACCAAAGCAATCATATTCAATCATTCTTTCTTCACATTTACGACCAGAAATTTATAATAATGTATTAAAGCATTTTACAAACAAAAAATTGAGTCTGATATTCGACAATCAAATGTGCCAACTGTTGTAAGTTTTCAAGTAATTCCTAAAATATTCCAGTGTATGCCTCCACTAATTGTTTATATTTCGACATGGAGAGTATATAATCATCTATTTTAGATATAAATAAATTCCATAAACTAACACACAGTAAAGATTCATGGATATAAAAGAGTATTTCTGATATTCAGATCTATAATGTCACAGCAAACACCGCTGTTTAATCAAAGTAATAATCAATAACCATTACTTCTGATTTTGTTTTTGTGCTTTAAATCTGTCATAATTTTTCTAAAGTGATTTTTAAAATTGGAACATTACTATTTTTCTTTTTTTTTAGTTTTATGCTGTTAAATTTATTTCTTCAACATTGTCTTTGTGACATCTTTAAGTTTCTGTGACACAACATGAGCAATATCGGAGCTTCTTTTCCAAATGAATTCCCTAGTTCTATCATGGTTGTCCACACTATCAACACGCACCTGCAAAAAATATTCGATTATGTCAATATATTTTAGTAAAATTAGTTGGATACGAATATTGTGTGATTTTTACAGTACATAAATGACTTTATTGGTGCTAATGCGTCATGCTATTTTTTGACATTCTCCCAATATGGAAAAGTGGAGTTTATCTCAAACAGACGTTGCTCAAAACATTATGATTGTTACCTGTTTAGGTTGCAAAACTTTGATGGAATGCAAAGAAGCTCCACCTCCATTGGGGATCCTCAAGTTAAGTTTACCAAACATCTCTGCGGTAGTAGCTGTGGCACTCTTCAACTCTTTCTTAGCTCCACGGCCAAACTATAAGTTGTGTTATCATTAGATAAATGCATGTATGAAAATAATATCGTCAGTCAAGGTTTACTCAACACAAAGTATTATATTTTACCTCCCTTGTAAATTTTTTATACATTTTGGAATTTTCAATGCAATAAATGTTCTCTCAAGATAATGTTTTCATTTTATATGAAGCAAAGGAAAATTATGGATTTATTTTAATGATACGCCATTATAACTGGAACTCACTTTCGTGAAGCATAAAAGAATGGTGTTTACAATTAACTAGTCTATCACTCTATGCCCCGTTTTAAGTAGTTAGTAGTAAAAAACGTGGCAAAGACCCACGTCCTTACATTTGTTTAATAATTCGAAATGGCATACTCTGCTGAGGGTAAAAATGGCTATACGTCACTATATCTTTACTTGTTAAAGTCCCTAATAATTTGATCCACTGTAATTTTTCAATAGTTTGACATATATTCTTTCGTAGCTCAAAAACTAATATTTCAGAGATTCACAGTTTGATATAAACTCCATTGATATTTAATTCTAAGAGACAAAATTTAAATCAACTTACCTCTTTCTCAACCTTCAAGATGAGTGGTCCAATAAGGAAATTGGTTTTAACAGTAGTGTAGTCTGACTTTATGTTGACAGTGACATCACCGCTTCTTTTCAACGATGACAGACCATATAGGGTTCCTCTGGCACGTGGCTTGCTCTTGTTCTGCTTTCCCTTGTTCTTCTTCTTCTTTGTTTTCTTCTTGGATCCGGCATCATTTGAGGCTCTGTTTCCAGTTGGTGTAACAGGAACGCTGACCACTGTTAATGTTGATGTCGTAGCACTCTTCTCAGTTGAAGAAACTGCCGTACTTTGCGTTACAGGGAGAGATACTGTTGAAACTTTAGTTACCAAGGTAGTAGGCCTTGCAGCTGTTGTTGACTTAAGAGTTTGGGTAGAAGAAACTTTAGATCTTGGAGTAGAAGACGAATGTAAAGCAGGTGATGGAGATACCTTCAATGCAACAATTGAAATAACCTCTGATGGTTCTCCATGTGAAACTTTCATTTTAATATTTGACGTGTCTTTAACTATAGGTGATCTCGGCGTAGTTGGATTTGAAGTTGATAAAATTGGAGTGGAAGATGACTGTGATGGTGATGATGGAGATGGTGATACCTTTGATGTCGCCTCGGGTAGCTGTGACAGTAGAAATATTGGCTTTGTTAGTAAAGATGATGTATAATTTAACTCATAAGATGAAATTGGTTTCGGTGGTATGTCCTTTACCTTGGATGAAGTGTCTGATAATGGGGCTGATGATATTTGAGATGCTGTGGATGTTGATGATTGAGTAGTTGCGGCGTTTTTATTTTGTGATACATTTTGATCACCGTGGACGGAGTCTCCTGAATGATGGATTACTTCGTCGGTTTCGAATGAAAAGATGCTGTCGAAAGATCTCTTGCCTCCGCGCTTCTTATTGAGACGGCGCCTCCTAAAACATAATTATCTCATTAAAATTGTCACCCAATAACATTGTAAAAAGATATCGCGATGGATACATTAACATTATACCAGTAGGCAGATATGGGCGTCATAGAGGTAGTGATTATATTCTCAGATAATTATCTTTGGTGGATTTAAACCAGCTGTTGGTCAACTGAGCTGGAAACACTCCCAACAGTTAACGATGCTGTTTTATGGAATACTTTGTCGAAGAACTTTAAATCTTTCATTTTCTTAAGATATTATCTTTTTATCGACTTATCTATCTATGTTTTTCAAAAGATATTTCCTTATGATAATCTTGATTCATACCTGGACTTGGTCTTCTTCTTCTTGTCTCCCTTCTTAGTATCTTTCTTCTTGGCATCAACAGGCTGTAGTCTGACACTGACAGGATCGTAGGACTTGCGTAAAATATTGTTCATGCGACCGAGAATATTGTCCACGAATCGATTGTACTTGGCAATATAAATGGCTGGCATGCGAGGCTGGTTCTTTTCAGACAGGGCACCTGAATGATCAGGCAGGATCAAGAAACAAATATTAGTACATAGAAGAAAGAATATTTTTTCAAAAGGCGCAATCGAAAAGCATTTTATGAGTGGATAAAAATGATGCTACTATTTTTCATTATTTAATTTGCGACTTGAAGATGCAGTTTATCATATTCTTATTTAGTCTTATCCATTTAAAAATTGACAGCCTGAAGGCATTATATTGAGGACATTAAAAATTAAAAGTCGAAAGTTTCTCGTGTATAGGAAAAACTTTCAGCTTTAACGGACATTACTTTGGACATTATAATGATGATTTACAATACATTCAATTAAACACTTAATTGTCATCATTTCTTCACCACAAAGTTTACAGTAATTTCAGAAACTACAAAATAGATTTACAAATTTATGTAAGCATATTTTTATTAAATCCGTAACCAATATGATTAAAAAATAAATGAGTAACTTTTTCAATTAATACAAACAAAAGATTGAGACCATCGGTGTAATATAGCACTATTTTTGTGCGCTGGTAGATTTTGTAAAGTTATTGTCATTTAAATTTGTAAAAATAAAACGTGACTTGCAGCACTTCAGCTGGTGAAATCTTTTACTGATTGATCAGCTAAACTGCTAAGAATCTCCACTTGCTAAGTATTGCAATATTCGAAATTGATAATGTCACTCTTATTAATTTTATCATATACCAATGAAAATCTAAGAAAAACATTCCAACCATAAATAATTTCAGTAAGTTTTATGCTAATTTATTACAGTTTTTCATAATAAACCAAGATAATAACAATAAAACCTTGAAATCACATCACCTTAGGAATTAATTATATTGGTCGTTAAGATTATTTATAATAACTTAGTTTAACGTAAGAAACGATTAATACTGGAATTATTCGAAGTATCAAGTCTTGAAAACATTTTGATTTTATAAATATATATTACACTTTTGTCGATTTCTTCAAAATGCAAACTCGAGGTTTCATTGTCATAAATATCCAAACCATAAAATAAAATTAAAAACGCTACATACACCCTTAATGTTTTATTTGAAAGTATTTTTATTGTTTTATTATACTTTGGAAAAGCATTTTTTCCAGTCCGATCGTGAACTATCAATAAAAATAACTTTAAACTTATTTATTCTAAGCAAGTAGATAATCTGTGACATGCATAATACACCAGATGATGACACAATATCTATTTAGTCAAAATGACCCACAGTAATTTTGTTTTGCAAAGATATTATTCAAAATGAATTGTTGTTAAAGTGATTACTTTCAGGGTGTTCAGTGTCAATACTTGGTGGAAAGACATTATATTTAAAAAAAAAAACACAATATTCCTTTGTAATTTATTTATAAAGGTCAGGACCGGTTTCGCTCATAGCGAGCATTGTCAACTGATAAGAAATATAATTTAACATGTTAGAGGTGTTAAACATTTTAATTTTGTTTAATTATAGTCATTTATACTGTAATTTGTAAATTCTTTTCAATGTAAATTTATTGTTGCTTACACCTTTTAATTTCAATTTGTTTTTGTATAGATAGCACTGTTAAATTATATTTCTTATTAGTTGACAATGCTCGCCATGAGCGAACTGGTCCTGACCTTTATAAATAAAAGTACAAAGGAATATTGTGTTTTTTTTTCTTAATTCAATCTGATTATTTATTTACTTGTCTTTCATTACAATTTTAAAATTAATGTAATGAAACATTTAAATAATTGGACATTCACGAACGTTGTCCCGCAAAATCTACCAATCACCATCTAAGTGTATGTATATTTTCAATCATAATATTACAAAAGCATTAAAATTAAATTAAAATAAGAAACTCCATGTCCTTACTCCATGAATAAATAAACAATATACCCGTAACTGAAAAGCAAAGCAGAATTAAACAACTAACCAATCATACAAAATATCACACTTAAACCAAATATTGATTGAATATAATCTCTTCTAAGATATAAACAAAAAAAACATATTTTTTATTCCAAACTACTCACTCATTTACATTTGTTTATTCTATAGATTTCACCAATAACTACCTACAATTCACCAGTATCACATCCAATATTACAACCTTTTACCGTTTCGATAGAAAAATATAGAAAAAAAAATCTTGACCCAAGAATTTCAAGGTTCTAAGTGTAGATATTTTGCGAAACAAAATAAACAATGAAGCAGTTTTCAAATTACAATTAATGGTTTTCATACTTAAGTTTGTTTGGCCAAAAACCTACACTAAAAACCCTGTAGTTTTTGGGTCACACAATTTAAAAAATTTCTAACCAAAGTTTCAAATACGGAGGATATGTGTGTACACTATTATTTTATTAAAAAAAAAAAAAACAAAAATCACTACACCCTGATGTCATTATAATTAGAGGATTTTTTTATTTATGATATACACATTGTGATTTGTGACACAATCTTCAATCATCGTCGATTTATTGAAATTAAAATATTATTAATTTAATGATAAGTCTAAGTGTTAAGGAAGGTTTTTACAATAACAATATTTACAATTCCAACGGTTCGGAAACATTTTCATACTTCAATATTTAAATGAATAGTATTCAAATTGATTTCCACATATTATCTACCAAATTTATAAAAAATATTATGGGAAATATTTTTAATTTATAAAGCGATAAATAAATTATTTTTAAATTATTCTATGTTAATAAATAATAAATTATTTATTAAAAAAATTATTATTAGTAGACCAGGGTTTCTTAACACTGTGCCTGCGGGCGCATATGCTCCCACGGAGCTACTTTCATGAGCCCCAATGAAGTATAGTATATTCAGTGCCAGCGCGAGATTATTTGACGCCCTAGGCAACGGTTATTGGCGCGCCCCCTTTTTAACAAATCGTCCTTTTTTTTTCGAAATAAAAAAAACAATTCGGGATCATTAGAAATAGTATTTTTTATACAACCATGTCCGCTCCCGATGTGGAGCATATGTCCTCCTAATGCCTTAACAGAAGTCTCATACATGAACTGTTTATTACTCAGTTCCTCAACCTCTTTTTTTTTAATCATACCGTCTTTTTCAGAAAATAAGATACTGTCTTACTTTTTTTACATACAAATAATTTTAATATTCCATTTGTGCGCCCCCTAATGGTTTGCGCCCTAGGCGGTTGCCTATTTTGCCTGTATGGTGGCGCCGGCCCTGAGTATATTGAATAAAATAAAACCTTTACGATTCAGATCATCATCTTACACTCCTAAAATTAGGAAATTAGTAAGTGAAATAAATGTATTATCAAAATTGCATTTATTGTGCTTTGTTATTTTGTAAGATATTTTTGTTTTCTTTATTGTATTTTATCTTTTATATACCTTCTTATAAGTGCATAATTTACCGATTTAACATAATAATATTGAACCTAATTGTATATAATAGATATTACTGAAATCGTGTTTGGCGTGAGCCCGCTACTATTATCATAAGCCCGTTAACGAAATAAGGTTGAGAACCCCTGTACTAGACTGTAATCGTGAGAATTTTCCATGAGTAATTATATAATTTTATCGATCCTACAATAATCAATCGAAAAATAGGCTGTCATTTCCGCTCAGCTGTCGGTCGGTCGGCCATGTTTGGTGGGAAAAAATGTTGCCATAATATAAATAAATAAAGACCGCTTGGATTAGCATGTCTACATGGCGGCCACACCGGGCGCCCCACTAAATACATTTTTACGATAATTATATTTAATCGATCGCTTTTAGAATAAGGCCGTCTAACTGTTTGATAATCTCTTCCGGTTCGGTGGCTAACTATTGGTGCGACTCATTTTAATTTCAATCGATACCGACAACGGCCATCTTGGTTCAATTAAAATTAAATCAGTCACGTGATTATGATAAGAACACAAAAAATACGCACTATTTAAAATCAACATTGTTGACTTTATTGCTGGACAAACATCATTATTATTTGAAAGGTACACGGTGTGGAGACAGAACTGGCAATGTGAAGTTAGAATTACGTATTAAAATTTGGAAAAAAAATAAATGGTCAGAATTTAAATCAATTTTTGGTCAGTATAAAAATATATACGGTCAGAATATTTTATAACAATTTTGGTTAAGTTATGATTTTTTTGTGATGTGATGTCTTGAATTCCCCCTCTCACCTTTCCTATCCTATGAACAGGGCGTATCGACAGCGATTAGCTTACCACTAATCCTGTCCTAACCCTATCCTTCTATCCCTACTCTCTTTGGAAAACGTATTAAAATTTGGAAAAAAAAATAAATGGTCAGAATTTAAATCAATTTTTGGTCAGTATAAAAATATATACGGTCAGAATATTTTATAACAATTTTGGTTAAGTTATGATTTTTTTGTGATGTGATGTCTTGAATTCCCCCTCTCACCTTTCCTATCCTATGAACAGGGCGTATCGACAGCGATTAGCTTACCACTAATCCTGTCCTAACCCTATCCTTCTATCCCTACTCTCTTTGGAAAACGTATTAAAATTTGGAAAAAAAATAAATGGTCAGAATTTAAATCAATTTTTGGTCAGTATAAAAATATATACGGTCAGAATATTTTATAACAATTTTGGTTAAGTTATGATTTTTTAAATTTCATTTGAATTATGAAATTTATTCTGACCATTTAATATCAATTCTGACCGGAAAATATGAGCCTTAGATTTTTAGATCGTTTGCAGCAAGTTTTTTTTATATAAGGTCCGTGGCGCAGCTGTCAAAGCTGTTGACTGCCATGACGGATCTCACGGGCTCGAGTACCAGTACAAACATTTTTTTTAAAATCGATTTATTAATATTTGTTCGAAGGTATGGATGTTTGTGATGTCTAAAAAACAAAAATTCCATTCCACCCACCCGATTCTAAAATAAAAAGGCGTAGCGAGAGCGGTTAGTGATAATAGCCTGTACAAGTCTTATCCTGCTATCCCTACTTTATTTTTTAAAAAAGATGTTGGACAACTAAGTCACATTCAGTTTTCGTAGATTTTTTTGTTGAAATACCTCAATTAAGGGGCCATATGATCCACATTAGAAGCGGACGTGGATTTAAAAAAAAAACAAATTTAACACTGTAAAATACACAATTTTCAAAATACAATAAGTTCTCGTAGCTGCTACAGGCAGTGTCGTAGCGAGGTTATTTGGCGCCCTAGGCAACGTTCACCTTAAAAATCGTGTAGAATTTCGGGATTGAGAAATTATTGATGGACAATTTTGAAATCCTGGGAATTTACGGATACCCTCAAATGAAAAATGTGAGCTTTTCTTAGCTCTCGCTGAATATTTTGTTGCACTATAAAGAGGCGTACTTTTTGAAGTGGCAAAGATTTTTTAAGCTTTCGAAGTATATTTAAGTATATTTATCAGCTATGTATTGATATTTATAATTATTTTATGTATAGAGATTTATTTAATAATTATTACGTATAATTGCATAAGAGTGTAAAAAAAAATCCGCCCGTTTCCCAGACCGTAGCAAATAGCTTTGACTTAAATAAAACCCCTTGATAAATTATTGAGAGCCCACCGATGGCCTAAAGGATTTCACTATCATAACGTAAAGGTATCTTCAAAAATAGCTGTGGTGATTTTTCTTTATTTTTCTTACGAGTTAAAGTGATCCCTCACATACAGGCGCTATAATGACGGAGGTGCAAAAAATAACTTAATTTAAATTATTGTACAGCCCTAAAAATCTTAACGGAATAAAAGGCTTCAATATACATTATTGTCCGTATTGTTTTAAATATTATTTCCAACATGACTGATAACTAACCCTTCAATCGTTTCAGAGTAGATTACAACTTTGGGATCATAAAACGTTTGGCTATGAATCGGGGATTTGGACTCTTGACTACGAAACTAAATACTACGTAAGCCTCAAAGCAATGGCGAACTAACTTATATTTGTTTGCCAAAATAAATACAAACATGTAGCTTTTCCGACATCTGTTCACATTAGATTAACGTACAGGTTGTAACAATGGTTTGTAATTATTAACCATTTTATTCTCTCTATTACCAGGAGTGGGCTGGAAGGGGCTTGCGCGAGCTCCTTGTTATTATTTTCCTAAGGGCGGCGAGCCTCTTGTTGTTTCAGAGAAAACAATATTCTCAGATCAAATTAGTATATAACTGACAAATTAGTATACAGCAATTTCTGACATATTATCTACGATGGCTTCAGTATACACAGTAGTAAATTTTTAGCCATTTAGATTGATAAGTTAACGGTAAATTTTATATTGCTACATATTATGAGTGTATTGAGTAACAATCAATTGGTTATTTAAGTATTGCGAATAATTGCTCAGGAGTGATAAATATATTTTTTTTTTACATTATTCGAGGCCCTTGTTAACATATTGCCAGCCCACCGGTGCCTCTTACCCAAGAAAAAATATGTTAATTGTTGCTTTAGAGCAGGCATGTTTACGCTAACTTTGTCTTCTAGGATCTAGAAGGCCGCATAAAAACAAATTATGATCGTTGAGGGCCGAAAAAAACAACAATATTTAAAGTACCCCTAATCATCTTTTTACTAGGGATACGTTTTAAGTAAAACAGCTGTGTAAAAACGTCTATAAAATAATGAAGAGAATATAGATAAACGAAAGAAAGGTTCCATTACATTTGACCGTGCTATTTAGAAACCGTGCAAAACGAGAATAAGGTTCACTTATTTTTCAAAACGTGTTACATGTTTGTATTGATAATTAAAAAGTTAATTTGATCTCTTTGGATTTTAACTGATTGATTTGGAAAAAATTGGTCGGCCTACTTTTATAAACCGATTTATTCTACTTCATCAATGAAAAAGCTTTCTCACATTTGTCAAATTCAATGATTTACTTAATAGAATATGCAGTATATATTTTAGTTTGAATATGAGAAATTCAAGGGCCACAAAACATTTAAACTGGCCGCAAAATGTGCGTCTTACTAGGCCAAGGCAATTGATACAACATTTATTACAAAGTAAACAAGCACTGTTTACATTTTACGATAAGTATTTGAAAGAGTAAACATAACTTAACATTCTGTTTTAAACGTAATTTCAATCTGACCTGTTCATAGCTTGTATTTATTTATATTGATTAGAAATCTAACCAAAATGCTGTGATATCTTTCTTATCGACGTGACCATCTTAGTTCATTGTAGGCATAGGAAGTCTCCCACTAAACATGCCTCGACATTTCCTTTATCGAAATATTTTATTATTTTCCCATTAGCAAGTTGACAGTAAGCTTTTTTATCGGAATATTGCTTTTCTATTAATTAAAATAAAATGTGAACGACATTTTTTATCATTTTATTATACTGAGGTGACCATCTGTTTTTTAGTTTTGGAAAGATTATAATTTTATTATTTTTGTAATCCATGTCCGCTCAGAATATGGCATCATAATGGAGGTATCTCAAAAGAAGCTTTTGCTCAGCTTATTTTTTCTAAGAGAGTAGGGATAAAAAGATATAGTGGTTAACAAGTCACTCTTGCTATTCCCCGTTATTTTAGGATTGGAGTGGTAGGAGGAATTTGTAGACATCAGAAACACCCATGTCGTCGACCAGAAATCGAATGGAAAAATGCTATTCGTACCGCTGCGCCACGGACTCGACGATTATTAAACAATTACTATTATAAATTAGAAGTTTATTATAATATTTTTAAGCCGAAGTGATTTTATTGATGATTTTTGTATTGGCGAAAAAACATTCTAGTATGTAATGGAGAAACTATTCATGAATCACATTCTTAACTTTTATTAAAGAAACTAAATTGGTTTTGTTTAATTAGTGAGCATTTTCAGCTGATACGTTAATAATGAAACGCATTAAAAATTATTGTCACGACTTTATTATCAGTCAAATAACTGAATGAAACCGATTCTGTTAATAAAAACGGTCAAAAATAATATTCTCCCCATTGTATTTCAGTTATATATTGATATAATAATAGATAAGGTAGTTAATGTTAAAATTTACTCAATTTGGCGAGTTGTTTTTTACCTTGAGATATAATCTATAATATAAATGGACCTAGGACTATATGACATATAATTTTTCTTCTGTCAATGAAATACGAAATGTAAGAAAAAAACACATTTGTATTTTGGTTTTTATAGTTACTTAAATAAACCTTCACTTCTATGACGGAAACTGGTAAACAGCAAATACAATATATTAAAGCTTTTAAAATAAAGTCAGCATTGATAATTATTGCCTATACAAATAAATGCTTTTTTGTCAAACTAGTATAATCAATACACCAACTGAGTAAGTAATTCATGACAAAGAATCTCTCTGTGAACATGTTTGTCAGTTTTTTACTTATCAACTTCTGCCACAACGGTGAATTTTTTTTTTAAAAAAAAATGTAAGTTAATGTTGAAATCACAATAATTTGTATTGTTTATCTATTTTAAAGAAATACAGTTTGTAGTTAGCTGCTGCCTTATTTATTATGAGTAATTAATTATGAACGACTTAATTAATATTATATTTTTAGTGATACTGCTATTTAAATAATACCGAGATATAAAACTTGATTCCTCTTTAACGTTTTAAATAAAAACTAATACCATATTTATGTCTACTATAACAAGCTACAGATCATTCTTTCATGGATCATTTTCATCACAAAAAGATAATGCTCGATTGTATTCAATACCAAAGAAAGTTGGTCACCTTATTACCCGATAACCATAGACACAAGAAGCTTTCAATGTCTTCGCACCGCAGCGATTAAAATAATAAAATTCTGGGCGTATATAATGCCCACAATAACGGTACCGGCAACCGACGCAAACATGTTTTTAATAAGGTCGACTTGAAGAAAGAGAGAAAACGCCGTGCACTCTTTCCGTCTGTAATATGACACGGTGCTCATCTCAATAGACCTGAGATCCGCGTTCGATGCCCAATTACACAAAATTAACTTCATTTAATACGCCGGAAGGGACACGATTCAACATGCCGTTTTTTATTGTGCCTAATTGACAACTACTTTCACTCAAGGTTTTGTGATGAAACTATAAATTACTTGTTAGATATTGTGCAAAACTTTCAACTATAATAGTAATCATATATTTATTTGTTATGAAGCTTTATTGTCACTTTCTTTTTGCCGTAAAACGTGGTATATAAATCATTTGAGTGGCGCATAATTCTCAAATTATCGTAAGTATTTTCATTTGAAATGAATGCGTCATAATATTAACATAATCTATTTAAAATTTGTCACAAAATCTTTACAAGAATCTCCCTGTTATGCCCATTGAATATAATAAACGTATTCACAATACAGTTCATTGATATATGTAACATAAACTCTCTACTTACTGTGTTAAAATCTAAAAGAAAATAGGTTTTGATTTTTTTTACTTGTAAAACCTTTCTAGTAAATAGTTTATTTGTCAATAATGATAATCTTAACATTCGAAGTTTTTTTTTAAAACACGTTATTTTTCTCTACCATGTGCTAGAATTTTGTATATACCAAATACAATGAAACCTACGTATGCATTTGACATAATATACTTATGTATGTAGGTAAATGTTTTGAGGAATGATATATCTTGCTTTATAGCTTTTAAACGTATTTTAAAAACCTAAATTTGAAACTATCCCAGTTCGTCAAAATTTTAATTTTGTTTATAATATTGTAAACATTCATATGCAAAGTATTTGTTTCTTAGAAATCGAATCTGAAACCATCGGTTTTAGCATTGACACGACATAAATTGTATAATGTAGCTATTTATAAAAACTCTTTTATAATATATCAATTTATCCACATTCATGGATTTTATTTAACTGTACTTCTTTAAAACTTTCGTCATCTCTGTTTACTCAATGTTTTGTATAATTGAAAACGTTCAAAGAAAGGAAATTAAACTTAAAGTTATTTTTTATCTTCAACGTTGTATAATAATTTTATTCTTTATAAAGCAGTTTTATGACTAATTTTATTAAAATATAAATGCCATGAATATTGGGTCAAAGTTCTTTCTTTAGAACTATTTGTGCATGCCACACTGCGCTGGCGGTTTATAGACATACGATTTATACCGTGGAAATATAATTGGCCTAATGAGAAACCATTGAAAATTACATTGTGTTGAAGAGTCAAGGACGCTGAGAGAAATTTGAAGGCCGAAGTGAAACGTGTAGCAGCGCTTCCGGTAAAGTAGGTGACCCACTGACACCATTTCTGGGTGAAACGCTTCTGGTAGAACCAGCCATTGCTCATTACACACAGTGCGTGGTCATCTTTGGAATAATCTCAAAAGAAACTTACAGAAAGAGTCTACCTGCAGTCGTAATTTTACTCACGACATGTCGAGCACACCTTGATTTTGTTTAGTAATCATATTTGGAATACTAATGTGATTTTCGGCTATGTTAACGAGAAAGCTATCGTTGTTTAATTAAGAACTTTTACGAACATGGTTATTTTATCTAATGGCAAAATAGAATTTCTTGAGAAACGTAAATATTTACGCCACGTGCTTGGACGCACATCAAGCGTTATATATGTAAATGCTTAGTATTTTTATCTATGAATAATCCCGTATTGATTTGATGGTATTTTTGACAATGATTTTCTATAAACATATTCTATATTGAACTAAACTCACCAGATGCAACTATGCATATATAATATATATTTTGTAAATTGCATAATATCGATCATTGATGATTGAATTGTCATTTACTTGAGATAACAACATTTTCATAAGATCAATATAACGAAATATGTAATTCAAGATCAATCATATTTATCGAAGCGCAGCTATTTCGGCTTCACGCTATCGTCAGAACTAAAGTTTAGTTTTTTGAACAATGATGATTTTTTCTAGACATTTATCGACAGAAATATATTAAAGTTGAAACTCTTAGAGAAAATTACCTAATTTAATTGATTGTTGATTAAATTAACTATTTTAATTCATCGAGTATACTATTATATTTTTACGCAAATTTTTGACACAGTTTCCATACTAATAGCGTGTTTTATTTCAATCTTTAAATGTAAAAAAAAAATATTTTTAAAAGAATATTGTATTTAAAATAAAACAGTATTTAACGTTGTTATAATTTCGTCAAAGATAAATTAACTATGTATGACTCAATCAGTTTTATCAATGATTCAGAAATTGTTATTGTTATATTAACACATACTTGCTAGCTAGCTTTTTACTGGATGGTAGATTTCATTACTTTGTAGTTGCTTTCGTTATGGTTAATTTAAATAGTTCTTACTGCTCCGTTTTATTTCACTTTAGCAACAAACATTGTTGGCCAAGCTGGAAACAATTTCGAACAAGCTTTTTACGCCAATAATCATTTTTTTAGCGTATGAAAATGAGCACAGTTTAGTACTCCTTTCGTATTGAGAACATATTTCCCGTTATGGTCATTATCGAGACCCATATAATAATTGCATGACTCGTACAGTAAAACAATGAAAGAAATATCATGTTGTTTTTTAAGATATCGCATCCTCGTGGAAGATAAATTTTATAAAAGAATTCAATCAACTGTTTTATCAGATATATTGTATTTTATACGTGATACTAAAGATCATTTTGATTGAAAAAGTATTATTATATAGCCATTATAAGAGAATGCCACATAACGCTAGGGTTGGCAGGTATCCCGGATTGGCCAGGATTGTCCCAGAATTGGAATTGCTGTCCCGTATCCGGGATGAGTACTAAATTATTCCGGAAATTTAGAGAAAACTTTAACTTCGACTCAAATTAGTATTCGAAAGTCTCGGAAGGGCTAAAAAACGATTCACGCTGGTATTTTGGGCAAATCGGACAAATATCCCGGATTGACCAACAATAAATCTGGCAACCATACTTAACGCCCCAAACAAATAGTTTTGGCACCACAATCTTGAAGATTTTAAACATTCTATCAATTGAAAAAAAAAGTTGGTTTAGCTGTCAATCTACAGCAAAAGAATATACTATTCTATATTTTACTTATACAAAGACTAATGGCGACTTAGCTCTGACGTTTTTCGACATAAAAATGTTATCCACATGTATATTTATTTATTTTATCGATTTATACTGCAACGTTGAGCAAATATGATTTTTTGGTAAAATTAAGATTTTTGTCCTGCTCAAATTCGATTGAAATACATTGGAACGATTACTTATTTTATTTCAAATGTTTGCAAACACCGCCTCTTGTAGACAATAAAATATTTTTTTTAACGTTTATTATTTTTATAAAAGTCTGTTATCATACTGATGGTAAAATGTGGACAGTATTAAAGCGAAATGATTCTACACGATTTCAACATATGAATATTTTAAAAATGATAAAAAGCCTAGAATATACAACCTCTTTTAAAATATTTAATGTTTGAATGTAATGATACTAAATTGTTATTTTGTGTGTATATGAAGGTATATGATGTGTGTAAATATGCCATATTGGAGTGAATACTTTTGGATGGATTGTTAGGATGTGAGGAGATGAGGTTTTACGGTCAAAAGTCTTCGTCATTTGTCGTTTAACATATTTGTTACAGTCAGATAACATCAAACGCATTGGATAATGATAGAGTAAATAATAAATATTATAATAAGCATACTAATAATTACTAGCGTCTAAATAGATACGTAAATAAATTAATAAAAATATATCTAAATACTATGAAATGATGTTATGAAGCAATTGTTAATCATACATGATTTAAACCATTAATATATATATTTTTCTATGTTGGTATTATTATCACAGCAAACACGGAATTATCCACGATATAAATTTATCGAAAACATCATTCATCTGTTCTTAAAATCAAATTAAGAATACCTAGATAAATGTCACGTGATGTTTTCTGACTTATAGAAATATTTTTTACAAGCGACAACATTTCTGATTGACTTTCGACCTACAATTAAAACACAATTTCTATAATAAATAACAGATTGTCTATTCAAAAAATATGTTGTTCTGTACATAACATTTAGAATTTTACATAGTTTGATAATTTAATTGATTCCAATACATTAATAACTATTTTAAACGGGATTTAATTTTTTTTTGTAATTTAGTTGCGTCACGGATGAAATGTGACATTTAATCTAGACATCAATTCAACTTTAACGCCAGATGAAGATTCGATCTTTAAATCTTTCTCGCAGTCAGCTGCACTCTCTCTCTCGATAATAAATAATAATAAATTATTAATAAATACCTAACAGTAATTAATCTCATTTATTAAATAAAATAAATAATAGTCATCTATCGAAGCAAACTCTGATATTAATGGCAACACCAAATGTAATTTTCTGCCAATTTTTACGACAGCTCATGAATGATTTTGAATTTAGAATGATTTCACAAAACATTAGAGAAATTTTCTACTCTAACACGAAACAAATGAACTTAAGCTTAAACAAAATACACTCGGAATGTTTTATACACTTTAAGACACGAAGTTAGAATTAATATTCCAATCTTCAACAAAATGATCGTCGATCAATACGAGTTTATTTACAAATCGGTCTAAAGAGGACACGCATTGCCGAGCGTACTTTCTTTTTTCATAGTTCTTCAGAATTTAAGCGACCATTATTATTCAAATAAGAAAAAATGATTCTCCCACATGACGTTTTGCTTATAACTCTTTTGCAATGACGTGGACAAAAACGCTCTGTTTCTTGATAATGATTAAAGTTAAAACAAAGACTTCTTAAGTCAGCATGGGTAAATTTAACTATACACTAGTGGAAGAATTCCAGTTTGTCAAATTTTTGTTTTCTATGAACTATTTTGTGAACTATTGTGATAAAATTTTCTCTTAACGCTTTGTGTTTTTTGTGAATTTATTAAGCAGATTTGGAATGAAGCGGCAGGTGTGTAATGAATATACCGTAAGCATCTCAAACTATCTGACCATTTTTGGTTTCTGTGCATCATTAGTTGGGGCTACTTTTGTCACCGTTTTCCTCCCCTTATGGCTACGGTTATTAGCGTGGCTCTTTCCCCTCGCCTTCTTCCCTTTGGTTCCCTTAACCGACTTTGACTCACGTGCGCCGCGCCTGGCGTCGAGCAGCTCTTCGTCGTCGTCATCATCATCGTCGTCGTCGTCTTCATCGTCGTCATCGTCTTCTGGGTCGAGCGCGTCTTCGATATCGTCGCCGTCGTCATCGTCGTCTTCGTCGTCGTCATCGTCGTCGTCGCTCTGAGCCTCGCTGACGACGGGTTGAACCAGCTGTGGAACGACTACTGCTGCTATCTCACCACTTTGTGCGGAATCGGCGAGTGACTCTGAAGCTTCGGCTTCAGCGAGCTCAGCGGTGGCGTCGTCCACATCGTCGGCGGCATCGGCTGACGCTCCGAGCTCTTCGACTGAGGCGGCAACTGGTAAAGCGGATTGGACAGGATCTGCAACGGCGACTACGGGTTGGACAGCACTGACAGCTGGAGAATCATCATCATCGTCGTCGTCATCATCTGCCAAAACGGTTAAAAAAGAATATAACAAGTGTTAGGGCTTTGTCTACAAAGTGCATTTCTCTTACAATTGAATTTCGGTTTAAGAATTTTAATAAATCTTGACTATAGATATAAAACCTACTGTATTTTTTAAAATAATTATAATTTATGCAACAATTTTAATATTTAAAATATACGTTTAAAAAGCCGCAGCTTAAAGATCTCAATGTTTAACAGAAAATAATATGTTACCTCCTAAGAAATCATCGAAGAATCCTCCCAAGTAATCATCATCATCGTCATCTTCGTCGTCATCGTCGGAAGGATCATCATCTTCATCGTCGTCATCGTCGTCGTCATCATCATCTGTAAGAAAATGAAACATAAAATTACCCGTCAAAATATAATTATAAAACTTCACACTAATGGAAAAATTATGCATAATTAAGTTGTAGATATATTTCAGTTAGTAAAGCAACGAATTATTACTTAATTTCATTGCATTTTCTAAATAACAATATTCTTATTAAAGTCTTAAATAAAAAAACCCGCTTTTCCTCCACAAATTGTAACTATAATGTACTACATGTTTTTTTTTAAATAAAATAACTATTCTAAACAATGTTTACTTTAGCAACTGGATCAAAAACACAATGCAAAAAGAATATAAGTTAAATAATTGTTTAATGACGAAGAATATATTGCTCTTCATTTTGTGAGAAAAGACTGAAAAAGGTGATGACTTAAATACAAATTCATGCTTTGATTGAAATATCAATTATTTTTTTACGCTATTTCGAGATATTTATTATTATCTATGTGTGACTGTGTGTTTATTAATATAGATTATTTGATATAATATATATATATATATAGCAATATTGACTAATTCAAACAATAAAATTTCATCATATCTATAATAAATTGATTCATTATTTGACTTGTTCTTTGTATTTAAAGCTGCAATGAAAATCAACTGTCAATAAATTTGTTTCTATAATGTAATACTTGTAACAAATGTATTTCGTCTTTATCGATCTTTTTGAACGAAAAAAAATATTTTATGTATTTCTGTCAAACCACTGCCAAGGGTTACATATTCTTTTGTGTGATAATTTCAGCATTTTCTTTCCATGTAAATTAAACTACCATTCGTGATTACAAACAATAATATGATTTAAATAAGAAAAGTTTTACGGTGAGAGTAGAATGGTAAAACTAACAACAGTAAACACTTTATACAATTCTGTTCTTAGTTAAGGGAAATATTCAAAAAATGAACACGAACTGCGTGACGTAATTTATATAACAAGAAGACAATACGTCAAAAAATTGAAAGTCGTAAGTACTAATGTTAATTTACAATACTTTGTGTGGTCAACCACAAGAATTTTAGCGATGTGCGTTTAAATACAGGTAAAATAATAAACAAGAAAACAACTCATAAGGGTAAATGCTTTCAATAAAATTCCAACTCAACATGATATTATATTGCACATCATATATATTATTATTTTTCATTTTATGCATGATATTAGATGTAGGTATATGTGTTTTGAATGAAAGAAACCGAACACTTTTAAGGATAATGACATGATAATTAAATTGAATCTCACACTTCCTGATAAAAAAATAATTATTTTTATCGGAAAGTATTTTTAACCTGTTATAAACTTCATAGTTATTCTCTTCATATTGAAAATAACTGGTCCTAATTGAACGTAACAAGATTCATTTTCTCCACAACGGCATATTACTCGACAATCAAAACTCATATCGTAAGATTAACCAAGCGAAGAGAATTGTTCAAGATAATAGAGGCGTCACGCACTTTGCTAACTGTTTTCGTGGGTGACACATTATGCTTTCAACCAGAAATAGACTGAATCTTCACTCAGGTAAAATGCATGATTTAATTGAAATATCACTATCATCATTGTGTTTAATCAAAATTAATGCGTTATAATTTTTTAGGCAAATGAAACAAATATTACATGAAGAAAATTTAATTTAATTTGGATCGTTGAAACTTTATACACTTCATACGTTTTTCTTAAGCAACCTAGGTTTTGTAAAGTCAGTGTCTAAGAATCTTGAAATTATTATAGTTCAAGTTAGTCCATGTACTTGATGCCAAAAGGCTAAATTTACTTAAATGTACAAAATTTGAACAATTAAAATAGTAAATTATACATTAACATCGTTGATATTTTTCAAATTTGATATTTAATAACTCTTACACAAATAAAATTTATTTATAAATAATATTATTATTATTTATAAATTTATTAGTTTTTTGATTATTTATAATTAACTTTAAATTGCAGTAAAGCGGTAAATTTATTGATGAAAATCCTGGGACACTTATCATTTTAGACATATTACGTGACTTATATTGTAAAACACAATTTTTTTGTTAAAATAGAAAGTGTGTTTCAAAAAACTTTTCTTTTATTTTTTTTACAATAAAGACACTATTCAATTCAAACCTAACGGCTTACGCAGAAAAAAATATTTTAAAACAATTGAGACATCATTTTTACAACGAATATATATTTTTTTAAATATTTATGAATTATTGATTATCCTTAATAATGTATAATAAAAACAATACGATGCAATGTATGAGACTTAGTTAAATTAATTTTGTATTTACGCAAAGATATTTCGGTCATCTTTTCAATAAATAGTTTATCAATAACGAAATCACGACAAAAACGAATTAATTTTCATATTACTATACAAATCATAGAAAGCATCGTAGCTTTGTCCATACATCTATCGCAAAAGAAGTGTATTCATTTATATTGCTTTAAAAAAACATTAGTGTTACTTCATCTAATTACTGCACCAAATAGACTAGATAATAATCAATCGAGTTCTCGGTCAATCGGTCAGTAATAATTATAATTAATATAAAGACAGCGTGGCCATGAGCTGTGAAAGCATTGCCGTGAAAATATTTAACGCTTATCGTCACGGAATTCGTAACACACCGTTATCGACGTCTGAGCTAATTCTTAAGCCGCAAAATGACATCCTTACGCATCATAATAGGCGCTGTACACTTAACGGAAGATTGTAAGGCGTTACTAACAGCTTGTTTAGTATTGTATTTAGTACAGTAAGATTGTTGACATTTGGCTCTAGTCCATTCCTTCAGTAATCGTTATTCTGTTATACGAATAGATCAATTTTTGTTACGTAAATTTTATTCATATTTATGTAATAAGTGAAACTTTACAAATTTCACATGAGCTCTGCGCTACGCTCAAAAGATCATTACTTTCCAGGATTATGTAAATTAATGTTTTTTAATGTATCTGGAAATGAGAGTACAAGTGTTTTATTCCAGCAATTATTGTAGAAGAATTTCTTTTGAAATAAGCTTTATCCATATAAATAAATATACAATATTCCTTTGTACTTTATTCCACTTTATTTAAAAGGTCAAGACCGGTTTCGCTCATTGCGAGCATTGTCAAATGATCCATATGCTTATCCACTTTATCCATATGCTTAACGTCTTAACGTTCGTCGTAAACAAAAAAGTAAAAAAAATCTTACATTAAAAATAATAACTGTATAATCACGCACAACATTTATCACAATAGTTTTATGCAAGTATTTATTTGTTTTTTTTTTGTTGAAATAAATATTTATGTAGTTCCAAAAGATTTTACTAAAATTTAATGTTATATCGGCTGGTAAATTCAATGGTTTGATTGAAATTAGTTTTTCAGTTGCCCTAAATGTGTATTATTAAATGTTAGTAACGCAAAATTTTAGTGGTGTTTTTTGGTAAAATATTTAATTTTTCAAATCATAAATTTGAATTATAACAATGAGCTTGTGAGAAGTGAAATGTGCCGGGTGGAATATAAAGAAAAAATGAGTTAGATGAGTTTTAATGTTATAAATGGGCTCTTAAATTATCGTAGTGAGCTTATTAAATGATGAGCTTATGATCAAGCACGCCTAAATCTAGTACTGAGAAAACAATATATATAAGTATACTATTGGAGTACTGAATGGACTATTTTTTTACATCGCTAAAACATCTTCGTTTTTATGCAATTAAGGGTCGAACATATGACATTATAATCAAAACTGTCCAAGCTTTCCTCTGTTCTGAAAAAAGTGAATCTGGTCTATTTCGATCCCAAGCTCCTCAAATACACATTCCGGCTGTGTTCACTCTATTATCACTAGATTGTACTTAAAATTCCGATAGATTTTTATTTTTTTGGTACTTGGCTCAATTGAAATCTTATAGTTGATAAATAAAATCACTGAGAATTCTTGAATTACTTCAAATCCACAAAACAGATCGAAATAAAAAAAAACATGTGGAAGAAATCTAAATGTGAAAATTGATCCGGAGGTCAAACCTGAAACTATTGATTGCTAAGCCACATGCGTCGACTGTAATCAGTTAACTTTTTTCTTGCTTAGTAACCAGTTAACTCTCCACAATCAATTACCGGCTCTCAGTTAATTCCGTCGTGTTTTTTTGCGAGCCGGCAGAAGGTAAATCGAAACCGTGACACTTTCCAACGCTTTCGAGTTTGAGTTTCGCGCGTGCCCGGCCGTCGATGTCTCATTAAGGCTGCCGGGTCACAGAGGCTTTATTCTGACTACGACTGGAAAGTGTTCCGACATCATTTGCATATTATGTATGCAGGTGCGACCGCGAAACAAGATCTCAATTAGAATCGCACTTTTCTTTACAATTCCGCACCACTGAATCAATGCCTCATTCTTTCTTCGACACTTTAAGCTTTATTAATCGATTCCGTCTTACTCACCCACTGTAAATCAAACATATTTACAAAATTAAACATTTATTCATACTAGATATTCCTCAATTTCTGATCACTTTCCTTTGACTAATTTATACTAACTTAATTGCGTATCCATTAGGATATTATAATCCTTGTTTTTCCTTTCATTATATTACATAATAAGTATTTTTAAAAATATTTATTTTCTTGAGTATATGTGAATATTTGATTTAACATATATTTTAACTTATACTTTGTTTATTAATCATTATCTTAACATCATTTTGATGAATAATTTCATATACGTGTTCGATTTAAATTTAAAATACGCTAAAAATGCTTTATTGCTAATCAATCTCTTTAGATAATTAAAACATTTTAAAAATGTTTAACACGTTGTACACTGTAGTGGTGACAATACATTTAAGTCAATTCTTATTAAAATTAATACAATAATTAACATCTACTCAGTACATAAAAATCTTACGAAACAGTAAGCTCGGAGATGTTTATCAAAGAAACGATATAAGTAAAATTATAAAGTAATTCGTTTTGACTTCAATCATAAGAAAACAAATATATACAATATTTATTATTCATTTTTTTATAACTAGCTCTCATTTGTTTCAGTGTTATCGAGATGGAATATTCTAGCAAAACTATGTGACTATTAAATGATAGATTGTTAGAACAGTAATTTATAATGTATTTTGTAAATTGGTAAAAGATTGCTTGAAGATTATTTAAAGATCTGGGAAATGATATATTTGTGACAAATTGATTTTTCTCATGCATTACAAAAACAATTTGAGTAATAAAGGTTATATTTGTATTTATGTATTATTTGATCATTGTTTTTGTGTTAAGTTAATTTACTCATCGGAAAATATTAACGGGATTTTTTTTCATTAAATTTATTTCAAATCTATAGTGAATCTATGAGATATAGAAAATAAAGTTTTGTTAAATAATGAGATTTGGAAAGAATTAATTTGATATAAATAATACGTGTTGTACTAAAATAATAATTTTAAGATTAGAGAGTTAACAAATAATAAATATTAGGCTAAGCGATTGCTTTTTATATGCACTGAAAGTCAGGCTTAATTTAATTACATTTTAATAATAATTTTAAGAATAATTATCTAGTTACATTAAACGTGAAATTGCGCTGGTTTCCGATGAAAAAAAATACACAGATTACTGTATATAATTGTAGAATTATTGCGTAGGATAAATTTTAGTCAATATTGTTGTAAATATGGTGAACGTGTTGTAGACAAATTGAAACGATTTTCTGATAGCATTAAAAATTTACAACTCATTGTTTAAAACCTTTTTTTTATTGTAATAAAATGAT
The DNA here is from genome assembly GCA_030503985.1 of Himalopsyche tibetana. Classification (NCBI taxonomy): domain Eukaryota; kingdom Metazoa; phylum Arthropoda; class Insecta; order Trichoptera; family Rhyacophilidae; genus Himalopsyche; species Himalopsyche tibetana. Next base: position 18,899,982 of record JAPJYX010000022.1, read on the forward strand.
TCATTACAAATATGTCCGTATTGTATTTTAGTATTGAAATTTATATTAGTTTTCCTTAGAAATATAATCCTTTATGACACAATCAAAACGATAAAGATAATGAAGACAATTTACAAAAAAAATCTCGTTTCATAATACCGTCAATGAACTCATATACGACTTTTGGTTTTTTTTAACAGAAAATACATAACTTGTCAATAAAAAAGTCGATAAAACATCACTTAAGGATTTTCTCACTCTTTAAATTAGGATAAATTTGAATAATAACATAAAATTATGTAAATTCCAATTTATGGTGGTCAATTTTGCTTAAAAGTCTCACGACTGAAATCGCATTGTCGGAATGTGATATTTTTTTAGGTTTTCGGAAGTCGTGAAGTTGTTCATTGCTTTTACAGTTTTTAAATGTTTTTTTGTGACGTTTTCAAACATATCGTACTTTGGTTGACTTTGCTTAACACTGTTTATACTACTGTATTTTGAAATCTATAATATTTTAGAAACATCTTAAAATAGTGTAGTAAAAACGCTCGCAAAATTTCTTCTCATAGTAGGAGAAAGCGATCAACACTAATGTTTGAAACAAGCGACTTTATCTACTTTTCTCACTTGTCACAATCAAAAACTGGTTTAAATAGTGAGTGCAAGATATATTTATAGAAACATGGATACCAAAAAAACGTTCCAAAATGATTTTAAGCTTAACTTGTCAATTAAGATTAGTCACTTTTTGATCTCGCCTATTTGATCTCGTATATTTAAAAATGTTTTTTGAAAACTACATACCTAAAGTGAAAATATAGTTATTCCTTTCAAAACTTTAGTACACATTATTATATAATTCACTCATACGAATTGTCCGAAGTAAAATTAAATGTCGAAATAAAAAGTGTATATATTTTTTAAAGTTTGCAAGAATATGCAATAACAAAATGATGTTTGTTAATAATTAATCTTACAGTTAATCTTACAGAATTATATCGAGTGGAAATAACTGATATGTCACTCATTTTTGCGTTTAAAGTTGAGAACTAAACAAGAGTTCATAGTCGATTGATTAGTGTAACAATTAATCTCTTCTACAAATATTGATTGAAAAATCAATGTTTTTTTTGATGTTGGATTTCATCGTAAAAGAATGATATGTTTATAACTATACTGGTAGAATATTAAAAAAATAGATAAACATATTATAAACTTACCATCATCAAAAGCATCTTCAATGTCGTCATCATCGTCATCGTCGTCGTCATCGTCATCATCGTCGTCATCGTCAGACGAAGACACGGCTTGCGCTGGTGCTGCCGCAGCTTGTCTTCCGACTTCTTGTGGTTGAGTTTTATCGACTATAGTTTCTCCATCAGGCCTGCTAACTGGAGACGCTTGGGCTAGAGCTAGGACTAGTAAGCCCACCGCCAAGAATAGCATGGCAGTCTTCATGACTGAAGAGTTTCTACTGCAAAAAATAGATAATATTCATTAATCATATGTCAAGTCTGTCATTAAAAACGTTTGAACAAAAATCACAACTTTTAAACCGCTGAATTTAGTAAGAACACAAAAATAATGCACAACCAATATTGTGAAAGTTGTTTGATAAACTTAATACTTACTTTTTATGGAAAGTACATATTTAATAAATGGTAAACTTACTAAATAATTTTGATTCGTGTTTTGTTTTCAGTCTAAAGATTATAATTAAATTAGCAAATCAAGTGAATTTTGTAGTAATTCTATGGCCTATTACAATAAATATTGTTTTCTCTACTCAACTTATTTCAACTAAAGATTTTCAACTAGAACTGACTGCTATTCAGTGGCCCAATTTCCCTTCTTCAGAGAAAGTGAGAATAAAAAGACAAAGTTGGGACATATTAAAAACTATCGGTATCATGATCAAGTGTTCAACGCTTTTGGTGTCCACTCCAGAGGTCACCGGCTTGAGTCCCAATACGAACAGATTTTTCAGTCAATTTATGGATGAATTCATGGATATCTGTAATATCTTAAATTTCTTCCCAACTCTATTATATCTTAAAAATGGATCATAATGAGAAAAATTAGATAACCTCTATTCCTGTCCATGCACTATATTTATTGTTTCGAAAAACAATCAGCAATATGGGATTTTTCAAAGTAAATTAGGAGAAATTATATTAATATTTATTATTAATTACATTAGGGGTTTTAACAATTTTTTTTTAATAAATTTTATGTAATGTAATTTAATAATAAATATCAGTTTAATTTTATCCTAATTAATGTTTTAAGAAATAAACCTAGATTTTTAATCGTTCTTTTAAACACTAGAATCACATTTGATAAGTGTAATATTGTAATTATAATTAAGATTTTAGAGTAAATAACTTGATCCATCGTGTATCTCTTCAGAGCCGGTATATATAGCTGAGCAAAATATAAGTTTAAGCATAGTTCTGACGATGGCGAAAGCCAAAATAGCTATCAAAGCATAAAAATTATTTAAAACTGTTGAACTAAAATACTTTGATATTTTTAATCTATTATAAATTCTTATTTGGTTTATTTAATCTTCGTGAATTAAATTAAAACTATGATTTGTCTTCAGATAACATTGATCTAAGACACCCCGAAAAACCCTTTTACGCGACGTTACATATTATACAGAAAAGAATTAGAAAAAGTATACTCTGACCAAGAACATAATAAGTAAGTTAGAATAAGAAAATCGACTTTGCAATACCGGTAAGAATGACTCATTATTGACATAATTAAAAGTTTAATATACTCAAAAAAGCCATTATGATAATGTGTAAGCATTCATTGATAGATTCATCAAATAACTTTAGACTTAAAATAAGAAGTAAAATAATGAGAGACTCAGTGGCGGATTATCCCATAAGCGCAAGAGGCGCACGCTTAGGGCCTCCAAATCTTTGGGGCCTCAAAGATAGCATAAGTTATATGAAACCTTACATTTTAATTTCAGTTTTCAATATTCATTATTATTCTACGAAGAGGTTTGTAGCACTTTTATGTTATTCGAAAAGCAGGGCCTCCAAAGTTCTTAATCCGCCGCTGGAGAGACTTCATCTAACAGTTACTTTAATTCTATGACAAATACCGTTTATGACACTAATATACAACATTTTTCAAGCTTCGATTGTGATATAGTAACACACTGAACAAAAAGATGCTCATAACTACCTCCGTAATGATTTTGAATTGAAGCTTTGCTGTAAAAACGAGGCAGTTAACTAAACTAAAAAACAACTGGTCTATAAAATATCGTTTCTAATTTGAAACACACATGCTTCTAGTAGCATGTAATTAACATAAAAAATCGTGTCATGTTTTTTTTCCTGGCATCATAAATATGGTTGTTATTAATCGTGATTCCAAATTTTGATCAACATAATGACAATGGACGCATTTTGAGCTCAAATTTTAAAGCTGTGATGCGTTCCTTGAATACGAGAAGTTATGTTTTTTTGCACACAGTACAAACTTAATAAATAATTATTAGGTTAAGTTGCTTTGTCTTATTGTTTTTTTTTTAAAATACAAGAATTATACCTTATTGTGACAACTAGTTAATTTTCAAATATTTAAATTAATTGTATCTCTTTTATATCGTCTCATTTTTTTAATAACGCCAGAAAGTAGGTACCATATATTGTAATAATGCAATGTGATAGTTCACAGTGATAAGTATTATATGTATCAATAATTAAATAAAAATTATATAATTAATTCAAAAATTGGTATAATAGTTCAATTAAAAGTATTAATGGTATGATAATGTTATTGAATACATATTATGATATATATATAAGCCAGAGTTTCACAGTAAAGAAATCAAATCACTTTCATTAAAAACTTTACTCGAATTTTCAATAAAAAAATGCCTCAAAAACAATATTTTTGATTAGTAAAATCAATTTTGAAACCATTTTTTTGTGTTAAATATAAAAACATATATTGCTACGTATTTCGTTAACTGTATTAATTATCGTAGCGTAGCCAGAGCAAATAAACTGTGTTATTAATGGAAACACTGTAATAAAACTTCTCCGAATATTAAATAATACTTACGATAAATAGTTATAAATAATGTGCTACCAATGGTTGTGTTTAGGGTATCCAATCCTGAAGCTTTTTTCCAATCCCGAGATTTCGGGATTGATTAATTTTCAATTCCGGGATCTCGGGATTGGGATTTGCTCACCAAGGAATTTGAAATCCTCGATTTGGTATACTTTTTTCCCGATGTCACAGAACATCGTTTTTTTTTCGGGATTGGATGCCCTAGTTGTGTTAACACAGTTGATTAAAGTCCTAATGGAAATTTTCATTTATTAATCTTATTTTTCAATCGCATTATAAATTACTTACAAATTTTCTTCTTTTCAACCTATAGAATTAAAAAAAAATAGTTGAAAGAAAAGTTAACTAACAAAAAGTATTTTCTGTACACGTGTAAGAAACCTGGATGACTGAATTTCAACCATTGTAACAAGTTGAACTGCTCAAAAGAAGACATGGTTAAAAAATATATGTGCTATACGCATAACGAGTTTATTTAGTAGTAGTTAAAACTAGGGCTGTGGATTCGTGGAAAAAAGACGACTCCGACTCCAAAGAAATTTGTCAATCATTTAATTTTATCTTATATGTAATGTATAACATCAGATTATTTTAAGTCAGCCTAGCATGCAGTGGCAACTCCTTGGGCTATTGTGGTTTGAATACACATCATTATATATTTAATTTTTTAATGGGTTTGAGACGTAAGATTTTTCCGACTCTGAATCTGGACAAAACCCTCGACTCCACGACTACCGACGCTACTCTACAGTTTTGGTTAAAACAGAGTACAATCATTTATTTTACTTAAATTTTAAATAATATAATAATGTTTTCATGTAAACAAACATATATTTACGAATGATTAGAGATAATCAATATTATTGAATATTTTATAATCTCTTAAAGATTATTCTAATTGACATTCATTGATATCGTGAAATTTTACGTTCGGATAAAAACGTACAAAATTATTGGGATAATACTGTTTCAAACTGATAAAAACTTCATATCTAAATCATCAAATTATCACTTTATTAGTCATGCTATTGTTGTTTCAGTCCTTTGTTTTATTTTAATGCTATTACAATACAAAAAATATTATTTCTTTGTTATCTACATTCTTAAAGGCCATTTTAAGTATAAAATATTTAAAAAAATGAATAAAAAACAATGTCGCATTATCAAAAAAGTATTAAAAAAAAAATTGATACAGAGAATCTTAAGAGTTTGACCATTGATCCAGTCTATTAATAAATGGTTCGCAGTTGAATTTCCAACGATGTTATCCTAGACTGCAGTGCTTACGAATTCATATCTCAGTGCGGACAGTTGCATTTTTCAATCGATTAATTTATTATAACCTATATATTAATTGTGGATAATGTATCTAGCTTTGTACTATGTACATAACATATTCCATTTATAATAATAGAATAGATAGTAGTAGTTTCCATAGATAGTAATAGATTCTATTTGAAAACATAACAAAATCAAAATACGTAAGCGGCAACGAGTTCCGCTGAAAGCTGAATGATCGATAGTTCGATTTTGTTTTCATTTGTTCATTAAGAATTATTTATTAACAGCTAAACATATAGATATTATGTCTAAATGCGAAGGAAAACATTACTGTTCATATAATTAACAAAGCAATTAATATGTAGCTAGTTAAAATAAAAAAAACTAATGATGTAAGTGAAAGTGAAGTTTTTTTTCAATTCAATGATCAGTTAATTTATTTTTTGCTGAAATAAGAAAGATGTCTAAGAGTACTGTGCGTGTTTTACTTTTTAATTTTCTAATATTCTATCTAGACAATTTAATAATTGATAAAACACTGTTTTGTAAAATAGTCATATAATTGTTTATGTATTTACTCTAAATTTCTATGTTTAATCAATGTCAATTGTCAGTATTTTTATTTGAAAATATGCAGCTTTAATTCAACTTTATAATATAAATCGAGGTACCAGTTTAAAACGATCTTTAAAAAAGAAAACAAACCAGGTCATTTTACTGCAACTAACAAAGCGAAAAAATCAATGAAAGAATTTATGCATTACTACTGCAATCACGTTTCTTCACAGTCAAGAATTTCAACTGTTGTTATTTGAAATACTGAAAACTTTAAAAACGGTGCAGATTTTTTCTATTTTCAGTTTATGATTCGATTGTTTTTATATTTCCGTAAAAACAGTTTAATCTGTATATGATAAGGAGTAAAATTTTTGTTATGTGGAATGTTCTTCAAAAAATTGAACGACAGTTACAAGTAAAAAATATAATTCATTAATTTAAGAATTCATAATTTACTTACAAACAAGTCAACCTTTGTGAAAACTTAAAAGTACAAAACAATGTATGATTACTGTTTTAGCAGAAGTTATAGATGTGGTTTTAGGATATAGCTTCTATCATCAATATTTTATGTAACGTATATAATATCAAAATATAGATGCATTAAGGCCGATCTGACACAAATAATAGTTTAAAATTAAAAGAAAGGGAAAATTGTTTGCTTTTAACCAGCATAAGTAATAAATAAATGCTGTCTTTCGTAGAATAAATATACTCACTGAGTTATTCCAGACAAATAATCAATGTGTACTTAAATCATTTGTGTGAGTATAGTTTGTTACCAAATTCAGCCAGTAAGGTGACGATATATAAACTGAGAGTATTACTTGCGAGCACGGATTATACCAAAATGGTTAAAAAATGATACTTGAATTTCATTTTGTAAAACAATGTACATTTTAAAAGTATTTTCGGTCTTACATTACTTTGGAATGATATTTTGAATGTTGTCAAGCCATGTTTGAGACTAATTTCTAAAAATAAATTTTATCTACTAAATTACATTCATGGTTTATGATTCAACAACTATGGAACGAGCCGGGTTTGTAAATAATACCCTGATAATTGAAATTGCCACGAGTTAAACGCAAAATACACCGATAACTTTTTTATTATATTGAATTACTTCGTGTGAATGGACAAAGTATTTTAAGTATTCAAAGGAAGTTAGTTAACATATAAAATGTTCAAATAATAACCGGTTCGTTAATTAAATCGGCAAACATGTGGAAAGAATTAGCGCTTAAATAATCGACGAGCTAATAAGTCTGAACCTATTAAAAACAACCGTATGAATTTAAAAAAAACGCGCAAGGATAATATAATACTATTTATTTAATAACTGTTGTATTAGCATATTTTGTGTGTAAATATTTTACGAATGTGTGAGAGGAAAAGTTTATTAAACTCAGCGTTAACACTGCAATGTCTCGGTCAAGTGAAATACCAACTAGCATTTTAATTATAAAGCAACCGTCCGTGTTTGTATAGTTTTACAAAAAACGATAATGAATATTTATAATACGTTATAAATATCTTTTTTCAAGGTGTATTTAATCTGTAAGTTTAAACTATACATAATATAATTTTATCAAAGTTTTATTCATCAAAATATAATTCAAATAACAAGTTTTTTGTAGTACAAGAGTATTGGAGTTATGCAAACTTACATATTTTACGCGAATGGAAATAAATAAATATGAAATAGAGAAATAGTAACACACTGTAAACACGTATGTAATTGATTTATTTCCTCTGTTAGTATATACAATAAAAACTAAATTAGGCAAGCAAATTTATAAACAATCCATTGTTGTAAATTAAAGTATATTTTATAATCTCAATAATGAGATTCAAGTAAAGATTTTTAAATTTTACAACTTAGCAGTAAATGTTGATTTATTTTTGGAACAAAGCGGGATTTAAAGACTCAATGGAATTTATTATACAAGCTTTTCAATAAATTGATTAATTTATTTAATAACTATAAAATATAATGTTGCTGTTTTAAAAAATAGAAAACGAATAAATAACTCAAATTCTGTCACGTTTTTTTACGAAATGTTTGTGAGTTCTAATATTTTAATGCTGTGGTAAATGCAATATTTTCATATTGTTTCGTAGTTAAAAAAAAAAAACTTTTTATCAGAGTGTGAAGTCGTAATCGTTCAAATTGATGTTCTTGTAAAATATGGTAATGCTACTTGTTATTTGACAAGCTTCTTAATTGATTTAAAAAAATGTGAATTATCAAAACTTACCTTGATTTCTAATCCAATGAAATTAAAATTGATCAAAAACACTTGACACTGTGCAATAGTTCAACACAACTCTAGCATACCAAATGGTACACTATTTCAATATCATATGAAAAACCCTCGTCTTAAGCTCTGGGATGCGACCACTGTGAACTGCAGAGTGAAACAGCGGCAAACAGCTATATCTTTCAACTTTTATATATGCTTACGTCACAGGCGTCACGTGATCATGGCTCGTCGGATTCGCGAGCTGGGAGATAGCCGATGCAGGCAGGTGGGGGGGAAAACTCTACAGGTGTAAAACCGGAAATCCTCGGGAAGCCGACCTGTTCTTTTGAAAGGAAGCTGAAAAATATATGTGGAATATTATTAAGTGAACAAACTCTTGCTGACCAAGGCTGTGAGTTCGATATTTTCAAGTAAACCTTACTAGGCTGTATATTATGGCAAATTTAATATACAGTCGCCAGATAGCTATTTGCAATGTTTAAATATCGACTGTGGAAAGGAAAAAGGACAGCTTTTTCTTCGATAATAATAATGTATACAACTTGATACACGTTATATTAAAAGGATGTAAGCTGAAAATGCAAAATTAGTATTACAATTTAGAAAATCATATGGGCCTGGGCAATTTAATATACAGTCAACAGATAGCCATTTGCAATGTTTAAATATCGACTTTAAAAAGGAAAAAGTAAAGATTTTTTCAAAAATCATAATGTTTACAACTTGATACACGTTCTATCAAAAGGATGTTAACTTAAAATGCCAAATTAGTATCTCAATTAAGCTTTTAATTTAGAAAACTATATGGGCTTGTGAAAATTGCGATTATAAAAAAAAGGCTTGAAAAAAGCTTCTTTTTTTTAAAAAATATAAAATTAATATTAGATGAAGTCCGTTAAAAACTAGTTTATCAGTCTCCATGTATTTCAATTTTTGTATATTTCAGATTTTTTTTTTGGTCCAAAATCATCAAAAAACGTTTATTGTGTCTGCTGTAAAATTAGTGTAGGTTAGGTCTTTCTTCCTTTTCACAGTCGATATTAATGTTTTTATTCATCTGTCACAAAAAATATTGTTTGACATTCACTTGGCTTGATTACAAAGTAGTTGAATCGGCATAAACTTCGTAGAGTTCTTGAAAAGGGAATGGAAACAACTATTTCAACATCAAGTTACCATCAGAGCTAATAATGGTTTTCATCCAGGAATGTACCAAAAAAGGTAATGATGACAAATATATTCAAACCATTTCTTTTTCAAGAAACACATTCATTGCTAGACTCGTAAACGATCACAACATCCTGTTAAATATGTAATTTATAAAAAGTATTAAGGAATATGTTTGTTTCTCGATATTAATGTAATATAAATTAGCTATTTATTTTGGCATCGCAACATTGTCAGAGAAAAACATGTCCAAATTAAAAAAAAAAAATTCCCATGTCCGCTCGAAATGTGGAGCAAATGGACTCCTAATGGAGTTTATCTGTGTTTCTACGAGAACTGCTTGTTACTCAGTTGCTCAACCTCTCTTTTTCCGAAGGGAGTAGAAATAGAAGGATAGGGCTAGGACAGGACTAGTGGTTGGCTGATCGCTCTCTATGCGCCCCGTTTATAGGATAGGATGGGTGGGAGGGTTTAATTCAAGACATCACATACATACATGCCTTCGAACAGAATTTCATAAATAGATTGAAAAATCAATTTATAAAACAGTCCGTACTGGGATTTGAACTCGTGACCTCCGTAGCCGAAGCCAACGTCGTTGACCACTTAACCACACAGGCGGTATTGTCCAAAATAACTAAATATAAACTATTATATGATTCTTGTGAAACTACATTGTTTGCTATAAGTAGTAAACATTTTACTATTTTTTTCTAATCAATAATATATTAGACGTGGAATTATAAATATTTTAAATAATTAAACCAAAGCTGTGGAGTCGGAGTCATGAAAAATGAGCAGCTCGGAAATTTTTGAAAAATATATTCAATGATGTTTATTCGAACAAAATAATCCAAAGTGTTGACATTGCATGCTTGGCTGACTAAAGATGATCTGATGGAATACATATAATTAAGTTAACATTAAATTATTGAAAAAAAATCCCAAAGTCGGTGTTGGAGTCGTCTTTTTTTACACGACTCAATAGCCCTGAATAATACTATCAACTAATTCTAAAATGAACGTATTAAACAAGTCACTATGAACAAATAGCTTAGCTCTGCTCTTCTAGAATCCAATACTTGAATATATTAAACTCTTGTAGTCTTATTTGTTGACGGGAAAATAAAAAAAACATTTCTTCCTTCTATGTTGCTGCCAATTTATAAAATATTTTTTTAAATCTCAGATGGGTAACGTATCTAAAAAAAATTAATACTTTATGTCCAGTATGACGTCACTAATATTTGAAAATCTTTTAAATGAACTGAATAATCTTTCTTTAGCAAGACTGCGTGGTCGAGTTGTCAACGTCATTGGCTTCAGTTACGGAAGTCATAGGCTTAAATCCAAGTACAGACAGTTTTAAAAATTGATTTTTCAATCGATTTGTGAATTTCTATTCGAAGGCATGAATTTTTGTGATATATTGAATTCCCACTTTCCAACAAAAACGGTTAGCTAGCCACTAGTCCTGTCCTAGAAACACTTCTGTTGAGAAAAACTCCAGTATGAGTTAATATGCTTTGGGAGCGGACATGGTAAAAAAAACTTACTTTTGCATTATGTTGAGTAAAAATTAAACTTTGTCCACTCATGCATTAATGTGTGAATTCGACGAGCATCGCCGCTCTGCTACGGTGATACTAGATTACATAATATTGTTTGGAATTTAGGGATAATTGATACATCATTATATTGCATTATTTATGAGTAAACTATGAAATATGTATATCTAGGAATTTTATAAGACAAAACGCCAAAAAGATTATGTTTGTTATCTATAATATAATCAATCATATCGATATCGAAATACTAAGCAAGTGTCATGTTTTTATTAATGTTACTTTTTTAATATGACCATAGAGTTCTCGAAATATTTTGAATAATTTAGTTTATAGAAGTACCTTTATTGTGATTTGAACTCGTGGACCCAGTAATTGAAGAGCTTGACTTTAACCAAAACAACAGCGTCAGGGCATCAATTATTACTATCAATCTATCGATTTCTGTTCAACGATATGGATTTTTGTGATGCTTAAAAATTTCCAGTTCTACTAAAATAGTGGAGCGTAACGAAAACTATCAGTTAACCATTATTTATGCCCAAGCCATATTCTTCTATCTCTACTTTTCTCTTGGAAAAAAATAAGAAGAGCAACTGGGTAACAAATAGTTTTCGGAGAAAAGACTTCTCTTAACCTTTAGAGGAGTATAGACGTACATGTACGTCGTCGCCATTTTTCTTTAAATGAGTATAAAAGTAGTTTAAACGCGACACAGAAGTGTCTGTCTGTAAGCATATATATGCTCTTAGTATGAATTACATAGATTCATTGGGAAAAAGTCACAAAATTTTCATGCTAAGAAAAGGTAGTAAATTAAAGTAAGGTCTGTAAAAAAACTCTCCCCTCCTATAAAGGTTAAGATACCTCCACTGGAAAGAAATTTTCTCCACATAGAGACATGTATCTAAAAAATAACGGTTCACTCCTGTCCGTGGACATTTTTTTTTATTTGTGAATTAAATAAGAAAATAAAGTTAACAAATTAGATTTACGAGGCCCGAAAATTTAGGTTTTAAGTTTTTTAGTAGTAAAATTTATTTGTTAGTTAAAGTTAGGTATTCTTTTTAATTGTGAAAAAGTCACAACTTTTGACCGAAGATAGAGTGAAGAGATTCACTTATTAGTTGTCAATTCAAATGACACAATGGAAGAAACAAATGAATGAACTATTTTTTAAATACTATTCAAACGCCTTCGAAAACAGGAAAGTACCAAAATTACTTCGTCGTTTTTTTTATTACGAAATACATTTGATTTATATATATCATTTATCAATAAATAATTAACTTCTATCGTAGAAAGTAACCTATGATGAATCCAGTTCACAAAATAATAATAAAAAAATCTGTTGATATACCTCTGTTAAGTGCCCAAATGCTCTACACTGGGAGCGGACGTGGATAAAAATATATATATTTTATCTAACATCTTTACCTTCCCATTGAATTATTAGTATTTTTGGCAAATTATCTGCTTTTAACATCAATTTCAGCATGCCACTTACCATCAGTTTATACAAACTACCTTATATCTTCAGAAAACTCCAATACGTATTGCATACTGAATTAAAAATCGTAAGTCAAAAAGTATATTTTGTAACTCAAAGATGATAGAGACAATATATTCCCTATTAAGAAGAATGATAAAAAATATTCTGCCAGTTCCGTGCGATCAACATTAAGAATAATGTTTAACTCAAGTATTTCTTACTAATGACACCACAAAAGAAAACAATATTTTTTTTAAAATAATCATAACACTTACCCATTTTCGTCAAAATATGTCAACACAATACTTATTATCTTTAATAATTTTGACAGTAAGCGCTGTCATTATCCGTGACCTGTCAACGAAAAGTGAGTAAATGTTTTCTTCTTTTCAAGCAAGCGTGCAATGAATGTTTTCTCCGACAATTTCTTCTCAAACAAAATATTTATGTGTACGTAAGTATTCATTGAGGCTATACACGCGTGCTAGAACTTGGTCATTTATATATATTAAAATGCAATAGACAAGAACGTAAGGTGAATTCCAATGCTACTAATGGACGTATGTTTGCAAAAGAAAGTGTTAGAAACAATCTCGATGATAAGTAAATATTTGAAAGTGATTTTAATTTAAAAATAAGTAATGTTTGGTTATTAGTTAACTTCTAGTCTAGTGACCGAGTGAAAACACTCTAGATTAGTGGTAACTAAAACAAACTAGTGTGGATACTAGTAAAACTCTTAAATAAGTTAGAAAATTGAATGTAAAATATTTCTTTAAAGATGCTCACTGTCAATACTTGGTGGAAAGGCATTATTTTAATTAAAACACAATAACCATTTGTACTTTATTTTCCCCACTTTATTTAAAAAGGTTAGGATCGGTTTCACTCATGGCGAGCATTGTCAACTGAAACTCGACCTTTTTAAATACATAAAGTGGAAATAAAGAACAAAAGAATATTGTGTTTTTATTAATGTAAAATATGTATTTGAATGTATTTAGAAGGCTTAATAACAATCAGCTACATAAATCACTCTTCACTCTATCATAGAAGGTGTAAATTATTGTCAAAAGATGCATTTCGGTCGCAAATTTATACCCTTTAAAATATAATCATACTAAATAATAAAAAATAGCATTGAGTTTTATATCAGTAACAATTCAGATTATATACTTTTGGTACTGCATAATTTTTTCACATATCAAATACAAAAAAATATTCTTGTAATCAACTAGACAATACTAAAATTCTGTTTAATTCTTACAATTTTTAGTGGTGTTTTTGTTTTAAGTGTCTTTTAATTATCTAATTTCACCCGATAGAGCACAAGATTTTATACATCACTGCATATTTAACTCCGATTTTAATTTTCGGAGTTGTCTGAATAATTAACTGAACAATAGATAATATATATTGATACTATAAAACTTCGTTGACTGAGCATCAAGACTCTTATAGCTTATAATGTAATAATAAATATCTAACGTGGTTTCAATCTACATTAAAAAGTAATTACATAGCCTATCTTACTGATTTTTGATCCAATAAAATATAATTTAAAAATATAAAAACGAGTGAAAATATCATTTTTACTGTTTGGAACGAAGTAACGCGGAACATATCTTTGAAAAAATACAGAATACAATGCGTCAAGTAAAATAAAATATAAAAAAATGTATTTGTCTTATACCAAACTAATATATGATAAAAATAATGTTTGGTGTAATGTAAAACTGGAACGAAGCGGTCCACAATCACAACCTTTTAATTCGGCAATAAAAAATATTCGCTCATCGTAAAATATTACTGCTTTGATATAAATATATATGTCTGTGTTTTACTTATTTATTTATTTAATTAACATTGCATAAGGTTGACTAATTATAAATTTAAAACTTTTACAATGATGAAAAAAACTAATATTAAAAGTAGTAGATAAAAAAGTGGCAAGGAAGTCAACTGAGTAAGGTCCGACGAACTCTACTTTAATACATAAAACATATTATTCGTTGGAGCTCACCCACGTCTACGTGGAAAATGTTGACATCCGAATGTAGAGCATAAACACACAAACTCACTCTCTGTCTGAAAATTGTGAAAATTAAAGCTTATTTCGACGTGTCAATTGATAGTTTAATACTCTGGTGAATTATGATAAATGAATCAAAATTATATTTAAATACTTTACAAAAAAGTTTAAAACAAAATTATTATAAAGTGGTAATAGTAATAATAATCGTCTTTTCATGATACCTTAAATATTAACGACACACTCATGTTTGCACGTAACTTACGTTAGTAAAAATCATAAGATTCATATCTGACGAATGATGTTTTTAATTCTTTAATTGATTTAATTAATCGTGATAGTACTTTTATCTTATCTAATCTTAATAACTGTAAATTAATAATGACACCCCTAACGAAGCAGAAATTCACTTTTACACCTTTTGCAGGAGTGCAAAACAATTTTTTTTAATTTTATGTTTTCCCACAAAATAACCAAGACTTTAATAATTCTTGTTCGTCGGGATTTCGGGATGTCGATACGTATTTATTAAAACTATTTAATGTATTTAGATCGTTTTTTGGCGATTGAAAAAAAATTATAAAAATATTTAATTCTGTAGTATTACTTTTAAAGCCATGCTGATTCCATTCGAAAATGATAAAACACTCCAAACTTTTTGTACTGATTCCAAAATTATTTATTTTTGTTCAGGATTGGTTTCACTCATAAAGAGCATTTTCTACTTTAATTGCACTAATTAATAATTCTGGAAAGAGTAAAAACTAGTTTTTTATTAATTATTAGTACAATAACTTTCCCTTAAGTATTACAGTTGACACCGTTAAAGTCATTCCTAATCATATCAAGAAATTCTAATTGATCAATAAGTGAGTGTAAATTAGAGCATTTTAAGATCCCTTTTACGATCCCAAGATTGATCATAATTTCATGCCTTTATTTTTTATAGATCCCTAAATTTACATTACAGCTAAAAATTAAAGTAACATTTTAAAAAATCAATTCAAAATATCACAAACATTCATGTTCAATATGTCTTTGTCCATTATAGGCTGGACAAAGAAGACAAGGAAGACAAGGCTTCTGGAACGGATCTCACAGATTTGAGTCCCAGTTCGAACAGCATTTTCTTCAATCGATTTATGATCGAAGGGGGTGATTGTGATATCTTGAAAAAATCCTAAAATTAAGGCAATAAATCAAGCACTAGTTAACCACTAGTCTTTTTCTACCTGTATCTTTCTATCATTAGTTTGTTCGAAAAAGGAGAGGTTGAACAACGGAGTAACAAGCATTTCTTGTAAAAAAACTTATTTTAAGATAACTCCATTAGAAAACCGTATGCTCCACAACTGATAAAAAGCTTGACAAGAAGACGTGAGTTTCAGTACCCATTTTTTTTAAAAATCACTGTAGATATTATATTATGAAAAAATATTCCCAACAGTTCACCCATTTTGTCTATATGTAAATAGACAAATTCTCTCTTAGAAAACTTTTTAGTTCTCGGGTCGTGCTATAGCAAATACAGTGAAACGGGAATATGTGTATATTTTCTGAATATTAGTTACAATGATATGTATGGTAATTTTTATATTGACTGTAACTAGATGATATTAAATAGATTAATAAACGATATACGATATCGTATATAATTGTAATATTTGTATATGAAATTTAATCTTTATTGAATGAATATTGAACACAGATAAAAATGAATGCTCAAACATTCCAGAGCCGAGGAGAAAGTATTAACAGTTATCCTGCTCACCTTACAATGTATAATTATTCATTCATCAGCTATACGATATTTCAAGCTTTGGAATTAATTCTACGTACAATAGAGTGACCACGTGCCAAAAGTTGAACAATGATTGATGGAAACTTTAGTAACGTGTATCGATCTTAAATAAAAATAGAAAATATCGATTAGTTAATTCATAAATAGGAAATATGGTAATTTAATCGATGTCAAGCAAGAAAAGTAGTTTAGTTTATTTTGTCTGAATTTGTCATTTGGCTGGAGCCACATTAAACTCAATGCAGACTGTCTGGGACACACAGCTGTACTCGATTAAAACCAGATGCCACTTGTTCAACGCTTTCATTCTGGCGGTAATGCTTTACGGTTGCGAATCATGGCACCTGACAAAGAATCAGAAAAACCGTATACTGAGCTTCGAGAGCAGATGCTTGCGTCGGATGATGGGGGTGAGGTGGTTTGATTTTGACTAAGTCTTACTGAAAGCTTGCAGAATCTTTAGTAATACAGTATTTACGTAAAATGCGTTCGGTATAGCAATGAAGTTTCCAGAAAACTTAAATTGCTTTTAAGATGAAACACAATTTAATAAACTATATCGTTTTCTGGAAAAAGTTTTTACTAACAAAACTGACAAAAATAAGTTTAACATACAAATAGATTCTTCGTCTAGAATAAGTCTGCCAAACATTACCAAAAAAAGCATTTATTGTTATATTTAACTATCCAGTTACCGGTAAGCGTTGCAATACCATTTAAAGAAAGAAAGTGTTTTAATTGTGTTTATTGAAGTGCATGTTTTATTCTATGGTACAGCACTCGCGCTTATTTAATTGTACTATAACCTTCGCGCAAGTGCAAGCATACGTTGTCAAAATGAACTGTATGGCAGACATACAAACATTGATTTTTATATATAAAACTACTGTAAGTTAATTTTAACAAACCTATAACCTTCCTGGAAGTGCGTCAACGCTTTGTTACAATCGGACGAGTGGTGTGGTAACGCATACAATACGAACAAACAAACATTCATTTTTATATATTAGATTATTATTAAAGTTGTTTGACGTATGTGTGTCAAATTAACATGCATCTATATTTTGATATAATAATTATCTATGCAGTATAAAATATCGATGCTAGAAGCTTTATCTAAAAAGTTGAATTTTTTTATTTGCTGTTTACTCAGAACTATAAATCTGTTACTTTACAACTTTTGCCATAATGGTGACGATTTATATGGTGATGCTTGGTCACACTAGAGTACACCTTACAACAATTTAATGTAGTTGCGTTCTTTTAAATATACAGGTAGCAAGAAGTCACAGCACGTAACTGTTATAAACTTCTTGACACACAAATTAAGTGTATCTCTAGACTTAATTTCATTAATTGGCATTAATTGTATATTTTACTTTGTGAAGCATTTATTCTTTACGATGTATGCCCACCATTTATGCGTGAAATAGCAATTAACGCTCGCATACGATTAGTTCTTTTTTTATTATTATTATTATACTGAAGCCAAATCTAATGTATTTTTTTTAATATTCACGTGGTGCGGATGCTGATAGATATCCTGAAGCAGGCTTGTTTTTTGCTATCAGAATAATTCGCCACCCTGAAGACCTGCTGATAATTTCTCATCGGATAACCATCACCACGGAGCTACAGAATGCTTTGAGGAAGAAGTAATAATCTTGAAGATATCAAGTGGTGGCCAAATAGTTCGTCTAATACTTTGACTTATATAATAAGATGCTGGCTTCATACGATAAATAAACGTAATAAAATGCTTTATTATATTGTATTTTTTTCAATACAATTCTTTCAGTTCAATACAATATGTACATATTTCTAGTTGTCATTTAAAATCGTTTAATGTTTCACACAGTTTCATCATATACGTGCCTGAGATTATAATGTTGAGTATTCTGAGAAGAAAGATATACAGGCGTAGAGTTCTAGAATAAGTAAAACATGGTTTCTTTATTTTATTAATATTCTGTGAACAAAGGTGTCGTTTTTACGCTTTGAAATACGTCATAAACAAAGGATCTGAAGCCGTGACAAATTCTGGTGAGTACAACGTTGGTACTTTATAGAATTAAATGAAATAGAAGCAGATTTAATCATCAGTTACGTTTTCTTTATAAAGTATTTTTAATGGCTTTAGTACCCTTGAGGGAAGGCAAATTTTTGAATGACCGTGACTTTTCTGGATGAATGGGGGGTATCAAAGAACTTGTGAGTTCTGGAAGTCATCAGTTGGCGAAGTAAAGCGGAAGATAAAGGAGCGTAGAGGAGATCAAATGAAGCAGTTAAGCTTCATCACGGACTGTAGAGTCAAGAAATATAAGAAGAAGTAATGGATTCAACATAGTTTGATATATTTTTTTAACAAGATTGATACAATCCAATATCAACGCTTTTTGGTCATCTATCTATGAAGACATTCATTTGAATAAAGCTGTAGAGTATTTTTAAAAAAGACGAATCCAGCTCCGATTTGATTTTTTCAAACATTTCCGTTAAACAAACATCAGATTACTCTAGCTACTAGAATAATTCTAGTCAATTTAACTAATCTATATAATCTAATTTTTAAATTACTTATCCAGGTTTACCGACTCTACTTCCGAGAAAACACCCGACTCCTACTCTACAGCCCTTCCTTTGAATACGAACGCAAAATCACATCAGAAACTGCGTTTGTCCCAGTTGTAAGCAAAACATATAATTTATTGTGTTACCGTATCAGCCATAAAAATTGCAAAGAAGTTTTGTTCATCGTTTCTTTCTTTTGAAAACCGGCGTCTGTTTTTCTTTTCTTGGAAACTGATAATTATAAATTTAAGCATTACAAATAAAATATGAATTTTCTCTTTTGATTTCTTTTAGAAGAAATTTGTTAATAGAAGTGAATCATTTAAGTGTTATTTATAATAATATATTATGTCTAGTTTTATAGAGAAATTAATAATAAGATTTTTTCCCGGTAGAAACAAAATATTACTGTGACTGTTAATTGAATAGTTTTTCTAGGTAAAACGTGTTTTATTGCAAATAATTTTACCTATAAAGGTGTAACAAATTCTTTTTATAATAAAAATGTCACAATGTTTTATATTTTGCAGTACAAAAATTATATACAAAACTTGCGATAGTGATATAACTTTAGCTAAAAACTCCTTCAAGCACAAAAATCAGATATAACCTCATAGATTAAAATCATTGAAGTTTGGTGAAAAAATATCCAAAGTATTTCAGTTCTACAAATATTATTTTATGTATGATTGAAAGCTATTTTAGCTTATACCCTCATTAGATCTAGACATAAGCCGAAAAAGCTAGCAACCATATTGTATAAAATAATATTTGTAGAACTAAAATATTTTGTTTTTTTCCAACTTATTTCAATGCAGTTCTACTGAGTAAATGCCAATTCAATCAATTAGAAACACTGTTTTCTAATACTTTATTACTTTTTGGTTTCTGTTTGAATATAACATATCTGAATCACATAATCGACGATTATTTGTATTTTACATTTAACAGTATTAGTTGTCAGTATTAACCCTCCAAGGACGATCGTGACCATATGGTCACATTAAACACCGTTGTCTATTGATCCCACTATTCATCATTTTTCTACCTGAGTATCGTTGCTTTCACTCATATTTGGTTAAGAAGGGTATAGACTTCAGTTAGTCATCAGCCGTGGGGACAGAAACGGTCACATGCGTTTTTTTGAATTTCTGTTTTTTTTAATGGACTTTTTGAAACTGTCAGCTATTTTTTTAAATTATTTACAGGTCTCTTGCTAATATATTTGTGTTAAAATTATGTTGATCTAAAGAGGTCAAATTGTAAATATTTTTAGAAATTTCACACTTAGCTATATTTTAACCCCGAATGTTTGCGTGTCCATACGGTCACGCTCGTCCTTACTACTGTCCGTACACAATATTACACGGTAGTAAAATAATGAAAATGCTCATATAGTCATGAGGGGTTTTTATACAAAGACTTTGGGTTTTTTTTTTTTTAATTTTTCTTAGGAATAAAATTTATCCGTGACTTCAATATGGATTAAAAAATATTTTTTTATCGAGAAAAAGCTCTCGTCTCTGGAGGGTTAAGTTCTCTTCTATAAATTTATCAAATTACATCAAGATTTTTTAATCGAAGAGAAGCAATACATTGTATATAAATACATAGTTAAAATCATTTAAATAACTCTTGACGCTTTTATTGTAAAATTTGTATACACTTTTTTTGTCATGAATATTTTTTTTTAATATCTGGTATTTATCACGAATTTTGTTAGAATAGTGTTTTTTTAATTATTGAGTATTGTCTGAAACAACTCAATTAGAGCATTTATTGTACCAGTTTGGCAAGCGCAGCAATCTATCTAATTGCTATCTATTATTGATTTAAAAGAAGGCTGTACCTGTCCATTTATCTGTCTTTTTATTTGAGTCAGATCGGCATAAATGCATCTATATTTAATTTTGTAATTTCTTATTTACCAACGTCTGCCAGTACAGTGACGCTATTATACTTAAAAGCAGGTATCTGAAAACTTTCTAGCTGAAAGCCAATATCAAAAACTAAAAATAATATAAAAGAAGAATGATAATAAGTTAATTTCTATTTTAGATGCACGTCATTTATTTTCGCAAAAAGGAATATTTGGCATACAAAATTAGTAGTTTATATAAAAAATATATATTTATAGCAAAGCTAGCCGTACAAGAATACACATCGGGCTACATTTTACCCAGACCTGCTTTAAGGAAATACATATTGAATAATTTCTATGTGGGTTTTTTGTTTTACCATGCGTTGTGGTTACTTTTAATTTTGTCCTCGAGTCAAACTACTTCGCACTGCAGTAAATGTTTATTAATTGAGTTTTGTAACAAATTGTAAGAATTTCTTAAAATCAAACGGCTTTAAAATAAATGTGTTCAACTCCTTTATTTCCTGAAAATAAATCAGATAACATACAATTAAGAAGCATTTTTTAAAACATGGCATATTTAAATGAATGTGTAGAAACTGATACCCTGCATTATAGATATATTACGAAATTCAGTTGATAGTGCTCGTCATGAGCGAAACCGGTCCTGATCTTATTTAATAAAGTGAAATTAGTGCAGTAACGGTCGGTTCTTCATGTATTAATTGTCTATAATAAATATTTTAGAAGATTTTATTTTATTTTAGACAATAAGCACATGAAGAATTTAAAATGACCGAATGGTATTAATGTTATGTTTGAATATTATTTCATGAAATATAACCGCCCCTGCATATACAAGGAGTGCATTGATCCAATGCAACATTTGCCAGTCGCTACTGCCACCATGTATGTCAAGTGAACATCCTAAAAGTGTAACTGTAGAAATAAAAATAAAAAAACTCTTTTTTTAGGTATATTGAACTTTTTTATGAAGAAAACGGAGGAGGAAATGTAATCTTAAATGTTTTATTGATATATTGATACTCTTTATAGGAAATGGGATTTAGATTTTTTTGTGCATGCCTTAAATGAATATGTAATAACTGTGCAAAACAAGATTTTAATGTGTATAGATTTTAACAACTATTCTTACCATCTTACTTAGTCATAAAAACAGCGATTGACTTACTTACACCCAGGCATGTAACCCATATTCAAACCTTCCCTGAAAATGAATATTTAGTGTCTGTTTTATAAAAAAAGTATTGATGGATTTTTTCCTGTATAAATCCTTTATTAATGCTTCGAAAAATCCACAAAATAATTGACCTTCCTAACGGGATCAAACATAACGATGGAAAATGTTTTTGAAATGATTACAGTTAGTGAAAATTTTATCTTCGTTAAACATTTTATGAATTTCTTCGCGTGTGCGCTGTTCGTCAAATGTGGATAATGATTGACGAGTAAATCCATCGCACCGTGTCAAAGCTGATTGAAGTAAAGTAGGTATAGCACAGTGGCGTAACACAAACAATTTTAACTATTTGAATATACAATTTTATTATTATTAAATTAAGAAATTTGTTAAATAATAAATTTAATCTATTTTTATTATCCTGCATATATGTTTCTATATTTTTGAAAAACACAATAATAATTATTGAATGATAGTTATTATATGATACCGATGTATTCTGAAATATAAAGTACTAGATTAAAATATCACCATAGGTAAAGAGTATTTTAAAAAATCTTAAAATAACGAAAGTGTGTGTTGGATTATAAAACAATAAAAAAATATATAAAAAAATTAAAAAAAACTGTACATCGTGGTCAGCCTATTAATGAGAATAAGTTCCGCAATTGAGTTACGAGTTTTCTCAAAGGTCGATGGAAACTTAAATTAAAGATATGGATTCGGCGGTAACTTTGCGGAAGTTCATTTTTATTATACAATTTTGTTTGATAACGTTGTTATTCCAGTTTAGTGTATTACTTGCAAGTCCGGCTTATTCCAAAGTTGTTGAAACGTGAACCATGAATGTTATTGTTAAGTTGATAAAAATAAATTTTGAAAATATTTTTAGAAATCTGTCTCAAACATGACTTGACAACATCCAAAGTAATGTAATACTAAAAATACTTTAAAAATGTACATTGTTTTTCAAAATTAAATTCAAGTTTATTTTTTTAACCTTTTTGAAATAAGCCGTGTTTGCAAGTAATACCCTCATTTATCGTGTTACAAAATTTGACACGTGTTTTGCCTCTTTGAGAAGCATCGTCAGACGTAACATCGCAAGGTTTACGAATAAACTAAAAATAGATTATAATTTTAAGTTATATATAACAAAATAAATGTCCGGGTTTTTACTTTTCTACTGGACGCAAAGAGGGGATTAGATACAAACTTTGATGGTACTAATTACATAAATTAGGTGCAATTTCAACAATGGCGATTCACCTATGTTATTTAAATCGTTAATGTTAACTCAACAAATTTAATAACAAAGTTAAATTTAAGTCGTTCAAGTTATGTACATTCACCCAGATTTTGTCACTAACGACCCGGGTTTCGCCTTTCGGCATCTTCAGACGTTCAAGTGCACGGATGAACTTGAACTGACGCTTAGTAAATGAATGTTTCGTGTTTATATAATAAATAAATGTATCAACGAGTTTAAAGCCAATGGAATGCCCACAGATTTAAGTAGTGAGTGGTTTTGAGAATTATATTTATTTGTTTGTCGGAAAAGGTTTTATGATTATATTTATATAGGGTATAGAAGTAGAGATCCCGGCATGTTTTGTATCATTAGGCAGTTCAAGTTCATCCGTGTACTTGAACGGCTGAAGATGCCGAAAGGCGAAACCCGGGTCGTTAGTGACAAAATCTGTGTGAATGTATATAATTTGAACGATTCAAATTTAATATTGAAATTTCACCAAGCACCTCCAGTCAAAATCTTAAATTAATAACAAAGTTATTAAATTTAATTTTATATTAAAATCTTCTGTTATAACGAATCACCGTGTTCTTAAGAGATAAAAGGTTAATATTTTTAAATTTTTAAATTTAGGTACCACTTAATTGGTGTCACTCGTTGCAATTAAAAATTGAGTAATAGAATACTAATAAATACGAAACTTTGAATTCGATCAAAAATATTTTCTGTAAAAATGTTGCTGACGCGATTTTTTGGATATCAAATTTATGGAGCTTTAAGTACCAAGACGCGCTAGCGTCAAGGTTCTTCTAGTCTGCTTCGTCGATAAAGTTTTTGAAGAATTGTAAATTGTATCCCCTTACCATCGTTTGCAGACGGAAGGGCGTGATCGCTACAGAGATGAGAAGTTCACGGGAACTCCATATGCATTATTTTGCAAATCACATTCTATATGCTTCCCCATACTGCATCAGTGCATTTCGATCGACGATATGTATGAATCGTAAATAAGTAAATATTTGGAACGCCACTGATATCCTGATCGAGTCGCGGCGGATTCGATAACCGGTTTCTGTGTTTCTAGGTCAAACAAGAGTTCAAGAATGGGAGAAATGGAGAGGAACATGGCTAGAAAGCCAGGGATGGATAACAACGTCCAAGCTATTATTAAATAATTATTTTTAATCTCAAAATAATTGTTCTCTATTTCACGTATTTTATTTCTTCGGTAAACCAACCATAGGGAAATAAAATCTCGAGACTTCTTTTAAGACTATTCGTAAAATAGTAATTTAGAGGCAAATATAAGAGAGAATACGATATGCATGTACATTTAAGTGCATAAAAAATGTCATTGCTGTGTGTCACAACACAATGGGGACTGTCTGGCACACACAGCTGTACTCGATTAAATCCAAATTCCACTTATTCAACGCTTGCATTCTGCCTGTACTGTTTTACGTTAATAAATCATGGTACATGACGAAGACTTGTATTCTTAATAGACGTGAAGTGGTTTGATTTTGTGAGGAATTCGGAGTTAAGGGAACGTACAAGACAGCGCCCCGTCACGTCAGTGGTTATGGAGAGATGTTGGAACTGGCTGGGTAACGTGCTGTAGATGCCTCCGGAAAGGCTTAATCTTGCCTTCCTCTTCTTTCAAACGGTGGGATTCCGGCGCCCCGGGCGTCCGTCCGGTACTATCCATAGGATGTACTCAGTAGAACAGATGGATTCTGGCATGTCATGGGAGGAAGCAAAGCAAGCAGGGAGACAGGGATACATGGAGGTGCAGCGTGGCGGCCATTTGATCCACAAAGTGAGCGAATATGGTTAAAAAAGAAGATTTTTTTTATTTATTGAAAGGGCTTTGACCTTTGTACACATCAGCCTTTCTTAATTCACCGACAGATGTAAGTTTTTTTTTATCATTGTTTTTCCGTCACTAATCTCCGACCGTTACTCACTCATCTTGCCACTTATTACTGCTGAGGTCTACTCATTGATACCTCATACATAAAATCAAATTCTAAGGATCGCAGGTGTCTGATTACAAAATTGCGTGTTTTGCGATATGCTCAGTTTTGATAGTGCCAAAATCATATTTATTAGTGACAAAGCTATATTTCATATATATAACCGTTTACAAGATACGGTTGGGTGTATTTCAGGGGTGGGCTGGAAGGGGCTCGGAGGGGCTCGAAGGGGCTCGCGCGATCCTCCTGTTAAATTTTACCTAGGCCGGCGAGCCCCTTGTTAATTTAAGAGAGAAAAATACTCTCAGATCCAGTTAGTATATAAATGCAATTACTGACTTATATATTATCTACGACAGCTTCAGTATACACAGTAGTATATTTTTAGCCATTTACATCGATAAGTCTACGATAAATTGCATATTTTTACATATTATACGTGTATTAAATAACAATTGATTACTGTGTGGTAGAGTGGTCAACGTTGTTGGCTTCGGCTACGGAGGGCCCGGGTTCAAATCCCGGTACGGACAGTTTTATAAATTTATTTTTCAATCGATTTATCGATTTCTGTTCAAAGGCATGGATGTATGTGATGTCTTGAATTCCCCCCTTTCACCCATCTTATCTTATGAACAGGGCGTATCGAGAGCGATTAGCTTACTACTTATCCTGTCATAGCCTTATCCTTCTATCCCTACTCTCTTTGGAAAAAGAGAGGTTGAGCAGCTGAGTAACAAGCAGTTCTCGTAGAAACTCTTCTGTTGAGATAAACTCCATTAGGAGTCCATATGCTCCACATTGGGAGCAGACATGGTTTAAAAAAAAACTTATTAAAGTATTGTATAGCATTGCATAGAAGTGATAAAAATTCACTACTTTCCCAGAACAGCGAGAATTACTTTGAGATTAAGCGAGCCCCTTGTTAAAGTATTGAGTTTGAGTAGCATAGATATTTAAATCAAATAAAGTTTCCACATCTTTAACCCAACAGTGATAAAAAAAAAAGTTTGCTAAATATATAGTTGAAGTATTGAAGTGGAAAAATGTTAGAATATATAGAAAAATTTCACGCATTGGTAAATTCTAACTATAATGTCACTATTGTGAAAAAAATGGAACATTTTGAAACGTATAATGTTCGATGACCTATTCAATAATAGAGTACATCGCACTTATATATGTTTTCAATTTGCAAAGGACTCATTTTTTTATGATATATATTATAAATACACAAACAGACATTAATAAATATCCGTTTAAATAAAATACATTGCTAAAATAAATTCTTTCAGACGTAATTATTGGAAATGGGTACCTAGAAACAATAACAGAATGTTTTTTGTTTAGACATCTTTTGAAATTTTCTTAAAGCTTTTTATAAAACAATTCAAGTCGTTTTCTGATTAAATTTATCAAGAACAATGTTTTTATGAATCGAAATATTAAATTGTATGAGAAAGAAGCAGGTAAAGTAGATTTGTTTTCACTTCGTAAATCAAAGATTTTTAAATATTATGGTAATTACTTTAAGAAGCCTGTTGATTTTTTCTAAAAACTTCATTTAAAAACAAAATATCATTTGTTTTCGGAGACAATCCTTTTTTCTTAAGTATGATTATAGTTTTTATGTGTATCAACAGGTGGCAGTGTATAATACTAAATTTTATAATTATTGTGTTTTTTTGTCATTTCTCACTCTTTGTTTATTTGCGCAAATAAATTCCATATTATGAAGTTAAAATTGTATCCAATTAAAAAGAGAAATACTAATTTTGTTCATGGTGCCAATTTCATGTGAAAATTAATTTCATTAGTATCTGACATAAGAAAATATATATGAATAATCACACAATTGATTAAGAGTTTTTTTTGAAAAACAAAATAATGTTTAATTTTGATTAAAGGGTGAGTAAAGAGATCTACAGTGACACCAATAATTAAGCAAAATTACAAAGGGTAAGTGTCACGGACCACGGTCTACAGAGTCACCTATAATTAAAGAAATATTTTTTTTTTGTGAAAAAAATAACAGGGACCCAGTGGCGTGCTTAAGCAGGACCTCCTATTTTTTTCATAGAAAAATCGCATTTCAACCAAAACGAACTATTTATTTTTGGAAAAAATATCAAACGTTATCAAAATCAAATACATCAATAATTAAATTAAGTTTTTATTTTTTTTAATTCTTCATTTGACAGATTATATTTCAAAATTTAATAAGGTATGAATGTACAATAAAAGCAGGTGTAGGTATGAAAGGTGCATGGTATAAAAAAAATATGTATACTTGCTATTAATATTAAACAAATAAATGATAACAATTGAAGATGAATTATTTTTTAATTTAAGATTTCGACTGAAGGTGCTTGGTGGAATTTCAATATTAAATTTGATTCGTTCAAACTATGTACATTCTCACAGATTTTGTCACTAACGACCCGGGTTTCGCCTTTCGGCATCTTCAGGCATTCAAGTGCACGGATGAACTTGAACTGACGTTTAGTAAATGAAAGTTTCGTGTTTATATAAGATATAAATGCATCACTGAGTCCAAAGCCATTGCTGGCGAAAAGGATGAGCTCATGGGAATGCCAACAGATTTGAGTAGTGAGTAGTTTCAAGAATTATATAATTTGTTTGTCGGCAAAGTTTGTATGATTATATGATTTTATGATTATATAGGGTATAGAAGTGGAGATGTGGGAAAGTTTAATATTTCATTTAAAATCGGAAGACTTTGTAGCTGTGCTTTGTTGATTTCTAAAATTTCTTGGAAAAAGAGCTTATGACTGTCCGTATTTGGGTGTAACATTTTTGTAACATTTATTGGTTGTTCTCAGTTCTGATGTTTTGCATTTGAACAAAATATTATTATTTAAATATTATCTTTATGGATACGATTTTATCTAAAATGTAATTCCAATTGTATAACAAAGTTATGAAATGTATAGTTATTTAAGTGGATAAGACTATAATTTTATAGTATATGACTACTAAAAGTCTAGTGAAATATTTTTAATGTTTTCCTCGAAACACCATGTGGTAATGTTATGTCGTTGAATCAACATGAATATCAATATTATTCTTATTTACATAAAATCAACTCAATGATAAAAACAAACTTGCCCAAAGTTCAATCATAAATTTATAGTATTCTGAAGGATATTTCAAAGAGAGTGACGTCAACAAGTTTAATACTTTAAATCGACTTGAAAAAATATACAGTGGAATCTCTTTATTCGTCAATTTCCTCATACTAATCAAATTCTAAATTCGTTGCATTTTGATAGCATTTTTTCCCATATTACAGTGAAATCCCGATTCTTAGTTTTTCAAAACACCTTAATAAAAAATCTTAAATACGGAAAACTTCAAATAATATCAAAACAAACTTTGTTTTGAAAAAAACTTGCAAGTTCTTAATAATAATTAAGTGCATTTACAGTTACACTTGGGTCTCGTATAACACGGTCATATGGTTCCACAAAAACGTCGTGTAATACAAATCCGTGTAGTACGAGGTTTGAAGTTCATACAAAAATAGTCTTTGCGTTCCAAAAAAATATCGAAGTTTGTTAAAATATCCTTTATTTTTTTTGTTCAGCAATCGACAAAATATACATTTACGTAATAACGGCATGATGATAACAGTGTAAGTAAATTGATTGAATTGACATTTACTTGGTAGAACTCCATTTTAATAAGGTGAAGAAATATCAAAGTATTTTGGTTCTATAAATATTATTTTTTATATAGTTGAAAGCCATTTCAGCTTATACCTTCGTCAGAACTATGTTTAAGCTTACATTAATTCAGCTATATACTGGCTTAGAAGGGTACACATAGGGATTCTGTGTCGAGACGTCCCGGGACAAGAGTCCCGGGACTTTTAAGGTTTTTTGCTGTCTTAAGTCCCGGGACATTTAACAACAAAGTCCCGGGACTTAAGACAGCCAAATTGTACATTTTTAATTTTGAAAAAACCATTCTAACAAATAAAAATTGGATGCAAGCAATCGCTAATGTGACCTAAAAAGTTAATTTTGATTTAAAATAAAGTTACATTGGTGTCTATCCGTGGGATCAGTTTTGAAAAAAATGCATTATATTTAGGCTAAGGATTAAAGGCCGGGGTTTTAACAAAATTAAGTATGCATATATAACAGGGATCTTATAAAAGAAACAGCTGTTTGGATTTATAATTGTAGAAGTTTCAAATAACATCTATTTATATATTGTAATACGAAACAACCATTTTTAATGGGTAGAGAGAGACATGCAGAAATACAAAAAAAACTTAGACACGTGTTCGCTTAACTATTTTTGCAGCATGGGATAATCGCACAGAATTCCAAGAAATAATGGAACCAATTTCTAGAAAATTATGTTATAAATCAAGGCGGCTTATACATGTTTTATTACCAACCGTTCTCATTCATACCTGATGTTGTTTTATTTACAAATGTTTTTGACTATTGTACAAAGTTACCAATGTCTCAATAGGACAAAAAATGTATAAAAGCTGTATTGTGATTTGTGAAGTAACGGTCATAATTTTACCCAATTCATTGTTATTTTTTCAATACATGAACCGTTATCATCCCTTTTTAGTACATACATACAAATATTTAATTTTAACAAATTTATAATTTTATTGACGGGGAAATAAAAGTCCCAAGTCCCGGGAAGTCCCGGGACTTTGACTTTATCACGTCTCGTGTCACTTTGAAAAACCCGAGACTTCAGAATCCCTAGTACACAATATATCCACTCTTAAATCCTAATTTAAATATATTATATTTAATTTTTCCCATATAACGAGATGGAACGGCGTTCCAGCACTCTTTTTTTCATAATTTTTAATGTTTCAAAACGATATTGGTATTATTTTTATTTTGCTTTAAAAACGGTTGATTTTTTCATTTACTATTTGTTCTTATCTTAGGTCCCTTTTGAATGTAATGAAAAAACAATACCAGGTCCATAGACTTACTCTGTGACCAGAACCAGGGGTCAAATGCTTTATATATTGTTTTGTTTTGCAAAATTCTCTAATTTACAAAACCTTTACACAACAGTCGGGTCCATAGCGCAGTAGTCAACGTCGTTGGCTTTCGTGATAAATTTCACAGTAAGAAGTAAAGCGATAGCGATTACCCAACCACCTGTCCTGTCTTAACCCTTTCCTTACATCTTTACTCTCTTCTGAAAAAGAGAGGATGAGTAAATGAGTAACAAGCATTTTTCATAAAAAAAAAACTAATGTTTAGATACCTAAAACGAGGCAGCCATATTGCGGACACGGATTAGAAAAAAATATTGATAAAAAGTGAGTAACTGTTCATTTGTTTTTCAAAAAAAAGCACTGCATAAAATATATTAAATTCTTAAAATGTAATCGTATTTAATTAAGAATGATAGGATATAATATTTTTTAAGTTTAATGACAAACAAGCTTTATCTTTTTATTATGATTAATAAATATAAATTATATTATAATAAAAAGACGTTTCAAATCATGACGCATTGCACTAGGGGGAATCTAACTTATTCCTACACATTCCAAGCTCTGCACAATTAAATAATTGTATACGTAAATTCCCATTTAGTTTACATAATGGGGTTATTCAACGAAATGACATTTCAATAGCAAATAAAAAAATAATAAACTGTTGTCCGCATAGCAATCGAGAGATCGAATGATTCAGAATTCTCGTTAATATTTTAGATTTTTATCGAAAAATGATAAAACTTCAATGTCAATATTTTCCATAAAAAAACATTTATATTTAAAATGAATTTCAATTCTTTTCATTATTTACTTAGTATTAATGACTGTCACCTACAGTATAATAAACGTATAACAAAATACAATTTTCAGGAATTTATTTATCACCACACGTTGCGTTTCCCAATTAAATGCATTCGCAGAATAGTTTTATTTAAAAAAATATCCACTTATAATAAATAAATAAATAACACTCAACTCTTTCTTTAAACGGTAGATACGTTTCACAGAAAACCGCGTAAAAGTTAAAAAAATTAAGTAAATCATTTCATAATATGTATTTTAATTAATAAAAAAATATATATTTATCGCAATATGATTCAATACGGGGATTTTTATTACGTTACGTCCCGCCTGGGCGAAGTCACAGCGAACGCGAATGGAACACGGCTTAAAGCGAATCAAAATATCAAACAAACTGATTGTTTTGTCAGGTGGTCACTATACCGACGGAGAACATTTCGCTTTGCATTCGCTTTGATGTCGTCCACGCAAGACGTACAGTTAGGGACTGGGCATAAATCGCTTTCATCGCTAGAAATTTCTAACAGATCTAATGTTATAGGATCAAATGAAGCCTTTTGTTTGTCATTACTGCGTTGTGTTATTTTATTTCTTGTTATTAAAGAGTCCGTTATCAACTTTTGTGTTTTTTGTTTCTGTGAATCGTGTTACAAAAAAAAAATCGTGTAAGAATAGCATTAGTTATTTTTAGTGGATCGTTTTATTTTAAAATTGTGTAAAGAGTGTATAAATATGATTTAATAGTCGATCATTTCAGCCGAAGACTGAACGAAAATTAGTTTTTTAGTCGTACTATTGTTTACACGTCGCCTGTGTGGTCGAGTGGTCAACGGTGTTGGCTTCGGCTACAGAGGGCCCGGGTTCAAATCCCGGCACGGACAGTTTTATAAATTGATTTTTCAACCGATTTATGAATTTCTGTTCAAAGGCATGGATGTATGTGATGTCTTGAATTCCCCCCTCTCACCTTTCCTATCCTATGAACGGGGCGTATCGACAGCGATTAGCTTACCACTAATCCTGTCCTAGCCCAATTCTTCTATCCTTACTCTCTTTGGAAAAAGAGAGGTTGAGCAACTGAGTAACAAGCAGTTCTCGTAGAAACACTTCCGTTGAGATAAACTCCATTAGGAGTCTATATGCTCCACATTGGGAGCGGACATGGTTTAAAAAAAAAATGCTATTTTTTTATTTATTGTTAAGGTTCCAGGGTACAAGCAGTGGCGGATTAAGCACTTCGGAGGCTATAGGCGCAATAAATTTTGGAGGACCTGTTTTTCGAATAAAATAAAAGTGTTACAAAACTCTTCGTAGAATAATAATGAATATCGAAAACTGAAATAAAAATAAAGGATTTATATAATTTATGCTATTTTTGAGGCTCCTAAAATGTGTAGGCCCCAAGCGCGCGCCTCTTGCGCTTATGGGGTAATCCGCCACTGAGTACATATTAAATAAAATTTTGTACGTCCCGTCCGCCAGATCAAAAAAATAATTAATTGACAACCATTTGGGAAACATTGCCAAAAGATGTCACATATGCATGTAGCAAGCATTTAATAGTATTTATTAGATCCATATCGATAATATTGTGTTATATAACTATCGAGTCAGGACGCTTAAAAATATTATTGGTTTTTGGATTGAAATTCATTTTGAAAATAGAATTTTTTCAATCGTTTATTATTTTCATTTAAAAAGTACGGGTGTTTGTTATTTCTAAAAATGCCTTCGTACCCTTCCACTCCTAAAATAATAGAGCTTAGCGAGAATCATTAGCTAACGACTAGTCATGTCTTAGGCATATCCTAGCCCTACTATATTCGAAAAAAAATCAATTAAGCAATTGAGTAAAAACCAGTTCTCATAAAAAAAAACTTATGTAGAGATACTTTCATAAGACCATTTTGTCCATATTGAGAGCGGACATGGATTAAAAAATATGTTTATATATTTTCAAATCTTGAGTATTCAAATTATTCAAATTCAAATTATATTCCCACATTCTTGTATTCGACACGACGCTCGCTCTGGTCTCACTTTTTTATACGAGCTATGCGATAGTTGTTCCCAAAATCACATAGGTAATTTCAAGTAGGTAAATTTTGTTAGCCCATACAAGTTTTCAGAAGCAGTATCCTGAAATTCACTCCAATCCACTCGATCATTTTAAACGAAGCATGCGGGTATCGATTATCTATCTACTAGTCTGTTTCTAGTCTCATTTTTGTATCATTTACCTTTTTTTGCAAAATCAATTACTTTTGGTTGAAAAAATCAACCGAATTTATATATTTATAATATATATTTCAAGTATTTCTTTTTTTGCGTATAATATTACCAGTTTTACATGCCATTGTTTTATATATTATCCTGTAATCCGATAACATAGATATATTTATATTATCTCGCAAAATGTTTATTATTAAGTTTTTCAGACAGGCGACCGTGAAAGTCATACATAATCCTTTTTATCAATCATAATTAAACGCACGAGAAACGACTCTGACACCACCAAATTTTTTCTCACTATCTGTTTCCTGTTTTGACACATCGAATTTATTCATTTGGCAACCCTGGTGGAATGCGCAACAGCCTTGAGGCTTTGAGATTTAGAAAAATAAACACCTCAATGGCCAAAATCACGCGGTGCATAAATGATGAAACTTTTACATTATCGCGACGGTGAAATATTCTCTTAATTAACTCGTTTTAGAGTCACGAGGTGGATTGTTATTGGTAAAAGCGCCGTTCTATTTTGCTTCCATTATTATTTTTGATTCACATTCATTAGATTGTTTCCCAAATTTATTTAAAAAAAACTAATGAGCAAGTTGCATATTCAAAATTTTGAAATACGTTGCTAATTTTCCGATCGATTTCACATCAATCTTTTAATTATTAAAACAGGCTAAACGTGATACAATGAAAAATGAAAATGATATGTTGTTCATGATTTTATTATATAAAATAAATTAAGAATCTAATCATTTAAACCAAAGGTTTAAACCCGTGGTCTTTTGGCCACTCCAGTGCGGCACTCTGACCAATTCTGGAAAAACGAGGTTTGGAGATATCTGGGGAAAAAGTATAGCAAATTCAGGATTTCAAATTCCTCGGTGAGCTAGGGTAAGGGATTGAATATTAATCAATCCCGTCCTATGTTTATTGCGGCCTTATGTCGAATCAGAAAAATGAATGCAGCCTTCAGAGAAGAAAGAGTTCCTCACCTCTGATTTAAACCTTTAGTTCATTTTAAATTTGAGTATAAGAATATTAAGAGAAATAAGAAAAATCTTTGTGTGTACAAAATTTTCTAAACTAGACAATGATCAATATTTTGAGCATACTAATAATATACAAAAGAACACAGGAGGAAAAAAATATTTAAAAAAATCATACTTTAGCTGTCGAATATTACTGTATAATTAGCATAAGAAAAGGTAAATGACATTAAATACAGGAACTACAGTGAAAGTTATTTGATGATTTTCAATATAAACAATCAACGGGTGTTTTATCTACTTAATCGAATACTAATTGAATTTGTATAAGAAAAGCTTTTGTGTAATTTTAACGGGCCTTATTTTCAAACTTTTATATTTATGTGCTAATTTGCAGTGCTTCTTTTCTCGCAATTTTTAATGCTTTAAATCGATATTATTTCATTTTTTATTTTTATTTTGTTTTTAATGAAATGTTCAATACAATACCAGGTTTATACACATACTCTGTGACCAAAACCAGGGGTCTAGTGCTTTATATACTGTTTTGTTTTGCAAAATTCTCTTATTTACAACACTTTTTCCCAAGAGTCGGATCCATAGCGCAGTGGTTAACGTCGCTGGCTTTCGTAACAAATCTCATAGGTTCGAATCACAGTACGAAGCAAAGCGATAGCGATTACCTAAGCACTATTCCTGTCTTAGCCCTATCCTTCCATTCTGACATTCTTCGGAAAAAAAGAGAGGTTGAGCATATAGCAGTTCTAGTAAAAAAAAAATCTGCTGAGATACTTCCGCAACGTAGCCATATGATTAATATTCGGAATGGACACGGATTAGAATTTGTTTTTCAAAAAAAAGCTCTGTTAATTTGGCAGTTGCAGCGTATATCTTTTTGATTGAACGTGTATTAAATTGTTACTATCGAAAAAGGGATTTCTGAAAAAAAAACAGTGGGTTAAGTCTATTTGTCCTTCTACAGTTGATATAAATATATATTTTAAAATTTGATACTGACATATCTAGGACTAGACACAAACTCATCTGATCGCTAGTGTACAACTTTGACTACTTGACCATAAAGGCCATTATGTTTTCAGTTACTGAGGAACTTTGTTAGTAAAATCGACCGTTGCACTGGTAAAATTACACAATGAAGCATTCTAAAATTTTAAAATTTGGTATATTTACCTTTTACAGTCAGTTTTCATAAGGGTGGCTTCATTTACTCTCTTCGCTCAAACGCCTTGAGATAGAATACATTCGGAAAAGAAAAGATTCAGTGAACTGGAAGCTCGCTTTGAAGGCTTCACGTAGATACAATAGGTAAATATATAACAATGTAAACTAAAAAAGGCACACTATATTTATTTTTAAATTGTATTTACTTATCCATTGGTTAACAATTAAACGTTAAAAAGTGTGCCATACGAAATTGTTAAAATTGTAAAAATCGCATTTTCATGTTGGTTTCAACACCTAAATTTTCCTGGAAATAATTAAATTTCCGTCATGGTGAGGACAAGTTATCATTAATTTTCTTGACGAAGAAATTTGAACCAAAATAACTATGTATAGTTAATAAAATATAGTTGCTTCGGTTGTTTGAATAATTATAGTGATGTTGTTGTAATCAATTTGTAATTCCAGATTCTAAACAATGCTCAATAAAGGTGTCGAAAAATTTGTAAAGCAATTTGAATTAAAATATTTTAAGAGACTAAAGACAGTCTTCACAATCTGATATCTAAATGAAACTTCATTACTCAACGAAATAATTGATCATTATTAGTTAAATTCCCACAATTTATTGTGCAGAATGAATTTTTATGGTCCAATTGTAATGCCTATGAAATTTTTAATTAAGTGTCTATTGTATGCAATATTTAATTTTGCAAAGCTAATTTTTTAACTCATGTCAGCAATGTGTAGACTGTAGTATTTCTTCGTTTATCTTCTACGAACGCTTATCACAATTTTTGTCATTTCTGAGTTTTTTGATATAGTGAATTCAGAATTTAAATACACACATATTCCATTAACTCGTTACCCAAAATATATTATTTATTCAATCTAATACAAAAACGTTGGTACAAAAATAATTTAGCTAATAATATGGTCGTGTGCTGTGTTTGTCATGAATTAGAGGGTAGCATGGATGGAAACGGCTTTGTTTACTTCCTTATTAGCTTCTTCGCAGATATTGAGGATAAAATCATTCCAGTGGTGCTTTATTGCGATAGAAAGCGATAGTGGTAGAATAAAGTACATTTATGTGTCTTATAAAAACATTTCCTTTTTGAGATACCAAGTTGTGGAAACTTTAAAATGATTTGGCTACTTAATGGATTGATTTCAACAAAAGTTTTCTACGAGAACTGCTTGCTACTCAGTTTTTCAACATTTTTTTATCGAAGAGAGTAGTTATAAAAAATATGTAGTTACATTACTAGTGATTAGCTAATTGCTGTTTCTAACCCGTTATTTGAATCTAGAAAGATGGTGAGAGAAGATTTTTAGACATTACGAACACTGTAGTTAGCTCCCGTGACGGGTCTTACAAGTTCAAATCCCAATACGAACAGCTTCGTTTATAACTGTTTCATTTTAAAAACCATACATTATTTTCAATGTCATTTAAATATATAAAAAAAAACATATAGTGTATTTATTATATTGTCGTCATTCTGGCAAAAACCGTGATGTCAGAAATGCTTGTTTAAGGTAAATCAATAGTTAATATTAGTGTGTCAATCACATAAAATTAAACGATGTGCTATAAAAATATCGTAAAAAACTTGCCGATCACGAATGCATGTAAATTTAGCATTAAGGTTAAAATTGAATAAGTATTACTTCTGCATTTTTTATATTTGTAAGTTTGTGTATTCTTTTAGACAGCATTGCTTGATAAAACAGAATTTTCGTCATAAATATATACGACTTTTCCGGCGTCAATATGTTGCATCCTAAATAGGGGTTACATTATCTAAAGTACAATAAGATGCAAACAATTATTAAATAGTTGTCTGCGCTATTAATCAGGGTGAATATATTATTTATCTTTAACCCAATTTGACAAAGGCGTCCAATGAAATGCCATGATTTTGTGTTCGAATAATTTTTTTTATATATCCATAATTCAAATACAATAATGTCTGGTGCTATATATTTTGAACATGCTTTTTTTATTTAAAAACCACAGTTACTTGAAATCGATTCAAAGAGAAGAGATATTATATAATACATCATGTTACAAATCTTAAATCATATTTGATGTTGATCTTCCCGAGACTTAAACCAAATCCCACCTACATTTTTTAGTAGACCAAGCTGACAAAAGAATTTCGATCTCAAATTTAATTTGCGTCTACTATTGTATGAAATTGAATATATTTTTTTAAGCATCAAAATGCTTTTTTATTAAAAATCAGTCAACATTAACACTGGGAGAAAATTGCTTAAAAACATAAACATTAGAAGCTTATTAATGAGAGATTTAATAATTTTAACAAACGGTCGAGGATTATTTTATTATTAAATATAATTGAAAATGTTTATTTTATATGTTATGCAAATACTAAAACCCCGGGATATGTATTAAGACGAACCTGGAATTTCGGGGTCTCTGATCTCGAGACTGACTTTTACATTCGGTGATCGTGTATCGTTAGCTTATATTTCAATCACTTAATTAAGTAATGTCAACACTGTTCTGAATTAGGTTTCCTCGAAATGGTTTCAACGCGTGATTAGCAGTCGACGTCATGCAATCAAGTTGTAAGATGTCAAAACAGATATAACGCATATTCAGACAAAACGATGTTATGCAAAAAATAAAAATTAACAAAAAAATAGAATTTGACCTAGATTAATTATTACGTGACGAGCCTTAGACTAGTCAACGTATGTATTTCAAAAAATCTTTAGATATTTGATGTAATAATTGTTTCTTTACAAAAAAATGATTCAATATTAAATTTGTGCGTTGTAGTCTTTTTGGTTGATTGGATTGGCTATCTATTCATAATATGGTCACCGTACGTTTTTTTTGCCATCCTTTTCAACCGTAAATATTTTAGTAGCCACCTTTATCAGACCAGCACCCCATAACGAATGTTCACTCTAAAAAGAGAGGTAAGCTGCGCGGAAAATTCAAAGGCTGCACGGGCCAATCCAACAAACGTGTGGTATAATTTCTCATATCTAATATATAAAAATGATTGTCTGTTCGTACTTTATGCTTACACACCGCTCATCCGATCGCAATAAAACTTTGACAATTTTTTTGCTTGCACTTCCAGGAAGGTTATAGGCTTGTTAAAATTAACTTACAGTAGGTCTTATATATAAAAATCAATGTTTGTACGTCTGCCATACTGTTCATTTTGACAACGTATGCTTGCACTTACGCGAAGGTTATAGTACAATTAACTTACAGTGGGTGGCGCTTGTGTCGTACCACAGATAATCAGCAGCAAACGTCAAACTTTAATCAGACAAAAAGAAAACATGCACTTCAATAAACATAATTAAAACATTATTTTACCAATAAATCTTAGAGATTAATCGAGCTCAGCTCAACAGTTTGCCAATTTTAAACGAGCAATATTATCTACCAAATTCTCCATTGTTGTACCCCTTTTAAATAATTGTTATTTTATTAATAATTCAAGCACTTGCTATCATTAAATATTAATTCAAAGGCTTAAAAACAAATCAACTCATTAATAATAGGTCGGATAAAACCCTAGATTTATTTTAAACATTCCTATGTTATTATCTGGTCATAAATATTTTCAAAAAATCCCCATAATTATAACAAACCCACTTAATCCATTGAAAATTGTATACATTCAATTTTCGCTAATTTACATTTTAATAGCCTTTTAACTTAGTGATCTACTTATATTTTTGTTTATAAACGATACAAACTGTTTACTACGCGTCAGTTCAAGTACATCCGTGCACTTGGAATGCCTGAAGATGCCGAAAGGCGAAACCCGGGTCGTTAGCGACAAAACTCATGGAAAAGTACAAAATTCAAACAATTCAAATTTGATATTGAAATTCCATCAAGCACCCTCAGTCGAAATACTTAATTATAAAACATAAACAATATCTTTCTTTGAGTGGCATTACAATGCTTCCCGGGAGCCGCCTAGTTTGATATAAAAAAGTGTTTTTTTGTTGTTTTGATTTGCATAATAAAAGGTGTTATCATACAAACCGAGATTGAGATTTGAGAAAACAATAAGTCAAAGTTTTCGTACAAAGATTCAAACACTAGACATCATGACGTTGTGAATAAAAGCCCTAGAACATTATCCACTCGACTATGGAAATAGATAAAAGATAATGGACCACGTGGCGGTATTAAACGTTAAGAACGTTGTCACGTAACGCCAGAAAATGAAATAAAACACCAAAGAGATTGCTAGCCGGAATCTTTTTATTTTATTTTTACGTGTCTACGTTTTTTGTTGTTGTTATTTTTAAGTAGGCATTTCTGATTACGAAACTCGTGGCCACCACACGTCACTTCCTCTCACCACGCCGCTTCGTCATGTGATGATTACTTTCTCCGCCGTCACGGGACTTTGCTTGCGCTTGGACAGGGTCAAACAAAAATACCAACCTCAGCCATCGAACAATAGTTCGACTGTATTGCCAAATTCCGCAATCTTCAATAATCAAACATGAAAAACCTTTATCTTCTAGTGGGTCACATAAAAACAAATTATGATGGGTAAAAATTTAATTCAAGGTACGTTTAATCCTTTTTTATACGGAGGATGTAAAACAGACGTGCAAAAAAAACCGTGTAAAAAATGAAGTAAATTTGAATAAATGATTGATAGGTTCCATAACATTATTTTGACCGTGTTATTTCAACAACGTGAAAATAAATAAACCATGCAAAAAGAGGATTATGATTACTTAGTTAAGTATTTAGGTATACATGTTTTATTTTATTCAAAAATTATTATTCGTAAATTATTCAAAAATTAATGCGATCTTGGTCTTTGTTATTTTCAACCTATTTTTTTTACAATATGACTTAATATTTGTTATATTAAGCCGCACAATCAAATCCAAATTTTCATCAGTAAGCCTGTTTCTATTAACTCATTTATTCTCCTTCATTTAGGAAATGCTTGCTTACATTTATTAAATAAATGTTTTATTTAAAAAATGTGTTAACTTTGACAAAAACATTTGAGGGCCGGCACGAACTTCAAAAAGGGCCGCGGTCTTCGAACATCGCTGATATATATCATAAAAATTGCCATAATATAATAGAAAATCTTCTATTCGTTAAAATTATAATTGAATAAAAACATGATCGATTTATGCATATAATATTTATATTATTATACATATGAGCTCCTGAGAGCTGAAGTGAGCCAAATAGTATTTAAGGAAAAAATGAGTTGGATTCGTTATAATATTCTACAAGTGAGATGAGCTCAATTAATACTCACTGCAATTGTATATCATTCTAAAATAAAAATATAAAATCCACCAAAACATGATTGTATTTAAAATTTCAATAGACTTTTTAATCATTTTATTAATTGGTTCACTGCACCTCTCAGGGGCTTATAGTATGTTTATTATGTTATGTCAAAAATGTAATTAAAATTGTATTGGGCTTGTTCTATATGTGTATTTACTTATCTTGGGTCAAAGTAAACTGTATTGTTTTGTCAATTTATTTATGGAAACTAAGAAAAGTTTCACTGAATTAAAATATATCTGGTAATTTTTCAATAAATATTCCACCAAATTCAATTTATCATACTACTTTACGTCAGTGCTTCTTTTGAGTCACGCTGTATCATAAAACCTCGGAGTAAGTCGAACGGAAGTGAGTTGATTTTTTTTCATTTCGGAATAATTCTGTCGTCGGATATGGCTTACATAAAAGTAAATTTTCCGTGCCATGCTGTAATAATAAAAAAAATAATTACACTTTTTTATATGAAGTATAAAAATTTCAGTACTTAGTTATTTTTTACAGATGCAAAACGATTAACTAATCGTTTTATTTATATGCGGATAGTTGGTTATATTCTACTCACGATTATCTTGGTATTCAGAAAATGAAGGAGTTAGTAATGATCTTAGCATTTGCAGAAATCTGAAATCATATTGATTTCCTGTATCACGTGATAGATCAACACTTTAAAAGAATAAATTTATTCATTCATCATATGCATAGCACTTTAATTAAATCTAAAATATTTTTTACTGTAGAAATAGCAAAACATATAGAACATAAGTTTGACTCGTTGGTAATTGCAATTTTTACATTTCTGTTTGTAAAAGCAATAGATTTAGAGTCTGAATATTGACTACATAAATGAATAAAGTCACATATCGCTACACTAAAGCAACATTGGGATAAGTCAAGAATACTAGTCTCGAGATAGTTGAATTTTAAGATTTGTGATGTACTTTTTAAATAGAAAATTATGGTTTTATTTAGTTTCTTTTACGGTTTATGAAAAAAGATAACAGTAGGTTTTTTGTATAATATTATCTGTATCTCGCTGATGCTTTGAAGTCACAGGTCAATATCAATAATTGTAAATGTAAGATTTTTCTTATGAAAAAGGCATTTTCTTTTTAAATTCAAATATTTCAGTGTTTTATTATAAATGTTTACCTTTCAGCAATAGATTGCCATCTTAAAAAAGATTTTTTCACATTATTTCACCATTGCTTTATGGTAGCCATATTTTTATTCAAAGTATAGCCACCATGACGCTTGCTTCCAACGCTGTAGAGTTTGTTAACGTCGTTGACTCGGTTGCGGGGGTCACGGATTCGAATCCCAGTATAAACAGTTTTTATAAAATATACATTTTCAATTGATTTATGGATTTTGTGGTGTCTTGAATTCCCTGAACCCATTCTCTCCTAAAAACGGATGTAGTGACAGCAATTAGCTTATCACTTGTCCTGTTTTAGTCATAACCTTTCATTATTGTTTAGTAGTTTATATGCTTCATATTGAAAGCGAACATAGCTTATAAAAGTATAAATATTTAAAAACAAAATAGTTTCATATATACAAATGAAAAATGTGAGACATTTACAATTTGATTCAGATTATATAAACACACTTGTTTGTAGGTCATTTAAATTCCACAACTCTTAATAAACAGCAAATACTTGTTCTAGTGCTTTTAAATTTGTGTTTTGTTCAGCCAGTGTAGTAATAAGAAGTATAGCCACCCAGGGCGGTTCTTGATTTTGCCACCGCCTCCCCCAATTTGTTTTCATTTTTTTTTGTTAATTTATAATAGTAATGAACAGGGACGTCACGAGGGCATAGGCGAGTAGGCAGTTGCCTAGTGGTGGCAAGTCCTAGGAGCGGC
This sequence comes from Himalopsyche tibetana, assembly GCA_030503985.1. Lineage (NCBI taxonomy): Eukaryota > Metazoa > Arthropoda > Insecta > Trichoptera > Rhyacophilidae > Himalopsyche > Himalopsyche tibetana. The sequence continues at coordinate 18,942,518 of JAPJYX010000022.1, forward strand.
AAATGATCACAGATTTTTTTTAAATGATTTAATATTTTTGACTCGAATTTGGTGAAGAATAAATACGATGCCTCAATGGTATGTATTTAATAAACAGAATACCAAATAAAAAATCGATACTAATATAATGTAAGTGCATTTCAATTTTTTTTATTATGATGTGTCGAGTTATGTTTTCATAATTATTGAACAATAATATGGGCTTTTGAATAAAATTTATTCGTGAGGATCTTTGTGAATAAGGTACACATTTATAATGAATCATCTGAAAGCAAAACGAAGTAAGTGGTTAAACATTTGTTTGAGTACGTAGGTGAGAGAGGATTCGAACTTCTATATTTTTATATGTATTCCTTGAACAATAGGTAATAAAAATTAGGGCTCTACCTAGGGGCGGCACGTAGCCTTGGAACGTCACTGGTGGTGGACAGGGGTTATTTTTTATATAGCTATTATTAATTTAAATATTAATGCGAGAGAGATGAGCTCTTGAAAGCGAAATGTTATTGACCAGTCATGAATTAGCTGGTCCAGAAATCAGTATTCAAAACTTCGATAATCTTTATTCTCCACTTTGTATTTGGAAAGAAATCAAAATGTCAATTTTATATTAACGATAACATCGATTGTGATAATGACCGATGATTGATAAATGGATAACCAATCGATGACGGAACTCGACGTGGACAGATTAATTCAAGTTTTACGAGACAAGGTATGACTAAACTCAACGTTATAAGAAACGAACGTACATGTTATTATATTATGTATGATAAACAAAAGGATTTCGCGGCATGAAATAAAATAGTTGCGAAAAAAAATCACCGTGTCACATAGTATAACTTTAAATGTCGTATTTAAAGGGCGAAATTTTAATTCCGGATGATTGTATCAATACAAAATTTAATAAATATAATTTTATAATAAGCGTAAAGGCTGCTTATTATAAATACTTTAAATTCATGATTGCTTAAAAAATTGTCTTAAAAAAGCCTGGCTTGCAAATTTTGGAATTTGTCAATCTAGGTCGGATTTTCGTGCATAAAAGCTCAGTTGTAGGAAAACACCTGTCACATCCAACGCTTTTTGGAAAACAAACATTTTCAAAATAATTATACCGATGTTTATATCTTTAGAGCATTTTTGAAAATAAAATTTATTTTCAACAAAACTTGTTCCTTAAGATATATATTTTCCCTGTAGAAGGTCTGATTATTATTAAGCATGCGAAATACAGACATTTCAGAAACCAAATCCAAAATAAATATATGCACGTGGGAATAGTGCCGGTTCTTTCATCAAAAAATTATTTAACCTTAAAGCTACAGATGTCATTATAACTTTAGCACATTGCATGAAATTCCTAAAGATTTTTCATAATTTTCTGATCAAATTTCATTTTGTCAAACGACGTAAGTGAATTTTAAATGTTATGTACCGTAAAGAAATGTTCTTAATTTTGATAAGAATTGTAAGTGAACATTTATAAATTAAAATGCTTTCTTACATCTGCGTATTTGTACTCTTATTACTTGTGTTTGACAACTGCTTTTATACAATTAAGGTACTGTGAAGATATTGAAAGCTTTAAAGCGTACCCTTCAATCGCATCTCTTAATTTTTATATCGTCGGGATTCAAAAGCGCACTTGAACTTGTTTTAAATTTGTTGTCTTACCTCTCAAGTAAATGAATAGAGTGGAACCAAAGAAATTCACTTTGATCACTTTCTCTTGGGCGGGTTCTCAAAACCGGAGACAGGTGCCGTACAAACTCGTTCGATTAACCCGCCATTAGCCAGCTCTTTCAATTAATAAGAAGTTCTTAAAAACAAAAACTGATGTGTATTTTTTGCAATGTTAGTAGTTATCACTTCTTTGTGTTTCACATCTTTCCATCAACAGAAGGGTAGTTCCGATCAAAGTATCCGATCTCGGACCCATTTTGTAATTCCAAGATTTCAAGATTGGTATAAATTGCGATTCGGGATTGAGACAATTTTTGCTTGGCGATTTTGAAATCCTATAATTTTTCAAACAATTTTATATCGATTTCAAACACTCAGGAATTTACGGATTTCCCAAAAATTAAAAGTGTGAGAGTTTTTTTAGCTCTTCCAGTATTTGCTAATTGAAAAAACCCAAGAATTTACGTAATTAAATTTTTTATACCTCTCTCAACTTTCTCTAATTTTGTCAATCCCGAAATCCTTGCATTGGTACTGCCACTCTAGAAGGATAAAGAGGAATTCAAATAACCAGAAACATCATCGAAAAACTTAGAGAAGAAAGCAAACTTAAAACTTCATTAATTCGACATTATAAAAAACTGTTAGTGCCTTGGTTTCGTCAGCAATATTTTTATGCATGGAAAACTGTTTGGAAATTCGTTGCGGTTTTCCAAGTCAGAACACTATTAACAATCATTTTGTCATTGACAGTCACCATTGAATCTTAGCAATGTAATATAATGTATAAACAAAGACTGCGGTAGATTAACGACGAATGTTTTTGCACGTCAATGGAGTGTTATGCATTCTCTGATCGAGAATAAAGTAACATCTGTGAGATTGACTGTTCAATTTCACGTAGTGCATACATAACATAGATGAATGTTGTATTTCACAATTATTAATGAAACTATTATGTAACGTTTTGCCATATAAGGACAACAAACGATTTCAGAATTCTTTCAAATGTATTCTAAAAACTATATCATATAATAATAACTATGTAGGTTTCCGTTAAAAAGAGCGAAACTGTGAAAACACGAAACCGAAATATATTAAAACATATTTTTTTTCATAAACTTTTCCAAAAACCTCATGAACGTTGGATTGAAAAACGTATTCGGCTTTATTGGAGAGTGGTTTTATTATAAATGTTGCTACTATATTAATTGTTAATCTAATATATAAAAATGTTTTTTTGTTTAATCGTACATTATGCGTTGCCACACCGCTCATCCGATTTCAATAAAACTTTGACTAACTTTTGCACTTCCGGCAAGGTTATAGGCATAGTAAAATTAACTTACAGTAGGTCTTATATAAAAAAATCAATGTTTGTATGTCTGACTTACGGATCATTTTGACAACGTACGCTTGCAGTTGCGTGAAGGTTATAGTATTATCAACTTAAAGTAGGTGGCGCGTGTGTCGTACCATAGACAATCGGCAGCAAACGTCAAACTTCAAACAGACAGAAAAAGAAGACATGCACTTCAATAAACACAATTAAAACACAAACACTTTCTTTCTTTGAGTGGCATTGCAACGCTTGCCGGGAACCGGCTAGTTATATATAAAAAATAAAATACTCAATTTTACTTATTCTATTTTTATTCAATATGAGGACCAGTTTTGCTTATGCCGATCATTATCAACTTATTTTAGTTCTTATTTATACTGTTTATTCTTAGTTAAACAAAAAATTTTAGAAATTAATAGACATATTTTTTTTATTCGTGTCCACTCCCACTGTGGAGCATTTCCCAACAGAAGTTTTTCTACGAGAACTATTTGTTACTCAGTCGCTTAACCTCCCTTTTTTAATGAGAGTAGTAAGTAAAGAAGTATAGTGCTAGTTAAGGACTAGTGGTTAACTAATAGCTCTCGCTACTCCCAGTTATTAAAGGGTTGGAAGGGTGAAAGGGGATTTTTTAGACATCAAAAAGACTTATGCTTTCGAACAGAAATCGATCTATCGACCAAAAAAATGCTGTTCATACTGGGATTAGAACCCGTAAGATACGGCACGGAAACCAACAACGCAACCCCCATAACTTCTTGCCTGATTTAAATCTATTGAATAGGCAAACTATTTTTGTTTCTTCTCCATTACTTTATCCGTTCCATTAACCTACGTTTACTATTCTCTTTTTTATATATGTTTTATTTTTTTGTCCGTAAGAAGTGATATGGTCTGTTAAATTCTTTTTCAGAATCTTCATGGCTTATGGTTTTGAAAATGTATGCTACTTGACTGCGTTAACCGGAAATAGTTTAATCGTCGTTTATTTATTAACTGTATTAATGTAACATTATAAATTATTTTTGGTTACAATACCAAGATTTAAATAACGATTGAATTTATCGATAGTCTCCACTTTAACTCAATTATTTTTTTAATTAGTTTTGAAATTATGTTTAAGAGTTAATAAACATTTTAATTATAGTCAATTTAGTGCAACTTATTTGTAAATTACTTTATAAATTATTTGTTACAAGATAATATATTTTTTTTTGTATAAATAGCATTGTAATATTGTATTCGTATCATGAGCTAAATCGGTCCTAATCATATTAAATAAAAGTGAAATTAGGAAAATGAGTATTGACAGTGAACACCCTAAAAGTGATTATAAATAATATTTTGAAAAGTCTCTGTTTTAGATAAACCTTTGAATTTATTTTTAGTGGCCTTTCTTAGATAATTGTTTTTTATTGCGATTGCAAACACGTAGATTCTATAATTTTAAATTTCGACTGAAGGTGCTTGGTGGAATTTCAATTTTAAATTTGAATCGTTCAAACTATGTACATTCTCACAGATTTTGTCACTAACAACCCGGGTTTCGCCTTTCGGCATCTTCAGGCATTCAAGTGCACGGATGAACTTGAACTGACAGTTCAAGTTCGTTCAAGTTCAAGTCAGTTCAAGTTCATCCGTGCACTTGAATGCCTGAAGATGCCGAAAGGCGAAACCCGGGTCGTTAGTGACAAAATCTGTGAGAATGTAAATAGTTTGAACGATTCAAATTTAACGTAGATTCTATTTGTAAAAGGTTTAGTGTCACTTTTTATACCCAATAACACTTTTCATATTTCTATTGCCAATTGTTTGTTAGCCAAGTCGTTCTTGGCTTAGTATAAATTGCCCTATATTAAAATATTATATTAGTTGAAAATGTTCGTTACGAGCGAAACCGGTCCTGATCCTATTACATAAATTTAGAATTAGTACAAAAGCGTGCTTAATTTTTTTAGCATGGTTTTTTGTTATTGGTATCAACGATTTTTTCCATTCAAATGAAGTTCATAAGAGTATTATTGTTTATGATTTAAAGTAGATTTTGTGGTAAGTTACTCGGTTGACTTCTTTGTTAATTGTCATTTATTTATATACATATTCTACAATTTTTTTATCATTCGTCATATTACAAAAGCAATAAATCTTTGCGTCATCATATAGTCAAAAAAATATAGTTTAAGCAAAACAACATTACAAAAATGACATTAAGCAAAAGCTGTCCACTTACTATGCTAACCAAACAAAGCTTTTTAAAAAAGGAACAAGTTCGAAAACTTATGATTTCTCCCAACAGATGTCGCCATTTTAAGAATAAATACAAAAGATTTTTACTAGCGCAATTTTCCGTCAGTGAAATAAAAAAATATAATTTTAAAAATGATTTTATTGTTTTCTAACCTAATTGAAATAAGAGGGTATATAGTATTGTTTGCGCGATATCGTTTACCATATGTTATTAACACCTATAGATATTATGATCATTCCTGTATAGTGGATTAGAAAAAGATAATGAAATAAAATGGCAATTAATACCAAAATCCAAAAAAGAAGTTTAAAATATCACACCGCTACTTTAAATCTATGAAAAGTTCTATTGAATATTTTGAGATAATTTTATTAAAAAAATCATAAATGATTCTTTTTTTTAATACGTGGTTTGATTGCTCATAGCAGCAACAGGAAAACTCGATACGTATTCTTATTTTGCCAAGCACAGTTATACGACCAAAAACGCACATTAATATAATATTTAGACGTTTCTTTTTCAATTAATGTTATGAAAAACTACTAATGTATTTGGAACTTTTTTTCGTAGCCACAAATTCATTTTAAATCTTCAACAATTTAAACCATGATATTTTAAAATTTTCTTCATTTTTAACAAAATTTATTTTTGAGTAATAGACTTAAACTAGTGGTACGATGTAACCCACAGTTTTTTCAAAACAGCTTTTTTTTCGATAATCACAATGTATCAAACTTGCCGCCTGTGTGGTCGAGTGGTCAACGTTGTTGGCTTCGGCTACGGAGGGCCCGGGTTCAAATCCCGGTACGGACAGTTTTTATAAATTGATTTTTCAATCAATTTATGAATTTCTGTTCAAAGGCATGGGTGTATGTGATGTCTAGAAATCCCCCCCTCTCACCCATCCTATCCTACGAACGGGGCGTATCGAGAGCGATTAGCTTACCACTAATCCTGTCCTAGCCCCTATCCTTCTATCCCTACTCTCTTTAGAAAAAGAGAGGTTGAGCAACTGAGTAACAAGCAGTTCTCGTAGAAACACTTCTGTTGAGATAAACTCCATTAGGAGTCCATATGCTGCACATTGGGAGCGGACATGGTTTAAAAAAAAAAATCAAACTTGATACAATTTCTATCAAAAGGATCCAAGCTGCAACTGTCGAATTAGTATCTAAATTTAGCTTTAAAGTTTGAAAACGATGGGCTTGTCAAAAAATAAAACCAAGAAAAAATACTGAAATAAAGGTTTTTCCTAGACAGTTTCTTTAATTAATATTAGATTATGTCGATTTAAGACCAGTTTAGAAGTCTCCATGCACGTCAAGGTTGTGTATATTTCATAATTTGCATATAGCCCAAAATTATCAAAACACTTTTTTTGTGTGGGTTACATCCTTTTCCTTTCCATAGTCGATATGATATAATACGAAACATTTTCTATTTTACTTTATGGTAGAGTAGAGAAGGGGAACTTGCGGCGCTTTGGATACTCTGATGCGGCCTTTTGACTTGATTAAAAATTATACGCAAGCGTTTGGAAAAAGAATGTAATCAACCCACTTTATCTTCAAAAGTCAAAAAAAGGGGGTGGGTGTGAACATTTTCTTTACTGCGGCCTTATGATGAATCAGATAAATGAAAAGGTTCCCCACCCCCGCCGTAAAGTATTTATTTACGCGACATTTTGACCACCCTCCACTGAAATTTAAATGTGATGTTTTCACTGTCAACATCGCGTAAAAAATAATATTTAAAAAAACTTTGTAAATTTAGAAATATTTTTATTTGAATATACTGTAATAACAAAGGCAACATCGAAGCTCATTCAGTTACAGGTCTGGTCAGTAATAAAATTATTAAACATTACTTATTTGTTTTTATTTTTATAATAATAATATATAAACTATCAGCAAACATCATTTAGAATAACCATTATCTAACTTACATCAATTCGGCTTTCCAATAATAATTATTCGTTCGTGAGCTTATTCAAAATAATAATACGAAAGATCACGTGAAACATTTTTAAGCTTTGCATAATAATTCAGTAATTTAATTATCATAGAACCGAATCTTTATGCCACGTCAAATTGAAGTATATCACCGACAAGTTTCCTGGCAAAAACCCAACTCCAAAATTAAATATGTATCTATTAGTTTGAAATGTATTTTGCAATCGATAAACCATCTGAAAATACGGTGACAAAGTGTTCCCAGAAAATTATTATTCAAAATTTAAAATGGTAACAAAATAAATGGTCAAAATTCAATTAAATTTCCGGTCTGAATAAAATTCGATTTTTGGTCAGAATAAAAATATGAACTGTCAGATTTTATAATCATTTTGGTTAGGTTAGGTAAGGTTAAGACTATTTTATATAAAGTCGGCCCTCTGTACACTGCCCGATATATTATAGACATTTAATATAAATTCTGACCAATGTAATATAAATTCAGACCAATGTGATAAAAATTATGACCGAAGCTGTATTAAAATTCAGATCGGTTAAATACGAGGCATTTAAAATATATTGACTCCTAGTGAAGTTTATCTCAGTAGAAGTGTTTTTTACGAACACTGCTTGTTAATCGGTTACTCAAACCCTCCTATTTAATGAGAGTAGCGATATAAGGATAAGACTACAACAGGACTAGCGGTAGCTTATCACTTTCGGTACACATCTTTATATGATAGGGTGGGTGAGAGAGTATAATTCAAGATTGATTTTTTTTTAATAACCCCGTAACCGAACTCAACGATGTTGACATAATTTTAATATTCTTATCTGAATTTTCATGTTTATCGCAGTAACGATGAAAGTTCTTAGAAATAAATAATTTTGTGACAGCCGTGATGTGTTATTATTATTTATATTATTCTTCAGTCAGGTTGTGATAAATTGTTTATTACAATAAAACTTGTTTGATTTTCTTAGTTTTCTATGTAATGGCTGTCTCAATAAATACCTGAAACTATATTAAATGTATAAAAATAACGGATTACTTTTATAACTTTTGCGGATATAGCTTTTGACGTGTGGCCACCCTACGGCATACACAGATACGGCAACTGTGTGCAAGTGTGCACGGTGCCGGTTTTGTAACATTACAATGATAATGCGTCGGCATTTTTGGCTGCGCCGGTCACATGCCTTCGCTCGCCTCCGGAGTCATGTGATGATGACGACGAAACAAGGTTATGTTGAACCGGTGACGCCAGAAGTTCCGTGTTCTTATTTCAAATGATCATCTGACATTAGCGGAAATTCGCGAGCTCCTTTTCAATCCAACCAAAACAGTTTTTTTTATTAAATTTAATTGATTGATTGTTTAATGGTTTGTCTGACATTTACAAAAAAAAACAGTGATTTAATAACGCTGTGGACGACTAATTGTAGATTATTTATAAGCACGTGTCTATTTTAATTAAGAAATATAAACGATCATAGCAGTATCATAAAATAACAACGATTTCTAACTTTTGCTGAAATAACCGGAGATGCTTCAAAAATACGAATTTCAATGTCAAATAGATTAGAATGAGAATTTAGTTTAGACGTTATAACAGCATTGTTATATTTAATATGGAAATATGATAGATATTCAGCAATAATATAATAAATATATATTTAACTTTTTTTTTTAACAATATTAGCTCTGTTCTTCTGCGTACTTCTGACGGTTTGAAAACCGTCAGCAAACCGCCAGAAGTACGCAGAAGAACATGATTATCCAGCGGTGGGGTGCCACTACGTTAACAAGGAGCTCGCTTAATCTCAAAGAAATGCTCGGTGTTCTGAGGAATAAGTATGTTTTTATCACTCCTATACTACTATTTGCAATAATTTAATAAGCAATCGATTGTAACATTCATAGTATTAACAATATGCAATTTACCGTAAAGAAACCTAGAATATAAATGGCTAAAAATGTATTACTGTGTATACTGAAGCTGTACAAGTCAAAAATTGCAGTTATGCACTAATTACATCTGAGAATATTGTTTTCCCTTACATTAACAAGGGGCTCGCCGGCATCAGTAGAATTCAACACGGGAATCGCTCAAGCTACTTCCAGCCCACCCTTGTGGCCATCCGTAGAGCTTTGATAACTGCTAACACCTTTTTTAAAAAATACATATCCGCTCTCAATGTGGAGCAAATGTATTTTTAATGAAGATTACAGTTTTTTTCCACGAAAATTCTTTGTTAGTCAGTTAGTCAACATATCTTTTTTAAAAAGGGTATTAGTGGTAAAACGACAGAACATGATAGGACTAGTTTTAAGCTAATCGCTTTCACTATGCCTGGTTATTGAAGGATTGGACGGGTGGAAAGGAATTTCTATAAATCTCAAACAGCCAAGCTTAATGATGATAAATAACAATTAAAAAACTTTTCGTAATATCAATGAAATTCAGCATGCTTTAGTATTGAATTCGTCTTAAACTATCAGAATATTTTTTGTAATATTTATATTTCTTTCGCCATTGATTTTCTGTATAGCGTATTAGTGGAAAATTTCAACTGTTACTATTAAAAAAAAATCTAATATAATCGTAATAAAACTATAATACATAGTTTGAGACGAGGTAACTTTCGAAAGTCTTATAAAAACTATTAAATAATAAAAAGTACATTTTTAAAATCGTTGAGAAAAAAAACGCAAAAAATAGTATAACAATTAATTGATTCCTTGCACACATATAATGTCATACCTACGTTCCAAAGGCAAAAGTGAAAAGAGTTAAATTTTGTCATAAAATAGTGCATATTGTTTACACAAATTTCCAAACAAAGCTAACAGCAAAACTTCTCTGTCTCGTAAGCCAAATTGTTTGCACTATTGGTATGCTCGCAATTGTTAGTATAATTAACCCATATTATTTGTGTTATGACAGCAGTGCCAGTAGAGAAGAGAAATTGTTCAAAAAGCAATTGTTTTGATGATTGATCATGATGCCCTACTTATTATACCATATTTGTCGAGTTCGTTTTCCAAACAACTTTGATTATTATACTGTATTTACGAAGGTTGCTTTATGCTATTATTTGTTCAACTCTCTTCAACTCAAGTATTGTTCCTGTAAAATTTCAATGAAAAATAAGATCCATTGTCAGTTTTCATTATTAATATATCATATTCATTTGAAAAATACAACGCTGACAAAAATAAGTTTTTGGTATAGTATTTTACTTCACAATAAAAAAACGATCTAGCAAAATCTTGCATCACAAATTTTAACAAACGCACTTGTTTTCCAACTTGAAGCAATTCAATTAAATGCTTTTATTGTTACTTTTATACGTCTTTGCAATATCCTTTTTTTCACATAAACAAAGACAATTTTGATTATTTTATAAACTGTATTTTTGGTTAAAAAAAGACAATGTTTTCAATGATAAAATACGAATTTGTATGCATTTTTTTTTGTGTTTTGTAAAATTTGTTTTTTTATTATAATCGATATAAGGAATTAAAATTTATTTCGATAAGCGAAACAAAAGTCGTGCAATATTGTAAGCTGTATACTATATATATGTATATATATTAATCCAATTCCGCTCCCAATATGGAGCATATTGCCTTCTAACGGAGTTATTTGAACACAACTTTTTCTGCGAGAACTGTTTGTTACTTAGTCGCTCAACCTCTATTTTTCCAACGATGGTAATATGGATAGAAGGATAAGGCTAGGACTGGACTAGTGCTTAACTAATCGCTACGCCTTGTTATTGAAGGATCGGAAGGGTAAGAGGGAATTTTTAGACATCACAAACACCCATTCCTTCAAACAGAAATCGATAGAAAAATTCTGTTCGTACTGGGACCCGTGAGACCCGGCACGGAAGCCAACAACGCTGACTGATGCGCCATATGACCTGACAAAAACGATATAAGAGGGGGTCAAAAGCAAATACAGCATTCTACCACGGAAGCCAATTTAAGAAAAAGGTAAAAAAAAATATATTACTAATTAATTTAATTTATCTGTGCTATATCCTTACAGTGGAATATTATGATTAAAAATGATTTTGTGCTGAGCAAACATTTTTTCGCGTAACTTTTTGTATTCGATTAAGTATTTAGTTAGAGTGAAGTAGCGATTTTTTAAAAAAAAAAAGCAAGCTTCGTCTGTTCTCAGTGGTAGCAAATGTGAGATATTTCGTAAGCGTTGACAAATCTGACAATGTCTGGTCCACCGATATGCTTTGTTATGTTACATAGATAGTTATGATATCAAAACGTATACATGCGTTTAAACCGAATTAATACAAACATAAATAAAAAAAAAAATAGAGGTAATCATATGCCTTAGAATCAGCATTAATAATAAGTATCGATAAAAAATGCTGTGTTTGCCAAACTGGTACAATAAATACACCAATTGAGTTATTCCTGGAAAAGAATAAATATCCAAGAATATTTTTGTATACATAACTCGTTTTGTTCAATTTTGTTGCCGAGTTTTTATTATAAATCTTTGGGATCTCGGGATTCCGGGAATACTTAAATCTCAGAATCACAAAAAGGGTCCAGAATTGGAAGCCTTAATTTAAGGTATCACTTACAAACCCAGATCATTCCAAAGTTATTGAACCATGAATGTAATTTAGTAGATAAAAATAATTTTTGAAAGTATTTTTAGAAATCAGTCTCAAAACATGGCTTGACAACATCCAAAATATCATTCCAAAGTAATGTAAGACTAAAAACATTTTTTAAATGTACATTGTTTTTCAAAATGTAATTCAAGTTTCATTTTTTAATCATTTTGGAATAAACCATGTTTGCAAGTATAATATTACCCTCAATTGTCATTTAGTTTCAATTGTAAATCAGTACAAAAAATTTTTGCCAACAATATATTAATAAATATTGATTTTAAAAATATTATATATCAAAAAAATTGTATAACTAAATACTTTGATATTTTTTACCTTACTACAATAGATTTCTACAAAGTAAATACCAACTCAATCAATATATCAAATACGTGTAAATATAGTAGTTGACATTTAGTTCAAAAGCCGGACATGTATTGCACTCTAAAACGATCCACTGATTCCATTTTGAAAGTTTAATCACTGTGTTTTATTTTTAACAATTAATTTATGGCTGTTGGACATACTGACTATGCATATTATATATTATTAACAGTGTAGCCATTTATGAAAATAATAGCCGGGAGCGAAAATTTGATTATTAAAAAAAACTTAATGCCCGTGCGTTGAATTATTGACAATTCATATTCAATAAAGCAAAAACAAACGATTACACATTTATCTAAGATTTTTGAGGTATAATAAGGAAGCATAAAAAGTAATTTATTGATATCCTCATCGAAAAATATATATTACCCATCATCCTATCAATAGCATGATTATCGGGAGCGTACTGTAAGAAACCGTGTTATAAGAAACTAAAAAATAACAACGTTACTCTTACAACAAATCAAATTGTTTTAGATTGTTTTCTGATAAATTTTAAAATCATGAAATTCTGATGGTGAAATTGATGAGAATGAAATTTCCTGTTTTCTAAAAAAATAATTCCCAAATTCTTGATAACACTTCTGCTTATTCCATAAATATTTTTATTATTTTATTCTTAATATGGTTTTTATGTGAAACTGGTAAAAATTCCGCATGACGATCCTAAACGTCAGGTTCAATTCTGACTGAATCGAATGACAGTGCTTATTCGTATAACCAGTTATTGTATAAATGCTTAATTAATAGTTCTTCTAAGTATCATATTACCCGAGTTCAATATTTCATGAATATCAAACAAAATACTCTTCAATCTACCTGATTTTTATTTGTTTGCTTTTCTAGCGTTTCGGTCCAGGGTGATCTTTGGCTGCCTCGTTTAGTCTCTTTGCCACATAGTAGCTTACACTATTGGTAAGAATATAATTTCTCTTTTAAACATGATAGTGTATTTAAAAAAGTATTTTTTAAATAATATACATATACTACGTTGTGTTGAAACCAGGATTGTAGAGTCTGAGTCGGAAAAGTCGGAGAAAAATAATTTAAAGATTTTGAAAAATTATTAGTCTATTTATCATATTTAATGTTTATCACATTGATTGTTGAAATTTAAAGTTTTTAAACAGTATTTATATTGAACGAATAATGTTTACTTTATACAAATTTCATTCAAGATTGTTTTATTAAAATAATAAAATATTCCGGAAACCTAAACTGGTAATGAGAATCGATTTCCCGGAATAATATTCCGGGGTCGTCTCGACACGGACATTTACGTTTTACCCATACATATTTAAACTATTTATTTTAAGATAGGTAAAATATATCCATGTTATGATTTGTTTAAAAATAATAATATAATATGTATTCAAGAATCTCAGTCTTAAAAATAAGCATACTTTTAAACATGTGACCGCCAATATTATTCAAATAAAACACGCTAATTTTATGCAATCCATAGGCACATAAGCAGACAAACGCGTATGTTGTCCGCAGGCTCAATTTCAACGATTCTTCACGGTTTGCCAGTTTTCTTACGAGTTTCTGCCAAGCGGACTGACCAGATGAATAATGTTACAAAACGTCCTATATTGGATGGATGCTTTGTATGTCTCCAAATGTCAAAGAGTACACAATTGAAACTCAAACGAAAAAATATTCCAAGAAAATGACGAAAATTCCCATAAATTATGATTTTCAGGTGGTTATCAGGTACAATACATCTTAACGTCCTAGAAATATTTTTTTAAGTTACATATTTTTTTGTTTAACACCGGCTTTTCAAACGGTGGGTCTCTGAACGTCAAATTATAAAACAGCGATGCCAAAATCATTTTGTCTACGTGTCTAATTTAGTAGAAAAAGTTTAATCTCTAATACAGAAATTTAAGCAATATTTCTGTAAGATAATACAACAACAAGTTGCACTCATATAAAACACATTCTGTATTTTGATTGAGGATTATTTTTTTGATATATCATTTGTTTTATGAAATAAAATGTCGACCCGTTTTGGTTTGCTGTAAATCGTTCATATTCAAATTTATTTAATTGTAAGAGTGTATTTTCACCACAAAAAGACTTGAGATTGTCAACTGAAACTTGAGAATTTAGATGCATGTAAGAGGTTTGCTTTAAATTGTGATATCTTTTTTTGTTTACTGTTGTCTTATTTTAAAAAAAACTGGATTCGTGGTCGAGTGGTCAACGTCATTTATTTCGGTAAACGTACTCACGAGTTCGAGTCCTAGTGTATGTAATATACATGTATAATAAATTGATCTTCAATCGATGTATGGATTTGTGTTCAAAAGCATATATGTTTGCGATCTCTGAAATACACTCCAACTTCTCTGGCACCAAAAACAGACTTCTAGACCTTTTATCATATTCATACTCTTTTATTAAAAAAGAGATTGAGTAACTATGTAACAAGCAGTGATATGAAAAGATGTAGCAACTAGCAACTCATAAAATATTGCGAAACAACGATTTGCATTATTCTAAGAACAATATTATTTTTACATTTAATAGAATAATACATGCTTATAATTCTTTGAATAAATGAAACAAATATATTGTCTTTTTATTGCACCAACAAAAGACGAAATTGTATAAAGATTGATATTGTTCGGTTTTTCCGAAACTATTTTAGGAATGTCTATATTGCAAAATTGCGAGCCCGTATAATGTTCAGTGACGTGCACTCTGTGAGAAGGATATATCACACACTAACCTTTCTGTGTCTATCGTCAAATACTATAAATACAAAATTCTTACACTTTAAAAGAGCTTTTTGATATGGCATCTGCAATTGTTAAACATACACCATTACAATTGCCTATGACGAAGTACTTATTGTAAATTATAAATCATTCATAATATAATTAAAGACTAGAGAAACCTGATTTATAGAGATATTGAGGTATAACATTAATAATATGTTTATAACCACACTCTCTCTTTAAATCAAGTGTATTGGCTGCTTTTTTTAAAACCGCTAAACGCAACTTTTGAAAATTTTTCACAAAATAAAAAATGTCATTAAGCATCATATATGTTCTTCTTTTTTATCCATGTCCACTCCCAATGTGGAGCATATGGCCTCAACCTATGGAGGTATCTCAACAGAAGTATTTTCTACGAGAACTGTTTGTTACAGAGTTGCTCAACCTCACTTTTTTGTGAGGTTTTCACTCAAGTGAGTAGTAGGGAAATAACATCTAAAACAGTACTAATGGTTAACTAATCGCTATTGCTACACCCAGTTATTAAAAGATCAGAAGGATGGGAGGAGAAGAAATGACATGAATTGACATTACAAACACCCAGTCTTCGATCACAACTTCGAATTGAATGATCCTCAAATACACTGTGATCTTTTTGGGAATCAAACCCAGCCCTGCGTGATCGGTAGAGCAAACTTTAACGAACTAGTCTACAGCAGGTGACAAATTTACATTTCAATTTACACTACCAAGGCATCATAATTTACATTATCTAAAATACACTTTTTTATTTACAAAAAAAAGTAAAAAGCTTTTTATGTCAACTTGGCTGCATCCAGAGCATAAAAATAGCATTAAAAAATAAATAGTGGCATTCTATTGAGAATGACTTAATCCTAACTCAAAGTAAAACTCACATTCTGCAAACTATGTTCATTTAAGACGAATTCCCCGCGAACAATCATGGAATAAAATAAATTAAAACACGGCTAAAGTTGTTCCGCTGCTAACAGCACCGCGTAAGATGAGTGCCGAAACGTAGCGGGTATTGGTGGGTAGAAAGTTGAGTACCCTTAAGCAACGGTGGCCAACTGATAGTTTGCGAGAATTTTTTTTTGTGTTTTTGTTGCAGTAACTTCATTGTAGTCAAAAATCCATTAACATTTACCAAAAATGCAGCAACAAATTTAATAAGGGAATGCACTGCTGTAAGCAATCAAACAATATATATCAGTGGAGGGAAACCTGCGGCCTTTTGGCTACTCTGATGCGGCCTATTGACTTGATCAAAATATTCACTTTGATCTTAAAATTATACGCAAGCGTTTGGGAAAAGAGCGTAATCAACCCATTATATGTTCGACAATCGAAAAAAAGGGGGAGGGGGTGACAACGTTTTTTTTACTACGGCCTTATGTTGTATCGGATAAATAAATGTGGCATTTAGAAATGAAAAGGTTTCAGATTGTTAGTTTAGTTCTTTATGTGGTCCAATTCATTTGAATAATGTTGGATAATATTTTCATTATAGATTAAAGTAAATTGTAAGCCTACACTAATATCCGTGTGGCTGTAAAGTCCGTGGACGCTACTGGCTATATTATTCTGTGAGATGATTTGAAATGCCGATCGTGTACGGCATGGAGGTCAGCTTTTTCTTTCTCTAAATTATCAGTCGAAAATAATTTCGACCAATACAAAATGCTATTGTTTACAGCGGCTGTGTCGTGGGTCATTTTTAACGATGATCAATAATTTAATTGGTCAGAATACCGGCCATTATCCCTTTTGAAGCGGAGCTTTTATTGGTCGGACCGTTGAGAGAGAAGACTTCCTGGTTGAGATAATTGTGACTCGCTAGCGCGTGTTCTAAATTCAAACACTCTGCCCGCTTTTAGTTTTATTTGATTGCATACACATACAGTCATACTTTGAGATTTACTTTAGATTTTAAATTTTAACTGAATCTTATTCAAGTTCAATTTATTTCTTAACACATCCTATACGTTGCTAAAAAATACTTTCGATATGTTGCTGGCCCTTAAATAACCAAGTGAAAAAACATGTCTTAACACCAGAGCTGTGGAGTTGGAGCTGGAGTCGGAGTCGCGGTATTTTGACATTTCATGCTTGACTGACTAAAGATGATCTGATGGAATACATATATATATAAGTTAAAATGAAGTTTTTGAAAAATTTCCTCGGAGTCATAGTCTTCTTTTTTTTACACGACTTTACAGCCCTGCTTAACACTTATCGCTCTTTGATGGACGGTAAAAACTCAGTATTTACATTTTTTAAAACATGGTTTTTAACTTGGTTCCTAAAGGGCCAGCAACATATTGGAAGTATTTTTTTGCACTTTAGGGAAGTGTTAACTACGTTTAATTGTCTAGCGAATTATGTTCATAAAATAATTGTACCTTCCTTTTCTTCACATATAATATATCGCCACTCTGCGTTTCGGTGGTTGATCCGAATTAACTGGCATTTTGAATTTTCATTTATTAGTTTATTATTAAACCTCCTATTTTTCTACACAATTACTTTTAATTTTTAGATTTAAAAAAAATGTATTTGGCATTACAGTTAATGCCAATGCGCCAAATATTTTAAAGTTTAAAGATCATAAAAGAAAGCCTCGATGAGAATTTATTGTAAGTCCCTCGACATTTTTTCCACATTGAATATTAACAGATTTACTATAAATTTTAGAGATTTTTAAATAGCCGGACATGATTGTCACAATAAAGAGTTTTTTTTTTTTTTTTAAATAGCATTTAGAACCTTGTTTTTCTAAATAGGCGATCCATAACATATTCACAACAAGTATTTTTGCCTATTTTTTTCGACAAAAAGATGGAAATGTAGTTTTTTCGAATGTGAACACAACTAAAATAAAACGTGTTTTCTTTTTAAATAAATAGAAACTTTGTTTTCACAAAAAGATCATCTATAATTTAGTAAAAACTAATATTTTGGCCATTTTTTCACCAGAAAGTTGGAAATGTAGTTTTTTTTAAATACATAAAAAACGATTTTTGAATGTGAATACAACTGCATTAAAAAAAGATAGCACATAGAACCTTGTTTATACAAGGCGACGATATATGATTTGCTCACAACTAGTATTTTGGTCTACATTTTTTCGCCAAAGAGATGATAGTAAAAAGTTTTGTAATTTTTCTCAACAGAAATAGTATGCGCAATAAAAAAAACAATTCAAAAGTTGATTTTTTATTGAATTATGCTAATGAGAAATCATTTGAGAGATTGTTAAAACGAAGACAATAGTCCAACAAAAGCATGTTCACGAAACCCGCACCAAATAGCTTTTAAGTTGTAATGAATAAAGGCATTGTACAAAAAGAGAATGACAACAAGTCCAAGCTCTAACTCTCACATCAATAAATCTGCCATGCTAAATGAACAAGTATGTATTAAGCCGATCTACAATACATTATACGATAAATAGCAGTATATGTAAACCAATGGGACGTGCCACTGACAATTACCACTAGTGTAAAAATAAGAGAATACATAGAATAATTGAATGTTGATCCTCTGCCTATTCCTGTCTACGACTGTGACAAAATATGAGTCTTAGTAAGACCACAATTCATTTATTAAGATGTAGAAATTATATAAAAATATGTATGTATATTAACAATCTGAAGTAAACTGACGAAAATTGTTTTTTTTTATTAAACTATATGGTAGTAAATCGGAAAGAATTCGAATTTTAAATTTGATTTTGTACATGTTAATATTAATCCCGAAATTCCGGATTTGGAATAAGACGATCCCGTGATAACAGGGCAATCAAATTTATCGGGAATCCCTGATCCCGGGATTGTATGGTAAGATATTATATAATACATTACATAATATATATTGCTTTTGCAATGCAAACATGTACTTTCGATTTCTGTTTTAGTTGGTGAAAATGACCATACTATTCCTGGTCAGGTAGAAGATAGGAGGGATTATACAAAAAACCGACTTTGAAAAAAACGGTTTTCGAAGTTATACAAAAAATGTATAATTAAATAAATATAGCGAAAAAAAGTTTTTAATTCATTTGTATTTTGTTTATTTATATACACAACGAGAAATTGTTTGGTGTTACTCTTCAGAAAGTTTGATTTGAGAAAACAAAAAGCGTCCACTGATCGATCACTTAGTGATGATCTAATCGAGCCGCATTCCTAGATTGTAAATAATAGTAGTATGTATGGATTGTAAACTGAATATTAAAATACGTACATATGTATGTATTTCATCTCGTTTTATTTGAAACCATGACAAAATCAAGTCAAAATATAGACGTTTTTATTTTTATAATAAAAATATATTAAAAACCAGTTTTCGAATGTTGAAAATTTGGTCAAAAAACCGGTTTTTAAAAACCAACAAGCCCCAGTAGCTTGTTTACTTAAAGTTATAGTTAGAAAGCGTGAAGTAAGGACTGTTTTCACTGTCCAAGTTAACAATAACCTTAAGTGCATTCCATTTCATTCGGTGATGTTTTTCCTTGTATGTATTTCAATCGTTGAATCGTTGATATTTGGTTCAGTTAAATAATGAGTTTGCCAACCAATGGAATAGGTTCTACTCCACAGTGATTCTCTGAATATTATAAAGATAAGAACAGATGCAAAAACGAGAATGGTAAGAAAGAGTGTGCGAATTAAAAACTCTTTTTTAAAACGTTTATACTCACTGATTATTTTACAATAGTTGTTAGTAAACAAAACAGAGGAATGAATTTTCGCTTGACACGGATTTGATAATCGTTTTTACTTATCGTTTGAATCAGTACTCGCCCACTCTCGCTCAGTTATTAGGCTTTTAAAAGTCTGCCAAATTAAAAAAAATAACTGATATCAGCACAGTAAATTCATTATAACAATTCGTGCAACGCAGCAGCCATTATTCAAATTAGATTTGCAAACTTAATTTAATTAGTCTGAAATATTTACAAACTAATATTGCACTATATGGAGGTGAGTGAACGTCAAAATTACGTATCAACAAGAATGCAATATTGAAAAGATTAATCTATGAATACTTGAAATTGGTGAAAAAACATTATTTTAATAAAAAAAAAACTCATTTTTTGTAACGATTGTAAACAGTGGCAGATTACCCTATAAGTCAGTGTTTGTAAAACTTGTTTACTTCACGGCACACTGGTGAATGGGATTTGTTCCGCGGCACACCAAATAAAAATGTAATAAAAAAGTAAATGTACTTTGTTTATTGTATATATGAATAAAAGAAAATCTTTAATACTTTTAATAATTATTAGTGAGAAAGGTCCAATTGATTTTTAGAAATAGATCTCTCAAAACGTGGATCTAAATTAAATAAACAAACATCAATCCTATGCAATTATATGCAATACTTAAATAACCAATCGATTGTTACTTAATACATTTATAATATATGACAATATACAATTTACCGTAAACCTATGGATCTAAATCGCTCAAAATGCACAAAGTTTGACAGACACTGCTATAAGCGTATGAGACGTGCACTTGGCGCCTGCGAATCTTATGTGATCAAAAAATATATAAATTTTAACAATGTATAAACAAAACATAATATTCTATGAAATACAACATGAATCATGAGAAGTAAGAAATTATCAGCCGTAAACAATTTGAATTCTATCAAGGTTTTCAAGATCACACTTCTAAGAACATTTGTTATTACAGCACTAACATTAAAATTATATACATCTTTCTTAATAATTAATGTGTTGTATAGTGAAGATTGCGTCATAAAATTATGTCCTGGATGCAGAAGTGAGGGAAATTCTTATTTTTTTTTCATCAGTCTCATGACTAACCAATTTTAATTCGTCTGGTATGTTATTTTTTCTTTTGATATTGTAGAAACATCCTGGGCTACTTATTGATTGCATCCGGTTGCCATTTTTAAGCTACACGAAAGGCCTCAATTTCAAAACGCTTTGGTAAACCCGTACAAAATTCTCAATATATTATATTTATTGTTCGTAGTTTTTTACTGAGTTTAAAGTCATCGTCAGCTTTTGCCGCTGTGTTCGTGGGCTTAAATCCCGATACTGATAGTTTCATAGATTGTTTTTTTAATTGGCTTAAGAATTTATATCCTAAAATATAAACTCTGTGATGTTCAAAAACTTTTCCGCTATGAAATCTAACAACAAAAGACAGCAATAGCAAACAAAAGATTTCATTATATCCTATCACATACCCGTGTCAGGCATTTTTAGAGATGAAAGCTATTCATGTCCAATCCCTCATAAAAGTCTGTAGACAAACAGACAGCGATGAATAGTATTTTTTTAAATGGATATAAACATTGTTCTACGTGTTTTTTTTTCTGTAACGTATCTACTGTGTATTTTTTTTTTTAATTAAAAATTGATTTCCACAAAGTTTTCACCGAATGCATCGAATAATTAACAGTTAGTTATAGTAAATGTCGCCTGCGTGGTCGAGTGGTCAACGTCGTTGGCTTCGGTTACGGAGGTCACGTGTTCAAATCCCTGTACGGAAAGTTTTTATAAATTGATTTTTCAATTGATTTATGAATTTCTGTTCAAAGGCATGGATGTATGTTATATCTGAAATTCTCCTCTCTCAACCATTATATCCCATAAACGAGGCGGAGCGAGAGTGATTAGCTAACCACTAGTTCTGTCCTAGCCTTATCCTTCTTTTCCTACTCTCTTTTGAAAAAGACAGGTTGACCAACTGAGTAACAATCAGTTCTCGTAGAAACACTTCTGTTGAGATAAACTCTATTAATATTCCATACGTAGCGGACGTTGTAAAAAAAATAGTAAATTGAGAGTAGTGACAAATTTCTTTCGGAAAAGGATTAAAAAGAAGAAAATCAAAATGGCGGACGAGGCAAGACATACGAACATACAAACAAACATTATCCGCTGTGAATATATGGATTGTTTTGAATGTGTGTTAAAGTAAAAAGTATGTTGTCAGAACATTGGCTTAAGAATACGAAATGTGGTAAGTTTTAATATCATATTAGTGTGTGCTATTTCATTTAGTATCTTCAAAACTCGTGTGTACGAGACGAATCATTCAATACACGGATTGATGTGCCATTATTCAGTATCAATAGAGCTCGTTAAAGAGTGCATAATAATATTATAATGAACGGAATTTGATAAAAAAATGTTTGCGTAACTGATTAATAGCTAAAGCTAGTCGTAAAAATTGTGCAGATATTTTTCCATAAACAAAATTTGGATACATTCTTCTGCAAGTGATATGTGATTGCATAACAGAAACTCTCTCAAATTAATAATACTTGATTTGTTAACATGTAGAATTTAGACTGCAAATTTACAAATCGTACATTTAAGTATTTTATATTAAATTTGTTATATTCAAAAAAGAAATAAAGGTATCGTTTATGATAAAACAATACTTTGCATCTCACAACTTTGACAAAAAATTGTTTGTGATGCAATGAAAAATACTTACAAATATGTTCCCTTTGGAAAATATGTTTTTTTGTTGTTGTTTTGATTTGCATAATAAAAATATTATCATTTGATAATTTATAAATAAAGAAATAACAGAATTCATTCTATTTTTTTACAACAAATAAAATCAATCACAAATTAAGAATATAAGTAAAATGAAACTAGTAATAAAGCTAATCAAGTTATTACTATATTTTATAAATGTATTTAAAATGTTCTAGTTTTTAACGTCCTTCTTAACAACTAATCCTTATACAATATCTTCTATTTAGATCAAATAATAATTTGATTACAGTTAAATTATCTATACATTCAATTTATTTCGGTCAATTAGAGATATTCCAATTTAAAAAAAACAAAGAATAGTTGTATTGGAGTGATCACCAAAATGAGTGAGCGTTGGTTTTCAAACTGAATACCCAAGTTGTGATCCATTTTCTTTTCTAGGTGACAAGAGTATCTTCTCGATATCGAATGTCTTGGCTGACATTAGATGTAGTTGCAGGTATTTTCTTCTTCAATAATAATTACATATATAAAAAGTTATATTACATGAATGAAGCGAGACATTAAAATGGCCCAGACGGTCAAGATGGCTACCCAAAAGTAAAACATGGTCCGCCTTTCTCCACTTTGTATGTCGTAACGCTTTCTTTCAAGTCAATATGAACGGCATTGAGTATGTACACATAGCATAATCGTATCCACTTTTCGGTACACACGCAGACAGGGCCAGATCTATCGCGGTGCCACCCTACAAGCCTACGTGCCTTCAAACATGAGCGCTTTATAAATGTCTTCTAGAACAAATTTTCTTCTGCGATTTGTTGACGAGTCAAAACATTATACGAATGAATGTGATTGTATTATTCTGCAATTTAGTATAAAGGCGAATTTCAAACCGGTCTATCATAATCAACCATTACTTCAACATTTCTAAATTCTGATGCATCTTTCTTTAGTTCAAAAATAAATGTTTGAGATATCAAATAATACTAAAGCTGTCAACATTTTTATGACGTTTGACTATTTTTTCATATAAATTCTATCGCTTTAAACTTTTTTGGCTTACAGTAAGGGTTTCAAACGAATATTCGAATAACTTTAGCTCTCCTTTGATATTCGAATATTTGATTAATTATTCATTCTTACAATTAAACTATACGATTCATAATTTATCTTATTTGACGACACCTTGCATTATATTAACTTGATATAATACTTAATTATATTCATATGTTTCAAATAAGTTTAACAAAGATGAATATGCTCATGCCGCTAGTTCAGTGTCTGCCAAACTGTGTGCCGTAAGAAGTCTCAGGTGTGCCGCGGAATAAGAAGCTTTAAAATGTCTATTCATTTAAATTTTAAATAAATTCAACATTTAGATGTCCAAATAAATATTTGTCCCATTCATAAATAATAGTCAACGCGACACATTATTCAAATTTCCTTTATTAATACACCTTTATTTGGTGTTCCGTGGAACAAATCTCATTCACCAGTGTGCCGGGAAATAATAAATGTTTAGCAGACACTGTGTTAGTTGATAGTAAACTTGTCAAATATATTTAATGGAGAGATCTTCAGAAGTATTTTGAACAATTTAATGTATTTTTTTATGTTGACGTTATTATGAATAATACGCGACAATGCAGCGTTTTTTTTTTGATAAATATGTACATACATTATTTACGTATGTGTGTTCCTTTTAGTTTTTTTTAAAGCGTGTTATAGCAAAAAAAAACAGTGCAATGTATTTTCACTAAAAATTGACAGTTGACAACTTGAAAATTTATGGTTCGAAAATTAGTATTCCATATCAAAGATTACATATTTTGTTCTAAGTGCGTGAACAAGACAAATTTTCAATATGCTTAAACTTATCATTTATTTATTTTTTTAAACGTATTTTAAAACAAATATTCTTAAATGAATAGTATCATTGAACTATTTTGAAGATACGCCATTAAAAATTGTGAAGTATATTATACTACGGCCCTGCTTAAATTTTTGTTTAAGTATTTTTCGGTCACTCTCGTACAAGTGCATCAATCATGATAATGGGAAAATATTTTTTCGCGTGTTATCCTTATTTTAAGATACTTTCTTTTTGCGTAGGTATTTAAACCGTGTAATTGCATGTTCACATGCGGAAGAAGAAACTTTTTTAATATTTCCCTTGGCGAATCATATAAGCGAAATTTTCTGGAATAATGTTTTGTTTTTGTAAACCATTTCCTCTCTAAAGGTGAACCACATATAAATCTAATGGAGGACTTTTGTTACACAAACACTCAACGGCTCTATTATTTCCGCTCTCAATTTAAATCATTTATCTCTCGACAAAAGTTTTTCTACGAGAACTACTCGTTACTCAGATGCTCAACATATCTTTTTCGAAAAGAGTACGTAAACAAGGATACGACTGAAAAGGTAAACCAATCATTCTCGCTACGCCCCATTTTATAAATCACAGAAATATTATGTAATTTTACATATCACAACTAAGCCATCCAATTCTGGACCTTTCATGTGATCCCCAAATTTCGGGATCTCGGGATTGATTATTCACCATAACTTCATTTTTTACATATACCCCAGGGCTTGCTAATGGCCAAGAAGATATGATTTTTTTTATTTATAAGCCACAGTTACTTGAGGTCAATTCAAGGAGAAGAGGTATAATAAACATTCTCAAGATCTCAAATTAAAATATCTTGTTTAATGTTAAGCTTCTCGCGACTTAAGCCCAACCCCACCTAATCGATAGGGTAAACTTCTTTCCACTAGAGCAAGCCGAGAAAACCATTTTTATTTCAACTTCAATTTGTGTCCATTATTTTAAGTATTATTATTTTTTTTGTTTTAATTTATCAAAAATCAGCCAAGCATTTACGCAGGCATAGAAAAAAAACATAAATATACGTCAAAGATTTTTCAATAAGAGTTTAAAGCATCCAAAAATTTAAATATAGTCACTAAATTAAGTACTCATCCCTACTAAAAATAAATTAATATAAAAATATATACATAAGTAAACTTAGGTAAACCGTCGTTTTTAATTTATTTTTAAATATGCTAGTAAATCGGAGAGTATTTTTATTTTAAATATATTTTTTGCACATGTAATAGTGAATCACAAAATCAGGAATTCGGTATTAGAACGTACCGGGATACGCTTAATTGATTCGCTGGAATTAAAAGCCTTAATCCCAAACATTCATACTTTCAGCAAAAAAATATTGATCTTTCGATGGTTTCGGCGGTAACTTTGTGGAATTTCATTTTAATAGAAAATTTGAGTTAACTTATTGATCGATTGAAAAAGTAAAATTTCTCCTACTGGAATTGTAGCCCATGAGCGCCGTGACAGAAGCCAATGGCATTAACTACTCGACTACGAATCTGACAGAAAAATGACATATTATAAATGTCAAATCAAAATGCAGAGCAGCAGCGTTGTCCAGTCTACAAAGCGATTGATTCGAAAAATAGAGATGATTATAATGCAATTCGGTCAAAAACTTTCGATCGGCAAGATTAAAATTCAGATAAAAACATCCTACCATTTTTTAAATATTGTTTAGGATGTTGAAAAAACTTAACTATCCAAAATAAGAGTTCAAGATCTTCACAATGTTTATAACGCTAAAAATACAACAAAAGGGCTTCAAGGCTAAATTTAAAAAAAAACCTTACTTTAAAAAATATTTCCTGTACATTTTGATCATTATCTTAATATTATTTAAATTCAAGCCAATAGAATTTTTTTATTAGTAATTTATTCGAGAAATAAAACACAAACATGTATTCGCTTTTTCTTTCCCTGATAATGAACAGACCACTCTGAAATGGACAGCACCTTCACTTTTCAAATTAAATAATTCACAAAATTAATTTGGCAAACTTTTACTTGCCGTATCTGAAATTTATATTATAGTAAATATTTTAAGACAATTTATCGCATTATTATAATAATGTAAATTATATGATTATTAAAATTTAACGATTTCCTTTCGGGTATTTTATATTCATACTTAAGTTTGAGAGTTGTTTGTTACTCCGTTACTAACCGTTCTTTTAAGAATAATGTATGGGTTTGAAGGATTGGGTAAGGGTACGACAAGTGGTTAGCTAATCGCTCTCGATTTGAAAAGTTTTTAGAATCAGATAGATCCTTGCATTCGATGATTATTCCATAATTCGATTGAAAAAATAATTTATTAAATCTGTCTGTACTGGTATTCGAATCTGTGAGTACCGTAACCATAACCAACGACGTTTGTAACAAATTTTAAAAAACCAGAGTAAGTAACAAATTCATAGGTTCTGAACCCTGACAACATAACTTTGTGCAAATATAATGAAAGCTTTAAGCTAGCTAGCTATCAAGCCTTAACCTTTTATCCCTACTACTCTCTTTAAAAAAAGCGAGGTTGAGCGACTGAGTAACAAACAGTACTCGTAAAAAAACTTCTGTTGAGTTGCCTCCATTAGGTCATATGCTCCACATTGGGAGCGGACACATATAAAAAAGATTAACAATGTATTTATTAAAAAAACAATCGTATTAAGAGTGTTGTCTTGGATACATGGTATTTTTCTTTTTGTTTGTTTTTTTTAATGGTTGTTACGAAACGAAGTTTTTTGCAAGACGCACGCTAATATTAAGGTGGTTTACTTTTCGTTTTTGCAGAAAGTGAGTTGGGCACGAATTAAACGAACATATAAAAGGTGCGAATTGAAAAAGATTTTATTTCGATATTGAGTGTTTTATCGATAAACAGGATACATTTTTACCAAGAAAATTATGAAAATTTACACCTTTTCAAAAACCAGAACTACAAATAGACTCATGGATTTTTATCATGGCAAATACAACTGTGAATTTCCTGTGAAATTATGTGTGATTCTTATGCGGAAAAAACAATGCACAAATAGCATTTGGATAAGCGATTTTTATACATATTTTAAGAAAAAAAACACAATATTCATTTGTACTTTATTTCCACTTTAAATTTATCAATATCTAGACCATTTTCGCTCATGGCGAGCATTGTCAATTGACAAGAAATAAAATTAAACAATGCTATTTATACAACAACAAATTGAAATGAAAAAGTGCAACAAACAATTGGCATAGAAAATAATTTACAACTAACAGTTGAAATTATCAAAAAGTTACTCTGAAATAGCATAAATTAAAATACAACTTTAACATAATTATTTATTACATTTTTTATCTATGTCCGCTCCCAATGTAAAGCATATGGTTCCCTAATAGAGGTATCTCAACAGAAGTGTTTCTACGACAACTGCTTGTTAATTAGTTACTCAAACTGTTTATATATTTTCCCAGAACACATAGAAGACTAGGACTAAGACAGAACAAACGGTTAGGTTATCATTATCGCTACGCCCAATTTTCAGTAAGAATGGGTGAGAGAGTTTCAAGAAATTACATATATGTGTACCTTTAAACAGAAATCCATAAATAGTTTGAAAAATAATTGATTAAAAAGTGTAGGTATTAAGATTCAAGCCCGTGACCTCCAAAAACAAAACCAACGACCTTTTCCACTCAACCACTGGCAACTGAATAATAAAATAAAAAATATTTTGTTATTATGACTTTTTTTGATTTATGGTTTTTATTTCCCGACTTGCATAAATATTTTTTTAAAGAATGGGTAATTAATGTTTAAGCTTTTATAAAACTTTTATAAGAAATTTCGAGCAATTTGTAATTCGAGCATTTGACGTTCAAGGAATTGGTTATTCGAGGAAATTTGTTATTCAAGCAATTTCCATTCGAGGAATTGCATTCGAGCAATTTGCATTCGAGCAATTTACCGCGAACCGTAATTGGTAGAGCAAGCTCTAACCAACTGGGCTACAGCAGGCGACAACGTTACATATTACCTACCATTGAATATTGTTAACAATTGTTGTATAATATACATGGGGTCCTAGTTATCTGAGCATTCGTTATTCGAGTCCTCGTTGTTACGAAATGTGTACATAAATTGAAAATATATCAAATTTAAATTTTGAATACATCTTTACTATGAATTCAAGAAGAAGTTACAATAAGGGCATCCAATGAGAAACTTTGAGCAAATCCCGAAAATTGACACGAAATTGGCAAATCGAGAATTTCAGATTCCTCGGTGAGCTAAAAAAAAAAACGAGGTTTTGTGACAATCTGGGAAAAAGTATATCAAATCGAGGATTTCAAATTCATAGTTGAGCTAAACAAAAACTAAATTCTGTAATAATCTGGGAAAAAGTATACCAAATCGAGGTTTTCAAATTCCTCGGTGAGCTAAAAAAAAAAACGAGGTTTGGAGATAATCCGGGGAAAAAGTATAGCGAATTGAGGATTTCAAATTCCTCGGTGAGCAGAATTAATCAATCTCGAAATCCCGGGATTGGAAAAAGGCTTCGGGATTGAATACCCGAGTTACAATCAATGTTCACACAAAGAAAAAATCTTAAAAGTTACGGTCTTGGTGTAAAATTAGATGTTTTATAACAGAAAAAATGAACCCATTTTTCTCTATTACTATATTGTGTAGGTGCCCGTTTCCTGTATATAATACATTATATAAAGCACGTACATTTATATTCTATTAACTTTTGTGATTCTAAAATTGGCTACATGGTTGAAAAGAGAACATTTCTATCGAAAAATTCCTTCAAATATCGAGAAAGCTAAACAATGCTATTCATGAAAGAGACTCTTATTGGAACATGAATTCTAAGACTACGCAGATGGAAACAATATACATAATTGTACAATGAAACAAAGTCACTATCTAAACCAGAGGTGGGAAACCCGCGGCCTTCTGACCAATTCTGGAAAAAACGAGGTTTGGAGATATCTGGGAAAGAAGTATAGCAAATTCAGGATTTCAAATTCTTCGGTGAGCTAAAAAAAAAAACAAGGTTTGTAGATATCTGGGGAAAAAGTATACAGGAAAAGTAGGTTAAGGGATTGAATATTAATCAATCCCGTCTTCTGTTTATTGCGGCCTTTAGAGAAAAAAAGGTTCCCCACCTCTGATCTAAACCAAGGGTCAGGAACATTTATAAAGGCCACATTCATTTATCTGATTCAACATATGGACGCAGAAAAGAAAACTTTGACACCCTCCCCACTTTTTTTTAAGCTGTCGAACATATGATGGGGTTTTTGATCAAGTTAAAAGGCCGCATCAGATTAGCCAAAAGGCCACAGATTCTCCTCCACTGATCTAAACATTCAGAGTGTACAATTTCACCAAAAAAACTATGCCGACATGTTTAATTTTCATGGTCCGGAATGAGTCGACAGAAAAAAAAATAAATATTATTTAAATAAGCAACACAAGTAATTAAATCATTTCACACGTCATGTGGTTTAGAGAGAATAAACTGATGCAAATTTAAGTTATAATTTGTTTCCAAAACCACAATATTTACGGATGTTGCCAAAGACATGATGTCATTATTGATAGTAACAATGCGTTTAAATTTATAATTACCGGAAAACTTGCCAATAAGTGTTTTACCCGAACTGATAATTGGAAAAAAATGTATTGTGTTAATAATAAAACAAGTAGTGTTGTTTCGCTATGATTTCTTTTGATATCAAAACCACAAAATGATGTAATAAAGGTATTTGATAAATTGATTTATCATCGAATACGAATCTTAGTCATTAAAAGTAAGTTTTATTTCTCTTTTCAGTAGCAATTTAATTATGTTCGAAAAAGCGTTTAATGCCTGATTGCAGTGGCGGACTACCCCATAAGCGCATGAGGCCTCCGAATCTCAGAGGTCTCAAAAAAAGCTTATATAATCTATATTCATATATATATATATTTCCTATTTATAAATTATTTTAAAAATCTATGTCCGCTCCCAATGTGGAGCATATGGCGTCCTAATGGAGGTATCTCAACAGAAGTTGTTTCTGCGAGAACTGCTTGTTATTCAGTCGCTCAATCTCACTTTTTTCAAAGTGAGTAGTAGAAAAAGAAGGATAAGGCTAGAGCAGGACTAGGCAGACAGGACTAGGACAGGCGCTTGGGGCCTCCGAAGTGCTTAATCCGCCACTGCCTGACTGGAATAGTGAAATTGATCCTGACCACGTTAAAATAATTAAACAAAATTACTTTTTCTCCCAAAAATCCTCCCATCATTTATTATTTAATAACATGAGCCTCAAACTTCATTCTCTCATGCTATGTAAAAAAAATTGTTTAATTTAAAATTGAGGTGGCTAGTTAATTCTTGTATAAAAATCAGTTCAGGATATCAAAAAAACTGCATTCATTTCAGTTAATATTATTTTAATTTTAATAAAAAAAATACTTCCAAACAATCGTAACAAAGATTATTCGAACAATAAACTAACCTGTTTTTATTTTTCAAATTTTCAGTTTTACAAAAACAAACTTCTACGCGCATAGTACTTACTGAGTAGTAAGAACTTTAAAGGTATCAAGTACCCTATTATTTCTAAATTCCTTCAGTGTGCATTAAAAAAAATGAATATTATAGTTTTACTACTTTTTCAAAATAAAAAAGGTGTATATAGCATAATACTGTAAAAAAAATCTACAACATTGTAAATTGACAAGGAAATAAATTTACTAAGTAAGATCAGACAAATTCCACTTTAATACATGCAAAATACTAATTGTCTGAACTCACTAACGTCCACACGGAATATGTCAACATCCAAAAAAATGCTATTAAAACTGTTAAATCTTTCCGCAAAGGAGATACCATTGGCAAGCTGATTCTACATTAGGAAGAACAAACAATTCATGTTTACGATTCCTCGAAAATGATAATGGACATTAAGTATGACATTCTTAAGAATGATAGAATTGGCTCACTTTGACCACATATAAACCAAAAAAAAAGACGACTCCAACTCCGCCCAAAACACCGCGACTCCACAACTCTGACTCCGATTCATTCCACAGCCCTGGTATAATATATTTTACATTTGAGCAGACAATTGTTTTTGTTTCTTTTCAATCGCAAAATGTTTCCGTCAAATAATTATATTATATTAACAACAATAACATTCTCTACTGTTGCCACTGACTAACATTAGAATTCTTGAGAGAGAAAAATGTATACACCAAATCAACACCACAATAATGTTCTTGTATGCTTTTAAGTGGCAACTTCTCTCTAGTTTAATTAAACCAAAAGTCAAAATTTACTAACATAATCAAAGAACATTGCAAGAACACTAGATTTGACTAAACTTAGCATTCGCCAATCAATAAGCAATTTATCAACAGACAGCTGTTGACAGCTGATAACGATTTCCTTACAAAGAACGCCTTTTCCGTTACTTAATTAGCTGTCAGCTTTTATTGTGTGTTTGGCCAAATTTATCTTCGCTTGGAAAAGTTTACCTTCTAAATTCGACGAAACAGAATCACGTGCATTTTTACAAACATATTATTACACACAATTCGCCAGACCATTTGCATTTTACGTGTGAGGTAATCGAATTGAACAATATAGCAAAATGAACATGTCCGAATATCTCTTCTTTGCAGATTTTATCGTTTCAAAGCGTATTAATTTTCCTTTTACTCGTTGAATAATACAATAATAAATTGCAAAACGTTTTGTAATTGAATACCATTGGTGTAGAGCAAAGTTTGTCTAAAACTTAGTCCGATAAACACTATTTAACAGGGTTTTAAAACAGAAAAAGTTTCTTAAATAAATATTATTTTTTTGCAATTGGCCAAAATTTTTAATTTATAATATAATAAATCTTACATTTCCTTAAAAATCATCGGTGTGTAATTGAGATTTAAATTTATTGCAATACTCTTTTTTAATGAACAATCTTTTAAAACTATTGTCCGTATATATTATATGAAGATACGATGTGGAACAGTGGACTTTTTTATCCATGTCCGCTCCCAATTTTGACCATATAGCCTCCTAATGAAGGTATCTCAATAGATTCTTTCTACGGAAGATGTTTGTTACTCAGTCGCTCAACCTCTCCTTTTCCAAAGAGAGTATTAGAGATAGAAGTATAAGGCAAAGACAGGACTAACTAATCTCTCTCGCTACACTCAGTAATTTGAGGATAGGACTGTGGGAGGGAAATTAGGACATCACAAACACACATGCCTTCAAACAGAAATCGATAAATCAAACCCTTGAGATCCGGCACGAAAGCTAACAACGCTTACCGCTACGCCATGGGACCCGATATTATAAAATAGTTCAATTTTTAAATATATTTAGACCTATATATTTTTTCTTCGTAGCAGCATGCAGTGGTGAGGTTTTTGACTCCAGTGGTTTGTACACATAAAAAGAAGTCAGGGTCGTTTAGTTTTTTTTTCAATTTTGACTCCAACTCCGATAAAAACATTTCGAGCCGTGCATTTAAGTTTAATATTTTTAAATGCTCATTACCCGGTTCATGTATGTAACTAACAATTTTGTCACATTTTCACTCCGACAAATTAGTCACACTTTTAATATCTTAACTGCAGAACACGCATTGATCGAATATAATTTGCGTTTATTAAAACATTAAATGGAAATGCATACTAATTGCTACAAACGCTAGTATTTAATCGTTTCTAATTTTAATACGGTTTCAGTCATAATTTTTATCACATTGGTATGAATGTTTAATAAATAATTAATGGTCAGAATTTATAAAAAGTAGTCTTAATTTAAATATATTTTTTAAAAAAGCCTAACCTAACCCAACCAAACCAAAATGGTTATAAAATCTAACCCTATAATTTTTTATTCTGACCAAAAATTTAATTTTATTCAGACCGAAAGTTTATTTGAATTCTGACCAAAAATTGATTTAAACTCTGACCATTTATTTTGTTCTCTTAAATGAAACGAAATCAGAGTTGATCCAAAATGCCATAAACTATGACTCGAACTTCGCGGCTCAGAAATAAAATAAATTAAATGCAATAAATAAAACGCGAACAAAACAAAATTGTCAATACGCTCAAGGATGTAAACGTCTTATAAATGTTTTTTTTTATTTTTAAATAATAATATACAACGTATAAGAGACAACCAGTTTGTTTTTAACGCCGGTTTGTCGGTAATAATCGAATAAAACCATACCATTAAGTGACTGCGCAGCGGTCGGGTTTCGTCGATAAAGATTGAAAGTTCTCGTGGGTATTCTACTTCCATTCCTTCGATGAAAAGGGAAATCCGGTCAACCTCGAACAGAGTAAATGACCCCTAATCCAGCTTCGTATTTATCTGGTATTGGAACCTTCGCGGTTAAGTATATCTTTGGTTACTCATATTTTAACATGATATCTTCTTCCTGAAAGAGATTTTGTATCATATTTCAGTATTACGCTACAATTACTACAGTTTGATTTGTTGATATTTGAGTTATGTGAGTGTTCGCGGAACACCTATTCAGGTCAGGAACACATAATAGTTTGGGAAACCCTGGACTACACTATGGCTTAAAACTCTGTCCTTATAAAAAGTTTGAATGTTTTACACGTGTAAAGATCTTTAATTATCAACCAACAGACAATTGATTATGATTTATAAATATTAAGAAATTTGTTAACCTGTTGAAATTTATTGTATGTATTGTTGAAAAAACCTTCGATCAAAATTATAAAATATATAAACACTTCAAAAAACTTGAATAGTGACTTTTTTCTCAAAGAATTTTTAAATAATCAACATATTTAAACGAAAACATTCCTGGACAAATTGTTTTATGTTATAATTATTACATTGTTAAATAAAATCCATGAACGTAAAATATAACACGTTTTTATTTAAATCTAAAAAGGTTAAAGGTCAGAGTCTTAACATCAAATTAATGTCAATGCTACGACATATTAAAATAATATATTTAACACGGTGGTTATTGATACAGGGGCGTAGCTAGATTCATCAGGCTCGAGATCTTAAATTACTCAACGAATTTTATTATTTTTCAAGTATAGCAAGAAGAGCAATGCCAAAAATTCTATCTGAGAAAAATATTATTTGAAATGTATGTTAGTTTAATTGATAAAATTTCAGCTTGCTGGAGTGTTGGAATTATAATTACAAATTAAAAAATATGTTTGGCAATACAGCTAATATTTTAAAGTTGAAGGATAATAAGAGAAAAACTGGATTAGAATTTATTGTAAGTCACTCGAGATCAATTCGAGGTAAATTGACATCACAAATATCCACGCCTTCAGTCTCAAATCTAAATTTGACATTTAAATTACCGGGAATCGAACTCAGATCCACCTGGTCGGTAGAGTAAGCTCCAACCAAGTAGACCACAGATGGCGAGACATACATCATATGCTGACCACATTCTTTGAGAATATCCAGACATGTGTAACAAACCATTGTCTTCGTCATTCATGCAAACTTTGTTGCATCAAGGAGAAAATTACAAGACTTCACAACGGCCTATGGAGAGCTATTAAAACTTCTTATTTTGCATTTCTTACATATATTATTCACGTGAACTGGCCTCATTGTGGAATTCTTACCTTTGTAACGATCACGCCTTTTCGTCAGAAATGATGAAAGGGTTATGCAAATGACCAAAACATCAGCGACGAAGGTGGCTCGAAGAACTTAAGCGCTAACGCGCCCAAAGACTTAAAGATTCATTAATTTGATATCCAAAAAAAATACTTTTTCAACTTTAATTTTTAAACAAAGAAAGAAGTTTTCATTTTATGTTTGATTTCATATAGTGTACGGTTTTGTATTTTTTTTTCAATACAAACAATAATTCTGCACAGCCTGACAACATTTTTTAAATGTAAAATCAAGAGTTTTATAATTATCACTGTAAATGGCCCTTCTCGTTACGCTACTGAATTTTCGACGAGACATTCTAAAATCTTTGACATCAGAATTTTAATGGTCAACACCAATGTCTTCATAAAATCATCAATGATCTTCATAAAATCGGCATATTATAATTATATAGAAACGTCTTCAGTTGTTTTGATTATCTTTTATTATATTAATTTAACTGTTTTCTCACATGCCCACTCCCAATCTGGAGCATAAAGACTCATAATCGAGCAATTTAATAGAAATCGTTTAATATCTCTCTTCGGAGATGACGTGTAAAGAAAACTGATATTGGATTTTTTTTTTGTTGAAACGGAGACTAAATTAAATATGACAGTCTCCATGTGTTTACAAAAATGAGTTGGCAATTTCGTCGAGTGTAGCAGACAATGCTGCATATGGTGGTAAGCTTTTTTTTAAATAAGGCTCTTACTTGTACATTTTCGAAGAATTGAAATTGAATTTGTAACAAATGCGGCAGTTAACATAACCATGTTGATAAAGCAAACACGACAGCTAATAAGCGGGTTTCCCAAAACAATGGTAATTTTAATAAAATAGCAAGATAATACCTATAAGAATATTTAACGTTTTATACATATATCATTTTTTTTTTTGATAAAGTAGTATAAAATAATCTTTTTTCGGGTCGTATGGCGCAGCAGTTAACGTTGTTGTCTTCCGTGCCGGATATCACTGGTTCGAGTCCCAGTACGAACAGCATTTTGTCCGATAAATTTATCGATTTCTGTTCAACGGCATAGTATAGCTGGCAATGCCGCATATGGTGGTAAGTTTTTTTTTTAATAAGGCTCTCACTCGTATGTACATTTTTGAAAGATTACACAATGAAAAATTAGTTCTAGGTTACGATACATCGAAATAAGGGCCTCCAATCCCGGGATCCCGTTCAATTTTTTCATCCCAAAATTTAATTTAATAAAATTTTATTACTACACATTGAGAAAATTTGAGAAAACTGCGCGGGGGCTAAAAGAAAAAAAAGATCTCGCTTTATTTTGGCAACCCGGTAAATTCCTGGGTTTCTTAAATCGACTAAAGGTCCCGAAAAGTGAATCCCGAATTTATATAGGATTTTATGGTGAATGTTCAATTTGAAAAATTGTCAATCCCGAAATACCATGATCACAAAAAGGGTCCGAGATTGGATACTCTAGATCAGGGGTGGGGAACCTTTTCTTCTCTAAAGGCCGCATTCATTTTTCTGATTCGACATAAGGCCGTAGTAAACATTGACTAGAGCAGGGTTTCCCAAACTATGTTCCGCGGAACACTGGTGTTCCTTGGGACCTAAATTGGTGTTCCGAAAAAAATTGCAATTGTAATATACGCTGCAACACATTGAGATACCTATTTTATATTGAAAATCGAGTAATGAAAAATCTCTACTCATGTTTAAAACGTCAAATATCTAGGTACAGGCAGACATTTTAAATCATTAAGAGCTTTGTTTACTCATATTTCTATGTAACATGTTTTAAAAATAATCAATCAATAAACAATAAGTGGCTTAATAGCACATATTTTTTTCAAAATTTTCACTATTATTACCCGTCACCGGCATAAAAAATAAGATGTGTTCCGGTGGCATTTCCAGATTTGCGAAGTGTTCCATTGCACAATAAGTTTGGGAAACCCCGGACAAGAGAATCTTTGGCCGGAAAAAAAATTATACCAATTTCTAAAGCCCAGAAATTTTCGGATTTGCCCAAATAAGCAGCGAGGGGCCATTTTTTTTTAGGTCTTTCAAGGATTTTTAAATACAAAATGTGCAGAATTTCAGAATTGGCCAGAATTGTGCTGTCCAGCGTAGCCAAAAGGCCGCAGGTTCTCCACGCCTGCTCTAGATAGAATATGTAAAACAACATTCTTAGTGAAAATATACAACACGATTAAAGAGTTATAGAATATTAGAAAAAAAAACAGTAAAAAGCATTAATATTTGCATATGCTGTAATAATATACCGAGTAGTGTATACATCAAATAATATTCCGTACAATAGTAGTGTGTCTATAATATCTATGTCAAGTATTAATTCCAAAGAGCCTTTTGTAGGTAGGTAGGTTCATTTCTGACATCAGCATCACTTTCCCTGATTGGAATCTTCTTTGATATCTACACAGGCGTAGTATTGACACTCGGAGAATAAAGAGTTCCAAATCCATTTTAATTTAAAATGGACAATGGTTCGTTGTCTTTATCGGTCTTGGAAATTTGATTACATCGAGAGGAAAATTACAAGGCATTTAAAAACTTCAATTTATGCTATGTAGAGTTATTAATACGCATTTCTTACACGATTTTTTCATATAGTATCCACGTTAACTGACGGTTGCTAACCTCTGTAACGATCATGCTGTTCCGTTAGAAGTGATGGAAGGGGAATACAAATGACTAAAACATCAGCGATGAAGCACACTATTTTAGTTTGTTCTTGTATAAACACGTTGACTATTTTAAAGTATGAATTCTTATTTTTTCATTTTTGCCTTTCATTCTCTCATTTTGTATATCTAGTTTATTTTCAACAATAGTGTCTGTCTTTCTATTGCTATTTATTTATTTTTATAATCAGGAATTGATATATTTTTAATTTAGCTAAATACTTTACTGGTTGGAACATTCTCTAAAATATTGGTAAAATGCGCGTAAAAAAGCTATTTTGGTTTTTATAAAATCTTTTCAAATTCCATTTCAGTACATTTTGTTTCACATCGTAAGCGTACATGTGATAAAAATACTGTGATAAATATTTTTACTAGTTTTTACCATGTTAAAAGCATTTATTTGTATGATACTTAAAAGATCTTTGCATACTTTAACCACTTTCAAGTACGAGTATGATGTACATTTTACAGGCGTTAATAATGAGAAGCCCAATGGCTTAATATTTTGTGAGTGTATCGAAAAACTACATAAATGTACACGATTGTTTGTTTTTTTTAGTCATATAATGCCAATGGGACATCGCATTCTTGGAGTAAAATGGTGTAAAAATGTATTCTTCTTCTGGGAGTCACGAAGCGGTGATCTTGACCCTGTTCGCTTAAAAATGTAGCCCAAAATATAGTGAGGCTGAAAAAAAGCGAAAACTAATATTCAATCATGGCTATTTTAAAAGTGAAAGATATCAACCAAACGAGAGAAATCCAATAAATAATTTATCACATGTCCATGGCTTAAACTTTTTTTTTTTAATTTACGTATTTAATACAAAATATTAAGAGATTTTATCTTGGCTTGGCTTTTTTAAAACCAAGTATATTTCTTCTAAATTTTATGGCTTAAAAACTGAGGGGTCTTTTATAGTTTGTATCATTTATTATTGGTCAGAAGGTTCTGGTCAAAGTCTTGCAAAGTTGAACATCAAATGATTATTAAGTAATGAATTTATATTTAGGAATTTTACATTGATTTTTTATATCTTTCCTTCTTGATTTGGTCTCGAGCTACATTTTTAATGATTCAAATCAATATTCGCAAAATTTTATTTTTATTTTGCTTTTAAAACTTTTTTTTTCTTGTATTAGCTGTTTGTCGCCATTTACGGCACTTTTTAAATGTTACGTGACGGGTACCGTAACAATTTTAAGTTAATGTCATAATAAAAAACAATAACAGGTCCATAGACTTACTCTGTGACAAGAACCAATGTTTTTATGCTAGATATATTGTTTTAAGAAAAGAGGTTGAGTAACAATCAGAAAGACTTTTGCTAAGAAACCTTCATTAGAATATCCATATGCTCCAAATTGGGAACGGATTTGGATTAATTAAAAAAAAAACTTTTAGTTAAAATATTGGCAAGAAATGAGTTCCGGCACCTTTTTTTTAAAAAAAAAAAGTACTGGTTACTTAATACAAAATTATAGAGTTTCGCGATTAGGATACGAAAATAAATAAGAGCACGTTTGAAAATCAAGATGTTGGAGAAAATACAACTGTTAATGTCATTATTTTATTTGTCCCGTTATTACTTTCGTATTAAGTGTTCGAGTCTTATTATATCGTAAAAAAATAATCCATATTGTGCAGTAAACATATTTTTTGACTTTGTCATGCATTTCAAAATGCTAACGATAAATTACAGCCAATGTCAAAGGTTTCGTTTGTGGCTGACATTTGAGTTGGATTGTTAATTATTCATGGAAATTTTCAAAGCAGCGCAAATATTTTCTATCCAATCATGCTGTCAGTCATTCGATTTGGTCGCATTTAAAGAATACACTTTCTTTGGTGTCAATGTAGCTTATAAATTATTCAAAAAGGCTCGAGTATTTAAAAATTCACGAAACATACATGTTTATTTCAAAACCAGTTTAGTTTTTTATTAATTTTCCAAACGCAAGCGTCTTTTTATTTCAAGTTGTTTAAACTATTTCAAACCAAACTGTCGTAGAAATAAACCTTTTTGAAAATTATTCAACACACTTTGAACGTCATTAACATTATAGATAGCACTGCGAGTCCAAACACAAAAATATATGTTTAAAATGGAACGTATAAAAAAAGATAAGATTGGTTTCAACGACTCTGTTTATTTAATTCAACTGTTTTCGAAGTTTTTTGGATTTGATATTTACTGCAACAAAACTGACAGCATTAAAGCATACGTCAAAACAAACAGATTGTTCTACTTTAGTTTGACAGTCGTAATATTAATAATAACCGTACAAATCTGGTATCTCTTAAAAGGGGTTCTAACAGGATCGAGTGAGTTTATTGGCATAGTATTCACAGCACCATGTTTGGATTTTGCTATACTCAGCGTCTCAAAGCTTTTAGCAGTGTTTCATGGAAGATTCGTTCTCACTGATATATTTACAACACTTGAAGCACGCTTTCCCGAGGAACCTATGCGACTTGAGCATAAAGCCATCGTGGACAAAACAATGAAACATTTGAATAGAACTGTTCAATTTTGCTTGTTCTTTTATTCCAATTCAATTGTATTTTTAAATGGTTATGTATTTTTGAAAATGATTTATGAAAAAGTTGCAACTGGATCGACTCAGTATTATTTGCCTTACTTTGCTGTGTACCCATTTGACGTGGCTGAACTGCATTATTGGATTATCGCTTTGATTCATCAGCTATGGGCAGGTACTTAAAAAATCAAACATCTAATTATTCTCTTACTCTTGTCTGTGGATTTGTTGCCATGGTTTATCAATATATCGTTACAAATTTTCTTGGACAATCTCGTCGAATTAATTATCACGTGTTTGATTTTTGTAATAAAATTTCACGAAGCAGGGCAGTTTATTCATATATATAAAACTTTGTTATTTTAATTGTCATGTGACCACATGTTGTAGTCTTGAGTTTGTATTTAAATAATTAATTATCTACAGGATTTCTCGTAGCTGTGACAATAGCAATCGTGGATTGGATAAACTTTGCAGCAACAGCACATATTTGCATGCAGTTCAAGTTGCTGGCATTCGACATCGAAAAGCTCGTAAGCGACCCTTATTTTGACGCCACTGGGAAAACATTGCAGTACATAGACAATGCTTTCTGCGCTGGAAACATTTGCAGGACCAAACATGTAACTCTTGACGAAGACGCTATCAACAGGAAATTGAATATTATCATTGAGAGGCATCTGGAGTTGATACGGTAATAAACTTTGCAGAAGTGCACTATTAAAATTTTACTTGATAGCTTGGCTACTCCATTTTCATTATTCTTTACTACATATGCCAAGTCATGATCGTTTTACAACTGTGTATTTTTTTTTGAAAAAAATAAAAACAGTGATATTATTGCCCGCTTTGGTCTAGTTGGCTAGAACTTGCTGTACCGATCAAGTGAGTCTGGGTTCGACTTCCGGTAAGGTCAATGTCAGATTTAGTTTTTTTTCAATTTAAATTTGCGACCTAAGACGTAAGTGTTTGTGATCTCAATTATTCTCCTCAAGTGTATCTTGAGTGACTTACAAAAAATATTTTCATTGATTTTAGCATTGATTTTTATTTATTTGCAACTTAATTTAATTGACTAATTAAGTATGATTTTAAAAAATGCATTCATATGACATGGAAAATACTCGTAGCTAATATAATGAAAAAAAAAATAGTACATAATATTTATTTCGAATACATTATCGGTTTACGATCAAACTGCCTTCACAATGAAAAAATA
Organism: Himalopsyche tibetana; assembly: GCA_030503985.1. Taxonomy (NCBI): domain Eukaryota; kingdom Metazoa; phylum Arthropoda; class Insecta; order Trichoptera; family Rhyacophilidae; genus Himalopsyche; species Himalopsyche tibetana. Next base: position 18,984,055 of record JAPJYX010000022.1, read on the forward strand.
GCCCAATGTTATCGTGAACCCGATCGTATTATGAACCCGATTGTAATTGTGTTACAGGCTCACTGAGTGTATGGAGCAAGTATTCTCCTTTGCTACTTTCTTCAACCTGATAGACAGTTCAATACTCATCTGCCTAGTTGGGTTCTCCATGACGGTTGTATATATATATATATATTTAATACTTATATAACAATAAATGAAATTATTATTAGGTTGATGTGCCATCGGTCAGCATTTGCTCAATACGCTTGATGTTACCAATGCGCAAAATGAAAGAAAGACTTTGAGTGCGTTATGCGTTAAATATTAACTCAAAGTATAAGCTCACACCGAATATTGACAGTGAACACCCTAAAAGTGGTTAAAAACAAGCTTTGTACTTAATAGCGCCAGATCAAAAATATATATTTATCAAAACAGCGGCAGTGTGATGTAGATCATTTTTTGCATATTTAGCTAAAAACTGCCAAAATATAAAATACATATATCATATAAATACATTTGGGGTTTTTATGTGATTTTTATGTAGTTAATTAATGTTTGAGGTTTTGTTTTTTTCAGAAACTTCATTCTACACTATTAGCACTGTTCGCCCTGCTTTTGGTTTCATCGTTACTTCAGATACTGTGCTTATGTCTGTTCGGAAACGATGTAATAGAAACGGTAAATAAATTATTTTTTATACCATGTGTGTTTTCGCAACACAACAAACACAAGTTATAATAATAACTCTTTTATTTTAATTAATGATTAAAATTATTTCAAATTTCTGGTTTATCGCTCTATGGAAACAGACCATTGAATTATTAACAGTACTTTTCTAATATTTACATCTAATTTTCTAAGATCTAATATATAAAAATGAATATTTTTTTGTTCGCACTTTATGCGTTGCCACATCGCTCAACATAAAACATTGACAATTATTTGTTTGCACTTTCGGGAAGGTTATAGGCATGGTAAAATTAGCTTACAGTATTTCTTATATATAAAAAACAATGTTTGTATATCTGCTATACAGTTAATTTTGACAATGTATGCTTGCACTTGCGCAAAGGTTATAGTGCAATTAACTTATAAAAATAGGTGGCGCGTGTGTCATAACATAGACAATCGGCAGCAAACGTCAAACAACAGACATAAAAATAAAACATTTACTTCAATAAACACAATTAAAACACAATCACTTTCTTTCTTTGAGTGGTATTGCAACGCTTGCCGGAAACTGGCTAGTATTAAATAAATGTGTAGTTAGTACAAAAGAGTGTTTTATTTTTTGAATCCCTGTTCATTGTTAAATTGTCAATAATAAAACGCAAGACGGGAACCGGCTAGTTTTGAATAAAAAATGTATTAGATTTTGCGAAACAAACTGTCATTGTCTTGAAACTAAGAGTTTCAGATTTTCTTACCGTTGCATTGATGTAGCGAATTTATACTTGTTTAAATAAAATTCAAAGATTTTCTAGTTTTCCAGTATACTTAAAATGTTTATCTAACTATTATTTTTAGTTGCGTCATTGCTTCGTATGTCCGATGAGCCAATCATATAAATATGGAAATATAATTGCCCGTTATGCCGTTGAGAAAATCTTACCAAATTAACTCCGACAAATATAATATCGTTTATCGAAGACTGTACTGTATAATTTTTAATGTGTCACTATTTAATATTATGTTTTAATTACATATTTGTTTATTTTACAGAGTTTGGAAGTGAGTTCAGCTGCTTACAAATGTCATTGGTATTTGCTTAATCCTAAAATTAAACGTTCTCTTCATATATTGCTATTGAGGTTGGACATTTTTCCATATCTGTTATTATATAATTTAACTTTTTTAATTTATTATTTAATTTTTTGTTTATCAAATTTAATTATAAGTTACCCTTCTTTATTTACCACACCTTAGCCTTGAAGCCGTAAAATGTTGCATTATTTAACTGTTCTTTTTAATAATTGTTTATTAGATATCAGTCTTAAAGTAATATCTCAATAAACCTACAAAATAGCTTTTAAGCCAGTAGCCCTTTTTACATATCGACTGTGGAAAGGAAAAAGGGCTTAACACGCAGTTTTTTTAAAACAGCTTTTTTCCATAATCACAATGCATCAAACTTGATACAAGTTCTATCGAAAGGATGTAAGCTGCAAATATCGAATTAATATCTAAATTTAGCTTTTAAGTTTTAAAAAAGACGAGCTTGTGAAAATTAAAACCATGAGAAAAGACTGAAAAAAACATTTGTTTGGATTATTATTAGATTATGTCAATGAAACACCAGTTTAGAAGTATCCGTGCACTTTAAGATAGTGTATATTTCATAATTTGCATATGGCTAAAAATCATCAAAACACTATTTTTGTGTCTCCTGTAATATTTGCTATGTGTGAGCTACGTCTTTTTTCCTTTCCGCAGTCAATATAACACAATACAGTATTATATACAAGAAAAGTATTTTTTTGCAAAAGATTTAAAGTATTTTGTTTTAATAAAATAACCAGATAAATTTAAGATAGCATACGTTGAACCAGTGATCCACAAACCGGCCCAAATTTTGGCATTTGTTGCGACTTAAAATCACAAGTACTTCATCACCAATTTTTAAAATTGGTGAAATTGAACAAGCGTTTTTTTATTAAAACTAAACGAATCTCAACGTGGAAACCGCTTGAACAATGATAACCTCAGTGCTGTACTGAAGATAGCAACCACAAAAATTGAACCCGAAATCAAAATCTAGCTTGATGCTAGAATGCAGTGTCAGAAATCTCACTATTAAGTTCTATCGTGCAAACATTCACGTAATGTGGAGTGGAGAGTGATTGAAGTTACTGGTAAAATTATGTAACTATTAAATTAAAAATAATATTATATATACAATGTATATCTTTTAAATCAACACCTTTACTCTCTGCGTCCCTTTAAAATTAGAAAATTGATATATTGGCCCTTCTTTCAAAAAGCTTGTGCACTACTTCATTAAGCCAACAGTTTCCATCTGTGAAAGATGCTGCAGCTATATTATTATTTGCTAATCATACATAGTACTCATGCACTGAAAATGTTTAAAAATAAGTAATACATCTATTATTTTATATCTCATAACGTATCGTTGACAAAAGATGATATTTCCATTAGCTAACTTTGATTCTATGTAGGAATAAAAATATTTCTTTTGTTCCAGGAGCCAACGACCACAGAAGCTTACTGCCTACAAATTTTCTGTCATTTCTTTGCAAGCATTTACGACTGTGAGATTATAATTTGTTTGTTATTTAATAGTATTTTAATTTTAATTTAAAAAAACAATTATTTAAGCTTTACAATATATTACATTTTTTATAAGAGTGTTTGAAATCAGAAAAAAATTAACCCACTCTTAAGAAATATATGTAATATGAATTCAAATTTGAATCGTTCAAACTTAATATTGAAATTCTACCAAGCACCTTTAGTCGAAATCTTAAATTAAATAATATGAATTCATTTACTTCATTTAGCACTAAAAAAATAAATTCAACAAATGAATTTATTTGTAATTTTATTTTTCAGATAATAAGTACGTCTTGGTCATATTTTACTCTTCTTCGAACTATGTATGATGGACACATAAAGTTTTGATGTGTCATTTAAATAGAAAACATAATTACAGAAAAAATAATAGTCTATCTGATTAGATTTAATAAAGCAATGCAAGAAGCTCAAGCTAAGACGTTTCTTAATTCACTTTACCAATCACACAAAATGATTGCCGCACATTATATTGCTTTCAAATATTTTTAGAATACACATTTTTGTGTAAGTTTTATTTCTGAAATAAATAGTATCAAAGATTTCGTTGTCTTTTTTTCCTTTGCTTTATTTTTTACTTTGTTCACTCCCAGTCTAAAAAAATAAATACTAATTGATTACTTAAATAGATGTTGCTTAGCGAGAACTGGTTGGAGTTCAGTCACTCCCTGTCAGCGGTGGTTATGGTAAGAATTTGCTTAATTCATAGACAATCATTTTCTTATTACATAATATAATAAAATGATTGAAAACCCTTGCTATTATAGAGAAGATTTAATATTTTAAAAAACGAGTCACGCTGGTATTTTGGGCTAATCGGTAAATGCCTGGATTTTCAAATTTTGAAATTCTTGGAAAAGCTAAAAAACTAGTAACGCTGGCATTTTGGACTAATCCAAATTACACACGATTTCATGTTGAGTGTTCACTACAGTAAAATAGTCAATCCCGGGATCACAAAAAGGTTCCGGGACTGCATACCCTAGTTCAGGAATTACGAAAATATGGCACGCGTGCCCAAAGTGGCACTGGCAAAGTGGCACAAAGTGGTGGTTTGAGAATTTGGATGGCACGCGAACGATTTCCAAGTTAAAAAAAAGTTTATAAAAATAAAATTTTGATTTAATAATCTTTGATTTATTAATTTATTCCGTTTAATTAATTTTCAAATGTTGTTGTCATTTTAATTTTTAAGCTTGTAAATAAAATTCAGAAAAAAAACATTTTTAATTTTTTCTATTGTGCTATTTTTTTACTGCTTGGGCACGCCACGTCAATCAAGAAATAATGTTTGAGGATTTTTGGCACGCGGACTCAAAAAAATTCGCCATCCCTGCCCTAGTTGATAGTAGTTGTTTTAATATAACATTTATTCTAGAAGTTTAAATTTCAAAATATTCTCATAAGATGCCGTCCTAATTTAAATGAACCCGATTGTATTACGAACCCGATGTGTACTGTTTTACAGCATCGCCGACTGCATGTAGAAAGTTTGCATCTCTCTTCGATATGATAGACAGCTCTATAGTAATCTTTAATGCCAGATCCGCCATGCGAGTTAGATAACTCTGTACTGTGATATTCAAACAAAGAAATATTTAATTTGAATACAATAAATAAGCTGGTGTTTAGTTATTCACTTGAGCTGGAAAACCTTCTTCTGTGAAAGTTTTTATGCACGTATTCATTCAATAAACTTTAATGCGATATGGTATTTTATAATATATAGTATATTGTAAATAAAAAAAATGTTAAAAATTTGGAATAAAAGCTGTTCCAACCGCGAGACTCACTACGGAAGACGACGGCGTTGACCACTGCACCACGGACTCGAATTTTTTCTATTTACTCACGTTGAAATCGACATGTTAAATTAGTTCCTCGTATTTAGAGTTATTTTTCATCAAGTATGCAGTATGAATATCTAGTTTGACATCTACAAAAATTTAATTTAAATTATAAATCGATTAAAAATAGATTTATAAATTTCTGTTCAAAGGCGTGAATGTATATCATGTCTAAAATTAGCCCCTCCCACCCATTCTATTCTAAAAACGTTACTTAAGAAGAGCGGGAAGAAGCAAGGAGACTGGTGGGGACAGAGAATCTTGGAGAAACAATGTGGTGGCCATATGCTTTGAATATGGATTGGATATGAAAAAAAAGGAGAGAAATTGGCTCATCAATAGTTCTGTCCTAGCCTTATCTTTATATTCTTATTATATTTGAAAAAAAAATTCGAGCAACTGAGTAACAAGCAGTTCTCCTAGAAACATTTTCACTTACATAAACTACATTATGAATCAATATGCTCCACATTAAGTGAGACATGGTTAAAAATATATAAAATTCAAATACGTGACAAACGCGCACAATTACGATCGCGCACACTGATTTTTTTTCCTAAGCCCACGACCGAATATGACAGTCTTATTTTTATTTAAATAATATAACGATTCTATTAAATTTAAAAAAATCAACATGAACACATTTTAATTTATATAAAGTAATTTTAAATATTTAATTATTTTAATATTATATATTGTAACAAATACTTTTTAAAAAATGTGGACTTAAATTGAGTTACCTTTAATTATTTTTTCTTTACATTTCATTATATCTAACAAAGTTCTATCCTAAATGTATAATATAAAAAAATATTATACAATCCAATGATAATTTTCGATAAATGTATTGATTTTTTATTCAAATAGTATGCCAACTTCTCGTGACTTAGGTAATCCCCGAGCGACAAAAATATATTACGTCATGTAGTATATAATTCGACTAAAATCAAGTTTTTCTAGATTATTGTTTCCATAATGGAAGCTTTATTTTGATGTTTTGCTGTTAAATCTGCTCGATATTTATGCAAATATATATTTTCGGCTTGGAAACAGAATACGTTAAAATTGATCGGAATCTGGAGTGTTATTAATTTTATTATATGTATCTTTATTTATTATATTTAATACCATTTTACTAGCAGAAGTTGGTAATAAATAAAATTTACAGAAATGAGTTAAGTACTCAATAATATATGTACTTTAATATCAATTCTTTATTTGGAATAATTCAATTAGTATCTTATGAAAAAAATACAGCACTTTTTTAACTGTAAGACTTATTTATGCAGATTTCAAAACTAGCAATTTTCTCTGTCTATTTATGACGTACTATTTTGTGGCAGATCAACGTATATGCTTCATTATTGTGTTATTATATTTATCTAAGTAGCATTAAATGTCGATGCTAAATACTAAAAAACCAGATTCTTCATTTGATGTTTACTCCATATTCTTATAACAATAAATCCAACAACAAAAGACAGCATTAGCAAACAAAATGCTTCATTAGATCTTAACACATTGCCCGTGTCAGATATTTCTTGCTGTGAAAGTGACTTATGTCCAGTTCCTCATAAAAGTCCCCGTTTTTAGGGTGTTCACTGTCAATACTTCCTTCCTTGCCACTTTTTTTCTACATACTGCTTTTAATACTAAATTTAATCATGTTTTATTTTCTTCATTGTAAAAGTCTTATAAATTTATAATTTGCCAATTTAATTAAATAATAATATTAAATACTTGGTGCAAAAGCATTATATTAAAAAAATAAAGTACTCATTTTTACTAATTACACTTTTATTCAATATGATCAGAACTGAATATTATCAACTGATATTAAAATACAATATTACAATATTACTTATACAAAACAAATAGATTTAATAAAGAAAAATTATAATTGTATTTATTATAACAAAACAAATATTTTGTTTGTATAAATAAAACTGCAATATTGTATTCCAATGATAATGCTTACCATGAGCAGAACCGGTACTGATTATTTTCAATAAAAATGAAATAAACACCAATGAGTATTTTTTTCTTAATTATTAACTGATAAAAAAATTAAATTTATCAATACAATACCCACTTAATTATGTAAAATGACTCATAAATAAATAATTTGGATTTTTTAAAAGTCGTCTTTTATTTCTTTCAATGTGATATTAATTAATTAAATGTGAGGAAGTTTTTGCCGTTGGACACTAAAAATACCTACAAATTGAGAATACCCAGAGAAATAACACCAAGAGAGGTTATCATAAACACCTCGTTGTGTTATTAAACTTATATGACTTGAATCCTTGGTCGAGTCATATAATGTATCATCGTTTTCAATAACATTTATCAATTTCAGACTAACCTCAATGAAAATCACTTCATGAATAAGTATCATTTTGACACTATTTTCCACAAGGATAACGAGCTTACAGAAAAAAACAATTATAATAATATGATATCTTCTTTTGGCGCCATTATTACCATAATTTTTATAAACACCGTCACGCTACCTGTTAATAAAATGGCAAAACAAGTTATCCTTCGATTAGTTTTATGAAATTGCGGTTAAAATTTATTTTATTTGCGCCCAAAAATAGTTAACATCAACAAGCAACTTCCTACGGTTATATCATTTTCACACAATTGTTTTAATCACCAAAAGAAATAAATAAACAAATTTAGTACATTTTTCTGTTTATTTCTTTTGGTAATTAAAATAAGCAAAATATCGTTTAGTTAATCTTCGTATTAAATACGTTATCGGTATTGATTGTGACAAATATTTATAACAGCAGGCTGCAAGTAAAATACTATTTTTATAAATACCCTACTTATTATCAACAACACAAATGAAACAATGAATGAAACTGCTTTAGATCTTTACAACATTTTGTTTTGATATTCGGTTGCTAGTTTTGTGGGCTAAGATTTTTAAAACTGCTCGTTAATGTCCTGTTTCAAATTTGAATAAAAATGTATAACTGTGTGGTATCTTTTTAGTCGTTATTTTCGCCGAGAACTGTCGATTCTTACTTCAGGTGTTCTAAAAATTTTCATAAACAAATTTTCTTCAATTTGAGTTTGATGTCAGGACATATACTAATTCCACAAGCTTCAGTAATACATTCTTTAATATAGTCTCCAAAAAAAGTTTGCTGTTTTTTGCAATTAGATTGACATTAACAAAACTTGATTCCAAAGAATATTCGTGTTCATTTATTTATCGTATGATTACTGTTTAAATTAATTCTGAATCAATCTGCTGTTTTCTTTTTTGGTTCCAGATTATAATTAACGCTTTATTCGTAATGCTATAAAGTTAAATTTCTCGTAATATTATATAATATATACTCTTTCATTACTGATTTATTCTCCCAAAATTGACACTAATCAATCTTTTCACAAATACGCTTTTAACCCGAGAGCAAAAGAAAAATACCGATCCTTCCTTGATGTGAGATGAGGTTTGCCCGTGCTTGATCTACAGTTTACTTATAATATTAAACCAAAATACATGATTCATTATATGCAAACATATCACCATTTGCGTTGGTCGTTTAGCCCCTGCGTACAAGGCGGTAATAATAATAAAATTTATTTATATGTCAAGATTGTTCTGTAGCAGGACTTGTTGATTCGTTAGTCTTGAATGCAAACCTCTTAGACCCCTAAATTTAAATTAAACTAAAGCAGTAAGTAAAAAGTTAAAATAAATGTATTTAATATAGTGTTCCAGACTTTTTGAAATCAACAATAACGTTGCCTCGTTAAGTAATCAAAAAACAGTATTGGTTTTATGCAATCTTTTTCTCTACTGATTTGAGTCCCTGTTTATCGATCACTTTTAAGGTTTTCACTTTCAATACTTGATGGAAAGGCGTTATCTTCTAATATATACAAATGAATGTTTATTTGTTCGTTTTTTATGCGCTGCCACACCGCTCATCCGATTGCAATAAAACTTTGACAACAACATTTACTTGCACTTCCGGGAAGTTTATAGGTATAGTAAAATTAACTTACAGTAGGACTTATAACTACAAATAAATGTTTGTATGTCTGCCATACAGCTCATTTTGACAACGTATGCTTACACTTGCGCGAAGGTTATAGTATAATTAACTTACAGTAGGTGGCGCGTGTGAAGTACCATAGACAATCGGCAGCAAACTTCAAACGGACAGAAAAAGAAAACGTACACTTCCATAAACACAATTAAAACACAGACACTTTCTTTCTTTGAGTGGCATTGCAACGCTTGCTGGGACCTGCTAGTATTATAAATGTGGACTTAGTACAAAAGACTTTTTTATTTTTTGAATCCCTGTTCATTGTAAAATTGTTATCAAGACGCAGATAATATGTGAATGGATTTGTGTTAAAAAAAGAAAAGAATGAGAATTGTACGTAACAATGTCGTTTTAAGAAATATAACAATTTTAAAATAAGTATGTATACTTAAAATAGTATATATTTTTATTTAATTTTATTTAAAATGTGTTTTATAGAGCTTACGCTTCATAGTGTCGATATAGAATGTAAAAAAATAATAATATAACGATTTCAGAAGACGGGCAGCCTTGGTAAGCTTCTGTATCCGATTCATGAATGTGTGGGTGTATAGAATCGCAAGTGTATTAGTGCCCAGTTTCCAGACGTATCCGCATTGCGCGCGCATCGTGTGCTAAAAAAGAAATATTTTCACTGGCTCCCAAATTTTTATGTGTATGTATTTACTACCATTAAAAATTTCACCAATTTACCAAGTACAATATTCTTCTAATGTTGACTCTCCTGCGTCGTACCGAATGAATAATTATTATTTTATCTATATTTAAAACCGAGAATGAATATAACATGAGCCACGTGGGCTGCCAATACGATATCAAGGGGCTCGCTTAATCTCAAAGCAATTCTCGGTGTTCTGGGGAAGAAGTGAACTTTTTATCACTCCAATGCAATTATATTCAATGCTTAAATAATCAATAAATAGTCACTTAATGAACTTAAAATATTGCAACAATATGCGATTTATTGTAAACTTATCAATGTCTATAAATCTACTATTGTGTATACTGAAGCTGTCGTAAATAATACATAACTCAGAAATTTTAGTTATGTACCACTTTGATCTGAGAAAATTGTTTTCTCGTAAATTAACAAAGGGTTCGCCGGCCTTAGTCAAATTTAACAAGGAGCCGAGCCCTCTCCAGCCCACCCCCGAACACAAGTAATAAAACTTTTTATATTTATCATTATTAAATTGAAAAAGAACAAATTTAACAATTATGACTTCTTTCTCTTAATGTCTGGCAAGATTGAAGTGATGGTGACCGAGGTTCTCTTCAGAAACTTCTGATTTTCTTTTTGCGTGGTTAAATCTAAAAAATTATTGCCCATAAATTGTACGTGATATCGTAAAATGATGGCATAAGTAAGACGTGACTTCGGAGAGTAAAATATTTTTCTGTGGGAAGATAAATCTTACAAAATTTCAGTAAAGAGGTAAACTCATTTTTTTTCTTCGCGTTCATTGTCTATTAACAAATCTTTACGTAGCATATATGTACAAATTTCGAGTAAACGGAGATATATCGAATGATATAATTGATTCGAAAACATTGAAGATTTTGGGGTTGCATTACTTATTGTTTTGGGCCACTTTTTGTGTTGAGCAGAAAGACTCTTAAGAGAACATTTCAGCAAAGAAATTTTCTCTCATAGTAAGTCCAGGCAGGTGGAGTTAGGAGAGATATCAACGATATTAACATCAGGTCTGTGGCGCAGTGGTCTACGCATTTGGCTTCTGTGACTGATCTCACTGGCTTACGTACAAACAACATTTTTTCAATCGATTTCTATTTGAAGGCATGTGATTTCTAAAATTTTTCTCATAATCTTCCAATCCTAGAGCAATGGAGCGTAGCGAGGGTGATAAGTAAACAGTTAGTCCATTCTTACTAGACCCACTGAAGTTACTGGACTGATTAGTCCGATCGGACGCTGATAAAGCAAATAACCAGGCTAAATTTAAATTGCTTAAATTATGTACATTCACACAAGTTTGTCACTAACAACCCGGGTTTCGCCTTTCGGCATTCTTCAGGCGTTCAACCAAATATCAAATAACTAGGTTTTAAGAAATTTATTGCGTCATACGGAAAGCGACTAGAACTCAAGTCATTAAATCTTTTCGATTATCTTGAGGGATTAATAGTTTAAATACTTTAGTGCACGCCACCAAAACTTGGGTAGTTGCTCTCCAGACACTCCTAGGCAAGGAAACAACTGTCAATATACTTGAAGTTTGATACGCCACTGGATACGATGGAAAGCAGTATTGGGTAGAGTAGGGAGAGTAATAGTAATGTCCTAGCCTTTTTCTTATATCTCCACGTCTCCCTTCAAAAAAGAGAGGTTGAGAGTATATATAGAGCAGTATAAAAATTTACATTTGGGGATATAAATTCATCACTTCACAATCAAAGCAATATCTATTCAGCAACGGATTCGACTTCAAAATATAAACTACAAATAAAAAAATATATTACTGCGGTATTTTACATTTTTAAATGTGCTTGAGAAACACTGTTTTACGTACTGTAACAACTGCATTCAGAAAAATAAAATATATAATTGAACTACAGTACTATTTGTTTGACATTTATTTTTTAAGTCCTGAATTAATTTTTGATATTAAACATTGAAGGAATATCAATATATAATATATTTACTAAATCTACTGTTTATTTCATTGAATAAATGATATTATTATTTCTATTTGTTTTTACTTACTTGCTAAGCAACTAAGGTTTACTAGCTTAATAATACTGCAGGTAGTTACGTCACTGCTTAAGCATTATTTTATTCTATAATAAAGTCACCGTACTTGCAGATGTTGTTAAGTAACAAATTGATACAATTTAAGATTTCGAGTGAAGGTGCTTGATGGAATTTTAATATTTAATTTGAATCGTTCAAATTATGTAAAGTCACACAAGTTTTGTCGCTAACGACCAGGGTTTCGCCTTTCAGCATCTTCATTCGTTCAAGTGCACCGATAAACTTGAACTGACGCTAACTAAGTAAATGAATGTACTGTGTTTAAATAATAAATAAATGTATCACTAAGCTTAAATCCATTGATGGCGAAAAGGATTAACCCATAGGAATGCCTACATATTTGAATGGTGGGAAATTTTAAGAATTATATTTACTCATATTTACATATATTGTTTATCTCTAAATTTTCCTGGAAAATAGATTTAGATACATTTTTTTAGCATTTTTTCTTACTTCAAAAAATCTGCCAGTACAGTGATAATATAATATGTTAAAATTGATTAATTGCTCATGTAAAAAACCCATGCACCTTGACAGTGATGCTTTACGGCTGCAATTCATGACACCTTACAAATGCATAGAGTAACAGTATATACTGTACTTCGAATACAGATTCCTGCAGCAAATACAAAGGGTACGGTGTTTCGACGTTGTCAGGAACACGGAGATAATATAGCAAACATCTACTGTGGATGCTCTTAGATACCATGAACCTTACCTGTCTCTTCTGTCAACCAGATGGATTTTGTCATCATGGAAAGCTCCATGTGTAGACTCGGTAGAGCTACGGGACGAACTGGGAAGAGAAGAGACTAGTGGAGGATAGAGAATCTTTAGGAAATGTGTGGTAGACATATGCTCTGGATAGGGAGCGAATATGGTTGAAAAGAACTTCAGCTAAAGGATTGGATAAAAAAAATTGTAACATTCAATTCTTTCAAAAGTTTCTTTTGCAAATCGAAAAACAACCAATTTTCAAATAAAATGGTCGAACTGTTTTATATCAGAGCATTATAGTCGTTTGTCCTTACTAGGGCATCCAATCCCGGGATCCCGTTCAATTTTCTGATTGAATTTCCGGGATTGACTCGGCCGCGATCTTGGGATTTCGGGATTGAGAAATTTTGAGCAAATTCCGAAAATCGACATGAAATTGGCAAATTCAAGATTTCAAATTCCTCGAGGTTCTGAGACAATCGGTGAAAAAGTATAGCGAATTGAGAATTTCAAATTCCTCGGTGAGAAAATCTCAATCCCGGGATTGGAAAAAGACTTCCAGATTGGATACCCTAGACTCCTTGCGCAACTTTCATTCATAATACAATTAATGAGCAACTTTGAAGTCAAAAATCCCTATTACAGAAACATTTATTTATAAAGTGGCTCAACTTAAATCGAATTCATATCAGACGAAAGAATCTAAAATTAGTATTAAAGGTCGACCAAGTTTACCGGATTTAAAAATACCCACATAAATTATCGAAACAAGTAGATTCTTTGACTAATTTTGTTTTTTGTACGTCAAAATAGAACAAATTTGATCTCAAATTTACAGCACACGACTAATAATATAATTGATGCTTGGTATTTGTCGGTATACAACAATAGTCATTTACCGGTTTGCTTATATAATTATCGTGCATTTACATTTAAAGAATATTTTTGGCGAGCATTTGAAAAAGTTAAGGCGTATAGCAAGAGAACGAAGAAAATTTGACGGCAATTTTTTATACTTTAACTCTTCAGGGTAGAACGTCTTGTGTGGTTGTTTTAAAATCGCAAATTGAACGAATAACACATTTAAATCAGAGGAGCCGGTAAATTGCTCGAATTACAAATTATTCGAATTTCTTGGTTATTTAAACGACTTTTCAACGAATTTCATTTTTATCTTGTGCGACACTTGTTTAGAGAGTGAAATATAAAAATTATTTTCGTAAGTATTTATTTTAACCGTTTTCGCTCCAAATGCGGAACATATGATCTTTTAATGGAGTTTATCTCAACAGAAGTGTTTCTACGAGAACTGCTTATTAATTAATTACTCAAACTGTTTCTATATATTTCCAGAAAACATAGAAGACTAGAGCTAAGACAGAACAAACGGACAGAAAAAACGGAAACAAATTGATTATCTTGATATTCGAGCAATTTACCGGGAACCTTAAATCAGGAGTGGGATGGAAGGGGCTCGGAGGGGCTTGCGCGAGCCCAAAACACAAACTTTAGAAAAAAACCACTCATATTATATTGAATATTGCCCAGTGGTATCCATTTTTTGTTATTTTATTGTGAGATATATTATAGCGCTTTATATCCAATGCAATGATATACTCATAAATAAGAAACGGGTAATAAAATTCACCTAAATTAAACGCTTCTAAATTAACAAATAGAAAAAAAAATGACAAGTAGTCCCGTGATTGGAAAAACACGAAAATATTTTTGCATCAAAAATATTTTTTTAATCTTACAAAAAATCCTTGAGTTTTTAACATGCAAATTCAAAAACTGGTTGAAATCAATAGATTTCAAAAAAGCAACAAATTAATAAAAACATAATTAAAATTGATTATTGATATTATTTTTTATTTTAAATATAGAAATAATTTCTAATTGAAAGAATTTAGTATTTTTACTCTCCTTTTAATTTTTTTCGATGTTTGTATGATTATTTGTTTTTAAGTTGTGCTTGGGGAAAATAATGAATTGTTCGTAAAAGTTATACGAAATATTTTATGTTTGATTTGTGAAAAAATATGAATAAATCACGCGTGACAAAACGATGAATGTTATTAAAACCAGAGGTCAAACGAACATCTGGTTGCTTAAATCTAAGAATTTTATAAACCCATAACTGGAAAAATATGTCTATTGGGAGACTTGCATGAAAGAAATACTTTAAGAGGCAAAGATTTACAATGACTTTACTTATTAAGTAAATTATTATATCCAAACACCATCTGCAAACTTAGAAACATTAACGTTGTTACACTGCTAAATAGGTTATGGTGGAAACACTGGGTACAAGTTTTACTCAACTAAGAAAATGTAAAATTTACAACGACATTTTAATTTTACTCAGACAGAGCTATACACTGCTTAGACTCAAAGAAAGGTTTGCTCTGAAATTATTTCAACCCAGAAAAAGTAATTACTTAAAATCAAATATACAGTCGAACTAAATTATGAATATCACGGAAATAGCAAGATCTCGGATGTAATGAGGAAACATTCGTTGACATTTTAGATTACGGTTTGCTCCATACATGTATTCACTTTTATAACAGCATTAATATGACATAATATCGTATTTCAAAAAGGGGTAGCTGTATTATAATATATGTTTGACGTCATGTGAATATTAAATATCGTGTCAATTGATAAAAATCGATGAATGATGTGTTTCGCCATGCCGCATAAATTATGTTAGAATAGCTGTATTAGTCATAAATTTTTCGTAATATTCAATTTTTTCTTACTTCCAATTATATTATTTTACGTCCTCAAAATATTTGCGTAGAGTTTTCGAAGAATTATTCGCAAAACAACATATTGCGAAAATCCCAAAATCACATGCGATGTTTTTGATTAAAGCATTTCGACAGGTCAGTCTGCTGCGTTAAAAAATGTTTTTAGTAGGTATGTAATTTTTTTTTAAGAATTATCATGGCCAAATTATCTTATTTAGATTTGTTACATTTTTAAATGCTTTTTTTTTCTTTTACAAAAAAAAATAGAAAATTCCTTGGAAGACATACATTTTACAATACGGCGAAAAAACTATTCAACGTTGTTTTTTTTCAATGATCTGGTTTTAATAATATAGTCAGATCCATGGTCGAGTAGTCAACGTCGTTAGCTTTGGTTGCGGATTCTTAGTACGGACAGCTTCAAAAATTGATTTATCAATCAATTTATGTATTTTTTTCAAAGACACGACCTCTGTAAAGTATTTCTTTCCACACATATGAGAATATTTAACTAACCACTAATCTTTTCCTTAAATGTATCGGTAAGTAAATATAAGATACTTGCCAATTGTCTATGACAACACTAGGATACCTTTCCTCTCCTTCTCCTTTCCTTTCTTCCTGAGCTGTAGCTCACTAAAGTTTTCCCAAGATTCCCACAACACATCACTAATAAAAAAGTTTATACACGCAAAAGTTGTTTTTATTATTCAATTATTGTAAGTTATAAAATAATAATGTGCGTAAACTGAGTATTAGATATTAAAAACAGATTTATTTTAATGAATCATAAGCAGTGGATTTTGGTATATTATGCCTCTACTGCACACAAGTATGACGCGTTGGAAACATTCTCGCAATGTTGTGATGTAAAATCTGATATAAAAAATGAACGTATTTACGTAGAAAATATCCAAAGCTCTTTTCTAAATGTATTCAATAATTCGATTAAAAGTAATTATATATGTATAAACAAAAAAAAAATGTGATCTGTAAAGTTATTTATTGTTCATCAATTAATTTCTAAGATAATGCCATAATGCAAAACTTCAATATTACATTATGCAAAAAGAGACAGTTGTTCATTATACCAATTAAATTCTGATTATTTTCTAATAAAACATTTATCTATCTGTCAACATTTTTTTTAAATAAACCTGTTTATTATTATCTTTTAATGATTGTTTAATTAAAGTAATTAATGTCATAAAAAATGTTGAAAAACAACAAAACACCATTTTTTTATCGAGAATATCTCATGTCAGATACACATAACAAAACATAGTTTATGCATTGGATTCTATACGAAAGTTTATTTTCAATCATAAGATAAATTCATAAAAGATCCAATACACATGGAACTCTTCTTGCAATTAAATTCTAAAAACACTTTTAGGCAAAATTGATTTAACCCTATTGATTACGAAATAACTTATAAATTAGCGAAATATATATTCATTTCATTATTTACACTCACTTTTGAAAGCCGACAGTTTGTTGTGGCTTTTAGTTTATCTAATCTTCTATTACCTCAAATATCTCAAAACTGGTAGGTTATGGGTTGAATCTTTTCTGCGTCAATATGTTCATTAATATTATACAATTAATCCCAAATATTTAAGTTGGTTCATTTGACTCTTTATACGAAAGCAGCTTTAGTTTCGTAAATCTACTATGGTGTTACGTTTTCAAAAAACAAGAAAATCGGTCAATGTTAATTCGAATAATCCGATATCAATTCGAATTGTTATGGGAAGAGTGAATAATAATTTAATCTGGCCGCATCTTTTCGGTAGCTGAATCTCTATGTTTTTTACTTCCCGCATAACACAACAATAATAATCATCACCCCGGCCATTTTCTCGAGTTAACAATGTTTCTGTTTCGAAATAACCTCATGACAAGGTAATTCCACCTCTTCGCCACCATAACACTTGTAGATAAGAGGACCGACGCGAGCCGACCCCGCAAAACACTTTCTCTAACGACATTTACCTCATCCGGCGGTCCTCAATCGCCATTCGAGCTAGTGCGGCTGTCGAGTGCGCACCTCGCTATTAGCGGCCAGCTGTGTTCCGCGCGCAACCAACATAACGCTGGTATTCATTCGCTTTTCAAATTTCCCGCCCTGTCAAAATATGAGGTGTTGGAATTGACCATAAATCACTATGAATAAATCATAAATAATTATTACGCTGGATAGAGTTTTCATCGGGAAAAGTGGTGAACTTTTCACACAATTACATTTTTTCAGTGAAATTATTATTAATATTGTGCTTTTTTCGTGATAATAATAATTATATGTGTTTTTATTAAGTTAAATTACTGTGTTCACGGTGCCATTAACTTAACAGCAGAAAAAATGATGAAAATAAGGTAATAACATTTGTTTTTTACATAGCTTAAAAACTTTATTTGTTTGAAAAAAGTTGCGCCGAAAATTAAAAAAAAACTAAGCAGATCGCAATAATGATTTGTGTCTATTTTAGTGAAAGTTAAACAACATTTTCTAATGAACAGTCAAAAATTAATTAATAATATTAAAATTAATAATAAATCGATAGTTTATTTCCGGGCATGAGAAAATATTTTTCACAAAACACATAAGAGAAATCTACCACTATTGGAGTTTTTTTTAAGTAAATTTCTACTAAGCTTTGCTGACAGTTATTTACTTTTGAAAATTTACAAAAAAAAACTAATGCTCAGACGTGTGGTTAAAATAAATATATTCATACAATTCGTTTATAGCCTTAGTCAAAATGATTCTGGTCAGTAAGTTTCATTGTTTGATTTTTATTATATTATTTAATATAATTTGTTCAAATTGTGTTTCCGTTCTGCTTTTTTGTCACCAATTACAAACGATATTACTCTGTAACAAGTTCCTTTCTATTTCATTTTTTTTTAAATATTATTTATGGCTAGTAAAAAAACTGCCACCATAATAATAAATACACTCCAATAACTGCAATTGATATCGTTTTTTTAACACGAAAGAAATATAAATGAATTTTGGCTGTTAACATGTTTTTTTAGTTGCCCAGGTCGTTTAATATCTTTCGCCATTTGTTTCTTATCGGATTTTTTTGAATTATTGTTTAATATTTCTCATTTATAAAATAAAATGACTGCCAAAAAGGCGAAGAATTCCGCTTACGAGAATAAGAAACGTGCTAACAAGTACATTGGAAAACACTACAGAAACTATTTATTCAAATAAATATTTTTAGAGAGGACATTTTTCGTATAAACCGGTAATACAACATAAATTTGCAATTATGTGCATATTTAGCCTCGAAGCACGAAATTCAATTATTTTTCTTCACTTACTAGGCATAAACTTAAATCCATTTGAC
Organism: Himalopsyche tibetana; assembly: GCA_030503985.1. Taxonomy (NCBI): domain Eukaryota; kingdom Metazoa; phylum Arthropoda; class Insecta; order Trichoptera; family Rhyacophilidae; genus Himalopsyche; species Himalopsyche tibetana. The sequence goes on from JAPJYX010000022.1 coordinate 19,002,874, forward strand.
GACTGTATAAAATTAGTGAGAAAACATGTTTTTAAACAGAATACTTAATTGTTTTCCATGTTTTTTAAATAGTTGAAATTGATATCCTTTTTTCACCATTAAATTACTTTACTGGTTATTCGGCAGATTATACATTTGACAAATAAATAGTTTTAAAATGAGGTTAATTGTAGATATTAATTTATTTTAAAAGTCATTTAATTAATTTAAATAGATTTTTCCCCATGTCCGCTCCCAATGTGGAGCATATGGCATCTCAACAAGGTATCTCAGCAGAAGTTTTTTTTCTACGAGAACTGTTTGTTACTCAGTCGCTCAATCTCACTTTTTTTTTCAAAGTGAGTAGTAAGGAAATAGGGATAAGGCTAGGACAGGACTGGCTGCTAACTTATCGCTAAAATAGAAATAATAATATGAAATATTTTAAATTTTAGTCAGAAAATTACAATTATCATCGACAGCTTAGATAACGAATCATCAATCAGTTAGTAAAAGCTTCATAGCGGAATCGATCTTCATAAAATATAATATTTTAAGCAATCAAATTTCGAATTTTGAATTCGAATATTTTCATAGACACAATAATATATCTCTCGTGAATCGAACAGCTTCTTAATCAAGTAATCTTTCTTGGTTGCAGAATTAATCTATGATATATTTTATTTGTAAAATCGTACAGATGATCTTTTGTGTAATGGTATAAACACATTTATATTATATCGTTAATAATCCAATATATTTTAATATGGCATGCTTTTTTGACATGTCAGATACTAAAGTATCACCGACGACATCCGTTTATGTTTGGATTACATTTTCTACGTGACACACTACGTTGAGAATAATTACGCAATGTTTCATGAAAAACGCATAAATTTGTTCAGGTTCATATTCGCTCGTCTGTTTATGGAGGTGTTTATTATGCGGATTGTATATAAAACAATAATGAAAGTGAAACCATAAATAGCAGCCTAGTAATGTTAGTTACATCACATCACACACCAAGCGGTAAACAGACCACTCCGCGGTTAAAATGTTAATTTTCGTTACACTTATAAGTAATGCTCTATTATTTATGTCAAGTAAATTGTACATGCTGATATATATGATTTATCGGGGTCTGTAAATTTTCTCCGCAAAAATATACTTAATATTTTTAAATATTAAACTAACCTAAAGTTTGTAGCATTAGGTTATATGTTGATGTTTGAATAAAAGAACAAACCATAGAACAATTTTTGATGTATGAAGACATTTCGTATAATTTATCAGTGTTCTTTGCAACAATGCATCTCTTGTTGCTTACTTCAAATCTGAAATAAGATTTAGTTAATAATAAGCAGATTGTGTTTTTTTAAATATTATTAAGTGTTTTCCTTGGAGAAAAATTACAAACTCTGGACAAAGCATATTTAACCTATCTCAAACGTAGGGAAATTAATACATTCATTATTTGTTTCATAGAAATACAAATTTATTTACATTTCAAAAATGATTGTATATTTCAAAAAAAAAATTGGAAGGTTTACGGCTGTCAATTTCAATTATGATTAAATGAAGGAGATTTAAGTGATAAAAAACTGTCGAGGAGAAATACAGAAAAAAAACACTTTTTCATTTAAATGTTTAATATTTCCGTCGAATTATATCATCTACCTTAACGTTATTTTAAACCGTCAAATTAAATTATGTTTCAATAATCTTATCCCCATAAAATAAACGCCTTTGTATCTGTTTAAATATATTTAACTCTAATGATTTAAAATACAAGGGAAATTATTCATAGCAACAAACTGGATGTTTTTATGCAAGTTACATTAAAATTTTACAGCAAAACAACTTTAATAACAAATTAAGATTACCATCTTGATTTTCATGAAAAATTCGATAAATTTAAAAAAACCATTATTTACCAATAAAATTAACATTCCGAAAGCTATTCCAAGAAACAATGTTCAATTCTTAGACATTACTGCAGTCGCATAAATTGTATTTGGATTTATTTATTGATTCCGTCAGTTTTAAGCATTTTTATGAAAAGCTTAAGATATGTTTTATTTAAAATATAAAGACGCCATCTTATTAGACGTTCTACAAAAATGATTTGTAAAATATCCATTTTTACGTATTCAGAAATAAAAAGCTTCATTTCATGTTTTTATAGGACATTTTAAAGTATTTTTTTTAAATTTCGGTTATATGGTTTTTAGAATAAATTATAGTTTGTTTGTTGGTAAGTAATTAGTTAAAAATATTAAATGCTAAGGAGTGCCACCGTTACAATATCTATTATACAACTTTGAACATAATGCTAAATAGATTACGAGATTTATTTATGTAATGAATAAATAACACTTTTTATTAGATATTTTATCGCTTCAGCGATGCTCTGTTCTTAAACATCAGTTTATATGTTAATAGTCCTAGAGATACTACTCAACCATATTCAAATACGCAATGAGAAATTTATAATAATATCCTTACGTCACAGTTGTCCATCAAGATTAAACTTTACCAAATATTATTGTTATCTATAAAATCATCATAATACACTTCCATGTCATTATTATAATACATTCAAATGATCATGATGTCACGTAATCGTAGAAGAAATGACATTTTGCCATTCGCATAAACGTAATTCATTACGTTGTGCAAGAAAACAAACGTCGTTATCAGATTCGTTTGTGCCTTTGTTTTTTTCTCAGTGAAATTAAAACAAAAATTAACTGACATACCACATGTGAATGTTGCAATGTTGTCATTGTTTATAGAGTTTTGTGTGTACATCATTAAAAATATTATAATATTACGCAGGTTACTTTATATAACTCATTTTATTCCGGTCGATTTTTTCCAATTTATGGAAAACTATATTTTGCTGTGTGAAGCATATATGCTCGAATATAACTATCCGTTTATTTTAGTTTTAAAAATACTGTGTTAATTTTACATCGTAAGTAATATTGCATCAAATTTCTTTTTGGGATGAAGTAATATTGTTAACTTGAATCAAACTATTTAATGACTCTTTGGCAATTTTCACATCGATGTTAGTCTTAAAACCGAGCAAAACACGAGTCTTTCACGTGTACAATTAGTGAAATAACGATGTTATCAAATATAATGAATAAAATTTTACATAACTATTAAAAGCGAAATCAATATTTCAACTTTTTTACGTACATTTTATTAATACTATTACCATTCACAAATTATTGACTTAATGGTTCAAAATTATTTTCACACCAGAGTTGTTCTCGTATCATCTGATATATTTGAAATTATTTGCTTATTTTAAAATTGATTCACATTATTAGTTAAACATAAATAAAGCACTGAAATACAAAACAAACAAAAAAAGTAACATTCAAAATGTTTACCTTACAGCATTAATATACTTAACCAAACGAAGAATTCAATCAGTACTCGTTATAACCTTATCACTTAAACGTCAATTTGTTTGTCATTACAGACTTTTTATAGTGTGTCCATCAGTATTATATGTCTATAAATAAATACACAAATTATAAAAAAACGAAGCATCTAGACTTGTACAAAAAACATATTATTATTTATTTAAAAACTGATCGCTTGGCGATAATGTCTGGTTGATGGCAAAAAAACTTCACTTTTTATGCATGTCATTCCTTCGGAATTAAAAAATACTTACAACTTGACTTGTGATTATTTGAAACGGCAGATTCGCGAGTTAAATATGTAAAAAGGTATCTAAAATGTTTTAAAAAAATGACTAAAATCTCACACTTCAACACGATCACATTGTAGATTTACAATCAATCACTAAGGAAGTAATGTGAATTTGGGTATTTCATGATAGACATGTGGATACGTCTTAAAAACGTTTGTCCTCTTTGTTTCCGGTATCCGCGGATTCGACTCCCTCCCCCAAACGAACACTTTTTAATATTGATTTTTTTTAAATGCCGCCTATGTGGTCGAGTGGTCAACGTCATTGGCTTCGGCCACGTAGGTCCCGGGTTCGAATCCCAGCACGGAAAGTTTAATAAATTGATTTTTCACTCGATTTATGAATTTCTGTAGGATGGCATGGATGTATGTGATGTCTTGAATTCCCGCATCCTACCTATCCTCTTCTATGAACGGGGCGTATCGAGAGCGATTAGCTAACCACTATTCCTGCCCTAGCCCTATCCTTATATTACTACTCTCTTTGGAGAAAGAGAGGTTGAACAACTGAGTAACAAGCAGTTCTCGAAGAAGCACTTCCGTTGAGATAAACTCCATTAGGAGTCCATATGCTCCACATTGGGAACGGATATGGTAATATATATATAGTAATTCTAAGACATGGATATCTGTGATTCTGACACATCCTCTTACATATCTGACCTTGAGAGCGAGGCATATGGAAAGTGATTGGATAGTGGATTCATCATAGAAAAGGGTCATTTTTTTTACTGTCTTCAAAAAGAAAGATTAAACGATTGATTTACGTTACATTTTCTTAAAAATAACTTTTGTTTTAATACTCAATTAAAGGTTCAGAATTGCACCACATAAGAACGAATATAGAAAATATATGTCATAAAAATAATCGTCTTACTGTAAATGTTGTCATTTAAAGCAGCGATTTCCAATCTGAGAGACTCGCCTCCCTGGGGAGGCGTGGACTATTGCAAAGGGAGGCGCGAACAGTTTCAAATATTTAGTTATCCTTTAAAATGTGTTCTTATTATTGTATGAAATAAAATATGGGGAGGCGCGAAGATATTTTTTTTCAAAGGGATGCGTAGCAACATAAAGTTAGGAAACCACTGATGGCTTAGAATAAAGAAAACATTTAAGAAAACTCCATCACAAATACTGGTTGAGAGTGTCCAGTAAAAAAACCTGTTTTTTTTGTTTTATCATGTCCGCTTCTAATATTTAGCATATAGACTACTTATGGAGTTTATCTCAACAGTTTTTTTTATATAAGATATAAGTTTCGAGGTAAGACAGGACTAGTGGTAAGTAAATCATTCTCGGTACGCTACGTTTTCTGGGTGGGAAGGAATTTAAAAAATCACAAACATTTATTAATTTGAAGAAAAATTCATTCATCGATTTAATAATGAAACTTCCAGTAATAGCGTCCGCATACGTGATTTTCTTTCTTAGGTCCGATTTTATCTATTATATTTTTTTGTTTTTCACGCGTGCTTTGATCTTTTAAAAATCATCTTGAAGACGAGTAGAAATGCTCAAAAGCGATACACCGAAACTCGTCCTTCGTGTACATTTCGTGCTATTGAGTTAAATGTGGTGTCCGCATACAAATGAAATGTGATAATTGTGCGTCCGAGAAAGTGTTCTGGTGGAGTAGAAAGTCGCGGCTTAAATGACGCAAGCGCGTAACGTTGCGCGGCACTGTGGGACGCGTGGCCGGCCTCGTGGGCCACTTTTTTACGACATCGGTCGGACGCACTGTTTCCACAAACGTGACGCTTTATATGCTGGGCCGTGTGCTGCTCATCCTGTGACCTTGGCATTTGTCGCTGGTGCATATAATGACACCGAAAAACTTCAACAATTCGTGTGATGATTGAGCACTTTTTTTATATAAATTGGTCACAGCTACAAATTCGCTTGTCATACAACGGCATTAGAAATATAACAATTACATTAAATTTATAAAAATAAAACACAATTTTAAAAACGCTATGAACTATTTTAGCTTTGAAATTAATAGGCATAAACAAATGAACAAACAATTATCAATCCATCACCGTTGCTTAAACCCATAATGTAATTAATAATAAACACCAGTTTAATTTATACTAATTTACCTTGAAAAATTCTATATTGGTTATCGTTCTTCAAAACACTTAATAATATTTAATAAAATTAATATGAATTAGGATTTTAGAGTAAATGTGAAGATGTTTAGTGTATTTCTTCGGAGCCAGTTTATTATATAGATCAGCAAAACGTAAGCTTAAACACAGTTCTGACGATGGCAGGCGAAATAGCTATTTAGATGATTAGAATATCAAAAAGAGAGAGATCAAGCAACTGATTTACAATCAGAATTTGTTGAAAAACTTATGCTAAGATACCTCCATTAGGATGCTTTATACTCCAAATTCAAAAAAAAAATATGCTTTTTTGACAATTTTTCATAATCAATGCTACAACCGAGTTATTCTAGACAAATAATTGATATCAAAGAATCTTATTTTTGACAGTTTTGTTACTTACCGTCTTTTGCCAGAACGGTGACGATTTACGACTTGAAGTTTTTTGCAGTGAATGAGACTGTATTAACCCTCCAAGGACGAGCGTGACCACATGGTCACAGTAAAAACTGTTGTCTATTGATAACATTATTCATCCTGAATATCGTTGCTTTCACTCATATTTGGTTAAGAAGGGTACAGAATTTAGTGAATCATCAGCCGCTGGGACAGAAACGGCCACCAAAAGCACATCAAAACATCAAATTATTTACAGTTCTTTTGCTAATATATTTGTATTGAAATTATGTTGATCTATAGAGGTCAAATTGTAAATATTTAAAAAAAATTCACGTTTAGCTATATTTTAACCCCGAACGCTCGTCCTTATTATTGTCCGTACACAATATTACACGGTGATAAAAGGAAGAACATAACCAGATAGTCATGCGGGGTTTCTATACAACGACTTTGCGTTTTTTTTAAACTTTTGTTAAAGGAATAAAAGTTATTTTTTATCGAAATAAAGCTCTCTTCTCTGGAGGGTTAAAAAATGATTATTATTCACTTCTCATTCATTGTCGTCGAAAAACATTCTTCGATTTTTTACAACGATTAAATCCAATGAGATAATAATAAATTTCTGACATTTGTCTGAGTCAGGTTTCCCTTGTTAATATAATGTAAACAAGTCAAATTTTCCAGATGTTTTGTCTGATTGTAAAGATGTTCGATGGAGTATTGTATCCATTATAAGAGTTGGTAAATACCATTGGAAAAACATCACTAATTCACGGATTCGTCTTGCTGTGGCAACATTTGTTACTTCACGGAGTCTTGGATTTTTTCGCGGTCATCTTTCAAACACTACCGATTCTCGCATAGTTGTTGCAACTTTTTGCCGACAACTATTTTTTGCCAACGTTCTGAGATCATTCAGGTAATTTGTATATCAGGGGTCAGTCAGGAGTCAGCAGTTTCGAAAATTATTTGTTCCTTTATATTATATTAACAGCTCTCTAGAAGTGTAGAGGAAAAAATATACTGAAATTTTAATAAATGTAAGTGAAGTGCTATTATTACTTAGCACTTGCACGAATTTGAATTTAAAAAAACGGATAAGTGAACTGAGCTGACATGTTAATTACAGTTAATGCATCTGACACTTTTAAATATTTTCTCGTGCAAAAAACTTTTACTTTATTTTGATTTGCTACTTATATAATAATCATTCTATTTTTAATACTGCATCGTAAAACGAACAGAAAATTAAATATCAGTATTTAAAAAAAATATATGCTATCACATTCACAACTGAAAATGCATAAATATTTTACGCCTGAAATAAAAATAAATATATCCAATAATAATAACAAAAGTATATTTTTTTCAAACCCTGTTACACAACAAGTAAAATCATAAAAATTGTTGTTTTTTTTTTACAATTACAAATAATTAACGTATTTAAAAGTTGAAACAAATATTCTTGTTGCCAAAACTCACTTAATTAAATAAATTCATATTATGAATTGTTAATCCTTTATGGAAAAATGATCAGATACAATTAAACAACTTATCAACCGATCATTTGAAAATGGTTGTGAATAGCGAAACCGGTCCCCATCTTAGTAAATTAATAGTTAAATTAATTAACAAAAGAGTGCTTTATTTTTTTAATAATATAATGTATTGGCAGCAAGGACATTAAAAGTGACTTTGTATTGATGTTTTCCACACATTTTTAAATAACAAAAGGGTCGTTTTTCTTAAAACAGATGAAAATAATTGATTTGTGTAACATGCATTGTCAAAAATTGTATCAACTAGTCATTATAAATAAACATCGCGAGATATATACTTAATATATTTTTTCAATTAAAAAAATAAAATACTTATTTGTACTAATTCCATTATTTTGTTCAATTAAGTCTCATTCCCTTATATTTTAATTAATTTTATGTTAAGTATACTTACCAAAGTTTCGTAATCAAACCATAAATTATTTAACTAATGATTTGAACTAAGATTTACTTTGCCGTTTATTATTACCTCATTTAGGCGTATATAAATAATTATTTTTGAATTATTTGAATTATTGCTTAAAGTTTGGCAACGTTATGACATCTTGGAATGTGGTGAAGAGCATTATTTTGAAATCGGATTCCAAAATATTCTCGTTGAATGAAACAGTTGCGAAATTATGCACAGTTGATTCACCAATTAGATTCTAAATTAAATTAAAAACTATTTTGCGCAAACGCGTTGATTGCTCACAGAAAGTCTCCCAACTGTTGCTGTCTATACATAATCTTATTAATTGTTTAAATTGGCAAATATAACTCAGGATACTTATGTATCAAAATACCAACTTAATATTAATATTTCGATTTATAGTTTTCAAGTTTCGACAGTTTTCCAACACACTGCTTTCCAAACTATTTGGTCTTATCATTATTTTTTCTTTTAACACCCAACATCTCATTACGATTTTGTTTAGATTGAACAATCGAGGCATCCAGTATCAAACAAGGCCAAGTCAGTGTCACTTTATTTGACAGCCGAAAGATTGTTTGACTACTTTTATACTAAATTTTAATGAGAATTAACTTTAATATTACGAATTACCTATACACTAAGCGTTAACTTATTAAGGATTTTTATTCCATACAAAATCCAACTGAGATTCGGTCAGCTGGCTTAAACCCTGGGACCTGATTAGCTCTCAATAACTTGACTGGTATCCTACAAATATGTCTTTTTCTTGGCCAGTTTTGATATCTAAATAATTATTTAAAATTGTTTTTTATACACTTAAAGTACGATTTTGAAACTGAAACATATAATGAATTGTAGATATTAAAAAAATCCTAATTGAATTAATAAACAAGTGTACACTATCAAACCATGAATAGTCCGTGTTTTATACTGGTCTGAATTATTATTGACAATTGAATTGCTATATATTCAACATATTAAAATATAAAGTCGAGTCGTTAGTTTTACTATGTATTTCTACAAAGCGTTACGTGTTCAAAATAATAAAGTTTTAAATATAACAAAATAAAACCTAGGTCACCGCACAAGTTTATTCCAACTGTTCATTACGTTTTGATAAAAAAAATCTCAAACTGTTTACTTAAACAGCTACTGTCAATAGCGAGGTCAGTTTTCGAGTTCAAATCCCTCTGGAAAATACGTCTTAAGCTTTTCAAGCGTTCTCGAAACTTTTTTTGACCGACGGAGATGTTTATCAAAACGGTTCATGTTGTTTTTTAGGGTTCGAATTCTCAGAAAATATTTGACTAAGCCCGTCATCTATAAAATTTTGCTGAAACATTTGAACAATAAAAAAAATTAAAGCATGATTAAAATCGCTGTTTTCTGGAATGTTTCCGTGGAAATTTCCTACAAATATTCGTTTGCATAATACACCAGCATTCTACAGATGATATGACAGTTTTGCGTAATACTTTCTACCACTGTAATGTGTTTTAAATTTGTGTTTATTGCGCAAACTTCCCGTATATTCTTTTTCATAATACTTTTGCCATGATGTTTAATAATTATATCAGAAATTGTCGTGTTTAAGCTTACTAGTATGTCCCCTATATATTTTAATTGCTTAATAATGTGCACATAATTTATCTGAAACCACCATTATTTATTTATTGTATTTATCATTTTCTGTATCAAAATATCATCACGTTATGGATTTAAATTGGTAAACATGAAATAAGTACACTTAAAAATTCTTGTGTATCAATTATACATATATCTAAGTTGATACATTTACTGTATCAGTTTTCCAAAAACATCATTTTTTTATTCGTAATTATTCAAAGCATACAATTGTTTTTCCTTTTAATTCCTAAATTTGTTTGTGTTAGATCAGGATAAGTATTGAGTATAAAGTTATTTTTTTATTTACTGTTAGTTTAGAATTATTTATTTGATACTTACATACTATCTTTTGGCAGAACAGTTACTATATATTATTCAATCAAATTAGCACACTAGTTAATTAAAGATTGAATTATTTCTAACAATAACATATAAGTCGTTAAAAAAAATTCAATAAATTTAAGTGAATCATATTATTTGTTTTACTTCCATTCAATGATTAGGGGATGGACTAATCAAGCTATAATTACGTGTTACGTACACAAAGGATGCGTACGGAGATACTTAATCCTTTATTAGTTTTTTATCTGTCCTGGTCAACCGTCAGATACTATCCTTAAAATATACTCAGCAGGACTAAATGATGCTTTTATGACACGAAAAGAAGCCATCATAAAGAAGATACATGATCATTTAAAAGGACGACAGCAAAACAAAATATAATGGAATAACTGTTGAAAAATGTTTATAAAACCCAGACCGTCTCTTTAAATCAAAAATAATACGATGTATCATCGAATTAAACATGTAAAATTACTAATTTTGGAAATATATTTCCTCCTAGCTGTGAAGATGAGCATAATAATCTTAAAAACTATTCTTTTTTAATTTTAAATTCACAATGACCCAGAAAGGTTATTCTTAGAATAACAAGTTGTTATCAGCTAAACACAAATAATTAAAGAATAACAAGCCAAAAAAACGGATTTCAAGTTAAGTATGAGGAAATACATGGAATACCAAGAGTCAAAAATGTAAAAAATGTTAACGTTTGGTTATATTAAAAAAATAAAACACTATTTTCTACTAATTCCAATTTTTTTTTGATATAATGCTTTTCCACCTGCAGTGAAAGCCTTAAAAGTAACATGTGATTATTTTACATTGACAATAGCTACTATTCTTTCAACACAAAATATACCAACTAGAAAATTTTCGTGAAAAACTTTGATAACTTATATTTTTAATATTTAAAAGAAAAATAAATAGTTTCAGAACTATTTTTTTAAATTGTTATTTTTGACCATATTCGCTCTCTATGTGGAGTATATGGCTACCACGCGGTCATCGAGGACGCTGGAATCTCACCAGTTGGAAAAAAGGCATGCGGCATTCGCAACACGTGACTCAGCCAGTTCCAACGTTGAATAAACCTAATTAAACAATACAATTATAAAACTTGTTCGACATTTTATTTCCTGATTATCTGAAAACTATGCTTTTTGAATTGTTACGCTTCGGAACCGAAGTGTCGATAGGGTTGCCATGTGTCCCGGACTGGCCGGTATTGTCCTAGAATTGAAATCGCTGTCCCGTATTCTAGATGAGTACTAAATTGTCCCGGAAATGTGGAGAAAACTATTTAACTTTGATTCGAATTATGATTCAAAAGTCTCGGAGGAACTAAAAACAAACGAGTCACGCTGGTTTTTGGATTCAAAAGTCAGCAAATCGCACAAATGTCCCGGTTTGACTTGCAAGAAATCTGGCAACCCGTATCGATAGTATCAATATACCCAAGAGATGCGATTAAATATTTACGTTTAACATCTATGTATGTACACCATTGCTTAACAGTTGAATACTTGAATACTTTGCCCTCGATTAAGCTCTACAATTTACTTATTGCTATTACAGAGATCTGCTTATCTAAGCGACAAAATAATAGTTACTGCTGTTATAACATCAGCCAAAACAATCTTCTCACAAAAAAGAATTTAAAAAAAAACCTAAAGTTGTACTGAAATACGAAATGACCAGTTCATGTTTTCTGTAACTACGGTAATCAAAATGTGGGTCGAGCAAAGAAGTAACTTTGTTTCACATTAAATAAAAGTATTCAACGCAGTTCATATTAAAGTGAAATCAAATATGTATTTAGTACTGAACTTTTAAGTCTTCCTTCAATCTTTGAATAATAACATTTGTCTACAGTTTTTTTTATTTTTTTAATAAATTGTTCTTCTAATTATGATGATACCCAGTCCTTTGGTAGAAATTTTAAGGTTCACAAATACTTCTCACGTTGTCATTGCCCAAAAACAATATAATGAGATAAAGTAAAATATTAATACATAGTTAATTTTTAATAAATTTCTTAATTCGGGTACAATAAAGAAAATAAATACAAATCATATCATTATAAGATGCTTACCTAACCATCGGAAATTGTTTTGATATATTTCATAAATTAAATTTATTAACCATAGCTGTAGTGAAGATTACAGTATATTATGATACTACGCTGAGACTTATGTGTTTTTTCAGCAATCTATATTGAAGAGTATTGTTAACTTTGACAATCGCTGAACTTTGGCATCTCAAGAGGCTGCAAGTGAAATTGGACGGTAAACAAATTTGAAAGTAAAAGTCCATGTTATGCCTGCGCACTTACCAACTGAATGAGACTCCAATAAATTATTTGTCCTTTCTCCGGCGAGTCTTTTCGAAATTGTAGTCACTTTTTATCGATGAAACGTGGAACATTCTTGTACATACACCGTGATAAAAAGATATATAGCCGAAAAAATAAACGAACTTCATTGTAGTTAAAAGATTATTTAAAGGCGCGGTTACGTGACTCCTGTTTATTTTGTTTTTGATTATTTATTATCTTCTTTTAGAGTTAAAAATGATTATTTCATTAATTTAATACAATATGTTCAATCAGAACGTAATATATCATATTATGTGGTGTAGTGGGGCCTGGTTGGAGACCTGGCACCTGAAAATGAGCCAGGGCGACGCCCTGCTACCTTTTTGACTTGTAACTTAATTTTCAACTTCATACATATATTCAAAATACTGTCCATAAAAATTAAAAGCATTATATCAAAATTGAACCCAGATAAATTTACAAAGATAAAAAAATAAATGTACACATGTAACGTGTTAAAACTTGTAGTTTACTAGACCAATGCATGATATTACACAAGAAAAAGCGTGGTTCATTTTAATAACTTCGAATATATCGAAAAATATCATCGATTGAAATATTTTTCATACCCTGACATATCTTTTACTGGCTAAAGATATATTTTTTTTAATAATGTTCCTTTATCAAAATACATTTCAATGGATAAAAAAGCACTTCGATAGAAATATAAAAATCTGTTTTAAAAAAAGGTCTTATTTCATTTTTTTGATCCATGAAAGTATGTTAACGTAACTTTTACTACGAAAACTGCTTTTTACTCAGTTTCTATTTTTTTGAAAATAGTAAGGATAGAGCGATAACAAGTTTAATTATTTTAGAGTTGGAAAGGTAAGAGTGAATTTTTAGACATCACAAACATTTAAGCCGTAGAACAGAATTTAATAAATTGCATATCATTGCACACCAAATCTAACTCATGCTTTTTATCAATTTAAATAGTGTTAATACGTCTGTGGTCAGCTTGTATATTAGATAAATATTTTATTGACTGAGTATTCTTTAAAAGTGGCTAGCCGTAGCTAACAAAGCTTTCCTCTTATAGTCAACAATGAAATAGATACTTCAACGTCACGCAATGAGAATAATAATAATTAATAATCGGCGACGGAAAGTGAAATCACAAACACAATAATATTCAATGAATGATAACGATTGAATTGTTTGCTAAGTGCTCACTTGAACGCTGGAGATGGAAATTTCTTGGATCATTTGACATAAGATGTATTGTAAAAAGGAATTTTAATTAAACTTTCTTTACAGTAACATAAAAACGATTCCAATACCAACTATGCCTATTGTTAACTTCTGTATTATGTTTTCGTCGATTCATTGATATTCAATTGAACACAAATACGACTAGCACAATAATTAACATTATTGTCGATATGAAAATAACGGTGTTGTCGTATTTTGTTAAAAATAAACTAGGATCATCATGAACTTATTCTTATCTTAAATTTGATCACACAGGGAAAACAATAAGCCAACTACTTATTATATTGTAACTACATTATTTCATTGTTATTTTCTCTACAGACATCTTGAGACTGACAAATTTCGTTTAGAGTCACCATCTGTAGGATAACAAGTTTTAAGAGGTTTGCTCGAGTGATCAAGATAGTCTGGAATAATAATAAATTTAGATTTTTTAAATTTAAATTTGAGTTTTAAGACGTGGACGTTTTTGATGCCCCTTTTCCTCGAGTTGATAATCTTGAGTGGCTTAAAATAAGATATTCTCATCGAGTTTATCTCGTAAGATTTTCTAGCATTAAAGTAATTAAAAATACTGACAACTATAATCGATACTTTTTTCTTTTTAGAGCTTTTACCAGACCTACTTGTTCTTCCGAAACTTTTCATTATAAAATAGTGTTTTAACTCTGTTAACATGATAATTTTTAAATGTGGGAAACTCCCAACGTTTAACATCCGTATCCAAAACAAACATTTCTCAATTGACTTTCTTTAGCCCCGAGCCATTTTTGCTTTTTCGCGAATCGCTTTTACATTCCGCAGCTGCCTTGCTGCAATGCTCCTGATTTTGAGACTCACATTTCATGTTTGCACAGTTTGGATGTTGTTATTTATTTTTCTTGAATTTCGCATATTCGTAAATGTTTTATTCTGCTTAAGAGTCCAGGATATGTTTTTTATTATAATATAAACATCCTCCCAATATCTCATCCAACCCAATTCTTTTTTGACAATACAATTCTCTTAATAACACTTTAGCCTAAAAAGCACAAATATTAAGATTCACATGCATAGTGGCTTAGAGATTTTACAAAACTCGAAAATCATTTCTGTTTTATCTATCAAACCTTAACGATATTTTGTGGTAAATTTTAATTGTTGATTTTGATGATACAAATGGAGGGGCTCGCTTGAGCCCTTTGTTAAATTCTACCAAGGCCGGCGAGCCCCTTGTCAATTTAAAATAAAACAATACCCACAGGTCAAGTTAGTATATAACTGCAATTTCTGACGTATATATTATCTACGACAGCTTCAATATACACAGTAGTATATTTTAAGCCATTTACATCGATAAGTCTACGATAAATTACATATTTTTACATATTATACGTGTATTAAATAACAATCGATTGCTTATTAAAGTATTGTATATCATTGCATAGGAGTGATAAAAAATTCACTACTTCCCCAGAACACCGAAAATTGCTTTGGGATTGATCGAGCTTCTTGTTGGCGTATTGCCAGCTCACCACTGTGTTACATGATGTCATAATTCCTTTATTTATTTCCATCCTAAACAATAAGAAAATTCGTAAAATATTCAACATAAAATGTATATGTTTACTATACTAACATTATCTGTAAATCAAACACTAAATTAATCTATAGTATGTGTTTAAATATAACGCTTCTCAAAATAATAAAAAGGTTTCACTTTAAAACCACTCACGTAAAAAAATAATAGTTTTTAATTCTCCTTTTGTGGCAAGTAAATTTCACTTCCTATATATGATTATTTATTGTTTATGCGGTAAGATTCCACATTAATAGCACGACAGAAGAAATAAAAATGTTTTTTTACACTAGTTTAGCACTGACTTGTGTGTTTGTTTGATTGATGATTATTTGGAAGACCAATGTAATTGACTTGTTACAATATAAAAACAAAACTAACTTACACCGAAAAATGATTAGCATTGTTATAAGTGGCGGAGAAACTCTGCGGTACAATAAAAGCAAATTAGGAGAAAATTATTAAATACGTTATTATATTTTAACATAATTAATATTTGGAAGAGTTAGGAATAAAAAAAATCATATTAAGGTTATAGTTTTTTAAATTTTAAAATTATCAACATCAACCGTTTTTTGGTTGCATTTCCAAGTGTTCCAACTCCAAAACAGATACTTTTGTGAATGCATTTGTAAAATTAATGAAGATTGAAGACTGTAATTTTTTCGATAATTTTCACAAACGAAGCTTAATATTAGTGATAAAAAAAACTTGCAATTTGTTTTCACTTTCTTATACACAGGGGTGTGCTAGAGGGGGCTCGGAAGGGCTCGCGCGAGCCCCTTGTTAAGTTGTATTTTGACCGGCGAGCCTTTTGTTGAAGTAAAAAAGTATTTTCAGATCAACAGTTATTTCTGTAGATGATTTATATAATATGTATTATGAAACAAAAGACTGCTGCATTTAGAATTTTTTCATAAAATACATTTATTTCAGTTGCATACTTAAAGATATACCTAATGAGTTTTTTAAAAAATCAAAGTAGTATATTTTTACATATTAAAAGCATACTAAGTAACATTCAATTGATTTCATAATTATTGCAAAGCATCGTATAAGAGTGATGAAATAATCCATCCTTTATCTGGAACACCGCGAATATCTCTCAGGTTAACCGAGCCCCAACATGTTAACATTTCGGCAGTCTTCCGCTGTCTATCTATATACCTGTACACTTTCTCTGAATGATGAGGTTGATTGAATTATTAACACGATTGTTTGTCTTCAAACAAATAATATAAAGATACTTCATTGAGTCACTACGTTCTACATTAGGTTCTGACAATATACCAGGGCTGTGATGTCGGATTTGGAGTCAGAGTCTTGTAAGCGAAATGTTTTTACCGGAGTTGGAAACAAACTTAGGACACCGATTCCTTTTTTAATTTGTTACGTACAAAAATCGCTTGATTCAAAAGTTACACCACTGTATGTTACTAACCCAAACATATTAAAAGTTTAAGCCCATAAATAAAACCATTAAATTCTTTAATAGATTTATAGTATTTTTAACGTTAAATATATTAAAAATATCAGTGAAGAGTTGACAATTAGATAAAACACTGATATCAGAAATTCACTCAGGAAGTTCATACAGTATTAGTAAGCAAAACATATTTTTAAATAAGCATATTAATCTTATTGGTTGGTGAAATAATGACTGTATGAACCAGAAGAATGGGAAAAATTGAAAAAGTTCATTTCAAGGGAGGGGAAAATATTGTAAACAATTTTTCAAACTGAATTCCGGATCCTGTTCAGAATTGCAGTTGTTTTTATTTATTTGAAAGAATAAGTCGGTGTCATTATATTTTTAATGACTTTACAGCCCTTTCCCATGATAATAATTTTCAAGTCTTGTTAAAATCTAAATTTCGTTCCACATACTTCACATTATTATATGAGATTATTTGTTTATTACTCGGTTCAAAAAATAATAATTATATAATATACATCACGAAACTCGTGCAAATTGAAATCGTATTATATAAATCCGCTCAATTATTAAAACGTTAAAACACCTTAGGTATCGTATAGTGGCTTAGCAAGTAGTTTCGTAACCATCAGATCACTTGTCTACATACATGCATATGTACATTGAAATAATAAGCAGTGTTGAAGTGATGATAAGAGGTCTGACCAAACAGCCGCTGGTGAAATTGCACGTTATGAAATGAGAGAAATTGCCGCGCGTATTACTTTCTTAACAAAAACGTTGGGCAATACTTTTACTACGTTTGGCACTGTTTTGTAATACGGAATTTCTTAATTGTTTATTTATACCTATACTCAAAAGTTGCTAAATTATTTCTTGCAACGAATGAGACTCTTTCACGTTAATATAATTGCATTTTATTAATGATTTCTAAAAGGATGCTATTACGCAGATAATTGCAATGTAATATATTGTTTGCTTCTGTAATGAATTAATATTATAAAGCTTTTATTTTTAATATCATTTCAAACAAATTATTCTACCCATAGTAAAAATTATATTCATTTTTTGTAGGATTTCTAACAAGTCACATAACCTCTCTTTTAATTATTAAGCTATTAGAATAAATTTAGCAAATAGATTATATGAAGGTATTACTTGCAAAAACGGCTCATTCCAAAGTTGTTGAAACATAAACCATGAATTTAATTTAGTTTATAGAAGTAAATTATTGAAAGTATTTTTAGAAATCAGTCTCAAACATGGCTTGACAACATCCAAAATATCATTCCAAAGTAATGTAAGACTAAAAATATTTTTAAATTGTACATTGTTTTTCAAGTTTAATTTTTTTATCTATTTTGTAATAAGCCTTTACATTTTCTCTTCTGTTTTTCAGGATAAAAACAACACATATTTGCAAAATATGCAGTCAGAAATTCAAGCACTAAACGAAGAAACATTGTACAAAATTTCATTCTGCTTAATAATCTGGCAACTTTTTCTCAAAGTATTTACTTATAGCTGAAACACATTAAAACGTGATTCAAATAGATGCGTATTGAAGAGATTCCACAAGAATACGTTGAAATCCATTTCATCGACCTTTAATTAAAAATTAAAAATAGTTTTTATAGATGACGTTTGATGACTCGTGTCTTCATACTATTTTTAGTATTGGATAAATTATTAAAAACGGGAAAAATAAGAACTGTAAATAATTTATTTTGACATTATTAAATATAATCTGTATAACACAGCTGGATTAAAAATATATGTAAGACTGCAGTACCCTTGTAATTAATAACCGATACAAAAAAATATTTCTTCTCTTGTAACTAAGTAAATTATAAATTCGATAAACTTAACCGACTGGTCGTCCGTGATATTTACATACAACGTTTTTCAGAATTATTTTGATACAAAATGTGTAAATTTCAATTTAAATATTGCTTTTGCGATGGTAATTAAGTATGACACGTAGCGGCGCCAGCGGGCATTAAAAGGAATGCCAGTAGTAATAAAGATGTCGAATATTAAATTTATTATCGAAGAATGGAGCCGATTATGTTTTTGTTTACAATCTTACTTTTCATACAACTTCTTCTGTAATTTTAATCATTATCTCAATTTTTTTATCCATTCCCGTACCCAATGTTGAGAATATGGCCTTCTAGTGGAGGTATTTCAACTGTTTATTACTCAGTTGCTCAAAATCTCTTTTTCGAAAAGAGTTGTGGGGATAGAAAGGATAGGCTGGACAAAACAAGTGATTGGTTAATCACTATCATTACACCTCGTTATTCTAAAATTGTAATGGTAGTGAGGGGTTAATAAATCCATGTCTTCGAACAGAAATAAAAAAACCAATTGAAAAAATGCTGTTTGGGATTCCATAGACCCGAAAATAACAATATGACAATAATCTAGTTGATTTTATAACGACTGCCTGTCTGGTACTTTTCTTTACAGAATCACGAAATATTATGTTATTTATGTTGTTCATTTATTGATAATAAGAGTCAAACTGATGTCTTTGGACTGGAGATCACTTTCGTACGATGAGCACTTTTTTGAATTAAAGAAAACAATATTCTCAAATCAAATCATTACCTTACTGCAGTTTCTTTACATGCATTATATTATAAAACATGTATTTGAAGCTTTTTAAAATATTTGTGAAATAAACTTATTCCGGGTGCATAATAAAATAAGTTCTTCAAGTTTTTTAAGATGCTTAACACAGCACGTGCATATTTTTTCCCTGTACCACAATTGTGTAATGTTTTTAGAAAGACAGTTCATAATATGTATTACTTTGTACCATCATTTGCTAAAGATAATTTCTTCAATTTACATACACGCATCGATATTATTGATGATGGGTTGTTAAATGAATTGTGTTTACAATTATAACTGAATCTTTTACCTGAAACACTGCAAGTAGCTCCTAAATTAAGCCATCATTTTTTTTAGGTATTAGCAGCCCAACGATATCTTATAAATTGTTTCCCACTGTGGTCTGGTTGGTAAGAGCTTTGCTTTATCGATCACACGTATCGATGTTCAAGTCCCTGTAAGATTAATGTCAAAATTATATTATTTTATCAAAATTTAATGTCTAAGACATGTATGTTTGTGACGTGAATTCTCAACAATTTCAACTAAAAAAAATGGCGCATTGACATTACCTTTAATGCAAAATATTATTGTTTTTTTATTATTACAAAAAAATATTAGGAAGCACTTCATGGTCACAACACTTGGTTTATTATTCACCCATTTTTTTTAAGTTGGCATATTTTAACTAACAACTATCTCATTATCACATAATATTTTTTTATAAAACAAGTACCTTAATTTAAAAAAATGTTTGAATAAAATTAATTACGACAAACCTGTTATTCATAACATTAATTATGCATACTTTTGATGTTATGTAGTGAATGGATAAATTTCTTTAGTTGTAAAATTCGCCTCTTTATAAATTAAATACAACCTTTGCCTTCATATAGAAAAAAATTTTAACCTATAAGTTAATATTTCCGGTAAAATTCTTCATCGAAGAAATCCAATTGTGTTATTTTGATTTAAACAAAGGTCAAAATATTGCAGGTCGCGTGATTCATTTTGACATTATTGTATTGTCAAAAAAAGGCCAGCTGCCCACACTTTCGGCTGTCTGAATTCGCAACAAAGTTAATTTCATGTAAATGAAGTTGACTCGAGTACTCGCTGCATCCGGAACAGTGTCGCCATTTTAATTTAATTTATGTAAACAAACTCGTCGGATCTATTTACATCATTGAATATCGTTAAAAATTCTTGGGTGACTTAAATTACATTGGAGCTCTTATAGTTCTATAAGTCATCAACCCATTCTTAGTGAAGTAGACCATTTTTGAAACTTGATTTAAATAACAATCCAACATGTCAATAATGGGTGCGTTTATTTACATAAATTTAATCAGATGACAAACTTTTTATTATAAACAACAACTATTTAACTTTCATTCTATTTGAATCTGCGCTTAAAGGGTTGTACTTCAAAGTGGAAACCTTAAATTTTAACAACTTATTTGTATCAAAAGCATGAAGGTCTGTGATGTTTTAATCTTTTTCTTGTATATTTTATCTTATCATGAAACAAAAGAGTAGAGAGATTGTACTTTTTCCTTCTGCTGAAATTTTGCGCAGTAGTCTACATATATTCACCATTTTTAAAATATTTTTTTCTTAGAGGTTAGTAATTTATATCATATATAATTATATTTATAAACTATTTCTTAGTAAAAATACTTAAGTTCAAAAGATCAGATTGTTTATAACGTGTTTATAATAAACAATAATGATTGATATAATCTTACAATTTATTACTTTATTATACTACTGATTGCGTTACAAATTGTGACAGGCGTAACTTTATTTAACTTACAGTAGCTATGCTAAAGATGCTTCTCGAAAAGGTGAAATACCTGTAACAATTTGTGACACAATCTGTGGAGTAACAAAGTTATCTAATTATAAAAATAAAATTCCACAAAGAAAACGCCAAATTATAATGGCTTTTGTTTTTACGTCTCTTAAATAGAAAATAAATGAATTTTTCAAAGTTTGATTTTTAAATACGTTCTCAGTGATGACAACAATATTAAATAGAATTTTCACCCACTCGCCAAATCATTAATCGATTACGTAAAACACATACGAATTTCCGTAAGCAGACTGCTTTTCATGAGTAAAACAAGTATATTATAATGGACGTCACCAAATACTTTTAACGTATTCAAATCGGTATGAATCTGAAAAGAAACTAGATTTACCAGTTTTCTAAAAAGTGTTTGCAAATAAAATATTATATATACACATTATGTTAAGTTTGCGTAGCAGATCACATGCTCAATCCAACGATAGGTCTTAAGTCATGATTTCACAGTACAGTTAAAGGAAACTCATATCGAACTATTGGTATTTAATTGCACAATTTAATTGCTTACTCTTGAGGACAAATTTGTCCATACTGGTTGATAAAATATACATATGTGAATTTTTAATGTTTCAAATCAATATTTGCAAAAATTTTTTTTTTATTTTGCTTTGAAAACTTTTTTTTATTGGAAAGGATCGGCTGTTTGTCCTTATCGTATGTCCCTTTTTAATCCCATGTACCGAGTATCGTAACATTAGTATATTAATGTCATAATACAAAACAATACCAGGTCCATAGACTTACTTTGTGATCAGAATCAGGAGATAAATGCTTCTTCAAAACAAGTCTTCAACCAAGCAATAGTCTTACAGCATTAATCACTCACTTATAGGACCGAATATTAGATTACTGAGAAGGTATACAATTTAATATATATAGTATTGCGTTTAATACTGACCAAATTAATACAAATCATCATTATAGTACGTCGTGTGTGCAATCAATACTGTTATTTTCATTTATTGCAGTCTTGAAACATAATCAAAATGCAACAGTACATCTTTACGTCTGCGTTTCGTAATTAAAATTCCATGATGAATAGCAATGCGGCAGCTTAAAAGATGCTATCACATCTAAGAAGAGAACTATTCATTTATTATTGATGGCTTCATGTTTGTTATGTCACGTTGCGCAAACATGACTTACGATTTGCGAGAATTACAGGTGCAAACCACGCGGCGACTCGTGCGGTCTTGAACGTCGTGGAATTTTATTGATTACTTGGTATTCAGTAATTGCATGTAAATATTTGCCAAAAAGGTAATCAAAATATTGAAATCAAGCTCTATTCAATTACGTATATCAAGTGTGTGTCTACTTAAAGAGTTTAAAAAATAATATTTAAAGTTACTGAAGTAATTGATTACAATCGACATATTCTATTGCATCTATAATAAAAAGTATTTACTAAACTAATTCAAATTGTATTATTACATTTACTACTTAATGAATTATTTGTCATCGTGATGACAGCTTATACACCATAGACAATATACTATAACCATAGAGTAATATTATAACTTATGCAAAGGCGTTTATTTTGACAGCTGTCACCATAAGTAAACATTTCAAAGTCGAAAATAAATCTCTAAAATGACGCCCTATGAGTTTATGATGATCAGTGCTGTCTACGTATATATTCTCGCAATATATATTGATGAAATATGAATCTTAATGACGAAATAGAATAATATGACTTTGACAGTTCGTTTACAGCTGCGCGCGCATCGCATGTCTCGTGTGCGTAAATTTTGTGTTCCAGGACATATTCTGGAACAGTTTGTTTGCTGGTGAATGGCGGTTTTAATGCTTAAAACATCAGTAGAATTGTTTACGGTATTCTTACGTTATTGTCATCTTCTTTAGAGAGTTAAACGAGTTCCTCGATTTTTGCACTGTCAAATCGATAACAAAAATATGACTATTGCATATTTATTACTTTAAATATGTAACGGTTAATTATCAATTCACCATTTCAATATTTCGTTTACAGCATCCGTTTCTTTTAAAAAATCCATGTTTTCACTGCGCATTTTGATCGAAAATATTTTATTTAAAACAATAAATCATCACTGTACTGGCAAATGTTGGTAAATAACATGCTGAAAGTTCTGAGTAAAATGCAAATGAAAAATTGAGATTTGATGAAAAAGCCTCTAGCCTCGATATGTGTGTATGTTACATAGAGAATTGTTATATCAAAATATAGATGAAATTATGCTTATCTGTCAAAAATAAACAATTATCTTCTTTTAAATCTACATTAATAAAAATTGCCAATAAAAAAATTGATTGTGTCTGAGACTGAAAAACTGTGATTTTTGTCAATTGTGTTATGAGACGATATTCTATGTTATTCAACGAATTTCGTAATATTTTTTTCCATAATCCATACAATAATTTCATAGTCCACTCAAACTTTTATATTATATTAAAGTTCATTTCAAAATACACATTTCGAATAGAAATAAAACCGATAACAAATATGCAATAAATACAACCAAAACTGTTATAATGTCTTACCTAATATATTTTTTGTGCTAAATTCCCAAAAAATGACTTGCGAATTCGATACGTAGCACATTAATCTCTGCATTTGACTTATTTACTATGCAAATATTTCAATATAAATTTATAAGTATTGCGTTTTTTTATTTATAACGCTTTTGTTGTTGTAAGAAAAGTTATTTATTAGTCTTTTTAAATGATGTGTGTAGGTTGGCTTAATGATACCCATTTAAGCGGACATTGTTAAATAAATATATGTTTGATTATTATATTTAAATACAATGTTTAATATTAAATATTTGTGTCATAAGACACACATTTCTAATTTTATAATGTTCTCCAATTTAGACTTGCGGTATTGTTTTCTTTCAGAAAGAATATAAAATCGTAATGATAATAAAAAAGCAATGTAATATAAATCAATGTAAGTAATATTCATTAACGTATTTCGTATTGTAAAAGTTGTTAATTTGTTATTAGTAATTTGAAACAATTTGAACAAACATTTCTCCACTTCTGAAAATTAAAAAAAAATATTTTTTAGTAGATTCGGTGAAAACTTTGTCGAAATACTTTTTTATACACAATTAATATTGATTACTTTACGACAAGATATTGCAACCTTCTTATATTATCTATGTATATATTAATAAAAGGTACGTCAATTCATTTTTTCATAGAATTTGTTTACTCTTATATATAACATATATATTTTTATTTCTAGGTTATTGGCTGTATTAAATAGATAAAATATCAAACTATGTTGAAAGAATAAAACTCTTTTATTATAGATAAATTTTTAATAATAATTACTGAATTTTCAATAAAAATAAGTTCGCCATTTAGATGCGTTCAAAAATTAGTGGTTTTTATTTCCATCAACAATTAATTAATAAAAGTTTCATCTCAATAATAAATACACATTGCTTGAGTACCATTTAGAAATTGGTCAACACAACAAGAAATTGGTTACAAAAGAAGCCATTTCGGCCTTCGTGGCTCGTGCCCAATCGATTTCAGGTATTTAGTCTCTTTTGAGACTTGCGACTATGTGAGACTCTGATGCAATAATAATGCCATGCGACAAACACAAGGCTAAGTCGAAATTGTTGGACCTTTTGAAACAATATTAACTATTTGTGTTTTTTGATCCGATAAAATATTGAACCATGAGGAAAATTATCCATTACGTGTTTAAAGTTGACCAAGAATTAATTTTACCGATTTCACAACCTATTAACGTTTCTATAATTATTAGTTAGAGTTTTATTTTTATAATATTTCCAACCGGAAGCAATTATTAAATATAAAGTAACAGATTCATCAGTTGCAACAACTATTTAGATATTTTAAATGTAAATATATTATTACAAAAGCATGTCCATTACTCGGCTAATTATTTTTTTTCAGTTGAAACTAAATCAAAATTTATATTTTGTTAATCACAACATATCACTTAAATGGGCCCATTAGAGGTGAAGTGAGCCAAGTGGTATTTTAGAAAAAAAAGTTAGATGCGTTGTAATATTCTACATGTATCGTAAAAGTGAAGTAACATCAGTTAATACACATTGCAATAGTGTTGTTATTATTAAAATAAAAATATTCAATCCACCAAAACGCAAAGTAAAGACTTGATTGTACATCCAAGAAAAAGTTTTACCATTTTACTAACAGTTGGCTCACTTCACCTTTTGAGGGCTCATTGATGATGTTTACCGCTGCATATTTTTGCTGAAATTTTAATTTGAATTACTTACTGAAATTTGCCTAACACTACCTTATTTTACAGCATAGTTAATTATTCATAGAGTTGCACTTACAATTTATCCTATTGTAGACTTTTTCAAGAGCTTTTTTAAAAGCATCGGCTATATTTTAAATGTTATTGTTACCCACCTTCGTTGTAGGAGAAAATTTTAAACGAGATTGTGCGTTAAAATCTTTATTTAGTTAATTGATGTTGTCAGCGGGAAGGGTTGTTTCTTAGCATGGTAACTTAATAAAGCAATCTCGATGGACGTGGAGAGTTTTTGAGCGCCATAGCTTTTATACCAGACACGAAGAAATCTCGCGATTATGCGCTAGCGCATTTTAACTTAGCAGACACATAAATCAAGGATATTAGACAATTTTAACGTCTTTTACCATGCGTTGGCAGTTTTAATAATAAATCAAAACTGTCACAGTGTAATCGCTATTTTCTTGGAAATGAAATTTACGGTCAGAGGTCTTTGACTTCAGTAGAATTTCAGTATAAGCACTGGAAAACACTTGTTTATTTTTTCAAGATACCATCATAATTGTTATGACTTTATCTCTCACTGCGAAAAAATGGTTTGCATTGTGAAATCATTTCAACACTTATTTTCCAAGATTTTTTCCCCGTATTTGTTTATCTGAGACTTAAATCAAACCATTTACAAAAAATAGAATTTACTAAATCACTTTTGTTAAAATAAACATTCTTCTTTGCATTTGACTTCGAAGAATTTTTAAATAACTGGTTGGTATTTAAAACCTGTATAATAAGTGCAATTATTGATATCATTTTTATATTTAACTTAGAAAATAATCTTTTTGTGTATACTTATTTAAAACTAGTTTTTATTTAATAATAAATAGTCACTTCATATTATATGAAAAACATAGTCATTTTCTGTATAACTAAAATAACATTCAATTAAATAAAACGTGTTATTGTTTTTTATTTATTAATTGAATAAAATTAAACGTAGTTAATTTATTATATAGCGTTTAGCAAAAAATACATTTCGTCCTTGCATAAAAAATCTTGTGATAATTTTCAATTTATAGCATACTCGTTAAATAAACAAACATACTGTCAAAAACTTCGTGGAATAAATATTGGTAAATTTCAGTTTACACCAAGCAATTCTTTTAATAACTTTATAAAATATTTACTTTTAATCCCGACCAGAAGGAGTACAAAATATATTTCAATAATGATGACACATAACATTAATATCAGTAATGTTTACAAATTTGGGGCTATAATGCAAAACGAACTATTTCCAAAACTCAAACTTTTCAGTAGAGTCAAATACTACAACAAATAACACAAACAAAATAATATTTGCATAAAAATATGATTTCCAATTTGAAGAAGACGGTTTTATAGACATTTTATTATAAAACTATACTTAACTCAGTATCGCTCATTTTGTAAATAATACGTTGTGCATTACAACCCCACAAATATTGTTTTTTTTTAAACAAATTATCTTTTTATAATATATCAATGGATTTCCATCACTTTAACTCCTCCATGCTCATGATGCATTCATAGAGAGTTGAGCCATTAAATCATTCAAGCATTTTAAGCATTTATAAATAAAATGAGAATGAAAATTAGACCTGGAATATATTTTCAAGCATATATACATTTTTTATTAAACATAATTATTTTTAGCTTCTAACATAGGTTTAAATACTGTCAATAAGCAGTGAAACTGAGATGCCATCATGGCAGGGAACGTGATTTTTTAGGATGGCATGTTACGGGTTAAGTATTGGAAATGTAAATTTTTCGCGGACTATTTTTGGCAAATGAATGTGTGAAAGTATTAAAATTACTCTATAATAAATCTTACTTTTAGGATTACTGTTTTTTTTATTAAATAAACAAGTTTATCTATACATACGTACATATAAATAAACATAATTTTATTTTTATATATTTATTTTATGATTAATTTTAAGCATTGTTAAAAACTGTATATTGACAATTTTGATGCCATTATATTCTTATCCTATTTAAAATGCTAAGCTTGTCGTAAAATTATTATGAACTAATAATTACTTCATCGGAATACAAAAAAAAAAAAAAAGATAATAGTTTACATATGAATTATGGCAAAAATATTTTACTTCTTTGTAGAAATTGTTTAAATATTTAAAAATATAAGTATGGTGTTCAATGAAAAAAATTATGTTTATAAATAATCTTTTAAGATCATATTAAAACTCACAATACAATATTTGAAAAAAACTGAATATGTTGGGATTATTTTTATTCAAATTTAACTTGACTTCTGATCTTTTTCAAGTCAATTTACGAGTGTCACTAATGCATTCAAAATATTATTTAAAAAAACTGTTTTTTAAGTACTCAATTAATTTTGAAGAAGGTAGTTTGCTGTTTAAATAGGAATCTCGTGATTTTTCGCGTGACAGATTAATTTAACCCATACAGTTTTTATACTAATATAGTCAGTCTCGCAACAAGTATGTGTATTTTATTACCTAACAGAATATATATATGTTAAAATCTTTTCGTCAATTTAATATATTTAAAGTACTATCAACACCATATGTTTTTCAAATATTGTAAATATTTTCTTCTTTTTGTCGTTAATTTAGGGTAAAAAATGACATTTTTTTTTAATCCATGCCCGCTTCTAATGTGGAGCATATGGCCTCCTAATGGAGGTATCTCAACAGAAGTTGTTTCTACAAGAACTGTTTGTTACTCAGTCGCTTAACCTCACTCTTTTCAAAGTGAGTAATAGGGAATGAAGGATAAGGCTAGAGCAGGACTAGTGGATGGCTAATCGCTATTGCTACACCCAGTTATTATAGGATCAGAAGGATGTGAGGAGAGAAAATAATGTGAACTGACATCACAAAGACCCAGTCTTCGATCACAACTTTGAATTGAATAATTCTTAAATTCAATGTGTTGATTCAACCAGTCAATTAAAACTCAGTTTATCGGTTTTCGTACACTTTAGGGTCATACATATTTCATAATTCGCCATTGGACCAAAATCATCAAAACACGTTTTTGTGTCTCCTTTAAAATTTTCTATATGTAGGTTACGTCCTTTTTCTTTTCCATAGTCGATATTGTATTATATTATGTAATATTATTTCATTTTCTAAGAATGCGATACAATAAAACATCTGACTTACGTGGACGACAAAGGACATTAAAAGTGTTTATGTGTTGTTAAAGTGTTGATCTTTAACGGGTTATTATTAACAGGCGCGTTGCCTGATGCTTCGAGCGCGTGATGTGCTGACCTTTCCACTCAGCCCGACATCCGGGTCGATCGGTTTTGTCTCGCTGCGCTCCCATCCCACCTAACCTGGGTGGCAGTCTCGTGACCGACCGGGTCGAAGCGTCCTCGTAGCACCGGTTCACTTCCACGTGATAATTATTAGTCTTCTTCATTGTTTTGGTGATCTCTTTGCCGCGGGCGATACTTGTTTTGTAGGCATTATGTTTACTTTCGTTGAACATACAATAATAATAAACCAAATGAGCCAAAGTATATGAAAATATTGTACACAGATACCAAGAAAAAAAATCTGAACATTATAAAATACCCGTATATATTTTTCACACAAAAACTTTAATATTTTTGTTTGGGAAGCTTTAAAGTCAAATCACATAGTATTGTTTTAAAAATGTGATTCTCTACATCAAGTCATATATGAGGATTTCTATTTCAAAACCTACCTAAAGACCAGAGTTTTTTTTTCAAATTTTGATGCCAACTTGTTTTCTATTTCAATATCTACACAATCAATAAGTTTGTGATTTGAAAACCTCTCTAAATACAGAGATAACGCATTTTAAAAAAAGTGTTTAGTTTTAAAACCTACTAAAATGTAAAAAGCTCACAGCATTTTTTTGCACTTTACCAACAGTTTTGGTTTTTGGAGCTAGGTAGGTTTTGAAACTAAGGCGCTCATATGACGAATAATGTTTTTTTTAAAGTAACAAGTAGTTCGAAATGTAAAATAAATGCATAGATTCTAATAAAAAATAAAATACATTAGATTATTCCAAGTATTGTGTAACAAAATGTGACACGCATTTCGCCTCTTTCAGGGGTATCCTCAGACAACTACTTTCGCAAATGCTTGATTAAGTAAGAATGTACTCGTATTTTATTCGTGTATTTTTGTTACACAATACGTGAAATAATCTAAGTTATTTTATTTTGTATTAAAATGAACTTCCAAAAAGTTACCGCTGAAAGTATTGCATAGATTCTGTTGATGTGACTTTTTTTTTTATTCAATGCTGTTGAAGTACCTCCATCTGGAGGCTATATGCTCCACATTATAAGTGAACATGAAAATAATAATCTCCGAAGAACATGTGCTACATTATACCAGAATATATTATTTGTTAAAATTACAGTCAAATTTTTAACTTTACACAAAATACTGAACCATTTTGAGTTAGCCACAGCTTGTAGTACAACACAAAAAAAAACAAAAAAAATGCATCATAAATTGAACGTTCCTTTTATAATAAAATAGCGTAATACTTGTATCGAAAATTCACGAAGGTCAATTTACCACAAACAATTAGTAACCCTTTCAGAATTAAATAAAATCTTTTACAAAATGTTGATCTCATTGCTAGCTACGCAAAGATATGTTAATGTAACGAATAAGCAAGCATAGACACAAAAAATAAACTAAATCGAAAGTGCAATATAATGACAAAAATAAAAACAATAAATTAACATAATTGTTAGCACAGCTGGTCTACTAGCCGGTATGTTATAAGAATAGTTTTTTTTTTAATTAATTACCTTATTTTGTAAGTCTTAAAGAAATAAATAATGATTTTCAACGAATTATTACAATGAATATTTTCTTTGTGTACATTTTTTAAAATTTGTATGTAATATTCGTGTACTATCCAGAGGTGAGCTTTAAGTGGCTCGGAGGGACTGTCGAACCCCTTGTTAATTTAAAAGGAAACAATATTATCAGATCAAATTAGTATACAACTACAATGTCTCACTTATATATTATTAACGACCGTTTAAGTAAGTACAGTATTAACATCGAATAGTTTACGGTAAATTGTATACTATTTATATAAATATGATAAGTGTAGTAAGTAACAGTAAATTTTTTATTTAACTATTTTCTTTGTGTACATTTTTTAAAATTTGTATGTAATATTCGTGTACTATCCAGAGGTGAGCTTTAACGTCTTGCGCTCCATTAGCCAGGATAATACCATCTGGACAACTAATAGCACGGTCCAATCTCCAGGATAATGTCTTTTGTAGTCGGTCTCTTTGAAGCTTTATTTTTGGTATTTCCCGAAATATTTCCGGGGCATAATTTTACAATAGTGCACTTAAGGGATTAAAAAATGCAATAATTTTTTTAAATATGAAAATTACAGTAGAGAGCTGCCTTATATGTTGATTTTAATAATATTTGAAGTCTTTACCTGCTTTGTATAAATAAGTTAGTTGTTTTATCTGGAAAGGCTGTATCCACATCTTGTGGGCGTTAGAGTTGTATGAAGTGTTGTGACCATCATTTTATTATGTGAAGGAAAAAGCAATTTCAACGAAATATATTTTTGACTACCATGAATCACTTGAACAAATTTTTACAGAATATAGTGATAACGATGCGTTCAGTTGATATAAGTGCACTATATGGTGACATAGTAAATAAAAATGTTGGTCATTTTTAAATTTCTGTTATGATACTTTAGAAAGCTTCCAAAATCACAGTTATAATGATGATTTATTTTTTATTTGATAATTTTGACATCATATATATTTTAATAATAAAAATACATATTTGAGCAAAGTCAGACTATGGGTATATTAATTCGCTTTTTTCACATTTCGCTTCCTTAACGATACATATTTGTATACGTTCTGACCTGATTCATGATTACATCATGAATTGTTTTCAATTTATTTAATAATTTATCTAATCCAACTCCGGGAGCTGAATTCCACTTTGAGAAAAAAGCTTTAAT
Source organism: Himalopsyche tibetana (assembly GCA_030503985.1). Lineage (NCBI taxonomy): Eukaryota > Metazoa > Arthropoda > Insecta > Trichoptera > Rhyacophilidae > Himalopsyche > Himalopsyche tibetana. Next base: position 19,034,393 of record JAPJYX010000022.1, read on the forward strand.
TGAAGACGGGAGAAACTATTTCATGTCTAAAAAATAATCAAATGCTTCTTGCTTGAAATGAAAAACGAATTGTTACCATGTAAACAAATAACGATAATATTGTAAAAAGAGCCGGCTGCGTGGTAAGTGATCAATGTTCGGGTTTGGTTACGGAGGTCACTGTTCGAATCCCAGTACTGACAGCTAATAAAATTTATAAGCTGTCAGCACTGGGACAATAATTAATTTTATACAATCGATTTATGGATTTCTGTTTGGAGACATAAACGTATATGATGTTTTGAATTCTTACCTATCACCTATCACATCATACAAAACGGAGTGAGAGCGATTAGCGTGAGTGTGTTCGAATAAAATACAATGAAAAGGGACATTGTATTTTTGTAAAACTTATGGCAACGTTATTTATATGAAAAACTTTCAGAAACACCGAGTATTTCTAAACATCAATATTGTTATCTATTCCAGCCTTTTGGGATGATCTTACATTGTTTCCAACATTGACTTCGAGGAAGTAATCAATATAAAACAAAATTTTAACCAATAATAGCAAACTGTAGGTACTATATTTTTTAAGAAGGACTGCTAGCATAGTGCGATTGGGTAGGAATGTCGGTACGTTGTAAAATTAATTACCCCAAAGACGGGCGATGTCTGTTCTTGGACCCTCACACAATACGGTGGTCGTAAAAACGTTCATGCTAAAATATTTCTAAAGTAAATCGATAATAAAACCCCATTTTTTTCAAAATATCGCCTTAAATAATACAAGAATGGTTTATTTTACAATCCGTGATAGCTTAGTGAATATTTTAGCTCAAATTAGTGGAATTTAATTACGTTTTCGAAGAAAATTATACCAAATATGATACGCGTTATTATGGTCACCATTGGAGCTACACAGATTGTCTCAAAAATACGTTTGACTTTTTGTTTAAAACCGTACTCAATTTGCTGGTAATACGAGTAAAATCTGGACCCAGAGTAGACTATTAGTATTGAGTAAATCTAGTGAGAGTGCAAAGTGGCTCGGAGGGACTGTCGAACCCCTTGTTAATTTAAAAGGAAACAATATTATCAGATCAAATTAGTATACAACTACAATGTCTCACTTATATATTATTAACGACCGTTTAAGTAAGTACAGTATTAACATCGAATAGTTTACGGTAAATTGTATACTATTTATATAAATATGATAAGTGTAGTAAGTAACAGTAATTTTTTTATTTAACTATTGCATTTGAGTGATCAAAAAATCTACTCCTTCTTCAAAACATTACAAATAGCTTTGAGATTAAGCGAGCTCTTTTTAGCGTATTGGCAACCCACCGCTAGTGTTATTTACTTATATAATAATATTTTTTTACAGTATTACATTTTAATTATAATGATTAAGCAATTAATAGCATAATAATGATTATATTTAGTATAATTAAATTAAGAGTTTTTATTACACTTATTATATACTTTACTGCTTTTTGCTTTCGTCATTTTTAACGAAAAGTTTAATCTATTCAAGCTCTATAGCTTGAAAAAAGAGCATCTTGATAAAAACACTATAACACTTTTAATGAGGTCAAATAACACTATTCATATTTACGTTCTACTTTTTTTATTAATTTTATAGCTTTTTTAGCTTAAGGTAAAGCTGAAATTTTTTATACACATGAAATAAATATTTAAAAAAACGTATAACTAAAATACAGTGCAGCTTTGACTTGATTGAAGTAAAGTCTTACCAAATCAATTAATTAAACTATAATTAATAGTTCTCTTATGACATATGACAATTAATTGAGTCTCTTTTTATTTACAAGATACTTTGACCCTAATTAAGATCAATAAATGCACATAGTCCAATAGACTTTACTATCATTCTTGTACGCATACTTTGATTTAATATTTTTAAATAAATTCTACGCGAGAATTCCTATGCAGTCAAAGTTGAAGGAGAACTTCTTACAATCGCAGATATTGATGTTTCATTATTTCCATACGAATAAATCAAACGCAACACATACTCGCAAACATTGATTTTATTCAAACAATTTGCCTGTCAATAAAGAATTACACAAGAATTTCTAAGATCTTCCATTCAATTATAAATACATGAAAATTTTAGCGTGATGTAACATGATTTTGAAGTAATATTAGATAATATGTTTAATTTGTTAATGTATATTAATTATTCCGTTTGATTTGGTCCATTTGACTTTTCCAAGTCTTCAAATTAAAAATAGCCTACATTGTCTTAACTTTTTGGCTGTCGTAGAAAAAAATACGTTTGCACCTAGCACGCCGGCTATTATATGCAAATATTAATTTAATTTATTAATAAAGTTATTGACGAGGTAGCTCGTCTCTGGCGTGTTGAGCACGAAAAATTTGATGATGTTTCTCGTCTGTGGCAGCCATCCAGTTAAATGACGTGTTTAGATTCATAACTATCAGCTTTCAAATAATCGTCTATTTATCTTATCGTAATATTATTTTCATATTTTTTCATGTTCACTCTTAATGTAGAGCAAATGGAGTATTTTTCTCAAGAGATTCAGTCAGTTCATTGTGTATACCAGTTTGCCAGAAAAGCATTTATTTGTAAAGACAATTATTATTAATGTTAGTTTAAAGGCAGGCAATTGTCGCTGTATATTTATTTTAAACTCTTATTCGTGTCGATGGGCATTAATTTATCAATACATTAGTATTATATTTTATATGTAACATAAAATATCGATACCAGATGCTTTATCTTAAAAGTTTAAATTTTTCATCTGCTGTTTACTCAGAACATATAATATGTTACTCGCCAACTTCTGCCACAATAGTGACAATTTGTATTTTTTTAAAAACATTTTCAAAATTAGGACACGATTACAAGAGTTGACTTTTTTATCCTGAATTATGTCCTTAATTTTATGTAGCTATTTTTTTTAATAAATAGTTATATTAAACAATGATACGTTCTGATTGGGCAACAATTGAATGTCTTAAATAATGTTATCAATTTAGAATTTATACTCCACAAAGAAGTGTTACTGCCGATGTATATGCTATTTTTGTTTTGTTTTTTTCGTATTTTTAACAGAGTTCATGACTCTTAAAATAGACAACTACAATATAAACTTGACTTGTTCGCTATTTTTTACCGACGATCCGCGCTCAAGGTAAATATTTTTTTACAACAATAATTGAATAATAGTGATAATTTTATAATGTACATCTTAAATATAATATTGAGTTACAAGTAAACGGTGTCATTAATTTTAATAGTCTAATGATGTCATAAACCGTCATTATCGGCTAGCATTAATCCTCTCACGACATTTGTAATATTATATGAATTATAGAGTATATTTTTTGTTTCGATATTTTAATCCCACGGTGTATTCAATACAAAGTCGATTGGAAATTAAATGATGCTCAAAAACATGTTTTTCAATCATCAGAATTCAAAATCAATTGACGAAAAAAAAAACGACTGTTTTATAATTGCATCCAAACATAGTTAGGTTGCACATGCCGAATTTTCATGGTATAACTTTATCATATGGAATAATTCATTTCTCATGAAATTATAGCGTAAAATATGTTCCCGCAATTCAGTTTTCCGTTTCATATTCAAATAACTTTGTTTCAAAATATGTATACTTAAAAACCTAAGATATACACTTCATTGAAAAGAATATTTTACGTCATAAACCTTATTTACTTTATTAAAAAACCCTTCTTACGCCCTCGTTTTATTACATACGTCTTTTTTTTTATTACGTACATCTTTTGTTTTATTACTAATCTAAGCCTGTAGCAAGATGATGTCATCGGTATATACAAAAATACAAGCCGTGTAATTTATAATAATTTTATGATTCACAATTTCAGAGCTTTTGTGTTACGGAAATATTGGAATGCTTTATATTGTATAGTCTAGTTTATTTGATTTTCACAACGAAGATTATTTATTGAGTAACTACTGAATAATCACCATGATACTATCACATTCATTTATTAAAAAGAGACAATATGCCAATGCAATATGCTCTAGGATATGTACCTGTTTATAAGTTCCTCCAGTATTCATTTTTTTGTATCATTTTAAATACTATATAATTTTGCATTTATTTTTCTCGTATTTCCGAATTCAAATATATATATAGGCGAATAAAATTGATCGATTTGTCTATTCTAAGTGACATACAATTTATCACTTTAGTCTATGAAAGAATAGTGTCATTGTATTTGTGACGGCTATTGAATATAAAAAATACTACAGTAGATGTAACAAGAAGATGTTGACAGCTATTTTTTATGTTTATTTAACTTCTACAATCCGTATAAGAAATAAATAACTTGCAATTCTCGAGTATTTATATATATCCATACAAGGAAAACGTGTTTTAAAGTAAGATGTTTACAAAGAATACAAATATGCTTTAAGTAAAAAATAAATTTTAAAAACAATTCAATTCAGATTCACCCAATGATCGTAAAAAAATATCCATTACCTGTCGTTCGATAATTCAGAGAAGCATCTAATTTGTGACTGAATGTATAATGTATGCTTTTTAAAAAAGGTGAATTTTATCACGTCACCGAAGAAAATATGCCAAAACTAAATACGAGTATAAAATATTTCTGAATTTGGCACGATTCAAAATTAAATAACCATTCGATAACATCCGAAAGTAATTTTGCTCACAGCTCTTTTTACATTATAATCACAGTAAAACTCTCAATGAAACGTACTAAAACGTAAATGAATGTACCGTTTTTATATAAGAAATAAATGTATCATCTGTGCAATTGGACACCTAAAGATACCGAAAGGCAAAACCCGGGTCGTTAGTGACAAAACTTGTGTGAATTTACATAATTTAAATGATTCAAATTTAATATTTAAATTTCACCGAGCAATTTCAGTCGAAATTTTAAATTATATCGATAAATTGATTTATATATTTGCTTTAAAAGATGTTTGCATTCCTTTACATATATCCGATACTAGCAAACTTATAGTGGTTTTGTAGATTCACTCTTTTACCCTCACCCTCTCAGATAAGCGACGTTTAAAAAATAAATATTCAACCACTTTACATTGAGAGCAGACGTGGATGAAATAAAAATTCTAAATCAATCAATACAATTTAATAGGGAAAGAAAAAAAATATTTATTTACACTCTCGCTATAGAATATTTACTATTCACGCGTCAAACAACAACAACAGATATTATCCAACATCCGTTGTAAGTATCACTGTAACTATTTTTTATCGTAAACTTAATTGGCTTAACTTTCAAACGTATAACAGTTACAGTATTTTTTGCAACCAGTCTGTATGCGTTCATTTCCTCAACAAGTCGAGCTGGTAAGTAAGTAGTTGATGGATTGAAAAAAATGTTCATTGAAAACTGAAAGTCAGGGTTGCGCCAATTAATTACGAAGTTACGTTGACTGTAAGGTATGTGGATGCTTTTCGATTTACACATCGCGACTGTACGAAGATGATTATTTCAAACTGTTCTAACTATCGATCATTTTTTAAATAATGGGTATGCTATTAAACTATTATTATTTTTAACATCAGACTTTTTTTAAATATTTTTAAGCGTTGATGAACTTCACAGCTCTCAGACGACAGTCTTAAATGAGTAAAAAAAATGACGGCTTTATAAACTAAACATAAATAACATAAAAAAAATGTAAACCGTTTCTCTCGACATGAAATTCGTTTAATATGAAAACAATGACGAATTGTTTTGTATCCTATTACGAGTGTGCCGTTGATATTAATAATTGTTGTATTTTAAGATATAGCAGAATACCAGTGTGTCTTCATTTTTTAAGATTTGTTATGTATTTAATCATGTAAATATTACGAGCTTTTGTTATTGTTTGAACTGCCATAATGACCAAACAAAGAATTATGCCAACGCATAGACAGACACCAAACCTCATTATTTGATATACAGAAAAATATCATTAATTATTATTGACACTAATTGCAGTGTTACTGCACTATTTTCTAATATTAATTAAAAAGGGTTAATAGTTATGATTTCAGATTGTTGAATAAATCTTAAAATATGTATTTAACTCCGTAAAAATGTCCATCTCATTGTTTCGCATTTCTTCTTTAAGTAATCAATTTTATGTTAACTAATATTATTTTTGTTTGTTTCAGACCATGCACGATGTTGGCATTGCTGGCGGTATGCCTGAGTGTCGCACATGCGCAATCCGCGGTGCGTCAGCAAGGCTTCGATTTGAACGGATATGCGGCTGCGGTCGCGCCAGCAGAGCTCAGGCGGGCTATCACTGCCGCCCTTAGCGCTGAAAAGATCGACAGGTGATTTTTTATTACTAATGAAAGCTATGTATATTTATGGCAAAGTGTATACGTTTGAGGATGGAAAAAAAGTTTTCGGTTTATTATTAAGACATCTGTTTCCACCGAGAATAACTTCCACGTCATATTTACGCGCACATTTAATGGTGCAATTTAGTAATTTAAGATTTCGACTGAAGGTGCTTGGTGAGATTTCAATATTAAATTTGAATCGTTAAAATTATGTTCATTCCCACAAGCTTTGTCACTAACGACCCGGGTTTTCCCTTTCGGCATCTTCAGGCTTCCAAGTCCACGGATGAACTTGAACTGACGTTCAGTAAATAAATGTATCGTTTTTATATAAGAAATACATGTATCACTAGGTTTATTTACTGAACGTTAGTTCAAGTTCATCCGTGCACTTGAACGCCTGAAGATGCCAAAAGGTGAAACCCAGGTCGTTAGTGGAAAAAACGCGTGTGAATTCACATCATTTTAAAGGTGCAATTTAGGGTGAATTTGACTGTTTCAAATAATAAGATATTTTTTAATATACATAATAAAAAAGAACCACATAACCACAATTTTAAAAATGCTATTCAAACTGTCAAATACATTTTTCATATTTTAATAGAGAACTATTAATAATTATTAGTATAATCGACAAGTAAGAATTTTCATTTTTATAAGGCGCAATTTTCGGTATCGTATTAAATATATTATTCTGGAAATTTTCAACATATGTCCTTACAAAACTGTTAATCGATTGCATCTTAAAAAACTTGTTTTTATATAAGTTTTATCTGTATCTCATAATCAGAAAATTATCAATTAACGCACAAGCCGTCGGATGATGAATATGAATCATCGTGAGTTTGGAGGATAACAACTTTGTATCAATTTCCTATTGATACATTCACCATTTATGGCTTTAGAAAAAGCCCATTAATGATCATATTATTTCATGTGTTGCGCCAGAAAAATGCATGTTAAAACATTGATTTGTAACAGCAATATCTCAAACAGTATAGAATATCTTTTTTCAAATACACAACGAATAAAATATACAGTCTCTACGAGGCGATTAAAGTACAAGAAAATATATTTTAGTGTTGGTAGTGATAAAGACATATGTTTTTTTATGATTTCTAGCCTACGCTTTTTAATCGATACCAGAAGTCATTAAACTGTCTACAGAATAATATAACTGGAACAATAAATGCATATTTATCCCAACCGTGACATTCAATTCTCAATAGAAAAACTTACTCCCACATTCATCAGTGTTTGCTGCATAATATTATTTTTCACATTCGTTTTTTGTCAACAAACACAGACAGACAGATTTTTGTGACAGTTGTTCGATAAAAAAAATCTATTTTTAATATTAATTAATATCTTTTATTTATATTAACAAACTATTGTAGAAAAAACTCAAAAATGCTATTTTGTCAAGGACATTATTTTGTAAAAAGACCACTTCTGATCTAAAAAAAACAGGTATTTGTATGTTGCAATATAGTTTTGTAAATCTTCTAGTAAGCTTAGTATTTTCATAACTTTTTTATGTATACCCGATCAGCTGGAAGCAATTTTAGTGGTTAGCTAAATTTAGTTTACGAAATCGATTATTTTCGTAGTTTTTGCATCTTTTTATGTTATTCATTGAACATATTGTTTTCAGGTAACTTTTCCATTTTAATTTAGTCATAATTTTGCATTACCGATATAGTTTAGGATTTTACATATACCTACCTGCATCAATTGTTTCTTCAGAGTAATATCTAAAGGTAGAAAAATTGATATCTCGTTTATTACGTAAACTTCTATTTGGTGCAAATATCGATAGATTTATACCAAAAATATAAAGCATCAGCATTTTATGTCACTTGGATAAAAAATTCTCAAATTTTAATTATGTTTGTAATTACCATCAGTCGCCACTTAAAATTTACTTATTTTTGATGATTTTTTAATTATATGTTAGAGGTTTTAAACATTTTAATTTTGTATAATTATAGAATCACTTATACTGTAATTCGTAAATTGTTTTCAACGTAAGTTGTTTTAATCTTTTCATTTCAATCACTCTTTATATATATTTCTTATCAGTTAACAATGCTCGCAATGAGCGAAACCGGTCCTGACCTTTTTAATAAAGTGGAATAAAGTTCAAAGGAATACTGTGTTTTTATTAAAAATATAAAGATTTTTTTTTTGATACAGCTACTATAATCAGAATAGAAATAGATACAAATGATAGAAAGTTAACGTTAGTTGAGTTCATTCTTGATCTAAGTCTCAACGCCCACTAATCTTTGAAATATTAATGCCTCCAAACAAGTCATGTCACTTGGCATTTTTTTTAAATAGCTTGATTCATGACACAAGTGTATTGTTCATTGCCATTATTAAAGTCAGCGCAAAAAAATGTTGGATTTCAATATCAAGTATACGTACCAACTTGTTGAATTATTCATTAGCACGTTTTTGAAAAGTAATATTTATATTTGAATACAAAGAAGCGTGTGGTAGACCTACAAATTTGTTTTTAAGGCTGATCAAATGTTCTGAAGAAGTATTGTGTGACCTAAACTAGGATAATTTGACTTAATTACTAATATCTTAATCCAGATTGAGTAGAATCCAGAAATTTCCAAAAAACAGTTAATAATAATTTTTAAAGTCAATAATGATAACTTTATTTCATGAATTGAAACATCACAAAAATTATCAAGTTTTATTAAATAACAATTTGCCTGCTGTGGCCCAGTTGGTTAGAGCTTGCTCTACCGATCACGCAGGTCTGGCTTCGATTCCCGGCAAGATCACAGAGAATTTGAGAATTGTCAAAGTTGTGATCAAAGACTGGGTGTTTGTGATGACAATTCACAAAATTTTCCTCTTCTCCCATCCTTCTGATCCTTTAATAACTGGGTGTAACAATAGCGATTAGCCAACCATTACTCCTGTTCTAGCCTTATCCTTCTTTTCATACTACTAACTTTGAAAAAAGTGAGGTTGAACGACTGACTAACAAGCAGTTATTGTTCTTTTGATATACCTCCGTTGGGAGACTATATGCATGGAGGCATATTGGGAGTGGACATGGATAAAAAAAACATTTTTTTATTTATGAAATGTTTAGAAAAAAACACGGAAAAGGTTCAAAATTAGTAATATTTTCATAGTAAATAATTTACTGAAAATATGTTTATTTTTAAGACTTGGTAAAATTAAGTAAAATTTTCTTGTGAAGAAAATGTTCCTCAGATAAATGAAAAGAATTTTCAAACAATTTAATGTCATACTTAATATTTCTATTTATTTATTAGGTCTCGTCAGCCTCAACAGCCATGCACGGAATCAGGTGGACCTCCTTGTCCACCGAGCAAATACCGAAGCCCAACCGGTGAATGCAACAATGTCCGTCACCGGTCTTGGGCAAACAGAGGAGATGTTTTGTTGAGATTGCTCAAGCCTGCTTATGCTGACGGTAAGGAAAAATTCACACAAATTAATAAATTATAACAATAATTACTGAAGCAATAATTATTAGTCATTTAAATATTTATTAATCTCACAGTTGTTGCTTTCGCATACGATTAACTGTTAAATATTTTATTTACTGAATATTATACGTATCTTAACATTGATGTACTGCACACAAACTTACATACATAGAAATGGTGTATTGCATATAGATTGTTAACAAGTAACAAATATAATACTTTATTTCGCATACCCTTTTCTTTGCGGTAAATTCCAAAAGCTTTCCGTGAAAAGTTTAGATTTCATTTACAGAATAGTGAAAAGAATGGATTTCAAATACAAACCAAAAAAAAAAAGAAATTCTAATCCTGACATTTATACAGCTTAAAAAATAACAAATTGTATGTATGCAGTAGTATTACTGAAACAAACAGAACAGACTTTCTTTGCATACATATATTATTTTGTTACTCGACTAATTAAGTGTTAACTTATCTGAAGCTATCACGATTGATCAGTGTTTCTCAACAAGAGGGCACAGCATGCTCCGAGCGGGCCACAGAGAAAAAATAATTTTAGGGGAGCCACAGCACAGTTTTGTGGGGCCACGGGCAAATATCTACAAACTCAAACACAAATTTTGAGAAATCCGTAAATTTTTGGGTTTTAAAAATTGGGGATTCTGGAAAGAGCTAAAAAAGAGGTTTCGCGTTCAAAAAAGGTTGAGAAACTATGCTTTATATAATCGTCTTTTGTGGCATAATGGTAAGCGAATTTCTGTAGTGAGCAGATAGGTCTTGGCTTAAATCCAGGCGATAAAATAATATAACAAATATCAATTTAACACATAAAATTTTGTGACGTAGCTGTTTTTCTCTTCTTGCGTATGTAATTATCAACTGTAACGTCACATATTTAACTCCCAAATAAAAATAACTCTTTCGATTTTTCCAAAAATAAGTTTGAATGATGGCCAGGAGTATTTAAGGAGCAATAACCCAAAACTTATCTATGTTCGTATTTATTCTCTTAAAAATAAAATTGCTACCGTTGGTTCGCCGAGAGGGGAATTTAGATAATAGCCAAACCAAATACGAAATAATGATATAAAAATGAACAGCTTATTGCCAGTAACCTATTATATTATTTGTTATGAGTTCTTAATTTTCGTAAATTATTTTTTTTAATTTATAGCTAAAAGTCGTGTTGAAAATCTACACAAATATTCGATGAGAAAAAATATACCGAAATTTATTACTTACACATTTAATTGACCGTTTTAAACATTCAACAAAAACAAGAGTTTTTTTAGATTAAAATAATCATTTTTCATTACTCGATTTGTTTCTATTTTGGAATAATAAAAAATAATATAAATAAACTGTACATTGATACTTTGATAATAAAAATGTCCAACATCGATTTTTAATAATGCCTTGAACGATACATAATTTAATTAATTAAAATATTAATCGGTTTTACGTAAAAATAATTGTTTTATTATTATTACTGCAAAACAAAAGGTCATCTTTATTTTATAATCGATGATGAGTTTGTTTTATTAAAGTTTTAACGAAAAAAATGCAAATATTTAAGTGTGATAAAGTCATATGATAGAGTTTTTTGCAAACATCAAATTAATTTTCCTTATAAACATGTGAGTAATAATTTATTACCGCTAGAGCACGCGTTTACTTTGAAATGTTTTTTTTTGTATCAATTATACGAATATTTTAAATTTAGTATATCTTCATCGGGAATATTAAAGTACACGTTTCAGATAATGACGACGTATGCATGCTGTTAATACTCATGATCTGTACTATAATGCCTTCATTTTATAATCATCACAATATGTCGTTTACGTGACCTTTTTTAAAGTAATTTATTTCCACAATACATAGAACAGTGTCCGCCAAACTTTTTTACTTCTCGGCACACTGGTGAATGGGACTTGTTCCGCGGCTCACCAAATAAAAATACTTTAAAAAACGTAAATGTGGAAAATGTGTCGCGTCGACCACTATATACAATGAACTTGACAAATATTTATTTGAATACATTATTTATTTGAATACATTATTTATTTGAATACGGTGAATTAATTTAAAATTGAAGAAAAATTAAATGAATAGGCATTATTTAAAATGATAATTTTTGAGTCGTCTTCCTCCGCGGCACACCTGAGACTTCTTGCGGCACACAGTTTGGCAGACACTGTATTAGAACTTCGATAAAATTGACTATTAGAAGTGAAGGCGTGTCCGCTATGAAAATAATCGGCACAAAACAATGCCAGTTAAGTGTCTTTGACTGGTAAATATTGCTATAATAAGTTTTTTTTAAATTTAAATTCATCTTAAAGTTTTTTGATATCGAATAAAAATAAATAAACAAGCATCTTTTCCAAAAATCTCCGTATGTAGATATAAATTTTTAAAAATTTTAATACATAAAAAAGTCCTTAATCAAATATTTCTGTCAATTAAATCGATGTAAGTTATATCAAAGTTTTAATATATACTAAAATAGTATTTATATATATTTAATTACAATTTCACGTAGATGTTGGCATATTTAATATATAAACAGTTTAATTGTGTTTGTACATATTTTTGGCTTTCTTTATCTCAGTCTTCTCTAAAGTTTTGAAGCAAACTTAAATCTTTTTAAATATGAGCCTTTGAGAAGTGGAGTTAATCAAGTAGAAAAATGGTGAAGTTTTTTTTTTGTCTTTTAAATACAATCAGGTTTTTTACTTAGTGTTCAATGAAACATTATTGCAGTGAGTATTTACTAAGCTCACTTCACTTTTACTGCATGTATAAAATTATAACGCATCGAACTCAATGTTTCCTAAAACACTTGGCTCATTTTACTTCTCAAGAGATCACATCTTCTATTGAATCTATATATTTAAAAAAAGTGACGAAAATTTTATGATCATTTTAATACCGATTGCTTGTTTACGCTACACATTTATACTTGCGATTTTTTAATTGTATTGAATTGTACAAATTCACATTATTTCAATTCCACGCTGACATTTCACAATAAATTGACTGTACGTATTTTTATTAATATTTAATGCAAATACTTATACGGGAAAATAAATTTAATCGACCATGAACTACATAGTACTGTTAAAACTTGCTCCAGGATACATTCGACAATTATCGATCAAAACTCGAAACAAAGTCTTGGGAAAACAGAAAAATTAAATATCACTGAGATACGGATGCTCTCTCGTACAAGCATATAAAAAATGCAATCGTACATAAAACATTTTATTGTTCAATTATACTTAAATAACCGGTTTTACTATATGAAGTAATCAGATAATTAACCACACATACTAAAGGCTAATACTTAATACATTTGTGTTAAAATACTACGTTCATATGATACCAGGAACAAATTTTTCTTTCCTTCATATGTGTAATACTTTGATTCACATAACGGGTGGTAATAAAAAAGATATTGTTGTTAATAAAATCGTTGTCATCTGACAGTGGAAGACAAATATTTTCATAAAAAATTCTAAACAAGATGAAGAACGTTTGCAAAAATCAAATACGTCTTTGTATCATAAAAGCAAATTTCCATCTAATTAAATTCTTACAACCGATACCGGTTTTATTTATTTATTATTTATTATCTGATATTCAATATTAAATTATTTCTGATAAATATCTACACTGCAAAACAGTGAATAATTAAGCATTCCGTGTAAACATTTACATCTACTAGGCGTTTACGTAAATTCGTCTGACAAAATTCTTACAAACTTGCTTTCAAAGTTGCCACACCTGCCCCAGTTCTCCGATTGGTTTAAGCGCCATTTTCACGCCGTTTCTCGGTACATCGTTGGCAAACCTTTCTCGTGGAAAACAATTCTAGATAAATGCACAGAGTGCAATATTCGCAACGATTTTGCACCAGGTTTATCGTTAAGCGAAGAAAGGTACAGACACTCATTGGTATATTTAATACATCATATAAACGCACGCTGCGTTATGCTTATTTTAAAGCAAGTAAAATTGTATTTCTTAAAGAATCTATTATTTATTTAATCTCAAAGGTATCACAATGATTTTAAAATAAAAGAGGAAAAAACAAATCATTATTAACACATAACATTTTTTATACTACACTTAGAATAATATACTGACTTGAAAAAGTATTCTATCACGTTACGTATATCAATTAATTACTATTTCTATTCAGATTTTGACAACTGTACATCAACGCTATTGTTAATTTTATATTGAAGATGGATTTTAACAAAGCAAGCTTTTTATATATTCTGAAATGTTTATTCAGTAGATTAATAATGTTATGTGATATTCCGTAGAACCTTAATTTTCAAACAATAATACTTTATGATTTCTTACTTATTTCTTTTGTGTTTTCTTCACTTTAACTGATCCACATAAATAGCTTGTAAGTCAAATGACCTTTTAATATTTTTATTATCTGATTATGTATTTATTTTATTATTATTTATTTATTTAGTACGCAAATCACAGCAGCGCTAACTAAATTAAATACATAAAATAGAATCAATTACATCAACTTATTATAATTTCCATTTAATAATACGTGTTTTGCAAATCAAATTTACGATACTGTATAGAAACCATCGGCCTTAATTGCTAATTTTATATCAATAACTTTTTTACGAAAAACTTTATTCATGTATTATGTATAAACGACCAAAATGGAATAATTCCAACAGATATTTTTGATTTAATTTTACATTATTCAGGTTAAACTACTTAATCACATACGCAACTACGCATTTAAATTAATTGTTGACCCATTTACAATTTTGATCGATAAGTGAATTCAGTGTAATTATAATTTTATTAAAATAATACTTTATTTAGTATACCAGTAATATCTGACCGCAGAAACAATATCAATATATCACCTCTGTAGAATTTCATTATACACTCTATTGAAATATAGTAGATGTCTATTTTAATGACTGAAAAATAATAATTCACTATTCACCTACTTTCTTTGCCGTCTAAAGTGCACACATGCAAACGTTCGTTTTCTAAGATCTTTTCAAAAAATTACACACACAAAAAAAACAACACTAGACTAGGAAAGGAAATCGTTTCGGTTAAGTGTGTCGCTGAATATATTAAAATCAATACAAAAATTATTTAATCTATTAGACAGAAATAAGTAACCTTTTCTTATAATAGCATTATCATTATTTGAAACATTCTATAAAAATATGAGTTAATATCTTACATAATTGATACTTTAAAAATGTAAAATAAAAACGGTATTTTTAGGCATTATTATTTACTAATAATTGACATGCGAGCGTATGTTTTAAGCCTAAAGTTAGACAAATCTTTTAATGCTCATTGATAAGATGTTCACTGTCAATACTTTTTTGGAAAAGCATTGCATTCAATAAATTAACATTCTTTTAGAAATTAAACATTTATTTAATATATCATACTCAGGAAAGGTTTCATTCATGACGGAAAACATGAATATCGAGAATCGTGAAAATGTTTCTCATTAACGAAACTGAACATATATATTTATTTTTTTTGAATTTTCAAAGCATTCACTTTAAAATAAACTTGATTGTAAAAGTATTGGTAATAAGTCTTACTTGCCTACGTGTTTTATAGCAGTGACATTTATTAATGATAATTGTTGTTTTTTAATGTTTTTTATAATCATTGTAATACAATCTGTTAAGATAAATTTACAGTTTGTTTAGTAATTCTTTTCAATAATACTCTATGAACCCTCTTTTGTTCAAAATGGATAGATTTTATCAATTTTTTATCTCAAAATTCTTTTAAATCTGTAACAAATACTAAAGAAAAAGAAATTGCTCTTAGCCACAATTTCTTTGTTGCAATTACGAAGTTATTGAATTACGAAGTTTATACCGTCATTATAATGTTTATTAATTAACATTGATTGTCTAATACGTGAAAAATACTATAAAAAGCACTATTCGTCATCGACTTGGCCACAGCAATGACAATAAACATTTCGGTTTAAAGATATGTTTATAATATTAAAGTATTTCATAGCTATAACATATTGTTTATTTATTGTTTGCCTACTACTGGCTCAACAGAATATATTTAAAATTCTTACATAGAAATTATACATACAGCCAAAATAGGTTGTACAGATTTGTAACGCGACTGATGCAGACTGACACTCAATAATATAATATATAAATGGATTTTATCTTGCATATAAATTTTTTAAATCCATAATTTTAATCGTCTGTTAATAATAAATTTTATCCATTCCAGTTTGATTGCCAACACACACATGACAGCTATAAAAAGCTTCTGTGATATAATATCTTTTATTTCATTACCATTCAATATTCAAATCTACACCTTATAAGGTGTACCTATAGGTCCATAATATTCTGTATTCATTTGTACAGATACGTTATTGCAACATTTTTTTATACAGAAAAAAATATCATTTATTTACATATGTATATTGTGCATTCGCTGTGACAACGCATTGTATTCTATTTTTAAATCTATCAGTGACTTTTGCAGATGAATTGATGCAGAGATCTAAATAATTCCCGATAGTGTACCTCAGTTGGTTTTTACAAATATACATAATAAATAATTGAATTTTGGTCTTTCTCCTTTTCATATTTTATAAATTCAGTTATCATTTCTTTTTTTGGGCGGGATAAGAACTATTTAAATTTAAGATTTGCACACATGTGTTTGCTATATATCTTCTCCTCGAATTGCTATCTAGCAACTGTAGTTTAAAAGTAAGACATCTGTTGCCTTGACCGTAATGATAAATATATTTTATTAATATTTAAAAAAAAAACATGAAATAATGGTAAATGATTGAAAGATTGTAAATCCTGAAATCCCAGGATTACAAAAGGGTCCGGAGTTTGATGCTCTATCTATGTTAGTTTTTCATAATATTTTGAAAAAAAAACAGTGGTAATCAAACAGTGGTAAATTAGCAAAATATTTTGTCTTCTGACAGTAATATTTTAAAACAATTGAGGGTATACTTTTCATCCTTTTCTGTTATTTCTCAATATTTTCGATTCTGTTATCAGTGATCAATATCAGCTAAATATCAGGGCTTAACCAAAATATTGCTTCTTCTAATTATCTCATTTACATTAGACGTTAGAAAACTTGAAAAATGCATTAATGAATTTCATAATATATAAGATTATTCAATGCCTTTATAATTGTTATTTGTACCCGGTGTCTATATTTTATTTAAAGCTGTGTCATTTTTTAATAATATGCAATAATAGAGGTGAGTAATTAAACACAATATGGTATTAAATAGTTAAGGAATGTGTTGAGAGTTCATACTTATAATAAATTCACGATTACTAATAATTATGACGAATATTTTTCTTAATGCAAAAAGAGCATTTTACAGTTGTTCTTTGCGAAACAAAAGAATTGCAAATTCCAGTAGGCGTTGCTAGCATTTGTTTCTATTTCTCTTAATAAATTGATGACCCAAATTTGGCAATACCGTTCTAAAATAGTTCATCAATTGTTTCGTATAGCTAAAATTTGCAATCTATTTAATTGCTAATAAACGCAGTTAAAATACGCGCATTGCAAATCGATGCAATTTATTTAATTGAATATTTTGAGAGAATTTTCATTGAAAATGGATGCCACGGTTATGTTTGAAATAGATCTGACAAAATCGGCGATTATATTCATAAAAAAATATGTAGGAATGTTGAAATTGACATTCCGGTCTAATTTAATAACATCGTCGGCAGTGTATTAAGTCATCCGTTCATTCTTGGGTTGCATCTCTGACTTATTTGTCGTTATTGTATTATAGACTTTTTAAATAGTTGCATGTCATATATACAAATAAACAAAGTTTTTTATCTCACCATGTGACATCGAATACCATGAAAATACATTTTGAACTAGGTTCCTGGATAAATTTTTAAAAAATTAAACCGATTTTTAAACAAGAATAAAATAATTAAGTATTTCGACTGAGGGTGCTTGATGGAATTTCAATATCAAATTAGAATTGTTTGAATTTTTTACTTTTCCATGAGTTTTGTCGCTAACGACCCGGGTTTCGCCTTTCAATTAATCATTAAATATTAATTCAAAGGCTTAAAAACAAATCAACTCATTAATAATAGGTCGGATAAAACCCTAGATTTATTTTAAACATTCCTATGTTATTATCTGGTCATTAATATTTTCAAAAATCCCCATAATTATAACAAAGCCACTTAATCCATTGAAAATTGTATACATTCAATTTTCGCTAATTTACATTTTAATAACCTTTTAACTTAGTGATCTACTTATATTTTTGTTTATAAACGATACAAACTGTTTACTACGCGTCAGTTCAAGTACATCCGTGCACTTGGAATGCCTGAAGATGCCGAAAGGCGAAACCCGGGTCGTTAGCGACAAAACTCATGGAAAAGCACAAAATTCAAACAATTCTATGAATAATATAGTACTATTTAGTAAATGGTATGTGTGTCAGATAGCTAATTCAGTGATTTAAATTAGTTGTCTGATAGCCAGTCTTCGTTATTTTTCCGGTGATAAAAGACAGGGTTTGCATTAAGTTTCATATTTTAGATAAAGTCAAAAAGCATTTATTTTTTCAAAAGATATTGCCCTAAAAAAGTATTAATTTATTAATTCTTCATTTGAAGCTCGGCAACACAGTTCCTCTCATGAAAAGCATGATCACAGTTGATACAAATGAATATTTTATTTTGTAATAAAATATCTTTCCACCAAGTATTGACAGTGGACACCTTAAAATTGATATGAATATGAAATGATAATAAAACTAGTGTTTTATTAACTTAGTTTAATATATATTTTTTATGAAAGTCCTTTTTCTTGTCCGCAATTTTCACAGGTCCTGCTTTTTTCAAATATTGATAAAACTTTCACTATAGTATTATTATACTTAACTCAATGCAAAATAGATGCAGAAGTAATTGGATAAAAAAATCAATGTTACTTCAGTGATAGGAGGCAATGGAAAACTAATGTCATCCAAAATTTCTTGTCAAAATAATAATCTGTAAAACTAAAAAAAGGAAAACAATTCATTCGCTAATTCATATTATATTATAAATTTAAAAGTTTTTTTCAATGTTAATGTCAACTTTAAATAAATCGATTTGATCGTATCTTCCCCGTTCAATATCAAATGCAAAATATTAATTGATGAATTAAAATAAGAGTTTTTTAAATCTCTTTATATGGTAATAGTTCTGAGAAAACGTTGAATATTATTTTGAATTAAATCAATGTTAAATATTTGTAATAATTAATTGGAATTAAACTATATTTAATTTAAATATCGTCAAAATAATAAGGATTGAGACATCAATAATTGCCAATGCACGCATTTATAAATTGTTTTTTCTTGGGGTATTTTAAATAGAGAAAATACATTTCAGTAAACGTGTTTAAATTTAAAAAAAGTACATCTGACAAATAATGTTTGTATGAAGAACTCAAAATACTACCAAACTATAATGGTAATATTATGAAACACTGAATTCAAATACTCCATATTGAAAACATTGTGGCCTTTAGAGTTGTGTTATCCTTGAATCAATTTAGAAAAGTTAAGCTTTTATAATGTAATTTTACAAAGGTTATTATTATATTGAACATTAAACAATGTTTCAATATAACATTTTCTTTCGATGTAAACGAAACTTACACATTTATCGTAAAATGCATCAGAAATAATGCCATGGCAATTGCGCAATGGTTTTACATTTATTCATTCATGTATTGATCTGACTGTAGTATTGTAATAGCTAGTTTGACATTGAATGCTTACCTAAATATGCATTGTGTGCTAATATGTCAGAGCGTGGAAGCGTGTTCAAATCCCATCGGCTCCGCTTTTCGAGACCTCGTGGAACATTTGCGATACTTGTGATGCATACATAATACATATATATTTGTCGGCACCTGCACAGACTTGACGATTATGTTTCACATATATTATATAATGATATAGATATTCATCAAAGACACTAACAACAATGTTCAGCAAGGAAGAAGGATGTAACCCACACTTAACAAATTTTATAGGAGGCACAAAAAATGTTTTTAGATGATTTTGGGGCAAGCAAATTATGAAATATATAAACTTTTAAAGTGTGCTTTTTGTCTGGTTGCAATTTTCACAAGCCATTCTTTTTCAAGCTTAAAAGTTAAATTTAAATGCTAGTTTTGCATTTGCAGCTCATCGTTTTTATAGAAAGTGTGTCAAGTTGGATACATTGTGGTTATTGAAAAAAAGCTGTTTTGAAGAAACAGTGTGTTACGTCTTTTTTCCTTTCCACAGTCGAAATATAATTGAGTAATATTTAATACAGGTATAATGACTTAACTGTTTCAGGTACTTGAGATAAGCTTTTAAGTTTGTCGTATATTTTTGAGTTTTTCTTGTATAATTTGATGATCAAATATATTGAGTCAACACTTTCTTACTGTACTGAACTTTTGAAGTACTTTTTAATCATAATTCACATGTAAAATTAACTGACAACATTTGTGGATAAGCATTTTTACCGTTAAAACGCGTTAATTATATAATTTCTGTAATAATAATGTATTTTATAAGCAAGTCTCTAAGTTTCAAATTATAGAAAAACCTTTTCACCGCTGTATATATTGCCTTCAAAGCTTTGACAATTACTTTCAATAATACTTAGTATAATTAATATGTGATGGAAAAACGTTCATTCATTCAATACTCAACACCATGAGAGGTGTGTGATCTTGTAAGATCACAAATAATTTGAGAACAATTGTGTTGTTTTTTCACTGCCTTTACAGAGCGAAACAATTGGAAAATAATTGTTAGACAACATACAATAACTAACTTTATACTGTGGGAAACTATTTTATTTATATTCATTTATATATGACGCCAGAGTGAAAATTACGCAAGAGCCTTATTCGCACAGCTTAAGTGGTTTAAAGAATAGCAGTCATTTTAATTGGAGTTTTTCACGAATGACCTTAAAGTGATTACGAATAATTGAACAATTGAAAGTTCTCTTTCTAATTGCGTGTGAACATACGCTACGTCACGATTCTTTTGTTTATTTTTAGTAATACACATTTGAATTATGTTTACTTAATTTTATTTATTTAAAATATACAATAATACAACATGTTAGTTAACTGATTTTATCTTCTTACTTCTGTCAAGATAGGGTTAAATATTAAAAAATAAATAAAACATACTTTTTGATATTTTTGGATTTGGCCAATTTTTAAAAATAAATTAAAATTGATAACTTCAGAAGCATCTTTAGAAAAACTTTTTTATCGAATTTTAGTTGAGCTTCCGCTTCTCGAAAGTCCAAACGAGTGTCACATTTTGTTACACACCTGTGGAATAGCTAAACTATCAATTTTAAAATAATCACAACCTGCTTTGCTTACCGAAAACATTATCAATTAAGTTCCAAATAAAACCGGTTCTGATTAACAAAAGGACATTTAAAACTGATTTTGTTAAAAGAATTAAAAATCTTAATCGAAAAGTTACATATCTTAATTTCTTTGAATGCTAATCGACTGAAATACGTCAGTAATTTACATCTTTGACTGCACAATTGAGTGGTATGTAAGGTATAGTAGATAACTGCTTTGTTTCAGGATATACTATACATGTGTGATTTATAATTAATAAAAATAATAAAACATTTTTAGTACTTTTTCCACATAAAATTTATTAGATCAGGACCGGTTTCGCTCATGATGAGCATTGTCAACTGCTCATCATGAGCGAAACCGGTCCTGATCTAATAAATTTTATGTGGAAAAAGTACTAAAAATATTTTATTATTTTTATTATAATGCCATTCCACCAAGTATTGACAGTGAACACCTTAAAAGTGATTTATAATTATTTCTTAAAAACGTTCCTGTTTTTTACCACGTTTTATTATTTCACATGGTTACTTCATGTCCATTAAATTTGTCACAGTTTAAAAATATCTGGTGCATATTATCACGACGACTTCAAAACTAGCATCGATTTGTCTAGATTATTTGATATATTTCAAAACATGTCCCAAATCAAACTAGCTTGGCGCCAATCTAAATCATAACATTATTACTTGCAGCTTTTCGTTACCTTCAAATTGCTATCTTAATAATAATAGTTACAGATATATTCATAATAATTTTTCTTAGAAAAACTAACAACTCATTCAAAGTTTGATATGTAATGCACAATGACATATTTTATTTTGCAGTATTTAAAAAAACCTTTTGAATATAAACTGGTTTATGTGTTAATTTATTTACGTACACAAACATGCTTTATTTTTGCAATGTAGATTTTGTATTATTTTTTTTTCAATTTTATATTTATTATGACGTTTTTTTTTTAATTAAATAAACTTCATATCATAACAAAATAAATTGACATTTTGATTAGTTTTATAATATTTACCGTACTATTGTAACAAAGATGAAAATTACTATATATTAAAGACTCGTCAATTCAGCAATGTTAAGACAGTATAAACTTTTAAAAGATAGGTTCTAATTAACATTTTGTTTTACTTTATACGTTTGTAATAGCTAAAAATCAGCCATAGAAATTATTTCAAAAATATGCAGTCAATAGCACAGTTCATTCAAATCACATTTTGAATATAAAATTCCTAGACTTAAAAGCTTACACTCAATTTTTTGATTTTAGCTTTCAGATTAAACTGAAATCACTGGCTAAAGCTCGATTTTTTAGCTTAAGTAGCTCGTTGATAAGTATTACTATACCGAAAGCGTTGTCGAAAAAATATGCATTCCGATACAACTGATCAATATTGATGAAACTTTTTTGATATACATATTATATATTTTTTTAATTCGAATACATAAACTATTATTTAATACAACTCAATACAACAGTGCTATTCTGATGATAAATTATATGCATTGAGTAGAGTCAATTTAATTGACATTCATGACTTTTATTAAAAATATTGTTGTTATACTAAACATGAAAAATAAAAATGAATATCAAATTCTATTCAAACTAAACTGTAATTAAATGTTATCTAAAACTGAATTATTCTTTTGGAATGAAGAAAATGAAGCAAGTTTATGCAAAAATAATAACATTGGTGCAAATGTTTTATATCAGGTTTTGATATTAAATTGAATACAACATTCGAAAAACCGCAAAGATTTTTTCGAATCGTATGTTATAAAACGAACAATAATTTAAAGTATGCAATGAAAAAACAAAATGAAAGTTGTAGTTTATATTGCGTTTTTTTCAAGTTATTGATTTTGTTTCCTGTTGAAAAAAAAAATTTGAACGCATTAAAATATAATTGTTATCTGTATCAAAGAGTTTTTGCCAATACTTTAATAGATCAATCAATGCACAATAAAATGACTGGATTAATTTAAATATAAAAAGTGTTTTGCCGTCGAACCACTAATCGTGGGATCAAATTATGTGCATAAGATTGATTGAGCGACGATTTACATTATTTTGACATTGATTAAGATTTTTTTTTTACTAAATTTTGTTTTTTCACTTTATCTGTAGCGATAAATTTGCAATATTAAAAACAATGCAAATAAATATTAACGAACAGTAAACTTTTGGTAATTTCAATTTACAATCGAAAGCGAGCTTTTCAGCACAGGAGTGACAACTTTTGTTAAAACAGACGTTAAATTGACATTTGAGATTGGATAATGCACTATTTCCGTACTAAGCAAATATACATTTAAAACATATTTCAACATTTAAAAACTTTTTAATGTCAATTGAAATCTATCTTAGAGATCGATAAAATATTATTGTATAAATTTATACACAAAAATGTCAGTATATAAAAAAATATTTTAATAAATAAGGAAAGAATGACATTTTAAAATTGTTTATGTAAGCTATTTGTAATCTACATGTCATCAAAATTTTATAGTCTGATAGTTTTTTTTGCCTAATTCTGACCAACTACAATTTTATACAGTATTTGTATAACTTTTAACATTTTTATTCTTATTATTTTTAGGAGTGTCATCACCACGAGTTGCTTCAGGATCTCGCGCCCTTGTGAGTTCTTCAACTGTAGCAAGAGCAGTGCGTCAAGGAGTTCCACCTCAGGATCATATGTACGTCAACACATTGCTCGCAGCTTGGGGAGATATGCTCCTCCAAGACTTGGCGCAGACTATCAGCCCAAACAAGGTAAAGTTTTGTGGATGAAGCTAAGTTGTCGCTCATTAAGTTGTCTAGAAAAAAAAACAATGATTTGAGAAGAATTTGGGATTATATATAAAAACAAGCCTGGAATTTTATACTTTTTGCTCAACTCGATTCCTGGGACTAACAACAAAATTGCCGGGAATTTACGGGAATATTTTATACACACGTGTTTTTCTATATGGTAAAATCATTGCTAGTTTAGTTTCTCAAACCACTCAGGAATCTTATACATTTGGAAGTATTTAAGAAGTATGTATCTTATGGTAAAATTACATGTAATTAACATACTTTGTTGTATGTTAAAAATTGTTTCAAGTGTGCGTTTTTATAGATTCGCTGCATATATAAAAGTATACAACGCAATTTGAAAAAATAATAATTATATTTTCAATACAGAAATTCCATCCGAGTTGTGGCAGATCCGTGCGTAACACTTTCATACATATGCGGAAGTACCCACATATCAAATACGCTACAATTTGTTGGCGGAGAATAAAATAAATTAATTATGCACACTTCCAGTTTACAGTCAGGAAGTATATGAATTATGAGATCATATTTATAATCAATTTTATTATTTACGCTTCGAAAAAATATTTGCAAAAATATCTCCGTTGTCTTATTAAATATGCTTAAATTTCTTGGCATCGAAATAAATTCTTATTTTAATTCAGCCATCAAACATCAGTTTTTTAAATTCTTCAAAAGCACATTCATTTTTTTTAAATATAGTATTCAAATACAAGTTTCATGAATAAGACTATTCTTTCTATTAAAATGATAAAAATATACTGACCATTCAGCTGAGTGAAAACCTTTTTGGTTCTCGTCGTAATTGGTTGCGCGGTCAATATTTGGAATCTAAATGAATTCTTGCATGCGTTGATTTTTCAATCGGCTTGTATATTTTCCTCCAAATATAAGAGAGGTTTATTCATGTAAGCCCGAAAATTTTAAAAGAAACATTACACAGGATCTGGATATATTCATTGGTAAAAACGATGTTGTACCAACTATGCGTAAACGGTTTCATCTATTGACTGATAGTAGATAATCTTTGATACGATTTTTAAAAACAAATTTAAGATATAGTAAACAAAGATGAATTTTATTTTTTGATATTTTGAATTGAAAACCTGTCCACCATTATTTTATTATTATAGTGTAGTTTTTATCAGGGCTCTAGAGTAGAAGTAGGACTGTTTTAACTGGAGTCCTGCTCGTTTCAGAAAAAAATGTGTATTCAAATTGTTAGGATCAAAAAAGATACTAATAAATGCCTAAAACAATTTAAGTCGTGTTTTAAGCTGTGGTCGGAGTCGTTTTATTTCTTCGCGACTCCGACATTTTTACACGGTTTTTTATGGAACGTATGCATCGTATCAAAAAAGCACTCATTCAAATTAGTTTGAATTTCACTGGACGAAGAATTTCTTAAAAATAACATATGAAATTTCTCGCGTTCTTTTGTTATCGACTGTTTTATACATATTTAATCAATTCGACGAATAGAAAGCACAACAGTTTGGCTAGTGCTAATTAGATTTGATTTAAAAAAATGAAATTAAAAAATATTCACTTTAAGTTTTTTATTAATTAACACTTCTCCGTGATATCTACGGTACATTCAACCGAATAAAAATTCTTTCTTTTGCCTGAAGTAATGCTGCTTACTTCTTACCCGTCTGACGTAATGAACTTTCCTTTTCAAACCGCAAAACTCTTAATATTACTTATCGCGATGAGTTTATATGCTGTCATACGATACTCTTTTTCATTTTGAACGATCACGAGCTATCGTTTTTTGCCATGCTGAAAAATGCCTGCGGACTTCCGGAGTCGGGCGCGTGATCTTGTGAATTGGAAAAAATTTCAATTCGAACGTTACGTTTAAGATTAATACTTTTTTTATTGCTTTGTTCTAGTGATATAATTTATTATATTCAATTTGTTATTATAAGACATACACTGCAAAAATCGTATAAATGCATTGCCGTTTTAATATGTCATATAAATGTTATATTATACTCTATATGTAAGTAAATATAATCACAATATTTTTTTCCTACTGTCAACTGATCAGTTGAAAATGCTTACAATGAGGGAAACCTTTATTGACCTTTTAAATAAATTGGAATAAAGTACAAAGGAATATTTTTTTTATTAATATAATGCCTTTCCACCATGTTTTAAAAGTGAACACCCTAAAAGTGATTAAGAGTACTCATTTACAAAATAAATTATTTGATAATTCCACACTTTAAAACATTTTCCTTTTCCATAAGTTACAATTTACAGTATAAGTGATTCTATAATTAGAAAAAAATAAAATTAAAACACCTCTAACATATAATTAAAAAATCATTAAAGATGAATAGAAATTTAATTGTGTTTGTAATTACTATCAGTCACCACTTAAAATTTATTAATCTTTCTTTTTTTTTCTTCTAATTCTTTTCAATGTCAATTGTTGTATACACCTTTTCTTTTCAATTTTTTTTTTTGTATAAACAGCTCTGTTTTATTATATTTCTTATCAGTCGACAATGCTCGCAATAAGCGAAACCGATCCTGACCTTTTACATAAAGTGGAATAAAGTACAAAGGAATATTCTTTTTTTATTAATAGAATACTCCTAACTAAAAATGAATTAACATTATATAATTCTCAATAAAAAATAGGTCTGAATCAATGAATCAATGGTTTGGTATTTATAGCTCGGTTATTAAATGACTTTAATTTGAAACTCGTGTCTACTTCCTTGTCCCAAACATTGACATTACAGCAAGTCATAAATAATAACAATTACTAAAAAGTTGCAGCTGATATTTTGAAAGTGTTTTATAATAAACAACATGAATCAATACAACTTCGTTGGTTCATTTTATTTCGTGATGAAAAAATATTATTTGCGGTGGCATTGAAGACTTTTTTCGCCATCTTTTTAACCTGATAAACTCTTTATGATTTAAACTGTTAATTAATTTTAATTAAACTTGCTTAGTGTTTACTCTTGCTCAGAATTGTTTAATAATATCACATCACCGAAATGCATACAATATTGAAAGAAATATTTTTTAACTTAGAAATATAGGTTGTTTTTTTTTTAAGTTTGTTTATAGAATGAGCAAAACTTGTTCCAGCTACAGCTAATTTGTAGCGAGCGCTATGTAGCATGTTGCACCTTCTTGTTGAAACCACAGCTCCTCCACAATAACGCCATTCAATTCAAAGCGCTCTCCATTGGCTGTAACGTTCTAGCAGATATCATTTTTATATAAATAAATTTGCACAATTTGTAAGTGGTTTTTTGGCGTAAGTCTATTCATGTTGGAATGGCAAGCCAAACTGAGAACCAGCTATCCGCTTTCAAATTGGCTGTCGCTGAAAAAAGTGTAACTAATTCAAAAAAACACACCTCTAAACACACTTTATAAACAATATCGACTGTGGAAAGGAAAAAGGACGTAACCCACACATGGCAAATTTTACAGTAGGGACAAAAAACGTGTTTTTATGATTTTGGACCAAATGCAAATTGTGAAATATACACGACCTGAAAGTGGACGGAAACTTTTAAACTGGTGTTAAATTGACATAATCTAATATTATTTAAAGAAATTTTCTAGGAAAAACCTTTTTTCTGTCTTTTTTCTTGGTTTCAATTTTCACAAGCTCATCTTTTTTCAAACTTAAAAGCTAAATTTAGATACTTATTTGGCATTTGCAGCTTACATCCTTTTGATATAACGTGTATCATGTTTGATAAATTGTGATTATTAAAAAAAAGCTGTTTTGAAAAAAAACTGTGGGTTACGTCCTTTTTCCTTTCCATAGTCGATATGTATTTAATAATATGTATGTATGCATATATAAATGTAATGAAGAATTACTTAAAAATATACAGAAGTTAACATATTGGTAGATGGCTATGTTGTTCACTAATGTATACATATATCTTTTCTCCTGACGTACAATGACGTGATTGACGAATGTACGTATGTATAAGTTCTTCATAAATCGCGATTTAGCTTTTTTCATACAATTGAATCGTAATGGAAAAGCTTCAGAATGAGCTTTTCCGTAGGTCGTTTGCTTTTAGCTGGTTGTGTGAAAGTATTCATCGCTTTCTTTTGCAAATCTCTCAATTCAATCTTTTTTGGTAATTATAACCGATTTTGTAGGCTATCGACTTCAATCAACAAGTTTATTATATGTTAATTGCATCGAGTAATTAACTTATGACCGTACTTTCGTCATAGTTAACTTAAAAATCTTGAAAATTTCAATTACCTCGTTGTTCTGCCGGAGAAGCGATATACGTGTTGTAATTAATCAATGATCAAGTATACAACATTGTTTAGTCTTACAAGAAAATAAGGATTATCAATTAGACAATACCGGTCAAAACAAAAATAAGCATCTTGTTCTAGTAACTCGATACGATCACATCACATTCTTTAATTAAATATTCGACAGTGTATAGAAAGTTGTTATCAGGGAGATTTCAACGCAGGAGATTATGCAAACGAAACCCAATTCTCGGAACCAAAAAATCTTGTTTATTTTATTTTACTGTGATTGTTTTTTAAACTACATGTTGAAAGTAATATTAAAAAGTGCTTACTCAATTTTTTTTTATTAGAAATAGCAAAAATTGGATCGTCAATTGACAAAAGATTACATTGTAACATCGAATAATTTATCAAACTAAAATTACTTAATTACTTTAACATATCGACTGTAGTCAGTCAAGTAAAAAAACGTAAGCTACACAGATTTTTTTTACAGAAGAGGCAAAATCCCAATCTGATTGATTACAACTCATTAGTATCATTAGTATCATTATCTGTTTTTTTTATTTCGATTCTACACCCCCCTCTTTGCTCTTCTTAAAAGGAAAAAAACCCAAACCATTTTGTAATTTTATAATTATAAAATGTTAGAATCAATCTTGCTTCATTACTTAAGCAAACTTTGCGATAGTAAGTCTGAAGATGCCTCTGAAAGAGGCGAAACACGTGTCACAGTTAGTAACACAATACGTGGAATAATCAAAGTTAATTTAAATTTTCTATGAGGCAAAAGACGTTTGTCAGTCTATGTACTAAAAATTTTAACATACTTTTCACGCTAAAATACATCATACACTCTTCAAACAAATGGTTTATATTTTCACTGAATGTTAGCTAAATAGTCGCGACCATTAATATGACGAATCTAATTTTGTTTTACTTTAGCCAAACCATGGTCTGGTTTTATACGAAATATTTAACTTTAGTTAGCGGCCACCCTGTGAAATAATTGATACTATAATGCAATGCCGCATTCTTCTTTAACGAGTGTTTTTGAGTTTGTTTTATAATAAACGATGTATTAATTATTGTTTCTTAATCCATAGTTTTAAAATTGTTTTTGTTTTCTTTATTCTCAGGTAAAGTGTTGCCAGAACGACACATCTGAACATCCAGTCCATGCTGAGTGTTACACTACTTCAGAAGATAGTTGCAAAGAATATTTGAGAACCATTCCTGGACAAGCTTTAGAAAGCTGCAAGTTTGGTAAGTTACATTTAAAAAAATCATTTATGCTTAGTTACCAGTTATATATACTTACAATACAGGTATTCCGTACTCAATAGAAGTATTACAATTATAAATAGTGATAAATTGGGATTAAAATATCGTGCGGCTAAAAAAATATCAGTATTTCAATATTTCACTGTTAAATTGCTGTTTATTTAGAATTTATGATTCATCATAAAAAGGTTCATCGATTCTACATTGATACAAATCTTAGCAGATATAAAATATCTTAAATTCATCTCGATTATACCAGTTTTTTTATTTCAAGTTCTACCCCGTTGACTTTCATAAAAAAGAAAAGAATACGAATCAAACGAAAAATATATTGTTCATTTCTTCACAAGACTTTAAATAATATTTAATGTGGTCCAAAACATAGATGTCAATATTTATCACATGAAATGTATCTATTAACTTGGATGTGATATGCAGAAATTTGAAAAATAATTATATTTATCATTTACTATTATATATTTTGGTTTTTGGTGTAGTCAGTTTAAGGAAGCAAATGGGAAAAAACTTTACCAAAATATTACTTCCTGGTGAAACGTTGATACCTTTATAAACAAAATTGATGATTGAAATGGCATCAAGTAAGTTACACATCTAGTTTTAAACTATGACAAGTCAAATGAAAGCATTTTAAGATAAATGGATTTAAAGATTATTACCGTCTTAACTTCAATATATAACTCGAAGTGTTTTATTTTACTAGTATATAATAATAGTCTAAAACGGTACAAAATTATTGGTATTTGATTTATTGTATTGAAGTTACAGTTGATTTAATTGCTAAGCCGCCATTATTGAAAAGTCAATCAAATGCATAAGTTCAAATTGATTTCGTGAATTTTTATTTTTCTGTACTTTATTCTCAACTTTAGATACCAAGAATTTAAATAAAACCATGTATATAATACGATATTCGAATAAAACTGAACATTTATTCATCTCAGAACATTTTACAAGACAAAGATCTTACGTTTACAAACAAAAGCTTGCGCAATATTTAATTCCCAATACCAATTAAGGTGTTTCGTTTTATGTAAGATGTTTCTTACGTTTAAGATAATAAATAAATGCTTATTTCATCATAGGTTACAGCTATTATTTTTGTAAAAAGCCATTCATAGATCGCTTCACCGCTTTTCGGAAACGAAAACACACTTATTTTTTACAAGATTTTGATGATAACATAATTTGTATAGTAATAATTTTTAATTGAAAATCTCATATCACAAAAAAAAACTTATTGTCATATTTGTATTACAGAACGTCGTGAGCAGATGAACTTGGCTTCTGGTTTCTTGGATGGATCAGATCTTTATGGTGCTACTGAAAAGGAGCTCAGATCGATTCGACTCTACGACGGAGGAAAAGTTGACCTTGCTTCTTGCAAAAGGTAAGATTTCCCATCATTATGCATAAAGGATTTCACTGGCTTGTGTACCAATACGGAAAAATAAATTTATCGATCAGTGCTCGACAAAATAGATGTCAAAAAAGAGGTGAAATAATAGCGATTAGATACCCGCTAGTGCTATCCTATACAAAAGGTTTGAGAAACTGAGTATCAAGCAGTTCTCGTTAAACAACTTCTGTTCAGATATGCTCTTCATTAGGATTCGCTCCCATCACTATAATTATTATAATATAAAATTGCTTTTGATATAATCAACGTCCTTATTTTGTGCGTTCTATAAAAGACCGATTCATAAAAATACCTCAATATTAACTCTCCAATATATTATATTATATTATCATATCGATGTTTTTTGGGAATAACTTGATAACTGCAAAAGAATAGAATTCAAAAAACATATCATTATCACATTTTCGACTATTCTTATTTGTATGGTATTAATATCAGTCTTAAATAATTTCGCAAATATTTATTATACAAACTATATTTGAAATTACACATGTATCAGCATGTAATAGCGTTTTAAAACAGCAAAACAACACCGATATAAATTTAAGAAAAAATATACATATCATTATTAATTCATTATGCGTGCAATTCGTAAACAATACATTTTATCATTGACATATGATCTAACTAATTATTATTATCTAATATTACAACAGTCGATTTAATTTGTCTTGTTATATAATATTTTTTCGTATAAAATGGTAGACGATACATATATTTCTTAGTATTATAATAAATTTTGGTTACACAATAACATTTATGAATAATATTTAAAATTGACATAAGCTTCTCAAATAGTTTAGTGAAACGTCTGTTATGTAACGATTATTATATAAGTCCCAAAGTAAGCTTTGAGTTATGCTACGTCTATTACCCATAAACAGAAACCCAGGACATTTAAAATATAGTCATTTGAATGATTTGAGACAAAATTTGGACTCGCATATCGATATTATCTGTCAGCCGTCTCTATAAGTTCATTCAAACTGTTATTAGAAGCTTAACGTCATCAGTTTGTATGCTAATTTTGATATTTGAATGTTTTTTAACAGTAAACATGCAAATTTTTACCGAAATGCGTTATGCATAGTAAAAAACACTCAAATGAATCCTTAGCAACGATGACATATATAATAAATGCATACCATTTCTAAATGACCGCCAAAAATCTTTTTTAACGCTGTTATTATTCATGAAAAAAAGTCCGTCATCTTGATAAAAACAAATCTTAAATAACTCAATTGATATTTGTCTTAGTGATTAAATATGTTGATTTTTCGTCGATTCAATCTTTTAAATCCCCAAATAGAAGCATTCGTACAAATTATTCACCTCACAAAACATTTTTTCAAAAGAACGTTCAATTTACTCATATTCCTTTTCAAGAATCATTCTTCATTCACTACTCTTTAAGAGAAAATAACTGAACGAATGACCAAAAAAAACACATACAAACAATCACTGCCACTAAAACATTTCGTAATACAAGAAAACACAAAATTCTGTATTCATTATTTTGAACCATCGAATGATACTCCCCATTTTTGATAGTCGAAGAAAAATAATGAGGTCTCAAAAAATAGACGAAATCTTTTTTTATAGATGTCCGCTCCAAATGTAAAAAATGTTGTTTATCTTAACAGATATGTTTCTAAGGGAGCTGTATTTTTCTCAGTTGTTCAATCTATCCTTTTCAAAGACATTATGGATAAACATCAAACGGATAGACTAGAATAGAATGGGTTGGAAAGAATTGTAGATGCCTTTGAACACAAATTAAATCCATAAGTTGATTGAAAAATCAATTAACGAAACTTCCTGTAATAAGATTCGAGAAAATGAGCTGCGTAACCGACCATTCGATCATATGTCCGGCAAGTTACTTGAGATTGACTTTTTAGTGTGTAATTTTGTAAAACAAAATCTACAATGAAAATATTTGGATGTTAATTATTTCGAAATATTTAACTGCAGCTGTGCTTAAAGATTTACCTTAAAATCGTGTAATGCGTAAATAAAGTCCTAATAAATCACCAAGGTCGTTTATGATTTATCACGAGTGTTTTATTACTAGGTATGCAATATAAATAAAACGTGCGATAAAAAAATGTTAGGCTCGAAAGGTCATAACTATTTAGTAAATTTTGCCTAATAACATCGTGATGTTTATTTTGCCGGCATAGTGTAGAAAAAAAAACGTTTTCTTTTATCTAGTTATCTCTTGTTAATATTTTAATAACAAATCATTATCAGAGTATTATTTGTAAAGGTAATAAAAAATAAATCAGAGTACTTTAGAAAAAGAGCTTTTGAGGAATAAATTTCGAAAAAAATAAAAAATAAACTATGTTCACTATGTTCCTAATGTGGGGCATATATACTCATAATGGAGTTTATCTTAAAAAATGTGTTTATACGAGAACTGATCGTTACAAAGTTGATCAACCTCTCTTATTTTCAACGAGAGTAGGAATAGAAAGATATGACTAGGGCCGGACTAGTAGTTGACTAATTGCTCTCGCTATGTCCGTTTTTGACGATAGGAAAGGCGAGAGGGAATTGAAAGATAACGTCGACTGTGGAAAGGAAAAAGGTTGATGGTTTTGGGCCATATGCAAATTATGAAATATAAAGTGCACGGAGACTTCTAAACTGACATAATCTAATATTAATTAACGAAATTGTCGAGGAACAACCTTTTTTCAGTCTTTTTT
This sequence comes from Himalopsyche tibetana, assembly GCA_030503985.1. Taxonomy (NCBI): domain Eukaryota; kingdom Metazoa; phylum Arthropoda; class Insecta; order Trichoptera; family Rhyacophilidae; genus Himalopsyche; species Himalopsyche tibetana. Next base: position 19,068,235 of record JAPJYX010000022.1, read on the forward strand.
CTGGGTTTCAATTTTCACAAAAAAACAAGCTAAATTTAGATACTAATTCGACATTTGCAGCTTACATCCTTTTAATAGAACGTGTATCAAGTTGTATACATTGTGATTATCGAAAAAAAGCTGTTTTGAAAAAACTGTAGGTTACGTCCTTTTTCCTTTCCACAGTCGACATACATTCTTGCCTTCGGACAGAAAAACATAATAATATATATATATATAAATATAATATTTGGGTTGGCCAGACCTGAATTTAATAATATGTTTTATTAAAGTCATGCCTTGTTTACTTAGCACATTTACTCAAACAAACTGTAATAATAAATGCATTTAATGGATGCGCCGATTTCAATACATATTACTTTAAATTGATGTTTTAATACCGAACATGTTAATGTGTTAATGATTCGTGAAAAGGCATCGCTAATTTATTGAATAAGATTTAGTTTTCATCGTTGGTGGGAAGGCATTAAATTACAAGATCATAACACTACACGTTTTGGTTAAATATATTTCATAATTTCAATAAAGCACCAAGATGTTTCAACCAATTTATCGATTTCTGTTCCTCTCATCCCATCCGTTAACAAGGGGCTCGCTTAATCTCAAAGCAATTCTCGGTGTTCTGGGGAAGAAGTGATTTTTTTAAATACTCCTTAACAATTATATGCAATACTTAAATAAGCAATCGATTTTTACTTAAAACACTTATATACTTAAACAAAATATGTAATAATATAAAATTCACCGTAAACTTATCAATCTTAATGACTAACAATGTATTACTGTGTATACTGAAGCTATCGTAGATAATATACAAGTCGGAAATTGCAGCTATATACTAATTCGATCTAAGAATATTGTTTTCTCTTAAATTAACAAAGGTCTCGCTGGCCTTAGTAAAATTTAACAAGGAGCTCGTGCGAGCCCCTTCAAGCCCGTTCCAACCTACCCCTGCTCTCATCTTTCCAATCCTTAACCTGTTCTGTGCCGTGCGGTATTGATTTGGCCGTGCATGGAGGGACGTGATGTTCTCATTATGATTATGATGAAAAATAAAACCTTATACATATGTACTTTTTGGACATATAATAATAGTAAATCCCAAACAAAAATAGTACAAATAAATACACGATGGGTCATTTCCGCCATCATTTATCTAAAACATTTCAAAAACGGAAATTACCGTCACGTTAGAACAGCCCTGCTAGTAACAAATCTGAACACAACAAAAAAGCTTTTTTTTAAATCGATGTATTATAGATTATAAAACAACTTCTTTAAAGTTTAAGTATCACACAATGATTCCAAGAGATGTCGCTATATGCATGATATTTTAAAATTATTAAATACGTTTCTTGTGGACTCTCAAGTACTGCTTGTAAACACGCACATTTTGTATGGCCGGCTCTACGAGCACGAAATTGTATGGCGTGTTAACACGTCCGTGGCAGAGAACCGGTTAAATAACGGAGCGTAGCGAGGGCAATTAACTAACACTAGTCTAGTTTCAGCAACTTTTTCAATGTCTTACACTTTTATATTAAAAAAAAAAAATACTTAAAGGACACTGAATTGCAATGTTATCTTTATTGCCATTCTATATAGAAAATTTGACTCTTTTAAAACTATTACGTCAATTTTCTTTACGATGGCGTGGCAATTTCATTTAAATAAAATGGCCGTTTAAATAAGCACATCCTTACAACCGGCTTGACATTTGATTGTTGCCAGAAGCTCTATCAAATCGTGCCATTAGGCATCCATTACAAACCTTGTGTGGTTTTTTTCCACTTTCACGAAGTTTACTCAAGAAAATAACATGTTATTGTAATACTTAATATTACCAGTTTGTTGATTTTTAACTTACCTCAGCTATTCGAACGAGTATCAAATTGTCTTCTAAGCTCTTTTTTAAACCTTTTTTCAATACGTATAACCAGTGGGCTGCCAATGCGTTAACAATGAGCTCACTTAATCTCAAATCAATTATCGGTGTTCTGGAGAAGGAGTAAATTTTTTTATCAGTCCTATGCAATAATTATATGCAATAATTTAATCGATGGTTACTTAATAAATTGCAAATACTGCAATTTACCATAAACGTATCAATCTGCATTGCTAAAAATGTACTAGTTTGTATACTGAAGCTGTCTTATATAATATATCTTATTTGATCTGAATTTTTTTTCACAAATATTAACAAGGAGCTAGCACGAACCCTTCCTAACCCCCTCCAGCCCACCTCTGCCTAGTCCTATCCTTATATGAGGTTGAGCTACTGAGTAATAAGCAGTTCTCGTACAAAAGTCATGTCAACATAATCCTTATTAGAAGTCTATAAGCTTTACATTAGTAACAAACATAGTAAAAACTGATTTAAATATGCGTCAGTTTGTCATCACTATCACGTGCTCAAAATAATACGATCCCGACAACGGATGAGCACTCTGTACAATAGAGGAGTACAATATCAAACACGGCCATGTCATGTTTTTACCGATGCCAACTCTTTTTATTAATTCCGGTATGAAAGTTTAATACCTACAATATATATTTCAGTTTAAAATCATACTACAAGTGTACGAAAATCAACATTAAATAATGACTTTATTGTTTTAAGAAAAACCGAAACCCGGTTTATTTTTCACGGTTAACCGGGTTTTATTAAAAACTACTTTTATACAACTATTCTTATGTCAGGTCCGTGGAGTAGTAGTCAACGTCGATGGCTTCCGTCACGGATCTCACAAATTCAAATGCCAGTACGAACAGCATTTTTTCATTCGAATGCATGGGTGTTTGTTATTTAAATATTCCCTCGTTCTATTCCAATATTAAAATAACAGGGCTTAGCAAAAGCGATTTGCTAACTATTAGTTCTTTCCTGACATTATTCTTATATTCCAACTATCTTCAAAAAGAGAGACTAAGTAATTTAGTAACAAGTAATTCTCGTGAAAAAAAACCTCTGCTTAGATAAACTTGAATAGCAGTTTATATGCTTCACATTATAAGCAAACATGGCTGAACAAAAAAAATGTTAATTCTTTTTTATGCACCTTATCAATTCATATTTAAGTAAGTTAAATGCGCTATATTTTTTTTTTGTGTTGGAATATTGGTTTATTGGCGTAAATTATTCCGGTTTAAGCCGGCTAGCCGGTTTATTTATTTGAAAAAAAAACCGAAAACCGGTTAGTTGTTTTGACAGTTAATTGGATGCCCTAGTTGCAGCTTACGCAGGTCTGTGCTGCTTCGTGTAATACACAAATCTGCTTTGTCCTTCTCTGTGTCACCTGCATTTTAACACTGTCTTTAATGTCCGAGTGTTTTGTAGTTAAATCAAAGTTAATTCACGTTAAAATGTTCAGCTCTACCGGAAAACAAAGAACTGGAACTGACTCTGTGTCACCTGCATCTCAACACTGTCTTTAATGCCTGAGTTTTTTGTAGTTAAATCAAAGTTAATTCACATTAAAATGTCCAGCTCTACTGGAAAACAAAGAACTGGAACTGACTTGACCGTGTTTGATACTGAACGCCTCATTACAATATTATACTATCCGTCTGCGATGTTTGACATTGCGCAAACGTCTCTCGTGAACGTTGGAATTAAAATACGTCTCCGAAGGTTATTCATCCTTTCCAATTTGTTGTCTACCACTGATAATTATTTGTTTATCTTTTATACATCCGCTTTGGTACTGGCTGAGCCTTAATAATTAACTGCGGCCCTTAACCTGATTTGGACAAAATGGCGGGAAGATGAACACCTCCGGAAGTCCGTACGTTACTTACTAAGTGGCTTATAATAACCGAATATAAATAAGTATGTTTTGTGTGTTATGTTGGTAATTGGTATGCTGTCAGAAGGCGTAAAGTCAATACCCATGTTTTAAGATAATTATTATTTTCGACCGTTCCAGTCAAATCATGTAATTTAATAATAATTAACGAATTCGATCCAAATATTCAAAAGTATTAAGTTATTTATAGTTTTTTTTTTAACCAAAAATAACTTTGAACGGAATTGAATTGATGTGTGTATATTAAGTTCAAAGTATGTTAAAATACACAGAATATAGCTGAACTTGTTTTCAGAAGAAACAGCGTGCATTCATTACTTTCAGTCAGTTTTTTTATTTAACGCCATCTGCCAGTATACCAATAGTATAATATTATTTGACTAGGTATCTCAATATATGTATGTATACTTGTTTTTTTTAATTGATTCATTCTATACGACAAAAAATCGGGTCCGTGATGCAGCGGTCAACGTCATTGGCTTCCGTAACGGATTTCACTTGTTCAAGACCACAGTACGGTCGTTTTTCCAATCAATTTCGATCCTTAAAAAAGGGGCGTAGCGAGAGCGATTAGTTTACCACTCTAGCCATGTCCTAGTCAGATCCTTCTATCGCTACAACTCTCTTCGAAAAAGAAAGGTTTAGCAACTGAGTAGATACTTCCATTAGACTATTAGAGGACCGTATGTTCCACAATGAGAGCAGAACATGGATTAAAAACAAAAAAAAATCAACTCACTTTTTTAGGCTAATTCAAATGTTTATGTAAACTTTATTATCAGTTGACTTTTTGTAAATTGTTTATCCAGAAGTTTCTAATAAAATCAAAAATGAAGGTATTATTTGCAAACACGGCCCATTCCAAAATGGTTAAAAAATGAAACGTGAATTTCGTTTTGAAAAACAATATACACTTTAAAAGTATTTTTTGTTTTACATTACTTTTGAATGATATTTTGTATGTTATCAAGCCATGTTTGAGACTGATTTCTAAAAAATAATTTCAAAATTTATTTTTATCTACTAAATTACATTCATGGTTTATGTTTCAACAATTTTGGAATGAGTCGGGCTTGCATTTTTTTAAATCTATGTCCGCTTCCAATGTGGAACATATGGCTCCCTATTGGAGGTATCTCAACAGAAGTTTTTTTTCTACGAGAAATGTTTGTTACTCAGTCGCTCAACTTCACTTTTTTCAAAGTTAGTAGTAGGGAAAGAAGGATAATGATAGAACAGGACTAGTGGTTAACTAATCGCTATTGCTACACCCAGTAATTAAAGGATCAGAAGAATGGGAGGAGAGGAAATAATGTCTGATAAATAATGGAAACAAACACCCAGTCTTCGATCACAACATTGAATTTAATAATTCAAAAATTCACTGTGATCTTACCGGGAATCGAACCCAGACCTGCGTGATCAGTAGAGCAAGCTCTAACCAACTGGGCCACTGTAGGCAAGAGGTGGGCCACAGTTGGCCCAGTTGGTTAGAGCTTGCAAATAATAGCATCAACTAAACTTTTTAAAAATGGCATGTTATTTACCCTGCCTTTTCAATGTGATTTATTTAAGATAAAATGTATTGTGTGTAACGACGAATTCAATACGCATTAGTCACCTAAAAAAACAACTTCGAAACATTACGATAATTATTTTCCACGTGTGAAAAATTCCACGAGTCAATCATTCCGCGTAAACATTACAATGCGTGATATACGCTGAACTAATCGCTGCAATAATATACAATGGTAATAAGAGTTACTTTATAAAAACAAATGATTGTACTTCAAAGATGGATTGCTGTTCCAACAACACGATTTATGCGTTTTGTTAACAAAATTACACAACGTTTTCTGCTAATATAATTGTGAACACTTTGTTCTTGGTGGTTTGAAAAAATCCCCGCCAGATGTGCACAATCTTATGAGAAGAAGTGTTATGTTTAGCCGTTCACTTTGGAAATTTAAATAAAATTGGTCACTTCGTAAAGTTACTCGACATTAATACTTATTTTTATTACAACCAAATGTTTATTTCTTTAAACTATGAAGGAGGGCATAGAGCCTTATCTCAACATATTTCTTTCTACCATAACTAATTTTCCATTGAGAAATTGACCATTTTGCTTGTCTTTTATCCCGGGACTTGAAAATATTCGAGACTTCTTCCTAGAAGCAGGGATGGGCTGGAGGGGGCTTGGAGGGGCTCGCGCGAGGCCCTTGTTAAATTTTACTCAGGCTGGCGAGCAACTTGTTAATTTAAGAGAAAACAATATTCTCAGATCAAATCAGTACATAACTGCAATTTCTGAATTATATATTATCTACGACAGCTTCAGTATACACAGTAGTACATGTTTAGCCATTTAGATTGATAAGTTTACGGTAAATAGCATATTGTTTAATATTATTTATGTTTAATAAGTTTATTAATTAACAATCGATTGCTTAATACTTTCGATGGTTTCGGCGGTAACTTTGTGATTTTAAATTTTATATTAATCGATTGCTTAATAAAGTATTGCATAGGAGTGATAAAAACAATCAACTCAACAATTAACAATTAACCGAGAATTACTTTGAGATTAAGCGAGCCCCTTGCTAACGTATTGGCAGCCCACCGCTGCCTAGAAGCAACTTTGTTGTAATAACAATTAACGCTACGATGATTCATTGATGTCGGGAAGATTTAAATGCATAATTAAATAATATGTTGTATCGGTGCTATTTATTTCTAATTTCATTTGGATTCGATTTCTGTTTACATAATATTATATACGTAATGCATAAACAATATTCATAGTATGAGCGACCGCATGGTGCATTGCGTTGCTATGTTAGGCCCATAGACAATATTCTAGCCTGGTGTTGCGTTCAAATCTCCGTCCACTGGCTGAAAAAAAACATCTTTGTCTATGTGCAATGGAGCCAAGGCCGTCTGATTTCTATTGTCGCGCTGGACAACGTGTCCGGGAAAAAATGCGCTGACAGAAACACTTAACTTTAACGTAATAATTAATCATGTGATAATTCCGCGTAATTTTATCACGTGATAAATTGTCTGACTTGATCACTACCAATAAAACAATATAGGAACATTATTTTATTTGTATAATTTAGAAGTCTAGAATCAAAAGTCGCAACAACAAAAAACCACTGGAGCTTTATTTTTCGTAATCAAAAAAAGTTATGAATTACCATGAATATTAATCACAATTGACAACTGAAATGTGACCACTTCTGTTTCCGCCATTACATTGTGAGAACTTTATCACTTATTATTGTTTTCTAACCAACATTGAAGGATAAAAAAAACGACTGAAAAGACTTGAAGATAGCTTGTCTTTGAAAAAAGAGATCGAGCTACTGAAGAACAAACAGTTGTTACAAACAACTTCTGATATAATAAGCTTCATTATTAGTAGTCCATATGCTCTAAGTTGGGAGCAGACATGCTTAAAAAAGGGCTACTCGATTGATAGTTAGCCAAAAAGTAAAATAACATCTCAGTTTTAATTTACGCCTCCTATATTGATAGCAAACTAAAACATAATCTTTTGTTAAGATGTTCTAAGAATCAAATATTGTAGTAATCTAACAGTGTAGTGGTCAACGTTGTTGGCTTCGGTCTTGGTGCTTATGGGCTCGAATCCCAAGCATGAATGTTTGTGATGTCTGAAATTTCCTCCCACCAACCAATCCAATCCTTAAAAATAAGACATGGCGTGAGCGATAAGCTAATAACCAACCTTGCCCTAACTCCTAGTCTTATCCTTATATTCCTACTCTCTTCAATAAGAGAGGTTGAGCAACTGAGTTACACCCAGTTCTCATAGAAAAACACATCTTGTAATAAACTCAATTAGAAGTATTTATGATCCACATTGGCATTGGAAATTGTTTTTAGAAAATTAACAATTCAAAATTTTATTCAGTGTTAATAAAAAATATGTTTTTTTTTGTACGCACTGTACTTAATATTTACCTTTTGTACACAATCATGACCATGCTTATATGGCTAGGTACATGAAATAAATAGCACCTGTGTCTAATAGTATAGCTTATAAAAATATTAAGTCGCCAACGAGTATTGTGTAAGAGCAGACATCATGAACTTATTGATTATTTATCATAGCATAACAATGAACAATTTATTTAATTACACAATAGAATGTGAAGGATTTTTGATACATCTCTATCAATAATAATATTATTTAGTTAACGAAAAATTTATTTGTATAACCCTTTTTAAATGTCATATTTGGCTTGTTTATATTTATATTTATTTTGAAATTGGACATTTATTTAAAGCTACCGAGTGCTGCAAAAATATCTAAAATTTCAGAAAAAAATATAGTTTTGCTACACTTTTATTTAAAAAATAACCTCCTCCAATTAAAAGCACGAATTAAAAAAAAAAATAAACAAATACAATATTTAAAATCCACCAGAGAACACATGCAGTGTTTTAAATGAGCCCCTGAGAGGTGAAGTGAGCCAAGTGGTACTTAAGGAAAAAATTAGTTAGATGCGTACATATCTTAAACTATTGTAAAATTGAAGTGCACTTAGTAAATACGCAATGCAATAGTGTTATATCTCAAAAAAAAAAAGGTGAAATCTGCCAATACACCAAGAAAAGACGTGATGGTACTTAAAAATTCAATAGAAAAAAATAGCATTTTACCACTTGGCTCACTTCACGAGAGCCGATTAATCAAACTTCATTTAATTCAGCAGCAGATTATTTCATTATAAATATGTCGATATACATATTGTTATTATTGTTTTATGCCAATATCATATGTGCTGTTTTTTTTAATTATTAAATATGTTTGTTTCCCTTCTCAGGTGTAACGACAAGCAATCGGTGTTGGCTCCACTATACACATCACTGTTGACAGAGCACAACAGAATCGCCAGGGCCCTCTCCAAGCTAAACGCCCATTGGGATGACGTTACACTGTTCCTTGAAGCCAAGAGAGTCATCACTGCGACTCTTCAACACATCACATACACCGAATTTCTCACAACTGTTCTTGGAGAGGTAATAATTGAATTATAATATACAAAATATAAACAAATGAATTATATATATACTATCGTCATATGAGAAAGTGTCCAAGTGTTTGAGGGAACGGCTTTTTTGTAGATAGTCAGTCAGTACGAGTATTTTATGTGAGATATTTTGTAGTTACTAATTCCGCTATCATGAAAAATTCTCTTGGTTACTTTCTGTTCACTATAGATACATCCAGTGATGTTTCGGACTTGAGTCAAAATTATATTTTTACATTATAATAATACTCTGTCATTTAATGTTGATTAATATCATAATGCGGTCTTTCTATTCATATTTTTGTTGAAAATCAATAAATATACCTCATACTTAATAACATACAAGCGTATCTGGATTATAAGGTATTGTTATTTTACGGAAATGTACATCTTTGTGAACAAGTGCTGTTGAAAATAAAGAAAAAATGTACTAAATTTAAAATTATTTTCAATAATCTTTGTCCCCAAAGATTAACATGTCAATAAAACTGTAATATCTCATAACTCCAATCATTTAGATACGCCTGTATTTTAGATATTAACTACTCAGCATCTCACAGGTGAGTCGTGTTTCTATTATTTCTAAAATCGCTAGCAGTTAAGTGGTTAAGCATGCGATATGAAATTTTTTGAAAAGAGATCCAAGTCTCGGATGTTGCCAGTAATTCATATTTGCTTTTTTCAGAAATATAATAAACTGATAAGATGTAATTTTACAATGACATCGTAATGTAAAGGCAAGAAATAATTCAATGAACTTCTCAACGTGGGAAGCTTTATAGAATTTTATTCATAAATAATATAATAGATGATAATAATAGAATATTTTACATTCCTTCCTAACAATAAATAAATTTATTAATAATTAATTAATCATTATAAATATTCACAGTGTTTTTTCTATCATTCATAAAGCGTTAATTTATTTGAACTTTTAATCAGCGGTATACAACCATGAGGTTTTGTACGAATAAAACCGTTTATTAAAATACTCGCATCGTTTGGCAGAGTACGAAATTTCAATAGCAAAAAATTTCTCTGTGAAACTATTCATATAAAAAAATCATGTAGAATTTTTTTTAAACTTTGAATCTTTTAACGAGATTCACATGTATTGGCGAAAAGTATTTATTTTTACGCTATTTAAACACTATTACAATGTTTTTACAATATTTAAAATTGTATGTTATTAATCATGATTTACTCAAAACCAATATTACCAACAATGACAGAACAACTTTGGAATGTCATTTTTTTCTAAATATATTAAAAAGCATGAATTCTCTTTGAGTATTGTATAAATACAGAAAAAAAAACATGACTCAGTAATATTTATTATAAGTGGTTCATTTTGATTCATGTTTTTATTCCCAATAAAAAAAAGATATGCCAGATTATGAATTACCAATGAACTCAGCCTTTTATCCAAATTTATTGTTGTTTGTACGATTGATTAATTGTTTATTTTATTTGAATAACTCGGCTTGAAATTGACAATACAATTTGGTAAATTTGAATCGTTCAAATTTTGTACATTCACACAAGTTTTGTCACTAACAACTTGGGTTTTGCCTTTTGGCGTGTTCATGCGTTAGAGTGCATGGACGAACTTTAACTGACGCTTTGTAAATAAATGTATCGTGTATGTATAAGCAATTATTTTCACCACTTTTTTAATATACTCGTTTTATGCTTAGATGTAAAGGTTTGTAATCACTGCGTTAAACCAAAGAGAAATCATGAGTAATCTTAAAGTAATTATTTATGAGTTCATGGCAATTTTTTGGTTAATGATTTATATGAAATATCTTCATGCAAAATATAGCTATGATAATATATATTATCGCGTGGTCCTTGATAATGGCTTCTGCAACAGCTGTGATTCGTCAATATAATATATATACAATATATTAACGAAAATTTGGACAGCAAAAACAACCATTAAATATGAATACGAAAACTTTGCGTGGTAAATTTGTGCTCCTCCGAATAAATAGTTACCACAAAAGCAAAATTCATTTGATGTTACAACTAATTGCCAGATGTTTAAAGGTTTTAAATCATATATAAATATAACGTTTAAATCATATATAAATATAATGTTTATTATTTAAATTTTACAGGTCGCTATGTCCAAATCAGAACTTAGACCACTGACCCGTGGGCACTTCCAGGGATACTCCAGCGCCAACAGAGCAGGAGTCTACAATGAAGTAGCCATGACCGCTCTCCAAGCGTTCAAGTCTATGTTCCATTCTTCTTTGGTAAGTCAGAGCTTTATACATATATTTTTAATCCATGCCCGCTCCCAATGTGGAGAGCATATGGCTTCCTTATAGAGGTATCTTGAGGTAGTTGCTAGGGTATGGTTATGACAGAATTGGTGATTATCTAATTACTCTCACTGAGCTCCGATATTTTAGGATTTGAAGGATGGAATATAATTTTTAGACATCACAAACATCCATGCCTTCGAACGGAAATCGATAAATCGATTGAAAAAAATGCCATTCGTAGTGGTATTCAAACCTGTGGGATCCTTGGGAACTACATTGCGCACTACGCTACGAGCCTGACAATTAATGCTATTTATTCATTATTAATAATACCAAACATTCACAAATATAGTTATTATATTTACTTTGTATTACAGATATAAAAAGCAGTGTTAAAATTAAAAAATTAAAGTTCATCGTAACACCAGATCTATATTATATAAATAAAAGAATATGGATAAAACTGTGTTAAAAAATTTACTTTTTTCACAGATCAATGAAACTGCATCGTTAGAGAATTTGCTAGCCACACCCGCCATGACTCCGTCCCTCCACTTCCCATCACCGCAAGGACTTCAACCAGCGACTTCATCTTCCTGGGACTTTGGAGCGCTGCTCATTCATCGCGGCAGAGATCATGGCCTACCTTCATACGTGGAATTCCTCAATTTATGTGACGCTCAGGTTAATCCTAACGTGGAAGCACTCACTTTCGAGGATCTGGAGACCGTTGGAGTTGACAGAAACGGTCAGAAGTTGCTTCAAGAACTTTACAAGTAAGTTATTTTCTAAGCCAGTATTATCATTACTGTACAAGTTGTTACATCAGGACTATTTATATGAAGTGTGCGGACACTAAAAAAATAATAAAGTATTTCATTCATTTGATTAAAAACTATTCCGTTATTTATGTGCGTGCTAAGTTTTTTCAATTAAATAACTTGTACGTTCAAACGTTTTGAACTTTCGTATATTTTGACACTTACTGGCTTTGTAAACTTATTGGCTTTCGGTAACTTCGGGCATTCGAGTCCATAGATGACCTGAGTCTATGTGACAAAAATAATATTATTATAATATACAGGAAGCATACAAAATTTGCAATTGCAGTTCTGTCAAGTATCCTCAGTCGATAATTAAAACTAAGTAACTTAGGTATTCTCACAGGGGTTCGTTACGTGATTGTGATACCCTCTCCCCCAGTGTCTCATTTTTCTACAAAATTATTTATTTATATAACAAAATACTCATAACGTAATTCATTCTAAGATAAAATGATTTTGCATGTTGTTTTTTTTGATGACGTTACGTAATCTTCTTCCACCTCCTTCGTTACAGATAACCACATTATTGTAGACCCTTGTACTTGACTTCTTAAGCCATGACATGATATGAACGGGTCCCAAGGAGTGGTTTTTAGCTAATCATAGAATTATTCTTATCCAAACGTAAATTCGGACAAAATCTTTGCGAGAACTATATCATATATGTATTTAAACATGTTGTTTATTAAGTTTCCAGCTCAGTTATGCAAGTCAAAAATAGTATATATTATTTGAAGTGCAAATGAGTCAGAAAATGAGTAGTAATATTGTATTTATTGTGTATCATATTTTTTAATATTGTCAGAAGAAGTCCTAAATTATTCTTTTTAAGTGTTAACATATAGTCGTGATGCAACGATCATTTACAATTCTTGGATATTATTTTTTTTCGATGAGCAATTAATATAAATTTACGACACATTCACAACTTGGACACTGAAAATGTCCTTGCCGCCTTTGGCTGATTAAATATGATAACATTGGCTAATTGTAAGCAAAACCTGTTTTTTACCATTATGCCTAATAACGTTAATGTTTCTCTGTCCGTTTTTTGTATATTATATTATATTAGCTTGCAAACTCAATAGTATGTTAAATACAATATATTCGCGAGATTTAAACAAATGGCACCGTGATAAACTTGTTTCCCAGCCTTGAAAAGTACTTCCAAACTGCATTTTGTAATTTAATGTCAACTTTATTATCTTGTTATGAAATGTGCTCGGTTGGAATTTAATAATAATTTAAGATTATGTTAAATGAAATATGATGATTATTATTTATACAAAAAAAATATTTTTACATGGCAAAATATATATATTTCCAAAACTATAAGAGCGCACCGATATCTCTATCCCTGCGAGGCACATAACTTGCAGAATGAAAATGTGCTCATTTCGATACAATCTATCTATCCATTTAAAAAAGTGTATTGATTTCTTTGTATTGCTTCTTTTCAGCAACGTTCAAGATGTCGATCTTTTGGTTGGATCAGCTCTGGAGAAACCAGTAGATGGAGCTCTTATGGGACCAACCTCATCTTGTCTCTTGAAGAAACAGTTCATCAAACTAAGGAATAGCGACAGGTAATTAAGCAATGCACAATTCGATAGTTATTCAAATTGATTACAATTCAACAATCTATCAAAGAAATATTTGTAATTTAAGTGTAATAGTCCATATAAAATTTTATTTAAATTAGTAGAGGTAAGTGACACATAATAAAACACATAATTGATTGAATATCAGGCCCGCTTTTGCTCATAATGAGCATTACCAACTGTTGAAAATATAAATTAATACATGGTTATTTATACAAAATTAACAATTGTTAAAAGAAATAAATAAAAATAATGATACAAATTATAAATGAATCACATTAAACTATCTATAGTTAGTATGTTTTATAAATTGAAAATGAATTGAGTTAGAAAGGTACACAATTATAATGAGCTCAACAGTGATTCTTAAATATTCATTATAAATAATAGTAAATTACAAACTGGATTTTTGCTTTCTGCGAAACATACATATGTCATCAGCTTCTAATAATTACAGCTTCTTGACGATTACTTCTTTTACAGAATTAAAAAGCAATACACAATATTTTTAATAATAAAATCGAACTCCATATGTAAAACAATTAAACAGAAATGCAAAAAAAACAGTTCAAGATTTTAAGTAGCAAAAAAAATTACACTTTGATGTTTATTATAAGATTCACAAGCAATGATTGAATTAATATGACAGATTCTGGTACGAAAACGATCTTCCACCTTCATCACTGTCTCCCGAGCAGCTTCAAGCCATTCGAAGAGTAAGCCTTGCTGGTCTTCTGTGCTCTACAAATCCATCAATAACCCAGATTCAACCCAAGGCATTTGTCATTGAAGATACATACTTGTAAGCACCACCAAACTTATTTTAATTCATGTACTATTATAATGAAGGTTTAATTACTTTCAAATACCTATGAAAATAAATAAATTATTTATTAAAATAAATGTTTTCTGTAGGAATACCGCTCAATCTTGCAACCAGCATCATCAATTGGAACTTTCCGCATGGATGGATCAAGACCATATGAACATGGGCGAGATCTCCGGAGAAATGCTGATGAGCGCTGTCGAAAAGGCCAAGCAAGATATGATTGAAAGGAAGCGATTAGAGTATGAACTCTGGGAACAATGTATGTACATTTATGCTTTCGATAATAATCTACTACCTTTATAGATTCATACATAATAAATTATAAGGCTGAGCCTTTGGCCGAATGGTAAACGTCATTGGCTTCGGTTGTAGTGCTCTTGGGTTCGAATCCCTGTGCAGATAGTTTCATAAATTGTTTCATTCAATAATTTTACTCTTAAATAATACAAAAACTAATTTTAGTGTTTTAAAACCAACATCAATATAACGTATATTAATATTTATGTCACCTGTTATTGTGCATGTTCACAGCTGGCGGAGTCGATCCTAAGTCTCCTGCTGGTACAGCTGCTTCATTCTCCAAAGCCAACAAGAATGCCCTTCTTCTCGCAAACACTTCCCTCTTCTTCGAATACGCAACCAATGAAATCATGAACAGTCTTATGGGGTAAGTGTAAAGATGTTTGATTTACTTCTTTGGGTTTTATTGATATTTAATACAATTTGAAAAGAACTCTTGGATGTTTAATTAATGTTAATATTTTTTCTGTACAGACAACGCAGACGAAAGCGTCAAATCTTCGACAGCAATGTATTAGGTTTTGCACCAGGTAGCGACTTCGCTGACGCCCTGCAGAGCGTCGACGTCAGCGGTTTCTTGCAACAGCAGGGAGGTCTCGGAGGTCTGAATGGACTTGCACCAAGACTCGAAGCTGCCTGCGACGATCTGGAACAGGCTTGCGATCCCGCCGTGCCCTTCAGAACTTTCACCGGCCACTGCAATAATCTTAGAAATCCAACTCTCGGAAAAAGTTTGACCACTTTCGCCAGGTTGCTGCCTCCAGTTTATGAAGATGGTAATAATCATTCACAATTTCTATTTTGAACAAATAAAGTTTGCAAAACACCATCTTTTGACTAGTTTTTCTTTACTACATTAAAACATTATATCTACTTAAACATTTTTCTTTTTTTAGTGTGGAACTTAAATGTTTCCATACAGATGTATTGTCAATTTTTCTTAAATATTGTAGTGAGAAATATAATATATGTAATTCATCTGATAAATTTAATGGAAAATATTGATTTCGTTATCAACTCATCAAATCTTTCATGTTGTGTATAAATGAAAATATAAAAATTCTTCAGTTTTAGAAAAGTAAAAGATTGAAGACATGTAACAGGAGAAGGAGTCAATTTTCTTTAAGTTTTAAAACATTCACAATCATCTAACTTAAAACATAACATAATTTCCCAGACACCAGTTGCCATTTACAAACTCAACACGGTATTTATATTATAAGAAATGATTTACACATTATTCTTTCATTGCAGGTGTATCCAGACCTCGTTCGACATCAGTTACAGGAGCACCTCTTCCATCTCCTCGGGTGATCTCCACAGTTATCCATCCTGACATCTCCAACTTGCACACCCGTTACACTCTCATGGTGATGCAGTATGCTCAGATCCTCGACCACGATCTTACCATGACACCTATTCACAAGGGTAAGGAATTTGTACTTTGTATTTCGGTATTATTACTAAAAGAGAAATTTAATTTGGTTAACAGTCTGTCATAGGTTAATCCTTACACACTACTTATCTCTAGTAGCAATGATAAAAAAGTGTATGCTCATAAGAGAAAATTGTATGCTTATAATTGTATTAATTTAATATTACAATCTTTGTAAAAAGTATCTAGAATAATGACATAAAAATGGAAAAATGTTTGGTGCCACAAGAATTATAAGATAAAATTGAGAGCCATGCTCAGAACTATATTATGTATATATAAATATATGGTATATATAACCCGGAATAGCTATCAAGTATCCTATAATTCTTGTGATAATAAGTGCACACAATTGAATAATATATATACTATTTAATATTTATAAAAACTAATAATTGAAAATTACTTCAACAGGTTTCCACGAATCAATCCCCAACTGCCGATCGTGCGACTCACCGAGAACAGTCCATCCCGAATGCAATCCGTTCCCTGTGCCTCGAGGAGATCATTACTATCCTGAAGTGAATGTCACCAGCGGTGAAAGACTTTGCTTCCCGTTTATGAGAAGCTTGCCTGGACAACAGACGTTAGGTAAGCTTTACAACAAGATAAATAAACACATCTTTGTTGATAGTCAGTCGCTACTTTCAATCTGCTTAACGCTAAAATGAAATCAACATAACCTCAATAATTATCTGTACCGTGTTTTTCAAATTATATATGTTATTTTGTATCCATTCTAGGTCCCCGTGAACAAGTGAACCAAAACACAGCTTTCTTAGATGCTTCGATGGTGTACGGAGAAAACAGTTGCATTGCACGTTCTCTGAAAGGATTCAACGGAAGGCTCAACTCAACAATTCATCCCGTCCGAGGAAAAGAGCTTTTACCGAGAAGTGACAAACATCCAGAGTGCAAGACTGCTTCGGGATATTGCTTTATTGCCGGTAATTAAATTTAACTCTCTTGAAAAACACACTTCCATCAAACTTTATGAGCAATACTTTTCCTCGGAGATCCACTACAAAGTCATATTTAATATTATTTTACTATTATTTCAGAATTTCAGAATAATGCCCATGGAGTACACAATAGATACAGTACTATCACAGTATTTTAAATTTAAGAAAGGTTTATTCACTCAGTTTACGAGTTGCACTAGTTGTTCCTGAGCTATATTTTAATGTAATATTTGTATTTTCGGTCCTAAGGCGATGGCCGTGCATCTGAACAACCTGGACTGACCGCTCTTCACACGATGCTTATGCGTGAGCACAACAGATTGGTAGAAGGTCTTCGCGGAGTCAACCCTCACTGGGACGGAGAAACGCTCTTTGGACATGCCCGTCGTATCCATATCGCCCAAGTCCAGCACGTCACATACAATGAATTCTTGCCGCGTATCCTCAGTTGGAACGCTGTAAACTTGTACGGATTGAAACTTTTGCCTGCTGGTAAGATTCATGATAACAGATATTGTTTTAAATTAACTATTAAAAGCACCTTCATCGCTTTCTACTGAATGAACCACGTAATTTGACATTCACATGAAAAATAGGTATTTATTATATACAAACGTGCATTGGCAGAATTTCTGCTTATTGAACTCTCATTAGTAAAAGTAAAATGTCTATTAGCTGGTGATATAGAAATTAAAATGTATGGATCTACGTTATTTTTAAATTTTCTTCCCACTTGCTGTGTTCTTTCGAATGTCAAATTTCACCAGTTGGAAATCTTACATTTTCCATTAATTCCCATCTGACTTATAGCACTCTTCCATAATTACAGGATACTACAAAGAATATTCCCCCACATGCAATCCATCAATCGTCACTGAATTTGCTACCGCTGCGTTCAGAATCGGTCATTCCTTGTTGAGACCACATTTACCGAGAATGTCCCATACATACCAACCCGTCGAACCACCGATTCTTCTAAGAGACGGATTCTTCAGAGTGGATATGTTCTTGCAGGTTAATATTATTTAATTTATGATAACTTTTATACTGAACCGTCATTTAAAATCATTTATCACCGAATGTTCAAATGCAATCAATTTTTAAATTCTTCTTTATTTTAGCCATCAATGACAGAAGAGCTGATCCGCGGATTGACCTCTACTCCAATGGAAACTCTCGACCAGTTCATCACTGGAGAAGTAACCAACCATCTCTTCGAAGATAGAAAGATTCCCTTCTCAGGAATTGATTTGATCGCCCTGAACGTGCAAAGAGCTCGTGACCATGGAGTTCCTTCATACAACAACTACAGAGCCCTTTGTAATCTCAAGAGAGCATCGTCATTCGAAGATCTATCTAGAGAAATCCCACCAGAAGTCATTGCCAGGTATTTATTATTGCTCACTTTATTGATAATAAGTTACTAAACTTAGTTTGTAAAATTAGCTATCATCGTTCATGAAGCATTTGATTTTTTCAACACCATCAATGATTCTAAAACAATTTTTTTTCAAAACAGGTTGAAACGCATCTACGCTACAGTTGATGATATCGATCTCTTCCCCGGAGGTATGAGTGAAAGACCACTGCAAGGAGGTTTAGTTGGACCCACTTTTGCTTGCATCATAGCTATCCAGTTTAGACAGATCAGGAAATGTGACAGATTCTGGTAAGAACAATATTGATAGATCACTATTTGATAAAACTACAATTTTGTCTAATAAAAAATATACACTGTTTCATAAAAGTAAAACATAAAATAATAAAACAGCTATTCTTATATCCGGCCAGCATGAATGTTCAAACTATGAAATAAAACATTCAATTTGACAATTCCAATATAAAAGAAATTCATTGTTTCCAGTGCCCTTTATATATAATTTTAGTTTTAATAAATTTCTTAATTTGTTGGATACTAAAACACAACCAAAATCAATACAATATACTAGCTTATTATGTAGCAATCGCAATGTTATTTTATTCAATATTTATTATTTTTTTAGGTATGAAAATGAAGATGCAGGTGCAAGATTCACTGAATCTCAGATGTCTGAATTGAGAAAGACAACACTATCAAAGATGATGTGCGAAAACTTCGATATCCAATCTGATATTCAGCGTGCTGCATTTGACTTGCCGAGCAACTTCTTGTAAGACAAAACCTTAATTTTATTACAAATATAAATATGCTATTCCGTTGGAAAATTAGTTAATAAAAATAGTACATGTACGCATGCTTAATGTTACTACTGTTAATTTCAGGAATCCCCGTGTTCCCTGCCACTCACTGCCGCAGATTGATCTCTCTGCATGGAGAGAGAGCACGGCTCAGGGTTGCCAGATTGCTGGAAGAAATGTTGCTGTTGGCAACTCTGCTTTCCCAACACCCTGCACGTCTTGTATTTGTACCAATGAGGGGGTAAGATTATTTTCTTTTTCATATAACAAATAAATTATTAGTCATCGTACAAAGTCAATGATATTACATGAAGGATTTTAATTTATTCCTTCTACGATTTATGATATCTACTTTTGTAATTATGTCCGCTCTCTCGCAATTCCAATCTCTGGCCATGTGCCTTCTTCATAATAAGGAGGGTGGGAGGTAATTTAGACATCACAGACATCCATGCCTTTATACAAAAAGTCAAATGGAAAAGTTTCACCATTTTGCTATTTGGCTCACTTCACCTCTTAAAAGCTCATATATTCCTAAAAAGGTTCCATTTGGCGAATTAGTAAAGTTTATTCATTCTGATTAATTTGATGAGTAAGTATGCATTTGATTGTTTATGTCAGAAAATTTCTGATTCTTTTATGTGAAAAAATTCCTCCCGTTGGGGGGCAACGGGCTTACAGCTCGTAATTCTCATCGGAGTATTGGACAAATCTTTTATATTTATTTTACGTTATTGACACTATGTGTTTTAAAAAGAAAATAAAACAACTAAATTAATTCCATTTTTATTTATTATTAGGCCCAGTGTGCGTCACTCCGCATAACCGACTGCGCCCAGCTTCAACGGGAATGGTCCCGTGACGCCATTCTCCGTGACGATGTTTGCTCAGCTCAATGCGGAGGTTTCGTTCTCGGATCCGGCGGATTAGCAGTCTCTGGATCTGCCATCACCGAAGACCTCGTTCCCCCGCCTCAACGACAGGGAAGGCGAAATGCATTCACTGGGTTTAAGGTTCCCGATCTAGCTCAGTTCATTGCCAAGTAAAGTGTCAATAGTGTGTGCTTTAATGTCCGGTAAGGACCATTGTGATGTTGAAAGCTTACCCGTCATCTAATTTTATTCATGCTGTTTTAGTAACTGAGAAATTCTGCGTCATATCACTTAATATAATGTGACGCTACATCAAATCCCACAATGGAGTCAAACTTAAGGCCAGTAGTTTATGTGCAAAACTGCAACTCTGGTCATATTAAATACCAATAAGATTGCTTCTATAATACTGAAGAATTCAGCTAAGCATTTGTATTGTGATAATTAATAAAACCGGCAATGCAAAATACTGCCAGCACATGTCCAACTAGTCTAACCTGTATTCACATAGTGATATGATAGCTGATTGATTTTATGTTTTCTAATTTTCAAATTGAACAATAAAAATCGTACTACAAAAATTACTAATTCGAGGTATAAAACACAATTGAAAGAACATTTAGACATCACAAAATTTGCCAATAAGCCTTAATAGCTTGTAAAACAAAAACAAAAAACTGTAAATAATACCTATATTTAATAATTAAAATAAGATAATAACAAAAATTTAATAGATATCTATCTTACTGTGTATTTCAAATAAAATTAATATAAATATCTATTAAAAGATTGGTATCTTCTACTGTAGATATTCTTTTCTACTGAATATAAGTTAAACAAAATGTATTTAAGTAAATCTATGGAGAAGGCTTTCTTCATATCATTTATAGATGTGACAAGTTCTCAGAGGATTTGAAAACTTTCTCATTATATTCAGAAAGTCACTTGTTAAATTTATTACACTGCATTTTTACAGCTACTGAATGTTATTTAAAACAAGTCTTGTGTCCATTATTTTAATGCGCTACTTTTCACTTTCTTCGGCTGAATGATATAATAATTGAGTTGCTGCTAAGAAAGCAATCGTGTGGAAAACATAGCACACTCTTTATATAAGATCATAATCCTTGCTTAGTAAAAGATATTCATACTTTTTTTAATCATTTCACAAATATACCACAATAATATTAAGCTACAATATTCTTTCAAAATAAAACAAAATATAGATATACTTTTACCTAACTATTTTGTTTTACATAACCAGTTTCTTTTAAGCAAGGAATTAAAACAACTCAGGAAAAAAAACTAATTAAAATTTAGTTATTATAAATGAAAGCAGTGAGTTAACAACTTTTGTATTTATACAAAAAAAATTACAATGAAAGCAAAGATCTCAATAATTGTAAATAATAATGAGGTTTTTTATTGGCTCCAAGAACGTTTTTACAAATATATTGTGAATAAAAAATATCTTGTTTTCATTTGTAAGCCTTAATAATTTTATAATTACTATAAAGGTGTTCAATATGAACACTTATTTGATTGTATGATTTAGTCTTAGGATTTAGATTTTGATAATTGAAGTCTATTGAAACTTTACTCATAAACTGAATAATTTTGCCAATCAGGCCAGTTTTAGGCCACGATTGGAAAAAGAACACGATTTACTCTATATAAATGACATATGGTAAGTCGTGGATTTTCTTTTCGTGGTATAAAATAGAACAACCGTTTACTTAAATTTATTATTTTATCGTACATTTCAAAGATTGTTTCGTCAACATTGACACATCATTGAAAATTGCATTGCTAATAATTATTTTGAATAAATTTAGTCATTTGTAAAGTTTTAGGTTATAATATCAATATAAATAAATCATGTGCGTACTTCCTTAATTATTATACGAGTAATAAATTCCTTTATTTATTTACCCCCGAATATATATGAAGCATGGATTTGTGAAATCACTTCATTGAAATACCTGTAAACTACAATACACTTATATTTAAATGAAAATAGTTTATTATCGTAGCAATTAATTTAATATACCTTCTGTAGTTTTCTTTTAGTAACATAACTCTGTTCTTTTTTACTAAAACAATAGTTACAGATATTCAAATCTTGTTCGATACGATGTACAACTAATACCTATTTTCATTTTTTAACTGAATAGTAATAAATGCATTATTTCAAATAGTGAAGAAGTCAGAATATCATATGATATTCAATTGTAAAAAAATGTATTCAAATGCAATACTGTAAAAAAATCTTACTATAGTTATTTTATCTTCACTGACACAGCTTTAGGAGGAAATGTTTTTGTGGAAAATCTATCTGATTCATAAAAGTTTATTGAAATATTTAATTTGCATCATGGGCAAATTAAATTGATAATACTGTAGAATTTCCATCTTACTCATCTACAAATCTACGATTTCATAGCTTGATTTCACGTTTCCATTCTATTTTACTGGAACCAATTTTAATATATGTTAACTTTGGATTAATTAACATGCTCTTAAAGCATAAACATAAAATCAATAACAAATTATCCTTCATGTTGGAAGGCGTCAAAAAAACAAATCTCTTGCTATTTGAAAATGATTGTTACGTGTTTCAGAACTCTCAAATCTATAGATTCTGGTTGCATAAAACAAACATATCATGCAATCTGAAAT
This sequence comes from Himalopsyche tibetana, assembly GCA_030503985.1. Taxonomy (NCBI): domain Eukaryota; kingdom Metazoa; phylum Arthropoda; class Insecta; order Trichoptera; family Rhyacophilidae; genus Himalopsyche; species Himalopsyche tibetana. The sequence goes on from JAPJYX010000022.1 coordinate 19,091,057, forward strand.
GATAAAACAAAAAATCCTAGGTAGACTTTACACAATTTCATACCTCCTCTGATAATTATCTGATTATGATCTGTTAAAATAAATAGAAACTATCAATACAGTAATTAATTACGTAAGAAAAATCGTAATTTTCTACAGTGCCATCAATAAAGATATACCATTGCCTTCTTGACCGTTTTAGTAGGTAAACATTTATAATGCAGGTATTTTTGATACTTTAAGTTGTAATTATTATTTTTGTATGCATGTAGACTTATTTTTTTATGTATGTGCACTATTATTTAGTTTGTAAATAAAATAACATTTAAACAACAACCCTCCTTATTTTATTTATCCTTCAATAACTATCCAATTCTATAATATTTTATTCAGACATAAGAATTGGTTAAATTGCAAATACCTTGATTTATATCTTTGGACAGCATTTCCAGATTGTTTTGAAGAGTCATTTTGCTGTGTATAGTTTCAAGAAACGTAAAAATAGTGATATCTCAAATGGAAACCAATTTTATATTAATATTTATTATAAGTTTCCATGTTCTGCTGCATACATATCGCTTTAATGAAGCAATTAGAGGCACATTTTTTTTTACGCAATGTCTGCTCTCAATGCTTTACACGTATAGACCAATTGGTACCTCTTAAGAGTAGCTGTTCTACCAAATCTGCTCATACTCCCATTTATCTTTGTGACTAAAAATATGATGGGGATATAACAGAAGTAGTAAATTTCTCTCGCTATGCTCCTTTCTTTATATCAAAAACATCTATGCCTTCAAACACAAATCTATAACTCTATTAAAAAATCAATTTGCAAAAGCGTTCTTATTGCGATTCGAGCCTGTGAATACCGTTACCGAAGAGCACAATTTCAATCAGTAGGTAATTACCTGTACTACTTCATCAGCGTTCTCCCACACACCAACCAACTGCTACATTTTTGACAGCAAAGAAAGATGAAAAAATAAGGGCTTTATTAATATCATAAAAAATCTTGTTAACTACATAAATTTTTAAAATGAGATTCAATAATGTTTGAAAAATATATGCTCTGCAGATGTAGCACCTGACTAATTTTATTCCCACTTTTTCAGAATATATATTATGTCCCCAGCACGACATTCAGTAACTTCTAACCTAATACTTTTCAGTTGTTACATATAGATATATAATAATAAATTACATATTATGATGACAATAGCTCCTCATAACGATTAAGGCTTATCAGCCTAGAAAGATTAGTTAAGAAACACTAATCTTATTTACATTATTATTTATTTTTTATCACAAGACTAGCGGTTGGCTCTCGCTACACCATGTCACTTAACTCGTTTTCGTCATCACAAATATCCATGCCTTCTAACAGAAATCAATACATTGATGCAAAATGCAGTTCGTACTGGGATTCGAGCCCATGTTCTGGCATGGAAGTCAACAGCGTTGACCGCAGTGCCATGAACCGGACAATTTACGTAATACAATACCATTATTTCCACATTATTGTTGTCCAGGGCGGTATCCAAAAACATTCACATAAAAAGAAAAACACTTCTTGGTAATACGGCTTTTATTTTTCTGAAAGCATTTAAATTAAATAATTACATTGTGTAATTCTTTTGCAAGGTATATTTTTAATAATGTGTACAGAAATTTATTCTCGAGAAGAAACAGTTTTATTTGCTTAGTGATAAAAAGAACAAGTTCTCAAAGTAATCTTATAATTTCTTAAATGCATATTGCTTATACATATCCCTGGCGGCAATAGAAATAATAAATCTTACCTTATCCTATTTAAATGTATCGAGCATGATGACCAAAGGCACTAAGTCATCCGGCTTTGATCTTTATGCGAGACATATTTTAATTTGACTCCCTGGGTTAGGTTAGGTTAATGATACAACACTATCAATTAACTTAATCCTTAAGTATTTACAACCGTATAATTGGGAACTTTGTTCAACTAGCTACCCCAACATGCTAAGCCCACATATTTTTAAATACAGTAAAACCTCAATATAATGTATTCTATTTTTTTATGTAGCATGTGGACTCTTATTGGAGATAATTTGGATAGAAGTGTTTCTACAAGGAATGCTTATCACTCAGATTCTCAATCTCTTTTTTCAAAGAGAGTAACAATTGAAGGATAGGATATGGACAGGAATAGTGGTTAGTTAATCGTTGCCGCTACGCCCTGTTAATATAAGCTAGATAGAAGGGAACCCCTTAGCACCGCTACCGATGCTAATGACGTTCACCACTTGGCTTAAGGCGCGGCTGCAGCAGTTTTAATGCGGTCAACGATTTGACGTGCATTAAGACACCGAACCAAGCTGGCTGCATGGTCGAGTGTCAACGTCGTTGGCTAAGAACACGGAGGACACGGGTTCGAATTCCAGTACAGACAGTTTTTACAGATTGATTTTTGAATTGATTTATAGAGATTTCTGTTCAAAGGCATGGATGTATCTTATGTGCTGAACTACCCCGCCCACCTAAAAAATCACCTACTGGGTGCAGCAAGAGTGATTAGCTAACCACTAGAGTCCTGTCCTAGCCTCTAAGAGAGGATGAACAACTGATTAACAAGCAATTCTCGTAGAAACTCTTCTGTTAACATAAATTTCATTAGGAGTCCACATGCTCCACATTGAGAGAGGACATGGTAAAAAAAAACAAAAAGACTTTTTTCGTGTCAAACTGTACTATACTGAATTTTTTTTTTACACACAGTAAAAAAAGTGATAAAATACATAGAAAAATTGAAGATTGATTCCCTGCATTCAAAAAACTGTGTTATATGAAAAAAAAACCATTGTGGTATAGAAAATCGTGTAAAAAGGGTAGTAATGAAGACCCAATAAATAAATAAATTACACAAAATATTATTCAAAACATGTATTTTAAGAAAAAATAATTCTATTTATTAGTACTTGCCTATATACAGGGAATTTTACGAGGGACTGGACATAAATCACTTCCATCGCTAGAATGTTTGACACGTCTAATGTGGTAGAATCAAATTAATTTTATCCGCTTGTGTTTTTTATGACTGGTTGGAACAAACAATTTGTGTAAAAATATGTTAAATATTTGTTATTTTTAGTGGACTGTGTTATTTCCAAATCATTTAAAAAAAATGTTGAGTGTATGCACAAACGGAAGTAAAATTAATTTAACGTTCAATCGTGGTTAGAGTGACTGTCTTGTGTAAATTAAAAACCTTTACAATATATCATACATCTGGCTTAATCAGAAACCCACATAATACTGTTATATCAAGATTTTACTGTGTAGGAACAAGCCCAGCTAAAAAAGAATGAGTTATTATCAACCATTAATTTTTTGGATTTATTTTTTACAATATACCTTTTAAAAATTATATTAAATTGAGTTAATTCCATATTATTATAATATATTCATTTGGCAATGATAATATGGAATTTAAGGTCACCGGAAATAAGTACAGCAACCTTCAATTTTCTCCAGAAACGCAAGCTATCAATGTTGCAGTAGATTGGCAACTCGTCTCCATAAATCTATCATGTTCTTGGCCTGGACCCAAATCAATTCAAGTCGTTTGGCCAAGTATCATGTGAAATTTTCTCTGGAGTAAATGAATCATTTTTGAGCTAGGAATGATACATATTGTCATCCGAGTATTCAAATTCACAAAATAATTACAATGTTTTTATACAAAAAAGATGGCTTCCTATTTACAGTACAAAAAAGGCAAAACAATGATGTATACATTTAGAAGTTTTTTTAAATGTATCCTAGGCTGAAAATATCTTATGTAGTGCGTATTAACTGGAGATTGGCAAACTTGTGATTGGAAATTTTACTGCTGATAAAATTGACAATCTATCGAGAAAAAATCTAACACTAATATAAAATGTTTTTGATATTATGATACATAAAACACTTACAGACTTATATTTTAAGTTTTGGAGTCGGTGACTATCTCAGAATACTTTTAATATTTACAGAGACCGTGTAAATTCTTGCAAAAGACTTGATATAGAAATTTTACAATGTTTTAGTCATATACAAAAGGCCGCATAGTTTCCTATAGCAATATAATCGAACAATCGGAGCAAATCTGTTATACGTCTGACGCTTACTGAAATATACCCCAAATCCATTCTGATGCGAATATTCTCTCGAAAAGCAACCGCTGTTATATTCAGACTTCTCACCGAATGCAGTCATAATGCGATTCCTGAATTTTACTTATACCGTATATAGTTAATTCAAGCTGTCGAAATTATTCCAGCATTCTTTTAAACATCGGTTCTGGTTAATTTTTACGTTGAATCAACTCTTTTTATTTCCAAGGTTTGATTTGTGCAAGTAGTTATTGAACACTCACTTAACATTTTATATTGATTGTAATTAAAATTATTATTCGATACCAACAAAAGTTCAATGAAAAGTTCCTTGTGCCGACTAATGAACATGTGTCCGACAAGAGATTGCAATACTGGACAATATAACGATAATAGTATTGGAAATGAGGGGCTTAATATCACTACTCATAATCTCCAAAAATCTAGTTTTGAGAAAATCGCAAAAAACCACAGGAGCACAATTTTTCGTAATCATAAAAAATGTTATCAATTACGAAAAGTAGCACTTTTCTAAGATGCAAAATATACTATTACACCATGAAAAATACTGATCACCGTTTGGTTTTTTTGAACCATATCAGATTATTCATTTAAAAGTGCGAGTTTAGACACCGATAGTGATCTTTGGCCGTGGTTTTAACAGTGTACAAAGTAAATTTTGATACCCAACTATTTATTGATTAGCATGTAGCATGTAACATGATGTAGCATGTAACGCTTTTAGAATTTTTTGGCATATTACAAGTTTTGATACCAATCCCCTCAAATATCAATGTCAAAATTATATTTATTTCAATTTAAATTTTAGATTTAAGGCATGGGTGCTTGTCGATTCTCTTCGAGTGACTTACAAAAGATTCGAGTTTATCTCGTGTGATCTTTCAACTTTTAAGTATTTGGCGGATTTACAACAAAACGTAAATATCAGAGAAGTAATTTCGGGGTTCAATTGGAATTTGAATGTTTAATTTAGAGCATTAAAAAAACTTGTTACATCAATTCTTCCGGCATCTTCTTATCTTAAATGGTAGCTTCCTCTTTCCTTTCACACAAAAAAGACAATCAGAAAGAACCTGAGACTAGGCGAACGCATAACAGATGTGTGCCGGATATTCCTCTTAATAGTAATTAGAAAATAAAATAAAACTGGTTCGAATGTTGTCCGTGAAAATTTTATATTTGATTCAAAATATTTTACACAATATTATTTCATCAAATGGGTTGAAAAACACAAACAATAAATAAATAACCAATAATAATTTAATCGTTATTACATATAATATAAAATAAAGGAACTCACACTCGAGAAATCCTTACACTCGCGTCATTGTTTTGGTAAATCATCAACACAACAATAATCACAAAAGAAAATATTGACACATTAACGAGTGAAAAATTAATATTTACGCTAATTAAAATAGAAATTAGAACTTGCGTCAAATTCTCTTCGGCAAATTTATTAATAATACGGATGATTTTTGTCATTCATTCGCTCAAATTATTGTTGATTATAAAAACTATTTTGTTCAGAATTCTAAAATTCTTTTAAACAAAAAAAAATCACTCGGAGTTTCGTTGTTTAGATTTTGACTGGTAGCAAACGCTAAGCTAAAATAATTCTTGAATCAATTACCGACAGAAATTCAAGAAAATTAATTCAATGGACTAAAAATTACTTTAACATAATACTCATAAGCTTCCATTTCAATATCAAAACGTGGTGTTGTTTATTTTTTTACAACGGTATCATTTTTAAAATGCTGTTTCGTTGAATACAAAGCTTCAAAAACAATATTTTGATAATATTAACACTTGCAATTTTGTAGAAAATTTGCAATATATATATATTTATTTTTTTACACTTGCAACATCACAAAATAATATTTTAATATTATAACATTCACAAGTCTTGATAAAATTATACACGCAGCACTGATAAGTCAGTTATGTTTCAGTAAAGTTTTTTTTTTATGTTTTTGTTTAATTTTTTTTCTTTTAGTCATTATTTTATCTTTTTAATGTATTTGTATTATTTTAAGTCGTCATTTCAGTCACGGAAATGTTCATAAAGAAATAAAAGTGCGGTTTAAGAAGTTTCGTATGCGTTACACAATAATGTCCGTTTTTGAGAATATTTTTTTAGTTTCCTGGTCCCATCACATAATTCAGATCACTCGTCGAGCTCCGCTAGCTGACAATCCTGTAATTTTAAAATTATATACAGTTAACACAGAATTATATAAGAAAACGTAAAATTTAAGATTCACAATTCACACACTTATAATAAAATACAGGGGCATATCTAAATTTTCAGTTATGAGTTATCCCAGCTTTACTGAACGAGGATTGTTGAATATAAAGTAAATGTGGAAAAATCAACCTTTATTTTCAACAATTTCCGTCTTCAAAGATTTCAGTAAAACTGCGATATCTCACAACTGAAAAAATCTATGTTATTAACCCTTTTAATGCCGGAGGGCCCTCCCTACCTATGCAAAAATGCGCCGGGCCGAAAAATGCGCTTCAGATACCAAATTTATACTTATTAAAATTTTATTTGTACTATGTGATTTATTTAACAGATGCATAAAATGCATCAGGCCGATTTTTTGTCCCGGCAAATCATTTTATCCCATCGGCCCATATCAATCTTTTCCCAATGTAACGTGACATTGTATATAAACTCACATTTTTCACTTGCGTGCAAATATGCGAAAAAATTTGGTGCTTTGTAAAATAATAAAATATATCCATTTTATTTTTCATTCAATGACTACTAACAGATTTTACTACATAATGACTTAAAAAGTGTTTCAAAATTAATATGTTTTAAACTGTTTTTTTAAGGGGAACTTAGTTTTATTTGTTTTAAATTTTCTTTAACCCTTCCTTTACTATGCAAAAAAAGCACAAGCTCCTGAGTTGTGTAGCCGTTACACAGGCAAACGGGAGTGAATCATGACAATTATATGTAGTACTGCTGTAGTAGTGTTATAAGGGAAGGGAAGGGTTAATCAACTTTAATATTTTTTATTATTGTATCATGTTTGTAAAATGCAGATAATATCTCCGAATATTATTTCCACAGATCATAGAGAATACAAGATTTTTTTTAAGTTCCTAAAAAATGCTTTTCAATACTTTTTTTGAAAAGTTGTAAAAAACGCTTGGCAATTATAGCATATGCATAGAAAATCGTCCGGCATTAAAAGGGTTAAGCATGCGAATTATTCATTTTTTCAAAAATATTCCATTCACTTCATAAAAAAAGCACAAATAATATATAGCCAACTGTTTGAAATCTATCACACCGTTGGGATTATTTTAAGAATCGTAATAAAGCTATGTCAACGGCAACATAAAGCATTTTACAATATGACAATAAATTAACAAACGCACTGAGGAGATTTGAAGTATAACCAGGGAACATATCGATGGTCCCTATAGCAAAACTATCATAAGAGTAAATTTGTCATTATTGAGTCACTCTTCAAGTGTAAATTAGTGTCTTCCATCACCGAGCAAAGTTCTCAAGTGAACCGTCGATATTGATTTCAATTACAAGTCTAAAAATTAAGCAACATTACGTACATATCCTTACACAGTTCACTCGAGATATTTAGCAAATAATTATTTTTCCGAAAATTTTAATTTACAACTAATAGAAAATATTTTAAACGGTCTGAGGACACTGGCCACTTAGCGGTCATAATAAAAAGCTAAGCCTATTTGCATAAATACAATCAATTTTGGTGTAAGATCACAAGAAGATTTAATTGATGAATCTACTTTTGCTTCAAATATATGCATGTTTTTAAATCCAAATACCGTCAGGTATGTATCACCTTGAATTTGAAGATGGAAATAAATTTCTATTGCTAATATTTAAGCTCTGAAGCCACTCTGAGCAGATGATTGAAAGAGTTTATTGTGCTAAAACAGCAGTAGTCAACAGTCCCTAACCCAGTGGCGGCCGGTCAATGTGACATTGGATCAATGCACCCCTTGTACATGCAGGGGCAGTTATATTTCATGAAATAATATTCAAACATAACATTTAGACCATTCACTCATTCTAAATTCTTCATGTATTTATTGTCTATAATAAATATTTTAGAACATTTTATTTTATTTTAGACAATAAAAACATGAAGAATTTAAAATAAGTGAATGGTATAAATGTTAAGTTTGAAAATTATTTCATGAAATATAACCGCCCCTGCATATATAAGAGGTGCATTGATCCAATGCTACATTGACCAGCCGCCACTGCCCTAACCTAACACCAGTGGGCATTCTAGCTTTTATAGTGGGCGGTAGAGGTTTTTAAAAACACTATAAATCACCATTACTGTGGAACCGGTGGGTGGTTAGAAAATTTTACTACTAACAGAGATACAAAAGTGAACGGTGGGTATAAAAAGGTTGACTAGCCCTGTGCTAAACGATGCAAATTAAAAATAAATGAAATAATAATCCTCACACATAAATAATCAATTGGCTGCAACCTCCTTCAAACCGGTGGGCGAAGTTCCATTGACCGGAGGGGTGTCAGGAGCAGAGAGGGGCGGGGTGATGTCTTCGGAATTGTTGCCCGCTCCGGCGCCCGTCGTCGGCGGGCCTGTGGGTTGCGAAAGGGCCACGCCGTCCGTGCAACGCCACAGGCCGTACGACTTTCCGACTCTGGTCTGCCACATGCGTACTGTTCCGTCTTCGGAGCCTGACGCGTACAGCTCACCGTCAGGAGAGAACCGGATGCAGTGCACCGGTCCAAAGTGACCCTTGTTTGATTCTACACAAATATTGTTTACTGGTGAATACGTCATAAGAATATGGACAGAAAAAAAACACGAATGTTATTTAATCTTTTGAAAACGACAACATTATTTTATTCAGGAATTTAATCTCTTTATAGACCCTGCGTAGAGTATCGTATCCCATAATTAAAGCCACACATCATAGCATCATATTTAAAAACAAATGCAATACAACCCTATCAATCTAATGTGTTAGTGACAAGATGCAAAATTTGTCAATTACATCAAAAGTTCATATTTATTGTTAGTAAATATTTAATGAAATTGTATGTATAATTTTCGAACATGCAAACATGTCACAAATACTGAATTGGTTTAAAAACTACTGAATATTAAATGTTGAATCAATTTCTTTTTATGTAATAAAAATTTGATGGATTGACATATATTTGAATCAGTGCCGCAACGAAAAGAGCGAGTAAAACAACGAGTCTCACCAATTTCTTCTCCTGAAGAGAAATCGAATTTGTAAACCTTGAGATCTTCTCCGCCGCACACGAACACATGCTTATCAGGATGCAGAGACGCAGAATAACACTTTGTGGGGACCGTCACTTCACCGATCTTCTCTAGTGTTTCCGAATTCAAGAAAGAAACTTTGCTGCCTGTGACGAAAAACATTCTATTAGTATTTTTGACGGCTGTGGAAATTACAGTTTTCTTTCGCAATAATATCTCTAATATGGTACATAATATAAAAACAAGACATATTCTTTATTTTCCTAGATGCACTTACCGTGTGTAACGGTCAAGGTTAACCCGTCTCGGGAAACTTCTAAGCTATTTGGTGTAGATGGAAACTCTACTTTTTGCACCTCCTGTAATTTTAAAACAAAAAAAAAAATAATTCAATAAATCTAAATATGTAAATGAAATCAGGACACACAGTGAGCAGTCAGGTATGAAGATGACTTAAAGTTAGAATAATGTATTTAAAACATTGAATTAATATTATCTACAAGAGCGGTTTCATAACCTTATTAGTTCTATTCCCCCCTTTCACCATAATTGAGAATATAATTCCCCCCTACCCAATATAGTAGGTGTATAACTCAAAAGGTATGTGTGTACAAAATCTTATAAGTTTATTAAGATGATTCTTTCTAAGAGACTAAAACAACTGAAGCATATTTCAATAAACAAAAATTTAATTAGAATTACAAGGTATTCAAGTTTATTGCGATAAAGAGTTCAGCTACAACCCTAACACTAAAAATCTAAAATAGCCATCCATGTGCATGTTAAGTGATTTTATGCAAAATAATTATTGAACATGCCACGCTGTATTTAAAACGATACTTTTAGAGAACTTTACAAAATAATAACAAGAGTCTAAAAGGAATTCTCCAACGGTTAGGAGAAGGAGAATAAACCCATCATTGCTGTGATATATATCTGAGCCGAACATATTTTTTGTTATATTGTACTAAAACGAATAAGATTTAATTAATGTTTTCATTGTCTGTTGCTTACCGTTCCGGAATTTCTGTCCCATACTCTAATTGTGTTATCTTCTCCGGCCGACACTAATGCGGTGTCGTTCCTCAAAAACATTGCGTGCCTAATTCCACCAGCATGTCCAGAAAACTTTTGAATGGCTGTAAACAAACAAATAACCAAATACGTTAACACGGATGCGTTACTGTAATCGTTTGTGAATTATGTTAATGCATATATATCTAATCTCAAAACAGAAACATTTGCATAATAATTTCTCTCCTAATCTTTCCACAATCTACTGCCTCTCTCTTTCTCCTTTCGTGAATTAATGTTAACAATATCGTGGGCCGTGCAAATGGAAATTTTCTCTTTCATTATTTATATTACAGCTCGCAAGTGTGTATGTGCAAATGAAAATACTAAGAATGAACCACAGTATTTAAATATACCAATTAATAAAAGAGTATTTATAAATTAATTACGAAACATTTTTATATTAATCATAAATGAATTCATGAATAAAATTATATCAACATTTTTACATAATAGAGAAGATTAAACAAAAACAAAACATCACACTGCAACAATATTCTCAGATAACAAATACAGAAAAATGGAGATTTATTTCCACCAGTGCAGTCAGAGAGCATATATGTAAATCCAGAGCAAACGAATTATCAATAGAAATCAAATTGAGCTGATAATAAATAAGGCCCCGTTTACTGAACGCAATTTCCTTCAGCTTAACAGTACATAAAATTGATGTAAACAACACCAGACTGCGCAGGAATAATGTTTTGAGGTTACAAGAGAAAGTTTGTATTATATATACAAATGTCATTGAAGTACAGCTGTTTGAAAGTTTAATAAGAAAATCTGAGCACTTCGAATTGGCAAAAACGAAAAAAAGTGTACTTTACGGTATCAATTTAAAAGTTCACAAAAACTTTAAATTGGACCAATGTACAGTAAACCTTGAAAAGAAATAAAAATGACAATAAATCTACCTGTTTCCGGTTGGTTGAGATCAAATACTCTTAAAAGCTTTTCATTACTGGCTGTGACTAGAAGTTCATCATTTGAGCTAAAGTTTACACTCTTTACAATGTGGACGTGGTCGAATGTGTGGAGGATGTCTCCGGATACTGCGTCCCAAAGTTTGGCTGTGAAATAATTGAAATAATGCATTATTTATAAATCATAGATATATTCGCTCATATAGTTGAATTTATTTAAAGAAGAATTTTGGCTAAATTTAAAACAACCAGTTTTAGTCATTGAGTTCCTACGAGGATCCATTCACTAAATACCAATATCTAGATGATATTTATTGTAATCTTTAATGAATGTAATGCAAATAGTACGCAAATTTGTCCGGGGTCACTTTGTACCCCAGTCGCTCCTCGATCTTATTTTCAACGTTTCGGTACTTAACCTTGAGAGGAGTATCGATGTACATGTACGTCGGTGCTATTTTTCAGTAAAAGAGTATGAACGTACTTTTAACTTAACATGTCTGTCTGTGAACACATATTTATTGGAAAAAAATCGCACAATTATCATGTTAAGAAGTCAGTAAAGTAAGGTCAGTATAGATCGATTCACTCCTCTAAAGGTTAAGTGTTAATAAAAGCACATTAAACTACTCATAGATAGGTCGATTTATTTGCTATCTTTAAGTTTCACAAAAAACAACAAATTACTATTACACTTTAGAGCAGTGTCTGCCAAACTTTTTTACTTTACGGCACACTGATGAATGGAACTAGTACCGCGGCACGCCAAGATGCCGCAGATTATCTCCGAAAATCCTTTTTTTTTTAGCTTACCGAGGAATTTGAAATCCTCGATTTGGTATACTTTTTCCGCAGATTATCTCCGAAACTCATTTTTTTTAGCTATTTAGATTTGCTACCATTTTGCTTCCGAAATCCTACATGACAAATATTTGTTTTTGAATAGGCATTATTTAAAATTGACATTTTTAAGGATTCTTCCACCGCGGCACACCTGAGACTTCTTGCGGCACAGTAGTGTTCCGTGGCACACAGTTTGGCAGACACTGCTTTAGAGCAATACACCCACCCAGTCCTCTTTTTACGCGATCTTTTGGGATGGTACTGATCTTTTTTTTAAACTTGATTTACTCATTTATATGCGATTATTTCTTCCAATATTTTAATTATAATAAGCGGTGACCTTGCACAAGATCAAGCAAAATTCAAATTCGAGGGAAATTCAAAAAAATTGTTAAAAAATCGCAAACCAATGCACTTTACCATCGACTGTAAAAGCAACTAGGTACTCTTAAATAATTTTATCTGTTTTTCAATAGTATTTATATGAGTTGCCTATTTACAATAATAACCATATTTTCTTGAATTAAATTGAAAAATATATTATCTCTGGCGTCAAGAATTTTTTATTTTAATTCATTTGTGTCTCTTTCTGGTATTCATTGGATATGAATGACGTAAATGGCGGTTCATATTTCAGATAAACATGCCAGAAGGGTCAACACTGGTTGCCAACAAATTGTATGCAGAATATTTATTTTATTCTTAAAAAGCTCACTCAAAGTGCCACATCACTGCCTTAGCAGATAAAAGTTTTAAGTATATTGCTGAGGATAGCTTGATACAAAAATAGCTATCGATGATATTCAACATTTTTTTTAGCACTAAATGTTTGACTATCTATAAAAGAAAGTTAGTATGTTCGAATCTCCATAAAAAAATTCAAACTAATAAGAATTCACAATGTTATTCATCAATTACTTACACACATTATTTATTTATTGTCACAGCATGGTGGTGCATTTGTAGACAATATAAATTGCTGACACAGGAAATAAAAGTATGGATGTTGTTGAAGGTAAACTTCTCCATACAAAATGAGAAAAGGGTTTGCAAACATATTACAGTCAAGGTCTGGTCATGTATTGTTTAATAAACATGTGCATAAATAACACACTCGGTGAGATGTCGCTTATTAGTTGTTTTAAAAAACAAAGACTTTATTTACAACAATTTCATCGGTTGTTACAGTGACAACAAATATTAAAAATATTTTGGTTGGTTAATTATGGAAAACGGAATTTTCCATGATCCGCCTCTTTAAAATATCATATATGTTTGTTTGCCGGAGACCGAAAATGACTTGTGTAGGATAGATGGCATTTTTTTTAAACGGCACCTTTTCTTTTGGCATTTTTAATGTTTCGAATCAATATTCACAAAAATTTATTTGAAACCATTTGATTTTCGAATCTTTTATTGATGTGTTATGCTTTCTGAGAATTTTCAGAACTCGGTTTAGACCGAGAAGATCTTAACTGTGATGTCAATGTGAACCTTTATATTACAATGTGAACCCTCTTACAAATGTGCAGCCGCTGCTGTAGGCGATCTGCTTTTTCGTGGAGTTACACTTCAGGAGAAAAAAAAGTTTGAGCAACTGAGTAACAATCAGTTCTCTTAAAAAAACCACTGATGAAATATCTTCATTAATAAGCCATATGCTACACATAAGGATAGGACATGGATTAGAAAAAAAACCTTTACAAAAAGTGATTTCTGCCACCTCACTACAGAAGCAACACCACACATTTCACAACGACACCAAGTTTTGTAGGTAATTCAAAATTTTCAATAAATAATCCAGATTTTCAATTTGATTGATCTCTGTTACTGCAGTCAATTGAGTCATTTAAGTATTACGGTGATGATATGCGGAAGGCGGTGACATCTGTCATATTACTTGTGGCAACGAACAAAATCATTGTTGATTAAAGTATCCATGACGATTCTTACACAAATAGGGAGAGGAACGTAGAGATAATTTTTAAAATTGCCACAGTTCCTAGCCATGATTTGATAAAATTTGTAGTTTACAGAGGTAAATATTCTGACTGTACACTTGATGTCAGTATGATCCTTGAATTAAGAAAGCAGTTTTATTTCGAAACACACACTGATTATCACTGTAATAATATAATTTGCCACCTCAATAAGTACTACAGCTGAATAACTTGATTTTCAATGTATAATTATTGAATATCGTCGCCTGAGAACTGTACTGGGACATCAAAGAGAATAGGTGTTTTGTTTTAGGTGGATGGCTTCCATTTCCTTTAATAATGTTAATGCTGTTGTGGGATATCTGAATAGAGAAAAACCTCTTTCTATTGTAGATATACCACTTGAACACGTTTTAAAATATACACAACATTGCATAGAATCTCAATAGTAGATTTTTGAGATGTCCCACAGTAGTCACATTTCCTTCTACAAAATTCAATTTAACATTATTCAAACGGTTTTTAAAGATAGTCCTCCTATGGCTGCAAATAAGGCCTAAAAGAGAAATAAAAATATGCTTTGAAACGCCCCTCGCACAACACTCCCATATACATATTACATTGTTGAGATTTATAAATGGAACGTAAAATATAAAAAAGAAATTGACATTGCAATAAATACCTGTAAAGTCTGCGGCCCCGGTGGCAGCTTGCGTGGCTTGTCTGTTAAGAGCTACTCCCCACACGGCCCCTTTGTGCCCCTCAAATGTTCCGATCCAGTCCCCGGTCTCTCCTTGACGCAGCATCGGGTTGCCATCTGCATTAAGACATTGCAACTATTACTTACTATATTAATGACAATTTTTCATCACAATGTATCTGGTTTTAATGACAATCTGGACGGTGCCATATCACCGACGGTGAATTATTTACCATGTGGAATATTGTAATAGGGAAGGTTAGGGGATTAACCGCTATCCTGACGCCCCATTCTTAACACGAGGATGAAGATTGTATCTATCAAGATATAAATGTTTCGCCCAGTCTTTATTTACAGATTCCAACATCCGCAAACCATACCCAACAATTTGATTATGTATACCACAGTTTCTCAACCGGGGGCCAGGTGGCTCCCTAAAGGCCACAGCATGTTTCAAGGGAGCCACAGAGAAAAAAAATTAGGGGAAGTACAGTTTTGGGGGGCTAAAAAAAAGGTCTAGCGTGTTTTCATTTTGGGAATTCTGTAAATTCCTGGGTAATTTTTTTTAAAATCTGTGAGCAAAATTTTTCAAAGAATATAAAATTATTTTGGATTCTTTCTATCCCTAGGTATCGAAAAACTTATTTGTACAGGGGGGCCACGGAAAAATATGGCACTCAAATGGAGCCATGGGAAGGAAACTTTTTTTTTTGTTGTGGTGTTGAAGTCGATCTGGGAAGAATATTACTTATTATTTCAACAAATAATTTAAAAAATAGAACTTTCAGAAATCACTGATAGAAACTCGCCTTATAGAAAGAGTATGTAACCCAATTCGTAAAAGCTTTTTATTTTATTTAATATTCTGCACACTGCGACGCATGCAACCAAGTCTAATGAAGCTTCTTCTTGGGACATCCCTGGCAAAAATTTGAGCATGAATAGCGTTGTTACGCTATGTAATACACCCTGTAAGAAAAGTGTAAGCCGTACCAGATGGTGGTGCCCTAGGGAATCGTAATTATTAAAAAAAAAACACTGATAGATGTGTGTGGTATATATTCACTAAAAAATATGAGAATGGCAATAGATATTAGAAAACACAACATTTGGACGCACATACTCCTCAAGGGTTAACAATAATTATTGTCATCGTACCGCATAAAAAAAATCGATACAAAAGCAGCATTGAATCCTTGGCTTTATAATATATTCCAAATGAAATGTCACAACTATAGGTACACTCACAGCAGTTGATATTGAAAATAAATAACAGGTAGTAAGTCACACACGGCTAGCAATAAAAAATCTCCATTTTATGACATTCAAGACCTTAATCTCAACAAAGCTGCAGTACGAATTGATAATTTTTAACTTCAATGTTTTTCCTGTGACACATCATAAATTGTTTTTTTTTATTTAGAGAAAGGAAACTCATTAAACCTGCCAAGACTATAAATATTGAATAACGTTTTAATCAACTGAACTATCATGATATATCACGATAAGTCAAAACACAATGATTGGGTACAAAAATATACTTAGAGCTGATGAATTCTCGTTTAAGAATGTGGTCATTAAAATAAATTGACATAGCTCAAAAAGGGGTCTGTTATATCCACACATGTTAGTTGGTGTTTAACTATAATAGATATTTATTTCCCATCGATAAAATATTGGAACGTTGAATTTGGAAAAATTCTGTTTGTGAAAACACTATACAACAAGTTACTTTAAGTTTTCACACATGGAACAATAAAATAAAACATAGGCGTGGATAGTTGGAATATATCTCAATATTGCAACCTTCGAAAGGGACTTGGTCAACGTTCCCTCTAAGCTGCGCGCAGTAGTTTGAGAACCCTCCGCGCACTCATTCCGGGTTGACGCGCAGTTCAATACAACTATTCAAATAATATTTTTTTAAATTAGAATAACCCCAATAAACTGAAAAAAAATAAATTGAACATTGGGATAATTTAACTAGAATTAGATTCTTATGTATTGTCAGAACAAGAAATTGATCTAAATGGAGTATATAATATAAGGATTAATTTTTCAGCAGGTATTTATATAAACAATTCCATAAAATTGAATCTCTTCTTCCAAATGGCAATAAAAAAATGTACATTTTACCATTGATAAAATTCTCCCGACCAGTCTAAATTTTAATTTTGGATCATTTTCAGTTACAATGGTTAGATGTTAACCATAGAATAAAATACATATTTAAAATTCTATATATAAAACCTAGAAGGGTTATAATTTCAAGATCTCTTAATGTCTACGTTAATGGATTATATGTACATATTTTGTATCGATTCGGTAGTTACTTTGCATTAATTTTCAATATAAAAAATATGGGTGGAAAAAGATATAAAGTTATGAATTTTCAATACATAATACATGATTACCTAATGTAATTTACTTGTTTATTATAAACATTTTATATGTGTCTAAGAAGCATTGTGTTTTCTAAATTTTTCAGTAATTAAAATTGATTTTATTTTGTTAAGCAAATATATAAATATGAAAGGAATATCAAGTATTAAGTAATTGAACGAAACTGCAAATGAAGTTTGTTTTATTTTGGAATATATTAAATTATTTGGGAATGAATCGCGCGAGTGTAGTTTCGTCTTCTGACCCACTTAATAGAACAAAGATAATGAAATATTATTTGTGTACAATATTGAAATTGTTGTAAATCAGATGCAACTACATATTTCCATAGAAAAATCAATGAAAAGAAAACGATTTATTTCGATTCCATATTTAAAAAAAAACGCTTATTTATCTTCTAACAGTCAATTATTGAATATAAGTTT
Source organism: Himalopsyche tibetana (assembly GCA_030503985.1). Classification (NCBI taxonomy): domain Eukaryota; kingdom Metazoa; phylum Arthropoda; class Insecta; order Trichoptera; family Rhyacophilidae; genus Himalopsyche; species Himalopsyche tibetana. The sequence continues at coordinate 19,108,771 of JAPJYX010000022.1, forward strand.
AAACAGAGTAGACGATGATTGTTGATGATAACAATTGTAAGAAACCAAGGCAATATACGTTATTATTAGTTGGAGAATGCATATTTTATTTACCCGGCAAGGTAAACTGCCTTGATAAAAAAAAAAACAAATCGGTCAACTAAAATCAAGGCACTTCCTATTTGTCAGGAAACAGAAGGTCGAAAGATGTAGCCTCACCACAAAAAAAATGTAAACGTCACATGTCAGCCAAACTGCAAATTGCATTAAATGTGACAAAATCGTGAATTAGTGAGATTATCGAATTATAATAAGTATTGAGAGCATTTCTTCGGCGATTACAATAGCCCGGACCATGCATACACTTGTGAGGATTTATTTAATCCAGGCCAAGGCGAACGGTCAACGCAGACAAGAGAGGTTATTCTGACACCACGTACCTTTACACGCCGAAATAAGAAAATATCCACACTCTGTGATATCACTAAAATCTAAATGAACTACTGGCCTAGTATGCCCACTGCAGTTAAGAGATATTTGTTTGAAGCTAGCCATATTTTGTTGAAAATTAAAGCGGAATTTAGAATTGAAAGTTTAACTAAATACAAAAATAAAAGTTTTGAGTCTGACCGCACTGACTGTTGACAATCGACTAAAATTGCGGTCTCGAGAAGAACTAAACTTACCATGATACTGCGATAAAACAGATATCTTCTTTTATTTCGAATAAACATAGATATTATAATATAAACCCTCAGTGACAGTATATTTTGCTTTATGAGTTTTATAATATTATATAAGTCCATCATACTTCAAATAATTATGTTTTCCTTTCTTCTCTGATTGTTTTTGATCCTTATATTTATTCAGCCAACCTAAATTTGCCTTACTTATTTTTAAGACCGAATTTAAAAAGAAGAGTTATTATAAACTATCACTTTATTTACTGTTTAGATAATACGCTTTTATATGCAATATCAAAACCTTCGTTTGTTTAATATTAGAGATTTATATAATATTATAAATATGTATAAAATATCCAAAGAAAAAATAAATATCATAGACAATTTTGGTTATAGTCTATACCAGCGTTTCTCAACCGGGGGCCACAGCATGCTCGAAGGGGAGCACAGAAGAAAATATCAGTTTTGGGGAGCCACAGCAGACTTAAGAGGGGCCACGGCCACTTAAAATATAATGAACTAAAATTTATATTAAAATCAAATAGTAGCAGAAATAACTATTTATTATACATACTCTTTACTATTTTTTCAATGATATTTAAAGATACCATAAAAATCGAATCCAAAATAAGTGTCGACAATATTGTACTGACTATCTTGTCCACGGATTTCTTTCATCGCCACATGATATTATGAAACTCGTGTGCGTTAAATATGTTTTACTTCAGTAATGATACTATCCATTTTATACAAAACACATAGACATGAAAGAAAAGTCATTTTAATAATTCAAAAAGCTTTAAGAAGTTTCTGCAGCAAAAAAAATAGGATTTATAGTATTCGGTGACAAATTAGACAATTTAACGGTTATTAGACGGTTTAATTAATAGTTTCTAACGAAATTTCCAAATTAATTGCAAAAGCTAGAAAAACGCATTATATTTCCAAATTCTTGATTTTGAAATTTCAAGAGCTATGAATCAGAGTGAAAATGCAATTATTCAGATGATTCCTTTGAGCAATTCCGTTCAGTATCAAGACGTATGTATGAGATTGCAGATGATAAAAAAACAACCAATTGAACATTTTGCCTTGCAAATTGATTAACCTAAAATGATATGTCAGATTTTTGATGACGAAAAAATTAGTTAAGATAATGTAATGCTCTTTGCCAAAAATCTTAAGACACAAAAGGTGTAGCGATTGAATAAGTAATTAAGATTTTTTTATGAATAAAAGATATAACGTTTCAATTGTTGAAAGTATTGAAGTTTTACTTTGATAAATAATCATGTACTATTTTTTTGAATTCCCTACGCGATTCATCGTCAACAAAGGTTGTAAAAAATGGGACCTCTGTGTAACCTTAATATTGTAATAAAAAATAAATTTCATAAAATCCCATTGACTTCAAGAATGTCTTTTTCGAAATTATTTTTTTTAATCGGCTCGATGCAAATACCAAAACGCAATACTAAAGACCAAAACTGATCATTGGCAAAGCTTTGTCTCTTCGCTTAGTGGCTAGTGTCCTTAGGGTCTTCCATGGGACTGCAAATTCAAGTACTGCCCCAGCGCCAGGACCCCTTCCTACACCACTGCATATCATGCCAAAACTTCTTACGTAGCAGGTATTTAGTAATTGAAGCCTAACACCCAATCCATGGGAGTGGCTGGTAAAGTACGTGATACAAGGTTTGTAACCTTATTCTCTTACAGAAAATTATTCTTACCGAATAATACAGTGCATAGATAGTCTTTACATTAAAGTTCAAGGCGCAACAGCTATGCTACATAATGGGTGTCAAGTCCCAGGTGAGAAGAATTCTTTGACTGCCTTCTTCTCGACCAGACCTTTCATTCTTAAGGCCCATAGAACTGTGGTGCACAGTTTTGCTACAGACGCTGCTATGCGAATTTGGTAATACTGATGGGAAATTATTCTAAAGACAGGCAATCCCATATAATTCTTTAAAAATTTAAAAATACGAATGGAGACCAACGTTTCGACTCCAAATTTTCGAATCGACCAATTTATAACTAGCCATGATCACTTCACTGCCAAGCTCTTCCAGGTCAGGTGATTAGTAAATAGCTTCAGGATGCTGATTTTTTAAAAATGTCCAAACATGAACAACGAACGGGAAGAACTGCATAAGCTTTTACGACCACAGTCGCATCTGGTGGTCCTGTTGGTCATGCCGACTTAGTTGCGTCTAGGGAAAATTACAAAGCATTCAAAGAGTTCACGGCGTCTTATGAAGAATGAATTCAATTCATTTCATAAAAACTCTTTTGATAACGTTATTTTATTTTATTTAGCATTCTGCACCCTGCAGTGCATGCAATCTAGTTTTAAGAAATTTATGGAAAACAAAATTAACACGAATAACGCTGCAGAATACGCCCCCGTAAGAATAGTGTAAACCATAGCGGGCTGTGAAGGGTAAAAAGTTGGGTACCTTAGGGATTTACAAAAAATGGAATGTTATAAACTATTTTGTAAACATATATTTTTAAAAAAAAACAAATTTATTATATTGTATTTTTTAAAAATAAATGTACCTACATTTTTTTTATTTTTCCGAGCCCCGAGAATTTTATTACTAAGGGTAGGTGGGCCACGGAAAAATATGAGACTGAAAAGGGGGCCACGGGCTTAAAAAGGTTGAGAAACTGTGATCTATACTTATCGGCATAACTAGGAATCAGAGATAACTACTAGGAATAGACAACATACTTAACTTGGATAACAAGTGAGGTTAAAAAGTCTCTTCCAGCGAATTTGAAAGATTTGAGAAGTTTTACTATAATTGTTTCGCTACCATGAACGCCGCCAGAACTTTAGCAAGGCACAACCTTTCTCAATGGAGGACATTTTCGAGATGGTAAATGTTTTTTTTAAGTCAATTCTGATTAAACCATTCTGAGAAATAAAATTTAGATCTTGATTTTATAAAAAAAAATGTACACTTTGTTCCATTATAATTTTATAGCGCTGTAGCCAGACAAACAGCAGCTGCTGGCATGGCGATCCCTACGACGCCTTTAGTTGAACCCCAGGCGGAAGGTGCTACGAAAATTTTCACTCCAAAGTTAGAGAAAATCGCTACTGACATTTCCAGCTTAAACCTACTGGAAGTAAGCGAATTGAGCCAACTCTTAAAGATACGATTAAACCTTCCCGACACGCCAATCATGCCAATGGGTGGATTTGCAATGGCTCCAATGTCGGCTGCCCCAGGTGAAGACGAAGAGGCTGCAGCCCCCCAGAAAGTGAAAACTGAATTCACGGTGAGTTTAATACATGTTACTAAACATGTTTAAGCTTATTTGTCAGGTTTATCTTAACTCTTCCTGCTGTAACAATAGCAATTCAGTGACAGTCCTTCTTCATCACATTAAACACATTCAATATACCTCGAACAGCTACCGGATTAATCCTTAAAGTATATTATACATCAATAGCCATGCATGATCTTGTTACTTGAATCATAAGATGTACAAAGTAGAACTTATGCGGAGTTTATATGCCAATACCTCATTCATAGTTCTGTCTTTTGTTGACTACTTTGCTTATTTATATCCGGTCAAACTATATTTTTTTTTGTAATAAAATATAATAGTAATAGTATTGAAAAATTGTTCCAACTTTCCAACGAGTATTTAATCCTAGATGTGGTTATATGTTTTTAATTATAGTACACTCAACTCTTTTTTTGGTAATTTTGCCATAAGCCCTAGCAAGGACTATTGGGGCGAAAAACTTCACAGACTAAGCTAAAAACAACGCCACGATTTAAAATATTCATTGAAGCATCCCGGAAGCACGTTAAAATCACACATTATTATGAAGAACACTGATAAATAAATTGGTAAATATGTCATTCAGTAGCACCAAGTAGCACCGACTATTGCGGCGAAAAACTTCACAAACTGAGCTGAAAACAACGCCACGATTTAAAATATTTTATTGAGGGCTTGATAATCGCGTTAAAACCACACGTTAAAAAGAAGAACACTGATAAATTATACGTAATACGAAATCTTCGCCTCCAATATTCGCAATGGCCGCGCGCGCGGCAATAGTCGAGGTGCTACTAAATGACATATTTACCAATTTATTTATCAGTGTTCTTCATAATAATGTGTGATTTTAACGTGCTTCCAGGATACTTCAATGAATATTTTAAATCGTGGCGTTGTTTTTAGCTTAGTCTGTGAAGTTTTTCGCTCCAATAGTCCGTGCTAGGGCTTATGGCAAAATTACCCTTTTTTTACACAGTAGATCTGTTCCACCAAAAACTGTGTAAAAATAGTGATAGAATTCATTGGTGCCTTGAATTTAAAAAACTGTCTTATAAAAAGAAAAAAATTGTGGTATAGAAAATCGTGTAAAAAAGGGAAATAATGATGACCCAATAAGAAAATTATACATAATGTTATGTATTTTACTTATGAAAAAAAAATTCTATTCATCACTACTTGATAACATATGCGCACGTTTATGAGGGACTCAACATAAATGGCTTTAATCACTAAAAATGTTTTGACACGTCTAATGTGCTAGAATCTAAAGAAGACTTTTCCGTATTATTATCGTCCTGTGTTGTTAAATTTCTTGTTATTAGGAAATACACTATGTTTTTTGTCTGGGAATTGTGTTTTAACAAATAATTCCTGTAAAAATATAATAGTTGGTCTTATTCGTGTAGTTATACTCTCGTGGAATCATTTGTATTCCAGTACACTGTTCTGATAAAAAGGGTAAGACTATCGAAGTATCTTTACATTATGTATTGTCACCAAGGTTTTCATATATTTTTTAAGCATCAATGATTTATGTTGAATTTACTAACTTGTTCTGTGATCTGTATGCCCATAGGTTAAAATGACCGAGTTCGATGACAAACAGAAAGTTCCCCTCATCAAAGAAATCAAAAGTCTCTTAGAAGGATTCAATTTGGTCCAAGCCAAGAAATTTGTTGAAAGTCTACCTGCAGTAGTGAAAGCCGATATAACTAAAGAAGAAGCTGAGAAGTTAAAAGAAGCTCTCGTCAAAGTTGGGGCTGTTATTGAAATAGTGTAAAACAATGACTTAATTTATATTTTATGTAGTTCTTATTGTTATATGATTTTATTTTTATGGCTATCGCTGCGAATCTGTGCATTTCTTTATACCCATTAAAGATTTCGAGTATATACTAACATGTTTTATTGTAATAATCTTATATCCACACGCTAGTCAAATTCATATGCAGAGAAGCATTGATCACAGTTAATAAAAGTCAAACATTTCAGTTGTTTTTTGTGATGATACCATGTATGGAATATACATACATATATTCTTTTTGATTATTAAATTAGGTTTAAGTCGAGTCCATAGAGTAGTGTTGTTGGCTTCCGTGACGGATCTCACGGCTATGAATCCCAGTGTCAGCAGAATTTTTTCAAACAATTTCTGTTTGAAGCCATGGATGTTTATGTCTAAAAATTCTCTCCCACCTTTCCAATCCTGAAATGATGGGGCTTAGCAAGAGCGATAAGCTGACCTCTAGTCCTGTCTTAAACCTATCCCTACTCTTTTCGAAAAAAAAGGTTGAGCAACTGAGCAACAATTAGTTCTTGTAGAAAGAAAATCTGATAAGATACCTCTATTAAGAGGCCATATGCTCCATATTGGGAGCAGACATTGATCAAAAGAAAAAAAACCAAATTGAGTTTATATAAAATGTGCAAGAAAAGAAAATAGCTCCGTTTTTCCATAACTTTTTGTTGATCAGTATCAGTGCATTTATTAGTATTTTTGAACCAAAAAAGTACAAAATCATAACTATTCAAAAATAATTGGTACAACAGCATCAAATAAAAGCCTTCTTTGACCATATTCGCTTCCTATGTGGAGCATATGGCCTACGTTTAAAACCAGCAAAGTAGTCTACTATAAATGGTTGTTTCCTCGCTTGTCCATTTTTTTTATAACCCTTGGCAGTTATGATATTCTCTAAGCTCCTATAATTCTTAGAATATACCCCAAAAATTGTATCGTACTGATAATATGAATGTTGACATACCGGAAACAAATGTTGATGCTGAGGTTTAATGTCTTATTAGAGAAACAAGTGGAAATTGTAGTGACTTTAAAAAAATATTTTGCCCTCTGAAACCATCTGTCGACAATACTATTTTTGACATTGGGAAATCGTTTTATATCATTAAAAGTAAAGTTGTATTGTTAAAAAGAGCACACTGAATTGTCCCACTTTTTTGCATTAATTTGTCAAAAAAATAGAAAGAATTATTTCCAATATTATGGCAACAGAAATTTAAGTTTTACTGCCGTAAAAGTCTCTTATGGAAATTTACGTTCAGTGAGGAAGATTTTTAATTTAGTCAATCTCTACAATGACTACTTTTTCTGATTCAGTGCCGCCCACTCCAGAACAAATATTTGTTTGCGGTGCGGTAGTGTGTAGGGTGGATGGTTAAAAATTAATGAAAAAACATATTCATTTTGTAAAAAATACTAATATATTTTTTTCAATCTTATACAGCTTGAAATTGATGTAAATTTTACAGGTGTAAATGGTGACTTATGACAATATTTTCTAGATTTATTTCATTGCAAATATTGGCAGAAGAGTGTTACGATGAGTGATAAACAAAATCGACCGATCACTAAAAAGTATTACTCTTTAACATTTATTATTTACATTTACTTAAATTATGTGTTTAGGCATCTCGATTTTATAAATAAAATTTTCAGCAGCATTTCACTATAGAGAACAAAGATTTTAAACGATAATACTTTTACTTAAATTAATAAAATAGACTCAACATTCAAAAGAAAATCTACAATTTATCAGAGAACTCGCCAATATTTTGCACAGATACAATTTACGAACTAGGAAATAAATTTACTGTAAAAATAACATTCATGTGCCAACTTTATTTTGGAAACGGCAGTCGTATGGCACACATATATTCCAATCTATTCCTTAATTTAGTCTGATATTCATTTTTAAATATTCGAAAACCTATAATGCCAGTAAACCCCAGATAAAAGTGATTTGCACAGTCGGTTATGAAAAATAATGTCACTCGTGATAATTAAGAATCATAGCTGATGAAGTAATGACAGCATTCAACAACAAAGTGTTTGTCAAAAATATGCCGTATCTAGAGCCCTTAACCCTGAAATCAGACATTGACGTTGCTTGTGAATACAGCTATGTATAGTGACTAGGTATTCTCCAAAATTAAATTTTTCAGCTTTCACCTGCTTTATTAGGCAATACTTAAATTACAGTGTACAGATAAAAGCCTATCCTAAACTGATCCGTGAACATTAAGGTAAATCTATACTTTATAAGCTAGTAGTGATTGAAAAAACATAAATATTTGGAATATTGGAGATATGGAGAATAATCAAGTTACCAAAAATAACTGAATTCTTGCATGTCACATCAACGGTCTCAGCTTTTCAAAACCCTATTTTCTATGCATAAACAGTGATCATTATTTCTAAAATAAATGTTATGGCAGCATTAGAAAGCTATCTTAATTTATTTCAATGAAAACATCATTCTTGTTGTTCTTGTGAGAAAGAGATATTTGAAATCAAATAAAATTTTGTATCGATTAACATAATTTCCAATATTCCTAGTCATTTAAAAGAATTTTAAAGTTATATAAAAGCTATCAATTTTATCAAAAACTTTTAGATAACCGTCGGAAATACTGAGAATTGTCATAATATTTTTGCTACTGTATTATTAGTAAATTTTAAATTTATTGATAACAGTTTAAGTTCCAATAATAAATTTAGAAAATTAGAATATAATAATTTTTAGATCCAATAATCATGTTAGTAAAAACAATTCAAAACTTCAAATAAAGCTGCCATTGATTAAATATCGTTCGAAATAAACATAACACTTTTTATTGTAAAAAATAATGCATGCGCCATTGAATCAAATCCAAAGTGTAAAATAAAATTTTGGGTCATTCGACTCGACTTGCACAAATAAAAGAAATAATTTTTAATTTAAAATAAATAGGCCATTTCACATACGCTAACATATTTTAGGTAGGACTATCGAATATACAATAATGTGAGGAATTTGTTGCTATGAGAGAAAAAAACAAAAAAAGTTATTTAGGCTAGGAATAAAAATGTGTTTGTTTAAATCTAATGATTTTTTTCTGGTGCAAGTCAAGCTTCAGAAACTTAAATGAAATTTTGTATTCAACAGCTTCCTTTCAAATTTCGACATTATAATAATTATGTACTTAATAACTTTCTTTACAAAGTATTATCATTGCAAATGACAATTCGCAATAAAGGCACAAATTTACGCACCTGATTGTATTTTCCTATACTTATAGCCAGGCTGGCTTGTTTTAAATAAATACAATTTAGACATTTTATGGGAATAAATTTCCATAAATGAATTGAATTTGTGTGTAATAGGATAAAGATAAAAAAAGTTTCTAAATAGAGTAAGCAATGTGTCGATGAAATAATTAAATTCTATGCATTGATGAGACAAATATTATGAAAAATAAATTTATAAGAGACGTAACTAAAAATATATTCTTCGAAAACATTTAAATGCATTGTTTTTCTATTACATGAATTTTTAATGCTTAAGAGCAGGGGTGGGGAACCTTTCCTTCTCTAAAGGCCGCATTTATTTTTCTGATTTCACATAAGGCCGCAGTAAACATTGACTAGAGAATCTTTGTCCGGAAACGGAATCTACAGTTAGAATGTCAGGAATTTACGAATTTACATAAATTTACAGAATCGGCCAGAAGGCCGCACCAGAGTAGCCAAAAGCCCGCAGGTTCCCCACACCTACTTTAGAGTAAATTAATGTATGATAATCATGACTCATTTTAGATTTTTTATTTATTTAAAACAAAAGAATTTCTTTTAATGAGATTTAAAGATGATATAACACTTTTCGTTATTATACTATACACATGGTTTATTTCTTTATTCACTATAAATCTGCTTCTACAATTTATCACTTTTCACACCTGTAGTAAACTAAAACGAGGAAACTTTCAATTGAAACAGTTGCAAAGAGATTGAAAAATAAGAATGTGCTTCTTTCGTTAAATTCAAACATAATTTACATACCACTACGAGTATTTGAGAATCAAATGAAAGTAGAATTTATACATTATTTTGCTCATCAATGACAGAAGTTTTATTGAAGTCGTACAGTTGAAAATCAAAAAAAAAAGTGAATTTATTCAGCCTGGCCATAAGACACTGACAAATCAAAAATGTCAGCTGCACTTAAGAGCTAATAATAATATTAAATATTTACATTAATCTTACAAGGATAACTGGGAACATTTCTCCTAGTAATCAATTTTAAAATCGTCCACAGTCAACATCGAAACAGAAAAATTACAATAAACATTTTCGACAAGACAACAATTTTTTTAGACTATTCCTGCATGCTTCAATTGATGTTAGCTGTACTCCGATACATGATACATCTCTGCATAAATTCCAAATGAAAATATCAGCTAAACAAACGTATCAACTGTTGAATTTAGAAGAGAGTAATATACATAGCACGGAAAAAAAAATATACAACGAATTGAAGAGAATAATAAAAATATGTTTCTTTCCGTGATTATCAATACAGAGCGTTACTTACGTAGAGAAATATTTAAATAAAATTGAGTGATGCTCTTTTACCTTTCTGAATATTTGACAGTTTAAAAATTAAATGAATAATTGTCATGAGAAATTTTTAAATGTAAGATGTTCACAAAATGTTTGCTAATCAATATACATAAGAATCATCCATGTACGGTTATGGTGATTATTTATTAACATCTACATCAAAAAGAAAATTGGGTGAAATTTTAAATGACTTGTGATGACTGTAAACATTAAATGTAACAACATATTTAAAAGTAAAGTTGTGCACAAAATGTTTTTAAAAAAACGTTTGGAATATCTTTACTGCAGTCGATGTGACATCATTGTGTAGTCAATCTTCGGAGAAATTAAAATCATACAAGAGATGTTTCCTTAATCCACCTAGATAAAAAAAATAATGGGCAAGTCATTTATTACTAACCTATAGTATATACATTTGAATTTATTGTACACTTGTCGTAATAGTAATTATATTATTAACGTCACTAGAATGTGCAACGATCGTATTCTATGATGCAAAGAATTTGCATTAGCGTGAAAAATAAGTTATTTTATCTTACTTTATTCATTGAGACATTATTTGATGTAGCTTTTTAACTATAAATATTGTTTCAACCTAAATACCTTCCGAGTATTTAGTTGTTAAGCATTGTTCAATGTAGATTAATAAGAAGCATATTTTTGCATTTACTAATTGCGTAAAAGACGAAATAGTTGTGACATACTCGTAATAGGAAGAATAACAATAAGACAAAAGATAATAAATTAGAATTCAAGAAATTAATAAAGTTTTTCAATTTATAAGTAGCATTATTTTGGGAGTCAAAAGCGCCACTGTGTGATATATTTCGTCTCATTTTTGCTCAGGCATTGCCTATAAGCCAAGAAGAGACAAATTACATAATATTGCTGCGGGGTTATTTTCTCTCCAATTATTTTATGGCATACAATAGGTTTATCAGTATTAACAGCCGTATATAAAGTCTACAATGTTCACCAATTTAAACTGATATTCATGGAATACCTTTTCTTAATTTCAAGATGGCAGCTTTTAACCATTTGGAAATTGTTGAACTTTAATGAATGTATTTGGCAAGAGACGTAGGACAGAAGGCTGAGTGAATAAACTAATGCATTAGCAAACAAATGGTATTGTGTGCGGCAAAAAGGAATCTTTTCGCTTGTACTTTGATTCAATACAAAATTCAATTTTATTTGCATGTAATCATAACAATTAATTATGTAATTTGTTTTGCGACATCATTTTCAGTAGATTATTTATAGTTATAAGATAGAGGTGAAATTTTCAACACAATTTTCAATGGGCAGCGAGAAAACTGCTGACCGTGCACTATAATATAGGAACTTATTATGCAGATAGAAAGTACAGTGAATTTTATTAATGCATACCATAAACCGTTAACCAATCACAACATTAAATAGTGTATGCCTATAATGATGTTTGTCAGTGTACACTTTTTTCATCACACACATTTAAGTATCAGAATTTTTTATCACAAGTTTCATCTCAGTTTAAACACGTATATACAGAAAGTTTGCTTTATTGTATATCTGCTCACGGTCAACACGGGTCTCGACGGATGCTAGAAAAGATTGTAGTTATTTTTGGTTATTTAAAAGTATTCGAATAATACCCAACAATTCAAAGGTCTACTGTCAAAATGATATATCTACAAAAAGACAGTTTTGATTGCCGTGAAAAATATTAATCTTAAATAAGATTATGCAAGTTTATGCAGACCGTAACCGGTCAATGGAATTCGCTAGAGAATATAAGTTTTTTTTTCTTAGAAATGAACCTGGTTTATTGACGCAGAAAGTAGAATAAACATGTTATGTTATTTAATATCTGTAACTGGGGTAAATAACTATATAAGTCAATAAATAGAGATTTTTTAAGTAGGCTCGATTCGACACATTTTGTGTTTGTACTGAAAATAATCACATTGGGCCATTAAAATAAATGATTTGTCTTTTTTAAAATATAACCATTCTTAATATGACTGCTGAATTTCTGTGATATCATTATCAACCTAATACCTTTTAAAACATCTATTTAAGTCTACAAACAAAAAAATGATAGTAGAGTTGTACGCGAAGATTTGATACGAAAAAAAATGCATTATCAAAAACGACTTCTTATTAATTAGTTATAGTATTTACACGAGTTTAAAATTCAATTCATTATGGAGCAATAAGTTAGTATTTCTTATAATACGTAATAATACATAATTCAATGTCACCAATGGTCCTTTATTCAACGTGCTATCTTTTAAATTAATTAATGAAATTTACAAAAAAAAAAAGCAGGCAAATGAAAATGCAGTTGGCAGTTTAAACACTACAGTAGAAATTGTACAAAAAGATCAATAAATTATCATCGTTGGCCACGGAACACACATTCACAATAATTTAAAAATAAAACATTTTGATTTAGGCAATCGCGAACAAAAATTGTAGCACATGTAAAATATTCCAAAGAGTTTAAAAAAATAACTATGTATACCCGTTTGGATGCGATAAGCATCAATAACATAATAAGTACTTTAATAATATTACAGGCATAATTATTAAACTGGCGTTCAAATGTCACTACACTGCGTTACTAGCACTGGTTTAGTTTAGCTTTCACTCAATGTTTTTCACCCGCGCCATAACTTTCCCCTCCCACAGCGGCAGGTAGTCGAAGTCGTTGAATATCTCTTCTTGTATCGGCGTATTGTTCAGCTCTTCGCATTCGGTTTTGAAGAAATATCTGAAAAGGGAATATTCAAATGAATAAAACTCAAGTATGTAGATTCCTCATAAATCATTTTAGAGAAAAGTACTTGTATATCAGTCATATGGAAGAATTGTGTAAGAACATGTCAAGTTATTGAGTGTTAATCCTCCATATTAATGTATTCAGTTCTGCAAGACTTCATAATGAGGTATGGTTGATCAGGGGTAGGCAAAGTGGTGGCCCGCAACAGGGTTTCGGTGTTCGGCAGAGAAATGTGGAACCTTCTTAAATATTACTGTTTTTACAATTTTCGTACTATCAATTGAGCATTAATAATTTAGTTGCAAATTGATGGTTTTATTTTATGAACTTTTTCTGTCTGCTCCGAATGTGGACGTTATGGCCTCCTAATGAAGGTATCTCGACAGGAGTTTTTCTACGAGAACTGGTTGTTACTCAGTCGCTCAACCTCTCTTTTTCTAAGAGAGCAGTGGGGATAGAAACAGGACTAGAAGTTAGCTAATCACTCTCGCCACACCGTGTTATTTTATGATTGGAATGATGGGGGGAATTTTGAGACATCAAAAACATTCATGCCTTCCAGAAATCGGCTAATCAATTGAAAAAATGCTGTTCATACTGGGATTCAAACACATGAAGTCCGGCATGGAATCCAACGACGTTGGCCGCTGTGCCCTGGACTCGGCAATTCATTATAAAAAGGTCAAAATATAAATGTATTTAGTTCTGCAAGACTTTATAATGAGATACGGTTGATAGTTATTTTAGTTTCGCGCAATAGATCTGTATCATTCTAACAGACTATAGTTCTGTAAAAATTAATACCTTTACCGTATGACCAATAGAAGTATGTACAGTAAAACCTTGTTTTATCGTTTTTGAAGGGGCCGTCAAAAACTGATGAATGTGAGATTATTTAACATTCATTGTTTGCTGTGACTATAAAAATATACCGATAAACGCAGGAAACCGATGAATGAGAGAACGATAGATACGGGATTCCACTATAGCTTATTTCTCTATCTATGCCTTGTTTTAGGATCAAATATGGTGGGTATTTGACGACTTTAATTTGACGAATTTGAATTATTTATATATACGACTTTGGATACGAATGCATAAACCAATTAAATGTAAGTGCCCATACAAAGGTTTGTATGAATTATTATAAATTATTTATTATTTTTGAGACTTCTCTATATGAGGGTGTATGGATATTACCCATGGCTTTATCCAACTGACTTTCTCTTAGGCATGCTTAACTTCAATAGCTTGGACGTTCGAAGAGAAATGTATCTGGCCATATATTTCTTTCGGCTTATACGAGGCCAAAATGAGAATTCCACCATTCTTGAGAATGTGAATCTAAATGTTCCTGATTATTTTTTGAGAAATCGCGGACATGACTTGTTTGTTCTCCCAAGGTGTAGAACCAGCCTGCCAATGGGGATGCCACTGGGGAGAGCTTTAACGGTGTTCAACAATATTGCTTCGGATGTCGACATATTCCACGTAGACGTGGGTGAGTTCCGACGAGTACTATTTTTTATGTATTAAAGTAGAGTTCGTTGGAGTTAACTCAGTTGACTTCCTTGCCATTTTTTTTCTACTGCTTTTAATATTAAATTGTACTATTTTTTTTTCTCCATTGTAAAAGTTTTAAATTAATAATTTGTCAACCTTGTGCAATGTTAATCAAATAAATAAATAAATATGAAAATTTTACCTGTAGTTTCCTTTCTTGGGCAAGTACTCTTTGAATTGTTTAAGAGTAACGGGTGCGGCAGGTATTTTGGTTCGGTAGGGCATTTCCTCTTCCAAGAATGTGAAAACCACAACCGTCGAAACGATTTCGGAAGGCGGGAGGGCTGCCACTGCTTTACCGCTCGCTTGACCCAACCTGAAAATCATTCAAAAATTAATATGCATGATAAAGAATGATCAATATTTTTTTATATAGCTTACATCGAATCGATGACCACCATCCATGTTTAAACTGCTACAGCTATGTAAATACATGCCAGCCTCGTGGATTTGAGTGTGTACAACATTGACGGGATGATTTTTCATATTCCACGGGTAATTTTGTCCATTATAACAGAAATTCATTGTATGGCGATTGGTTTTACTGTATTTAAATACAGTCAAACTTGGTTATTACCTAGAAGATGGGACCGACTAAATTTGCTCATTATAAGCATCACTCGTTATATCAGAGAATAGGTATTTTTAAATGCTTACAAACATACCTATCAGTATCTGGAGCAGTCACATTCAAACAAAAAGTCGCAATTCAAACAAAAATATGATTTTTTACATGTAATTTCAACCATATGCTAGGATACTTTTTCAATGTTGTCGGCGAAAACACCAATTAGGTACTAATGTCATAAACGTAATCCGATCCCGGCGGCATCGGTCTACTTAACTGCCCGGTCGGATTTTATTGCTTGTAGTCGTAAATGTTGTTTTAAAGTGATTGACACATTAAGAATTTTAAGAAAAATTTTGACGATGTTTTTGCTCGATAAGCCCTCGAAGAAGCTCGTTATAAAACTGAATAAGTGTATGGAGAAAACCATAAACTAAAATGTCGGCGAATGTTTCCTTATTACATCCGAGATCTCGCTATTTCTGTAATCGTAATAACCGAGTTCGACTGTATTCGAAGATGACTATTTGAATATTTTTGATGTCAATTTCTGTGGAATCCAAAATGACATCGAAATAAATTTCATTTTGCATGCTGTAAAATTATTACAATCGAATAGATACCTTTTGGCGTGTCTGGATGGATGCGGAATGGGCGGTGGTGGCATGTGATGTTCCAGCAGTCTCCGCCTTGCCTCGTCGAGTTGCGTTGGCGTATGAGGGGATGGTAATGGAGGCATTTGAGGATCAGTGGCGACCGGCTGACCTGGGCGCTCCGTTGAACCGCTGCGGCTGAATGATTGACGACCGTACCTGTAAAATTTGTTTGTGAACATGTTTTATCGGGCAAACTTATCAATAGCTCATTAGATAGATCACTGTGACATTTCAGTAGCTGATGCAAGAGTTTTTCTTTCCTATGAATCTGATTTTTATTTCTTATAATAAAAGTAAGCACTACGACTAGACTTTCAATGTTCTAGATGTGGACTAGAAATTGAATGTTCTTATTTATTTTTAGCAATAATTGAGTTTAGATGCATGTTGCATGTGTCAATAAGTGAAATGATAAAATAAGTACATTGAAAAGCTCACTGTACGATTCCAAAATTCTAAAAGCAACTCGCATACTAATTTAGTTTCGAGAACACTGTCCTATTTCATATAATTTGGATGATGCCGAATTGCCAACAAGTTGCTAGGCGGTGAATCTCTAACTACTAATAATACCTTTCAGTTTTTGGTGATTTATGAAAGGAAGTTCTTTTTTTATTTAAAACTGCTACAAACAATAGAACTAGTCAATGAAACTGATAGGATAAACGTAGATAATAATATTAATAACTACAATAAGCAATACAAGACAAGAGGTATGCTGCGCGGTAAATTGAAATGCTACGCAGGCCGATCCAACAATTGCGCGGCATAATTTGTCATATTTGATAATTTATAAATATGTTTTTACAATTAAGTGTATTAACTAAATAAAACATAAGAAATAAAAGAACTCAGTCTATTTATTTACATAAATTAAAATCAAGCACAAATTAAAAAAATAAGCAGAATGAAACAAATAATCAGTCGCTCATAAATTTAATAAATTTATTTAAAAAAATCCTTTTTAAGTCGTTCCTTACAACTAGGGCTTCCAATTAACCGGACTTTCCAACTAACCGGTTTTCGGTTTTTTTCTGGCAATAAAACCGGTTAACCGGTTTAAACCGAAATATAATGTATTTTGATTAGGTAGGTATGCAAAAAAAATTTTTTTGTGGAAAATTTAAAATATTTGTCCTAAATGCTCCAGTTTTATTGAAAAATCGATATTAATCTTATAGATGGAACACAGAAGGAATTATACATTTATATATATCAAATGTGGAAAAATATTTTCTGATAAAATATGTCAATTAAAAAAATATAACTTGATAATAAAACTCATCAAGAGAAAGATCTTTAAATAAATGCATTTATTTTTTAAGCATATCGACTAGACAGGACATCCAATGTTTAAAGAAAAATATAGTAGAATAAAATAATATTAACTTATGTTATGTCTCCACTCCCACTCAAACAATTATTTGTTGACGAGAACTGCTTGTTACTCAGTTGTTGTTGTTGTTTCAAATTGTTTCCGCTTCTACGCAGTAATTTCATTTTAAAACATTTTTCTTTTGTAAAAGAAAATGAAAAATAAGAAAACGAGTATTTTTGATAAAACGCGGTTAACCGAGTAAAATAAACCGGTTTTCGGTTTTTTTTAAAAACATGCGATAAACCGGTTAACCGGTTTCGGTTTAAACCGGTTTGGAAGCCCTACTTACAACTAACCTTTATATTATATACTTCATTAAAATCAATTTCTTGTTCTTATGAAAAATAAAAAGTCATTGAATTATCCAAATGTTCAATTTTTAATTTATTTCAGTTAATTAGGGTTATTCAAATTGAAAAAAATATTATTTGAATAGCTATAATGGAGTGAGCGCCAGCTCGGAATGAGTGCGCGGGACTTTTAAGCTGCTGCGGGACTTAGAGGAAACATTGACCATAAGCAAAGTGTACAATCAGTCACGGTATTATTTTCATTCAAATAAAAAATGTTTACTTGTCATTGCTGGTGGCTCCATCCCGTATCCAGTTGAGGATTCGCGAGTCAGGTTGTTGAGCAGAGAGCGACGACGTATGTATTGGAATATCCGACACTACTGAAACTCCGCTGTCCGTCAGTTCCGTTAAAGTCTTTCTGCTTTGCGATCTGCAACACAATTTACAATAATTAAAACACATTATAGTTAAAAAGATTGAGAAATGTATTTAAGTATGTTATAATTCATTATTTATAATACAGCGTTACTGACCTTCTGGCCTGTGCCTGTCTGGCGAAAGACGGCACCCCTTCACTACTTGAAAGAGTATCAGTAAAATCTGGAACGTTGACTCCCGAGTCGGCAGAGAACGCGGATTGAAGATCACGAGGCCTACGCGGGTGAGAGTGAGGACGCGGGGGAGGTGGCGGTGGGGAAGGTGCAACCCCACCCGGTGATCGAGCCGGTGTTAAGTCTGACCACACTCGCGAAACATGCTGGTCTGCAAATATGCAATAATACAGATTAAGCATTACAATATTTTTTACTGTTACATTACCATCCTAAATACTTGTGAAAACTCCGTAGCTAACAACAGTGAACATAGCCACAATTATTACTTTTATGTCATTACAACCGTAAAAACCGAATACAAAAATCGAAACGAGTATAAGAGACTCCTTTAATAAAAATGCGAATATGTATCTTGAAAATGTGTATTTTTTTGGAATGAATGTTTAAACCATTTGGCTAAATATTAATAACTTTAAAATTCTGAAAATCTTACCAAGAATAGCCTGGTCGTTGTCGTCATCAACTTGTAGTTTATCTCTAATTGCAGCAGCAAATAATCGAGGAGGAATCGGTTGACTTAAGCCTTCGTCCACATCATTCTAGAATATGTGACAAAAAAAAATTACCAACCATTTTATTAGATAGAATCCAATAAAATATCTTTTTGATTCACTTCAAAATAAAATTAAAAGCTTTCTGTCAAGGAAGCTAACATGCTCAATTGACGAAAATGTTCATTATCAGAAAAAATTATAAATAAATCTTTAATATCAGAATAATATAATGAATAACTATAGTAGGTACATAATTGTTTTATTTTAGAATTGAATTGTAATGCTTCAAAATGAATATGAGCTGTGTAAGTTTTTCTCGTATTTCATAAATAAGATAATATGCGAGTTAAATATGACTTCAACCCACCTCCATTAATTTCCTATCGAGTTTCTCTTGCGAGTCGCGATCTCTCTTGACCTTTTCCAGTTTCTCTATTAGCAGCGGAGCAAACTCGTCCGGTTTCAAAATGGCACACTGTGCTTTTTGGTGCTTCATTGTCCTGGGCAACAGCTGGAATCGTAAAACATAAAATTAAATAACCGTACAGATAACAATACGGCATATAGATTATTCCTAATTGATTGAATCATACCATATCACGCGTGTGTGTGTCCCGGTTCAACGTCGCGCTCTCTTTGATGGCTCGTAGATGTCGCGAGTGTTCTCTCCGCGCTCCGTGACCAGGACGGCCCACGCTCATTCCATCACTATAATATGAACCCACATTAGCTGTCACATAAAATATTTCCCGATACTGGATAATAAAATTTGTATCAATTCAAGGAAGCGTCCCAAAATAATAATTGACCAACAGTATCATTTAGTAAGCTGTCTATAATGACAAAACACCTGTTTTAATCTGATTTCAATAGTTTTCAAACAGACTATACCGTGATTGCCAAGCAGTCTTATTTTGACAGTTATTATAAAAGAATTGTGATAGATAGCAACAAACACAAAAAAAATGTAGATAATGATGATAAACATTCTATAGGACAGAGTTAAATATACTAACTGCATTAACTTTATGTATTGCAGGTTTGAAAAGAAAGGTGGCAGCAATATCATAATAAAATTAGTTACTGCAATAATTTTGAACATTTCTTCAGTTTTTTTTCTTGCTATTCTCAATCTTCAAGTCGGCCTCAGTCTGAAATTTTCTTATTACTTTTCTACCAAGATACATTATACAAATTTGACAATTATCATGCTTGCTCGTACATTTTTTACAGCTACTACTACAGTACAATTAATCGTTAACATAATTTAATATAATAAATAAAAAAACAGGGTGAAAGTAAAACGAATTCGAATATTTTTTCGTAAACTTTTGTAAACTTAGTAACTCGAGAATAGACTTGAGACTTGTATTGTTTGTTTATACCGGTTCTTACAAAAATAGTAGAACAAGAAACCAGTGATCATTATCTCACCACTGTTGCAATATCTATTCAAGGTGTAATTGAACATCAAGCGAGCCGATTAAAAGTTATTAAAGCATTTTGATGCGGTACTTACACACTGCTGCCCGACATCGATAAGGCATCCGAGTCGGTTCTCCCGCTACTCATCGATTGAAGCTCCGAGTCCTGACAGGATACGGGGCAATACTCCGAATAGGAGAGATGCGGATGAGAATACACGGAATAATTTCTTCTGTGAGCCCCTCTGCGCCCGTCCGACAACATAATACATCAAGCGCATGCCACAAACGAAGCGGGAACAATTCAAATTCAGACCCGACAATCGATCGGTTGTTTCATTGACCGTGTTCATTGGTTATTTTTCAATTGGGAAATTATTGCACGATTGTTTATAATGTTGTAAATTATTTAGCATTCGGATGATGATGATATCGTTTTGTTAATATCGTTGTGCGGTAGGTTTTGTGGTGTGCGTGTCGTCGGGTATCGGCAGGCGGAGAAAAAAATGGCGGCAACGACATGGAGGGAGAGGGGAAAAAATCAAAATGAAATAAAACAAACTCGGGTGAATGTAAAACAGGAAGCGAGACAAATCTAAATTTTGGGAAATAAATTAATATGCGTATAGTATGTATAAATTTCATGGTTTGATTGCAGTAATTCACAAATGAAATATTTCCATTATTATCAATCCACAAATATTATACATATAATAATAATTAAAGGGTTTTGGGGGACTTGAAAGTACAAATAAGCATAACATGCTTCTATGACATTGAAATATCTATCATACTTGTTTACCATAGAGCAATTTAAATTTAAAACTAAAATTTTGGATACATTAATTTGATATTGAAAGCTAAACACATGCTAGCCTCAGGAATAATTATTTAACACTTAAACTGATAATTAAATTATGAAATGTCTGAATCAGAGTACAGTGGAACCTCGATCTACCGTTCTCGCATTCTTCGTTTTACCGCATGGACGGTTCTTTTTGTATAGTCCCAGCCAATTTATTTAAATAATAGATTTATCGATTTCCTCGAGCTATCGTCGAAATATTATGGTCCCTTCACAAATATTAAGTGCCAAACGGCAGAGGCAACTTAGTATAAGGACTTTTTAAATCATATGAACGCTCGAAAAACAAATATTTTATAGATAAAAATATAGGAAAAATTATAGACAAAACTTAAGTTATATATTTTTACTAGTATTTATTATCTTGCTATTTAAATATAATTTCATTGTTTAGTGAAATCCGCTTAATAACTGCAGCGTTTGTTATACAGAACCATGTAAACTGCCGCTTTTGTTACAAGCCCGATTTTAATTCTTTAAAAATGTACATGTAAGAGCTTTATCTTTTTTAAATTTAACTTACTACCACATGCGAAATTGCTAGCTCTGCACGATGACATATCTAACTAATTTAAGTTTTAAATTTTTTCTCCATACTTTTATTAGGTATTTCAAGCTTTCTCGCACGTTTCGATTTTTATTAGGGTCTCTTGAAAAACGTAGAATCGAGGTTTCACTGTAGTGGAAATAGGACATATAAACTAATATTCAAATGGGTAACTTCACATAACAATATTTTTTAATCATTTAATAGAATTACTACAATATATCTGCAAACGGGTGGGTGTCTACAAATTAATCAACTTTAAAGGGGGTGAAAAAATTTGTCTCGGAAGACTCATTAAATCAAAAATATGGCAAGCAGGGTAAACGTGAATGATAGTGTGCAACTGACCCGGAGTAGGTTTCCGGTTGAAGTCTCCGCTTTTGCGTGGCCATGAGTAGGTCTTTGGTGAGTCTCTGCGATGATGGGAACTGCTGATGCTGTTGACTGAGACTTAACTCTTCGCCTTCGTGCAGGGTGGCAAGAGCTGGAGCCAGTGTCGACGCACACAACTAATAGCGTACAAAGCAATAAGAATCACATTGTTATTTCATTTTTAGGCGGTAAAGGACAAACAAGAATTATCCTTCTCTCAAGAATCTTTCAGTGGATTCTTAAGTGCACCCGAGAGTAATTTTAGTTGTCTTTTAGTTTAGCAGTGTCTGTCCAATGACATTGCATTGATTACAATATATGAGTAAAAGTCATTTGATATTTTTGACTCGATAAATTCTTTCCTATATCGCAATTCATATGTATAATATATATATAAATTGCCTAGTGATATATGAGGTAAACATTTCACATAATATTTAAAGTCAGACAACCCTTTAAAGCCAGATTTCAGTCTAAGCTAAGCAGTTCTGCAGGGGATATTCTCAAATATGTTAGTTTGCAGACACTAATAGTCTGGTCTGTAACACCTACATGGCGAGCGTTACAACTGTATTGATTGTGGCTATGTTCACCGTTGCTATGGTTAATCTGTCAGCCAACAATATTAGTAGTCAACAGCATTAGGTAAGAAAAACAAAATCTTGTTTTTTGGGCGATTGCTCTTTGTCCTACATCCTATCCTACAGGCTCTGCGATGGAGATAGAGAAACATCCACCGCACACCAAAGGAATACAGATACATATATCAGTTTGAATGAGGGTTCCATCCAGACATGAATATCAGGGAACAACTGCAATGCCAACATACTAAAAAAAACTAGTACTCAGATATAAGACGAACCTCTTTAGAGCTAGATGAATTTGAAATACTTCCGCTGGACGGAGTGGATGAATTGGAGGACATTGAATGGTGCTGATGTTGCGTCGCTTGAGCTTGTTGAAGATACGTGTCGGATCGGAGAAAGGTAAGGTAGGTCGTCTCCTTGATAATGGTTTCTATCTGAAAATATTAAACCAAAACTTTGAAGAAGCAAAACTTAATGTAATCAATCTATCTATTCTCATAATTTATAATGTAATTGTTGATATTCTAATAAAATTATTTTTACGTTACCTCTGATTGCATGGAATCAAAGATGTCGGCTTCAAGTGGTTCCTCATCCTTGAGGCCGAGCTTGACTTTCCGCCGCACGTCATCTGGTATCGTTAGCTGTGATTTTCGTAGAAATCTGCAAAATAAACAAATCGTCCCATTACTTTTTATCAATATTTTGCCTTTCAACAGCCGATAAAACATCGCTTTAAACAAAGCATATTATGTTATACCCGCTATCTGAGCAAATTTGTTAGACTTCTAATTATACAAGAGGAACGGATAATTAATCTGCATTCAAATCAATCAGAAACAGTTTTGATGATATATAAGATTGATATATATATGTTATATTGTTCACTGTCGATTCCTTGCGGAAAGGCAAGGTGTTGTGGAAGCATAATAAATACTCTTAAATTTTTATTTGAATATGATCAGTATACCTCAGTTAGTGATCATTTTGAACTGGAAATGTTTCAATAAAAAATATCCAACTATTTGAACAAGTATATAATCGTTAATTGAGTCAGACTGAAGTCAGATAAAATTGCATCTTACCTGTATATGGCAGAGACCATAGACTTGAGTCGCTGCGGGTCCTTCTGTTGTTTGAGTCCCTGACAGGCAAAGTAAAAGTCCAGGCGGTCGGCGTGAGGGGCCCCCGCCTCGCGGACAAACCATTGGAACAGCCGCACCCCCTCTGCGTCCTGTAGCAAAAATCAACTCATCTTTACAGTTAATCCGAATTTTCTTCGAAGACAATCAATTATAAGTCGCACCCCGAATCCAGAGGCACCAAAATACATATCTTATAATCAAAGAAATATGATATATCATCAGTCACCGGAGGAGTCACAGGAGTCTTAATTTTGCTTTAATTGTCATATTTACTTTATTCTCTTTCAATAGTTTATCAGTATGACACATTCATAATGCATGACATACCATACCATTCCATAAAAGATAGTCAATATCATTGACCATTAAAGGTGCATACAAAAAGTGACAAAATATTAAAGATTGTGTTAATAGTAACCTCAAGGAGGTCGCGCAGGTTCCGCGCCCAGCGGAGATAAGGGGGAGAGCGACCTCCCCCTTCTCCCAACGTCCCGCCTCCCGTTCCACCTGTCCCTGTCCCCGATCCGCCCAATCCAGCGGTCCCGCCAGTTGTACGGCGAGACGATGATGATCCCTTGCTTCCATGGTATCTAAAAATGTAAGAAACAATTATTTTACTTTGTGTTATTGCAATGAATTGGATTGGAATTTATAAGTGGAACTTTATTTTAATGTTAAAAAGTATTATTTTCCACAAGAATAATATTTTAAAGTTAAAACTCAATATCATGTTGACAATGCGAGTCAAATTCTTATGATTCAAATTCACTTAAAAATGGCTGAGGCTAAAAGGGTTAACCTGTGCAAGTTGGCAGGGTTTGGATGTTCCTGAAAGAGACTGTGGGGCCGACCCCTCTCCTCGCCCGGCACAGGCGGAAGTGATGACCTGTCAGCAAGTTTGTTTTCCCAGCCTGCAAAAAAAAAAAATGAAGCTCATTTAAACTATTTTTATTTACACAATAATTAATAACTGAAAATAACCATCTACTGTAACTAATAAAACAAACCTAACTTATAAGCATAGCACTTTTACAAACTATTTTATTTTAAAACACTTTTAACTATCATCCACAAGGAACTATTTGTCATTTTTGATTGGGTGCATTTTATGGTAACATCTCGCAACTTGAATGCAGAATTTTAAGGCAACAAATATAACGACGAATACCATTAATCAGCAGTCGGCAAATTTTAGAACGTCATGGACAACTAAATTTAAGCCTTTAAGATTTTGTAAACTGTTAACTAATTTGGAAAAAAACGTTGTATAGCTTTTTCTTTCGAGATAAAAATGATTTCATTCATCTTGCACTGTCACTTTGTTTAAGACATTAATTTTTTTGTTAATTAAAAAATCCACATTTCTCTGCGGACCACCACTGCCATTAAGTACTTGTATGCCTACCTCACTGTTACATCGCAAAAATCTACACTTAGAACCTTGTAGTTTTTGGTTCTATTAACTCTAAGATTATTCAGCAGTGGATTTGTTAACAAATCAACCAATGGTAAATTTAAGCATTGAAAAATGGTTAAATTGGCAACATTACATAAAAAAATGGAACATTTAAAATGAATCAACGTAATGTCTTCAACAAAAACAATATATAAGACATCATATATAAACAAACAGAAAAATAATAAAAACAGATGCCCATACTAGGCATTTTACGGAAAGCAAAATTACAATCTTAATTTCATGGCTTTTGTCCATTCATGTTTTGACCAGTGATAGACGACTCGATAATTGAAAGATGTCGACACATAGACGTTCATGCTTTATGTTTTAGTATCATTTTTCTTGCTTTCTTTCCATAAGTCAACTAACAGTGATCAAACTTTAATAGAATGTTAAAAAAAAAATGCTACATGCTTTTTACAAATTGCATAAAAAAAAACTATAATCTACAAAAGCATAGACAATCAAAAACGTTAAAAATGTCTTCAAGTGTAGGCATGCTTTTAAAACCAAATAAAATTCATAATGTCGAGTGATCGTATTACACATATATGACTTTAATTACCAAATTTGCATAAGATCAAAACATACTTGGGTGATTGCATCGCGGAACAGTTTGCACCTAAATAACAAGGTGCAAAATAAACCGTGGTCGTGGTTTTAATAACAAAAAAAGTGTTGGTGTGTTAACCTTTGTGCATGGTGTGGCAGAGATAGGTTTACCTTGCGGGAGACCGCCGACAGGAGTTTGGCTCATGGCGCACAGGCCCTCCTCCCACCCACCAACAGCATGGCGAGATAGACACTGCAACAAACAACGAAAATAATATTAAGCGCAATCATCAATAAAAAAAAAACATCGTCTGCACCAAACTTATCATTCTGCTCAACTGCATTGTTAAAATTGACCGAAGCCCATCTTGTGTGTACAAGGCATCAAGAGTTGGACCTCATACGACCACCTCATATCCATATCATCAGTTGATAATGCTCGTCATGAGCGAAACCGGTCCTAATCATATAATATAAAAGTGTAATTAGTACAAATGAGTGTTTTATTTTTTGAATATAAAAATGTTTTCTGATATTCAGCATACAAATGAATATTCAAATTCAAGTTGGTTGTTGATTGTCCCACCGCCAACTGAATCCACTTTTTCACAGTCGCCTTCCACAACACAATAACAATCATGAAAAGAAGCAAATTTATTGGCCAGATACAGAGCTGCACATTACCTATCTTTTGACCCTGCACTATTGAGCTAAGATAAAGATAGAAAAGAACAAAAAAAAAGTGATTTCCTCAGCCATTTAGTTTACGTGATAATAAGTAAGTATTCTGTGTATCCGTATACACCAAGAGTCCGGCGTGTGGGTATAGTTTAATCTACTCCTCGTTAAATCTAAGGAGGAATCAAGAATATCCTGTTCCCCATATGATGTCGCAAATTTATCGAATGCCTCAAAGTTGGCCTTGGTTGAGATCAGATCAGTGTGGTCTATGAGGACCGACCGCAACAGATCTGCCCGTTCAGCATTCATCTCAGGACAGTAACACAGTACGTGATTAGCGCTCTAATGGTTGTGCCCACAAGTGCAATCTGGTCTTCAAACAAACTTGCTCAGCCCAAATAGTTTACCATTGAATTTTTGAAATGAGAGGATATATCACATTGCGGACTAGGATTATGTACAGGTTTTTTTTAAACTCATGCTGCCAAGAGAATAGTTTGCCATTCAGTCGGTTGCTCATGTCTGCTTCGCTTTCATGCACCTGCCAATTCTATACTGCCCTGTGCTTCGTGTCAGCATACGATAAGCCTAAAACACTCTTTTATATCAATTCCATACTTATTTAATATGATCAGGACCGGTTGAGCACCAGACCAACAACGCATATGTGCCATTTGTATTAATGGCAGTCAGCCCAAACAGCGCATTGAGGTGTAATTAAAAATAGTGAAATATAATTATGTTGATATTGAGAGATTTTAAAATTTGTCACAAGATGAAAATGAGTTCATTTATATTTGTTTTTATCAGTCAAGGTAATAAAAGCAGACTTCATTGTGAGAGAACAATTGGTACCAAAACAGTATTTTTTTATGTAAGTCCAATTAAATTGTGGCATACAATCATTATGCAACTTCACATCTACAGGGATAAATAATTAATACTCGGATATCAAGGAACCCTAGTAATTTAAATAACTGTATGAAATATTATATGGCCTATTTATTTGAGTGAATCGCATCATAATTTAGTCATCTGGCTCCTTCGTAAACAATGAATAACTAAGAACGGCATTCTTAGCATAATAATTTTAAAATAAGCAAAAAGAAAACGCATCAATACAATAGATGTAAAGAATAATAAATTATGCTTTTTAAAATGAATCGGTGATGGAATGAATTTTATATACGCAGGCGACGATCAATAATTTTACAAATGGTGGCTTAGCCCCTCGGTATAAATATGTTAAAACATGACATCCCTTCACAGCTCTTCATTGCATTTTTCAAAATATTATCCGGAACTTTTAAAGTACGTCACAAATACATAAATAAATTTAAAAAAATCTTTTATTAAGTGAACTTTCCGTTTATAGAGAAATTATTACCGGTATGGTATTAAATATCATATTTATTGAAAGCATTATTATTAAGAAAATATTAATACACAACCGCACAATCATCAAGGGTAGTTGTGATGTATTAAAGGAAATATTGACCCTATTTTCACAATGCACTTCATTGAACAATAGAAAAAAATCAGGTAGCAAACTAAATGAAGCATGCATTTTGAATACGTGTCATGTTCAATTATATCATAACATTTTCCAGGTGAACGCATTATTAACAAATCTTTTACAATAATAAATGGAAAAAAATGGATTCTAAGCACAATTTTATTTAAAAAATATAGCATATTGTTAGTGAAACTTAAACATACATACCATAGAATTAGAGTACAAGTGATATAAACCGTAATCAACCTTTTGTTAAAAAGCGTTATCGATCGCGGCACAGCCAAAAAAATACAGATAAATGATGACTGGTAAGATCAGAGTCAGAATATCAAATGACGGCATGTCGGAAACTGCGAAACCCAAATATTTAAGGGGTGACGGGTTTGCGCGCTTCATGCCTGCTATACATATAAATACTACCAAAATATCTCACCGCTTTGAGGAAAACTGTTTTTCATTTTTATGATTATTTATAGGAGATAGTAATTTAACCAAATTAGGTAATATCATCTCTGTTTCCTGAAATATTTAGATAAGTTGCGAAATGTTGAAATAAATAATTAGTATGATTAAGTTATCATTATAGTTTTTTCATTATGTATCGTAAACAAATGTTGCATTGCAAGGGCAATTTTAATTTCAAGCGATCGATATCATTCGCCAACAGAATATTTTCATTATTAAAATATTAGGCATACACTTTGTGGTATGAAATTAGTAATACACGAGTAATAAATAATATTTATTTGAGCGAGTATTTTGATGAATGATAACATGAAAACAAAACATTAATTTTGTAATGTTAAAATTACACAATTTTAGTGGAAAGGCATTTTACATGATTAAATAAATATTCATGTAGACGGTGTAAATCTCTTATGTTGGTAAATTATATTTTTTTAATAGTATTAATAACCATTTTCATCGTTACTGCCTTTTTATTATATTTTCCCAGCGTACGAATTAAACATCCTGTCAACGATTACGAAGCCAACAATAAAAAAATTGCGCACAAAAAGATATATCCTTCAGTGAGCAGCAGTCTTGTATTATATTCAAGGGTACAATTGGGTAGATTTATTCTCTTTTATCATTTTTTCAATACTTAAGATATTCCGTTAAGTTGTTTATTATGAAAATGATTATGTACATTACATATTCCACACTTCAAACGCAAAACAAACAAGGGTAGTTACGATATAAAATTGATAAATGTGTTATTCCACTGGTTGAAGAACCTAACCTCCACAAATCTCACAATATAGTTAAATGTCTGAAGATGCCAAACACATTTCGCACCTAGTATAACAACACTGTATCTGCTGGACACGGAAAATTTCGTTTTAAATCGCTCATTATAATTTTGAAAATATCTTATAAATGAGTTTATTTCAATTGACTCCTAAATTTTACTTTTTTTATAATTGATTTTGTTGACATACTTTGTAAAATTATCACTATTTTAATCGTACTATTTTTTTATCCTTCAGTTTTATATATAGCTAACTAATTAGGCTCATTATTTTATACAAATACCCACATTTGATTGCAATATGCAATATGCAATTAACATAGTTGTTATCATTTTGACAAATTTTGACGATATTTTGAGAAGACTCATCAATATTTAAAGTTTATGGACAAAAATATTGTATTAATTATCACGAATGATAGATAGTGCAGTGGACTTCGTTTTACACGAAACCACGGTGACCAGATATTTGTTTCCTGATTAAACAATGCTTGCGAAACAATCAGCAATGTTTTTGATGCCGTAATGAAATAGTTGGCATTGTAATTTATGCTCGATACATTGACAGACAATCTACACATTGTCAAACACGTCAATATATTTAACATAACAATCATTGTTAAATGATTTTTGTTGCGTTCAAAAAAAAACAAAAATATGAAATTACCTAGTATTTTGTCAGGCCCAGAACATTTTGTTTCGACAGATTTTTCATGTATATTTTAATGTACCAGATGAT
This sequence comes from Himalopsyche tibetana, assembly GCA_030503985.1. Classification (NCBI taxonomy): domain Eukaryota; kingdom Metazoa; phylum Arthropoda; class Insecta; order Trichoptera; family Rhyacophilidae; genus Himalopsyche; species Himalopsyche tibetana. The sequence goes on from JAPJYX010000022.1 coordinate 19,138,611, forward strand.
AGATGGATTCATCCCATTACCCGTCCCCCATGGTAAATAGAAAGCATTTATCGTGCAACGTTTTAAGGCATTGTAAAATTATACATGCCGTAAATTTGATAATGCACTAGATGTAAGTCAACATTAACTTTGTAGTTTAACGTTAGAGTTGAGGTTTATAAAAAATATTAGTGATACCCTCCTACTAGTCTAAAAAAACAAAGTATAGCTTCTTAAGAACGGGTCCAAAAACAGCTGGGTTTGGAAAGATGGATTTTGGACATAAGTGTTACAACTAGGGTTGCCAACTTTTCTGTGATGATTCCGGGACAGATAGCTCAAAACTGAAACTGAATACTGGACAGCGATTCCAAATCCGAGACAATCCTGGCTAATCCGGGACGGTTGGCAACCTTAGCTACAACTGAAGAATATGCCAATATACTATGTAGCAGACAGCATTTGCGCAAAATTGAAAAAGGATTCGGCATAAAGTCGGAGGAACAAATTCAATAAGCAATACTCATGAAATGAGAACTGCTGAATTGATGAAACAGTAAATTGTGTTCAGGTAAAGACCAGGTTAAAGTAAGAAGGAAGTGTTAATATGGCTTAAACAAGCAACGGATTAAAGCACCTGATGGTAATGATTATGTAAAATTTTATGAAATCTACAGGATTTGTAGAATTAGTCAATTTTTGTAGATTTTATTCAAATGGCCTTTCTTTAAAAAACTAAATTAAAAACTTCATAGAAATATTAACAATTAAAAAATTCAAATTAAATAGATAAAATGAGGATATAATTTACAATTGATCTCCGGCTACACCCGGTACATTGAGAATGGCGGGTCTGCAGCTGCGCGTGCCGGTTATTGATCGCTACTCACTCATCGCCGCACACAATCATATTTTAATATGACTCATGCCAAATGTTATGAAAGGTGGATTTTGACAAGGGTAAATAATAAACGAAAGAATATTGGAAAATCAATACTCAATAATCACGGCATTAAGTCAAAATAAATGAAGCGTATACACTTATGGTCGATTAGTTTATGATATGGGTTCAGTTATAAGATTTATTACATTAAGTTTATTCTTAAGGTGTTTACTGTCAATATTATTAAGGTTATACAATAATTCATTTTTTATTAAATTCTTGTACCAGAATAGAATATTTTAATCATTTTGTTTTTAAAGATTTATCTACCTACATAAATGCAAGCATAAAATATAATTTAATAGCTATATTAAACAAGGATTATTCTGGCTACCTTTCATACGTACTTAAACACAGTTATTAATCAATTGGGGCATAAAGAAGGGATGATGTTTCCAGGTTGTATACACTTATGGTCGATTAGTTTATCATATGGGTTCAGTTATAAGATTTATTACATTAAGTTTATTCTTAAGGTGTTTACTGTCAATATTATTAAGGTTATACAATAATTCATTTTTTATTAAATTCTTGTACCAGAATAGAATATTTTAATCATTTTGTTTTTAAAGATTTATCTACCTACATAAATGCAAGCATAAAATATAATTTAATAGCTATATTAAACAAGGATTATTCTGGCTACCTTTCATACGTACTTAAACACAGTTATTAATCAATTGGGGCATAAAGAAGGGATGATGTTTCCAGGTTGTTTTTTTTCCAATTTTGTATCATGTATTGTTTTAAAAGAAATCAAGGTAGTCGTAGTCACATTCCTGATAATATATTTATGATAGTAATAGTCGCAAGTAAAAATGGGTCACTTGCTCCTGGCAGGCGTTTCAAATTGATAATATAAATCCATCTACTGAATTACTTAAAAACTTAATGGCTATTTTTATAGCAAGAAGAATAAAGATAAGGTTTGGATTTTTTCAACATAGATGTATTGTAAATTGCATATATTATTTTTCGGGTCCAACGAACAATGGTCAACGTCGTTAGCTTCAAATTCCATACCTCACGGGATCGAATTCCAGTACGGGCAGCATTTTTATAACGGATTTATCAATTCCTGTTCAAAGGCATGGATGTTCTGTGTCTAAAAATTCACCCCCCACCATTTCAATCCTAAAATAATAGGGTGTAGCTAGAGTGATTAACCAACCACTAGTTAAGTCCTAGCCCTATACTTTCTATGCCTACTCACTTTGAAAAAAAAGAGAGGTTGAGCTATTAAATAACAAGCAGTTCTCGTAGAAAAGCTTCTGTTAAGATACTTTTGCGCTTAAGAGTGTACCTATTGAAATTGAACAAGTGACATAATTAAAAAAACAACCCTAAATTCCATTCAATGATTTAGTGGTGCATAATATTTGATTGTGAACACACTTCATCTATTCGTTATGTATTTTTTTTTAATTTTGTGTATCCACACAGTTAAAAAGTTAAGTTTTAATAAAACCTTTATATTCATTATATTTTGCGATCAATCTATAAAAATATGGATAATTCTTTTTAAGGTGAATGAAAATAAAAAAAAACTAAGACATGACGTAGCTTGTACAAGCTATTAAGGGATTTTTATGCCATCATGTACACAAGTTGATGTTCTTCTGACAGCTGGGATATTTTTGGGTTAATAGTACCGTCCTGTTGAATGATAGATGAAATTTGTAACATATTTTAGATAGCACCGCGTAGTAACAAAATATTCTTACAAGATAATAAATAGCTAGCTGTCACAAAGCTGGATTAAATGTGCATGAAAAGTCAAGCTGTGTTAGGATATTTCAGGTAACAAATAATTTGCTAAGGTTAATAATGGTTATGGAGAATGAAATAAATAAAACAATACGTTGAAACAATGTTAGTAATGTTACATATTAACAAGCAGTGTTAATTATTCATTATATCATGAATATATTCATAAACAACTAACAATACTGTGAAAGGACAAATGTGTATGAAAGTCATGGTGTGGTTAGAATAACAACGAAAAAGTGTAAGAAAAATTAAAAAATCATAAATGAAATAATAATAAAATAAAATAATAATGTAAGTACCCAGCATAAAATGTAATTCCATCTGAAAACAGAAATACGATCCGGTTATTACGGTCGGACGCGCATTTGTTAGAAATATGAAATCTCAAATGCCATATTTTTTGACAGTTCGTCGATGCCATCTATCAAAGATCACGAAAAGCGGGATACGAAATAGATGGTATTGCAGGGCACGCTGTTACCCGACGCAAATGACAGATGAGTTTATTATTCAAATGCAAAGAGGGCTCTGTTGGCGATGAAAACGACAATAATATTACATTTATTTATTTTTTATTTGAAAGATTAAGTTGTTTGTAGTTTATAAATCCACATAAACACATATTTAAATAAATTTGAAATTAATCTTAATTAATGGCTGCGTACACTAATCGTATTTAAAATTATATAAAAAAAACTAGTAACAAAACAATATTTCAAGAAAACCGATTTATACCTACGATGTGGTGTGGAAAAAAAACAAATAAACGCAAACTATCTCTCTAGGGATAAAGAAGATTTGTTAAAGTCTTTCTTTTGAAGTAAAGAAATAAAAGTAGAGAAGCTTGGTTTAATATTTGATGAATCCATCAGAGTGCTTTTAGTTGTTCGAGAATAAACGCTATTTACCTCTCGGGCTTCAATCCCCTTGTATTTTTTGTTCAACAATTCCCTTCCTGCAGCCGGCTGAGTGAAAGGACCGTCTTAGAATTGAAAGGTGAATTACCTATCTATTACAGAATATTATTTACACAATTATATTTCACTGTAATATTTGTTTTCACAATGGCAACTTACTTTAAATTGACCGTAAAGATAAAATCCAAATATAAAGGTTCTAATATAAATAAGTAGATACATATTCAAAAACTACATTAATTTCATCGAGTGGAAATTGCATAACATCAGTGGTCGAGTGGTCAGCGTTGTTACTCGGTCGCGGTGCTCCCAGGTTAGGAGGGGCAGTCCAAATATGGTGTTACGTTCTAGGGGGGGCTGATATAGTGTGATGATTTGTGACGATTGGGGTGGGCTTAAAATTTAGTGACGTCATAATACATGGACGGTCCCTAAGAATCCAAGAATTCAATCAATTTGTGGATTTCCGTTCAAATGAATGGATGTGTGTTGTCGAAAATTGCCCCCTACGTATCCGATCCAAATCCGTCCGATTGCAATCTATTTAATACCCGGTAAGTAAATCAAAATCATAAATGCGATATTTCATATAAAATACCGTCGTAAAAAATATACCAAATCACGAATGGATGATTTTCATAAATACCTTCCGATTTATATAAATAATAATACATCATTGAACGGCTCAATAATTCTGGATCCTGTCAATATTGATACAACTCTTAGCAGATTTACAATACACATTTGAATTCACCGAGATTTTTTTTATTAAAATATGCGATTGTTTCTATACATTCAAAATTCGGTTTTGGTTTATTTTCAATACCTAAAAAATAATTTAATAAAAATAGATATTTTGATATTGAAAATATACCGGGATTGTCGGTAATACCGGTATTGCAATCCCCACTCACGTGAGATCAAGTAATTGGCTATTGCTTTAATTATATAAACAGACATTGTATAAAATGTTGTGCCAAAAGATTTAAGCGATGTTCGTTTGGCAATCAAAAATATTTGGTAATATTATTTTTATTTACAATACATAATGAAGTTTTTTCTAAAGACATAATCTCGGGTGAGTTCGTTTCCGTTTCCATACGAAAGAAGTGATGCAAACGTACTCCACTCATATTACGGTGCGTCAGTTACGTCAAGTGTAGCGCAAGGCTAAGTCTACGATTAAGAGAGCTGGTAGTTCACTAAATTGATGTAATGAAGTTGTCAGGATATTTTTGTAAATACTACGTCCCATCACAACATGACGCGTATGCGTTCTTAATGTAGTAGTTCAACAGTAGGCATGCAAAGATGACGACTTGTTAACCAATCACGTTTTGATATGAATGATAAAAACACGCGTCGTTGTTAACCACCGAACGTGGTGATTTCCATTAATATTTACTACAAAAAAAATATCAATTAAATTTCAATTATGAGGGCAATCAAATAAAACGGGTTTGAACATGTTTTATTATTAATCCATTAACGCTACAAACGCTCGTGTAAACACGTCTTCGCAAATAACAACAAAAATATACATATTGCTTTTCGTTTGTTTAGTGAATGAGTAACTGACACAATATGCAAAGATGTGTTAGAAAAACGCTGCTAACTTTTAGATAGTGGCGGCACAGCATCGGTCTAATTAGCTGTCCGGTCGGATTTTATTGCTTAGAGTCAAAAAAAATGTTTTTAAACGATCGACACATATATTTTTGCTCGGTATACCCGAGAGTATATAAGTAGATAGTTATAAAAGTGAATAAATGTATGAAGAAAACCATAAACTCAAATTTCAACTAATGTTTCCTCATTACATTCGAGATCTCGCTATTTACGTGATCGTAATAACCGAATTAGACTGTATTATGTAAGTGTTTAAGACAACGGTAGACTGTCAACACGTTAACAAGGGGCTCGCTTAATCTCAAAGCGATTCGCGGTGTTCTGGGGAAGGAGTGAATCTTTTATCACTCCTATGCAATTACATACATATATGCAATACTTAACTAAGCAATCGATTGTTACTCAATACACTCATAATATGTAAACAATATGCAATTCACCGTAAACTTATCAATCTAAATGGCTAAAAATGTACTACTGTGTAAACTGAAGCTGTCGTAGATGAAGTGTAAGTCAGAAATTCCAGTTATATACTGATTTGATCTGAGAATATTGTTCTGAGATTGAGAATATGCCGCCTGTGTGGTCGAGTGGTCAACATCGTTGGCTACCGCTACGGAGGGCACGGGTTCGAACCCCAGTAGGGGCAGGTTTACCCCGCTGTGGTCTAGTTGGTTAGAGCTTGCTTTACCGACCAGGTGGGTCTAGGTTCGAATCCTGGTAAGGTCAATGTCAAAATTGGATTTTTTTCAATTTTAATTTGAGATCTAAGACATGGGTGTTTGTGAAGTCAATTCTCCTTGAGTTTATCTCATGTGACTTTTAAAAAAAATTCTCATCGAGTATATCTCGTATGATCTTTCAACTTAAAAGTATTTGACGCATTGGCGTAAGCTGTAATGTCAAATATTTTTTTCAAAAAAAAAAAAAAGAAGAAAAAAAAAATGATTTTTCAATCGATTTATGAATTTCTGTTCAAAGGCATGGATGTATGTGATGTCTTGAATTCACCCCTCCCACCCATCCTATCCTATGAACAAGGCGTATCGAGAGCGATAAAGCTAACCACTAGTCCTGTCTTAGCCCTTTCCTTCTATTCCTACTCTCTTTGGAAAAAGAGAGGTTGAGCAACTGAGTAACAAGCAGTTCTCGTAGAAACATTTCTGTTGAGATAAACTCCGTTAGGAGTCCATATGCTCCATACTGGGAGCGGACATGGTAAAAAAAAATAAATATATTGTTTTCTCTTAAATTAACAAGAGACTCGCCGGCCTTAGTAAAATTTAACAAGGGGCTCAGATTTAAGAAGAGGATCGGATGACCAGGCCACACAGCGCAAGCACAACACGTTATCACCAAAGCAACATTGCGGACAAAGGTATAATAAAACCAACAAAAAAATCACCATTGTACATATGTCAGACAGTGGTTAATAATGATGAACTACGTCAAATATTCAATGAAAAACTGCTCCGAGCCCGTTGCGCCAGGTGGCTAAAAGAATATCGCTTTGATGTCTGTCGCAGCGAGAACCGAGAGGTCACAGGACCAAAGTCAAACATCAAACATCATTAAATGCAGCTTACAAGTCTTTAATTTCGTCTAAAAGGGCAAGCTGTACGTCGAAATTACCTACCCCGGGGACTGCTCTCAAAACATTATTTTTGTACACCATTACATATTATTATACACTTATCATTACGCTATGGTTCAATTGAATGATTACATTATTTTAATAATTAATTTTCTAATTTGTCATGGTGGATCTTTTCGTCGAATGGACCTCACTCTCGCTTGTGAGGCCGTATAAGTGCTGGGTTTGATATTGACGTAACATAATATGTATCTGTCAGTAGTTCAAGGCTGACTTAGGCGGCTCAACGCCTCCCCTTAGGGGCTGATGAAATGATTGCACTTATCATAAACAAAAATGTCAAAACGATACGAAACAAAACGTAAGCGATAATTAAAAAATAATCTCTACGTAAACGGAATGAGACATTTTTTTATCGGGCCGAAAGTTTTAATTGCCATGTTCCTCCGAATTAATTTGATGCACGCAGTAGCACACACGCCAATTAGAAAGCAAATTAAGAATTTGACAAGTTCGAATAATTTAGAACTACGATTCTTAGAAAACCTTGAATAGATTCTGATAAAAATAAATAACTTCGCGGTTTAAAAATAGAACAGTTCCCAGCGCAGCAGAAGAGTAAGTGACTTGAATAAAAAACAATTATTCTCTTACTAACGCGTATATGAACTGCAGTGTTCTCTAACTAAAACTGGCACCGTTTAAATGTTTGTTCCAATTCAAACTAATACATAAAAACAAATATGAAGTTTTTTTTTTACGTTAGAACGAAACCAATAAAATGACGTATGATGAGATACAAATATTTGAATCGAACGAGCACATCAAGTTATAAACAAAACAAAAACAGATTATTCAAGCCCTCCAGAGACAGGAGTTTTTTTTAATAATAAAAAAAAAATTTAAGACATTTTGAAGTCACAAATAATTTTTTTCTTGCAAGAAAAATAAATACAAAGTCGTTGTATGGAAACCCCGCGTGACTATACGGTCATGCAACGTGTATAATATTGTGTAAGGACGAGCGTGACCGTATGGTCACACAAACATTCGGGGTTGAAACATGGCTAAACGTGAATTTTTTAAAAATATTTACATTTTAGATCAACATAATTTCAATACTATACAATATTAGTAAATAATTTGAATTTTTGATAAAATTCTGTTTGTGGTTTTGGCAGTTGTTTTCGCCCTCGCGGCTGATGACTAGCTGAAGTCTGTATCCTTTTTAACCAAAACAGTGTGAAGGCAACGATATTCAGATAGAAAAAGGATGAATAGTGAGATTAATAGTCACGCTCGTCGGGTTAATAAAATAATATGAGAAACAAAACAACAAAAAAGTGGAAATTAATAATATTAATAGAGACCACATATATTCAAGTACGTGTATTCAATTACACACTGCAACCGTTTCTATAGTATAATAATAAAGAAAATAAAAAAAACAACCCTTTTTTAGACAGATCCATATCGTTAACCAACTACAAAAACAAGTATTGTTAGACAGTTAGTTAGCTACGAGGTTTTTGAGGGGTTGGTTTAACAACAATGGGTCGTATGTTTCGAAAATATAAAAATGTAAGTAGTTATTAATAAGTTTCCCCCCACCGCTTTACTGGGGGGTACTGAATTGGCGCACCGGCACAGTGAACACCCTTAAAGTGATAAAGGATACATGAAATACTGAACCGAAGAAACTTTCAGAAATAATTGTAACAAATGTATATTTTAAATGGATTTTTTTAAAGAGTATGTATGAATGTAACATATAACACTATTTAACTTTTATCGTGCCGAAACAGTCGTAAAACTTAATCCATGTCCACTCCCAATGGAGGTATCCCAGCAGAAGTTTTTCTACAAGAGATGTTTGTTACTCAGTCGCTCAGCCTCTCCCTTTCAAAGAGATAGAAGGATAAGACCAGGACAGGACCAGTGGTTAACTAATCGCTCTCGCTACGCCCAGTTGTTAAAGGATCGGAAATGGTTGAGGGGACTTCACAAACAACAATGCTTTCAACATAATTCGAAAAAATCCTGTTCGTACTGGGACTCGAACTGTGACGTCTGGCACGGAAGCCCACAATGCTAACCGCTGCGCCATAAGACCCGACAGTTTTTACTCGAATTTAAACAGTACCAAGCATTAAACCAAATCGTTACCATCATACAATTTTAAGATTAGGCTCTTAACACAAAATTGTAATCGTGTAGCGTTTCCCACACAAGAAAAATAATTATTGTTTTCATGTCGTTTACTGGCGGGCGGCGTTTCGTGGCAATTTGCACGGTCACATCAGCCGGCAGCACTGGCTTATAACCACTGCTGCCGTTTCGTAATTGAAGGCTTTGGGTAATTAATAATGGTGTTTAAAAATAATTGCAGAGCACTCCTCTTTGTGTTGCGTTGTCGGCGATGGGCGATACGGATGATTCAGGACGTCTCTCGGGGATCCGCACACCAGAAAAGCCGTTTAATTATACGCACGGGGTGTATTATCCGAGTAGACTTTTGATTACCGCGCAAATAAACGCAATCAAAAATACTGCATTACGATTTGCATGTACTTACAGACAAACCCCCGTTTGCGCGAAAGTGTGGACCGCGTTATTTGGAGTCGCGTAATTGGGGGAGTGAATCTCGCACAAAAATTGGGGCTTACGTTTTTTTTCCAAAACTTTTAGTAAATGAAAAAATATATGGACGAAATATTTAGTTACCTGGTGATAAAATGCATAGCGCTCGCCAACGTGTGCGGAGAAAAATGAGAGTTAATTTTTTATACACCCGATCCTTTTTTTACGCGATACTTCGGTTCCAGAAATTGACACGTAAAAAGAAACCTAATATTCACACAATTTAATAAGTTGGTTCCAAAAATTAAAATATCGCGTAAAAAATTGCTCTTCAAATTCGCGTATCATTAATTTATTTATTTAATATAAAAGCACAACGAGAAACAGATGCATAGATACATTTTTGTAGTTATTCGCTGCTGACAATGTCTCGGTTGCGAAATATAATCACGTTTAGGGCGTTTACTGTCAATACTTGGTAGAAAGGCATCGCGTGAAAATCGGACATAGTGTTTATCTCTACCATAGTTTTTTAAATTAATATATAAAGACTTAAGCTTCCACCTGCATCTCAGAATCAATGCAGACAAATGAAATGACGCCAGAGATGTAGACGTAGAGGCACGAAACATTGAATTTTGCAACCGTATAAGAGCAACCCTTCCAATATGATTTTTTGCCTGGCAGTGTTATCCTAACGTAGCAAAACGTGCATGCGCGTTTGAATAATTACACAATTAATAATAAAAGAAAATATAGCAATAAAAAAACTAGGGTACATTATGTATTGATAATTATTTAACGGTAGTCATATATGCACTGTCAACGAACAATAGTATACACTTTTGTTTCGTTCGGTGTATATTACTTAATATAACTTTATATTGGAGTATATATGTTTAGGCACGGTAAAGAATCGAATCCATCGAAAAATAAAATGAAAAACATTTTCGAGTCCCAACGCTATACAAACAAACATTAAATTGATATCTGCAAATCACCACTGAATATTTTATGAAACACTAGTCGGTTCCCTCCCGGCAAGCGTTGCAATTAGGGCATCCAAATCCGTGATCCCGTAATTCCGGGATCCCGTCCAATTTTCTGATCCCTTAATTCTGGGATTGAGACGGCCGCGATCCCGGGATTTCGGAATTGAGAAATTTTGGGGAAAACCCAAAAGTTTATACGAAATTGGCAAATTAAAGACTTGACATTCCTCGGTGAGCTAAAAAAAAAAACGAGGTTCTGTGAGAATCGGGGAAAAAGTATAGCGAATTAAGTATTTCAAATTTCTCGGTGAGAAAATCTCAATCCCGAAATCCCGGGATTGGGTACCCTAGTTGCAATGCCCCTTAAAGAAAGAAAGTGTTTGTTTTAATTGTGTTTATTGAAGTGCATGTTTTCTTTTTCTGTCTGTTTAACGTTTGCTGCCGATTAACGACACACGCCACCCACTGTAATTTAATTGTACTACGCCTGTAACCTTCGCGCAAGTTGCATGAACGGTATGGCAGACAAACATTGACTTTTATATTTAAGACCGCTGTAAGTTAATTTTAATATGCCTATAACCTTCCCGGAAGTGCAAGCAAAAAGTGTGTCAAAGTTTTATTACAATCGGATCAGCGGTTAGGCAGCATATAGAGGACGAACAAACAAACATTCATTTTTATATATTAGTAATTATTATAATGACATGTCAAATGTACTGAATTAAATCCAAAGAGTCCAGAGAAAGTAATGAGAAACTTTTGGATTCCTGTTTTTTGGAAAAAGTTTCTTTTTATAGAATATTAATTTATAGTAATACATTCAGCCGCCTGTGTGGTCGAGTGGTCAACGTCGTAGGTCACGGGTTCGAACCCCAGTACGAACAGTTCTATAAATTGATTTTTCAATCAATTTATGAATTTCTGTTCGAAGGCATCGATGTATGTGATGACTTGAATTCCCCCTTACCACATATCCTATCCTATGAACGGGGCGTATCGAGAACGATTAGCCAACTACTAATCCTGTCCTAGCCCTATCCATCTATTCCTACTCTCTTTGGAAAAAGACAGGTTGAGCAACTGAGTTAACAAACAAACAGTTTTCGTAGAAACACTTCTGTTGAGATAAACTCCATTAGGAGTCCATATGCTCCACATTGGGAGCGGACATAGTAAAAAAAAATACATTCAGAAGCCCCGAGATTTCGACAAGGCTTGTTCAGTCTTCAAGCCCCACACACAAAGGAGAAGGATCCACGCCGACAATACACCAGCTACTCGACGGCCATAAAATTTCCTTTGCTCGCTAGAATCCTTCAAGACCGAACACAGAACCACGCAAAACAGCCACCCACCGCGCCTACGTATGTTACAATTTGTACAGTCGTAATGAAAACGCACGTAACGGCTTAATTCCTAAGGTAAATGCAACGTTTTTCTTTTTAATTCTAAACAGCCTCATTCGCCGTATAATAACGGCACCTAGCAAAGCGCATTATTGCGTTGTGTATGTGGCCCATGCACGCACAGGCACACGTGTGTGTGTGTGTGTGTGTGGTGCCGCTTGAAGCCTTTTGATGTTTCCCTTTCGGCTCGCGGCTTTTTCATTTCTGCTTTTGTGGGGTGTGTAAGCGATCTCCCCTCTCGCTCGCACGGATTTTCTCAGCAGTTCACAACTGGCGCAAATGCAATGACGATGTTCCTCAGTAACGACTCTTCAAACTAATAATTCTAGGTAATCGAGCACTTTACGGACAACGATTACAATTCAGTCATTACGGTGTATTTTCAAATTAAATGAATTATTCAAAGTAGATATTCTATTACAAAATGTATGTATAAAATTGTATTAAAATGAACTTTCACAGTTACTGCCGAGTCCGTTGAAAATATTAGATATTTTGTGGTTCTGTATTGTTGTCGCACTCAGTCAATTTATAAATTCACTAGCCAATAGTACATTTTATCCAGTTACAATTTGGGGATCCGATCCCGAACCCTTATTGTGATCCCGGGATTTTAGAAATCATTTTTTTTCAATCCCGGGATTCCTGAATGATCACTCAAAGTTACGTCTGCCAGTGGGTGCAGCGCCCAAATTCAGATGCCCAACGAGTGATTTTTCATTCGCTGCATTCAGGTCATTCTATGGAAAACCGCTGGGAAATATATTTTATATATAATCAAATTCCAACAGTTTGGGAAATGCTGTTAAATTTCTCTTGAGGCCTACAACACATGTCTTCTGGCGGGGAACCAACTAATTTTATTTCACATTCGCGGCGTGAAAAATATTTCGTATTGTGATTGGGGTGGGAATTGTGGGATAATGTTGAATATCTATGTGACATCATTGCCCTTAGAACACTCGAAAGCAAAAAAATACTGCACGAATATTAGTGACATTACGCAATTATTTTCATCAATCGACGTAATATTTTTTTATGCTAATTGAACTTCATTTAATTTGCATTATATAATAATTATTTTTAGCCGCATTGGGGATGCCGAAAATAATGTCGATTTAATTAAGCGTAACTTTTTTAATTGTGTAGAATTTAAATAAATAATGAGAATGGTCTTATAAGCATCATTGATGTAGAAAAATTGCTTAACTTGTTTTTCATGCGAAGCACTATACTGGTTTGCCATGTTGGCATTGATTTCGTTCTGATAAAAAAATATATTCATTTATTGTAAGTGAATTCAAAAAGGAAATCGAATATTCTACACTAATATAATTCCATCCGAGGAAGCACTTACCCTATAAATAATTCAATTATTATTTCACCTTGTTTTTGCGTGGAGAAGAAAACCTTCCATTAAATGACGATAATAGTCTTAAAATAGCGAGGAATCGAACGACACTCGACAAGTTGTCATGAAAATTTCAAGTGGAAAAATGTGGTCGCTTCGAATTCACGACTCGGCTCTGCCCATACTGGCTTTTACGATACTTTAATTTTTCTCTTTTCCCCTCTTGAGTGGATTTTTTATTCGGCTATTATTTTGTATGGTCCTCGACTAGAGTAAAATTGTCGTGTCGGCGGGGCGGGGCGGTTAAGGGTGCTAAAACAAAAACATTGTTATTCCCCGTTCGTCGCTAATGGCTCACTCTGAATAATGAAATAAATAACGACGTTAGGTGGCCGTCCTGTCCCCCGGTCTGGGCTCGATTCCCGGCAGGGCGGCTGTTTGTGGTAAACAACTAGAGTGAATACCATCCGAAAACAATTAAGCGACGGAGAGTTTGGTTGCATTTAAAGGTGGTTGGTTATTCAATACAGAGTGAAGTATGAAAACAAGTAACTGTACAAATGTTATGGGCGATAAAGAGCATTGGTGAGTTTCAATATAATACATATCTGTCTACATGAGACAAAATATCTTCACCGTTAATTGGCCGAAGTTGGTAGGTAACAAGATAGTGGTTCTAGGTAAATAGCAAATTAAAAATATGATCTTTCAGGACGAGTCCCTAGCACAGTTTCCCAAACTTTTTCTGCAATGGAACACTTCGCCAATCCGAAAATTCGGAAATAACAGACCACTAACGGCACGTGTTTTTTAGGTCGGGTAATTCATAATACTATAAATACAAAAAAAATGTTATTAAAACATTTCGAGCTTGTTCTTGCACGTTGACTTCATTCCAGCATAAAAAGGAAATCCTGTTTCGCATAAATAGGTTGTACAAAACGGAAGTAAAACAATAATAACTTATTTTGACACATTGGAAGATTCTTCTGACAAACTCACAAAGAAAGAATTTAATGAGATTTCTATCGGAATCGCTGATAAAATCAGTCCGATTTTCTTGCGCTGAACACGGAAAATGGATTCCAAACTGAGGAATCATAATTGATAGTATTTGGAAAACATTGAAAAATAATGGGTTTTAAGTTATGTGGATGTTTGCGGAACACCAATGTTCCGCGGAACATAGTTTGAGATACCCTGCCCTAGGCACATCGATATTGTATGTTGCATAGATAATTATAAAATCAAAATATAGAATATGCATCTGTGTCGAGTTGACACAAATAAAGTTACGAATCAAAAGGCAGGGACAATTGCGTGTACATACTTAAATTAGCATTAATAATAATTACCGATATTTAATAAAACGTCTTCGCCAAACTGGTACAACACATGCACCAACTGAGTTACTCCAAACAAAGATTGATTAATATGTTAGAATGGCAATATATAAAGCTCACTTTTGTCATTTTTTTTACTTACCAGCAATTTATCAGCACCGTGATAACACTTAGATGTAAGATAATTTATTTTCTTCTTAGATACTTTGACTGACGTGCAATCAATTGTGGAGTGTGTGTTTGTTTTTTACTCAATTGCTCAAGCTCTCTTTGTTTCCAATGAGAGTGGTAATATAAGTATAGGGCTAGAACAGGACTAGTGGTTAGATAATCGCTCACGCTACGCCGAACTTCGAACAGAAATTTAAAAATTAATTGAAAAATACATTTATAAAACTGTCCGTAAAATAAATATAAATTTTGTATTTAAAAATTTGGGCTTATTTACAAATATGTATTTCGGTTTTGCGAAGAATGTGCATAGGGTATATGAAGATACTTGGTTACGGCAGAAATTCTTCGGACGTTTTGGTATTTTCAATAAGATTAAATCGCCACATGTTGCACGGACCGCTGCGCGTAAAATCGACGCTAAAAATTCGAATGCAGGAAATATTTCGCCAAAAATGTAGACTGGCGTAATAAATGGATATAAGAAAAGACGAAGATGTCAGACGGCCGGGAGGGCGAGCCCTGTCTGTCTCGACGCGGTGCTCCTGCGGTAATGTAAATCGACAATATATTACTTTTATTTTGAAAAGATTCAGAATATTCCAATCCACCCTTCATATTTTTCAATGTATCCCTATTCTTTTTTCCAGAAATTATCAACAATTGAAAATATTTTTGAAACAATCTTTTTAATCTTTCTGACTAATTTAGCATATGCGATAATATATACTTATATCACTTTTAGGGTGTTCACTGTCAATACTTGGTGGAAAGGCATTATATTAATAAAAACACAAAAAGTCAATTGTCAGTTGACAATGCTCGCAATGAGCGGAACCGCTCCTGACATATGAAATAAAGTGGAATGAAGTACAAAGGATTATTGTGTTTTTATTAATATATACTTATATATGGCGTCCAGTATCAAACACGGCCATATCACGTTTTTGACGACGTATAATTTTTATTCTAGCAGGGAACTTTAATAACAGATTAAAAATAACAAAGTATTTTAGTTCTACAGTTTTTAATAATTTTATGTGTTGATAGCTATTTCGGCTTGCGCCATCGTCAGAACTATCGTAACTTTAATACTTAAAATTCAATATATGTTTCAATTTCAAAAATCTAATTACAATTGTATGAAAATGAACTTAAAATAATGATATAACATTTAAATTTGTGTTCATTTAGAGTCACTTATTCATAATTTCGACTGTTATTTGTAAATCCATTTCAAGGCCAATTTGTTATTACATAAATATTAAAGTTAAATTATATTTCTCATCAGTTGACAATACTCGCCATGAGCGAAACCGGTTCTGATCTTATTAAATTAAAGTGGAAAAAAGTACAAAGGACTATTGTGTTTTTTTAATATATTTTAGAGCCATAGCTTACAAATAAAAAACCAAGCAATTGAATAATCCGGTTATTGGATATCATTTTGACTAAATTATAATTTCAAAAATCAATCCCAATTTAACGCGTTGGAACAAACAATAAGGTTATAATTAAACGGCATGGACGGATGAAAAGTACATTCCCACAGAAGCCCATAAACGCGGTAGAAAAAAATAGAACGCAATTCCGAGGTAGTGAAGCGCCTCCGTGCAACGTTAAAATTGCATTAGGGATCCACGGGCCGCGAAATTGAAAACCGGATAGATTTCTTCGATTGAGTCACCACACGACCGAACCCAAACAGGGGTGAAATTTTTCAATCCCCCGCAGATGTCTGCCGCTCACCTGGTCGTCTCCAAGTGATTCGACGTTTCTTAAATTGAACGTTTAAAAAAAAAGTATTCTTTGATTACACGTATAATATAAGGAATCTGCATGTAATTGAATCGGGCATTATATTTACATATACATACACAAGATACTCTCTAATTATTATTGAACAAAAAAACATTTTTTTTATACAAAAACAATGATGCAGATTGACGGAATGTCTTGACTGAAAGTGTTTTCCACAAGTTATGTGAGGGTGTGCACTCCGATCGAGTGCGATAGATCTTTTGAGTCAATTAAGTAGAGCATAGAAAGCGCTGCGGAAATATATATTTTTAAATACGGAATACAAAAACCCTACTATGTCAAATTTGAATCGTTCAAATCGTCACACAAATTTTGTCACTAACGACCCGGGTTTCGCCTTTCGGCATCATCAAACGTTCAAGTGCGCGGATGAACTTGAACAGACACTTAATAACTTAACTTCAATAAATGTATCACTAAGTTTAAAGCCATTGCTGGCGAAAAGGATTAGCATTGAAATTCCACCAAGCCCTTTCGGTCGAAATCTTAAATTATAACCTATGTCAATTGAGGGATTAAGTCAGCGCAACTAATACAATTCAATGCAAGACACACGAGAACCCGATATAGTAACACTAAATTTAAAGCATCAAGAGGATTGATTACTATTACATTCTGTACACAATAAATTTAATGATTAATATTGTACGGTTCTTGTTGTAAATACGTCGACGTGCTGCGAGTCTAGTACCGCCACCCTCACTCTCTGAGCCTGACGTGGTATGCCCGGTCATCTTTGATGTTAGTCTCTGTCACTGACTCTTTTCGTATCGTATGTTGACATCGATTATGTTAGCCACCCACGACTAGATCAAACGAAAATCGACGAAAGAAAGGGCCATAGATGCAACATGTCCGCGCATCCCGACTAGCCACTTTCGATCGAAGCATAGCCCATTTTTTAGTACAAACAGATATTTTTTATGAGTCACCTTTGCTCTGTATATGTTTGTACGCCCGATCCCTTTTTTACACGATACATTGGTTCCAGAAATCGACGCGTAAAATAAACCTCATTTTCATACAATTTGAAAAGTTGGTTCCGAAAATCAAAATATCAAAAATGTATGAAAAACTAAAATTGTATTTAAATAAGATTGTTTTTACTTAATAATCATGAATTAATTTATTTAATGAGAAACAGATACATATGTGTGTACATGCATAACCGTATACAATTTTTAGTAGTATATGTTCACTGTCAAAACTAGGTGGAAACGCATTATATTCAACAGCAAAACAATACTCATTTGTACAGATTGCACTTTTTCACCGGTTTCGTTCATAGTGAGCATTATCAACTGATAAGATAATACAATATTACAGTGCTGTTTATACAAAACAAATTACACCCTCATCATTGTATGTTGTTCATTTCGAAGTTCTTTCGTTCAATTGGTTGTTTTATTTATTTTTTGAATATCACGTAAATAAAATGAACGGTGCCGTCCAAAAAAGTCGCGTAAAAAGAGGACCGGGATTATTATATTAGAATTTTGCACAATTCAATTTCATTTACTTATGTTATCGCGATTTCACCAATATGAATAATTTTGTCGTAAAAAAACGTAAAAGATAACTTTCACAGCCATCTTCACTAAGCGACCGAGTATGGTTTGAGAGATGCGCTGCATTATCTTATGCTATCTAACCACTGGACATCGCTGAACCACAGAACAAGGCGACACATTTTTGTAAAATAAAACAAAAATGTTGTGAACCACTTCCACACTTCTATACAGATCGGTTTCACACATCACGAGCTTAATAGTTACTTAATAGCACGGTTATTTAAATAAAATTGAATAAGACTTACGACAAAGTGCCTTTATAAAACAATCAATAAAAAAATTAAATGGATTTACAGATATTCAAATAAATACTTTAAATAAATGATATTGAATTGCATTTTTTCGATTGATTTATCGATTACTGTTCAAAGGCATGGGTGTTTGTGATGTCTTAATTTCCCTCGCACCTTTCCCATCCTTTAATAACTGGGTGTAGATTAGTTAACCACTAGTCCTGTCCTGGCCTTATCCTTCTACCCCTACTACTCTCTTTGGTTAAGAGAGGTTTAGCGACTGACTAACAAACAGTCCTCGTAGAAAAAAATCTGTTGAGATACCTCCATGTGCTCCTCATTGGAAGCAGACATGGATAAAAAAGAAATTGTTCGTTATCAAAGTGACTACCATTTTCGCAACTCTTTATTTTGTAATGTTTAAAATCAGTAATTAGAATCACTGTGTCTTACCTTACGATAGTTAGTCTGGCGATACTTGCTAAAGAAGTGAAACACGTGTTACAATAAGTATCATAGCTAGTGGAATAACGAAGTATACATTTTAAGTAAAGACGCTATGCTTGCATAAATAAAAATCGTTTATTCCACCAGAACGGCAAATAACTATGTAAAAATCAATGTCTGGAGTATTGGATAGGAAAGAGTGAAATACTGTTTGGTTATTATTTATTTAGCTACGCGGTTTATTTCCGACGGGCTATCGCAATACAGTTGGGAATAAAACAATTTTACGAGGAAAGTTACATGAAACTTTAAAAAGGTGTTTCCATAGCGAGAAAGAAGCCTTCCATCGCCGGTTGGGAATTTATTTGACAGGCTGTGCGATTTGTGCGGCCTCATCTGTAACACAAACAGTCGAAGCGTTTGACAAACTTTTCTCTGATTGATCTTTTGAGGGCGAGTTGGAGCTGCGGCAGAAACAATCAACAAAAAAAAAGAACTAACCCACTCAAGTCAAAATATCAAATTCCAGCGAGATTTGTAATTAAAAGATTGTTTGTCTTTCGTTCGACATTGTTACATAATTTAAAAATATTTTTTTTAATGTTGAAAGTTGTTAAATGTTTTTTTTATAATTACGTTTTGTAAAATTCTTTCACGGGTGAATTCTATAAAACTATCCACTCATCAGGATTGTTTGTTTAAACAATTCTATATTCTTTAAATAATAATAAAAACACAATATTCCTTTGTACTTTATTCCACTTTATTTAAAAGGTCGGGACCGGTTTCGCTCATTGCAAGCATTGTCAACTGATAAGAAAAATATATAAACAGTGCTATTTGTACAAAAATAAATTGAAATAAAAAGGTGTAAACAACAATTGACATTGAAGAGAATTTACAAATTACAGTATAAGTGACTCTATAATTACACAAAATTAAAATGTTTAACACCTCTAACATATCGACAGTGGAAAGGAAAAAGGACGTAACCCACAGTTTTTTCAATAATCACAATATATCAAACTTAATACACGTTCTATTAAAAAGATGTAAGCTGAAAATGCTGAATTAGTATCTAAATTTAGCTTTTAAGTTTGAAAAAAGATGACCTTGTGAAAATTGAAACCAAGAAAAAAGGTTTTTCCTAGACAATTTCTTCAATTTCTTCAATTAATATATAATATTAATATCAATTAAACACCAGTTTAGAAGTCTCTGTGCACTTCAAGGTTGTGTAAAATTCATAATTTGCATATGGCCCAAAATCATCAAAACACGTTTTTTACGCCTCCTGTAAAATTGGCTATGTGTTGGTTACGTTCTTTTTTATTTCCATAGTCGATATAATTTAAAAAAATCAGCAAAGATTAATACATTTTAAGTGGTGACTGATAGTAATTACAAACATAATTGATTGAATACGTGTTTAATGATTATAATAAACATTATGAACGTATTATTAGCAATATTTTAAAATATATTAATTAATATAAGTTCATAAACCTAAGCTTATCGGATATATTATTTTCTCCACGATTTTCTTTCAAACGGTTAAGGTTTTACTGACTTTTTCTATATCTCTACAACTTACGCAATCGAGACACTTCAGTGCAACGAAAGACACATCGATAGTGATTATTACGTGTAGTAAACAAGTATTGAAAAACATTGTATTTTTTATATTGAATTGTACGACATTAAACTTTTGACGACATTGGTTTTGAAATGAATGCGAAATTAGCGTACCCTTATGAACTAGACTCGCCGCTAATCGCCCAACATTGACCAATGAAATCACAGCACATATCCAGAAACATCGCGCGGGCCGGGCAGCCTGCGAGTCTGGAGCCGGGAGGTGCTCCTAAATACGCTACCGTTGCCTCTAATGCGGAATGTAAGGCTTTCGATTCAAATGAAAACACTTTGAACTTTTGTGCCGCCGCACTTTTCCCCTTTGATGTTTTGATATCTGAGCGTTTGCGCTCGCAAGCAAGCCGGCCGCCTTCCTTTGAACCAATCTCCTCTTTTGTTTTCATACTTGTTACGAGTGTTTTTCCGTTTCCTTTTTATTTTATTTCGCTACGCGAACATTTTCCAGCGAAGGAAATTGATATACTAATTTAATTAAGAAATGTCGCGCAGT
This sequence comes from Himalopsyche tibetana, assembly GCA_030503985.1. Classification (NCBI taxonomy): domain Eukaryota; kingdom Metazoa; phylum Arthropoda; class Insecta; order Trichoptera; family Rhyacophilidae; genus Himalopsyche; species Himalopsyche tibetana. The sequence goes on from JAPJYX010000022.1 coordinate 19,159,507, forward strand.
GAGTATAAATAATAATTAACAACATTTTTCCACACGACGACTGGAATGAATTATTTTTTAGTCCGATGGGAAGAGTAATTTACAATATTTTCTTGTAACTGTGACCCTCGTTGAAAATTCGGCTTTCCTAGCGGTCGAGAGATGAAACCCTTCAAATTATTGCTGCCATCTTTAAAACGATTATGTTTCAATACTTCATAAGGATTATGCTCTTCGTTGGACATCATTTACATTTTAAAATATTAAACATAGAACTCGCGGGCCGCAATATATGTATACAGAGCAGCATTGCCGATCGCTGCAGGCGTCATTTTATCGACAGACAAGTGTGGTAAAATATACATTGGTAATACTACGAAAATAAAAATATTTACCAGCCATTCAGTATGACAGAATATCTTACGCAGAATCAATCATGAGAGAGGGCATTTCCGAGTGAATTATCATATGAAAATGTATTACGAAGTTCTAGCACAGCCTTCAGGTGATGGGGAATCAGTACCTATATATTATATTCCCATAGAAACCAAAGTTTCTTTGGCGGTCTCTTTGTTAGTTAGTATAAAGTTGTCTAGGAGTACGTTTGTCTTTGTAGGGAAATGAACCGCATACTGTCAAACTATGTTAACTTTACGATATGTCCATTAATTTTCCCAAATCCATCAAAGATTTCTTCAGGTTTTCAAGTTGAATCGACTCTATGTAATATAAGTATTAGTGGATAGTTTTTTGCAGCATCGGATATAAGATAATAAAACTTATTTAAAGCGAAGTTTCTTCCAAATATTATGCATCTTTCACACCACTTTTTTACGGGTCGAGTTGAATCAGTAGATAGTAAGACATAACTTTCAAAACATTACTATTATATCGGTTACGTGATTATGAATGACACGAGCTTCGTCACTTTGAGAAGAATCATCGCACTAATGTAATGGACATCGAAAAGCTTAAGAGAAGCTTATTAGTAACACAATCAAGGACGAATAATGTGATGTTCGAATAAAGGCACTATATTTATAAAACAATTGGTACCCAGAGATTTCAAAATAGGTAAAAACATGCGTCTTGTAATCGAAGAAAAGTATTGTTTTTTATGAAATGACTGCAAAAACTGATCTAAAATACTAGTTTCAAGATAACTGAAAATTTAGATTTCTTTGAGATTTCGACTGAAGGTGTGTGGTGGAATTTCAACATTAAATTTGAATTGTTCAAATTTAATTAAGGTTTGTGCTGTACTTTTAAAATAGCAAATTATGGTTTTATTTTAAGTTTCTTTTTCGGTTTAGGATCAAAGATAACAGTAGTTTTTGTGTACACTATTATATATGTATCTAGTTATTTTGCAAATCTCGCTGATGCTTTGAAGTTACAGGGCAATATCGATAATCGTAAATGTAAAATATTTCAGCGTTTCATTATAAAAGTTTACCTTTCAGCAATGTATTGGCATACTTGTCTTAAAATCGACTTTTTCACTTTATCTCACGGTTGCTTTGTGGTAGCAATAAATGTTATTAAGAAAATATGGCATATTTTTTAATAAATAAGTTACAATAGTGTGAATATTAGCAATAAGTATGCCACCTTCACCCGCCAGTAAACGGCACACAAAGGGTAAGTCAAAGGAAGCCCGACGACGCAGTATAAATAATAATAGCAAACTGTCAAAGAGAAGAAAAGGAGGCTGTGTAAATAATAGTGTTTCCTGTATTCGCAGTGTTGTGCAGCGGCGAGCGACGTCCTCTGCCCACTGTCACTGACCAGCGCGATAATAATTGTCCACTCATCACTCTCGTCCTCTTACGTCTTCGCCATGATGAGAAGACGTCAAAGGGACTTGCGAATGAAGGCGGGACAAAACGTTCATACCGGCGCATCCTCAAAACGCGTGCCTTAACAGCTTTTAGCTTTTTAAAAAAGCTGCCTAAAGTTTTCCGCGATAATGCTGAACCAAGATGGTCAAACAAGAAAATGTTTTCACTTCTCAATACAACATGCTCGTATTATAAAATATGTGAAAATATAAAAATGTCACCATCCAATGTAGACAAATAAATAAATGTGAATATAGAAAATAATTACAGAATTATAAACGACTTCGATATTTAAAAATAAACAGATCAACGAATGCAACCAACAAGCTCAAAAAATAAGCTCCACGGAATATATATTATATACCTCTATTATAATATTATGTAATCTAAAGAAGTTGCCATATCGAATAATGCGCTCGAAATTGTAAATGGTCAAATGGACATGGCGGAAAAATCAGTGTCAGTTGAATAAAATCAATTCGAGTTTGAATAAAACGAAGCGGATGTCCGGAAAACGAGTTGCAGCAGCGGGGGATATAACCGGATAGCCAGCTACCAGTAGCAACTAGCGAAATTTGAATTGAATGCTGACCGCTCAATCACTAACCGAATGAATGAAAATATCCAACAAAGAATTTTGAATACTTTCGGAATCGACAATGTAGATAGATCGACACGAAATGTATTATATTTCAACTTTGGACAGTTCTGATATATTAAAATTAAATATATAAATACGCATTCACTGTAAACCGATGCGATAAGGAAATTCTTATAAACAATACACATATTTTGATATATTTTTAAATACATTATGTTACTAATATCTGATCATTTTTTCGACATTTAATACACTATTTAAAAAAAACATGCAAAAAAGGCTTTATTCTTATTGCTTTTTCTAAAAAAATCAATAAAATGCATCGAGTATTGTCGATTTCGTTGAGTGTTTATTGACCTCAGTAATTCATGATTGAAATCAATTCTACGAAAAAAAAATACTATCGCAAGTCTTTGTTTGGCCTTGTGGAAAGCGATTAATTCTAGAGATCAGATCGCTGATGTCAACATCAAATTTAGATGTTGTTCAATTTCGAATTTGAAATCTCGGGCATGGATGATGTTTGTGATGATTTTTAACCTCGAGTTTACGTCGTGCGTCTTATCAATTTGAAGATATTTTTTTAAAAAAATTGGCGCATTGTCAATTATTAGCTGCAATGCCAGCTATTTTCTGTTGTGGGATTTAAAAACAAAAAAATAGAGATGAGAAAAAAATACGATGATGAGCAATACCTCTTACTTGAAATAAAAATGCTTATATTGTCCTACCTGTCACTCGTTAGTCGTAGACGGAAGTTGACATTCGATTCGTCGCCGTCGAGTGAATTCGGGAGAAAACGAGGTCCGAACGAGTCTAACGGACCGTCGCACGTCTAAACACACAGGGGAAAAGAATGTCGCATAGAAGACTAGTCACGCGTGAGGGTCAGTCCTACGTGACCATCGAATTCGTATGTAAAAGAAGAAAAGGTTAAGTTAGTGCAATCAAGATAAGTCAGCAACGCTTCAGTTGGAAAACACGACGCCTACCGATAGACGGCTACGGCGTAGACGGTACATTTAAAGTTAATGATAATATACGATTCAAAAGTATTTTGGTATATATGTATAAGTGATTTTTTAACGACATTATCAATACATAACATCGACTCCACGTCGAGTAATGCGGTGCTAATTTTGTCAACATTAAATTCATTTTGTATTCTTATGCGAACAATGCTAGATTTTTATTAAAACTATTTTAACAGAAAATAAAGTCATGGCACATTTCAAAAGAGAAATCTAAATGCTTTGCCTCATTTTTGGGAATAAAAAGGTCGAGATAAAGGAGTGTAAAATGTATGCAGAATCTTAATATTAAAACAAAAAACACTCTAGACAATCCAAGTAACATGTGTAAAATTCAGACGGTATACGAAAAGCGAGTCAATATCAACTCAAAGAAGCTTTGCAATAAACTTGTTTTAAGCCTATATTTGGGTATCTACAGTCCAGGGTTCACCAAACCTTTTCTGCTATGGAACACTTCGCAAATCCAGAAATTTTAACGGAACAATAGCCTTAATCTTTATTCATAAAATAACCATGTGAAGATATTTTTTGCAGTGAAATTCACATCCACTATACGCAGTGGTGTAGTGGTAAGTAAATATGTACCAGGTCGGTCATTGATTTCTTCCCTATTTTTTTTTATATTCGTCGAAGTTAAAAAACCACAAGTTTTAACAAATAAATCAATATGAAAAAAGTTAAAATGACTTGAAAATTAAGTGACAAGTCAAAAAGGTGGCAGGGCGGCGTCCTGGCTCATTTTCAGGTACCAGGTCGCCGACCTGGCCCCACTACACCACTGACTGTACGTCGTTACCAATTTCCAAATCATGAACATCTGCGATTTAAAATATACTGTACCAACATACCCATCTATACTTCTCTTCTATATAATGCTTGGTTTTATAATCAATAATGAGTTTTATTTGCAGATGATCGGAAAATTTATTTATTAATCAATAATAATCAATAATAAATTTAAAGCAGACAATTTTCAGCCCAATTTTAATAGTGTTTTTTATCCACTCCGAGTATAATATATAATACACATGTTGTACCAATTAGGGCATCCAATCCCGGGATCCCGTTCAATTTTCTGATCCCGAAATTCCGGGATTGAGATGGCCGCGATCCCGGGATTGAGAAATTTCTAGCAAATTCTCGAAATTTATACGAAATTGGCAAATCGGGGATTTCAAATTCCTCGGTGAGCTAAAAAAAAAAAAACGAGTTTCTGTGAGATTCTGGGAAAAAGTATACCAAATCAGAGATTTCAAATTCCTCGGTGAGCTAAAAAAAAAAAAAACGAGTTTCTGTGAGATTCTGGGAAAAAGTATACCAAATCGGAGATTTCAAATTCCTCGGTGAGCTAAAAAAAAAAAAAACGAGTTTCTGTGAGATTCTGGGAAAAAGTATACCAAATCAGAGATTTCAAATTCCTCGGTGAGCTAAAAAAAAAAAAAAACGAGTTTCTGTGAGATTCTGGGAAAAAGTATACCAAATCGGAGATTTCAAATTCCTCGGTGAGCTAAAAAAAAAAAAAACGAGTTTCTGTGAGATTCTGGGAAAAAGTATACCAAATCGGAGATTTCAAATTCCTCGGTGAGCTAAAAAAAAAAAAAACGAGTTTCTGTGAGATTCTGGGAAAAAGTATAGCAAATTGAGGATTTCAAATTCCTCGGTGAGAAAATCTCAATCCCGGGATCCCGGGATTCAAAATAATTCAATCCCGAAATCCCGGGATTGGAAAAAGGCTTCGGGATTGGATACCCTAGTACCAATATTACAAATAGCATTCATTATAAAATATTGTATCTCTCAAAATTAGAATTTTTCAAAAAATACGTTTGTTAAATCCGATCAATAGTATTCCATCGATATTTTTAATGTCAATCAAGTCGCGATTGTCTACACATTAGCAATTTCAGCACGTCATTATCTATGTTTAGAAGAAACAAAAATCACGTATGGGGAATCCATCAAGCAATAATAATTGTTAGCGAATTAAGCTCGACGTGCCACGGTACATATTAAAACGGTTCTCAGGTTATTAGAAACACGCACTGCGGAAGACAAATACGGATTTCTGTTTTATCATTCAACAATATATTATTACATTTGAATTAAACTTATCCAGTGGTATAAGCAAAGTTTTAGAGCCGTTTTAAATAAAATATTAGCTTCGGCGAAGGCAGGTGGAAAGTGTCTCACGGCGAATTGAGGGTTGACGTGGGGCTAATCAAATAGGAAACGTAACACGTTTCTTCCATTGGGGCTAAATGCGATATCCACGTTACTACGGATTAAGTTTAAATGTTAACCACTAGATTTCCCAAAAGAGCTACTGCATAGAAAAAACGTACTCGGCAACGAAAATGTCGAAAATAAATATGTTTTTTTTTTGTTCATTCATCTATAATGAACATCACACAGGGATCCTACGATTGAGTGAAGAATTCAAGTATTAAAAGGTACTACACTTGAAATCGATTATAGTTGATAGAATTTCAAATTGTTTCTCGGAAATATAATTCAAATTTTGATTTAAAAAAATGGGTGTGGCTTTGTCATGGACACGGCCGTGTGTTGTACGTGAATACGTCTCGTAATAGGTGATATTACGCCCCATTTTTACGTCCCCGGCACTGCTTGACTCAGTCATATGGTGTTTAAACGGTACCATTCGATTGCTCTTGAGAAGCCCTTTTCAACCGTACACGATTCTCTGTATTTCGATTTGGCTTTTTGACGCGTATTGCCCGACATTTTATATTTTTGGTATATTTTTTTTATATTTTAACACCTAATTATAGTCATAGTCACAATATTACACTAATGTTTTATCTATAACCGATAGATTTTGTCGAGAGCTAACGATTGAAACTTGAACGAACATCATAACTTCTCTGAGTCAAAAGTTATAGTAAATAGAAATCTCGATACGCAGCAAAATGACTTCAAAATGGCGGCGCTTCCCCCTCCGCTCCGCGCGATGTATTACAGTCCTTACATATCGCAATAAATTCTTTGATTCTTTAGCTATCCAGTGGTACAATTGAATTTTGGATAGCGATAATAGACATACAGCTGCAACACCAAACTGTATCCCCCGATTTTGTTATCATTCGTTTTTTTGGATTACCTCCCTATGGAAGCAATTTTAAAAACGTATTCACGTCAAAAAATGAGTTAATCGCAGCAGGGGATATACGGATCAACTATTACAAATACACTCCTTATGATACCTAAGCGTGTGAATCACACAACGCCATCACACGCCTAATTATTAATATTAAGTCCAACTGGACAACACGGTAACCGTATCCATTAATTATATGCAATTTGAACATAACCGGGCGGCATTCGATATTTGATGTTTACACAATAATAGAGGTCAAACTGCGAATCCGATAGACTTATTATTGGGACAAAGGGCTCGCGCTTCGAACGCAACAATTAAGTTAATCTGCGGCCGGGGGATATGCGATATCTATCTCATGTCGCTAATCAAAGAGAAAATCGAACATCGACATCATAATGCCCTGCCGCTGAAACATAACAAACTCGAATGGCAGCCGATATAAGCTTAGTTAATGTTTCTAATCATGCTTCATTTAAACAACTATGTATCTCGATTTTTAGTCGCACTCTAGGGCAATGCTTCTTGACCGGCGGTGGTCTGTTTTGGGTGAGCCGCAAAAATTGTCTGCAGTCCAAAAATAGTTAGTATCCATTTTAAAAGCTTGTATTAATGGTCAACAAAACATTTTTTTGTGGTCCGGGAATGAAAAAAAAGTAAAGAAACATTGCTCTAGCGCAGTGTTTCTGTGTGTTTTTAATTGTCTGCGGCTCCCATACCGAGTATTACCATGATTTCGAATTTCAAAAACCCAAGAACATCGAATCCAAAATCCCAGAAATTTGCCGATTTCCCAAAATGAGCAACGTAAGACTTTTTTTTTTTTACCTCTTCCAAGAATTTCGAATTCAAGATCACAGAAATTTAATAATTTCTGAAAATTTGCCCGTGGCCTCCCCCCCCCCCTAAGCTGCACTGTGGCTACCCTAAACAAAAAAATCTCTGTGGTTCCCATTGGAATACGCTGTAGCCCCCAGGGGGTAGCCACGTTGAGATACCTTGCTCCAGAGGACTCCGAAATGAGGGTATCCCCAAAACATCGTTAAGTAAGCTGTTAGAAACACCATTCCATTTTTCCAATGCCTGTTTTTTTTATGATACACGAGAAAATTTAGAACATCATTTCATTTAACATTAATCTTAAAGGCAATGAGACAAATTTGTATTTTCCAAAATAATGAGATATCTAACAATTTTTAACCGACTGACAATTATCATAATTGAAATAAAACCGAGCCGCTGGTGGATTTGTTTTTATTTATTTTTGTTGATAATATCGTTCGTTCATTTAATGAGTAACACGCGCACATGATCAGATTGTAGTTTAAATGATGGTGGTCCGTAATAGAGCTAAAATATTTCACTACACCTGATTTAAATATTTACACTACGTAATGCACTTTCAACAATGTCCTGTTTGTCCCATAGCATTGTAAATTCAGAACCATTGTTAAATGAAAATCAAAACAAAATCTCGATTGATACAAACGACAAGGCAAACTATTCTAATAAGGTTAAAAAAATATCAAAGTATTTAGTTCTACAATTTAAAAAAAAATACTTTATAGCTATTTTGGCGTATGCCACCGTTAGAACTATGTTTAAAACTGCAATTATTCAGCTGCAACTAGGGCATCCAATCCCGGGATCCCGTTCAATTTTCTGATCCCGAAATCTCGGGATTGAGATGGCCGCGATCCCGGGATTTCCACGAAAATTTACACGAAATTGGCAAATTCAAGATTTAAAATTCGTTGGCGAGCTAAAAAAAATAAAAAAACGAGTTTCAGTGAGATTCCGGGAAAAAGTATACCAAATCGGAGATTTCAAAACCCTCGGTGAGCTAAAAAAAAAACGAGGTTCTGTGAGAATCCAAGGAAAAAGTATAGCGAATTGAGGATTTCAAATTCCTCGGTGAGAAAATCTCAATCCCGGGATTGGAAAAAGGCTCCGGGATTGGATACCCTAGCTGCAACGTTCCCTCTAAGCCTTAGAGTCTAAGGCGAAGGGTTAGCTGCGCGGAAATTTCAAAGGCTGCGCGGACCGATCAAATATTAATTGAACAACTGTCTTGTAGTGCGCGCCAACCCGGAATGAGTGCGCGGGGGCTTCCCAACAGCTTAGAGGGGACGTTGCTCAGCTGTATAAACTGGCTTAGAAGAGATACTCAAAACATTTTGTTATTTATTTACATCCTAATTTGTATTACAAATTATAGTATTACATTTATTAAACATGATTTAAGTGTTTCTAAGAACGATAACAAGTATGGAAGTATTAAAGGTAAATTAGTTTAAATAAAACTGATATTTATTATTAGCTACATTAAGTGTTTTAGTGGCGGTGATGGATTGATAATTGTTTTTTTTTTTAATTTGAGATGTCATTGGATTTGATTATGCCTATTAATTTATAATTGCTCAAGTGAATTTAGCTGAATAACTTTGCTACAAAGATGTTAACAGATTGGCGCGGCGCTATCATGAATCGCTATGAATCAAAGCATATGAATTCAAATACGTTGGGAAATAAATTACAAGTATGCGCGATAAATGTATCTATCAATAAGAAACAAAAATATTGGTAAAATATTTTGTCACCCATTTTAATTATAGGCCAAATAGTATCATATTTCTGATAGCGTTACAAGTCATCTGCCAAGCCGAAAGTGCGCCGTTCAATAAATGACTGCATCGGTGTGGCTAGTTTAAGTGTTCGATCGTTAGATCTGAAGGAAAATAAACACCGGCCAGTTATTGTAAACACTTGGAAAAAAGATCAAAAGGCGTGAAGGAGGAATGCAAGAGCTATAATCTTCTCGATCAAAAAGCAAGTGGAATTAATGGGTTAAGTGGAACACGCGCACTCTTTACACATCAATGTCACGAATTTCTTCAAAGCAGTAATAGTTGATATAATTATATCGTCAAATAAATTAACATCAAGTAGCATTGCATAAAAAAGAACGGAAAAATCGCTTTCATCACGTTAAAACTTCTTTTTTAAGTATTACTGTATTAAATTTGAATTTCCATGAGTTTTGTCGCTAACGACCCGGGTTTCGCCTTTCGGCATCTTCATGCATTCCAAGTGAACGGATGTACTTGAACTGACGCGTAGTAAACAGTTTGTATAGTTTATATACAAAAATATAAGTAGATCACTAAGTTAAAAGACTACTAAAATGTAAATTAGCGAAAATTGAATGTATACGATTTTCAATGAATTAAGTGGGTTTGTTATAATTATGGGGATTTTTTGAAAATATTAATGTTCAGATAATAACATAGAAATGTTTAAAATAAATCTAGTGTTTTATCCGACCTATTATTAATAAAATGACAATTATTTAAAAGGGGTACAACAGTGGAGAATTTGGAAGATAAAATTGCTCGTTTAAAATTGGCAAACTGTTGAGCTGAGCTCGATTAATCTCCAAGATTTCTTGGTAAAATAATTTAAACTCGCCCCTGTTAGTATGTAACAAGGCGAAAGGCGAAAGGCGAAACCCGGATCGTTAGCGACAAAACTCATGGAAAAGTACAAAATACAAACAATTCAAATTTTATATTGAAATTCCATCAAGCACCCTCCGAAATACTTAATTACTGTATTAATATAAAAAAAATGCGGGTGGGTGTATTTCATGTTAACAAAAAATCTTTAAAATATCTTCATATGTACAAATATGACAACGAAAGACTTCTGAAATATTAATTCTTTAATCATTAATCTTTGATGATTTTTTAATGATAGGTATGTTAGAGGTGTTGAACGTTTAAATTTTGTGTAATTATAGAATCACCTATACTGTAATTTGTAAATTATTTTCAATGTCAATTGTCAACCTTTTTATTTAAATTTGTTTTTATATACATGGCACTGTTAAATTATATTTCTTTTGACAATGCTCGCCATGAGTGAAACCGGTCCTGACCTTTTTAAATAAAGTGGAAATAAAGCACAAAGGAATATAATATAACTTATGATGTCTAAATCAAATAAACCTCGTCATCTTTCAATATCGGTATTTACTGTATTTTCTCGACTGTAATAAGACATCATAACAACCATTATATTAGTCATTATAAATCGCACCCTTATTCTTCAATAACAACACCACAAACCGACATCAATATAAAAGGTTTAGAGTGAGTATACAAATTATTATACATCATGTAAAAAATCATCGGATTCAGTATCTGAATTTTCCAGGACTGTGGATTCGAATTCGTGGTGTTTTATTAAATTAAAACACAAAAAAATTTAGTAGACTTTAAAATTTCACATATTTTTTTAACCTGAGCCGTAGTCGGGCCATTGTTTTTCTATTCTTCCCAGAAACCTTTTCTTTTTGTCATCGATTTTAAGACGTCATCGATTAAAAAGCACACCTGAATTCAGAGATTCCGAAATAGGTAAAAACATCTCTTATTATTGAAGGAGCACGTTGTTTTCATGAAATGAAAGATTAAAAAGAATACATAAATAACGTCTCAATAACGAAAAAAATACTCTTGCACAATCACGTGTCTTACAATCAAGGAAATACGGCGCTTTTGATTTAAAATTTAAACAAATAACGTAACACCACAAAGGGTAATTGTGTTGTAAGAAAAACAAACGTTTACTTAACTGATACGACTAAACAAACGCATGTTAAGTATACGCTATTATCACAACGATAACACGACCTCAAGTTTAATCAGGCTTATCAAAGTTCCCACGCGCCCACACGCCTTTTAAAATAGCTATGATTATTTTTATAATAGGAGCTTTGAAGCTCGCAAGACCGGAAAGGCTTTCATCATTTCTTGGCTGGCTGTCGCTAATGTAACAAAACTCTCGAGTTTCTTTACTGTACATGTTGTAGGTGAGCTATATATTTCTAAGTAGCAAATAAACGAAAGACAAATCGAAAGCACCAATAAAAACATTAAAAACCAATTTGCAACAAGACACAATACATTCATTTAATACGGAACGTGACTGTTGCAAATAGTGGATTGGCTCCGTCCCAACTAGGGCCTTCAATTTCCAAATCCCGGGAGTGTGATATAATTAATTTCGGGGTTTTGGACAAGAACGGCAAAATTCTCGAAAAGTTGTTGAAAATAGGCATCCAGAGGAAATGGTAGAAGTTCGCGCGAGCTAATTTTTCATTTTAGCAATTCCATAAATTCTTGGGTTTTCGGATCTGAAAATTCTGGAAAGAGCTATAAAAAAAAGGTCTCTCATCTTTCATTTGAGAAAATCCGTAAATTCCAAAGATTTCAAAATCGCCGAGCAAAAATTTCTCAATCTCGAATTTATACACGATTTTATGGTGAATGTTCAATCCCGGAATCGCATACAGGGTTCGGGATTGGATGCCCTACTCCCAACAGAGGTTTGAAGAAGTTGCACGGCATGTCATAATTCAACTTAAATCTTACTAAATTAAAACATAAAAACAACCTTAATCTAACACGTCATTACCAACGGCCGCAAATTTACAGTGATGGTATCAGAATGCTACGTTGGCTTTTTCATGTTAATATACTTGGTTAATGGTTTGACGGTGACTAAGTGTGCCATGTAAGGAATTTAGAGAAAGAACCAAGCACATAGCTATGTATTCCCTTTGATAAGGCAAGACGGAAAGTCAGTGCCTTGAATTTGTTGAAAATGGAAATATTTTTGAAATCATTACCATGCAAAATTATGCACATAATATATTTATTTTAAAATATGTCCTTACTACTTTTATTTTCAAAAAGTTTATTTAAAATTTTAAACACAAATTTTATAGTATGATACGATGCAGTTAGTCTCATATAAATAGTTAAGCATATAGCTTTAGATTGCTTTGCGCAATATCATTATATTTGTATAAGAATACGTTAGTTAACCGTAAAAATAGAACAAATATATATTTCAATTTCTAGCTGTAAAAAACTAAGACTCCACCGATCAAATAGACTCGTCCTGATGGCAACATCGTAGCCTTAAATTGTTCACCCTTTGGTGTTTGTGAATTGGTCTCGGTCAGCAAAAAAATGTAAAAGTCAGCAGTTTACGTTGCCATGTTGGAGTTGAGTGGACTATTAGACCGTTTGTGTTTCAAGGTGGGAACTTCCTATGGGCGTCGTTAATGGGCGCCGCGACGCCACCTCACAAAACTCCCGACTCAGCCAAACTAATATTATGGTGTCGGAGGAACAGAGAAAAGTGTCGAATAATATTGCCAACGTGACTATTTCGCAGAATCGTAAAAACGGGAAGTGATTGGCATTTTAGTTTCTGGCTGCCGTCAAACAACGACGATGTGTAAAAATATTATTAATTCGAAAAAGTTTACAGCAAAAAATCATGCTTATTAGAAATAAAAATATGTAAGTCGTCTTCATCTTTACAATTTATAATATTTGAGTGAATGTACATAATTTGAACGATTCAAAGTTAATTAAGTATTTCGACTGAGGGTGCTCTATGGAATTTCAATATCAAATTTGAATTGTTTGAATTTTGTACTTTTCCATGAGTCTTGTCGCTAACGACCTGGGTTTCGCCTTTCGGCATCTTCATGCGTAACAAGTGCACGGATGTACTTGAACAACTTGATTCAAAGTTAATTGACTAATAACGAGATAACTCGTCTCAGGCGTGTTGAGCACGGAAAATTTGTCGAAATATCTCGTCTGTGACAGTCATCCATTGCTTCTAATGTTTTTGCAGTTTTGATTGCATAACGAAGATGTATTTTATAGAATTGTTTCATTGCAGCCATTGACTACTATGGTACTCCATATTGGTCTTACAGTATAAGTTTATCGTATACCTTCTCAAAATCAACACGCGGAGTAATCGAAAGAAAATTTGTTTCTTGAGCATAATATTTCAAAGGTGTTTGTGTGCACCTTTATTGAATGTAATACCAAGTATGAGAAAACTTACCTCATCGAAGCCGGCAGTGAATCCGAGTCATGGCAATCTTTTTTGTACGACGACAGTTCTTTGATAGATCCGAACACCTCCGCAGCTCGGAAACCCTACAATAGAATAACAATATATAAGAATGGATAATACATATTCATAAATGTTAAATATGACTGCAAATGAAAAAATGCTTTGAAAGGAAACAGCACACTCGAACAGTGATAACAATTGAAACATTCAGTAAATATACAAATATTACAGCGATCATTAAATTATAATATATTCCGGGAATTACTAAGTTACTAGCTGTAAGTCCGTTGCCCGCGACGGGGGGGATTTCTGTTGCATTTTTAAATAGTCAGAAAATTTACTGGCTTGAAAAATAATTATTAAATTATAATATAATAAAACATTTTTAGTACTTTTTCAGTACTTTTGTATAAATATCACTGTTTCATTGTATTTCTTATCAGTTGACAATGCTCATCATGAGCGAAACCGGTCCTGATCTAATAGATTTTATGAGAAAAAAGTAATAAAAATGTTTTATTATTTTTGTTATGATGCCATTCCGCCAAGTATTGACAGTGAACCCCTTAAAAGTGAAATTATAATATATTCCGGTTAGCAGCGGTGCTATAGAAACAGTTTGGAGATTATAGTGTAAAGCATAGTTTCTCAAGATTTTTTTTGCCCGTGCCCCCCCCCCATACTCGCACTAATTAGTTTTTTGAGACTAGGAACACAATTATTTCGGCATCGCGGGTTTGATGACTGGGGAAAAAGTGAGCAATTGAAAGATTCCAAAATAATTTTCAAGTCGAACACCTTTATTATTCACTTTTAGGGTGTTCACTGTCAATACTTAGTGGAAAGGCATTATATTAATAAAAACAATAATCCTTTGTACTTCATTCCACTTTATTTAATATGTCAGGAGCGGTTTCGCTCATTGCGAGCATTGTCAACTGATAAGAAATATAATTTAACAATGCTATTTATACAAAATTGAAAAGTTATACACAACAGTTGGCATTGAAAAGAAATTGCCAATTACATTAAAGTGATTCTAAAATAACACAAAATTAAAATGTTCAACACATCTAACATATAATTAAAAAGTCATCCCAGATTCATGAGCGAAACTGGTCCTGACATATTAAATAAAGTGGAATGAAGTACAAAGGATTATTGTTTTTATTAACCTTTATTATTGTTTTATTTAGCTCGATGACTTAAAAAAATTGGGGATTGACAGATTCTACAACTATTCAAAAATGTGAGATCTTTTTTTTTTAGTTCTCTTCTCCAAAAAGAGTGGCACATTTACCGTTTGCACAGATATTCACAAATGTGGGATATTTTTTTAGCTGTGTTGTTATGAATTGAATGCCTTGCTCGAATACTAAATGAGTGACCGTGGTCCCCCTAAAACTGTGCTGTGGCTCCCCTAAAATTATATTTTCTCTGTGGCCCTTTTGGCGGTTGAGAAACTCTGATGTAAAGCATTAATAGACGTATGAAATATCTTACAATTGTCGAGCTGTAACATGGAAAACCGCGCCGAAGGATACGGCATGAATATTGAAGGCAGGTTTCAGTGAAGAAAAAGCTGTCGATAAGCAGTGGCGCAGGAGATTGACGGTAGTCCCACAAAAGAACCGATGGAGCATTAACGAAGTGTACGCCACACAAAGGAAAAGATTTACAGCAGTGTCGTGCGCGTTCACACAGAATTCATCCGATATATTTATTCACGGGATTAAAGAATACCTATTTTCACAGAGACAATGATGAGACATTTGAAATCAAAAGGTGCGTTAGAATATCTTACCCAAACGAGTATAACAATAAGCCATTGCCGAAAAAATAAATTACCGAAACCATTTTTAGTACAGTAGAAAGTCGACATAATGAACCAAATATTAAATGATCACTTTTAGGGTGTTCACTGTCAATACTTGGTGGAAAGGCATTATATTAATAAAAACAATAATCCTTTGTACTTCATTCCACTTTATTTAATATGTCAGGACCAGGTAAGCATATTCACTTTATTAGCATTTTATCACTTTGTCAAAAATTTCCCAAATTTTAATTATGTTTGTAATTACTTTCAATCGCATTCTGAATTTATGAATCTGGGATGACTTTTTAATTATATGTTAGATGTGTTGAACATTTTAATTTTGTGTTATTTTAGAATCACTTTAATGTAATTGGCAATTTCTTTTCAATGCCAACTGTTGTGTATAACTTTTCAATTTTGTATAAATAGCATTGTTAAATTATATTTCTTATCAGTTGACAATGCTCGCAATGAGCGAAACCGGTCCTGACATATTAAATAAAGTGGAATGAAGTACAAAGGATTATTGTTTTTATTAATAAATATTAAATGGCCAATTTCGACTCTTTGAAAATCTTTGTTTCGTACATGTGAGAAATATGTCAGAAAAAGACAAAATAAACGAAAAGTGCAAACATATGAAATTAGCTCGGAAAACCTACTAAGGACTTTCGGGTTTAACAGACGACCCCTCACCCGAAATAATCTGTTATATCGAGGTTCTGCTTTATGTATACGGTCGTAATGTGGCGCATATGGCATTCTAATAGAGGTATCTCAACAGGAGTTTTTCTACGAGAACTGTTAGGTAGTGCGTCGCTCAAACTCTCTTTTTCGAAAAGAGTAGTAGGGATAGAAAGGATTAAGGCAGGAAAGGACTAGCGGTTGACTAATCAAACTCGGTACGCTCCGTTATTAAAGGAGGATTTTTAGACATCGCAAACATCCACGTAGAACATAAATCTATTGGAAAAATGCTGTTCGTAATAGGATTCGGGCCCGTGAGGTCCGGCATGGAAGACCACGACGATGCCATGGACCCGACATTTTAATTTATCATTTAAAAATTATGAACCCTATGAAAGAATATTTTTAGATTTAATTTTCAAAACTTAAGAAACGCAACGAGCAACTAGCACCTAGCACAAAATAAGAAAACAGACTCAGTGGTAGAGTGGATTATTTGCCGTCAAACGTTTTCATTAAATGATAATACCTGTATGTGAACACGCTCAATGAACGCCACTGGCTTGCGGCTTCTTTGCCTTGCCATCAAAATAATTGTCCTTTGATTTATCGGGAGGTGGGGAGTTTTCGGGGAAGCCCTCTTGATCGGCAAAAAGAAAATTATTCGAAAGAAGCGCCAACGCAAGAATAAAGTAGACTTTGGAAAAACACTCAAAGGGAAGCGGTGAATTGGGTTTGCCAGTGTATCAGGATCAACTTAAAAGTGAATTTTAAATCAAATATAAGTGGGCATATAAATATAGAAAGGGAGGGGTGGTTTCCTTTGTTGTTATTAGTATTTATTTTCTATTGAATAGAGATATAAGTATTATGCGAAGAGGTAAAAGTGATTGAGCTCGTTCTGGTAAAGGAAGACACATTTGAAAAAAAAAAACAATTCTGATGCCAATTTATTAGTAATATTACATTCAGAAAAATATTTTCAACCTGTGCTAGAGCGCTTTCTTCTCAGACATATCAATTTAAGGATATATCAACTGAAGAATTTTCTTTTTTATGAGAAGATGAAGTTACACAATTGTTAATTTATTTATTAAAAAACAAGTTTATGGTTGGGGAATTTTTCATTTCTGATGACCACCACATTCAAGATAAAATCAATTAAGCACCTTTACTAATAAAAATACAAATGCACACTATTTTAAAAACTTATTACAACAAAATGTTAACAGCATTGACACCGGTGTCGCTTAACGTGTTGGTATTTTCAATTGATCAGTTATAACACGTTGGCCGTTTTCTTGATAGAGTATCATTTAAGTTTGGGATGTTTTGCATTAATTATAAATAAATCAATTGATAGTAGAGTGTTCTTTTGAGATTGATATTTTGTAATTGAGTATGATTGTCAACGTTGTTGGCTTTCTTGACGGACCCCACGGGTTCAAGTCCCAAAGTACGAAGAGTATTTTTTTTAAATCGATTTCTGTTCGAAGACATGGGTGATATCAGAAAAATCCCTCAGACAGATAGGTTGAGCAACTGAGTAACAACCAGTTATCGTAGAAGAATACAATATGATAAGAGATATATTTACCTTTTTATTCGAAATCTGCTTTATTGTATTTTATAGTTCTAAAGATTGTCAACATTAATTAACTATATTATGGACTCATAATGGAGTTTATCTTAACATAAGTTCTTCTACGAGAATTGCTTGCTACTCGATTGCTCAACCTCTCTTTTTCCCAAAGAGAGTAGGCATAGAAGGACAGGACTAGTGGTTAGCTAATCGCTCTCGATAGGCCACGCTTATGGGATAGGGTGGTTGGGAGTTGGGAATTCAAATCATCACATACATCCATGCCTTCGAACAGTAATTCATAAATCGATTGAAATAAATAATCTATAGACTGTCCGTAGTATATAAGCAGATAATTAATTTATAGTTGAAATTTTCGAAAATAATAAAAAATATTTAAAAAACAAAATAAATGTTGGACAGTGACAGTTCAGTAGAATATCCTATCCAAAGGCGGAGCAACATAAAAGCTATAAAAAGAATTGAAGGGACCAAATTCTATCGTCAAACTGTCCATCGCAAGGAAACTTGATTGATAAACGTGCACTTCGAAGATTCAAAAAAGTCACCTGCAGTTAGAAATCTAAATTGTACGTCCATACAAATGATAAGAGCCAAAATAAATATTCGATTTTGAAATGTTATTTATAAACACATAAATGCATATACGTATTATAGAGGTCTGTATGGGCCTAAATTTTACGAAATTACCCGGTCCGACCCCGAAAAACTCAGGCCCGGCCCGGGCCCGAATCTAATACCACACTTGTTACCCGAACCCGACCCAAAGCCCGGATTTATACTCCACAGTCCGAAAAAAACTCGTTTTCTACAAATTTACAACAATTTACGATTCTCTATAGAACTGGTAATAATTAAAATAATCATGGCTGACTTATGACACGAACACAGTCTGAAATATTGTTTTAAAGAATAAATTCCTTACTCGGGCCCGGCCCGAGCCCGAGTCTCAATTGCGCTTACCCGCCCAAACCCGGCCCGCGGGCCGAGCCGGATAATGGCCCGACGGCCACGCCCGGACCCGTGCAGACCTCAAATGAATTAGTAGTTCACTTTTAAGGTGTTCACTGTCAATACTTGGTGGAATGGCATTATAATAAAAATAATAAAACATTTTTAGTACTTTTTCCACATGTGGAAAAAGTACTAAGAATTAGTAGTTGTTGAATCTCGTTTTTTTGGAGTTATATGAAAGCATTCCTCTATACAGCAATTACTAGACCAATCATGGTATACGCTACTCCATTGTGGGCTTACGCTCACCACAATCATAATGAAGACACCACAATCATAATGAAGACTCCCCAGATTGTTACAGATATGTAACGCCCCGTGGTACGTGCGCCACTTGAAAACACCTACCATCCGCGAGATCTTCGTGAAACCTACCAAAAGTTTCACAGCGAAATAGGAAAAGATTATAACCGATCTCTTATCTTCATAACTATGACGAGACAATTACAAAGAACCGTTTAAGACCGAGTGCTGTTCTGCTCGACGACCTTACATACACGATTTTTCTTCTAAAAATTAATACAACGTGTAAACATGACCTTTCCACCATGAAGATGACTCTTTTCAATTTACTTTTTTATGTATTGTATGTGTGAATGTATGTATGCGCATATATATGTATGGGTATAGTATACGGGGAGGTATACATAATATGATTTGCAACTGAATGAATATGGTGTCCACGTAAACTGGCTTCACTGAGGATTGCACACCTCTGTAAAGATCACGCGCTTCCGACGGCATTGATGGTCAAATCATCAACAATGAAGAAGACTCGAAGAACTCCATTAATTTAATATCCAAAAATATATTTAAAAACAATATGCCATAAAGATAAACTGTATATTCCGTATCTTTTTTTTTTCAACAGCAAATAGATATCGAAATATATGAGAGAAAAATCTACTTAGTTAAATAATCAATCGACAATATTTGTCGGGTTCGTGGTGCATTGGTAAACGTCGTCGGCTTCCATGAAGAACCACTCGGGTTCGAGTCTCACTACGAACAGCGTTTTTTCAATCCCCTTTAAATACTGAAACAAATAGAATTATCGAGAGTGATTCGATAACCCCTTGTCATATATTAGCCCTATCATTGCTATCCTTAATATCTTCTAAAAAGAGAGGTTTAGCAACTGAATAGCAAGAAATTCTCGCAAATACAATTCCAACATCAGCATTGTTTACCAGTATAGGAAAACTATTCCAGTCACACCAAAAAAAAAGTGGAATACGCATTATAGTTGATATGCCTAATTTTAAACAGTAAGCATGGTAAAATTTATGTTGACACATACATTCACGGGTAAATTCACACCGCGAAGTGTTAATCAACGATACATTAATTTTCTAAAATAAGAAAACAGGACTAAATAGAGAGAGGGAGCACTCGAAGTGTTACAAAAGGAGCAACAGGCTCTCAAAGAGGCCGCACAACGACTGTCGGTACACGCCGTCGCCTCGCTATGACAAAATAAAAAGAAAACTGAGCAACAACATTGTGGGCTTCGTAGCTTTCGACTGCATCACTTGTGCAAAGGAAAAACGTATGAATTTAAAATCTTCAACTGCATGTTATATAAGTATGTCCAATTGTGATCATGCACACAAATGATAACATAATAATATCATCTCACAACTTACAACCATTGACTATTACTGCATATTAAAATTCAGGGCATGTTTGGTACCCGGATTTGATACTGGGATTGCAAAAGTTTTTTCAAAACAGTATACGATTAATAAAAAAACAATATTTTCCACATTACATGTATCTTATAAACCGTGTACTATGAGAACATTGATGGAGGAATCGCATTACATTTTGTGTGCCTTTTCTATATTATAACGTAAAAAGCTGTCCGGATTTCATAATAAAATTGAAAAAAAACCCATATTAGTTTATATAATACATGAAAATGGTTGTATTGTCATTTATTGGATTGGCACCTTCACAATATAAATTATTTACTATCATCGTCCTTTGTAGGAATAGAAAATTGTGTTTTTTGATAACGAGTTTTTTTTAATAGAAAATTTAAATTAACTTTGATTATTCCACGTATTGTGTTACTAACTGTGACACGTGTTTCGCCTCTTTCAGAGGCATCTTCAGACTTACTATCGCAAAGTTTGCTTAAGTAATGAAGCAAGATTGACTCCTGACATTTTAAAATTATGAAATTACAAAATGGCGTTTTGGGTTTTTTTTCCTTTTAAGAGGAGCAAGGAGGGGGTGTATAATGGAAATAAAGCAAACAAATAATGATACTAATAAGTTGCAATCAATCAGATTGGGATTTTTACTTTTTAAAGGAAGTAAAGAGGGGATTATAAAATCGAAACAGAGCAAACAAATTTAATCATACTACTAATGACGTTAAACATTACAAACTATTAAACTAATGAGCTGCAATCAATCAGTTAGGTTGGTGATAACTCGATTAATTGGGAACAATTTAAGTAATGGGGAACCACCTGTGCTATTAAGAATATTATTTAATAATATTTCTTTTTTGTTAAGAGTTTTATTAAATTCTAAAAATTCTAAACTATTCATCTTTAAACCCTTTTTATTTACTCGGTGGAGTATTTCTAAATTACAAATCTGATTAAAATTATGATTATTTTCTATTAAATGATTGGCAAACTCAGTTACAGAAAAAACAGTTAGTAACACAATACGTGGAATAATCAAAGTTAATTTAAATTTTCTATTAAAATGAACTTCCAGAAAGTTACCGCCGAAACCATCGAAAGTTTTTTTAATTTCATAACATCTTCCTTTAGAGAGATATGAAAGAATCACGAGAATCTTTACAACTTTTACTATTGATATCTTGTATATTTATATTATAAAATGAATAGTCACAAAGTAGCTGATATATCATTCGAATATAGATCAGATTGTGTGCAGGAATGATGATTAGTTATTTAGTAATCGTTAACATTAAAATGTATCGAATATGACCAATTGAAAGAGCTAAATGTAGTGCAGTTATATAATTTCAAAGGATATCAATACGCGGTTCGTTTTGGGTGCATCTATTGGTACGAAAGCGTGTTTGTCAGATGCGACCGAGGAGTCGGGTGCGCCGCGACGCCCTCAAAGTCTCCTTCGCAGGAGCTGCTCGAGTCGGGAGCGCCCACCGCACTAGAGACCGAGCGTTAACCGAACCGAACTCAGCCCCGCGACAAACCGAATAAAATACACTAAGCTCGAAACAAAAGCCTCCTCAAGATGTATTTTTGAAAAGAATTATAAACATATTAATACTGTAAAATATACTATCGAACGCAACGCAAAGTCTAATTCTTCGTACACAATTAAACATTTTAATGAATTTCTATGTTTAACATTATAATTGTTAAATAAATCGTTTTTATAGTTTTGAGCGTGTGAAAACTCTCTAGGGCAAATATGGGCAACTTAACATAAACAGCGATTTCTGAATGAAATGAATGATTTGAAGAGAATGATTGTATTATAAAAACATTTTTTTTAAATGTTATAAGCCTGTTCCTTTCTTGCGCTACGATTTGTATGATAAAACATGAAACAGCAATATAAAACCGCTATGCTCATACATTTTCTATAAAGATATCGCATTTAAATAGCAGTTTATATAAAATCACTCTTTCACATTCGCTCTAGTAAAGAAAAATGCATAAGTCTGCTCTGTGCCCACCTCGAGGCCGCTCTCGTCGGTGAGAGCTCAAGCCATCTGCCGATCTTCCTTCTTGCTAAATTTTCCTTGTTTTTTCACCATCGTGATGATTTCTCAAAACTTGTTAACGCAACCAATGAACAAAAAGAGCTTTTCGTGAACCGCTGTCCATAAATACCTACACAGATTGGATGTGTATGGGTCGAATAGTTTGAGCGTCCCACTAAGGATTTCTTATCTCTGCAGCGATCAAGCCCTTCCGTCAGCATCGATGGTAAGGGAATACAAATTTCCAAAATATAAACGATGAAGGAGACTCGAATAACTTCGACGCTAACGCGCCCTAGTACTTTAAATTCCATAAATTTGATATCCAACAAAAAATCACTCAGCAGCACTCATATACACCAGAAAGTTGGATGGCTTGTATTCAATTATTATTATAATCCCTTGAAACCAGATTTGGATAAAAAAAAAAATGTGTAACTTGACAGTACTTAAGTTTCTGATTCAACGAGAATCAATCAGTGGTACACAGGAAATTAGTGTAAAAAAAATACTACACACCCTACCAATTGTTAAGCGACGCGCTACAAATAATTAAGGTGGTTTTAACGCAGTTGAATAGCACTGCACGAGCAGATAGAGTTGAATGCAGTTAGTTGGCTAAACGACCTGCATCGGCAAGACGGCAAACCAGACCCAGACCATTGGCCTCTGATAAATTTCGACGGCCGCCTCAAAGGGACCCGAACGAGAAACGGAGAAGGCGAGATGCGACGCGAGCCGACCATCGGGCATTACCAATTCGACAGACTCCGCGGGAAAAGATACCGAGTAAATGACCTTAGCAGAGATTCTTCAATATTGATTAAATCTCTTAAAAAATACTTTAAATACATTATACTTCAGTGTTTAGACATCCAATTCAAATTGTCATCATTCAGATGAGATAATGATGCACAAATTAATTAACGTATGTGCTATGTGATGATACAAAAACATAATTTGTTGCTAAGAGTTTGGCTTTTATAAAACTTTTATAAAAAAAATTTGAGCAATTTGTAATTCGAGCATTTGATGTTCGAAGAATTGGTTATTCGAGGAACTTGTTATTCGAGCAATTTCCATTCGAGGAATTGCATTCGAGCAATTTGCATTCGAGCAATTTACCGGCTCCCGATATTTCGGAATTGAAAATTTACTAAAATTTAATTTTGAATTAGTAGAAAAACTATCGCATATTCAATCAAAGATTTTAATCTGCTCAGAGTTGTTTCAATTTTTAAAAGTTATATAAAATCAGCAAATTTGCTTCAATGAAAAAGTGCAATACCGTTGTTGATATATTCGTCCGGTATTGCATTGCAATCCATAAGCGTGGATTATACAAAATACAGTTGTATTTGCATTGCCATAATATCAAATAATAAAGACCATGCAAATATTGGTTTTCATATAATGTAGTAAAATTCTTCAATATATAGTAAATGTTTCAAATAAATTAATTGAAAATGGTTAGACGTATTTACAAATTGCGGTATAAATAAATCGACATGTCGCCACGCAATTTAATAGAAAGGCAAATAATATCACATGTTGTAAATTCAAGATACTAGAAAAATTAATTTATACACAGTTTCAGATGCAACGACTGTAAATGATAAGTTACACTTAATTAAAACAGAAATGCACTGAATAATTGTTATTAAGTTTGACGGACGGGCGGTGGATTAGTGAGCGACATTGCCACCGAGAATTTTTTTAATTGACTGACGTGCTCTTCGTATTTTATGAATTGTGATTGATCCATTGAATCCAATAATCTTTATCTAAAAAATAGACACTAATTAGCAATACATTAAACGAATAATTTGTGTGCGTGCACACAATAGGGGGCACAATGAAAACATAAATATTTAATTTTTCTTTTAAAAGATTTAGACTTCAATATTAAATTTGAA
This sequence comes from Himalopsyche tibetana, assembly GCA_030503985.1. Lineage (NCBI taxonomy): Eukaryota > Metazoa > Arthropoda > Insecta > Trichoptera > Rhyacophilidae > Himalopsyche > Himalopsyche tibetana. The sequence goes on from JAPJYX010000022.1 coordinate 19,183,785, forward strand.
TCGTTCAAATTTTGTAAATTCACACAATTTTTGTCACGAACGACCCGGGTTTCGCTTTTCGACATCTTCAGGCGTTTAAGTGCAGGGGTGTACGCTTCATTTTAAAAATATATTTTTAGAACTCCTGGGGTGGTGTGTGTACGACCTAGGAGTGAGGAAGCTTATGATCCAGATTGCGTGGTGCCTACCGTAAAATATGGCGGAGGAAGCATCATGGTATGGGGCTGTATAGCAGCACCAGGGGTAGGAGAATAAACATCAACGCCTATACGACCATACTGGACCACGAACATAGATACCACTGACATTATTTTTCAACAAGATAACGCTCCTTGTCACATCAAGAAAAAGTATAGGGTGTTTTATAAAAAGGGGGTTAAAATTATAATCTGGCCTAACCAGTCCTCAGATCAAACCCCAATTGGGTTATTCTAGACATATTTAAAAGTGCAGGTCGGAAAACATAACAATTAAGCCAAAAATTATGTACGCCGGATATTAAGGGAGAAATGGATGAAATATCTGCGGAGTTTTGCAAAAAAAATGTCGAAATTATATGCAGAAGGGTAGCTGCTGTTATCTTACCGAAGCCCACCAGATATTAAAATTGAGTTCTCAATAAATAAATGAAACTATATCATTGTATTTTATTTCATGTTTTCCTTATTTTCCTTACGTCATACTTTTGGCAAAGGGTGCCACCGATTTATGGCTACGGATGTAGGTGTTCACAAAAACAAAAGTATTCACATTGTCAGACACGTAACTTCGTTAGAACGATCACCTATCAGTTACCATCACAATTATGCGATTGTAGACATGGGTGAGTAAGGGGTATATGTGCATTTGACGGCGCGTGACTGTAGATGTCAATGTTACCCAAGCCTTCGAACAATTTTGTTTTCATTATTTGTTTGCCGGCGAGCAGATACGTCTTGATTGGGTTAATTAACATACATCAAACTCGGTTATTACGATCACGGAAATAGCGAGATCTCGGATGTAATGAGGAAACATTCGTTGACATTTTATTTTATGGTTTTCTCCATACATATTTATTCACGTTTATAACAAGCTACTTGTCGGACATACCGAGCAAAACTATCGTCAAACATTTTCAGAACGATTGAAAACAGTACAACAAACACCAATTTAAATTGTATAAGAAAAGTGGAAGTTGAAAGAAAAATCTAATATGTGTGAACGGGTGTGTAAATAAATTTTAATTGTGTATTTTTGTTTGGATTGTGACTTTTTGTGTTATGTGACCGCTCCAGAAACTTCATGTGATCGCTATGTTTGTAAGCATTTAAAAATACATATTCTCTGATATAACGAGTAATGCTTATAACGATCAAATTCAGTCGGTCCAGTTTTCCTCGTAATAACCAAGGTCGACTGTATTCATATATGTACATGTAAAAAAAAAACGAGTTGTACATACAATGTGTCAATTAATTTCCCGAGAAATTGAAAAGAGGTTTTCGGAATGAACACCTATGTATTAATCAGTATTTTAATCGATCGTGTCTCAAAAGTAAATAATTCAATATGACGACCCTTTTTCAATATTCTTGATATACTGATGTAACTAAAAAAAGTTCTGGCGACGGTTCAATTCAATAAAGCGAGGTGCGACAAGAGTATTAAAATTAAAAATGTTATTTTACGCGGAATTAATTATCGCATATTTAAGGGGCTCTTCCTCCCGAACCCATTTTTGTATCGATAACTTGCCGAAGTAAGAGGCGGCGACGCGAAAAGAAGAGGATCGCGGGGCACGGAGAGGCAAGTCTCACTATTTCCTTTGATATGAAACTTGATTCGGCCCACACCGGTGAATCCAACCACAGCTTTCGAGAGCTTTCCGACAACGGCACCTTCCACGGGCGCAATTCTTTTTCCCTTCACTTGTTGAAATTTTATCGACATCATTGGATTTTTTTAAATATTGTTATTTGGCAGATGTAAGTTATATTTACCGCAAGGCAACCCAAATAAAAGTGGTAAGTATATATTTATAATATGTAGAACTTAAATTATAAACTTATCACATATTCCGGTATATTTTGAAATAATCGCGCGATGTTCTCAATCTTTGATTTAAAAAGTAAAATAATAAAGATAATTAAAGTTTAATCTCTTCAGCAATTTTTTTTTTATTTGCATGGTTTTTTCCACGCTTACATGAACATTACAGTGACAGATTGATGTTTATACACACAAGCATTTTATTATTTTACGAAACATCATTACGAAGTCATCATTTTGGTGAAATAGACCGTTGAAATCTTTAAAAAAAAAGTAAACTGATCGTTTCAAGTCGTCTTTAACACTTCCCTTACGGTGTTAAAAAATACTTCCGATATTTTGCTGGCCCTCAAAGAACCAAGTGAAAAAACATGTTTTGCCACTTATCACCCTTTGATGGGCGGTAAAAACTAAGGACGTACATTTAAAAAAACCACGTTTTTCACTTGGTTCGCAGCAACAAATCTGAAGTATTTTTTAGCACCGTGAGGGAAGTGTTAAGAATTCCTTCAACCTTCAATCCTTTTTAACGCTGATATGTAACAGCGGTCGAAAATCTCATATACAAAGATTATGAAAAAAAACGATACCCAGTCGATTGGATATTTAAACCCTTATAGACAGCGTCGTGTTTCCACAACTAGGCACCAAAACAAACTAGATTTAATATCGCATACTAGGCAGGCAATACGGCTATAATCTAGTAGGTGTAACATTATATCATTAAATTATATAACGGTATACAGTTGAGGCAACTCTTCTTGGAAAATAATGAAAGGTGTCGCGCATAATGACCTCTGGAGCGATGAATCATTGAAGCGAAAATGGTTCGGCACACACACACACACACAGCCCATCCAGCGACGCCGAGCACCGGCAGCATTTAATATTCAGCCATCAAAGCAAGAGAAGCAGCGAATTGAAGAGACCGACAGACCTCGGCATAATAATCTTAAAGCGGCGATACTCACAAATTAATATCGCTCGCATCGCTTGTAATTCGATTGATACATTCCCCATCGTGCAGAGCTCGAATATTACAATTATGAATTTTATATTTATGCGGGCGGGAAATCGTCTACGTTTTCGGAAGACGGGTTGTTACCGACGTCAGCACCGGAAACGTTAGTTGGCTGATTGCGAAGAAGAAATTCTCAAAGAGTGGCTTATAGTCAAAAATATTGTATCAAACAGAAGACGGAACTGCAAAATAATACAACATTGTCAAAACGATCGTGCAGAAACTTTATTCGCTGTGTTGTTTTTTATGTCTTCTTCTTCTTCCATCTGAAAAAAAATGAGCCCTTAAGTCTCCAGAAAGGCGGCTTCGAAGATTAATAAGGTGCTCAGGGTTCAGATTGAATGGACGAAGATGAATAACTAAATATTAAAACAGGTGGTTTAGGTCAAGCTATATACTTGTTTATACATCATACCCTTATGGAGAACATTCAAAACGAGCACTGAAATCGTATGGTCATATCGCACCCCTAGTGTTAAAGTAAAAAAAAATGGTAAGGTAAAAAGTATTTAGTTCTACATTAAAAAAAAAAAAAAAACGCGGTATGCCTTCATCAAACCTATGTTTAAACCTACATGTATTTACTCAGAATTTGAAACTAATAATAGATATCAGTTTAATTTAAACTAATTTACGTTGAATAATCCCATATTTGTTATCGTTCTTAGAAACACTAATGTCATGTATAATAAATGCAATACTATAATTTGTAATATAAATTAGGATGTTAGAGCAGCGGCCGGAAAACTTTTTTTGGATCACGGACCACTAATTCACAATTTTAATCGAGCGGACCGCTAACTGGACTTTTGTGTTAAGTATTACATATTGAAATAAAAGGATCAAATGCGTCTTAAAATGCTCCAACTTCACAAAATAATGTCAGATTTCTCTGCAGACCACCAAAATTTCAAATTAGTAAATAACATGATGTTTTGTGTATCTCTTCTAAGCCAGTATTTTAGCACAGAAACTAGTATTTTTTAATTATCCGTCACAGTTGCTTTATGGTATGGTAGCGATATTCACACTATATAACTCAAACCGAGCCTCGTTAAAACTGAGCATGTAGAATAAATGTAATAATTCCTATAAAAGCCAACAAAACAAAAATGTTTCCTCGCATAGTAGTTACTACTGGTTTGATGGATTTACAGCAGGCAGCGGAATGGAAGACTAAGCTCATCTCAAGCGCAAGCCGACGCGACGGGTCGGTGTCACGCTGCGTCCGCAGATCCGCAATAATTCCTCTCCCACGTTTGATGGCCACTTGACGTTTTCAAGAATAGCATAAAAATGTAACCACGAAGCGAAGTTCGATATATATGTACCGCAGTAAAGCATGTCAGGCTGTCACCGCCATATTCTCGCTATTTTCATGAACAATAGAATAAATGCCACTAGCACAACCTCTGTAAAAATGCTATATTTTCATTAAGATGAAATCAATCTGTTGTACGTATTTAGTTCTACACTTTTTTTTTTTTATATAAAATGAGCTTATAGCTATTTCGGGGTGCGCCATTGTCAGAACTATGTTTAGACCTGCATATTTCTTCAGCTATATATACTGCCCTTAGAAGAGATACATCGTGTTATTTACTCTAACATCCTAATTTATATTACAATAATTATAATATTACATTTATTAAACATGACTTTAGTGTTTCTTAGATCGATAACTACTAGTATGTGGTTGGTTATTCAAGGTAAATTAGTTTAAGTTAAGCTGGCATTTATGAATAAATACATTAGGGCAGGGGCTGCCAACCTTTTCGGACCGTAGAGCGCAATCTAAAATATTGGTAGGGCGGCGAGCACCACATTTTTTCAAAATCTCCAAGCCCACGAATCTACCGATTTGTCCAAAATATCACTGTGACTCGATTTTTTTTAGCTCACCGGCGAATTTGAAATCTTCAATTCCCTATACTTTTTCCACAAAATATCTCTGAAATTCGTTTTTTTAGCTCACCGAGGAATTTGAAAATCAAGTTGGCGGGCGCATCGGAATCAGTCGGCGGGCGCCATGGCACCTGCGGGCACGGGGATGTTAACCCCTGCATTAGGGGTTTTAGTTTAATTTTAGCACGCCGAAATAGCCATAAACTCATTTTATTTAAAAAAAATATATATAACTAAATACGTTGATTTTTTTACTTTATTACAATTGAGTTGATTAAATTGGAATCGCTTGTATTATTTTCTTTGTTATTTTAACAAATGTGTGTTTGCAAGTAAACATATTTACGAAAATAAAAAATTGGATACTAGATAATTCTATGTGTTCCGGGTTGCGTCCAAAGTTTGAAGACGACGGGTTTATATGTATTTGCTGCAACCAAAAAAATGACACAATAGTAACAGTACCGACTAAATTAGTTTATTCCTTGACGATTAATTCAATTAGTGGCATTAATCAAATTGATTTCCCACCCGCTGGCAAACGCAACACGGCCGTATCGTTGTAGCTTTCAAACGTTTAAACTTTAAATAGTCACTTCTAATTATTACGATCTTGAGCTTTTGCCTTGCGAGTGAAACACGATTTACAAAATCACGTTCACTTCCAAACATTCACGGAGGAATATTATATCACAAGTGCAGGTACGTAATAAGCGGGCAAAGTAAACGGCGAAGGAGCGAGTGAAATATCAAAGTTTCTCAGATTCTGACATGATGAAGATGGCGAAGTTTGGCGAGCGGGAAAGTCGCAGAGGGTCGGAGGGTCTACGGCGATCAAACGACAGCGTGAGCTTTTACATTTGACGTATGGATGGGACGATGTGGATTATACGTCCAGACAGTAATTTACTGGCACGAGTAAGTTAATGTTTTCCAGATTCACCCTACACGATTAGTGATTTTTTAAACATTACAGTTACTTTCCGATGTATCTTATATTAATCAAAATCTTGCCGAAAGTGTTTGTGTTTTAATTGTGTTTATTGAAGTGCATATTTTCTTTTTGTCTGTTTGACGTTTGCTGCCTACTGTAAGTTAATTTTTTAACGTTTTCTATGGTACGACACAAGCACCACCTACTGTAAGTTATTTGTACTATAACCTTCGCGTAAGTGCAAGCATACGTTGTCAAAATGAACAGTATGGCCAGACATACAAACATTGATTTTTATATATAAGACCTACAGTAAGTTAATAGGGTAAAAATATCAACGTATTTTAGTTCTACAGTTTTTTATATTTATGAGTTGAAAGCTGGAATAGCTATCAACGTAGCTATTCCAGCTTTCAACTCATAAATATAAAAACTGTAGAACTAAAATACGTTGATATTTTTACCCATTTATAATGGAGTTCTACCAAGTAAATGCCAAATCAATAAATAAACTTTTTTAAACCGTGTCCGCTCCCAATGTGAAGCATATGGACTCCTAATGAAGTTTATCTCAACAGAAGTGTTTCTACGAGAACTGCTTGTTACTCAGTTGCTCAACCTCTCTTTTTCCAAAGAGAGTAGGGATAGAAGGATATGGCTAGGACAGGATTAGTGGTAAGCTAATCGCTCTCGATACGCCCCGTTCATAGGATAGGATGGGTGAGAGGGGGGAATTCAAGACATCACATACATCCATGCCTTAGAACAGAAATCATAAATCGATTGAAAAATCAATTTATAAAACTGTCCGTACCGGGATTTGAACCCGGGCCCTCTGTAGCCGAAGCCAACAACGTTGACCACTCGACCACACAGGCGTAACTACTGTAAGTTAATTTCAATATGCCTATATATATGACCTTCGCGCAAGTGCAAGCAAAAAAAAAGTCAAAGTTTTATTGCAATCGGATGAGCGGCGTGTCAAAGTACGAAGAAACAAACATTCATTTTTATATAATTAGATTGCAATTATATTTTTTCGTGTTGTCAAGTTTATGATACATCCCAACTTGTGTAAGGTCGATAAATACTGTAACGTATACTAATACTAATAACGTATAATAATAATACTTCCATACCTTTTTTTTGGAAAATTTAGTCAAATGCCAAGTGGTCATAGAACAATAAAATATTATCGATTCACTTTTTATATGAACTTTCCGAGAAATTCATCATTCATATGGCAAACATATTATCTACGTTGCGATTAGAATAGATAAGCGATGGATTATGATAACATCATTAGTAAATTAAGCTCCATTCGACGAAAATTATTTCGTAGTCGGGATAATTGTATTGAATATGTATTTAGACAGTATTCAGTGGCGAAACTACGAGTTTTCCAAAAATATGAGTACCCAATATGTGTACTTTTTGTATACAGTAATACCCCGTTAAGCGCGGTTTCACTATAACGCGAATTTCAAATTCACGCTGAGGTAGAAGAGAAAGTTTTATCTTCAGGGGAAATACAAAATGCACTTTCAAAAATTTATTCAGGTTTGGACATATTGCAGAGTATAGACAATAATGATGACCGTGTCTTGACCGTGTGTCAAACAATTAAAAACAGTGTTGGGTGTTATGAACGTATTTTACAAGAACGTAAACAAAACGCTACCCAAAAGACAAAAGATGTATTTTTCCGTAAAAAATAAGAGTATGTATTGCATAAAGTGTTCTTAGAATTAAAGTGATTGATTAAAATGATTTGTATTAAATTTTGACTATGTTTAATCATAAACCTCGATATACGCGAATTTCAGTTAACGCGATTTTTTTCGGAACGTATCCCTCGCGTAAAGCGGGGTATTACTGTATTAAGAAAAGCATGAGAATTTGAATAAAAATAGGGGGGGATATTTATATTGAATCCTATGGCGCAGCGGTTAGCGTTGTTGGCTTCCGTGCCGGATCTCACGTTTTCCAGTCCCAGAACGAACAGCATTTTTTCGATCGATTTCTGATCGAAGGCACGGGTGTTAGTGATGTCTTAAAATTCCCTCTCACCCTCCCGATCCTTTAATAACTGGGCGTAGCGAGAGCGATTAATTAACCACTAGTCCTTTCCTAGCCTTATCCTTCTATCTCTACTACTCTCTTTGAAAAAGAGAGGTTGAGCGACCGAGTTCTCGTAGACAAACGTATGTTGAGATACCTCCATTAGGAGGCCATATTATCCACGTTGGGAGCGGACATGGATAAAAAAAATTGTGACACCCTTGATAACAGCCGGTTGTGAATTATAATAATTATGTATTGTAATCGAACGTTCACCATATTTTTCTTATATCACCAGACTAAATGAAAAATTCTTTGATTTTTTTTAAAATCATGATTTCATTACAAGATCTTTTTATAAATAAATATTGAAACAACAACTTGAACTGTATTTATTTTTCGGTGTATTCCAAGTGTTGCAAGTCGTATTAAATTTAGAATTGTGTTATTTTTGAAATTAACAAAAGAAACTCAATAAAAATAATGCACAATAAATAATATACACAATTAAAAATGAAAAAGGGAACCGATCTCAAAGAAACAATTGTCTCCAATCGTGTCGAAGTAATTGTAATAATGAATAAGGAAACATCCGCGATACATTAACTCTCGCAAAGTAATATATCAAGAGTTAGTCAAGTAATTCAAATATACTAACTAGACTAGAGTTGACATTAGTCTTTGGATTAATATCGACAAAAAGTAAAAGCTGCGATGTCGGAATCGCTTGGTACAGCTCACACAAGTCAGGAGTTAAGTCAGCCCGCAACCGGGATCAAGTAAAATAGTAACGCTGATAGCAAGCAGTGACGTTCAGTTCTTTGAGATAAGAAACACCCCACTGAGAAAAAATACAGTATCAAAAACCAATGGACATTTCAATTGCCTTGCTTCTTAATTTTTCACATGACCAAAACAATATTTTAGGAAACGTTGACTTGAAATATTAATTTAACAATCTAATTTACCAGCACTTTACTAGTATAGTTGTATTACTTTTGATTGTTGCAGGTTGCAAGAAATGAGCTAATTATTAAAATATCGACTGTGGAAAGGAAAAATGACATAACAAATTTTACAGAAGACAAAACGTTCTTGACGATTTTCGGCCAAAGGCAAATTATGAAATATAAACAATATTAAAGTGCACGGTGACTGATAAACTGTTTTTTTTATTGACTTAGCCTAATATCAATTTAATAAATTATTCAAGAAAAACCTTTTTTCAGTTCGTAATTTTCACAGGTCCTTCTTTTTTCAAACTTAAACGCTAAATTTAGATACCAATTCGGCGTTTTTAGCTTACACCTTTTTCATGTAACGTGTATTAACTTGTATACATTGTGATTATGGCAAAAAAGCTGTGTTGGAAAAAAACTGTGGGTTAAGCCCTTTTTCCTTTTAATAGTCGATATATACTTCGACTATTGAAAGACTTGACTAATTTTGTTTTCCTATTCAAAGATTATCATATGTTTGGGTCTCATAAACTTTGTAAATTAGTATTTTTGATGGTGCCCATTTTATGATTGAAAAAAATTGAACAAGACAGATTTTTAGCTTATGGTGAGCATCACGATTTCGCAACAAACAACGCGTGCATTATCGTTCATTCCATATATAATATAAATGAATTATGTTTTCTTATGTTAGGTATCAAACAAAGGCAATAATTCTTAATAAAACTCGAGTTTCATTAAGTTTAATGCGGCTCATTTGGTCCTCTTAGAGTTATGAATTAATTAAGTTTGACAAAATTATGAAACACGCCAATGATCTCCGAGTTTCGAATGTGATACATATAATGTGTAGGTATTATATTATAGGATGGCACTGCCAGAGTTCCCGTCAAAGATGAAAGAGACTCGACGCAAAGATTCGCGCTCTGATACAAGTAGCTTCGTACTTACTTGTGTAGAAACGGGAGCGCCCTGAGACGACCTGAAAACCCTGCGACGAGATCATATAACTAAATGGAAGCCTTCAGGTGAGGATAATATACCCTAAACTCAGATAGAAAAATTATCAGGTATAAAACCAGTATTTGACACAACTACCGCGTTAATTCCCTTATATCCTCGGATTCCTTGAAGTAGTATTAAATCATACGCAAACATTGTTTTTTGACGACTAAGTCACGGCTCCCTTGCCATTAAAATTATCAAGAATATATAACATAGGTTAAGTGTGTTCGGCGGTTATTTTAGGCTACTTTGATTTGTGATACAAATTGGTTAAAAATAATATAATTTCGTAGTGTTCTACACATGATAAGTGTATTTGATTAAATCACAGAAACATACTTTTTAAAAGGAGATCCAATAATAAAATGAAGTCTCAAATCGACCTAAAAAAATACACATTCGATGGATCGAGAAATTGTTACACTAATAAATGACAACGGATACAAGTGGTAAAGATCATGATAAATGTGGAAACAATACTACTAATGAGGAGCAAACATTCAAAAAGTGATTTGTCACAATTTTTGAATAAAATGCCATTTAATATCAGTTCCGAGAGTCTATAATAAAATTTATGAATCACAATAAGTGTTCAACTTTACGATTTTTCCTATAAAAATTAAATCTTTAAGTTGACACATTCAAGCAAACCATGATTTATCCAACATCATTTCCCAAGCTCTGCATTTGTGTGACAAATCACGTTTTGATTTGCTCCTCAGTCTGTCTTTCATTTGGTGATTGATAAACAGGACAAGTATCAATAGTAAAGATTTCCACGTTTACTTTACAAGCGAGAGAACACTTCTATTTGATATTGTTTATATAAATGTTGGCTAATCGGAAGATATGTTAAAAATACATCACAAGGATAGTCGTACAGAAGAAAAAATACATAGCCGAGTAACTGTTTGACTTGGCAGAAAGATAACTCGAGATGCATTATCAAAAATGAATTCAACCACAAATCTGACTTTTAAATAAAATTTTACGATATTTTCATGGTAAACTACTTATTTTTATGAATCGCGATATTTTCATCTCCTCGTTTAATATTGGTAAAGTCGTAAATTAATGTGCACGTTTTTTTTAATATGCGGGATGGCACCGTGCCAGAATCGACACTTTTTTGCACTCATTCTGAAGACGAATAATTTATGCTATACACTAATTTCTAGATTATTTTGGGGCATAAGCCACTTCGCAGAGCACTAAATAAAATTTTCAATCGCGGAAAACAATAAATAAACATGAGAAACAATTTGTTATCGTGAGTTAAAAAATGCACGAGTACTTAATAATCACGTAGAAAGTCAATTTTATAACACGAGCCGATGTACGTATACAATACAATATGGATTTTTTAGATTAGATGCGACAATACTAGAAATTGTTATTAATTACTCATACAACGACCTTAGACTAGGGTTACCAGCAGTTTAAGATTGGCCTGGATTTCCAGGAATTGAAGTTTCTATTCATAATCCCAAGTATATCATTTTAGGTGGTTTATTTGTGAAATTTCATACATATACAATACAGGAAATGTTTTAGAAAATGTCGGCATACTAAATTGAGACTGGGGACCATTCTGATTGACAATTATTCGCTCGAGATGTGATCACTTCTTATGTTATCATGAAATGCATAAGCGGCGTTAGAATTAGATTTAAACTATATTATTTATTACCTTTATCAGTTCGATAATATACGGCGAGTTTAACAAGATAATATATGATTAGATTCATGTTGTTAAATATGTATATCTCGGCGCCATATGTTATATTACTTTTAAAAATTCGCCATATCTGCTTAAGTACATATGAATATTCGCAAACTTTTACAAACATTTTCTGATTCGTATCAGACATGATTTTGTTGCTTTTTGAAAATTATTTTCCGACTTATATCATGCGTGATTTTTTAGTTTCTGTCATTCGTACTACAGAATTGTTTGTTTGAAAATTAATAAATACAATATAGATATGGGTGCGAAAGATGTTAGGAATCAATCACGACTGTGAAGCAATTTAGAGAAATATATCGTTGAGAACAGTTTCAGGGCCATGTGGGTCACACGAAGAGGCAAGAAGATTCGTAAAAGAAATTCATAACAAACATCACTATGTAATAAGCTGCTTATGCAGACAATTGTTGAGATATCGAGACATAATATCCACATGTATGATGGAACTTGATATTTCTAAATTGTGCCAGTGTGTCATACAAATAAAAACAAACATTTTATGAATAATGTATAATGCAAAAAAAAAAAGATTGTGTACAAAAATAGATAAAGAAAAAGATTACGCGACTACTATTATAAAAAAAATATGAATCTGCAACGGCATGTAAGGTTTTGAAGTAAGTATTGTTCGCCAAATGAGAGTATTGTGTGTTATTATAACCTCTTTAACCCGATTAATAAATGTGCGTGTGTAGTTCAATTATTGATCCACAGTACACAGACAAACAAAAAACTGATGACATTTATAATTTATGAATATGGCAATAATGACAGAAAATGTGAATGATGATTGTATATTAAAAAATATTTTACACAAAATTACCGTCGAATCTTGTAATTTTGGTATGGCAAATATATAAATAGTTTGAAAATTAAAGTAATATAAAATTCACAACAAAAAAAATACAATTTTCGAGCGATATCGTCAATACACAAAAACAATTAACAAAAACAATTACTCAAAAAACTGAACGTTGTCGGAACAATTTAATATGTAATCAGTGAAGACTATGGCATTCAATCCCGGGATCAGGGATCCTGACCAATTTTTCGATAACGTAATCCCCGCGGGATTCACTATAGTACCTAAAAGTCTCTAAGTGCTAAATAAAAAGCTGAAGAGCGTTGGACTCACCGACAGAAGTAGCTTTTTTAAAAGAAGGAGCTAAAAAAAAAGCTCTGAATAACTGTGGAATCTTTCAAATCGTCGCTTCGAGTTGACAAAAATTCTGGAATCTTTTAACTGCCCACTTTATATGTTATGGGGAATGGTAATCCCGGGATCACGGAATTGAAAAATTGTGACGTTCCAACATCCCGGGATCACAAAAAAGATCCGGGATTGGATGCATTGGACGACTACGCTTACAGTCCACAACCTTTGTTAAATATTAGTATCATCAATTACTCGGGTCAAAGATGAGATGTAAACCGATCGACTTATGATGCGAAAGCCACGTAAAATTATTCATGTTTCAATAAAAAAAAACCGATGTTGATCAACGTACGAAAACAGCGATTATTTGCAGTAGATTCGTCAAAAAAAAAAAACGTATGAGCAATGTTTTCAGTTCATTGCACGGCTCTCGTCCACGAGAGCTAATAGCTTCTATCGTCACTCATTTTGCTAATGTAATATCAAACGGCGGAGAAACCGGCGATAGGGGCGGGCCGGGGACGCGGCGGGGGGCGCCCCGCGGCCCTCCTCCGCAGCCGCCGCCGCTGAGAGTGGGCGGCGGCAACATCAAAGGGATATCAAAAGCCGCGGCGCGTTTGGATGTAGTCGGGCAAACTGTTAATTAAAATACGCTTAATTGTTTCGGGGTGTGAGTGTGTAGGTGTGTCGTGTCGTGTCACGCGACCCGCGAGAAGAAGACACTCGCTCGCTCGGAGACTGTTTCGTTTATCAATATTCGCTATCGCTATGCACGCGCCTGCATTAATAATAACGCGATTTCATTTTCAAGGAAACTGATCATATCGGCATATCCGATTGGAATGTACATATATCGATTCCGACTAACTGTCAGACTTCCGTGAATTTGGATTGTCAATCAACATGCATACAATACAATGTAACAAAAAAATCCCTTTGAAGTCCTGAAGTGCATCTAATGTGACACTCAATAAGAGTTAGATCAAATTGCTTGATTCTTTTTATTCCCTACGCTTTTTTTTACTTATATAAATGTTTTGATTTGATTTATATATATATTTTAATGCAAGAATTAAAGATTTTATAAAATATTGCAGTCGTTGTAACAAAACACGATATATTAATTATAAACATTTCCAACCATTGAAACATGCTCTTCAGCTAGGCAAAGCCCATCTTGTTTTTAAATGAATTTGTTTGGAATCTGTACTTATAAAATCAATTGCAATCGATTATATTTCTAAGCGCGCAACTGAACCCTTCAGTGAAGCTTCCGTCATTTAACATTCGTTTGTTTTTAATATTACATAATTAAAACATCCCTTTACATGGCTTCAAAAACTAAAATACTCGGTGGCGGATTATCATATAAGCAAATGAGGCGCGCGCTTGGGGCCTCCGAATTCTGGGGGCCTCAAAAATAGCTTATGTAATATAACCCTACTATTAACTATTACCCGTAAAACAGGACCACCGAATTTTATTTCGCCTTGGGCCACACACGTGTTTGATCCGCCACTGAATACTATATTCGATTAATGCGATTATAACGTGTTTTTTTATATTTTTTCTGTTCGTTTGTAAAAGACTGTTTGCTTATTGATCAATACATTGAACGAATCATTTCGCTGCACAAAAAAAAATGCACTGACAACAATACACACAGATCAAATTTAAAACTTGAAATAATACTTAATGATCGATCCCAGGATACCGATATTGAAAAAATGTGAATCCTGAAATAACGCGTTCATAAAAAGTGATCGGGATTGGACGTCCTAGTGCTTGTTCGTAGTTTCATCTAGGACGTCGAACGTATTTATTTATAACGAGAATTACCGCGTCGACAAAGATAGTCCTCTTGCCGCTATGGGAAATGTATACACGACAAAATCCAAAAAAAAATCGACAGCGGGGGAAGGGTTTCATTTGAATTACTATTGTTGTATACGTAACTCTGTTTTAGGATTTTTTATTATCTCTCGAAAACGTCCGCGATGTGCGAATCGAGTCCTAATCATTATACCTATACACTTGTAAAGAATTGTCGGCAGCGGACACCGTAAAAGTGTTAACATGAGTTTATTAGTAAAAACCCTAGATTTAAAAGGTATGCATACAAGCGGGAACCGAACATCAAATAACAACCCCTTTGTAAACAAACATTTGTAATAATTTCCAATAGTGCATACGTGGAAAAGAATAAAAGCGAACGTTCGCATACTAAATTACTATAAAATAAAAGAAATACAATAAAATGCACTTCTCCGAATCCCGCTCAGCATATCAAAATATTATCTAAATCAAGTAGCAAAACTAATAAAAGAAAAAATATGACGTAGAAATTAGCAACACTTTTGTTGAGGTGTCTGCTGCATATGCTTGGCGAAAGAGTGTCTGTTGGCGGGTCTCTTTTGCACGGTCTGCGCCTCGGCGTCAAAGGAAGAATACAGAGATGTGCTCGTTTCTTTGCCAGCCGCCAATATAATATCCTGGTTTGGAGCGGCCGGGACGCCCTTTGCTCCGGCCTGCCGCCAGCAATCAGACTAGGGTTGTAATCAATAAGCCATCTCGATAACAGCAACCGTCGTCTCAATACAAAAATACAATTAAATAGAAAACCGTTTACTATTTATGTAAATCATCTTGTGTCAGTGTCCAATATAAAATTTTAAAACTGTTTACATCCTTGGTCACCGACGATTATGCGAAACCCAGATTGAAAAAAATGGCGCTTCTACGACATGTATTCTTTGGTTCCTTAAAGCCGAACGTACCAACACTACCAACGCAGGAAAGTATGAATTCTGATTTGTGTAAAACGATCCCTCGAATGTAAATTGTCTTATGAACAATAATTGTCGACTCGGTTCTGGTGTGGTTGCACCGGCGATACCCAAATAATGTGTCACACTGTGTGACACATTATTTGTAGAATGTCTTGCTACATATCATACACTCACAATGTATGATAGCAAGACCAAGACTGGAAGTTGAGGAAACGCAAATAAGTAATAATAAACAGTATCATGTGTTATCTTCACCAAACATTTTTTTAACTAATGTAGGAAGAACGCGATGCAGGCTAGTCTCATCTCGACTCAAGAGTGCGTGTTTGATTGTTTTGTATTTCTCCAATAAATCATGTTGTTTGCAATTCATTTATTTGTTCAAGTAATACGATTTGAATAAAAAAAAAATTCGAATGTCATTAATCAATTAATCGTTTTCTGAAAGTATAGTATAACTTCGATAAAATGGACTTTGTGAGTGAAGTTATCTGTGTCTCGCATCGGTACAGTTTGCTTTCATATACCATATTGGCATATGAAGACAGCAAAATAAACGAATTTGCCTTCATATACGTTGTAGGCCGAACATTAATCCCGAAAAACGTATGAAATTAGCTCGTAAAAAGGACTTTTTTAAAAAAGGCTCGGACACACCGTTTCCCGCATTTTCCGTTATATCGAGGTTCTAATATTAACGAATTGTTTCGGCGGCTGCATAAACGTAACGGGTGGTGGTGAGACAATCGAAAGTCAACTTATCAAGTCAAGGCATCACTAGAATCATAAATATGACACCTTTAGTATTAATATTAATATGATAGCACTATTTAAATTCCCCGAGTACCGTTAAATAATTGCAAATATCACCCTGCAAGCAGCCCTGGTGAACGTCTTGGGGCACCTAAATGAAAACCCGGCCGCCCTCGCCCCGTCCCCCGCATAACCTTGCCGCCCCAAACAACATCTATCGGAGAGCACCTTCGCTCCTTTGACTGGCTTTTGTGATTGTGATTCTCTTATTAGTTCTGTGTGATTTTTCCTTCTCTTTGACTTTGTGCTGCAGATGTCTTCAACATCGACAGGACTCCGCTGTGACATCACACACCCACCCAGTTATCTTGCTTGCTGTTTAGACTTCGACTAGTACAGACGTGCCGATCTCTTAAGATAATATTAATTTATATACAATACATCCCCAATGATAAGTAATGAATTACAAATCATCATTTGCTTACACTTACAAAACTGACCACCAATTAAACCAATTAAAATAATAAGTTAATCGGTGTGAAGAAGGGCATGTCGGTTTTCAAACGAAATTCGCGACTTTCGAAAGTCGGTTTTTTCAACTTGATAACCCGGTATAAGTATTAGATTAGTAATATGCAAATTTGTAATTATTATTCAATTGAAAAACATTAGAATTTTGACTCGAAACTGCATTTCTTATTATTAAAACAATAAGAAATCGTAAGTTAAATAATCAGTAGACATCATCAATGAATGCATTAAAATAAAATATTTTTGTTGATTTTGAAGATATTATTGTTGTTTATTTAGTAAAAGAAATTTTCGTTACTTTTATTGAATATCTCTATTGATGAAACTTTGAAAACCGGTTTAAGCCGAGTTTTATGATATATTGCAATAAAAAAACGATCAGTTTTTTTAAAAGCCAGTTTTAATATAAGCCATAGTGTGTATTTAAATACGTTCAATGTACGTAGTCAATATCCAACAAAACTAATAATATAACAAAGTGGTCTTTTCTTCATGGGGGGCATTGGCAAAGACGTCGATTAAAATATTATTTGGCTTTATTTTTAGTTTTAAAATAATAAATTTATTGAAATATTTATTAATGAAACAGAAGCCAACGACGTTCACAATAAAGCTACATACCCAACAAACTCATTATAGAATACTCAATCCTCTTTTTAGACGAAGGATACGTTTCATGCAAAATAACCGTGCAAAAATAGATGTGTTTAACCTTCGGGTACATTCGCATTGCAAAATTATTCTTATTTCAACCATTCGCTAAATACCAATAATATCTAGCTGAATGTACAATGCAAATATTACGCAACTTTGTCACTTTGTACCCCATCGCTTCTCGATTATATTTTCGAAGTTTCGGTATTGAGTGTTAAAAAAAATAGTGAACAGAGATAAATGAAAGATAGGTTCCATTATATCGATGCGTGCAATTTCGAAACCGTGTAAAAATAATTCTACAAAAAGAGGAATGGGTGTCTTGAAACGTCGAATGAATATTTTAGCACATATGCATCACTTGTTTTACTATTGGACCAAATGAGTATTTATTATATTATTATACAGATTCAAAGGGCATGCTCGAGGTTGTCATACTTCAGCTAGCGCTAGCGAGCGTAATATCATTAGAGATGTAACCACAAAGTTCATTTTGGAACGATATGCAAATCATTTGGTCGTAGCATTGTTTTCTCAAGAAAAAAACACTTTGAGAGAGATCTTCGGAGTTTCAGATAGAATACTTATTTTATAATATGATCCTGTTTCAATATGCTATTATCCAAGCAGTTAAATGGAAAACAATAATATCGTGACATTGTTTTTAATTTTCAAAAGAAATAAAGAATGTGCAGTTAAAATAATTGATTATTCCAAGTTAATAAATTAGTATCAATAACCAATTTCACTTTCTCTTTGATACGTATCCAATATTAGAAAAATCTCACCACGCTTCTGTAAAACAATCTAAATAATATTTTATTATATAATATTTGTAACAAAAAAGACCTAGTTTGATTATTCTACGTCCTGCGTAACAAAAAAAAAACCTTTGGTACTTACCACATTTTTCGAAGCTATACGATATATGTATTTTTGTTACATAAAATAAAACATATTTTTTGGACCAGTATTCATTAAATTATAAGGACCGGCAGCAGTTGAAAATATTCGCAATCAAATGTAAATAAAATACTTTGTAATTAAAGGCATGCAATTTGCAAATGAGCATTTGGTGTCTCCGTGAACTGGTTTCACCAAGTACTTCTCACCTCTGTAGCGATCACGCCCTTCCGTCGGCAACGATGGTAAAGGAAAACAAAACACAAAAACATTAGCGATGAAGGAGACCCGTAGAACTTAGACGCTAACGCGCCCTAGTACCTAAAGCTTTATAAATGTAATACCCAAAAAAATCATGGTTTCCTTTCGTCGTTTCGAACCGATAATAATTTTACATTATCAGCTAGTATGGGGATTTCTTTCAAGATTATGAAGAAAAGTTGTGTAATATTTTCACTCGGCGCACGACGGGAGGGAGGGCATTTAAAGAGGAAGCTTTTAAACCTATTAGTAGCAGGCGAAGGAGAGCTTCCGCTACCTGATTCAATAATAATAAGAAGCGGCAAAGAAAGCAGAAGGCAATGGCGGAATGGAGCGGATACGGTATGTCAGTGATGCACACTACATTTTTCACGCGATCTACTTTTGAAATCGGCGCTGTACTGCGTTCCTTCTAACAGTTGACAGACCCTAATCAATTAATTTTACTCGGAAACAAAGTGATATCAGCTGATATAAATCCGCACTAATGTAATTAGGAACACTTAGGTAGGACAGGTACTAATCCATCAACAAATGTATACCTAATTTGTTAATGGATGTATCGACAACTATTACAGTGCGTGACAATTGAGGAAATTTCATGACGCAAGGGATAATTGACCGCTTGAAAGATTTTTTCTGTAACGGACTGATCTTAGGATGACGATAATGTTTATGATCCCAAATTAATCTAGTATTGCGCATATTGCGGCAGTACCAGTGAAATCCCTGTTTTTTTTTTTTAATTTGTTGTTTGAGTTAATATTTTGAATCAACCCAATCGCTTTTCCAAATTTGCCTCTACCATGCAGCGAACTTTTCTTTGCGATAAATTTGCTTACGACATATACAAACATTTCACACTTTACTTATTGTAAGGTCTGTAGTATACTGAATGCATAATCAACATTCGGAAATAAGAACATTTAAGCCAGCTTATACGGGAGTGGGCATAGTATGTACATATAAAAAAAAACCGCATTTTTTGGATCATTGGTCAAAAAAGTTATCGATCCGCATAATTGAAACGAATGAGAAAAAAACCATTGAAAAATTCGTCAAATCACCGTGACAAGTCAGCCGAAATGAAGTATTGCCGTTTCGAACGTGTGGCACGTTTCCAAAACCGCTTTTCACAAAGAGATACATACAATACAAAACAATAATACATTTTCCGCAATAACCGGCCAGCTGCTGAAAAGACCGCAAAACATTCGCGGCGCAACACAAACAAAACTCTACTCTGCGGCAATACGCATGGAGATACTTTAGAATATTAATTTATTGATAACGATAACATGATTTTTAATAACTCAATGTTTTTCACAATGGGGAATAATATGTATTTTTTTGTTTCCGACATCTATTTGCTGAGTAAAGTATATATATATTCATTCCTACATTACAATTTTAATTAATATAAATTTTAATCATAATAAATAATACGGAACGAGACTTCGTAGTAACTGATATTTTGAATTGGTGGACTTTATTATCGACTTATTGATCAGATTGGCGTTACCTCTTTGATACCCCATTATAAAAAGGTCAAAACAACAAAGTATTTATTATCGACGGCTGATGGTGTTTTTTTGGCAATTTTGTTTTTAAATTCAATATGATAAAAATGTAGCAAATTTATTGCAATATAACATAATATTTTACTTTCTATGTCATGACGCATGTTGAGCTTTAAATAACAACATAAAAAAAAAACATCTAAACGTACTAAAAAAGACAATAAGATAAAATAATGTGCATGGTGATATCATGCACATTAGAGACCCGTATTTTAAGCAGTTTGCAATAGATGCTCAAATTCACAATGTTTACTAAAATCGTAAAAGATGCGAATAGACAAAAGTCAGTCAAAAGTTACTATCATACAAATACATTTTAAGGATAAATTTTGTCAATGGATATTTTTTTCAGCTGCTGAAAACTCCGTTAAACGCAGACAACGTGTCGCCCGATCGGAATTGTTTCATGAATTCGGTTGTGGCCCTCTTATGCCATTTTGGTGTTGTTTGTTTAACAGTGTAGCTGCTGAATTATATTAATAAGCCACATTATTTCTATACAGGAATAATTGCTTTCCGTCAAAATAATCAGGTGGCGGCGATTCTTTCCTTACAGAACGAAGCTGATCTATATTATCATTCTTAATCCATATATCCAATTGATAATATGCAATTACAATTCGAAAATAACAAAACGATACGGAAAGTATCGATAGAGAAACATTAATAAAAAAAAAACTGTGTGAGATTTATGTTTGAATCACCATAATATGAATTTAAGAGGAGTATTTGTTAGCTTTCTGCCTAAAAAGTAATATTCCTAGTAACCTGCTTGCGAGGAAATTAATAAATTATAAAGTAAACCATCATGCATTTATGTCTCGACAATTTCTGATATATTAAAAAAACACTTTTTGGCAATTGAAAACTTTCACAGCCAGTATTCGTGTGGGGTTTCCTGATTTTCTCAAACCTTTTCTGCACCGAAATTTTCGCAACGACACGGTTTATTAAACGATCATACAGGTTATGGAGTAACATCACGAATTTTTGTCATACTCACATAGCAGGTTCAATCTGAACTTAGTCATCAAGTAAGATTGGGTGGGGGAGGAGGCCGGGGCGGCAGTCAAAGTTCCTCGAGCCAGGCACAAAGTTTCCTCAAACATTTCACGTCACTTTAGTCGCTAGTAAATGACATTAAGCTTTGTGGAGAAGATATAAAATAGTATACCTACGTAATATTATATACGCAAGTATTTCGTCTGGGCGCTACGCACGGAGACACGCTGCCGCCTGGGAAGTATCTTCCAACTTGGAATAAAATAACACTTCTCAGTTCACGTGCAACTAAAATCACCAACTTTTCACATAATTTATTTCAGTATAGTTTGAAGTCTGCAAACAGTTTTCCACTTAGTAAAATTGCTTAATTGTTAAATTATCTTTACTTGTAAAACAAGACGCACACTATTTTATAATATGAATATCAGCGTAAACATATCATTATACATGTTAGTTGTATGTAATAAAAAAAACTTCGCTGAACGGATCTGAGATAAAAATTATCTAGAAGATCTGTAAAAATCGTACTATTACATTGTGAAAATAAAAATGTTTATATTTTTAATTCAATATTACGATAAACAGGATACGCAAAATGAATGTTACTACTACAGAACATTTTTTAAATCACGTAGATTTTCATAATCAAACAATAGTTGAAAACGCCTCCGAAAGGCGAAACTGTTCCTTATAACAGCTTAACGACCGTGGACGCGTATTTGGGTCTTTGAAAAACAAAGGTTGCTGGCCGGCGGACACATATATGCGTATAGGCGAAGTATCTGGAAGCTAAGACAATTGAATTTTGTAAAGATATCTCAATTTGCTTACAAATTATATTGAATTTAGTAAAATTATAATGTTTGAGAATTTTTCGCAAAATTTTATTTCGCCAGGTGAAATTTTATAAAAAAAAAACGTGCGGTCGTTAAGCTGTTTTAACTTAGTTGTCTTAGTGTGTTTACTTAGTTGTCGTTTCGCACTTCATAGTCACTTTTTTCGGCGACCGACATGACTATGCTACCGCTCATTGATACTAGGGTATCCAATCCCGGAGCCTTTTTCCAATCCCGGGATTTCGGATGTCAATCCCGGGATTTCGGAATCAGAAAATTGAACGGGATCCCGGGATTGGATGCCCTAATTGATACATCTCATGAGATCTTTGTGAAAATAATGGTCAACAATTAATCATTTCATTTCATCAACATAAAAAGATACGAGGTTTATATGAGTCTTAAAAAAATATCTGAATATAGTATGGCTCATTGAGTATTTATTAAAATTAGAAAAATAATCTATAAATTTTTGAGTTTAGCTGAATCTTGGAGCGAGTGCCCTAATTACTTATCGGTTATGTTGTCAAGAAAGCATCATTTGTTTAATGTCTAAATTATATTTTACGTTACTTACGTCTGGAGTCTTACGTTACATCATTTAAAATGTACAAACAAATTTACCGCAAACATAAAACCGGAGCTGATTCGAAATGACATCAAACGACAGGAATTCCTCGAAGATGTAAGCGGCTCGTTCGTACACGCAAAAACGATCTGGGGAAACTTGTTCGGAAAAGCAAATGTCACTAAATAATGTTCTCTCCGACATCAAACGAAAATGATTCGCGCGAAAAATAAACCCATTGAGACGACACGCGATACGGTTAGTCGCCGAAACAAAAATTGTGGATCAAGTGTTATTTTATGTACAACACGAACACGCGTCCTCGTGTAGGTTGCATTCTACGGGAACGAATTCTTTAGGAAATAATCAATCGAATTATTATGAAAGAAACCTACACAATTGATAAATGGCTACAGAACATTAAAAGCATTATAAGAAATTACAGCCAGCCTGTGTCTAGTTAAAAAAAAAATCCATTTTGAAATGTATTAGCTAAGAATTATAATATTGACTTTCTCAAAGAGAAGAAACACGTGTCAATTTGCAACGCAGTGAAATGATAAAAAAAATATCAAATAAAATTTAACATCATAAAATAATTAATTTCATACCCGTATCGACTATTTCAAATTCATTAACAAGTTGCACAAGGCACGTGTGGGATTGAATAACGTCGTAAACAAAAAACGATTTGAAACATATAAAAATGAACTTCAAATTGTATCAAAACATACTTAATTAAATTGAAAACAAACGTTTGCATAAATTGTAAAAATGTTACTATAACACAGGGCCAAAAATTCCGTAAGAACTATTTTTCTTCTCATAACATATTTTTGGACATTCGTTTAAATAAAATCTACAAAGACCCAATTTTATATTTAATTTGCCATGACAGTTCAATCATTAACACTTACACACTACACACTTTGCAGCACGAAATATTTTTAACATGTATCCATTCAATTCACCAAAATCGTCTTTCACGAAAAGTTTAGCAACAACGGCCCACAAAAACTTTGGACACGCGCAAATTTTCCAAATAAATGCTGTCGGAAACTGCTATGAGACGCTGAACGGTCACGGCGTCGGAAATGACACTGGTTTGAAAATCTGAGCGAAGACCGACGAGGGTTCTCGTGTAGCCGAATGCCTCCGTCTCGTCGGCGTAATCCCGCCTACTGGCAGCGCGCACGTGGTTGACCCCCGCCCTCCGGACCTTCCCCGACTATGACAAACGTCAAAACGCGACCGGCCGGAAAAGCTCTCAATGAAAACCAATAACATTACCCATACGGTGGGCAACGCACCAAAAAAATATTTTGTAACTTATTTCCTGCGTGACGCAGGTGATTGCAATTTACGGTTACATAGTAAAAAGTCGATGAAAAATGTTTTTTTTTCATTATTGCATAAACACATTTATGTGTAGAAACCTTCGCGATAATAAATGCTATTTTTAAAAACAATGAAATAATAAATAACATATCCATGTGCAATTTTAGATTACGGCTGAAGTTCTAGGTGGTATTTCAATATCAAATTTGAATCGATAAAATGTTGTACATTGCCATGCGTTTTTTCACTGAGCCCGGAGGTTTAGTATTTCGTCATCTTCGGGCAGTCAAGTGCACGGATAAACTTGAACTTAATTGATCAGTGTACACAATTTGAACGATTACATATATAAATACATGAATGTTTTACATACGAAATAAAATACGTTAGCGGTTTCCAAACGTTATGTTACGTACGCCTCAATTTGAAAAAAATATCTTCGCGCCTCCCTATCATTTACTTCATATAAGGTAAGAGCACCCATCACCGCCACTACACCAACTACCGCCACCGTAAGAATGTTCTCGAAATAACAAGAAAACCGTTAAAATCTTCTCAACAAAATATATTGAACAGTAAACACGAATGCATAGTGATCACGTGTCATTTGTTGTTTTATAGCTAACTGTATTTATTCTATCGGAAATATCAGTTTTCTGGATGAGCTCGGAGGTTCGATTGTAATTTGGCCTTTCGTTAAACACTTTGTTAAGAAATAGCTAAATTTTATTTTTCGATTTAAAACAAAATTAATTGAATATATATGAAAGTTAAGTTTAGTTTATAATAAATAACATATTTAGAACACTCTAAGGTAAGTATAAATCCATAATTAATATAAATTAAGTGATAAAAATAGAAAATATTGCGTGGCGGTGATTGGACCCATTAATTATTATATGGGAACCAAATACCGCCACCCCTGGCGGTAATAGAGTTTGAAAACATTGAATTTTTGAATGTAAATTATAAGTATTTAATAAATTTTTCAAATATTAAAGTGAACAACCCAATTCATATTTGCGTTGGTCCAATCACCGCCACTTCTACTGTACATTGCTCATCCCGTAAAAGCATCAGCAAAAATCTAGTGGCGGTAATAGGGCATTGGCCATGGCGGTGATAGGCTCCACATAAACATATATGAAAATGAAAATTTAAGCTAGATAAACTTAAATACTGCAATATTTTTCATATAATTTATAAAGAAAATGATTAAATAAGCATAATTTGTTTCAAAAATTCCAATGCCGTAATAATGTAATTGATAAAATACAGCTTTAATTTAAGTGGCGGTAAAAGGAACAATAATCGGTGATTGGGTCATTATTTTACCTTAATTTTAAGATATTAAAAAATTATGAAATATGGTTGGCACAAAAAATTGTTTATACTCAGCTGAAACATTGGATACTGCACTGAAAGAATTAAAAAAGGGGAGTTCCGTACTGGCAATAAGTAAAAAATATAGTATACCACGTACCACATTGCGTGATAAGATAAGTGGTAAGTATAGGGAAGGAGCTAAGCCAGGACCTTCCAAAATTTTGTGATGCCAAGAAGAAGCGCTGCTTGTGAAGTGGACACAAAAGTTGGCAATTTTGGGATTTCCAATAACGAAGCCTCAGTTACAGGACTCTGTCGCAGAACTCACCAAAACTCTAAGCAGAGAAAATCCATTTACTGGTGGAAGACCTGGAAAGAAATGGTTTAGCTGTTTTTTAAAAAGACACCCGTAATTGGTGCAAAGAGTTTCACAGAACCTTCGAAATCAAAAATTGGACAAAGACATTAAAGAAAAGGATATAGCTGAGAGACGGCTGAAAAGAAAATTAAGATTCGACGAAAAGGCAGCGAAACAGAATTCTGCAAAAGTGGCTAAAGTACACAAAGAAATTATGGCATCATTTGATACTGGCGATTATGTTGTTGTGACCTATGAAGGCAAATTGTGTCCTGGTATTGTTCTAGGTATCAATACAACCGATAATGAAGTGCAAGTTAAGACCATGACAATGGCAGGGTCAAACTGGAAGTGGCCTGCGATCGACGATATTTTAAATTACCCTGTTGCAGATATTGTAAAAATTTCTACGCCGACGTTGACTAATACTAGGGGCTTTTATTACGTCCCAGAAGTGGTATCTTTTAAAAAAAAGTAATACTTAACCTACTTGCCTAATTTCATCATAGTATGTACTTATATAAGAAGCTATTATTTATATGAATGCCAATGAAGGTGCAATTTTTTATTTACAAGAATGTGATTTTGATTTTTTTTTTGTATTAGGAATGTGATTTTTTTGTGCATACCTAGGTATAATAGGAAACATTTAAACATAGGTACATAAATAAAATGAATTTAATTCAAACAAACATCTTTAAATGTGTTTAAAATGGCTTTAAATTCATATGGCGGTAGTTGGTCCCTGCATTGGCGGTAATAGGATACAAAAAAAAATGGGTGGCGGTAATAGGGAACCATTCTTCAATGAAAAAACTTTAGTTAATTAATTAAATATAAAGCTCATCCTCACTATTGCTTTATACTTAAATAGGCGATATATAACAGTATAGAATTAAACAATTAGTTTATGTTTTCGTTAAGAAATATAAGAAATACACAAAATTTCTTAAATCGAGCTACTAATGTGGCGGTAGATGGTGTCCTTACCTTACTAATGAAGACACGTTTTCAATGCTAAAAAATATTGAAAATTAGTAAACGCCTCCCAGTTTGGAAATCGCTGAAAAACGTGAATTTCCATGACGAACAATAATTATGCACACCTGTAATGAAAGAAAGACATCACGTAATCGAAACGATTTTTTTTTACCCGAGCGAAATGAAGGGGAATAACATTTGCATCAATAAAATATTAATTAAAGACATCCATACAAATGAAAAATGTTTTTGCGCGTTTGCCTGTCTAAAATATTTATTATTGTCGTGAAAATGAATGTTTTCCCTTGCAGTAATTAAAAAGGCATTTTTGTAAATTTATTTGTTTTAAGTTTTCAACGTTTCAAAAATTCTATGAATGAACTTTTTATTCTATTGTACTGTTTTATTTGTACCAACTGAAAGTCATATTTTAATTAATTTGACAGATTTCATAATTTTATACCTAGTGACCGACATAATATACTTCTGTTATCCAACATCGAATAATATTATTTCAAATATTGTAATACATAATTAAAAACTGTGCTGTTTACTGATAATTTCAAACATAGTTACATCATGTTAATTGAAATTCGGATTGCAATTTCATAATTGCATAAATAAATAATTATTTATTTTCATCAAAATATATTTCCAAACACTTACCTAAAACTAGTAAGGCAGGATTTTCTTAAAAAAATCTTTTGGTTGGTTTGTGCATTCGTTCAGTCTCCCAGTTATAGTCACAGCCAATCTGAAAAATAGGAAAAGAAATGATGTTTAGCTGGTTTTTAAGTGATAGCATATGAAAAAAAAATGATACGGTACAAATTGGAATTATTTTATTCATACGGCATAGGCATGTTTCGTTATACGTAATTAAGCTGTTATGTCTTTAAAAAGCTCGGTCAACAACAGTTATTTTCCGTGAAAGATAACTCTATATATCTACCAATCTCAGTCTAGTGAAAACTTCCCATTTAAATTTGTGTATTTTTAGGACAGCCTTTGAATAAAGTGAATCACGCATGTCAGATTTCATCCTTTAAGAAAGTGTAAATCTATAAATAAAGTGTATACAAAATTCAGGACCACCTATCGATATAAGTTGCAAACATGTTTTATGAGGTAAACGAGAATACAGTCCTGGTTACATCTGTTACAATAAGACTGCAATATGTGGTCATGGTTAGTATGTCAAATATTATGCGTTTTCAGGGCGAAAAAATGATCGAAATTGCGTTATTTTACATTTTTTTCCATGGATTGTCAAAACCTTACCACCTTATATTCCTTCAACACCAAAAGCACGCACATTCATGTGAATAAACTTAAATTTTATTTTTATCCTACTCAATGTGGACATTGGTCGCCATTCGAGTCTGAGGCGGAGGTAACTGGAAACTTTTGAATGTTATGGCCACATTTTAAAATGATGGGATATCATTTTATGTAGCTTTATTACAGAGAACAAAAAATCAACATTTAAACGTACTTAATAATGCTGTCACTCTTACGGAAGAAAATATCATCAACAATTTTTAACAGGTTGAGCACTTCTACTTCAGTTTATGGTGCATTATTGTATGAAAGCGAATATTTTGTGCCTTTTATTTTTTCAATTCTTGTTTTAGATAAAATCATAATATTTTCTGACCCCGGGATCTAAAAATGGACAGGAAACGCAATCCATTCAGTTTAACAGGGTGTGTTGGTTAATATGGTGTAAACCGAAACGCAAAGTTTTGTTTTTCTTGTGTATAAGTATGAGGAAATGCATCGTAAAAACGTACACTGTATTTGTTTTCTTTCGTATAATAATGAGCAACTACAAAACCATAGAACGAATTTTATATTTTGAAATATCAATAATAGACGCCGAACATATTGCTACTGGATTTCACACATATATTGGATCACCATCTGTGTGCACCTACCTAACCTAACTATATTAGTCAATCCATGATAAACTTACGTAGTCATCTAAAAAACATACCATTTCCTTTAATCAAATAGCAGTTATTTTTAAAAACATAACGTCACAAAAACATGTAAAAATACATATTAAATAATAAAAAAAAAGATATTCAAATGCGAAAGATTCACTTGTGACTGAATCTGTGAGTTATAGTGTGTTCTGTGTGTAATAGATTCAACATCGATTCTTTGTGATATACCAAAATATATACCCGTACGATTTGTGGTTGACCTTTATCCCAATACAATTATTTTATTATAAAATCCGCCTTTTTCGCATTATAAAATTATAATGGATTTTTGTATGTCAAGTTAACGGAGCTTTAAGAGCTAGGGCGCGTTGGCCTCAAAGTTCTTCGAGTCTCCTTTAACGCTGATGGCTAAGGATATAGGTAGCGATGTTTTTGTAAATGCGCATTATGATTTTCGATATGAGATAAAAGCTTGTGGTTACCTATAATTGTTTTTAGTGTTGTAAGAATATTCTGAAATTACAAGCATAGTAGGTGTACATTTCAAAGTAAATTTTAATGTTTCCTGTTATATTTACAGATAAATTATCATACTATATGTTAACACACTTAAAATACTGTCAAAAATCATAACATAAGTAAAACGCTTTGAATTGAAACACACACACTTTGCATTTTTGAGTTAAATACATCAATACATGTATAAAAAACTAATTGTGTTCTAAAAATACGTTAAACAATGTTAAAACTACTGCCAAAGGTCACCATTTGAGTCGAGCTCACATTTTGAAATTAATAAAATGAGATGTTAAAATAAACCAATCGGCGATCTGTATTTTTCGTATTTTTTAATGGTATATTTTTCATTTCAAAAGTGTCTTACTTATACACTCGGCATAAATATTTATAGAAATAATTATTACTTTTTTTTAAACGAGGTAAATCGTAAAATGTGAGTTATGATTCTAAGCTACTCATATATAGTTTTTATAAGAGGTATTTCGTGGTATATATATTTATCATCACACATGTTTTTTGATAACATATATTTAGGGTCGTGAACATTACAGCGTTTTAAAAAAAAACAATTTGGCGCGATATCACTCACTACTAGACAGTGACGCCCAGAAGTGGAGTAAGTGCGGAGGATTAAAATCATTGAAGAGGCAACGTTAAAGAGGAGCGTGTTGTGCAATTAAGTAACGAATGCATCCACAAGACACGCAGCGACACTTCTTTGTCGGCGACTAATTAATCAAGCTCCCCTCATTTTCCAAAACAACAACAAACGTTTTTATTTTGGTCCACAGATGGGATTCTCAAAAACTCACAAATATCTACAGCAAACAGAGATACTTTATCTATCTTTATAAAAACAATATGTTCTACATAAAACAATCAGTTTCAAATTTTTCTTCCATGGTATCTGGACTTATTTTGTTATAATCGTATCCGCTACCAATTTAAATGTCGAAACTTTTAGGGTGTTCACTGTTATACATAGTGTAAAAGAATTATACACTGAACTCCTTTTTTACACGATTTAAAAATAACACGGTGCAAAAAAATCAATCATTCATTAAAAAATGCGTAAAAGTAATTTGGAATTTCCTACATCCCTCGTATGTACTTACTACTCAGTACTATGCGCATATAGGTAATTTGTTTACAATGGTTATAAAAAGGCTCTAAGGTTTTTTGTATATAAAATTATCGCAGTAATTTCTAATGTACTAAATCCATATGCAACCTGTAAGAATTTTCAATGGACATTAATCATAGATCTACATTCAAACGTACTTAAAACCAAAGAAACGTAAAGTGTGCGGATCATAGTTGAGCTTTCAAATGGCACGCAGAGCACAAGACATAAGACGTAACTTTTTGATAAATCGGAGTCATAAGAGTTGGAAGCATTGCATGTTTAAAATGAAAAAAATCCAGAACAATGGATGCTAACCCCTTATAGAAAAACGATTTTACTCAAATTTGAAGAAACATGAAATTAGCAGTTGCTGGTTAAATATGTCACTTTGAACTTTTTTTTTCGTTTGAATTGTTAACTAAATTAAGTAATATTTCAGCAGTTTTAGATGCACTGCTTGAGAACATGATGGCATAGCAACTGTTGCTACAATGTGCATTGCTTTTATTTACGCTACAAAAACAATGAATATCTCATAATAATTCAAAAAAAATATATTAGAAGGATGCAAAAAGTCAATGAACATAATAATCCATCTTTACTTATACCCATGTCTCAATTTTGATGGTCAGATTTCTGTTAATGAGAATCTTTACCTCGATATTCGATGTTATTAAATGGCACATTAATTTAAAGTTAGGGTTCAACGAAACAATTAGGCTTTTGGACGACTGTTTCATCAAGAACCAAAAACGTTGCATTTCGACATATTATATGTCGTATTACACATTCTTTGTAAAAGATTTTTTTATCGTATCGCTTTTGGATAATGATAATATGTAATGGTAAAAAATTAAGTAATTTACGAGGCCTATTTCTGCTACTACGAAAAACGATTGTTAGCAAACTTAAACATTTTAATTATTCTAAAAATTATATTATATACAATTTAAATACTGCAGGGCAGGGCTGTCGATATATGCTCCGAGATATATTTCTTTTACTATCAGAATTTCTGGCTTATTCAATAAATAGGTTTGTAATATATTTTTCACGCCAATAAATTTTCTGACAACTTAAAAATGCAACAAACCCCCCCGTTGAGGTCAACGGGCTTACAGCTAGTAGTAATTTAAAAGGAGGACGTTACGAAACGGAATTTAACAAAAAAACATAAGGAGTGTCGCTAAATATGATAATAATTATCGTAAGTGAATTCAAAAGTCTGAAAGCTCTCGCGATAGGCGTCTCATGTAGTCGTCGAAAAGAATAAGCGGATAATTATACGCACATAGATAATGAATATAATGATCAAGATTAACAATGAACTGTCATTAATTACAGGTGTGGGAAACACCAAACATAAAAAGTAAGCTTCGCCTAAATTAATTAATAAGTCATTACACAAATCGCAACTCAAAACGTTAAGAGATGACAACGAGAAGAGTATGGGATGTTGGAGAAGGGGAACAGCCAAAACATTGAATTACTAAAAAACTTTCGACATCATAAGACGGCATCAAAGAGCAAATCCGTTCGCCGTAAACTAGATTTTAAGTTTTCCAGAGTAAAATAAATAGGAGGAGACGACTGGCAAAACAAACAATCCTTGCCGGCAACTAAAATAAAATATGAGTTGAGTGTTCGAGGTACAATACAATTCTATCATACGGAAAGAATAAAAGCATTTTTTTTACAGGGTGTTCGGAAAAACAATAGCACACGAATTACAAAATAACGATACCTCCATGTCTATTAACCGATGTAACGTTCAAAGTATAATATTAAAAAAAATCAAAGATCTGATTGTATTTGTACAACATAGTGTTCTAATTTTTAATATAATTTCATTCCTACAAGAATTGAACACAGTAAATGTGAGTAAATTTTTAAATGAAGAAAAAAACAACACATTATAACATGCAATTAGATCAGCGGTCGGCAAAGTGTGGTCCGCGAAAAAATTTTGGTGGTCCGCATGGATATCCGACATATTCTATGAACTTAGTGCATTTTTAGACTCATTTGATCATTTTCATTTCAATAAGTAATACTTAACACAAAAGTCCAGTTAGTGGTCCGTGAGCCCAAAAAGTTTGCCGACCGCTGAACTAGATTATTATCGATAAAAAGTGGTATCTATTATGGTAACATTTGGTTTCATATTAAAATCTTCCAATATTTTTGGGCGTATAAAAAGCGTTCCGGACATTTTTTTTGTGATATTGCATTTTGTCTTTGTTAGTTTTGGTTAATCGACGTTTTCCAACATTTATTATGTGGTATAATTCTTATAATAATACAGAAGTCATCATTTTATATTCTTACCGAAATCATTGCAAAGAACGGATCCATCGAGGTACGATTGCCTTGTAGTCATAAAGAATACAAAGTAATAGAAATAAAATCAATTTCCCACTGCCGAAAAGGGCTTCATTGGATTTATTAATTCCCATCCCTCCACCTAGAAACGAGGGTCCCAGTATTGTTAGGCTTATCATAATAAATCCGTGGCAACCATTCTCTTATACGTGGTCGAAGCCATCTTCTAGCATGAGAAGACTCGTCTTCTGCTTTGAAGATAATCTCCAAAGCGATATTGTAGCTGTACTCCTTCCTCCCCGGCTGGTTATTGTTATTTCTTTTTATATCGCATCCGACAAAAGATAAATTCACTTAGAAAGCTGGGCTTAATAAAATATTATATACATACGTATATATAACGCTTATATTATGAAAACATATTGTGCATACGGAGTCCTATTGTACTTTTTCGATAGAAGATTGCAATAAAGGGCAGGATTTATTAATGTAATATTTTGTACACGAAATCGAAACGTTGCACACATACAGGGCTGGCTAGTGGCGTGTGCAAAATGTGTACAGTAAGATTTTAGCACTGTCCACTCATTTAGATCTAGTTTTCCGAGACGCCGATAACACTTCGCCACACATAGGCAGAAATCTTCGAGCCAGCCATACATAATTATACATACTTCATCAAACCAGGCAACTATTTTAGAAAATGATTTTTTCAAAAATATGCGATATTTTATTTTCATTTATAGCTCGAGTTTCGCACTTTATCGTCCACAACGCATCCAATGAAAAAAATATATAAAATAACTATTGTTAATTATTTAACCCTTCAGAGACGAGAGCTTTTTTTGAGCCATATTGAAGTCACGGATAACTTTTATTCCTAACAAAAATTAATAAAAAAAAAACAACGCCATATAGAAAAGTCGTTGTATAGAAACCCCGCATGACTATATGGTCATACTCATCCTTTTATTACCGTGTAATATTGTGTAAGCACAGTAGTAAAGACCAGGGTCACCGTATGGGCACGCAAACATTCGTAGTTGATAAAAATTTATAAACGTGAAGTTTCAACATAATTCCAATACAAATATTTTAACAAAAAAACTGTAAATAATTTGATGTTTTGATAAAAAAAATAACTAACAGTTCCAAAAAGTCCATTAAAAAAAACGGGAATTCAAACAATTTCATGTGCTTTTGGTGGCCGTTTCTGTCCCTGCAGCTGATGACTAACTCAAGTCTGTACCCTTCTTAACCAAATATGAGTGAAAGCACCGACATTCAGGTAGAAAAATGATGAATAGTGGGATCAATAGACAACAGTGTTTACTGTGACCATATGGTGACGCTCGTCCTTGGAGGGTAAATATTACAAAACAAAAACGTTGTATTGTTAAAATTATTGTTGAGTTTTATTCGATTCAAATGTGATATTTTAATTCCAGCTTTCAACGTGTTCGGTAAATTTGATTTTAGGACATTGGAAAAAATATATATATTCGTTTATGTTTGCATGAAATCAGAAATTCTTGACGAAAAGACATAATATGTATGATAATAAAACATAATTTTAGTATGTTTTGTTTGTTGTGAGACGTGCATTAAAACTGTAAAAACTTGCATGACATTTTAATAAAAAATATTATACTATGGCCAAAACTGCTAGGTATAACAAACACGTTTCGCCCAGCCAATGTTATTATGCACTATATTAATAGCACTAGTAATTCAATACGATGGAAAAAATCGGGTGCGGCATTGAAGGTATGCAGAGGGAAGTAAATATATGCAGGTCTGGTGTCTCCGCATTTATTTGCGATTCAATCTTGAGATGGCGAAGTATTATTTGCAGTGGGCGGAGAAGGATGGAGGCGACAAGATGCATCAGGGAGACGCGAAATGCACCAGCGAATGCAACGGGCGGGGAACCAGCAATTGGACGACAGTGCATTATTCCGGAATAAGAATCGCGCATTTCGAAATATTTATGTAGGCGCAGGGGTCGACAGGTCTAGGTGAAAAACCTTACTTTACAGCGAATTATCAAATACCATTGCTATCGAGAGTGAAAATAATCAGACGTTCACTGATACGTACTACACATTCGGAAATAGAGAAAGTTATATCAAATATCTGTCCCCATATTTCAAGACTTATAAATGTCTTGAAATATGGGAACAACACAATAATTAAAGTACATTTAAAAAATAAATGTAATAATTTTGTTATTCCACAGGTTTTGTAGCAGTTATTAAATGTGATTTCATATCGAAAACGAACTTCCACAAAGTTACCGCCGAATCCATCGAAAATATAGCAATATGAGGAGCAAACATTCAAAAAGTGTTTGGTCACAAATGTAAAAAAAAATATTTCTGATAGGTCCATAATATAATCTATGAATAGAAATCACTATAAGTGTAAAAAAGGTTTTTCCTATAAAAATTAAATCATAAAATTGACACGTTCAAGCAAACCGTGATTTCTCCAACACTCAAATCATCATTACCCAATCTCTGCATTTGTGTGACTCATCACTTTTTGAATGTTTGCTCCTCATATATATAATATTATATTTTAAGATTTCGACTGAAGATGCTTGGTTGAATTTCAATATTAAATTTAAATCGTTCAAATTTTGTACATTCACAAAAGTTAAGTCAGTTTAAGCAAGTCCGTACGCCTGAACGCCTGAAGATACCGAAAGACGAAACCCGGATCGTTGGTGACCCAACTTGTGTGAATGTACAAAATTTAAACGATTCACATTTTATAGAAATATACGTTTGTAAAAAAAATCCGTTTTACATTAATTATGTAAATATAATAAATATTTAAGAATAATCTGATATTTAGAAAAGCATATATTTAATTAGGCACATGCTCGCAAAAAATAATGTGTATAGGATTTTTATATAAGAGAATAATTGCTTCATCGCTTGAGCAATCAATACGATATGGCTATTGTTATTAGCTACTTAGTCATATGTAAGTTTATTATAATTTAATTATTACATTATAATTTAATTAAGTCTGCGGTAGTACCTACTGATAGAAATTTGAACAAAAAAAAAACAAAATAAGAGCGTTTAAAATTTTGTTTTTTTTTAATTCCGTACCAGAAGGGCTAAGAAATAGTTGACAATTTTGGGAAATCTGAAAATATGGAGCGTTTCTTGAAATCCACATGAATTGTTTGAAAAATCTCAGGATTTCAAAATTGCCGAGAGAAAATTTCTAATTACCGAATCGCAATTTACACACGATTATATGTTGAATGTTCGATCCCGGGATCCCGGACGTTGATTTTTATTTATTAAAAACCTCATTATCAAATGTCACAGATGACATGATATTAAAACAAACAATTCGACGGTACGTGTTTTGCATGTTAAATTTCTTTGTACATCAGACCGGCTTAAATTATGGTCGATCCGTTCTACACACGACACTCCTTGCAGTTAGTACCAGCAAGGTTCGCCACCAGGCGCCGGAGACGTCGCGCCTTCGAACAGTCCCACGCTGTGGCGGAGGACCGAATATTATTATCGCAAAGCAAACAAACCGGTGCGGTATTATTCGGCATCAGGAAGAATAGGAAAAAGCTGGAGCGCGAATGCAAACCAATCTAATAAAACAGCGCCTGCCGACAAACCCAATTCAAATTCAACTCTCATTCGCGATATTTCGCGAAACCCTTCCATTCCCTCCCCCATTCTGTAATAAATAAGATCTGATTGATTCGTAATATTGTGACGAATTTGATTTATTAAGATAGTATTTCTTACTTTCGATGGTTTCGGCGGTAACTTTGTGGAAGTTCATTTTAATAGAAAATTTAAATTAACTTTGATTATTCCACGTATTGCGTTACTAATTGTGACACGTGTTTCGCCTCTTTCAGAGGCATCTTCAGAATTACTATCGCAAAGTTTGCTTAAGTAATGAAGCAAGATTGATTCTAACATTTTAAAATTATAAAATTACAAAATGGAGGTTTGGGTTTTTTTTCCTTTTAAGAGGAGCAAGGAGGGGGGTGTAGAATTGAAATAAAACAAACAGATAATGATACTAATGATACTAATGAGTTGTAATCAATCAGATTGGGATTTTTCTTTTTTAAGGGAAGAGGCGAAACACGTGTCACAATTAGTAACACAATACGTGGAATAATCAAAGTTAATTTAAATTTTCTATAAATAGTATTTTTTGTTTATTTTTCTATTCTGTGATGTCAAATACATAGCTTCACTGCTTACCTAGATAATTGATAAATAAAATTTTCTAATAACCACAAGGATGAATAATTTTACAAACACGTATGTCACCTTTTGTCAGTTTTGAATTCTTTGATGTAATAAATTCAGAATTTGAATACATATTCCTTTATCTCGTATCCAAACATCATGCTTTATTTAACCTTATATCAAAAATTTAGAAAAAAAAAAATGTCTAACATTATGGTCATGTGCTATGTTTAACATGAAAGAGAAGGTGGCATGGA
Source organism: Himalopsyche tibetana (assembly GCA_030503985.1). Taxonomy (NCBI): domain Eukaryota; kingdom Metazoa; phylum Arthropoda; class Insecta; order Trichoptera; family Rhyacophilidae; genus Himalopsyche; species Himalopsyche tibetana. Next base: position 19,220,910 of record JAPJYX010000022.1, read on the forward strand.
TGGAAACATTTTTGTTTCCTTCCCTATTAACTTCCTCACAGATATCCTTTTTTTAAGAAAGTGAGGATAGAAAGATATGGCTTGGACAGTATTAGTGGTTATCTAATCCGTCTAGCTTTGCCCAGTAAATTATTGCATTGGAAGGGTGGGAGAGAATTGAGATATCACAAACACCCACGCCCTCGAACATAACCTGATCCTGATCTTTTACGTTTGTGGAGTGAAGAATTTGACCCATTTCGTTTTCATAAAGTTCTTGGAGATTGATTTCACATTTCAACACAGTGGAAGATTGATTTTCTTCTATTAATTTATACTATAAAGCTCGATTTTTTTGTTATTGCTTTTTCGCGAAATAATGAAAAATAAAAAAAAATGCGAATATTAATTAGAAACATTAAAACGCCGAGAAAAGAGGTACCGGAATCCCGTTCCACCGCGTAACATGGAAAAAGACAATGCATATAACAATATTATGATCAGCGTTAGAAGTTATTGAAATAGTTGGTACAAACATAAATGATATTATGATAAAAGGAAGCTTATACTGAGAGCGTTAGTCGGCTGAAGGCTTTCGGTGTATTTATAACCGATATTCGGCAGCTGGGCTGCATTAGATAACACTGTCAAAACATTCGTCAATAGGGTTTTCGGGATATTGCCGACTACATATATACGCACTTCTCTCGTCGATCATATTAACACAATGAAAATACATTTAGAAAATAGCCTTACCACTAGGGCTTGCAATTTATTCGGTATTCGACTCCTTACTAAAAACTGGGCCCTAGATTAAAACGGAAATAATTTAAAATGTTTCTGAGATGAATAATGTCATATAAATACATACGTTTAACATTTAATTTATGTTGTTACTGACATGGGGAAATGAGTAATTAACAATTGAGCAAAGTGACAAAGTGACCCAGGTAAATTTGTGTAATATTTGCATATCTCAAATTTCAATGACTAGGTTGCTTTGTAATACATTTAATTTACTTTTTTTTAAATATGTCAAAATAGAAACTTCTCCCACGACCCCATAAATACTTTATCGCACCCCAGGTTAAGAGCCACTGCTATACAAATAAAGATAACTGAATAAAAGTACAATAGAGAAAGTTCCACAATCTTCGATGTCTCCTCCAGCAGAGCAATGAATTTAACAGTGCTCTTGCTTGTTGTTTCGTCGACTATGAGAAGGCATTTGATAGTCCGCACAGACCCTCTTTGTGGAGGATACTGGATGCCTACGGGATTCCGCCAAAGATTGTGGCCATTATCAAATCCTTACATGAGAATAGTGCATGTTGTGTGAGAATCGGTGACTCAAATACCGAATGGTTCGGGGTCACAACCGGAGTGAGACAGGGGTGCGTTCTTGCACCGTTCCTGTTTATTATTATCTTTGACTTCATACTTCGCAGGTCAATTCCGCCTGATCGAGGTGTAGCTGTTGGTCCCGGTCTGAAGCTGTGTGACCTTGAATATGCCGATGATGCTGTAATATTCGATAAATCCATTGAGGGCATCCAGGAGACTATTGATGGGTTAGGAACTAACTCAGGTCGCATTGGTCTAAAAATTAATACTAGTAAAACCAATGTGATGTGTAACCAAACCTGTCATGACTCTGATAGGACCCTTACCAGCGCGGGACAGATCATCGAGAGGGTTGACAGCTTCAGATACCTCGGCGTACATATCCCCGAAGACGGTAGTACAAAAAACGAGCTCGCCATTCGTTTAGGAATGGCTGGAGCCACATTCAACTCAATGCGGACTGTCTGGGACACACAGCTGTACTCGATTAAAACCAAATGCCACTTGTTCAACGCTTGCATTCTGCCGGTAATGCTTTACGGTTGCGAATCATGGCACCTGACGAAGACTCAGAAAAACCGTATACTGAGCTTCGAGAACAGATGCTTGCGTCGGATAATGGGGGTGAGGTGGTTTGATTTTGTGAGGAATTCAGAGATAAGGGAGCGTGCAAGACAGCGTCCCGTCACGTCAGTGGTTATGGAGAGACGTTGGAACTGGCTGGGTCACGTGCTGCGGATGCCTCCGGAAAGCCTCAATCCTGCCTGCCTCTTCTTTCGACCGGTGGGATTCCGGCGTCCTGGACGTCCATCGGGTACTATCCATAGGATGTACTCGGCGGAACTGAGGGATGCTGGCATGTCATGGGAGGAAGCAAAGCTATTGGCGGGAGACAGGGAAACATGGAGGTGCCGCGTGGCGGCCATATGCTCCACATAGGGAGCGAACATGGTCAAAGAAGAAGAAGAAGAAGAGAAAGTTCACTTTTATCGTGTTTATCGTGTGAAGCTATCATTCTATGTATCGATTAATCTGAATGTTGGTAAAAATAAAATAGAATTTTTCATACTTTAGATGTCGCTGCATCGAAACCTGAACATTGCAGCCTTAATATAATACTATGAGAGTAAATCTTACGTGAATTTCAATCACCAACTGGTATAGATTTCTGATATCATTTTGTATACACATCTTTTTTAATTCGTTCTTACATAGTGGGTTTAGGAAACGGAAAACAACCAGTTCTGTTTATTTTATTATACCGTATTAAAAACGAAATGTTTATCGATTGACCGGCTAACCAAAGATTTTCATATTCCATCTCGAGTAAAGGATAGCCAAAAACTAATTCCAATGCTTTAAATTCGAAGCCTTAAATTGACACCACAATAAAGGTAGACCGGTTAAAATGCTTAAAAATTCGAGTTACTTTATCTCAGCTGTGGCGGTTATTGAGTAACACCATAACCAATCAATTATACCCAAAGTGAGCGGTCAATCCATAGAAATGAAATTACGAAACGAATCGGAACTAGGACTGTGTTTTGTAACTAATCGTATTTCTATCTCCACGCATGGATGAGTTCAATCCTCTAAAACGTTTTTAACTCCTGAAGGAAGGCCGCGCCTTCAGTGAATGAATGAGGTTTCAGAAAGCCTAAAATTTATAAATGTAGGAAAGCATATAACGGAACGATTGATTAATAGAGGTGGCCAAATTTAACTGCAGTGACAAAGAAAAAGAAACCACTGTATAGGTGATCTAACAGCAAATCATTGTAATATTAGCTTGGTTGTATTTTCGCTTTTATACAACCAACGTAAATACGTCCAGAAAAAACATAAAATTTAGCAAAAGCTTAAGAAAAAAGATAATTGATCAAAAATCTTATCAAATGGTTGTAATTATTTTGTTATTTGTCGGTAGAATAAGACTAGAGATCACATAACCAATTTTACAGGAGGCAGAAAAAACGTTGATTGTTGAAGGCACATTGTGAAATATACGCAACCTTAAAGTGCATGGAGACTGGTAAGCTGGGTTTTAATTGACTTTATCTGATATTAGTTTAATATTTCTTGTGTAACATAAGTCTTTTTTCCTGATCGCATTTTCGACTGGTCCTTCTTTTTTCAAACTTAAAAGCTAAATTAAGGTACTAATTCGGCATTATCAGGTTAAATCCTTTTGATAGAACGTGAATCAAGTTGTACGCATTGTGATTATCGAAAATAAACTATGGGTTTTTGTGTGTGGTGGTGTTTTTCTTTTCCTCATTCGATATATTATGTCTTCCAACTGCTCCATCCATACCACAAGAATTAAAATTATTCTGATGGTTTCGGACAACTTTTGAAATAATATTAAATATTTTTGTTGCTGTACATTTTCATTCCGTAGATTTATTTTTTCATAATCGTCGTCGTCGTAAATGTTTCCGTAACAAAATTTCAGTAACAAAGTTTGCTGTAAACTTAAATCGCGACCGGTACGCCGAGGGAAAAGACTCAATAGTTATGGCTGTACGATAATCCAATTACAACAGATGAAAAGTGCATCGAAAAGTTCGACTCGAATCGTTTGCGGGACTTCCCAGATTACCTACAAACTAAGACGAGAGAGAGAGAGGGTGGAAAGCTTGTGCGAGGGAAAAAATATAAAAATGCATTGACGGTATTAAAAAAAAATGTTGAAAAGTTTCCTGAATCGAACGGACGTATGCAATGTAATGTCGCACTGGGGTTCAAGCGAAATAGTTTTGTGAAGCTTTACTAAAAGTTTTATATTAAATCTAACAAAATTGGTATGTAAAAAAACAGTATAGGAACAAAAAATATGCAATATTATTTCAAAAGTTGTCCGTTGTCCGTTGTTGATGGTTAACAGAAAAATGGTAATTCTGTGGTATGGAGTGGTTGAAAGACATATATACGACTGAAATAAAAATGTGAGGTGTTCACTATTTCCATTAAAATCGGTAAAAATCGGCAGAAATCTTGAAATGGAAAACAGAGAAAGCGGTTCGCTAAATGCTTATCTATTGTAAACCAATACTTTTATCATTACCGACTTTCGAGTTGTAAACGAATAACTCACAAATAGTTTCGGATACAAGCACCCGTGTTGAAATTCCGCTAAGAGTCAATATAATATTCTCCGTATCGCAAAGGGACATTTCAAAATTGATGACTAATCAATACATGCTTCATTAACGAAACATATCGCTTTAACCCAGGGGTTGGCAAACTTTCAAGTGAGAAGAGCAAATTTGTGAAGGAAATAGGATAGCCAAGGTATCAGAGAGCCATAAATATGCAATTTATATGGATTTTAAATAAGGTTAAAATATCAAAGTATTTAGTTCGACAATTTTAGTTTTCGATATTCTTAATCTTATAACAATGAAGTTCTACCAAGTAAATGCCAATTCAATCGATGGATTTATAAGTATAAAAAAACGTGATAATAACAGGAGTTGATGTCGTTAGAGGCTATGTAAAGAGCCGCAAGCCGCAGTTCGACTACCTCTGCTCTAACGTACCCGTTTCAATGATCGAGGCCGTTGTTTGAGTATGACTATCGTTTACAGTAATACATACTATCAAAACATATTCGCTGCATTTATTAACTAGAGTAAGAAGCATTTATTTTCGCCAGTGGGCAGGCCGACCACATACGTTGTAATATTCTAAATTGCCTTAAACCACTGGTTTAAGGCAATGTAGAATATTACAACGTATGTAACTCATTCTTGTCTAAAATACCACTTGGCTCACTTCACTTCTCAGGTACTCATATGTAATACACTTAGTATTAGATAAAAGTGTCAAGAAGTATAAAATTCACATCTGTATAGGTAGATACTTACGCTTTTAAAAGGCAACGCAACGAAACATTAATGGCTTTTCTAATTTAAAAAAATGCTAAAAAAAAATGTAAAAATTCTGCATATTTGAGAAAAAACATTTTGTTGTTTTGGTGTATGAAAAAAAGTGATTTTCCAATTTGATGAAAATAGTTTTAAAATGCGCCCAATCCGACTGTTGCGGTCGCGCCTTTACACTGCACAGGTATGGATGCAATAAAATAAATTTAAAAAAAAAATGTTAAAATAAACGTTCAGTCAACGTCGGGACAGCACGCGCCCACACACGCGACATAGTATCGACGATGCCACGGAGGCCGTCGGCGGCGAGAAAATGCGCCTGCTATCAGCTAAGTATGCCCCTCGTCGTCTTTTTTTATCAATAAGTATTTGCAAAACTTCTACCTGCGATTTTTCGTCGGAATCTTTGAAGTCAGATTGCATTATGTGGGCATGTGGGGGAAATTATCTTATCTTGGCGCGTATTAATACAAACCCAATCTACACGGCGAAAAATACCGGTGCGAGGTATTTGAAAGTCTGCATATATTTTTTTTATTTGTACTGTACAATGGGATGAACACAGACGAGTTTTTTGACACATGCCTACATACATTCTTCACAAATTTATTATCTTAAATTTAATTATTTTATCTTATTTGAGATGAGGATTCTTATTAAGTGTAATATAATATTGAAATCATTACTTGATTTAATGATTTTAAAAAATATACCTAAGTTTTTAGTTCCAACAAAAATAATGTAACTTTTTCACCACAGTCCTGCTGGCTAATCGGAGCATGTGGCCACCACATTTTTTTTATATATTTTTTAAACCATGTCCGCTCCCAATGTGGAGCATATGGCTATATGTTGCTCAACCTCTCTTTTTCCAAAGAGAGTAGGGATAGAAGGATAGGGCTAGGACAGGATTAGTGGTAAGCTAATCGCTCTCGATACGCCCCGTTCATATGATAGGATAGGTGAGAGGGGGGAATTCAAGACATCACATACATCCATGCCTTAGAACAGAAATTCATAAATCGGTTGAAAAAACAATTTATAAAACTATCCGTACCGGGATTTGAGCCCGGGCCCTTCGTAGCCGAAACCAACAACGTTGACCACTCGACCACACAGGCGCCACCACATAGTGCCTCTGAAATACTTAATGATTATTTCGTCACTATATTCAGCGAATTAGATTGATAAACAACCAGGAGATTAAGCAAAATTATCAATTTAAATTTGTTGTGTATTTCCACATAGTAGCCGCCTACCTGGCCAGTCGAAAATATAAGTTATCAATTGGGCAATAAACGTTAAGATATTTTTTAACATGTCATCATTGTTGGTTTTACGTTAAAAAAGGGAAAAAAAATCATCAGTTCAAACATTGTATATTTAACAAACGAGAATTGCTTGATGCACCTGTTGGAATTAGTTTATTTCTAAAAACAAAAGAAAATATAGGATTTCCCGTTAACTTATTGCTTTGCAACCAGAGTCGGACAAAAAAAAAGATGAAACACTTGTATAAAAATCACCATACACTCAGCGAGAGGCATACACTCAGGGAGAGGTAACAATTGATATCCCAGCTTTGTGGTCTGTTTAACCCTTTCTTAACTAAGATGTGTAAATAGTACACATACCTTCGAATCATTTACATTTATCTGTATATATAATAAATACTCGGCCTAAAATTCAGGTTTCCTCTCTTATACATTTACACATTGAGTAATGCAATAATAGATTTTTTTTAGGAGTGTTATATAATTGTCATGATTCACACCCGCTTGCCTGGATAACGGATACACAGCTCAGGAGCGCGTGCTTTTTTTTTGCATAGTAAGGAAAGGGTTAATATCACTCATGGACCATCAAGATTAAAACTAAGAAATTTCATAGATGTATTTAAATTCTGACCCATTTTTAAGAATTCCCGAAAAGATCCCGATGGCACGAAGAATAAAGGCTATCATTTTGAACAATGTGGGTGTCGATTTTTTTTTAGCAATTCAAATTTTACATATAATTATTCATCTAGGACAATCAAATTAATGTTCGCAATTACTGGCCGTTGATGGCGCGATCAACGAAATCAAAATTTATCAAAAGAGTATTAATGTTAAATAATAATAATATTTTATAGTTAGTTGGGTAGTGAAGAGTGAGCGTTTGACAGAGAGTAAACGAGGAGGGACAAGGCATAAGTGCATCCGCTAAAAGCCAATCCTAAGTTTTATTGATACACATTGTATTGCGACAAAGTCAGCGTCGTTTCTCAAAGACAATATCTGAGCGTCAAAGGCAACTGCAGTGCTGGTTCGTGGTAAACAATTATTACGATAAGTTTTATGTTTGAAAATATTCATATTCGTATCGTCTGTGGGAAGGAAAAAGGACGAATCCCGCACATATCAAATTTTACAGGAGGCGCTAAAAACGTGTTTTGATGATTTTGGACCATATGCAAAATATGAATTATACACAACCTTGAAGTGCACGGAGACTTCAAAACTGATGTTTAATTGACATAATCTGATATTAATTAAAGAAATTGTCTAGGAAAAACCTTTCTTTCAGTGTTTTATCTTGGTTTAAATTTTTTACAAGGTCATCTTTTTTTAAACTTAAAGCTAAATTTAGATACTTATTCGGCATTTGCAGCTTGCATCCTTTTGATAGAACGTGTATCAAGTTTGATACATTGTGACTATCTAATGAAACCTGTTTTTAAAAACTGTGGGTTACGTCCTTTTTCCTTTCCACAGTCGATATAATAAGGAAATTTAACATAAAGCATAGATAGAACTTTTAACATACCATATCTTGTGTTGGTACACTTACAAAGGGAAACAAATACAACATGAGTAAGAAATATAATTACGTAAGTACCGCGAGAGTTAAATAACATTTTTTAAAACGTTATTTTATGTATTTATAAATCATATTTACGAATATTATGAAAACATGACAGCAAAATGTGTTCAGTAACGCTACAAAACTATTGTAGACATTCTATAAATTTATAACACAGATATATCAACCAGTAATAGGCAGGAAATCTTAACAGAGAAATTTAAAAATTTACAGAAGGCTTTTTCAATAAAGTTCGAAAAAATATATGGTCAATGTTTATCCTGATGCTATAATAAAACTGTCCAACAACTTCCAGTTCAATAGATCAGCGTTTCTCAACCGGGGCTCACGCGGAACAAGCGATAACCAGTCAAAACACAAAAATGCACAGGTCCTAAAAAAATACATGCGAATGACCGAACAATCTTAATTCTTTGTCACCGACTTCTTCTTGGGCGATATTGAACAATTATTGGCTTAAAATTTACAAAAGTTCGATTGCCAATTTTGGGTCGATTTCATCGGATTAAGTGGGGTAGAGTGGTTATTGAATAAGCGGTAATCTGAATTAATGTGATGCAGTTGCAGTGGACATATTTTTAATTGACTACACGCGATTTTGTCACACCAAACCACAAGAGAATATATCAATGCAGAGACAGTGAGTGCCCAAAACCGCAGAAGAAACTAGAACGGACCGTTGGCCGAATACGCAGAAGAAGAAGAGTCAAACAGTTCCCGTTCCTCGCCGCCCTTTGGCAACCTACCGGCGGTTCCGACAAACCAGACCGCACCGCTGAGTGAAGAGCGAGAGGGACAGGAGGATGACACGTCACAGGGCGAAGATCAAAGGCGCAAAAAGTGTGCGAGAGAGACGGAGCCCGCGAGAGGACGTCTCAAGGAGGGGGAGGGGTGTACAAGGCAAATTTTAATAATTGTCAAAGCGGCGGCACCGATCAAACAAAGACATGGCTTCACCCCGCCACCTACTTTCATCCCTCTCAAACGGTGGGACGAGGAGGACGTGTGGTGGTTACCTGAGATAGTGTCAAAAGAAAAGGTTATAATGAGATCATATACCGAGTAGACGAAATAGATAATTGAAGAGGAAACACGGGACCGCAGGAGGCTTCAAGAGGCCAGGCCGCTGTTGACTTGAAGGAATTCACCGTCTTGAGATGATTAACTGAACCACGACCGATACATCATAGACAAGATTCAAAATGTGTAAGGATATGTATTTCTCAAGTTGGTTTTAAATGCTTGAAACAAAGGATTTAATAACCCTACCGTCTAATATAGCGAAACGTTATGTTTGGGACCAAACGCAGACAAATCTTCAATAATATAAAAGATTATTATTTGCAATCCCTTAAATGCATAGATGACTACGAAAACTACAAACTTTTATTTGGCTTTTTCCCAAAACATACATCGATTGAAACATTTATTCTTATACCCAATGGTATAAAAAAAAACATATTTACACTTCATATTGTTTCGATATATGTCTTGTGTACACGTGCTAAACCATTAGAATCTTCATTCAGAGCATGCTGGAGTTTTGGCAGCCATTGATGTTCGACGGTTTTTTAATACAATTTTTACAATAAAAAACATAGATCATTATAAGAGCATTAAGTAGTTTAATTACGTATTCTTAAGTATTTTAAGTGGTGCCTTTTTAAAAACTGTATGAAAATCATGTCTTATGCCTCTAATGCCTAGGTGCTTTGTACTACGTGTTTTGGATAAAAAAAAAACTATCGAAAACATTTGAAATTATTTTTCCTGCAATCACACACACCCAATGTATATGACTTTTTTTTTATTGAAAAGTAGATGAAGAAAAGATAAAATGTGGACATCATTTTATTTTGGCAATTATCAAGATGTGTTCCCATTGATATTTTAAATAATAATTGAAGTATGCAGTGTGTTTGCACATGGTATAGTATAAAACGCGACATATCGACAGTGAAAATTAATTATGAAATATTTTTTTCGCAGTTGCATATTTGAGAAACGCTAACCTAGAGAGTGGAGTTAAGAGGTAGGCGGGGTGTGGGTGAATAGGGGTTGAGGGCAAAGGCGTCACGAAATCACTCTGTGATGTTCGCGAGTGAACGTTTTCGATCTGTTTGTCATGTTCTGATTCATATTTGACTTGTCTACCACAATCTCTACGATTAAAATATTATTCATTGAACTGATATTTATGAAGACACACACGTTTCAATATTATATGCATATATATTTACGTAAATTGAACCTTTAAAAATCGTACGCTTGGAAATGTTGAATTACCTTAACAACTTTAATATTTTCGATGGATTCAGCGGTAACTTTATGAAAATTCATCTATAATATAAAATTTAATTTGATAACATAATTATTCCACTGATTTTGTTACAAATTGCCAAGCTTCTTATGTAGGGCAAACTGGTAGAAACGTGACGTAAGAATTTATAAAAAAAAGTGCGAGATTACCCAACAGTATCATTATTAATAGAAAATTTTAAATTAACTTTGATTATTCCACGTACTGTGTAACTAACTGTGACACGTTTATCTGTCACATTATCTGTGACACATTATCTGTTTGCTTTATTTCGATTCTACACCCCCCTCCTTGCTCCTCTTAAAAGGAAAAAAACCCAATCCATTTTGTAATTTTATAATTTTAAAATGTTAGAATCAATCTTGCTTCATTACTTAAGCAAACTTTGCGATAGTAAGTCTGAAGATGCCTCTGAAAGAGGCGAAACACGTGTCACAGTTAGTTACACAATACGTGGAATAATCAAAGTTAATTTAAAATTTTCTATTAAAATGAACTTCCACAAAGTTACCGCCGAAACCATCGAAAGTATTAGTATCATTATTATTTTAAATCTAACACCCCTCCCCTTTCTTGCGCCAATCCCCTTCAATAGCCATTTTGTAATTGATAAGATGAGAATCCATAACCAATGATTACTTTATTAAAAAAAAATACATTTTGATTGTTTGTCTGAATTGATTCTTCTCAGATGGCCGAAACACTTGCAATCAGTGGAATAACAAAGTTGTCGAATGTTATAATGAAAATTCTGCTTTGGCGATACAAGGCTTTCGTTCAGAGCGACACACGCATGTTGTGGATGGAGCAAGCTAGTACACCAGCAAATTTTAATGTTTTCCACCTACTATACTTCCTCAAATACAGGGGCTAGTACTCTGCCAACTACTGCTAAATACTCGACGTAGGTAACTAGTCAGCTTCAGCAATTGCATTCTCTACTCGACTTGTTGAAAGTGGTAGGCAATATAAATCACTTACAAAAAATAATAATAATTTAATACTTGCTGTTAGCCCGTTGCCCCTAACGAAAGGTTATTTGCGTGATCAATGACCAGAACCGCGAAGTCGACCGTCGAAGACTAGGGGCCTTTTGGAGGAAGATCCAGCGCTTGCATCTCCAGCAGGACATCGTTTCAATTTTGAGAAATCGTTTTCAAAGTAATAATTTAGATGTTTGCAACCTGGACCGGCTCGTGGCATGTGCAAAGTGTGCGGCGCACATTAAGATTTTAGTAATATCCACTTATTTGATTCTAGTTTTGCGCACACAGGCGCAGAAATCTTCGAGCCGGTCCTGTATGCAACCCTTACTATATTACGTAGTCTTCTAAAAAGTATTGTTCTTTTTTTTTGCGAAATCTGATAAATATTTAGTAAGTGAAAAAATCACTATCGTCAATCTTAAAAATAACTAACTATTTTGATACTCGCATAGAAATAGTGAATTTAAGTAAAAAAAAATATATAAAAAAGGACAAAATAATTTAAAAATTAATCTTGAACATAATCTACAAAATGGATAAAACTTTAATAACAATAAAGTATCTGTAAAAAACATTCGAAAGACCATCGTTTTATCCGACTTCGAAGAACACTATCGGCTTGCGCCATCAACGCATAAATTATTAAAACTGTAGAACTAAAATACTTTGATATTTTAAATCTGCTGTAAAACGATAATGACAATAAAAATGAAAACATTCTGTTCATTTACTGCGGTATGCATCATCGTACAACTTTGCAGATTTAGTTGTTTATAGTCGGGCTATTCCCGACGGGTGTTGAAACAAAGGACGCAGAGCTGGTCTTCGGCCTGCAGGCCTCCAGGGCATCCATCGACGGCTAGCACAAAGCCAGCGTTACATTCGCCATACACTCCGGGATGCAGCGACCGGGAGAGAAACTATACGATCGTCGCAGAATATTCCTAAAGTAGGGGCCGGGACAACACACGACGACATGAGTCAGCATGAAATCACTCCTAACACACAATATATGGAATAATTATGCTATAATAAATATCGCTATCATCTTACGTGTCATTGTATTTTCGAGCGGCAAGTGGCAAGGGAACTGACAGTTGGGACAAAAATGGATTGTTTGTTGACTAGAGCCGCGTCTGCAACGGTCGACGTCTAAGATACTCAATATTATATAATAATACCGTCACAAAATCATCCGGCGATTCAATGATTTAAGCGGTATTTACTTGGTATACTCTAAAAATTAAAACTTCAGTTCATTTAACATCGCTATTTTTACCGAATGATTCAGAGATGCATATTTCAAAAACAATAAAAAAAACAGTAAAATTAAATATGAATCATAAAAATAGTGTATTTTAAAATTAGAACTGGTTGATGTTTGAGATTATCGCAAGTTGTGGACTTATTAAGCGTGGCCGCCTTCATAGAATTAATATTATATAATTACATTTTTTTTAATCCATGCCCTCCCCCAATGTGGAGCATATGGCCTCCTAATGGAGGTATCACAACAGAACTTTTCTACGAGAACTAGTTGTTAGTAGGTCGCTCAACCTCTCTTTTCTGACGAGAGTAGTAGGGATAGAAGGATAAGGCTAGGACAGGAGGGAGGTTTCAGACATCACAAACACCCATGCCTTCGAACAGAAATCGATCGAAAAAATGCTGTTCGCACTGGGACTCGAGCCCGTGAGATACGGTACGGAAGCCAACAACGCCAACCGCTGCGCCATAGGACCCGACATATATTTACATAAAATAAAAAAATGACAGTAAAAAAATCGTGCAATAATGAAACAATTCAATTTGTTAATCGATTTCAATGGACGTGACACCAAATCAAAAACAAACATCTTTCGATGAATTATTACAAGAAAAGACTTCAAGAAAATAAATTATTATGTATGCTTGTGTCGCCACGTTTGGGTCTGTACCGAATCAATTTTCAATAATATTTATTTTAAAAATGATTTAACCAATAATCAATTACTCGAAAACATAATATTTCGATTTTGACATATTTTAAGACACATATTATATTATTTAATCACATACACTGACAGGGACATGTTCCGGAAATAAGTAAATTATTCACAAACGTGTAAGTATACGTACACCATATTTCAGGGTACCACTTGGACATAGTACATATTAGGGTATCCAATCCCGAAGCCTTTTTCCAATCCCGGGATTTCGGGATTGATTTATTTTGAATCCCGGGATCGAGATTTTCTCACCGAGGAATTTGAAATCCTCAATTTGCTATACTTTTTCCCGGAATCTCACGGAAACTCGTTTTTTTTTTTTTTAGCTCACCGAAAAATTTGAAATCTCCGATTTGGTATACTTTTTCCCAGAATCTCACAAAAACTCGTCTTTTTTTTTTTTAGCTCACCGAGGAATTTGAAATCCTCAATTTTCCAATTTCGTGTAAATTTCGAGAATTTGCTCAAAATTTCTCAATCCCGAAATCCCGGGATCGCGGCCATCTCAATCCCGGAATTTCGGGATCAGAAAATTGAACGGGATCCCGGGATTGGATGCCCTAGTACATATATTATATTATGGTGTGTCCTCTAGTATTTGTTAAGAAATTATACATATCCGGATGGTTGTACGGAAACCTTTAAATAGTAATGATAATTTAAAATATTTGAGAATCACTCTCGACGTGTATGGGAGGAGAGGTTGTGATGAGGTGTCCCCGTGGGAAACTTTACCAATAGAAAAGTGGTAAACGTCATAGGAAAGCCGCCGGGTCAGTTGCACAAAATCGAGGGCCGGTATATAAAAAAAGCACCTCCGACTACAGTATACATATGTATGTAATTTTATAAAATATTTTCTGTTTGATTGTTGGGATAAACTAAATTATGAATTTCTCAAAAATAGTATAGAGATTATATGAGGGTATTATTTGCAAACACTTCTCATTCCAAAATGGTTAAAAAATGAAACTTAAATTTCATTTTGAAAAACAATGGACATTTTCAAAGTATTTTTAGTTTTGCATTACTTTGGAATGATATTTAGTATGTCGTCAAGCCATGTTTGAGGCTGCTTTCGAAAATACTTTTTTTATTTGTATGTACTGAATTACATTCTTGGTTCACGTTGCAACAATTTTGGAATGATCCGGGTTTGCAAGTACATAATACCCTCATATTATGTGTTCGATATTTTGTTTTCCAAGCAAATATTTCGACCACAGTCTGTTTTTATCAATACATTATGGAACAATTTCTATTCCACAGTTGAATTATCTATTCAAGAAATCAAGGATTTGTTTGACAATAAACAGTTCAGCAATTCAATTCAACTCAATTAAATACTGAGTTGTGCTTTCGTAAACAAATTTAACCAGAGATTAAGAAAGAGAGAAATAATGCCAAAGATTTAAACCTATCCAAATGTATAGATTTTTATGATGTTTCATCCCTCTCCCATCGCCTAAGATTCGATCATGAAAATATAATGCAGGAAGACCGATTTCTTCCAATACTGGTCCGTTCCTGAGCATCCAGTTGTTCTATTCTAACGGAAGAGGAAGAAGAGTGACCGAGAGACAAATAAACTAACAAATTATTACAGACTCCCCTTATTTTATTTATGGTTAAAATTATAGATTAAAAATAAGAAGACTTACTTGTGCATTGTTACAGAAAGAGTTATTTTTTATACAGAGATAACTAGAAAAATAAGTTAATTGATTTTAAAAAATAATACTAATTAAACGTTAATGCATCCGGATGTGGTTAATAGAAACCGAGCTTTATGTCACATTTGAGCTGGCAGACAATGACAGGATCAGACAAACAGAGAAATAGACACGCAATGAAGGTCAAAGAGAATGTGCAGCTTTTTGAAACGGAGTTAAGGGGTAGGTAATTAGCCGTGATCGACCGAATGAGCTTTTTCGTGACGACACTTTATATGTGCACGCGACCCACGGTTTTGCTGTCGAATTGACGGTTGCGATCTCACTGAAGGCAAAAAAGAAACAGGGTGAATTGAAAACATTTTTGGGTTTAAATATGCGATGCTATTTTATTTAGATAATTTCCGAAGGTAAATGGTTTTTTTCATCTACCCCCATACAACCAAATTGTATTTTCTGAACATCATTTTCAATAATATGTAAAAAATATACATACGTTTATAACACACAACAACAAAAAATAAGGGGATCCCGTCCAATGTTTTGATCCCGAAATCCCAGGATTGCGACAGTACTAATCCCGGAATTTCGGGATTGAGAAAATTAGAGAAAGTTGTGCTAGGGATAAGAAAAAAAATGGTCCCAAATTTTGTCCCAAAAAAAAGCTATTTGCATGCGCCAATTACAAAATATGAATTAACGAAAATACACAATTTCATCTAAAAAAATTTTTTTGTTTGAAAATTAGTATATAATGCAACGATTTACAACAATTCGGTCATGACAAAATAATTATTTCAATATAGACTTCGGTATTTTTTTTTCACATCAAACACTCTAATTACAATTACAAGAACCATAAATTTCCAATTAGTTACAATATAAAGGATTTAAAATTGTTAAAAGAAAATAGAAAAATCATAACGCACAACGTAAAGTTTTGTTTTCAACTTCCTCAGTGTACTTATGTTGTTTTCATATTTTAAATATAAATTCTAAGCATTAGACGCATGGAAAAATGATTGAATTCAAGAAACAAAAGAAATCACGCTATTAATAAATATGACAGCAATTGTTTCATTTTATTCGCAAATATTTTTTTTATTATTATTTAATCTGTTCTTGAATGTCCCGTGTATTGTTGATCTGGCGTTGGACACTATGTACAAATTATCTAAAAAGAATCTTATCCATAGGATAAATATATCTTTAAATGGGACATATAAAGATAATATTGATTTCCTGAATTGACAATAAAATCGCCAACGATTTGTCTCCCATGACACTGGTTTTCGTAGAATAAATAGCGAAGCTTCGATATCTCATATGTTATTGTCTTCCCCTGTTCGAAACTAGCAGGCAGGTAAAATATCAATTGCATCCGTTTGAGCTCCAAAAGCCACCACGGGAAACTTTCATCCCTTTGTGAAGAGAAGAGAGGTCCCGCTGGCGGTCAGGCTGGTGAGCGGGAGGAGGCCCCCGTCCTCTCCCGGGACACTAATGGGACAAAGCAAAAATGCGTTCTGTTTACGAGAACCTCTTTATTTCTCTCTGTATGCTATCCATGACCGAGGCAATGGAACTTCACTTCTGTTTTTGTTAATTACGCGGCCCGCCTGTGGACAAGCAATAAGTTTCAATCCGTGGATAACACGACGTCTATAATCGGGTATAGATTTTTTTAATACAACAATAAATCACACCAGTGTTTGAGATTTGACGGACTATCACCCGCCCAGCTCTCTAATAGGTCATGTAACTTTGAATTAATATTTGAATAAAATCAATTTTCATTATGTCTAAAAATTGAGTGTGCTTATTTGTACATCAGAATCGAAAAGAATATATTCAAATAAGTTAAAAATATGTATGTATATAATTTTAGACTTCGACTGAAGGTATTAATTAAACATAGTGATAATTAAATTTACTTATTTTATATACACGATACACTTATTTACCAATCGTTAGTTTCAAGCTCATCCGTGCACTTGAACGCCTGAAGATGTTGAAATTCAAAAGTCGTTAGTGACAAAACATGTAGGAGTGCACAAAAGTTGAACGATTCGAATGAAAATATAAACATACTATGTAGTTCTTTCTGCAAGAATTACATGAATTGGTCAATGGCTAATTGACTTTACATTGTATTCATATTAAATTAATATAAGATAAAGTAAATTAAAAAGTTTATCAGTCTCCGTGCACTTCAATCAAGGTTGTGAATATTTCATAATTCTCCTTGGCCTAAAATTATGAAAAATAGTTTTTTGTGGCTCCTATTAAATGTGTGGGTTACGTCCTTTTTTCTTTCCACTTTCGATGTATTCAAGTTTTCCCTTTCGAGTGCTGTTTTCATTTCCTACGTCTTCTGCCAACTAGCATTTTTCAATCAAAGATAAGTGAATGTGTTTTTTTAAATTATCCTTTATGGTATCTTAACATTAATAGCCGATAAGGTCCGTCTGTAAGGACGTCCGCAGTAAGGTACAGACCAATGATTTCGATTTATTCTGAACAGCACATTTTTGAAATGTTGTTCTATCCAATGAGAGCGGCTTATTTTAAACCGGGCGTGAATGTTCTGATATCGCCACGTTTGAAAATTTGATATTTCTTGGTGTAGAGCTAAAGTATTGTATCACCATACATCATAATATTCGAATAATCAAAGACTTTAATTCGACTATTGCAAACTATGATTATAGGGCTATCGAAATGAATCGTCTGATCGTGTGAGTCGATGTGAGACTAATATTTTTTGGAGCGGATTTGATCAATTGAATCATAATGATGAATCTTTTCACGTCTGACCTTGAAAATCTGTTAGAATTCTTTAATACATTAAGAATATTCAAATTATGATATGGATATATGATAGAATAATATTTTGCTTTTTTCATACACTTGGACAAAATGTGCAACTGATTTTTTATTGAAAAATTGGATTTGATCTTTTGATTTTTATTGGAAATAATTGTTAAATAATTTAAAATCCGAAAAATAATTGTTGGCAAACTTAAACATTATTCCAAAAATTAAGTAATTTACGAAATTTCTGCTACTACGAAAGATGGTTGTTAGCAAACTTTAACATTATTCCAAAAATTAAATAATTTACGAAATTTCTGCTACTACGAAAAATGGTTGTTAGCAAACTTAATCATTATTCCAACAATTAAATAATTTACGTAATTTCTGCTACTACGAAAAATGGTTGTTAGCAAACATAAACTTTATTCCAAAAATTCAATAATTTACGAAATTTCTGCTACTACGAAAAATGGTTGTTAGCAAACTTAAACATTATTCCAAAAAATCAATAATTTACGAAATTTCTGCTACTACGAAAAATGGTTGTTAGCAAACTTGAACATTATTCTAAAAAATCAATAATTTACGAAATTTCTGCTTCTACGAAAAATGGTTGTTAGCAAACTTAAACATTATTCCAAAAATTCAATAATTTCAATAATTTACGAAATTTCTGCTACTACGAAAAATGGTTGTTAGCAAACTTAAACATTATTCTAAAAAATCAATAATTTACGAAATTTCTGCTTCTACGAAAAATGGTTGTTAGCAAACTTAAACATTATTCCAAAAATTAAGTAATTTAGGAAATTTCTGCTACTACGAAAAATGGTTGTTAGCAAATTTAAACATTATTCCAAAAATTCAATAATTTACGAAATTTCTGCTTCTACGAAAAATGGTTGTTAGCAAACTTAAACATTATTCCAAATATTAAATAATTTACGAAATTTCTGCTACTACGAAAAATGGCTGTTAGCAAACTTGAACATTATTCCAAAAATTCAATAATTTACGAAATTTCTGCTACTACGAAAAATGGTTGTTAGCAAACTTAAACTTTATTCCAAAAATTCAATAATTTACGAAATTTCGGCTACTACGAAAATTGGTTGTTAGCAAACTTTAACTTTATTCCAAAAATTAAATATTTCACGAAATTTATGCTACTGCGAAAAATGGTTGTTAGCAAACTTGAACATTATTCCAAATATTAAATAATTTACGAAATTTCTGCTACTACGAAAAATGGTTGTTAGCAAACTTAAACTTTATTCCAAAAAATCAATATTTTACGAAATTTATGCTACTACGAAAAATGGTTGTTAGCAAACTTGAACATTATTCCAAATATTAAATCATTTACGAAATTTCGGCTACTACGAAAAATGGTTGTTATCAAACTTTTTTTTTCCAAAAATTCAATAATTCACGAAATTTCTGCTACTACGAAAAATAGTTGTCAGCAAACTTGAACATTATTCTAAAAATTAAGTAATTTACGAAGTTTCTGCTAATACGAAAAATTGTTGTTAGCAAACTTAAACATTATTCCAAATATTAAATAATTTACGAAATATCTGCTAACTATAAAAATAAAATATATTAAAATAAAATATAATTAAATTAAATTAAATTCAATAAAATAAAATAAAATAAAATAAAATAAAATAAAATAAAATAAAATAAAATAAAATAAAATAAAATGAAATGAAATAAAATAAAATAAAATACCATAAAATAAAATAACATAAAATTAAATTAAATTAAATACTATGCAACAAAAATCTCACGTTGCTGGGCAACGGGCTTACAGCTAGTGTATATTATAGCGTATTGATTGTGACTAGTTCATTATTGGGCATATTCGACGATTACATTAATTAAGAATTTACGGCAAACAGCGGCGACATTTAAAACTATGTTCATTCATTTAAATAATCGTAATTATTTACAACAACGATTTATAAAAATTTAATATCAAAAATGTATATAAAGAGCATAATGAGAAATAATATTTACAGCAGGTACAAGTTTTATAATATGTATTGATAACGGGCAAATATAGTATGTATGCAGTTAATTATAAATTCGTCTCAGCCTACAAGATCGTAGATGAATCACATACAATGTTTTATAAGTAGTCAATATCGACTTCCGTACGCAATATACGTACGTAGGTATGTAGACATTTCATTGTAATGTGCATTGCTTACCATGAGAAAGAAAAATATTCGATGCTTAGTATGCACGGTGCATCCGACGCTAACTACTTCCAGCTAATTATCTATAGACCGCATCAATAGAACGAACTGTCTGCTTTAACACGCCAAAAAAATACCGAAATTTAAAAATAATATTTAAAACAGACTTAGAAGTAATTCTTGTGCGCATACGTTTAAGATAATGTGAAATAGAGTAAAATAAATGTTCATGTATCTCATCGGGGGTCGATATAGAAAGTACGGCAGAACAAATACACTATTATATCCATCCTTGAAAAGAATAGGTGGAGAGCTTAGATAAGAGTGGCAGAGGGGCTAATGTCCTGCTTTAAAAAGCTCAGTAACGTGAATTTTATCAAATTTCGTGTGATTTTTATTAAATATGCACGATTTCAAAGCGTAAAGTAAACAATGGCTGGATGAATGATGTGCCACGGGATTTGAGACTCAGCGACCGGCATAGAAAGTCGGAGAACCAAGCTAAATGGAGGAAATTAATAAAGACGCCAGAAAAAAACAAGGTTAAAAATAGCGAAATAAATAATTACACAAATATACCAAACCAATCAAACAATAATTATTTGTACTCAATAAATTCTAATCTATTGCATATTTTCGGTATACTTACTGCCAGAAACGAAAAGTCAAGAATTGGGTGTTTTAAGTTATGGATGCAGAACGATAGATTTAAGCACGGTTTATAATCTCAAAACACTAGCTGACACATATTTCATTTATTTATTCGATATTTAAAGATGTAATCGAACTAAGTATATTTCGTTGGCGGTTATTACTGGCAGAAACCTGTTGACAGCTGTAATTTTTTTGGTTAATTTATTTGTCTTATTGTCTACCACCTCGCTACATTTCAGTTCGCTTCATGATATTTGAAAAAGTCGATTATCTCAAAACAAGGTTTTTTGACGAAACGTTTTCCGACTGAACACCGACGATATTTAACTCAAAAGTTATCACTAATTTATTTAAAGGTTAACGTTATCATAATTTGCATTTCACATATAAACCAAAAATGTGCGCTATGTATAAAGAAACAATAATCGTTAATGATACATATAAGATATTCTATAAATTCCACCCCAAAAAATATATCCAAAAGGAATACAGTATCTTATTAGCAAAACCATTAAATAATGCAAACAAATATACCAACAAAAAAGTGCCAAATGAATAGTCTCGCAAAATTGACAGATGTTGTTACATAATTGTTAACTAAAATTGCAGCAATAAGCTTTCCCACAGCGCCAAATATGTATTTATTAATTGTTAAAAATTAAAATTACAGTACATGACAAAACAGCTGACGCCAATTCGCCATGAACTTGAAAAACATAATAAGACAAAATATAAAATAAAACTACACAGTACATCGAAATCAACACAAAAAATCAATAAATATAATAGTAAAATTTATCAAACAGTTCACAAATACTATCACCAAAAATGTCCACTTCTCTAGGCAATGAGTTGATCAATCGAACGGCCCTAGGAACTGGTGACTCATACCTCCTAAGCGAGGTATAAGTTTTTAGAAATAAAAGTTTTTGCTCATAGTTTCGCCCACGTAAGAATAAATTGGGAGCATGTAAATTAATAGTCATGAGAATTTCAGGATTATTAACTCGGCCCCGAAGGAGAAGAGAAAAATGCTTTAAGCTTGAAAACGATCTTCGAGCTTCAAGAGAGTGAAATGATAACATTCCTAGAGGAAATTTGGTAGGGTAGTATTCCTTTAAGAAATTATCAAAGGGGAAGAATTTAAATTTTTTGAAATAATAATATCTAAGAAATTTCTTATTGACTCTCTCCAATTGCAGCTTGTATGAACTCTCATATGGGCTCCAAATGATGGATCCATATTCAAGCTTACTTAAGACCAAAGAAACATAAGGCGTGCGAGACACAGTTGGGTTTTCAAATGGTTTGCTTTGTCTAACAATAAACCCAAGAAGTTTGCTTGCACACAGTGCAATAAAATATAATATTTTTTACGGTCGAAAAACGTAGGCCTGTGTTGTGAACTTCAATAATACGTTGGCTGATTACGATCACAAATTCGGACGTCAAATAACTCATTATAGTGATATTATGTTTGCATCTTGTGCCGCAGAAAATAGCTCTAACTCATTAATACCCGTCACCGGCGCTGGGCGTGTTAATTGCGTCGCTGAAAGCGGAAATGATGACACGCAAAGCGACAACTGTGATGATGATGATGATCTTAAGCCGACACGTCAAATGAGGAGACGAAGAAACAACGAGGAGTAGAGGGAAAGAGAATAGGTGTCGGTCGCAGTGATGACAACGCAAAACACTAATAAAATTAAACAACAGATGGAGGATCATATAAATGGGTGTATTGCAATTTCTTAAAAGCATTTTTGAACGTATATCTTTACCTATCTACTTTTCAGACACAACTTACAATCCTTACTAAAGGTGTGACAAGACCTTTGTCACTTTTAATATGTTTGAATTCACTATCAAATGTATAAATTCAGCGACGAGCACTAGCTAGAGTAGTAATGACGTAACGGGTAAGGTTACGTTAGTTGAAAAGAAAGAGGGCACGAACGAAACAAGGTATTGAAAGTTTTGAGGTTACGTGAAATGTTAGATGACTGTAAAACACAACAACTGCGTGATTGCGCGCGCACAGCAGTGGAGAGTGTCTGGAAACACTATGAGCTTAAGCGTGATTTTTTTTTACAGTTTGTTTTTACGTCTGTGTAGTAATCTTAACATTAATAGCCGATAAGGTCCGTCTGTAAGGACGTCCGCAGTAAGGTACAGACCAATGATTTCGATTTATTCTGAACAGCACATTTTTGAAATGTTGTTCTATCCAATGGGAGCGGCTTATTTTAAGCCGGGCGTGAATGTTCTGATATCGCCACGTTTGAAAATTTGATATTTCTTGGTGTAGAGCTAAAGTATTGTATCACCATACATCATAATATTCGAATAATCAAAGACTTTAATTCGACTATTGCAAACTATGATTATAGGGCTATCGAAATGAATCGTTTGATCGTGTGAGTCGATGTGAGACTAATATTTTTTGGAGCGGATTTGATCAATTGAATCATAATGATAAATCTTTTCACGTCTGACCTTGAAAATCTGTTAGAATTCTTTAATACATTAAGAATATTCAAATTATGATATGGATATATCATAGAATAATATTTTGCTTTTTTCATACACTTGGACAAAATGTGCAACTGATTTTTTATTGAAAAATTGGATTTGATCTTTTGATTTTTATTGGAAATAATTGTTAAATAATTTAAAATCCGAAAAATGGTTGTTAGCAAACTTGAACATTATTCCAATAATTCAATAATTTACGAAATTTCTGCTACTACGAAAAATGGTTGTTAGCAAACTTCAACATTATTCCAAAAATTAAATAATTTACGAAATTTCTGCTACTACGAAAAATGGTTGTTAGCAAACTTGGACATTATTCCAAAAATTCAATAATTTACGAAATTTCTGCTCCTACGAAAAATGGTTGTTAGCAAACTTGGACATTATTCCAAAAATTCAATAATTTACGAAATTTCTGCTCCTACGAAAAATGGTTGTTAGCAAACTTGGACATTATTCCAAAAATTCAATAATTTACGAAATTTCTGCTCCTACGAAAAATGGTTGTTAGCAAACTTGAACATTATTCCAAAAATTCAATAATTTACGAAATTTCTGCTACTACGAAAAATGGTTGTTAGCAAACTTAAACTTTATTCCAAAAATTGCATATTTTACGAAATTTATGCTACTACGAAAAATGGTTGTTAGCAAACTTAAACATTATTCCAATAATTCAATAATTTACGAAATTTCTGCTACTACGAAAAATGGTCGTTAGCAAACTTCAACATTATTCCAAAAATTAAATAATTTACGAAATTTCTGCTACTACGAAAAATGGTTGTTAGCAAACTTGGACATTATTCCAAAAATTCAATAATTTACGAAATTTCTGCT
Source organism: Himalopsyche tibetana (assembly GCA_030503985.1). NCBI lineage: Eukaryota > Metazoa > Arthropoda > Insecta > Trichoptera > Rhyacophilidae > Himalopsyche > Himalopsyche tibetana. Next base: position 19,245,002 of record JAPJYX010000022.1, read on the forward strand.
CCTACGAAAAATGGTTGTTAGCAAACTTGGACATTATTCCAAAAATTCAATAATTTACGAAATTTCTGCTCCTACGAAAAATGGTTGTTAGCAAACTTGGACATTATTCCAAAAATTCAATAATTTACGAAATTTCTGCTCCTACGAAAAATGGTTGTTAGCAAACTTGAACATTATTCCAAAAATTCAATAATTTACGAAATTTCTGCTACTACGAAAAATGGTTGTTAGCAAACTTAAACTTTATTCCAAAAATTGAATATTTTACGAAATTTATGCTACTACGAAAAATGGTTGTTAGCAAACTTAAACATTATTCCACATATTAAATAATTTACGAAATTTATGCTACTACGAAAAATGGTTGTTAGCAAACTTGAACATTATTCCAAAAATTCAATAATTTACGAAATTTCTGCTCCTACGAAAAATGGTTGTTAGCAAACTTAAACTTTATTCCAAAAATTCAATAATTTACGAAATTTCGGCTACTATGAAAAATGGTTGTTAGTAAACTTAAACTTTATTCCAAAAATTGAATATTTTACGAAATTTATGCTACTACGAAAAATGGTTGTTAGCAAACTTAAAAATTATTCCAAAAATTAAATATTTTATGAAATTTCTGCTCCTACGAAAAATGGTTGTTAGCAAACTTGAACATTATTCCAAAAATTCAATAATTTACGAAATTCCTGCTACTACGAAAAATGGTTGTTAGCAAACTTGAACATTATTCCAAAAATTCAATAATTTACGAAATTTCTGCTACTACGAAAAATGGTTGTTAGCAAACTTAAACTTTATTCCAAAAATTCAATAATTTACGAAATTTCGGCTACTACGAAAAATGGTTGTTAGCAAACTTAAACATTATTCCACATATTAAATAATTTACGAAATTTATGCTACTACGAAAAATGGTTGTTAGCAAACTTGAACATTATTCCAAAAATTCAATAATTTACGAAATTTCTGCTCCTACGAAAAATGGTTGTTAGCAAACTTGAACATTATTCCAAATATTAAATAATTTATGAAATTTCTGCTCCTACGAAAAATGGTTGTTAGCAAACTTGAACATTATTCCAAAAATTCAATAATTTACGAAATTTCTGCTACTACGAAAAATGGTTGTTAGCAAACTTAAACTTTATTCCAAAAATTGAATATTTTACGAAATTTATGCTACTACGAAAAATGGTTGTTAGCAAACTTGAACATTATTCCAAATATTACATAATTTACGAAATTTCTGCTCCTACGAAAAATGGTTGTTAGCAAACTTGAACATTATTCCAAAAATTCAATAATTTACGAAATTTCTGCTACTACGAAAAATGGTTGTTATCAAACTTAAACTTTATTCCAAAAAATCAATAATTTACGAAATTTCGGCTACTACGAAAAATGGTTGTTAGCAAACTTTTTTTTTATTCCAAAAATTCAATAATTTACGAAATTTCTGCTCCTACGAAATATGGTTGTTAGCAAACTTGAAAATTATTCGAAAAATTAAATATTTTACGAAATTTATGCTACTACGAAAAATGGTTGTTAGCAAACTTGAACATTATTCCAAATATTACATAATTTACGAAATTTCTGCTCCTACGAAAAATGGTTGTTAGCAAACTTGAACATTATTCCAAAAATTCAATAATTTACGAAATTTCTGCTACTACGAAAAATGGTTGTTAGCAAACTTAAACTTTATTCCAAAAATTCAATAATTTACGAAATTTCGGCTACTACGAAAAATGGTTGTTAGCAAACTTAAACATTATTCCACATATTAAATAATTTACGAAATTTATGCTACTACGAAAAATGGTTGTTAGCAAACTTGAACATTATTCCAAAAATTCAATAATTTACGAAATTTCTGCTCCTACGAAAAATGGTTGTTAGCAAACTTGAACATTATTCCAAATATTAAATAATTTATGAAATTTCTGCTCCTACGAAAAATGGTTGTTAGCAAACTTGAACATTATTCCAAAAATTCAATAATTTACGAAATTCCTGCTACTACGAAAAATGGTTGTTAGCAAACTTGAACATTATTCCAAAAATTCAATAATTTACGAAATTTCTGCTACTACGAAAAATGGTTGTTAGCAAACTTGAACATTATTCCAAATATTACATAATTTACGAAATTTCTGCTCCTACGAAAAATGGTTGTTAGCAAACTTGAACATTATTCCAAAAATTCAATAATTTACGAAATTTCTGCTACTACGAAAAATGGTTGTTAGCAAACTTAAACTTTATTCCAAAAATTCAATAATTTACGAAATTTCGGCTACTACGAAAAATGGTTGTTAGCAAACTTAAACATTATTCCACATATTAAATAATTTACGAAATTTATGCTACTACGAAAAATGGTTGTTAGCAAACTTGAACATTATTCCAAAAATTCAATAATTTACGAAATTTCTGCTCCTACGAAAAATGGTTGTTAGCAAACTTGAACATTATTCCAAATATTAAATAATTTATGAAATTTCTGCTCCTACGAAAAATGGTTGTTAGCAAACTTGAACATTATTCCAAAAATTCAATAATTTACGAAATTCCTGCTACAACGAAAAATGGTTGTTAGCAAACTTGAACATTATTCCAAAAATTCAATAATTTACGAAATTTCTGCTACTACGAAAAATGGTTGTTAGCAAACTTAAACTTTATTCCAAAAATTCAATAATTTACGAAATTTCGGCTACTACGAAAAATGGTTGTTAGCAAACTTAAACATTATTCCACATATTAAATAATTTACGAAATTTATGCTACTACGAAAAATGGTTGTTAGCAAACTTGAACATTATTCCAAAAATTCAATAATTTACGAAATTTCTGCTCCTACGAAAAATGGTTGTTAGCAAACTTAAACTTTATTCCAAAAATTCAATAATTTACGAAATTTCGGCTACTATGAAAAATGGTTGTTAGTAAACTTAAACTTTATTCCAAAAATTCAATAATTTACGAAATTTCTGCTCCTACGAAAAATGGTTGTTAGCAAACTTGAACATTATTCCAAAAATTCAATAATTTACGAAATTTCTGCTACTACGAAAAATGGTTGTTAGCAAACTTAAACTTTATTCCAAAAATTGAATATTTTACGAAATTTATGCTACTACGAAAAATGGTTGTTAGCAAACTTAAACATTATTCCACATATTAAATAATTTACGAAATTTATGCTACTACGAAAAATGGTTGTTAGCAAACTTGAACATTATTCCAAAAATTCAATAACTTACGAAATTTCTGCTTCTACGAAAAATGGTTGTTAGCAAACTTAAACTTTATTCCAAAAATTCAATAATTTACGAAATTTCGGCTACTATGAAAAATGGTTGTTAGTAAACTTAAACTTTATTCCAAAAATTGAATATTTTACGAAATTTATGCTACTACGAAAAATGGTTGTTAGCAAACTTAAAAATTATTCCAAAAATTAAATATTTTATGAAATTTCTGCTCCTACGAAAAATGGTTGTTAGCAAACTTGAACATTATTCCAAAAATTCAATAATTTACGAAATTTCTGCTACTACGAAAAATGGTTGTTAGCAAACTTAAACTTTATTCCAAAAATTGAATATTTTACGAAATTTATGCTACTACGAAAAATGGTTGTTAGCAAACTTGAACATTATTCCAAATATTACATAATTTACGAAATTTCTGCTCCTACGAAAAATGGTTGTTAGCAAACTTGAACATTATTCCAAAAATTCAATAATTTACGAAATTTCTGCTACTACGAAAAATGGTTGTTATCAAACTTAAACTTTATTCCAAAAAATCAATAATTTACGAAATTTCGGCTACTACGAAAAATGGTTGTTAGCAAACTTTTTTTTTATTCCAAAAATTCAATAATTCACGAAATTTCTGCTCCTACGAAATATGGTTGTTAGCAAACTTGAAAATTATTCGAAAAATTAAATATTTTACGAAATTTATGCTACTACGAAAAATGGTTGTTAGCAAACTTGAACATTATTCCAAATATTACATAATTTACGAAATTTATGCTACTACGAAAAATGGTTGTTAGCAAACTTGAACATTATTCCAAATATTACATAATTTACGAAATTTCTGCTCCTACGAAAAATGGTTGTTAGCAAACTTGAACATTATTCCAAAAATTCAATAATTTACGAAATTTCTGCTCCTACGAAAAATGGTTGTTAGCAAACTTGAACATTATTCCAAATATTAAATAATTTATGAAATTTCTGCTCCTACGAAAAATGGTTGTTAGCAAACTTAAACTTTATTCCAAAAATTCAATAATTTACGAAATTTCGGCTACTACGAAAAATGGTTGTTAGCAAACTTAAACTTTATTCCAAAAATTGAATATTTTACGAAATTTATGCTACTACGAAAAATGGTTGTTAGCAAACTTGAACATTATTCCAAATATTACATAATTTACGAAATTTCTGCTCCTACGAAAAATGGTTGTTAGCAAACTTGAACATTATTCCAAAAATTCAATTATTTACGAAATTTCTGCTACTACGAAAAATGGTTGTTATCAAACTTAAACTTTATTCCAAAAAATCAATAATTTACGAAATTTCGGCTACTACGAAAAATGGTTGTTAGCAAACTTTTTTTTTATTCCAAAAATTCAATAATTCACGAAATTTCTGCTCCTACGAAATATGGTTGTTAGCAAACTTGAAAATTATTCGAAAAATTAAATATTTTACGAAATTTATGCTACTACGAAAAATGGTTGTTAGCAAACTTGAACATTATTCCAAATATTACATAATTTACGAAATTTCTGCTCCTACGAAAAATGGTTGTTAGCAAACTTGAACATTATTCCAAAAATTCAATAATTTACGAAATTTCTGCTACTACGAAAAATGGTTGTTAGCAAACTTAAACTTTATTCCAAAAAATTCAATAATTTACGAAATTTCGGCTACTACGAAAAATGGTTGTTAGCAAACTTAAACATTATTCCACATATTAAATAATTTACGAAATTTATGCTACTACGAAAAATGGTTGTTAGCAAACTTGAACATTATTCCAAAAATTCAATAATTTACGAAATTTCTGCTCCTACGAAAAATGGTTGTTAGCAAACATGAACATTATTCCAAATATTAAATAATTTATGAAATTTCTGCTCCTACGAAAAATGGTTGTTAGCAAACTTGAACATTATTCCAAAAATTCAATAATTTACGAAATTTCGGCTACTACGAAAAATGGTTGTTAGCAAACTTAAACATTATTCCACATATTAAATAATTTACGAAATTTATGCTACTACGAAAAATGGTTGTTAGCAAACTTGAACATTATTCCAAAAATTCAATAATTTACGAAATTTCTGCTCCTACGAAAAATGGTTGTTAGCAAACTTGAACATTATTCCAAATATTAAATAATTTATGAAATTTCTGCTCCTACGAAAAATGGTTGTTAGCAAACTTGAACTTTATTCCAAAAATTCAATAATTTACGAAATTTCGGCTACTACGAAAAATGGTTGTTAGCAAACTTAAACATTATTCCACATATTAAATAATTTACGAAATTTATGCTACTACGAAAAATGGTTGTTAGCAAACTTGAACATTATTCCAAAAATTCAATAATTTACGAAATTTCTGCTCCTACGAAAAATGGTTGTTAGCAAACTTGAACATTATTCCAAATATTAAATAATTTATGAAATTTCTGCTCCTACGAAAAATGGTTGTTAGCAAACTTGAACATTATTCCAAAAATTCAATAATTTACGAAATTCCTGCTACTACGAAAAATGGTTGTTAGCAAACTTGAACATTATTCCAAAAATTCAATAATTTACGAAATTTCTGCTACTACGAAAAATGGTTGTTAGCAAACTTAAACTTTATTCCAAAAATTCAATAATTTACGAAATTTCGGCTACTACGAAAAATGGTTGTTAGCAAACTTAAACATTATTCCACATATTAAATAATTTACGAAATTTCTGCTCCTACGAAAAATGGTTGTTAGCAAACTTGAACATTATTCCAAATATTAAATAATTTATGAAATTTCTGCTCCTACGAAAAATGGTTGTTAGCAAACTTGAACATTATTCCAAAAATTCAATAATTTACGAAATTTCTGCTACTACGAAAAATGGTTGTTAGCAAACTTAAACTTTATTCCAAAAATTGAATATTTTACGAAATTTATGCTACTACGAAAAATGGTTGTTAGCAAACTTGAACATTATTCCAAATATTACATAATTTACGAAATTTCTGCTCCTACGAAAAATGGTTGTTAGCAAACTTGAACATTATTCCAAAAATTCAATAATTTACGAAATTTCTGCTACTACGAAAAATGGTTGTTATCAAACTTAAACTTTATTCCAAAAAATCAATAATTTACGAAATTTCGGCTACTACGAAAAATGGTTGTTAGCAAACTTTTTTTTTATTCCAAAAATTCAATAATTCACGAAATTTCTGCTCCTACGAAATATGGTTGTTAGCAAACTTGAAAATTATTCGAAAAATTAAATATTTTACGAAATTTATGCTACTACGAAAAATGGTTGTTAGCAAACTTGAACATTATTCCAAATATTACATAATTTACGAAATTTCTGCTCCTACGAAAAATGGTTGTTAGCAAACTTGAACATTATTCCAAAAATTCAATAATTTACGAAATTTCTGCTACTACGAAAAATGGTTGTTAGCAAACTTAAACTTTATTCCAAAAATTCAATAATTTACGAAATTTCGGCTACTACGAAAAATGGTTGTTAGCAAACTTAAACATTATTCCACATATTAAATAATTTACGAAATTTATGCTACTACGAAAAATGGTTGTTAGCAAACTTGAACATTATTCCAAAAATTCAATAATTTACGAAATTTCTGCTCCTACGAAAAATGGTTGTTAGCAAACTTGAACATTATTCCAAATATTAAATAATTTATGAAATTTCTGCTCCTACGAAAAATGGTTGTTAGCAAACTTGAACATTATTCCAAAAATTCAATAATTTACGAAATTCCTGCTACTACGAAAAATGGTTGTTAGCAAACTTGAACATTATTCCAAAAATTCAATAATTTACGAAATTTCTGCTACTACGAAAAATGGTTGTTAGCAAACTTGAACATTATTCCAAATATTACATAATTTACGAAATTTCTGCTCCTACGAAAAATGGTTGTTAGCAAACTTGAACATTATTCCAAAAATTCAATAATTTACGAAATTTCTGCTACTACGAAAAATGGTTGTTAGCAAACTTAAACTTTATTCCAAAAATTCAATAATTTACGAAATTTCGGCTACTACGAAAAATGGTTGTTAGCAAACTTAAACATTATTCCACATATTAAATAATTTACGAAATTTATGCTACTACGAAAAATGGTTGTTAGCAAACTTGAACATTATTCCAAAAATTCAATAATTTACGAAATTTCTGCTCCTACGAAAAATGGTTGTTAGCAAACTTGAACATTATTCCAAATATTAAATAATTTATGAAATTTCTGCTCCTACGAAAAATGGTTGTTAGCAAACTTGAACATTATTCCAAAAATTCAATAATTTACGAAATTCCTGCTACAACGAAAAATGGTTGTTAGCAAACTTGAACATTATTCCAAAAATTCAATAATTTACGAAATTTCTGCTACTACGAAAAATGGTTGTTAGCAAACTTAAACTTTATTCCAAAAATTCAATAATTTACGAAATTTCGGCTACTACGAAAAATGGTTGTTAGCAAACTTAAACATTATTCCACATATTAAATAATTTACGAAATTTATGCTACTACGAAAAATGGTTGTTAGCAAACTTGAACATTATTCCAAAAATTCAATAATTTACGAAATTTCTGCTCCTACGAAAAATGGTTGTTAGCAAACTTAAACTTTATTCCAAAAATTCAATAATTTACGAAATTTCGGCTACTATGAAAAATGGTTGTTAGTAAACTTAAACTTTATTCCAAAAATTCAATAATTTACGAAATTTCTGCTCCTACGAAAAATGGTTGTTAGCAAACTTGAACATTATTCCAAAAATTCAATAATTTACGAAATTTCTGCTACTACGAAAAATGGTTGTTAGCAAACTTAAACTTTATTCCAAAAATTGAATATTTTACGAAATTTATGCTACTACGAAAAATGGTTGTTAGCAAACTTAAACATTATTCCACATATTAAATAATTTACGAAATTTATGCTACTACGAAAAATGGTTGTTAGCAAACTTGAACATTATTCCAAAAATTCAATAACTTACGAAATTTCTGCTTCTACGAAAAATGGTTGTTAGCAAACTTAAACTTTATTCCAAAAATTCAATAATTTACGAAATTTCGGCTACTATGAAAAATGGTTGTTAGTAAACTTAAACTTTATTCCAAAAATTGAATATTTTACGAAATTTATGCTACTACGAAAAATGGTTGTTAGCAAACTTAAAAATTATTCCAAAAATTAAATATTTTATGAAATTTCTGCTCCTACGAAAAATGGTTGTTAGCAAACTTGAACATTATTCCAAAAATTCAATAATTTACGAAATTTCTGCTACTACGAAAAATGGTTGTTAGCAAACTTAAACTTTATTCCAAAAATTGAATATTTTACGAAATTTATGCTACTACGAAAAATGGTTGTTAGCAAACTTGAACATTATTCCAAATATTACATAATTTACGAAATTTCTGCTCCTACGAAAAATGGTTGTTAGCAAACTTGAACATTATTCCAAAAATTCAATAATTTACGAAATTTCTGCTACTACGAAAAATGGTTGTTATCAAACTTAAACTTTATTCCAAAAAATCAATAATTTACGAAATTTCGGCTACTACGAAAAATGGTTGTTAGCAAACTTTTTTTTTATTCCAAAAATTCAATAATTCACGAAATTTCTGCTCCTACGAAATATGGTTGTTAGCAAACTTGAAAATTATTCGAAAAATTAAATATTTTACGAAATTTATGCTACTACGAAAAATGGTTGTTAGCAAACTTGAACATTATTCCAAATATTACATAATTTACGAAATTTATGCTACTACGAAAAATGGTTGTTAGCAAACTTGAACATTATTCCAAATATTACATAATTTACGAAATTTCTGCTCCTACGAAAAATGGTTGTTAGCAAACTTGAACATTATTCCAAAAATTCAATAATTTACGAAATTTCTGCTCCTACGAAAAATGGTTGTTAGCAAACTTGAACATTATTCCAAATATTAAATAATTTATGAAATTTCTGCTCCTACGAAAAATGGTTGTTAGCAAACTTAAACTTTATTCCAAAAATTCAATAATTTACGAAATTTCGGCTACTACGAAAAATGGTTGTTAGCAAACTTAAACTTTATTCCAAAAATTGAATATTTTACGAAATTTATGCTACTACGAAAAATGGTTGTTAGCAAACTTGAACATTATTCCAAATATTACATAATTTACGAAATTTCTGCTCCTACGAAAAATGGTTGTTAGCAAACTTGAACATTATTCCAAAAATTCAATTATTTACGAAATTTCTGCTACTACGAAAAATGGTTGTTATCAAACTTAAACTTTATTCCAAAAAATCAATAATTTACGAAATTTCGGCTACTACGAAAAATGGTTGTTAGCAAACTTTTTTTTTATTCCAAAAATTCAATAATTCACGAAATTTCTGCTCCTACGAAATATGGTTGTTAGCAAACTTGAAAATTATTCGAAAAATTAAATATTTTACGAAATTTATGCTACTACGAAAAATGGTTGTTAGCAAACTTGAACATTATTCCAAATATTACATAATTTACGAAATTTCTGCTCCTACGAAAAATGGTTGTTAGCAAACTTGAACATTATTCCAAAAATTCAATAATTTACGAAATTTCTGCTACTACGAAAAATGGTTGTTAGCAAACTTAAACTTTATTCCAAAAATTCAATAATTTACGAAATTTCGGCTACTACGAAAAATGGTTGTTAGCAAACTTAAACATTATTCCACATATTAAATAATTTACGAAATTTATGCTACTACGAAAAATGGTTGTTAGCAAACTTGAACATTATTCCAAAAATTCAATAATTTACGAAATTTCTGCTCCTACGAAAAATGGTTGTTAGCAAACATGAACATTATTCCAAATATTAAATAATTTATGAAATTTCTGCTCCTACGAAAAATGGTTGTTAGCAAACTTGAACATTATTCCAAAAATTCAATAATTTACGAAATTTCGGCTACTACGAAAAATGGTTGTTAGCAAACTTAAACATTATTCCACATATTAAATAATTTACGAAATTTATGCTACTACGAAAAATGGTTGTTAGCAAACTTGAACATTATTCCAAAAATTCAATAATTTACGAAATTTCTGCTCCTACGAAAAATGGTTGTTAGCAAACTTGAACATTATTCCAAATATTAAATAATTTATGAAATTTCTGCTCCTACGAAAAATGGTTGTTAGCAAACTTGAACTTTATTCCAAAAATTCAATAATTTACGAAATTTCGGCTACTACGAAAAATGGTTGTTAGCAAACTTAAACATTATTCCACATATTAAATAATTTACGAAATTTATGCTACTACGAAAAATGGTTGTTAGCAAACTTGAACATTATTCCAAAAATTCAATAATTTACGAAATTTCTGCTCCTACGAAAAATGGTTGTTAGCAAACTTGAACATTATTCCAAATATTAAATAATTTATGAAATTTCTGCTCCTACGAAAAATGGTTGTTAGCAAACTTGAACATTATTCCAAAAATTCAATAATTTACGAAATTCCTGCTACTACGAAAAATGGTTGTTAGCAAACTTGAACATTATTCCAAAAATTCAATAATTTACGAAATTTCTGCTACTACGAAAAATGGTTGTTAGCAAACTTAAACTTTATTCCAAAAATTCAATAATTTACGAAATTTCGGCTACTACGAAAAATGGTTGTTAGCAAACTTAAACATTATTCCACATATTAAATAATTTACGAAATTTATGCTACTACGAAAAATGGTTGTTAGCAAACTTGAACATTATTCCAAAAATTCAATAATTTACGAAATTTCTGCTCCTACGAAAAATGGTTGTTAGCAAACTTGAACATTATTCCAAATATTAAATAATTTATGAAATTTCTGCTCCTACGAAAAATGGTTGTTAGCAAACTTGAACATTATTCCAAAAATTCAATAATTTACGAAATTTCTGCTACTACGAAAAATGGTTGTTAGCAAACTTAAACTTTATTCCAAAAATTGAATATTTTACGAAATTTATGCTACTACGAAAAATGGTTGTTAGCAAACTTGAACATTATTCCAAATATTACATAATTTACGAAATTTCTGCTCCTACGAAAAATGGTTGTTAGCAAACTTGAACATTATTCCAAAAATTCAATAATTTACGAAATTTCTGCTACTACGAAAAATGGTTGTTATCAAACTTAAACTTTATTCCAAAAAATCAATAATTTACGAAATTTCGGCTACTACGAAAAATGGTTGTTAGCAAACTTTTTTTTTATTCCAAAAATTCAATAATTCACGAAATTTCTGCTCCTACGAAATATGGTTGTTAGCAAACTTGAAAATTATTCGAAAAATTAAATATTTTACGAAATTTATGCTACTACGAAAAATGGTTGTTAGCAAACTTGAACATTATTCCAAATATTACATAATTTACGAAATTTCTGCTCCTACGAAAAATGGTTGTTAGCAAACTTGAACATTATTCCAAAAATTCAATAATTTACGAAATTTCTGCTACTACGAAAAATGGTTGTTAGCAAACTTAAACTTTATTCCAAAAATTCAATAATTTACGAAATTTCGGCTACTACGAAAAATGGTTGTTAGCAAACTTAAACATTATTCCACATATTAAATAATTTACGAAATTTATGCTACTACGAAAAATGGTTGTTAGCAAACTTGAACATTATTCCAAAAATTCAATAATTTACGAAATTTCTGCTCCTACGAAAAATGGTTGTTAGCAAACTTGAACATTATTCCAAATATTAAATAATTTATGAAATTTCTGCTCCTACGAAAAATGGTTGTTAGCAAACTTGAACATTATTCCAAAAATTCAATAATTTACGAAATTTCTGCTACTACGAAAAATGGTTGTTAGCAAACTTAAACTTTATTCCAAAAATTGAATATTTTACGAAATTTATGCTACTACGAAAAATGGTTGTTAGCAAACTTGAACATTATTCCAAATATTACATAATTTACGAAATTTCTGCTCCTACGAAAAATGGTTGTTAGCAAACTTGAACATTATTCCAAAAATTCAATAATTTACGAAATTTCTGCTACTACGAAAAATGGTTGTTATCAAACTTAAACTTTATTCCAAAAAATCAATAATTTACGAAATTTCGGCTACTACGAAAAATGGTTGTTAGCAAACTTTTTTTTTATTCCAAAAATTCAATAATTCACGAAATTTCTGCTCCTACGAAATATGGTTGTTAGCAAACTTGAAAATTATTCGAAAAATTAAATATTTTACGAAATTTATGCTACTACGAAAAATGGTTGTTAGCAAACTTGAACATTATTCCAAATATTACATAATTTACGAAATTTCTGCTCCTACGAAAAATGGTTGTTAGCAAACTTGAACATTATTCCAAAAATTCAATAATTTACGAAATTTCTGCTACTACGAAAAATGGTTGTTAGCAAACTTAAACTTTATTCCAAAAAATCAATAATTTACGAAATTTCTGCTACTACGAAAAATAGTTGTCAGCAAACTTGAACATTATTCTAAAAATTAAGTAATTTCCGAAGTTTCTGCTACTACGAAAAATTGTTGTTAGCAAACTTAAACATTATTCCAAATATTAAATAATTTACGAAATTTCTGCTAACTATAAAAATAAAATAAATTAAAATAAAATAAAATAAAATAAAATAAAATAAAATAAAATAACATAGAATAAAATAAAATAAAATAAAATAAAATAAAATAAAATAAAATAAAATAAAATAAAATAAAATAAAATTAAATTAAATAAAATAAAATAAAATTAAATTAAATTAAATTAAATACCATAAAATAAAATAACATTAAATTAAATACTATGCAACAAAAATCTCACGTTGCTGGGCAACGGGCTTACAGCTAGTAAAATAATAAATAGTACAGCTATAAATCAACTTCAGCTGTAACACATACACATACGTTTATCTATTTTTATGTAGGAAAATTGTGTACCCAATAAGGGAAAAAATAAGGATGTAAAATGTTTATAAATAGTATATTACGCAGAATTCGGATCGCTATCACTCTAGCTTTAGTATACGTCCTGTAACTGTCAATCGTATTTATTTGTATGTCTGTACGTGGAATTAATCCATTGTGACGATTTTGGCACGCGCATGATTTCAGATGCGCTATCGCTGCGTGGCGTTGCGTTTGCCGTGTTCACACTCGGCGAGGAAGTGGAGAGCACGCCGCGGGCAGGAAGGACGATTGAAGATAGGATCAGCGACTTGGTGCCGAGGTGCAAGAAAACCATCTAAGTACTTGCACACTTGCTATGTGTGCGTGCTTGCATTTTTTTTTCGTACATAAGATCCGATCAGTAAACAGAAATATTGACGCGGAGCGAGTAAATAAAAGTACCCAGCCACGTATGTGCGCCATCAGAGTTCAGCCATATTTAAAAACAGTGAAAATATAGTGACGGGTGAAAACACCAGAAACGATTATATTTTGTATCGATGTATCACATTAAAATACAACGAATCTTTGGTAGGCAGCAAATTCTTAGTATAATTGAAAACACTACATACTCTTTGGGTAATATCAACTAGGGTATCCAATCCTGGAGCCTTTTTCCAATCCCGGGATTTCGGGATTGATTTATTTTGAATCCCGGGATCACGGGATTGAGATTTTCTCACCGAGGAATTTGAAATCTCCGATTTGCCAATTTCGTGTAAATTTCGAGAATTTCCTCAAAAATTCTCAATCCCAAAGTCCCGGGATCGCGGCCATCTCAATCCCGGCATTTCGGGATCAGAAAATTGAACGGGATCCCGGGATTGGATGCCCTAATATCAACTAAGTACGGATATTTAGCCAGTGACTGGGTTTGAAGAGGAATGACTCTCAGTTAGTTAAAAAATTGAACGGGGGGAGGGTTACAAATGTTACAATAGACGGAAAAACTACACTAATTATATTTTAAAGTGCATTTTCTAACTACTATTCCAAATAACGAGTAGTTTTGATATGTGGCCAAGCATCTGTGGGATGGGATTAATCCCATCGGTGGTTGGATTGTTTTAAAAACAGTTTTTCACGATTGATAAAATGGTGAAATTAAAGCATGATATTGACGAAGAAGACTGTGGTGCAAAAAGGATGATGGGTCGAAATAAAAAAATAGTTTCGACACTACCCTCTTTTCATTATTAAATTCACTTTGGCAAACCGTATAAATATCAAATCGGTTAATCGACAGTTTTCAATTTGGCAATGATACCAAGACAAAAGTCAGATGTGGAACGGAAGAAACACAAGTGCAATAAATAACAAGCTACACCGTCAAAAAGACATTGTATGATAATTTAGTATCATTTTCGGTCCAAAAATCATTGTTTTAAAAACCGTTAATTGAAGACTCTTTTCCTGTGAATGGAATGAGTGTAATCTTTTTTTAAACTTGTGAATAGATGTTACAGAGTTGCCTTCGTTATTTATACATGACGAAAATAGTATGTGTGATTCATTAAAACCGTTCGATGATACCAGCACAGCCGACTTGAAAAGACTGGCCCCTTCAAATTACATCGGGTGAATCGTACATACAGTTACCTTTCTTCTCGTTCGTATTGGCAAAATTGAGCGCCGCTGAAAACTAAAGAATCGAAATGGCGAAATTAAAGGGCCCAGCGGACAAACGATTCCGTTTGGAGGACCCTTCGCAGACTGTCATTTTGAAAAGAACCGTTTCCGATGCGGACGCGAGCTGCTTTAGCCAGCGATGCAAAGACAAGCAGCAGCCGTCGGGCCGAACCACAATAATAAATATGAAACCGTTACTTCAGGAATATATGATAAATCTGTCATAGAGTATGTGTGCTATTCAAATTATTGAATATTGCATCAATTTTATCAAATCTTCAATTAATATTTCATCCAATATAGAAATGTTATTTAGGTATAAATCACAATTCTTAATTATTATTTTTACAAGAGTAAAACGTAAATTGTAGATATATTACTGTTCTCTTATATGAGACAATGCCTTGATAGAAAAAGAGAATAGAACACTGTATTGATTGACTTGGTAGAACTCCTTTATAATAGGGTAAAAATAGCAACGTATTTAGTTATACAGTTTTGTATCATTTTAATTTATCCTAATTTACGTTGAAAAACCCCAGATTGCTTATCGTTCTTCGAAACAATAGAGACATTTTTAATAAGTGTAATACTATAATTGTAAATTGAATAAGGATGTAAGAGTGAATAACATGATGCATTGTGTATCTCTTCGGAGCCAGTATATATAGCTATCAACTAATAAATATTAAAAAAAAAACTGTATAACTAAATACGTTGCTTTTTTACCCTGTTAGAATAGAACACAATGTAGGCGCTCATTGATAACTTGCATAGTTGCATAATATGGAATTTAGACGAATGACGGGTTTTTACGATGCTTTGAAAAATCGGCTCCAATCGGGTCTTGATATTTAGCATGAAAAAACAATAGAATCGGTATAATGTAAATACGTATATAAATAGCGATACCAGACAGCAACAGTAAATAAATAGTAATTATTAATAACGTATCAATTATATTTATCATACGCTGGTAGTAACCATCGGCGTGTTGACATAGAAGCCTGAAATAGACAAAAATCGCTAAATGACGAAAGTTGTGCCGCGTCTTATGTTCGACACTGCCGATTCAGATCCGACCCCCCTCCCCCCGCCGCGACGGTCTGCCCGGAGAGCACTCCCGCAAGCTCGTGCGCCCTGGGCCCGCTTCTCACACCCCGCCGACATCAAAGCCGCCGACAAAACGTTTGATGTCGCGCGACCACCCGCCGCCACCCCTAAATCTCACAGGAGTTTCTCAATATACTCCGACCAACGGTTAAAGGTTTCGCATAATTAAGTTATTCTTTGGCTTCCGTTGAAAGTTTGCTACAAAAAAAAAATACGTAAAAACACAATCAAGTTAACTTAAATATAATGAAAGCATCGAGGCAGATGGAAATATCATTTACCTACCATACTTCCATCGTGCGAAAAATGAAAACATCGGTCAACCTTGCGTGATCCAGTCGCCTGCTGTGGCTCAGTTGGTTAGAGCTTGCTCCACCGATCACGCAGGTCTGGGTTCGATTCCCGGTAAGATCACAGTGAATTTGAAAATTATTCAATTCAAAGTTGTGATCGAAGACTGGGTGTTTGTGATGTCAATTCACATTATTTCCTCTCTTCCATCCTTGTGGTCCTTAAATAGCTGGATGTAGCAATATCGATTAGTCAACCACTAGTCCTGTTCTAGCCTTATCCTTCTTTTCCTACTATTCACTTTGAAAAAAGTGAGGTTGAGCGACTGAGTAACAAACAGTTCTTGTGGAAAAACTTCTGTTGAGATACCTACATTAGGAGGCCATATGCTCCGCATTGGGAGCAGACATGGATATATATATATCCAGTATAAAACATCTTTCTTTAATGGCCACATAGAAGATTGTAATTATTCATTGTTTTCGAAGTATTTATAGATCGCCGAGTATATTAATGCAATATTTAATATAATAAATAGCTCATAATTATTATTATAGTCAAAAATATTTGTTTTTCTGTCAAACCAATAATTTGAATCACAGCATAAAATATCATCGTGATAATTTCATTGATCTTGCTTGCCGTACCGTACAGACTTGCAATTGTTGTCAATTTAACATAAACGGTTTACGATAATATGGGAGCATCTTAAAATGTACGTAATTTAAGTAAGTGTGAATCATTTCCGTGACTGGCTCTCCAAGCTAAAATACTGACATCTAAAATTTGTCCAGAAGAGACAGCTCCGATAGAGAACTACGAAGCTCTTGGATACGAGACAATATCGTCTGACGATGAAATAGTGGCCCATCGAATACTCGACTCGAATCAAGAAACCCTTTCTGGTTTACATGTGAGGCGGATTGAAAAACCTTAACTTTGTCATAGGATTGAAGTTATATAATATTACCGCAAACAAATCTCGTGGCTAAACACTAGAGCGGCTTATTATGTTTGCACGCATGCTTACTCAAATTATAAAAAAAAACAAATGATGCTGTGATAACTAATTCAAATGAATTCATAGTGGTGTATTTTTGTATCTACATCCGCTCTCAATGTGGAACATATGGCCTTCTAATGGAGGTATCTTAACAGAAGTTTTTCTACGAGAAATATTTGTTACCCAGTCGCTCAACCTCTCTTTTTTTTCAAAGAGATTAAAGGCTAGGACGGACTAGTCGTTAGCTTCTCGCTACGTCCATTTACTGAGGATCGGAAAGGTTGGAAGAAAATTTTTAGACATCACAAATACCCATGCCTTCTAACAGAAATCGATCGAAAAAAAATGCTGTCCGTACTCGAATTCGTGAGATCCGGCACGGAAGTCCACAACGCTAACCGATGCGCCATAGGACCCAACAAATATATTAATAAATACTAACGTATTAAATAGTGCAAAATCTTTCTAATGGTATATTATATGCAATGCGGTAAACAACGAATATATATTCAGTATCGACAGCACTTTGGCTGATATGAGTTCGGCTATTCATAAGCTGTCGCAAATCGGTGATGTTGAAAACCTTTGATCCAATACAATCATCGACGCCGTATCGACTTAAAAGCGCCTCTGTCCTGCTTGCTGCCACTTCACATTGCACTATACTACACTTCACGAAATGCAGCCCTAACGCGGGTGGGTAATGTGTGACAGGGTAGGAATATGTATGCCGCGAGTTCGACTAATAAAGTAAATGCACCGCGTAAAAGTCACCTCGCTTCAATCTCTGTCAACCGTGTTCACTGCCAATACTTGGTGGAAAGGAATTACATTGAAAAATAAAATAACCTTTTTGTGTACGTAATACTAAACTCTACACTTATTTACTAAGATCAGAACGATGTTTTGATGACATGTTTAATGTTAACTGCCAGGAAGGACCGTGTTAAATTTGATGTCATGTTGACTGTTTCACATTTAAAAAAAAAACAAATAAAGCCACCGACACAGTGTTTCGTCTGTCAGTAATTTTATAAGAAGTGATGTATAATTTTCATTATAAAATCACACAAATTCAAGATATATATTCTATATATTAATAGTCGATAAGGTCCGTTTGAGTGTTTGTAAGGTGTCCCCGATTTCACACCTTCCAGTCTCCACTTTTTTAAATAAAATAAAATAAATTTAAATTAAATTAAACTAAATAAAATTAAACACAATACAACAAAAATCTCACGTTGCTGGGCAACGAGCTTACAGCTAGTTATGTTTATTACGATATACGTTGTAGATATCGATCTTATTATACTCATGGGGTATATTTTTATATAGATTATTTACTAAAAATTATAATAGTGGATACAAAACGATTGGATAGAATATTCTGTAAAAAATGTTTAGTTACCAAACGATTTAAAAAATATATAATACTGTAATATTATAAATATATCAATGTGAATGTTTTTCAATTTTAAATAACGAAACACGTTCAATTATTAAATTTGAATCAAGTCACTTTACTTGATATATTAAATTATCTAAATTATGAAAACATACTAACTATAAATTTATGAAATTTTCCGTACTGGTTCTCGAACTCGTGAAACGACGCTGACCACACGGCTACAAGTATTATGACTTAGCGGTTAATATTGAGATAGCATACATAAAGAGATGCGGAGATAAAATTTGTGGGTGAACACAGCCCACTGTACAACCCAGAAAGGATTTGAGAACTCGTACAAATTTGGGTACTTAGTTGTTTTGCACCAGGCGGTGAAATATTTCCATATGACACGTCATATTATATGAAATGTGATCATAAGTACGGTTTTTAGATTTTCTATCCTGTTTTCCCTAAGCAGAGCTTGTAATGGTCCGTTTTCTAAAGAATAGCATCCTTATTAACAATCCCAAATTGCGATATATTAAAAAAATCAGCCAACTACATTATAAACAAGATTCTGAAGTATTTGATGAGTATTCACTTAATTCTAACTAAGTACATCACACAGCAAAAAGTGACAGAATGCAACACTAGGAATATTTCGTGAACGGTTATTTTCATTAATAAATAAAAACTATGAAGAAATATTCGTTTTCTTGAATACACACACACTATTAAATAAAAATAAGTAAATGTCCCGTTTTGAGGAAACAATGAATGGTCATGTTGCGATTATTATTGCGCAACTAACGCCTTGAAGTCGATGTTCAAGACCATATAAAAAAGGACAGTTTTAATGTTATTTTTATATTTTGATTTCAGTCGATTAACGTGGAAGTGTCACCTACGACCGTTGCATTTTTCAGTGAATGTCGTCAAGCAACGAAGTACCCAAATATGCTGAAGTTTTATCTCGAAAAAATCTTAATTTCGATGTTTTACTAGAAGAAAACATAATTTAAAAAATAATATACGCGCAGCATGACAAATTTGATTTTATATTACTTTTTATTTTAGATCACCCCACACGTTGAAAACGGTGAGAAAGTAAACACATAATGACAGCTCTTTAGAGGCATTTAATAAAAGCAAACGTCTCATTTGGAGAATAATCACGATGTTTTTGAGACACGTCTGCTGCGTCGTGAAGAGCTGGCGGGTCGGCTTGAGCTGCGTTTCGTTACTGTCAAAACGCCGCCGCGGGATCCGAACGTGACCAGCCGCATACAAATCGACAGTCGTGTGCCGTACTCGCTTGGTGCCCAACGAGGAGAGATGAATAAATTCATGCTATTATTTCCATTCTCGTATGCTATTTTGTAAATTATACAAAAAAACACCATAATATCAGACGATTATAAATAATATCAGACGTGAAGAGCATTGTTGCTTCTCAATTCACTCCTGATATGTATGGACATTTTTAATGGCCCACTTGCGTAATTCCATTGCGCAACTAAATCCTTTTTTTAGCAAATAGTTAGCAAAAAGTAGCGTAGCGAAAGCGATTAGCTAACCACTAGTCCTGTCCTAACGTTATATCCTTTCTCTCTTTGAAAAAGAGAGAATGAATAATGAAAATATATTAATATAATGTTTAAATAAGAACATTCATTTGAATGTTGTATCGGTAAGATTTGCATTATTTTTAAAAGAAAGATTATTCGATGTAAAATAAAAATATTTTGAAATTAATTACTTAGCAATATCATTTAAAGCAGTGGTTTTCAACCTTTCTGTTAATGCGCCTTCCTTTGAAGAAAAAAAATCTTCGCGCCTCCCCATCCTTTATTTAATATAGTAATAAAGATACTTTCTAAAGAGGAAATAAATATTGTGGGCAGTTCGGTCTTCCCTTTGTAATAGTCCACGCCTCACAGGTTGGAAATCGCTGATTTAAAGATTGAATAATTCACTTTGAAGCACTGCATATCACGTACAACTAGTACAGTCTTCAAGGAGAAATGACATTACAAACTCTTATGCGATGAGATCTCAAATCAAATCGCGATAAAAATGATGTATATAGGAAAGAATTCTAACATAGAAAATCTGAAAGCAAACCTTAGTTTATACCGCTGAACATGTTATATAACGGATGTCGATTCACAACGGTGTTAAGTGAACAGAGTTGAGGGATTTAATTAAAATCGACAGCTTTCTATCCTGCAGATGCTCGGTTTCGTTCAACTACCGTTAACTCGTTGCAACTTGATAACTTTAAATTTAATAAAACCGTCACTGTTGTGGCAGAAGTTAAGTAACAGATTGATAGTTCTGAGTAAACAGCAATTTCAGTTTCAATGATAAAGCCTCAGGAATCGATATTTTAAATTACATAGACAATTATAATATTAAAATATAGATGTATTAACCTTCTCACCGCGTATGACCGCTACGCATGTCCTAGCGAACATGCCCTCAGCGCGCGTGACACGTATAGATGTCATGGAAATTTCAAACCCTATATAAGAGCTATAAATTGTGTTAAAATTGTATAACTTGGTTGAAAATATTACCAAATGTATATTTTACCAAATTCAATAGCCAAAAAAGATTCAATATAGGCTAAAATAATTTATTTCTGGGACACGACGTGAACATACGTCACCAATGCAAGATTTTGGATAGTGTAAATAAGCGATCGAGTGCAGGTGAAATTGAAATTGTTCCGAGAATTTAATATCATAAGCATGGTATGGTGGTGGCGCAGTGTTCTCGGTCGCGCGTAGCGGTATTTTGCAATATGGCGACGTCACGCCGCAATTGTATGAAGAATGATTATTGTTGAATTAAACCGAAAAGACAAGAAATATATTGTATTTTATTATTGAAAAAGTTACTTTGGGTGGCAATTAACATATTTGATTTGTTGAAAAAATATTACAACCTATATTTATAGTCGAAAACGCGATTTAAAAAATCCGCAAAAAAGCAGCCGCGTACAGGGCATGCTCGCTAAATTTGGTGACGCGGGCAAACTGTTAATGCCAATCTTAAACAAAAAAAGAGTTAAAAATGAATACAGGAAAAAGTGCTTGCTTCCAAGCTAGCGTTTTTAATAATTGCCAATATAAATAAATGCTTTTTTAGCTAACTGGTATAATAAATGCACCAACTGAGTTATTCCAGACAAAGAATTGGTATCAAAGACTGACTCCCTTTGTATACTCAACTCATTTTTGTTACTTGCCAATTTCTGCCAGAAACGTGACAAAATAAGAAACACAAACCTATTTAGAAGCAAACAAAAAAATGAAGCTAATAGAAGGTTACTGGTAATCTAAAAACCTGCAGTAATAGAAAACAGGCCATCAAGTTGAAATCGTTTGATTTCACCCCTTCGACACTGTCTACGTCTGTCAGACAACAATGCAGTACACGTAATATTTAATAGGGGTTGCTAAAACACGATACGCAGCTCGCATGCCGCGGGGTAGGGTTTGACACACGAGTTCATTAGGTGAGAAATACTTATACAAGAGACAATTTTTGAATTAAATATATTTTCGGACGGGCTAGTTTCTATATGAAATGAAAATTATTCCATTACTGGGGTGAGAAATAATAAAATATCACACCCAATGTTCCCTCTAAGACAAGAGGTTAGCTGCGCGAAAATTTCAAAGGCTGCGCGGACCGATCAAATATTAATTGAACAACTGTCGTGTAGGGCGCGCCAACCCGGAGTGAGTGCGCGGGGGCTTCCCAACTGCTGCGCGACCGCGCGCGCGCGCAGCTTAGAGGGAACGTTGATCTATTACCAATGATGCATAGTTCAGATTGAGTTTAAGACTCGATGCCCAGTTTTGACCAGACCATATATAAATTATTATTTAATATGGTAAAAATAGCAACGTATTTAGTTATACAGTTTTTATAATATTAGTTGATAGCTATTTCGGCTTTCGCCATCGTCAGAACTATGTTTAAACTTAAATTTTGCTCAGCTTTATATACTGGCTCCGAAGAATTCATATTACAATTACATTTATTAAATATGACTTAAGTGTCAATCAACTAATATTATAAAAACTGTGGAACTAAATACATTGCTATTTTTACCCTATTATAATGGAGTTCTGCCAAGTGAATGCCAATTCAATCAATAAATTCATTATTTAATATCAGATAAAGTCATAATTGACGACGCATCCAACAAATAGAACACACTTCAATCACATTACATTTATTTTTTTTGACTGTTCTCTCAGAAAACGCAAAACAATGATGTGGTGTAAAATATATTAAATTATTTGAAAATAAGCAGTCAGTTTCATAATCAACACAATACAATTACATGATAAATAAATTTCAGCAGCAAGGAAAAATCCCATCCTTATTAATACAACTTAACACTATTCGCACCCTCGAAGGGTTTGATATCAATCACATCCCCCCGACACTTCCCTACCTAACACCACGTCAAGATTCAGGAGTCGGTAGCCACCAGATGGGGTCGTTGTGAAGTGCGTGTTCAGTTTTAACGCATAGTTAAATGCAAATGGAAATGCACTCGCGAGTGGCACTTCGAAAATGTTGGGTGTCAACTTGAAACTTAGACACGATCACAGTTTACTACGATCGATTGAGGTTGAATAAAAAAATCTAAGTATGTTTTTTTTTAATTTTACGAAAAAATACCAACCCCGATTCACACCCTCTGGCAGAGAAAGTCTCATCTCGGAAAAGACGTGTTTTAAATTTCTTCAACCTACCTGAGTAATTGAAAAAACGCAGTCTCTTCACTTTCGATTTTATTTTACGAACTTAGATTAATTATGTAATACTGATTATTTTGCCATGACCAACAACAATGTATTCAACAAAAAAAAAAAAAAACAAAAATTATAAAAATTAACAAGATATCTTCGGTTTATAATTTAAATATATAATATATTGTATTTCCATTAGAATATCACAAGCAATAGTATAATTATTATCTTGGAAAAAGATTATACAAAATATTGCAGTATCATCCGGCTGGTTTAATTTATTTTTGCATATACCATATCGACTGTGGAAAGGAAAAAGGACGTAACCCACAGTTTTTTCAAAATAGGTATTTTTCGATAATCACAATGTATCGAACTTGATACAGGTTCTATCAAAAAGATGCAAGCTGCAAATGCCGAATTAGTATCTAAATTTAGCTTTTAAGTTTGAAAAAGATGACCTTGTCAAAAATTAAAACCAAGAAAAAAGACTGAAATAATTATTTTTTAATTTCTTTAATTAATATTAGATTATGTCAATTAAACACCAGTTGAGAAGTCTCCGTGCACTTCTAGGTTGTGTATAATTCATAATTTGCATATGTCCCAAAATCATTAAAACACATTTTTTTACGCCTCCTGTAAAATTTGATATGTGTGGGTTACGTCCTTTTTCCTTTCTACAGTCGATATGAATAATTAAAATGACAAAAATCATCTAATATATTATGGTAGAAGTTTAAACAACCATATGTGCTGTATACGAGAATGGCACCTGGCGACAATAACAGAACCAGGAGCTTACTAAACCTATGCGGTGAGCAAGACATTTAAAGACATGGATGAATGTAAAATTGTACACCAACAAAATGTCCCACATTTACTAGCCCTGAGGGAAGACTACGACTTCGCTGGATGGATGGGTGTCACAAGACTTGCTACTGCAATACTAGAGGTCAGCGAATGGCGCAAGAGGGCGGAGGATGGGATTCATGATAAGTATAAGTTGCATTTTTAATTTTAATTGTTTGGGTGGAACTTGATCTTATTTAAGATGTGACATCCCGGCGCTGGTTTCAGTTACCTTGAACATCTTATCCGAGTAAAATAAGATATACGTACCTACACAATATATAGATTCTTATTTATCTTCAACGATAACTTTATCAATGATTATAAAATACATAGTATCCTGAAACAATTTAAAATTTAAAAGATTCGTTCACCCGTTAGAATAAAAAGAAAATACTCTAAAATTACTGATAATCAAAATAAAACTATAATTTAAAGATACATTTCACTTTGTCCGACATTGCAGAAAATGGGGCCAATAGTTTGTGATGTCGGCTCGTGGAGTACGAGAAACAGTGTGAAGGGGGTGCACAGTTAGCTGGCTAGTCGGCTATTTCGTACAGCGGGAGGAAAGCATAAAGGGGCGCGAAAAATGGCATAAAAAGCGTCGGTTCCGTCAAAGCTTACGTCTACTTAACGCCTCTAATACCAATTCTTTCGTAAAAAAATGTTACTACTGATTTTTTTTTATTTAGCTGAACATTTATAAAGTGGACAAAGTTTGCAATGTATTTTAAAGCTTTCGAAATAATACTGTCATCATGTATTTTTATTTATCTGTGGATTATCACTAGAATTTTGAACTTTCGACTTCATTTTCGACTTTCGATTTCACCTCTCCGGCAAATGATATCAGAAGACAAACTCTTTAATTCAAGTTCGATGATTTGACTATTTCTGATGTGCTTATTCACCTGCACAGAGCACTGACACCACCCAAGAGTCTTTTAATGTGAAGAACGCTTTGAGAGGAAAGTTAAGAACAATGAGAGTGAAAACAATGAAACAAGCATCAATTTAAAATTGTAAAAGAAAAGTTGACTGACAAAAAAATGACAATATGTGTGTAACGGGGTGTGTAAATAAATTCTAATTGTGTATTTTTGTTTGAATTGCGACTTTTTTGTTATGTGACCGCTCCAGATACTTCATGTCTTCATGTGATGGGTATGTTTGAAAGCATTTAAAAATACATATTCTCTGATATAACGAGTAAAATCGGTATGTCTCATATTTCTCGTAATAACCAAGTTCGACTGTATTTTTTTCAATTCGTTCTGATTCATTTGAATGGTAGAATTCGGATTAAATCCTTATTAGTAAAAACAGTGGAAAATCTCCTTAACGCCGCCATAAAAATATATGTTTTATTATGATAATACGTACAGCAGTTCTGGTGGCGGCAAGTGTTAAGGGGCTCTCGCAGCCCCTGCTTACCGCCCACTTGGCCGTGGCCACCGAGCGTCTCAAGCTCGAGTGCGACCAGAATACTTTTTCGTCGTTTTTTGCATTAACCCTTTGATCGTGCGAGGATCGTTACTGTGCCCTCTTCTTTGCGACCCCGTTGACTCGTCAATGGGCAGATGATGTACAAGACGAAGAATTCTATGTGCAATTCTAAAAGATAAAGTAAAAAATACCATAGTTTTGTAAATATCATGCCGGAGAAATAGAAATCGCGAGCGAGGGAAATTATTGATATATTACAGGGTATGCGAGTGACAAATACTACCCAACAACTTTCCGACGTGCGGAAAGTATAATTCAAAATACATAACTTTATTTGACATATGAAATAACATCATTTAATAGTCTTATTTATTCATCGAATGACTGAATAAATGTATTCTGTTATTATTTTTAACTATGACCGCTCCCAATGAGGAGCATATGGACTACTAATGGAGTATATCTCATGAGTGTTTCTTCAAAATCTACCTGTTACTGAAAATGTCGTTAAATTCACCAAATGTAAGTGAAAGCACCTAACCTCAAATTTTGAAAAGGTGCACAGTCTCCTATAACGTAGTATTTATACCTGCAGCGTAATCTCAATCGTACGCTATATGGGATTCGACTGTAATTTATAATAAAATTGAAGCAACACAAAAAATATTATACTTACAGTGAACATTTAATAGATTAAATAACCTCTTAAATTTTTGTAAAACACATATATTAAAAATTTTAAATGTGTGGTGCATCAAACTTTTTTTTTGTGTTCGAAAAAGTAAGTACGTATTGGGAAGTGATTTTTTACGTACGGCGTAATTTGACACGGCCGCCTGCGGAGATTTTTTCCCGCTGTTTAAGTTGCGATATGAAACTCTCGCAACTACAGTACGATCAGGTAAGTATTTTTTACATTATTATAATGTAGATACATATATTCACTGAATTAAAAAAAATCATTACAATGTAGTACATCAAATCAAATCTTTCATCGTAGAAACGAAACACAGCGATGACATACTATTTGGCACCGGGTTAATTTTCTGAAAAAATTAAACTCCCTTTTCAATTTAGTTTGAATCTAATTATATCATAAAATCGACGAAATTACAATAGTTAAAAGAAAAAAAAACACAATAATCATACAGGAAAAATATCTTCACGATATCACTTAAACCGAAAACACTGGAAAAACTCATCAAAAAAGTTTTCAGAAGTAATCTATATATAAGCTCGCGCAAATCTAGTTCCAAAAAAAAACAAGGCATATAATAGGGCGATTGTTCCAGTAGTCAGCCAGTTAAGGGACGTGTGATTTTTCGGAAGATATATTGAATTAATGAATATATGTTTTTTCCACTGGTATTTTATAAAACAGGTACCAAATAATGTAATCAAGTGAAAATAAAAACGGATAATAAATAAATAAGAACAGTTTTCCAAAAAATGGAAAAAAAATCCAGTACTCAGCCACCAAAAATCAGTAGTTAGCCCTTCATAGGGATTTACTCTTAGAAGTCAGTTTAGTACAAATATACATCTTCAAGTGGTTAACTACCGAAACATATTTAAACATTTCTGTTTTTTTTCACTGTCAACATTATTATTCACGTATAAGATAAAAGGCTAACTACTGGACACGGCTGTCTATAGGAACAGTCACCCTATATTACGTATAATGCCAATGCGCTAAATATTTTGATTTTTCTCAACTGGATGAGATTTTCGAAATCAACACATATGTTTAATACAATATACACCAATAAAACCCATATACAAAAAGATCACAAATTTAAATTTAAAAAAATCCAAATCTGATACTGACCTCACCTCGGATAAATCGCTAGAGAAAATCTCTCAACAAATAGATCACAGAGGGTGGATCGATCTATGGAAATCACTGGTGACGTGACAAAACATGGCAAGTTGTTTGCAAAACGTTTAGCAGGCGAAATGCGCGACGATTTCCATTTTCTTTTCTAACTAATTCGATCGATATGGCAGTATAATGAAGTCGCGAAAATTGTAATCATATCAAACACTATTAAAAAAAAAGATTTTTGTAATACCGCCGTGGGAATAAGAGTGGCAGGCAGTTTGCGATTAAAGCGTGAAAAAGGCAGTGCGTTGGACATAGGTGGACTCGGAACAGCCGTAAAATGTATAATCATATGAAATTAGAAGCGTTCTTCTCCGTATACGGGGACGCCGCCCATTTGCCGTAATTATAATAAACACCGAAACCATTCGTACCCATCGCGTAAAAGCGTACTACATAAAACCAAAATCTCACATTACAATATTATTTAATTTGAAACTTTTTCAGAAATACTGCATTGTTCTTGAAATGGTAACAACGAAAGTACGCATATCAACTGTGGAAAGGAAAAAGGACGTCACCAACGTTCCCTCTAAGCTGCGCGCGTGCGCAGCAGTTGAGAAGCCCCCACGCACTCATTCCGGGTTGGCGCGCACTACAAGACAGTTATTCAATTAATATTTGATCGGTCCGCGCAGCCTCCACGCAGTCTCCGCGCAGCCTTTGAAATTTCCGCGCATCTAAACCTTCGGCTTAGAGGGAACGTAGGACGTCACCCTCAGTTTTTTAAAAATTGTTTTTTTTCGATAATCACAATGTATCCAACTTCTATCAATAATATGTAAGCTTCAAATGCCGAATTAGTATTTAATTTAGGTTTTAAGTTTTTAAAAAAATAAGGGCTCGTGAAAATTGAACCCAGGAAAAAATACTTAAAATATTTTTTTTCCTAAGCAAATTATTGAATACATATTAGTATATGTCAATGAAACACCAGTTAATAAGTCTGCATGCACTTCAATGTTGTCTATATTTCAAAATTTTCATATTGCCCAAAAACATCAAAACACGTTTTTGGCACCTCCTGTAAAAAAAAATGTGTCGGTTACGTCCTTTTCCATTTCCACACAGTCGATATATTTACATCGTGCAATACAGATAGTTTTTTTGTCATCCATGTATCGTTCTACAAATTCCTTTTTTTTAACTGAACAAATATAAAATTAGCACAGAAAAGATAAAGGTATTTTCGTGATGTGACCAATGCCTAAGAGAATAGGTTAGCTGCGCGGAAATTTCAAAGGCTGCGCGGGCCAATCAAATATTAATTGAAGTGTCTTTATACAAATGTTAATTGACGTGAAGAAGTCTTGGAGTGCGCGCCAACCCGGAATGAGTGCGCAGCTTTCAAAATGTTACGCAGCCACGCGCGCACGCAGCTTAGAGGGAACGTTGAACGTGACACATTTTAAATTAATCAAAGTATGATGCCAAAAATGCCGACAGGTGAGTGATTCAATTAAAATGGTGATATAACCGGATAAAATATGAATAACTTATGACATTTTTTTACGGAATACAATGTAAATTATGCGATACGAGTAGATTCGAGACGCCAACCCGGCACATAACCCACCTGTGTGGATTATTAGGTCTCCGCCTCGAGCGTCTCATTAGTGCATAGTGAACACACAAACAAACGCCAAAACTACCCTTTCATAGGCGGGGATCTGCGAAAGAGGCAATTTAGAGGCCCGACGATCGTCTTCCAAGCAGCCCCCCACTGTCCCGACTCGCAACTCCGCGAATATGAAAGTAATAAGCGAGAAAGAATGTATGACTTCTTTACACAAACGAAAATTCATCAAGACCAAAGGATGTGATGATATTTTATACATAATTAGTACATGAGCGAAACAAAAACTAAATGTCGAGGATATTTGCAGAAATGTTCTTGAAAGTATTGGCGTGTACGAAAAATATCTCAAAACAATACCACTGAGAAATAAGTATAAACCTATATTATTTGAAAAAAAAATCAATCATTTTTCAATCAACATATTTTAAATTTGAATCGTTCAAATTATGTACATTCACACAGATTTTGTTACTAACATATTTAACTACTGATTAATATACTATGCCGCCTGTGTGATCGAGTGGTCAACGTCGTTGGCTTCGATAACGGAGGTCACGGGTTCGAATCCCGGTAGGGATTCATTGATTTTTCAATCGATTTATGAATTTCTGTTCGATGGCATGGATGTGTGTGATATCTTGAATTCCTCCCTCCCACCCATCCTATCCTATGAACGGGGAGTATCGAGAGCGATTAACTAACCACTAGTCCTGTCCTAGCCCTACCCTTCTATTCCTATTCTCTTTGTAAAAGAGAGGTTGAGCAACTGAGTAACAAGCAGTTCTCGTGGAAACACTTATGTTGAGATAAACTTCATTAGGAGTCCATGTGGTATAATAATAAAAAAAATATATACTATTTACAAAATCGACAGTATAGTTTTGAACGATTATCATAAACAGTAAGATTTTACCAAATGTGACACTTAGTGTAACTATAATAACGCCGTAAATCAGAGAAAACACCGCCGTGCGGTTCCTCCGCTGCGTGTTGGAGTTTAGGGCGAGGAGCGACGCACCACAAAGCACCGTACCTCAAAGGCTTATTGGCAAAACAGCGGCTGGCATTATCGCCGCGGTCTCATCTCGGGAGTCAAGTGAACGAAACAAAATAATCATAATAAAAGAAGCAAAAGAAAACACGAAATGAAAACATCTCGCAAAAAGGAAAGTGAAAAAGAAACGAAACGAGACATTGAGTCGAACAAAGCGTTTAGTCATATCTGCCCCACTGTCACAGTCTCCTTTGAAATCGTTTTGCGTTGCCGCAATGACGCGTCGAGCCAAATAAATATCCCTTTGATCTAAGCCAGTGATGGACAACACACGGCACAACGACGTATCAGTATTTAAAAATATATAAATGGTCACCTCCGAAATGATCACAAGAAAGCGTTTAAAACATCAATATAAAATACAAATTTACGAACAAAAGGGGACCTTATAATCACGGCAATGGTTAGGAACTAGACGTACAGAATGGAAAATTCCAGTAATTGAGTGGTATCCGAAAGGTACGGTCACGATACCCACAATGATGGCTGCCGGATTTCACGTTTTCCCGATCTCCAGAGCTCATGATATATTGGACAAGCTAGTCGATATTTTGCACAGAGACCATCCAATTGTCTTAATGGGTTGAGTGCTTGCTTTGAGGGGAAATTTAAGAACAATGAGAGTGAAAACAATGAAACAAGCATCAATTTTAAATATTATAAGATAAGTGGACTGACAGAAAAATGTAACATGTGTGTATAGGCTGATATAACTAGTAATGCTTATAACGGGCAAATTCAGTCAGTCCTGTCTTCCTCGTAATAACCAAGTTCGACTGCATTCTGAAAAAAGTTTACGGGTAAAAATCTGCTATTTAAAAGGAACTATTTTCACAAAAAAATAGTTTCGTAATATCAGCGAATAATGTGATAGTATCTACAATACGAAAAAAACAGACTCTGAATTCACTTGCCGCGGACGAAAAAGATTGGCATCCACCTACCCCATGGATAAATATCAGAATACGGGAAACCTTATAGGGGCGAAGGAGAGTGCCGACACTCGGATACAGAGATGGGTACACACAAAGGTAAGATGTATAAGAAAAAAGAAAACAAAAAAAGCTACAAAGGAGAAACAAACACAAAGATACGGTTATCTTTTATCAATCTCATATCAAAGGTATCTCGCTTCCTTTACGCTTTTGTATACGCCACACTGGAAAGGAAGACGACAGGCGTGCTCAAATCTCGCATTGACATCACGCACTACTTAATTCGGTTTGTCTGGCCGGCTAATATTGATCCCGGTGGCCGGTGAAGAACCCGTCGCCGACACTTTGATTTGTAAAATGCCGCTACAAACGCAGTGTGCGAACTGTTGCAGGTTCGCGTCATTTTACAAGCCAGTGTAAACTAGGGCACCCAATCCCAAACGCTTTCCGTAATCCAGGAATTTCTGAGATTCACATTTTTTTAATTACGGGATTGAAAATTCACCGTTAAATCGTGGTCAAATTCGGGATGTCCTAAATATTTAGTCGTCGATTTTCAAATGGGAATTTACGGATCACATAATTCTGCCACCGACTTTCAACAACCCGGGAATTTGCGAAATTCCGAAAATAAAAAAAATTGGGAGATTTTTCATTTTTTTTGTCTGCATACCGATTTAAAAAAAACCTAGGAATTTGAGGATGTTCTAAAATAACAAAAAAAAATCGGACCTTTTTTTAGGTCTCACGCGGATTTATCAAATTATTGAGAATTTTGCACTTCTTATCCTCAATCTTGAAATCCCGGTAATAGTACCGACACAATCTAGGAATTGGACGCCCTAGTGTAAACCTGTTTGAGACGCTTCAGATTTAAAGAATATTTATAGGTATTAAAAATCGGTGTTAAAATATATAAACGCACACCGCGTGTATAATAAATTGTATAAAATAATATAGCGCCACTCAATCATAGATTTGCAGTTTCTTAGATTTTGTACTCGCCACAATAAATAAGGAGCAATATTTAAACACACAAAAAAAATAATCTTTGAATGATTTTTTAAACAGGTAATGAACGCAACACTATATAAAAGGCAGTGATGAACATATTATTAAACAACGGCGAAGAATATACAATTGTATTACTACATATTTCAAATAATTAAGTATATTTTACTCGTGGCTTCAACAGGCCTGAAGCAGTAAGAAGTCGTCCCGCGAGATAACGGGTGACTGCTTATTCGTGACTACAAGTGGTGACTGGGTCTCCGAGGCGCTACAAACGGCTCAGCTCGGCCTACGATAGGCGTAGCTCTACTCCACTTCGAGGATCCACCGACCAACTACTGCAGTGCCTACATATATATTATGATGGTGTACGTATCATATTTAATGTATTGAACTTTTCTCACTCAGCGTCACAGTAAAATTAATCATAATCGATGCACTTAGCTAAAATAAAATGAATATAATTAATACCTTCGATATAAGTACATTTTATCAGAGGGTTCTTTTTCGAGAAACGAAAGACGTGCCAGGCTTACTTAGTCAAGTGAAATAATTATTTTATCAACTGTTTATTCTAAATTGAAAACAGTCGCTGAATCTTGTGGTGAGGTAAGTCAACTTGCAATTGCATTATACTATCTAGCCAAAAACAATGTTTTGAATGACAATCGATAATACGCATGCATGATCACTTTTAGAGTGTTCACTGTCAAAGTGGAAAGGCATTATATTAAGAAAAAACACAATATTTCTTTGTGCTCAACCCTTCCCTTACTATGCAAAAAAGCACAAGCTCCTGAGCTGTGTATCCGTTACACATCAGGCAAACGGGAGTGAATCATGACAATTATATGTAGTACTGCTGTAGTAGTGTTATATAATTGTCATGATTCACTCCCGTTTGCCTGATGTGTAACGGATACACAGCTCAGAAGCTTGTGCTTTTTTTGCATAGTAAGGGAAGGATTAATTTCCACTCTTTATTTATCAAGATCAGGGACCGTTTTTGCTCATAGCGAGCACTGTCAACTGATAAGAAATAAGATTTTGTAAAAGCATACATACTACTTGAAAGCAGTGAAATCATTATCAAGTGTTTGATTTTACTAATGAATTACTTTGTTAAAATTTCCACGATTATAATTACGTTTGTAATAACCATTAGTACCGATTTAGCTTTATTACTCTGATGATTCTTTAATTACACGTTAGAGGTGTTAAACATTTTAATTTTGTATAATTATAGAATCACTTACACTGTTATTCGTAAATTGTTTTCAATGTTAATTGTTGTTTAAACCTTTTCATTTCAATTATTTTTTGCATAAATAGCACTGTTTATATATATTTCTTATCAGTTGACAATGCTCGCAATGAGCGAAACCGGTCCTGACCTTTTAAATAAAGTGGACTAAAGTACAAAGGAGCATTTTAATTTGTCTTATTTTAGAGTTACTTTTTGATAATTTCAACTGTAATTCGTTAATTATGTCATTTAAGATTTCGACTGAAGGTGCTTGGTGGAATTTCAATATTAAATTTGAATCGTTCAAACTATGTACATTCTCACAGATTTTGTCACTAACGACCAGAGTTTCGCCTTTCGGCATCTTCAGGCATTCAAGTCAGTTCAAGTTCATCCGTGCACTTGAATGCCTGAAGATGCCGAAAGGCGAAACCCGGGTCGTTAGTGACAAAATCTGTGAGAATGTACATAGTTTGAACGATTCAAATTTAATTATGTCAATTGTTTGTTACACCTTTTTACTGAAATTTGTTAATATATAATAAATAGCACTGTTAAATTTTATTTTTACCAGGTTACAATAGTGCCCGCCGTGAGCGAAACTGGTCCTGATCTTGATAAATAGAAAGTGGAAATTAAGTACAAAGGAATATTGTCGTTTTTCCTTAATCTAATATCGATATTTATAAATACCTGTATCGACATATACCTTCGGTATTGTAATCCCTAATCGATAGCACACAAGCAATTGCAACTACTTACATGCTCAAATATATACAGAATAAAAATAAATTGCATATAAATGGAATACGTATTTAATACGAGCGTTTAACGATCACCTAAATGCCGCAGGGACACTTTGCCTAAGTATGCTGTCAGAAATGTGGCGCATATGTTTGATTGATATTTCGAGATCGCGAGCTTCCTCCATTTTTCATCGTGTCAAAAATAAGCCCGACTGGTGCCACAGCTGCCATGACAATTATTTAAATTTGTTACAGTTATGATTTAGCATTCCATCGCATATAATATGTCTCGTCGGAAATGTTCTCATGATAGTAACGATCGAAAAACTTCAGCGCAAAAAAAAAGTGTGTAGGAAAAAAACTGTCTGGCAGTGGGTGAAACAAAAAATAATGCAACACTGCTAAAAAAAACCCACGAACACAGCCCGAAGTGCAATCTGGTAATCTTTATAATTAAATATTGTATTAAAACATTGCGTTCTGCTAAAAAAAGAATAGTATTTTTCAGTAGTCAATATTAAAAAAGCTTTCATCAAAAACAAAGGTATCAGTTACCCCTCTGAAGGTGCACGTTGGCATAAGTGTATTGTATTTTATATTAATATAATACAGTCGAACTAGGTTATTACGGGAGAGATGGGACCGACTGGATTTGCTCGTTATATCAGAGAATATGTATGTTTAATGCTTACAAACATACCCATCACATGAAGACGTGAAGTGTCTGGAGAGCGTCACATTACACAAAAAGTTACAATTCATACAAAAATACACAATTAGAATTTATTTACACACATATTACATTTTTCCGTCAATCCACTTTTCTTATAAAATTTGAAATTGATGCTCGTTTCATTGTTCTTAAATTTTCCCTCAAGCACTCAACCCGTAAAGACTCTTTAGCGGTCTCAGTGTTCTGTGCACAAAATTCTAAAAGCTCGTAACATATCACGTGCTCTGGAGACCGTCGTTACTGATTTGGATTTTTCACAATATTTTTGCTCGGCGTGTCTGAAAAGAAGTTCTTTATAAAAGCGAATAAATGTACGGATAAAGCGATAAACTAAAATGTCAACGAATATTTCCTCATTACATACGAGATCTCGTTATTTCCGTGATAGTAATAACCGAGTTCGACTGTATGTTCAATTCAAATAAAGCTTATTTCCGAGCAAGCAAAATGAGTTTTTCAATCGCAATAATATAATTTCGTCAATACAAACTAATGTCTGTATTAAATGCGAGTTTTTTCTCTTTATTTCACATCTACAACACTTACAATTGTGTACTTATAAAATCCTCAAAAATCAAAAATTTTAATAATTTAAGATTTCGACTGAAGGTGCTTGGTGGAATTTCAATATTAAATTTGAATCGTTAAAACTATGTACATTCTCACAAATCTTTCTCACAAGTCAGTTCAAGTTCATCCGTGCACTTGAATGCCTGAAGATGCCGAAAGGCGAAACCCGGGTCGTTAGTGACAAGATTTGTGAGAATGTACATAGTTTGAACGATTCAAATTTAAAAATTTTAATGTTCGAAAAAAAAGAATAGACAATTTAAAACATGCGTTTGCTTGCTTACATGTGTACATATTTGTCTGTTTGAGCTTAATCATCGAACCGAAGTGCCAACACCGTAACTGTTAAGAGGACAATATAAATAACATGAACTTAATTTGTCGACGTCCTTTTTCTGTCTTACTGGTGATTAATGCCAAAACCGAATCTGATCACAGAGGCTAAACGAGGACCGAATAAAATTTATAAATGTACGTGCGCATCACATTACCGCAGCGAAAACATTCAACTTTACAGATGATACGCTGCAACATGCTTGGCTGAAATTGCCCAACTAACTTTGTATATGAAAATAACCATAATATTCATAATGACATTAATTTTGAGTGAAACATACTAACTAAGTGAAGTTTTCAAGTTGTGAGTAATACAGTATGAACTAACCCACCAACATAATACTGCATAATCGAATTTACTTTGCGTAGCTGTTCCTAGTAATTTTCACGAACATAAAATCTAGCGTATATGTTACCTACACCAAGTATCGAGGTGTATGTCAAAATATAAATATACAGTGGAACCCCGATCCACCTTTCTCGCAATATTCATTTTCCCGAATTGATCGTTTATGTTTCATAGTCCCGGCCAAGCACACATAAAAACGATGTTAATAATTCCGCATTAATCGTTCCCCGATTAAACGATTTCCTCGATCAAAATATATATAGATATTTGACAAAATTATCCCGATTGACCGTTTTTATTGAATATTTTAACTCACAACCAAGTGAAGAAAACTAGAATTCTAGCTGAGAATCTAAAAATAATTCAAAACGTTGAAAATCTCTGTTCAAATTTAAATGCCGAACTGCAAATAAGCAACTTAGTATGTGAAATAAAAAATATATACTCTTTAATTTAAGATTTCGACTGAAGGTGCTTGGTGGAATTTTAATATTAAATTTGAATCGTTCAAACTATGTACATTCTCACAGATTTTGTCACTAACGACCCGGGTTTCGCCTTTCGGCATCTTCAGGCGTTCAAGTGCACGCATGAACTTGAACTGACACTTAGTAAATGAATGTTTTGTGTTTATATAAGAAATAAATGTATCATTGAGTTTAAAGCTATTGCTGGCGAAAAGGATAAGCTCATGGGAATGTCCACAGATTTGAGTAGTAAGTAGTTTCAAGAATTATTTTTTTTTGTTTGTCTGCAAAGGTTTTATGATTATATTTATATAGGGTATAAAAGTGGAGATCCCGGTAGGTTTAGTATTTCATTTAAAATCGGAAGACTATGCAATTGTGAAAGCAAAAAATATTCTTTAATAAAAAACGTGTAAATAAATAGGTTTTATTTAAATTTGACGTTTATTTTAGTATTATTTTAAGATTTCCCGCATTTTTGGCTTCTATTAAGTCATAAATCTAAGGCGGCCTCAAAAATCCATTATCTAATACTGCCGTTGGCTATCGTAGTTTACATAGTTAAATAAAATGCAAGTGGGAGAAATCATTGAAAACAGTTCGAACGGCGTATGCACAACGGGTGGTGGTAAACCAACTTGTAGTTCGGGCGGCGGGAGATACCCCTTCACCATCAGCAAGTGAAAGTCATCAGTCAATGGAAAATACATCAGTTAGCTTCTCACTATCCATCCACACGAAACGTAAACGTAAAGTAATACATATTTTTTTATTACAATTATACATTGCGTTCGAAAAAAATAAAAAAAAACATTAAGATTGCAACTTTGTAAACATGCATAACATTAAAGTTTATTCCAGCCGTGTCGTGCAATCGATCCATAAGTTTCATGTTTGTCACTTTCGAACCTTTCTTATATGACTAAAAACCATACACTCTCGCTGCCATCTCACAATTCATCTACTGAACTCTTCAGACTGCTTTCTGACATATTTACTGCAACATTATTTTTACAACGTTAATAACTTTCGATAAAAACTAAAAATAGAGTGTGAAACGATCGCTATAACTTATTGGAGCCGAAGCGGCATTTCGAAGTGGAGATGCACGCTTCGGAGGACATCCTGTCCCGTCGTCGGAAGCGAGCTGGCTTCAGTCACGATCCGGGGATCACGATGACTATTGAGGAGTTAACACACTCACTGTCATGAATAGAA
This sequence comes from Himalopsyche tibetana, assembly GCA_030503985.1. NCBI lineage: Eukaryota > Metazoa > Arthropoda > Insecta > Trichoptera > Rhyacophilidae > Himalopsyche > Himalopsyche tibetana. The sequence continues at coordinate 19,282,939 of JAPJYX010000022.1, forward strand.
ATAATGGGGGAGCAGTTAAATTGGCCGGTTGCACTGAATGGTCCCGAAACCATTGTCACATCGGCGAAGGGTGAAAAGGCTGCATTGTCAGCCCATGGCTATTTAAATGTAAGTATTTACATAGCGACACAGCTTAGGTGATACTACTGGTACTGCCCAGTGGTGTAGAACATTTTGGTTCAGCATTAGATGCACGAGAGAAGCTGATATGGAAATTATTTTTGTTCATATTCGCTCACAATAAGGAAGCATTTCGACAAATAACAAATTTTACAGGAGACACAAAAAACGCTTTTGGATGATTTTGGACCAAAGACAAATTATGTCACACAAATTATACACAACCTTGAATTGCACGGAGACTGATAAATTGCTTTTTAATTGACTTTACCTGAGCTAAATTAAGATACTTACTTATTCGGAATTTTCAACTAACATCCATACGATAGAACGTGTATCAAGTTGGATATATTGTGATTTTCAATAAAAAGCTTTGAAAAAAATATGGGTTACGTCTTTTTTCCTTTCCAAAGTCGATATTAACTAGTAATTAAGTAGTAGAAATAAGTTTTTTGAGATAAAATGATTATGTTACAAAAGGGCTAGCTCTCTCTCTGTCCCTTTTGGATACAATTAAAAGGGATGGACACATCGCAGACATCCACGTAATTTTGGCAAAATGTACGTACCGAAAAAAATTAATGTCGTTTTATTTTATTGTGTTTATCTTACTAAAAAAAAGGCGGAATTTTAGGAGTGGATCACGTGTCACAATTTGTAAAGAACCGGCTGCTGAGGGTTAAATCAAGTTTTAAATCATGTTCTTTAAACAAAAGCAGATCAATGTCGCAACGATTTTAATTTTACATCAACACTTATAAAGACGCCTAAGATTTTTAAGCATTTTAGCGATTGATCAATCACTCAAATGTTTTGTACAATCAATTCTGAAGATAAAAGTAATACAGTCATAAAAAAGTTTTACACGATTATAGATTAAAAAAATGTTTCCTTATAAGATTAATAAATTTATAGAAATATTTGAGTAACGTGCAAGAATAAAGTCTGATAAGTATTTTATTCAAACTAGACGTCCATCTGTTACATTCAGATGCGTCCGATAATCCTCGTTTTATCGGTCATATATCGTTCGGCTTGATAATTTTGTCACTCGAATGTTTGCCGGATAACAAAAAAAAAATGATAATGCGCTTATGAATGAATCCGCCGCCGCCGCTCTCATAAGCGGATTACCACCTCAACAATTGATCGGCCTGGCTTAGGAGATAACGACTAAATACTTTGGTATAAAGGGTCGCTCGTTTGACACCGGGGACCCGATGTCGTTTATAACTCAACTTTAATAACAATAACAGGATTAGTACAATATGTCGGCTACCGGATCCGCGCAAGGCTTTACTCATAAATGTCAATGCAAACAGAATGGGGAGAACATTTGCATATTGAGGACCTCAGATTTGGGTACGTCACCGGTTAGCTTTTTTTGATACGAAAGTACATTATAAACACTTTTTTACACGGTAAATACGTTACGCAAAAAAACGTCTAAAAAAGTAATACTTATAACTCATTGAAAAATTTAAGATTGTTTCCCTGAATTTAAAAAAAAAACCGTGTTATTTGAAAAAAGAACAACATTCGAGGTATAGAAAATCGTGTAAAAGAGGTAGTAATAACGACACAAAATATTATTCATAACGTGTATTTTAAATAAGAAAAAATAATATTATTCATCGCTACTTGATTTATAAGAGCACTTTTATGAGGGACTGGACATAATTCGTATCAATCGCTAAACAATTCTGGACAATGACATTATACGTTACGTGTTATGTATTAAATTTAGAATGCCTATGTACAGCAATGATTTATTTGCATAGTAACCTTCGATATGTGCATTTTTAACGATCTTTCTGGAATAATAAAAAAAATATTCTGCCTCTTTGAATGATTACATTAAACAACTATGGTCATCTTTGAAACCGTACATGAACAGTAAAATATAATAAGTATTTTTTTTTGTACTAATTCTACAATATTTTTTTTAGCCCATCAAGACCGGTTTCGTTCATTGCCGATATTATCGACTGACGATAATTCTCACGATGAGCTACCGATCGTTATATATTGTATTGCTTTATTTTAATAAATACGGTAGATTTATTAAAAAACGATCAGACAGATTATAAATAAAAGTAATTTACATGGCTTCTTATTTGGAGAGTCGAGATGTCAAGCATATTTAGCAGACATACTTTGCCAGAGAAAACTGTGGACCTCTTTTATTAGTTGATTGGTTTAGCGGAAAAAATAGGTGTGTTTGGCAGTGTTAAAAAAAAGAAATATTCTACGCATCAAGTGTTTCATTTTTGTAATGCAATATTAATAACAATTACACGTAATAGGAAATCAATCGTAACAGACAATTTATAAATTCTACAGGAGAAATTACTCTTATCATAAGTTCGAAAAAGGAATTCCATAGTTATATATGGTCAATTCCTATCCTGATATTGTATTAAAATTGTCTGACCACTTTCAGTTCTCTAGATCAGCGTTTCTCAACCGGGGTCCACGTGGAACAAACGATAACAAGTCAAAACACTAAAATGCACAGGCCCTAAAAAAGATCAGGCGAACGCTCTAAAATTGTTTTCACTGACGGCGTTATGTGATATCGAACAATTATTGGCTTAAAATGCAGTGTACCGAATTGTGTCGCTTATGTTCTTTTTCCGATTATGAGTCGATGTGTATACAATTTTAATACAACCAACGAGATATTTAAGTAGATTTGTACATGCATAAAAATAGCACTCGAATAGTTATTTTCCCCCCTTTGGGAACCACAAAGAAGGCGCGCCGTGCTGTCAATCAAATGGGGGGGAATTAAAATTGCCTTCACCCTCGATAAAACACGTATTTTTGTATTCAAAACAACACGACGGGGTGTCGCTATTCTTTTTTATTGATATTTGTCAGCAACCATTATTTACGGAGAGCGACCGAATGATAATTTTATAATCCTTATGGGTATTTATTTCGACAGCCCTACGATTACAATTCGACAGGTAAAAATACCTGCCCTGCCGAAGTATTTTTATGGTTCTGATTCTACGAAAGGTACACCCACTCGCCCTACTACCTACTGCAGCTTCACACCCTTCTTACGTGGTTTACCTAGCAGAGTAACAGCATGCTTCCATTAGAAACCATGGAAATTATAAAACAAATTCAGTGTAATGGAAATTCAAAGGCGCGCTTGAAAGAAAATAATGGTAAAGTTCAATGAGTTATGGTCCGTGGTCATTTCAATCTGGATCCCTTCGATGAACTTTTATTACCAGCCTAGCAATAGTTACGCCACTTTCCATTCGCTAGTCTGTATAATATGCATAAATATGTTTTATTAGCTCTCTGTAACATAGTGATTTTCAAGGGCTGTAGTTTTTATTAAGGTTGGTGCGATCAATAATTTACAGGATCAGATAAATAAATAAATGGTCAAATAAGGACAACTAAGAACAGTAGAATATTTAATACAGAAGTGCTTAGTAGGTCCTCTAGATTTCGTTTGATAATTTCATAGTATCTAACAGCTGATCCTCTAACCGGGTTTGCCTCACTCAGTCTCACTAGTAATGAAACATTTTGGAAGTAGTGAACTCAACGTGAAACGAATCAGCAAAACGGTCGATAGATATGTATAATATTATAAAAATAGCAAACAATCAAATATTGTTTTTTACTGTCCATCCACTAAATCCCATCTTGTTACCGAAACCACATCCCACTATCCTAAATGGCGTTGACAAATCGGTGCCGAATTAAAAAAAAGATATACTTATAAGTACTTCTTTATTTTTAATGAAAATTGTATTATTGACCTGTACTTAGTAACCGGTAAAACAGTTTTGTAGCTTTAGTGCCGGCATAAAAAAGCAAATCTTCTGTATTTTTTTATTCAGCCTTTTAACATTAGATATGAAATAATTTTTAAAATGGGAATATTAGAATATGATGGTAAGTAAGTGCATATTTTTGTATTATTAAATATTATAATTTTATTGGCCGAATTTATAATCGGATACCGTGTTTGAACAACTTCGAATACCTACATCGGAAATCGGGAATCATGTGGGAGGTTCACCCATCAGATATTTAGAAGTTTACAGCGATGCCCGCATATTTTCTTACTTTTTAAGTACCCATACGAAGAGTTTCTTTCGCTTTCAATTCTTTTAAAAAGAAGCTTTACTTTGAAGAAAACTTTATATCTTCGACTGAATACACTTTATGTCTATTTTCTATCGATGATTGAACTTGTAAGCGCTTTGAAGTTTTGCTAACATAAACACACGGATTTTGACGTATTTTGCGAAGCCAAATTAACCATAAAATCTAAACCGTCAAAGCAGAGAATTAACTGTTTTATATATTTAAAAGTTTATTACTTTTATTGGTTGCATGCCGCAAAGAGAAGACAAGCCTTGCAATAAAATTCTGTGTATACCAACATAAAAAATATCCACAAGGTGAACCTAACCTTACAAGCGTAGACAGAGATGTTAAAATAACAGAAAGAAATGGTTTCAAAAAATCGCGTAAACAAGATCATCTTTGAAACCAAACAAATGTTTCAGACTGTCATGTCAGGACGGCGTTAGATGAATTTACACATTACAAGAAAATGGTTAAATATAGAAGTTTGTCGGAATCTTCAAAGAAGCTTGCTACTTCTTACCTCAGCGGCACCTGATATCCCAAAGTAATCCGAGGAGTTCAAAACACAAAATTACACTATAAAACACTAATAGATCCTTTTAAAAAATACACAACAACGCAACAAACAATATACTTTAATTCTGTTAATTAACTCACAATATAAAAACACCGATAAAACAATATTGTCAATACAAAACAAAAAGAATTCACGCACTTGACGTCGTCTTCGCCATGGTGTTGATGTATGCTGGCGCGATCTGGCGTTTTATTTTGAAACTATGTTTTTAAAGCATGTTCCAACACTAACAAAATACTGCAACCACCGTTCGAACGTTCTACGAATAATACTTTGGGACATGATAAAATAAATTTGATGTTTAAATCAGTATACTATATTTTATTTAATTCAAATTATTCAAGGCTAATATAACATCATATGAAACCTGTTTCGTTCGAGTCTTTTTTTCTGCGACACAAAATTTTCTACATATATAATAATTAATTTTACTTTAAACTGATAAAACAATATTTGAAGGGACAAGATTATTTTTAGCAGTGAACCTATTACTTGCGGCGTAGTCACCTCGTAGCAGAGTCATGTAATGCATTAGCGCCTAAATTTTGTACATACTCAATATAACAAATTGTATTGTGAGGCCTTACATGCTGTTTGAAGGAGGGTCCCAAATTTTCTTGTGTTATTTGCCTAATAATTGGGTAAAAATGATAACACGAAGGAAGATTCAACAATACGATTAGTCATTTGGTTATTTTAAGAGACTAATTTAGACACGAATGGTATTTTAACCCTTTCCGGTCCACAAAAAAAAATCAAAACATTCCATCAGGTCCATAATTGATTTACAGTATTACAAGAGGATTACTAATTTTTTTTTTTTTTAGACTAACAATATTTTTTTTTATTTCGAAATATGTATATACAATAATGACCTTATTATTTATAATTTAAAAACTTCTAAAGTGTGATAACAGTGAAAACATTCATAGTCCAGGCATTCTCTCACATTTCATACAATAAATGTATCAAATTTCTTTTTTTCAAGATTTTAGGCATTTTCGCAAAGTTAGAATTATTTGAACAAAAGCAAATTTAGGTAATAGTTTTCGAGTGCACGTGGCAAGCGAAACTGTCGGAGAAAAAATGCAGAACGCCCGTGCTACGCGGGCCGATCCAGCCCCTAAAACGACCCTTTTGTATCCATTGCAGGAAGACAGTTACAGATTTAAATGTTCTTAAAAACTATTTAATTCTATGCTCAGAATACCGTTGTAATAGATAGAGTGAAAAAAAAAAATTTCAATACATTTTACCTAATTTTAACTCAATACTAATAATGAAAAAAAATGTCGAATAACATTCGACATAGGACCCACCAGAATAAAATTGCTGTCGAATGTGATTCAACATAGGACCGGAAAGGGTTAAACAATTTGAATGAATTAAACACAAGAAAAGAAGAAAAATATTACTTTATTGGTCAAAACATACATAGAAATAAATGAAAAAAAACAACGAAATAAATCATTAAATGAACATTACTATTACATAAAATAGTAAAAAGCAGCGTACAATTGAACACAAATTATGTATCACATGTGTAGGTGACACATGGAGAATATAATAGAAAAAAAACGAGCTTAAGTCGCCTTTTACAAATAAATGCATGAAAATTACAATGGTGGTTTTATTCTATTTCAAATCAGACATTTTATATAAAAAGTAACACGTTCGTCTCACTAATTATGCTCAATCTATAAAAAATGACATACTTTTGCAGCAATGTTCAAAATATCTAAAGTTATCTTATGCCAAAATTTTGAACTATTACAAGTGTTTGGATGTTACTTTTACATTACTATGTATTCATGAAAAAATACATTGCTTCAAAAAGTTGCCAATTTACATATAATAAAAACATTATTACCAACTCTTTTTCGTGATAAAAATTGATTTGTGTCGATTATGCACAGGTTTACCACATGTGCTTATCATGGATTAATAGTTTTCAATTAAAAAAAAAAGAATGATTGATTATCAATGACTATAGTAATTTTCAACATTAACGATTTTGAAAATACAAAAATTATAAACGTATTTAAAGCACACAAGAGAAAACTAAGAAAAAAATGAAAACACTATTGGGCCTTTCACTATTAAAGAAGGCAAATAAGCTAGAATGATTTCTATAAAAACTACTTAATCTAAATTACTAAATATTATATTTCAATAAATAAATTAGTAATAACAAAATATTAAGATAATTAATTATACACCCAAAGTGGTTTGTCCTATAAAGACTAATTATTCCGTAGAAATGGCACAGTTTATCAAAATTTATATTCAAAATGAGCATAGAAAAAACACTGGTGCGTAATCAAAGATGCATGATTTACATCATTTTTGTCAACAAGTTAATAATCATTTTCAATTTTTCTTTGTTGAGCTAGTTTTGGACGAGAAAGTAAGTTAATGAATTTTCATGTTAGTGATTTGAAAATCACGTGTCAACTAAATATAAAATTAGAGTATACCATAAATATATTGTGAAGATTCAAAATATAACCGAAACTGAAATAATTTCATCCAAATAATATTTATGATAATCCTCTTAGCAATAAAAATGTATTCCCGTTGAGCAATTTCTAGGTCCATCTATGAAAGGAGTTATGGGAAATCTTAAGCAATCAGAATGCCATTGCCACTGCCATTAGTAAAAGTACATCTGCTGAAAAATCATGTTGAGCAATAAAACTTTTATTTCAGCGTCAGTATTTTTATATTAAAATTTTTATTGATTTTAACTGTGGAAGCCGATAATTACAATTTTTCACAACACATTTGCTGTTGGTTGTTTTTTTATTATATAAAAGCAGTAATCAAGTTACTTGGTATTTTTATTATACTAACCGAGATTGTCACCATTACTTTTAATTAATTTTGATTAAAAAATGATTTTACTACAGAGGAAAAATTAGAATGGATGAAATTAATTCATTGAGCATCTTCTCTTCTTTACAATTCAAATAGATATGAAGAAAAATAGTCATTAGTTCTCTCTGAGTTTCAGGTAGTTTCTGTTTGGTTTCAGATTTTATTTTGTACTGTTTATCTACCTATTATTCCAATAAAGAAAAAACATTTTTGTACTTTTCGAAATATTCACAATTTTTTTTTCTATTCACAAGGATAATAAAACATCGTCTTCCACCTTTACTACTTGAGATGTAGATACCCACTTGGTGCTTTGCTCGTCGAACAGTTCAAGTACCCCACGTGTTTTAAATGAAAAATAATTTTCATCAAATGACGACGAATGAGTTGACGAAACAATTATTTTTTTAATGAGCATATTTAATTTAATATAAAATAAAATCATTGGCATATTATCAAGGTTTAATATTTTGGAACTCCTCAATATTTTTTACTGGAAAATATAAAAGTATAAATATTTCAAGTGTAACTCAAACCTGAGAATAAAATAGATTTCTAGTTACACTTAACAAATGAATTCAAAAGGTTAAAAGAATTTAGTGGGTAAATATTATCATGAGTTTTATTAAACTATATTTCTTAAAATATAAAATTGACGGTAAAGAGGTACATAATGCTGGACTAAGAGCAAAGGGATTGTCTGTATTATATGCAAGGGTGGAAATAAAACCTGATTTTTTTTTGGTCTAGATCAGTGGTTCTCACGTTAGATTTCATTGTGGCCGCATTATAAGCATCGGCGGTCCTATGGAAATGTCTCACGACCGCACCAAATGTGATAACAATAGCAGTTGCATTTACTTAAAAAAAAGAATTAATTTATATTAAATAAAATACATTATTTAAAGATATTGGTATTTATTTATTTAAAAGCAATTCGAATGGAAATTATTCAACAGTTCTCTCTTCCAATGCAAGCCCGCATTGCCGCTTCTAAGTTTGCATCCGTCAGCTGGTTTCGATATTTATTTTTTATAAAGTGCATTACACTGAATGATCTCATGAATGATGATACCTCTGTGAGTCATTTGGAGAAAAAAACTCGACTAAATACTCGATAAGTCAGGTGCATTCAATCAATTAAAAAAAATATTAATTTTACAAATGAATTTGTAAAAATACATTTTTTATTTGATTTACTATGAAACTGTTGGTGGCCGCAGCAAATCCTCTGGTGGCCGCACATGAGAACCACTGGTCTAGATGGTCCATATTTATTGTTTATGCCTGCATAGAAGACACGTGAGCCTGTGTACTCGCAGAAAAACCTCTGTTTATTGATGAGGCAATTCTAGATTCAAGTTTTGACTAATATGTTTGTAAATTATTTTGATGGATAACCAATTTCGATACGATCGATGCGTTAGAATTGAAGTTAGAATAGAAGACTCGAATGCCACAGCTGTGGCGGCAATGTGTATAATCACGCTTTTATTTTTCAACCCTTTGTGTGTCGCTACCGTGACATTTATTGCCAAACCTCACTTATCCCATTGTCCTTAGCTCAGCTGTATTGTAATTGACAGTTTGTTTAAAATTGGAAGTCTCGAAAATGTTATGCATTTCTATTGTCCAGCAACATTAAAAAAATAGGTTAATGACATAATATTTTCAGTTTTGTGATCAACATATATGATTTTTATGGAAATGTTCTTCAAAGAGAAATATAAATATATATAGAAACTTGCAAACCTTGCAAAATAGGAAGGAAAGGAAGCAATCATGTTTTGGAAGCATTATTGATATATGAACGTGCAATTATTTAGTATCTCTTAGATAAAACTCATAATTAAAAAAAAAAAATGGAATAGAAGAAGTGTTACAATATGTACGATATACAATTTAGTACAGCCCTGAGAAAACTATGTCCCAACACAATTGCTGGTGTGGAAATTGCTGAATTATACCACCAAAAACATTTTAAATGAACGGTACAATGTTCAACGCTTTGAATGAAGAATTTACTTAAAGATTTAACGACTACAGAAAGTGTTTACTTCCATTTCAATGAATATTTAACTTAGATCTGCAGTGTAATCTAATTTTAAGAGACTTAATTGTCGCAGACAATACTGTAAATTTTACAATTCTCTTGATTCGGACAAATTTAAATATGCTCATGATTTTTCAAAAAATGCTTATTTTTGGAACAACTATAAACATATAAAGTAAATCTATCTGTAATGATTCTCAATAATTTAAGAATTTCAACTATGAAATTTACAATAAAGTAAAAATATAGTATTATGTGAATTGGTTGGTAGATAACGATTTCAACTTCACGCCATCACTAGTTCTCACGATGGTGTAAAGCCGAAACAGATATCAATCACAATTCAAATAATTCTTTAAATTGAAGTTCTTTGATATTTTTACTACAATATAATGGAGTTAATATAACTACAAAGTAAATGCTTTATCTACATGAAATTCAACTAATCAATTTATTGGAGAATCGCATACTTTTTTTTAATTTGTAGCGATAATATTTATTGTTTTTCGTCTCAGTCAAAAACATTGCCGATGTCTGATCTAGTAAGTATTCTTATAACATTGGTTGAATGGGTGATTGAAAATGACACATTTAAAGAATGATATGAATGACGTAAAATTAAATGAAATTTAAGAATAAACAACCAAATTATTACCATATAAATAGTTAGGTGGTAGTTGAAAGCAATAAATTAAAGAGTTTGAACACTTTCGCTCTTTGATGCCTCAGCATTGACTATCAATTCGTTGAATTGTCAGAGAAGGATTAAGAGTATTTACAAAATATTTATTACGGACAATTCTTCAGTTAGAGTTCACAACTGTGGTGTGTTTTTGTTTTCCATTAATGAAAATTTGAATTTACCATTTTTATTTATTTGTTAAAAAATAATTTTAAGAATTTTACTATCTTAGAATATTATCTATGTCACACTGATCTAATTTAATGGGTTAAAAGAGTATTTTTAATCACCACTGAAGAAATTAATGAAGATTCACATTTGAAATACAATAAAGGCAGTGTCATCCATTTTATGGCTCTGCTTTGACTAGGAAACTGCAATCTAGACATTTACTACCCATATAACAGATAAAAGGTAAAATCATGTCATGGGTACTCGTTTACCTATATCCACAAATGAAATAATCTATATATACATACACGTTGACTGAAGACTTAGTGGCATGGATATGGTGACGAATACATGAGTGAGTGTTGCATGGACGGTTGATGTTTTTTTTTATCTATTTTAACTTTAAGTTTATTTGTCCATCAACTTTGTTCAAGCCATAGAAAGTATCATTAATTTTAAAATGAAACAACACAGCGAAAAATATTTAACCTAGACTTGTGATACATTTTTCAATTAAGAAGTAAACAAACGAGGAAAGATTGAAACAATTAACGATAAGTTCTTGACGTCATCGATAACATTATGATGTATGTCTTCACAATGAAAGTACACGGTCAAATTAATCAGCGGATCAATGAAGATTCCTTTGGATGTACAGTGTTAACATTTTTTTGTCTAAAATTCCAAATTATTTTGATTACATGAGAAGCAAATCATCAAATCGTATTTTGTCCACCGTAGTATAAAATTGAGTTTGTAACGGATTTTGATTAATTTTTCGAGATATCATCGATTCGATACATGGTGTGCGACAAATCATATTTTAAGCACTATAAAATAATGTTTAAAGTCAGCCAACCATATCAAAATAAGTATTGTCTGTGGAAGTGATCAGTTCAAAATGTATTATTGTCATATAAGTGTCATTTTTATAATTTTGCTCTCATATATGTACGATTAATCAGTTAGATTATAGTGAATTATACACGAGCGGTTTTGATTCATTTCAAAGTGTAATTTGTCCACATCGTTTTGCATTAAAACAAGTTTTGTACAGAATTATTTTATTAATATTTCATATATGAAAATAAATATCATATTTTTGTTTTATTCAGTTCTTTTTCTACATGATTTTGAGTATCATACTGCTGTACACATTTTTTAAGAGTGCTGAAGTAATAAGATATCAGTTATTCTTTTATTATGAAAAATAAACTGTTGTGGAGAAAATACGATTGGAATTATTGCTCCTCACATCACACTTTGATAGAAGTATTTTATTTAAACTATCAAAAAACTTGCTTAATTATAACACAGCGTCGTTAAATATGATCATATATTATGACAATAGATAAACTTGGTCATAGTTACTCCGTTATATTTAACTTTGTCAAAGACGTGTGTCATATAAAAATATGACCCGTGTAATATACTGCTTACAAACAATCAATCTCATAAATCTGTACACTACGATCACTTTGGTAACGGCAATATTTCATTATTGCTTGCGAATACCTTTCATTCTATCATTCCTTTTAAATCATTATAGACAAGGCGGTCAGTTCGTGTAACGTATGTTAAATATAAGCTCATTCAATACTCTGTATTTAATCTCAATCTTAACATTTTTAGCTTAAATCGTTATTTAAAGCGTATATCTTTGTGAACAAAAATAATGAACAACTCAGGTTATCGTTCATTTTTTCGATAAGTTTAAAACAAAATTTGCCATATCGTATTCCGACTCATACTGCTGGTCGTCCCAGAGGACCGGTAAAGTTTCCAAGATGCTCTTCATGGAGACGGGTCCGCCGGCTGGATTTTGTGACGTCGAAGCTCCCGAATAGAATCCTGATTGAGTGTTTCCTTTTCGATTGTCGGAGAGTTGGAAGAGGTCGAGAAGATTGTCAGTGGCCATCGTTTCGAGTGAAGCGTTCTCCGAACTGATCACCGTGTTGGCAGTCAATAATTTAAACTTTTGTAAGCTGAAAAAATCAAAAGTGACGAATAAATATCGTATATATTATAAAGAAGGTATAAGTCTAAGAATTTTAACTGTAGAATAACATGAAAACAAACAAACCCCATAATTTTCTCTTCAAGAGTAGCTTTTGTGATGAGACGATAGACGTTGACAACTCTCTTTTGGCCGATGCGATGGGCTCTGTCCATAGCTTGCAAATCCTTCATCGGATTCCAGTCGTGCTCCACGAAGATTACTGTATCCGCGCCGGTCAAATTAAGTCCAAGACCTCCAACCTGAATATGAAATATTGATAATATTATTCTCAACAAACGTTCATAAACAAAATAATGTGTAGAGCAACCATCTTTTGAGAAATTTTTACACATACACTTTGGCAATCCAATAAAAAAGGTTAAAATAATAGCAAGCGAATACGCCAAGTATAGTAAGCTGTAAGTCCGAAACAGGCGGTGTAGTACTGTTAGAGTTAAATGAGACGAAAGCTTTCACTCTCTACTAAAAGGACAGTTCAATGAATGCAGGATACTTTATTTTGTATGTGAACCTATACAGCTTTTTCACTATCTGCCTCTCTGACTGTATATATGTCACTAAATATATAGATTGAGGTGTTGATGCTTGTAAAAATAAATGTTTACTTACATGTGTAGTCAGAAGTAAGACATCGATGCTCGGATCATTGTTAAATCTCTGGACTAACTGATGTCTCTGACCGGGCGGAATGGAACCGTCTAATCGAAGATACGAGACCTGGGGCAGCAAGGGGCGCAGCAGATCTTGCTCCACCACATCCAACATTCCTTTCAGCTGACAGAAGATCAAGGCGCGATGCTGAGATACCACCGACGTCGTATCTGATGAGGGACATCCGATTCCGCAGTCTTGCAGAAGTTGTCTGAGTGAAAGTAAAAAAGTAGAATAAAAACCAAACTCGTTTTTCACTGAGCTATAAAAAATCGTTGAAAATAAAAAAAATATTGTAGAAAACTAACTTTAACGCTGGAAGTTTAGCTGAATGTTGAATATCATTTAGACTGGTATTCTGCTTTGCCAATTCCTGGGTGATGCTGGCGTACTGCGGATGATGGGGAGTGAGCACCAGCTTTGGATGGTCGCAAACATTCTGCAAATACCGAAGCGCTTGGAAAACATGCTGGTGCTGATGGTTGCCTCCGTGGGCTTCGTCGATGCCTTGAGGCATGTGCGCCCGACTAAAGTCTTCATATAGCCGGCGTTGAAGCGGACTCAGCTCACAATAATAGTCTTGGGTGATTTTGGGGGGGAGTTCTGTCAGGACGTCTTCTTTCATACGACGCAAGAGGAATGGAAGCACCTGCGATAACATAAATATTTATTTGAAACTTCATTTAAACAGACTTCATTTGAACTTATCAAGCATGATATTTCATAAATAAATAAATGCATTTCAAAGAACTGACTAATGCTGAGTTTTTTTACCTGTCGATGCAACGCTTCCATAGCGAGAGCCCCAGCCTCCTGGTGCTGCGAAGTGGCCCGAGGGTCTCTGGCAGCCAGAATCGGTCGAGAATATCGAGCAGTGAACTGCCGTTCAGTACCCAACAGACCTGGCATTAGGAAGTCAAAAAGAGACCACAGCTCCAAAACATTGTTCTAAAAAGATTCATAAAAGTTACATTATTACCTATAGGTCTTACAAGAAACGTAATAAATGATTTATTACTTGTTATCGAAGACAAGAGTAAATTTATAAAGTGAAAAATAGTCAATCACTAAGTTCCCAAACACAATTAATGATTAAAAGTTTATTCTGTTGATTGTTTACGGATCAAAAATAAAAACTGACCTGAATAGGTGTTCCTGAAAGAATCAGTCGGTGATTGGCCACCAGTGTTTTGATAGCCTTGGATGCTTTGGTCTTTCCGTTTTTGATAATGTGGCCTTCGTCCAGAATGCAGTAATTCCACGTGATGGATCCAAAAAAGTCAATATCGTTCCTGACAATATCGTACGACGCCACCACTAGATTGTGATACTTCATTCTCCTTTTCAGTTTCTCTCTTTCGAAGGGAGGACCCATGTAGTGCAACGGGTTCAAAAATTTTGTCGGCAAGAATTTTGTAACTTCATATACCCAATGGCCTGTTATGAAAAACGATAAAAAAACAATTAAATTCATCGCATTAAAACAAAATTTAACTTTATTTTTAAATACGTTTACTTACAACTTTTGTATTGATATTTTTGTATTGTTTCAGATAAATTGTATAAATATTATGTAAAAATATCACTTTCTAATAAAAGTATGTGTGTTAAATCGATATTTTTTTTATTAGAAATACATAAATAACTTCCAGTTTAGTACCTGGCCCGCAGAGCCTAAAATTTTTACAATCTGGCTCTTAGCAAAAAGTTTTCCGAACCCTGAACTGGACGATCAATATTAGAGGATGAATTGCATACCTGTAAGTGTTGGTGGACAGATAACGAGAGATGGCAACGGTAAAGAATCAGTATTTTTATCCAATAAGTATTTTTGCTCTCGATTGTAATGATCTCCTGCCAGCATACAGATTGATTGAAGTGTTTTGCCGAGCCCCATGTCGTCACATAACACCCCGTGGAGCTTATATTTATTGAGGAACGCCAACCAATTTACACCAGCCTGAAAATGTTACATTTTGTCAATAACGCGTAAATTGGGCATCAAATGATCTAGAATAGAA
Organism: Himalopsyche tibetana; assembly: GCA_030503985.1. Classification (NCBI taxonomy): domain Eukaryota; kingdom Metazoa; phylum Arthropoda; class Insecta; order Trichoptera; family Rhyacophilidae; genus Himalopsyche; species Himalopsyche tibetana. The sequence continues at coordinate 19,298,236 of JAPJYX010000022.1, forward strand.
TTTGCTTGTATGACTGATATTCGAGGTTAGTGGCAGACTATTTACCACGATAGATGATAGTAATCTACTTTATGGACTCTTGCGAGAACTTTTAAGAAATGAGATGCAGTTTATTACAGTTATATAAAGTATACTTTTCGGCAAACTTCAAACAGTTATTAACATTAATAAAAACAATAATCCTTTGTACTTCATTCCACTTTATTTAATATGTCAGGACCGGTTTCGCTCATTGCGAGCATTGTCAACTGATAAGAAATATAATTTAACAATGCTATTTATACAAAATTGAAAAGTTATACACAACAGTTGGCATTGAAAAGAAATTGCCAATTACATTAAAGTGATTCTAAAATAACACAAAATTAAAATGTTCAACACATCTAACATATAATTAAAAAGTCATCCCAGATTCATAAATTCAGAATGCGATTGAAAGTAATTACAAACATAATTAAAATTTGGGAAATTTTTGACAAAGTGATAAAATGCTACATTAATAAAGTGAATATGCTTAATGATAGTTTTATGTTTTCCCCGCTTCCAAGTAGTTGGTGTGTTCATTCATCACTTAAACAACTTGACAGTGAACACCCTAAAAGTTATCAACACTCGAGTACCAAAATGTAAAAAATAGGATCAAAGAGCGACGGATACAAAGTGACCACAGACAAATTTGTGAATTATTTGCTAGATATTTCTGGTATTCATTGAATGACCCCACTAGAAACTCAAAGGTGAACATCGTGTAATGGTTTTATTTCTGAATTCTTAATTCTTGTTTCCCTGTACCTGAATTCAAGCTGGGTTTGTAATTAAATTACTCTCTAATCTCCGAGAGTTGGTAGGGGCTTGCAGTACCGACCAGGTGGGTCTGGGTTGGATTCCCGGTAAGGTCAATGTAAAATTCAGATTTTTCAATTTAAATTTGAAAACTAAGACGTGGGAGTTAGTGATGTCAATTTACCTCGAGTTGATCTCGAGTGACTTACAATAAATTCTCATCGAGTTTTTCTCATATAATTCTTTGGCATTAACTAAAATGCCAAAGAATTTATTTGTTTTAAAAATATAGAAAAAAATTAATAAGAAAAATGTAAAAAAAACACCTACCTGCTGATAGCTCCTCAATTCTGCCGATATTGGAACAGGAATCTTATAATCTGTTATACTTTTTGGATGGAATAGTTCTTGGAGAAATATTCTATCCCTGATTATTTGCGCTTTGAGGTCGGCCGATAGAGATTCGGGTTCTTTGATGGCTCCGTCTAAAGGCATCAGCTGGATTAAGGTTGCAAAGCAGTGGGTCGACATCAATCTGACGGCATCGTCGTGATCACTCATACGACCTAAAACGCATTATTTAATTTTACTATTGTGTTTATAAAACATCTTCAGATGACAGTCCAAAGATGCTTTTCAAAATAGAAAAACAATATCATCAATTTTAATTTTATGTTGCATATTGAGACTTAAACTATTATTTCAATGGGGTACTCTATGTTAGAGATCCTCAGTCCTGATCATGCATGCCAATTCTCCACATAATTTTTATTTTAATTTTCATGTTAATATTTTATTGGGCAGTAATAGTTACCTAAAAGTGGTACCACCAGTAAAACAATATACGGAACAATATTGATTTGAAGTTTGTCTACAATGCAAGCGAGTGCTTCAGCAGCACCTTGTCTTCTTCTGTCGCATTCTACTCCAGCCAGCATCGGAACTACCTGAAAGGAAAAATTAAAAACAATATTAATCCATCAAGGTAAATCAGTATTTATAGATATAAGAGTAAAATTTTATCATTAGAATTACCTTATCTACAATGAGTTGCATGACGATGGGTGCAGCAATATGGGCGATCGCAGCCAGGCATCTTGCAGCCATGTGTCTTACGGCTTTGAACTGATGCTCAAGTAATTCGGCGAGTCTATCTAACTTGGACAGAATCTGCGGCAGTAGAGGTGCGGCGATGTGTGGTGCGACCACTTCTAAGATTTGAAGGCTTGATATTACTTCTTCCGCAACGGAGAATGATTCACTTCCTGCAAAGATATTTTTTTAGAACAGGATTTATCTAATTTTTATACAACATTTTCAAGCTTGCTTATTTGCTTACCGGAGTTTTGCGGAATTTCTGTCAATGGCACCATAATGAGCTCCCAGAGTTTAGGAAGTTTCTTCGGTAAGTCTTCACCAAAGTATAAAGTTAGACTTGTAAATGCAAATGAGGCCCCACGTCTCTGTATTCGTGCTTGTTTGTGTACCTATACAAACAAATACAATTAGTTTAAGTAGAAAACTCATTCATTAGGTGTTTAATTTTGTGCCATTTTTTATACCCATTTCTTTATTTAACGTGTTAATAAGTTCAGCATAAATTACTTTTGTAGCCGCAATAGTAATTTATTCAAATCATTGAGTTATTAATTTGGAGGGATTGCCCATAACTAATTGCATGAAGCGAGTTACATAGAGTTTCAATGACTGGGATGTGCCCCAATCAGCTGCAAGTTAATCAATCAAAATAACTTAGTATGCTTAATGGTCATAAAAAAACATGGAATGACATGCAACCGGTCACCTACAACTGCACACCAACAATTGTTCTTGACATCTAGCAAACATATAGAGCACAATGGAAAAGAAGATTCACTATTTCAACATTCTTTTTTGAATCATTGAACAAAACAGAAGTGCTAAATGTTCAGTGAACGATTTAGTTTTGACAACTTGGGATAAACAGCACACCAACATTTTTCTCAATTACGTAGGCCATGAAAATGAAAATGAAGTGATTTACAATTAACAAATAGTTGTACATGTTAATGTGACGAACCTCATCTTCGGTGGGAAAAAGTTCTTCGAGTGGTATGTCAGTAGCGGGCGGTCTTCCAGGCCCACGTTGACCACAAGATACACCTGAACTATTAACACTTTGAGATCTTTTCAGAACAGTTCTCTCGGCCTGCTTTTGCTGCATGCAAAGAGTTAGGATTCCATTTTTACTATCACCTAAAAAAAGCATTTACAGTAATATAATATTTTGATTTTCAAAAAGATATAGATAACAAACAAAACGTGGATGGACAAATTTTTCATTTTTCTACTCTCAGGAGCAATCTTTTTTTTAAAATTAAACAATAATGATCAAATATAAATATATATTACGTACTAGAATTATTTTTTTCAGGTATCTTGCTGCAGTCCATGCTGCTCTCTCCGCTCCCCGAGTCAACGCACGAAGAGGCCTCATCACATTTGGTTACTATCTTTGGTGTGAATTCCGGGTCAGACCTGAGGAAGGTGCACAGGTTCACCAGCACTTTGACATTCGGACACGGCTGCCGCTCCACACACTGACCCAGCAGGATGGCAAGATTGTCAGCCGATATCTGTTGTAGCTGTTCGTTTTCTTCCTTCTTTATCGACTCCATTAAAGGTTTGATGACGGGATTTACTTTGTCGGGTAGTGCGCAGAGATTCGCACACGCGCCTGCCAGAGCTGCCAAAGCCCTGAAAGATAAATATTATTAATGTTTACTAGTTTCTGTTTTTGGGTGTTGGTATCATTGCTTTTGTCAACAGTCATGTGACAACTTTCTCGATTAACTGAATTCTAGCAAACCAGCGAGACAAATAAAATATCAGAATGCATACTAAATATACGAGGCTTTGAAAATGTTAATCAAAAAAAAATACTAAGAATTGCTATTTATTATGTCAAGTGTGAATGTGCGATTGAAATGATCCTGGATTTTAAAACATGAGTGATGCTGATATATTGACAACTTACGATATATTGAACGTGTTCTGTTCCACTGAACATTGAATGGCAGCCATCGAAATGTTTTTCCTTCTCTCCTCCAACGTTTGAGCAATTCTCGGTTTCAATTTAGACTTTGTTATGAGATCTTGTCCAAACTGGCCGGTAAAATGTATAACCTGAAAAATAAAATTAAAATTGCAGAATCTTGGAATATTTTATCGAGATAGCCTATCATAGTATGAACCAAAAACATAAAAAAGTATTGATGAAATTTAATCAAATTAAGTCTTGAATATTTTAAACAGATAATATGAATAAGTGAGCAAATAAATACCTGTTCCAGACTAACTATATTTGAGCATGTTTCTCCTTCTAAAGGAATTTTATAATGCCGAGCCATTGAAATAAAATCTCTCGTATCTTGAAGAATCCTGAAATTGAATAAAATATTTCATTTATTTCACATATCATTGACAACAACAATCACATTATTTAATATTTTACAGGTTGTAGTAAAAGATGTAGTGGGATAATCTGAGGCATTTGCAATAATTGAAAACTTTTGGATGATTTTTGGATAATTTGGATGATTGGTCTTTCCATGATTTGATCACCGATAAAACATCAGACTGAGAATCGGCGATAATTTCATGCAATTATCAGTTGGACATATCTACAAATTGATTGGAATTCTTTTGGACAAAGATATCTCATATCTATATTTGTCAAGTACATGGCGAATTGGCGTCAGCTGTTATGTCATGTACTGTAATTTTTAACAATAAATAAATAAATCTCCAGATGTTTAAAAAAGCATTTTTTTAATCATTTAGTCGCCATATCTAAATAATGATTTTTTTATAGTGTATTATAAGTGTGCCTAGAAAAGTAGAAAAATAAACAACGAAAACACAGATTAAAAAATGCTTCTAGCGCTACATTAAAAAAACTATATATAACATAGGATAGTCAGCCCTTAAAACATTTTTTCACATTAACGAAATGAGAAAGTTTAAGCACCTTGAAATTCTATAAATATCATTACATTTAGAATAAATAAAAAATACTATATACATTCAAAAATATCCATGCAGTAGCATTTGGGTTGTATCATGTTTTCAAGTCAATGGACAGATTAAACGTAAATTTATTACAAAAGGCTTTAGATTAGAGGGCTTTAGAAACAAAACACAAAAAAGTGAACATAGTGTAAAATTAAAAAAAAAAAGTTTCTTCGTTTTCAACAAATCGACTGAACTGAATTTTCTTTGCTGAACACACATTACAATCCACCACTTTCTGAGACCGACATGCAGACGACTAATTCACATTTCCAGCAAACAATATCCTGAAAAAGATTTGGACAGTAATAAAAGACAAAGACGATTTCATAGACACAAAAAATAGGTACCTCGTGCAAGACACTGCAATCTCATCAAAGTAAATCGGTTGAGTGAGACATTCATGAAGTTTACTGCTGAGCGGCGGCGGACACGGTTTAATAGATTGATCCAGTTTCGCCCACGAAGATATTATCAGACCGACAACCAATCTTTGCAGTGCGCTCTTCGAAGACAAGTAAACCAATAGAATCTGAAAAGAATATTGTTTTTCATTATACCAATATAAATTCATCGTTGTCTTACCATATAGGAAGAATGATATTGATATTTATAAACATCCGAGACTATTTCACTCTACTAGTAATTTGTTTTTTAAATGTTTCAATGCATCACTGCATCCTATGTAGATATGTAATAATGAAGATAATGGATCTTTACCTTTGTATAACATTCTATTGGACTATCGACGTCTGCAGTATAAACAAATCCAGGAGCAGGTTTGACCAGATAGCATGATAAAAGACCTAAAAAATAAATATCAATAACATTTACATTGTAATTAGAAATTTCAATAATGTAATATAATCACAACGGTTCTTTTGTCAAAAAACTTCATACCTATCATTCTGGCGGCAATACATCTGGAACGTACCACATTTCCTTCGCGAACATTCATCGAAGTTGTTTCACTGCCTCCGACAAACCACTTTTGACCCAGCGTTATGACTCCGTTGCCTTGCATGGAAACATCTCCCGGCAAAGCTGATAAATTGTCAGATGCTGTAATAGAATTTGCCCGCTTTTCCTGAAAGATAAACAAAATATTATAGAAATATAACACAATATCTATAATACTAACACATTTACTGGTGCGGACATATTGTTTCTCTAAAGACGCTGACACATCTTAAAATAGATTTAATCAGACAAAATAACTGCAGCGCCGTTGGAAATTCACAAAAACAACCTTGCAAATCACATCAGGTCAGGTCGACTACGAAATTTGTACCGTTAAGTTGTTTCGGTTGCATTTGTGTGTATCGGTGTGAAAAGGTGCAAAGATATCAGAATTTCCAAGTTTAACCTTTAGAAGAGTAAATACTGTGTGAATTTATACTGACCTTACTCTACTTAAATTTCTTTTTTTAACATGACAACTGTGTGACTTATTTCTAATGAATACATGCAATTCATACTTAAAGCATATAATGCTCACAGACAGACACTAGTGTTGAGTTAAAAGTTTGTCCATACTCCTTTACAGTAAAATGGCGCCGACGTACATGTGCGTCCATACTCCTCTAGAGGTTAATGAAATACTTACAACTGCGACTGGTTTTGATTGAATCATGTGCATAGGATCGAAAGCTATCTTCGCAGGCTGCATAGTGAGGCAGATCCAGGTGGACACATACGGACACGCTGCGGCCAAAAGGAATTCCAAGCTCGAACACTTTACAAGGTTGTTCCAGACCTGGAAAAATAAAAGGCAATCAAACTTTATAATCGCTTAGTCAATCTCAATCCAGAATAAATAGAAAATAACTCATTAAACCTGTCAAGCCGAATATGTCAGCCAGATAACTAGAAGTTTTTATATCAGAATTTGCCGAATCATCATATTCCTAATTTGTATGAAAGGGAAACAAAATGGATAGATAGTAAAAGACACACTCAAATCTTGCTTTAAAGCATCAGGTGAGAGACTAGGAATGACTACGTAGCCGTTGTCTTTGCCAACACTTTTATAGAAAATAGCCATTGTTTGTAATAAAAATAATGATGTAGAAATACTCCATCATATAACTGACAAGGAGTAGAAATTAAATAACTTAGAAGTATTGGAATCTAATAAGAGCCTTAATTGCAGTAAATTCTTGTTCGCCCCTATAAAATTTATTTCTGACTATTTTCTGTCTTTGTGCTCGGTCAATAGCAAACTCTCTCCACCTAATTTTCCAGTACATTCAATGATAAGTGATTGTAATCAAAACAAAAAAGTTAATTATATGATGATGCACATTCGTAAATACCTCTTCAACTATATTCTTGATGTCCTGGATATGCTCCACGAGAACTCTTTGAAAGACATGTCTCAGAGCATCTTGCAACAGCTGCGGATTCCATTCAGAGTAATCATCATCGTCAGTCTCGTCTTGACTATCCGCCCCGATTAGATCGTTCAAGCTGCCCGAGTTATCATCTGAGCAACAGTTATTAATACGGCAATTGACATCTGAGCAATCTGCTTTGATATCAATTTGTAAATCGTCTTCTGGTTCACTTTTCGGTGTAATATTTCCATTACCGTGCGGATGTTTGTCGTTTTCATTCACACACGCTTCTATTTTGACATCATTTTGAACATTTTCATGAATATTGTTTTCTTTCTCGCACGGTTCAATTTTTATGTCATTTGGAAGTTTATCATCAATTGCAGGAGTGAATATAGTGCCGGGACACTGCGTAAGAGTTCGAAGAGTCTGCAAGGCGGCTTTCCGAACGGAGCTGGTGGGATGAGAGAGGTAAGGCCAGAGACGGGGGATGACCGACGCCATATATTTAGGACTGAAAGAACATAAACATCAATTTGAGTATTAATTCTATACCACCTTTAATACTATCTTTAAATCATTTTGTTTTCTTCCAAGTCATGCCAGTGTCCTATAGCTATAAAGAATACACTGAATGATGAAAATAATTACCCTAGTAAATGAGCGGCTCCCGGTTCAGCTATCAATGCAGCCAGTAGAGCCATAAAGCAACCGCAGGCGGCGGCCAGTTCATCGTGGGCCCTCAAAAGTTTTCTAAGCCTTGCCACTGTAGGTGGAAGAGTTGCCGGAGCACTAAGAAGGAGAGCTTTGGTAACCGGTGCGAGGGCTGCAGCTCCCGCTGCTGCCACATCATCCACTGGATCCCACAGAGACCGGACCACTGATGGAAAGGCGTTTGCATTTTGTCCGAGTTTCTGCAATCATATTGTCCGATATTTATTAACTGGATGAATGCATCAATACCGAGGGTGAAACATATTGTCAAAGTGGTAAAATATAGATCGATCAACAATATAATCAGCATTCTTGGTGGATTTGACTTTGAACTATTTGCTGTTTTATTTCAATTAAAAAAATAGTCTACAGTAAAAAAAAAATGTAATTTTGTCAAAACAGAGTGCAGTATAAGAATGAGATTTGACACCAAATAATTCACCCCGTTGTTTTAGCCTGTGCTATCATTTTCAGTCTTCATAAATCATTCATTTTTAATTGGAGTTACAGGATGAAGAAAATTTTATACAATATTGCTTCTCAATGGCATTGAAATTTGGTTTAAAAAAAAATGAATGACAGGCATTTCAAAATTCTAATGCTTTTAGACCCTCAATGAGTTTAAAACATAATAACTGAAGAAACAAGAATATAGCATTTTAGATGAAGAAATGTTTAGATTACCTGTTGAACGGCTAGCAGATATTTTAATCCTAAGAGTGCTCCGTGCCGTGCTTCCCAATGAGGCTGGCGAGCGAGTAGCGAGAGGGCATGAGAAACGCGAGATGCCCCTGAAGCGCCCATCAAAGATGCTACCACACCCAAACATTGTGCACATGTCTCACGAACTGGAGCCACAACCTATTAACCGACAGTAAGGTTTAAAAATGCTAATCATTCCATAAATATGCATGTATTTTATAAAAAGTTCCTAAAATATACTCTTGCATATGAAGAAATCAAATTCGCTGAGCAAAATGATGAAGGTTAAATACAAAACAAACCTATGCACCACAAATAGTACAAATCAGTTTATTCCAACATCCATATCAACGGTGGAAAGGAAAAAGGACGTAACCCAAACATAACAAATTTTAAAGACACAAAATACGTTTTTGGTCTTTTTCATGCTTTTCGCATGCCATTTTTTTCAAAAATAAAAGCTAAATTAACATACTAATTCGGCAATTGCAGCTTACATCCTTTTGATAGAACGTGTATCAAGTTGTGTAAATTGTGATTATCGAAAAACGTGTGGGTTACATCCTTTTTCCTTTCCACAGTCGACATGAATATGACCTGCATACAGTATCAGCGACAGATCACTAGTTCACATTTTAAAATCAAAATTTATCAAAGGTTATTTTTTCATTTTCTTTACCTGATCAGACACAAAGTCCCCAAATCGGTCAAGTGCTAAAACGCACAAGAGTCGTAGCGATATGTCTTCCAACCAGCCTTTGTGCATATCATCCATCTGAAAGAAGAACAATCCACAATAGATTAGTTAATTGTTTCACATGTAAAGCTGTAGTAAAAGATCACTGGACACGAATACGTGGCAGTGATCAGGGTGGAATCGAGTAGATATTAAGATACTCTAATCAATTTTAAGGCTACTAGTGATATATAGATTAGACCTCCGCTCAACTAAGGAATATTTTCCCAGCTGTTACAATGCACATACCAATAAATTAATGAATATTGTCAAACATTGCCACTGACTTTCATAACTATACAAATATTTAAGAACAAAAGGTTTTTACCTGAGCGGCAGTGGTTCCTCGTTCTTTCCCAGCACCCGACCCGTGTGATTTCAAAAGATCTCTTAAAGCTGTTGCTGCCCCGTGCCGGGTTTCCCACTGCGAACTGAACAAGTCGGCACCCAGTGTGCTAGCCCACCCTTCAAGAGGCCACCATTCTACTTCTACTCCCCAGTTTCCCTCCTCGTCTGGCAACCATTCCCCTGCAATACCAAATTCTGAATTCAAAGACTGCTGGTAAGAAAGGCACTAATGACAGATGAAAAAATATTTATACAACTTCTTTTACTGTGGCAATGGCCAATCCTCTTTGTGAGCGTACGGCAGTCATACAGATGTCCAAGATTCAGTGCCTTGTTCCAACATTTAGCACCGCCAATTTCATTCAATAAATGGTTAACTGATCGATATCTCCCTCGATGTGTACCTTAAGGTACTTGGAGATATCAGCTCTATCAATAATTTTCCTCGTATTGTCTGAACAGTTACTGTCGGTTTTATAAAATAATTCTCATTGAAAGCAATGCAATACAGTAAATAAACTATAAACATTAGTGCCTGCCTAGTGTTTTTTGTATGCTCTTGGCAGATTGTTCCAATATGATATGATAGTTTAGGTTGCATAACCTCAGATTAGGGGCAACTGATATCTTTACCTTGAATAGTTGCACGTATCTTAACCTTTTAAGTACTGTGAGTTATTATATGTTTAGTTTTGATTGTTAACTTTTTACCATAAATTGGTAAATTTTCATCGGGCTTAAGAGTCGTGTCCACTTTGAATCTTTTCCGTTCCGGTTCTTCAGATGTTGATGTTTCACCGATGTCGACACTCTTTTGCTGGCGGGCTTTTCTCCGTGCTCTATTCATCTCCCGTGAACTCAGTTGGCTCCCTTGGGGGATCAGCTCATTCATGGGTGTCTATAAGATATAAAAACAAAATTCTCAAAACTTCAAATTTTGATAAAGATTCAGTACTCCAGTATACCCATACATCGCTATCAACATGATACAGCCCTTCTTTAAGAGTGTACATTTAATTTTTATGTATATTTCGTACACTCAAAAAATGGAGGTTGAGTAACTGAATAACAAGCGGTCTCATAAAAAAAATCTATTGAACCAAACTTTATCAAATTCTATTTTTAAAATGAAAGCGCATTAGATAATATTTTTTACATTTTAAGAAATTGATCACCAAACAAATTTAAGGTAAAACGGTTCATTGGTTTTAATTATTAATTATTTGATCAAAATATATTGATTATTTTCAATTCAAAGTAAGTCGGCCCTCTTGAACTGTACAACAAATAACAACTAAAAGCTAGGTCTTAGTAGTCTAGGACCCCGATGGCGATGAAAGTGAACAACGGAGATAATATTGCGAAAAAAATGTTTATTAAAAAATCACCCTAATAACAGTGGAAATGAGTCTCATTTCTGACGGTTGCAGATCATTTCTTGAGGACGGTGGAGTTTGCTGCGACATCAAATCTTCATTGGAGAAGATGTCAGTCATGTCCATACCCAATTTGGAGGCGATGTCCAGCCCGAGACGTGCGTTCAACAGCTGGCGCTGTCGGGCCAACTTTTCACGCATATCTGTCAAGCAGCGAGATAAATTTACATATCACAAGATATTATAGACAGCTGAAAAATTACGAATTTTACAAGAAAACAAAATTTTAACAAATTATTGTATGTTGCAATAAATTCTATTATAGACTAATTGTAGTTACAAATTCAGTATTTCAAGAGCCTGCTATCAATGCGTCCATCTTTCTATATTAATGTAAAAATGGGTAAGCAAACTCAAATGTCACACAGTAATGCACAAATAAATCTATATTTACATGTATTTTTTCAAAAACAGTTGTGCTGATGCAGGGTTGGCGAACCTAGCGTATTCGTGTCAGAGATGGCACGTAAGAAAATGCATCCTTCACGTCAGCTAGTTACAGATATTTTTTTTTGTAGAAGAAAAATCAGAACCGATTATGTAAGTTAGTGAAAATTGAATGTATACAATTTTTAATGAATTAAGTGGGTTTGTTATAATTATGGGGATTTTTTGAAAATATTTCTATATATATCTAATTTATCTAATTTACATTCTAAATATATCTAATTTACATTTTAATAGCCTTTTAACTTATTGATCTACTATAAACGATACAAACTGTTTACTATGCGTCAGTTCAAGTACATCCATGCACTTGGAATGCCTGAAGATGCCGAAAGGCGAAACCCGGGTCGTTAGCGACAAAACTCATGGAAAAGTACAAAATTCAAACAATTCAAATTTGATATTGAAATTCCATCAAGCACCCTCAGTCGAAATACCTAATTATAAAAAATTATGCCGTACATTTGTTGAATTGGCCAGCATAGCTAGCCTCTTGTCTTGTTGAACATGGACCATGTTTATCAAATCCAATACTAAACAGTATGAAAAAGCCAAATTAAAATGCTTTGAAAAGTTTTTTTTTTTTTTTAAACCATGTCCGCTCCCAATTTGGAGCATATGGACTCCTAATGGAGTTTATCTCAACAGAAGTGTTTCTACAAGAACTGCTTGTTACTCAGTTGCTCAACCTCTCTTTTTCAAAAGAGAGTAGGGATAGAAGGATAGGGTTAGGACAGGATTAGTGGTAAGCTAATCGCTCTCAATACGCCCCGTTCATAGGATAGGATGGGTGAGGGGGTAATTCAAGACATCACATACATCCATGCCTTTGAACAGAAATTCATAAATCGATTGAAAAATCAATATAAAACTGTCCGTACCGGGATTTGAACCCGGGCCCTCCGTAGCCGAAGCCAACAACGTTGACCACTCAACCACACAGGACCACATGGCAAAAGTTTCTAGTCTCTCATAAAAACGCGATTGCACTGATAATACATATCAGCATGTTAGAGAAATTGATATGCAGTATACAGGGTATTATAATATTAATATTATTTTCAATAATACGATAACATTCATGACAACCAATAATAAATATTTTTTATCAATTCGCACAACAGATAAGTATGAATATTTTTTTATACAGCATGTTAAAAAAGAAACATATACGATGTGGAAATAAAGTAGGATATATATGATTTTTTTTAAAGCATATTGTCAATATTGATTTTACGACCAATCCTATATTTTAGTTTTGATTTTATTGTGTCAACAGCATATTCCTCGTAACATTTTGAAACAAAACACTAAAACACATCTGTGTTTACTTTATTGTTAACGCAACATTTAAAATATTTAAACAAAAGTTTGAGTACTATAGAAATGAATTTGTCACAATGATTGACTAATGTAATCTATGAGAGTGGCAAAGTTTACTATAATTCTTCTGTAACTGCGTGCAGTGGCAGATTAAACACTTACGAGGCCCTAGGTGTAAACAATTTTGTACACACTGTTTTTCGAATTACTAAAACTGAATTTAAAATATTATATGAGCTAAGTTCGTATAATAATTAAAACTGTTGTGTACACACAAAAATTTTTAGTGCTTCAGGATAAGATAAGATAGTTTTTTATTTTATTTTTATATTCGATCGATAGATTTCTATTCAAGGGCATGGGTGTTTGTGATGTCCAAAAATTCCCTCCCACCCTTTCCGATACCTTAATAACTGGGCGTAGCGAGAGCGATTAGTTAACCACTAGTCCTGTCCTTGTTTTATCCATCTATCCCTAATTCTTTCTTTGAAAAAGAAAGGTTGAGCGACTGAGTAACAAGCAGTTCTCGTAGTAAAACTTCTGTTCAGATACCTCTATTAGAAAGCCATGTGCTCTACATTGAGAGCGGACATGGATTTAAAAAAAAAATGTATAAATGGATGTTTGGACCGTGTCAAATCTACGCTACATTTTTCTGTTTTGATGCAGTTTATTAATAAAATTTCGTGTTTGTGACTATAATAAGACTTTTCGGGTATTCCATTTCAAACTACAAAAATAATAACATCAGTCAGTAACATTATGAAATCAGGACTTTGGTAATAATGTCAAACCTTGAGATATTTTTTTTTCAGTGACCAACATTTAGCAGTAACCAAACTGTTAACACTAAACAGATATTTACCCATTCCCGGAGTTGCATCGTCTTCTAAATCATATTCCTTTCCTTCAGAAGCCATGAGGTGGGCTCCTTGCGCCAGAACCTTTTCAATATCAAACGTATCAAATCGGAGGCGGCCTGAGTCGAAGCACAATGCGGTTTCTGCAGTGGAATCCTCTGAAAATTAAAATCAAAATATTCAATCAATGAAGGAATTATCCTATTAATCCTTATTGACGATTTCTTGGAAATTGATTGCCTAAGCCAGGGATTGGCAGACTTATATGAGAAGAGCCACGTCTTCAAGGAAACAGGATAGCAAGGTATCAGAGAGCCATAAATATGTAGACTTTTAGGGTAAAAAACAAGATAAATTCAAGAGTTGATGTCTGAAGAACCGCTAACATTTAAGCAAAGAATCGCAGTCTGCCGATCCCTGACCTACGCAATTGATTAACCCGTCGTGCACATATGCCTGAAATAGAAGCTAAGATCACTTTAATATATGTATCATCAAGTTGATTTTTGACGAAAATGAGTTATGAATGCAGTTTAGTGCTCTATCGAAAAAATCCATTATTTTTTTTCAATTTAGAGTTGAAAATTGTTTTCTGTTTTGTTATAAAATCAAAATTAATATTGATGCAACTCGCAAAACCTGCTCCTCACAAAAATTTCGATTAGCCAACCTTCTCACAAGACGGACCAATCAGACGTCGCACTCACAGTGTGCGGTCGGTGGCGTACGGTGGGTGCTGATTTTATTTACATTGGGAGTGGACATGGATGGAATAATGTCAAGCCACTGTCGCTCAGTTATGAATTAGTCAACAAATTTAGATCTAGAATATACTACATAATTTCTACAGATAGGGAAACATACCATTTTTTACTTCACAAGGCGTAGGATTCCATTCTGGAACATTCTTCAAAATGGCTTCAATTGCCTGTAAAAATATAAATTTATATGTTGAATAAAATAATTGAACACATTTAATTATTTGAAAGACAGGACTGTACTATGCATGTATTGTACAACTACAATGAATAACATTTAAACATAAACATATTAATTTAAATTTAAATTAAATAATTTCCAACATAGGAAAAAACCAACTAATCTCATTGTCGAATGTGTCCACCCCCACCGTTCATATGACGACGGGAAGAAAAATTTAAAAGGAAAAAAATGTCAGATCAAATATATGCTGGTATAAATTAAGAGCGGTGGTGAACGGATTCTAACGAATATTACTTTTCCGAACAGGAATAGTCCGAACACCAATTCTTTCGGACACAGAATCTTCCGCACACAGAACCTTCCGGATATAGAATACTTCACACACCAAATACTCCGAACATTTAAATATTTTTAATAGAAAAATCTTTGTTTTATTGTAATGTGGAATGTTTCATGGCAATTATGCCAAATATTTTTCAGAATGAAAACAAGAAACGTATTTAATTTTCATGTATAAAAGCAGTTTATAATTTTATTCGTATTTTGGCTTATTAATTTTGAAAATTGTGTTGTATTATAATTGGGCTGATATTTTTGATTATATTGGAAGGAAATACCATGCATATGAACATTAATTATTTAAGTTAATAAAAACAATAATCCTTTGTACTTCATTCCACTTTATTTAATATGTCAGGACCGGTTTCGCTCATTGCGAGCATTGTCAACTGATAAGAAATATAATTTAACAATGCTATTTATACAAAATTGAAAAGTTATACACAACAGTTGTAATTG
This sequence comes from Himalopsyche tibetana, assembly GCA_030503985.1. Lineage (NCBI taxonomy): Eukaryota > Metazoa > Arthropoda > Insecta > Trichoptera > Rhyacophilidae > Himalopsyche > Himalopsyche tibetana. The sequence continues at coordinate 19,313,711 of JAPJYX010000022.1, forward strand.
GCAATTTCTTTTCAATGCCAACTGTTGTGTATAACTTTTCAATTTTGTATAAATAGCATTGTTAAATTATATTTCTTATCAGTTGACAATGCTCGCAATGAGCGAAACCGGTCCTGACATATTAAATAAAGTGGAATGAAGTACAAAGGATTATTGTTTTTATTAATATAATGCCTTTCCACCAAGTATTGACAGTGAACACCCTAAAAGGAATTATTTAAGTCATTTCAATAAAAAAATTACAAACACATATGTTTAAAATTTGATATACACATTTTTGCATTTGTCAAGTGAATGTAAAATATAATATGTGTATAAATAAGATACGTACTGTGGATGTCAATTTGCAATTTTAAATGTTCATATGCATGGTATTTCCTTCCAATATAATCAAAAATATCAGCCCAATTATAATACAACACAATTTTCAAAATTAATAAGCCAAAATACGAATAAAATTATAAACTGCATATATACATGAAAATTAAACACGTTTCTTGTTTTCTTTCTGAAAAATATTTGGCATAATTGCCATAAAACATTCCACATTACAATAAAACAATGATTTTTCTATTAAAAATATTTAAATGTTCGGAGTATTTGGTGTGCGAAGTATTCTATATCCGGAAGGTTCTGTGTGCGGAAGATTCTGTGTCCGAAAGAATCGGTGTTCGGAGTATTCTTGTTCGGAAAAGTAATATTCGTTAGAATCCGTTCACCGCTCTTAATTTATACCAGCATATATTTGATCTGACATTTTTTTCCTTTTAAATTTTTCTTCCCATCGTTGTTGATATAAAACAAAAAAATATTACTTATTTGCATATTCATAAAAAATGTGAGATCACAAGCTTTTAGGTGATTGTTAATGTGATTGCACATACTCGCATCTACTCCCATTGCTATCAATTGTAAATGGATACATTCAAAACAAACTACATTTTACTGAACTAAGATAAGACCTGTTTTTTAGACAAAGGTCAATTGTGAGCCATTCATTGAACTAGAGCGGATGGGATTTTTTTTTTGTTGCAGTTTGAGTGCTCGTAAATGTGTCAATCAGTAAAATAACTATATTTTGATTTGTCCTGAAGGGTTTTTATATGTTAAACAAGCCATAACCTTATATCAAACGAGTGATCTGTGTATTATATGATGTAAAATATTTGTCAGGATAAGTATCACTTGTCGACCAACACATGCACCGATTGGCTCATTCATTTTGACCAATTTTAAAATGAACCTAAATTTTCAGTCAGAAATATTGGGAGTTTTTGTCATTTTTGAAATCTAAAACTTTGGCCATTATATAAGTGAAATACATATATAATACTCAAAATTGTATGAAAACTGTTTTAGCCGGTTTTGAAAGTAAGCGCTTCAATTGTAAAAACGTGCAAATCGTTATTTTCTTTATATATATATTATGTAATACGTCGATAGATCTCAACATTTATTGAAAAAAAATCACAAACTTACCTAGTATTCGTTGAAGTATGAACTTAGTTTAAATTTTTATTTTCATCGTATTGGACATAAGGAATCAAAATCGTTTAATGTTTTGCGAACATTGGTATATGACAGGGATGGGCATACACGTGGTCAACGAAAGTCACGTTCTGGATTTTCATATATATAAAGAGAGCCAGACCATAGTCACGTTCTCATGTAGTATTAAATACAAATATTCAAATTTAATTAAATTTCTAATACACAAATCTTAATTGCCATATAAAGTAAAAAAATATTTGTATCAAGAGATATTGTGAGCTGCAATAGCCGCATTTGCCCATGTCTGGTACATAATGTAAATTTTCATTGATTTGCATGGTTTTAGGCACATAAATTGATGAATCTAATACAGTAGTTAGTTATTATCAGTTTATAATCCAATGTACACTGGGAGCGAGCAAAAAGTGTTTGAAAAAAAACAGTTTATATTGCATAGAAAAACTTAAGGGACAAGACCTGTCCAGCTGCTATTCTAGTCTCCCAAGCTGGGGACCGCAGATAATTGTACACCCTTGCGAGAAGTCTGTGCAATTCTCTCGGTCTGAGCTTCTGGATTTCTCCAAGCTGCTGAGCTGCAGCTCGCCGGGTGACACTCGACGATCCAGACTCCAGAAGCACAAACAGCCGTTCCAACCTGAACAGACACAAACCATAAAGTATTTGGCTAACGGAACCTTTACCCGATGAATTCATTGTGAACATAAATCATTCACCCTAATGTTATGTAGACTTCTTTGAGATAATTTTGTATAATAATAATTATGAAGTACTTATTAAATAAAAGTAATGTTGTATCAGATTGCCGAATCTTATATTTAAAAAAATATATGTCAATGTAGTATAAAAAAAAATTCACAATTCAAAAGTTTAAATGAATGGCATTTCGTTTTAATCATGTACAGCTGTGTGTCCCAGACAGTCCACATTGAGTTGAATGTGGTTCCAGCCATTCCTAGGCAAATACCGAGCTCTTTCTTTATGCTACTATCTTCTGAGATATGTATTCTGAGGTATCTGAAGCTGTCGACATTCTGGATGATCGTTACCTTTCGTTACGCCTCGATGAACCTTCGAACGTTACCTTGTTATATTTGCTTCATGAATCACATTAGAACTTTACAATTTCACTAAATCATTGATATCTCAAAACCGACATTTTATGTTGTGACACTTTTCTTGCGGAGATGCGTTATATCATAGACATGCAATGGATGTTTCTCTAAGTCCATCAACAAACTTATTTGCATATGAGCAAGTAAGATTCAGCCTTCACTCAACATGTGATTCAGGAAGAAAGAGAAAAATTCACAGCGATTACACATAGTTAATTGTGAAATTTTGATAATCGCAACTAACCTCTACCGATTGTTTGTCTCTTAAAATATTTCAAAGACAATATTATCAGCCTCTTTGTAAATACTAATATTAATAAAAACATAAGACATATCCTTCAAGGACACTCACCTGGAAGACATCTTGATTCTGCTTATCCACCGTTAGCTGAACCCTCACAAACATTCAGGTGTTTTCTGTAATCAAAGAGAAAATACAAAATTTAAAGGTGGCAATTGCAATTTATCCATTTGTTTAATTGATTAATAGGTTTAAAAACTGTTTTGGCCTCTACGGTCTTGTGGTAAAAGCTTTGCACTAGCGATCAGTTGACAATTAAATAACGAAAAATAAACTTAAATATCTGAGTTGAGAATCGATCTACATCAAATCGAATTGGGCTTTCACTGCAGTGTTCACGGCAAAAATATTAAAAAAGATTCGCTTATTTACACCAATGCAACCTTACTATTATTTTCTCTACAGTTGCATGATCATTTAGTCCATCTTGAGTCATATTTATATTATATATAGTTTATTTCCAGTATTGACTCAAACAATGACTTCACCCTTTTAAAAGCTAATAAGCAGCGTTCACTTTTGACTGGTATTACGCAATTTATTTGTGATAGCTCAACACTTTTGCCAAATCTTTAAGTAGATGTCTATTTTTTTTATTTGTGAAAAAGTTGAGGTACGAATTATTACGATAAAATACACTATCTTGACTGAGTGCATTTTTCCATGAGGTAGTCGGTATGCTAATTGATTTTAGTGCATATTTCAATGTTACATTACATTGCTTGAATATATCACATTTTTGCAAACCCATTGGCTACTGTAATTTATTGGATAAAATTATTTATGTGGCTATTAAAACATCTTTAATCCATCAAGAATGGATGCATTTTATGATTCTACTATATCTACATAAAGGTATATTTATATCGGGAAATAATGATCAACATACTTTGTAGTATGTAAAGGATAAAGAAGTATTTTTGCCGGAATTACTCTCAACATTGAAACTTAAAAAGGTTCATAGCAGTTTCAAAAGGTTAGCAGGATGAAACTATTTTATATATAACTTCACATTTTGTCAAAATCAAAGAAAAAACAAGTAAATTTACCATAAGTCATTTCATGTAATGATAATATCCGACCAAGGCAATGGGAAAAAATGTTTAGTCTTAATGACACGCAGAATCCTATTACGTCTGTGGGTAGATTATATGAAGCCTGGATGACTCGGCGCAGATCTAATCACGCCAATAAGAGTGCATAAAAATTTAAAACGTGTCAGTCGCTGATTATTGTTAAGTATTAAAAAAATAATAATAAAATGTTATTATTTACTATAAAAAAATCACTATCGCTGAGATACATAAACACATACTTATATTCTATAATAGAATTTAGAGTTGTAGTAATAATTAATAAGATTTATGCAGCTGTGGTTTTCCGCCGACAATAACAAATTGCTTGCAGTCGGGGATCAGCTTTACTAACTAAGGATAGTTGACGAGATGTGCAAGGTCTTGGCCTGCCCGACATTGGTGAACAATTAGTATGATTCTTGGAAAAAAGGAGACCCTTGGTCACTTTTAGGGTGTTTCACTGTCAACAAATGGAAACCCTCGAATTTAAAAATTAAAAATTGAGCAAAAAACCTAATTTCTGAGTACTAGTCACCTGTCAAAGTAATGCGTTGATTAATAATAGGACAGCCCTTAACAACTGGCGCCTCGTATCAATGAGGTTAAGCAAATATAGCCTAAGTTTGATAAGGCAATTTAAAATCAATTTGACACTGTTGGCTCTGATGAGTTAATCATAATAAATATGCCAATACAGAAATAAAGTCTGCCAAAAATTTAATTCATAGTGTAAACAAAATTTGTTTGTTTTAAAAATCGTCACCAGGTTTCATGTTACGTCTAACAAGTAAACTATCATTTGCATTCTCATATATTAGATTTCTGCTATCCTGATGATCTGTAATATGAAGCGGATTATGGATGGCATTATTTTATGAGACGTTAAGGCAGACACAATACAAAATAATGAAAATTTATATGTTGATTCTAATTATGTATACACTAATGAAAAGTGTCAACTCAGGATAAAAAGTTTATATTAGAGATGTACCATTTTAACTTGACTGTGGCAGAACTCAGAACTAAAATTGTCGCCATAGGACGTGTTGACTATGGCAATGTTAATGATGCGATGGTGGCGCCCTCGCGGGCAGTCAAGTTAGCCTGGTACATCTATAGTCATCGCTCTTGCGCTTGTGATATGCATTCAATTTTAAATCGATTTTTGATTTGTATACAAAGGCATGGATGTCAGTGATGTTTTCCATCTCGAGGGGTTGAACGACTGACTAGTTTAATAAAGATTCATTTAGAAGCTCCACATTGGGAGCGGACATAGTGTAAAAAAAAAACACAAAAAACTTTAATAAAAAATTCATATAATCAACATACTAACAACAAAAATTTTCAAGAATTAAATAATTAAATTGAATACGGTAATTTCTATTCTGATTATCGGGCAGTGAATATATGTACAATGTGAGCATTTGGGGTACAGCTTGTGATCATCTGCTGCTCTTTGTTCGCCGGGGATAGCTTGTGTGGCATCCAAATTCCCATTCTGTTTGTTTTGCCGATACGTTTTAAATGTTCCTGTATGGTGGGGATTGGAGCTTCTGTGATAATTCTTCGATACTTAGTCGAGGATCCGGCTCAATCAGGGATTTCAGCTGGTCGTCATCAAATGTTGAGGGCTGTCCGGTTTTAGGGTCATTCTTTAAACTTCTATTGTCCAATTTGAATTTCCGAAACCAACTTTGACATGTGTTTACTGTTAGATTTCGTGCGTAAACTTCGTTTATAACTTTCGCGGCCTTGGTGGCATTTAAACCCTGGTCAAACAAAAATAGCATACAATGCCTTATATGTTGTTCCTTTGTTTCGGGCATGGACATTTTTGTCTAAATAATAAAAATAAAATATAGTACAAAAAAATAAGCTAACCAATTGAACAATGGGTAATAAAATTTACAAGCGTGTTTGCTGCACAGTGGACAGGCCCAGACTGAACCCTAACAATACCAAATAAAATAATGGTTTTCTTTCCAGTCCCCCTATTATATGGCAAAAATAAAATATTTAGAAACAAGACTGACCAAAAGTGGTGTAGCCTGTGGCCACTGATGAATTTTGATTCTTACAAGCAAATTAACTAAATAATTTTAAAAAATAATCAAAACGGATATCTTGATTCTCCTGAGTATTCTTTTTTCTTGTGTCCGCCTTTACTGGACGACTGCCAGAGACAAGTTATCTCGTCAATACCTAATTAATAATTGCAAATTATAGCCGGCGTGCTAGGTACAGACGTAATTTTTTCTACGGCAGCCAAAAGGTTAACAGATTTTTTTTTAAAGGAACTGTTTGTTACTCAGTTGCTCAGCCTATCTTTTTTGAAGAGCGTAGAGAAAGTAGGATAGCTTATCACTTTTGATACACCCCTTTTTTAGTAATTTCACCATGATTATACAGTGAAATCAATTAACAATAAGTGATTAGGCACCTTTGCTAACAGTATGCATTGGTCGGTAAATGAAATGAATACAATATAGTTGCTTGTCTGTTCCAGTATTTTTTTAGCTTAATGACATTGTTTTCTTACAAAATTTCTCTACTAATCTGGATGTTGTCCTCTAATAAATGTTAATCTTTAATACGGCCTCGGAGCCTTTATGTACGGAGAACAACCCTGATCTAGATTGTAGGAATGAGTTTTAATAATCTAAGAACTGGGAGAGGGTAAATCTAGTATATATATCGACCCGCCATAGGCAGAAAATCGTAACCAACAATTTATACATTTTACAGAAGATTATGTTCGAAAAAGGAATTCCTTAAGTGCCTTTTAGTGAATAGTAATATATGGTCAATGCCTATCCTGATATTATATTAAAATTGTCTGAGTACTTTCAGTTCTTTAGATCAGCGTTTCTCAACCGGGGTCCACGTGGAACAAACGATAACAAGTCAAAACACTAAAAGGCGCAGGCCTTAAAAAAGATCAGGTGAATGAGATGACGCTCTAAAAAAAAACTGATGCCTTATTAAACAATTATTGGCTTAAAGCACAACTTACCGAATTGTGTCGCATAAGTTCTATTGCCGATTGTGGGTCGATATTACCTAGTATTCCTCAATCGGGCTTTGACGATTTCATGAGTGGATTGAAATTACTAGTGAATTTCATGGTAAATGGTAAATGGTTTGATATTAAAATTGCAAATATTAGATGGATGTTTTTGTCACTAGTCTTATTTAACCTTCTAAAGAAAATACCTACCTAAAAAAAATGATTCTCCGCCTATCGGTAAACAATGATAACACATTGGATGACTAAGTGGATTTTTCCAGTAACGGACTAAACAAAGTTTGCTTAGTACCTGATTCTATCTAAAATAAATATTTGTTTAGATTTTATAATTTTCAACAATAACAATTCCCATCAGAATGTTTCGATCTACACATTTTAATGGGGTTTAAATAAAACTTGTGGAGCGTATGATTGATACTGTCATCGCTTTTTATTGCAATATGTCAATCAGATAAGGCATAAACTGTCCATTTTTGGTGGAAAGGCATCATATTTATACAAATAAAACATTGTTTTATTGCACTTCTTCCAGATTTTTTATTATAATGACCAGTCAAAATATAATGCCAATCTTTTAATATCCAAATCAACAGTCTCTTCACCGTGTTTTCGCTAACCCAGTGATTCCTTGTGGAACTTTTGAATTCAACCTTTCTTTAAAATTGGTTTACACTGGTTTACAACAGAAAATATAGATTTTAATGATGAACAATTGGACATCTTACTACGATGGAAATGGCCTGTGATCGCTGACAAATAGGGGTCATGGTTCTCAGCAGCGTAGGTGTTTAGCATAAGACTTGGAAGTATTCTGATTTTAATAGAAAAGTTCTGTTATCGCTTCATTTGTGAATACTCATTTTAATATGAAATTTGAATCTACGATCACCGCAACTACTACGGCAAGGTTACACGAGAATATCAGTAATAACATTTAAAAATTCATTATCTTGGACTACCTGACATGATAGTTAATAATTCCAAATCGGTCATCAAATATCATGTTAACAAAAAAAAAACATTTCCCTTCCGTTAAATCGTGATTGTCAAATCATCAAACGCCGACTGCCAGCTCAAACGAAGATAAACATAATGTAATTCAAAATATCCGCGTTGCAATTGTTTTATTTTTTCAATCATTGTTTTGCATTTTAACCACTCCACTGCCAACCACATGTCGGTCAGCGATGATGTTTTAACCGTGAACACATTTTGATAGTTCTTATGAGAAAAATTCAACAAAGATCATCCAGATGACATCAGCATTGTCATAACTAGTGACAATGCTCGTCAAGCTCATCTGGGCATCATTTCTGAGACACTTGACAGCTCTGACATTGAAGTTTAATTTGTAATTGGGACCGTTTGTGACTAGATGGATATTATGTTCCAAACGTAACTCTTTTGACTATATCATAACTATAATCGAGGATTTGTGAATATATGCTAGAGCTCATATTAGGGAATGTTTTCGTCGAGAACTCAACTATATTTTTAGAAATTTGCTAGCATAGACGACATAGTCAAACATTTAGAATTATTTTCATTTTGATTTTGTACACTTCCATAAAACTCTCGGCATCTTCCGGTGCTGATCAGTGCGTGAATGCACTCGAACTAACCGGTCCCGAAACCCGGGTCGTGTTCGACCAAGAATTTTATGGAAGTGTACAAAATCAAAATGAAAATAATTCTAAATTATTATTAAATTTCCATCAAGCACCTTCAGTCGAAATTTTAAATTATAGTCAAACATATTACTCACAGCTATCAAAAAGTTAAATGTCTTACGGTTAATCCTATTCCACGGAATCATCGCATGTTATTTTAACAAAAATAAACTATTTCTTAACCTATTGTATTATTTAAAAGAATGTGTATTTCTTGGAATGCTGATAATACAAAAAAGTTATGATATTTTACTTGTTGGTGACTTACAAGAGCAGCTGTTTATTTCAATGTTTTAATTTTATATATAAATAACGGTGTTTATTTATAAATTTCCCTGGTAGGCTAATCAAATACATTTCATAATATTGTTAATTCTTATACACGGTAGACTTTTCAAGTCAAAATTCAGTTCAATGCAGGAAATATAATAGAATCTTTTAGTATCTGATACTGTATTTCCTTAATCAGAGATAGGGATTCCAACTCGGATATCCGGATATATCCGGCCCTTTTTAACTATTCGATATCCGGATATTTGGGGAAATATCCAGATAGTATTCGTTATAATTTTTAAATGAAATATTTTACAAAGTCGACGAAAGATGATATGAATACTGGGGTATATACTACCTGGAAAAAATCATTACTTATCTTAACTTGTTATTTTAATACTTAAAATTTCGACAAATTGGCTCGGAATCGAGGCAAAAAAAAACCTTTAATGCCGAAATTTCACTCATTGAAGAAATGCCGTTGCAGTAATCTAATGCAGCTGCAAATTTTCAATATTTTAATATGATGGAATAGTATTGAAATGTGTATTGTCTCTATCTTAGGCATTACAGAAGTGGGAAAGGATTTAGTCAGGATCAGTTGATCGTGAAACATCGTCATTTGCGTGCGAGTTCTACAATTTATCACTGAAAACCAAGCAATCGAGACCACTGTCTACATATTAAAATTTTAATGATTTTGTATAAAATTTTAGCCATGTCAAGACGTTTGGAAGTATGGACTCATTTTATGATAAAAGATAATAAATGCAACTTGCAACATGAAATGCGTAATTATATTTTATCTCTCGCGGAAACTGACGACAATACAAATAATCTGAATTTTTTTTTTAAATACTTAGATCATTTTTAAAAAAGGACGGAAAAGTTGGACGTGCTGTTTAAAACACTTCTAACAATAAAACCAACATCAACAACAATGGAACGAGTATTTTCAACAGCAGGACAAAGTAAAACTAAATTAAGATCAGATTTAAAATGATACATTTAATGCTCTCTTATTTTTAAAATATGAATTGTTAAAATCTGAATATATGACTTCTATTACAAATGAACTAGTTTTTAATGTATTATTTTAGTACATAAATTTATAATATATATGTAGTAATGTTTTGTTATTTTCATACTTATTGAAACTATCCGAATATCCGTTATATCCGTATAGTTTCAGTTTTACTATTCGATATTCGGATAGTTGAAAATGACGAATAGTTGGAATCTCTAATCTGACGCTAGACATTGAAACGGCATTCAATATACAATAATGTAATTTTCATTTCAAGTAGTAAATATTTTGTTTGAATTTTGAAACGCATGTTTAAAACTAAATGAATTCAACAATAATTAATAGAAGCAATTACTTCCAATTCAGATTAGGATTTTTTTTGCTTTCTGCGGACATGTAGTGCGGTACTGATATGGTTTCAGAAAAGGGATGAAGTCAAAATGGAATTTCACGTTCAATATTATATGGCCACCAATTTATTTACAAATGACCTTTCTTAAAAAAAAAAATCGTTCATTTGAAACAGATAAAAATAATGTGACTGTCAAAAATCACCCATAGATGTGTGTAGTATCTATATCCGAAGAAATAATAATAATAAAATATATGAGAATGGCAATAGATAATAGATGATAAAATATTTTGCCGTACTGGTACTGCGATACTAATAAAGGGGTTAAGGGCCCTTCAAGTAAAATGTTGCCGACCTCTGTCCTAGATTATATAATATACAATGCATCCTTATATTAATATGCCAATAACAGAAAACATTATGAAAACATTATTAAAACAAACGACAAAGTCATAGGATGATAGTGCAAAATATTTCAAGTAGGTTTATTACATAATAAGTATTTTCTTCTGTATTTATCGCTGTGAGAATCTTAAACTTCCAAGATTAAGTGTCCAATTTTCATACAATACATAGTCCTGCCATAAATACTGTTACAAAGCTTTCGGAGGAAAACCAGAAGACAACAAAAAAAAAAAAAAGATTTAAATCGATTTTTATACAATTAGCCACAATGTCTAAAAAAAAATTTTAAAATGGCCACCCCGTGCTTTCACACAAGCCTTTAAGCCGCAACCTTTAGGTCTGATGTGATGATTCGAGATATTCTTGAACATTCATCTCTCTAGCCAATATTTTCTATTTGAGGGGATTTCGCCGAATTCTGGCGTTTACTGCTTTTATCGTTTGTGGAGTGGAACCCCCAATTACACTACCCCGAATTATGAGCCGGCTTAAAATATTCGCCACAAATACCCCAATTGCACGGTCGCATTCTATTGTCGTTACTAAGAGACGGTCGTCTGTGCCGCGCATACAGTCAAATGTTGGCTAGCGACTGTGTATTCAACACGTGCCAGGCTAGACACGCATAGCTAAGCGACTGTATGTGTGCGGGATATTTACTACAACAAAAACTAAATATTTCGTCTATATTTTTTTTTTGTGTAAATGGGGGTTTTACTGTACTTAGAAATTAATAAAAGCCTCTTTTCAATACGTGTCCATTCTTGATGGAAATCTATATTTATTACATAAAATGATTCTAACAAGCGAAAGTATATTTCCACTGGGGAGAAGCAGTCAATCTTTCATTTTTTAAGATTTCGACTGAAGGTGCTTGGTGGAATTTCAATATTAAATTTGAATCGTTCAAACTATGTACATTCTCACAAATTTTGTCACTAACGACCCGGGTTTCGCCTTTCGGCATCTTCAGGCATTCAAGTACACAGATGAACTTGAACTGACGCTTAGCAAATGAAAGTTTCGTGTTTATATAAGATACAAATGCATCACTGAGTCCAAAGCCATTGCTGGCAAAAAGGATGAGCCCATGGGAATGCCAACAGATTTGAGTAGTAAGTAGTTTCAAGAATTATATAATTTGTTTGTCGGCAAAGGTTTTATGATTTTATGATTATATAGGGTATAGAAGTGGAGATGTGGGAAAGTTTGATATTTCGTTTAAAATCGGAAGACTTTGCAGCTGTGCTTTGTTGATTTCTAAAATTTCTTGGAAAAAGAGCTTATGACTGTCCGTATTTGGGTGTAACATTTTTATCCCTTGTTCCTGATTGAACACGTATCCTTCCGAAATTAAGTGATTAGCAAAAGTAGACGTGTCTTTTTTCAATCTAAAGGCTGCCATATTTTCTAAAACTCGGATGTTCAGTGTCCTTTCTGTTTTGCCGATATAAAACTTTGAAGATGCCGACCTGAAGATGCCGAAAGGCGAAACCCGGGTCGTTAGTGACAAAATCTGTGAGAATGTACATAATTTAAACGATTCAAAAGTCATTCTTTCACTTTAAATCGATACTATTTTGTGTAAAAAATCATGCTATAATTTTTGTAATATTCAAGTTATTTTCATATTTCTTCAACATTTTTTAATTATGGTTAAATGAAGTTTAACTCAACTGAATTTTATACAAAAACTGATTGTTACTCAGTTTCTCAAATTTTTCTTTTTGAACAGAGTATGGCTAGTGATGTTGACTACTTGACCGCGAGCCCAGGAAACCCGGACTACTGTACTAGTCCATATTATCACTAACATGACCTCTCGACTATGTGTAAAAGTTGTTAAGTGATAATTTTAATTTAAACAAAATGCTTAATTTACTTTACAACACTGTAACCTTCAATATATGTTTTTTTGTTGTTACAATAACTGCTTTACCAGTGATAACCACTTGATTACTTAAACGGTAAGAATACTTATGAAGTCTCGACTGCACCATCCAGTATAAAAGTATTACAATTACTTATTGCTTTGAGAAGACAACATTTTACGATTGTGATAATTGTCAGGTATTTTGAGAAATAGTATGAATATTAGGTAACCCGCATACGCCCAGGTAAATCCAGGATGCTACGCAGGAAAAGCAACATCAAAATACACCAGAAGAAAGGGAAATTGGAGCTCGGCTCCACCAGCCCCAGAATTTGATGTATAGATATCAATCAATCATTAGGTACTTTAACTTTATAACATTACTTTTTATAACTTTACTTTTCTTCAACAAAGACGTCTAGTCTTTTTAGCTACGACTACTTCCAATGTAGAGTATATGGACTCCTAATAGAGCTTTTATTGAGAAAAGTTGTTCTACAGGATCTGCTTATTATTCAGTCGGTCGCGTAATCTTACTTTCTTAAAGAAAGAGTACATCCAAGAATATAATTTAATGGTGAGCTGATCGCTCTAGCTACCACCTCTGTTTAGAATTGGATGGGAGGAAGATAATATAGACGTGTCAAACATTCATCCTTTCAAATAGAAGTTCATAAATCAATTTATGAAATTAGTCTGGCGACGATGTCTATCACTCGGCGACGAACAAGGCCTAAATTGTAGTCAGTTCAAACATTTTATTTCTATATAGATGCCTGATATCCATATTGGTGTTTTAGGGTAATCGATGAATTTCTATGGAACTTTTTGTCAATCTTGAAGAATTCTTCCGTGAAAATACTAGGAAAAACTAAGGTTTTTTAAGAGGTTAAGGTCGCAATTGGCGAAGGAAATCTTTAAAACCTTCACTCACATTTACCTGAAATAAATTTTGAACAGCAGCCGAGTCATATCCAATAAATAGTAGAATAAGCCGCAGATGAATAAATAGATAAAAAAAATGTTTTTTTTGTTTTGAAAAACATTTCTAGTGACATTCTGGGTAAATAATTATGAAACCAGTAGTTGTAATTTTTTTATTTAATGTTATTACTCACAGACCGGACTAAAAAAGACTAAAAAGCCCCGACTGTATATATATTTTTTCCACCATTTTAAAAATCACTTGGATATGTAGCCTCAAAAAAATAATTCTTTACGTGTTGTAGAATGTGTCAAATTTCGAAATATCTTTCAAGACTACTACTACTAATAAAAAAAAACCCGGGTCGTTAGTGACAAAATCTGTGAGAATGTACATAGTTTAAATGATTCAAAAATCAACAGGTATGTGTAGTAGTGGAATTGTATAAATGTTTCATTTCTATTATTAATATAGGATTCACTATCTACCAGGAAGCATACAAATTCTTAAGATATAATGTACATTATGTGCTGCCTCTAGTGATAAAATTAGTGAAAAAAAAGATATTTTTACAAGTATTCTTGTGGTTATTCAAAAGGCCCGATTACAATTCAAAAAGATGCAATTTTTATATTTCTGTAAAAATGCAAAATTTTAATTTCAAGGGGACTAAATAAGTGTACTAGATCCTTTGGCAAATACTCAAAAAAGATCATTATACATTGAAAAATTTACTTATCTCCTTTTACCGCCATAAAATTTAATACTTTCAAACAAGTCATTTACAACATTTTTGAAATTTTTGTGGAATAGGTTAGTTTACCACTAAGGCGACGATGTATGAAATGTTATCTTGAAAAAGAGATATAGAATGTTCCAACTACATATTAAATACGCATTACTAAAAAATTGATAATTACTTCTAATACTTACATGGTTTATCTCAAATCCAGGTGTGAGATTAGTATTCGATTCAAATGCAAACTAAGGGTAGGTCAAGTGCGTCGTTTTTACATTACATTCTAAATTTGAATTGGTAATTATTCAATAATTATTGTTATGAGGAAGATTTCGGATAACAATTTTATACGTTTATTCCGTGTGTTTTATTAATTGCAAACTTAATTCTCCAAATTAATCAACTTATGAAAAAAATGTATATGAAAGCATTTTCAACTCGAAAAGCTATTGATTTTGAAAGTTAAGATGTGTCAGTGTGATCGGATATGCACTTAATATCAAATCTGTGTCATGTCATATTAAAATGACATATGGACTATCTGTCTAAATTAAAGCATCTCAATTATTGTTGTTATATTTCCACATTGAATATATGAATAAATAAAAAAAACGGTAAATGGATCCATATTAGCTCAAATTATATTTATAATCTCAAAATCGATCACAGCCCAGATGTAGCATGACAGCTCAACCATAAAATTGCACAAATTACTTTTGAACATAAATACAAATACTGACCGATTATTGGGCTCCAATAACGCCTAGCCGACTGCAAATGCACATATCCATGATTTATCTAAATAATTTCCACAAATTTCGTCGAGATTGGACAATAACAAACTAAAAACTAAAACTGTGTCGATAAGAGAGCGCATCGTTCAAGGTGCAAATTTATACTGACAGCCATACTGCTGATGAGTCCGAATTTATGGGAGCATTTTGCTCCCATTGGTGTTTTTTCGATTGCAAATTATTTGAAAGACCAATCAGACGGGTAAAGCAAAAAATAATAATTGAAAATGCTTATTATGGATTATAGTAAGATTATTTAAATCACAAAATATAATTTCCATAGACTTTATTTGTAAGAATAAATAATAAGTAATGCATGAATAGGTTTTTATTTCTATCTTGGATACAATTGGGGTGTTGTTGACGGTTTTACTATATAATGAAATGTTAGGAGAAGTGAAGTGCTTATAATTTGAATATATATCTAGAGTAAAATGGTTTTAATTCATAAACATGTGTTTTTGTACACCGGTTGTCTATTAAAATAATCATATGAGTACTTATGTTTTTGTAAATTGATTACATTTGTTTAATTGGTATAAACTACTAAAAATAAGTAGAAAACATCATAAATCAAAATTAGTATCACCAAAAAATATATCAAAGAACTTTGATTACAAAAAAATAATTATAAACAGCTTTTTCCACAATATTGAATTTTTTCAGTTACATAGTTACAAACAAATATGCTGAAAATACACTTGAAATAATCAAAAATAGTAACTTTTATTACAGTGATCAGTGATAAGAAATAAAAATTTAGGAATAATGGTACTAGTGGTACATGTATATTATATTAAACTATTATAATATTGTACTATTTTATAGGGTATTTTAATATTTACGATTAGAAAAACAATACTGGCAAGTATTGGGCCATGCTTGTTAAATCATAACTTTAAACGTCAACAAACATGGGTTCGAAGAAAAAGTATAAAAATGAAAAAAAGTCTTCTGATAAACCAATTAAAATAAAGAAACGAAAATCTAAAATTAATTTAGTATTCGATGACGCCAAGCGACGGTAAGAATCTTTAAGTGTTTGACCGTAATGGATGCGTTTAATTGAAGTACCAGTATTAACTAACCTAACTTTTACAGAGACTTCCTTGGCGGTTTTCACAAACGAAAACTAGAAAGAAAGAAGAAAGCACAGACTGAATTTGAGGACAAGCTGAAGGAAGAAAGAAAACGTATCAAATTAGAGGTATTTACTGTAGTTTATACTTAGGAAAAAATATGGCAACACATATTTTTTTGCAATATTATTGGACATTATTCCAAATGTTGAATGCAACACGAGTAGAATATTATGAAAGTTTATCAATTTGTTGCAATTTAATCAATTTAATTTGCCTGTCAAATTTCATTTTCCTGAAAATTAATGTTTGATTTCAGTCCAAAGAATCTTATAAGAAACTAGTTGTTACTAGGCGACCGATTCCCGAGTTAGAAGAATTACTTGCAAATGAATACGAGTCTGAAGATGTCACCGTTAAAGTAGTTGAGCTATCGACCAATGATTTCGCTGAAAAGAGTAATTGGATTGGACAAAATAAACCTCAGAGTGAAGACGAAGAGAGCTCAGACAATTCGGATGGTGAAACGTCTGATGAAGAACTTCCAGGTATGGAGCTCAAAGAAAAAGTAAACAAGAAAATAGAAAAAGAAGTAGAAGAGACGAAAAAACCTACAGCGAAGGCTTTTAAATCAAAACGGGACATAAATAAAATGATCAAAAAAGAGGCAACGAAAAAGGTTCAAAAGAGTAAAACTTTCCAAACTAAAAATAGAATGGAGCAATTGAAAAATAAAAAGAAGTCAATGCAAATGAAGAATCAACGGAGAAAGACTGCTGATAAAAAAGGAAAGGCTAGGCATAGAGGTGCCAAGCCTGCTCAAGACTAAAAATACACTGAATTTAAGTATTAATAAAATTATTCTTTTTATTAAAACACAATGTATTTCATTTTTTCCTTCTGATGCATTCATTATCCATTTCAAGACAATTCGCTCTTATGACCGATAAAAAATAGCATTTTCTCCTCCACTCGATCCTCCGCCTTCCTTCACCAGTCACTGACCTCCAGAAAATCTGAGTGATAAACTGATGGAATAAAGTACATCATGTGTCTGCTGAAAACTTGTACTGTCTGAGATGACTAAAGTTCAGGAATGTATCTCGGTCGTAAGTCGATGATTACTTGTACTATCTTCTAAGCTGATCCTGCTAGACACATTTTAATTCAAAACAGTTAATCAATATTTTATAAATTCCATTATTTTTTTAAATACAGGGCATTATTGCTAATATGCCAAATACTTCAAATTGCTTAAATCACATCACTCAACAAGAAAATTAATTCAAATTTCCAAGTCGGTTGATTTTTATTTCAATTATAACATAACCATCTTATTTGTATCATGCAGTGGCGGATTACCCTATAAAATGGTTTCTATTATATAACCTATAGTGCTTAAATTTTTTTCGGAACTTATGTTATCCGAAAAACAGGACCTTTGAATTTTATTGCACCTGGGGCCTCCCGTGTGCTTAATCTGCCACTGGTATTGTCAAAAAGTTATTAACAATAAATATTATAATGATTTTGTGTGACTAAATACAATTGCTATATTCGTATCTTATTACGTTTTATTAAAAAAAAATTCTACACTTTTCAATTCTCTTCTGGGGCTACCTTCAGTTTATATCCATTGGGTAATCGGTGGATTTTTCAACTAGTTCATCTGAAAAATTTGTTGTTTGTCTCTACTTTTTATATCTTGATGGATTTTTAAGTTTCAGAAACACATAATGATAATGTGTGAAATTAATCACCAAGCAAACTCAATCTAAAACAACTATCTACACCTACACCTTTGATGACCTTTGTGACACTGTGCACTTATCATATCAATTTCTTAATATACTTAACCAGGTTAAAAAATCCAGAGTGTAAATACTACTGATATGAATTTTTATTCAACTATGTTCGGTTCAAAATTGGACTATATGTACTCGAGACTGAGTACAAATTCATAAATTGATTGAAAAACTATTTTGTGAAATTGTCCATAAGGACTTTCGAACCTGAGGATACTGCCTGCAACTAAAATTGTCCGAGAACTTTGACCGTTCGCAGTCAAAACTGGCCAAATAATAATTTTACAATACGATCAGGTGGTGAGCATTTTCAACCGATAGCTCATGTGCTGAGATTAACTAATCCTCTAATTTTTTTTATATTGATCATATTAAAAGTTTTGTTATATGTTAATAAACATAATGTACTGACTGGCCCACCAAGAATTGACTACTCAAGTGATAAAACAGTATTTTTTTTTAAAAATTATATTTAACTTTGGTAGACTTTTCATGCAGGAATTATTTAGATTATGTACAAATGAAGATGATTGAAAATCCATTCTTGGAGACTTAAAAAAATCTAAAGAGGTGCTGGTTCTTGCACACTGGTAACACAAACCCCTAGTTATGCCATTCGAAGTAATCTTGGAAGTAAGAACACTTGGTTTTATAAAAACAGTTTATTTATTTGCTTTGGAGATGCTCATTGACAAATTTATTAAGTAGTAAGTAATAATGTAGAAAAATACATTATAATTTTAATGGCACTAATAAATATAACAATTGTACAAAAATAAAAAATCTTATTATAAGCCAATGAAAAATAGCTAGCCGATTGTCGATGCAGAGCACTAATTAAATGAGTGTTTTTATGAAAATACAATATAACTTTGAAGCATCAATAAAAACAGAACAAGCTCCGGATTACTAAAATAGTTCCTTTGAACATGGTCATAATAAACAAAAAAAAATCAACAGTATTATTTGATCAGCGAGTTATCTTCTATAAAATTATGATTCATTAAATATATCAAATATTTTTACTAAAACATTAACACTAATTAAAACTAATCATTTTTTTCTCATTGTATCCGGGCAGAGAAATACGTATTATTCTGAGTAGTGTGTAAGTTGTTCGAAATTTAAAGGATATGGTAAAAAATCGAAATAAACCATTTGATATTTTTTATTATTAACACTTCCCTTACTATGCAAAAAATGCACAAGCTCCTAAGCTGTGTATCCGTTATACATCAGGCAAACGGGAGTGAATCATGACAATTATATAACACTACTACAGCAGTACTACATATAATTGTCATGATTCACTCCTGTTTGCCTGATGTGTAACGGATACACAGCTCAGGAGCTTGTGCTTTTTTTGCATAGTAAGGGAAGGGTTAAAGAAGGTTCTTATTCAAGGCTAGATATTTATTAAGTTCATCTGTGGGCACTATCGACATCAATTCTAGTGTTTACTTTTTTTTTTCAAAATACTTATATATTCATCTGAAATGAATAATAAAAATATTGTGACTATCAAAAATCATTGCTAGATTGTGTAGTAATCATGTATGAAGAAATAAAATAGACAACACACTTGGACGCAAACATGGGAAGACTCTTTTCAAAAGGTTTATATTCATGTCAGACAAATTAATTATCACACAGGTATACCTACATCTTCCAGAGGCAATTTCAATTATGAGTCCTATATAAGCTATCAACTTCAAAAATGATTATTGCATTTATCAACGTAATGTTGTTATTCTGGCAAAAGATAGACTAAGTAAGAACTATCCGTTTTCAAAAATGAGATGCGGCTGCTGGCAGCACCAGTAAAATACTGCTTGTGTATTTCATCCTAAGATTTCATGTAAAAAGTTTTCTATTTTCTTTGCCAATCTTTACTTCATACAAATACGCTGCCATGTCATAACAGCTGCGTTAACTCTTTAGCAGGTGTCCGTGGTACTCTTTGACAGCAGTACATTTCTTTTAAAATCATCATAAAACTCATATTTGTCAACACCTCAATGATTTGTTTATATTATACGTCTAAAAAATCTTCATGCACATAATAAAAACGCATAGCGTATATCGGGTTAAATTGGAAGTATAAAATAAACTTTCAAAGAGATTTAAATATGTGAATAATTTAACGGTGCATTTCTCTTTAACATAAACTTAGTAATACTGATACAGCCTGGGACTTTACTATTTTGACAGGTTATCATATCTTCACTTTTTTGAAGGCTTTTTCATTTCTCTGTTTCCATACGGGCATATATTAAGGTTAAGGCAAGATGAACACTGAGGTCTTACTGGCTGACATACAGTTTGACCAAAGCCAACCAATAAGTGGTTGACTTCTGACCAAAGCTCGTATGGTAACCATGACTGTAATAATTCCCTAGTAGCTTCAGGTGTTTTGGTCTGTTTGGGCAGCCATTCTAATCTATTTGATATTCGATGCACGTGCGTGTCGACACCTAGAACAAAATAATAATATTTTCATTTAAATGTCACTGAGAAGACACGAAATTTAGTGGGATTAGATGATCCAAGCCAGGAGTTAGAAATAATTTATAAATTTTGACACTAAACAGTTAGCTCATCAAAATAATGGTAAACAGAAAATTTCTTGCACTGCCGTGTTAGCTCATTTCTTCATTTTGGACATTCTGGACGACTTTTGGGAAACAGCTGTGGCATAAATTTTTGTTTTGATGACTATCGTGTCTCAAATATCTTTTGTAAAAAATAGCTGAAAAAATTCCAGCTCGGTGTTGTTCCTTCTACTTAAATTTATTTTTGATTCCGGATTCAAAGTTTAACAAATTCATGAAGCGTTAGAGTGAAAGTAGAACTGTTCCAAATCCTCATTTCTTCCCGACAACGCTTAGCGCTAGGTTATGTCTCTGGCTTTTCGTCGTCATCGGATGAAGAAGAGTCATATTCCATCGATATATCATCATGTTATAGATGCAGTGGTATAGGAAGGAGTCCTGCCGCCCGTGGCGGTCCTTGAATCTCCCACCCCCAAAATTTCCTCTAATTTTGTTTTCAAATTACTTCTATTTTTATCTATGAACAAGGAGTTTTAACTTCAGGTGGCTGAATTTTGTTTATTTATAAATAAAGTTTTTATCAAAAAATATTGTATATATTTTTGAAAATGGTATAGAAATGCATTTAAATGTCCACAGATTGTAATGAAAGTCATATTTGGAGCCTATCTAAGCTCACAGACACATAATACTGAGTTATGGTAAAAGTACGTCGACACTCCTCTAGCGAAAGATTTCGCCGACGTACATGTACGTCCACACTCCTCTAAAGGTTAAGTATTAAATGTGAAATAATTCACCTGTAGTTCGGTTTTTATGAAAAATATTGAAGTACCTATTCCTGTGACCTTGTTCCATGCTACACTCATACAAATGTGAGCCATTTTGGGGCCGACGCCATTCAATTTGCAGAGCTTCTCGACTGTGTCAGGAATGTCACTGTTGTAATCTTCTTTCAGCGTTTGGGTAGTTTTCTTGATATATTTTACTTTTGTCTGAAAATGATAATCATTAAATTTATTGATTCGCTACGTGGGAGTTCAAGAAATAAAATTTAAATTAATATCTTAATCAAATTGGCTAATAATTTCATTAAAATATACCAAAGTTTTAAGTTATACTGGATACTGTCAAAATGAAAAAGATTTGTATCAATGAAAAAAATTCTGAGCTGACCTTAATTGTATTGAAGTTTTAGTCTATATTATTTCATTTCTAATAAATTAACAATTGTGTTTTCAGATCAGATAATTGGCAAGGTAAGGTACAAAAGATTAAAGATTCCATTCATAAATCAGTAGGTGAACAATTTTATTTCAGGATTGGATTATGGAGCTATATTGGGGTGTAATAAATACCACAATTAACAAATTACAGCCTTGTAATAAATACCACAAGTTCCTTTGTGTAATTGCTCTTTATTAAAAGTTAAAAAATTATGCATTTTGTAAATGAGAATTCACTTAGCAGCTATTGCAACTGATAGAAAAACGTAAAAATAAAGATCGCAAAATCATTCAATTTTTACGCGATGAAGTTTAAATATGATACCGCACACAGTCATTCTTGAACGGCAATAAGGTGGGAACAGCGTAGTCGGTAGATCTGCCCACCATCTTTCAAACTGGTTAATAATAAAATGGCGAACGGTTAGAAAAATCAATATTTATAATATTTAGACCTGATTGTTTTGATAACCGTAAAGAGGTTGCAGTAACAGGTCAAATCAGGTGATATTTAATAAAACAAAATGCAAAAGATTTCCTACATTATCGTCAGTTGAAATTTGAAATACATGCTGCGATGTGCGCAGTCCCGGGTTGAGGTAAATAAGTAGAATTTTAATTTCATAAATGTTTCATTCGAACAATTCTAATATTACACACCTTCCAAAACCCAACAGGATATATAAGTTTGCCTAGTACTTCATCTGAAGTTTCGAGTATGTGTTCAACCGTGAGACCATGTTCTTTCAGCCTTTGCATAGCGGCAAATGTAACCTGGTCTTTGGTTTGACTAGATAACATCAGTGCTATTAAGGAGTGATACCTCATGACCTGAAATACAAATAAAGTGCAATGTTTACCCAAGTGTCATTTACATATTTTAATAACATCTTTCGTTTTCCCCGGGCCTTACGTGTATATATATTTAAAGAATCAATGAAACTACATTACCATCTGTTATTTTAGGATATGAATTTTGAGGTTTTTTGTGTCAGGAATAAGCTACACATAAAGGTGTTTAAACCTTTCCTGCTCAGCCACCAAACGCGATTTATATTCAAACACCCAAAATTTCATGAATGAATTAAGAGATGATAATATTAAAATATATTTTTACAGTGATAACATTAAAATTGAATGTTCGAATATTGGTGATGTAGATTTATAGATGGGGTGGGCGTGTGGGGTCCAAGTTTTTATAAAGTATATATACGCCGGGTCCTATGGCGCAGCGGTTAGCGTTGATGGCTTCTGTGCCGGGTCTTACGGGTTCGAGTCCCAGTACAAACAGCAATTTTTAAATTGATTTCTGTTCTAAGGCATGGGTGTTTGTGATGTCTAAAAATTCCCTCCCACCCTTATGATCCTTTAATAACCGGGCATAGCAAGAGCGATTAGTTAACCACTAGTCCTGCCCTAGTCTTATCCTTCTATCACTACTACTCTCTTTGAAAAAGAGAGGTTAAGCGACCGAGTAACTAACAGTTTTCATAGAAAAACTTCTGATGAGATATCTCCATTAGGGAGCCATATGTTCCACATTGGGAGCAGACATGGATAAAAAGATATTCTCACGATTAGTAGCAAACAGGTTAATATTTCAACATATTGTATGAGATCTCTAAACTTTTTAGTCTAAGAGCCACACTGACTTCTTCACTAAGACCCAAGCGCCATGACCTAACTAGCCTACTAGAGTATTGGAGGTCAGCGACTGATGTAAGAGGGCAGAGGATAGAGTGGAGTGGAGGAAATTGATTGAGGTGGCTTAGGTTCACTCCGGACTGTAGCCCCAAGAAGAAAATAAGTACATAATCAAATTTAAAACGCAAGAAGTAGCTATATAAAACAATAAATTATTGGATTATGTAGGTAAACAATTAAGATGTGAAAATTTTACTGAATTTATTGAATCACGGCAGTGTGTAAGTAATGAATAATAACAAGACGATCAACATACGTACACAAACTGATTAAATCGGCCCATACCATTACTGAAGTAATACAAGTGGCTGAAAAGAAAAAGTGCAGGAGCGTTATTAAACGAGAATGATGTTGATCTTGCAACTTTTTCTAAGACTATGATGAATACCTCTGGTGGTGCAGTTTCATCCCAGCATTTATCACATCCCATGTCATCGACAGGTGCTCCACCGCCAGCACGCATTTGCCGAATGTTGTCGAGAGTTTCTTCCCAATTGTTTGGTCGCCATTCTATTGTCTTCTGCATGGGATGATTCACCTGAAAAGACGAATTCATTGAATTGGAAACATAGCACGTTAAATAGCATTTTATTTGCAGTTGTAAAAACTTGTTTGGATGAAAGGTAACAGCATTGGAAAATATAGATGTTATTTCTGTTATGCATTTTGTTACTTTTAATCATACAAAAACACTGCCATATTAAGCACATTTATGGTATGTACGGTTTAAAGAAGTCTAATACATAGGCAAATACCTTTTTTGTCCGTGGAACAAACTTTATAGTCATATTGTATTTCAATTTTTCAAAACACTTAGTTCTGACTGCAAACAAATATAAATTGTTGTTACCTTAACCCTTTGATAAGTAAGTGCAGGGTTTTTTTTACCCTGTAACGCGGCGGAACGGCATTCGGCACCTTTTTTTCTCGAAATTTTAATAAATGTTTGTATAATTTAATTTTACAGTTTCGTCACTTTTGTTTATTAAACTCGTCGGACCACCTTTGATACTTTTTGATCCTTCAAAATACGTTGATCAATGGTTACTAAGAGGAAGACATTCGGCCACAGACACCAACACAAAAAAAAGAAATAGGGACCATTTACCTGACGAAAATTGGGAAAAACTGTGGAAATCATTATTATTGGAATGTAATTTTGGATAGCGTTTTTAATAAATTACATATTTTTTTACTGTATGTTCTTTGTTTAATTTTCATTTGAAATTTCTAAAATAAATATAAAAATATTTATCTTTTGTTTTATTTTCTATGCATTATATGAAAAGCCGCCTTTAATTCTATCAAAATGATATTCGAATATATAATAAATAATATACCTTCTTAGAAAATGCTAGAAAAAACTGCGTTCCGGCACGTTTTTTTTCAAAAAAAAGCACTGAATAAGTGTATGGTATGTATCTCTTATTTTGTAAGAACAAAATAAAGAGATAAATTTGGAACGTTCATAATACATTCTTTCTCCATTGATAAATCGGCTCATGATTTTAAACTATTATTTAAACTAGAAATAAAACGTATAAAGAGGAGGAAATCACAGAGAATTCATATCATCATATCATATACATTTGAGTTGATGTGCATTTGTAGTCTTTGTTGTTGCTTTCATGTATGGAGGGACTATTTTAGCCTGACAAGCTCAGTTTCAATTTTAAAACAAAACACAATCAAAAATATTTTAACGCAGTTTGCTTTTGGTTATTTATCGTGGGGAGAGAAAAAGAGATTTTTCTGAGAAGCAAAGTTGGCAATTACTTTATCATTAAAATTGGAAACATTTAAGAATTTTAAATTTGAATTCAAATTTGAAATGCAGAGAGAAGGAAGTACCACAGAGAAGGAAGAAGAGAAGGAACCACAGAAAATTCATATCACATAAGTTTGAGTAGAAGTCCATTTTTTATCATTGTTGTTTTTATTTACGTAGGTGTTATTTTATTTTGGTCCGCCCAGCTCGGTTTCAATTTTAATACGAGAGAATTTTAGCAAAGTTTGGTTTTGTTTCTTTTTTTGTGTGAAATGAAAAAGAAAATTTAGTTGAGATATTGCTCTGACTGACATTATGTTGCTTGTAAATTATTCTTTGTTGGCGTTTTCATGTATGAAATATTTTATTTTAAGCCCAACTCAGTTTCAATGTTAAGAAATTTAAACAAATACTTTTGAACGCATTTTGAGGGAGTATGTAAAAACATTTGTTTTACTAGGGAATGTTTTCAAAATAGCCCAGCCTTAGATCATATTCTTAAGAGAATCCGAAGATTTGCCTTATAATGATAGAAGAGAATCAGAACAAAGATATTATATGAATTTGTAATAGGTTAGTTACGTTATATGTACACCTTAAGTTTATTTTGTTTACACATTTTGGCTGAAAAATTCAGGGGGGGCTGAGCCCACCTAGCCCAGGACGTAAAGCCGCCGTTAAAGTGTATGGTGATTCATACTTCAAACATTTTTTTTCTTATCACATTTGAGTTATAAGGTAGTGTAAAATATACAAAAGATGAAATACAAATAATAAAGTTATTCTTTCTTACATTATGTTCATCTTTAACAGCTGTTTCATATTCTATCTTAACAGGACGACGCTTCCCACTGGGAGACTTTTTAATTTTAGATGACTTTGTCTCCTGCTTGACCATAGTCTCTGATTTCACGACACAGTCCTTTTCTTCATGCGATTTTTTTTTTCTAGCTAAGCGTTTAGAAGAGGTTTCATTTTGATTTAATTCAAGAGCATCTGGATCATTTTTGATGATATTTAAATCTAATATAAAATCATTCTGTGTAGAATCAGGATTAGTTATTTCTTTAGGTTTAACTCCTTTGCTTTTATTGTTTTTAATCTTAGGTATCTTCACGCTAGAAATGTCTTCTAGGGTAGGTTCATTTGTTTTTATGGTTCTCTTTCTCTGGACTTCCATCTTAAGCTTGTCATCCTTTGGTTCAAACATTGAACGCATATTTTTCAAACATGTATTCACGACTTCTTTGTCAATTGGGTTTTTCTTTGAAGGATCATCTGGAGATTCTGTTGGCTCTACATCTGGTTTTTGACTTATTGATCTGATTCGATTGGAAGTTGACATTTTTAAGAGACACCTGTTACTATTACAAAAACCAATGAAAACATTCGAATTTTGGACAAGGTGGAATGTTTGAAAACGGTTTAGTATGGCAGAGACAACTTCTTTTACGAATGTATTTGGAACCATTCAACTATCCTGTAATACATGTTTTGGTGCTTGGTCTGGATATAATATGTTATAATTCACAATACTTAATAACGGAAAAGCGCGAAAACATTAAAGACATGTATTTTTTGTGTCAAAAACGGCAATAGACGTTAGCAGAGCGCACCATAGATAATAGGGGTGGGCACTCAATGAAAATATAAAATACCGATACATTACTCTTATACTTGAAACTACATGATATAAACCAGCCATACTTAACCTTTTTTCCCTCCAGGCCGCATTCCGATATTTGCTTCTTTACGTGGGCCGCAACATATTTATGGTATGCTCCTTTTTTCACTCTGCATAAATTTTTCAACAATTTTACATTTTAAATCCAGAATTTGAGTTATAAAGTAATTATTAATAACTTTAAGAATGGCCATATTTTATAGATTGTCTGTTTTACCATATGGTATGAGACATTTGAAAAAACATGAATGAATATAATAAACCTTCACAAACAATTTTTAAGGTCTTAAATTAAATGATTTTTTGAAAATGGTAAGCGGGTGCCCAGGAGCACAGAATTAGGAATCCCTGTTTTAAAGCATCATCTAGTCCAGTTTTTCAAAACCGGGGGGCGATTTTTTTTTTTGAGGGGCAATGCGCAAATCTGAAAAATTATAAAAAAAATAGAGAGAATCTGTGAATTCGCAGCATTTTGGATTCTGAAATTTTTGGAAAACTTTCAGAATCCAAATAGAAAAAACGAGTCACGCTGGTATTTTGGGCAAATAAGAAAATTTCTGGGTTTTCAGATTCGGAAATTTTGGAAATGGGGACATGGAGATTTTTGAAGGGTCGAAGTGGGGCGTGGCACAAATAAGTTTGGGAAACGCTAAATTAGTCGCATGTAAGAGCCATTGATAATATACTTGTGAGAGCGCCTGCGTGTACAAGCCGTTAATGTTTCTTATTAAAATAATTTTATTACAAATTTGCACTTCGATGGTAAACGCCAAGTTGCCTCTAAGCGGTAATCTAACTCTAATGCCAAGTTGACTTTGGATTTAGGCTGGTGCTGAAATACAAAAAAAAAAACGGTACGGTAATTGCAACAAAAATAATGGTACTAATTCCTGTATCAATTTTAAAACTTTTCGTTCTTGCAAAGTGAGGTAGGTAAATACTTTTTTCAGCGATCGATAATTATTATTTTAAAGTATATTATGGCACACGTATACTATATGCATATTAAGTAACATTCGATTGATTTCATAATAATTGTACAATAGTGATGAAAAATTCACCCTCTGGCACACAGCGAATGGCTCTGATACGAGTTATTTGTTAACGTATTGGTAACCCACCGATGCTTTTATATACTTATCAATATTCAATCATCAAAATTAATTGCAGACAAATGAGTAGTTTTTTTTTAAATTAAGCAAAAATGAATCAAATGAATTTGAAAAAAATCATATACGTCAGTTCATGTAATTTAAAACACAAATTCGCTTTTTCGATCATTCCGTCATTATATAGTTTTTGCTGATTTTTCTTTTCATTTTGATACGCTGGAATGAGTATAATTTTAATTTGTGTAATGTAGAGATATGACGCTATCTGCATACTCTTTCTAATTACAGTGACTGTATAATTGCTTGGGTCAGTGTAGTGTTTTTCAAAAATCATAGGTAGCTATTTTTCATCCACTGAGTTTCCGAACATGGTGTTCTATCTATTTCTAGCAACACAAAAGTGTAATATGTCATAAAAACAATAATACTTCAACAATGGCCGCGGAAGATGATGAGATTGACATTCTTGGAGATTTCACATTTGATAGTTGTTTGACTAAAAATGAGAGATCTATGTAAGTATTTGACATTTTTTTAAAATCAAATACCATTCTTCACTTGTATATTTTCCGCAATTTTATAATTGCAAAGTGACGTAAATCTTCATTAACGTTTGACAAAAATGTCAGTAAGTAAGTAAACAAATTTACTTATTTGTTGCGATTCAAAATATCTTTACTCAGTGGATCTACAAATTAAGTCATTTAGTATCAATAAGGTGGCCAAAGTTTAATTATAGCTGGGTGTCGGGTAACTAATAGGTTATATCATTTTGAAGTGTAAACAAAAAGTGTAGTGTAAAAGTGTTCTTATCCATAGGTTTGATTTAAGTAATGGATAAATATGCTTTACAACATGCTACTCTTTTTGTAACTATAAATCACTGAAATATCGCCAATTAAAATGCAGCTCTATAGAAAATTCATTTACAAATCGGATAATGCTCAATTATCACCTATATGTATCAGGGACACCGATAATTTACGCGAAATACGAATCGAATATTACTATGAAAAAGTTAAAATAACATGTCGAATGGAACTTCTTGAACAAACCATAGAGAAAATTTGAAATATGGCAAATTTTCGTAAAAACATTTCGTATTCGCAATTAAGCATTCCAGATAACATAGGCGGATCCAGGGGGATGGCCATGTAAAGTTTATTTTAGATCAGTACAATTTTTACTAAATGTTTATCAAAATATTTGAATCCCCATTGGTTGTTATACCCAAATAAGGTGTCAAGAAAAGTTAGTCCCGTGTTTTGTGTATTGTGATTGGTAATTTTTGAACTTCTTCCTCTTATCAATGAAGTGATATCTGATTCACTATTACATTGAAATCCACACTAACTGAATCATGTTCAAAACACTCTTTGATGGTTTCTTTGTTGACATTTTTAAAGCATCGTAAATCTACCATCAAATCACATATTTTTTATAATTGGTAAGTATCATCCATCCATGCGAGTAAAAAAATGAAGTTTGTTTGTTCCTGAAGGGTCAATCATTGTTTTTATATCTAAGTTGTTGTAACTATTTGTGTCATTAGTTATGTATAAAACTGATTACTGATGTAACTTATTTTCCAGTTCTACATACCAAGAGCTTCTTCAATGCGATTATTCGGTTCCACCTCAATGGCTCCTAGATACAGGGGCAACATCTTGTTGGTATGACACTCCAGCACATGAGGACAGCTCATTGTAAGATTTGCCATGTTTAAATATTGTAAATCTACTTTTCATTTTTAGCTTCATTGATTGTCCCTTATCTTTACACATTCCCGGACCATTCAAGGTTATTTGATCAGTGCTATATTGGAAATTCGATCATGTAGTCGACTGGTTAACACTATGCTCTCTGATTACGGTCTCGGTGTATTGGCTGCAGACATGGTTATAAATAACTATACATACACAATTGTAAACACAACACGTGTCTTTTGTTAAATTTCCTTGTCTTATTTTATTTAAGCTTTATACTTTTTTTTTGTACTTCTACTGTTAATTTTTCTTTACTGATATATTACAGAAGAAATGAATTGCAAATTCTTGAAAGTTATTTAATAATTGTGATTAAAATAAAATAGTTTGAATCTTTGCAGGAAACCTGACATACATAATAGTCATTCGGGGACATTCAGCGATGATGATCTCCAACCGTCAACCAGCAAGCAAACAATAGTCGAATGGACACAAAGTGAAAGAGAACTCTTTAAAAAAGGCATGGTGAGTAGAATAGTTATTTATGCTTATGTCACTATCGTCTGTTCTTTTTTTGCACCATGTTCGCTCCCTATATATTTAAGATTCTCTATCTTTGGTATGGTGTTGAAAAAATGCAAAACTTTTCAGATTTATTTATAAACACTTGAATCTTTTTTTAAACGGTAGATATTCCATTAAATACCATGTACAAAAAAAACTGTAAAAAAAATTATAGAATCTGGGGTTTTTATCCTAATTTATCCTATTTATCCTAATTAAAACCGTTTTAAAAACCCCAGATTGTTTATCGTTCTTCGAAACACTAGAGTCATATTTAATAAGTGTAATATTATAATTGTAATTGGAATTAGGATGTTAGAGTGATTAACATGATGCATTGTGTATAACATGACGCATTGTGTATCTCTTCGGAGCCAGTATATATAGCTGAGAAAAATGTAAATTTAATCATAGTTCTGACGATGGCGAAAGCCAAAATAGCTATCGACCAATAAACATTAAAACTCTAGAAGTAAATACGTTGTTATTTTTACCATATCATAATGGAGTTCTACTAAGTAAATGGCGTCAATAAATAAATTATAGAATACGTAGAAAAATTGAAGAAATCTCTCTAAAATTAAAAATTTTTGAACATTTGAAAAAAAAATATATTGAAGTATAGAAAATTGTGTAAAAAAACATAATGAAAAATTCTTCAAAATATTGTTCATACATAAGTATTTTATTTAACCTTTTCACCGCGTATGACATCTATGCATGTCCTAGCGAACATGCCCTCAGCGCGTGTGACACGTATAGATGTCATGGACATTTCAAACCACATATAAGAGCTATCTATTGTGTTAAAATTGTATAAATAATTGAAAATTTGACTAAATGTATATTTTACCAAATACAATAGATGGCATTAGTCAAAAAAGATTCAATATAGGCTAAAATAATTTATTTCTGGAACACGCTGTGAACATATGTCACCAATGCAAGATTTTGGAAAATGTAAATAAGCGATCGAGTGCGGGTGAAATTGAAATTGTTCCAAGAATTTAATATTATAAGCATGGTATGGTGGTGGCGTAGTGTTCTCGGTCGCGTGTGGTGGCATTTTGCAATATGGCGACGTCACGCCGCAATTGTATGAAGAATGATTATTGTTGAATTAAACCGAAAATACAAGAAATATATTGTATTTTGTTATTGAAAAAGTTACTTTGGGTGGCAATTAACATATTTGATTAGTTAAAAAAATATTACAACCTATATTTATAGTCGGAAACGCGATAACAAAATCCGCAAAAAAGCAGCCGCTTACAGGGCATGTTCGCTAAATTTGGTGACGCGGGCAAGGGTTAAGAAGAAAAATAATACTATCCATCCCTACGTGATATGATATGTGCACATTTATGGACGTAAATCGCTTTCATCGCTAGAAATGTTTTGACACGTCTAATATGTCAAAATCTAATGAAGACTTGTTTGTTATTATCGTCCTGTATTTTGAATTTTTTGTCATTTGTAAATCTGTTATTAGTTTATTTTTTGTGTTTGGAAATCGTGCTAGAACAAATAATTCAAGTAAAAATATAGTATTTGATCTTTTTAGTGGAAAACCGTGAAAAGTTGGGTGTACTACATTTTATTGTTGAATAAAAAATGAATGTTCATTTAAAAAATCCAACACTACTAAATTTTCTTGGAATGTATTTTTCAGGAAATATATGGCCGTGATGCGAGTCGCCTTGCAGTATTTATGGGAACAAAGAATGTAGCAGAAGTTCAGTTATTCATAGAAACTGAATACGGTATAAATTTGGAAACCCCCGCCTCAGAGATACCTTCCAATATGACCGAACACATAACCCAAAGCAGTGCAAAGGAAAGGCCGTCGGGATTCGATTACGGCGAAGTGTTGACCGATAATGAAATACCGGCCTCTATTGAAGAAGTTATATCCATGGTTAGCACAGCGGAACCTACCGTCCCAGGAATCACCAAACTTAAATTAAAAAGCAATAATAGTAGTCCGATGGAGAAAGATCCGAGAAGTATATTGAGAAAAAACTACTCATCATTTAACGAGAACTCTGGAAGAAGCTTATTAAAGAACTCTATTAAATTGGATGTCACGGTACCTGAAAGCAAAGAAAAAATATTTAAAAAAATACCTCAAGTGCAAAGTGTCAATTTGTATTTGGACTCTGTCGATGATTATCAGCTGTCTTTTAAGACAGCAACTAAGAGAAGTGCACACATTCTGAACTCTCGATCAGATGTTGTGAAAAACGGTGATTACATGAACGATCCCAAAATTAAAAAGCTTCATATGTCCCCTGTTAATGATAAAAATCGCCGTCGGCAGAAATCTAGTGATTTCGACGCGCTCAGATTTGATGACGGCATTAAAAAGTCAAAGTTCAATATAAGTTTGACTTTTAACAAGAGTGACAGTTTGAGCAGGTTGGGTTTGAACAATAAGAAAAAGAAGAGGAGTCCGAACGGTCCCAAACGGAGAAATAACAAACATAGACTATTGGTTGATAAGTCGCCCATCGCCAAGGGACATTCAACAATAATGCAGATAGTGACAGGCTCCGGACAAGCTTTACCGTTGAGTGAAGGAGAACAAGTCGTGAGTATGCCATTTCTCCAGATTGTGTTTTCATAATATCATTACGATAGTGTGATATTTTGTTGCCGCATTTCTGTCCATTGCTCTTGTACTGTTGAACCTCGATCTACCATTCTAGCATAAGTTTTCCCGCTTGGATCATTTATTTTCCTGAGTCCCATTTCACACCCATTACAGCAATAATCCCACATTAATCTTCCCCGATTTCATCGATCTTTCATCTAATTATTATGGTCCTGTCACAAATATTATCCCGATTGACTGTTTTTGTTGAATATTTCCACTCTGATCCGTTTTACGATTTTTTTTAACTTGCAACTAAAATACACTTCACGAAGAAAACTAGAACTCTAGCTGATAAACTGGAAATAATTTAAGACATTGAAAAAATTCAGGAGAAAAACGGATTGACAGCAAATAGAAATGATTTAAAAAATTACGCTAGTTTGAGTGGTCATTAACATTAGGTAACATTATTTTTTTTTGTTTTATTTGAAACATTCCTACATTATCGTTTTTTTCAGTAAAGTTCAGATTTTGAAGTTACAATAATTTTTTTAGGTGGTGTCGATATGTACAATTGTAATTTTACCAAGCACATACTAATAATCTGCTAATTATTGAATATTCTTTATATCACTATATAAATATCAATAGATTTGTACACAGCCACATGCCAGCTGTGTGGTGAACGTCGTTGACTTAGAACATGAATTTTAGTAGAATGATTTTTCAATCAATTTATGGATTTCTGTTTCTGCGATGTCTTGTATTCCTCCTCCCACCCATCCAATCCTAAAAAAACGGGGCGTAGCGAGAGCGATAAGTTAACTACTTGTTCTGTCCTAGCCATATCCTTCTATCCCTACTCTATTTGAAAAAAAGAGATTTAGCAACTGAACAATAAACAATTCATGTAGAAAATATTCCGTCGAGATAAACTTCATTGCGAGCAGACATATTAAAAATTAAAGACGAGAGACGCTGGTTTCATTACAATTACATATGGTCATTTTTTAACATAACTTGTTTGATCTAGTATGAGAAGGATTAGGGATTATTTGCCATTTTTTATCTCT
The DNA here is from genome assembly GCA_030503985.1 of Himalopsyche tibetana. Classification (NCBI taxonomy): domain Eukaryota; kingdom Metazoa; phylum Arthropoda; class Insecta; order Trichoptera; family Rhyacophilidae; genus Himalopsyche; species Himalopsyche tibetana. The sequence continues at coordinate 19,347,670 of JAPJYX010000022.1, forward strand.
CATAAATCTAAACATTGTTTCTTCCAGATCAAGTTGGAAAAACATGTGGATTCTGAAGCTGAGAGTGATATCGAAATTGATATTGATAGCGATGGCGACAATGCTGCTATTATTGTGCCGCCTAAATTGAAAATAGGAATACCAAAATATGTCAAGACAGAAATTTCACCCCCGGTCCGGGAATATGTCAGCAGCACATTTATTGCTGAAAAGAATACGGACACATTGCTTCCTGAGGAGTTGTCTGATTTGGTTAAATCTGAAGAATGTTATATAAAGCCGCTGGAAATACCGGAAGAGATAAAAGATTTGATGACCGACATGGAGAATCCTCAGCAAGAGTTTTCGGTAAATGTAGACGAGATCAGTAGTCTGGAAAAGTTTTTGTACCCGGACTTTTTTGAAGGTAATTACATGAAATTTGCAATTGCTTGAATTTTTTGTTTGTCCTGTACAATTCTGTTGCAGAAACGTTTATTGACTCACGATGTTACTTGCCTTGTGTATGTTTATAGGTAGACCTGCCAAAACTCCAGAGCGATATTTGATGATAAGATCGCACCTCATAAACAGCTGGCGACAGTGTAGACCGTACTACTTGACCAAGACAGCTGCGCGGCAGGGCCTCAGGAATTGCGGAGATGTCAACTGCATCGGTCGAATACACACACTAATGGAACAAATAGGGGCCATCAATTTTAACTGCGGTTAGTTACTATGCAGTGGAATTCTGATATCTCTTTTTTAAGGGCTCTTTAAAAAAAACTATAAATTGAGGAAAAGTCTAGAAACCAACGATACAAATTAGGATAAACATGAGAATGATAGATCTGCTTCACGCCATCATCAAGACTAATTCTGATAATGGCTTGAAGCTGAAATATACATAAACTACATTTTATAATTCTTTCCTATTTTTATCTCAGCGGTAATTATTAGATGCTCATGTTTTGACGATTTTGTGGCGCATGTCATCTATTGTTGAGATTGTATATTTGATTTATCCCATTACAGAACAAACATCTTATGTTCGCCCTCTGAGTCTTCTGCTGTCGAGAGCGATTCCTGCTACACCAACACCTGCGCAATCTTCAACCATCAAAGTAAAACACGCAGAGGACATATTTAAATTTGATGTTTCCAGACAGAGAAAGAAAAAAATAGTGGTTGTAAGTTTGATTTTTCATTTTCAATAGTGTTATATCTTTCAATATGATGGCTTGTGACGCTTTTCATCGAATCAATAACCTTTTCAGGATGGCGATGGAGGTTATACGATAACTCACAGCGAGTTTGGTGAGATTTGCGAAGCCGTCTCAGAACCCAGACAGCAACGGATATTGAAAAAGAGGCCTGTCACCCTCATGTATTGCAGAAGTTTTACAGAAGACCACCCTGTGAGTATCATTTTATAATGGAATTTCACATTGGCTAAATAATCACTTTGATAGGTTCATCGGTTCATGGGTTCATCCTATTGGCGTTATAATTTGTTATTCTATCCTATTCTATTCTAGCTTAACACCTTGTCCAATCATTGGCACTGCAGAATGGCGACTGTTTCATATGTTAATAATGCTATTTCACCAGATTTTTATTTTTTTAAGAGACTTTTAAGCATCATAATTTAGACTCAATTTTCTCAATCAATGGCTCAGAGTACATTGAAAACGGCAATTGATGATGTGATGTACAAAATAAAAAAATAAACTAACTTTTTAGAGTTCTTGATTAGATGGCCTGAGTGATATTTTTCAATAGAAAAATACTTGACTTGACTTGGTCCGAATGTCACCAAATATGTTTTTCAAAACAAAAAAAATATATTTATCAACCCCCTCTGTAAGGCCACTGGTGACCATGAATATTGAAAAATATATAAATAGTCTTCTAATAGGAATTCTCAGATTTTTTGCATAGCTAGCATACAGTGTATCTATAAAAAAAAATGGTCTTTCTGTCATCAGTAAATCTGATTGAAAAACGAATTTTTTTCGAGAAGTAGTTGTCTTTGGGGCCACCACTTTTGGCAAAATCCATACAATTTAAGCATGAATGGCTCCTCTGTATTGAATATAAACCTGAATTTCAAGAATGCGTACCTTCTTCTTACCTTTACCATTTATTTAGGTCATAATTTGCATGTTCAAAAGAACATCTCCATAATTACTGTCTTCGCGTATTTATAAAAGGTAATATTTTTCCAGAAAAGGATTTGTTTGTATTGTTTTTTGTTGATAACGATATTATACTGTACTAATATTTGGTGTTTTTGTTTTGTGAAAATTGCTGCTATGTAGTGTAGCAACTTACTGCAAATTTTTGGAATCGGTGTAATTTTTTAGCAAATGTAACCAAGTCAGAGTGTCTGATATGACAATCGTAACTATTTTTAAGAGATAGAAAAAATATCTTTTTCAGTACACAGTATGTATGATTAGGCAATCCGACAGAATATGTTCCGAATCTCAATTCTTTTAATGTATAATTGAGCAATCTTAACTTTCTTATTTTACAGGCTCCGCACCTAGTTCATATTTCTTTGTCGGCGCTGATTCTCATGGATTTCCACTCGCACACTTCTCGGGCTGAAGTAATGGGTCTTTTAGGAGGACATCATCTGACCGAAGGGGCCAAACATCTGGTTTCAATAGAACGCTATGTACCGTGTGACAGTCTGGAGAACAGCGGGACTCACTGTGATATGTGTCCAGGTAGATTCACATTGCCATATTAGCTTACTATGTGAAAATTATTCAAATTGTGGATTTTTTATTTAAAGTATGCCAATTGTCAATGTGGCAAATATTTTTAACTTTATAAATTATAATTTCTCAACTGAATTTTTCATCACCTTGATAAACGCCATGAGAAAAGACATCCCAAATTCTCTTGGTATCAAATCTTAAGTTGAAAAATTCAACATTTGATACTGATCTCGATAGGAACCTTCTTACTGCCTCTTATAGAGCTCAACTACTCGTTAGCTTTTTGAGGAAAACACAGTTTATTTCAAGGTTTACCATTTACGTGGTGTATGAAGCCTTTTGTGTGTTATTACTGTCTTGTGTTGTTGAATTTTTTCTTACTAAGAAATCTGTTATCCGCTTCCATGTTGTTTGTTTCGTATTCGTTCTTTTCAGTAGACCATGTTATTTTTCAATTGTGTGAAAAAAGAGTTCATTATGTTATATAAAATTTGTTTAAATAGAAAACTACCATTGTTTAATTGTATTGTTTTTTTGCTCTGTGCAGTATCCCAAAGTGCAGCATCGGAGGCATTGGCCTGCGAAGGTCTGGAGACAGTGGGCTGGCATCACAGTCACCCGCTTTTTCCTCCGCATCCTTCAGCTCAAGATATTCTCTCGCAAGCCGATCTTCAGTCCGCGTTTGCTCCGCGGCCATTTTTAGCTGTTATATTATCGCCGCATTGGCCATCCGGAAGGACAGCTTCACAGTATAGGTATGGAGTTGTCGTATGTAGAATTCTTTTTTGAGGCATAACAAAACCACCATAATTTGGAAGTGTATCAGAAAACATTGATAAAGAGGAGTTTTGCACTACATTTCTAAGGCAGTAACAGGATTTTACTTTTATGGATGATATCTTGGATCAGGAAAATTTAAAATAACCGGAATTGATCCACAACTAACACCCATGCCTTCCTTAACCCTTTTAATGCCGGACAATTTTGCCATGCATATGCTAAAACTACAAAGCACCAAATTTTTTTGCATATTTGCACGCAAGTGAAAAAAGTGAGTTTATCAATGTCACATTACATTGCGAAAAGATTGATATGCTGGGCCGAAAAATTGGCCCGGCGCATTTTACGCATCTGTTAACCTCTTGCCGGTCCAATTGATTTAAACAGATGTTCTAAAAAGATCACATATTTCTTATTATGCTTAACACCAAACACATGTGTTATAAAACATGCATATTTAGTGAAAGAATTCATTGTTTTTTTTTGTGGAATTTGTCTGAGTTTTCTTGTGATGTACATTTTCACGACTTTCAATACCCGAGTATACTCGGGCGTGACCGGGAAGAGGTTAAATAACTCACATACTACAAATAAAAATTTAATAGGTATAAATTTGGTATCTGAAGCGCCGGGCCTAAAAATCGGCCCAACGCATTTTTCGCATAGGTAGGGAGGGCCGATTTTTCAGCCCTACGGCATTAAAAGGGTTAAATTATGCCTTTTCCCTATGCCGAGTATATAGACTTCTAATTGATCATTCCAACAGAAGGTGTTTAATGAACATAGAGAGAGGGCTTTGCAAAAATCAGTAGTTAGGTAGCCACTCTACCTCTATATATTATGTCCAGTTTTTCTGAATCGTACTGAACATTCAGCGCAACCAAACTGAAGAAATGCCCGCTCGGCTTTTGATCCCTAAACAGATGTCTTAATTCTTTTCAGTCCAAGTTCATCCGTGCACTTGAACGTCTGAAAATGCCGAAAGGCGAAACCCGAGTCGTTAGTGACAAAATCTGTGTGAATGTACATAATTTGAACAATTCAAATTTAATTCTTTTCAATCAGTTAAAGCAAAATGGTAGCGTAAGATAAGTCTTTAAGTGAAGATTTTATAGAACTAAGTTTCTATGGTTCGAGTTAATAACTAAACATTAATTGTTTTTAATATCATTTTTCCATTGGTATGGCTGATATCATGCATGAAAATTTACCAACAGATGCATGTATGTGAAGAAGGACTCTAACAGCGAGCGAGATGTGGCGTTTAGATTTAAAACGCAACTGAATTGCGATATTAACAATCATGTGGACGTGAAAATGTTGCTGGCACACATAGAAAAGATTTGGAATAAAAATAAGACCTCGAGTGGAAGCTTCTTGGTCGATATGAAGAATGATATATGCTCCAATGCCAAGATTACATATCTGGACAAGGTTAGTTTAAAAGCAAACAATTTCTATTGCAGTGGGTGATCGTTTGACGAGCATAATCTGTTCAAAGTCAATGTTTGCTAGTCCAATTGTTTTTGACCGATCGTCAATTTATCATAGATTTTTATGGTAATTTGACTTATTTGTTCTGGAGATTCAAAAAATGTTTTTATTGCAATTGTTGAGAACTGGCATCGTTGAGAACACGTATGAAACAGCGAGCAAGTGTACAAATATTAAAACCAACAATAACTTGGCTATTGTCTCTTGCTTGGTTTCCACGGTGAGCACAGTTAGTTCTTAACACTCTATTTATGCTTCGTAACATTATCTTTTTTAATTAAATTTCAGAAAAGCATTTTAATTGGCACACAAAAATGTTGTCTGTCAAATTCAGCAAATGTGCTGTAAGGTGTTCTTTAACCGAACACGTGTTATCTGAACATAAAAATCTTTAATACTTTCGATGGTTTCGGCGGTAACTTTGTGGAAGTTCATTTTAATAGAAAATTTAAATTAACTTTGATTATTCCACGTATTGTGTAACTAACTGTGACACGTGTTTCGCCTCTTTCAGAGGCATCTTCAGACTTACTATCGCAAAGTTTGCTTAAGTAATGAAGCAAGATTGATTCTAACATTTTAAAATTATAAAATTACAAAATGGATTGGGTTTTTTTTTTTTACTTTTAAGAGGAGCAAAGAGGGGGGTGTAGAATCGAAATAAAGCAAACAGATAATGATACTAATTTTACTAATGAGTTGTAAACAATCAGAATGGGATTTTTCCTTTTTAATGGAAGCAAAGAGGGGATTATAAAATCGAAACAGTGCAAACAAATTTAATCATACTACTAATGACGTTAAACATTACAAACTATTAAAACTAATGAGTTGCAGTCAATCATCTAGGTTTGTGATTACTCTATTAATTGGAAACAATTTGAGTAACGGGGAACCGCCTGTGCTATTAAGAATATTATTTAATAATATTTCTTTTTTGTTAAGAGTTTTATTAATTTCTAAAAATTCTAAGCTATTCATCTTTAAACCCTTTTTATTTACTCGGTGGAGTATTTCTAAATTACAAATCTGATTAAAAATCTCAGAATTTCTGAGTTTGCCAATCATTTAATAGAAAATAATCATAATTTATTTATTTCGATTCTACACCCCCCTCCTTGCTCCTCTTAAAAGGAAAAAAAAAAACCCAATCCATTTTGTAATTTTATAATTTTAAAATGTTAGAATCAATCTTGCTTCATTACTTAAGCAAACTTTGCGATAGTAAGTCTGAAGATGCCTCTGAAAGAGGCGAAACACGTGTCACAGTTAGTTACACAATACGTGGAATAATCAAAGTTAATTTAAATTTTCTATTCTATAAAAATCTTTATTTTTAAAGTAAAGTCTTTAGTTTAGGTTGTAATTATGTTACTATATTTTCAAATTTCTTTCCAGTGTATATCCAGTATCAGGCAACACTTGAATTCAGCCGATACCAAAATAAATATTGCACATTTTCAAGACATAATCGAAGGAATCAGAAGGATCGTCAGATAGCCAGGATTGCATTATTTCCGCTTATAGTTATTAACGTTAAGTATTTATTATAGATATAATCTGTATGAATGAAAAGCCATTTATTTTATTGTAAGTATTAGTAGGACATATATATGTACATAGTATCCTAAGATGTCTGCACAAATTGTAAAAAAACATGCCTTTTTAAAATTGATAATCATTTATATCTTAATAAATATATCATATTAATTTTAAAACTGGCAGGTGTATTTTATACCTTAATGTTGATCTATAATCAAATGCCTAAAATAATATTTGTATTTATTATTGTTGCCCCTTAGGTTTTGTAAAATGTATCTCAATTTTTTCCCATTTTGAGTTGCGTACGGTACTGGACATAAAATAATATTACGTTTATTTAAAAAATTAATGTAATTCTGTTTGTAGAGAAGTACTATAGAATATACTGTATGGAATACCAAGTACCTGAAAAACTTCCCATAATGCAAAATATCAACAGAAGAGATGATAAAAGTGAGAATGGTGTTTATTTGGTGCTCTGTTACTTATTCGAGTCTAAGCAACTGTCAACTTAAACATGATACTGAAACAAGTTACCTTGAACAAATTTGAGACATAGAGCTGTAAGCCAGAGAGTGATTCAAGTTCTTAAATAAAATTATCTGGCGAATACTCGGCCTAGTAGAAGGGAAACTCAGAAATGAGAACATCTATACAAATGAAAGGATTGAACTTGATTAATTTGTTCAACTGTTTTCCAAACGTCAGGTGATTAACACTGGTCATATGATGGTATCATCCTGAAACAATATTTTTATTTACAACATTGTATGAAGCGCAAGTAGATCTCAAGTTGTAGCGCCACTGCATTTAAATTGATAACAGTGTTGGTAAACCGTATATTATTTTTAACTAACATTTATACTGAGTGATATTTGCTACGTCAATAGAAAATCTTAAGCAGAACTAACTTATTTATTCACTAAATGCGATGTTTATTTTGCTGATTTATTAATTAACCTTTTCCAGATAAAGTTTTGTGTTAGGATTTAGAATAAATAATAAAAAGCCTTTGTTTTAATTATTATCTTAAAATATTCCATTAAATATGCATTAATTTGAATAAATATATTTTTTAATTGTTTTTATATTTTATTTTACCCTCAACATTTGGCATTGGAAGAGTGCCTCATCAAATATCTGTTTTTGGAGATCAGACCATGAACCACCCAGGATTAATGATGATAATATGATACCGTTAATGAAATTTTAATGAATAATCAATGTGCACATCTGCATATGTAAGACTTTTTTTATGAAGTTTTGAATATACATACAACAATATTCTAGTTTGAGCATAGAATGATTATAAGTGTTCTACAAGGTGGCAGGAAATAAAAAAATGTTTTACATGAAAACAGTGTTCAGTGGAACCCTGACTTATCATTTTTTAAGGGCCCTTCTAAAAGAACGACTGACGCAGAACAACGGTGAATGCAGGTAAGTCTAAAAACTTCATCTAATATATAAAAATGAATGTTTGTCTGTTCGTACTAGGTCTTATATATAAAAATCAATGTTTGTATGTCTGCCATACAGTTTATTTTGACAACGTATGCTTGCACTTGCACGAAGGTTATAGAACAATTAACTTAAAGTAGGTGGCGCGTAAGTCGTACAATAGACAATCGGCAGCAAACGTGAAACAGACAGAAAAAGAAAACATGCACTTCAATATACACAATTAAAACACAAACACTTTCTTTCTTTGAGTGGCATTGCAACACTTGCCGGGAACCGGCTAGTTTTTAATAAAAAAAAAACACATGTTTCTTATAATTGTATACTAACTCTCATAAGAATAGAAAAATGATTTTACTTTTTCGAATGCTATCAATTCTTCTGCGAATTTTGGAATAGGTTCATCATTTCAATCACCATTTTCTTCTTCACTGCCATCATTGGTGGAATAACACAGCAGGTGAAGATAGCGGTAGTGGTTGAATAGAGTCATGTGTAATTAGTGGGATAACAAATGTTTGATAAAAAAAATTGATCAGGGAAATATTTGTGACGGGACCGTAATACTTAGGGACTATAAAAAATAAGTGATACACATAGGGAAACCATGAATGCGAGAGTGATGTATTAGGGCAGGCGTGGGGAACCTGCGGCCTTAAGGCCGCACTGGCCTTTTGGCTACTCTGGTGCGGTCTGACCAATTCTGTAAATTTATGTAAATTCCTAACATTCTGACTGTAAATTCTTGTTTCTGGCCAAATTTTCCCTAGTCAATGTTTACTGCGGCCTTATGTCCAATTAGAAAAATGAATGCGGCCTTTAGAGAAGAAAAGGTTCCCACCCCTGGATTAGGGTTTACTATAATAAAAATTATTGAACAATTATATTTTTATTCTTATATACATTTTGCATAAAACAACTCATTAAATATGACTATAAACAATAAAACTATCTGTGAAATTTCAAGTCGCCTTAAACTTCATTCACAATACGCTCCCACACCTTGTTCAAGGCCAGTTTTAAGGTTTTGTCTAATGGAATCTTTTTAAAAAGCTTTGGTTTACTGGACTTTTTAAATATATAAATAATTATAAATGCAATAAATATATTAAGAGCATAACCAACCCAAATCAAGTCTTTGAACAATTGTGGCGCGACTGCCGGGTGTCATAAAATGTTTTTACCTACTTAAAAACTAAATTAAACAGTACTTCTATTTAATGCCGGTATTCTTTAGTTTTGTGAACCGAAAAGCAATAAAAAATAAGTCAGCTCTGATCAAATGTGGTCATCTCCAATGAAAAATAGGTGTATTTATGTTGCTTATGGATAAAGCAATCGAGATATGAACATAACAATACAATCTTTTCTTCAAAACCTTCATTTAACATCGACATTGTTTTGCAATAACTGTTATATAAGCATATCACTGTATAATAAATGTTATTTTGCAATTATCCAACAATGATCACTGGAAATAGCCATATTTGATCTGCAGCACCTTATTTGAAAAAGCAGAGACATTTAAAAGTCTTTGGATTTTTTCTTATGTTAAGACTCTTGTGACATCTTCATTTGTTGGTGCCGTTGTTTCTTGGAGAACGATTTCTGTACTAGGAGCAGTGAGAGTGAATATCACAGGAAGGTTTGCCAATCCAGGGTTGCCATTTTTCTCTAATAGTCTAATCCACGATAGTAATGAATCACGGGACGATGTGCCTGTTCAATCAAAAAAATGCATTAGACAAACAGTGATAATGTTCATTCGTTTTTTATGATTTAATTCTTTAATTAAAGTATAGATGCGTGTGATGTTTTTGTTAGTTTATAAAAGCAAAGAAAACCTTGCATTCAAAAGTTGTAAATGATTTTCAAACAAAAAATTGTGTAGTAATTATGCATACCTGTTGCGCAGACAGCTAGTATAGTTCCATCATCTTGTTCGTGGGCTGTTGGAGCTAAGGCAGGTAAATGAGCCGATCCAAATGTATCACTTACACTCAGATTCGATACATCTAAAAAATCAATGATGATTTATAATATAAATATAATATATAACGCTGCATACAGAAAAAGAATGAATCGGGGCATATTAAAATGGTTTGTTGGTTGTAGCATACATGAATCAAGTGACCAGATGAAAATTTCAACATTAATAAATGTTTTTACAATTGGATTTTTAAATCTGAATGCTCAATAAATAGCAGATTGTTATTGATTATTGAATATTTAGCTTACTACCAATGTCATTGACATTCGATATATAGATTAATAACAGCAATGAACATATCACAATTGATACGTCATTTTAAGGCTTACCAATATAAAAAAAGTATGTAAAACAAATACAAAATTATTACGTTCACTCTGAAAGTGTTGAGTGTTAGTCAACAGGTTCTACTAATGCCCAGACACAAATTAATCTGAAGATACGACCGCAAATGTTCCACATTAGGAGCAGACATGGTTAGAATTAAAAACATAAAAATGATTCCGAATATATTAATTTAATACATACCGTCTGTATCAATTTTTTTAAAATCTGTTTGCCTCACTGGTCCTGTGAGAGTAAAATAGGAAACGGATTGATCTCGGAGATAAACGATAAAGGCCCCCCTAACGATTAATGCGTCAGTTTTGTTATCGATAGTTTTGGCTATTCCAGAATTCTGCTTCTTGGCAATCTCAGCTTCTTTTGCCAATAATGATATCTGCGTTGGGCTTTGAGCTGACACTATCCATGTTTCATCTAAAGATTCTTGAATTTCCTTTGTCTAAAAGAAAAAAATAATATATTTTAACAATAGCAACTCAGGCAAAAAAGTTTTGTCATAGTAAATATGTTACAGCGAAAGTGTATTTTATGAAATAAAGGTGTGTAGGAAGATTTACTTCAAAGACTTCTACATTCATGTCAACATCTACACTTGTTATTCTCTTGATGGCAAGTTTAGCAAGCTCTTGAGCATCGTCAGGTAGCACATCGGGTATTGGCCAAGGACTGAGGTTTTTGAATTTGGGCATCCAATACATCATACGCCAGTACTTTCTCAGTGGAATTCCTCGCTTGCCATAGATGCTCATTAATATATCTTGGGTTTCTCTGTCTGGCATGACTCCTGTAAGAAAAACTATTCATATACGTACTGGTGGTATTTGATTTCTTCCAGAGCACTCAGGCCATCGTGGATTAGAGTTTCATACAATGTGACGTAGTAACAAAAATCGAAAAATAATCATGAAATTAATACATCACTTTTAAGGTGTAAACTGTAAATAATTCTTGGCCGAAATGTTGTATCATATTCACAAAAAAAATAAACACATTTTTTCAGTACTAATTCCACAATTTTTTATAATAAATTTATCTCAGACTAACAATCGATAATTATTATAATAATAATATAAAGCTTAAAAGTCTCTTGCAACCTTGTGAATGAAAATGTGAGACAAGATATTCAATCAGCTTAAAAATTGGAAAATATGATAGTCAATGAAAATAAATTCCAATACTGAGAGGTTGAAAATCAATCTATTGCATTGGATTCAACATTATATATTGCCAATAATAGTATTCATAGCTCAAAACTATATTTTGCCAAATGTTCTACTGTTGCATTGATGTAGCGACATATTATACTTTTTAAATGATGTGGATGAGTAAAAAATTCACCCAAATAGGACAGATTACTGGGAAAAGGTTTAAGATACTCATTGTAAATCTGACATACCATTGTCTTCCATTTGTTCGAGGAGGTCTACTCCGCATTGCTGTTGCTTAGGATAGTGCAAAAACTCGGATTGTATAAAATTTGTAGGAATAAAGCGTCCTTTTGGTAGTACTTCTAACAGACTTTTATACGCTTCCAAATCCTTCTGAACGCCAAAGTCTTTCATGTTGCGAAGAGCAGCATATATGAATTCAACGTGGCCTCTCCGTCTTATATCGTTGGTTTCAAATATCTTTATCATATCTAGGTATGTTTTTTTGTCTTTCTTAGCTAATGTTTCAAAACCTTCAAATACTATTAAACCCTTTTCGGGTTTGTCAGCAGCATTTCTAACACTTATAAATTTGGAAGACTGCGGTCTTAACAGATTAAATAAATATCTTAAAGACATTTTAATAAGGATTTTTATTCAACAATTGTGTTTTATTTAAAGTATCGCTGTTCCAAATATTTACATGTCATAACCTAAAAACCACCATTGATAATAAGGATTTGTCAATCTTATACTGATTTATTAATAAAACAACACCCAAGAAAAGCCTTTAAAATTAAAACAAACCGTTTATTTACTCTGACCTTATAATCATTAAAACCTGAAAATTATATTGTGTACGAATAAGCCGGACCAAATTCAAAAACCTTGCATAAGCTTTTGACAGAAATGAAGGCATAGATAATACATGTAAAATATATATTAAGAGTATAGACTAAAATATTATAATACTTATATAAAAAAAGTTTCGTGTACAAGGTATTCTCATTTTTCCCCCTATTTAAATGAATATTTAGGGATAATTCATAATATTTTTCTACGTTTTTTTTGATGTTGCTTAATTTTCGATTACAGATTAATAATTATTACTTGTAAAAAGTCATCCCTTTCTATAAACAATATACATATACGATAACCAGTATGTTCCTGTTATAGCAAAAAGTTTTTATGTCTTGTCATTATTTTCCATTTCTATTATGTTATAAACAGCCTTGCTTAGATTTATAATTAATTCACCAGTTGATAATGCTTGCGATGAGCGAAACTAGTACTGGTATTTATTAAAATTGTGAAATTACCTAGTATAGAAAAGATTTTCAATTGAATGCTTTTTCATTAATAGTTTTACAGTTAACACCTTAAAAGTAATAATATATTATATAATTTTAGCTGTAATACTAGTAGAATGAAAATATTTAACATATTTAATACTATTGGATAAATTAGATGTTTCAATACTTTTAGGACCTTTTTTATCAACTCCGAATTTATAATACGTAAATAACTACCTATACTGGGTACTATCCATAGGATGTACTCGGCGGAACTGAGGGATGCTGGCATGTCGTGGGAAGAAGCAAAGCAATTGGCGGGAGAAAGGGAAAATGGAGGTGCCGCGTGGCGGCCATATGCTCCACACAGGGAGCGAACATGGCCAAAGAAGAAGAAGAAGAAATAACTACATAGGTACTCTATACATTCGATTATGTTTATTTTGTATTTAGTGGAAGACCATAATTATTTTACAATAATATAAGTATGCCGTTGTCTGTTACACCAACGTATTTTGGGATTATTTACTTTAGAATGGCTATTGACTAAGATTAAATTTTTATATACACAAGTAAAAGATTTACATGAAAAATAATAGGTGATACAAATGTATAAGTTATGTCACATACATTTTTGTACTGTTTGACACCTTCTCACCAAGTCCCAGTGACGCATTACTCCATAAACGGACAAGGCGCGCGAACGGGGCCTTTGAATCTCAGCGGCCTCAAAATTTACTTATATTTTAAGCACATAGAATATATTATTTTTGAATCCAGTTTTATTTTAGACAGAATTTTTTGACGGTGTTATTTTATCTATAACACAAGGCCTTCAAATTTTTACTGCGCCTGGAGTCTTCGAATCGCTTAATCTGCCACTGCCAAGTCCCCATAGTCACACACAACGATACTTTTACCTCCCTACTTACAGTGACTTAACATTTTTGAGCTCACACCTTCTTAAAAACTTATAATGTAATGTTATGCTGATTTCGTGACACTTTCGATACAAAAATCTACATAGCACACTATCAGAGACCTTCGCCCTGTTTAACATACTTCTTTTTTACTAGAAGGTACGGAATTGTTTGAAAAGTTTCATGAATGGAAATTTTATGAAACATCTAAAGCCTAAGAAGGATAAGTGAAATAAATTGAACTTGTAAATATAATATATATTCAACCGTTTATCAGTTGAAAATACTCACAATAACCATAACAGTTTTGATCGTTTGTGGAATTGGTACCTACAAACAAATTGTGATTTATATTTACAAATCAATTGCCGTTCCGACAAGAATATTTTTAAATTCTTGAACGTAAATTAGTAAAAAATAGCTGTAGTGCTAAATCTTAAAATATGAAACAAGAGTATAGCTACAAAAACATAGTTTTAAGTTCACTAAGGCGTATCAGGTGGTTTACCTTCATGTTTCTAAGTTATTAATTCCATTTGTAGATATATCTTGTAAACGATTGTATGTACGAGATATAGTTTTGTGCAGCGTTCTTTTGACAATCTGACTAACTAGTATTTCTCGTAAAAAAGCTCTGTTGAGATACCTCCATTAGGAGTCCATATCCTCCACATTGAGAACGGACACGAATTAGAAAAATAAATAAAAAGCTTGACGAGAATTGAGTTCCGGCACCTTTTGGTTTTGCACTGTGATTTTAGGCCCCCTTCCCCGTATAACGTCTTGTACTATGGTAATAATGTTTTTTTTATGCAATAGTATCACGGAATTGGAGATGGATATTGGTCAACTTTCGATACATATAAATACAAAGATAAAACGCTTTATAGATTAGTTGTAGTTTGAGGTATTGTCTGGTAAAAGTTTGCTTTCTTTGGAGCCTCATGTTACAAACAAAGTTTTAGAAGTGGAGTATCACTTCAGTAATTTTAAGGTTCGGAAATATCAAATAATATGTTGAAAGTTTATTCGTAATAATACTTCTTTTCTCATAACCACACTGATGAACATATTGAACATTCAGTTGCGGATTAAGCACATGGGATCAAATTCGGAAGCCCTGTTTTACGGATAATATAAAAATGTCAGAAAATTCAAAGTAAAATAGTAAAAATATATAAAAATCTAAACAAAAAGTATATGGGTTATATTATTTAAGCTATTTTTGAGGCCCCTGTGATTCGGACGCCCCAAACGCGCGCCATATTTGCTTAATCCGCAACTGTGAACATTAATTAGATAATAGTTTTTATAAAAATATAAGACGTTTATCGTTACATTATGATCAAAATTTCGTTAGTTCGATAATTTGTAAAAATGAAGTTTATTCTACAAAATACAAACAAAAAATCATTAATTTTGTTATTGATACCTTGGTGTTCCTGATCCTGACTATTATGCTTTCTATATATTGACAAATTCAAAGTTTTTTGGTTTCAAACATGAAATTAACACCTTTTATTTCACTTCACTACCAATGTTGGTAGATTCACTGATTGTGGAGTGGAATTGTGTATAAATTTTTGAATATATTATATAATATGTTTTTATAGTAAAGATATTAACTGGATCAAATAAAACCATCGAAAATAATGAAAATTAAGACTTTAATTTATTGTAAAATACGTATGTATGTCCGAGAAAAAAGTCTTCAGAATAAAAGTGAAAACTCATTAAATAAGTTTTTTTTAAAATTAAGCCGATATCAATATTACGGTATGTATAACTTTAACATGCTACAGAATTAACATTATTTTTCACATATCGTCGTTATACTGACAGAAGGCGTTAAGTCAAAAAATGGCTGTTTTGAGCTATTAATGCTGATATGTAGACACATGGACACGCTATATCTTATAAAAAAACAAGTTCAGCCATATTCTGTGTATTTTTACATCTAGTCAATTTCGTTCAAAGCTATTTTTGGCAAAACAAACTATAATATTACATGAATACACCCAGTTCTCTTTTAACGCGTTTTTTTTTGGACGACACCGTTCGTTTTTTTACGCGATTTATCTCAATTTTAAAAATTTAAAAGTATCTGGCATCTTGTTTCTTAGAAGCTGTAATGTCATGTAATATTGTTATATTCTTTTTAACATATACAAAACAATAACATCTTTGGCACAGTGTACGACCAAAACAATAATTTAATGAATATATATCAAACTGTGTCAGAAAAAAAACCTTTTAGTTACATGTATGTAAAAAAGCAAGGTGTGACAAACAATTGGTATTACAACTAAGCAAATAAATTGAAGCGCAATCCAAGAAAAATAAAAAGTTGAAGACCTCTTAGCAAAGCAAACTGTTACATCAAAAATCAATTAAGTATGAATTATCATTAACAAAGTAAAAGCCAAAAATGAGTGCATATAATAAATAAATAATGTATAAATATCACTGTTTCATTGTATTTTTTATCAGTTGACAATGCTCGCCATGAGCGAAACCGGTCCTGATCCAATAAATTTTATGTGGAAAAAGTACTAAAAATATTTTTATTATAATGCCATTCCACCAAGTGTTGACAGTAAACACCTTAAAGGTTACATATATGTTGTACGATCAATGTGATATTGTGTTGTTCAGAATCGATACTAAAACCTCGAAATTATTTATCTCAGTTCAGCGTATATAACATTGCTATAGTATTTTATTATATCAACGTCATGCGATTCTATTTCAATAAAGTTTTCTCGCAAGAGCCCAGCTGGATTCTAAACCCTTCCCAAGAAAGACAGAGAAGCAGAAAATATAGAATGAGGGATTGCAATACCGGGCGAATGTATGATTACCGATATTATAAAAATGGATAATTTATGAACACGCAGGCATCGTATAACCCGGTATTTCTGCAACACGGCTTCGGTATAATATGGTTGATCAATTGTGAAATATTTTAATATAAAACAGTTTTAGAAAAACATCTCACGAAACTATAAAATACCTATATGGTTTTGACTATCTCTCTGGATCAAGCAATTATTTTTTATAGCAACTGATCTCGTGCTGGAAAAGGTTTAAAAATCATGAAGGAATTTAAAAAAATCTTGGGACTTTACCATCAAATATATAAAGACTTACACGCTATAAAGTATATATTGGTTTTAAAAGCTAAATCCTACACTTGTTCTACGGTTATGAAAGTGATAATGACGAAGAATGATCGATATATTTAAAGATTTTTTAATAAGAACTTACGTATTTTCGAAGGACTAGTCGGTAAATTTGTGGAAGTAATTTTGAATATGAAATTAAATTTGATAACTTAGTTATTCTACTTGCTGTGTTACAATGTGTGATAAGTGTCTCATTTTATAACACGTGTCTGACAGTTCATTCGTAAACCTTGCGATGCTATTTGATGATGCTTCTTAAAGAGGTGAAACACGCGTCACCTTTCGTAACACAGTTAACTTTTGTTGTTTTTCTATTTACCTATTTTGAATGCACACTCTCATTTTTTCTGAAAATTTGAGCCTCGTATAAGCCGGATATGCATAACATGGCGTTTTGAGGAATCATCACTGCATTATACGAAGATTGAGTGTATAATAATTTGTACTGTTATTTATACATTTCAAATTGAGTGCTAGTATTCTAAAAAAATGTCTTAATCATAACACGATGATATTCTCAAATAAGCTTTATTGATTTGATCTTTTAATTAAAATAAGACATGAAAAAATGCTGGATTTGCCAATCTTGATTATACGATTCCACGTTTGTTGAACAAACACTCATTATTTAATTTAACCGTTTTATATTGTAATACCTAGTTACCGGAATCCCGGTTTCCGTAATACCGGTATTGCGTTACTCAGACGAGAGTGGCATGGCCATCTCTCTTTAGTCAAAGAGAAATTGAGGCTTACTGAAACTTTTTCTAAAACGTTAGGGCCGTCAAATTATATTATATTATATAATCTGCGTAGACTAAATTTATACAAAGTATTCAAAAATAAGACAGTTTCATAAAAATATATTAAATCTTTTTGGCTTATGTAAATTGACGTAAGTTAATTGGATTCAAAAAGTTACTTTTTTAAAAAAAGTTAAAAAAAGATTCTATTCTATTTTATTATTCTAATATACCAAAACTATTGGCTTCATTTTTTAATCCCGATATATATTTTTAAGCAACCGTTAGCGGTGGTATATGAAAAATCAATAAAAACGTTTATTTAATAAAAAAATGTTTATATAAACATAAAACAAGAAGATTAGCTATCATGTATATGAGTGGTCGTTTTTTTCTATTCGGCTGTGGTATTCATAGGCGCAAATTTCAATTATTTCATCATTTTTAGTGATATGTGTTCAAATGCAGGGACGCCTGTATGATCCACATTTAATGACGTAATTGAAAATTAATATAGAAATATGAGCAGAACCGCAATTGCAGAAATATTGATCCATTACGCTGATCACATCACGTGAAATGTATGAACAGAAATTGTCCAAGATGATACAAAAATTCGCTTCAAGCAAACTTCAAGCGAGAAAATCATTGGATTGCCGATCCGTGGCGTGAAGGATTACGGTGTAAGTGTACTTTCAATCACACATTTTTATATTTTGAAAAATAAACCAAAACCCTTAGAAGTTATTAAATTTTAGTTCAATCACACAAAGCACAGTTGTTTTACTTGGGACGTAAATAAATATTAAATAGACAATGTTTAAGGGAGTAGAGTAGGATAGTACTTTTTTCTTACATATGTTTACGCATTCAGCTTTAGGTGTTGATTTTTTGTAGATTTAAAAATATTCATTACCGAATAATACATAAGTATAACAAATTGAAAATCATTGTTACATTGGCGTCATATCGTGTATAGAATAATATAAATTTTGTAGAACTAAAATACTTTGATATTTTTTCATCTTATAAACACTGTAAGTAAAGTGTAGTTTATATAGTCATTGCAGTTGGTTTTGTGGACAACGTTGAGTACTCTTGGGGAATATTCCCTCTAAGGCAGTGGTTTCCAACCTTTATGTTACTGCGCCTCCCTTTGAATAAAAAAATATCTACGCGCCTCCCTATCTTTTATTTCATATAATAATAAAGACACGTTTTAAACAGTTAATACATATTTTGGACTGTTCGCGCCACCCTTTGAAATAATCTACGCCTCTCCAGGGGGTCGCGCCTCCCAGGTTGGAAATCGCTGCTCTAAGGCGAGAGATTAGCTGCGCGGAAATTTTAAAGGCTGCTCGGACCGATCAAACGTTAATTGAACAACTGTCTTTTAGTGCGCGCCAACCCGGAATGAGTGCGCGGGGGCTTCCCAACTGCTGCGCAGTAGGACTTAGTGTAGACATTAATGAAAATATAAGAGGTTTTTATTATTAATATCAGTGTTTTAAAATTTGCTGTGGCAGAGAATGATCTTCAGTAATTCACTGATGGAGTTATGTATATATTTTTTTGAATTAGCGACGCAAATTATTGATCCGAATCAAGGTAGGTGTAATTTAGTTATGAAATGTAAACGAAAGTTTTCTCTATAGACATGAGCTATAAATAATTGATAACTGATTCGAAAGCAACTCGATAACCCTACACTGCCAAGACAATATGTTGGACAGGGCTCACAACACCTGTTTGAAAGGCTAGCACGTTTACGAAATAAAAAAAATATTCTTACGGCGAAAATGTTTATATTTATATTGTTGATATCGTTTTCTCGTGTTACCTGACTGACCTCAACGAATTTAATCAATTTGGCTGGTTTCTTATCTTGAAATATAATCAAATATTATAAACAAATTCAATTGACCTGTGTCTGGGATATATTTTTTTATGTTATTAGCTGTACGTAAGAACTTAATATATTATAAAACTGTGCCTGATGATAAACAAATGAAACTTTAGATGGATATCGAGTATAGAAAGACAAACGGACAAAACACGCATTTTTCAATAATTACAATGTTCTATCAAAAGAATGTAAGCTACAAATGCCGAATTTGTATCTAAGTTTAGATTTCAAGTTTGAAAAAAGATGTGTCTGTTAAAATTGCGACCAAGAAAATGGACTTAAAAATGGTTTTTCTAAAACAATTTATTAAATTAATGTTAGATTGACCAAATAAAACATAATTTTATTAGTCTTGCAATTTAAGGTTATGTGTATACATACATACATGGAAATTCAATTTTGACCTTGACAATTTATTGTTTTGAAAAAAAACTTCGCTATACGGGGGCCGCTATACAGAGAATTGCCACATACACTATAGGAAACCTATTTATAGAGAGGAATACTATAGAGGAGTTTACTGTATAGTAAGGCCCCCCTATAGCGAAGTTTTTTCAAAACGATAAATTTTCATGGCCGAATTAGAATTTTCATAAATATATTATATTATAAATACATAGTTTATATACGTGCATTGAAAAAATATGCGTCAATAGCTGTTTGTCCCTTGACTTCGCTAGACATATTCTATGAAATATGTACATATAATATATATAACGATGGAAAAAATGTTTTGATTTGTTGATTTTGTTCAATTAAATAAAATACAATTGAAAGAACCAAACCTCAATTTTTAATGGATGCCTAGTCCCCTATAACAGCCGTCGGCAACTGGTGGTCCGCGAAGAAATTTAGGTGAAACGCAGAGGAATCTGACATTATTTTAATTTTATAATCCAATCACCAGAAAAAAAAATCAACTGAATTTCGTAACACATACACACTATATCTTGATGCATTGAATTACAAAAATCCCTTTGGTGGTCCGCCGGATCAAAATTTTGACATTTTAATCCATCTGGTGGTCCGTGAGTCAAAAAAGGTTGCTGATCGCTGCCCTATATCATAGTATTCTTATTGCATACAAATTGGGACTACGACTTGGATCGGCTGTATTTTATATTTTGACTGCCAAAAATCATAAAAAAAAAGTTTATTGTGTCTCCTATAAAATTTGTTATATGTGGGTTACGTCTTTTTTCTTTTTCACAGTCGATGCATATTCTTCTCTTCTTTGGCCATGTTCGCTCCCTATGTGGAGCATATGGCCGCCACGCGGCACCTCCATGTTTCCCTGTCTCCCGCCAATAGCTTTGCTTCCTCCCATGACATGCCAGCATCCCTCAGTTCCGCCGAGTACATCCTATGGATAGTACCCGACGGACGTCCAGGACGCCGGAATCCCACCGGTCGAAAGAAGAGGCAGGCAGGATTGAGGCTTTCCGGAGGCATCCGCAGCACGTGACCCAGCCAGTTCCAACGTCTCTCCATAACCACTGACGTGACGGGACGCTGTCTTGTACGCTCCCTTATCTCTGAATTCCTCACAAAATCAAACCACCTCACCCCCATTATCCGACGCAAGCATCTGTTCTCGAAGCTCAGTATACGGTTTTTCTGAGTCTTCGTCAGGTGCCATGATTCGCAACCGTAAAGCATTACCGGCAGAATGCAAGCGTTGAACAAGTGGCATTTGGTTTTAATCGAGTACAGCTGTGTGTCCCAGACAGTCCGCATTGAGTTGAATGTGGCTCCAGCCATTCCTAAACGAATGGCGAGCTCGTTTTTTGTACTACCGTCTTCGGGGATATGTACGCCGAGGTATCTGAAGCTGTCAACCCTCTCGATGATCTGTCCCGCGCTGGTAAGGGTCCTATCAGAGTCATGACAGGTTTGGTTACACATCACATTGGTCTTACTAGTATTAATTTTTAGACCAATGCGACCTGAGTTAGTTCCTAACCCATCAATAGTCTCCTGGATGCCCTCAATGGATTTATCGAATATTACAGCATCATCGGCATATTCAAGGTCACACAGCTTCAGACCGGGACCAACAGCTACACCTCGATCAGGCGGAATTGACCTGCGAAGTATGAAGTCAAGGATAATAATAAACAGGAATGGTGCAAGAACGCACCCCTGTCTCACTCCGGTAGTGACCCCGAACCATTCGGTATTTGAGTCACCGATTCTCACACAACATGCACTATTCTCATGTAAGGATTTGATAATGGCCACAATCTTTGGCGGAATCCCGTAGGCATCCAGTATCCTCCACAAAGAGGGTCTGTGCGGACTATCAAATGCCTTCTCATAGTCGACGAAACAACAAGCAAGAGCACTGTTAAATTCATTGCTCTGCTGGAGGAGACATCGAAGATTGTGTATTTGGTCCGCACACGACCTTCCAGGGAGGAAGCCCGCTTGATTTTTCCTAAGTATTTTCATAATGGGACCTCTTATTCTCGCCAAGAGAATGTGTGCCATTACCTTCCCAGGAATACTGAGAAGAGTTATGCCTCGGTAATTGTTACAGCTGAGGGGATCACCTTTTTTGTGGAGTGCTAACACCTCACCGTCCACCCAGTCCCTAGGACAACGCTCACCGTCCCACACCCTGGCCATCAGGTGATAGAGAGGATGTAGGACGGCGTTGAGACCACATTTCAGACATTCCGAATGTATTCCGTCTCCACCCGGTGCTTTGCCGTTTTTAAGCCTCTTCACTGCCAAGATGATTTCGGCATGTGTGGGCGTACGGTCTGAAATACCGGACACTCGGGGGAGGTCCATAGATGTAGCCTCTTCGGTTACGTCAAAAGGGTCCTGGGGGGGCGGTCGGTTCAGCACCTCGCAGAAATGATCCTTCCAAATATTTTTAACGCTAAATGACGATGCATATTGGCGATATTAACGATGCATATTGGCGCTTTAATACTATAATACACAATTATGTATCTTTGATCAAACCATTGTTTCGTAAATAAAATTCTAAGTTTATTTAATTAACATACATCAAAGATTTAAGCTATAATCATTTTTTAAACCAGTGCTCCGCAATCTTTTCTCACCTACGACACACCAAAATTCTTCCTGTAATTCCGCGGCACACCAAAAGCAAAAATATATAGGTATTAAATTGATACACAAATTTTCGTTTTTTATTTGAAAAGTATACATACATAAACTATAATATATTTACTTTTATGCAATCTTAATAATTATTATGAAATAATAACTCATAACGTGATACCTGCGCTTGTTTCAATGAATGTTTTAATAATAATTCAATTCAAATAATTTTTCATTATGTATTTGACGCGGCACACCGGTTGCGGAGCACTGGTTTAAACTATAAATGAAAAATCATGTTTTGTACGACTAGGAACATTTAAATAATGTTCAATTGAATTTTGTAGAAGAAGATATGAGATTACATTCAACAGCTATCTTAACAATATTGAAAATCAAGATACCTAGTTCTAGTATTAAAGTGGCGATATATATTCTTAAAGAAAACAAATATTTAAACAATGTCCACTTAAATTTGGTAGAAAACGGCTCTTAATATAATAATAATTAAACATAATAATATGTTGGCGTCGAATTGTTAAGGAGATAATTCACTCAACTTCTCGTTTTAGAAAATGAAGATATATAATATAAGTATGGGCTGAGTAAAACAAAGGGTTAAGCAACTAAGTAAGAAACTAAGGAAAAACTTCTGTTGACATACCCCAATTGCGGACCATACGCTCCACATTGGAAACGGACATGAATAAAAAAAATCCACATTCAAGGCATTAAAACTAAATTTATTATTTCACTTGGGGGTCTATCGTCCGGATTTTGCTTTGGAAGGGGTCAATGAGCTTAATTAGTTTGGGAATTACTGTCTTAGACGATATTGAACAATTGGGCCCGTTACAAGTGAAGTGAGCCAAGTGGTATTTTAGAAAAAAATAAGTTAGATGCTTTGTAATATTCTACACGTTTTAAAGTACCGTAAAAGTTAAGTAACCTCGGTCAGTGGCGGCCGGTCAATGTGGCATTGGATCAATACACTCCTTGTATATGCAGGGGCGCTTATATTTCATAAAATAATATTCAAACATAACATTTATACCATTCACTCATTTTAAACTCTTCATTTATTTATTGTCTATAATAAATATTTTAGAAAATTTTATTTTATTTTATTTTAGAAAATAAATACATGAAGAATTCAAAATGAGTGAATGGTATAAATGTTATGTTTGCATATTATTTCGTGAACTATAACCGCCCCTGCATATACAGGGGGTGCATTGATCCAATGCTACATAGACCGGCCGCCACTGACCTCAGTTAATACACATTGCAGTAGTGTCATCTCCGTAAAATAAAAATATGCAATCCAAAGGCACCCAAATCCAATCCAAAGCAAGTAAAAAGTGATTGTGCTTAAGAGTTCAAGAAAAAGTTGTACCATTTTACTAGTTGGCTCACTACACAAAAACATAATTCGTTTTCAATATCATGCAATTTAAAAATATTGCTCGAATGCATAACTTTAAATCATCATTGGTT
This sequence comes from Himalopsyche tibetana, assembly GCA_030503985.1. NCBI lineage: Eukaryota > Metazoa > Arthropoda > Insecta > Trichoptera > Rhyacophilidae > Himalopsyche > Himalopsyche tibetana. Next base: position 19,371,756 of record JAPJYX010000022.1, read on the forward strand.
TAAAAAAGTGCACAAAGCAACACGTCGTAGACATTATACTTGCGTAGAACCTCCGTTAACATAGTATTATGTAAGCGGTAGGGGGAATATGTAATCAGCTTCAGCGTAGAAGTTTGTTAACGCAAACGTACACGTGTGAGTGATAACAACATATATTCTGTCGAGTATTAAAATTTCAAACTGTCATTTAAATATAAGACATTATATTGAAAAACTACCTACTTGGACACCTTGTTTTCAGGTAAGATAAGAATGGTTCGAGCCGCAGTATGAACAGTATTTTTTCGATTGATTTATTGATTTTTGTTTGAAGACATGGGTCTTTTTCAAAGAGGATAGAAGGACGAGGCTAGGACAGAACTAGTGGTCAACTAATCGCTGTCGCTACGGAAGGGGGGGGGGGGTGTTTTTAAACATCACGAATTAGCAAACACCCATGGCTTGGAGCAGAAATCGATAAATTGATTGAAAAATGCTGTTCGTACTTGGTACTCGAACCCGTGAGATCCGGCACGGAAGCCAACAACGCTAAACGCTGCACCATAGCTTGACGAAATATTGTTTTATAATATGTGTAATGTAAAGTCTGGTTTTGATGTGGCCTGTGAGGTTTTGGCGTTTTTAAATTTTATTCAAATTTTTAATGATGGATAATTTTCCGTTTTATCTTGAGTTGAGAAATTTAAAAGAAAATATACGTGACATTTTCATTTCATTTTTGACAAATTATAATTTTTTGGTTTGCTGAGCGACTTCAAAATAATTTGTGTTGTCATGATGACGTAAGATATGGATTAGATGTCAAATTTAAAACATTTTTTTTTGTAAAATTTAAAAATATTTGGCATTAAAGCTATCTCCAATGCGAGAAATATTTCAAAGAAAGAAAGATCATCCGAGTAAACTCGATGAGAATTTATTGTGACTTGATCAGTTTAAGTGATATTAAGTATCCTGTGTATCCGTATATTGAGAATCCACCGCGGCGGAAGAGTTAAATCTACCACGGGTTGAATTTAAAGTGGAATCAATCCCTATGTGATGTTGCAAAATGTATCAAATGCCTCAAAATTGGCCTTGGTTGAGCTCAGGCCAGCGTGACCTATTGGGTCCGTACGAGGGCGGACCACAGCAAACAGCTCTGCTCGTTCTGCATTCATCTCAGGGCATTCCCACAGTACGTGATTGGCGTCCTGGTGGCTGTGCCCACAAGTGCAATCCGGCCGTTCGATCAACTTGCCCAGCCCAAATAGTTTACCGTTGAATTTTCCATGCCGGTTATAAATTGTCCAGGTGCAAGTGACTCCACCTTGAGCCTCCAAGTCACAAAAAGATATGTTTGGCACTTAGGCATATACAAAAACCGACTTTAGAAAAACCGGTTCTCTAATGTCAATATTGTTCAAAAACCGGTTTTATCTGTTTTCGAAGTTTTGCAAAAAATGGATAATTCAATTAAAATAGCGAGATAAAGTTCATTATTTTATGTTGTTTATTTATACAAATAATAATACACAACAATAAATTATTTGGTGTTACTCTTCAGAAAATATGATGTAAGAAAACACAAAGCGTCCACTGATCGTTTTGTAACAAAATTTCCTGATATCGAAAATACCCTTTCGCTGGGTAATGATGTGGAGCATATGGTCTTTAAACCTCCAGATAAAAGATCCAAATTTTCTGTCCTTTTGTTTATAGACTCGTTTATGGAAAATTCAGCACAACCGGTTACGACGTTGAAAAACCGGTTTTCGAATATCACAAATTTAGCAAAAAAAAAACCGGTTTTTTGAAAACCGACAAGCCCTATTTGGCACCCTTTGGTGAATGTACAAAGACCACCTAGTTTGCAAGATTGCTAGAGCCGTTCTGTACGCCAAGTCATAAAATTAAATAAAAATGATATCTGCGAATATTCTATACGTTTATTTTGTCATTTTGTTCGCATTATATTCATCAATAATGCGTAGCCTTCACACTGATCCCAGGTAGCGGTGGGTTAACGAAATTATATCATATTTAGACACAACACGGAATCGTTTGGCAGACGTTGTTTGACTCTGAAGTACCGCTTATAGAATTAATAAGAATTTGTACATTATCAATGGTTTTATACGGAAATAAACATAGGGAAGTATACACTGTATTCAAATAAGGGTAGGCACCCTAATATAATTTAAATATTATCACAGAAAAGGCAGTAGAGGAGGTCAGCAGGTGCTACAACCCGAGTTACAATAATAATACAGCTTTGTCAGCATTTTGATGTTTACCTTACAGTGCGTATGAATTATTTATATGAATGGATTTTATGGTAGATTGTATGGTGTATGTTCAATTGGTCAGTTCTTGTAGTGTTCATATTATTTTTTTCTATATAAAATCCTTATATTTGACTAAAATTTATACAATCTACGCTGATCGCTTTCAAATTGTTGATTAAATTTGTATTTTTAAAAAAATAATATATTAAAGTAAAACACTGCAAAGTGTTTATTTCTACAAAAAATAAATAATATAGTAAGTAGTCATTTCAGTATAAACTAGCACAAGAACGTTCAATTCCGAGATTCCGATCGATTTGGTGATTTCATAATATTGAGATTCCCTATAACACCTAAAAGAATCTAAATAATTTCAAAATTACTATCATATATTTGAATAATAAAACAATTCCCGAAAGTGTACCTCAGTTTGTTTATAGACATATTTTTGTATAATACCTATATGATAAATAAATTAACTGTGGTCTTACTTTCTTTCTTTTGTTGTAGCAGTCGTAGACAGGAAAATAACTTTTCTTTTCATAATTGTATACAAAATTCAGTTGCAATAATTTCTTTTTTAGGACGCAATAAGATTTTTTAAATATAACTTTGATATCTTCGATACGATTGTTTTTTATATGTCTTCTCTTCGGTTTGATCTCAAGCAAATGTGGTTAAAAATGAAAGAAATGGATGGCCGTTAGTCGTAATTTCAGTGTTTATTTTTGTATTAAAATAAGAGGTATAACACATTGAAACATGAAATTGTGGTAAATGATCAATCCTCAGATCCTAAGATTGAAAGATTGTCAACTAACCTAACCTAGCCCAACCAAGACTGTGAGGTTTCATTGTGCTTTAGTAAAAATGTATTATTTTTGACGATAGCGTAGAAACCGTAGCACGGTGCCTTTTTAAGCAATATTTTTCCGTATCGCCATCTCCAGTCAATCATGCCAGTCTTATCAAATGCAGTAGTCACGGGCTCGAATCAACAATTGAAAAAAAAAATGTTAATCGGTTTTTCGAGGTTTGTGGGTTTGTGTCCAAATGCATATTAGTAAAAACACAATATTTCTTTGTACTTCACTCCAATTTATTAAGTAGGTCAGGACCGGTTTCACTCATTGCGGCCATTGTCAACTGACAATGTTAGCAATGCTCGCAATGAGCGAAACCGGTCCTGACCTAATTAATAAAGTGGAATGAAGTACAAAGAAATATTGTATTTTTACTAATATAATGCCTTTTCACCAAGTATTGACAGTGAACACCATAAAAGTGATCTAAATACATATATGAATATGATGCTTACACTGCCTTCCATCCACCCGAATCTTAAAACGGGGCGTAGCGAGAGCGATTAGCTAACTATTGATCCTTTAATCCTTTTCTAGACGACTGCTTCTATTTTAACCCTCTCGGAAAAACAGATTTTGAGTGGGGTGTTAGATTATGAGTATTAGCTTCATATTGAAGGCATTGTTGAAAAAACGTTACCTTAAAATGAAAAATATTTGCGTCTCTCAACGAACATTGCCCTAACGTATAATGTATTATATAATGACACTCTTTAAGAATGCTTATTTTTCTAGCAAAGCATGTTTAAACAAAAAACCGATCTATCTTCCTTTAGACTCTTTTATGTCCTTTTTAAGATTTTCCGTAAACTTTTCTTCAGCAGGTTTATCTAATATAATATGTCACACAATTCAACCTGACAGGCGCATCATTGGTCTTACTTTACATAATAAAATTGAAAACAAATTAAGCCCTGTGATAATAAATCGATATTTAAAGTTATGATTGAGCGGGGAAGTTGTTTTGGAAGTAGGCAACATTGTTTGATACAATAATATAGCGACCGACGACATTGTTCGCTAGTTACAAAATCAGTCAACAGATAGCTACGCGTAAAGTTTATTTATTTTAGCTTCATAAAAACATTATGGCTATTGAATGTATTTATTGAAAACATGTTGTTTTACGGGATTGACATTTGAATGGCGCTCTATCAAGTGACGGAAAACTCATTTGCTTGCTATCCCTTGAATATTATTATTCCTTGTATAAAATTTATGTGATAATAAATACAAAAAATTTACTATACTTTTTTAGATTTGGAATATTATATATTTGTCTTTTGTTAACCGTATACTTAATAATGAGATAAGTATGCCCGCTTTCCAAGTGGAGAATATAACCTACTAACGAAGGTAAGATTTTTTCTCTACAAGAACTGTTTGTTAGTTAGTTGCTCAACCTCTCTTTTTATTTAAGAGACTAGTAGAGATAGAAGACTAGGGCTTAGAACATAAATAGTGGTTAACTAATCGCTTCCCCTACGCTCCGTTATTAGTGGGATTGGATGAGGCCAAATGCTCGACAATGCGAATGAACATGGATTAAAAAAAAGTATGAACAATGTTAATTTCAAATATATTTATAGCCCTTAGTGTGTTAACTTTAAATAATTGGTGGTAAAGCATTATATAAAAAAATAATGAAACACTATTTTGTACTAATTCCACATTTATTTATTATGATAAGGACCGGTTTTTCTTTATCTCAGCCCTGATAATAAATTTAGAATTTGTACAAAATAGTGTTCTATATTTCTTTTAATAAGTAATTAAATTAAGTTTAATTATATATTTATTGTATTTAGAATGGCTTGCGTTCTTCAAATACGTTAACGCATAAGCAAGTACTTAAATAAATGAATAACGAAACAGCGCAATATCAATTCCATAGCTATGGCCGGGAAAAGTGTGTGTGTTGTGTGTGTGTGTGGAAACGTATTCGCCAGCCCGGCCCACCTCTCGGACACAAAAGGTTGAAGAATCGCAAAATTTTCGGCTGGATTTTGTTTTCTCTCGTGAAAGGGAGAGACGACCGCTTCCCGCATTAGTCAGCCGGGCAGGCGGCCTGCCGTCGGCTGCGGTCGCCACGCCTCACCGCCGCCCTGAAAGGGTTAGTTTGTTTAATTCTACTACCATGCGAATTGTGCGTATGATGAGATATTATAGGTGCGTGTGTCACCACGTGATATAGTTTTCTTTACATCACCGGCCTCGAGGAAAGCAAAATTCAGAAATTCAATATAGTTGCGACTAATGCTTTCGGGTCCGTGACGCAACTATCAACGTCATCGGCTTCCATGACGGATCACACGAGTTTGAGTCCCAGTACGAACAGCATTTTTTTAATCGATTTATCGACTATTTCTCTAAGTAAGCATTTTTCCAATCCTTAAAAATAACGGAACGTAGCAAGAGCGATTAGTAAACCACTAGTCCTGTCCTCCCCTACTACTCTATTCGAAAAAGAAGTTGTTCAGCGACTGACTAATGAAGACTTCTTGTAGAAATCTTTCTGTTGAGGTACCTCCATTAGGATTCCATATGCTCCGCGTTAGGGCCAACGTTCACTCTAAGCTGCGCGCGTGCGCGGCCGCGCAGCAGTTGAGAAGCCCCCGCGCACTCATTCCGGGTTGGCGCGCACTACAAGACAGTTGCTCAATTGATATTTGATCGGTCCGCGCAGCCTTTAAAATTTAGGGCTAGACATTTATATTCCTACTCTTCAATCCTTACTACTATTTTATATTTTTGGCCCAGAAGCTGAATGCTTTATGTTTTTAGGTATTTTTCCAACACGAAAAAATCAGTGATTTACTCATTCCGCCCTACCACCCTATCAGTAGCACAACAAAAGGGTTTGCGCGCAATATTTTGTATTCATTTTTTTTCTAAGGGTGTAAGGATTGAAAAGATAAGACTAGTACAAGACTAGGGTAAGTTAATCAATCTCACTGCGCCACTCTATTTTTAAGATTGAAAAAGTGAGAGGAAATTTCAGAGATCACAAATATTCATGCCTTCGAACAGAAATCATAAATGAAAAAATGCTGTTCGTATTGAGATTCGTCGCGAAAGCCAACGACGTTGACCATTGAACTATGGACCCAAAAAAAAGTTCGCCATAGTTTAACATCGCATTGCGTATTGCGATGGTAAAATCTGTCATCCCTGCCAATCTTTATGAAACGTGCGAGTTAATTTCTTGGTGTTTGTGTATCCGAGTTCTTCTGCATTTAAATAAGCTAAGTATAATTTGACTGACATTTTAATTCATGGCATGACAACATACAGTGATAAAAATACATCATTTTTAAATATGCTATTGATATCATAGGTAAGTTGGAGAGGGCTCTTAGAGGCTAGTTCGAGCCCCTTGTCAAATTTTACTTAGGTCGGTGAGCTCCTTGTTAATTTAAGAGTAAACAATACTCTTAAATCAAATAAGTATATAGCTGCAATTTATAACATATATATACATATTTATATATATTGATAGGTTTACAGTGAATTGCATATTTTTACATATTTTAAGGGTGCTTAGAAGCAATCGATTGCTTATTTAAGTATTGCAAAAATTACATAGGAGTGATAAAAAATACACTACTTCTCCAGAACATCGAGAATTGCGTTGTGATTAAGCGAAACCCTTGTTAACGTTGTGGCAGCCCACTGCTGATTGATATCGTTAGTTTTTGCTTGAACACGTTAAATAACTTCAAAGTAAAACTATTCAATAAAGGTACAAAAAACTGATACCAACACCCTCATATTTCGGCATAACCTGTTACTATGCAATACTAGGCCGATTTTTCAAATGAATAATTTTTAACCCTTTGTACACTGTTGTATGCACCGCACTTGAAAACCCACTGAGAACTGTGGTCTGTAGACTCCATAGTTTGTCTCACTTTTCAGACGCGTTGTAGTATTATTATTAGTACGTATTAATCTCGCAGCCATGAATGCTTGTTTGTTTTACCTTGCGAGTTATAAAGACTGGTAAAATAACATATTTTTGAAGTGTTGTACTCCCAACAGAAGATTTTTTCTAAAATTTGTGTAAGTATGTATGTAAAATTAGGGTTAAATCGAGGAAAATCATAAATAACAGTGTATTGCAAAAATAAGTCTTTAGTATGAATAAAAAAATGTCGACAGCGAGGCTGGGGGGGAGAAGGGGGAGGGGCAGGGGAGGGGAAATCGGGACATCCTTCATACACTCATACAAACAAACAAACAAACGGACGGACCTTATCGACTATTAATATATAGATTATGTACAGAGAAGAAAAAATAAAATATTATTTTTCACCTTTAAGGTGTTCACTATCGATACTTGGTGAAAATGCATTATATAATAAAAAAAAACACTTGTACTATTAGTTATATATCAGTTGACAATGCTCGCAATGAGCGAAACCGGTCCTGACATATTAAATAAAGTGGAATGAAGTACAAAGGATTATTGTGTTTTTATTAATACTTGTACTATTTCCACATTATTTGGTCAGTGGATTCAGTTAATCAGTTGGCCCTGATCTTGTGTGGAATAAATATTGAACAAAAAGTGTTTTTTATATTATTTTTATTGATACTCAATATAAATAAAACATTATGCATAAAAAAAATGTGATAAGTTTTCATAATTTGTAACACCACATGAGAATAACAAAATTATAAAATTATATCAAAAAGGCTTTTAAGTGTTTGATGGCTTAACACTTCCCCTACGGTACTAAAAAATACTTCCGATATGTTACTGGCCCTTAAAGAACTAAGTGAAAAAATATTTTTTAACATTTACCCCCCCCCCCCTTTGATGGACGGTAAAAACTCAGACTGTAAAAAAAACATGTTTTTCACTTGGTCCTTAAAAGGCCAGCAACATATCGGAAGTATTTTATAGAACCTCAGGGAAAGTGTTAACGAGTGTTTCAAAAATCAATTAACAAAAATTGAATTAACATTTCTAGCGATGAAAGCAATTTTTCCAGTACCTCATAAAAGTCCCCGTATATAAATACATATTACATATATGAATAATATTAATTCTTCATTATTATTATTTTTTACACGGTTTTTTATAGAACGTAATATCTTGTAGACAAAGAGTTGAGTGTACATGTCTATTATTAATAAATAAAACTCTTCCAATTTTAGTAAATAAATTGCTGAAACATCTTGACTGATGTTGTGCAAACACTACATATAATTTTGTGGAAGAAAATATGGATAGAAGGTTAAGACTAGAAAGACTGGTTGCTTCGGATAAAAATAAACAAGTGACTCAATTTACACTTCTGTTCTTTTCGTAAAGTTGGCACACTCCCTCCTTGAAGGCCTCCATAAGTAATAAGTTGTCACTTGTTGTAAATAGATTCATGTTGATCCTCTTATAAAATTATTCACCAACTTCCAAACTGTATTAGCATTTCATTGAAACTTTATAACTAAAGACGCATTTTTCGTCAGACGCTTTTGCGTACTAAAACGAAAGCGAAAGGAGAATAATTCAAATAATAAATGTGTTTTTTTTTCAGTTGATAGAGCGTTATTTAATCGGTAATTTAAAACAGACATTCGCACTCATTTTTGAGTTCTGGGAAAGGTTTTTTATCGCTAGTCGTTGGAAACTTATGCGACGCATCAATTTTTTTTAACATAAATATTTCCACTAAAAATTGTCAAAGAAATTTATAAAAAAAATATATCTCGATGTACACATAAATAGAAGTTTCTTATTGAAGTAAAAATTGTGTGTTAAATTGAAAATGTTTTTTTAATTATTAAACTTTGCTTACTAATTCTGAAATATTTAAGGATATTTAATTGATCGCTTTTATAGTGTTCACTGTCAATACTTGGTGGAAAGGCATTATATTATAATAAAATTAAATATTCATCCCCCACATTCATTTAATAAGATCACAACCGGTTTCACTCATGACAAGCATTATCAACTGATTCCTATTCTGATCTTATTAAATGAAAGTGGGAATTAGTATAAATAAGTATTTTATTTTGTTGAGTGTTTAATTCAAAATTAAAAGTGGGAGAAAAAACAATGACTTAGAACTTTTGTTTCTAAAAACTTGTTCCTTGCGTAGGACGTATGCAACGAAAGATCCAAGGGCCGTTCGACTGATCAATTCATCGCCTAGAGAAGTGGACATCTTTAGTGACAGTATTTGGGAACTTTTTGTTAAGTTTTACTTTTTTATTTCTCGATTTTGTATGTTGATTTTGGAGTATTATATAGTGTTTTTTTTTTAATTTCTCATTATTTTTGTCAAGTGCGTGGCGAATTGGCGTCAGCTGTAATGTCATGTACTGTACTTTTAATTTTTAAACAATAAATAAATTATCATATGGTGTTTAATTATCACTTGTCCGTGTTCTAGCTAACACGTATAAAAGCAAATTCCGCGTGAGTATAATGTTTTGAAAGATATCTGCTTACAAATATGGCTTTATTAAACACATTTTCCAGTTGGTGTGCTACTCAAGAACCACAGGCATTTAATTCGAGGATCGTATAATTCTGCACTGACTTCGCCCGATTAATTTAGCGTCGGTAGATTTTCAGTTAGCGTGCAGAGGAAGCCAGGGCTCGAAATGCGCAATACGAATCGCAATTATCAGGTAATCCGGCGTGAAATAAAGACCTGCATCCGCGGTGGCCGACGGGACAGGGGCGGCGGCGGAATATGTCAGCCGCACTGCGTCCCGACTTAATGTGGTCGCCGCGTTGCCGAAGGAAAATAAAGGTGCCGTAGGGCAGGGCCTGTACACAAACTGACATAAAAAAACCGGTTTTCGAATCAAAATATAGTCCGGTTTTATAAATTTTACGAAAAAAAAAAATTAAACTAAAATAACGAGGAAATAGTTAAAAAACATTACAACGTCGCTTAAATTTGAATCGTTCAAATTATGTACATCTATAAAAGTTTTTGTTTTTTCACTAACGACCCGGATTTCTCCTTTCGGCATCTTCAGGCGTTTAAGTGCACGGATTTAAATTAAATTCATCCGTGTACATCGCCTGAAGATGCCAAAAGGCGTAACCCAAGTCGTTAGTGACAAAACTTGTGTGAGTTTGAACGATTCAAATCTAATGTTGAAATTCTACCAAGCACCTTCAGTCGAAATCTTAAAAAAACGTCGTTTATTTATATAAACATTAAAACATATATTATATATTATATAAACACTAACAAAAAAATAATAAAATTTAATTGGGCGTTTCTCTTAGAAAATATGTTTTTAGAAAACAAAACGTCAACTGACTTATTACTTCTTGAATTTAAAATACTCTTTCTCTGTGTAATAATGTTGATCGGATAGTTTTGAAGGCATCAAACAGAAGATTTTGTTGTCTTATGTTTGTAGACTTGAATTTTTGAATTTTGTGGCGGCCCATCAATCTTTTTCTCTACATATTTTTTTCACGTTAAACATTTGTTTAATAAATGTAAGCAAACTTTTTCTTCAATGAAGGAGAATAAATCGGTCCGTAGAAACAGGCCCTCAAATATAATGTCAGATTTAAAAAAAATAGTTAAAAATTAACAAAGACCAAGATCGCATTAACTTTTGAATTAAATATAAATGAAACATAAATATTTCACAATGAAACGATTTTTAATGAGCATGTACTAATAATACTTTTTTTGCATGGCTTATTTATTTTCACGTTTTCGAAATAACACGGCCAAAATAATGTAATGGAACCTATCAATCATTTATCTAAATTCACTTAATCTTTTTTGCACGGTTTTTTTTTGAAGCTGTTTTACATGGAACGTACAAATGCTCCGTGTAAAAAAGGACTGAGCGTACTAAAGTAAAGTAAGATTTAAAAATCTTTTTTTTTCTTTGCGGCCCGAACCCACGAAAATTTGTTCTATGCGGCCCGCTAGAAGGTAAAAGTTGTGCATCACTGCAGTATAAGCGAATAAGGCGCACGCTTGAGGCCTCCGAATCTTAGGGGCCTCAAAAATAGCTTATATTATGTAACCTACATACTTTTTGTTCAGATTTTTCTGTATTTTTAATTAATTTACATGTAAATTTCTGACGTTTTCATGTAATCCGGAAAAATAATTTTAATTTGTTACTATGGCAGTTTCAAAAAAAAAATATATTACAATCCTGGTTACCAAGTTGAAAAAACTGACTTTTTTAATTTCACAAAATTTTCTAAAAACCGGTTGTTCAAACCCGGTTTTTGAAAACCGACAAACTCCACCGTAGAGTAGTCACACTACTAATGACCAATGGCTGCACTGGGATTCGTATTATGTTTGGATGTGTGGATTATTCTTCCATTAAACGGCTTTATCGTTTATACAAAATACATACGTAATATTTTTTTTTTAGTTTTTCTTCTTCTAATCTAGTAAGTTGGCGCTAGGGTTTGGAATACCGGATGAATATATCAATACCGGTACTTCACATTCAATATTAGTATTGTATAAAGTAAGGACCGTAGCGCAGTGGTCAACGTCGTTGTCTTCGTTACACTTCAATCTCACGGGCTCAAACCCCAGTACGGATAGCATTTTTCAATAGATTAATCAATTTCTGTTTGAAGACTTAACCATCGTAACCGGTATTTCAGTATTGAAAAACAGAAAAAATAACAGAATTTCAGATTTGTTATTACCATTATTTCATTCTCTAGGTCAGTGGTTTCCAAACCTTTATGCGCCTCCCCATTCTTTATTTCATATAATCATAAAGACACGTTTTAAAGGTTAAATATGTATTTTAGATTTATTAATTGATTTGGCATTTACTTGGTAAAACTCCATTATAACAGATTTAAAATATCAAAGTATTTTAGTTCTATAGTTTTTAATAATTTATGCGTTGATAGCTATTTCGGCTTGCGCCATCGTCAGAACTATAGTTGGAAATCGCTGCTCTAGGTCGCACTCAAGCTCAGCAGTTCTAAAAATTACGATAAGAAACTTAAGTTTTAATTCATTCACGAGTCATTAATTAGGGTAAATAGTGACTTTTTAATCTTATTTTATTATGAAAAGTCATACTAATATTTATTAGTTTTATTAATAAATACAGACATGGTATTTTTCATTTGAAATACAAAGCCCAGAGCATATTGTGAAGACAGAAAAACAAGGTATACTAAAATAGAAATTTAATAAACAGTAAACGTTGGAAAATAGTAAAAATAAATTTGCAACTCGCCATTGGAAATACATGTCAAAAAATTTACCGAATACAAAAAAAAAAACAAAATTCTTCCGCCAAGCCTCCGTGAATAATAATAATCAAATATTTATTTCCATATAATAGATATATGCTATAACAATAAATGAAATGTACTACAGTGATAATATATTATTTGTTCGTGAACGATTTTCGCTTAGAAGCTTATATGTTAATATTACGTACGGAACATTCTTTTAAGTGAATTTCGCAAAAAATGGCTCTTTTACCATATAAGTACGGATAAATATAATAAAAAAAGGAAATTACCCTTTGTTATCAGTTGATGTTAACTTGGGGAATTGTAAGTGCTGCAAGGGATTTTTTATATACAGAAAACGCAGGGTAACATAAAAAATCGTTACTCAAGCTTTTTCAGCTAAAAAGCTTATTTTACGTACTTGCGAGAAGTGGATAATTAAAATGACGTAAAATGAATACAACAAGAATGTATTTTTTTCTACACTACACTACACTATTATTTGTAGTTTTTTTCAATCATATAACATATATTGGCAATATTGAGCATGTGTCAAAAACGTAATTGTTCAGTAGACACTAAAAATGCATTCTGAGAGTTAATAACTGTTTTTTCTACTACATGATTCCATTTTTCTACATTCTACATTTTTCCACTACATGATTCCTCCAAGATGTTCTGTCCCCCGCGAGTCTTCTTGCTTCCTCCCATGTCATTCCAGCGTCCCGTAGCTCCGCCGAGTACATCCTATAGAATATAGATGGTCATCAGTGGCCTTCCATGACGGCGGAATCCATCCGGTTAGTAGTAGAGACAAGGAGAATTCAGGCTTTCTTGTGGCATCCGCAGCACATGTCAAAGCCAGGTCCATCGTCGCTTTTTTACTTTGGACGTAACTGACGGCTGTTTAGTCCGTTCCCTTATCTCTGTGTTTCTGGTAAAGTCAAACCACCGCACTTCCAGTATTCTGCGCAAGCATCGTCGACTTTTCATTATCTGAATATAACTGCAAACTCAAATTTAAAGTTTAAACAAATAATTATAACATTTTTATTATGTTCAGAAGTAAAAACATATTTTTAAATAAATAACAGTATTTTCTATCACTTGACAGATTTTACCAATCGGTAAAAAAGTTGAATCTCTCTGTAATGTCATATTTAACTAACTTGCGTAAAATGATCACATTAAAGTTATTTTCACGTTGTCGATAATATGGACTCCAATTGGAAAATAACACCGGATATCTTCTTTTTCGCAGACAACAAGGAAAGAAGGATTTCGCAAGGACAAAATGGGTAATTAGCTGATCGCTCATCTATGCTGTTTAGCATTAGATATGTGGCAGGGAATGTAACCATCACGGAAATTCATACATTTGTATCAAACGGTCCCTACGGGGATTCGAGTCCGTTAACGGAGTCCAGAAAATTTACTGCCCGAAGTTCACCGACAGTAATTTACCGCCAGCAATTAATCGCTCGCAGTTTACCGCCGCATCAATTGATGGAATAAACAATTTTAAGCCTAAAATTTTTCGTTAGTATTATATATCATTTACCGCATAGAAGTAATGAGGTTTGTTTGGTTAAAGTATAAAAAGCTATTTTTATTAAAGAAATTCAGATTGTAATATCCAAAAATTCCCTCTCGAGTGTGGGTTACTAAAACCTATTCCCATCCTACTCTTATTCTTTCAATCCATACTCTCTTTGAAAAAAGACAGGTTGTGTCACTGAGTAACAAAAACATCTATTGAGATACCTCCACTACGAAGCAATATGCTCCACATTGGTGGTGGATATGGATTTAATATATGTAACATAAATTATAGAGACTTCTTTCCAAAAGCTTAATTTTTTCATTTGTTGTTTTATCAATTCGTTACTTACCAACTTTTGTCAGTACAGTGAAAATATATAAATTTCTAATAGAGGATACCAGCAGAAGTTGCTTAAAGATACTTTTTGTATGCTAAAAAAACGTCACACTGAAACAAAGTGATCAAAGTTGCATGTTAATGACTAAAAATGCATAAATGTCATTGAAACGTAAAAAAAGTTTGATTCTCTTTGGAAAATTTACTTTTAGATGATATGTGCCCGTAAGAAGCGAAGTGAGCTAAGTAGTGAAATGGTTAAACTTTTGACTTTTACTAAAGACTTTTGTGTAAGCTCACCTCGCTTTTACGATACTTTAAGACATGTAGAATATTACAACGCATCTAACTAATTTTTCCCTAAAATTCCACATGGCTCACTTCACTTTTCAGAGGATCACATGTAGTGACGTTCCTAGGCTATGTGTCGCCCCTAAGGAGAGCCCTAAAATAGCACCCATTCATTAAAAAGATATTTCCCATTAATCTAGGAATACATATACAAATATAGATGTTCGAATCCTCTACTCACCTACGTACTCAAACATATGTTTTGTCACTTATTTTGTTTTGCTTTCAGATGATTCATAATGATAGTTCAAATAGATTTTTTTCGATTATCACAATGTATACAACTTGACACACATTCTATCAAAAGGATGGAAGCTGAAAATACCGAATAAGTATCTAAATTTAGCTTTTAAGTTTGAAAAAGATGACCTTGTAAAAAATTAAAACCAAGAAAAAACACTGAAATAAAGGTTTTTCCGAGACAATTTCTCTAATTAATATTAGGATATGTCAATTAAACACCAGTTTAGAAGTGTCCGTGCACTTCAAGGTTGTGTATAATTCATAATTTGCTTATGTCACAAAATCATCAAAACACGTTTTTAGCGCCTCCTGTAAAATTTGATATGTGTGGGTTACGTCCTTTTCCCTTTCCACAGTCGATATGTGTACCTTATTGACAAATATCCTCACGAATAATTATTATCCAAACCCCCATATTATTGTTTAATAATTATGAAAAATAACAATTACCTTCACTAAACATCATACAAATGTAAATTGAGGCATCATATTTATTCAAAACCAAATTTTTATCAAAAATATTAATTCATTAAAAAAAATCTGTGATCATTTGTCGCTCTCTAGGACTTGCCGTTTCTAAGCAACTGCCTAATCGCCTATGCCCTGGAGACGTTACTGATCATGTGTCAATTCATTGAGTATAATACTTATCTCATTGTGATGTAGTATTTTTCACTCGCATGAGGGCATGTATTATATAATGAATGCTTGGTTATTTATAATGCTTGAAACGTAGCGGTAATGAGTGCCTTTTGTAAAATCTCTTTTTACTTATACGCAAACCTTTGCCCACTAATTCAAGCCTTCCTGATCCCCTCAATGGCCGGTCTAAATTATTACAAAGGGTTTATATTTCACCCCGATTAATTATTTGTTTGCAAACAAACAAACCGAAAAAACACAGCAGATTAAATTTATAAAACGAGCGAGGTACACGCATTTGTGAAATATACAATTTTAGAGGGTAGTTGAAAAAAATGTATAAAGAAAGAAATTATACTTGGTCATTTGAGATTCGAAGATTGCGGCCTCTGTTTGAGTATGATGAAGAAGGGAATATTTGTGGGAAAGCCACACTCAAAAATAACTAATTAAATGCACTTTAAAATTTAGTTTATCTTCTAAGAATCAATCAAATTAAACAAGACTTAATTCAAGAGTAAATGCCGCTTAATAAAGGATTCCAATACCAGAGGGATACATGAACATATTAAAAATACATATTAAAAAATCACAACAAAGGGCAAATAAATCGGAACCGGCATTTCAATATTTCATATAAAATACCGCCATTAAAAAATATATCATCATCATAAACGGGTGAGTTTTATAAATGACATAAACGATATTGGTTTATTAAACTCTTAATTCTGTCAACGCATTAGTTAGGCAAAACCAGTTTCTTACAGTTTATTTCTTACTTCTTAACGTAACAAGATTTTGCGGTCAAACATAGCTTATTAAATTTGAATCGTTCAAACTATGTACATTCTCACAGATTTTGTCACTAACGACCCGGGTTTCGCCTATCGGCATCTTCAGGCGTTCAAGTGCACGGATGAACTTGAACTGACGCTTAGTAAATGAATGTTTCGTGTTTATATAAGTAATAAATGTATCATTGAGTTTAAAACCATTGCTGGCGAAAAGGCTAATATTGAAATTCCACCAAGCACCTTCAGTCGAAATCTTAAAACATAGCTTATGTTTTTGCAATAAAAACGCTACGTCCCTGGTAAGGTATAGAGATTTTATTATGTAAGTATTAGGCTTTCTAGTCCGGGATGCGGGATCCTGTTTAATTTGGCGATTTTATATATGGCGATATATTTTTTTAAATGTTTTTTTACATGGTATTGCGTTGAACGTATCTACCGTGTAAATGGGGAGTTCAGTGTACTCACAAATTAAATGAGTCGCCCGTTCCCAAAGTATATCTTGTCCAATTTTAACCAAAAATGAACTGAATATGCAATATTATTGGTTATTCAAAGGAGCACATACGTATTCCATGAAAAATTCCATATGTTGTATTTAGCGGCTAGCATAAAGATTTAAAAACAGTGTCCAATTCCAAAACTCATGTTGTCCACCTGGTAGTCATTTTCGAATATCATCTTGTCCATTTTTAGGTTATTTTCTTACATACTGTCATATACTTTTCTAACTTTTCCCGTTAATGTGCATTTTTAAGTCTTTCTGATCTTGTTTTTAGACGAATAAGAAGAGACGAGAGAAAAGGGACACTATTATTTTACCAAATAAGTATTTCAAAACTTTTGGTCTCAAAACGGAAAGGTTTATCATGTTTCACAACAATCTGAAGTGTTCGATTAGAAAAGCTCTGCAACTTACACATTAAAAGCATCCAGGCAATGGCATTTCAAATTTTCACAATCTAAACGCTTGCTGTTAATGAAAAACAACTCAGGAAATTTTTAAGAACAAGAAGAATATGACAATCACAGTGACTTTTGCAATCCAAAAAGTTTGTTGAAAAAAAGAAAATCTATTGAAGCTATTGTTTCTGAAGCATTTTATTTTGGCAACACGGTGAAAGAAAAAAAATAAATGATGTAGAAAATATCCTCATTAAAATTTTTAGTTAGAATTCGAAAGACTAAAACTATAAACCTTTTATAAAAAGACATTCATGGATTACAAAGTACTTATTCATGAAAACAGACAGAGAGAATAATATTAAAGATGCAGAAGATAATTCTCTCACAGAAGAGATAGATATGAAAGTTTAATGTTATAATAATTATTTTACTATATTATGTGCCTATAAGTAAATTTGTAATTTTATTTTATTTGTTTTTGTGGGTTCATTTTCTTTTTACTGACATATTTCTATGTTATTGAAGCGTTTGTCATAAAATGACTTTTTTTAAATGAAAAATAATTAAAATCCTCCTAAAAACAAAGTAAATTCACAATCTATTTCTTTGAAATTTAATATTGAAATTCCACCAAACACCTTCAGTCGATATCTTTAAAAAGCCTATTTCTTGTATAAAAAATATTTGATATATAAATATGGAAATCTCAGGATACAGGGATTGTAAAAACATGAACTCTGAAATCCCGGGATTAGGAAAAGACTCCGGGATTGGATACCCTAATAAATTGCAGTTTGATAGATGAGTTATATAGCAATGAAATATGAAAATACAAAATTAATATTCATATATTTAATAGCAAAAGTTATTCAAATTCACACGTTCCGCCGTTCTGCACGGTATTACACACTTAAAAGTCCTGTCCAATTAGGGTTAACGCGCCGTTTTTAGTACAGATAAATTTTCCCTTGTTTTATATTGTAATCATAACTTTCAATTACTGTCATAGGATATAGGCAGTTAAAAGGTTAAATAGTTTACGTTACATGTAATAAATATAGGTGCAGAATATTCTATTACGCAGTAACACAATAATGAATCCGTAATAATAAAATATTAAATTGGGATTTAGTGCCATAAATAAATAAATTATTACAAACGAGTAATAGAATAGAGTAGTCTAGAAGAATCATTGCCCTCCAATCCAAGGGCCCTTTTTATTGAAGCGCCTTATAAATTGTGGATTGTAATTTTGAAGTTTCTTGAAAATTAAATTATTTAATATATTTGAGACAGAGTAATGTTTGGAAAGAGAAATGTCTTCCTTTTCTGCCAATAGCGTTGTAAAAGACAGTCGTAAAACGTCAGCTGCATAATATACACGATGGGTGTTGGTCGAAACCAATATACGCTCAAGCTAAAAAACATTTTAATCTCGCCAAATTACCTACAAGTATCTCATAGTTACTGCCTTTTCAATATCCAGGTCCAAGTAGTAGAAAGGTCCATTTCAAGGTCCAAGTAGTAGAAACTAAATTTATGAAACACGTGAGCGCTGGATATCGAAATCAACAATGTTGTCACAAGGGTCTCCATTCACAGGAACCCGTCTAATATTGTGATCCCGAAATCTCAGGATTGTGAGATCACTAAGCATGGGATTTTGGAATAGAGGACAAGAAGAGAAAAAATATCGAAAATTTATTGAAACCAGCCAACCAACCAAAATTTTTGAAATCCGCCAGTGAACTAAAAAAAGGTGTTTAAGCTTCTTTTGTACATTATTTTTAAATCTCTCAATTTCTGGTTTTTTCCCCAGTGATTGATCCCGGGATCTCGAATCCCACAACCCTAATTTCTCAAAGAATTCACGGTGAATGATCAATTTTGAATCCCGAAGTCACAAAAAGGGTCCAGGATTGGATGCCCTAGTTGCCACTCGATCACGAATGAGGAGCATATGTCCTCCTAATGGAGGTATCTCAACAGATTTATTTTCTACGATAACTGTTTGTTACTCTGTCGCTCAATCTCTCTTATTCAAAGAGAAGGATAGAAGGATAAGGCCAGGACAGGACTACTGGTTAACTAATCGCTTTCGCTACACTCAATTATAGAAGAATCGAAAGGGTGGGAGGGAATTAAGCTTGTAATATACAATTAAAGTTCTTAGTGCTATTACGATGGAACTATGGATTTTTATTGTGAATTGTATTAAAAAACTATCGAAAAACAATTGACGTAAAAATTCCAATTTGCTCTGTTCGAATGAAGGTTAAAATAGTTTAACACGTGTAAATACAGTATCTATTGAAAAAATACGAAGAGAAAATATGTAGCCAATCTTTCTGTACTAGATATAATTTAAGATTTCGACTGAAGGTGCTTGGTGGAATTTCAATATTAGGTTCAGTTTAAGTTCATCCGTGCACTTGAACGCCTGAAGATGCCGAAAGGCGAAACCCGGGTCGTTAGTGACAAAATCTGTGTGAATGTGCATAACTTGAACGATTCAAATTTAATATTGAAATTCCACCAAGCACCTTCAGTCGAAATCTTAAATTAAAAGAAAATATATATTTTAATGGTAAAATCGATTCCTGTTTTGCGAAAAACCTTATTTTTTTTTGCATTTTTCACAGTCTCATATGCATTTAAGGTTTAAAGAGCAAACTAATTCTTGTGGTAGATATTTCAATAGTTTCAGGGTACGGTAGACAAGCATTATTATGTTGTAAAAGTGTCCCTATTCTTGAAAGTTGTAGGGGTGACTTCCTTTTCAATCCCTTGTGATAAGACGTAGGCACATTGAGACTAAACAAATGTACCAGGGTCTCCGAATACGGCCACAGGTGTCCATCGGCAATTATTGTCAACCCCTGTCCTGAAAGTCTTTGCCAACTGTCTTGTTGTCAATAGAGAAGGAGACAGTTTCAAATGTCTTTTAAAATTTACTTGAGACAATTTATAAATTGCCTAAAACGGTTGATTCAATTATTGAAGTCGACCCAAAGGTACAGGGGGAATACAAAAGGCGTGCGGGATGACGTTTTAAAATAACATTCAAATAAAAATATTTTGTTTTAATTTTATTATTTATTAAGTATCATTTTACACACTCAATTATAATGGTTTATATCTTAAATTGGTCATAAAATAACATTTTTTTTCTTTTTATGAAGAAAAAACAGCGTAATTAGTTCTAACGTGATATATCAATCTATGGTCTATAGTTGGATAGAGCTTGCTCTACTGACTAGGCAGGTCTAGGTTTGATTCCCGGTAAGTTCAATTTCAAATTTAGATTATTAAATTTAAATTTGAGACCTAAGACGTGAGTGTCTGTGATGTCAATTTACCTCGAGTTGATCTCGAGTGACTTACAATAAATTCTCATTGAGTTTTTCTCGTATGATCTTTCAACTTTAAAATATTAGGCGCATAGAAATTAGCTGTAATGCCAAATATTTTTAATTTTTAATTAAAAAAAAAAAAGATTATAAAAATAAAATATACATCTCAAAACATAAACAAATGTGAATTTGTATTTGTTGTGCCTGAATATTATAAATAATCCCCTATCTGAAAGTATTCCAAGGTTCGCCATTTTATATTTTTTTTAATAATTTTTAATAAATAAACTTTTGGTTTTAGAGTCCTATGAAGTAATTAGAGCTTGACAGTAGTTATTTGTATTTTTTTTGTATTTTTTTATAAGCAATCTATATCTACTGCTTACGTTTTATTAAAAAAAAAAATAATCGTATAATGAATGTTGTTTTAATATTAAACAATATAATTTATTAAAAATTCGAACACCCTTTTGGTATTTATTGTAAATCAGGACCGGTTTCGATCAAGGGAGTTAATAACACTCGCAGAAGGTTACTGGTCCTGATCTATAATAAATAATGTGGTACAGAAAGTTTATATAATTTAAGATTTCGACTGAAGGCGCTTGGTGGAATTTCAATATTAAATTTGAATCGTTCAAATTGTGTACATTCACACGGATTTTGTCACTAACGTCAGTTCAAGTTCATCCGTGCACTTGAACGCCTGAAGATGCCGAAAGGCGAAACCCGGGTTGTTAGTGACAAAATCTGTGTGAATGTACATAATTTGAACGATTTAAATTTAGTACAGAAAGTGTTTTATTTTTCAATATAGTGCCTTTCAACTGAGAATTGACAATGAACACCTTAAAATTGATTATTATGTGTAATATAATAGTCACTCTTAAGGTTTTTCCTAGTGGAAAGGCCTTATATTGAAAAATAAAATACTTTTTTATTAATTCCAAATTATTTATAGATCGGGAATAATAATTATTTTTTATATTAATCGAGTTTGATTTCTTTGTATGACAGTCGTAAATTTACATACATAAAAATGTAGCTTTAAACGTTAATGTCTTATAATTTCCACCTAAGCTGATTACAATAATATGAGCTTTAATGCTTTCAAAGATATGCGACGAAAGTGAGAAATTAAATGGTTTTTGCCACCGAAACAGAAAATGGAATATTTGGTTGTGTTTTACCGACACCTTTGTGGTGATAATAGAAACAAGTCATTTTACTATTGTTGAGTTATTGAATTTTTATTATAATTGTGTAGTAACCGGGATTGCGTGACATTCACGGTTAATCATTTTTAACATAGGGGTTTCTCAACCGAAATCCCTATGTCAAAAAAAGGTTCCACGATGGTTATTTGGGCAAATCCGCAAATTCCTGGGATTTTCAATTCGAAGTTCTTGGAAGAGCCAAAAAAAAGGTCCCATGCTGATTATTTCAGCAAATCTGCAAATTCCTTTAATTCTCATTTTTATGGGAAGACAAAACAATGGTATGGGGGAAACAGAAAAATAAAGACACTCAAAAGGGAACACAGGCCCAAAAAGGTTAAAAAACACTGCTACAGTATATATATTTTATCCATGTCCGCTCTCAATGTGGATCATATGGTCTCCTAATGAAGGTATCTCAAGAGAAATTTTCTTCGAGAACTGTTGTCACTCAACTCATACTTGATGAGTGTAATATGAATTGGAATGTTAGAGTGAATAACAAGATGCATTGTGTATCTCTTCGAAGCCAGTATATATAGCTGAAAAAAATGTAAGTTTAAAAATAGTTCTGATGATGGCGAAAGCCGAAATAGCTATCATCTAATAAATATAAAAAATGTGGAACTAAATACGTTGCTATTTTTACAAATGTTACAATCACGCACAGTGTGGGTGAAGTTGAATTGATATTATATGTAATTAATAATCGACATATTTCCAACATTCGTATAAAAGATTTACACACATGTTAAAACAAAAAAATACTTACCCTAAATACCAACCTACCCTTATTTCTTGGCGGTGCGGCTCGTATGGATTATTGAATTTTCTGTTTTGGCCTGCTGCATAATAAAGTTGATCACCGGTGATCTATAAGTTTCCAATCCGGAAAATAGAGGTCAAAGATATTTTACTGTATTTAAATAAATTTGAAATAAAAACACTAAATTATTATGCATGTGTTTTGGTATAAGTCGAAAAAACGCCCCTGGTGGACGTAGAACAAAAGTGGGTATGTTACCCGTTCCGAATTGTTTTGGATTCTGAAACTTTTGCAGTGGTTATTTATTGAAAGCCATTTGTTTGGGGATTGTTGGAAAACTGGTAAGCCTAAGTATATTAGGTACTCACTAGAATGATAGAAAAAAATCGTTCGAAAACAAATGATATTTTATACACATATTTACCTACATATTAGAATGTCTTATGCTAGAAAACACTGATACAAATAGACAACAAAGATACTATAAAATTATATTTGATAACTTTGTTACAAAATGTGAGAAGCATCATCAGAGATGACATCGCAAGGTTTGCGAATAATCTAAAAATTGATTCTACAATAATTCTTAAGATATAAATTACAAAATATAAGTCTGAGTTTTGTCCTATTCTACTTGACGCAAGGAGGGATTATTATACAAATGTTGATATTAATAATTACAAATTAACTACTTAATATACATTACGTACGGAAAATCACAATATAAATAAATTTAAAAAAATTGTTGCACAAAACACAAGTGGAATAACAATGCAATCAAATTTAATTGTATACTTAAAGATGCTTCCGAATCTATCGAAAATAATAGAGAATTCATAATAACAAATATGATAAATGTCACAAGAATTGATTATGACTTTTTTAAGGATGGAGCTTGGATGCTCTTGTTACTTTTTACTTAGACCGACGAGCCCCTTGCTAAAATCAAAAAATATATTTTCAAACAATATTTAAATGTGTTATCAAGTAAAACATTTAGTTTACTTTGGAAGCATAATATCATACTTAGGACCCAGGCGTATTTTTAACATTAAATAATATATTAAATAGCATTCGATTGCTTTAATATATATTTTTTATCCATGTCCTCTCCTAATGTGAAGCATATGGTCTCCTAATGAAGGTATCTCAACAGAAGTTTTTCTACGAGAACTGTTTGATACTCAGTTGCTCAACCTCACTTATTTCAAAGTGAGTAGTCATTAGGAAATAGTCGAAACGGTACATTTATTTACTATAAAGTCAGTTCAAGTTCATCTGTGCACTTGAACGACTGAACGAAAGAAGCCGAAAGGTGGGGTCGTTAGTGACAAAACTTGTGTGAATGTACATAATTTGAATGATTCAAATTTAATATTAAAATTTCACCAAGCACCTTCTGTCGAAATCTTAAATTATATTAAAAAATATAATTATTAAGACAACTAAAATAAACAGAAACTATGAAAGCAATTCAGCTTTGAAATCTAATTGAAGTTATTTGAAAAAAATATTGGTGGCTAACATAAGCACGCATAGCAAGCATATTATAAAAAAATATTTAACTAATTATTTTTTACCCTGAAAAGGAACATTCTCAAACAGAAATCCTCTTAACGCCCGCGAGTAGAGAGTTTGATAGAATGTTTCAAAACTCAGTTTAGAGTAAATTTATCAATTCACGGCCGGGTGATTTCAGGCAAATTTTTCATCCTCTCCTAAGTTGGTGCCTCTCGTCCTTTCTCAACCCTTCCTGCCCAGTGAGATCCTTCTCCTTCCTGTCCATTCGTACCTTTTGCGAAGATAACTTTAATTGATGAACTAGATAAATTAATTATTTAAATTCATATCATTACGGTTGGCTTCTGTGATATGTCAATGAGTACCAGACTTGTAAAAAGATAATGCATTAAATAAATGACAAAGCAAAATATTTCAAAAAAAAGTAAAATTTTATAGAGATCTTCCACAACTTAAGAATATATAATAATTTATTCTAATTAATACGATATCCTTAAGTTGTATCCTCAAGAAAAATATATTTTTATTAAAATTAAGATTATCCATTACAATATAAATTAGTCATGAAAAAGTAATGATTAAGTTAAATAATAAAATAAAGAGCTGTATTACAATAGGGTAAAAATAGCAACGTATTTAGTTTTACAGTTTTTATATTTATTAGTTGATAGCTGTTTTAGCGCTCGCCATCGTCAGAACTATCTATTTTCTACAATTAGAGTAAATTTATAGTATTTTGGATTTGGAAGTCGGTTTATTCCTGTTTTTTAACAGCTAAAAAGAAAAAACAAGCCACGCTGGTATTTTAGACAAATCGGAAAATTCCTGGGTTTTTGAAATTGGAAATGAAATAATGATGATAATAGTTTGAAAAATTCCATGACACCAAAAGTTTTCTTAATTTATACACGATTTCAAGTTGAGTGCCTAATCCCGGGATCCCGAATGAAAATTATTCAATCACGAAATTCCGGGATTACAAAAAGGCTCCGGGATTGGATACCCTAGTTGCAACTGCATGCTAGACTGACTAAAGTTGTTCTGATGGCATACATATGCGTAAGATAAGCAGAAATAATTGAAAACAAAACAATTCGCAGTGGGAGTCGTTTTTTTACTGCACTGGTAAATTACTTATGTTGTTTACCATATCACTACGGCACTGTATACTTTGAATATTACAAAAATATATAAATTTAGCATTTCGTTTCCAATAAATTTAAGCAGCAAACAATATTCAAATATATATTTTAATGTGTTTTATAATAATATTGAAAAAATGATTACATTATTTACCAGACTCGTCAAATTTGAAAAAAGTTAAGTTTGCATGCGTTTGACATAAAAGCAATTGAGAAATATTATTCATAAATTTAAGCTGCCGAGACAAAGAAGCGAGGGTGTTATTAAAGCTCAGTAACGTTACTATGGGGTGCAAAAGCCCACAATACGACGGTCATGATAGAATGGGGGTTGAGTAATGGCAAATTCGTTTGTTTATATATCGACTGTGGAAAAGAAAAAGGATGTAAACCACACGTATCAAATTTTACAGGAGGCGCTAAAAACGTGTTTTGAAGATTTTGTGACATATGCAAATTATGAATTATACACTTCTTTGAAGTGCACGGAGACGTCTTAACTGGTCGTCTTAACTGACATAATCTAGGAAAAACCTTTATTTCAGTCTTTTTTCTAATTTTTAATTTTTTACAAGGTCATCTTTTTCTTAACATAAAAACTAAATTTAGATACTGATTCGGCATTTGCAGCTTGCATCCTTTTTATAGAACGTGTATCAAATTTGATACATTGTGATTATCGAAAAAAAGCTGTGGGTTATGTCCTTTTTCCTTTCCACAGTCGATATGATAACTGATATTTTGCGTTCCTTTTTTAATCTGTACTGAATATATTCATGCATAGAAATATGATACATGACAGCGTTCAAGTACACGGATGACCTTGAACTGACGTTTATTAAATAAATGTATCTCTAAGTTAAAAGCTATTGATGGCGACATGGATTAACTTTACTAATGACTTTAAATTACCTTAGGGAAATATTTAATTAGCAAATAGTAGACACGATACATTTATTACGATACAAATATTAAAAAAATATATTAAACAAATGTACAAAACGTTTACTTTGAAATAAAAGCTCTGAAACGTTACATCTCGCAATTGGTATTTTAATCAAAACACAAAAACTGTACGTAACCAAACAACATTATTATTACTACACCGTTCCTATTTTAAAGATAGTTATGTGTAACTTTAAGTTTAATACAATCCTCATTTTTAAAGAAGAAACCATGATTGATGACGACAAAATACAGGTAACCTCACTGTGTTCAAAAATTTCTGACAAAAAATGCGTGGGATATTTACAGGGTTGTCCCGAGGGATTGTTACAACGGTATTACCGAATCTGGGATCCCGGTATTTCGATTTTTTTCCTACACCTAAGCAATGGTATTTTATTTATTTATATATTATATTACGGTGTTATTATTTAATGACTGTTCGTCTAACTATCTGTGTTGAATCTGAGAAGTGTTTTTTTTTAGAAGCCTACTTATTTGTGTGCGAGTACCCGATTAAAGTTGTTAAAGACATGTTAGCGTTTTAAGTCATATTTAATTACAATTAATAAAAGATCTCAAGTATTTATGGAAAGCAGTTTTTTATGCGTAATATGTAAAAATATATTTTAATGACTTTGAATTAAAATACTAGTATTGACTTTTTCACCAGGTGTTGAGATGTTAATAAGTCGTATATTTTACCGCTTAATTTTATCGGTTATTTCGTTTTATCCGGAAGCATATTTTTTTGTGAATTCAAAAGCTAGATAAGATATAAGATTAATAAATTAGATTTCGAGGCCAGCAAAAGTTTTTTAGTGGGGAAATTTATTTGTTAGGTTAGGTATTTTAAACACTTAATGTCAATTCGAATGTCACAAAAAAATGAAATATTATTTAAATACTTGAAATCTATTTTGGAATATGATTTTTTATGGTATAAAATACGCAATACCGAAAAAAACCGGTATTGATATACTCGTCCGGTATTGCAATCCCTGATTCGACTGAAAGAAAAAGACCAAAAGATTACATCCAGTGTAGCACAGTGCTTTTTACCAAGTAATGAGTTTTCAGTTTTAAATTAAAATAATAAAATTCCGAAAATCTATAGAAATATTAAACCGTGAAAGAACAGGTACAGATTTTTGTTAAAAAAATATGAACTAGTAAAATTATTAAATATACATTTTTTAAAGTATTTCTTTTACACCAAGAATTGACAGTGAAGACATTGTAAGTAAAATATTGATTGCTCTTGGGTAACTAGCTTAAAATGATGGTTACAATTTAATCTAGCACTGATCATTATATAAAATTGCGTAAGGATTGCAGTAATGATCTTGATCAAATATCGTCCATTTAAAATTCAACCACGACTCAACTAGACAGTTTGTCGACTCCTGAATCCCTCTAATTTGCAGTGTTGCCTTTTAGCGTACTGTTTTGGAACTTTGCAATAAGTAGTTACCGATTTCTACCCGACCAACACCCCGGGAGCAAACAGACATGTGTACAAGTAAGTACGCCCTATTTAGCTGACACGTGTTGAATTACAAAGTCTACAGAGACATGGGAAGTTGCCTAACTCCTTCCTAATGGCTACAGAATGTAATGGATGATCAAGTGAAGAGGATTTTAGTTTCCAGTGGCGCCTGTGACGGAGGGCTCCCTTGCGAGGTGACCCCACAAACCGCCGCTGATTAAACAGCGGATAATGCGTAATAGCATGAATGCGTATGATTTACGCATTGATATATTTGTAAAAAAAAATACTTATACTACCTTGTTAAACAATGTTATCATAACGCTGTTCTGTATACACGATTCGCTGCAAATTGAGACACCCGTACTGTGTAAAAGCCTTTATTTGTATTTTTTAAGCCAGTAAACAATTTTGAATCCCACGGACTGTAGATAAAATATTTTTTGTAAAAGTATAAACATATAATATATAAAATAACGATCATAAAATTTTCATTTCTCATTATGTAATGATTATTATATGTACTTGATTAATTATATTATAATGATTTAAAGACTGTGGTGTTTTTAATTGTGTTTTTAAAATAAATTTGTTAACAATCTGCTTATTACTGTTATTCAAATATCTTTCTTCATAATAAAACTAAGTATTCTGTGTCGACACATTCCGAGAATAAATTCCTATAAAACCGACGCTTTTTGGCAGTCTCGGCTGGGGGGAGATAATAGAAAACAACCCGATACTTGCTATTTTTATTTTTAAATAATATTCGTATAGAGTAGATTTAATTCATTCAATACAAATACAGTTTGAGAATCTTTATGCCTTGAGAACCACTTTAAAAAAAATAAGTTTCGAAGTCTTCCATTTATTAAATAAACTTACGTACAGATGCTAGTTATGCAATAATTACTTACTCAACGTATTATTCTTCGAATGAAATGATTTAATCTACAAAATCAAACGAATCTTTGGAATAGTGTGTAATATTAAAAAATACAGATATTTAAAAAACAATATTGTCATAATTTGCATGAGTGTTGAGTTACCGAGAGGGTTCATTCATAGAAACATTTTTTTCATAAAAATTGCAACAGCTTTACGGTCTTAAAGCGTGAAAACTTCCCAGCACACGAAAATTGTGTGTCTCGTGTCCCGGGAAATTAAATGAACCGAGATTTAAAAATCCCTAAATTATACTTTACGTTGTATCCGTCTCTGTCCTCTATGGATTTACGGGCAGTAAAATTAGGCATGTCAAGTTACTCAAGCGCTACATTGACACGACATCATAACCCAGGTATAATATATAGAAAAACAAACTAAATTATGTAGATTTTGGATGATAAATGAGGATCTTAAGAGCGCCAATGGCGAGTTATAAGATGTACAGCAATTTTGTAGTTCGTTCTTTTGTCGCGTCAATCTTTGGCGTTGTGCACACAACTGCACAGCTCTCCGTCTGTAAAAGTTTAGAAGCATTTAATGTTCCACAAAGTAAAAAGTTCAACAAGTTCTTTCACCCTTTGTAGCAATCTTGTGGTTTACAGTGCAGGCAAAATAATGATAAGTTAGTGTCTTTGGAAAGTATATTACGGAAGATATCAATAGCTTCTCTAGTGTCATAATGATTTTCTTTTACTTGTTTAAAATCATGCTTAATGTGTAATACTCTTGGAATTTTGTCATACACGGTTTTAGCGTCAAGGATTCCTACGTGGAAAATGACAAACATTGATTTTGTGATTTGTATTAAAGGAATGGATGCCTGAAAATTTTAACCCTTTAATGCATAGATAGATAGATGACTACGAAAACTACAAACTTTTGTTTTGGCTTTTTCGCAGAACAGAAATCGATTTGACATTTTATTTTTATACCCAATAGTAAAATACATATGTACCCTTCATGTTGTAAGATGTCTCGTTTCGAACCCATGAGATCCGTCACGAAAGCCAACCACGTTGACTACTGCTCTAGACTGTTGCAAAACAAAACATACATGAAACATTACACTTCTGGTTCCAGAACCAGTCATAAAGTAAGTCTATGGACTACGTATTTTTTGAGCATTACATTCAAAAGGGATCTAAAATAGGAACAAACAAAATGGTTTCCATGAAAAAAAAATAAACAATTTTTAAAGCAAAATAAAATTTTATGAATATTGATTTGAATCATTAAAAAAAAGTAAGAAAAAGGTGCTGGAACGCCGTTCCACCGCGTTATATGAAAAAAAGCACTGCTGGTACTGATATAAAATATTATACCGGTATTGCAATCATCAATTACAGCCAATACGCTGGATAATAAATGTTTTTAAAATCTGATATATACATAAAAAAAAAACAAAGCCACTCAAGATCAACTCGGGGAGACCACTGACTAAATCTTATAATACATCTTATATGTAATCACGTAAATTTTCATAACGTGGTTGTTTGCTCTACAAGTAAGATAGTCATGTGAATGAATCTATTAGTTTCCGATTTCCCTATGCGTTTAATTTCTGGTTCATTGTTATAAAATAATGATGAAAAAGTTAGTGGGCGGCGAGTCACAAAATGGAAAAGGTAAACTATTATTAAATCAACCGTCTGTTTTAGTTGAACGAAGTTATACATGGTGTTGTGATAATAATGGCTATAAACTTTGAGCTCGTTTTGTCACAAATATTCCAAATATCGAGAGTAATATGATGTTAAAATCCAACGTGATTTGAAAGTTTCGATAATCATACAAGCAACATACCTACTAAAACTATGTTTCTGTTAGAACCGCAAATTAATGAAACGTCAAAAACACTATTTTTAATTACTTACAAGAGTCATTCAAACGCTTTTTAAAGTGATTAGAAATGGAATTGAAAACAACTGATTTATAGCTTTTTGACTTCACATATATTTTTTAGATTCTCTTTTTTTACCATATTCGCTCCTTATGTAGAGTTTATGATCGCCACGCGGCACCTCCATGTTTCCCTGTCTCCCGCCAATTGCTTTGCTTCCTCCTATGAAATGCCAGCATCCCTCAGTTTCGCCGAGTACATATTATGGATAGTACCCGACGGTCGTCCAGGACGGTCGAAAGAAGAGTCAGGCAGGGTTGAGGCTTTCCGGAAGCATCCTCAGCACGTGACCCAGCCAGTTCCAACGTTTCTCCACAACCACTGAGTGACAGAGCGCTGTCTTGATCGTTCCTCACAAAATAAAACCACCTCACCCCCATTATCCGATGCAAGCATCTGTTCTTGAAGCTAAGTATACGGTTCTTCTGAGTCTTCGTCAGGTGTCATGATTCGCTACCGTACATCAGTAACGGTAGCGTTTAACAAATGGCATATGGTTTTAATCAAATACAGCTGTGTGTGGCATAGTTTCTTAAAGTTTTCGAGTCTCATATTTTTCCGTGGCTCCCATACTCTTAGTTATTAGTTTTTCGAAATTCTGGACAAAACTATTTCGGAATCTCCGGGGAAAAAAGTGAGAACTTGAAAGATTCCAAAATAATAAACATCTTATTTTTTTTATTAAGGTCGATGATTTGGAAGTTTGGAAGATTGTACAATTATTGAAAAATGTAGGATCTTTTTTTTAGCCCTCTCGGTCATTTCTAAAAAAAATACTCACTGACTAAATTAAAAAACACAGCGCCCGAAATGAAAAAAAAAATGGAACATTTTTTAGCTCGCTGCCTCATTTAAAAAAATCTTAAAAACTGATAATTTAATATATTTTTCAGCTTTTAATTTGAAGTTTCTTCTTAATGTAACATTCAACAGTTCACAATCAAGATTTAATCATTATTTACTAAGCTATACCAAACCAAATAAATTATCTTTGAAACATCTTATAAACTAACTTTGTTTTAATTCTCCTTGACGATTGTGGAAAAATGAATAATGTCCGTTTGCCGGCTAGTACCGAATTTTCATAATCATTTATTCATTGCATACGTCTATTTTTTGTATGTAAAGATGGCCGTTAAAAAACCGTTTAGTACCGTCTTCCATCGCTGTCGTCAATGGGCGCTTTTCAGGCAATACGTTAAATCTTTATCCACTTTGTAATGTGATGTCAATAATGGCGGCAAACAAAGATGCCTAAAGAGAAAATGATTGTTCGGAAAGCGTGTATTCTCGTACCGGAACCAAAGGCTACATGCTCCAGAATCACGTCCACGCCGAAGAAGTAATAAAATAAAGTTAGAAAGCGCGCTATGTGCGTTGTTCTAAGCACTTGATGTCTTTCTTTAGCGGCCGATCGTGATATAAGGAGGCTATTGTTTTAAATATATCTTTAACTCTGAGGAGAATTACTAAAACTGATTTTTAAAATAAACTTAGTTATGTTAATAAAAAAACAATATTCCTTTGTACTTTAATTCACTTTATTTAAAAGGTCAGGACCGGTTTCGCTCATTGCGAACATTGTCAACTGATAAGAGATATATATAAGCAGTGCTATTATTACAAAAATAAATTGAAATGACTTTTTAAACAACAATTGACATTGAAAAGAATTTACAAATTACAGTATAAGTGTTTATATAATTACACAAAATTGAAATGCTTAACACTTCTAACATATAATTAAACAATCATCAAAGATTAATAAATTTTAGGTGGTGACTCATGGTAATGACAAACAAAATTAAAATTTGGGATACTTTTAACAAAGTGATTTAAAATGCTACATTACTAAAGTAAATAACTTAATGATAATTTTCTGTTTTTCCCGCTTCCAAGTAAACAAAATCGACAGCCATGCTTGCAATGAGCGAAACCGGTCCTGACCTTTTTTAATAAAGTGGAATAAAGTACAAAGGAATATTGTGTTTTTATTAATATTCTGCCTTTCCACCAAGTATTGACAGTGAACACCCTAAAAGTGAATCTTAGTTATGCCTTAAAGATGCACATATGTCATTTTATTTGCCAGGACTGTCGCCGCTGTTAGATTGATTCGCAAATAGCCACTTAGACGAAATTTATATTTATATTCCGCATTCACGACGCAGATATTCATTCATACATATTTTTATATACTGTTTAAAATACGTTTGAGACTATTTAATAAAGATTATCTGTAACGCACAGCATAACAAAGTAGACACTCTTTCTCCCTGTCTGTTTACGCATTGATTGAGTGAACGCAATTCAGATTTAAGGCAGTGTCTGTCAAACTGTGTGCCGCAAGAAGTCTCAGGTGTGCCGCGGAGAAAAAAGCTTAAAAAAATGTTCATTTTAAATGATGCCTATTGATTTCAATTTTCTTTGATTTAAAATAAATTCAAGATTCAAATAAACATTTGTCACGTTCGTACATAGTGGATAACGCGACACATTTTCCACATTTCCTTTATTAAGCATTTTTATTTGAAGTGCCGCGAAACAAGACCCATTCATCAGTTTGCCGTGCAGTAAAAATGTTTAGTAAAAAAGTAAAAATGTCAGATACTGATTTAGGGCATGGGGTTTGTGCAGCCTTTTCTTACCATGTCGATTTTGAGATAAAAAAATAAATAATTTTCTTCCATTTAACACAAGCAGTGCTTCTTATTTTTTTCGAAGCAGCGCCCCTTGAATTTGAAAATACTTTCTTGCAGTCTTTTTAAAAATTTGTTGCGATTTTTTTATTGTGGAAATTACGTATAATGGAAGATTTTTCTCTTATTGAAAAATATAAACATACAATTTTGAATGGTTGTGTGGGTCTTTGTTGCTTAAATCATCATTTTCCTTGTGATGAGAGGTTTCTTTTTTTAAATATATCGTAAGTCATCACTTCCGATCACTAGGGCGTAGCGAGAGCGATTAGCTAACCACTAGTCTTGTTCAAGCTCTATCATTCTATCCCTAATCTATATTGAAAAAAAAGAGAGGTTTAGCTTATGAGTAACAAGCAGTTATCATAGAAACACTTATGTTGAGAAAAAAAAACATTAAGAGTCCATATGCTCTACATTGGAAGCGGACATGTAAAAAAATCTGTGAAGCGTAGCCATTGTATAAAAAGAGAGAGAGAAAGAGTTAAAATTTTATTTTACACATCTAAAAGAAAGAATCTTCGCTCGAACTTCTAGAAATGCTTACCTTCACTCCAATTTAAGAAACACTGATCTTAAGTGATTTAATACAACAAATATATTCATTGACTGATGATTGAGTTGTTATGCCACATAATATAATCTGTTTTATAATGTAATAAAATGGTTGACAATTTCTAAGAGTTGATAAATGCTTAAATTAATACATATCTCAGGATTTCGCCTCCAAATCACAGAATGAAAAAACTAAGCTTAACAAATGCGCCACTTAAAACAAAATACTTAATATTTAAAGTGTACATTTCGTTTCAAATTAATATTTTCAAACTGCTAATGCTGAAAAGAGGGTTAGATCTTCTTTTCAACAAGTATTTTTTTTTATTTTATTTTTGCAGTATTGTATTATTGCTGAAAGCCGCTGCGACGTATTCAAATAAAATTTTATTTTTCAGCCGTTTTATATATTTTTTTAAATATTTTTGAACAAAGGGCTATTATCCCATTGTAATCCTACGTAATGTATTTTTATTTCTGCTAATGTACGTACAACATCGCCTGTGTTCATGTACTTTTGGATATAATAGATTCGCGTTTTAGCTTCATAATACATCCACATAACTATGTATAATATGCTGTGTCATCATCAGATGAGGAAATTCATTGATTCAGTGATACGCTCAAGAAAAATACAAAGCTTATCATCTATATATTAATAAACGATAACATATTCACTTCTTATTTATTTAGTTAGTTCCTGCCACGGCTGTTGGAATAAGCAATTAAATGAAGCTAATCTACGTGTAAAACAATTGGTTCGAAAGTAATGTAATGTGTTCATCGGGTTAGCTGTCAACTCAACTTCACGTCAGCAAGCGAGCAACACGTATTTCTTATATATATATATATATTGTCTTATCTTAATATACTTTAACTTAAAATAAAATCAAATAGTTTTATTTCAAATCAGAAAATTAACAACGGCCGCCATTTTGTTTTTCTTTTTTTCCGGAAGATAGTTTACTATTTTTTATTCATTTTTCACTGACATCTATGTGTGTATTTTTAAAGCTATGGCATGATATGGTAGTGCTAAACTATTATTATTTTTCTTAATATTGAATATTAAAGAGTTCGCAATGTTTGTACCGCGGGCAAATTATTATGTAATTTGTTTTAACTTCAATATATTTGTTTTATGCTAAATAATTTATTTTTCGTGCAGTGTATTTTTTTAGTGGATGTTATGGTTATAATACTACTAAAACACTTAATTTAAATTCAATGTTGTTTCAAATTTATTCCATATATATAATTTACACTTCAACTAATCTTATTAATCAAAATGATATCGATATGAGTATCGAGGAGTTTCTACTTTTTTTGAACTCTCAATTTGAACTGGCGAGAAAGGAGAAGGATATAGGTTTAGTTGAAAGGTTTATTGTTACAAGTTGTGATAGATAATTTAACATATAACTCTATGCTATAATTTCGTGTATACATAACATGGATATGATTTTTTTAAAGTGTGTATGATCAAAAAAATTGCGATTAGATACAAGGTTTATTTATTAGTCATATTTATCAACACAAAATAAACGGTAAAAAAGAATTCGGCATTAACTGCTGAATTTTGGTGATCGGACGAGAATAGATATTTAGTTGTTGGCGAAAGCATTGTTTCAGTTTGTAGAATAAAATAACAAATAATCATATCATATATATTCATTAAAACAAGTTCCATTTGGAGAATTAGTCAAGTATATTCATTTTGATTTATTTGATAAGTAAGTATACATTTGATTGTTCACGACGGAAAATTTATGATTTTTTTATAATACGAAAAAGTTCGCCCATTGGAGACAACGGGCTTACAGCTCGTTTTATTAAATGATTATAACATTCAAACAGTTTCTAAACAGGTAATAAAGCCATGCAATAAGAAGTAACGCTCTGTATGTTGTTACAGCCGAAGGGTGACTTTTTTCAATTGTTGCTGTGCTTCCAAATTTGAAAATAAACGAATTAATTTCTTAAGGGAAGTTTTACCCGGTCATTTTTTAATGTGCAACTTTTATACAAGAAAGTATTATATTTTGTAAATTAACTAACTTATGCCTCTACATTACATTACGAACAAATTTTAATTTAACCTTTAACCCATCTCATATCGACGGTGGAAAGGAAAAGGGACGTAACCCACACATAGCAAATTTTACATTAGGCAAGAAAAACGTGTTTTGGTGATTTTCGGCCATATGCAAATTGTGAAATAAACACAACCTGCAAATGCACGGAGACTTCTAAACTAGTGTTTAATTGGCATAATTTAATATCAATTTAAGAAGTTTTACAGGAAAAATATATTTTACCGTCTTTTTTCTTGGTTTCAATTTTCACAAGCCCAACTTTTTTCAAACTTAAAAGCTAAATTTAAATACTAATTTGGCATTTCCTGCTTACATCTTTTTGGTAGAACGTGTTTTAAGTTGGATACATTGTGATTATCGAAAAAAAGCTGTCTTGAAAAAACTGAGGGTTATGTCCTTTTTCTTTTCCACAGTCGATATGATCATTTAACTTCGCTTAAAATTGAAAAAAACACAACAAAGATTTATAATTAAGATGTTTATAAACACTAGTTAATAACTCTTTGAAAGGCATCTGCAGACCAACTATTGTATGATTATTTGCGAAAAGAGTGGCACAATTTTCCACATAACCTTTCTGTTAATTGAAATTAATTTAATTGAAGGTTAATTTATATTGAAAATGAATTTTCAGACAGTTATCGCTGAATTCATTGAATTTATAAAATAATTAACTTTAGATCTCGACATTGTTGATGTCATTTTGAGGTATGCTTTTAAACGAGCGTACAATTATTACAGCGTCATATAAACCAAATGTCGACCAATGAACAATGTATTATATTATCCATTAGTCTTACATTGCACATCGTTTTTACTTCTAAGCCCCTAAGTCCCAGATCGTTAATCTCGTATTTAAAGCAACACAGTGATGAACAACTATAATATTAATACTTTCGATGGTTTCGGCGGTAACTTTGTGGAAGTTCATTTTAATAGAAAATTTAAATTAACTTTGATTATTCCACGTATTGTGTAACTAACTGTGACACGTGTTTCGCCTCTTTCAGAGGCATCTTCAGACTTACTATCGCAAAGTTTGCTTAAGTAATTACTTAAGCAAACTTTGCGATAGTAAGTCTGAAGATGCCTCTGAAAGAGGCGAAACACGTGTCACAGTTAGTTACACAATACGTGGAATAATCAAAGTTAATTTAAATTTTCTATTAACTATAATATTATATATTTTCAGTGGATACATACAAGTTTGTTTATATACAATTTACTCTGTGTAAGGTACTAAATACTTAACTGTTTTTGAACTTATTTAGCATTTTTTTGCTGACTGTCACAATTATACTTATAACTAGGCTCTCCAATCCCGAGGTCCCGGATCCCGTAATCCGGGATTGAGACATTTTTAGCAAATTCGTAAATTTATAGGATTTTGGATTTGGAAGAGCTAAAAAAAACAAGTCACGCCGGTATTTTGGGCAAATCGATAAATTCCTGGGTTTTTGAAATTCTATGATATCCTAATCGCAGACCAAATGTTTTGTAAATTCCAAATCCCAATTTATACACGATTTTCTGTTAAGCTTTCAATCCCGGGATCATAAAAAGGCTCCGAGATTGGATACGCTACTTATAACGGCATCATGTAATATGAACATTACATATATACCTTCCCTGATATTAAAAAATATTTGTATTCGATAAAAACCATATACTTATGTCAATGCCACTCGGGGATACAAATATTTTGTTGAATTTCAACGTTAAAATAATTCTTTATAATATAATAAATGAAATGCAACGTTTCAACTCCTGGCGGGATATAATCATATTTCGATTATAATTTTCAGCGTACCTCATCTGATCCAATCCGATAGGCTACTTTGTAGAGTCGCCATTATAGTACGTGATGGCGCGTTACTATACAAGATGGTGAGCGGAAGCGGTCGTTAGGTCGTCACGTCCGGCGGAAGTTGTCTTGCGGAGGCAGCGCCACCTGCGCCATTGCCTCTTAATTCGTTTATTTATCTCAAAGTGCCGAAGTTTTCACCTATCTCGCGAGCTGAAAAAGTCGCTAAACAAGTTGCAACATCCCTTCAACGGATCCGCCATGAGCATACCAATTGTGAATTATAACTAAAGATAATATAATATGCGAAAAGTAAAATTATTCATAATTTTTAATTGAAAATCGAATGTGATAGTTAAAAAGTAAATATACACAAAGTAATTGAACCAAAAACTATCAAAAATGTACGAGTGTATTTCTTGGCCAATTGTCACATCAGAAAGATTATGACACGTTTCTTATTCTAAATTCAAAAGTATGCATATAATTTAAAATTTGTTATTACAAGCATCAAGCTTTCAAGACTGTTAAGCTGGTTATGTTGGACAGACAAGTAGAAACTGTAATATAAAAATAAAATAACACGCAAGATATGTAAAAAGAATTATTGCTTATTTCAGAGTTTGCAAATCATTTGATAGAAAATTATCACAATTTGGTAAAAATAAAAATGTTGAAATACTTCATAAATACTCCATAAAGCTTGGAGTTTTTTGAAATTAATAAAGTCATTAATATAAAGAAAACATATATAAATAATATTTTCAATAAAATAGACGGATCACTTTTGTTGAATTTATTTCCATCATGATGTAGCGTACCTAATATAAGTAAGTAGTTTATAATTACTACTAACAAAGTTTGTATTTTATCCCCTCTCTGTGTTCATTAGAAGAAAAACAAAACGCCGGCTTTTATTTTTTAATTTATAGGTTATGAATTAAAATCATGTTTTAGTTAATTCGTAAGCCTTGCGATGTTAAGTCTGATGATGCTTCCTAAAGAAGCGAAACATGTGTAGAATTTGATTTAAAAATATTAGATACATAACCAACGATTAGCCGTAATGCAAAATGTTATTTAATAATAATTGGTTGACATAAACAAGATTGAAATAATATTTTTTACACAAAACAGCGTATACTTTTTTTCTATAATTGTTTGACTGTCCCTGCAATCTTTAAAGGACTCTTTAAAAATAATTAGCAAAGCTTTCCTAAAACAAACTATGTGCCTGCATATTCATGTGACTCTTTGAAGTTTCTGAATTCACTAAAATGTTTTTACTCTTTGACTTAAAGCTGCAGAAGCTAAAGTCGGTGCACAAAGATTTTTTATTTATAATGTCATAGAATTTATAAGCGTGGATTGCATAATAAATCATATTAACAGATTTAATATAACGTGGTAACTTCCAATACTTGGTAAAAAGACACTATATTAAAAAATAAAACATTCTTTTGTATTGATTCTACATTTATTTATTCGAAACGGGACCGGTTTTTCTTACTTGAAAATGATTGTAATAAGCAAAAAAGATTCTGATTCAAATAAAAAAATATGAATGTATACAATAGAGTGATTTTTTTTTGAGTGAATAACAGAATAATTTGAAATTATATTTAATAACATTGTTATTTTATTGATTGTAATCAGGGTTTTTTTTATCCCGGGATTGATCACTTCACTGAAAACTCTGGCGAAAAGGAACAAACTGGCATATTCCAGAACTATTCTCAACTCGAAGTTTTTTAAACTCCATAATTTAAAAACGACTGTCAAGTATTCCAGCTTTGATGACCTTTTTTTTGCATCTTTAAAGTTACGTCTGCCAGTATTATTACACGTTATCAGTAGTGGGTTACCTATAAGCGAATGAGGCGCGCGCTTGAGGCCTCCGAATTTTAGTGGCCTCAAAAATACCTTATATAATATAGGATATATTTTTATAATTTCACATAGAATTTTCTAACGTTTATATGCTAAAAAAAGAGCCTCCAAATTTTATTGCGCCTGGGACCTCTCATATGCTTCATCCTTCACCGTGTGCAATAGCGAATCTCGAAATTCCAGAACTGGTACTAATACGATCCTGGCATTACGGGATTTCCAAATTGGTCGAGATCCCGGCATTGGAAGCCGTTATTGTTACACGTGCTTTTGAAAAGCATCTCTCAGATTGAAATTTTTACCCTTCACAATTTGTAAAATAAGTAGCGGAAAAACGAAGATATCAAATATAATTTCATATCGACTGTGGAAAGGAAAAAGGACTTAACCCTCAATTTTCCAAAACTGTTTTTTTTCGATAATCACAATTTATACAACTTGACACACATTTTATCAAAAGGATGGAAACTGAAAATGCCAAATAAGTATCTAAATTAAGCTTTTAAGTTTGAAAAAGATGACTTTGTAAAAAATTAAAACCAAGAAAAAACACTGAAATAAAGGTTTTTCCGAGACAATTTCTTCAATTAATATTAGGTTATGTCAATTTAACACCAGTTTAGAAGTATCCGTGCACTTCAAGGTTGTGTATAATTCATAATTTGCATATGTCACAAAATCATCAAAACACGTTTTTAGCGCCTCCTGTAAAATTTGATATGTGTGGGTTACGACATTTTTCCTTTCCACAGTCGATATCTATAAAATATTTACAGTAAAATTTATTAATATACAGTTTCAAACGAATGATGGATGGGTAATTATAAGTGGTAATTAAAAATGTATAATCCATAGTGTAAGATATGTGTTTTAATTAAATTGTATGTTAACCCACCGGGAAGCAACAGTAATTGATATTGAACTATGCTTTTTTTATAAGAGTTTGCCCCGTAAAAATATTTTTATTCACCTTTGAAAAAGTCTTCGCTTCGGTATCCTAAGCACACAAACAGAATAATTAAAAATATATAAAAAACGGCGTAAACCTCTGGCGGCTCCAATTCAATTGTTAATTGTATTTTATAACAATGAGAAAAAATAATGTTAAGTAAATATAAAACCTACTCTGTTTTAAGCAGGTACTCAGGTATCCTTTTACTGAAAAAATATTAAAACAAATCCAGAGCATAATCTCGATTATATTTTTTTTTCAAATGTGTGTAAATTAGTAAATAATCTTGAAGTGTTTATTTTAAACTCTTGTAGAGGTATTATATTAAAATATAAAAAAGGAAAGATTTATATTAAAAATATAGATTAGTTAATATCAACCAAATGACACAGCATATTAATTTATTTATTCGTGTCAAGTCGGCATAAAACATCTATATTTTGATATTATAATTATCTATGTATCATAAAAATAGAGGTTTCATCCTAAATGCTCATAATTTTCATATGCACTCACAATAATTC
This sequence comes from Himalopsyche tibetana, assembly GCA_030503985.1. Classification (NCBI taxonomy): domain Eukaryota; kingdom Metazoa; phylum Arthropoda; class Insecta; order Trichoptera; family Rhyacophilidae; genus Himalopsyche; species Himalopsyche tibetana. The sequence continues at coordinate 19,412,722 of JAPJYX010000022.1, forward strand.
ATTTGTTACTTAATAATTTCTGTCATTGTATATTGCATATGCACTCCTAGTGGAGTTTATCTCGATATAAGTTTTCTAAAATTACTGCTCGTTACTCAGTTGCTCAACCTCTCTTGTTTTCAAATATAGTAGTAAGGATAAAATGATAAAGCTAGGGCAGGACCAACGTTTCCTCTAAGCTGCACGCGCGCGCGGCCGCGAATAAGTTGTTAAAGGATCGGAAATAGTAGAAGGGAAATCACAAACACTCATGCCTTCAAATATAAATCGATCGAATAAAATGCTGTTCGTACTGGGAGTCGAATCCTTGAGGTCTGGCATGGAAGCCTGCAACGCTAACCGCTGCACCATATGACCCGGTTATACATGGACTACTAGTGGAATTTATTTCAACAGAAGTTTTGCTCTTTACACAGTGGTTCAACCTCTCTTTCCGAAGAGAGTAGGGGATAGAAAATAGGTCTAGGTCAGAAAGAGTGGTGAGCTAATCGCCATTATTGTGCCCTCTTTTTAAAGATCGAGTAGATCGCGCACAACTTATAAAATAATATCTATGGCAACAAATATTTCAATTTTTTAAAAATTGTAATACGATATAAATTTACTGAGAATTTTTTATGTCATTCGAGATCAAATATAAGAATGAAGAAATCTTAATTTAAAATTGACGTTTTCAGGAATGGAGGATAGGATCTATCTGTGTCGACAACATTGGCGGATCCAGAAATTTTACAAGGAGGGGGGCCATTAAATTTGAAAATAAACATCATAAAAAAATAATACATTAAAAAATAGATGATATAAAAATAATATATCTATATAAAAGTAGTCGATACATAATTAAGTATGTATTCTATAAAACATCGAAAACTAAACAATTAAAGATCCCATTTCACAATAAAGTTTTAATAAAGTAGAAAAATGAGAAAAAAATCTCCTCGGGGGGGGGGGGGGGCTAGGCCCCCATGCCCCCGCCCCCCCCTTGGATCCGCCAATGGTCGACACACTCGACAAGTAGAATTGTGTCATCGTTTCAGAGTAGGCATGGCGAAAAAACAAAAGAATGATTTTCAGAAAATGTTATCCTTCAGACGAGAGAGCTGTAAATATGAAATACTTATATTAAGTATTGAAAAGAGAACAACGATAATTTTCTTTGAGCTGTATTTCTTCAATCGACAACAACGTTTATCGTTATTTTTCTGAGAAAATGGCCAATAAAAGTTTGCCGAAGCACTCCAAAACAAAGATTTATGTCACGATATCGCCATTTCAAAGCTAATGACAAATATCATTTCGAAGACGTCATCATATTTTAATGAGAGTCACAAACATTTTACGTCCAACCTTTCGATGTTTACGAATAGAATATGACTCTTTAAAACAATGTTTTTGTTTCTGTATCTTCAAAGATTTTTCTTTCAGGTATTATTTTGTTGTCTATGGTTTTAATATACTAGCGAGTACCCAGCATGCGTTGCAATGCCAGTCAAAGAAAGAAAGTGTCTGTGTTTTAATTATGTTTATTTAAGTACTTAAGAACCATAGGAACGCATAGAATACAAATACACACATCAACGTATTGGCAACCCGCCGCCGATTCATAAACCTTTGCGAGGTCTTTACAACAACTCACCAAAATTGTATCGCAAACGGATGAACGGTATAGGAACGCATACGAGACAAACACACAAATTAACGCATAGGAACGCATACGGGACAAACAAACAAACAAATATTCATTTTTATTCATATAGATAATGATTCCTTATTGTATTTTAAGAGATATACTTTATTTTTATGGCAGCGGCGTACCCACCTCATAGCAGAAAGTGGGCCAGCGAAAATGGACGCCGAAACTTCTACACATACTCAACTAACTCTTATGAAATACCATGGTCCACTAAAAATAGCTAATACTGCATTGTACACAAACTACTTGCTCTAACACCATTCTCAGAAACGAAAAACACAAATTATATAAAGAAATTCTTTTAACAATAAATTTAATAACACAAGACAACAGTCTTTAATCAAGCAAGCTTTAATCGTGTTCATATAAACTGAGATGCTTATTGATTACTAGTCCGTTCCCGGCAAGCGTTGCAATGCTACTCGAAGAAAGAAAGTGTTTTTGTTTTAATTGTGTTTATTGAAATGCATGTTTCCTTTTTCTGTCTGTTTGACGTTTGCTGCCGATTGTATATGGTACGACACACACTACTGTAAGTTAATTGTACTATAACCTTCGCGCAAGTGCAAGCATACGTTGTCAAAATGAACTGTATGGAAGACATACAAACATTGATTTTTATTAATAAGACCTACAGTAAGTTAATTTTACTATGCTTATAAGCTTCCTGGAAGTGCAAGCAAAAATTTTGTGAACGTTTTATTGCAATTGGATGAGCGGTGTGGCAACGCATAAAATACGAACAAACATTCTTATATATTTACCATGTCCGCTCCCAATGTGGAGCATATGGACTCCTCATGGAGTTTATCTTAACAGAAGTGTTCCTGCGAGAACTGCTTGTTACTCCAAAATAAAGTAGGAATAGAAGGATAGGGCTAGAACAGGACTAGTGGTTAGCTAATCGCTCTCGATACGCCCAGTTATTGAAGGACCTGAAAGGATGGGTGGGAAGGGGGAATTCAAAGCATCACATACATCCATGCCTTCGAACAGAAATTCATAAATCGATTGAAAAATCAATTTATAAAACTGTCAGTACTGGGATATTATATTAGAAGATGTAAAAATAATTTAGAATAATTTGAGAAAAATCGTCACGATTATTTGTTTTTTTTTCGCAAATCAAACAATCAAAAGTCATATACTATTGATATTAATTACACGACACGTCAATCGGTTTTTTTTTATTCTGATTATAGCTTACGCAAAAAATGCATACGCCGCCATCCAAATATGAAATATCGCCTGCCAATGTCGCGAGCACGCAGAAAAATAAACTGATTTGAAAAATAATTGGATTGCGTTTGCAGTGAGAAAAATGAAAAACAAAAAAAGCAACGATATTAGCAGTATGATCGAAATTCGCGACGATTAAACTCGGCGCCCATTCGCTGGCTTCGAGGCTCGACGTTTCAACAACACGTCTGGAAAAACACGATCGACACTTTGTTTGACAAAAAAAATATCAGGGTGAAACTCAAGACGATTGCTTCATAATCAATCATGAACTATTTTATTTACATATTTAAAAGTACATATTTACATCACAATATTTTATAATACAAAGTTGATTTTTATTGTAAAATAGACAAGATGCATTTACAACAGATAAAAAAAGAAAAGGGATGTTCGGGCCCTCTACAAGTTAAGTGAGCAGACTAATATTTTTATCTATGTTCGCTCCCAATGTGGAGCGTGTGGACTCCTAATGGAGTTTATCTCAACATAAGTGTTTCTACGCGAACTGTTTGTTACTCAGTCGCTCAACCTCACTTTTTTTAAAGTGAGTAGTAGGGAAAGAAGGATAAGGTTAGAACAGGACAAGTGGTTAACAAATCGCTATTGCTACACCCAGTTATTAAAGGATCAGAAGGATCGGAGGAGAGTATAGTCTTCGATCACAACTTTGAATTGAATAATTCTTAAATTCACTGTGATGTTACCGGGAATCAAACCCAGACCTGCATGATCGGTGGAGCAAGCTCTAACCAACTAGGCCACAGCAGGAGACATACAATAAAATCTTGGACTGTTAAGTACAATCACGTCTTTATTTGGTGTTTGGGTGGATTGCTTATTTATATTTTACAGATATAACACTATTGCAATGTGTATTATATTAACGGGGTTTACTTCACTTTTACGATACTTTAAGACGTGTAGAATATTACAACGCATTTTTTCTAAAATACCGCTTGGCTCACGTCACCTCTAATGGGACCATTTATACAATGAAATTGATCAAAAGTTGCCATAGTGTCTTTCTGACACGGTTTTCATGAAAACAGTTTTTGATAATATTATGATTTTCTGGATTATAAATTAAACAATAACAATGATAAAATGTTTATGTTATCTTGAAATTATTCTACAATTCTAATATTATAATTAAATAATAATATTGCTATAAAAATACCAATGACGACTATCAAGTAAACATAAAATCAACCGCTGGGTAGTTGGCAAGAAGTTTGCTCTATCGATCAGACTTGTCTGGATTCAATTCCCGGTAAGGTCAATGTAATATTTAGAAAGATCTTAGACGTAGGTGTTTGCGATGTCAATTCTCCTAAAGTTGATCTCGAGTGACGTACAAAAAAACCCCGAATTTATCTCATAGATAATTTAATTTCATCATCTTCACTACCTTTAATAGCATTTTTGTTATATAATATGGATACTTGAAAAAATTATCTCGAATTTTGTCTGTGTTTTTTTACTTATTGCTTTTTTGATTCTTGTTAAATGAAAAGATTTTTTGATTCATGGTTAATTTAAAGTGTTTCTGTAGTAAATTACTTAATTATAATAATCATGTACCGCTTATTGGTCATTTAAAGGGGAACAAAATCATCACATGATGCTTTTAAATCTAACACTGTTTTTATTGTTATTATTAAAATAAGTTCGCCTACATGCTAATACCTGGGTGCCAACCCCATAGAGCAGCGTTTCCACAACTTGTTTTCTCGAGACCTGGTTATTTTAATATTTCTCTTTTGTGACCCACTAAATTTGTTATGGCCTATTCGACCGATTTATATGTAAAATAAAAGAGTATATTTATGTCCATACAGACTTCATATGTAAAAATACTCAGATAAACCTATACATAAATCAAATGTAGCAATAATTTATCAATGAGAGGTGTGTTACTGTTTCCTTTTAACTACAAGCTCTAGGTTTAGAGAAAAGGATGATAGCTTTATTCTTAGATCCGGTTCAACTTCCAATCGGTTGTAATATTTATTTTTTAAGAAAACCAATGTTGAAAAGTCTGACTTATAGGTTGTGACAAAAGGCATTAGAAATTGTATCGTCTTTTGTGCTAAAATTGAATATTCTTGACGACAAGATAGCCAGAAATCCATCAGTGGTATTCTGTCGAAGATGTCTTTGAGTTCAATTATTGAATTAATATCTGAATCCTGCAATTCTGTCTCGGATTTTACGTTCATTGTAAAAGGATTCTTTATCCATGCTTTATTACTGTTGATTGTGGGTAAATATTCCTTCAGATTATATAGTAAATATACAGATTTATTTTATGAAATTGACGACCCATCATTTGGGAAACGCTGCCATAGAGTATAAGAAATGCTGTCATTTTGTCGTATTGGGCAATTTTTTGAGTGATTAATGCGGTCTGGAATTATCGTGTTTTATTACGTACGAATTCATATACCTCAAAATATAATCAATATTTTAAATCCTGGGATTTAATTTGCTAAGACCCGAATTCGAGCCATCGAAAAAATGAGACTGGATTGCAATCCCTTCATCGAAATGTGTCCTATTATCGAAAACTGAAGTACAAACGTAACCCTTTTCATACGTGACAAATATTTTTTGTTTTTTTTATGTCGATGTGTTTCTTTGTTTGTTGTTAGTAAACCATAAAAAAGTTCATAATTATTGTGTGCCTACAAGGTTTTTGCTGCTGAGAGAGGCTCTGGTAATTGAGTTTGTATGGAATTTATGGCTTCCCCAAAAAAACATGAATAAATGTAACTCGTCGTAGATGTCATCCATCACAACACGGGAATGCCGTTTGCGGGGCGGGAGGTTAAAACTACACGACATTTAAAAAGTTTCTCGTTATTAAAAAAATAATTTATTTAAACAGTTTTAAGTATGTAATTAAATGTAAAAAATGTTTATACCTTTCTATACAGCATTGACCAATTGCAATCTGAACAACTATCGTGATAATTGTGAAATAAAGATGGTTCGTTTGAGATATTATTTTCCATTTTGTTGAACAATTACATTCTGATTTTTTTGTCCATATCCGCTACCTAGTCGGAGCATATGGCCACCACATGATTCCTCCAAGATTTTCTGTCCCCCGCCAGTCTTTTTATTTCCTCCCATGTCATTCCAGCGTCCCGTAGCTCCGCCGAGCACATCCTATAGATCAGGGATTACCAACCTTTTTGTACCCTAGAACGCAATCTAAAATATTGGTAGGGCGGCGAGCACCACATTTTTTCAAGGTTATTTATAACCCGGGAATTTGCCGATTCACCCAAATTATCAGGGTGACTTGTTTTCTTTTGTTAGCTCTTCCGAGAATTTTTATATTCAAAATCCCAGAAATTTAACGATTAACTTAAATTAGTCGGCGGGCGCACCAAAATCGGTCGGCGTGCGCGTTGGTAGCCCCTGCTATAGATGTCATAAATGGCCTTCCACGATGGCGGAATCCATCCGGTTGGAAGGAGAGACAAGCAGAATTCAGGCTTTCTTGTCAAATAGATAAATCTTTTAATTTCCCTTAGTGCGGATTATATTTTAATGAAGTTTATGTCAACAGAAATCGTTATATGAGAGCAGTTTGCTACCCAGTGACTCAATATTACATCATACTTTTTGGTGATATTAAGTAAATTGACCTCGCTACGCCCTCTTAGGATCAGATAAGTGTGCTATACTTGAGACATTACAGACATCCAAGCTTTTGAAATAAATCATTAATTAATTTAAGAGAAAAATCTGTAATCGAATTTTATCATCAGAAAATTGCCATCGAAACCAGAGACGTTTTCCAATCGGTTCCATCATCTTCGTATTGTATTTCATATACTCATCTTAAAATGAGCTTTTTATCTGCAGTGTCTTCTAATACAACTTAAATATATTAGGTATAAGTAATTATTTGCTGTCTAAAATCACTAAAACTACAAGTGAAATAAACTTAAAGATGGTTAAAAAAAGAAATATTTAGAAAATATAGTTAAGCGTAGAATAACGTTGTAAGTAAAGCATCTACCTCGGACCCTTTTTGTGATCCCAAGATTTCATGATTGACAATTTTCCCAATCCCGGGATTGAACATTCAACATAAAATCGTGTATATATTGAGAAATAAAAGAAAACAAAGTCGATTTCAAAAACCCAGGAATTTGAGAGCTTTTTTTAGCTCTTCTGGAATTTGCAATTATAAAAATCCAGGAATTTACGGAATACCCAAAATAAACCAAATTTTGGAACCATATGTTTTTTACCCCTCGCTCAAATTTCTCATTTTTTTCAATCCCGAAACCCCGGGATTAGTACTATCACCATCCCGAGATTTCGATATCCGGGATCTCGGGATTGGAGACCCTAGTTTTAAGTGACTTACACCCGAATTGCTATAATACTACAAGCTTTTGCTATCAAAAATCAGCTTCTTAATCGGTTGAAATGTATATCGTTTTTAAATATTACAGACCATACTTTCGATGGTTTCGGCGGTAACTTTGTGGAAGTTCATTTTAATAGAAAATTTAAATTAACTTTGATTATTCCACGTATTGTGTAACTAACTGTGACACGTGTTTCGCCTCTTTCAGAGGCATCTTCAGACTTACTATCGCAAAGTTTGCTTAAGTAATGAAGCAAGATTGATTCTAACATTTTAAAATTATAAAATTCCAATTAATAGAGTAATCACAAACCTAGATGATTGACTGTAGCTCATTAGTTTTAATAGTTTGTATTGTATGTTTTAATAGTTTAACGTCATTAGTAGTATGATTAAATTTGTTTGCACTGTTTCGATTTTATAATCCCCTCTTTGCTTCCATTAAAAAGGAAAAATCCCATTCTGATTGTTTACAACTCATTAGTAAAATTAGTATCATTATCTGTTTGCTTTATTTCGATTCTACACCCCCCTCCTTGCTCCTCTTAAAAGGAAAAAAAACCCAATCCATTTTGTAATTTTATAATTTTAAAATGTTAGAATCAATCTTGCTTCATTACTTAAGCAAACTTTGCGATAGTAAGTCTGAAGATGCCTCTGAAAGAGGCGAAACACGTGTCACAGTTAGTTACACAATACGTGGAATAATCAAAGTTAATTTAAATTTTCTATTACAGACCATGGTCATCGTTGAACTATGAATTATTTTTTTGTAACCACCGTGTGGTGTAATCAGGAGGCTGTTTTGTTTAGTGGGATCGCGATGAGGGGATGTTTGGCACGGACCGGAAATTACAAATGTTTCACTTGTTTTGAGAGCACCAGAGTGAAGTGAGCAACTGATTGTCAGATGTGTCATGATGACGTCATGGGAACCATAGGCAATCGGCAGTGGTGTCTATTGCATTCCAACAATTTTATAATATATTTATTAAAATAAATAAAAAAAACTTATTTCGACTATGTATACGAATGTGTATAATGAGATAAAATTGTTTTCAAAATTCAAGAATTAACAAAGTTTTAGTTTTGCATTTTACTTTACATGTAGATTTTTGAGATAAAAGTACGTTTAATCGTGAGTTTTTAATCTTTCGCGGTCTTAATATGAAAAGATATCATAATAGATTAATACTCCATCAAAGTAATTAAACATAATATGCAATGATTTTACTTAGTAATGAAACAAGCAACAATATCGATATGCCAGGCGATTGCAAATAACAAAGTAGATTTACTGAATTAATGTTTCTATATTTATGTATACAGTGAGCATTGTATTCAGTCACAGAAAACACGAGCGAACAAATGGACACTCGATTTAGTCTAATTGTAAATTAACCACAAAGATGTAGTTAAATTGTTTACAAACTAAAAAAGTGGATACTCACTGCAAGCCACTCTCCACCGATGTTACGCAGTTATGTTTGAGTCATCTTACATTTCACATAACCTTAAAAAAATTAACGTCATGTTGTCATTCTCGCCTTCTTTCTATTCAACATATTTGAAGTTAAGCCTTAATGTAATTTATAATTTGACTAGTGCTTGTCAGTATGCTAACATAACGTATGACGTAATGTCATTTCAACTCTTTATAATGCTTGACAGTAAGTTTGTGGACTGACTACTTAATTCATTAATTGACGTGTGTAAATAAATGGATGTGAATGGTAATGATGTAAGCTTCAACTAAAACTGCTATATAATTAATAAATTTACGAGATTTCACATTTTAATTGTGACATTTACATCACTTTTTTATGGATACTGGCAATGATTCAATAAAATGTAAACGTGGTGTGGTTGTATCGACATACAGTGACTCAATTCAACTTGAATCGCAAGGAAAATAGTATTTATCAGTTGCGTATGAAGGAAGAGGTCGTCTTGACCTACGTTAGTGATATACGGCCTAAGACATGCAAACTTATACGATTGCCTCAAAGTACAGAGATGTAAACGTACATAATTCAATTCCAAAGCTGTATTAAGGATAACACCAAAAGAAGGACATTTTTCTGTCACAACTCTATGGCGTAGTACCAATTGGACTACGGTGCTACGGATCTCGTAGACGGGTTCATTTGTCGTAGATCGCGTAGGGTAGTTTTGTTTGTGCAGCGCAGTGTGATACTATTTTACATATTGATTAATAGATAATCGTAGATGAATTATTGCACAATTATCTTCAAATTTAAAAAGTCTAAAAAATTGTCATGTGGCATATTGAGTGGACTGATTGATTTTTCTTTAAATAATTCTATGTTCTCATTCTGCAATTTTGAATCGATAAAATTGTAAATATTGTACAATTTCCTCACGCCCAGTTTTGATTAGCGATTGAATATTTTCAATAGGAATCGTGAAATATTTATTAAAAATAGGGAACAAAATAAATGATCAGAGTTTAAATCAATTTTTGGTCAGAATTAAAATAAGCTTTCGGTCGGAATAAAATTCAATTTTTGTTCAGAATAATAACCTTTATTTTCAGATTTTATAACCGTTTTGGTTAGGTAAGTTAGGTTTTTTTTAAATTATACATTATGATTATTTTATATAAATTCTGACCATTAATTATTTATTCTGCCCTCCTAACACTGTCCAATATATTATAACCATTTAATAAAAATTCTGACCGAAACTGTATTAAAATTCAGACCGGTTAAATACAATCCATAAAAATATACATAAAAATGTGCAATTTTGAAAAATCGTTTAAACTTTTTGGCGGTCATTTAATAACATTACTGTGATAATATTGCAAAGGATTAAATTAGATTAAAAAACACTGCATTATTGAGTAAATGATTGTATACTTACAATTTGAAAAAAAATGCTACTTTCAGACTGTTGTATGCGTTGTAATACTTACCCCCTACTGTTATATTTAACAGGGTACGCAGTTGGAACTTCGGCTCGATCTCAAACGAAATTTTTCATTTCACTTTCAGCTTTCAGTGTTGCCAATTTATAATGCGTGATAAATGTTTTGTTATTAAAATAATATCCGTTCGCAGCGGACTTTCAAACTTTTACTATTATTTATTTTAGAGTGATTCCATCTACACTTCGACCTTAAGCAAGGGCGTCTTGCCAATACAGCCTCATGGAGCAATAGCGTGGGCCCATGATTTAAAGAGCTGTCTACGACATTTTAATAATGATATCTATCATCGCAAAATAATTATGCCATGATTTATCTGTACAAAGAGACAATCACTATAAAAGGTGCTGAAATATTTTAAAGCTTGAATGTTCTGACCGATTTACTGCCATATTTTATAATAAAATAATTCCCTAAAGTTTACCTAAGTTTGTCTATGTACCTATTTTTGTACAATACATAACTACAAAGTAAACAAATAGATTGGTTTTTCTCTCCCTCTTATAATTTGAAACAGTCAACAAGCTCAATCTAATATATATAAAATGAATGTTTGTTTGTTCCTACTTTATGCGTTGCCACACCGCTCACCAAATTTTTTGCTTGCACTTTCGGGAAGGTCATAGGAATAGTAAAAATAACTTGTAGTAGGTCTTACATATAAAAATCAATGTTTGCATGTCTGCCATACAGTTCATTTTGACAACGTATGCTTACACTTGCGCGAAGGTTATAGTACAATTAACTTACAGTAGGTGGCGCGTGTGTCGTACCATAGACAATCGACAGCAAACGTCAAGCACACTTTCAATAAACACTTTCTTTCTTTGAGTGGATTGCAACGCTTGCCTGGAACCGGGTAGTATCAAATAAGATGTTCTTCAAATTTAATTTGAGATCTTGGACATATGTGTTTGTGATACATCTTCTCAAATTAACCTCAAGCAACTGCAGTTTAAAAATAATAAAAATATGTTGTCTTTGCTAAATATTACAAAAATTGTCTAGGACTGGATACTCTAGTGGCCAGATACTCAGCTCCTTGATCGAACACTTACGATCGATATTAATAAGTATAGATTTACGTGATGTTTGCTTTTCCTTTTACACATCCGATCCTGAAAAAGAGGCTTTGAGAGAGTAATTGCTTGAATATTAGTCATTTCCTACCATTTCAGTATCTATACATTCGAGTATACGACACCGGTTCCCGGTAAATTGCTCGAATAACAAGATATTCGAGTAACCAATTCCTCAAACGTCAAATGCTCGAATTACAAATTGCTCGAAAATTTTTATAAAAGTTTTATAAAAGTTTAAGCATTAATTACTCATTCTCTAAAAAAATATGTATACAAGTCGGGAAATAAAAACCATAAATCAAAAAAAAATCGTTCGGAGGTCACGACATAAGTCATAACATAGGTAGTATTTCTTAAATGTCTGCCTAAAAAAAAATGATTTGATTCAATTATGATAAATAGTACAGCGATAATATGTAATTTGATCAAAAGTTCGGCTTATAAACTAAAAGTACGTATGGTGTAATAAAATGCCGAGTGATCAACTACCATGTAATAAACACTAAACTGTATTAAAACCGTTTAAATAACCAAGCAATTCGAGCATTTGACGTTCGAGAAATTGGTTATTCGAGGATCTTGTTATTCGAGCAATTTCCATTCGAGCAATTGCATTCGAGCTATTGCATTCAAGCAATTCACCGGCTCCCTACGACAACTACACAATAATAAACAAAAAATATTGCACCGGCAAATAAAATGTTTTTTGGATGTGTGTAAATTTATTTTTGTATATGAAAGAATATAAGTTTTGATGTATGTATATGACTGTCAACACTAAAGCCTTATTGCCAAAACACATTGAGCAAAAATATCGTGATTTTTTTCAGATGTATCTATCGTCACTATAAAGCGAAAAGGGGCTAACTATTTTTTTTGCTATATTTGTTCTTGTACAAGTTTTCTCTATCAGTGCAAAAAGTGCCTATGTGATATTCTGAGTATGAAAAAAGATATTATGAAATATAGAATTTTCTCTTCTCTTGGTATATTCAATAAATTAAAAATAATGGATAAGTGACATGTTCAATTTTCTCGGGACAAAAAAGTAAGCATTGTAATCGAATTATGTTTTCGTGAATAGTGAATGACGTACTTTTTCAGTTTTCATTAAACATTGTAAAAAAAATCCCAGTTCAGTTTGGGAAAAACTTCATTTGCTCATAACTCAAAATTATCATTTTATCACTCAACTAGTTTTTAGCTTTATAGGGAAGACATATAGTAACCCTTGTCCTACAGCATCTCTGATGAAAAAAAAATAAAACAATTTTTAAATTAATAACATTTTTATTTATTCAATCATATCACAAACTTTTAGTTTACATAAATGTGTGCTTATATTATAATTAATAAATATAATATTATAATAAACTCTATCCCTTTGTTTAAAAGCATTATAATAATTCATTTGTTTTTTAAATAATTATTTGATACATTAATTAACCAAGCTGCATTTCTATAATATAATATCGTATTTCTTACAAATATAGTAAACTCAAATCAAAATAACGTTTTCATTCAATTTGGATGAATATTTTTTATCGCTTATGTTCAAGATTAATTTCTTCGCATTTTTTAATTATCATATTTATTTTTACATCGAACTTGTCTGCATTTCCATGAAAATTTACTAATAACGGACATTATGATATCTTATTTATCATATATTTGTATTACATTTTCAAAACTTAACATTTTTTCGTTGATTCTGTATGATCATATTTATATGCGAGTTGCAATTGTGTACTTTATATGAATTGGGCTCATTAGAGATGAATTCAGCCGTTTGTTTTGTTTAGAAAAAATAAGTTTGATGCGTTGTAATATTTTACACGTCTTAAAGTATCGTAAAAAGTCAAGTAACCTCGGTTAATACAAATAACAATAGTGTTATCTGAGTAAAATAAAAATATGTAATCCACCAAAACATCAAGTAAAAACGTGATTGTATAATAAATACTTAAAAGTCCAAGAAAAACGCTTTACCATTTTACAAGTTGGCTCACTTCACATTTTGAGGGCTCACAATATGTATATAATTCAAGAATATGGGAGAAAATACGAATAATCTTTTAATCGCAAGATGTTTAATTATTTTAAAATATTACATTAATCATATTTTAAACGATTTTATTCCTGCTATTATGTCCATAAGGTTGTCCGAACACTGAATTTGATGTTTCATGTGAAAGTATGGAAAAAAACAGTTATTAACGGTTTAGTTATATTAAATCTATTCAGAAAATTGTTTCTGGTATCAATCTAAAACCTTAAAAAAGGCATTTAAACCCTAGACTAGAACTAACGGTCTAGGATTAGAATAAGGTCCGACAGAATCAACGAAAATTTATTATTTTAAATTGAATAATGTTTTTCAAATGATGTTCCCGAGCAAAAACACCATAATACTTACATTATACTATAACACTTTTTAAAAGCATTTATTAATAATTAGTTACTATTGAGGTTTAATAATGTTTTTAAGAATATTGAAAGAAGTTTATTTGTATTTCAAAAATAGGGTTGATAAGAACTTTTATGGGAGATATGTGCATTTTTAAGGTTTCACCAAATCATAAAGGCATAGTTGTGAGATACGAATAATTTATATACAATTTCATCGATACAGACATTCAGACTTTTATAAACTTATACGACCCACGTAAAGTAATCTATCTGTACATATTTTTTCGGAATTAATCATATAAATTGAATGACTTGATGTCATGAAAATGAAAAAAAATACTTAATAAAATATAGCACATTATTCTGTAGGTTATGCTCAGATTTTTAATGATGTCTTTACTCATCGAGTTGATATTGAGTGAATGATAAGCTCACTAAGTTTTTTTTATTAATATAATGCATTTCCACCAAGTATTGACGACGGTGAACACCCTAAAAGTTTTTTTAAAATTAAAATTGAAAAATAGCTCACTGTTTTATTTTTAACATAATATAATGTGGTACTTTAATGGTATCATTGATTATTTCCGAAATTCAGATATATTAATTTTTCTAGAAAGATAAATACAAACATGTATAAATGAAGGCTTTTAATTTATTTGAGAAATTTTAAATACAAAGTAAAATTTAAAAGAAGAAGTATTTTTTACACAGCACTTAGATATATTATATGGTTGTTGATTGTCCCACCACCACTCGTTATGCGTATGCAGCCGCTGTTTTACCGCTGCCTTCCATAATTCAATAACGATCAAGAAAAGAAACAATTTTATTTTTTATATTGTTAGTCCGATACAGAGCTGCACATGACCTATCTTTCAACCTTGCACGATTGTGAAAAAAAATAAAGATAGAAAAAAATGAGTTGCTCAGCTATTTAGTTTAAGTGATAAGTAACTTTAGGAATTAATCCGTACTCTCGTAAACGCGTTCTATTTTTTGTATGCTACTTTAGCTTAACATAGAAGTGGCGCGTACATGAAATTAATTTTAACGTTTGTTGAATGATGGTTCTACATCTATCGAACTTTCCTGAGTATACCGTGGCGGTAGAGTTGAATCTAAGAAGAAATCACTTAGATAAATATGAAGAAAAAATAATAAATTACTAAACCTATATTGTAGGAACTAAAAGTATGATAATTTCATGTTCAACATGTTTAGCTGGTGGATAAACGATGGTAATTATTCAGAAATAATATTATTATAACTTAATAATATTCATACAGATAAACAATTAATTAACATAAGCATTTTTATATATATTTTAACTGCGTATAACGATGACAATGCCATTGAATTACAAAATAAAATCAACCATTCTTGTCTCGTTTAAATTATGTGCATCAAAAGAATACAGCCACATTTCGCAACGTATCTTTTTTTAAATAATCAGTAACTTGTAGCATTCCAAAGTTTTATATTTTCGGATGTTAATTATAAAAGTAACATTAGAATGTACATAAGAACCCAATAATCAATGGTTTCTAACCGTTTTAGTGATCTTAACTCCCTTGAATCTAAAAATATGTTCTTGCATCCCCTTGAAAAATGTATTTCCATTTTTTTATTTATTAAATAACCTACATTCATATATATTTTTTAATGGCTAAGTTGTTGTTGCTTTGTATTAATACTTGTGAAGCTAGAATCTTTTTTAAAAAGAGGCAAGTTTCATTCCAATGGTTTTCAATCATTACAATATTTAAGTGCATTTAATATATGCGTATTTATTTCAAATATGTAGAAATAGTAACTTCTCTCGCACCCTTGGAAATACGTTAAAAAACATTGTAATCCACTTATTTTGGATTATTGTATTTGCTTTTGAAGGTTGATACAGTATAAATGTGTTAAATAATGCTATTTTTGTTGTTGTTTTCATAGAGGAATAAACTTGGTTGTTTTGGTTGATCTGTCAAACGCATACGTTTTTGTAGTCTACGGAAATATGTAAGAAAAACAGTTTTTTTGCTTTAAATTTTAATGTGTTAGCAGCGAATGACCCCTTTTCCCGAAATTGTACGCTTTTAACAGATCAACTATAATAAAAAAAATAACTTTTATGATATGACAACAGAGAACATAGACACAATTTGATTATAAACATATTCAAAGCGTTGCGTATTTCAAACCGTCCAAAATAAGTGTATAGATTCTTATGAACACAAGAATAGCCCCGTAGAAAGATCCAAACTATCATATTGTGTTTATTTGGACACACCAAATATTCGCTAACGTAATAAAGATAAATATAATTTTCCAAAAAAGGAAGAATACCATTTTAAAATGTAATTCTTTCAATATTACAGGTTTTATTAAACTATTTTTTTTATTTACAAATTCCTCATCAAAGGTACAGATTCCATAGTTTTTGTTAAAACAGTTAAGGGCCATTTTTGTAATCTTAACAATGTAAATTTCTCGAAGAAAACTCTTCCTTACCGTACACAATTAAAAATATGTAATTCTAACTTAAACCTTTCAAGCATTATAACTTTACAATGTCTTGGAAATATTTATTTTTATTAAAAGTCGATAAGAAATGATTAACGGGTTTGTAAAATTTAAGTTACTAAAAAGGTACAAAGGTTTCAGTGATTAATAAAATATACAGCCTGAAATATTTATTTAATAAAAAATATACCCTTGTGAATTGCAAAGTCAGATGAGCGAAACGAGCAACTTGTTAGCTTTTTAGTCAACTAACTATATAACGTTAACTATATAACTATATAGTAAACGTTAAATGAGGTTTGTCGCCTGCCGAGGCCCAGTTGATTAGAGCTTGCTCTATCGATCACGCAGGTATGGGTTCGATACTTTTTTTGATATATTTATACCACCCCCACAGAATCTAATAGTTTTCACTTTATTTATAAACAAAATAATGAGGTGTACCTATTTAAGAATCTCTTTTGATAATGATTTTTTAAAAAGATAAGATTATTCTATGCTGTTATTTTTTTATCAATTTTTCCATTACACCATTTCGGCTTTTCATCCTAGATTTATACTTGTAATTCAATTTATCGGACACGTAGAAATTTTCTTATGCTAATATATTCCGTGTTCTTTCTAAAAAATTCTAACCCGTGCACTGTGCTGATTCAGGATCTGAATTATTTGTTTATTTAAATAATAGAGCATTTTTATGAGCTTACCCGGATTTCTTAAATTAAAAAAAAACTGATCAAAATATTATTATTTGAAGGAATGTAAAAAGCACAAATAATAATAACTATGATTAAATAAAACGTAAAAGATACAGTGGACGCCTTAAGTTTGATGTTTAATTTAGTTTGGTACAAGCTTTATCTAGGGGTCAGAAACATACTATATATATAACAGTGATTTAAAAATTGCTCATGAATTAAAAAATGTTAGCAACTGAAATTTACAAAAAAAAAAATACAAGGAAATTACTTCAATTCTTTTGCTAGGTTGTAATACCAATTGTTTGTCATACCTTGTTTTTATCACTTAACTTTTGTATAAATATCACTGTTTTATTGTTTTTTCTTATCAGTTGACAATGCTCATCATGAGCGAAACCGGTCCTGATCTAATAAATTTTATGTGGAAAAAGTACTAAAAATGTTTTATTATTTTTATTATAATGCCATTCCACCAAGTATTGACAGTGAACACCTTAAAAGTGATAATTTATTTATTATTGAAGTTGCAAAGTAATCGAAATAAATGGTGTGCATTAAAACAAAAAGACGATTTTTTAAACATCTTAAAAACTGGATTTTCAGCTCATTTAAAATTATAAGTTGGTTAGCAGTTATTTCATAAATTCATGATTTAATTTAAAAACTGCAATCAGTTATATTCTATTAAAAATGACGAGTTCTTTCGACCATTTTTTACATAATTGATTTCTAAAACTAAACACAACAATAATTAGGTTCCAATAAATGAATTAATCGTATACTTGGTATGTTAAAAATGGTTTCCAGTTTCGGATAGTAGAGAAGATACACAAAGGAAAATTAATGTTCTCATATTTGTATTTATTCTTATATTTTTGTGATAATTTCACAATTGTGTATACTTATTTGATTATGGTACAATAGTACAAAATATTATGCTCTATTTTCATAAATATAATGCGGTCGTGCCAAGAGTTGACATTAAGCATTATTAAATTAACAAAAGTTTTTTATAAATTACAAGCCCACCTAAATGCATCAAGATAAATTTGTTTTCAATTTTATATAAGCGTAGTGAAGAATAACACATATGTAAACTCAAGTATTGTTAAATATTGGACGTACAACACTCGAAATGAATATAACTTCAAATGTAATTAATGGTTTATGATAAATAATAGAAAAAACCAACGATAAAAACAAGAGATAACTCTTCTGATTTGAAGGCTTGAAAATAAGTAAGACCGTATGTTATAAAAGTGTGACACGTATATTTTCCTTCTCATCCAAAATATAAACTTTTCAGAATAGTAACAGAACCTTAGTTCAATGTTTGATACATTTTTAGCTTCTGTATGGAAACAATTATATTAAACACACTGCTATGTTGCAAGAAATTAGTTTGATATTTTTGATAAAAACGTAGTAGACATAAATACAAATAACTCGAGTTACGCTAAAAGTTTTTAGTCGCAAACCATCTGGGGCTTTCTGCCACGCCAAGCACTTATTAAATGTATAAACTTTAGTGCCAAAACTAACTATATTTATAGAAGTGTCGGCCATAAACAATTTGTAATGCTGCACAATTTAACTGCGACAAAGTTTGGCGAATTACAAAATTATATATATAACATGTAAAATGTGCGAAATAAAATGAATATAAATGACCCAGTATTAAAATCATCATCCGTCGTATTTTATTAATTTATTTAATAAGAATTATTAACATCCTTTGAAGAACTCAGAATTATCAGTTACATTATACACATAATACTTTGTTGAAATTCAGTTGATCGAAAAATCTAAAATGGTAATAATTTTGTTAGGCAAACACGAAACTGAAAACATTCTTTCAATTGTACCTAACATTAAATTACTTATTGATTTAAACTTACATTAAATATGTACAGTTAAAATATAAACACTTAAAATTATATTTAAAATTCTTAATTAACACTAAAATTATGATATTATATTATAATAATGGTATATACGAATTTTTAATAACCTTTATGTTTTTATTAGCTTCTTAAAATGAAATTTATCAAATAAATTGTAAAAGTAGTGACATTTAGACAAAACCCAAATAAGCAATAATACAATTATGTAGTATTACAAACCAATTACCTGCATATAATACGTGGTTACATGTAAAGACAAACCAGTAAAATATTGTGTTATACATTTTGCAGTTTTTATCATACATACTTTAAAAAATGCTGTAATTATAAAACACTAACTAACAGTATCGTTATGATTCAGCATCTATATGGCAATATGTATTTTCTGTAAATATCAGTGGCGGTTCTATGTACTGGGCTCGGTGGGCTTAGCCCGACCTGCATTTTTCAAGATATATAATAATTTATGCTTTGCAGTAGTGTCAAAGTATTTGTTCATTTGCTTTTAGATTAATGTGGATTAAAGTGAAGCCGAAACATGCACAATTTTGTAGTTAGTATACAATGCTAAACTTTTCTTTAGCCAACCCAAGATTTTAGGTCACGAGCCGCCACTGGTAAATATCAATGTTTGGATAAATTTAATGGCTTGGCAATTATTTTAATTAAACTTGCAATTGGGGGACGTGGTTAGTAAAATAAGTTAATAATCATAATAAAACGGTGAGATTCTTTATACTATATATTATATAAACTTAAATAAAATGTGTTCACTACGCAAAAACGCGTGTTTTAATCAAATTAAAACCGTCTATACTTGATTGTATTGTTAATGGATTTCGCATATTTTTATTTAGATATATTTTATACATTTGCATAGCTATATTTAATTAAAATTGGTTTTATAATACATTACTAATGTGGCTTAAGTTTAATTTCTAGAGATGCGATACCACGTGAACAATTCATTGTTCGACAAAATGGCGGAGAGCGCCAGAAGAACTGGCATCAAAATGGCCGCCAGTGACGTTTGCAAAATGGATGATTTGTTCAGCTCCATCATTCGTTCATTGCATTGTACGCTTCCTTCGGTGAATTCAGTGCAATGGGACTGTCGAAAAAAATGCAAAATTGGTTTATTAATATTGTGATCAGACGCTATGAACTATTTCTTGAATACATTAAAGAAAAGAGTTTATTTAGAAGCACGTTACTATGGGAAAACCCACATAATCAATGTTTACAGATATAATTATTGTAATATTGTCTTGATGGTTAGAATTTTTCAAATGAAATTTATAGAGATTTCTAATAATATTAAGTAATAATCTAAGATCTAAGTCTTCAAAAGAGAGCTACTATTAGTAGCCCTAGAATATAACTAAACACGATATATTAAATTTGAACAATCATCAACAATCTTTTGGTCGTTTTTTTAGACATTCTCGAATTCATCGTTTACCAGGAGCCATTAAAAACAATGAGTCGGGAACTCGTTACACTTAATTTATTAATGATGGAAGATCTCACCGTTATAAGCGAGTCAGCCATCCCATGAAGGAATTCTCTGGTAAATGCAGCGGCGTCTTCTCCACACTTTCCTCGGACAACTCGCTCGGAACAACTCATATATTCTTGAAATGAACTGCAATATTAAAAAAACACACGTTATACATATATATATACCGTATTTTTCCGAAAATAAGACATCGTCCGAAAATAAGCCCCATCGTGATTTTCAGGATTTTTTGGAATATAAGCCCTCCCCAAAAAATAAGTCCTAGTTAAAATAATGTGAACGCCTATTGCTAGTGCCACACAATTTATATTTTCCAAATACCAACTCTCCAACATTATTGCCATGGATGAAACAGCAGTATTTCTAGGCCAAGGATTTCAAACGACGGTTTACTACAAGGGTTCCTCGTCAATCTACGTTCCTTCTACTGGTTACGAAAGTGCACGTGTTTCCTGTATTTTGGCGATTCGTCTGGCTGGAAAGAAAGCCTCACCGTTAATCATCACTTAGGGTAAGAAAGACAAGATTGAACGCGTTTCAGGAATTATTGTCCTTGAAAGTGAAAAAGCCTGGTGCACCCAAGCAATAATAAGAAAGTAGGTTGATTTTATGCTGCGACCTATATTTAGGGGTCGCCAAAGAGGTTTACTAATTTGGGATTCAGCCAGTACTCACCGCGCTAAAGACAAACTTCCTTGCTGAGAGGAGGATTGATCAAATAATGATTCCAGCGGGAATGACTGCCTATCTCCTGACACTCGATATCGCAATAAACAAGCCATTCAATGATTATTTGCGCATGGAAATCAATGAATACATTGAAAACAGAATGATGAGAAATCAACGTGGAAATTTTGTAAAGCCTGGCCTACAAGATGTTGTAAATTAGGTGAAGAATTCATGGCATAAAATAACTTACAGTTGTGTTTCCAATACACTACGAACAGGCTACTTAGTCAAAAAATACTCATATATGGATAGCTATATTGCAGGATATGAGAGATTTGGACCAATGATTCAACAATAAATGGATTTGGAGGAAATTCAGAACGGAATTCAGAATTTGATAAGTTATGACGCTGTTTCAGAAGAAGATGATATGACTATTCGAATAAATTTAAATAAATATAAAATTCCTATATACAAATAAATATTGAACGAAAATATATAAATCTACTTATTGTACTTAAAAAGTAAGCCCCTCCCTGATAATAAGCCCTAGCTCGTATTTCGGACCAAAAAAGAAAGTAAGATAGTGTCTTATTTTCGGAAAAAGACGGTATATATATGAGTCGCCCATTTCCAAAACTAACCTTGTCCATTTTCATAATTCTGAAAACACGTGTTGAGAACCCTCCTTATTTACACAACTTTAGCTTTATTACTCTTTGAAGATCTTTGTAATTATACGAGTATGTTAGAAGTGTTAAACGTATGACTGTTAAATTATATTTCTTATCAGATGATAATTGCTCGCATAAAACGAAACTGGTCATGATCTTGGTAAATAAAAGTGGAAATAAGTACAAAGGAATATTGTGTTTTTTTTTAATCTCTGCTTTTGCCCAAAATACCACAAATCTACCCCTGCGACTCAAATTTAACCTTTATAGAATCTTAACGTACTTGATTTATACACGTTGCCTGTTAATAATATTCTTATGTTTTATTTATAATATCTTTATACGATCAAAAAAAGATGTACACTTTTTATTATTGGCAACACTATAACAAAAAACGGTTGGAATATTATATGTTACGATGGGATTTTTTTTTGCTTTTTTTTAAGCAAAAGTTTGCACAGTAAAGAAGCAATGACAGCATTGATAAATAAGCACTGACGTCTGCCATCCATGTCACGATAGCGAAATCTAGTCAAACCTGATGCGCATTATTATATAAAATAAGAAGACTTATTATATATAATAATGCGCACATTATAAAACTATTTGTAATAAAAAATATTGAATCACTTTTTATGCTATGCTTGATAAAAGAAATACTTAAGCTCAAGAGTTATATGTAGTAATAAACGTTAAATCTTTATTCAATGGTTGGGTTTGATTCTTGGTATGATTAAAAATGTTTTTTTCACTAATAAGACACGCCATTTGATGAAGTTGATATAGGTATCGGTGACCATAGGTGGATTCAACGGTTGCATGGAGACACCGATTTATAATGTTTATAAACTATATAATTTAGCTTCTATATTTTGGGAAATATAATCTTACCTAGGCGAAAAAAAAACTGGTCACTTAATAAAGTATCACAGAGTTGTTTTTAACAGTGATGATTTTAAGTCAACCGTTTTTTTTAATATGATACATCAAAAGACTTGAGACGAGATATGAAACGATTGGTAATACGCTAGACCAGGCATGCCTTTGTGTGGCCCTTTCGAGGTTTACAATTTTTCAAAAAGATGTTTGTTTATTATCAATATAAAAAATATAATTTTATTATTTAAGTTTAAAAAAATATGTGCGGCCCGTTAGAGACATGCATTGTTTTATTTGGCCCACCAAGTGATTTTAGTTGGGCATCCCTGAGCTAGGTGTTCCTTCTTTAAAGTATCGGGTGATGGTGAGTAAGTATTTATGAAAACATCGCATGTTTTCAAACATATATGTTAAAAACATAGCTGTAGTCGTAAAAAACGAGCTACTTTGACTCTTCAACATTTTATTTACAACAAAAAATTTTATGCATTGTAGTAGATATTAAAAAATATGCAAACTTGTTATTTTTTTTAATCAATTATCAATGCAGGAGAGTAGTTTTTTTCACAGCTTCACAGCCCTGATCAAAATTCTTAAATCAACTGAAAAAAACAATCTATGATTGTTTCTATTCCAGAAATAGGTTTATTATGGTATACCTAAATGAAATACATATATAATTATTATACCTCGAATTTATTATATTATACCAGCCGGTTCCTGGCAAGCGTTGCAATGCCACTCAAAGAAAGAAAGTGTTTGTGAAGCGCATGTTTTCTTTTACTGTCTGTTTGACGTTTGGTGCCGATTGTCTATGGTACGACACACGCGCCACCTACTGTAAGTTAATTGTAGTATAACCTTCGCGCAAGCGCAAGCATACGTTATCAAAATGAACTGTATGGCAGACATACAAACATTGATTTATATATATAAGACCTACTTTAAGTTAATTTTAATATGTCTATAATCTTCCCGGAAGTGCAAGCAAAAAGTTTGTCAAAGTTTTGTTGCAATCGGATGAGGGTGTGGCAACGCATAAAGTACGAACAAACTACCATTAATTTTTATATATTAAATAGATAATGTATTTAGATAAAGCTTAATTAAAAAATTTCGTTACAATATCGATTCGATCTTATGTTTGTTACTTAATATTTGTATTAGATAATATGTTCGACAAGATTATATGACAGAAGGCGGAAAAAGATTAGAGTGATAGAACTGATCTAAATTGAATTCACATGGCTAATGACAGTTTTGCAATATCTGATATGGCAATCTTAGAAAGATCTCATCGAATTTTCCCAGCGACGGCGGATGCATTCCACCGTTTAAGATCGATTATTTTTTACGGATGCCATTTTGGCGTGATTTTAACGGCCCGTCACTTGACTTTGACGGTCGCGTTTTTTTCGGATGATTGATGACAAATGATGCTCAAAAATCATAAAACGCTGTCGGGTTTTTGTACGCCTAGAAGCCTCCAATACGCAAAAGACATGAATGTGATGTACTTGGTGACCTTTAATTTATAACATGGATGTTATATGATTTACCACTGATATTGATATTATATCAGAATCCAGTGGCGGGTGTAGTATTTTTAAAGAAGTTAAAATATATGAAAAAACATGCAAAAATATATAAGTATGTGCGCCGTTAGGTGTGTATTAAGGTCTCCAATCCCGGCATTGTGATAGTACCAATTCCGGGATTTCGGGATAAAGAAAATTTGAGAAAGTTGCGGGAGGGCTAAAAAAAAGGTCCCATTTTTTTCATTTTGGCAATTCCGTAAAAACCTGGATTTTTTTAATATGAAATCTGGAAAGAGTTAAATAAAAGGTCTCGCGTAGTTTAATTTTGGGAATTCGGCAAATCCAGAGAAACAAAATCTTAATCCCGAAATCCCTGGATCACAAAAAAGTTCCGGGATTAGATGCCCTAGTATGTATGTATTTAGCGTTTCCTATGCTAAACGACGTAATACCCACTACCACCTCCAACGAATTCACATTTTTTTACAGGGTTTATCAGATCTTTTACAATTTTTGTCGGGAAAGCTCGAAGAAAATTTCCCAAAGCGAAGAAAGTTTTTTTGAACTGAGATTACTTATTTGCTATAGAGCGTATTGATTCGACTAGACATCGTGTAGAATTGATCATTTTTTTGTTCGTTTTCCTTGTCTGGAGGCTCCTGAAGGATTTGATTAGAATCTTTAATTATAACGCTGCATGTTACTTATTAAAATAATATTATTGCGTCTAGGATTTTTATTCATTTATTGTAAAAGATGATAGAACAATATGCATGGAATAACAGCTGATGCCAATGTTGCCATTTGAGGTCACGTAAAAATGAATTGGAGGCGTATGTTTAAAGAGCTCGAGATCTACAGGCAAGGCTGGCTCGTGGCGTGTGTAAAGTGTAGACATAACAAAAATCCATGCATTCAAATATAAATTAATTGAAAAAATGCCTTCCGTAATGGGAATTGAATCATTGAGATGAGTCACGAAAACCAACAACGTTGAATCGACCGAATTTGTCGATTGTCAAATAAAATTTAAATTATTTAAAGCCTAAATGTGATTTAAATTAAAATAAATTCAGAACTAAATAACATCCAACTGATTGATAGTTATAGTTTATAGTTATAGAACAATCACGTTGTGGTTAAATATCTATTTACCATTCGCGGAAGGCTCCTTCATCACAAGAATATCTACTTATCTAGACTTCATACGGTCTTGAAAAGGTGGTTTGCAGGATAGGATAAAGGTGAGTTATATACATACAAATCCAAGGTACACCAGCGAATAATGGCCACACTGGAGGTGATTTGTCAGCGCAGAAGCTGCGCGTCGATCAAGGTAACGTGGCAATCACTCCTCAGCCCTCACACAGGAAATGCATCCAATGCATAATACGAAATGCATCTAGTAACGCAAACGGCGAACGTAAATCAGGTGTGGAAAATATGTATTGTTTTACAATTAATTCAACACAACTAAAACGTCACAATATTTTATTATGAATGCTATATGAAAAAATTGAATACTCTTTTGTACTAATTTAAAATTCGTCGGATTGCTGCAAGACTTCATTAATTGAAAATTTTGTAAAAACTAAGTTGTATTAACAAAAGTGCTATTTTTTAAATTTTGTATAGATTTCGGGTCCTATGGCGCAGCGGTTAGAGTTTTGGGCTTCCGTGCCAGGCCTCATGGGTTCGAGTCCCAGTACGAACAGCATTTTATTCGATCGATTTCTGTTCGAATGCATGGGTTTTTGTGATAGCGATTAGTTTACCACTAGTCCTGTCCAAGCCTTATCCTTCTATCCCTACTACTCTCTTCGGAAATGAGAGGTTGAGCGGCTGAGTAAAAAACAGTTCTTGTATAAAAATATTCTGTTCAGATACCTTCATTAGAAGGCCATATGGTCCACATTGGAAGCGGATATGGATTAAAAAAAAGGTCACTTCGTATTTTAGCATCAACTAATATTTTCCAATGACATATCTTTAAAATTATTATGTTGTATTTCATGCACATAGCGGAATGAAAGATATCATTTATGTATTTTTTGCAAAATACATTTCAATGACTTCATGCATCAAACCAACGATTTATTTAATATTATCAAGACAGGTTTCGCTCGTGACGAGCATTTTCAACCTAACCACCAAGTATTGACAGTGAATAACTGAAAACTTCCCATGCGGTGCTAACAAAACTTCCGATATGTTGCTGACCCTTAAAGAACCAAGTGAAAAAACATGTTTTTTTTTTAATATACGTCCTGGGTTTTTACCATCCATCAAAGAGCAATAAGTGTTAGAACATGTTTTTTCACTTGGTTCTTTAAGGACCAGCAACATATCGGAGGTATTTTTAGTACCGTATGGGAAGTGTTAAAAGTGTGGTATATTAAAAATTCAATACGTCGACTCAACAAAAGCTATTGAATGTTAAATAAAAGCGTCAATTCTGTATAAAAAAGATGATATTTTTGGTTGAAAATATTGCATTTTTATTGAAATGAATTGAAAAATTTACTGTTTTAGGACGTCACTGGCGCTCTATCCGACCGAAGTATGTAGTAGACGGTTAGTGAAATAATATTATTATGTTATAATGACACCTAAGTCAACTTGTGTAATTCATGTGGAATTAAATAATTCAATCAATTCAAGTAGGTATTTTTAACCTTTAAATTCTATTATTATTTTCAGTTTTCTGTACGGGCATTTCTATGGCTCGACTGGATTGAAATTGATTCTTTATAAAGAATTATACGCCAAAAAACATGGAAGAATTTGGCATTTTGAAAAAAAAATGGTAAACTTTATCCTTTTGACTGATAATCACATTGCCTTTTGAATCAATTTTTATTTATATTACTCAAACCAGTAAAGAATCGGCTCGTAGAGATGGGACTTTATTACGATATCGTTATAAACATATCTTGGTATTTTATATATAAACATATTTTTAATTCCATGTCCGCTCCCACTGTAGAGCATATGGTATCGTAATGGAAGTATCTTAACACTTGTTCTAGGAGAGTTTGTTACTCAGACGCTCAAATTTACCCTTTTTAAAAAATAAAATAGTAAAGATAGGACAAGACAGTTTAAGTAATTTTAGAATTGGAATGGTGAGAGGAAATCTTTAGACATCACAAACATCCATGCCGTCGAACAGCAATCGATTGAAAAAAAGCTGTTCATGAGATTCGGCATGGAAGCCAACGATGTTGACAACTGTGCCATGGGCTCAGCATTTTTTTTTAATAAATTACAAGATTCTAAATCACGTTAATATGTTTTCATAACCTCAAATTCTGACGACATTTACATACATTGTTTTTTGAACGAAAAGTGGGAAAAAATATGTTTTGAGTTAGTAATATTATAATATTAAAACTCTCCGTGTATAAGAAACTTGTCGATGCAGTGTTATTGATAATACTAGTCTATGATTGATATGAAGTTTTCATGTTGGTCGTAGATATTAAATGTCAGAATTCTAAATTTGAAATCGGCATATTGACTGTTGAAATAGAATATGGCGGTCGAGTGAAGATTATATACCGTCACCAAAGTAGTTTTGTTAAAATTACCTTAATTTCATTTTACTAATGATACCATAGCATGAAAATAACTAATTTATAATGATATTGAAACTGTAGAGAAGAAATGCGAATATTTAAAGCATTTCATTGGAAGAAAATTTACATGTTAACCGTATGTATATAAATTGTAAATTCTTAATTTGAAATTGCGTTTGTTTCTGAAACAAAATATAGCTGTCAAAAATAGTTTCTTATCTTTTTCAATTTTTACTGTGCAAATAATTTTGTTTAAAATGAAGTTAAAATGACTTCAATATTGTCGGTTTGTGAAGCAATATTGTTTATATTTTGACAACATCGAAGAGGGTGTTCGGAAATGAACGCAGAAGACTTATCGCGATATTCAAAACGATATCCCAAACAGCTTCTTCAGCTGTCACGGCGTATTTAGAATATTGAAAATTTTGCAAGCGTTTCACGTCTTACTTTGCGATTTATTGGAATAGATGAAACACGCTCTGTACTGAAAGATTAACAATTTAAAAAAAGATAAGTCACACATTTGATAGTTTCTTGTAACCAGAGATGATTATACTGTCACCGTGATAGAAAAACAAACTATAATTGTTTCGTTTACGTCAGGACCGTGGCGCAACGGTCAGCGTCATTGGCTACCATGACGGATATCACGGGTTCGATACCCATTATAAAAAGCAATTTTCCAATCGATTTAACAATTTCTGCTTTGAGTGTTTGTGCGATGTTAAAAATATTCCCTCCCACCCTTCCAATTCTTAAATAACGGGAATAGCGAGAGCGATATGCTAAATTACTAGTCCTGTCTTAGCCATATTATTAGGGATAGCTCTAAAACTCTTTCTTAAAAAAAAGAGAAGTTGAGAAACTGAGTAACAAACAGTTCTCGTAGAAAAAACTTCTGTTAAGATACCTCTATCAGGAGGCCATATGCTCCCCGTTGGCAGAGATGGTTTAATAGATTATATTTAGAACATTATAAGTAATGATTCAATTTGAAGAAAAGCTCAACAAATATATGTTGGGGATTTTTTTGGAAACTAATCATTAATATAAATCAATGAAATATATATTTTAAAATGTTGCTCTTGATTTTGACCATGTCTGCTCCCAACGAAGAGCATATATACTCTTAATGAAGCTTATATTGACAGAAGTTATTTTTACGATAACTGCTTGTTATCGAAGAAAAAACCGATAAGGTTAGGACAGTACGAGTGGCTGGTAAATCACTTTTGCTTCGCCCCGTCATTTTTAGGGTTGGATGGGTAGGACAAAAGAAAATTTCATGCCATCAAACGACAATGAATCAACTGATTACAGCTACAATAAGGTCACTAAAAAAATACGTGCACATGTTCAATTTTATTTTTGAAAAAATTGAATTTGAGATCCTATACATGGGTGTTTGTCATCTCATTCTTCGTTATTTAAACTCATATGTTTACTTTCTCAATTGATCAGCATTTTGTTTTTATGCCCTTTTTCTATTTATGTACATTCCATGAAATATTGTTTTTGTAATTTTACATAAACATGCTAAGCATACAATGTGGGTATGTGCAAACGGAAATAAATCACAATGAGTAAAGCTAATACTACCTGATTTGTTCTTGGGTAGTTCAACAAAAAAATGGCGAAGTGCAAACAAATCTTTTTTTTATTCCTACGCGGGAATAAAATATTCAAAGATTATGCAAACAAGCGGGAGATCAATAGCTTGGACATGTGCAAAAAAGTCGTTGAAAATAAAACGCACGCCATTCAAGTGGGAGGGGGTGGGTATTATTTACATGACCATTTCGCAGTCCTGCCCGCGGGCCAAATTGGTTTTGTTATGTTGGCATACTATGCAGTGTTTGTTTAACAAATAAGACAGCCGCCATTTTGTCGTCCTTTCGGTTGGCTGCGGAAATATTGAAGGATTTTCTTTTATCGCGGTCATAGACAACCACCAAACGATTTTATCTCCACACGCAGGTAAAAATTACTCTATTAACACGCGGAAACTTTCTTAATGTGCAAAGGGCAATCGGATTAAGTGATACTGATATGTATGATACACGAATGTCAGCATTTTTTCCATCCATCAACATCCAGGAGACCTTTCTTCTTCACCGTGGTAAAATTATGCCAAGTAACTTAAATTACGCAAATATTTTACGCTGACAATCATAATAAATGAGACAATGCAATGTAATTTTATTCTGTTTCAGAAAGTTATTACAAATTGGAGCTATCCAATATTGAAACATCATCAAGATTTCAGCATCAAGCAGCAATGGTTCAGAATATGCTCTAAGTTCTAAGAGAAATGAGAGAATAGTTTATGTACGTAAATTCATTGAAATCGCCTTGATCGCTTCTTCTTTTTAGGAGGATATCAAAAGGCGATAACAATATAAGAAATCGATTGTGAAAAAAGTCATCGTGCTCGTGGCGCAGCATAAGTATGAAAAGTGTCTGGTCCGCGGTGCAGTGGCCAACGTCGTTGGATTCCATGACGGATCTCACGGATTCGAATCCCAATACCAGCTGCATTTTTTCAATCAATTTTTTTGATTTCTCTTCGAATGCATGGTTGTTTGCGATGTCTGAAAATTCCCTCTAACCTTTCCAATCCTAAAGTAACAGGGCACAGTGAGAGCGAATAAGTTAACTAATAGTCTTGTCCTAGCCTTATATTCCTACTACTAACATCGAAATGAGAGGTTGGGTCAGTGAATAGCAAACTTTTCTCGTAGAAAAACTTTTGTCGAGATGCCTCCATTAGGTGGCCAGATTCTCAAATTTTGAGCGGACATTTACTCCTCGTGTATCATCACATTACGAAAAAAAATTAGCCAAAATTAATTACTGTATCTGCAAACAAAATTTTCAGCTACTGAAATTATTATTAAGACCAGTGGACGACAGCCGTTTAAGCTAAATGGAAGCTCAAATAGTTTTGTGACAAAGGCAACTTTTAATTTTGATGGAATCGTTACACATTTAGATCATACCGAATTTCACTCCTAAATTGACACGAGTCATGATTAAGCAATGTAATTATTGATTACTTGAATCTAGATGCAACAACGAATTAAAAAAAAGAGTACCAATCCACATTGATTTGATATTAAAGAGAAAAAAAGACGTCTTAAGGTGAGTCAATCTAAGCCTTCAATACGTTAAAATAATATATCATGTTCGCGTCGTATTTTTCTGTTTGGACCAAGTTATTCATTAGTTTCCTTTAACTTTGTTTTGTAATATTTTTTCAGCGCAAAGACTTATGTGACTTTGTAGCTCAGTTGTTGGCACAGAGAAACATCTGATGCTTATGGTAGAAATCCCTCCAGACATCATGAGTAATCGTACTTCGCAAAGGTCTCGCTACTCAGTGTCAGCTTCTGGATTTTAGAATAGTAAATGGTTCCCGGAAAAACAATTCACTAAAAACAATAATACCAAGTGGACGGATGGTTAATAAATCAGGTTTATTTAATACAAATCTCATGAAGTTTTTACACGTACCGTTGCTTCGGAAACAAAGTATATTTTAGAGTATTTGTAACAATCGAGGTTTATCAGCGAAACAATTATTGTTATTACGATCCAAATTGGATCATCGGTAGTGATTGGTTGCTGCCTTTTTCACGTTTGTAAGTGTTATCTTTTCCGTTTGTAAAAAAACGTTTTTCATTACCACCAACGCGGGTGACTTTGGCCTAGCTCTAAAGTTGTTTGTTTTTTTTTATAAATCGCCGTTACTTATAATGTGTGGTATTATATAACAGTGGTATAATTTTTAGTTAGTTTACTTTTTCAGTTTTATATTTACGAGTGTCAAATTGTGAACTAATGGCAACGTTAACAATAAAAACGAAAATACATTATATTGGTAACATTAGTAGAAACCCTTGAAACAAATTAGTTGTCGATCGTCTCACCAACAACCGTTATGTGAATGCGGCCGCTATTTCGTATGTTTGTAACGAATGACAGTCAAGTAACAAAACGAATTTACTCCTAACATTATATGTTCGATACAGAGCTGCAGGGGACCTATCTTACAACCATGCACTATTGCGCTCGAAATAAGCTGATAATAGAAAGAAAAAATAAAATGTGAATCCCCCGTGGCCAACGAATTTAATCTGCCCGCTTTAAATTTAAAGAGGAATCAAGAATATCCCGTACCCTATATGATTTTGGAAATCTGTCGAATGCCTAGATGTTGGCCTTGGTTTTGAGATCAGGTGATCGTGGCTTTTTGGGCCCACATAAGGCAGTACCTCAAAAAACATCTCTGAGGAAGCTTTGAAAATGTAAAATCTATTTATCGTATTATTTAATTAATTTGTATGTAGTTTACTTGTTAAGCTTTTCATCTCCGGGTATAAAATTGGAAGCTAGTAGAAACTTATATTATAAACTAAACGGTAGTATCTATGTTTAGATTGACCTTTTATATGTTAAACTAAATTCAGATAATAACATTAATAAATTCTACATGTGAATCAAACTTATTTACGTCGTAGAACCAAGTCACGTTAAGACAGGTAAGTATTGTTTATATTATAATAGTTAGTTATATATTATATCGACATTTTTAGATCAGGTATGGGCAAACTTTGGACTAGAGAGCTGCATAAAGAATTCAACATAAACGACGGGCAGTGAGTTCTATTATCAATAGATATACCTTCTAATGTTCATAGCCAATAAGTTTCAAATAATAAAATATGTAAATTTCTAATATTCAACAGTTTTAATGGTGCGGATGGAACTAGTTTACAACTTTCAGATCTAAAAAAATCAGGTATTAAAATTCTCGATGGAAAACATTTTTCTGCAATTTTAAAATCTATCCTAATTTAAGCAAACCTATGTTTAAAATTGTGTACACTTCCACAAGTGATTCCAATCATTTTAAGTTCAAATAAGCTCTCTTAGCCAATATCTTAAATTAAATTACAAGTTGAAAAATTCTGCAATAAGGGTATAAGTTGGGTTTTGAGTCCTAGTACGAACAGCATTTTTTCAATTTATAGATTTCTGTTCGAAGGCATGGACGTAGGTGATGCTTAAAAATTCCATTCCACCCTTTCAATCCTAAAATTATTAGGGTGTTACAAAAGCGGTTAGTTCACTATTAGTTATGTCCTAGCTCTATCCTTCTATCAATCCCCTCTTCGAAAAACAGAGGTTGAACATTTGAGTAACAAGTAGTTCCTGTAGAAACACTTCTGTGGAGATACCTCCATTAAGACGCCATATAGATTAAAAAAATATATATACATTTAAAATTGTGTCAAAAGTCACAAAATAAGGAATAAAATTTCAGAAATACGATTATAGCTTGCAAGCCGCACAAAAATAAGCGTCCAGCTTCAATTTAGATAGTACATAAATCAATGAATATCTCTTACCAGCAAACAGTTCGCATCTTCTCGTCGTATTGTTGTCCGTTGCTTGTATTCGCCGACAGCTGTCCAACGGCTCCCTGGTATACTCCAGCACACTTCTCGTAGTCGTGCTTCAGCTCTTTCAGACATGGAGCGTGTAGCAGAAATCTGGTTTGGTAGGCTCCGGGAGTGCACAGGTTCTGCACAGCCCTGTCCGTTCCTCTGTACAGCTTGTCGAAGTGTTCGCGCTGAGCGGGTTTGAAACATCTCCGCGTGTATGAATGAATACATTGAATGCCTGAGAAGAGATCACTGAAAAATAAAGGAAAACGTTATTATTCTACTAGGAAACAACTAAAATATTATACAAAGCAATAGACTGCCAATGTTTTGACAAGGGGCTCGTTTAATCTCCACTGTAATGCCTTTACACCAAGAATTGACAGTAAACACTATACAGGTGATTTCAATCATTATTAAATATAACACATGCTTGATATAAAGTTTGTTT
This sequence comes from Himalopsyche tibetana, assembly GCA_030503985.1. NCBI lineage: Eukaryota > Metazoa > Arthropoda > Insecta > Trichoptera > Rhyacophilidae > Himalopsyche > Himalopsyche tibetana. The sequence continues at coordinate 19,446,368 of JAPJYX010000022.1, forward strand.
CTTTTACTCGTAATTCTGTTATTCATAACAATTAAACCTTGTTCAGTTTCTGCACTGCTTATAAAAATATTAATAGGTTGTTTCCAGCTCTGACACACGTAGATTCAATTCCAAATTTGCACCAACCAAATTGTGGATTTATTCTTTAAATTAGCTTCCTAATTTTATATTTTTGTTGTTCCAAGAAAATGGGTTTCATAAATAATTTCTTTGATATTTCATTTGAAGATTAAAAAACTATCACATACGTCCTAGACAGCCGACTCTGAAAGACAACCTAGAAAACAAAATTTATCATAAACTATCTATTCATGGTCTTAACGCCGTCCTACATCCTCTCTATCACCTGATGGTCAGGGTGTGGGACGGTGAGCGTTGTCCTAGGGACTGGGTGGACGGTGAGGTGTTAGCACTCCACAAAAAAGGTGATCCCCTCAGCTGTAACAATTACCGAGGCATAACTCTTCTCAGTATTCCTGGGAAGGTAATGGCACACATTCTCTTGGCGAGAATAAGAGGTCCCATTATGAAAATACTTAGGAAAAATCAAGCGGGCTTCCTCCCTGGAAGGTCGTGTGCGGACCAAATACACAATCTTCGATGTCTCCTCCAGCAGAGCAATGAATTTAACAGTGCTCTTGCTTGTTGTTTCGTCGACTATGAGAAGGCATTTGATAGTCCGCACAGACCCTCTTTGTGGAGGATACTGGATGCCTACGGGATTCCGCCAAAGATTGTGGCCATTATCAAATCCTTACATGAGAATAGTGCATGTTGTGTGAGAATCGGTGACTCAAATACCGAATGGTTCGGGGTCACTACCGGAGTGAGACAGGGGTGCGTTCTTGCACCGTTCCTGTTTATTATTATCCTTGACTTCATACTTCGCAGGTCAATTCCGCCTGATCGAGGTGTAGCTGTTGGTCCCGGTCTGAAGCTGTGTGACCTTGAATATGCCGATGATGCTGTAATATTCGATAAATCCATTGAGGGCATCCAGGAGACTATTGATGGGTTAGGAACTAACTCAGGTCGCATTGGTCTAAAAATTAATACTAGTAAGACCAATGTGATGTGTAACCAAACCTGTCATGACTCTGACAGGACCCTTACCAGCGCGGGACAGATCATCGAGAGGGTTGACAGCTTCAGATACCTCGGCGTACATATCCCCGAAGACGGTAGTACAAAAAACGAGCTCGCCATTCGTTTAGGAATGGCTGGAGCCACATTCAACTCAATGCGGACTGTCTGGGACACACAGCTGTACTCGATTAAAACCAAATGCCACTTGTTCAACGCTTGCATTCTGCCGGTAATGCTTTACGGTTGCGAATCATGGCACCTGACGAAGACTCAGAAAAACCGTATACTGAGCTTCGAGAACAGATGCTTGCGTCGGATAATGGGGGTGAGGTGGTTTGATTTTGTGAGGAATTCAGAGATAAGGGAGCGTACAAGACAGCGTCCCGTCACGTCAGTGGTTATGGAGAGACGTTGGAACTGGCTGGGTCACGTGCTGCGGATGCCTCCGGAAAGCCTCAATCCTGCCTGCCTCTTCTTTCGACCGGTGGGATTCCGGCGTCCTGGACGTCCGTCGGGTACTATCCATAGGATGTACTCGGCGGAACTGAGGGATGCTGGCATGTCATGGGAGGAAGCAAAGCTATTGGCGGGAGACAGGGAAACATGGAGGTGCCGCGTGGCGGCCATATGCTCCACATAGGGAGCGAACATGGCCAAAGAAGAATCTATTCATGTTGTTCACTTTGCTTCCAAGCTACAAAAAAATTTAAGCCATATAAAAACAAACAAAATAAACGATAGATTAAAAAATACTGACAAAAGACTATTTGTATTTGATGGTATGCTTAGTAAAATAAACTTTACGATGTCGACGACAAATATACAAATACTAAGCACTTCTATAAAAAAAGTAAAGCCTTTGTAATGGATTAAAATAACGTGATCGATGATGAACGCTTCTAGCCTTTTTATTATATCTAAGAGGCACACATTCTTATATGAATATTTCTATAGTAATTTATATTATCATCTTTACAGAGCGAGCACAGATTTTTTTTCCTTTTATACACACCAAAAAACAGTCTCGAAATTTTGATGTATTAAAAAGTTTAACGCTCGAAGCTGCTATTAAAATGTTTTTTATTCGCGAAAGAAAATACTTATTAGTAAAAAAAGGTTTGACGACAATCGTGTAATACGTGAATAAAAAATGATCATACGATGTACATTTCATATATTTTTTACACTATTTCAATATTCGCTAATAAAATAAAAAAACTAAACAATGTAGACCTTTGAAATGGCTTTTTTTTTTAAATGAAAAAATGATTTCTTAATTGAGCATTGTTTTGAGTCGCAGAAATGAAACGTGATTTATTAGGTGTGAGAGTTTGAATTTTCCTGAAAGTTTCGGGATGATGTTTTCTAATGTTTTATGTAGGCATCCATTTAAATGCTATTTATCACCATAAAGGAGCTCTACTTTTTCGTTTTACATGTCGCAGAATTTTTTCGAAATTAAAATATGATTCGAATGTATTGAAAACTGTACGGGATCCCGGGAGTAGATTCTCTAGTTATGTATATCTATGATATATCATTTAGCCATATTTTTATTACAGGGAAGATATGTACATTATCAAGGAAATTAACAGGATTTTTTTACTGGACGTGCAGACGAGTGAAGATACAAAAGTTAATAGCAGAACTAAGAAATTTGAGAATTTTTTAAAAAGAATATTATGACGTACGAATTTTATTTCACGTTTAAAACATTATATAACCATTACGGATTATATTATTTCTGGTATAAAAAAAACGCGATGACGTTGGATATCGGCAATATATAAATAAACTCTATATAGAAAAACAAATTATCATATTATATTGTGTATATGAAGATTTAATAACAAAAATTTCCACCCGTGGCTAAGGTTTCTGTAAATCAGTAAACACAACCAGAAAATAGAAACGGAGAAAATCGGTTTTTAACACCGCTCTAGGGAATATTCAGTGTCTAGATAATATTAGAATAAAAATACGTGTATTGATTCCCTGGATCTATATTCATAGGGTAAATTTTACAAGTTTTTTTTCAACCACGTCTACTTTCAATATGGAATATAAAAACTTCGAAGCATATCAATTATTAGGGCTTGTCAGTTTTCAAAAGCTACATAGGTTTTTAGTAAAATACGTGATATTCGAAAGCAGGTTTTTTTAAAACTTAGTAAACCGGTTATTAACCGTTTGAATACCGCGCAAATAAATCATTAATATGTCCCAGAGATACTGCGTGTTTTTGAGAAAAATATTTTTGCCTATTATACACTCGAACTCGATATTTTAAAAACCTATATGGACTCAGTATAGATGGCACTACACATATTCATCAAAATATTGCTTATATTCTATTAGAATACCAAGTATTTGATTTTTTAAATGTCTTGGACATCCGTGTTCGCTTGCATATTTTACGGAAACCTGTGTCCGCTTGGTGTTAAAGTGGTTAATAGGCTTAGAATTAAATGAAGGTTCGGTTAGATGATTTGCACTTATAGTGTAGTTGCCCATAGAACTCTGTTTGGCTACAATATTTTAATTTTAATAAAAGTAAAATATTATATGCACGGATGGTTGTGATAACAAATTTAAAATATGCATTAAATATATATTTTGTTATATTTTCAACAAAATCAGCCAGTCAAATCAGTACCAGTAAAAACCATCTTAATCACATTTGCAATTATTTTTAACCCTTATTAATGTTAGAATAAATTTCACATTTATTTATTTATGAAAAAACGACATATTTTTTTAGTAGTCAAATTATTTTTTCTTTATTCATGTCCGCTCCCATTGCAGAAAATATGTACGTTTAATGGAAGTTTATCTGACTGCTTGTTACTCAGTAGCTCAACGTCTCTTTTTTCCAAAGAAAGTAGGATTGGAGAAGTAAGGCTAGGAGAGAACTAGTGGTTACCTAATCGCTCTCGCTACACCCTGTTCTTACGATAGATGCCGTAAAAACTATTCAACTTATTTCATTACTCGGCAAAAAAGTATTTTATATTTCAGGAAATTTCATAACAAAAGTAAGAGATCAGTGAGTGATTTGTGTTTTCACCATTTTTTTGTTTGTTTTGTTTCTATAATATAATAATCAATACAAAAGTTTTAAAAATAAATTTAAGATATTTTTGCTTTTTCAATTGGATTCACTTTTTTGTGCAACTTCGAAAACCGAGTTAAACCGGGTTTTTAGGAAGTTTTGAAATTTTAAAAAGTCGATTTTTGTATAATCCCTAATATTAACAGAACTAATTTTGTGTGTGATATAAACGCTCAAAAGATTTTTTTAAAATAAGTTAAGGCTAGCATAGAACTGTAGAACGGGTCTTGGACAGGAGTTGAGTTTAGTTAATAACTCTGGCTTCATCTCATATGAGTTTTTAGGATTATAGGGACAATTAAATTAAATACATGTATGCACATGATTATAAACCCAAAATTTGGCTGTGAAGTCAATTGATACAATTGTCCGTACGATGATTCAAGCCCAAGTTGCCGATTTTCGGAATTGGTGCACAGTTATCCAGTTCTCGAAAAAACTACATTTTTTCACTTAATCCAAATTTAGAGATTTCATGATTAAAGTAAATGTATGATAGAAAACTTCTGAAGTTGAATATGTATTTTTATATACAGTTTTGAATAAAACATGTTTCCTTCGCGACCACTTTCCTCTATAGTTCCAATTGCAAGGGATTATAAATGAAAATTAACAACTCAATTTAAAACTTTCATAATTTACAGACTGCGGTCGTGGCGGGTAGGAATATCGCATTAAATATATCGTGTAAAAAAAAATGTAGCCGACTCGACAAAATATTTTCTGTATTAGGTACAATTGCATTAATTTCTAATTAAATAACTTCCACGTGCATTCGGTGGATGCACAAATGCATTATTATTTGTTGGAAAGTTGTAAGTTTAAAAGATATTTCTAGTTCAGTAGTAAGCAACTTTTACAATAATAAATGCTTAATGTACCATTTAATAAAGATAAGACTTTAACAGTCAGTCCGAAAATTCTGTTTATTTTTTAAAAATTATCGACAAGAAAACTTTAAACATATCTAGGTTATTATGAATATTTTTAAAAGGGCACGCATATCGGTAAGTTAATTTATAATAGTGTTGGTAATACTTTATAAAAGACGATTTTTTCGAAACGTTAAGTTAGAAATACAAAAATATATTTTTCTCAGGATATCACAATAATGACATTCAAATTACACAGTGCCCGTCGCTTTTCTAGTGGGTTGGCACTCAAGTTCAACGATTATCGAGAAACAAAAGTTTACGTTAGTTTTAATTACGTCACTTTTAATAGGACGGAAATAAGTTTTTCGTTAGTCATTAATAAGTTTGGGAAGATAACGACTTCTATCAAAATTATCAACCGACGTAAAATGTAAGACATATTTTCCGTGCCATTATTAGAAGTTATTACAATAAATTGAACTAAACATGAATGGAAAACCCGCCTCAACTGTTGTTTATATTTTAAATAAGTAGATGTTTTTAAAACAATTATGAACGATTACATATCGACTGGTCTTTTGCTAACAATAATTTTCAATACTCACCTTCTCTGAAAAGCTATATTGGGCGATTAAAACTAAATAGTTATCATTAAAAAATAAAGACTTTTGTAAAAAATGGTTTTGTTTTTAAATTGTCACAAAAGAGAATAAGCACTGTATAGAATCCTATACAACAGAGGTCTCCAAAATTTTCAGGAGGGACAAACAATATTATTATGTGATGTGTTCTTTACAATACGACTTTATTTATTTGGGCTATTACTTATATGAGTAATAAAACATCTGGTCGCCCTAAATAATACATTTTTAAACATAATTTAACTCCGAATTCACTACATGGAAGTCTAATATCAAATCACAAAAGATGAATTTAAATAAATTATTGTCTTGAATTGACAATCAAACTTTAAATACCGAATAAATATGTAAAATATAAAAAATCGGCTACCGGAAAAACATCTATGTAGTGCCGGGGGGCCGTAATTTGCCGACTTCTGCCATAAAACAATTAATGAGGTAAAAGTTTTTATTTCAATGGTATTTTTTGAGAATATGTGTACGCATGTTGTTATCAGATATCCGTTGAGAACCCACAAGAAGCCATGGGAAATGACGAGAGAAGTTTTTCTACCATGATATTTTTGGACTGATGATATAGCCAGTTTTTAGATTACCATTTGTAGTTATTATAAGGAATAAATCATAAAAATAATGAATTTGTTGTTTTTAGAACTATTTTCATTTTATCATACATAAAAATGAAATTCTCGAAATCAAGGCACGTGTTTAACCTTTTGGCTGCCATAGAAACCTGTCTTTGGTCGCCTGCTGTGGTCTAGTTGGTTAAGAGCTTGCTCTACCGGTCACGCAGATTTGGGATCGATCCCCGGTCAGATCACAGTGAATTTGAGAATATCTCAATTAAAAGTTTTGATCGAAGACTGGGTGTTTGTTATGTCAATTTACATTATTTCCTCTCCTATTCTTCTGATCTTTCTATAACTGCGTGTAGCAATAGCGATTGGTTAACCACTAGTCTTGTTCTAGCCTTGTCCTTCTTTCCCTACTACTCACTTTAAAAAAGTGAAGTTGAGCGACTGAGTAACAAACAGTTCTCGCAGAAAAACTTCTTTTGAGATATCTCTATTAGGAAGCCGTATGATCTACATTAGGAGCGGACATGGGTAAAAAAATATATCAATACACCTTCATATAGATAGAAATATATATAGTAATACATCAAGCTAACGATGTGTCTTGTTTAGAACGAAATCACACCAGCCTAGTTCCACTGTGTATTAACTATTTAATAAAATGGAGAAATAATTCACTTCCTACTAATCCGCGCTGAGTTAGGTTACAAATAATGCATGATACCGAAACACAACGTGGACATTACCCAAATAAAAGCCAAGTGCTTTGCAAACGGTGTTTCCTTATTATTTTTCAACTTGCACACATATAGTCTTGTACTTTACACCTTGTAAAATACAGTAGAATGCTGAATTTGTTGTTTGGCAGGTAAACTATTTTATTACAAAGCAACTCGAGTTGCGTAAAGTATTGTGTTTTTTTTTTACGGAAAACAGATATATTTTTACCATTGATTTCACCTTTTTTAAAAAATATATTAAAGGCTTTGTATTCAAAAAATTAAATATACATTCGTACTAAAATATCAGAACATTTTTGTAAATTCTTTTCAATACGAATTGTTTATTTCATTTTGATTTGTATAAATAACGCTGTAACATTGTATTTTCGTATCAGTTGATAATGCGAAACCGGTCCAGATATTTTTAAATAAAAGTGGAATTAGTGCAAAAGCATATTTTATTTTTTTAATAAATATCATCAAATTAATGAATTGCTTTATTCAGCCTGACATCATTTGAGTTTGTGATTTTAAAATGTTCAATAAAAATACAGCAAAAAAAAAACGCGAATTTAACCAGATCCCATGATCAAGTGCTTCCTTTTATTAATTTTTAAAAAGTATTTGGATTATGTCTTACACTTGCAAGATTAGGTGAATGAGATAACGTTCTAATTTTGTTTCACAGACACCCTAGGCGTTATCGAACAATTATTGGATGAAAACGAAATTTATGTAACTGTGTCGCTTAAACTCTTTTGCTGATTATGGGTCGATATTATTCCATGTTAAAATCTTTTCGTCTTAACGATTTTTTGCTGTTCTTTTCTGTTGCATCGCAATAAACAAACATAAAAGATGAAGAAATAAACTTTGCAAGCCACACCGCGCGCAAAGTTCAAAAGCCTCTGCGAAATAGTCACCTTTACCGGAAAAGGTCAAAACTTGGCTGTATGTATATCATAAACGGAATACGAGGGAAGCTGTTTTTCTTTGCGTTTCCCACTTTTTCACTTCTTCCGGCAGTTCGGGCCAGTACGTGGGCTCGGGTAGCAACGCTTATAAGTTGATTAACGCAAATTAACTATTTTCTAGGTCGCTGATTCTCAAGCAACTTACAAAGAAGTTCGCCTTTGAGTAGCGGACTCGAGGTCTGAGAAAGATACTTCTACCTTGCGAAAATGTATATATAATCTTACACGTTTGCGGTTCGGCCAAAGTAAACGAAGCAAAGTAATGCTTTAAAATATTATATAGTATTTATACTTAGAACAGAATTTTCATTTGTTTTTATCACTCATGCTGTAATTCAATTACTGTTGAACTCTACGTATAAACAATATTAAATCCCACATACAAGTAATTTGTTTTGTTATTGTTTGTATGATTCCTCTCTGCGCAGATAGTTAGGGCCTCCAATTTTGTGATACCGAAATCTCGGGATTTTGGGATTGAAGAAATTTTAGAAAGTTACCCGAAAGATAAAAAAATGGTCCTAATTTTTTCATTTTTGAAATTCCGCAAATTCCTGATTTTTTAAAATAGGAAATCTTGGAAGAGCTAAAAAGAAGGGTCTCGCGTTTTTTCATTTTGAGAAATCCGTAAATTCCTGGTAAAAAAATTCTCAATTCCGGAATTGGAGAAATTGTCGATCCCGAAATCTCGGGATCACAGCAAATGTATAAAGATCACTAAAGTATCTACATCGCTGAACGACGGTTTGGTTCATTTATAGCGTCCTTATTATAAAATAATCATACAATTTATTACTACGTTTCCATTTTTTGTATAATTATTATTTCATATAAAGTAAATTTGTAAAAAATACTCCTTCGCCTACAAAATCAATAATAAGTTTTATATAAATAAAAAACTGGCAGGTAATGTTAATTATACATAATTTTGCCAATGTGAAGTAAACCTCGGGTCCGTGATGCAGTGGTCAACGTGAATGGAACTCGCGGGTTAAACTCTCAATACGAACTGCACTATTTCAATTGATTTATAGATTTCTGTTCGAAGGCATGGATGTTTGTGATGTTTTAAAATTCCTTCCCACCCTTACAATACTAAAAATAATTGGGTGTAGCCAAGACGATTAGCTTACCACATGCCTTATTATTTTTTTATCCATACACTATTATTAAAAAGGGAGGTTAAGCAGCTGTAGGTAACAAGCAGTACTCGAAAAAAAAATATGTGTCGACACTTCCACTAGAAAGCCATATGCTCAGCATTGGAAAAAGTATGAATGTTTTAAAAAGTTATTTGATTTGAATACAATATGCAAAACTGTGAAGTCGTGAAAAAAAACTAAAACTCAGACTCCAGCATTTACAAATGGTCCGATTTCGTCTACGACTCAGCTTCAAAAAGATGCACAGTTTTTGCGTAACTTAAATGTTGTATAATATGAGACAGAATTTTTAACGACTCCGACTTCACAGCCCTGACAATATGATTAATAGATAAATTAAGCCCTTGAAAGATGGAACGGTGGGTGAGATGAACCTTTCAAATAATTCATAATCCTTTAAGCAGACGTGCAAAAGCGACCTTGTTTCCATTTTCCTTTTTATCGGGATTGCAATACCGGACGAATATATCAATACCGGGATTACAAAACAAGTTTAAATAAAGCAAAGTATCCGCGACCCTGCGATTAAAATATTCAGCATTCATTCATTCACAATATTAATATGTAAATTTAATCAGGTCCATTTTCAACCGTGTCCACCAAGGTGCATGCGTACTCTTTTTGTACCGACTATAATCGATATTAATTTTGTTAATATAAAAGTTCACACAAGTACTTACAAGTACAAAATTAACCCAATGAGGCAAAAACATACTGAAATAGTAACACTATTTAATTTTCTAAAGGGGTGTAAATTAGAAGCGAAGCATTATGGCTGCCGTCAGACTCGGAAGTCGAGAGGCGTATTTCCGTTACAGTTTTGGCGGGAGAGCGGTTCCGAAGCGGATTTCCGGCTGGTTAGAGATCGCCACTGACGTCATAGCGTTCTATAATGCACACAGTGCACACAGTTCGTTGCAACTTGCAACGAAAGGATATGGAAATGCTGCTTGTATTAATATAGTATTATTCTATTGTGCAATTTTGTATGGTGGCAGACTGTGTCTGAAGGACTGTGAGTCATTTATTTGTTGACGTATGTATTCCTATTATAGCCAGTTCCGGAGTCTAGTAGTTAATGCTCTTCATCTCGGGCTTTCATCATACTAGATCAGTGTCTGCCAAACTTTTTTACTTTACGGCACATTGGTTAATGGGATTTGTTCCACGGCACACGAAATATAAAAGTAAATGTACCTTATTAATATGAATATAGAAAATCATGGTGTACGTAACATTTTGATTTTTTTTTTATGAACATATATGTACTTAAGTCAGCGATTTTCAACCTGGGAGGCTCGGACTATTGCAAAGGGGGGCGTGAACAGCCTAAAATATTTATTTACCATTTCAAACGTGTCTTTATTACAATATAAAATAAAGGATGAGGAGGCGCGAAGATATATTTTTTTCTTCAAAGGGAGGCGTAGTAACATAATGTTTGGAAATCACTGCCATAAGTAGTAATTATTTTATAGGTGAGAAGGATGCAGTTGATTTTAGGGATAACTCTGTCAAAATGCGGATCTAAATTATGTAAACAAACACTCCTCATCTACCATCTGTTTAAAACTCTCGTTTTTTTAATTTCATTTCCACGAGCGCTGAAAAACCAAATTCGTTAAGTATACTAATAAAGATTTAATTTATGCTGTAGCCAATCGAAGATATTGATTCCATATTAATATCTAAAATGCTGCTGATAATCACAAAATGAGGCTTTGTGCAAAATCGTTTTTAGATCTATTAAAATGTCCTCCTCTGTTAGTGTCAGGTGTGTACCGTCGAATCTTGCGAATGGATTATGACCCACTGGTGCATTTGATAATCAAGTCATAGAAAATAATACTACGCTGCATATATACCATCGTCACTGATTAACATGTCACGTCGACCACTGTGGACGAACGTGACAAATATTTGTTTGAAGGTGTTAAATTTATTTAAAATCGAAGATAATTTAAATGAATGAGCTGTATTTAAAATGAAAAGTTTTGAGGTTTCTTCTTTCGCGGCACACCTGAAACATCTTGCGGCACACAGCTTGGCAGACACTGTTTTAGATAGAACGGTCAAAAGTTTTGGATTTAAGCATTTGTGTCAAAATACGCCGATGTCTTTGATATTTTCATTCCACCCCGTCCAAAATGAAAACTTTTATATGATTATAAAGATGAATATGAAAACTAAATATATTCTGGAACAAACTTTAAGTTTTGTTCTGATGTGTAATTTGAAGTAGTGGTCAGCAACCTTTTCTACCTCACGGCACACCGAAGTTTTCCCTAGAGTTCTGTGACGCTCCATAAGTCTAAATATATATTAAGAAACTATACCCACAGTCAAATAAAGCTAAGATTTATCGATTTTATACCTCCAATAAAAAAAGTGAACCGGTATTTTAAGCAGAATATTGCATATTAAATACAGAATATTTGTTTTTTTAACTTTTCGCAAAACACACGTGGGAAATAAACAAAGCATTTGTGAAAGTAAGAATGTCTGAGGATGCCTCTGAAAGAGGCGGGACACGTGTCACAGTTTGTAGCACAATACGTGAAATAATCTAAGTTATTTTATATTAAAATGAACTTCCATAAAGTTACCGCCGAATCCATCGAACGTATAAACACTGATCAAAATACAATAACAATGTATTTGTAATTACGTGCTGAGAAATATGCATGCTTAGTTTAGTTTGAATGTGTTCGAAACAAAACGCGATTATTTCGCAGTTTTGTATGAGAAAATTACAAATTATTTATCGGTAGGCAAGCACAAATTAGCGCGCTAATTAGCTGACAATGGTAGCTGATGAATAAATGAAGAGAAAACATGATTATTCTGGCTCAAATGCTGAATATTTATCCAACAACATACGTTTCGAAAATAATAACACGAGGGCGGGATAATTATCGATGGGCGCATGATTACAATATTGTTTATGGTTAAAACCACACATTAATTGAAATAAACTTTTGGAATTCGGATATTTTAGCGTGCAGTTGGGATAACAGTGTTTCTCGCTATCATAATTTATAATGTTATGACTAATTTTGTTATCATAATATTGTTTTCAGTAGAATGTAAAATTTTACGACATACCCACTGTTTTGGGTATTCTTGACGTAGTTGAGATATTTTTTTTGATTATGATATATCAGGGCTGTGGAGTCGGAGTCGTGAAAAATGAGCGGCTCGATTTTTTTGAAAAATATATTTAATGATGTGTATTCAAACAAAATAGTCAAAAGTGTTGACATTTCATGCTTGGATGACTAAAGATGATCTGATGGTAGACATATATATAAGTTAAAATGAAATTATTGAAAAATTTCTTCGGAGTCTGAGTCGTTTATTATTGAAAAGTTAGAGTCGGAGTCGTCTTTTTATTACACGACTCCACGGCCCTGGTTTAAACTTAGTTGAACCGGTTAAATTCTATACTCTACTTGTAGTTCGTGAATTAGGTTTTATCACGAACGTTTTTATAAAGGCCGCTCTAGCATAAATTGAATGTAAAAGATACGGTAAAAATTGCATTAATAAATTGATGGCAAACTTTTCCTCTGCGATTTCCATGCATTTATTCAAGATGAACTCGGCGTGGAAAAAAAGCTTAGAGATGACTATTTAAATGTCTATATGATGCTTAATGAATCGGACGTTGATTTATTGACTCGTACAAACCCTTCAGTTGGTCACAATCCACAAATCACCTCATTGACCTGACTCATCGAATTCGAGCGAGTCAACTGACTCAGCTAACGCGACGTGATCAAATTTTTGATCGAACTGATTCGGTATTCGTTCCGTTTGACACGGGTAGATCTGTCCGCAATGAATCAAAACAAACGGCCAAATATTACGGCAACCAAGAATCGGTCAAATTAATCAGTCCAAGAAAATAGCCAATGAAAAGCAGCAAGCTAACAAGGACGTTGCTGTTTTGTTTGTGGAAGTCCTGAATTCCTGACTGACATCCGAGTGGGCCATTGCATATTGCGATATTATAATATAATATACAAACATGTTGACACTCGTCATGCTCTTGTTGTACAAAGTTTTATATCGGCAAAACAGAAAGAACACTGAACATCCGGGTTTTAGAACATATGGCAGCCTTTAGATTGAAAAAAGACACGTCTACTTTTGCTAATCACTTAATATCGGAAGGACACGTGTTCAATCAGGAACAAGGGATAAAAATGTTACACCCAAATACGGACAGTCATAAGCTCTTTTTCCAAGAAATGTTAGAAATCAACAAAGCACAGCTGCAAAATCTTCCGATTTTAAACGAAATATCAAATTTTCCCACATCTCCTCTTCTATACCCTATATAACCATAAAATCATATAATCATAAAACCTTTGCCGACAAACAAATTATATAATTCTTGAAACTGCTCACTAGTCAAATCTGTTGGCATTCCCATGGGCTTATCCTTTTTGCCAGCAGTGGCTTTGGACTCAGTGATGCATTTATATCTTATATAAACACGAAACTTTCATTTACTAAGCGTCAGTTCAAGTTCATCCGTGCACTTGAATGCCTGAAGATGCCGAAAGGCGAAACCCGGGTCGTTAATGACAAAATTTGTGAGAATGTACATAGTTTGAACGATTCAAATTTAGATTAAAACATATTGACCCACAAACGGCAAAAGAACTTATGCGAAACAATTCGGTAAAATGCGTTTTGAGCCAATGATTGTTCAATATCGCCTAAGGCGTCAGTGACAAAAAAGCGCTGTTTTAAACTCTGCCTAGGGGCGGCACATAGCCTAGGAACGTCACTGTGGATAAGTATCACACTTGTATCATATTTTAAGTGGTAGATTCTCGTATCCACTGATAGAGTGCATGTTGTCAAATTGAAACATTCTTCTTCTGGAAGGACGGTCACCCGTCAATTACATGGTATAATCTGCGACGCGGCTTCACTTTAGTCGGTCAACATTAGCGCTAACAGGGAAGCCGTGTCTCGGGGACTCCCCCGGGATGTAGCGAGGGAGGCGATGGGGATGGACAGGCTTTGAGTTAATATAACATCCCAACACGGGCTCGGTGTTGACGGGAACCGTTGTTTTGACAACACACTTCACTAGAGATAGATGGCGGCGCTCGATTTATATGGCCAGTATTTGGATTGAATACTGGCTTAGTTGAATACGATATGCTATGGTTTTCAAATATATTCAATTGTCGATGTGTTATTGTTGTCTTGAGCTTCAAAGATATGATATTTTAAGAATACTAAGTATTCTCAAAATTAATATCATATTTTTATGAAACAAACAAATCTCTTTTAAATATTTATTTTAATCATTCAAAATATAATTTCCTTCTAAAGACATAACCTTCTCACAACTCTCAGTCGATGTTTAAATTCAATTTATTTTTATAAAATCTTTGAGGTTTTGATTTAAAATATTCCGACAGTTCTCTTTTCACGTCGTCTATATTTTTTATCTTCCCTGTTACCACAAGTATTTTTTTAAAATTTCTTTTGATTTTTTTTTTTTTTAAACCATGTCCGCTCCCAATGTGGAGCATATGGACTCCCAATGGAGTTTATCTCAACAGAAGTGTTTCTACGAGAACTGCTTGTTACTCAGTTGCTCAACCTCTCTTTTTCCAAAGAGAGTAGGGATAGAAGGGTAGGGCTAGGACAGGATTAGTGGTAAGCTAATCGCTGTCGATACACCCCGTTCATAGGATAGGATAGGTGAGAGGGGGGAATTCAAGACATCACATACATCCATGCCTTTGATTTTACCCGAGGCTATTAAATATAATAACGTTCTTTCACAACCTAACCTAACCGAATGTAATATTTGTACATTATATTACGGAGTAAGGTTAGGTTAGGTTAGGTTAAATGACCCGTGATAATAGGAAAGTACCATTTATATATACAAATTGGCGCCCGAATAAAATCCTTGGAAAGCCGCGTTTGGTGATCGCTGGTCTATAGAAAACACGATAACATTTGTTAAAATTAAAACTTAATAAAATCAATAAGATAGATTTTACTTTATTGAAAAAAGTTAACTTAAAAAAAAATCTATACGTTGTATATTTATATTATGTTGTATAAAATGTATAATATTTTATTTTTTTCCCAAAAAAGTGTTAAATTGAATCTTCAGTGCAAACTAAAACTATATGACCGTTTAAAACTCTAAAACCCAAACAGTGTTATCTAGGAAGAGGTATAATCCAGTATTGCTTAGGTATAACCGCCGGGAGTGAATGTGTTAGAGAGGATTCAATTTAATTAATGTGCTATATTACTTGAATTTCATACCGAACGAAAGAAACGACGCTGTGAATTCTTAGATTTAATAATAAATTCTTACACGAGTAATACAATACCTTGGTAATAGAAGTATTTTCTTTCAGTTATGCAGCTTGGCTATGCAGGTATTACAGGAAATTGTCTTCGTCAATAAGGAAATAAGGTAAAATAATACGCATATTCATTTATTGTATTTTGCAATCACGACGTTTAATGTAAATGTAAATAAAAACTAGGTAACGTAAAATAAATATGAATTATTTAAATACATATTTGTTAACGACATTATCAATACCACGAAATAGATTGATGAGAAAATCAGAAATATAATATCGTCATCTTGAGTCAATAAAACACATCATTAAGCGGACTTCAAAACAAACAACTAACACCTCTAACTCCGTCTTTACGCCAGAAGAAAGACTTAACTCCAGTACCCGTAGTTGAAAAAACAAAATACTCATTTGTACTAATTCCACATTTATTTCAAATGATATCGCTGCGCTGTGGTCCGTTGTGAACCCGGCACAGACTCCTGTTTGATTCGTACAGGCTTGGGCGTGTTCTTACAGATAAACTTATTGAATTTGTGTGAATTGATTTTTTTTATACGATACTACTCATGTAGACTACTCTTCAAAGAGCTATTCAGTTACCAGTGGCTTACAGAGATCAAATGATGTGTTTTTTTTGTGCAGTTATAGGTTTTGTATTGTAGAAGTTTGAAGTTTTATTTACACTTACTGAGAACTTTGAGCTATATATGAATCACTCGTTAAATGAACCTTAAATGTCATTTTGTAAAGAAATATACACTTTAAAAATATGCTTTAATGTGTCATTCACATTTTTGCTTCATATGCTTGCACCTGTACTGCCCTGCACTGCGTCGTCTGCATCTTCGCATATGCTTAGCCTACGTTTTGTATATCCGTAGCGTGCGGTGGCAGGTATAACGTGGAGTACCTCGGAAATATAATGATTCGGTACTAATCGGTAGTATGGCAAACCCTCAAGTTCAGGGTGCACACAGAGTGTAGATCAATCTACCCTTAGGTTCCTACACCTTATACTCGCAGTGTACATAGCGATATTAAGAAGAGCTACGACGAGTGCACTCTTAACACGAGTGTTATTTTAGCTAATGTAGTGTACAGTATTCCCTTTGGATGTACAACAAAGGTGTGTGTTTCAGACGAGGGTTGCCAAAATGAATAAGTATATATGAAGACCACAAATAAGTATCCATTATATCGTCGTTACCTCAAAAAATACAAGTTTTCAGAATACACATAAATGTATATTATTCTACCGCTATCGCAATAACATTTTATCGCTATAACACACCACTGGAATGGTTTTGTTCTCAATATCTTTGAAAAATTTAATAATAAAGGAAGCAAGGATCCCGGGATCCCGTTTAATTTAATGATCCCGAAATATCGAGATTGACATGTCCGCGATCCCGGGATTGAGAAATTTTGAGCAAATCACGAAAATTGACACGTAAATTGAGGATTTCAAATTCCTCGGTGAGCTAAAAAAAAAAAACGAGGTTTGGAGCTAATCCGGGGAAAAATTATAACAAATCGAGGATTTCAAATTTCTCGGTGAGCTAATTCCAATCCCGGGATCCCAGGATTGAAAATTAATTAATCCCGAAATCCCGGGATTGGATACCCTAATTGGTATACATTGTTATTTTTGTGAAATCAATTTTTTCACATAGAACCTTGTAGGACTCGGGTCGCGAAATTCTACCGAGAAGAACGGGTGTCTGTCTTTGTATGACAATTGAATTATGGTGATTATTCACTTTGTTTATTAAATGAATCAAAAATCATAAATAAATTAACAAAGATGTTATTATAATATACTGAATTATCATATTTGTGAGGTGGCCCTGTTTCCCAGGGCGCAGACACGAGGATAATGGTAAAAGCCGTGAGTTTGCGTGAAGTGTATGGACAATGGGATTTAAGTGAGATCCTTCGGGATCGGGCACTCGTGATTTGCCATTAAAGTTACTAACGATGTTTGACTCAATTAGAGAAGCTATGTGCTCCCTTTACACCGTGTTATGTGTTGTATCGCATTTAGGGATGTTTTCGTTACTTTTACTAACGATACTCCTCGAAGGAATCGATCATTGTTATTGGGTATCAATACTAACGGATATTTTTCAAGTGGACGTGTAAATATATTTAACTAACGGGCAATCACAGCGAAGGTTTTAGGATTATATAAGATACGTCAAACACTATAACGAATAACAGAAACAAACTAACATTTGCATGAAAATATGATTTCCAATTTGAAGACGACAGCGTTTTAGATATTTTATATTCAAACTAATAGGACCAGTCGATTCCTTAGGCTTGAATTACCCTATCTGCTAATATTACGTTTTGCATTGTAGCCCACAAATGAAGAGCAAACATTCAAAACGTGATTTGTCACAAATTTAAAAACAAATGTCGTTTAATATCAATTTTGATAGTCCATAATAAAATCTATGAATGGAAATCACAATTAGTGTTACAAAAATTAAATCATAAATTTGATAAATTCAAGCACTCACATCATTAAGATCTATATTTGTGTGACAAATCACTTTTTGAATGTTTGCTCCCTCATTCATGTGATTTACAACATGCTTACTGTCTTTCTACATGAAAATTGACTAAATGCCGCTAATAAAAATGCAGTTCTGTAAGAAATTTAATTACAAATAGGAAACTGTTAAATTATCATACATGTGAAACAGGGAAATCGACAATTATCATGAAATATGAACATGATGTCAGTATGAACAAAACCAACATAACATGTCAAATTGAACTTCTCAAAAAACAACCATAGAGCATATTTGAAATATGGCGGCGAATTTTCGTGAACATATTTCGTGATTCGCATGCATTATCGGTTTCCTTGATAGTATAGTTGGGTTTTTTTTTCATGTTTTCGAATCCACAATTTAGCTTACTAAATTTTTGGGAAGAAAAAGAGTAGCTGTAAGAATTATTTACCTTGTACATTATAAAGTAAATTATTTGAGATATAATATCGAAATATCGCTCAATTGAGATTACAGTTTGGAAGATAAGGAAATAAATTTATAAAATATATTGAAATTAAGTCAATGTTCTTATATCATTTCATATTGAGTATCAAAACATTGCAAGATTATGAACCCGTTATTGCCCATACCGGATCTCTGACCATCGTTTGCAATAGAAGAAAAAGAGCCAAAAGCAGCTAAATAGTCATTAATTGCTGTCCCAGAGACGTAAGGATAAAAAAGATTTGACAGGAGTGCAAAGCGCATGTCTTAACATGTCGAGCAGATGACGGAGTGGGTCACCTATGTGAGCAGTGGATTGACGAAAGTAGCTGATGATATAGCAACAGAATGTTATCTTAACTATTCAAATAATTTGATTTTATATATTACTTTTACAGATTGACTAATTCAAAATAGCATATATACTCAAATTACAACGCTGCGCCAAGAGCAAATTAATGTAATTTCATATCTTCCAGGATATATCTCATGACGTAGTTGTCAGGAATGAAAGAAAAAGACAATATGCTATCGACAATGATAAGAGTTTTTACGAGTAATGTATTTTGCTATATTTGCAACCAACTCGACGCGCGGGTGCGTCTTGAATATTTTTTATTTTTGGCTTTGAATTCCATTTGTCATTGTGTATTTGGAAGAAAAATGTGAGTTCTTCTACTCTTGAACGAAGCAGCCTATCGAACCTGAAAAATCTACATTGCAACTACACTTTACAGTAACCGATTGCCGAGGAGGCAGTAAAGGCAACACCTAAACCTGGGCTTTGAAACCTTACAAAGCAGCGGCGGCAAAGACGTCGGCCGCGTAGCCACTTTTATTCGCCCGCCTGATGGTTTGAAACAAGAATTGAGTGTGTCTTTTATTATTTATCCATTTTGTTTCACTTTCATACAAATTATTTTTGGCTTTGAATTACTACGTTTTTAACACATACGATTTTAGTAATTTCAGTAATTTGGTCGCCAGCAAAGGTCAAAAGTTTGACCACCCATGCTATAAATAAAGCATTCTGTAGGTTTTCGTAAAATGCAGGTGTAATGCATATCATTACAGGTAATTTACATATATAAGTAGTTATGTATGCTTAAGTTACAGTTTTAACGCAACACGTTGTTAAAACAAAGAATATTTAACTCGTAAAATTTCGTGAAAAGTGATATTTAAGCAACCAATTCAATATTAAACGTTTGTTAAGCCTCTGGATATTGCTGTACTGGAAAGCAGCAATGAATTAACGAGGGCAAGTAAAACAAATAACCAAAATTAGTGCCGTATCGGAAAAATTATGTTTTTTATTTTTAATATTTCACATCCTTACTGATATTATGTAACGTTATAGCGATGTAACGAGAATGGATTTTCATTAGGAGTAGGCATTTTGCATCTTCCTGAGAGACTCTCGCTCGCTAATGCGTTTACTTAACAAAGGTCACATCGAGCTAGATAATTGTTATTTTATTTTCATACAAATATTTTACTCAGTCAAATTTCAATGTGTGAGAGTAGCATATACGTGTATTGAACTTCTTATGTACGAAACAAATACTTGCGAGTCGATTTCGGTCATCGATTCGTATGATTGCGTAAAGAAAACAAATAACTCGCGGTTCACTTCACGCGTTGGATTCTCTACTAGTCATTTTTTTATTTTTATTTTAGAATGAATGGGAAGTGTCATCCCGTGTAGTATAGCTGGTATAAGCTTAAGCCCTCAAGTACAGTATGATCAATATCAAATATATATTTTTTTTCCGTTTAAATTCGAGATCTAAAGAGAGGCGTTTGTGAGGTCTCTTTTCATCGAAACGGCTTCGAGTGACATGGAAAATTCTCACCGAGTTTATCCCGTAAGATTTAAAATTTCTAAAATATTTGACGCATTGGCATTAGGAGTGTTGCTAAATATATATTTTTTAAAATTTAAATATTAAAAAAAATATTGTTTTGAATGTTTTCGTTAAGGAATTTGAAGACTTGACCGCAAAACTTCCAACGTCCTAGCCCGACGTCTTACTTGTCGTCTAGTTTATTGTGAAGGAATATTTTTTGTTTTTATTGTGATTGTCATTTTTTTTAAAACTATGTCTGTTGCCAATGCAGAGCATATTATAAAATAGTTTTAGGTTTTATTTATCAGAACTTGTTCTACGGGAACTTCTAATTATACCCAGTCAGTCAAACGCTTTTGTTTGTACAGCGTAATGACAAAAGTATAGAGGCAGGGGTGGACTACTGGTAGGCTAATCTAATTAGGAAAAAGAGACATCCATACCTTCGAACAAATCTTAATAAACCGATTGAAGAATAAATCTTTGAGACTGTCTGTACAGGGATTTTAACCTGCGAATGCCACAAGTAGCAACCGTAGTCGTTGACCAGTCGGTTACTGTCGATGTCGTAATAAAATTCTACGTCGTTGAGTGTAGTTGATGTGTCTAATTTTTATTTATGTTTTCTAAGAAAAAGACAAAAAATAAACTAAGCTCTTCTAGTATGAAATACTCAGCCTTCCCATGGAGCAATCAGCTGGTTGGTGACAATGAAATTGTTGAGACGAAATCTAAGACGTAGAAACAATACGATTGTACAAACTTTTCACCTGTAATTAAATTTATCGTATTGTCTCAAGACAATTTCCGTTTCCTGTGCAAGCCTACAAAGCTTGTGGAATTTTAATGAGATGGAGGCAAACTCTGAATTCGAATATTGGTTTGAAAATCGCATTTAACTTGCCAGTTTGTAAATTATATTACCAATTCATTGCCGAGGTGATTATTTCCATCAATGGAGTTAGCAGATATCGCCAACCGTCGGAGTATATTAATAATTTTCAACATTCATCATAATTTAATATCACAGTATCATTTAGTAATTGTTTTTTATTTGAACACAAAATAACAATAAGAATTTAATTTAAAAATTTAGTATTTATATGTCAAGAAAAACACAGGAAAGGTTTCACTTAAGTCTTAAGGAGTAAGTATTATTCAATAGTAAGTTGATAACATCAATATTATGCGAAACATGGCTAGGTCAAGAAAATACGTACAGCGCAACCCATTTTTTTATTTCACTGTTTACATTTTGAAGTATAACTTATTGATCAGTTTTAGGGTGTTCACTGTTAATACTTGGTGGAAAGGCGTTATATTAATTAAAACACAATATTTCTTTATACTTTATTCCACTTTATTTTAAAAAAAAAGGTCAGGACCGGTTTCGCTCATTGCGAGCATTTTCAACTGATAAAAAATATAATTTAACAGTGCTATTTATAAAAACATAATTTGAAATGAGAAGGTGTAAACAACAATTATTGACATTGAAAAGAATTTACAAATTACAGTATAAGTGATTCTATAATTACACAAAATTAAAATGTTTAACACCTCTAACGTGTGATTAAAAAATCATCAAAGATTAATAAATTTCAAGTGGTGACTGATGGTAATTACAAATTTAATTATGTTACTAAAATAGCTTGTTGAGATTAATTCATGTTTACTGCATACATATAAAGGTTCCCCACCCTTGTAATAAATGGATTCGGCGATTGCTTGGCTCTAATCCATTTTAAATGTAAATCTAAAATTTATAACATTGTTAGTTGCACTTATGTATTTTTGGCTACGAGTGACACGTGTTATGGTTCTTCGAAAATTATCTTCGGGTGGAATTGAAACAATAAAAAAAAACACGAAATAACTGCAATAAATAAAATTACAAAATTCAATATGCAATAATAATAACCAACTATTACAAATTGATGTGTAAAAATAATATGCTTCGAAAATGTCGCCATAAAATGAATGGTTTACAACAGCTGAACACGTTTGAGAAATTAAACGAAACTCAGAATAAAAGAGAAAAGATTTGTAAATCCGTGCTTTTCCTGATCAAAATTACTATTTAGTTAAAACAAAAGGAATTATTTATAGGGTGAATAAAATAAATTTTAATTAAATATACTAGTCAACTGTGTACATAAAGATTTTTTTGATAACCATTGAAATAAATTTAGAAGTGCTTTAAGTGATCTGTTGAGAAAAGATATTCGATAGGGGTTCTTTTAAAATACATATTTCTCTTATGTTGCGAAAATCTTACGAATAGTCTTATAGATAAATTTATTTTCACAATAAATTTATTCCAAAAATATTTTTTCTCATATATTATTTAACCTTAATGGCAAAACAAGTTAAATTATTAATAGGAAAGGGTCGTATAGTATTTTTGGAAATACAGATTTAGTAACCTTTTTTAGAATTCACAATAAGTCTAAAATTTGACATCTATAAAAAACTTTGAATAGTCCATATCACAAAAATAACGCTTCGACTCTTTCGGCTCCGGCCGAATCTTCCCGTGGTAAATCGGGAAGAATTTAGATTTTAAATTTGATTTTTTCATGTTATAGTGAATTCCGAAATCGGTATTAAGACGTTCGCGGGAGTACGCGTTCGCTAAATTTGCCGGAATCCCGGGATTGGAAGCCCTAGTTGGAAAGCTATGCGATAAAGCTTCCACTCACCACTCGACACAAAGTAAATACATGTATAATCAAACATAATTGCATTAGTTAATTAATAACGTATTTAATCGACAAATAAATACTGTTTTTTTTTTGTACAGATGTTTATCAATCATCCGCCATCAAAGCTTATCATGTCATAATACCTGACATGCGGAATAATATGAACCTATTTCATCACTATTTTATAACTGACAGAGATTCATTAAACAAAAATTATTAATTGGCGAATCTGGCGTTGGATTTCGTATTTCAAATGCATGTTCAATAGCCGTAATTAACTCGATGTTATCTAGTAGTGGAATCAAAATTATATTTTTCAGCAAAACTGACAGGTGGTCATTATTTATGAATTCAAAGTTGGTCGTTTGCATTCGTCAAATTTATTGATGACCATTTTTTCCCCTTCATTTTAGAAACTTAACAACTTTAGAACTATAGCGTATTATAATTTAAAATTTCGACTGAAACGGCTTAGCGGAATAATTTAAATCGTTAAAATTTTGTACACTTCTCAAACGTTTTGTTATTAATGAAATGGGCTTTGCTATTCTATGAATTACTATTAGTACAATTTATCCGTATCGCCATTGACAGCTTTTCACTAACTGATAAACAATTTAATTATAATATATACGCAATACACTTGTTGACTAAGCGTCAGTATAAGTTCATCCGTGCACTTGAACGGCTGACGATGTCAAAAGACGAAACCCAGGACGTTATAAACAAAACGTGTGGGAGTGTACACAATTATAGTGTATTCATTGCATTGTCGGGTCTTATGTCGCAGTGGTTAGCGTTGCTGGCTTCCGTGCCGGATCTCACGGGTTTGAGTCCCAGTACGAATACTGTGCAACGGTGTTTGTGATGTCTTAACTTCCCTCCCACCCTTCCCATCCTTCAATAATTGGGCATAGCGGAAGCGATTAGTTGATCACTAGTTCTGTCCTATCATTATCATTTTATTCCTACTACCATCTTTGGAAACCAACTAAATAACAAACAGTTCTCGTACAAAAACTTTTTATTTAGAAACCTACTTCCATTAGGACCATATGCTTCACATTGGGAGCGGACAAGGTTAAAAAAAAATATATACTCATAGTCAGCCCCAATTTATTTTTGGGAGGATTTCTAAATATTATAAACACCAAATTGTAAAAAAAATATCATATCCAAACCACAGACTTTCTTGGATAGAGGAGAGTTATATTCTGAATGAAACCAATACAGTTGGGAGCCCCTGCTATAAATTATTGACATTTTGAGCTTTGGAAACGATAGATTATTTAGTATTAATAAAAAAAGCCAATTCGATCCCTGGACCTCCATAACGGTCACATGAAATATTTCGAATTCAGAAATGGCGATTACTATATTTCAAACAAAATAAATATCTTCTTTAAAAAATAAGTCTCATATTTCACGCTGGTTTTTGAATTTACAGTGCATTAATCAGTATTTTTCCGAAACGTCCGACTTTATGAATGTTTAAAAAATAAACAAAATTTTGCGACGTTGTCATAATATTTCACACGGTTTTAAATCTGAAATACATTAATCAGGTTATGCGAAAAAGGCGGACTTTGTGGTCGAATAGTTGGTGTATTGTGTGGGGTCAGGCCCTATTATCGGCTCAATGACGTGGAGAGATTTCCATTCTACGCTTTTGTTCATTGAAATTTTAGGACAGGTTGTGTTACAACATTACGGTTTTAGTCACACATTGAAGGGTTTGTCAGGATGCTGAATCTTTCCGTTTCAAATAGTTGTACAAAAATTTGATTGAAGTCGTATATAATTTATGATTTTTACTGAAAGTGTTTGATGGAATTTCAATATTAAATTCGAATCGTTCAAATTTCAAGTTATTTCTGTGGGCTTGAACGGCTAAAGATACCTAAAGGCGAAACCCGGGTCATTAGTGATATAACGTAGGGGAGTGTACAAAATTTTGACGATATGAATTTTAGTAATGTATATTTTTAACTAGCTTAAATTTGAAATTAGATTTTATCTGATTCAAAGCATAGAGCGGAAAAACAAGTGGATTTAGCAGTGTGAAAATAGTCACTCGCCTGTGTTTCGTACAAATAAACCTCTAACATGTAATTGCAAAGATCATCAATTCGATAGTTACAAGTTAAATGAGTTAAACATTTTAAATTGTGTTAGTTTAAAGTTATTTATTCATAATTTCTACTGTAATTTGTAAATTCTTTTCAATGCCAATTGTTTATTACACATTTTTATTTCAATATGTTTTTGTATAAATAGCACTCTTAAATTATATTTCTTATCAGTTGAAAATGCTCGCAATGAGCGAAACCGCTCCTGATTTTGATATATAAAAAGTGGAAAAAGGTACAAAGGAATAACAGATTTAAAATATCAAAGTATTTTAGTTCTACAGTTTCTACAGTACCACAGTACAAAACTGTAGAACTAAAATACTTTGATATTTTAAATCTGTTATAATGGAGTTCTACCAAGTAAATGCCAAATCAATTAATAATACAAAGGAATATTGTGTTTTTCTTAATATAATGCTTTTCTACCAAGTATTGATAGTGAACACCTTAGAAGTGATCAGTAATATGAACGAATAATTTGTCGAATATTCGAATACCAAGAAAGAGCCGAATATGTTCGAATATTCGATTTTATAACGTTAGTAAAATCTATGGGCATATCTTCATTTTGTGTTTCTTTTCATATTAAGATATCGGATACCATTTTCGGGTATATTTTTTATCCAAAATAAAAGCACTGTCCTTTTTTATAATCAATAAATAAATATTTTTTTATATGTAAAAAAATAAATATGCGCGAATTTAAAGAACAAATTATGTTTTTTCATACATTTTTCATACTTTTTTACGCGATATTTTGATTTTGGAACCAATTTATCAAATTAAATGAAAGTGAAGTTGTTTACGCGCCACTTTCTGGAACCAATATGTTGCGTAAAAAAGGATTGGGTGTATAATGCCTTTCCACGAAGTATTGACAGAGTTTGGATATTTTTTTTAATGAATACTATTTTTCGTGGCAATTTCTTCGATGTATGGTAGCACAATTTTCGGGCTTGTTTGAAGCGATATCGGTCTTTTATCTATACTATTATATGATGGTTATGTGTGACCACACGCATTATTCGATGATACTCCTTTGTTATTTCATCAGTTAGTGTCATTGTTCATAAGATTAATTTGCTTAAAAGGACAGAATTCATTTTAAAGCTTCAATGGTCCCATTGTTTTCATGTTTTTTTTTCGATATAGAGACCATATTTTCTATAGTAAAAATAAACTAGCGTGAAAGATCGAAGTTGGAATCGTTAACGCTTACCGATAAGAATATGTCAGGTTCGATGCCTTTTTATATATTATTAAAGTATAATATGTAATATTTTAAACCTTTTTGTGTTATGACATTTAACACAATATACGTATGATGATCTGCTATTAAAACCATGGCGATTGAAGGGTAGTTTTCATGACTGAGAAAATATTGAATATTAAAATGTGTGCGATATTGGCTTAATGTAAATATTAATTAATGGAAATATTATATAGATATCGACTGTGGAAAGAAAAAAGGACGCAACCCACACATAGCAAATTTTACAGGAAGCACAAAAAACGTGTTTTAATGATTTTAGGCCATATGCAAATTATGAAATATACACAACCTTGAAGTGCACGGAGACATCTACTAAACTAGTGTGTAATTGACATAATCTAATATTAATTAAATTAATATTAAAAATTGTCTCGGAAAAACCTTTATTTCAGTCTTTTTTCTTGTTTTCAATTTTCACAAGCTCATCTTTTTTCAAACTTAAAAGCTAAATTTAGATACTTATTCGATATTTGCAGCTTACATTCTTTTGATAGAACGTGTATCAAGTTTGATACATTGTGATTATCGAAAAAAACTGATTTGAAAAAACTGTGGGTTACGACCTTTTTCCTTTCCACAGTCGATATGGAATGTTATAATATTGTACACTTCCTTAAATTTGTGAAAAAATGAAGAGCGCAGTTTTACATATCGGCAATTCCGGGATTCACTATAAAAAGAGAAATATCCCTAAAGCCCGCAAAAAAATATATATCGCGCTTGAGTCACTAGCATTCGTAAGTTTTAAAAAGATGGAGCTAAAATAAAAGCTACTACGTTTTTTAGTAATTGTACAAACTCTCAATTCGCAACATTTCTTAGGAGCGACCTAAAAATAAAAAAGCTCTCTGAATTCTGTAAATTCCCAACATTTTTAAGTCATCGAGCGAAAAAAAAGGTGTTTTTTCCTAATTATCAATCCCAGGGTTCCGGGATACCGGAATTTACAGATTTCAAAATTATTGAAACAAGTGAGAGCTTTTTTATTTTACCCTACCCTACTAGATCTTTAATCGTTTCGAAAATCGTTGGTTGAGCGACTGGGTAACAAGCAGCAACGGCAACTTCTGACGAAATAAACTCGGAGTAGATATTATGCTCCATATTGGGAGCGCCAATAGTGACAGAAAGTACAAATGTTGACATTTTATACAACGTCGTAGCCACTTCGTAACAGAGTCATGGGACGGATAATGGCCTAGAAAAAAGAGGGTCCCAAATTTATATATATTCCATATATTAAAAATGCGTTGGAAGGCCTTGCATGACGTTCGCATGAGAGCCCTAAATTTATAACTACACAGATGATTTCTTGATAATTTCACGGTTTTAAGGTGAGATGGAGCTCCAAAATAAACATAAGAATTAAAACAATAAATGGCTTCATAAATCCTCTTTTCCCAAGGAGTAATGATATCTAAACTGGCGTGGGTGGTTAAGTAGGTATATCAAGAGTAATAATGGGTAAACATGCTTTGAAAAGGAATCGGTTTAAGTGGCGTAGTTTACCAGTTGTTAAAATTGGGTCACATAGTCAAAAACTTTCAGATTCTGTGCTTAAACGCTTTAGTGAAACCAACCTGAAATCCGCTTCTAGTTGAACTTTCCAACGTTTCAAAAAGTTTACTCTGCGCACAAAGCTTATTGGTGAAAACATCATTATCAGTCAGATATTGAGAATATTATTGTTTTTTACATGCCCGCTCAAAATATGAAGGATATCAATCGTAATGGGACATATTGAGAACCGTTTTTAAACGAGAAATAGTTGTAAAATAATTCATCTGAACTAGAGCCTCCGATCCCGAGATACCGGATTCCGAAATATCGAGATTGTGACGGTTTTAATTAAAGTTGGGCGAGAGGTAAAAAAAATGAAGGTCCCAAATGTTGGTTTATTTTAGGAATTCCGTAAATTTGCGGCTTTTTGTAATTGCAAATCTCGGAAGAGCTAAAAAGATCTCACGTCGTTTCATTTTGGGAATCCGTAAATTCCTTCGACAAAAATTGTTTGAAAAATTCTGAATTTATACACAATTGTATGTTGAATACTCAATCTCGAAATCCCGGGATCACAAAAGAGGTCCGGGATTTGATGTCCTAATCTGAATCTCTTTAGAAAATGTAAGGAAAGAATGATGAAGTTAGGAAAGTTTTCATGAACCATCTCATTTTCAGGATCAGATAGAAGTGGATAGAATGCACTTAGCATTTTGCACTCCTATAGGATTTACTCGATACCAATAGACTACTCTGGATTCAGATTTTACTCATAATATCAGCATATTGAACACGGTTTTTTTGTATTTTTGAAACAATCTGTTAAGCTCCAAATAACACGTATCTTATCTGGGATAATTTTCTTCGCATATACTTTTATTTACTTCGCATCACAAAAACCCATGTATTACGAAACAATGTCATAAATTGAATAATAACTGTATTAAAGTTTCTATTAGAAAAGTAAGCAGGACTTGGTACCAATACTATAATATTAATGATATGTTAAACTTGTTAATTAAAAATAAGACATCTATTTCGCTTATCGTTTTTTGCCGTATTTATATTATATAAAAAAGTTGACAGACAGATTGCTCTGTCTTGTTTATGTTATTGACATGTTGATTGAATCAATAAACAAACTAATAAAATTAGTGTTTTTTATACGATTCTTCGTATTACTGTATTAGAAATATATTATAATATATACATATGTAAAAAAACAATTCGTTCTTTTTGTATCTGTTTGACATGCTCATCGGACATAGTTAATAGAAGTCGATCGCTTAATATATATATTTGAATAATATTTTTGATACACTACATAGTGCTTCATTATTTTTTTCAAAAAACTTCCATGTACATGAGCTTTGTAATAATTTGATTTTTATGTTACAGTTTTAACGATGTTATGAAATCGTGATTTTTTTACTGTTGGAAAACCACGTAAATATTTCAACAAAACATGGGAATCATGAATTATGTTTTGATTTATATGGAAGTTTTATCACTTTAAGAAATTTACCGATAATTTGTATAACGTATTTTACATTTTACATTATTTTTAATAAATTAACTAATCTAACTAATAAGAAATACAGTTTTAAGAACTTTTTTAATCTATGTCCGCTCCTAATTAAGGTCATTTGCCTTCCTAATGAAAGTATCTTAACAGAAAATTTTCTACGAGAATTGTTTGTTACTCAGTCGCTCAACCTCGCTTTTTCCAAAGAGAGTAGTAGGGATAGGAATATAAGGTTAGGACAGGACTAGTGGTTAACTAATCGCTCTCGCTACGTCCAGTTGGAGGGAATTTATAGAAATCACAAACACACATGCCTTCGAACAAAAATCGATCGAAAATATGCTGTTCGTACTGGGACTCGAACCCGTGAGATCCGGCACGGAAGCCAGCACCGCTAACCGCTGCGCCATTAGACCCGACTTTAAAAACTAGATGGACTATTATAATTATGAATACGAAGTAATTATAAATTTAAATTTGAATTACACGTAAATTCAATGACCTACTGAAAATGTAATTGTTTATGCAATTATTTTCAGTTAAAATTGATTGAACGTTATTAAAATTGAACTATTAGTAAATAAACTCCATATAGCCATCAATGGCTTATAACTTATTGATAATATTTTTTATTCTTATATATACTTGATAAAACCTTTTACCAAGCGTTAGTTTATGTTCATCAATACACTTGAATGCCTGGAGATGCCAATAGATGAAACCCTGGTCGTAAGTGAGAAAACGTATGTAAATGTACAAAATTTGAACGATTCAGATTAAACATTGTTATTTAATCAAGCACCTTCAGTTGAAATCTTAAATTATTTACACATTTCTTCATAAAAGCTATAACTTTTGATATAATAAAGAAACCAATTATTTTTAACTATTGCAAAATATTTGAAAGCTCTGCAAATGGAGCTTAATACTCTGCAGAGCAGAAACGTAAATGACCCTAAGATAAGCTTTCGGGGTGAACTTTTAATTATATGTGCCATTAAAGGCAATTTTAGTTTTGATAACTTTTATTTTAATTCGGCTAATAACTACAGAAAACCCCTTCGTTATCTTCCTTTAGAAATCAGAAATTGTATCCAACTTTTTTAGATATTTCCGCTGCCTAAACGGGTAAGGAATACAAACGCAATAATTATCATGAATAGTGAAAAGGAAATTATATTATGTAGTTAAACAGTTATTAAATGCTACCAATTATTTATAAAGCACAGTCCTAACAGATTGCTAGAGACTGTATATTATAATATTTTTTCTGTTACTATTTTCCTGATCTGTCTTTTCTAGGGCGATTTAATCAAAGGTTAAGTACGGTAAAGTTGAAGAATTGTAAACAATTTTACACATCAATATTACTGAAAATATACAAGATATACATAATAATAACGTATGTACAAATCCCAGATTAATTTGATTATATTGACCGCTTTCTGGTAAATATTTGTCTATGGATGCAATTGCTAATCCACCCTTCTATCAATCAAATCATATTTAACTAAGTAAATAAGTCCACTACATTATGAATTCAGGGTTTCAGGTTTGTCGACAGCATGGGTATTGAATAGTGCATTGCTATTTTAAGCATGATACAGTGATATTGGTACTGCGTTTGAATGTGACTTATTATAATTATACTTAATTTGTGAAATATCATACAAAAAATGAATTTTGGTAAAAGAATTCACAACGAATTTTCGTATCATCGTTTATACTAATCTAGAAGAGACACGCAATTTATCTCCAACCAATAATTACCAATGCAAAATATTTTTACCTTTCGCTCGAGATACACATTCAACGATTACATACACTCTAAAAAAGATTATTTTTCGAATTTAAAGAATTGATAATATTTGTAGAAATCGAGCACCGAGTATTTTTTTTTTGAAAAATCCCTACAAAAGCCAAAAACTATGAGCTCACGTTTTTTCATTTTAGGAAATCTGTAAATTTCCATGATTTCAAAATCGGCGAGCAATAATTTCTCAATAATCCCGAAATTCTACACGATTTTATGGTGAACGTTACCTAGGGCGCCAAATTATCTATCACCGGCACTGCCCTTGGTCCTGACTTAATTAACAAAGTGGAATGAAGTACAAAGAAATATTGTATTTTTATTAATATTAAATTTTAGCTTACCAACCGTAAAAACTCAGTAAAAAAAATATTTAGATCATACGAGACCCCCGTTAATTAGTGCCTAGGTTCTTATACATTTGAGAATAGCACCGCTGTGCAGAAAAAGAATTGACTCATTATCCCATCGAGTTGATTTTTTATATGCGGGTGCTAACGCGTCGGCAAGTTAAGACGCAGAAATTTACAATAATTTATGACCGAAAAGAAAAACAGGACCGACAAAGGTATTGTTATGGACAAAGACACAGATGGATACGGGTCACATTATATATTTTTCTTGAACTAGGTTTCATTATATGTTACAAGATTTTTGTGATCTAATTTCGCCAAATTATTTGATGACGAGACTTCAATCTATATTAAGAAAAACGCACAATACTCATTTGTCCTTAATTTACACTTTTTATTTATCAAAATCAGGACCGGTTTAACTTATAGCGAGCATTTTCAACTGATAAAAAAGAAAAATTAACAGTGTTATGTAAAACAATAAAAAAAGAATTTACAAATTCTTTGATGAATTTTTACTTACACGTTAGAGGTGTTAAGCATTTTAATTTGTGTTATTTTAGAGTAACTTTTTGATAATTTCTACTGTAATTTGTAAATTCTTTTCTATGTCAACTGTCTGTTACACTTTTTCATTTAAGGACATTTTGGGATTTCCCAAAATGAACCTTTTTTTTTAGCTCTTTCAAGAATTTAGAATGCAAAATCCAAGGAATTTACAGATTTCCTAAAATGAACGCCACGAGACTTTTCTTTTTAGTTCTTCTCACAACAATTTGCGGATTTCGAAAAAATCGATCCTCTTGTAACATGCTGTGGCCCCCCGTTGAAAAACTCTGGTCTAGATATCTTCAAAGTGTACATTCAAAGAATCAATCCGAAAGTGGTAATTTATCGAAACATAAATAGTTTTCTACGTGTCTTTTTGTAGAATGGAAAATGAATGCAAAACTAAACGATGTCCAAGAAATAAAACATGCTTCAAAGAGCTTAGATTTTATTAACTTATTCAAGTCTACATACAATATGCAAGGGCCGGACTAGATCAATGAACTATTCGAGCTAGCTGCATCAAACGAAATTCCACACGCGCCACCAGAGCAAAGGCTGCTGTCAGTTGCTGTCAACCATTTTGAATGAGATGATGCAGAGCTTAATTATACCAGCGGGACTATTTTTAAATTTAATAGAACCTTGACACTAATTGAATCGTGTATTTCGAAAGCGTCACGAGTCACACTTTTGTAATTATTTAGGAGAGTGAAAAATAGTTATATCCTGTAAAATTTCTAATGAATTCAATCTTTTGTATTCAATCGAAAAACATTTTTTTAAGGTAAGATGCGTTTTAATATTCTACAAGTCTTAAAGTATCGTAAAAGTGAAGTAACCTCAGTTAATACACTTCACAATAGTGTTATCTCCGTAAAATAGGAATATGCAATCCACCAAAACACCAAATAAAGACGTGATTGTAGTACAAGAAAAATGTTTTACCATTTAACTAGTTGGATCACCTCACCTTTCGAGGACACATTATAATACAAAAATAATCCTCGAAATGGCGTGAAGCAATCGGCATAACATATAACTTTTAAATTTGAAATTCTATCGAGCACCTTCAGTCTAAATTCTAAATTATATAACTTTTAGCATAAAGATGCGTTTTAAGGGAATGATAATATATATTTTTAAATTCTTCTTCTGCTGAAAAACTGCTAATCGATGTATAACTTTCAAAAATATAATAAATCTAGCTATAGTATATAAATACAACATATGTAGCTAATCGATGTAATAACTATCAAAAAATACGTCAAAATATGAGCTTTTTAAGCTTTTTAAGCCACAAAAGATATTCTTACTGAAACCGAATTACGTATAAGTTATATTTTCAGAACAACACCAATTTTCAAGGTTTTATCGGAGGCTAAAGATCACAGGGGTGTGTATATCTACAAAAACAATGTTTTCAGTTCAATAAGGTATAACAGGTGATTTAAATGTGGGCTTCTAACATAATAATTCCATTTTTAGATACACCCAACTGTATCGTGTAAGCGGTTGGGTGAAAAAAAAGCATTTTTGTAGTTAAGGCCCTGTGATGCCAAGACCCGATATGATTAAAGCATAAAATATTATTACATTTTAATATACTTACGGGCATAACTTATCTAGTTCTTCTTTCTTGGAGACGAATTTCAAATCTGAGGTATCCTGCAGGATTTGAAGTGGTCGTGCACATCTTGTTAGTTCCTGTTGACCACAATCCTCATCTGCAGAACAGATTGCTGAAAGAGGTACAAAAAGAATCGTTAGTGGGCTATTTATTTTATAGCAAACATGGTATTCTCAATTTTGGATATGAAAAATAACTGAAAAGTAAATGGAAGCCTACATTCGTCACAAAAAATTAAGAAGACGATTGCCAACCAACCGTCTATTCTTAATCTTATCCGATTTGGCAGGATGACTAAGTAACCAGTTCTCGGTAAATACTGATTGCAGGCTGGGAGTGGTCGGGTCGATTGTGACAAAGGTTGTGAGAATGTACATAATTTGAACGATTAAAATATTAAATAGGGTCTTAAAAAACGTCAAGACTTTTGCATCAACCTAATATGTAATAAGGTGTATTGGAATATTTCATAATCAAAATAAAATCATGTTTTTATTTAAAATATTTCCACCGTACTGGCAGAAGTTGGTTAGTAACATAATTGAGAGAAATGATGTAAGTGCATGATAAGATTTTAGATATGACTTTTTTGTCTGGAATTATTCAGTTGTCGCATATATTGTAGCAGTTTGTAAAAAAAAAACGGCGTAACTGCAGGATTTTTTCCCCTTACTTTATTTGTATAATATCAGCGTAAATTTTTCATTTGCTGTTTACGCAGAACTATCAATTTGTTATTAATATCAAATTCTACAAGAATGGTAGCGATATATATCCATCTAACTATGACAAGTTGACCGTTTGCTTGTCATAACTAGATGCACATTTTTTTTATAATGGAGAAAAATGACATTGGCAAGAATTTGATATGGGGTGTATGTGTTGGACGCCAAACGCATATCCTTAAATTCGAAAACGAAAGAAGAATAAGAGAGGTTTATTTATTTACGAATACGTAATATATATTCAAGCGTTTGAATGTATACTTTATGGGACATGGGAAGGCCTAAAAGGTCAGATAGTTATCCCCTCGGTCAAACGGTCGACATTAGATTTAGGCAAAACGATCCCTTCAAACGACTCTGGCGAGATCGAATCCATTGTGAGGGTGAAATTCTTTTGAGGGAAAACTACTGCCTGAATGAATGGAGCGAATGAAGGAATGGACTGCCGGAAAACTACCGGCGAACTAACTGGCGAAAATAGCAAAATGCCCGCATAAAAGGCTGCACTTTGCTGCCCCGGGGCGGCCAGTGGTGCAGTATATAAGTAGGGGTTTAATGACTTTACAACTTATTTCTGATACTAATGTTAAATCACATGAATGAGTAAATGTCGCCTGTGTGGTCGAGTGGTCAATGTTGTTGATTTCGGCTACAGAGGGCCCGGGTTCAAATCCCGGTACGGACAGTTTTATAAATTGATTTTTCAACCGACTTATGAATTTCTGTTCAAAGGCATGGATGTATGTGATGTCTTGAATTCCCCCCTCTCACCCATCCTATCCTATGAACGGGGCGTATCGAGAGCGATTAGCTAACCACTAATCCTGTCTTAGTCCTATTCTTCTATCCCTACTCTCTTTGAAAAAAGAGAGATTGAGCAACTGAGTAACAAGCAGTTCTCGTAGAAACACTTCTGTTGAGATAAACTACATTAGGAGTCCATATGCTCCACATTGGGAGCGGACATGGTTTAAAAAAATGTTAAAATATCAATAAACTTAGAGCAAAGATTGTCAATTATTGTACAAATATCACTTTTAAGGTGTTCACTGTCAATTATTGGTAGGAAAATATTAAATGAAAAAAATGAAAATCGTTTCTTGTACTAATTTCACACTATTTATCAGGACCGGTTTTGCTTAATATTAAGTTCTTTTATTAAAAAATAAGTTAAACTAACAACAAACTGTGATGAAAAATTGGCCAAAGAAATATGAAAGTATTTGTGAATAATGATATTTTTGGATACCAATTCTTTGTCTGAAATAACTAAAGTTTATGCATTTATTGTACCAGTTTGAAAAACAACAAGCAAGCGATTGTATTTTCTAACTAATTCATAACATTATTTGTGTCAAAATGGCATAAGTGCATATGTATATATTATGTAACATAATATCGATTCTAAAGCCATGTAAATTTTTTTTTTATAATATCGACTGTGGAAAGGAAAAAAGACGTAACTCACACATATCAAATTGTACAGGAGGCGCTAAAAACGTGTTTTGATGATTATGTGACATATGCAAATTATGAATTACACACAACCTTGAAGTGCACGGATACTTCTAAACTAGTGTTTAATTGACATAACCTAATATTAATTAAATAAATTGTCTCGGAAAAACCTTTATTTCAGTGTTTTTTCTTGGTTTTAATTTTTTACAAGGTCATCTTTTTCAAACCTACAAGCTAAATTTAGATACTTAATCGGCATTTTCAGCTTCCATCCTTTTGATAGAACGTGTGTCAAGTAGTATACATTGTTATTATTGAAAAAAAGCTGTTTTGGGAAATTGAGGGTTACGTCCCTTTTCCTTTCCACAGTCGATATGGTGTTTTAATTACCATCTTTATTCAGTATGGTGACGATTTTTTCAGTCCTTTAAATTAGTAAAGTATATAAAATGGACGCCACTGACGGTTTCACCAGACTGTTGAGATGAATAAATTCTGGTTTGGATACTAAATTTTATTTCAATCGAAAGCTTTGGGGAAACGATCCTTAGTCAGAGTAATTTATTTTCTACGAGGTTTGATTGTTTTCATACATTCACTCATCGCAAGCATCAGTTGATAGTGTGGAATTAGTACACAGTGTTTTATTTTTTATAAACCCATTTTTTATCTTTACCGGTGACTAGGGCATCCAATCCCGGGATCCGGGATCCCGTGATCCCGTTCAATTTTCTGATCCCGAAATTCCAGATGGACGCGATCCCGGGATTTCGTGATTGAGAAATTTTGAGCAAATTCTCGAAGCTCGAGCTAAAAAAAAACGAGTTTTTGTGAGATTCTGGGAAAAAGTATACCAAATCGGAGATTTAAAATTCCTCGGTGAACTAAAAAAAAAAACGAGTTTCCGTGAGATTCCGGGAAAAAGTATAGCAAATTGAGGATTTGAAATTCCTCGGTGAGAAAATCTTAATTCCGGGATTCAAAATAAATCAATCCCGAAATCCTGGGATTGGAAAAAGGCTTCGGGATTGGATACCCTACCGGTGACGTTAGATGACGGTATTTTGAAAAACTCTAAGATGATCGTATTGAATTTATATATTCACCATTCTGGTTTGGACAGTTGTCAATATAAAATATGAAATCTTCACAGCCAGAATCAAATCAGCTCCAAACGTATATGCGTTAGAAGTCGAGATGTATTTTTGTGAATATTTCCAGCATAAAATTGAATCTTTTGTAGATACGCCAGTCTTACGGTTGAATAAAGGATAAACAAAATTACCATATTTGTATAGAAAGCTACCTCAATACTGCATTTTTTTTGAGATACTAGTTTGGTCCCTGGAAGGTAATAATGGAAATGTTATTTTTGTTGCTGTAAGTAGTGTGAATAACTACTCTTTGTAATAACACACTTGGGCCTCGTATAACATAGTCACATGGTTCCACAAAAACGTTGTATTAATACAAACCTTGTTATACGAGATTTGAAGTTCATACAAAAAAAGTCTTTGCGTTTCAAAAAAATATCGAAGTTTTTTATTAAACAATCGAAAAAATATACATTTACACATTTATAGAAAAAAAAAACATCCATATATTTATTTAATAGGTTATTTATCCATCATCGCTATCACTTACAATTGTATATGTTCGAATCCTTTTCGAGATCGGTTGTCAGTTTTCATCATCTGAGAACTCAGGACTATTTTTGGATATAGCCATTAAAAATTCTGTAATAAGCTATTGTCTGCTTTTAGCGTATAAATAAAAGCCCAAAATATTTTGTTATTCACTCTTGAACTTCAAACTTCTGTCCATTATAGGATCATTTTATATTAAAAAATGTTAAGTGACTTTAAGTGAGTAATTTAGTCACTTATTCATAATTTCGACTGTTATTTGTAAATTCTTCTCAATGCCAATTGCTTATTACACTTTTTCATTTCAATTTGTTTTTGTATAAATATCACTGTTAAATTATATTTCTTATCAGTTGAAAATGCTCGCCATGAGCGAAACCGGTGCTGATCTTGATAAATTAAAGTGAAAATAAGTACAAAGGAATATTGTTTTCTTGTTAATATAATGTTTTTTCACCAAGTATTGACAGTGAACGACTTAAAAGTGATCAATAATATGAACGAATAATTTGTCGAATATTCGAATACCAAGAAAGAGCCGAAAATGTTCGAAAATTCGATTTGACTTTCTACTGATGTTATAACGCTAGTATTAGGGATTCTGTGTCGAGACGTCCCGGGACTTTTAAGGTTTTTTGCTGTCTTAAGTCCCGGGACATTTAACAACCAAGTCCCGGGACTTAAGACAGCCAAATTGTACATTTTTAATTTTGAAAAAACCATTCTAACAAATAAAAATTGGATGCAAGCAATCGCTAATGTGACCTAAAAAGTTAATTTTAAAGTTACATTGGTGTCTATCCGCGGGATCAGTTTCGAAAAAAATGCATTATATTTAGGCTAAGGATTAAAGGCCGGGGTTTTAACAAAATTAAGTATACATATATAACAGGAATCTTATAAAAGAAACAGCTGTTTGGATTTATAATTGTTGAAGTTTCAAATAACATCTATTTATATATTGTAATACGAAACAACCATTTTTAATGGGTAGAGAGAGACATGCAGAAATACAAAAGAAAACTTAGACACGTGTTCGCTTAACTATTTTTGCAGCATGGGATAATCGCACAGAATTCTAAGAATTAATGAAACCAATAGTTATTTCTAGAAAATTATGTTATAAATCAAGGCGGCTTATAAATTTTTATTACCAACCGTTCTGCTAGGACTACTTGATTTTCAAAAAGAATACACGAAAGATTTTGACAAATGCTCCAAAACAATATTTTTGAAATACGGAGATAATTTACTACGACGTCTTTTCTCCGTGGAAAAAGATATCGAGGTATCTGAAGAAAATACCGATGATGAGAAAAATATTGCAGAACTGTCACTGGAAGAAGAATTAAATAGACAGATTACAAAAAACAAAAGATTTCTCCATTAAAAACTAAACAAATTTAAGATTTTAAAATCAACTGGAGAACGGAAACAAAGATTGTTTTTTATATATAACATTAAAACAACATCGACTGACAATGATGTTGAGCAACAACGTTTATTACAAAAATAAGAAATCGGCTGTCTGATTCGTCATTAAATTCATTATTATTTTTAAAAGCATATTTTGATAAGCAAGAACAAAATATTAACTTTTGTGTAAATAATACATACTATGTATGATTTGAGGTTGTGACTTTATTATTGAATTAATTTAATATTTTTATTATTAATAAATAAATTTGTTCAAAAGATGTATTTTTTTAATTAACGCATACTTTTGCCGCCATTTTAAAGTACGCATGAAAAAAAAATACGTCTAACTGCGTAAAAAACGCTCAAAAAAAATAGTTTAATTGAAACGAAATATTAAAAAACGTTTGGGAGAAAGATATCTTCATTTATGTTATTAGAAATTTGTTTAAATCAATTCATAATCGTATTAAAAATATAACTGTAGCAAAAAAAAATTAAAAAATATTATAATTAAGTGTTCATACCTGATGTTGTTTTATTTACAAATGTTTTTCACTATTCTACAAAGTTACCAATGTCGCAATAGGACAAAAAAGGTATAAAATCTGTATTGTGATTTGTGAAGTAACGGTCATAATTTTACCCAATTCTTTGTTATTTTTTCAATACATGAACCGTTATCATCCCTTTTTAGTACATAAGTACATACAAATATTTAATTTTAATAAATTTATAATTTTATTAAAGGGGAAATAAAAGTCCCAAGTCCCGGGAAGTCCCGGGACTTTGACTTTATCACGTCTCGTGTCCCGGGACTTTGAAAAACCCGAGACTTCAGAATCCCTAGCCTAGTATATTATATAATCTATGGGCATTTTTTTATTTTATGTTTCTTTTCATATTTAGATATCGGATAACGCCTTCGGGTATACAATCCAAAATAATAAAAAAACACTGTTAAAAAATCAGTACACACTATTCAAAAAGTTTTTTCTGTTTAGTTATTTTGTTGCCAAACTTTCAAGTTTAAAATAGTCCAACAGTGTGGCTGACAACATTATCCTGACGTGAACGAAAAACGAGATTATCTGATAAGGGAAATACCCAAACACTCCAATGGCGCAACTTAGGATACAGGAAAACAGGGATATAGAAAAAGTACAAGAATAAAGGACGAAATGATCCCTGTGCATTGGGCGAGATGACGTACAAAGTTTTTAAGGATTCGTCGCCAGAGAATAACTATAATAAAAAACCGGGGCAATTCATATAATATATATACTTTACACCTTTATATTTTTACCTGAAAGCAACAGTGTATTTTGACTGAAAGTGCTTAGTGGAATTTCAATATTAAATTTGATTTTTTTTGAAAATGATGTACATTTACACAAGTTTTTTCACTAACGACCCGGGTTCCGTTTTTCCGAATCCGGGATTTAAAGACTAGAATTCTTTTGTTGCACAATATTCTATATCGGAAAAACAGAAAGAACATTCAAAACTAGACTGCCGGAACACATGATTTTCTGATTTTTTATTTAGTTTTTACGGTGGGTAATTGTTACATTTAATGTAAAAATTTCGGCTCAGTTACAATTTGTAACACAGTGGAATAACAAAAAATACTTAAATTAGTTTTATGTTAAAAATGATTTTACATAATGTAACCGCCGAATTCATCGAACATATTATTGGAACGTGTTACAATAAAACAAGTGTGATTTAATTTTACCATAATCCTCAATTTAACAAGATTAGTATATTATATATATATATATATAATAAATGAATGTAAATTTACTACATATATATAATAAATGAAGTGTGTTAATTATAATTAAGGATATAAGTAATCACTAGCTGTAAGCCCGTTGCCCAGCAACGTGAGATTTTTGTTGCATTGTGTTTAATTTTATTTAGTTTAATTTAATTTAATTTTATTGTATTTTAATTTTTTTTATTTTATTTTATTTCATTAACTATTAATTTTTAAGTACGCAAACAAATACATTTCGTAGAAGAAGAAAAAGACTCGAAGACATCAGTACGCACACATTTGTGAAAAGTGAAAAGCGAGTGATTATTTTATCGACTATTAATATATAGATTTAGTATGAATAAAAAAGTGGAGACTGGAAGGTGTGAAATCGGGGACACCGGACGGACGGACGGACCTTATCGACTATTAATATATAGATTCTCATTAATTATCAAGATGCGAGTAAAAATCCAATTCTACTTAAACTAGCATTTGTGAAAGTAAGATTTTCTAAGTATGCTTCTGAAAGAGGCGAAACACGTGTCACAGTTTGTAGCACATTACGTGGAAAAATCTAAGTTATTTTATTTTTTATATTAAAATGATCTTCCACAAAGTTACCGCTAAATCCAATGAAAGTATTGTAATTTCACAATCCACGCAGAGCAAAATTTTAAAATAAAAACAAAATAAACGCAAATTGAATTGGTTAAATAACACCATAATCGATTTATGCATAGAACATCAAACATATCTGATAATGCTGTAATGATTGATACAATAGAAAGAGTATAAATTCAATTATGAGAGGTGATTTTCTTCACTTTTCCGAATACGAACTCTCCTCGAACAGAGGGTAAGGCAGGGTAGTTTTTTTTAACCCTCAAAGGAATATACATTTCGGTAAGTGTCCCTTAAGTCTGCCAACGACGCTGGCTTGGGCTATATTACAGCGGTGGATAAACTGCGGGTCGCGACCTCCTCGCGGGCTGGGGATAATTATTTTAAGAAGTCACCAAACTTTTGCAATTGAAACGTTGGATTTTCTTTTTAAGGAGTGAATTACTCAGAAGCTATGTTTTAATGTCGAATATTAACTTAGTATCGGTGATTTTTGTTGCGAATTTAGTAGAATGTCCCGTAGGAATTTAATAAAGTAATAAAATTAGCTTATCACTAATCCTGTCCTAACCCTCCCTATCCTTCTATCCCTACTCTCTTTGGAAAAAGAGAGGTTGAGCAACTGAGTAACAAGCAGTTCTCGTAGAAACACTTCTGTTGAGATAAACTCCATTAGGAGTCCATATGCTCCACATTGGGAGCGGACATGGTTAAAAAAAATAAAAATAAAACTAAAAACTTATTGTGTATTAAAATCTAACTTCAACTTGTTTAGTAATAGTACTGTAAAACACTCAACTCTTTTTTTTACACGGTAGATGCGTTCTACAAAAAGTCGCGTAAGAAAAGTAATGGAATTAATAAAAAAAAATCTGAAGAATCGTGTAAAACGGTAATAATGAAGACTCAATAAGTAAATTACACAAAATATTATTCATAATATGTATTTAAATTTAAAAAATAATTACCATATTAACACAAATCAATTGCACTCATCACGCAGCCAGTCCTGATCATATTAAACAACTGGGAAATTAGTACACAAAGGTGTAATACAATTATAAGCAACATGTAACTTTTTTTAAAATATTTCTTTCAGAGCTAAATATAATAAAATACATTTCTACTCTTATACGTATTATAATGGAGTTCTGCGAAGCAAATGTTCATTCGATCATTAGACTCCACGCGGACTAGATGACTTCACGCGATTGTATGTCAAAGGTAACTAATTGTAATTGGGGGGATTAAACTTTCTCGGGTCTCTGCCTCTCATATGCTTCTTTCTTTATTGCTCGCTTCGAAAAGAGGTGTTGAGCGATTGAAAACAAAAAGTTCTCGTAGAAAACCTTTCCCTGAGATACCTCATTAGGAGCGGACATGAGTTAAAAAAACGTAATTCAGTTGCTCAACCAACCTATTTAACAGAATGAGAGATCTCAGAGAATGACTGGTTGTAGGTGAACATTTTTGGCTTTAAATTTAAATCTAATATATAAAAATGAATGTTTGTGTGTTCGTACTTTATCCGTTGCCACACCGCTCATCCGATTGCAATAAAACTTTGACAAAATTTTTGCTTGCACATCCGGAAAGGTTATAG
Source organism: Himalopsyche tibetana (assembly GCA_030503985.1). NCBI lineage: Eukaryota > Metazoa > Arthropoda > Insecta > Trichoptera > Rhyacophilidae > Himalopsyche > Himalopsyche tibetana. The sequence continues at coordinate 19,489,447 of JAPJYX010000022.1, forward strand.
GCATAGTAAAATTAGCTTGCAGTAGGTCTTATATATAACAATCAATGTTTGTATGTCAGTTCATTTTGACAACGTATACTTACACTTGGGCGAAGGTTATAGTACAATTAATTTACAGTCGTACCATAGACAGTCGGTAGTAAACGTCAAACAGACAGAAAAAGAAAACATGCACTTCAATAATCACAATTAAAACAAAAACAATTTCTTTCTTTGAGTGGCAGTGCAACGCTTGCCGGGAAATGGCTTGTTATTTAATAAAATGAATATCTAAAGCCATTCAGTAAACTTATTTTAATCACGCACGTGTGCAATACCATGTGTCGCAACAATTTAATGGCGCAGTTTAGCTCCCCTGCACTATAAAGCCGATCGTTACAGAATCCACTCAGCAGTTCTTGGGAGACGCTTTGCACAGGTATGAGTCTGCCTTAATTATCCACTAACGGAGTAATGTTGTTAAATGTCTCACTGGAGAAGCTAGTGAGTACATATCCACCAAGACAGCGGCAGCAAAATATCAACAAGAGGAAAAACAATAGAAAAACGACGCTAAAGTTTCGAAACGAGAGTGTTCGAAAAAACTTTCACAGACAATGAAAAGTTTGTGAAACATCTTGCTGCGTCTGGAAACGATGTTGATATTTTTAAATAGAAAAAGTATTTTTTCTTTATGCCTGAGCGAAGCAATTCATTGTTATAATGTTGCCACAGAGGTTTGGGAATGGTGGCGTTCTATTACGCCAACGGTCTTGGAGACACGATGAAACTAGCCGTGGACGCCTCAATCCTGCTTGCCTGTTCTTCCGACCGGTGGAATGACAATGTCCTGGACGAGCGTCAGGCACTTCCCTTGTGGTGTTCTCTACGGAATTATAAAGAAAGCTGGGATTTCATAGAAAACAAAACGATTGGCGGATTCGGGGAATATTGTAGGCGACGCGTGAGAGGCAAAACCTTCACATAAGAAGTGGGTATTGTTCAGTGTTTCTCAACGGGGAGCAGCCACCGTACAGTTTTGGGGAGCTACGGCGTTCATTTTGGGAACTCCGTAAATTCTTGAGATTTTAGATTGGAAGTTCTCGGATGAACTAAAAAAAAGGTCTCGCGACTTTTCGTTTTGAAATTCCTTATAAAACTTCTTCTTTTATTACCATATTCGATCTATATGTAGAGCATATAGCCGCCAGGCCACTTTTCTATGCTTCCCTGTCTCCCGCCAATAGCTTTGCTTCCTCCCATGAAATGCCAGCATTCCTTAGATCCGCCGAGTACATCATATGGATAGTACCTGACGGACACCGGAGCCCTACCGGTCGAAAGAAAAGGCAGACAGAATTGAAGCTTTCCGGAGGCATTCGCAGCACGTGACCCAGCCAGTTCTAACGTCTCTCCATGATCACTGACGTGACGGGGCGCTGTGTTGTACGTTCCCTTATCTCCGATTTTGTGAGGAATTAAGTCACGTCATTGGTTATAAAAAAATATAATTCAATATAAGAAAACAGATATGGGGACAACGAAAAAAATATCACACTCAAAAATGCATCGAAAATATCTGAGGTATACAATGAAAAAAAGTTTGATAATATTTGCATCGTTTCTATTCAATGAATATCTTGATATTTTTTTTATATTTCTAATTAAGAAACATATTATTCTTAACTGTTATAACAACTTCATTACAACAACCCTGAAAAAAGACATACTTACTCTTTTACGTAAGGGAGAAAATTTCGGAGAATTTTTTTTTACACCGCCAATAACGAAACCATGTTTTTTTTAACGTACGTAATTGAATCACAGGAAAACCCGAAAAAACGGGTTACGTGTCTTATAAAATCGTTATCTTTTAATTAAAATAAAATGGTTTGAAAACTTATTAATATTTTGAGTAAAAATTTACAATATTAAAAAATTTTACGCAAAAATGAACTAATTTAAGTTTTAATAGAATTGGCTTTAAAGTTTAATATTAAAATATTTTTATAAAATATTACAATAAAGTTGCCGAGGAAAAATATTCTTATTGAAAACAAACATAAAAGACGTACAGTTTATCAATAATAATCTTGCTTTGGATTGATTAATCATCCAGAAAGAATTTTAAGCTGATGACCAAAAAACAAAAAAACTACTTGAGAAAGAATTATTAAGTTTTTAAATATGATGAGGACCGGTTTCGTGCAGATGGTGAACAAAATTGAATGTGAATAATACCTTTAATTTTGAACAAAATAAGAAATTAAATATTTTTTTTGGAAGAAAGGAACGTATTGTGTGATGTCATGTCACAAGTTTTTACTATTTCTTACCTCTTATAACTTATTTCATATTTTGTATAAATCATCACATTATATCTGAATTCCTACCCTAGAGCGCGACGTCATATAGGTATGGACAATCCTTAAGTTGTAATTTATTTTGTGTAATGACATTTTGCTGCAACCGAAAATATTATGTTCGTACTGGGACTCAAACCCGTGAGCACCGGCACGGAAGCCAACAACGCCAACCGCTGCGCCATAGGACCCGACATTTTTTTCGGTTGATTTATGTGCGTTGACATGGGTGTTTCTGATGTCTAAATATTCCCTCCCACCTATCCGATCCTTCAATAACTGGGCGTAGCGAGAGCGATTAGCTAATCACTATTTCTGTATCTCCTAGCCTTGTCCTTTTATCACTACTACTCTCTTTGGAAAAGAGACATTGAGCAACTGACTAGGGTATCCAATCTCGGAGCCTTTTTCCAATTTTGAATCCTGGGATCCCGGGATTGAGATTTTCTCACCGAGGAATTTGAAATCTTGAATTTGCCAATTTCGTGTAAATTTTCGGGTTTTGTTCAAAATTTCTCAATCCCGGGATCGCGGCCATCTCAATCCCGGAATTTCGGGATCAGAAAATTGAACGGGATCCCGGGATTGGATGCCTTACAACTGACTAACAAACAGTTATCTTGGAAGAACTTCTGTTAAGATACCTCCATTAGGAGCCCATATTTGTTGCATTTATTTTCCGCCTAAATGCTCTATAGAAACATATGAACAGATTTTTAACTTCCTTCAAAATTTACCTGTACGAAACTCTATTGCTATCATTGGTGATTTCAATTTGTATTCGTCAGCGCCCAGGGTAGAATTTTGAGTTTGCTCATTTTTTGAGCTGTGTGAATCTTAAACAGTTCTCACAGATTAGGAATGCAAAGTCACGAATTTTAGACTTGGTACTGGCTGATGTAGATTGTTGTATCTCTGTGTATGCAAGTGATGATCCTCTTGTCCCTAAGGACACACATCATCCGGCTTTAGTAATTGAGTTTCCTATTTTTAAAAAGAAATTAACCGGTTATCACCGCGATCAAAGTGATGTGATTGAAGATTTTCCTGATAGCACTAGAAAAAGAGTTTAATGGAATTTTCGCCGGGGTGACTTATTGCACATGGTCAACACAATGCACGGCATTGAGTGGGACGATATGTACTTGATCAGCGATATTGACAAGGCTGTCAGTGTATTTTATAATAAAATTAATGATATCTTGCAAATTTTTGTATTTCTTGATTTTTTATGTTGAATTTGATGTACTGTGTATTTTTATTTTATATTTTGTCGTATTATATTTTTCAAGTGCATGGCGAATTGGCGTCAGCTGTTATGTTATGTACTGTAATTTTATTTTTTAACAATAAATATTGGGAGCGGACATGGATGAAAAAATGCTTTGTTGGTAACACAATACAATTGATTCGTGGTGAATGAAGCAATGATCAATTTTTGATTTATTTTATAAAAAATAAGAATTGGTTTCCCTCAAATATTTTTCATCAGATGAAATGTTGAACAATTGTTAAGTAATTCCAACATAGTTATATACAGCGAAGTCAATTGTTTCCCATTAATGTACTTCTTTGTAAAGTTGTACATTTGCTGATTACTACAATTGATTAATCTGCCGATCTTCGATATATGATGTAATCTGATTTAAAATAATTGACTTAGTATAATTAAAGCGACATTCGATATATTAAAGACGATTTGTAATATTAATACTGCGAAATCCATTCACAGAAATCAGTTCGGATTAATTATTATCTGCTCTGCCGGGAGAACGGCGAACTAAATATCAATTTTCCTCAGCGCGTCGGCAGCGGCAGTCTACCGAACTAATGACAGTGATCCAGAATAATATAATACCCACCTAGTTAGAGTGTTTCCGGATCCTGTCACAAGGATATTATCATTAACTGCGGCTGATAAACGCCATCTCGCGTAATTAGTGATTATCAATTAGTAACAAGGGGCTTTGCCAGGATTACAACAGTCAAAGACTTCTACCAGGCTCACCGTATATGAAGATTTTGCGTCTGTGGGATAGGACTTCGTTATAACTCTTAGAGGATTACACGAAGCTACCGTTGGTATAAGATTATGTTATATATTGGTTGGAAATACGTTGATAAATAGGCTACCATTTTGGCTCATAGCGTGGAGTAAGATAAAGTATCGTGGAGTTTGATGATACAAATATTATTTGCGTTATCTTTCTTTTTTACTCCCATATAATTATCTACAAATCAGACAAATATGCAACTAGTGGTCGACTATTATAAGTTGGCCGGTGAGCGAGAACTCTAGGAATGTTGGTATACTGACTCAGTTGTGGCCCATAGCGTTATTGATTAGAATTTTACATTTTTAGAGGCTTTTCAGCTTTACATAACTGAAAAAAACTATGAGCATAATAACCGGCTGCGTTTTAGCATAAACTTTTTTAGAATCATTTACGTTTATTATATTCATTTACAAAGGATTGCTTATAAAAAAAACCCATGACACTTATGCATGAACTTAGGTTTGACTCAAAGATCTGTGTTGATTACTTTAGTTTCAAATCTGTTCGACGGCCGCGTTATAATAGTCGATCGCCATATATAATACGTTTTTTACTGTCAGCGTATGTTCGGTTAAGAGAGTTTACTGTCGCTTCCTTGCTTTTGGTTGGAAATTATTCTAGAAACTTTTTGGAAAAACCTTTTTAAAAATACAGTTAATGCAAAGACTAATTTAAATTATTTTAAAATTTGGTAATTTTTTGTTACAAGTAACACCGCAAAGATTTTAGCTCCCCTTTCAATACCATATGTAATTTTAAAATATTATTTTAACTTAATTCTTTATTTGAAGCAAAACAGACAAATAACAAAACAAAATGGGCCGCAATATAGCAATAGTAATTAACAAATATACATAAATGTAAGTACACAAAAATACTCATTCGCCAACGTAAAATTTTGCAAACAATCCCAGATATTTGAAAAAGAACCTGGTTAATATGATTGTTTTGGACCTTACATGAAATCCTAATGGGCCGCAGGATGAGTATCGCTGAATTTGATGAACTGTAGAAGATTATTTTTCCCCAGTATCTTGTTCCTTATTTTACACAAAACTACGATGTTTGATTTGTTAGACCTAGGACCGAGGAATTGATATCATATGACATAATATATATCATATATTCAATGTTAAATTTAAATATGTAATAATCAAAACAAATTTTATACCACAGAACAATGAATTTATAACTTAACACGAAAATAAAATGTATATAATTAATTACATAATAAGAAGTTAGGTGGTCATGGCCAATAGTATGAGATTATAAAGTTTTTTTGTCGCCTGTGTGGTCGAGTGGTCAACGTTGTTGGCTTCGGCTACAGAGGGCCCGGGTTCAAATCCCGGTACGGACAGTTTTATAAATTGATTTTTCAATCGATTTATGAACTTCTGTTCAAAGGCATGGATGTATGTGATGTCTTGAATTCCCCCCTCTCACCCATACTATCCTATGAAGGGGGCGTATCGAGAGCGATTAGCTTACCACTAATCCTGTCCTAGCCCTATCCTTCTATCCTTACTCTCTTTGGAAAAAGAGAGGTTGAGCAACTGAGTAACAAGCAGTTCTCGTAGAAACACTTCTGTTGAGATAAACTCCATTAGGAGTCCATATGCTCCACATTGGGAGCGGACATGGTTTAAAAAAAATATTCTTGAGATATTCACGATCGGAAATATTGTAGAAAATTAAAAGAAAATATAAGTTGAAACAAATATGGTGTAGAAAATTATGAAGGAAAGTAAAAAGTTAACTTAAACACAAGTACGGTTGAAGCATAAAAAATAGCCTGTTAAATCCAGCCAACGTTTCTACACCACGCCGAAAATTCATAACGATCTTTAAAATTGGATGAAAAAAAGCCTTTTCTCAATTATTTAATCATTTCGCATAACGTCGTATTGAGTTTTCCGCGTCAGCGATTTCAATGGGGCAGGAATTTTAAAATTATTATCGAACACTTTGATGTTAATGCCAAAATTTTTCGACAAAATTTCACTTAAGTTTTATTTCAACTAAAAAAGCGTTATATGCCGGTAGTATTTTTCGAAATTCCTGGAGTTTTTTACAAAGTTGTAATAACACTGTCATCATGTAAAATATTAAAATTTATAATTTTAGTCTTCGGAATCGGTATTTTTATTTTGTTAGGTTAGTGTATGTATATATATTAAACAATCAATGCATAAAAGCTCAACTTCAGCGTATTGTATCCTTTGAATATTAATTCGAGTAGATCTCTCATGTAAAATTTAGAAAAAAAAAATCATTTTGGCTTTAACAGGACTTGAACTTGGATTTGTAAACGGTTCACGAACTTTAAAGCTACGCAAGGCAACTTAAGTTGTAAATGATTTAATTCTAAAGCTTTTAAATATTTTTGAATGTCATTGACAATTAAATACAAATTTGAAATTGTTTTTACGTTACTTATCTAGAAGAACTTCTTGGATGGTCAAAAGATCGAATACCAAAATAGATAAATTACACTGGACTCACTTTTACACGGTTCCGAAATAACACGGTGCTTCATCCCTTGCTTGAACTTACTACTCAGCACTATCCGCAGTGAGGCTTATTCTTAAAAACTCGAATATTTGGAATGAAATATTACACAGGCTCAGGATATCTCGAGTGATGAAAGCAATGTCGCACCAAATGTGTGTAAACGGGTTAGTCTATTGCCCAATAGTGATCATGATATAAAATATCAAGTATTTTTAAAATAAAATTAAGATTCAGAAAAATAATGAATTTTATTGTTTCATATCCTGAATTGATTTTTATACAAAGAAACCTATTCACCACTTTATTTTTAATAATAATAATAGTACACATTTTTACACAGTATTCCGTGGAACGTGTCCAGCGTGTAAAAAAAGAAAGTCTGGTGTATTCATAAATTGATTTTGTCAATAACTGAATCTGTATCCAACCGTTAGTCAGTATTTATCTTATTAAATTCTAATACTTGCACCCGGACACTGGGTTTGCCAGCTTAAAACCGGCCATGGCAAATTCAACGGTAAACTATTTGGGCTGGGCAAGTTGGTTGAACGGCCGGATTGCACTTGCGGGCACAACCACTACTGTGGGACTGCCCTGAGATGCCGAACGAGCAGAGCTGTTTGCTGTGGTCCAACCTCATACGGGCCCAATAGGCCACGCTGACCTGATGTCAACCAAGGCCAATTTTGAGGCATTCGATAAATTTGCAACATCATATGGGGAACGGGATATTCTTTATTCCTTAATTAATTGATTTGGCATTTACTTGGTAGAACTCCATTTATAACAGATTAAAATAACAAAGTATTTTAGCTCTACAGTTTTTAATAATTTTATTCGTTGATAGCTATTTCGGCTTGCGCCATCGTCAGAACTATGTTTAAACTAATCTTTTGCTCAGCTATATATACTGGCTCTGAAGAGATACACAATGCATCAAGTTATTCACTCTAACATCCTAATTATAATTACAATATTACACTTATCAAAAGTGATTCTAGTTTTTCAAAGAACGATTAACAATCTGGGTTTATTTCTTAAAACATTATTCCTCTTTAAATTCAACGCGAAGTAGATTAAACTCTTCCGCCACGGCGGATTCTCAGTATACGGATACACAGGATACTTAATATCACTTAGACTAAATGACTGAGCAGGTAACATTCTCTTTTCTTTCTATCTTTATCTTTTAAGCACAACAGTGCATGGTTAAAAGATAGGTCCCGTGCAGCTCTGTATCGGGCCAAAAATATGAGGAATAAATTCTTTTCTTTTCTTGATCGCATTGCGTTATGGAAGGCGGCCGTGAAAATGCGGCTGCGTACACATAACGGGTGGTGGTGGGATAAAATTCTAATATTATTTATTTTGCTGTAAGTATATAAATACACATTTGACTAGATGGAATCTTTGAAACAATGATACACACAAAAGTTTATCGAACAAATAGGCCATATTTTGTATTGTGATATTTTTTAATTAAGACATTTATATTAAATTTGAATCGTTCAAACTATGTACATTCTCATTTAATATTTAAATTCCACCAAGCACCTTCAGTCGAAATCTTAAATTACATTTATATTACGTTTTAAAATTGGGAAGAGCATCATTCAGAAAATCTTTTTTACAAGCAATCGCTGACAATAAATAGAGAAGACTTCCCGATAGCAAAAGTATTAATAAAATATTATTACAATAATGCTCCGAAGAAACGTTATAATAAGTAGAAATAATAAATATGAAGCTGTCTAAAAAGATATCAAAATAATAAAAATATAACATCAGCAAAAGGAAAACGTAAGAGTGCTGCAAAAAAATAAAATATGAAATCACTTTTGATATAAAGAAACAAGAATGAATTGTGAACCCGTGGCACGAGATATGTAATAAAAAAACGTTAAAAAAAGAAAAATAACTAATTCAGGAAATACAATCGAAAAATCGTTCAAATTATGAACGTTCACACAAATTTTGTCACTAACCCGGGTTTCGCCTTTCGGCATCTTTGAGCGTTCAAGTGCACGGATGAACTTAAACTGACCGTTTATTATATAATAAATAAATGTATCGCTAAGTTTAAAGATAAGGATTAATTTTACTAATGGATTTTAATGGCGTTCAATTAGCTTGGGAAAATATTTACTTAGCAAATAGTCTTTGTAGGTTTTTTAAATTAATGTGATTATCGATAAAATGTTATAACATGAGATTTGAATGGTGAGTAATTTCAAGAATTATATTTATTTTGTTTGTTGTAAAATTTATAACTATTTTATTTAATTTATATATATTTACGTACATATAGGATACTCAAAGATTATTCTTAAACAAATTTATTTACAATTAATTTAATATTAAATCGACTACGTAAATAAAAGTCTTCGCTTACTTCAAAGTTGCGTATATTTAATATTTTATCTTTGGGCTAAAATTAATCAAAAACGTTTTTTGTGCCTCCTGTATATTTTTTTCTGTGTAGGTTACGTCCATTGGTCTTTCTAGACAGTGTTGTCTTTTCTATAAAATTTGTATATATTTTGTACTTGTAAGATATGCTTCCCAAAATAGGCATGTTAGTATCTAATAATAATCACAATGTTTTGACTAGTGCATGGGACGAAAATGTTTATAGCCGCAGGAATAAAGGGTTAACGGAGCGAAGAAATATTTTTGATTCATTTAATATCGTTACTTACATAAATCACGAATCGTGTTTTCGCTATGATAACTAAAACACCCCGAAAGGGTTAATACGGCGCCATATTTATTAGACGTTGGGTATAGTGCGAAGGGATTACTAGAGAATATTATTATGTGAGACGTGATAAATCAGTACTTTGAATATCTGATAACGCATATTTTTTAGCAATGGACACTACCGAAATGTAGCATGTATATAATTCTAATGAAATATTAAAAAAAACCTGTTTTAGTGATAACTAACTCATGGTAAGTTAGTCATTTTTACAACGTATTTTTTATACACACAAAAGACGTTGTCCTGTCTGGTATTGGCTTTATTGGAAAGACAATTTTATACCATTAATGGACGTTCATTAATGGTCAATTTAAGATTTCGACTGAAGGTGCTTGGTGGAATTTAAATATTAAATTTGAATCGTATAAATTATGTACATTTACATAAATTTTGTCACTAACGATCAGGGTTTCGCCTTTCGGCATCTTCAGGCGTTCAAGCGCACAGATGAACTTGAAATAACGTTTAGTAAATGAATATGAAATAAATGTATCACTAAGTTTAAAGCCATTGCTGGCGAAATGGATTAACCCATGCCAACAGATTTGAATGTTGAGTAATTTCAAGAATTGTATTTATTTTTGTTTGCTGTAATTATATTTTGTTACATATAAGTTATAAAAGTGGGGACAGTATTGACAGTGAACACCATAAAATTGATGATTATCAATTTAAAAAAAAATGACACAGGACGTTTTGATTTTATCGCAGTTCATCAGTTTACTGTCAAACCGAAATTATCAATTATTTGTACAAGTTTTCTAATTTATACCACTTATCTACGGGTCTTTTCATCGAGCAGGTGCGGACTAAGGATGAAAAACGCCGAGCACAGACTTTTGAGAAAGATTACCTGTATTTTTATTAAACCGAGAATATAAAAACTAATAAAAGTGGAAAGATATACCGTTTGAAGCAGCCGGCAAAACAAAACATGCACGCTTCGAATCAAAATAAAACGCAAGGAGCGTAGTTCGTTCAGAATAAATTGATATTGCAAAATATAAATTTGCCTACAATAACATCTCAACAAAATACATCCAATAGATTTATATTTGAAAGCAACGCACAATCACATTATTTATTTTATCAAAATATTGAACTTTTTGAAAAGGAAAACGTAGGATAAAAAAAATGCTAAATTATTTCCATACCAAGACGTCAGTTATTGAATCATAAAAATATGATACAATTAATAGGTTTGTATTGTAATACTTTATATGGATTCGGCGGTATTGTTGTGGAAGTTCATTTTTGATTTGATAACTTTGTTTCGCATCTTAATACAGGGGTGGGCTAGAGGGGGCTCACGCGAAACCCCTTGTTAAATTTAATAAAAAGCGATATTCTCAACTCAAATTAGTATATATCTGCAATTTCTGACTTATATATTATCTACGACAGCTTCAATATACACAGTAGTACATTTTTAGCCATTTACATTGATAAGCTTACGGTAAATTGCATATTGTTACATATTACAAATGTATTAAGTAAAAATCGATTTCTTATTTAAATATTGTATATAGTTGCATAGGAGTCATAAAAATTCACTCCTTCCACAGAACACCGAGAATCGAGAAAAGAGCCCCTTGTTAACGTATTGGCAGTACATCGCTGTCTTAATACAAACAATTGTAGGATTATTAATACAAATAAAACATTGTGACCTCTATTTTGTAATTTACAAGTAAAGATTACTTTTAAGGTGTTCACTGTCAATACTTGGTGGAAAATCATTATATTCAAAGAATAAAACAATCATTTGTACTCATTCCATTTTTACTAAATTAAATATGATTAGAACCGGTTACGAGCGAAACCGAACTTGATCATATTTAATAAAAGTGGAATTAGTCAACATTTATATTTTAACATGTTCTATACCAGTATTTTTGAAACGTCTTCTGTTGAAACGTTCTATTTAACGAGTCCATATCGACCTTGGAAAGGAAAAATGACGTAACCCACACGTAGCAAATTTTACAGGAGGCACAAAAAAACGTGTTTTAATGATTTTCGGCCATATGCAAATTATGAAATAAACCCAACCTTGAAGTGCACGGAGACTTCTAAACTGGTGTTTAATTGACATAATCTAATATTGATTTAAGAAATTGTCTAGGAAAAACCTTTTTTCAGACTTTTTTTTTGGTTTCAATTTTCACAAGCTCATCTTTTTTCAAACTTAAAAGCTAAATTTAGATAATAATTTGGCATTTGTAGCTTACATCCTTTTGATAGAACGTGTATCATGTTAGATACATTGTGATTATCGAAAAAAAAAACTGTGGGTTACGTCCTTTTTCCTTTCCACAGTCGATATGCTTCGCACTGGACGCGGACAATAATGGAGAAAAAAAACAACAATTTATTTCTATCAACTCGATCAAAAACGCTGCTTGAAACGACTGGTTTAAATAAAAGGTAAACAAAATAACTTTTAAGTATTGTTTAAGCGTAAAATATAAATTTAAATTCAATAATAATAATTTGAATAATCATTTAAGGTCTTCATAAATTATTTAAATAATAGTCTATCGAGGAGAAAAGCGCCTTAATGGAATCGCCATTAAAGTGTATTTTATTATGTGTAATTCATTTTCAAACTTTGCGATAAATATTATAATAAGACAACGCCTTCAAAAGGCGAGATTTAAGACTTTAAGAAGTGTTAAAGGAAGTTTTCGTGATTAGAAAATTGTTTTTGAATATTCTAAAATTTATAAATTAATTATATTCACACTTACGAAATATTTTCTCGTACAATACAAGCCTGGGACAAGTTTTCAGCTGAATAAACGCATTATGAGTTTAAATTTAGCAATGTGCCGCCAAATGAATAACATTATTTAATATATAGAAAAATGTAACGAAACGATTGAAAAAAATCTCTGATCTTAAAAATTATTCTGTGGCTATAAAGTCAAGTGCAGGGGTGGGAACCTTCACATGTTGTAAGGTTATAGTCGATATGTGAATTCTAATAAGACAGCGCCTAAGATTTTTGTCACTTTTAGGGTGTTCACTGTCAATACTTGGTGGAAAGGCATTATATTAATAAAAACACAATAATCCTTTTTACTTCATTCCACTTTATTTAATATGTCAGGACCGGTTTCGCTCATTGCGATTCAGATCTTTTGAACGATCAAATAATTTTTGCTAGTTCCCCGTTACTTTATCCATTGCATTAGCCCTTGTTAACTATTCTTTTATATAAATTAAAAAAAAAAAAACTTTCCCACATCTCCACTTCTATACCCTATATAACCATAAAATCATATAATCATAAAACCTTTGCCGACAAACAAATTATATAATTCTTGAAACTGCTCACTAGTCAAATCTGTTGGAATTTCCATGGGCTCATTCTTTTCGCCAGCAGTGGCTTTGGACTCAGTGATGCATTTGTATCTTATATATAACGCGAAACTTTCATTTGCTAAGCGTCAGTTCGGGTTCATCCGTGCACTTGAATGCCTGAAGATGCCGAAGGGCGAAACCCGGGTCGTTAATGACAAAATTTGTGAGAATGTACATAGTTTGAACGATTCAAATTCAAAATGTAGACATAAGTCTAATATTATAGTACATTTCTGGCGGAGCGGAGCTGAGCTACTGCGTGTTAAAATACGACCTGTGGCAGAGCAACGATGTACAGAACACAAAGTTTTTCTACTACATACTTTTATAATCTACTGTAAAATCACCAAAGTGTTTCGTACGGTGTTATTAGAGTTTGAAAATTTTCTGTGTAATTGTGTAAAAGATTACATAAGAATGTAAATTTAAAAAAATCTAAGAAAAATACAAAGTCGTAAGATAAAAACGGGTGAAAGTTAGTGAAAAGTGGGGTGCCCGCAACTCAGTTACATCCCTTGCGAGACACCTGGTGAAAAGTTATCGAATGAATATAACTTTGCTGTCCCCGAAGACTTAACTTTTAACTTTTGCCGAGGGGACAGCTGACCAGTGCGTCGATCGATCAGCTGTACAAATGCTGTTGCGAGTTTTAATTTTAATTCACCCATGATATGCCGGTAAAATAACTATACAAGCATTTAATTCGATACACTTCATGATGACCGTAAGGATTACAATACCGGTAGTAATGCAACCTCGATCCCGAGTACCAGATTATAATATGCAAAAATAACGGTAGTTTGGTAAACAGTATCGGGATTTGAATGTAATGTAAAGACATCAAAATATCATTAATGGTTGTTGTTGAAATGAAAAAATTTTAGACGTTTCTTTTAAGATCGTTGACTCGTTTCAAAAAAATTGTCTGGTTGCCTGTTTTCAAAAACTTTTTGAGAATTTTTCACTTCTTATTGTCAATCCCAAAATCCCAGAATTAGTACCATCACAATCCCGGGATTTTAGGATCTCAAAGTTGGACGGGATCCCGGGATTGGGGACACTAGTTTCTACATATTGGAAGAACAAAAAATTCATGTCCAAGATTCCTCAAATAACGATCACTAACATTAAATTTGACGTTTTCGTATAAGCCAAAATATATACATATATCACCAGGTACATTTCTCTTCGAACGTTCAAGGCATTTCAACACTTTCGGTCCCGGCTTAAATCAGATAAAACTATCCCGTGTGTCCGGCTTATTTTTGAAGAATTGCATTTTTTCTTAATGACTTACTAAAAGTGCTATAACTGAAACCACAAAGTCATATAAAATGAAACCTTGAGTGGTTTTTTGAAAAACTATATTTTTTCAATTATATATGGTATTATTTCCAGAATTTTCTGCTATAGAAAGCCATATTACAATTTTTGCACATGTACCGAGTCTCATTTTTTTTCTTGGCGCACACTTTTTGCTGCTGATATCAATAGCAAAATGCTTTTCGACATCCTTTTTATGAATAATCTAAATTTACAATTGAATATGAACTCGATGCTTGCACGATCATGTGATCTTCAAAAGGACAAATTGACGCATCAAATGTGTTATATCTTTAAATTTTGGTCGGTAAAATCAGTAACTATTTTTGATAAAAGTAATAACTAAAAGATTGATTTAGAATATTTTGAGTATCTGCTATAATGGATATACTGAGTCTTTTATAAAAAGTGTTGCTAAATACTACAATTATAGATCTATTTGAAAGCATAACGCATCAAGTAAAAAAACGGTTGCGTGACTCAACGCTCGGCTAGCTTATAACGTGAAAACATGGCTTCGGGATCTAACGTGATAAAGGTAAGCATGTCTAAGCCATGAGCAGAAATCCAGCTAGATAAACTCAACTATAAGAGTATAATTCGAAAGTCTCGAAACACACACAATCGACCTACTCTCCTGCTTTGGAATAAAAGCATTGTACGCTAATATCATAGTTTTAAATTGTTAAATTATGTTTGCGATCGGCGCGCGCGGCTGCTTTTAATTTTGAACGAGACGTTTTTCTTTCTTTGGTATGGATAAGTTTACCGTCTCTATGGTATATAAGCTGTTAGTTGTTATTCGAAATAAACAGTTGGTAATTTGTTATATAATAGTTAAAAATCGGTCGCCATAGCCACGCGGCAACATTCTAGGTCTTTCTATGTACTTTCTTCGTACTCGGTTATGCAGCCAAATGGACTCATTTGTCAACCGATGAATGGATTTGTATCCAAAGATATTGATACAAATTTCGACGTCATACAAAAGATATTTACCAATTTGTTGGTATAATTATGTTACATTGTCTTTTCCAGACATCTGTTATGTTCGTAAAACGTTGTTATGACACGAAAAAAGCATTTGGCCATTTTCTCTTGTACGAAGTTATGAGATATTTTCATGATTACTCCCATGCTTAAACGGTTAAGGCTTAACCGACCTTGCGAAGGTCTTACTTGTCCTAAAGGACATAGAAAGAGCATCTATCTTTAGTAGATATTATTTTTAAGTAATTATAAATTTGAATACAATACACTACCGATGATTGTTAAAAATAAGAGCAATGATATGTTACAAATAAATACAATTTACTGGGTCCATTAATTTGCAACATATTGATTTAAGAGCAGCACAAGCGAACTCATGAAACAATTGTTGTGTGCGTTTAATAGAGTTGCCAGCAAAAAAATGTGGCCATAGCGCTGAAAAAAATAACCACAGACAAAACTTATTATTATAAAAATATGTAAGATAGAAACATACGGGTAATAATGAACAACGGTGTGCAAAGATCTTTATATATGTGGTCGTCAACCGGTGGACCGTGAATAAATTTTGGCCCGCAGTTCTTGCAGTAGCATCATTGGAGTCAAAAACTCATTTAAAACATGCAGCAATATAATATTTCTTCCTAATAAATTTCACATTACACGATGTTTTTTTTTGCTTGTACAGATTTTAAAAAAAAAGCCTGTGCAGTCCGCGGAATCCATAATTGTGACGTTAGTGATCTGCAAGTCGGGTCATATGGCGCAGCGGTTAGCGTTGTTGGCTTCCGTGCCAGATCTCACGGGTTCGAGTCCCAGTATGAAAATCATTTTTTCGGTTGATTTATCGATTTCTGATCGTAGATATGGATGTTTGTGATGTCTAAAGTGTGCCCCCCCCCTCCATCCACCATTTCGATCCTTTAATAACTGGGCGTAGCGAGAGTGATAAGTTAACCACTAGAACTGTCCTAACCTTACCCTTCATTTTCTACTACTCCCTTTAAAATAAGAGAGGTTGAGCGACCGAGTAACAAGCAGTTCTTGTAAAAAAAACTTATGGTAAGACACCTCAATCAGGAGGTCATATGCTTCACATTGGGAGCGAATGTAGATTTAAAAAAAAATGATCTGTAAGGTCCAAAGGTTGAAGCGCTTTATTATAAATACATATCGCGAATTAAGAAAAAAATATGTTTTTTTTTTTTATCTTTGATCTTATTTTGGGATATTATATGAGTGACATATATCTACCGCGTAAATCGAGGATGTATGTCATTATATTGACTGTGAAAAGAAAAAAGAACGTAACCCTCAGTTTTTCCAAAACAGCTTTTTTCGATAATCACAATTTATACAACTCGACACACGTTCTATCAAAAGGATGGAAGCTGAAAATGCCGAATTAGTATCTACATAAATTTAACTTTTAATGTTGAAAAAAAAAGGCCTGCGAAAATTGCAACCAGGAAAAAGGACCTAAAAAAAAGTTTTTCTTGAACAATTTATTAAATTATTATTAGGCTAAGTCAATAAAAAAACAGATCATCAGTCACAGTGCACTTCAGAGTAGTGTATAGTCACGTTTTTTGTGTCTCCTGTAAAATTCGATATGTGTGGGTTACGTGCTTTTCCCTTTCCAATGTCGAATGAACATTACACTAATAATAATAACAGAAAATATACTAATATTTTTAATCCAATCAGCATCAACTGTTTGTTACATGACGGACTGCCACTGCTTTCAAGATACCCTGTTTTCGAAGGGGGCGCTATCGCCGCCTGGATTCCCCGTAATGGGAGCACGTCCGATATAACTTGCTTACGATATTTTCAAATCGGATACTTGACTTTCTATCGAAATGGATATTATTATATTTCGGCGGACGGTTGGCACTTCATTTTGTCCACCCCGCTGCACAGGGAGGGGGAGGTTTGATACCCGCCCGCTACAGAACAGAAGACTCTTGCATCATTCAATAATATTTCGAGCGGCAGTTGGAGAGTTTTATTTTATTATTTGGAAAAGATTACGCACGAGCCAGCCATATTACATTTGGCAAGTTTTGCGTACAGGATGTAATATGGCCATTGCGATAGGCGTACACAAAATTTAAACGTGTAATATACAATTTATAAGTGATAACCAGAGCTGTGGAGTCGGTGTCGTGAAAAACGAGCGACTTATTAAAAAAAAAAAAAATACCGTGTATTCAAACCACAATAGTCCATAGCAGTCGTGGGGAACTGCGGCTTTTTGGCCTGATTCTGACTAAATTCCTGAGATTTTGGATTCGAAAATTTTTGGAAAAGCTAAAAAAAAAGAGAAGCCCCGCACTGTAACTTTTGAGAAATCCGCAAATCTCTGGGCTTTACAAATTGTTTCCGGCCAAAGAATCCCTAGTCAATGTTGAATCAGAAAAATGAATGCAGCCTGACAAGAAAAGGTTCCTCACCCTGGTCCATAGTGTTGACATATTATGCTTGGATCACTAAAGATGATCTGATGAAATACATATTGATACTAATTCAGCATTTGCAGCTTACATCCCTTTGATAGAACGTGTATCAAGTTTGATACATTGTGATTATCGAAAAAAGTTGTGGGTTACGTCTTTTTTCCTTTCCACATTCGATATATTATATATAAGTTAAAATAAAATGATTGAAAATTTTCTTCCGGCTCGTTTTTTATTTTCAAACTGGAGTCAGAGTCGTCTTTTTTTTACACGACTTCACAGCCCTGAGATAACAATATTTAATGTCGGTATATCACAAAACTATTTTCGATTTAATTTTTTTTCAATTGATTATGCTTATATGGAACAAAGCCGGTCTTGGTCTGAAGATGTGGAAAGAGTAGAGTAAAGTAAAAAGTATTTTATTTTTTTTATATGATTCCTCTCCACCAATAATATAAAGTGATTTCTTCGTTTGCCATTATTTATTATAATATACTCTTCCTGAAATTCATTATTTGTTTTTGCATTCTATCTAAGCATTAAAAAGTGTTTGGTTGTGTATACTTTTGACTACAGATAACAAAGGAAAGAATCGTATGAATGCTTTTTTGAATAACGTAAAAAATGGAATATGGTTTAGCTTGTTATACAGTAAATTAATTCTTGTCTTGTATTGATCATTTTAGGACATAAGAAATAGGACATCCAGTTTGTTTTTAGTTTTCAAAAAACGGAAACCCGGTTAACAGGGCTTAACTGAAAAATGCATTTCGCTTTGAATACAATGGGCCTTTATTCAGCGGTTCATATGTAGAGTATAATTATTTATAAATGTTGTATATAGCAGTACATATATAATAATAATATTAAATGTAAATATTGTTATTTTGTTTGTGTTTTCTGATTGTTTTTTCAATTATTATTCAAAATACGAAAAGATTCTCATAATATGTATGAAAATAAAACAAACAGATACGTTCACTGTTTATCTTGTAAAAGAAAATAATGTGCTCCACATCGGAAGAGAAAATGGCTAAAAATGTATGATAACCTACTTTTAATGTTATGTACATATTAGTTTATATTTACGAAAGCAAAATGCTTTATATTTTCATCAATGTTTTGAAAAAATAATTACGATTTAAACCAGTTAGTTCAGGGGTGGGGAGCCTTTTAATTTCAAAATGCCACAATTATCTGATTAAACATAAGGCCGCAGTAAAGAAAACGTTGACACCGCCCCCCCTTTTTCCAAACGCTTGCATATAATTTTTTGATAAAAGTGAATATTTTGATCAAGTCAAAAGGCCGCATCAGAGTAGCCAAAAGGCCGCAGTTTCCCCTCTACTGGGTTAGTTGGTTAGTATTTTGACGGTTAATTAGATACCCTAATGGGAAATGATCTTGATAAAATGATAAATGACCTTCCTAAGAAATTATTTAAATAATTTGATTTTCCACTACTCTAAACAATGGAAAGCTTTGTTTTTTTTTATTCTCAATATTATATACATTCCATGTACCATGTTTCCCATGTACGATAAATATTTTATTATACAGACATTTTAGACAATACAAAAAAAAACACGTACATTATAAGTCCTGATGACGTGCAAGTTTCAATTGTTTTAACAAGTCATTCTCAGAGTTGACAATAATCTTTACAATTTCTTTTATTCGATTCCCAAAGAAAAAACTTTTCTCTGTTTAAGCATACACCATATTAATTATAAAAGTTTTTCTTTTTTTTCATTTTTTCCACAAGTTGAAAGGGAAATGCTCTTTGTTGAAGCCTTTTAAGCAGCTTTTTTCCTTTAGGCTTTTGATAACTTTTCGACAAAAATTTCACTTGCTGATTATAATAATACAAAAGCGAAAGAATTAATTAATTTATTTAATTAAAGTGAGAACCAAAAACCTTGTACAATGCACGAAAAAAAATCTGCAAATGTGTTTTGGAAAGTTTGATGGTAAATTTAGTAAGACACGTGTTTTTATCGTTAGAGATGTATTCTTTATCGCCACATATCCTAGAAATCGATAAAAATCCGTTTATACTTACTAGAAACTAAAGAATTTTAGAAGACTATGCCGGCGAAGAGAGAGGAAATACACAGATGGCATAAAAATAATTGTAAAGAAAAACTTTAAGATCAATAAAAATAATATTTGCAGTAATATAATTAGTACACAATTATAACTTGTTTGTAACTACTTTAGATGGATAAATTTTAATATAAAATTAAAAATAACTTACATTATTCCACGTGTTGTGCTACTAACTGTGACACGTGTTTCACCTCTTTCACCTCGGCATCCTCAGACAATCTTACTTTCAGAAAGCTTGTTTGACTACGAATGATTGTAATTTTAATATTCTCTAATGATATATTATAAAAATAAAAATGGGAAGCAAATAGAAAACAAACAAACAATAATATAAATACTTCTCACAATTGTTTTAATCAATAAATAAAAAAAAACATTCATGCAATATATAAAACTGTTAAACTGTACAAACAAATAAATTCAATAATTGGAATGCCTTTATTGTTATATTCTTCTTTCGTAATTATACCGACTGTGGAAAGGAAAAAGGACGTAACACACACATATCAAATTTTACAGGAGGCGCTAAAAATGTGTTTTGATGATTTTGTGACATATGCAAATTATGAATTTTACACAACCTTGAAGTGCACGGATACTTCTAAACTGGTGTTTAATTGACATAACTTAATATTAATTGAAGAAATTGTCTCGGAAAAACCTTCAGTGTTTTTTCTTGGTTTTAATTTTTACAAGGTCATCTTTTTCAAACTTAAAAGCTAAATTTAGATACTTATTCGGCATTGTCAGTTTCCATCCTTTTTTAAAATGTGACATTGTGATTATCGAAAAAAAGCTGTTTTGGAAAATTGATGGTTACGTCCTTTTTCCTTTCCACAGTCGATATGTACAGTAGGCCTAGATATTAATAGATACCTACCTTTACATTATAATAAATAGTTTCCATTATGAATTACATTTATTATTAAGTAAGCATACTTATTCTGATTAGGTTCCAACAAGAATATATTTCTCATCCGGCCCCGTAAGTTTAAAAAAAAATCAATTCGGCCCATTTTTGAAAAAGTTTGGTGCGGTAAACTATAACGGGCAGACTGAGACTCCTTAGTCGAGTAAAAAGACTTTTGTCATCTAGTTGATTAGAGCTTTGTCCTATTAATCAGGCAGGTCTGAGTTCAAGGTAAGTTGAATGTTAAATTTAGATTTTTCCAACCTAAATTTGAGATCTATGACGTGGATTTTAGTGATGTCTCTCACAATCGTGACTTATAAAAAGTGTCATCGAGTTTATCTAGTATGATCTTCCGATTTAAAAATATTTAGCGCATTAACTCTAACGCCAAATATTTTTTTTTATATTAAAAAAAGAAACCTTTGAAATTTGTTGTGAAAAACATATCCATTCAAACTCAGCTTCAAGGGCGAGTTGTATCTTGTATCTCACCTGAAAAAATAGAAAAAAACAATATAAATTACTTAACTTATCATTTGTTTTCTGCTATATATAATAGTAATATTTTTAAATCCATATCCGCTCCCAATGTGGAGCATATGGCCTTTTAATGGAGCTATATCAACAGAAGTTTTTTTTTCTACGAGAAATGTTTGTTACTCAGTCGCTCAACCTCAGGAAAGGAGGATAAGGCTAGAACAGGACTAGTGGTTAACTAATCGCTATTGCTACACCCAGTTATTAAAGGATCAGAAGGATGGGAGGATTGACATCACAAACAACCAATCTCCGATCACAACTTTGAATTGAATAATTCTCAAATTCACTGTGATCTTACCGGGAAACGAATGCAGACCTGCGTGATCGGTAGAGCGAGCTCTAACCAACTGGGCCACAGCAGGCGACATCCATATTAATAAATAATTAAAGTAACTATAGGAATTTGAATCGTTTAAATGATGTACATTTACACACATTTTGTCACTAATGACCCGGGTTTCGCCTTTCGGCATCTTTAGGCGTTCAAGTACACGGATGAAGTTGAATATAATCATAAAACCTTTTCCGACAAACAAATAAATATAATTCTTAAAACTACTCACTACTCAAATCTGTGGGCATTCCAATGGGCTTATCCTTTTCGCCAACAATGGCTTTAAACTCAATGATACATTTATTTCTTATATAAACACGAAACATTCATTTACTAAGCGTCAGTTCAAGTTCATCCGTGCACTTGAACGCCTGAAGATGCCGAAAGGCGAAACCCGGGTCGTTAGTGACAAAATCTTTGTGAATGTACATAATTTGAACGATTCATATTTCATATTGAAATTCCACCAAGCACCTTCAGTCGAAATCTTAAATTAATGATAGGAGTTAAGTGTCATATTTTTATCTTCATATTTAATGTTTTTTAAATATGGGTCGTGCAAAAATATGGCTGCAGATTGCCTCCGAGAGATCCTTTATAAGGACGAAAGATTACGGCGTGTTGATCCCTGTTTATTGTTAAAAAATCGTCATTTCGATAGATATGGTAATATCACGTCAGCAAAAAAGTTATATTAGCAAAAACTATGCACAAAGGACATAGAATATGACCCGGTCTTTTAGACGTATGATTTTCACTTAATATTGTAAAAAATGCAACATATTTCCATCCAAATTAATTTTTCCGCCCCACAAAGAAGATGTCACTTTCCATGAATTTGTAATGGAGGCGAAATCAGCGATGCAGAACATTCTGCCAAATTAATATTATTTATTCACACTAACTAATACGTTCCAATAACAACACGTCAATAAGAAACAATCAGATTTTTCGCCTTGCATGATGGAACGTTGAAAATATTCGTTAATATTTTGTAAATATTTTTGATTTTAATTGCAGTTGCTTACAATATGTCTTCTTAATTAAACAGTTTTCTTGTTACACTATTTGAAATGCCGCCTGTGTGGTCGAGTGGTCAACGTCATTGGCTTCGCTTACGGAGGTCGAGGGTTCGAATCCCAGTAAGGACAATTTTATAAATTGATTTTCAATCGATTTATGAATTTCTGTTCGAAGGCATGGACGTATGTAATGTCTTGAATTCCCCCCTACCACTCATGTTATTCTATGGGCGGTGCGTATCGAGAGCGATTAGCTAACCATTAGTCCAGTCCTGTCCTAGCCCTATCCTTCTATTCCTACTCTATTTGGAAACAGAGATGTTGAGCAACTGAGTAACAAGCAGTTCTCGTACAAACACTTCTGTTGAGATAAACTCCATTAGGAGTCCATATGCTCCACATTGGGAGCATACATGGTAAAAAATAAAATGAAATAGAGGTTGAAAAATTCGTTAGTAAATAACTCTTGTAGAAAAAAATCATAAAAAGATAGTTAATTTCTACTTCTTTGATGGATATTTCATGATAGACCATGTAAGATTATATTCTTAAGAAATTTAGTAATGTAAGTTTTATTTTGGCAATTTTAATTATAATGAGTCGGTGTTGACATGAAATATGGCATTAATGTCAGCGTATGCCGCAGGTTTTGCACTGGAGGGCGTCTAGGCGCTGTGCGGCGCTAAAAATTGAGCGTCGGCCCGGAATATTATGCAAATGTATGCCACACTTGAGAGCTCCTTTATTGACCCTCCCCAAGTACGTTGGCTCCTTTATTAAAAGATAAACTAAGCCTTAACGGGGACGCCACTGTATTTAAAAGCACATAAAACGGAACCGTTGGATCTGCTTATCGTAATATTTTGCTGCTAGATCTCAGGTTTATTGTTTAGATAATAATACCAGGGTAACAGTTAAAATTTGGAGGCTTTACAGGTAACCTCGGTAAAGGACCATTATATAATAAATACATAATTTTGTTATGTATGTAAACAATTGTTTTCATTTTGAAAGCATTTAACATTAAGTTTTAGATATAATTGCAACTTTTAAAATAATTCGACTGTGGAAA
Organism: Himalopsyche tibetana; assembly: GCA_030503985.1. NCBI lineage: Eukaryota > Metazoa > Arthropoda > Insecta > Trichoptera > Rhyacophilidae > Himalopsyche > Himalopsyche tibetana. Next base: position 19,513,249 of record JAPJYX010000022.1, read on the forward strand.
GGAAACGGACGGGACGTAACCCACAGTTTTTTCAAAACAGCTTTTTTCCGATAATCACAATGTATACAACTTGGTACACGTTTCAAAAAGATGCAAGCTGAAAATGCCAAATTAGGAACTAAACTTGCGTTTTAAATTTGAAAAAAGAAGGGCTTGTGAAAATTGCGAACATATATCAGTATTCAGTACCCGTTACGGTTGTCATTAATTCCCCTAATCACCACAAAACGGTCCTGATCTTAAAATATAAATCTGAGAATTACTACAAGATTTTTTTATAATCTTACATAAACAGATTACAGGTTATCTTTTCGCTTTTTATGTACTCTTTTTAATGATCGGATAAGGTACGAAAGTGGAATAATGAAAATACAACATACGTACATGTTTTCGGATTTAAATCGATACACGATCAAAATTTCCCATTTATGAATTCGAGCCCATAGCCCCGCAACTGTTTGGACGAAATCATTACAGCTTAAATCACTCGGTTGCAGGTATGACAATTGTTTTAGTGTTATTTAACTATACATGTACGTAATATTAAAATATTATGCACAAAAGTTGCAATACCACTGAAATGCAATGATGCCCATAAATTTCTTCAAAGGGTTTCTACGCTGAGAACTCAAAAGGATGATAGAAATTGGAAAAGAGTTACTTACCTCTGAGGGCTTAGCAGAAAAGAAAATGAAGGAAAGGAAGATTATCAGATGAACACAGGGAAAGATAAAAAGAGGTAGATACAGAAGCGCAGCCCCCGGATGAAGGCTTCATTATTTTTACGATTTGCATTTATGAATGTTTTTTTAATTAACGATTCTTTTAAGAACAATTAGAAAAATATCTTTAGTATTTTTCTTGTCACGAAAAAGGTTTAAGGACATGGATATATTTTTCATAAAATACAATTTCTTTAGGAAATATTGCTGGCGATAACCCTATCATTTAACATTCCAACATGATAACTTTTAGGGTGTTCACTGTCAATACTTGGTGGAAAGGCATTATATTAATAAAAACACAATATTCCTTTGTACTTTATTGCACTTTATTTAAAAGGTAATTATGTTTGTAATGACCGTCAGTCACCACTTAAAATTTATTAATCTTTGATATTATTTTAATTATACGTTAAAGGTGTTTAACATTTTAATTTTGTGTTATTATAGAGTCACTTAGACTGTAATTTGTAAATTTTGTTCAATGTCAATTGTTGTTTACACCTTTTTATTTTCAATATATTTTTGAATAAATAGCACTGTTTATATATTTTTCTTATCAGTTGACAATGCTCGCAATGAGCGAAACCGGTCCTGAACTTTTAAATAAAGTGGAATGAAGTACAAAGGAATATTATTCTGTTTTTATTAATTCTAACATGACCTCATTCTCAATTATTTGTTGTCCAAGCTCACTACTATTTTCATAACTAATAACATCCATAGACTCACAGCAAAACTGAGAATGTCCAAGTTTAAATTAAAGATATCCAGTATGTTTGGCGAAAAATAACATTGTTTAGATTACAATTTATTTCTTTATTGATCTTCCATCTAATGCAACTATAATCAAACTATTTATATTTAACTAAAGGATGAAAACAGTTTTTTTGGCGTTGGTGGAGATTATTAGTTATGATACTAGCCCAGGGGTGAGGAAACTTTTCATTTCTAAAGGCCACATTCATTTATCTGATTCAACATAAAGCCGTAGTAAAGAATACGTTGACACCCCCTAATTTTCGACTGTCGAATATATAATGTGTTGATTACGTTTTTTTTCAAACGCTTGCGTATAATTTTTGATCAAATTGAATATATTGCATAATAAAATTGTGTATTTATTAAAAAAATATCTTGTTTTACAAAAATTATGAGGTACAGTTGGTAGTTGTTTCGGTATCGCGCTATTGTCAGTACAAAACGTTTGATTAAACGATCAACTAAAATATTATATAATACGATAATTATTTTTTGCTTTGAGAGCATTTAAGAGTTTGATACGGTATGTTTTATAGTCACCCGTTCCCACTACCACTTTTGTGATTGGAAACTGGCAGAATTTTAAAATGTGTAGCTCAATTGATTGTTTAAATTTTGTTAATGGCCTTAAATGGGAACACTGTTTTTCGATACCCGTTGTGATTTTTTTCTTTCTTCTTGCTCTTTGGGACACGAACCGAACACAACGTGTGTGGGGGACACTTCCCGTTCCTGGAACTAGCTTGCAGTGACCTTTAGTTGTACATTCAATTGCAGTTTTTTTTCTTTTGTGGTTCTCCGTCTGAGATGAAAGAACTGATATTTTTTCCATTTCGACGAAAATTAAAATTCATTTTTGTTTCCGCGCGGATGGTAGTTTCAATTTTTTTTAACTTTTATAAAATCGTGTGAGCAAGCTAGGTATTAAAATAGTTATTGTGTATTGTATCACTTCAAAATTTTGTCTGTTAAATATTGTATGTAATTAAACTTCGGTGATTGCGAATTCTTAAATAAACGTTTTCGTAACAGTTGAGCGATGGTTTTTATTTTATTTCTACCTACCTGTTTTACGTCGAGTTCATTCAAGCTGTTATTGGTCTTAATGACTTTTATTAGTGGGGATTTATTCTTGGAGTATAACATCGTGAGCAAAAGTAGAAATTTCTCACATTAAATGAAACTTGCTCAAAAATAAATTTCAAGTTATTTCTGCATGTATGTATTTCATTAAAGAAGCTGTGAATATGCATAGAAACAAATTAATAATTTTTCGCCTCTCAAAAAATGTTAAGAACATACTATGCAGCGTCAAGAATTTCGTATCGTCTGACTTGTTTAATTATATCGAATGGCTCAAGTTTCGAAGTCAATTTAATCCCATAAATGACACGACGGAGTTGTCAATTTTACATATGCACCCCGCAAAGTGTACCGACTCGTTTCACAGTTGGTTAACCCGCAGCTCAAATGTGCGCGAATGGCACGTACGAATGCCTTTCTCTTAATTCGGTCGGGAGGTTATCAGAGAAATGTGTTTTGAGAAAACGAAATAAATGGTTTGCGTGTATGATACGATTCGCTAAATGGGGTAGGCACCCCTTGCAAATGAGTCAACACGCGAGCTGCCGAACCATTAAGATGTTTAGATAATGAAACAGATATTTAGAAAGACAAGAGTCCGTGTGCTGTTTTCAGAACAAAGATGTGTAAATTTCTACAGCTTGTCGCAATTTAAATTTCCTATCAAATCTGTTCAACTTCAAATACATAATACTGAATATTCATTGCTCAAATTATATTATATTATAGCTGAAATTATATTTCAATAATAAGACGAATAATAATAGAGAAGTGAAGTGGGCCGAAAAGTAACAAAAAAAAATTGTACTTTTAAGTACAATCACTTCTTTACTTGGTGTTTTGGTCAGAGCTGTGGAGTCGGAGTTGGAGTCGCAGAGTCGCGGTATTTTGGCCGGAGTCGGAGTCGTGAAAAATGAGCAATGATCATTTTTTTTTAAATATATTTAATGATGTGTATTTAAACAAAATAGTCAAAAGTGTTAACATTTCATGCTTGGCTGACTAAAGATGATCTGATGGTATACACATATATAAGTTAAAATGAAATTACTGAAAAAATCCTCGGAGTCGGAGTCGTTTATTATTTTAAAGCTGGAGTCGGAGTCGTCAATTATTTTTAAGCTGGGGTCGGAGTCGTCTTTTTTTCACGCGACTCTACAGCCCTGGTTTTGGTGTATTACATATTTTTATATAAGGGGAAAAACATTATCTATTCTAATTTCACTTCACTTTTACGATATTTTAGGACATTTAGGAAAATATACATTACCTAACTAGATACCACTTGGCTTACTTCACTTCTTAGGGACGCATTTGATCAAATTACTCTTTAATTTAATGCAATTGAATACACTTATATTAACAAACGATGATGTCATATTATAATTATTATATATATTATGTCATATTATATAATATTTGAGATAAAGTTTTTTGCTAGAAAAACAACGACGTATAAACAGGATTATGAACAAAATTCAATATTTTTGTTATACAACCTAATAATAAGTTGGGTCAGTAGTGCAGTAGTCAACGTAGTTGACTTCCTTGAAGGATTTCACGTGACATACGATCGAAGGCATGGATATTTTTGTCATCTAAAAATCCCCTGCCACCCTTCCCATCTAAATACAACGGGGTTGCGCGAGAGTGATTAGCTAGCCACTAGTTTGGTTTTATTCCTAAATTTTCTATCTCTACATTTTTCGAAAAAAAGAAAAGTTGAGCAACTTCGTATAAAAACCTGTTTTTTCGTAGAAAAAACTTTTGTGATACTTTTATTAGGTGTCTGTATGCTACACATTGAGAACGGACATGTTACATTAAAAAAAACTGAAAAAGAGGTTGAGAGATAAGTTTTCAATCAGTTCTCGACAAAAAAATCTTTTTTAAATAAGTGCAATAGAAGTTTATAATACGTATGCTCTTCATTGAAATAGAGCAATTTTACTATGTAATTATTATTAACTACATTTGGATATCGGCAGTCATTTTTTCACTTAATTTTCTATTTAAAATTGTCGTATAGGAAAATAGCCATAAAAAACTGCAGAACTCATTATCGTGCGTAGATGTTTTGAGCATCTATATACGTCATTCGTGTATTAGGAAACTGTTCGTAGTAGCTATGGTTCGCTAGCGGCAGTGATACAGTTAACTCGAATGATTTCATTAAAAAGTTGAGCAGAATGAGCACTCCGAATGCGTCGGACAGTCAGGACTCAGGACGCTCTCAATTTAGCGTCCTTTGCAACTGAACCGAATTAACGTTATAACAGTCATAACGTTAGAAACCTTCATCCGGAAAAGTGATAAGCGAGAAAACGCGGTTGAATATTAAATTTCTCTAAATGAATAGTCAACTCGAATGGGTTTCCATGTAAAGATAGCGCATATCTGTGTTTTTTCTTCGCTGTAACGGTGAATTTAAAAAAATATATCTGAGGCGAAAAGGGACTAACTACCGACGCAAAACGTAACGAGTTTCGAAGATTTTTTTTGTATTTAAAATTACATGTTTTTTATAATTATTTTTTATCCCCGCACAGCGGCATTAAGACCCTTCTGCGCTCATAGGCAGTGATATATTAAAGTCCTTCTACCAACAACTAAAACTTGGGAAAAAAACATTGTCCGCTAATAACGTGAAAATTCAGACGCCTAATAAGGCTTATACACAGCAGTTGTTTGACGAAACTAGTTTTATGCCAGTGGTTTAACATTTTCCTTCAGCGATTGCAAGGAAAGAAGGATATGTTAATGGTTACGGATGACTCGTATACGAGTCTTTTCGCCGGTCTGACTTACGCGTTGAAATATATACATCCAATGCGACAAATGTTTTAGATTCTCTATGCAGATGGCGTAACAAATGATTGATGCATCATTTAAAAAATAAAATATTAAAATATATGCACAAATATTTTTTTTATTCGGTGATTTCGGCGATGAAAAATCAGCAGACAGTTAAAATAAAACTTTAAAAAATAGGCCACCAAAATATAAGCAATTGTAGGCTAAAAATAGGCTTTTATGTTTTCTAATTTTGTTTTGAAATAAAATAAACAGGAGTAAATGTTTATTTGACTTGTTATTTATTACGTTTTCGATGAAATATATAATTCTATGTCAAATACCCGATTTTCTATATTAAAAAATACAAAAGATGAGTATCGCTAATAAAAGCAGGCTAAAATATATAAAGTATTATGCAACAAAGTGTTGCACAACTGGTGTCCAAATTATTTTTTTGAATGTCAAATAGTTTTAAAGTTATTTTTTTTTTTCAAAAGTACCTAATTTTTTGCAAAATTTCGCAAAAATGCCCCGATGCGAATGAGTTATTAAGAAAATGACAAATAGTTGAATAAATACTATTTCTCTATATGTCCTGTTTTTATGATTATTTTCATTGGCCATTCGGCTTGGAGAGTCATAACGGAACGATTAACTATTTAAATCCTACATCTACATAAATTACTAACAAATGTTTTAAGCCACGAGATATTGACATAATGATAATGTTTAAAAAACCTCAGCGTCACATGGCGTCTAGGTATTAGCGGATTACCCTATAATCGGATGAGGCGCGCGTTTGGGGCCTCCGAATCTTAGGGGCCTCAAAAATAGCTTATATTATCCGAAAAACATGGCCTCCCGTGTTCTTATCCGCCACTCATAAAGATCAGCCCTTTAAATAGCCTGAACTTCTCCGGGGCCAATCAAATGCCATTTGAGACAGATTATTCTTGATTTTTTGATAGATTGACAAGAACACCCAAAAGTATCACAATTTTGAGATACAAACTGTAAGATAACATTGAAATCTCGCACTTTCTTAGTGAAGAGATTTGAATTGTACTCTGATGATACAATAATTTCTCAATGTAGACTTGGCGTGAGCCGGAAACCGGATGCTACGGAAACGCAAAAGTATTCCTGAACAGTCTATTAGTGTGAAATAATAAGCGGAGAGCAAAATTGAATATAGTTTAATTAAGCAAATTTAATAAATCACTTTTAGAGCGAGCTTTTACATTTTTCGAAAATACCTCGGAAACAATTTAACCCTTTCAGCGAAGCGAGGTAATAAAATATCCATTAAAAGTAACACATCATATTAGTGCAAAGAGTAATTTTGTAACTCCGGCGGCGGAATGTTTTGACAAAATTGCTCCCCGTAGATTTGAGGGCGCGGCGGTTCTGAACCGGAGCCCCTCGCCGAGGGACCCATTCATTTCAATCACTGCTCCAACGACAATATTGCTAATGACGTCACTGAGGTCCGAGCCCCGCGCGCGCAGTGGCGTCGCATTTTTATTTATTATTCAAAGTCAACCCTCTTAATTTTTTAATGTTTTGTTTCATGCCAGTATGCAATAGTGGCGGAAGGTGCCTCTTGGAGATTTATTTTTTATTATTTAAAAATTAAGTAACAAATCATACTAATCCTTTTTTAAGATGTTGACATCACAGTTTAATAAACAAAAAAAGAATGAAAAATAAATATTTTATAAAAAAGTATAATATTAATTTTAGCCGACGTAATTTTTGGCACTGCATTTCATTAGCCAGAACTTCATAATTATGAATGTATGACGATGTTTCTGTCAGAAAAACAATCATAAAGATGCTTATCGGTGAGTCGAAATCTATAATTTGATGTTATGAAGTTCATGTTTCAAAATAATCATACGCAAAGATACGTCGAACGGTTGTTGCGGGGGTACAGAAATCGGTTACAGGGTTGGGTATCCCTGATCTAGACAAACAATCGATATGGAAGAATTTATCGTGTATTTAGCTCATTTTTGTAAAGTTTGTTTCTTACCAACTTCTGCTAGTACGGTGAATATAAACTGAACTCCCCATTTACACGGTATATACGTGATACCGTGTAAAAAATATACCAAAATAAACAAAATGGTACTTAGATAGGTTTGTATAAAAATTCAGGATATCAAAAAATAAAATTCATTATTACTTATTGTAATTAAAAAATTCTTTAAAAAAATCAAAGGTAACAAAAAATATTTACTATCACTATGAGGCAATAGACCAATGGATCTTAACCTTTTTTAGTGACCCGCACCCCCTTAAATCTGAAAATATGTCCTCGCACCCCCTTTAGAATTTATTTACGTCACTTTTAAGGTGTTCACTGTCAATACTTGGTGGAATGGCATTATAATAAAAATAATAAAACATTTTTAGTACTTTTTCCACATAAAATTTATTAGATCAGGACCGGTTTCGCTCATGATGAGCATTGTCAACTGATAAGAAAAACAATATTTTCTTAATATTTTCTTATCAGTTGACAATGCTCATCATGAGCGAAACCGGTCCTGATCTAATAAATTTTATGTGGAAAAAGTACTAAAAATGTTTTATTATTTTTATTTATTTACGTATTTGTGATACATTTAATATACATTTTTTTTATATATATGTCAAAATAGAAACATCTCCCGCACCCCCGAAATGATTTCTTACACCCCTGGTTAAGAACCACTGCAATAGACGAACCCGTTAACGCACATTTGGTACGACAACACTTTTATCATTTGAATACTGAGTAGTAAGTACATGCGACGGATGTAGGAAATTCCAAATTAACATACGCATTGTTTTTTTTTTAAATAGCTTTAACACTCGATTACCAAAACGTCGAAAAATGATCGAGGAGCGATGCGGTACAAAGTGACCCTAGACAAATTTGTTTAATATTTGCATTGAATTGTAAATTACAATAAATATCAGCTAGATTTGCATATGGCCCAAAATACGTATATGTATCGTAATATGTGTGGGTTACGTCATTTTTCCTTTACACAGTCGATTTATTAACTAAGCCAATTATAATCGATTTATTTCTCTTTTTTTTCACAGTGTTTTTTCGAAATCGTGTAAAAAGGGCGTTCAGTGTATATCGAAATGAAGGCTGAAATGTCTTTTTTAAGTATTAGTGGCTTTCATGTTGAATGCAAAGGTCGCTTTTTCATGTTGGCAAGTCGTATTAATTTACCTGCTATCAAATTAGACTTCATTCAAAGAAATTCAATCGGATATTATTTAAAAATGTGAACATATATTTTTTAAGTGAATGAAAACAATGAAATAAAAAGATTGATACGAGCCAAAAGACCGCACTCGAGGACCCAGTATACCGCAGATTGCCTACTTCTGCTTTATAATATAATTGAAAGAGATTTATGTATACAGAAAGTAAAAATTGAGGAAAATCATGTTGAATGATTTTTTTAAAACGGTTATCTTTCATAAACCCTTATTTATATTTTTTGTCGGTCGCTTGAACTTTTTTTGAATGTATTTTGGTTATAGTTTATTATGTTATACTACATATGTACACACGCATATAAAAATAATGAGTATTGCCAGAAAAAGATAAAAAAATACCTTTGACAGTTTTAAAAACAAAATTAAATCTATACATCATGTTCAAAGGAAAATTTAATGAATAGAAATGTTTAAGCGCGGCCGTCATACAATTTTTGACAAGGATTAATTTTGAAATTAAGCTTTTTAAGGATACGTAAATAGCTGTTTTAAAAAATCACTTCTCTTAGATGGAGTTAGCATTTTGTTGTGCAAAGAGATAATTAAAAAAAAAACGACAGACTGTGCATTACTAACATATTTCAATACGATTTGGAGTTGTATCGGTTAGCAAGTAAGACTTCGCAATTGACTATACATACTCAATTAATAACAGAGTAAGGCTAAAAGTATGCCGGAAGGCAATGGACGCAGCGCAGAGCAGCATAGAATTGGCTTAGTTAATAAATCGACTGTGTAAAGGAAAAAGGACGTAACCCACACATATTACGTTACATATACGTATTTTGGGCCATATGCAAATCTAGCTGATATTTATTGTAATTTACAATTCAATGCAAATATTAAGCAAATTTGTCTGGGGTCACTTTGTACCCCATCGCTCATCGATCATTTTTTCGACGTTTTGGTAGTCGAGTGTTAAAGCTATTTTTTTAAAAAAACTATACATAACTTAATGATTTTGAATATATATATATAATATATAAACAGGTACCGAAAAAGGGAAAACAAGGGGAAGAAGACGAAAAAAACGATCAAATAACAACATCAAAATACAAGAGAAGAAAGAGGAATAGAGCAAGAACTCATCTTTCTGTAAAAGATGAAAGACAAACCAGTTCCAGTCAGAATATATGTATGAATTGGATTCGTTAGTAATTATACAATAAATTTGAATTGTTTAAATTTTGTACTTTTCCATGAGTTTTGTCGCTAACGACCCGGGTTTCGCCTTTTGGTATCTTCAATCATTTAAAATTCATTTCCACCAAGAACCTTCAGTCGAAATTCTAAATGATATACAATAGTTATAATGCATAAATAAAGATGTTACAATTTCATGATTAAAGAAAATGAAGATTATTTCTCAGCAAGATTTTTTGATTTTTCGCCTTTTGCCAGTATACCGACGATATATTGTATAATCCACTTAATATTTACAAAACAAATATGTTATAATTGTTATTGTAAGTCAAAAAATGGCTACTATCGCACATGGTACTCATTCGGTTAACTTTTTGATCAATACACTTTTACATACATATTATCATTGTGCCGTATAAATACAAAAATATTCAATTTCTCGGTGCGCACTTAGTATAGGGGAAAGTGTTGCAATGAGGGCATGTATAACTTAATTATTAGCTCGAGTAAGGATCGTTATATCGCGCTACACTAATTTGAATGCAACAATGGGTTGCCTGTCGTTATATTGTAAACACTCCTCCGACAACTGTCACATTGTAATTGATTCGAATTCTGACCACGTCCAAGTCAGCAAGCTATGAGCCATTACTTTAGCATTGATTCGTGGATAAGCAATGTTACGCGGACTGATTTTCGCGATTAGAGTAAAAACGCAGTTGTCAATGACTTGTTATGAAATACGCCTAAATGCAGTGTTGAGAAAAATGAAATTGTTTAAAAATTAAAAGTGCAGTTCATGATATTACAGCTGACGCCAATTCGCCATGCACTTAACAAATATAATGAAAAAAAAACAGTAAATTATTCATCAAAATAAACATACACAATCAATAAATAAAAAAGTAAAACCTAACAAACAGTTCACAAATACCATCACTAAAAATGTCTTCTTCTCTAAGAAATGAGTTGATAAGTTGAACGGCCCTTGGAACCGGCGAATCATACGTCATACGCGAGTAATAAGTGTTTAGAAACAAAAGCTTTTGGTTATAGTTTCGCCCGCGTAAGAGTAAATTGGGAGCATGAAATTTAATAGTCATGAAAATTTTAGGATTATTAACTTGGCCCCGAAGATGAAAAGAAAATGCTTTAAACTTGAAAACGATCTTTCTGTTTCAAGAGAGTGAAATGATAACATTACTGAAAGAAATTTGGCGAGATATCGTTACAATATTGTAGCACTGATTCAAAAGAACAAAATTAAATTTATAACGGCGGTAAAGAGCCTCGTAGTTAAGGGAAATTGAATTTTGAAGGAAACGAAGAGCTGCACAAGTTCTATCTAATGGCCATTGAACTGGTTGAGCACGCTTCTTGGTGGTTAATACCCCGTCGCCCACTGTGGTCAAGTTGGTAATAGTTTCCTCTACCGATAAGTTGGCTCCGAGTTCTATTCCCAGTAATGTCAATGTAAAATTAAGGTTTTTTTTTCAATTTAAATTTGAGACTTAATACGAGGGTGTTTGTGATGTAAATTTGTATCGATATTATTTGGCGCATTAGCATTAGTTGATAAAAAAGAAAAAAATAATTATACAGAAAATGATTTGCCGGTAATAAAGAGCGAGTCAAAAAAAAAAACTTGCTCCTGAGACACTCCCGACTAAGAAAAAAAACTTCACATAAATTTAACACTTATTGGGCTACTGCATGGTTTTGAATAAAACTAACAGGTCTAAAGCAATTTTGGGTAGAGGAGAGACAATGAGTACATCAATAATGGATTCTTGTTTGACAAGTAAAAAGAATAAGGTGCTCTAAAAATATTTTGATTTTGAAATGATTTGCTTTCACTATGCCTCGGTATGGTCACCAGCTTTGATGGTTGGGGGGGGATAGATTATTATGATGCAATTTCCGAGCCGGGGGACGTGGGAGTCATTGGTGTGTGTGCACGCGCGTACCAGAAATGTCAACCACAATATGCTAAATCACAGCTGACATTGTTTCAATACGTCCAATTATTCAATTTGCGTTGACAAACGACGCGTGGTGCTAATTCAGAGAGCGTACGATATTGAACGACATTACTCTTTGTCCAACTGTCCAACGGTTGAATTTAACGAAAAAGAATACCTTTTACACGCATATTATATGAAGGTATTACTTGCAAGCCCGGCGCATTCCAAAGTTGTTGAAAAATGAACCATGAATGTAAAATTAAGTAGATAAAAATAAATTTTGAAAATATTTTAAGAAATCAGTCTCAAACATGGCTTGACAAAATCCAAACTAAACACTTAATTTCGCTAATCACTTAATTTCGGAGGGACACGTGTTCAATCAGGAACAAGGGATAAAAGTGTTACACCCAAATACGGACAGTCATAAGCTCTTTTTCCAAGAAATTTTAGAAATCAATAGGGCACCGCTGCAAAGTCTTCCGATTTTAAATGAAATATTAAACTTTCCCGCATCTCCACTTCTATACCCTATATAATCATAAAATCATATAATCATAAAACCTTTGCCGACAAACAAATAATATAATTCTTGAAACTACTTACTACTCGAATCTGTTGGCATTCCCATGAGCTCATTCTTTTCGCCAGCAATGGCTTTGGACTCTGTGATGCATTTATTTCTTATATAAACACGAAACTTTCATTTACTAAACGTCAGTTCAAGTTCATCCGTGCACTTGAATGCCTGAAGATGCCGAAAGGCGAAACTCGGGTCGTTAGTGGCAAAATCTGTGAGAATGTACATAGTTTGAACGATTCAAATCCAAACTATCATTCCAAAGTAATGTAAGACTAAAAATACTTTAAATTGTACATTGTTTTTCAAAATGAAATTCAAGTTTCATTTTTTAACCATTTTTGAATAAACCGTGATTGCAAGTAATACCCTCATATATTGGTTTGAATCTGAACAGCGTATATTTTTTATTCGGAGACTGTTGCATTATGCCTAAACTAGCCTAGGGAAGATGAACCTTTACTCCAAAAGAAGTAGAATTTTTTTTTTGAAGTGACAGAAATTCTCTGGAGACGAAACTATCCTATAAAATCTGGATGCCTGATAGGACCATCATGATTATTTCTAGATAATGAGAATACTATACCTCTTTATATGGACACAATCGGATAAAATACTGTAAATCATGATTACTGTCACCACAAGGACTCTATTACAGTAAATCCCAAAATCCTGGCATTACGTCATCGCCAAATTGATCGGGATTTTGAATCCCAGGATCGGAAGCCCTATACCCTACTAGTGTATGTGTATGTTCTAAAAATGATTTTTTTTAATTTGTTAAAATCAGAGTTCCTCAATTAAAGTTTAGCTTCAGTCAGTTGAACTCTAAAGCTCTGTATATTATAAATAAAATGAATTTTAATCCTTGAATTTATCGTTCGTATTCCGATTTTATGCAATGATAATTCGCTTGGTAAGGCACTGGTTTGTTATATGAAACTTATGCATGCGTGAATTTGATTTACTCACTTCCCTACACATCCAAGTGCCATTCGTGCATTTCTTCGAAGCGTGTGTATAGAAAATATTATATCATTAACTTTTCTACACTGGAAAACAAACAACACAGCATCAAGAATATGTATATATTTTACTTTCTAGCTCAAAATAAACATACGATTTATATTTCATATAATAAACGGGCTTAGTAAATCGTGAAATTTATATATTTAAACAACTGAATATCAACAATACTAACAGGGGCGAGTTTAAATTATTTTACCAAGAAGTCTTAGAGATTAATCGAGCTCAGCTCAACGGTTTGCCAATTTTAAACGAGCAATATTATCTACCAAATTCTCCATTGTTGTACCCCTTTTAAATAATTGTCATTTTATTAATAATTCAAGCACTTGCTATCATTAAATATTAATTCAAAGGCTTAAAAACAAATCAACTCATTAATAATAGGTCGGATAAAACCCTAGATTTATTTTAAACATTCCTATGTTATTATCTGCTCGTTAATATTTTCAAAAAATCCCCATAATTATAACAAACCCACTTAATCCATTGAAAATTGTATACATTAAATTTTCGCTAATTTACATTTTAATATCCTTTTAACTTAGTGATCTACTTATATTTTTGTTTATAAACGATACAAACTGTTTACTACGCGTCAGTTCAAGTACATCCGTGCACTTGGAATGCCTGAAGATGCCGAAATGCGAAACCCGGGTCGTTAGCGACAAAACTCATGGAAAAGTACAAAATTCAAACAATTCAAAACTGGAATATCGTTCAATGCTGACCAATACATATACCTATAGATTTATAAGCAAAAAAAACATAGCAGTTGAGTAATTTTTAAGGTGTTCAGTGTCAATTCTTGGGTAAGAGGTATTTTTATTGAAGAAATAAAACACTTTTTTGTACTAATTCCACAATGACAATTAGACAAGAAAGATTGTTGTTTTTTACACATTGTTATTAGTCGTATTTAATTAGGTATAAATAACCCTCTTTTGACTTATTTTCATTAGTTGATAATGTTCGTGATGAGCGAAACCGATCGGAATCTTTTATAAATATTGTGGAGTTAATTTAAGATTTTGACTGAAGGTGCTTGGTGGAATTTCAATATAAAATTTGAATCGTTCAAATCATATTTTAACAAGTTTTGAACGCCTGAAGATGCCGAAAGACGTAACCCGGGTCGTTAGTGACAAAACTTGTGTGAATGTACATAATTTGAAAGATTTAAATTTAATTGTGGAATTAGTCCAAAAAGATGTTTTATTTGTTTAAAATATAATTAGTTAAACCTCTGATAAGCTTTCTGGGCCCAAGGTAAGGTTGATTGGATTGACTTTGTTAGATTCTAATATATTTTAACTGGGTATAAAACAACTAGCGCATCAGCAATTTGCTGCAATTTAAAATATTTTATTTTTCAATGGTTCTGAGAAAATATGTTACAGCCATATGTATTTAGTAAATGGACTATACACATACATGAGAAAGCAATATTGTCAGTCTTAAATTTTTGACAAGTGGTGCACTATAAAGGTTTTATTAATAAAAACAATAATCCTTTGTACTTCATTCCACTTTATTTAATATGTCAGGACCGGTTTCGCTCATTGCGAGCATTGTCAACTGATAAGAAATATAATCTAACAATGCTATTTATACAAAATTGAAAAGTTATATACAACAGTTGGCATTGAAAAGAAATTGCCAATTACATTAAAGTGATTCTAAAATAACACAAAATTAAAATGTTCAACACATCTAACATATAATTAAAAAGTCATCCCAGATTAATAAATTCAGAATGCGATTGAAAGTAATTACAAACATAATTAAACATAGTTGTGTATAACTTTTCAATTTTGTATAAATAGCATTGTTAAATTATATTTCTTATCAGTTGACAATGCTCGCAATGAGCGAAACCGGTCCTGACATATTAAATAAAGTGGAATGAAGTACAAAGGATTATTGTTTTTATTAATATAATGCCTTTCCACCAAGTATTGACAGTGAACACCCTAAAAGTGATAAAGATTTAACTTTGAATGAGCTAAACTGAAACTGTCTTACTGATAATAATTTGTATTTCATAGAAAAATAATCAATGAAAAAGACTTTAAGCCCTTAAATGCA
This sequence comes from Himalopsyche tibetana, assembly GCA_030503985.1. Lineage (NCBI taxonomy): Eukaryota > Metazoa > Arthropoda > Insecta > Trichoptera > Rhyacophilidae > Himalopsyche > Himalopsyche tibetana. Next base: position 19,528,698 of record JAPJYX010000022.1, read on the forward strand.
TGATTTTCTATATATAAATAAAAAAAAATGTTTTCATATACAATAGGTGGGTGTGTTTGCAGGCAAAATAATTTATAAAATTTTAGATAGTTTTTTTAAATATATCTTTATCGAAAAACACTCTTTACTCTTAAGAGGTATCAAGGCATTAGAGGCGTAAAACAAGAAACGGCAACACTTACAATACACAATCAACTATAGAATACACAATTAACTACTTAATACTATTATGATGAATCGTGTTTTTTTTTCTTGAGAAAATTGTATTAAAAAACGGTAAAAAATCAATGGTCGCAAAAACTCTAGCTTACTATGTTCGAATGACTATTACAATGGCTTAGCACGTGTAGAGCAGACATCTATTGAAACAATACGAAGTGTAAATATGTATTTTACCATTGGATAAAAGAATAAAACAAAATTTTGTACTTTTTGTAGTCATATATATGTATTTAAGGGTTAAATGTGTTGATTATCTTTACAGCTTACAAATAATAAACTTTGCTCGAGAGTTTATACTTCTTCATTATCAAACGTAGATAATTATTACGAGAAATACGTTAACGCATGGCTGGGGAACGCGGGCGGGCTGTGATAGGCACACACGCGGAAAAAGCGCCGGAGCGGTCGACGCCGGCGCCGCCTAAGGGGCGGAAAATCTCTCACGGACGCCGATTCCGAAATGTTCACGTCGGTTGGGACGTGATCCGATAATCACGTATTCGGTGGTATATGTGATAGGTGTTTTCAAAGCCATGCTAAGGGCATAGGAATTTTCAATATCCTTGTGAACCATGCCCAATCACTAATTAATGACAATTTTAATTATTTTGTTCGTCTTTTTTTATCCATGTCCGCTCCCAATATGGAGCTCTTAATGGAGGTATCTAAACAAAAGTTTTTCTACGAGAACTGTTTGTTACTCAGTCGCTCAAAATCATTTCTTTTCAAAGTGAGTAGTAGGGAGAGAAAAATAAGGCTAGAACAGTGGTTGACTAATCGTTATTGCTACACCCAGTTATTTAAAAGATCTGAAGGATGAGAGGAGAGGAAATAATGTGAATTGACATCACAAACACCCAGTCTTCGATCACAACTTTAAATTGAATAATTCTCAAACTCGCTGTGATCTGACCCGGAATCGGAACCAAACCAGCGTGATCGGTAGAGCAAGCTCTAACCAACTGGGCCACAGTAGGCGACATTTTTTTTTCGTCTGCCTACAAATATTTTATTTCTAAGTAAATTTTGACAATGTTTTAGGCTTTCGTCTTATTTGGTTGCAGTGTGCACCTGCTTGAATCAGCATAAACACAATTCCATAATTCGATTTTTTAATCAATTTATTGGTTTGTGCTTTAGTAACTGGATTTCTGTGATGAGCATTCTTATCCAGTCATCTAATCCTAACGAAAAGTCTTAACAAAGCGACAAAAGAACTCAGCAATGTAATTTAACCACTCATACTCCATTACGAGTTGAGATACTCTATTAACAGTCAATAATATTCTCTACTTTCGATGGTTTCGGCGGTAACTTTGTGGAAGTTCATTTTAATAGAAAATTTAAATTAACTTTGATTATTCCACGTATTGTGTTACTAACTGTGACACGTGTTTCGCCTTTCAGAGGCATCTTCAGACTTACTATCGCAAAGTTTGCTTAAGTAATGAAGCAAGATTGATTCTAACATTTAAAAATTATAAAATTACAAAATGGTTTGGGTTTTTTCCTTTTAAGAGGAGCAAGGAGGGGGGTGTAGAATCGAAATAAAACAGATAATGATACTTATAATACTAATGAGTTGTAATCAATCAGATTGGGATTTTCTCTATATTAGAATGGACGAACTTGATCACGTAACTATTGCATAGAAATACAACAATGTTTTGTTGATTCGATGACAGTTTCGATGGATTCGGCAGTAACTTTGTTGAAGTTCATTTTAAATAGACTTTGTTATCCACCTTAACAAATCATGACATGTGTTTTGTTTCGTTAAGAATCGACAAACTACATATTTTTTAGGTAGTTTTTTAGGTAGTTAAACTTAAAACCGCCTGTGTGGTCGAGTGGTCAACGTCTATGGCTACCGCTATGGAAGTCACAGGTTCAAATCCCAGTACGGGTAATTTCTAAATTGATTTTTCAATCGATTTATGAATTTCTGTTCAAAGGCATGGATGTATGTGTTGTCTTGAATTCGCCCTCCCACCCATCCTAACCTTTGAACGGGCATATCGAGAGCGATTAGCTAACCACTAGTTCTGTCCTAGCCCTTTCCTTATATTCCCTACTCTATTTGGAAAAAGAGAGGTTGAGCAACTGAGTAACAAGCAGTTCTCGTAGAAACACTTCTGTTGAGATAAACTCCATTAGGAGTCCATATGCTCCACATTGGGAGCTGACATGGAAAAAAATAAATAAAACTTCTACGGCCGTTGAGCCAAAAAGCCATCAAACAAACCATCAAAATTATTTGTAGAACTAAAAGCTTTTACTCTATTTTAAATAATAATGAAGACAAATGATATGGCGGCCAGATTTCAGTGCACGTAATATGTTATAATGTTTAGATTACATGGGTTAATATTCTTTTTAAATTTCTCACTCAAAGAGTAAATATGGCAAGCGTTGCAATGCTATTCAAAGAAAGAAAGTGTGTTTTATTAATTGATTTGGCATTTACTTGGTAGAACTCCATTTATAACAGATTAAAATAACAAAGTATTTTAGTTCTACAGTTTTTTAATAATTTTATTTGTTGATAGCTATTTCGGCTTGCGCCATCGTCAGAACTATGTTTAAACTAATGTTTTGCTCAGCTATATATACTGGCTCTGAAGAGATACACAATGCATCAAGTTATTCGCTCTAACATCCTAATTATAATTACAATATTACACTTATCAAAGAACGATTAACAATCTGGGTTTATTTCTTAATAAGAATATAAGAAATAAACCCAGATTGTTAATCGTTCTTTGATAAGTGTAATATTGTAATTATAATTAGGATGTTAGAGCGAATAACTTGATGCATTGTGTATCTCTTCAGAGCCAGTATATATAGCTGAGCAAAACATTAGTTTAAACATAGTTCTGACGATGGCGCAAGCCGAAATAGCTATCAACAAATAAAATTATTAAAAAACTGTAGAACTAAAATACTTTGTTATTTTAATCTGTTTTAAAGTGTGTTTTAATTGTGTTAACTGAAGTGCATGTTTTATTTTTCTGTCTGTTTGACGTTTGCTGCTAATTGTCTGTGGTACGACACATGCGCTATCCACTGTAAGTTAATTGTACTATAACCTTCGCGCAAGTGCAATCATAAGTTGTCAAAATGAACAGTATGGCAGACATACAAACATTGAATTTTATATATAAGACATACTGTAAGTTAATTTTACTATGCCTATTACCTTTCCGTAAGTGCAAGAAAAAAGTTTGTTATTTTTTTATTGCAATCGGATGAGCGGTGTGGCAACGCATAAATTACGAACAAACAAACATTCATTTTTATAGATAAGATTGAATAGCTTATAACGTGCTAATTTTCTTAGTGAAAAGGCATTAATTATATTTATAAGAATAAACTTTTTTTTTCGTACTTCTTCCATAATTGCAAATTCGGACAGCGTTTAGATAATCGCGTGTTATATCAAACAATTATTTAGTATCAATGTTGAAATAATAAATACCATCAATTATAAACAGAAAATCAATCGATACAAATTCACTGCAACTTCTTGAAGCCCATAATGATAGATTTTCTATGGCTTTGAAGACATTTTAAGTATTTATCTTACAAGAATTTCGCTGCGCGGACAGTGTGGTTAATCCAGATATGGCCAAGTGGTGTTTCGATACAGAATATCGCAAATCTGTGAAGCGAATTACTTCAGTTACCTTTTCTCTAGCAATGTTGTCCTTGTATTGCTTGACTGCGGTCATGAACCTTTGGTGTTTGATACAATAATTAAAATGTATGTTTTTCTGCGCACGGATTGTATACTGTTATGCTGTGGTCTAGTTGGTAAAAGCTTGCTCTGCGGACTAGGTGGGTCTGGGTTCGATCTCCGGTAAGGTCAATGTCAAATTCAGATTTTTCAATTTAATTTGATGAGACTTGGTTGTTTGTGATGTCTATTTACCTCGAGTTTATCTCGAGTGACTTATAATATTTTTTTTCGTATGACCTTTCAACTTTAAAATATTCGGCTCATTGCCATTAGCTGTAATCCCAAATATTTTTTTAATTAAAAAAAATCAAATTCAACTTCGTGGACAATTTTTAATGTTCGCGTTAATTTCCAGCGGCGTGCGAGAAGGAATTATAGAGCTACTACTTATCTCTTTTTCAACCACTTAGGGATTGCAAAACCGGACAAATATATCAATACCGAGGTTTCTGTATTTTATATTAAAAAACCGGTATTGCAAGTATTATAAAAAAAGTAATAAAGAAAAATGAAAACGGCCAATTCGAATACCGGGCGAGTAAATAAGAATAAAAAATATTTATAGTCCTTAAAACAAATATCATATTTTTTAATAAAAACTTACGGTTTCTTAAAACACTCCATTAACCTTTTAGCTGCCGATATGTGTACGTATTGCGGTACCTAGCACGCCACGAATTTTATTGCAAAAATAAAACCTTCTAAATATATATATATCTTCTAATATATAGTTATTGAAAATTTATTAAAAACTTTTAGGGTGTTCACTGTCAATACTTGGTGGAAAGCATTATATTAATATAAACACAATATTCATTTGTACTTTATTTCCACTTTATTTAAAAAGGTCAGGACCGGTTTAGCTCAATGCGAGCATTAGCAACGCATCAGTTGACAATGCTCGCCATGAGCGAAACCGGTCCTGATTAAAGTTTATTTATAAAAACTTACCAAATAAATAAAGAGTGCGCCAATGTTGTCGTGTGTTCAACATATGTTATAAACATAAAAATATGTTTAAAATAATTGATTTAGGTTAGTAAAAACCAGGGCTTCGATCCGGTTTTCATTCCGGTACAAGTAAAAATAAATACATCGGTTCGGTTCCGGTTTTCGTTCCGGATAAAATAACGGTTTTTTTCGGTTTTCGGTTCAGCTCGAATCCAAAAACCCTGGAATTTAGCGATTTGCCCAAAATACTAGCGTGAACCGAAAAAAACCGATATTTTTTTCGGTTCGGTACCGGTTTTTGTTCCGGCAAATATAAAGGTTTTTGGTTTTCGGTTCAGTTCCGGTTTGAAGCCCTGGTAAAAACCTTTTTAAAGCGTTAATGGTCGTTAGCTGTATCGCCAGTTATTTTTTGTAATCAAATTAGTGATGTTAAAATTAGTATGTAGAAGAAAGAAAATATGATAAATGATCAATCCCGGGGTCCCGGGATTGAAAGGTTGTGAATCCCAAAGTCCTGAGATTACAAAAAGGGTTCGGAATTGTATGCCCTAGTCAAAATCAAACTTGGTGCACAATTTTCGTAAGCCTAAAGTTGAATTTGACGTTTCGTGTAGATTGCGGAATAACTCAAATATTTTTTTATGAAAATGGTTTCGTTAAGCTGACATTTTATACAACTCTATCTGGGGGATTTATAAAACTTGAGCGTAACAATTGTCTGCTTTTTGACATAACACATTTTCATAATATTTTTATTTCCGTCTACTTTTATCCGCTTTATTGACAGGCTGATGAATTTTCCAAATCGGTTTTTTCCCCTCTTTGTTGGTATCCCTGTCTGTCTGTCTGCCAGCTCGGATGTTATGATTGTTTTGTTTCAATAAATGTAGAAGCGAAAAGAGTGAAGGATATTTCCCGTTTTATTTGATTGACAGAGTGAACATTTTCAAATTTTCGATAAATAACAAACAAAAAGTTTTCGAACTAGAAAAATATTTTTTGTGACCATTTTTCAGTCCATGTACAGGCAAACCTTCCTCCCCTCCACCCTCATTCTGTTAATAGTATTTTCAGCTCGCGCGGATTTGTTATATTGCCTTTTTTCTAATTGCCACGGCAGTTTTCTGGTGTTATACACAATATATATACGCATATTTAGTTAGGATAGGACTAGGTTAGGTTAGGTGGTTATCTAATGACTCTAGTTATACTATTGTTTTAGTGTTGGAATGGTGGGTGGGAATTTTCAGACATCACACCCATGTCTTCGAAAAGAAATCGAAAAATCGATTGAAATACCATTACCACGGAAGAAAAAAACATGTTCAGAAACCGGTCCTGATCTTGGTAAATAAAAGTGGAAATAAGTACAGAGCAATGTTTTGTTTTTCTTAATAAAACGCCTTTCCATTAAGTATTGACAGTGAACACCTTAGAAGTGAGAAATATGTAATGTTTTTTTTAAAATAAAAACAACGTTTTGAAAAAAATACATTCTTAGATGATAATGAGAAAATGCTCCTTACTCAATTTAGATATATATTTCATTAAAAAAATAGTAACACATAAACCAAACTACATATAAATATAACTGTCCAGATGTCCAGATGTACAGATGAAATCGAAATAACTCAGCAATTCTACATACAAATCGACTGTGGAAAGGAAAAAGGACGTAACCCACAGTTTTTTCAAAACAGATTTTTTTCGATAATCTCAATGAATCCAACTTGATACACGTTCTATCAAAAGCATGTAAGCTGCAAATGCCGAAATATGTAGTATCTAAATTTAGCTTTAAAGTTTGAAAAAGATGAGCTTGAGAAAATTAAAACCAAGAATTAAGACTAAAGACTGAAGGTTTTTCCTAGACAATTTCTTAAATTAATATTAGATTATGTCAATTCAACAACATTTTAGAAGTTTCCATGCACTTCAAGCTTGTGGATATTTCGTAATTTGCATTTGGCCTAAAATCATCAAAACACGTTTTTTGTGCCTCCTGTAAAATTTGCTATGTGTGGGTTACGTCCCGTTTCCTTTCCACAGTCGATATGATACCGACTAAAACCAAAACACTGCGATTTTACTTTGCTAGAGCAGTACAGCTCCGATTCGAGCTTAAATTTTTACAATATAAAAAGTTGGACCAGTTTTGTTTCTTACGCGTAATCTAATCGCCACGCAGACAATGGACAGTCATAATTTCACCAACCACTACGACATAATGGCCATCTTGCTATCTATGGCCAAACGCATCGGAGGCCGTTGGCTGTGATATGTATTTTCTACCCAGTGTTTATCAATTGATTAAATTAAGCTCTGCCAAAAAAATATAAGACTTTCTCCGACTCCGACAATATAACAATATTAATCCACGATTACACTCGAACTCTACGGCCCTTTGAAACATGTGTATTCTAAATACATTCAAGTTGTATTTATATTGAAAATTATTCACGAATCCCTGAAAATTACCATATTTACATAAAAAAAATTGATGTTTGCCTATTGTTTAAATGGTATATTTTAACAAAATATTTGTGTTTTCTATGTTTTAAATGTTATACCAACTTTGAATTGTTTGAATTTTGTACTTTTCCATGAGTTTTGTCGCTAACGACCCGGGTTTCGCCTTTCGGCATCTTCAGGCATTCCAAGTGCACGGATGTACTTGAACTGACGCGTAGTAAACAGTTTGTATCGTTTATAAACAAAATTATAAGTAGATCACTAAGTTATAAGGCTATTAAAATGTAAATTAGCGAAAATTGAATGTATACAATTTTCAATGGATTAAGTGGGTTTGTAATAATTATGGGGATTTTTCGAAAATATTAATGACCAGATAATAACATAGGAATGTTTAAAATAAATCTAGGGTTTTATCCGATCTATTATTAATGAGTTGATTTGTTTTTAAGCCTTTAAATAATTGTCATTTTATTAATAATTCAAGCACTTGCTATCATTAAATATTAATTCAAAGGCTTAAAAACAAATCAACTCATTAATAATAGATCGGATAAAACCCTAGATTTATTTTAAACATTCCTATGTTATTATCTGGTCATTAATATTTTCGAAAAATCCCCATAATTATTACAAACCCACTTAATCCATTGAAAATTGTATACATTCAATTTTCGCTAATTTACATTTTAATAGCCTTATAACTTAGTGATCTACTTATAATTTTGTTTATAAACGATACAAACTGTTTACTACGCGTCAGTTCAAGTACATCCGTGCACTTGGAATGCCTGAAGATGCCGAAAGGCGAAACCCGGGTCGTTAGCGACAAAACTCATGGAAAAGTACAAAATTCAAACAATTCAAATTTGATATTGAAATTCCATCAAGCACCCTCAGTCGAAATACTTAGTTATACCAACGTTGTTGACTTCCTGGACAGATCGCACGCGTTCAATTCCCAGCACGAGCAACATGTTTATCGATCGATTTCTTTTCGAAGGCATGGGTGCTAGTGATGTCTGAAAATTTCCTCACACATAATCCATAACAGCTGACTACGAAAAAAATGTTTGAGCAACTAAGTAACAAGCAGTTCTTGCAGATAATACTTTCGTTGAGATAACTTCATTGGGAAACCATATGCTCCACATTGAGAGCGGACTTAAAATTGGTGTGATATTTGGCAGCAGAATAATTTGTGTAATATTTATGTTTTTATCCATGTTCGCTCCCACTGTGAAGCGTATGACCTCCTAATGGAGGTAACAGTAGTTTTTTTTCTACGAGAACTGTTTGTTACTCAGTCGCTCAACCTTACTTCTTTTCAAAGTGATTAGTAGAGAGAGAAGGATAAGGCTAGTACAGAACTAGTGATTGACTAATCGCTATTGCTACACCCAGTTATTAAAGGATCAGAAGGATGGGAGGAGAGGAAATAATGTGAATTGACATCACACACACCCAGTCTTCGATCACAACATTGAATTGAGTATTTCTCAAATGATCTGCGTGATCAGTAGAGTAAGCTCTAAACAACTAGGCCACAGCAGGCGACCTTTAATAATAATGTAAATTCTTTTATCAGGAAAGTAAATGATCTGTGTACGTGTTTCTAATTTGTACTATTGAAATTTTAAACATTACTGATGAATGATATTAAAACATTTCTCTCTGTTATTGCAGAATACATTTGAATTTTTAATAATGAATGTAATAGGAGCTTATTGATAACTCAATTCCTGATACAGCCAACTGTCTAATTGAGTCAAAGTAAACGAAGCGATTTGTTGCGACTGGGTGCCGAGTTAAACAAGGGAAGGGCCGGTAAATTGACAGCCCGTCCCAGTTCTGCCCTGTCTAATTGACAGTCCGTCTCTTTCCCCGTGAAGCGGTGTTGGCGCATCACGCAAATCGCCGAGAAAATATACATTTCTCTCCATTATTTCGGCGGGAAACGACGTGAAATAGATGAATCGTTTCTTCGTCTTCCGGCCATCTTGTTTTTCGCGTCAGTGTTGATTTTTTTAAGTTAACATTTTCTTTCTCGAGTACGTGCTACGTCCGCACGAATAAATATTGTACATAAAAAAAAATTGATAAAATTAACTGTCATAGCTCTGGTTGAAATAGCAAGGAGGCATACCTAAAAACAAATATGACAATGATTGATATTTTAAAATTACATTACATTTAAAATTTACGACATATGGACTGGACTTATCAGTAAAAAAAAAGATAACAGTGATTACGGGACGACCAATAAAGCCTTCTAATATTCAAACGAACGTATTATATTTCGCAAATCACAACGGCCAAATGGTTGTGCTTAGTATTTACATTCTACGATCTGGGATTAGAATCATGGATTTGAGTATTTTTAACTGGAATATTTACATACCAGTTACCAAAGTTAAAAAAAAGCGACGATGGACCTGGCTTGGACATGTGCTGCGGATACCACAAGAAAGTCTGAATTCTGTTTGTCTCTTCTACCAACCGGATGGATTCCGCCGTCGTGGAAGGCCATTGATGACCATCTATAGGATGTACTCGGCAGAGCTACGGGACGATGGAATGACATGAGAGGAAGCACGAAGACTAGCGGGGGACAGAGAATCTTGGAGGAATCATGTGGTTGCCATATGCTCTGACTAGGAAGCGAATATGGAAAAATATATATTTACATTAAAAAAATTAATTGTTAGCTGTTAAAACATTGAGAAGTATCCTCGGCTTGATCGATTTTCAATCCGTACTTGAGTGAGAATTGAGTACAGATAAATACGTTCAATTCGGTTTTGAAGAATAATCAAACTCGCTCGGTAGACTTCATTGTTCTATGTTTAACGTATGATTTTTTTATTTTTTGTAAACTACTATGTCATAGTTTAAAAACTGTACACTGAAAATTTAAACTTTATTTAAAAAAATATTAGTAACTAATATATAAATAACAGATTAAAAATATCAAAGTATTTTGGTTCTACAGTTTTTAATAATTTTATGCGTTGATAGCTATTTCGGCTTTCGCCATCGTCAGAACTATGTTTAAACTTAAATTTTGCTCAGCTATATATACTGGCTCTGAAGAGATACACAATGCATCAAGTTATTCACTCTAACATCCTAATTATAATTACAATTGAGGAGCAAACATTGAAAAAGTGTTTTGTCACATAAATACAAAGCTTGGAAAATGATGATTTAAGTGTTGCAAAAGTGACGGTTTGTATGAATGTGTCAACTTTATGATTTAATTTTAATATGAAAAAAAACCTTTTTGAACACTAATTTTGATTTCCATGCATAGGTTTTATTATGGGCTATCAGAATTGATATAAAACGCTATTTTTCAAAATTTGTGATAAAACACTTTTTGAATGTTTGCTCCTCAATTGTACATGTAGTATATATATAGCTGAGCAAAATTTAAGTTTAAACATATTTCTGACGATGGCGAAAGCCGAAATAGCTATCAACGCATAAAATTATTAAAAACTGTAGAACTAAAATACTTTGATATTTTTTAATCTGTTATAATGGAGTTCTACCAAGTAAATGCCAAATCAGTTAATAATATATAAATACATTATATTTAAGGCAATATTGCCAATCGTGTGGACGGCATATTACAGCAAAACTACCAATCTTCTAAAACAAATAACCCTGCCTCATTTCGTAAGGAGAAAGGCAAATTTGCATCTCCTAACTGAACACATTACTTACAAATGAAATAGCTGTTTTGAAATTATTTAATTTTTGTGATTTATTTACACGTTGTGCCATTTTTTGCATTGTTTTTATTAATTTATTTTATTATAGAGGGGTGGACTTATTCTACTACTTGACGAAAAGTAGTTATGACTGTCAACTTTTAAATTATTTAAAACAAATATGTCTGTATAGAAAAAGCTTATAACTTGTAATACAGTAGAAAAAATCAGGACTGTGGAGTCGGAGTTGGGAGTCGTGTAGTCGTTGTTTTATGCGAAGGCGGAGTCGGAAAAATAGGAGACAAATAGTCAAGATTTTGAAAAATGTGTACTAGAATAATCTGATGGTATACAAATATGTAAGTTAAACGGAAATGATTGAAAAATTCACTTCAGAATAGATTTTTAATTTAATCCTTAAATCCATGACTTTCTACTTTTAAATAAAACAAATATTTTCATATACAATGGTGGGCGTCATTGCAGGAAAAATAGTTTTAAAAAAATTCGAGACTTTTTATATATATTTTTATCCAAAAACACTTTGTACTCTTAAAAAGCAACTCGGCATTATAGGCATAAAACATTTTAATGCAGTTTATAAAAAGGAAAAACTTAGAATACACAATCAACTATAGAATACACAATTAAACTATTTAATGCTATTATGATGAACCATGTTTTTTTTGTTGTGAAAATTGTATTAAAAAACGATCGAAAATCAATGGCCGCCAAAACTCTAGCTTTCTCTGTTATAATGAAGGTTATAATGGCTTAGCACGTGTAGACAAGACATTTATTGAAATAATATGAAGAGTCAATATGCTGAACTGCTCACTCTTGCAATGTAGTGTAGGTTAATACAGTTTTCAGCTATTGATATCATTTAAATATGATTGAAACATAATATATTGCACTGCATACGTATATTAGCGTATTGGCAACCCATCGCCGACTAAGACTGTCTCATTTGAAAATCCGGTCAAAGAATCTTTCCACAATTTTTGATTATTGTATTTCCAATAATTATTCAGGGATTAGAATAAATACTAACTAATATTGTTATTAAAAGATTCGTTTTGTTCAGAGTTTAAACGTTTCGCTGCACCACAAGAAGACATACAAAGTGAGCGCAAACATACAATTTTGACGAATCTCAAATTGTTATTCTTTCTGTCATTTTTTCATATTTTTCTGATCGAATTGTCTTTATAAATTCATCGATCAATATTCAATTTGGAAACTGTTTGAGAAACTGATAGATATCTTACAAAAATCCCCCATGCCTTCACACCATCCATCAAAATGTATTCTTACAAATAAAAAAGAAATTACCAATGACTACATAGGAATATATTATATTCCAAGAAAGAGTGTGCAGCTCCGCACCAGATAAATTTTGAATAAAAAAAATGAATAGTTAGGGTACTACAATTAAAAAGATAAAAGCGACCATGATCGTGTTTTTAAAAATACCGAAATTGTCAGTCGACACTTTAAAAGTGCTTATAAATTTGTATAATAAATGTTAGGTTCTTTTACTGCAAACTTTTCATCGCAGAAGTGTTTTATGTTTCTTATTTTTGTGACGTTATGGCAAAATTTTATATATAGGTTTCTTATTAGTTTACAAGAGAAAAATTTGAACAAGTTTTCAAATTTTTTTTTTGTCGGATCCGTGGTAAAGTGATCAACGTAGTTGGTTTCCGAGACAGATCGTATGGAGAGTACCGGTATAAACACCATTTTTTCAATCGATTTATCAGTTTCTGTTCGAAGATATTGGTGTTTGTGATGGGTAAAGTCCTAAAATTAATGTAATGAGAGCAATTAGTTAACCACTAGTTCTATCCTAGCCTTACCCTTATATCAGTATTCTCTTCAAAAAAGAGAGGTTATGCATCATAAGTAGAACACCTTTTGTTGAGATACCTCCATTAGGAGACTATATGCACCACATTGGGAGCGGACATGGTTCTATACGTATACGCTTCAATTATTTTATCTAATGCATTTTTTGGATTCATAAAGATTGTTGTACCGAATATTGCCACTGTATTCTGATGAATATCGTATATAAGTTGTAAGAATAAAACCAATTTGAAAAAACGAATATATCAGTTTGTGCCAGAAAAATATTGTCATAAATATATTATATACAATTATTATTCACAAGAGAAAAAACAGAGCTAAACTTTATTTTTACAATGTCATCGATTGATGTGAACAATTATTTACTGAAATGAAGACAAATTTTCCAATTTAAATGTGTAAACTAATCCCTTGTTTTTAGTTATCGTATTCATTTAGCTTTTGGTATACATTTCCCAATGGAACAGGGTTATTTTAAAAAAAAAAGTTAATTTAGACCTTCCGCAAAGTAACCACTGAATTAATTGAAAATAGTATTGTAGAAACGTGTTTTACTTTTTGTAATATTATATAATTCCTTTTCCAACAAAAAAAACACTTGAAAAAACGTAAACAAAAAACAACAGTCAGTGTACCTCCAGTAAATAAATAATTTTATTTATTCAAGAACTAGTCCAAAACAGAAAAGAAATGTCTAAGAAATAAGCAATGCATTGTGAAGGATTTTTTTTCTTGGACTCCCTTAAAACAATGAAGGGTGAAAAATGTCCTCGATTCATGTGTGGCAGAATATATTCCCGAAAAGTAGGCGGGCCCCGAAGAGGCGTTGAAAAAAATACATCCTCGAAAAGCTTTTTTACGTTGATTTATAAAAGCTAGAGTGTAAAATGTAGCTAGAAGGAGCTTTTTAAAAAGTGCTCAATTGTTGGTGAGGTGCGATAGTCCGTATCTGCCGATTGACTATTCGTTCCCGTCAAGAGTGCCTTCACTTCGGCAGTGGTAGAGAACTAACTGCAAAATAATTTTCTGATAGAGATTTGTCACCATTTGGGTTGCGAAAAAGACGACCAGCTAAATAATGGGGTGTAGTGAGAGTGGTAAACTAACTACTTGTCCTGTCTAGCCCTGTCCTTTCTACCCCTTATATCTTCGAAAAAAGGAGACGTTGAGCAACTGAATAACAAACATTTCTCGTAAAAAAATCTATTGAGATACCTTCATAAGAAGGCCACATACTGCAATATTTTGGACGTGGGCTTAAAAAGGTGAAAAAAAGGTTAAGAGATAAAAAAATCTTTTGAAATAAATGCACTAGAAGTGTTATAAATATGTTCTTCATTTGAAGAGGCCAACATAAACAGATTTAAAAAAAATAAAAATTTAGATATCTGCATTCAATTGTTCAGTTAATTTTCTATCAAAAAAAAATCAGTATATACTAATACTGGTATTCACAAAGGTATGCTCCTCATAGGGAGGGGATATGGATTAGTAATAATAGAAAAGTAAATTAAGAAAACCACAATACTCATTAGTAGTTAATTTCCATGAGCGAAACCAGTCCTCATCTTGATAAATAAATGTGTAAGTTAAGTACAAAGGAATATTGTGTTGTTTCTTAATAAAATGCCTTTCCACCAAGTATTGACAGTGAACACCTTAAAACTAGAAAAGTATTGTTAAAATAAATAATTCTGGCTTATAAGGCTAATATAAACTCTCAGAAAGGTTCGTTAACTCTTTTAAATTCCTGAAAAAGCTACTTCAGAGTCCCTCTACGACAGTGAACGACCTCTACGACACGCGTAGCACAGTAAATAATCATTCCTTCAGATCGAGAGAATTTCTTTAAACATGTACCCACATCCATCACATTCATTCACATTCAATTGATACGTTCTACAAGGATATTGTGAATACTATTCCGTACCAAGCAGGAATACCTTCAAATATTTTTGATGGATGCGGCGGCGACCGTGTGGAAATTTAATTTTAAATTGATAACTTGGTTATTCCAATGGTTGCATAACTGGATGTGAAACGTGTTTCGATTATTTGAGAAGCACTTTCAGACTTACTCTATTGAAAGATTTTTAATTGTAACACAGACATTAGAACACAATTTTTTTAAATAACACGGTCCGCTAATAAAAACGAGCACTACGTTTTTACACGAATTATTTGTTCTAAGCTCGATGAAATTTTTAACAAGACAACTAGATTTTATATTGAACTTGCTGGCACTTAAAGTAATAGCTACATTTGAGCTAGTACAAGATCATTATCACTAGATAATATAATTCTTGTGAACCTAAATCCCTTTTACGACCTTATTAAAATCGTTTTGTCGGTAGACCAATCTCATGAATCATTTAACTGTCGATATTTGATTAAATTATCACGGTGACGTATATAGATAGGGATTGAATACCGGACGAATATATAAACAAATGAATTAAAAAATGTATTTAAATGAAGCATCAAAATACGACCAAATTGGGATCACAATGCCGTGTTAGTAAAATAAAATCGGTGTTTAGAGATTTCATATAAAATACTGTCATTGAAAAATATATCATAAATAACTCACGGTTTCTTGAAATAATATTACATAATTGAAAGGCTCGTCAATTCAGGAACCTGTCGATATTAATACATTTTTTTATAGTTCGCTCTCAGTGTGGAGCATATGGTCTCCTAATGGACGTATCTCAGCAGAAGTTTTTCTACGAAAACTGCTTATTACTCTGTGGCTCAACCTCGATGAGCTTTTTTTCGAAGAGAGTAGGGATATAAAGGATAGAGCTAGGCAAGACTAGTGGTTGGCTAATTAGTCTCGCTACACCCCGTTATTTAAGATTAAGATGGTGGAAGGGAGGAATTTTTTAGACATCGCAAACACCCATGCCTTCGAACAGAAATCGATTGAAAAATACTGTTGGTGCTGGGACTTGAACCCGTGAAATCCGACATGAAAGCTAACGACGTTGACAACTGTGGCGTGGATTTTCAATGAGCAAATACTGGTATTTCGGTATTGAAAAACGCTATGAATACAGTGACTCTGGTTTTGCAATCCCTTCCTTTTGACTCTTGGAACGGTCGACGTTCTTCTTATTATTAACACATTGAAGTTATTTCGTTTGATGTTTCTTTAATATATGTAAGCTTCTACAATCTTTCTTCTGAGAACGTTTTTTTACAATCTTGTCTGATTATATTTACAGACTTACAAAATTATTTGATTTAAAATACTCTGATGCGTAAGACGCACCAATAAGTATCTTAACATTATGTGTAAACATCCATTTACACTCGGAAGAATTTCTTTTGGTTCTGTTTATGATCACAAGCAGTGTAGACAAAATTTTATATAAAATAAAGGCAGAACACGAAAACAAAGGAATAAAAATTTCCCCAACGTTCGCTGCCCGTCGCATTTCCATTTCCACAAAGATAGACGTTACACCGAATCAAAGAAGCATCCCGGATGTTCGGATAGGTTTATCCAGCAGTGGCGTAAATATGCAGAGACATTTGAAACAAAATAACATAAGTTCAATCACGTGAATATTGTTGAACTGTCAATAAATCCCCCCTTTAACTTCGACTGCGAAAACCATCTTTAGCATTGCTGTTTCACTGCAATGTCCGGGTGATCGATGAATTGTCTATGGAGGTAGACTTATTTAGAGGGATGAGCTTTGTGTATTATTTTTCCTTTTTTAAATCTCTACTGTATTTAAAATATTATACATTTTTTTCTGCTTTAAAGTTTTTTATTTTCAAACTTCTAATAATAGATAAAACTCGGAAGTTAAACGTACACGATTAACAACAAAAACGACGTTTTTCAAGCCCGCGTAAATAAAATCCACGAAAAAGGGCAAGGAACTCATACAGAGAATAATAGTACGTCATAAAAAAAAACATTTTTTCACTTCTCACGAGCGAATCGAAGGTTCTGGTCTTTATTTAATCATATCGACTGTGGAAAGGAAAAAGGACGTAACCAACAGTTTTCCAAAACAGGTTTGTTTCGATAATCACAATGTATTAAGCTTGATACACGTTCTATCAAAAGGACGCAAGCTGCAAATGCCGAACTAGTATATAAATTTAACTTTTAAATTTGAAAAAAATGACCTTGTAAAAAGTTAAAACCAAGAAAAAAGACTTAAATAAAAGCTTCTTCTAGACATTTTTTGAAATTAATATTATATTATGTCAATTAAACACCAGTTTAGAAGTCTCCGTGCACTTCAAGGCTGTGTGTAATTCATAATTTTGCATATGGCCCAAAATCTTCAAAACACGTTTTTTACGCCTCTAAAATTTGATTTGTGTGGGTTACGTCCTTTTTCCTTTTCACAAATTGAAATTGTTCCGAAAAAGGTGTTTTATGTTTCATTTAATTTTTAAACACAATACGTCTTACTTCTTTTTCAACACTTACAAATTAAGTGTACGTAATTATTATAAATTTGATTTAAAATGATAAAAATAAAAACTTATCGAGTTAAAAAGAGAAAAATATCTAACATAAAAAGTCGACAATAAAATAATAATCTAAGATAGTTACTATTCATGATTCTGTGTTTGATGTAAATACTTCTCGGTCCCGCCCATGGATAGATTCGTAGGAAAGCGTCTGATTGCCGCCCTCCAACAAAAACACAAGAAAAGTGGGCGAGCGCCGCCTGCTAACGAGCAAACAGCGCTGCCGTTCTTCAAAACGGATTGTATGAAGTTGTACCAAAGATTTAGATGCAGGCGGCAGGCAGCGTGCGGACGATAGCGTCGATCAAAGACAATTTTTATATTTTATTGCATTGCAAGTATCTCGCCTTTAGCATGGTGCAACGTGTTCTAAAAATATTATCTTATATATAGTATTTACTGAGTGAAACGGTCAATTATTATGAGTTGATATATAATAACACTATATACACTTACTATAACTGCCCTGCTAAGTAAAACACAGTAATAACAAGATCAATAGTTTGTCAGAATCACACATTCATTTATAACTTAAACGTTTTTTTAATTTAAGATTTCGACTAAAGGTGCTTGGTAGAATTTCAATATTAAATTTGAATCGTTCAAATTATGTACATTCACATAAATTTTGCCACTAACGACCGGGGTTTCGCCGTTCGGCATCTTCAGGCGTACATTTGCACGGATGAACTTGAACTGACGCTTAGTAAATGAATGTTTCGTGTTTACATAAGAAATAAATGTATCATTGAGTTTAAAGTTTTGTTATATTTTTTTTTCCATTTCCGCTCCCAATGTGGATCAATTGGCTTCCTAACTTCCTAAGTGAGTAGTAGGGAAAGAAGGATAAGGCTAGAACAGGACTAGTGGTTGACTAATCGTTATTGCTACACCCAATTATTAAAGGATCAGAAGGATGGGAGGAGGAGAAATAATGTGAATTGTCATCACAGGCAACCCCGTCTTCGATCAAAATTTTGAATTAAATAATTCTTAAATTCACTTGCGATCTTACCGGGAATCAAACCCAGACATGCGTGATCGGTAGAGCAAGCTCTAATCAACTGGGCCACACAGCAGGGGACAAGATTAACTTGATAGTATTGTTTATATTTGGATAAAGCTTTCTTGGCATAATTTACTTATGTGTTATGTATGTCTTCTATTAGAATTAGCGAATCCAATCCCGGGATCCGGGATCCTTTACAGTTTTCGATACATTTCAATCCCGGGATTAGAAGGCATGATCCCGATTTTTTCGGGATTGATTTTAATACAGAAACGTGCTGGTTTTCAAGTCGGCAGTTCACGCATATGCAATAAACGATGCCCAATTTAAATTCTTCGCGATTAAATTTACCCAGTAAAGTTTAAAGAGTTATCGCAAAAGATAAGGTAATTCAATGCCTATTGGATTTCTTCAACGTATTTTAGTGAACTGTATTTTAATGCATTTGACAACAGTGATTACTTTTTTTATTGTTCGTTATTTTAAAGCATCACATTTCAATATTTCAGTGTTTTGACTTTCATGAATGTTATCAGATAGATATCAATTGCACGTGTTTTTTTTTTGGGAGATATATTTTTCTATAAATATCAATTTTCAACTGTAAACCGAAACTTTAGACTAAATTGCAAAACAATTGATGCTTTGGTACTTCGGGTATATTTAAAAATAATATTTAAATTACATCTATTTACTCCAATAAAATTATTAAGAATGTATGCACACGACAATTTTAGAACTCTTCACTCTTGCATTCTGAAGTAGGAATTGATTTTCTTGACAATAGAACTTAAATGTTACGGTGTTAGTTTGACCTTATTTTCAGTGTTGTTTATGGCTTAATCGCCCTAATCTATTGAATTTTCAATTTTTAAGTATTTATCATTTATAAACAATTGAAATAAAGAACATGGAGTGTAGAAAAAAATCTTTATTTCAATAAAAACTTAATTTTATAACATCGATAGTGATTGGCAGCACTTAATAGTGGAGCTTTAAGAAAACATATATTTTCTGCACCTTTTCTTGATCAATCAAATTTGGTATTTGATGATCAATAAACCGTTTCGAACTCACTTAAAAACTGTCAATACATTCGAAATAATGAGATTGTTAACAATATATTTTTTATTTCAAATTTACAATACATAAATATTCTAAATTAAGTATTTTAAAGGTGTTTTCAAAATACTATAATGTTATGTTTTAACCAGCACTTAGCATAAAAACATAACTGTCTTACAATTATTCCATTATTCTAGCTAGGAAAACAATTTTATTTCACAGATATAATTTAATAAAAACACAATAATCCTTTGTACTTTATTCCACTTTGTTTAAAAGGTCAGGACTGGTTTCGCTCATTGCGAGCATTGTCAACTGATTGTCAACCGAAACCGGTCCTGACCTTTTAAATAAAGTACAAAGGAATATTGTTTTTTTATTAATATAATGCCTTACCACCAAGTATTGACAGTGAACACCCTAAAAGCGATCACAGATTTTATCTAAGAATGAAGGTATAAACTTTTTGAAAATGGAAAAAATCTTAGTTACATTTTTTTATTTGAGTTACTTTTTATAAATAAAAGTGTTTTGATAATGTTTTTCTAAGTGGTTACAGATTGGTAAAATTTAAATTTGATCACAAAGTTTTTTTAAAAAAACAGGATATTAGAATACTGGTCTGGCAAAAAAAGTTAATTCGGTTAAAAAAAATAGTTTTAATTCAATCAATGTCGAATATGAAAATATAAAATATTTAAATTTTTTATAAATTTTAAATTAAATAAGTTATTTATTTTACTTAAAATTAGGGATTCTGAACTCTCAGGTTTGTTCGTGTTCCGGGACACGGGATATACAATTGTCATGTCCCTGGTAATTTTCGTGTCCCGATACCGTAGTACTGTAGTAATTTTAATGAAAAAATCTTGTCGGTAACTCAAAAATCTAATCATATTGCTTTTAGTGCACATAATTCGAGGGATTCGTTTAATTTTATTGGTGAAACCATTTTATTCGAAAAATAATACAATGGATCAGAAATATTGCAAACTAGCATCTGTCACAAGTGCGTAAAGTAGCCATGTTTTATGTTGTTTAATAAATAGTAGGTTTTGAAAGATTCTAACCTATTATTTATACCTACGTTTTCCTTCTTTCCCTAATAAGTACATACAAAGGTTTTCAAGGTATTGTAAATCTTTTTTTTTTTTATTGAATGAATATAATCTATTTTATACAAATTTTATTAAAAAATTAGTAATCCTTGTTGAATCCCCGTCGATTTACGGGGAATTTATTCTCGGGTTTTCTCGAAACAGAATCCCTACTTATCATTGAATAAGTTTGTTTTGCCTGAAAACATTATGGTACTCAAACAATATTTGGTAAAACGGGGATATATTAAAAATATATCATAACACATTTAATTGATTGAAGATTTTAAATAAACTGTAACTGTTTATTGATATCTTCTTATAAAAATAATAAATGCAATGAAACACATCTTAAAATAATAACTAGGGTGAAACATCTAATTTTTGGTAACCATGGTAAAGTAAACATTTACTTTGACAGATCCGTTTTAACTCTTCAGTGACGTCAAACTCAAGCCCGAGTCAAGGTCTCACCTGAAAACAAAAGAAAATCAGTAATAATTAAAATATTCCAATACAATTACAGAATTCTTAATAGAGAAAATAAAATTGAATTGGTCGTAGAGATAGTAAGTAACAGAATCCATCATTTAATTTGTCATTAACTGTGTTTTTTTAATGTTAAATATTTTTTTTTGTTATTCAATTAGCATTTTTTTAAATTCAAGTCCGTTCCCATTGTGGAGCATATGACATGTTAATGAAGGTATATCAACAGAGGTTCTTCTAGCATGTTATTCAGTTGCTCCAATGGTAATGTTAGAACAGGACTAGTGGTAAGCTAATTGGTATCGCTACGCCATGTTATTTTAAGGTTGGAAGAGTGGGAGAAATTTCTTTGACATCACAAACATCCATGCCTTCAAATATAAATCGAAAAATGCTGTTCGTCGTGGGACTTGAACCTGTGAGATCCGCTGCGGAAGACAACAACATTAACCATTACACCACGAACCAGAAATTTTGACATTTACTGTTATAAGTATAAATTCTTTTTTCTATGTATGGTAATGTATTTATTGCTACAGCTAAATTCTGGTTCTAAATTAATGTGATGGTCATTTAATTTTGTTCATGGAATACTTTTTGTCACGACTTATTGATCAGTAACATAATTGAACATCCAAATCCACAATTATAATAGTTTTCCTTCAAATTTTATCCTTTAAATATCGTATTATATCTAAGTACAGTAAAACCCCCATTTACACTATAGTCGGGACCGTATAACTGGGGGTAGTGTAATTGGGGGGTGTGAATCTCATACAAAAGTAGGGATTTGGTTTTTTTCCGCGGAAAATGCAAAACTAAGATTTCCATTAGTTTTGCAAAAAAAAACATGGACGAAGTATTTAGTTTTTGTAGTAGTAAATATCCCGCACACAGACAGACGGCCAGCTATGCGTGTATAGCCTGGCACGTGTTGAATACACAGACGCTAGTCAACATTTGACTGTATGCGTGGCACAGACGACCGTTTCGTAGTAACGACAATGGTGCAATTGGGGGATTTGCGGTGAATATTTCAAGCCAGCGCGTAATTCGGGGTAGTGTAGTTTCTTCTCTAATCTCTTTAATTAATACGATTATTTTCTCTATTTGATTTGAAATATCTTTTCACTTTTTTGACAGTTAAACTCTCACTGGCTGAAGCAAAGCCTATGTTATTTAATTTAAAATGCGGAATGTGTTAAATATATATTTTTTAATTAATAAACTAAAAAAATAACCGTAGACAATATTTAATTTATTACGAGCAAAGACAACAGTGTTCTAAATCCAAATTTCTGTTGGTCGTAAAAACAGACAGATACTCTTTCGTTTCTCATATTATTTTCATGCAGGAATAGAATTGCTATTCGAAGAAACGGTCGACTGCCTTTCCAGGATTTTCCATTCCTCTTTCTCAATGAATATTCCTGCTTTGATCATCTAAGGAAGTGGGGAGCGGCCTTATATTATTATTTTCAGACGCGAGTAGATACGTTTCATAGAGAATTAATCAGCCGCCAAATTCTAGTTTCGCAAATGAAAATTTTGACACAAAACAATTCCAAAATTGAATTATTTACGCTTCTAAGCGCAGACATGCGATGTAACACATCGATATGATACTTTTTGTTTCATGTCATGGTTTTTACGATAAAAAGAATTTGACGAGTAAAATGAATAAATGGCGAGTAATCAGGGGTGGGCTGAAGGGGGCGAGCCCTTTTCTCAGATAAATGCGTAATATTATCTATTAATATGTACATTATAATTATATTGAAAAACAGAGTACATACGTATATATTAATCTACAAGTTTTTGAATAATAACTCTTGGAACACGGAGTTGAAGTGAAAATAGAAAATTGGTCTCTCTCTGACTCTACACTGCTGCAATATAATGTAGATTAATAGATTTTTTATCTATTGATATTAATTATTGTCTTACGGTACATTGCATATTGTAATTCAATATAACTGTTTTAGTAACATTATTACGTATTGTATAAGAGTAATAAAAAAAATCATCGCTTCCCATATCACCTAAAATATCTTTCGAGATTAAGCAAGCCCCTTGTCAATATTTTAGCAGCCCACCGCTGGTTGTACCACCCACAGCGGCGGTCTGGTAATACGTTAAGGAGCAGTTCTAGGTGTTCTGTGGAAGAAGTGATTGTTTTATCACTCCTATATAAGTATATACAATACTTAATAAGCATAAAAACAATAATCCTTTGTACTTCATTCCACTTTATTTAATATGTCAGGACCGGTTTCGCACATTGCGAGCATTGTCAACTGATGCTCGCAATGCTCGCAATGAGCGAAACCGGTCCTGACATATTAAATAAAGTGGAATGAAGTACAAAGGATTATTGTTTTTATTAATATAATGCCTTTCCACCAAGTATTGACAGTGAACACCCTAAAAGTGACTTAATAAGCATTCGATTTTTACTAAATATGGTACAATATGCAATTTAATTGGCTATAAATGTAATACTGTGTATACAGAAGCTGTCGTAGATAAAATATA
Organism: Himalopsyche tibetana; assembly: GCA_030503985.1. Classification (NCBI taxonomy): domain Eukaryota; kingdom Metazoa; phylum Arthropoda; class Insecta; order Trichoptera; family Rhyacophilidae; genus Himalopsyche; species Himalopsyche tibetana. The sequence continues at coordinate 19,552,368 of JAPJYX010000022.1, forward strand.
AATCAGAAATTGCAGTTATGTACTAATTTGATTTAAGAATATTGTTTTATATTAAATTAACAAGGGGCTCGACGGCCTCGAACCCCTGTTTACAGCCTTTTATCTTTACACTATTCGTACAAGTAGAAGTTGAGTGACTAGATAGCAACCAGTTATCGTAAGTATATGCTTAATCATGAGTCCACATTGATAGCGACATTCATAGAAACTCGAATGCGACATCAAAGTCCATTGTCAAGAATGATCAAATTGGTGTATTCATGCAATATCAAAAAGCCTATATAGACACTATAATATAAGTTACTATTCACCATTCATTTGACAGGATGTTGGGTAGACAGTGTTGTACCCGAAATTTCCGCTTCTCTATGGTCTATCAAACTTTCTCCTCATCGGTTTAGTCTATGGTATGTTTGTATGATTAGCGAAGCGTTGCAATGTGTGATATGTCACTATAATATAGCATTCTTCCGTGATATTTACAGCATGTACATTTCAAAGTGTTGTGTTTTTGTTTACGTAATCGATTTTCGGCTTAGGTTTGTAAATTAATTATCACCTCTCAATCAAGGCGAAAACGCCTTGTTTGAGAAGTGACTTAGACCTTAATTTAGACTTTGAATTCAGGGCTGTGGAGTCGTGTAAAAAAACGACGACTACGTTTCTCAAGAAGTTTTTCAATAATTTCATTTCAACTTATATATATATATATTTGTATGTATTCCATCTGATCATATTTAGTCAGCCAAGAATGCAATGTCAACACTACTGACGTACTGACTATTGTGATTTGAATACACATCATTAAATATAACAACAAAAAAAGTATCGAGCCGCTCATTTGTCCCGACTTAGACTCCACACATCAATGTTCCCTCTAATCTGCGCGCGTGCGCGGCCACGCAGCTGTTTGAAGTCCCCGCGCACTCATTCCAGGTTGGCGCGCACTCCAATACAACTATTTAAATGATATATTTAAACAAAATTGGAGTTATAATAATTGATCGAAATAAATAAGTTGTTTACTATTAGAATAATTAAACTAGAATTAAATTCCTATCTTTTTTCCAGGACGAGAAATTTATCTAAATGTAGTCTATAATATAAGGATTAGTTGTAATCAATGTTAATAAATTTGTTAGCGACTGATTATTTGTTTCATTCTGCTTATTTTCTTAATATATTTCATTATGCAAATGAAACATTATGTATTATATCAAATAAAACAAATTATGCCGCGCATTTGTTGGATTGCCCCGGGCAGCTAATCTCTCCACATCCCTGTTACTGAATTACTTACATTTCAATCGATAGTCGAAAAATGTGTTTTTTGAATAATCTAACACTTTTTAATTTGATTGTTTTTAGCATTGTAACAAAGAAATTGGATGATTTAATTATGATATTTCTGAAGCTTGTAAAAAGCTGTCACACATATGAAATTAGATTAAAATATTGATACTGGTTACGTACGTATATTCAAGGCAGAATTTTTTCAAAAATTTTTAAATAATCTATATACAGTGTTTGATACACGACACCGTTATATTTTCATTCATTAATAATTAGTTAACTTGGCCTTAATTAATTGTTGTCCCAAATCAAGCTGAAACAGAATGTGTCAATTAATTACAACGACCGGCGCTAATTAGTCGAGAAGTAAACTAATACTATAAAATAATAGGTTCGATAAAAAAACGTTAATACTCGCGTTGTTTTTTTTTAAATTATTTATAAATTATTTGACAAACCTCTGTAAACGGATATATTTAGGCGACTCTCATGTCGACCACATATCGACTGTGAAAAGGAAAAAGGACGTAACCCACACATATCAAATTTTACAGAAGGTGCTAAAAACGTGTTTTGATGATTTTGTGACATATGCAAATTATGAATTATACACAACCTTGAAGTGCACGGAGACTTGTAAACTGGTGTTTAATTGACATACTCTAATATTAATTAAAGAAATTTTCTCGGAAAAACCTTTATTTAAGTGTTTTTTCTTGGTTTTAATTTTTTACAAGGTCATCTTTTACAAACTTAAAGCAAAATTTAGATACTAATTCGGCATTTTCAGCTTCCATCCTTTTGATAGAATGTGTGACAAGTAGTATACATTGTGATTATCGAAAAAAAGCTGTTTGTCACAGTCGATATTTTTACCTCTTCTATACCATGTTAAACAGTAAAAACTTATATATTCAATATTACTACGCAAAACTACTGAAAATTTTAAGATATGAGACTTGGTTCAGTTTTAGGGTACTGATAATGAGGTGTACAGCATCAAACAAGACCAAGTTAGTTTAACTTTCTTTTTAAAGTTTGCTTGATTACTTACGGATTAATAAGGATTTGAAAATAAATAGATTGCTCGCAGTGGCGGATTAAGCACATGAGAGGCTTTAGGCGCAATAAAATTTGGATGCCAATTTTTTGAATAACAAAAAGACGTCAAAAAATTTATTTAACATAATAAATAATATAGAAATCTGAAAAAATAATAATTACGGGATATATAATATGGGCCAATTTTTGAGACCTCTAAGATTCGTAGGCGCCAGGCGCGCGCCTCATTCGCTTATAGGGTAATCCGCCACTGATCGCTTGGTATATATCAGATAGTTTGTGATTTTTTATACGAGTTTTGATAGTCACCAATCCACACATCATTCTCGCGGTGACTGAGATGTGATTGTTCGCCATGCTATAAATAACCCAGTCCACTCAACAGGCGACCGAAATACACCGAACACTTTTACAAAACACTGCACGCGACCGGTATCATCATTGGCAGGTTTTGTCAGTGCCAGCGATTATAATAGCGGCACACGACCGGCGGTGCGCGAAACACGCGAAGCCACGGTGCGGCAAATTATTCGGAACGTAATTGAAGAACTATTCCAGCCGTTAAAAACCTTTTATACGCCCCTGTTGAAATAGTAATATAGCAATAACTACCTACAACAGAATGTTATTTTGTCCGCGTACAAATGAAGTCGATCGGTGTATAGAATTTATATCGATGACTATATACTGGTCAAAAAGCACAATCTTTATTTTCAGTAGTTCTCAACTTGTTTCGCTCCATTTCCCTCTTCGCCGTTCAAGATATAATTCTACCCAAGATAGTCTAACCCAGGCGTGGGGAACCTGCGGCATTTTGGCTACTCTGGTGCGGCCTTCTGGCCAATTCAGTAATTCTGTAAATTTATGTAAATTCCTGACATTATCTGAACGTAAATTCCTGTTTCCGGCCAAAGATTCCCTAGTCAATGTTTACTGCGGCCTTATGTCGAATCAGAAAAATGAATGCGGCCTTTAGAGAAGAAAAGGTTCCCCACCCCTGGTCTAACTCAAAACGTATTTATGTACAAATATTATAAATATATTGAGAAGATTTTTTACTAACTAATTACAGAAATTACTGAAGCATAGTTTTATTAAAGATATTTGCGGATTTTCCAAAATTACCAGCGTGGGACCATTTTTTTTTGGTCTTCCAAGAATTTTTGAATTTTAAATCCCAAGAATTTACGGGTTTACTAAAATTACCAGCGCGTCAGCTTTTTTTTTAGTTCTTCCGAGAATTTGAAATCCAGAATTCCATAAATTTACAAAAAATAACAGCGCGACATCTTTTTTTAGCTCTTCCGTGTTTGATTTTCTCAATCCCGAAATCCCGGGATTGGTACGACTTTAATCCCGGGATTTCGGGATTGGATACCCTGGTTAGTACGTTTGTAAAGATGCTACATTATGATTCCATACACTTAATAGAGAGATCGAAGATTTTTTTTTTAAAACCAAGTTCGCTTCCAATGTGGAGCATATGGACTCCTAATGGGGTTTATCTCAACAGAAGTGTTTCTGCGAGAACTGCTTGTTATTCAGTTGCTCAACCTCTCTTTTTTCCAAAGAGAGTAGGTATAGAAGTATAGGGCTAGGACAGGATTAGTGGTAAGCTAATCGCTCGCGATACGCCGTGTTTATAGGATAGGATGGGCGAGAGGGGGAATTCAATACATCACATACATCCATGCCTTTGAACAGAAATTCATAAATCGATTGAAAAATCAATTTATAAAACTGTCCGTACCGGGATTTGAGCCCGGGCCCTCCGTGGCCAAAGCCAACAACGTTGACCACTCTACCACATAGGCGGCAAGAATAAAGAAATAAAATAATGATGTCCCTAGTAAAAATGTTTCTAGTCGCTGTCTTTAATAAGTTCAGAGCTGCGTACGTCATTTGTAGATAAAAAAAAATCTCTCATCTTGAGCTAGCTAGTCAGCGAGTGGACGAGCCCCTGAGCAACAAATAACTTGCATAATTGGCACTGCATACTAATGGCATCCGATGATAAGTTTTAATCCGCTGCAAACTAATACAGAGATTAGCGAGTGATTTGCAGACAGCATGACGGCAAACGAAATGGGGTGTATCATTTAATTAAAATGAGGAATTTATGGTAACACGGCATCAAAAATTTAGAGAATAAAAGGTTCTCCACCCCTCTCCTAGTATCAATCACCCTTTTCGAAGATCATGTCTGGAAATACTTTGCCAGGACTTGAACCTTAAACTTTCTATCGCCAAGTAAAGAAGACATCTTTCAAGCCAATAAAGCCAAATTATCATATATTTATTTATCAATGAATAAGTTAATTCGATTGACAACCATTGTACATTAAGTGTTAGCGTTTAAAATACATACCTACTTATATAGATTTTAGATTGCATGCGGACATATATAGATTTTATTTTATAATAAAAAACCTTTCCTACTAATGGATATCGATTATAATAATTAATATACAGTCACGTTCGGATAATTGAATGACTAAATTAAGTGTAAATTGATATATTATGCGTGCTGGTAATTTGCATTCACAGTCAAGGCTGTATCAAATGTGTAAACATGAATTTAAATATGATACTCTATTTAATCTGCGTGCTGTTGTTTTCCACTCTAAACACTGATTTGTAAACGGCAAACAAAGCGAAAAAATAAAAATATCTCATCGTCAATGATCATTACATACGTAGGGTAGGGATGGCGAACCTATGGCATGCGTGCCCGAGGTGGCACGTTTGAGAACTGTTTTCATGTTCAAAAAATTTAACTTTTAAGTTTAAAAAATTAAATTTTTTATTAAATAATCATTGAATTATTAATTTGTTCCGTTTTATTAATTTTCAAATTCATGGTCAACGTTGTTGGCTTCGGCTAGGGAGGGCCCTGGTTCAAATCCCGGTACGGACAGTTTTTATAAATTGATTTTTCAATCGATCTATGAGTTTCTGTTCAAAGGCATGGATGTATGTGATGTCTTGAATTCCCCCCTCCCACCCATCCTATCCTGTGAACGGGGCGTATCGAGAGCGATTGGCTTACCACTAATCCTGTCCTAGCCCTATCCTTCTATCCCTACTCTCTTTGGAAAAAAGAGATGCTGAGCAACTGAATAACATGCAGTACTCGCAGAAGCACTTCTGTTGAGATAAACTCCACTGGTTAAAAAAAAACAGAAAAAAAAAATCATTTTTTACTATTTGGGCACGCCACTCAATCGAGAAATAATATTTTAAGGATTTTTGGCACGCGGACCCAAAAAGGTTCGCCATCTCTGACGTAGGGTATACAAAAAATATTTTGTTAGAAATAATGGTGTTAAATCTCAGCGACACTTTTGAAAAGAAAACATTTAGAATATTTTGAGAATATACATGTACAGTAAAACCCCCATTTACACTAAAATTGGGACCGTGTGATTTTGTGTAGTGTAATTGGGGGAGTGAATCTCATAGAAAATTAGGGATTAAGATTTCCCTTAGTTTTGCAAAAAAAAATGTACGACATTTTTAGTCCCTAGTGATAAAATGCAAAGCGCGCGCAAAATCCAGCACACAGACAGTCGCTGGCTATGCGAGTATAGCCTGGAACGTGTTGAATACACAGACGCTAGCCAACATTTGACTGTATGCACCGCACAGACGACCGTCTCGTAGCAACAACAATGGAATACGACCGTTCAATTGGGGGATTTGCCGCGAATATTTCAAGCCGGCGCGTAATTCGGAGTAGTGTAATTGGGGGTTTCACGTTACATAATTATAGCTGCAGCACGTAGGTTCGAGTCCCTGCATGGAATATTTTTACATATATATATATATATACACCCCTCACCATTCAATCCTTAATCACATCTGTTTCAAAATTAAAAGCAGGGTAACATGATGCCCAGATGCTCTTAAGGTACGAACACACGTATCGTAGTATTTTTTTTTACAACGAATTGCACTGTGATTTATTGCTAGGGTGGGCGGCGTTTCATGCTGCAGTTCTATGGAGCAAGTGCCATTATGGCAGTCGAAAACAATTTTTGAAATTTGAATCGGGTGGTTGATAATATTGCGACCTATTCAAACTCAGTGGCAGAGATTCTCAATTCTTAAATAATAGATATTTGTATTGAATATGTTATTATCCATAAAACGTACTTTTTTTACGATTTTTCGATGATAACTTATAAATAATATATCCAATGAAGTTTTTAATATATATGAACATAAAAACAAAGAAAACAATATAAAAAAGTAGATTTTATATATTTAAAAAAAAACCTTATAGTAGATTTAAGTTTTTTTGACTACACCACATAAGTATGCAAACCACAGATATAGAACCATTGCTCAAGTGACATTGATTTATGCGCCAAAGTATCTGGAAGCTATCAATTAAAATTTTGTGAAGATATCTCAATTGGTTTACAAATTATGGTAAATTTAGTAGAATGGCAGTTTTTTGCGAATTTTTCGCAAAATCGCCCGGCCGCCAGGTCAAATTCTATAGAAAACATACGGGCGGTAAGCTGTTAACTGTATCATTGAGGAGATATCATCTTCGGTGTGATGCAGAAAGGAAACAAAACAAGTTTATCGAATAATATAAAAAAAACATACATATAGAAAATTTACAAAAAAATATACCTATATACTTACTAGAATTACGAGTCTGGTATTTAAAAAATCTTCTCTTCGTGGTAAATCTTAAAACAAGGAATAACGCAGAGTGAAACATTACATTCAAGACAAATATAACGAGTCAACTGTCTTCTTTTGGGTTTTAGTTGAGTATTCGAGCAGACATGACACCGTCTGTAAATATCTTTGTCTGTTTTTATCTGCACTCCTTTGCTTGTTGTCCTCGTCACCTTGCTGAGATAATGTCGCCCACTAAATCTAGCAGGAGTAGTCGATGTCATAGGTTGGCCGACACGGATCTTCAAAGACGAGTGATGCCTCTCCACTAGATCGCTGATTAGGTAAAGCTGGAAATTGGACAATACCATTTTCTTACCTGTCACTGCCTCATAGGCAGAATGCGCATTAACAAAAATCAAATCTAGAAAATGGAATCCAATCTTGTGGTACCACTGACAACAGTTTCTTAAGCAGGCGACTTGTCCAACGAGTAATTCCGTTTTATTTGTGGTTATCTTAGTGGCCTCGTAATCCATCGAGACGAGTGGTCGCATGCCAAAATTTTTCTTTCCGTCATTCCTTTTTGGGGTTACAAAAGATGCGTCGTGCATTGTCGATAACATAAATGATGCTTGTTTACGATCCCTCCATTTCATCGCCATCATATTTTCTGTGCATTTAAAATCTGACTCGTCTTTGTAAACTTCTTTAAATGTCGGCATACCAGCGCGACCTGGCAATACGGTGCCGCAGGCGTTAGTGCCCTTCGAATGAATAAAGGTGTAGAGTTGTGGACTTGTGTACCAATGATCGGTATAAACATTGTGGCCTTTGTCAAAAAAATCTTCCATGAGTGTGGTGACTACAGCGCCTGACACTCCTACACCACCCGAAGCGTGAACTGATTTTCGAGGTCCGACTTGGACAACGAGGTCGACAATGAAGTCAGTTTTTACATCATATAGAACAAAAGCGTTTACGCAAATTCCTTTTTTGGGTATAGTTATGTAAGGTTCGGACACATCGTGCCCGATTAGAGCCGACTGACTCTCTAAAATGCGAAGATTTTGATATGGTACCAGCGCAGATTTAAAAGTTTCTCGAATTCTGTCAAGAAAGGGTTGAATCACTGTGAGCATGTTGTTTGGATCGTGATTCGTATTGAAGGACAGCCTCGACAATATCATTGTAAATCTATCCCTGGGCATTATTTTCGAAAAAAAAGGCTGATAAAGCGAGGGAGTCGTCGACCAATATTCTTGAATTCTAAAAGCCCTTTTCCTCGCCATTGCCATAGAAAGAGCAAAGAACACATACAACTCTGCTGCGTTTGTATCTCTCCACTTTTTTGATCTAGGGAATTTACTACTGTGATCATTGGTTTTGGCAAATTTATTGGTCTCTTCGGCTATTTTTTCCACGATTTGTAAATCGAGTAGTTGCTCAAAAAAGTCAGCCGGAGTAGAGTTTTCGTTCAATTCTAGCTTAAATCCAGGTTTTACACTCGATTCGTCAAACTTGTGAATCTGTGGAATATAAGCACTGTCTTTTGTCCATACTCGTTCAGATTTATCGAGACTTGCTAAAAAGTTGCTATGAATATTTTCATTTTCAGATTCGGAGTCAGAATCCAATGCACTCCAATTCGTTGGACCTTCTTCTTCTTCTTCTTCTTGTTCTTCTCCTTGTGCGTAAAGAATAAAATCTTCGCTTTCAATATTGTCTGTATGATCGTCGGAATCCATTTTAAAAGGAAATGAACTTATATATTTTAATAATAAAACTGCAAACAGCAATTCAATTAATTAAAAACCTGTATTTTATTCTTTATTATGGAAATATAATCATGTATATTTATGTTTTTCAGCACACTTTATGAGAGTTTATTAAGATTAATTACTTTATACAAATTTATTAAGACGCATACATTCTGGTCTTCTTTTAAAAATCGTATTTTCTTAATTGTATTATTTCAAATAATATTTGTTTGGTGTATTATAGTATTCTGACATTTTCGAAACACTTTGAAGTCAGCTCTTGGTTTCAAAAGTTATATTTTTCGTTTGACGTTTGCGCAGAAGAACAAAGCTGATTGAATGAATGTTGCCATGCGAAAAACCAGTTTGTTATCCACCTTTACGATACGTATTGTAAAACGACTTGATGACGACTTCACTCCTATCGCCGTAAACCGAAATACGTCGATGTACGCCGAACGCGAAACTTGCACGATGTTTCACCACAGTTCATTTATAAACATTTAACCGAAGAAAATGATATGTACACTCGATTTAAACTTAGTTTTTTGGATATTTCGATCATTTACTAACAAAAAGCGGCATTAATTGGTGTTAAAATATTATTAATACGTACTTTAAATATTACAAAAACGTCACTGCATATGGCGTTTGCCGTACTGGAAGCATGTCGGCGACGTAAAAATCAGCCTGAGCGTTAAATCGAAACAGCGTTATAGTAAATTTACTAGCGAAAAAGAGACAACAATACAAGAATGGTAGTGGGATAGGCGAGCCTACGCGGGAGCCGCTGCTATTGGTTCATTTGGCTCGTATGATGTTCTTAAGTCATGAATACATACGCAAACCTGGTAGAAGGTTAGGGATTCAAAAAATTATTATCTAATAATATTGGCAATCATAAATTGAAAATAATTTATTGCTATTTCTGCGGATATTTAATAATGCATTATAAATAAATATATTTGATTAAAATATAAAATCTGAATGCACCGAAATTGTGGATTTATTTCGCACAAATAACCATTAAATTTGTTTTTTAATCAAATCCACTCCCAATGTGGAGCATATGCTGCATACTAACGGAGCCTATTTTAACATAAGTGTTTCAACTAGATTTACTGGTAAAACAGTTGATCAATCTCTTTAAAAGGATAAAGCAAGTGCATGACTAGTGGTTAATTAATTGCTCCCGCTACGACCATTTTTAAGATTGGATAGGTGATAGGCTTTTTTAAGCACCGCAAACATTCATGCTTACGTACAAGAATCAACTAATATATTTAACAATAAATTATTGACACTATCAGTATATGGCTTGGAGCCCATGAGCACCGTAACCGAAGCCATCTTCAACCTCTATGCTCAAGACCTGGCAATTTTAAACAAATATACATACATGTTTTCTGTACGCAAGCGGTAAAAAATGTTGTTATGCACATTTATTTAACAACTAAGGTGCATTAAGTAAAAAAAATAGTGTATATTCAACTCTATATAGCGTAATATACAAAAATTGCTTAAAATATCAAAACATTCATCGTCATTCTTATAATTGTCTTATTATGTATAAATGAATTGCGTTACGAGTTTTATACACAATTTGACACTTTTAATATATATATTTCGTATCCTGCAAGGAGACTAGACACGCAGCGCTCCGCTCTTATCATGGAATGCGCACGCGCGCGCCATCCAAGTGCAGCTGCACCGGACAGCAAACGGTGAATACAATTTCAATAAGTTGACATTCTCGTCATAATCGCGGGCTTTTTAAATTTAGAACGTACTGCTGTCAGTATTCATTACCATAGAGATCGAAGATTCTAATTCTGTATTGCACATTTGAAACTGGAACATGCCAAGAATATGACACGAGTCTTTGAATATTAAACCCGACTAACAAGCTCAAAAAGTTAGGTATATGTAAATTGTAAATCTATACGTTATCTTTTATTATTATTTATGAAATTATATCAGTGATTACTAATTATTTATTGGATGACTCGATAAAAGCCCAACTACAAATCTACATCTCTGTATACAATGTATACTTAGGAAGACATTTGAAAATATCCGTCTACTGACATACAGTATCAAAATTTTGAAGTTTGTCAGAATTAACATTTATATTAGTGAAATTTTTGATATATCTATATAACTCTATATATATATATATATATAAACGGTTCCATGAATAAACAGATCATGATAAAACAGAACATGAGAACATAGACAATTCAGAACACAATCAATTTTTAGTTGAATGATAACTGTTTCTTCTTAACTATTTATTGGAAAAATATTATAGATTAACAGGTAATAATTTCAGAACAGTGTGTAATAACGTGCCCTTTACTTTATTCGTCAATGGTGACTATTATAATCGTTGAATATAAGTGTATTTACGACAATTTCAGTTTGAAAGTGTTATTGATATTGAAGATTATGAAGAAGAAAATCATAAACTAAAATTTCAACGAGTGTTTCCTCATAACACCCGAGATTTCGCTATTTCCGTTATCGTAATAACCGAGTTCGACTGTATTCGTTTAGAAAGAGCAATATTCAACGAAACTATAATAATTAAGTATTTCGACTGAGGGTGCTTGATGGAATTTCAATATCAAATTTGAATTGTTTGAATTTTGTACTTTTCCATGAGTTTTGTCGCTAACGACCCGGGTTTCGCCTTTCGGCATCTTCAGGCATTCCAAGTGCACGGATGTACTTGAACTGTATTGAATTAACATTTAGTTTAAATACATCCGTGCACTTGGAATGCCTGAAGATGCCGAAAGGCGAAACCCGGGTCGTTAGCGACAAAACTCATGGAAAAGTACAAAATTCAAACAATTCAAATTTGAAACTATAATAAGTAAATTGATGATTTTCCTTTGATAGGTACCTGTACCTAACTGTCGCCACACTTTACCTGACAGTTAGTTACCTTTTGTAAATTTAAGAATTGGTATTGGAATAAACTTAAGACAAAGAAAAAAAAAAGATTTGTTGTGTACCGATAAGATATAGGAGTGACTATGTACGTATGCACCCCACCCCACTATATACGAAAGAATGCGATGTTGAGAATTTTGGATAAGAGTGATCGTCCTTGTCAGTGATATTCAAAATTTTCAGTTTCACATCCTTTAGATAGGAAAAAAATGTTAACGGCGTAAAAAAAAAATACTTCACAAATTGGTACATTTGTCAGGTCCGTAGTCAACATCGTCGGCTTCCGAGGCGAAACTCACGAGTTCAAGCCCCTAGTATTTGTTTCAATCAGTTTATCGATTTTCGTTCGAAGGTATGGGTGTTTGTGATGTCTTAACATACCCTCGACTAACTCGTCCAATATATCATGAGCTCTGGAGATCGTGAAAATTGTTGACGATATTTTTGCTCGGTATGCCCGCGAGAAGCGGCTCGTTATAAAAATGAATACATGTATGGAGAAAACCATGAATAAAAATGTCAACGAATGTTTCCTCATTACATCAGATATATCACTATTTCCGTCATCGGATAAAGGAGGTCGACTGTTCAGCTTTTTCAGTTTTTTATGTTTTTCTTAAAAAGGCTTCCGTTGGCTTTGCTTTTGACTCCCTCATATGCTCCACGTTGGGAAAGGACATGGATTTTTAATATTTGCGATTTGATAGATCTAGTGTGCTAAGTAACGGAACGAAGAACAATTGCACGGCTGCTTCAATGATATCTGAAAAATCTTGTTTGAAACTTTCTCGGTGCTCTCAGAAGACCGCTGAGTATTCAATTGTATATGAAGATATTGATTTCACTTTGAAATAGGCACAAACGCTTATTCAAATGAATGATTTTTAATTTACCATAAAACCATATAATCAATAAAATGTATGTAGAATATATTTAGGAATGATAATGATATATGCCATGATCATTCTTTTATAAATTATAATATGTGCCATGGTATTCCTAAAAAGGTATATATTAAGTCATGTTGTGTGATACTGCAGTTTTGTTTGGTTTACAGTGAAACCCCGAGTCTACGCATTTCAAGGTACCGTAATAAACAAACGAATGCGGGAAACCGATAATGCGGAAAATCTTCAAACAATACCAAAATACATAGTTTAAGATTTCGACTGAAGGTGGTGAGTGGGATTTCAATATTAAATTTCAATCGTTCAGATTATGTACATTTACACAAGTTTTGTCACTAACGACCCGGTTTTTGCCTTTCGGCAGCTTCGGGTGTTCAAATGCACGGATGAACTTGCACTGACGTTTAGTAAATAAATGTATCGTGTTTATATAAGAAATAAATATATCACTAAATTTAAGGCCATTGCTGGCGAAATGGATTAACCCATCGGAATGCCTACATATTTGAATGGTGAGTAATTTCAAGAATTATATTTATTTTGTTTGCTGGAAAATAATATGATTATATTGACTTATATATAGGTTATATGAGTGGGGGATTTGGCAGATTTACCTGCTCATTCAAAATAGGTAAACTATTCAACTGTGTCGTATTTATTTCTCAATTTTCCTGGAAAACTATTAGTGCCCGTTTGGGTGTAGCATTTTAATCTCTTCATCCACATTGAGCACGTGGTTCTCTGAGATCAAGTGATTGGGAAGGTCGATGTGTCTTTTTTTTAATCTAAAGTCGGCCATGTGTTCCGAAAGTCTAGTTTTTTAAGATTCTTTCTGTTTTTCCCCCGTGAGAGCTTTTTTTATCTCCTTGAAGAATTTCGAATCCAAAATCCCAGGAATTTGCAGATTTCTCAACATTACCGTGAGAGCCCACAGCACATGTTCAAGTCAAATTCGTCGTTGCTTTTTTAACAGCATACAATAATTAATAAAAACACAATAATCCTTTGTACTTCATTCCACTTTATTTAATATGTCAGGACCGGTTTCGCTCATTGCGAGCATTGTCAACTGATAAGAAATATAATTTAACAATGCTATTTATACAAAATTGAAAAGTTATACACAACAATTGGCATTGAAAAGAAATTGCCAATTACATTAAAGTGATTCTAAAATAACACAAAATTAAAAAGTTCAACACATCTAACATATAATTGAGGAGCAAACATTCAAAAAGTGTTTTGTCACACAAATACAAAGCTTGGAAAATGATGATTTAAGTGTTGCAAAGGTGACGGTTTGTATGAATGTGTCAACATTATGATTTCATTTTAATATGAAAAAAAACCTTTTTGAACACTAATTTTGATTTCCATTCATATGTTTTATTATGGGCTATCAGAATTGATATAAAACGCCATTTTTCAAAATTTGTGACAAAACACTTTTTGAATGTTTGCTCCTCAATTAAAAAGTTATCCCAGATTAATAAATTCAGAATGGCGATTGAAAGTAATTACAAACATAATCAAAATTTGGGAAACTTTTGACAAAGTGATAAAATGCTACATTAATAAAGTGAATATGCTTAATGATAGTTTTATGTTTTCTCCGCTTCCAAGTAGTTGGTGTGTTCATAACTTAAACAAAATCGACAGCCAGGAAGATTCTGAAAAATAAATAACCATAAGGCAGTATTTATTTATCTGCCCGACAAAATTTCCAATACAAAAAAGTAAATAATAATAAATGAGTGTCTTGCAGTAGGGAAAGTTTGAGAAACTGTTCATTAAACAATCAGTTTACTATTTCTGACTCAGAATATCCGATTTATCACTGTCTCATTACCCGCATAAATCCAATTACTGATATATGAGTAGCGCGGAGACATTTCTTTGCCCTTGTCTTTTTGTATTTCAATGTAATGGTATGTATGTTAAAGCTTTTTATAAATTCTAATAATAATAAGACCGATAATCTTTGAAACATGTCCAGACAAAACGACATCCCTTTAATCTAACGACTCTATCTTATGAAAAAAGAATCTAATACGTTCTCTGATTTCTATGTGATTATATCCAGCTATTCATTGTTTGATTAACAATTAGATTCTTTTTCTGGTTGTGTAACCGAGTGGCCAAAGTCGTTGTATTTGGTTGTGCTGCTCACGAGTTCGAATTTACATGTGGACAGTTTCATAAATTGATGGAACAATTCGCACCCCTATCTTTTTTTACCTTTCAAAGAATTTCACAAATATAAATGAATTAATGGCTTAAAAAAGAGGTTCTAGTCAAATTGGTAGCTCAATTTCTGTTGGGAAAAGCTACATTAGGAGTCCTGATGCTCCTCACTAGACTGTTTACGAGGTTATACGATAATAATCATTTGTATTAACAGGAAATTAGAAAAATGAATAATATTATCAACAGCCGCTTGATTGAAAAAATCGAAAAGAGTATTTATTTACTTTCGGAAAGTTAATAAATAGTTGGGCATTATATAATATCATGATTTAAATTTAGAATTTATTTTCGGGAATTATAGTTGTAACAATGGCAACACTTTCACCTAAGCGGAAGCATTTATTTTTGCCATCATTTGAACTTTTTGGCGCCATAGAGATAAGTCTTCTTTTATATTATATTGTACATATTTAGAAGAACAAAAGTGTTTAGCCAGTTTTGTAGAACGCGACATGGTTTTGAATTGAGAGAGTTTGGTTTACTTAACGCTGTCTTTATTAAAATATATTTAACGAGTTTTTAAATTATTTAAATAAGAATTCCCAATAAGTTAAAACAGCTTAACGACCGTGGACGCGTATTTAAGTCTTTGAAATCCAACGGTTGCGGACCGTGGACGCATATACGCGTCCTACGTCATGCATTCTATTCTATTGAAGAATCAATTGGTTAGGATCGAGTTTGATTTTAAATGTTAACGAGATATGGTAGCATACACATTGACGCAATATTTAACAAAAACAAAATCAATATTATATAATACTAAAATATTTCGTAAAATTACCCCTAAGATGGTAGACGTTTATTTTTTTCATGTGTCATTTTTCATAGTATTATTTTACGTTCTGGTAAAAGATTTTATGTTTAAATCGTTTCTGGTTTGTTTCTCTGATTAGCGACGACATACATCCGTAATATTAGCAGGGTAACATGATTCCCAGATGCTCTTGTAGGGCCTCTTAGAGATACGCACACACGTATCGTAGTATTTGTTTACATCGAATTGCCTTGTGATTTATTACTTGGGCAGGAGGCGGGCCATGCTGCAGTTTTATGGAGCAAGTGTCATTATAGCGGTCGAAAACAATTTTTGAAATTTGAATCGGGTGGTTGATAATATTGCGACCTATTCAAACTCAGTGGCAGGGGTTCTCAATTCTTAAATAATACATATTTGTATTGAATATGTTATTATCCATAAAACATACTTTTTTTACGATTTTTTGATCATACCTTGTAAATAGTATATCCAATTATTTTTTTATATATTTGAACATAAAAACAAAGAAAACAATATGAAAAAGTAGATTTTACATATTTAAAAGAAAACCTTTCAGTAGATTTAAGTTATTTTGACTACACCACATATCTATGCAACCCACAAATATAGAACCATTGCTCAAGTGGCATTGATTTATGCGCCAAGATGGAAGCTATCAAATAAAATTTTGTGAAGATATCTCAATCGGTTTACAAATTATGGTGAATTTAGTAGAATGGCAGTTTTTTGCGAATTTTTTGCAAAATCGTCCGGCCGCCAGGTCAAATTCAATAGAAAACACGCGGGCGGTAAGCTGTTAAAAAAAATGATAATATCGTAATTTAATATCCGTCTATGTAATTCTAAAATGGGTGGTGACTGAAATTTATATTTCTTATGAGTTTTTATCATCGAGACGAAATACGAAACCTAGTTGCGTTACGAACTTTAAGTAGTGATTGAACTTAATGACAATTGTGTAGGTATTGTCACGACCTGGTTTTTGGGACCCGATTATTCCCTAGCATTTTCATAGATTGTCGCTGGCATGACGTTAGTACGAAAGAAACCAGAGAGAGATAGGCATATTATGAGAATACAAATATACAATCATTCGAAAGATATGTTTGTGGTAGCCAACTTGACGCCAGGGCAACATCGCTAACGGCAACCATGCATTTTTTTGCGCGCCGAGATCTGTACATTTTGCAGGAAGGGAGGGATAGTAACACAAACAAACAAACTCTCTTCTCTGTTAGCGCTCGCCAAGTAAAGTTGTTCTAAGGGTTGCTCCCCTGACCTCGCCTGTTAAAATTCACACTTATGGCTGCCGCCATTTTGTTATACTCACTTCGAACTTGAATAATTATACTAGCAGCTTATCAATAACTTTCAAAATTTAACAACTTGCACTTTCGCATTCAAATTAAGAGTTCTCCGCCTGTCGCACCAGCCGTCTCTCGTCTTCAAGTTCCTGTCGACACCTCAAGGTTTGTGGCATTAAATATCGTTGAAGAGGTATCGCAGCCTCTCTATTGTTAAACATTGAGCGTTGGCAGGCGAGGGGAAGCAAGGGGAGCAACCCCGGTAAAGATATTGTATTGAAACCAAAGCCAATTTAAATTGTTATTATAATTTCTACTGTATTATTTCAGGACCTGTATAAATATGTATTTTATTGTGGGTGTTAATATGTCGGTAGCCTCTGTACGTGACGAAAGTCACCGGGAAGCCTAATGTGTGTTAAAAGCAATACGTTTCCGGTTAAGTGTCTATATTCTATAAACGAAATTCTCATTATAATAATGAACCATATTAATTCAGTCGAGTGCGACCACGCTTCGGCGGGACCGATGAAGGTCTTCGAAAGCCTCTTCGTGTGTTATTTTAATCCAGTAAAATCAAGCCTTGTCGAGCACAAACAATTCTCTAATTTATCGCTATCGCATTTACAATACGCCCTGAACGGCGCCCATAACTATGTGTCAGAAAATTTAATTCTAGATACACGAGGTTCTATTATATTATTTTCTATCACACGATAATTTTATTACACGCAAATGCTCATAAAGTCACTATCGAATGTGGTCGATATATCGAATCGAAAGTTGTAGGAGGATAATCCTTCGCTGAATGTTAATCTGATAATATACGCGTAATGCAAATTTATTCTAACTGTAGAAATAGAAACCTTTTTCTAGTAACGTTATGTAATTTAACAATGACACAACCAGAAACGTATTGAAATTATGTGTGCGGGAACTGAAATAAAATTTGTTATTGTAAGAGGTGATCTTTAGGCGACGTGACAAATAGCATAACTTGACGATAGAAGGCGTGTAAAAGTTGAGGAGTCGGCTGGAGAAGCCGTGTGTAGTCTGCCGAGACTGTTTGCTTAGGGAGACGATCTGGTCTCCCGACGATAAAGAGCTGTCGTCACGCCGTCTATCGAGTCATGAGGTGCCGGAGCGCCAGGTTAGTAATGAAATCTTGGACAGCCTAGGCGGATTGTGTCGCCGATGCCACCAGGCCTGGCGCTCTGCCCCTAAAATAAGGTAGCTAGGACAGGACTAGGTGGGTGCTCATTGTGCCGGATAACCGGAAAGCGACAGCGACGCCGGTCTCAAGGTGACCGGGTCGTTTTGACATGGCAGATGCATAAGACCGATACCGCCGTGGGCGATGGTCGTCTAGCAGGCGAACACTGGTGGACGACATTCATCTCTGCCATAATTGGCAGAGCTATTCTATAGTAAACCAAACCCGTTTCGTTACAACGGGCAGGACATCGGATGATGTTTCTTTTTCACAGGCGGACTACCATGTCGACGGAGAAATTTGAACGGAATTTCATCCCTCACCCACGCTTCCCGGTTATCCAAACAAAAACGAGCTCGATACTTTTAGATACTAGGAAGCCCAACGCATGGAGCGGGGGCAACGTCCGGGAAGAAATCAGTGTCATTCGGCACTGACTCTGAGCACTAGTTGTGAGCTCTAACCACATTGGTTTGTGTTAACTGGACGTTGACACACGGATTGGGAGGCGGAGGGTCGAACAGCCCTCCTCACGCCTAGGCACCGTGCTCGCCGATCCGAGGGTCCCGGGAGACGTCCTCCTGCTATCATGGCTGGGCCGAATAAGAATTTTGTTACTAGAATATGGCACGCGTAGGGACCGGACATGATTGTGAATTGAGAACAGCTGATGATGATGACAAAATGGAATTCGCGCTTCGCCGCCGAAATAACTGGTAAAATTAACGTTGTGTCACCGGACCGACACTGTTCTGAATATCAAGCCTTCCGCCCCCTACGTGTAGCAAGTAGACTTATTACTCTTATAAATTGTCGATACTTAGTTAGGATATTAATTAAGGGACTCTAAATAAATACCTATTGTTATAAATTTTACTATTTTATACCGTTATATCCTATAATAACCCCGAAGCGCAAAGAAATTTATGATTACGCAATCGAAGCCCGTTTAAATCGTAGGCTCGATATCAGGCGAATTATTTACTGTATTTTATATGTTTTTTTCTCACCTCTGTGAGTTAGCTTGTGCACTATTTTCAAAATTCCATTAACATATGTTCTTTTATAAATAAACGAGTGGAATCCCACTTTTTAAAACTGCACCCGAGATGTTTAATTTGTTTGAATTGTTTCCCAATATTTTCCTAACTTGTAACACTGATTCGATCCTTCTAAATTCGGAGGTTATGATAATGGAAGGTTTTCTCTTTCTGTTTTTTTATTACCGAAGATCGAGTCGTGTCAGTATGCACTAACTTCGAGCGTCAAACATAGAACGACATGCTGAATACGTAGGTAGTGGCAAGGCATGTTAGGTAAAATATTGTTGTACAAGTTGTTTTATTTAATGTGTTAAAGACTAAGAAGTTGATAAACAAATATGGTGCTGGGCGTTATCAGTACAGACTCGAAAACCAGAGTTTTTCAACTTTTTTGAGCAGTTACCCAAATCAGCGTAAAAGTTCTGATTTTCGATAGTAAATTGAATCTTAAATTTGAATCGTCGAATACTAAATTAAAATGTATTAAAAACAAATATGGAGCATATTCTCACATATGTTTAGTTAAGATTTCTGCGATGATTAGTAACAATTAAATTAATATTCCCACTATAAACTGGACACCAGATTAATCTTAGAGCAGCACAACTAAACTCTTTTTGTTAGCATCAATAATTGTAATATATTTGGGGTCAATTTTTTTTATATGACTAACGTTATAGTTGTTTGAAAAAATGTTCATATCCTTTCAAAAATTGAGCCTCTGTTAATGCGTTAAACAATTGTAATTTAAAAAGTAAGCAAGCCTATTTTTTTATATTAATGCTGGATTTTGAACTTGCCACCTATGGTTGGTTTACCCACTGTTATAAATTTGTCTAGTTTAACATTGAATACAATCAAGTTTGAGAAGGCTTTTCTGAGCAACATTTTCCTCCACCCTCTTCGTTTTATATCAGTAGTAGACAAAGACAAATCAGTTTATGTCAAGCTAATTTTTATCTTAGAAATAACTAATTTTACATTAATTTGGGATGTATATTCAAATGTTTTTCGAATTTATTATCATCTATCGCAAAATAATTAAAATACGTGTCTATCAATAACAATGGAAGACAGCATCAAGAAAAGAAAAAGTTTAAATAAACAAGACTTGTGTTTGTGTTTGTAAATCCAGTATCTCGGAATTGTCACAGTGTTTCTTTGTGTAATATTAAATAAGTTAATGCCGACGGCGGAGGCAAAAAATACTTTGATGGATTATCTCATGTTAAATGACGTATATGTAGGATTTTATCAGATAAATCAATGTCATTGAAATTTGATTTGGAACTACTTCACACCTTTTCGTTTTCAAACGAATGTCGAGTGTATTGATATAATCTGGCTTACTATAAGATCTGTTCCCTTTGTTAAGGCACTATTATCCCTTATGAGCTGATTATTTTTACAGATACTGTTGTAATATTTTTTGATATTAATGTCTTGTAACAGCTCCAATCGACTGCAAGACGACATATTTAAATTACCGATTGGAAACCTGCATACTCTGACTTATCAATTGATTTGTGGATCTGTATATCCAAGATTCATGGATGCCTAAAATGTCTATGCTTCATCGCTCAAAACCTGAAAAACTGGACTGAATTGCAAACAGTTATCAACAAATTCTGAAATGATGCTATATTACACGAGTTCCCAACCTGTGGGTCGCGAAGGGTTTTCTGGGGGGTCGCCAACTTTTTTCGATTTTGGATTTAAACAACAAAAAGAGTTTCGGAGACAATCTGGGGAAAAAGTATAGCAAATCGAGCATTTGAAATTTCTCGGGGGTCCCCAGTCGCATGGCTTTTATAAAAAGGGGTCGCCACCCGAAAAAGGTTGGGAACCTATGCTATATTAGGATTATAAGCATACAAAACTTTGGGAAAGGTAATACACACAACTGACAACACTTTTTTGGGATGGACTTTTTATAGATGGTCCACTAAAAAGAATGAATACTTTATTTTTCTACGATTCCAAGAAATAAATATTTTATTAGACTTAGACTTGTTATAAGCCAACATAAAATAAACGAAAGAGAAGAGCTTTTTCCGAAAAAAAAGAAAGGGCACCATACAAGACTAGACACTCTGATATGATGAACAAAAGAAAAACGAGAGCACTCTTGTACATTTTAAATCACATCTAATCTCCACAGTGATTGACTTATGGCAGTGGTTGTAAATATTTTTACGTTCGCGTGCCATAACAAACCCAAATATTATTGACAAAATAAGTTTACCATATTTCGTTACATTAAATCATTGTTTGCCAAACTTTTGACATATGTGTACCCCTTCTGTAATTTTCGAAAAACCGAGTACCCCTCGTCGAATTAATGCATATACTTTAATAATAATCAAAATACATATCGACTGTGGAAAGGAAAAAGGACGTAACCCTCAATTTCCCAAAACAGTTTTTTTCGATAATAACAATGTATACAACTTGACACACGTTCTATCAAAAGGATGGAAGCTGAAAATGCCGAATAAGTATCTAAATTTAGCTTGTAAGTTTGAAAAAGATGACCTTGTAAAAAATTAAAACCAAGAAAAAACACTGAAATAAAGGTTTTTCCGAGACAATTTATTTAATTAATATTAGGTTATGTCAATTAAACACTAGTTTAGAAGTATCCGTGCACTTCAAGGCTGTGTATAATTCATAATTTTCATATGTCACATAATCATCGAAACACGTTTTTAGCGCCTCCTGTACAATTTGATATGTGTGGGTTACGTCCTTTTTCCTTTCCACAGTCGATATATTAGCTGCTTGTTGCACTAGGCGCAGCCAAAGCACGGTGCAGCCCGTACCCACTTTAGGAAACACTGCCTTAAAGCAACAGTGGGATAATTCAAAAATACTAGTTTCAAGATAATTGAACTTTAAGGTTTGTGTTGCACTTTTAAAATAGTTCATTTTGGTTTTATTTAGTTTCTTTTACGGTTTATGATAAAAGAAAATACTAAATTTTCTTGTATACTATTATATTATTTGTATCTATTTTTCTACTAATCTGACTGATGTTTTTAAGTAACAGGGCAATATAAAAAAATGTAAAAGTAATAATTTTCTCATAAATGGGGCACTTGCAATCGATCGGGCAAATCAGCAATCGATTGACATATGTACTTATCTTAAAATCGACCTTTTTCGTTTTATTTCGACTGTTTCTTTATGGTGGCGATTTTCTAATGCTAACTTATATCATGTTATCGTCCTGAATTGTTTTTATCTATTTATGAATTGAATAATAGCAAAAATTTCTTCTTTCAGTGAGATTTTTTCAGAAAAACTTTAAATTTGTAAATCAGCCACTTAACAGCTTAACGATAATTTTACTAAATTCAATATAATTTTTAAGCAAATTGAGATATCTTTACAAAATTCAATTTTCTTAGCTTCCAGATACTTCGCCTATACGCATATATGTGTCCGCCGGCCAGCAACCTTTGTTTTTCAAAGACTCAAATACGCGTCCACGGTCGTTAAGCTGGAGCGAAAAAATCGAAAAAGCCAATTTCGAGTACGCGTGCCCCATGTTCGTCAACCCTGAATTATAGGCACCAGGGAAAGTGATTTCTTATCTTTTTACGGCTGAGCAGTAATTTTTTTTTTTTCAAAAAGTAACAGCCGTAAATTATGATCATTACCCCACTTTGGACTTGCAGGCCATAAAAAGTGGTCCGCACTTTGATCAAAAATAATTAAGGCCAGTGCATTTCTTATCTAGTATGTAATATTAACTTATCTACACAAAAACTTCGACGTTTAGATATGAAACAAATATATTGTTTATTTTTTATATTTTATATTTAATTGTAGCCAATTGCTGTTTACATTTAATACTTATCTGTGTTATATTATTCTTGCGTATTTATAATTATCACTTCTGACAGTTCGTGGACAATTCGTGGATGGTTCGGTAATGATCACGTTGCTTGGTTTCTGTTCTTCTGTGATATATGAGTGTCAAACAACTTGAAACCGCGATGAAATACTATGACTTTAAACGGCATACCGTTTTAGGCCAAATCTATCTATCGATGTCATATTGACATACAATTAAAGCTTCCTAAATAATATGTGGATTTTTTTTATCGTCGAATGTATAAAGTATATAATTGATTTTAATTTGAATGTTATTGAAAAGTAGATATGATTTTTATATATTATTTTAACTTAAAACTGCTACAACAATGCGCTTTTCAACAAAACCTTAACACAAATCGACTTCATCGGGTCCTATGGCGCAGCGGTAAGCGTTGAGGGCTGGCTGGGTGTGAACAAATACAATCATCAAAATAAAATAAACCTTATTGCCGAAAACAGGGGGTGGGGAACCTTTTCTTCTCTAAAGGCCGCATTCATTTTTCCGATTTGACATAAGGCCCCAGTAAACATTGACTAGGGAAACTTTGGCCGGAAACAGGAATTTACGGTCAAAATATGTCAGAAATTTACGAATTTACATAAATTTACAGAATTACAGAATTGGTCAGAAGGCCGCACCAGAGTAGCCAAAAGACCGCAGGTTCTCCACGTCTGGCCTAGCACTTATCTAATAATAAGGTTTATTTTATTTTGACGATTGTATTTGTTCGTTGTAATTATGTATCGTATTATATACAATTTTGAAAAATATAGGTGTTTTTTTTTCATTATTTCGAAAAAGAATGGGACGATTTCTTAAAAAGGGTGCGCGCCAATAATCTTTGCCTAGGGCGCCAAATAACCTCGCGCCGGTACTGTTGACATGCAGTGTTTTTCGTTGTTAAGAAAGTAAATTTGTATTCAAATTTAATTAAAAAGTAGTCAAGCAGACATTCGACTCTCCCGAAAAATAAAGTACAACAGATTTGGTCGTATTTAATACTGGATGCCTCATAAAATATTCTAAACAATACATTTACCGTTTGTTAGAATGTATGAAAATACAGTGTAATGCTGGACATTTTCCGAACCGTTTGAATCCATAATTTTGGTTGCAAACTTGATTTTGACGTTTGCTATATAAACATAGACCAGAAGAGTTTACCTGAAAATTATTCGTGCAAACATATTATTATCTATCACTGTGGTGTTGCCATAGGGAAAAGTCACTATTATCCCTCATCTGTTGCTCAGGGAATTAAACATCGTGTTGGCGCATCGGCGACGCAAAACTTTGCCAAGCAACTGGTACCGGTTCGTTTAGCGGCAAAGTTCGGCAGTCAAGATTAGTGTATGAGGACATTAACTTTGAGGGCTGCATCTGGAGGCTGTTCAGCGACTTGCTATACCAGTGTGCTGTGCCTTTTAAACAAAATTATTGCGCTACATTCGTAATACACACATTGCTGCTTGAAATGAATTGCATTGTAGGGAAAATTTCATGACGATCAGACTGACTGAAAATGCTCAGTGGTCCAAAATTTTTAAGACTCAAATATAGGTACACTCAGTGGTGGATTTATCACATGAGCTAGGCGCAATACAATTTGGACACCATAAAAACATCAACGAATTCCATGTAAAATATTAAAATTATATAAACATCTGAACAAAAAGTATGTGGATTTTATAATAAGTCATTTTTAAGGCCCCTAAGATTCAGAGGCCCCGTGCAGGCGCCTCGTTCACTTATAGAGTAATCAGCAACTGAGTACAGTAGAATGTCGATATAACAGACTAATGCAAATGAAGGAGTGTCTGTTTTAGCCGAAAGTCTGATATGTTATGTAACGTTATCATATACATTGCCAATGTGAAGTATATTGACTGCTCATATGCCATTAGAAAATTAAATATTTTTTAAGAAAACTGGCTTTTGTAGGATGAATGCACAACAGCGTCAACCATCGACAAGATATAACGCTTTTTTATTTTTTAAATTTATTTCACAAACTAAATGGCTTCTGACTTTTTCCATTGAAATTTAGGATCTTGGACATTGTATTTTTGATCCTGAGTAACTTATTTATCTGAAAGATTCAAAATATTTGGCGCATTGACAATTATTAGCTCATATGTCAAAAATGTTTGAAAAAAATCAAAGTTTACGAAGGCTGGGTGGTCGATGGTCAACGCCGTTGACTTCGAATATTTAGTTCACGGGTTCGAATAGATTGTTTTTTAATCAATTTATGAATTTCTGTTTTAAAGCATGGATATGTGCATTCTCGTAAATTCCTCCCTCCCACCAAACTTCTACTAAAAAGCGGATCCTAGTGAGAGCGATTAGCTAACTGCTAGTCCTGTCCTAGCCCTATCTATTTATCCCGACTTTCTTTGGAAAAAAAAGAAGAGGTTGAGCATCTGGGCAACAAGCACTTCTCGTAGAAACTCTTCGGTTGGGATAAACTTCATTAGTAGTTTATGTGCTTGGAAGCGGACGTGATTTAAAAAGTTGAAAAATACGAAAACACACGGCCCTGACTGATCACATTAATCAACGCAAAATCATTTTGGTACACAACTGTATTAAAATCGCGTTTAATAAACCAAACTTAAAAATCGTATTTCAAAATTCAAAAATATAAGGCGAATGTATTATTTTGTGTTACTAATCACTGCATATAAACAAATTAATATGGCACAGCAAAAATGAAATGTTGCCATTAGACGCAAAGTGTGTCTGGCGAACCGAAATTTCACTTTCTCAAGTTGGCTAATTAAAACCTGTCTGAACAAAACAAACTCGCTCTGCCTGTGGGAAATGTGAACCCGCACCAAAATCATCTTTGCTTCAAATGTATCTATATAACATATTTTGTATATTTAGTACTTGGCCCAGAGGTGGAGAACCCGTGGAATGAAATGTGAACTTTTGAATGAATCTTCATTGCAAAACAGACCACTGTTTTAATATTCAAATAGTGAAATATATATCATTGTAAAAACAGGTTCTTGACGAGTGATCAACGCTATTGCACATTCGTCCTTTTTGTTTACAGTATCTACGGGTTAAGTCCAAAACTGAAAATTTCATAAACATGTTTTTATGTACATATTTATTTTCAAATGATGTGCGTGATGTTCACATTTTCCTTCCACCAATTTCATACAAGAGCGATTCGCTGACTACTAGTTATATCTTTATGATAGTATCATATCTAGCATCTCACATAGATACTAAGTGAAAGAATTATCAGGGGCGTACCTAGGGTCTGGCGAATAGGGAGTGGACGAGTATAGGGGGCGCCAAAATGATGCCAGGTTTTTTTTTTTTTAAATACGAAATTTTGAGCGCAAAATCTACTCCATGCCATAGTCCACAAAGGGTCTTGCTACGACTTGAAAAAATCCATCCGTAAAATAATGTTAATTTTTTAGTAGAGAATTTTATCCTATTTACAATCTACTACTAATTATTTACAGTGTATTATAAATATAATGTGTGTACACACTAACAAGTTTATAACAAAGCGTTGTAGAGTTATTTTTCATATATTATGTCATACATAGATCTCGATTTCGTTAACATAACTGATTTGTCCTTTTTCTATGTTCCACATTGAAAGCGGACATAGTTATGATAGAAGTTGTTGTTTTTATTACTGTCATTATAGGCATTAATTGAATTTTAAGTTTTATAGAGCTGATAACATTCGCAAATCAACTAACTAGATCACAAGTATTAACACGTTAAATATATTCAATATCAGTATTATTAGGCGCCGGTTCAGAACGTTAGAACTTTTTGTAAAGATAAATAAAGACAAAAATTTGATTAAGTCCGTAATAATTTAAGTTACTTTATACATTCCAGAAAGTTGAATGAAGTGTGGCAATATTTTTTTCAAAAATAAAATAAAACCTCCACTTGAGCTTAAAAAAGCTGTAAGAGGGGCATGATATGCTGTTGAACTTTGACTCCAAAAGCTCGCGTACTTTCCTCAACGACTCCGAAACTGCCCTTGGAACGATGTAGGCGGCATAAGTTTTGACGCGGTTTCAGGTCGCCGAGCCCCGTGGGACAGGGGGAAACTTGCGGCTGGGGCAAAACTTTTACTGCGTTCGCACAAATTAAACGCTGGACCGCATCCAGGAGTGGGAGGACCAGCTTGATTAAAACGAGAAATAAAAATGCGGTGGCACCAAATGTTTCTTAGTGGGTGATACTTTAGAAGAGAAAGAAAGTGAGGGCTACTCACCCGAGAAAATGAAAACATTACGTATGATGTTTATGACGGAAAACTTTTTCTGGCAGAAAAATGCAACCAGCGGCACGTTCTAGAAAAGTTCTCCAGTAACCTATTTATTTCATAATTGAGAAGCTTGGCATCGAAACTCATGATTATTTATTGATTGTTTACAAATTAAAAGTACAGTACATGACATTACAGCTGGCGCCAATTCGCCTTGCACTCGACAAATATAACGAGAAGAAATAAAAAAGTAAAACTTAAAAAACAGTTCACAAATACTGTCACTAAATATGTCCACTTCTCTAGCTAGGCAATGAATTGATAAGTCGAACGGCCCTTGGAACTGGCGACTCATACGGCCTAAGCCAGGAACAAGT
This sequence comes from Himalopsyche tibetana, assembly GCA_030503985.1. Taxonomy (NCBI): domain Eukaryota; kingdom Metazoa; phylum Arthropoda; class Insecta; order Trichoptera; family Rhyacophilidae; genus Himalopsyche; species Himalopsyche tibetana. The sequence continues at coordinate 19,580,087 of JAPJYX010000022.1, forward strand.
TTTGAGAAACAAAAGTTTTTGGTCGTAGTTTAGCCTACGTTAGAATAAATTGGTAGCATGCAAGTTAATAGTCATGAGAATTTCAGGATTGTTAACTCGGTCCCTAATATTATTTTTTTTCTTAATACATCATAAAAGTTGTGTAAGAAAGTTTATTTTAAACATTGTGAAAAAACTGCACTTAGAAAGAACCAATCGACGATCAGTTTTTTCATGACGTAATAATTTAGTCCGCATCTTAAAAAAATGCTTCTTTTCACTTTCGATAAAATAATATTCATGAAATATGAATCTGAGTTATGATACTAGGATTCTCAATTAATAATGGCATCATTATTTAACAATTGTTTTGCAGATTCTGACTGAGGAAAAAAACAGCAACAAATTAACTATGATTGTGAACGTTTATAACAAGTTCTTCGGTAACTAGGTAGTTAGGCTTAATTGAATAACCGGATATGTTTTTCGCTAACATCAATCACTGCTCTGCAGAGAATCTGAGGATATGTTGCATGTTCTTAAGCCATTCCCTCTCTTTATGTGGAGCATACAGACTCCTAATGGAGATTATATACAAATATTTCTTTTACGACAACTGTTGGTCATTCAGTTGCTCAAACTATTTTTTTAAGAGTAGGAATAGAAGGGTAGGAATAAATCAAGACTAGTGGTTAGTTGATTGCCTTTTTTACGCATCGTTTTAAGTATCGACAACACGGCATTTATTAAAACTAACGAGATATCTAGATTCTTTTATATAAAATTTAAAATGTTCATCAGTGTAGAATATATAAATTATATGCAGTACCACAGGGTGTTAAGCATCAAGCTTCGTTTTAAAAAAATATGCGCTGCAGGAGAATTATTTTCATGTATTTCATCCTGTCAAAATTAAATCCGTTATAAGGAATTTTATAAGTTCTTTGAAAAGGTATAAATATGATACGGAAAAAAAAGTTTAAATTTAAATCTGTTGCAATGTTCAAACTGTTGAAATTCATCCGTGCACTCGAAGGCCTCAAGAAGCCAAACGGCTATACGCAGGTCGTCAGTGAAAAGACATGTTGGAGTGTACAAAATTTGAACGATTCAAATTCCACCAAGCAGCTTCAGTCAAAATCTTAAATTAATTGTTTAGAATTGTTAAATTTGAATGTTATATTGAATCAGCAAGGCAGTTTTTTTAACGACACCAAAGCTATACAAAAGCACTTAAACTGTTTATGTGTTTGTGTTTTAGATAGTTTTAAGCCTAACGCGTGAAAATTGAGTTGATCAATAGTTGCCCGTTGATATTTTAATGCCAGATGATTCTTCAAACATCGACTGCGACGTGAATCAGAAAACAGAACTGGTCAATAAGTTGCTATATTCCACGCATGATTGTCATTCAATTGGCCCAATTAACGACAACAATCACATGTGAAGACTTAAATTTGTAATGCGTGAGATGTTTAATGCACACACTATCGATTCGGTGGAGATATTAAACATTGTACGTATGTTTATATATGCCAAGGAGACAAATTTAGATGGGACCAATAAATATTACAATGTATGATGAAGTTTGTGTAAATTGATTTGGATAAACACAAGGAATAACAGATTTATGTTTTTATCATAAATTCAAGCTAAAAGTACCCATCTGACTATGAATGAAATGCAAATATTGGACATGAAAAAATGTTTGAAGACATACAGAATATGCGAAGAAGTACATCATACCCAGTGACGTGCTGCTATGGGTTCGCAATCCAATTAAATCCAAAAAAAAAACTCTATACCTAATCCCAATTTATAAATGATTCAATGAGTGTACAATCCCGAAATCCCGGGATCATAAAAAAGGTCCGGGATTGGATACCCTAGTGTTTACCAAATAATAATGTATATGTCATAATAGTATTTTTTTTAATATCACATACAAATATGAGTAAATGAAGCTTATACTGATATTGAATTTTTTAGTAATTGAATCGCAAATATTCTTGGTATCTATATATTAATTGTCGATAAAATAATCACAAATCACAACCCACAAATGTGTGCGTACTGATGTCCCAAAAATAAAAAATTTACGACATCTGTTCTGCTACTACTGTAAAAATTCGATAATTCACGAAATTTCTGCTACTATGAAAAATGGTTGTTAGCAAACTTGGACATTATTCCAAATATTAAATAATTTACGAAATTTCTGCTCCTACGAAAAATGGTTGTTAGCAAACTTGGACATTATTCCAAATATTAAATAATTTACGAAATTTCTGCTTACTATAAAAATAAAATAAATAAAAATGAAATAAAATAAAGTAAAATAAAATAAAGTAAAGTAAAGTAAAATAAAATAAAATAAAATAAAATGAAATAAAATAAAATAAAATAAAATAAAATAAAATAAAATAAAATAAAATAAAATAAAATAAAATAAAATAAAATAAAATAAAATAAAATAAAATAAAATAAAATAAAATAAAATAAAATAAAATAAAATAAAATAAAATAAAATAAAACAACATGAAATAAAATACCATAAAATAAAATACTATGCAACAAAAATCTCACGTTGCTGGGCAACGGGCTTACAGCTAGTCTTCTTTATTGGTAAGTAGAATTTTAATATGGAATGTAGCGTCGAGCCTGTACCTGAGCTATGACATTGTTGCAGTAAAACTATCATATAAGTATAAAGCTTGTTTTGACAAATTGGGAGACTCTTCTGACAAACTCGCCCATAAATCTTTTAGTGGCTGGTGTTTGTATTTTTGTTTCAAGTTAGACTGATTAAATCAAATAGATTTTAATAATCACCTGTGGTTAGGGCTACAGGCAATGTTTACTCCAATTTTCGGAAGGTGATGTGCGCTAAGACATTGGCTGTGCAACTTTGACAAGAAATAAAAATATTTGTGCGCCACATAACGGTATACAGACCTACTCAACGAAAAGGTTGATTTTTAATAATAACTGTAATTTATTATTAAATGCCTACCCTGCCCCTCACCATTCAATCCTTAATCACATCTGTTCCAAAATTTAAAGCTATTTTATTAGTGCCATTAACTATCATTCTTGCTTATTATTATTTAATTGTAATTATACCAATTCTTTGTATTTAATTAACCTTTATTAATATCTATATATTTGTAATTATTATTTATTGTTGCCTATCAAATTCTATCTAAATAAAATGTATCTTAACTGTATCATTGAGGAGATATCATCTTCGGTGTGATGCAGAAAGGAAAAAAAACAAGTTTATCGAATAATATAAAAAAAAAAACTGTAATTAAAAACACTATTTATTGTCAATTAATTTATTCTGGTGGTGGTATAGCTGATATAACTTTTGTGCGCTCTGTTGTAATGTATGTGTGCGCGCACACGCGCACAGCTTAGAGGGAACATTGGCTACAGGTATAACTGACACGGAAAATGTATTGCAAAATAGCTGTTTTCATGTGTTGTAGGTGTTCGCGAAACATCTTTTAAGGTTTCGTGGAGCAACATAGTTTGGGAAACCCTGTGACAGAGGTACAAACAGCACTATGGTTTATGATAATTTTTGAGGAACATTTTTCGGGACATGGCTTAAGGTACAATATTGTAGGTAGACGATGGCAAACCAAGTAACGATATATCAATATGTTACTGAACTTGTGTCCACGGGTAGATCAGAGAGGTATAGAGGTGCACGTAATGCTATTATTTTTTTAATGTATTAAATTGTTTACAAAAACCATATTATAAGTATTTTGATTTACCTTTGGTAAATTTTTTACGATAGAAAGTTATGCAATCAAAAACATTAAATAAACAGAAATACAATTTTATTTCCTTATCGTAAAGTAAATTTTACACGTGGTTCCATTCACTTCGCCAGGGTTTCCCAAACTTATTGTGCAATGAAACATTTTGCAAATCTGTAAATGTTACCGGAACACAGCTTTTTTTAAGTTGGGTAATTCATAATGGGGAGAGCTTTAACGGTGTTTAACAATATTGCTTCGGATGTCGACATATTCCACGTAGACGTGGGTGAGTTCCGACGAATACTATTTTTTATGTATTAAAGTAGAGTTCGAAATAAAATTTTGCAATAAATTCGCAAAAAATATAATTTTACTAAATTCACTATAATTTGTAAGCAAATTGAGATATCTTTACAAAATTAAATTTTCTTAGCTTCCAGATACTTCACCTATACGCATATATGTGTCCGCCGGCCAGCAACCTTTGTTTTTCAACGACTCAAATACGTGTCTACGGTCGTTTAATATTAAATTATACTAGTTTTTTTCTCAATTGTAAAAGTTTTAAATTTATAATTTGTCAACCTTGTGCAATGTAATTAAATAAATATATAATCGCCTGCTGTGGCCCAGCGGGTTAGAGCTTGCTCTATCGATCACGCAGGTCTGGATTCGATTTCCGGTCAGATCACATTGAATTTGAGAAGTATTCAATTCAAAGTTGTAATCGAAGACTAGGTGTTTGTAATGTCATTTCACATTATATCCTCTCCTTCCATCCTTTTGATCCTTTAATAACTGGGTTTAGCAATAGCGATTAGTCAACCACTAGTAATGTTCTAGCCTTATCCTTCTTTCCATACTACTCAGTTTGAAAAAAAAAGTGAGGTTGAGCGAATGAGTAACAAACTGTTTTCGTAGAAAAAACTTCTGTTAAGATATCTCCATTAGGAGGCCATATTTTCCATATTTGGAACGGACGTGGATATAAAAAAAAATATAATTGTAAAAATATATGTTTGAATTTGATATTGAAATTCCATCAAGCACCTTCAGTCGAAATACTTAATTTTAAAAATATATGTGCTATTAAATCATTTATTATGTTAACATGTTACATAAAAATATGAGTAAACAAAGCTCTTAGTGATTATAAATCTCCGCCTGTACTTATTTATTTGGCCATTTAAACATCAGTGGAGATTTATTATCACTCAATTTTTAATATAAAGTAGAAGATATTTAAATGTGTTGCAGAGTATGTTACCATTATAAATTTTCTTGGAACACCTATTTAGGTCTCACGGAACACCAGTGTTTCGCGGAACATAGTTTGGGAAGCCCTGCACTACGCATCATATATTATATGTATGTAAAGTCTTGAGCATGTTTCTTCTGTGTGTGATTTAATGTCATCTTTTTTTTATTGGTTGTGAAGGCCGTGAAATAAGCGTTCGTTTATACAGGAATATGATGATTAACAAACAAATAAGACTACACTTTATTGTCTCGTTTTGTATACACACACACTTCAATCTTATTGCGCATCAGATAGCTCATTGTCTCATTCATCTCTAATTCGGTAAAAAACTGATATTTTTTTTGTTCATACTTGCTAGACATGAAGGCATGAACAACGAGCTAAACTATACAGTACTGTAAAACCCCAATTCTACGTTTTCAAAGGACCCAACCATATTTAAAAAAAACGAAATATGCGAGAAAGCTTCAAATAATACCAAAATAACACTTGACAAAACTTATTTATCGTCGGGTTATATGGCGCAGCGGTAAGCGTAGTGGGCTAACGTGCCGGATCTCACAGGTTTTTCGATCGGTTAATCGATTTGTGTCTTAATGTGATGTCTAAAAATTTCCTCCCACTCTTTCCGATCCTTTAATATCTGGGTGTAGTGAGAAAGATTACTTACCCATAGGTCCTGTCCTAGCCTTATCCTACTACCCCTACTACTCTCTTTGACAAAGAGAGGTTGAGCGACTGAGTAAAAAAACAGTCCTCGACGAAAAACTTCTGTTGAAATACCTCTATTAGGAGGTTATATGCTACACATTGGGAGCGGACATGGAAAAGAAAATCACTTTTTTTTTTAAAGTTCTTTATAATAATTTGCTTATTTGCAGTTACTTCAAGTTTAGAAAGACCGCTCAAACTGGCGTACTTATCTAAATCAACTCTTTTTTTTCTTACGTCAATCCGTTTTTTTTTCTGAATGTTTTTAAATGTTTGAAATTATTTACAGATTATCAGCTAGAGTTCTAGTCTTCTTCGTGGGGCGCATTTTAGTTTTGAGTTAGAAAAAAATGCAAAAAGAGAAGCCAGGTAAGTCTGACATTATACCCAAAATGGGAATATTCAACTGAAACGGTCAATCTGGATAATATAACAATAATATAACCATGATAATTTTAAGGTGTTCACTGTCAATAAATACTCTGGATTGGCATTATATTAAAAAAATAAAACACTCATAACCATAATGATTCGTTTATTTATTCTGATATCTTAAGTTAACCACGCGAATAAATATTATTCTATCTTTGTAAGAGTTATTGAAATTATATGAAGTAAACAACAGATTTTTGCTATGATAAACAGAAAATGTGAACTCGATGTTAAAGGTCTCTCAAGATCAATAAGTAATAAATGATTGACGTTTTCTGGCGTGTAATTATACAATATTGTCTTTTATTTATATATTCCGCAGAATCATAATGCGATTTTTTAAAAATATGTTTGATTACTTCGTTAGATGTAAGGTGCAAGCTAGATGTTTGCTGGCATAAAAGTACAAAATTAGATATAGATTACATATGTTTTTGAATTAAATCACTTGTTTACAATTGAACAAAAACATTTATTACATATCCGGAAGTTGTTTAGAAGAATATGGGAAGAAGTATTGGGCTAGCAAATGACATAACTTGATAGCTATTGAGTTACTTAGAAGTTAAGTGCTTAAAACGCAGAAGTTAATATATATTAGAAGAAAACTCTACAAAATAATTGAAAAATCAATGCTCAGAACTGTTCATTCAGAAATTCGAGTCCATACAGACAAGCATTTGCACGAAGAAAACTTTCTGAGAAGACATCTTCGATGTATTCGACAATAACTTTGTTAAAGTTTATTTTTAATATCAATTTAATATAATTATCCAATCTTAAATGAACAGTTAAATCTCCCAAATTCCCCATTGTTGTACCCCATTAAATAATTAATATCAATTAATTCTAATATGTCGTTTTATAAAATCACAAAAAAATATTTTATCTTCTTTTATTTTAGTATTATATTTATTTTTCACGTTTACATTTTATTGTCTGGCAATTCATTATGCCCAATATTATAAATCTACCCACTTAATTCACTACAATAATTCATATCATAAATTCTCGCTATCAATTAGGTTAACAATACGTATAGAGTGAATGTACTTGTGTGTTTGTATATAGACAATACAAACTTGCCGCTGCCTGTTAGTCGAGTGCATTCGCGCACTGATCAACACCGGAAGATGCCGAGAGGCGAAACCCGGGTCGTGTTCGACCAAGAATTTTATGGAAGTTTACAAAATCAAAATGAAAATAATTCTAAATCATTATTGAATTTCCATCAAGCACCTTCAATCTAAATTTTAAATTATAAAATTAAATTTGATATCTTTGTTATTTCGCTTGTTCCGTTACAAAATATTACCGGATCCATCGAAGATATCTATCTCCTCAGAAAGTTTTCGTCATGCTAATACTTGTCCGTAAGAGCTCGAATTTCTGAATGAACACTTGTAAACATTGATTTTTCATTCAATTTGTAGAGTTTTCTTGCAATATGCATTCATGTTTTGCGTTGTTTTCAATTTTTAGCACCTGCCTCTTAAGTACCTCAATAGCTTACAGGTTGTCTATTGCTAACCCAATTCTTCTTCCGTATCGGGATCGGCGAGCCCCTTGTAAACGTTACGTTACCATTGCTAACCCAATTCTTCTTCCGTATCGGGATCGGCGAGCCCCTTGTAAACGTTACGTTACCATTGCTAACCCAATTCTTCTTCCGTATCGGGATCGGCGAGCCCCTTGTAAACGTTACGTTACCCTTGTTAATTTAAGGGAAAACAATATTCTCAGATCAAATTAATATTTCTGAGAATAGTTTCATTGTTATGGATACGTTAAATCAACCACTGTGAAATGTTGATAGCCCCTGACATAACATAATTAAAGTTTGTCCTATTTGATTGCACTCTATATTGTATATAATTTCAATGCAACAATAACTTTTCAACGAACAAATAGATACTTTGATTCCTTCAACTTCAGTTAAAATCAACGTTCAAATCGAACAGTCGTCGACTTAGTAGAGACCTCTTGATACTCACGTAGTTATTATTTTGATTATAACATTAGTGATTTATTAAAGTGTAAAAATTATGTTATTCGAATAAAAGTTGAACAAAAATTTAAATAGTGTTTCAGTAAAAATTCTATCCGTAACATCATTATCATTTTTTTTGATGCTAAAACCATTAACCTTTTGGTTGCCGTAGAAAAAAGTACGACTGTACTTAGCACGCCAGCTATAATTTGCAATTATTAATTTAAATAGTTATTGATGAGATAACTCGTCTCTGGCAGCCATCCAGTTAAATTATATAATATGTATTTTAATACACTAGTGTTTTGATATCTACTACATAAATCTTCCCAATAATAATATCCAAAATCTTTGTGTTACATATCTACCAAATAATTTTCAAACTAATATTTAATGTTGGGGCTTATACACATACATCCTGTGTTTGGAATGTTTGGATGAAGTATAGGCATACTCTCATGCAGTCGTAATAATTGTAAACAGTCGAGATTTGCGGTCGGAGACAATTTGCGAGACGAGATGTTAGCAAAGCGAGGCCCCACCCACCGTCCACCGCACTGCCGCGCCGAACAGCACCGGTTTAACATTTGTTAGTATCAATCGGACATTATGCCAACAGGCTCCCCCTGGCTGAATGCCGCAGGGCAGTCTTGGCAAACCCTGAGGGTGATTGAGAATTAATAACATTTATTACTTTGTCACCTCATCATCCCTCGAATTCTGTAAAATTTGTTAATTCTTATTACAGTCGAACTTGGTTATTACGAAGAAGATGGGACCGACCGAATTTTCTCGTTATAAGCATTACTCGTTATATCAGAGAATAGGTATTTTCAAATGCTTACAAAACATACCCATCACATGAAGTATCTTGAGCGGTCACATAACACAAAAATGCACAATTAGAATTTATAAATATGTGTTATTAGATTATATACATATCGACTGTGGAAAGGAAAAAGGACGTAACCATCAATTTTCCAAAACAGCTTTTTTTCGATAATCACAATGTATACAACTTGACACACATTCTATCAAAAGGATGGAAGCTGAAAGTGCCGAATTAGTATCTAAATTTAGCTTTTAGATTTGAAAAATATGACCTTGTAAAAAAATAAAACCAAGAAAAAACACTGAAATAAAGGTTTTTCCGAGACAATTTCTTTAATTGATATTAGATTATGTCAATTAAACACCAGTTTAGAAGTATCCGTGCACTTCAAGGTTGTGTATAATTCATAATTTGCATACGTCACAAAATCATCAAAACACGTTTTTAGCGCCATCTGTAAAATTTGATATGTGTGGGTTACGTCCTTTTTCCTTTCCACAGTCGATATATAATAATAAATATGCATTAAATTGTTCATGCCAGTAAATTTATGACTTTTCTACAATGCACCAAAAATCTCACGTTGCTGGGCAACGGGCTTACAGCTAGTTAGAATTTATTTACACACCCGTTACACACATTTTTCTGTAAATGCACTTTTCTTGTAAAAAATATAATTGATGCTTGTTTCATTGTTTTCACTCTCATTGACGATATTTTAGCTCGGTACGCCCGAGAAATAGCTCGTAATAATAGTGAATAAATGTATTAAGAAAATAATAAACGAAAATGTCTTCATTACATCCGAGATGTCCGTTTCCGTGATAACCTTCTTCTTTCAGAACTTATTTACGAATTGAACGAAATTAATGTAGAAGAGCTGTGGTTTCAACAAGACGCCGCAAAATGGTACACAGCGCGCGCTAAAAAAAATATAGAAGGAAACATTCGATTAGCGCATAAAATATATCTCTAATAAAACACCCATACAAAGCTTAAATAAATCGACGTTGATTATAAGCGTACTATTCTTTTAATTGAAGCGTCCTATATTATTTTTTTCCATATCCGCTCCTTAGTATATGGCCACCACATGATTTCTCCAAGATTCTCTGTCCCCCGACAGTCTTCTTGCTTCCATCCATGTTATTTCAGCGCCCCGTAGTTCCGCCGAGTACATCCTATAGATCAGCGGTCGGGGAATTTTTTTAACCATTACCCCAAAATATTTTTACGCAAGTCAATATTACCCCCTTATTTCGAAAAGGAGACAATCAAAGTAAATTTAAACTAAACATTTTTTATTGAATTAATTTACACGGAAAATAAAAAAAGTTGCATGAAAATAGTAAGTATGAAATAGACAAACAAAATAAAATTCTCATATTGGAACAAACAAAATTAAATTGAAAACTTTTCCCCTTCAGGTTTTTTTTTCTTTATTACCCCCAAAAATTTCATTTTACCTCATTTCGGATAATTTACCCCGGTTCCCCGGCCGCTGCTATAGTAATCATCAGTGGAATTTCACGACGGCGGAATCCATTCAGTTTTGTAGAAGAGACAAGCCGAATTCAGGCATTTCTGTGGCATCCTCAGCACATGTCCAAGCCAGATCCATCGTCGCTGTTTTACTTTGGACGTAATTGACGGCTGTTTAGTCCGTTCTCTTATCTCCGTGTTTGTGGTAAAGTCAAATAATTTTTGCGATATAATTATTTAAAAACATTTTCAATGTTGACAATCACTGACCTAGAGCTTGCGGAAGCTACATACCGGACTGCAGGTATCAGGTTCTCTGTCCCCGTGTACGTATCAATTACCGAATCATGTCTCGGTTGAGGTATTCCAGGGATAGGGCGAAAGGAAATAATGTACATCGATTTATCCTTAATTTATTACCACTCTATGGACATATAAATCAAAATATTCATAAGCCACACAGGTTTAAACAAGACTCGAATAGAATTATTACATCGTTGATTATTTTGTTGACAATATTTTCATTTTAATTTACAGCATTCAATGGAGAATTGCGATGTTAGATTGAGATGTGATACAATCAAAGAAATGAATGATGAAAAAATGCGCAGCGCACCATGTCACCTTATAAAAAAATATTTTTAATAAAATATTCACTTTTAATATGATTAATGTCAACTCCTAATGTAGTATTTTAACATTACCTGTTTCTATAATAACTGAATATAGTTGGTCGTTACCATTTCCTCACATTTTCATGATCAGGTAAAAGTGGATGAGGACAGGAGTGGGCTGGAGAATGTTAGGAAGGGCTCGCGCAAGCCTCTTGTTAAATTTTACTAAAGCCGGCGAGCCCCTTGAATTAAGAAAATTTAAAATTTCGAATGAAGGTGTTTGGCGGAATTTCAAAATTAAATTTGAATCGTTCAAATTATGTACATTCACACAAGTTTTGTCACTTACAACCAGGGAGCATTGATGAACTTGAACCATCTGAATTAAGAAAAAAACAATATCCTTAGGGTCAAACCATTTTCTGTTTTGAAATGCATAATATTATTTACGACGGATTAAGTATAATGTTTGAAGCATGAAATTGTAGCAAAAATAACAGTACCCATTTATATATATCTGCGTGAACTTTTCATTAATGCAATCTGAAGTAAGTCGGTACTTTGTTCAGGTATCGAAATTTATTATTTTTGCGTAAACGAGCATTTAAAAAATTCACCCCTTCACTTGCACATTCCGAATAGCTGAGATTTAGCGAGCCCCTTGTTAATGTATTCGCAGCCTACCGCTGGGTGTCATACAAAATGAAATGTCAATTATGTTAGTCAAGTCTGTGAGTGTCACGAAATCATAACTGTAGCACAAATTATAGTAGTTACTCATTCTACAATTGTATGTTTTTTCAGCAACTTTTGTTTTCTCGTCTTATCTGTCAAAGTGCGTCGATTTCTTGATATTATTATATTGTTGGCAACTATTTTCCGTAGCCCCATTTATCCCGCGCCTTGTGGCAATGGTTTCGTTCATTGCCTAGTTTCGACACTGTCAAAAATAGATGACCTTGACTTTGAAAGATATAATGCTGAATTTAACGGTATGTTTGTATCCGTGATAACGATTTTCGATTTCAATATACCGAGTAAATAGCACGACGTAACAAAACATTCTCGTTCTTGATACATACATGTGTACAAACCGGTTCGTCTGTGCAAATGTTATTGATAATACATATAATAATATATTTTACGGCAAAGATCAAATATTTACGTAATATGGTATGAGAGAATAGTGTTTGATGTCAGTTTCCCGTATACGTCAATCGCACTTCTAATCATGGATTGTTGCAGAATATAATTTTAATACAATATATTAATATATATCGACTGTGGAAAGGAAAAAGAACGTAACCCACACATATCAAAATTTACAGGAAGCGCAAAAAACGTGTTTTGATGATTTTGGGCCATATACAAATTATGAATTATACACAACTTTGAAGTACACGGAGACTTCTAAACTTGTGTTTAATTGACATAATCTAATATTAATGAAATAAATTGTCTAAGAAAAACCATTATTTCAATCTTTTTTCTTGGTTTTAGCTTTTTACAAGGTCATCTTTTTCAAACTTAAAAGCTAAATTTAGATACTAATTTGGCATCTGCAGCTTACATCCTTTTGATAGAACGTGTATTAAGTTTGATACGTTATGATTATCGAAAAATACCTGTTTTGTAAAAACTGTGGGTTACGTCCTTTTTCCTTTCCATAGTCGATATAATAACGCAGCATTTGACAAACATGGCGCTTAAAGTGCCCACCGTTTTTTTTTGATATTTCGAATGTATAATTCAAAACCATGTGACGTTTATAAAAATACTGCAGTATTGTGACAAAAATCTAGTGACTATATTATTGACATTGGAAAGGAAGAAGGACGTAACCCTCAAAAACAGTTTTTTTCAATAATCACAATGTATACAAATTGACACACGTTTTATCAAAAGGATGCAAGGTGGAAATGCCGAATAAGTATCTAAATTTAGCTTTTAAAGTTGAAAAAAGAAAGGCTTGTGAAAATTAGTTGGTTAGAGCTTGCTCTACCGACCAGGTGGGTCTGGGTTCGATTCCCAGTAAGGTCAATGTCAAATTTTTGACCTAAGACATGTGTGTTTGTGATCTCAATTTACCTTGAGTTTATCTCGAGTGACTTACATTACTAAAATTCTCATCGAGTTTTTTCTCGTATTGATCGTTTAACTTTAAAACATTTGGCGCATTGGCATAAGCTGTAATGCCAAATATTTTTTTAATCTTTTAAAAAAAAATGTGTAAAATGTCCCGCGTGTATAAAATTTATTTTGTATGGTCTGAAATACTCAACTCACGTTTTGTGAATACAGAACGTAACACATAATTAAGTATTTAAAAATTACTTTCAAGACGTTTCCTGTACTTAATAATACTTGGCGAAAAGGCATTACATTCAAAAAAATTGAACTGATTCCAGTTTTATTTGAAATGACCAGAACCGGTTTCGCTCATGACGAGCATTATCAGGTGACTGACAAAAAATCAGTTGATAATGCTCGTCAGACATACAGAAATTGTTTTTGTCTATGTGATTAGTTCCCCAATTAATTGAACGCCATTAAAATCAAACCATTAGTAAATATAATCCATATTGCCATCGATAGCTTTTATCTTAGTTATAATAATGAATGCATTTTATAATGTATTAACATTGAGTTTGTCGCAGCTTACTCGTTGACTTCCATGTTAATTTTAAATAATTACTTCTTCATTGTGAAACTTTAAATTTGTGAATTATTTGCAATGTTTATGTAAAAAAAATATACATATATTTTACGTTTTACGTAAATACCCTGATTTAAAAAAAAATATTCTTATTATACACACGATACAATTTTTTACCAAGCGTCATTTCAAGTTCATCCGTGCACTTTAAAGCATGAAGATGGTGGAAGGCGAAACCCGGGTCGTTAGTGACAAAATGTGTGGGAGTCTAAAAAATCAACTGAACCAGTAGACACTGCTGCCGAAGAGATCGCCTGCAGTCCAACGATCGCATTGCATAATTTATCGTTTTTTTGCTTTTATCTTTATATTTTTATAGCCCAGGCAAATAAAAACAGTTGAAAAAAAATACTAAAAATAATCTTTCTTTTTTGAAGGCCATTCAGTTGAGGTTGCAGTGAATATTTAAATAATTTGAGATAAATTGTATTATCAGTTTGTAGTAAAGGTCAACACGGGCCAAAACTTTACAAAATTACCCGGTCCGAGCCCGAAAAACTCAGACCCGACCCGGTCTAGGCCCGAGTCTAACACCGCACTTGTTACCCAAACCCGACCCGAAGCCCAGATTCTAACTTCTCAGTTTTAACAAAATTACAACAGTTTACGATTCTCTATAGAACCGGTAATAATTAAAATCATCATGGCTGATTGATGACACAAACATAGACTGAAATATTTTTCTGAAGAAATATTTTTTTTACCCGGGCCCGGCCCGATCCCAAATCTCAATTGCGCTTACCCGCCCGAGCCCGGCCCGCAGATCGGGCCGGGTAGAAATCCAAGGGGCAGGCCCGGGCCCGTGTAGACCTCTAGTGTGCAGGGATTGCAATATCTGGCGAATATATCAATACCAATAGTTCGGTATTAAATCACTAACTATCATTCTTGCTTATCATTATTTAATTGTTTTTACTTGTAATTATACCAATTCTTTGCATTTAATTAACCTTTATTAATATCTATATATTTGTAATTATTATTTATTGTTGCCTTTCAAATTGTACCTAAATAAAATGTATCTTAACTGTATCATTGAGGAGATATCATCTTCGGTGTGATGCAGAAAAGAAAAGAAAAAAGTTTATCGAATAAAAAAAAAAAATAGTTCGGTATTAAATATTAAAGGGAACAAAATAAATGGTCAGTTTTAATATTTTTCTTGTCAGAATTCACTTATGAACGGTCTGAATAAAAATATTATATGATCAGAACCCAACAGCTCTTAGCAGATTTAAATCATTACAATTCATCACGAAAAAAATCATCGAAATATGTGACTATAATACGTTATAATATCACTTGTAGGGTGTTCACTGTCAATACTTGGTGGAAAGGCATTATATTAATAAAAAGCACAATAATCATTTGTACTTTATTCCACTTTATTTAAAAAGGTCAGGACCGGTTCGCTCATTGCGAGCATTGTCAACTGAGTTGTTACAATACTCGCAATGAGCGAAACCTGTCCTGACCTTTTAAATAAAGTGGAATAAAGTACAAATGATTATTGTGCTTTTATTAATATGTCATAATACAATAAAAATAATAAAACATTTTTAGTACTTTTTCCACATAAAATTTATTAGATCAGGACCGGTTTCGCTCATGATGAGCATTGTCAACTGATAAGAAAAACAATAAAACAGTGATATTTATACAAAAGTTAAGTGATTTTAAAAATAAGGTATGACAAACAATTGGTATTACAACCTAGCAAAAGAATTGAAGCAAAATATGTTTTATTATTTTTATTATAATGCCATTCCCCCAAGTATTGACAGTGAACACCTTAAAAGTGATGTCATAATACATTAAAAAATCTATTTTGGTTAATTTTCAATACTGAAATAGCAGTATTTTTGCATTTTCACAACTGATATTTCAGTAATGAAAAAACACGTTGAATACCGGGGTTTTTGTTTCAGCAATACCGGTATTGTAAACCCTGTCAGTGTGCCGATACACCGGTAATGTAATCACTAGGCAGTATAGCATCTGATATAACAGCGTACCATAATATGTAATGCACCACAGAGGTTGTTTTTATTACTCAAATTATTCTGCAACTGGTTTGGTTACAATTTTATTATTTCTCTAGGCAATATTATTTCGGAAAGTTTTTTCCCGCCACTTCCTCATTCCACAAAGCAACACATACATAATTTATGTGAGCCCAATTTATCGTTTTATTGATTCATATTCGGTGTGTGCAATAGTGTCTCGCAACGTGCTGCTGTGCTCAATACGGTGGATATTGAGTGTCACTTTATCAATACGAATCATAATATTGATATTAAACAATGACTTTTGCTTGTGGACAATCGACAAAGTAATTCTGAGATGTACATGTATGATATAAGAATCATACAGTAACAGCTAGAGATGGCAATATTGTTGGTATTACCGAAAGCGATATCCCGGTATTCACGTATTTAACCGGTCAGAATTGTAATTCAGTTTCGGTCATAATTTTTAATACATTTATCAGAATTTGTATTAAATGGTCAAAATGTATCGATCAGAATTACAGAGGGCAGGATAAATAATTAATGGTAAGAATTTATACAAAATAGTCATAATTTAAATTTAAAAAAAACCTAACGTAACCTAACCAAAATGGTTATAAAAATCTGATCGTATAATATTTTTATTCTGACCAAAAATTGAATTTCATTCAGACCAAAAGTGTATTTGAATGCCGACCAAAAATTGATTTAAACTCTGAACATTTATTTTGTTCCCTTTATACCGAAATACCAGTTTTGCAGAAATATCGGTATTATGTTCTTGAAAATTAGCCAAAACGTAATTTTGACGGTTAATAAATCTTCATACATTTTAATAAAATTGTTCGCGGCGAATTTCAATACACCCAATTGTATTTTTCCATGGGGGACAAGTTCGTGTAAAAAAGATGAAGAGAAATTAAATATACGTTGCATTACATTAGATTGTACGATTTCGAAACCGTGCAAAAAAACCCGCGCGAAACCAGAATTAAGTGTATTTAAAATTTTACAAGAGACGTGAATCAAAATGATCGATTGATAATGCTCGCGATGAGCAAAACTAATCCTTATGATAAACAAAAAGTGTAATTTATACAAAGAAAAGTATTTTAATTTATATAATTCCTTTCCACCAAGAATAGACAGTTTAAGCCAGGCGCGGGGAACCTGCGGCCTTTTGGCTACTCTGTGCGGCCTTCTGGCCAATTCTGTAATTCTGTAAATTAGCGTAAATTCGTAAATTCCTGACGTATTCTGACCGTAAATTCCCGTTTCCGGCCAATGTTTACTGCGGCCTTATGTCGCAACAGAAAAATGAATGAGGCCTTTAGAGAAGAAAAGGTTCCCCACAATTTAAAGTGACGAATCGAATTGATTGGTGTGGATTAAAATATGTATATATTTTTTAATAATTTGTATTCAGTCGGTTAATAACGATTTAGAATTACTAGCTGTAATATTTAATCTCAATCTATTCCTTACTTACCGAAACTGTTTGTCAAACTTCTGAGAGAAGATTCCCCTTGATTTTATTCAAAGCCATTTTTTATGAATTGGTTCGATGCCAAATTAGAAATAAAACATTTTTTTGGATATCAACACGTAAAAGAGCAATCCAGTAAATTATTACAATTTGTAAAACGAAGCTATGGTAAGGGATTCTTTTAGTCGCAGGTTCCGAACGATTAAAATGACAAAACTTGAAGTATTTTTTTTTCTGAACCGAGGTTTAATATTATTATTGATTGAATTGCATGTAGTTTACTTGGTAAATTTAGTAGTACTCCATATTAATACGCTTCAGTGTTAGGTGTGCCGTATATCAAAAATTAAAAAAATATACGATTTTTTTTAATGAATTTTATTATTATTTGACTCATCGCTTTTAAAACATGGATTTGTCAGTGACGGTGTACGTAAAATATGCCCATCTGAAAAAAAAACCATGAGGCCCAAACCCGTTATACTATTGTTTTATCTGGCCCACTAGAAAAAAGGTTGTACATGCATGACTTAAACCAATACAATTCTCTAATCTCATCAAGTATTATCGCACTCACCGACTTTGACTTGTTCGTTTTATACAAGGGTAAACTCATTTAATGTTATACAAAGAGCAGTGATGCGCAACCTTATTTTGCAGCGGGTCAAAACAGACAATTCAATATTGCGGACAGGCCGCACCGCCAACGATACTTAAATAAATGTGGAAAAGGGGGTAAAGACCAAAAGTTTTGTTTGAATATTTGTTAATATTTCGTAAATCCTTTTAAAAAGTGTGGTGTAAGCTTGATAAATGAATCTTAGGCAAGTAGACTCAAACACATCGTGCTGAAATACGCTTAGCTTAGTAGGGTAGTTGTATTTAAAATAACTCACTTATATTATTTGACATAATACTTCCTTACCTGAAGAAAATTGTAAATTTTTGAAACATATTTTTTTTTATTATAAAAATATTAAGTGCTTGCGTGCCACATTAAATATTTATGACCGTATGTTGCTCACCGCTGCTCTATAGTGTATTTTATCAGCCGTTCCTTTGGCACATTATCAGTGACGAATGAAATTCATTGTTAACTGTGTTGACATTAGCATTCGATGTAGGTAGATAACAATAATCATCCAGAAGTAGGAAACCTTTATTGGAAAATATTTACAGGCACACGGCGACATATTATATACCATCATCACAAAATTCGGAAGATAATTCAACGTCCTATTTATACATAAATGTAAAATTAAACTTGATTATTTTGTTACACCACGTGTTGTGTTACAAATTGTGACACGTGATTCGCCTCTTTAGGTAGCATGATCATAAAGAACACTGCAAGGTTAACGAATAAACAAAGAGAAAAAAATCTTAAGTTACTTCTTAGAGGCAAACAAGTATCACGGTTGTAACACAGTGGCGGATTATCCTATAAGCAAATGAGGCGCGCTTTAGGGGCCGCCGAACCTTAGGGGCCTCAAAAATAGCTTATATATTATAATCCATAAGTATACTTTTGTTCAGATTTTTTTTCTATTTTTACTATTTTACTTGGAACTCTCTGAAGTTTTCATAGTATCCGAAAAACAGGGCCTCCAAATTGCATTGCGCCTGGCGCCTCCCATGTGCTTAATCCGCCACTGGTAACACAATATGTGTAGTAATAAATTTATCATTTTGACGGATTGTGATTTAATTTTAGTAATAGTGTTGAACTTGTGAATGCAATATGGCGATCAAATAAGTACTAAATTGTTAGAAAAGTTACTTCTCTATTGAGTGGCAATTTACAATTTTAACATTGGAAAAGTGGCACTTGGCAGAAAATATGTTAGTGTCCAGTAAAAATAAAACACGCCTGGAATTTTCAATGCTCTAAATTTAACACAATTATTGTCCCTTGCTATATGAGGAGCAAACATTCAAAAAGTGTTTTGTCACAAATTTTGAAAAATGGCGTTTTATATCAATTCTGATAGCCCATAATAAAACCTATGAATGGAAATCAAAATTAGTGTTCAAAAAGGTTTTTTTTCATATTAAAATGAAATCATAAAGTTGACACATTCATACAAACTGTCACTTTTGCAACACTTAAATCATCATTTTCCAAGCTTTGTATTTGTGTGTCAAAACACTTTTTGAATGTTTGCTCCTCATATGTAAAAATAGCAGAACAATCTCTTGTATTTCCCTGAAAAATGGGTTTTACACGTGACAACCGGATCGTTAACTATTTATTGAACACTTAAAATGAAGTCATTATTTACAAAAGCCACTAAATGACATCAAAACACGGATGTGACGCTAGTATTGACATCTTAATCAATTAATACGTAATTTGCAGCATGAAACACCATTAACGATTTGATAATTAGTTATGTCATGTATATGTGAAACAAAGGTACAACACATAGTATTAAAGCTGACGCCAATACGCCATGCAATTGACAACTTAAAAAATGCCGAATTGAGAAAATTGTCACCGTACTAGCAACGCTAGCGGCCGCGCAGCAGTTTAAAAGTCTCCGCGCACTCATTATGAGTTGGTGCGCACTCCAATACTACTATTTTAATATATTTTTTTAAAAATTGGAATAACCCTAATCGATTGAATAAATTATTAATTAAACATTTAGATAATTCACTTAAAATTAAATTCTAATCTTTGATAAGAACAAGAAATTTATATTATTGAAGTATATAATATAAGGATTAGTTAGAAATTACGTAAAAAGCTAGAATTTTAGTAAATAAATTAATAAAATGTGTTTACAATTATAAATTTATTGGAGACTAATTGTTTCATTTTGCTTATTTTCTTAATTTTTAAAATGCTGTTTTTGACGAAAAACCGGTAAAATAAAATAATTCACCAAGCGAGTTATTTCATATTAATAAATCTCATTGTATAATTACCAAATTTAGCCTTTTAAATTCAATTTTTACCATCGAGTGAAAAGTAATATTTTATATTATTATATCGTTTCGATTATTTACGAACATTAAGTGTTAAGAGCAACCATTTAAGATTTTAAGGATTTCACTGGCTTTCAGCCAGCCCTATTAATATCCATATCATTACAAGTATTACCTTAATCAAACTAAGGATGTTGTCAAATTTTCATAGTCTTATAATCAATAAAAAATAATGATAGAAGAGATGTATTTTACCATTTTTTCCGATTACTAGATGTGACCGCCAAAGATCATTCATCGCTTCCTTTTCACAAAATATTCATTCAGATATATAACCCGGAATTGACATTCACTGGAGATTTGCCATAATACTCGGAGCGCGTATCCCAATTATATGTTTGTAATAAAATGTATTTTTTTTTATTATAACGACGATTTTCTTCCATCGGTTATTGATCGCTGTCATAATAAAATTATTTTATGCCTTTGCCAGATAGTGATTAAGTTAGTTCACCACAGAATACGCATGGTAAATAAATTAAAATAATTTAGTAATAGATCAAGTGTATTAAAAGAAACAGAGAAAAGAAGAAAAACTTTTTTTAAATATAGACTGACATTGAAAGGGAGAAAAATAACGCCTGTGCCAACTATTTGTGATTCAAGATGTCGTCACGACATTTTTTTAATACAGAGAAAAACAGATATTTATTGTGATTCTTTTGAAAACACGCCATTGATATTTATGTATATTATTTTGAAAGAATAAAATGTGTGTTTGCTTATTTATGGATACAGGAAATCAAGAAGAATGAAAGCAAAAAAAGTGAACACGTTTTTTACTTATGAATAATGATATTTACTACTTCTTAAAGTTAATGACAAGGTTAACTATTAAGCGACCAATTGCAGCCCCCCCCCCTCCCCCTATTACATGATTTTTGAAAACGTGCTTTAAATAGGCATGGTTGGATTTTGAGAGCATACTCTCTTGTAGGTCTTAAACATAAAACGATTTTCGAATCTTCCGTTTATTTATACTGTTACAAAACAATAACTGTTCTTTACTCAAGAAATGTATCCAGGTCAAAATGAACGACAAAACTATTTTCAAAACAAACCTAAATATAATATGTGAACGCATTCATTGATATATAGTGTATACCAGAAGTTACCAACCCTTTTGGACCCTAGAGCGCATTTGCCCAAATTATCAGTGTGAAACGTATTTTTTAGCTCTTCCAGGAATTTTAAAATCCGAAAACCAGAGAATTTATCGATTTGTCCAAATTAGTTGGCGGGCGCACCAAAATCGGTAGGCGGGCGCCATGGTGCCAGCGGGCACAGGGTTGGTAACCCCTGGTGTATACAGTTACCAATGTATTTTCAAGTAAATATATCAACTTTGTAATTAAATAATAAAATACATTGAATATGTTGCAAATTTAATTACAAACCGGGGTTTCAAACCCGGTTGTAGATAACGGACAAAGCTTACGTTTTTAAAGCAACGAATTAATCACCTTTGAGATTATTATTTAAGTATTAACTTTGAATTTTAGTTTTAATATATTAGGTACATAAATATAATATATTGTAATTTTTTTATATGTATGTATTTCTTTGAGGAGGTAAATCGTACAGAATGAGTCCATGCTATAGAGAGGATTGATATTATAGGAAGTCGTGAAGTAATTCGAGTGCTATGAGGGGGACCGTACACTGCAATGATTATCTTAGCTGTATTGTATATTGTACAGAAAGAAGTAATGACAAAATATAATCGTAATTCAGGGAAAAAAAATAATTTACATAATTTTGTAAATGTAATTAAAATAAACATCTAAAAACAATTATTGTAGCTGTTGTTGACAGTACATATATATCTAAATGGTCAAATTTGTTATTAAATTGTATTATTTATTCTTAAAATAGCTTTTACTAGATTATACCTTAAGGGCATTCTGGATTACTGAGGAGACTCGATCCCCCTCTTTTAATATCTGCAAGTACTTCGAATAAAAGAAAATGGTAGGCATTTTATTAAATCTTTAACGTGTAATATCCACCAAAATGATGTTTAAAATAGTCTAGGACAGGGATGGTGAACTTTTTCTTTATGTATGCCAAAAATTCTTTAAAAAAAAAAGTCAGTTGGTTTTTTTTAAATTTTACACACGCTGCCGCTAAATGTTTTTTATGAGGATTTCTCACGTTCGATTTGATCATTGACCAAAGAAAATTATCTATGTATACATATAAAAAAATGCATTGTTTGTTTGTTTGTCCCGCATGTGTTCCTATACAGTGCATCCGACTGCGATAAAACTTTAATGAGTTGTTATGCGGACGCCCGCGATGGCTTAGTACAGCCAGCGGCGGGTTGCCAATACGCTAAAAACGGGGCTTGCTTTATATCAAAGCGATTCTTAGTGTTTTGGGGAAGCAGTGAGTTTTTTTTATCACAATTTTATGCTACTATATTATGTATCCAAAAGCACTACAAAAACACATTACAAATACGAACAATTTCTTTCTTTGAGAGGCATTGCAACGCATGCCGGGTACTCGCTAGTTATTTATAAACTGACCAAAAAATTGTCAAAATAACAGTTGCCAATATTTCGATCGATTTGTATTTATCTAAAATAATACTACTTCATCGCATTGCATTTTTTAGTGTTTTCATAAATAAATTCTAATATGGAGAATTTAATTGTATTAAGTTATTTTTCCAAGAGAAACTAAACCAATACAATTAAATAATAATATTATTTTCACGTTGAAATGTTTCTTACCGCATGAATATATATATCGTAATCGAATAGAACAATTGTTATACAAAAATTGAATTTTGTCTTCGTCTCACTGATAATTCTCCGCGTGTCGTAAGTTTGCCATGGCTGACCCAGGGCCTCTGTATTGAATGCCAAATTCCACAGATACGTATATCGCAATTACTTAAAATATGTGTGCACTAACTGCGTTAAGCGCGGCACATACACTATTATATTTGTAAATCAAAAGTCAGAAGAGCATAAATAAATTGGAAACGGACTTTGGATGTCACTACAATAAAAAACAGCTAAGTAAAAAAAAAGCAGAACTGTGTACACGAAACGTATAAAAAATGAGAAGCAAACATTCAAAAAGTATTTTGTCACAAATTCTGATGGCCCATAATAAAACCTATGAATGGAAATCAAAATAAGTGTTCAAAAAGGTTTTTTTTTCATATTAAAATGAAATCATAAAGATGACACATTCATACAAACCGTCACTTTTGCAACACTTAAATCATCATTTTCCAAGCTTTGTATTTGTGTGAAAAAACACTTTTTGAATGTTTGCTCCTCAAATATCTTAAATTCAGTAAAATGATTATGAAAAAATAACACTCAAAGCAAACAATGCGACAGGAAACATAGCAAAAAGATAACAGTAGTTTTAGGTACCCCTTTATCTATATATTAATAGCCGATAAAATAAGTTTTCACTTTTCACTTTTTACTTTTCACAAATGTGTGCGTACTGATGTCCACTTCGCCCAATGATAGCGATTTATTTTGAACATATTTTGAACATCACATTTTTCGGCCAATTGGAATGGACGTCTTTTTATATTCAAAATTCAAATTTCCTGGGACAGATTTTGTTCAGTGTCATCCATCTTCTATATGATTGTCACCGATTTCCCCTCCCCCTCCTCATCCCCAGCCCGACTGTCGACATTTTTTTTATTCATACTAGAAGTATTTTTTCATTACGCTGAAGAAGCACATAGTTTTAAATGTGAAAAAACGCTAAACTTTATTTCACATTTTATTTCTGCCGCGGGTCGGATTCGAAACGTGGAACTTTGCAATATGAACGGAACGTCTTACCGCTGAGGTAAAGAGCAAACTTTCAGGTGCGACAAAATTAGATTATATATATTAAGCATTCGAAAAAAGAACTATTTCAAACTTGACTTTGATTGTTTGTTTGTATTGAGAATTCAAAAATAGAATATGTCAAATACTTAGTGTGGCCAATTCAAAAAAAATGATTCCAAGATATTTTTCTTTTTCTACGAAATATATTTGTTTGCACACTTGAAACCTTTGCAGGGCTGTCGATATATGCGCCGAGGTCGATTTATGGTACTACGAAAAATGATTGTTAGCAAACTTGAACATTATTCCAAAGATTTAATAATTTACGAAAAATGGTTGTTAGCAAACTTAAACATTATTCCAAGATATAATAATTTACGAAATTTCTGCTACCACGAAAAATGGTTGTTAGCAAACTTAAACATTATTCCAAAGATTTAATAATTTACGAAATTTCTGCTACTACGAAAAATGGTTGTTAGCAAACTTAAACATTATTCCAAAATATAATAATTTACGATATTTCTGCTACTACGAAAAATGATTGTTAGCAAACTTGAACATTATTCCAAATATTAAATAATTTACGAAATTTCTGCTACTACGAAAAATGATTGTTAGCAAACTTGGACATTATTCCAAATATTAAATATTTTACGAAATTTCTGCTCCTACGAAAAATGGTTGTTAGCAAACTTGAACATTATTTCAAAAATTAAATAATTTACGAAATTTCTGCTCCTACGAAAAATGGTTGTTAGCAAACTTGAACATTATTCCAAATATTAAATCATTTACGAAATTTCTGCTCCTACGAAAAATGGTTGTTAGCAAACTTGAACATTATTCCAAATATTAAATAATTTACGAAATTTCTGCTCCTACGAAAAATGGTTGTTAGCAAACTTGAACATTATTCCAAATATTAAATAATTTACGAAATTTCTGCTCCTACGAAAAATGGTTGTTAGCAAACTTAAACATTATTTCAAAAATTAAATAATTTACGAAATTTCTGCTACTACGAAAAATGGTTGTTAGCAAACTTGAACATTATTTCAAAAATTAAATAATTTAAGACATTTCGGCTACTACGAAAAATGGTTGTTAGCAAACTTAAACATTATTTCAAAAATTAAATAATTTACGAAATTTCTGCTACTACGAAAAATGGTTGTTAGCAAACTTGAACATTATTCCAAAAATTAAATATAAACGAAATTTCGGCTACTACGAAAAATGGTTGTTAACAAACTTGAACATTATACCAAAAATTAAATATAAACGAAATTTCGGCTACTACGAAAAATGGTTGTTAGCAAACTTGAACATTATTCTAAATATTAAATAATTTACGAAATTTCTGCTCCTACGAAAAAAGGTTGTAAGCAAACTTGAACATTATTCCAAATATTAAATAATTTACGAAATTTCTGCTAACTATAAAAATAAAATAAATAAAAATAAAAATAAAATAAAATAAAATAAAATTAAATTAAATTAAATAAAATACCATAAAATAAAATTAAATTAAATACTTTGCAACAAAAATCTCACGTTGCTGGGCAACGGGCTTACAGCTAGTTAGTGTTTATTATCTAATATATATAAATGAATGTTTGATTGTTTGTTCGTATTTTATGCGTTGCCACACCACTCATCTGATTGCAATAAATCTTTGAATACTTTTTGCTTGCACTTCCGGGAAGGTTAAAGGCATAGTAAAATTAACTTACAGTAGGTCTTATATATCATATATCAATGATGGTATGTCAGTTCATTTTGACAACGTATGCTTGCAGTTGGGCAAAGTTAAAGTATAATTCACTTACAGTAGGTGGCGCGTGTGTCGTACCATAGATCAGTGCTTCCTAACCTGTGGGCCGCTGATATTTGAGTCTATCAAATCGGTGTTTCCCATATTGGTGGCCGCCGGATTGGATTGGATAGAAATTGGATTCTGGGGGAAAATTATACCAAATCGCAGATTTCAAATTCCTCGGTAAGCTAAAAAAAACGAGTTACGGAGGCAATTGAGGAGGGCCGCGGATTATTTTTTTTAGATTAAGGGGGCCGTGGAACGAAAAAGGTTGGGAAACACTGCCATAGATAATCGGCAGCAACCATCAAACGCCAAACAGACAGAAAAAGAAAACATATTGTGTATCCAAAAGTATTCCAATAAACACTTTCTTTGAGTGGTATTGTAACGCTTGCCGGGAATCGGCTAGTTTACAATAAAATTCAATTACTTGAAAAGACAATCGATATTTTTTTTACAATTAAAAAAGTTATTAAATTAAATGTATTTTAATGTAGACGCGTTAATCGAATTTTTAAAAAAGGGAATATTTAAATATCAATATTTTTAAAACCAATTAACAAACGGTCCAAATAAACCCAAAAAAGCGACAGTTGCAGTCAAGATAGTCTGAATCCTGCATGTCTCTCGTGAACCAACCGGATGGATCCCGACATCATGGAAGGCCACTGATGACCATCCATAATATGTTCTGGACGGAGCTACGGGACGCTGGGATGACCTGGGAGTAAACAAAGAGACTAGCGGAGGATAGATAATCTTGGAGTTGTCATATACTTCGAATTAGTTAGCGGATATGGAATAATATGTTTTTAAAAAACAAACAAGCGGTGTAAAATTGACAGGTTTGTCAAATGTTACTGCTATGTAAAAACATTCACTGTAATCAATATATTAATACGGTCACTGAACATAATTTAATTCACGATTTCACATTGATAAAACGTTTTTATGTTATTTTTACGAGACCAGAACTGGTTGAAAATAGCATTTTTTTAAATACATGCATCATGATTGATGTATGGAGAATATAGTGCTTTTGAGCCGTGTACGTCATTTTTAAATATGTATAATAATCGAACCTGTGAGAGGTGAAATAAGCCAACTGGTATTTCAAATAGTTGAGTTAGATGTATTATAATAATATTCTACATGTTTTAAAGTATCGTAAAAGTGAAGGGACTACAGTACATATATACACTGTGCAATAGTTTTATCTTCCTAAAATAAAAATATGCAATCCACTAAAATACTAGATGAAGATGCTAATAGAAAAGTTTTACCATTTTACTACTTGGCTCACTTCACCTCCTGAGGGCTCATATAATACTTGTATTGTTGTATGCATACACCAATTGGACTCGTTTATTCTAAAGAAGCCACTTTCATAAAGATATCGATGGCAAATAAATCATTAGTACAGTTGTACTTTCGATGGATTCAGCGGTAACTTTGTGGAAGTTCATTTTAATATAAAATAAATTCCACGTATTGATATATATACATAATACGTAAATAACGTATTAATACGTGAAATAATCTAAGTTATTTTATATTAAGTACAGTTGTATTTATTTTACCTTTTATGAATAGTGTTTACTATTGAAAACGGTATATCCAAACACAATATGGTAAAATTATCATTTAGTATTCCCAATATGGCAAACTTGTCCAGTGGGGGATAACATAATATGTCACCGATGGCAAACCTTTGACATGCGAGCTAAAGTGATATATTTACTATATCTACAAGCAACTTATGAGAAGTTGATTTTGACTGTCAACATCTCAGTATTGAAGAGGGTAAAGATTGTTTGTTATCTAATCGCTGACGCTCCTCTCCGTTCATATGATAGAGTGGGAGTGAATGCAAACGTCACAGACAAACATACCTTGGAACACAAATCCATGGATCTGTAGCAAAATTAGTTAATCAAAATTAATGTTGACCACTTGACTACAGTACACAGAGTTATCCTAATGTTTTTTTTTGAAGTTGTTTATTATATAATTTAAGATTTCGACTGAAGGTGCTTGGTGGAATTTCAATATTAAATATGAATCGTTCAAACTATGTACATTCTCACAAATTTTGTCACTAACGACCCGGGTTTCGCCTTTCGGCATCTTCATGCATTCAAGTGCACGGATGAACTTGAACTGACGCTTAGCAAATGAAAGTTTCGTGTTTATATAAGATACAAATGCATCACTGAGTCCAAAGCCATTAAATTTTGCTTTCACACAACATTGCACATTTTTTTAAGAAATCTTTTTTCAAATACAAAACTTTTAGTATTTGACCACTACAGCAGCGGTGAGCTAAGTTAACAGGGGGCGTGCTTAATCTCAGGACTATTCGCGGTGATCTGGGAAAGAGATGTATTTTTATCACTGCAATTGTAAGAAATACCGAAATAAGCAATCGATTGTTACTTAATACATACACTCAAAATATTTAACGATATGCAATATACTGTAAACTAATCAATGTAAATAATTAAAAATGTATTAATGAGTATAATTAAGCAGTTTTTAATAATTTATTATTCAGAAATTGCAGTTATGTACTCACTTAATTTGAGAATATTGTTTTCTCTCAAATTAACAATGGACTCGCCGGTTTTGGTAAAATTTAACAAGCGGCACAATTATAGGAAACGATTTACCTTCACTTACCTAAGTTCTTTTGCATGTGTTCGTACATCTTGAGACAGCAAAACAAACTTTGCACTGTGATCCGTTAACAAAAACTAAAATGATTTTAAATGAAGCAAAAAATTTAAATAAAAAATGCATTGTGAATTGTGAGCTACTCAGCCAAAAAGACAGCTTACAATAATGTAGAAATGTTTTTAAGTATTAAGTTTTATAACTCAGCGGTTACTGAACTTTTTAAAATATGAATCTTTTTTTGGAAATGAAGACATTTCGCGGTCTATCAGGCAATTACCTTTTTGAATTATTAAGTTATAGTGCGTGTTATCGTCAAAGTACGTCCAGTCTAATTAATCTCTGGTGTTCTTGTTTATCTATATATCCAGAGCCGGCGCAACCACACAGGCGAAATAGGCAACCGCCTAGGGCGCAAACCAGAAGAGGGTGCATAAATGGAGTAAAATATTTTTTTTATATTTTAATAACATATAGACTGTGGAAAGGAAAAAAGACGTAACCCACATCCAAATTTCACAGGACGCACAAAAAACGTGTTTTAATTATTTTGGGCCATATGCAAATTATGAATTATACACAACCTTTGGGTGCACGGAAACTTCTAAACTGGTGTTTAATTGACATAATCTAATATTAATTAAAGAAATTGTCTAGGAAAAACTTTTATTTAAGTCTTTTTTCTTGGTTTTAAAAGCTAAATTTAGATACTAATTCGGCATTTGCAGTTTGCATCCTTTTGATAGAACGTGTATCAAGTTTGATTCATTGTGATTACAAAAAAACTGCTTTGAAGAAACTGTGGGTTACGTCCTTTTCCTTCCCACAGTCGATATCTTACAGTGAGCTTCAAGCAGTAGCTCGAAAACTTTAAAATTCTTTACCATTACAAAAAGTTCTGCTCTTTTTAGTGCAACAAAATATTGAACAAGAACTCAAAAAAAAGATCTCGCGTCTTTTCATTCTGTCAATTCCGTTAATTCCTGGGTTTTTTGAAATCGGGCAACGAGTAAATTAAAAAAAAATCTCCACGAGTGCTAACAAAAAGGTCTCTCATTTTTTTCTTTTAGGAAATCTGTAAAGTGAAAAGATTTCAAAATCACCGAGCAAAAATTTCTCAATCCCGAACCCCGAAATTCTTCACTATTTTGTGATGATTGTTGTCTAGGGCGCCATATAACCTTGCGTCTGCACTGTACATATCGTTCAATTGACAGATGGGCATGATCGTTGCAGAGGTGAGCAATCCGCAATTAAGTAAGCATTGCATGTTATATTGTATTGTGCAGATAAGAGAAGTGGCGTTTATTTTTTATTATGTAAGAGATAGATGGTTGTTTCATATTGTATTAAAAATACATTTGTGCCGAAGAATACAAATAAAATGAGTGTTGACCACTCGACTACAGTATATCATAATAAATCAATTTGACCTTAGTAGTCAGCAAGACACGATTGTCAACCAAAAAATAAGAAGAAATGCACCCAAGTATCAAATGATATTTATGTGACATGGCTAGATATTTTGTCCCTTGCTGATTTTAGTAAGGTAAATCAGTATCTTAATTCCGGAAGACGCCAGGTATTTTCAAAATATTATTTGACATCAAAACATTTCTACAATTTTACACATAATGGAATATTAAATATTACTCGACCAACGAACATTAACACATAATTTTGTGATTCAATTGCATTACATGCTGTTATTTCACGGTTGTTTTAAATCGAAAAAATTATGAAGGTGCACAAAACTTTTCTTATTTGGCATATCTTTCAATTTATTAATTGATTTGGCATTTACTTGGTAGAACTCCATTATAACAGATTAAAAATATCAAAGTATTTTAGTTCTACAGTTTTTAATAATTTTATGCGTTGATAGCTATTTCGGCTTGCGCCATCGTCAGAACTATGTTTAAACTTATATTTCTCAGCTATATATACTGGCTCTGAAGAGATAGATACACAATGCATCAAGTTATTCACTCTAACCTTCTAATTATAATTACAATATGAACATATCTATCGGTTCAATGTTTACAAAAACAATACACATAATTATTTAAGTGGCTTAATCGGCATTTACAAATTTACTATATTAATATAAATAATAGAGCATACTGTGTGTTAAGCTTTTTTCTTTGAAAATTTTCTTAGCATTATTAATAGAATTGATATATTGACCTGAAATTCGTTAATATAAGATGTTTTTATTATCTAGTGATAATTGCCGAGTTGTACATATTTTAAAAAACATGTGAGAAGCAAATTTGTACTTTTTATCAAATCAATCCACATACATATGTGATATAGTAACTTTTTGGTGTGAGCATTTGTTCTAGCGATCAGGCGGGTCTGGATTTATGTCCCGGTAAGGTCAATGCCAAACATGGATTTTTTTTGTTATAGATAAATTTGAGCTCTAAAATATGTGAAGTTTCTTCTCGTCGAGTTGATCTCGAGTGACATAAATAAAATCAAATGATATTCTTATTTCAAAAAAATTGGCAGACTGGCACTAAGCTTTATAATGCCAAACATATTTTTTTGTTTAAATAAAAATATCCAATATGTATTAAATGTGTCCGCAAAGCAATTTCAATATTAATAAAATACAAATATCTACTTTACTGGTATATAAATAGATTTATATCAAATTATATCACATTATTCCGGAAGTCTAAATTATTGTTGATTTATTTTTACGTTACAAATATATTTGCTGTAATTATATCGTTCGTTCAGTACCCAGCCGTAAGCATAAAAATGATATTTTAATCGGAGATAATTATGCGATATTATGCACTTTTAAAAAAGCACTTCCTGTGGCTATAAAGTTTAAAAAAAACATACCTGTGAATCCTAACGTTACTAGAATCGAAAGAATTCTCTGCATTGTAGTTATCATCTTCTGTGTTTAGAATAAGTTCACTATTTAAAAATGTATCGCACTATGAAGTAATTCACTCTAGAATGTTTGTGTTCACGACTGTCACTTTTTGTTTTTATTTTGGTAAAGGTCGAACGAGCGGCCGGCGCTTTCTGTTATTCCACTACGTTTGACATAAAACTTTTCTAAATTTAAAACGAGCGCGGGAAACGAATCAAATTCTTTAAACACAAGTGTTGCAATTGTAACAAAAGAAAAAATCTAACTTCAAGTTCGTTTGCTGCACCGTAAACTTTTTAATTGCGGCAAAATTGAATAATAATCAAGCAGGGCGCTGCGAAAAAAACCGTGAAGATGGTACGTTAATTAACGCGGGAACTTTGTTGAAAATGTAAAGTTGGGCGCAAGACGCGACTCGAATTAATAATTCTTACAACTTTGGCTAGTTAGGTTATGCGATTATAAAGATATCGCAGATGGAAGCTACGTGGGTAACGAACTAACAACTCGACGAGAACAATTCGCAAAATAGTCGCGGAGAGTTTTACGAGCTGCGCCACTAACACACAACCGCTCACCGCCAAGAGTTCGGATCGACTGATTGGTCGGAGTATTTTTGATCCCCACTTAGAGCACAACAGCTGACTCTTGAATTGAACAGGTACCTACCATTTACTTTTTAGTGGACGGACCTACTCAACAACAAATACCTGAACGCATTAAATGATTGACTGTTTAATTTATTTTGTTAAAATGTTCTAGATATATTTCCGCTAGACATGAGTCTTTGTGAGCACGTGGTCATATTTATATTAATAGCCGAATAGTAAAATAAAATATGATGTCGTGAACATCAGTGACTTTATAATTTTATTTCAATTATTGACACTAAGAGAAATGTAACAAAACGAAATGCGCTAAATATTACAGGACTGTGCATTCGAAATCATGTTATTAAATGGGAACAAAATAAATGGTCAGAGTTTAAATCAATCTTTCGGTCTGAATAAAATTCAATTTTTGGTCAGAATAAAAATATGAACGGTCAGATTTTATAACAATTTTGGTTACGTTAGTTTTTTTTTTAATTTCATTTAAATTATGACTATTTAATATAAATTCTGACCATTATTTATTTAATCTGCCCTCTGCACACTGACCGATATATTATGACCATTTAATATAAATTCAGACCAATGTGATAAAAATTATGACCAAAACTGTATTCAAATTCAGACCGGTTAAAAACGAGCCTTATTAGATGAGTTGGAGTCGTAAAAACCTAAGCGACAAATTTTTGTAATTATCATAAATAAAATGAATTTCAATTTATTGTTCTAAACGCGATGAGAATGAATAACATAGTACAGCGGTCGGAAAACTTTTTGGGCCCACGGACGACTAAATTCACAATTTTAATCCAGCGGACCACTGACTGGACTTTTGTGTTAAATAATACATAATAAAATAAAAGTGATCAAATGCGTCTAAAAATGCACCAAGTTCATAAAATAATTTCACAGATTTCCTTGCGTACCACTCAACAAAAAAAATTAAGCCACCTATAGTAAAAACTCCTAGTTAAAAAATGGTATTTGTGATAAAAAAAAAAAAAAATAGAGACAATATTGGAGGCGGCAGGATCCCTTCCTACAACACTGCATAAAACTAACTTTCATAAAACGGACACCTCGACCCCACATTAGTCCGTTATATCGAAGTTCTTCTATACACCTAAATTATACATACTCTACAAAAAAATGAATAGGGAGATTGAGTGACTGACTGACTGCCAGATCTAGTAATATGCCTTGTTTTGAAATGCTCCATTATAAGTATATATTATGTATAATTCGACTGTGGAAAAGAAAAAGGACGTAACCCACACATATCAAATTTTACAGGAGGCGCTAAAAACGTGTTTTGATGATTTGAAGTGCACGGATACTTTTAAACTGGTGTTTAATTGACATGACCTAATATTAATTAAAGAAATTGTCTCGGAAAAACCTTTATTTCACTGTTTTTTCTTGGTTTTATCTTTTTACAAGGTCATCTTTTTCAAACATAAAAGCTAAATTTAGATACTAATTCGGCATTTGCAGCTTCCATCCATATGATAGAATGTGTGTCAAGTTGTATACATTGTGATTATCGAAAAAAAGCTGTTTTAGAAAATTGAGGGTTAAGTCCTTTTTCCTTTCCAAAGTCGATATATTATGTGTAGGCGGACCTGGTTACGTAAAATAAACAAGATATAAACATTTATAGCTTCTAATGTCAGTGAATATTCGAACATTTTAACGGTGCATGTTCCTAAATAATCTTTTTTGAAATAAGAATCTATCAACACCGATACGGATTCAATATGCCCAAAATTATTAAACCGGTTCTTTAAAGAACTAAAAAATACAAAAATCTGCTCGTTATATTCAACATAATGTAGTATATTATGTATTATATAATGCATAACATATTTCATGTGTGTACATTCATGAATTATTCGAATTTGTTCAAAAACTTTAAACATAATAATAATATTGTGTTACAGTGACCGTCATGTTTATGTTACCTAGCGAGCATGAATTGATGGCATTTCGTGAAATAACCACCCCTTTCGATGGTCTCCGTTAACATTTCGAATGAATAATGGAATAATTCCTAAGTAAGTGTTTAACGTTTCGGGTTTATTGCGTTATAGCGTTTTTGACTTCCGTGCCGGATCTCACGGGTTCGAATCCCAGTACGAACAGCATTTTTACGATCGATTTCTATTTGAAGATATGAATGTTTATAATGTCTAAAAATTCCTTCCCCCCTTTCGATCCATCAAATAACTGAGCGTCGTGAGAGTGATTAGTTAACCACTAATCCTATCCTAGCTTTATTCTTCTATCCCTACTACTCTCTTAGTAAAATAGACGTTTTGCGACTGAGTAACAAACATAACTTCTGTTAAGATACTTCCATTAGTAAGCCATATACTCCACATTGGGAGCGTACAGGGATAAAAAAATATTTGACTGTTATTGCATTGTTTTGAGTACAAGACACTTGTGAGTAGGACTCAATATTCTTATCCAAAGACGCACGATTGCTGACAGTACTAAAAAAATGCTCACGCCATTTAATCTTGCGCAATAAATTTACTGTACTTTTTAATCTTATCTTATTTTAAAGAAATTGATTAAGCCGTTTTAGGTCAGGTTTTTAAATGAGTTTAGTTCTTGATTGTACGATTAAAGGAATAACGTCATTGATATCAATGTTTTGCAAAAAATATAAAAATGTAGTATATATGTTATAAATACCTCCTACTTATTAAGTTATATATAATATATATATTGTATGTTATGTTATTGAAAAAAAATGCTTTTTACTAACATTTTGGTAGTATATAATTTCGCTTATACTACGCATGCCTCTAACACATACCGCGAACCAAAAACTACAAGGTTCTAAGTGTAGATTTTTAACGAAACAAAGGTAACAATGAATACCATTAATGTTACTTGGGAGACTACTTCATTGTTACTTGTGTTTCTCAAAAAATACACACTTAAAACCTTGTAGTTCTTGGGTTGTGATATGTATCTTGATAAATTTGTAGATTGTTATTTATTTTAATTTTTAAAACCACTTGATTGGAAGGAAAACAAGTCATAAAGTCCAAAATCAGCCAAAAGACATTTTCAATCAACAATGATATTTTTTTTTCGTTAAAAATAAGATGACACAAAAAAATCGACCGAAAAATACTTTATGTAAAAATAAATGAAACGCTAAACATTACCAACTTATATTTTTTTTTATTTGTAAACGTGTTTGTATATTATTAAAATATGTATTGAATATTTATACTTCGTTATATAATAAGTATACATTAAAAACTACTCATTAATTAAGTATACATTAAGAACTTTAGTTCAGCTGAATTCAAAATGCATTTTTGCATGTCAAAAATAATATATATAAATATCTTTAAATAATTGTAAATTTCACATCATTTTTTTACTGATAGCATATAAAATTCTTTTTTTTTTTAATGTCAAATAGGTTCTTTCGTCATCTGGGTACTACACAAAATGGCTGAAAACACAATTCATCAGTTACTAGTTGCTAAATAATTTTACTGTAGATATTATAGTCTATCTTTCCAACAGCCGTTGAGTCCCAGAGTCGTGTTTTTACGTGAAAAGTTTGCTATGCGTTGAATCCCGAAATTGTGCTTTCACGTTATATTCTAGCCTTTCAAATAGAGCCATCATTGTGGTTTAAGCAACATTTTGTAGAAACGACGTATAAAAACTATTAGAGCAGATACTCGAATCATTCTAGAACAGTCATTCAATTATTATCTGACTTTATCAACCAAAGATTAATTTTATCAAAGCACATTTGTCCATCTGACGAACAGGATGAATGAAACATGATGGTGGAGTCATCGAATTAATTTTAAATTGTAAAATTTAATATTTCTCAAAACAGGACGTCAGGAAACATTACTACAAATATGTTGATACTAATTGCTGCAGCAAATAATTAATAAACCATGCTTAACTTGCAGGATATTCTCCAAGCATATGAGTTCGACTCATTACATATACAATCATTGAAATATGTCCATATGATCCATAACAGAAAATACTGGCAATAATAATTAACAAAATTGAATAACTGTTGTGTTTTAAACAATCAGAAAAGGTTTCATTAATTTTTACTTAGTGGTGTCACATTTGTAGCACTTCTAATAAAGCCCATAAGAAAAATTTAATATTAACTTCAAAAATATATCAGGCAGATTGTTTTACTTATTTTAGGCTGGAAACGAAAGAGTTAAAAAGGCCACCTGTTCAGTTCAAGATGTTGCGTTGGCTTATCATTAGAAGTATCAGTATCGTGTGATATTGGTACCTGTCTTATTATTTTTTGATAGGCATCGATTTCGGAATCTTATTATAATTAATATAAAGCATTTTACTTACGGGTTTTTTTAATACATTCGATATCAAAATACATACATTTTTTTTGTAAGTACATAATGCTTATTACGAGCAACTTTTATCGGTTGCCGGTAATACTTATGGGTGCAACTCCTGACAAAGTCATTGCAATTTTTTTAATTTTAAGATTTTGGGCTTGGGTTTTTGTGATGTCTTTTCCCTTCGAATTGATCTCAAGTGGCTCTAAATATCTGTCGCAGAGGCGATTATAAGCTGTAATACTTTATTATAAGTATAAAGTATTCCATAGTTTTTAGTATTGAATTTTTCAACGCTTTTGTAATATCATTAATGGTACTTTTTTAAAACT
Source organism: Himalopsyche tibetana (assembly GCA_030503985.1). Taxonomy (NCBI): domain Eukaryota; kingdom Metazoa; phylum Arthropoda; class Insecta; order Trichoptera; family Rhyacophilidae; genus Himalopsyche; species Himalopsyche tibetana. The sequence continues at coordinate 19,616,879 of JAPJYX010000022.1, forward strand.
CTTTTGTACGTCTTATAACAAAATTTTCGTACAAATTTCAGGACCGACTTTTTTGTAACAAATTAGTAGTTACTTATTTGTAAGCGGTCTGTAACATTATTAGTGTACATAATTTCATTCCTTAAAATATTTTTTTTGTCTTAAATCTTGTACCAATAATGTTTCATAAACCTTTTCATTAGTGGCACTCAATTCAATATAAATAACATGTTTGGATTTATTTTTCATCGGTTGAGAGAAAACCGGTCGTGATCTTTATATACAAATGTTGAATAAAACCTCATTTTAGGTAATATACCTATCAGGTTTGAAGTGATAATCAGTGCCAAATAGTATACCAAAATTGTATACGCCCAATCCTTTTTTTTCGCGATTTATTTTTGCGCGATTTTGAATTTACGCGATATTTTTTAACGGCACCGTTACGTTTTTTCATACATTTTTGATACTTTTTTACGCGGATTTGAAACCGATTTATCAAATTATATGAAAATAGCCACTTCCTGTAACTAATGTATCGCGTAAAAAAGGATTATGTGTACACAACAAGTGTATATTATAGCTTACTGCTTGTCTAAAAAAGTTTTGCTTTCTTTACAAAAGAGATTTTAGTATATTTTTCTTATTTTTACTAAATTCAATTATTCATTAGAAAAACTATATATTTTTGGAATTCTTTTATTTTGCTTGTATAAAGTTTTTCGCCCATCTCACCCCTTGAATGTATTGACTAATGAATAAGTTTTGACGCAAGCTTTAAAAAGTTTGGAACACTCTATGCGAAAAAAGTTTGAGCACTTCTGTTGGCGGCACGTCCTGTCTGCGAATTTGAAATGTAGATTTTTAACTCTGATTGTAAAAATATTCCACGTATGACTTTTTTGCAATGATTTATGAATTCGGCAATTATTATGCCTATTAGCATTTTAAAAATAAACAGAGAATACATTACTTATAGTAGCATACCAATTCAATTATGTATGTAAAAATAACATTTGATGGATTAGTCGACATAAATAGTTTGAAATTTAAACTTCATTTCAATCTCCTTTTCTAATGCAGATTATAAAGATTTATATACAATTGAGCTTTCCTCAACATGAGCTTGTTCTCCTAAAACTGCTGTTTGTCACTCGCTCAACTTCTTAGTAAGAGAGTAAATATATTATAGGGGTAGCTAGGATATGTCCAGTCTGTAGATTATTCAGCAATAAATGCTTTGATTTGGAAAACTTCATATTATTTTGCTTCTCGTTTCATAAATAAATAATCAAAAGAAATATTACAGCGCTTCGAGAGAGTTGTCTCTTGACATGGCAGAGGGTACAATTACAATCAAATATCTGATTAATTTGTTACCAATTGACTCTTGCAGTAAAAGGTTTTTAACCACTTGGATTCCAAGCGGACACAGGTGTCCGGAACATATGCAAGCGAACACGGATGTCCAAAACATTTAAAAAAATAAATACTTGGTATTCGCAATTCGGTATTGGTATTATTATAAGCAATATTTTGACGATTATGTGTAGTGTCATCTATACTGAGTCAATATAGGTTTTTAAAATATTGAATTCGAGTGTATATTAGGCAAAATTATTTTTCTCAAAAACACGCAGTATCTCTGGGTCATATTAATGATTTATTTGCGCGATATTCAAGCTGTTAATTGCTGATTCGAATGAACAATGTCTACATATTATTTATTATGTCAGACTGGGTCGGTAAAAAATCATCATTTAAAAAAAAATGATATGATTTTTTCGAGTAGCAAATTTTCATGGAATGTTGCACAAAATTGGAATTTATTGAAAACCCTAAATACATTTTTTTCAAATACATACCTTAGCAGCGCGTACGCAGACAGTAATGATATATGAGCCCTTGATAAGTGAAGTAAGCCAAGAAGTAGAATGGTAAAACTTTTATATTGGGCTTTTAAGTACAATCACGTCTTTACTTAGTGTTCTTATGGATTGCATGTTTTTATTTCAGGGAGAAAAAAATATTGCAGTGCGTATTCACTTAGCTCATTTAATTTACGATACTTTAAGACAGTGGTGCACAAGCTTTTTGAAAGAAGGGCCGCAGATGGTAAAAGTGTTGAAAAATAACGATATATTATACTAGACGAGATATAAATTTTGTGTATTATTTTTAATTTAATAGTAACAGTAATCTAAAATAAAAATAGACTGTATCTGCACCACAGTCATTGTAAAAAGATTAATTTCGGTCGTAAATCTATAGACGTTAAAATATAATCATATTAAATAATAAAAATAGCATTCAGTTTTCTATCAGAGACGATTCGGAATATAAACATTTGCTAATGCATTTATCTGTTCACATATCAAACACAGATTTTTATCACATTGAATGAAAAATTTGGTGATGGAGTACTTGTTATTTTAGGCCGCAACAAATTTCATTTTGGGCCGCGGTTTGTGCATCGCTGCTTGAAGACATGTACAATATTATTACACATATAAATATTCTTATTTTCTCTTCACATTCTCAAGGAATATGAAAATTTTAAAGTAAAAAATGTCATTAGTTAAAATAATCTGTAACTTCAAAAAAGTTAAATAAAAAAATAATAATCGATTTCGTAACTATTACATTTTGAATTGCTAAAAAGTGTCAAATGGCACAGCGGTTAGCGTTGTGGCTAACCACCGTGCAGAAAATCACGAGTTCGAGTCCCAGAACGAACAACATTATCGATTGATTTATCGATTTCTGTTCGAAGGCATGGTTGTTTGTGATATCTTCAAACTCCCTCCCACCATTTCCGAACCCTTATTAACTGGGCGTATCGAGAGAAAGTAGCTAACCACTAGTCCTGTTCTAGCTTTCTATCCCTACTGCTCTCTGCTAACAGAGGTTGAGCGTCTGAGTAACAAACTGTCAAACCGATCAAAAAAAAACTCAATGGCATTACGAAAAATAATAAATGACAATCGTATAAATGGGAGAGACACTGACATTTTAACTATTCTAATCTGCACTGTTTATTGAAATAAATTAAATATACATTATTCCTTATCTATTATTATGATTAACTATAATGATATCAATGATATAATTAAATTTCTTAGTAATTCAAGGAATGAACGCATCGCATCGTACGATGTTCTGAGAAAAATATGATATATGTACACATATCAGATAGTTCCACATATTATTCGGTTTCAAAGCAGCGGTGGGCTGCCAATACGCTAACAAGAGGCTCGCTTAATCTCAAAGCTATTCGCGGTGTATACGATTATACACATTTTTTATTGAAGTTTTGAATGTTACTAAATACAGTGCCAGCGCAAGGTTATTTGGCGCCCTAGGCAACGGTTATTGGCGCGCCCTCTTTTTAACAAAAAGTTTTTCAAAATAATGAAAAAAAACAATTTGGGATAATTTATTTTTATTTTTTGTAAATATCCATGTCCGCTTTAACGTGGATCATATGAAGGTATCTCGGAAGGACTAAAGTTTTTCTACGTGAACTGTTAGTTACTCAGTCGGTCAACTTCTCTTTTTCGAATCATTTAGAATACGATACATAATTAGAACGAACAATTACAATCATCAAAATAAAATAAAATGTAGATTAACATTATTTATAATTGTTAGAGAATATAAAAATATTTTTTATACTCCATTTATGCGCCCTAGGCGATTGCCTATTTCGCCTGTATGGTAGCGCCGGCCCTGTGTATATATTTATATTATGTAATGTATGTGTAACAATTCAATTAATATCAATAGATGAAAGATGTGGTAAATCCTACATTCGATATATTTTTTATCCACGATAATGCTCGCCATGAGCGAAACCGGTCCTGATATTGCTAAATAAATTTGGAGATAAGTACAAAGAAATATAATGTTATTGAATAAGCTGCCTGTGTGGTCAAGTGATCAACGTCGTTGGCTGCGGTCGGAGGTCACGGACTCGAATCCCAGTACGGACAGTTTAATAAATTGATTTTTCAATCGATTTATGAATTTCTGTTCGAAGGTATGGATGTATGTGATGTCTTTAATTCCCCCTCCCACCCATCCTATACTATGAACGGAGCGTATCGAGAGCGATTAGCTGACCACTAGTCCTGTCCTAACCCAAACCTGCTATTTCTACTCTCTTTGGAAAAAGACAGGTTGAGCAACTGAGTAAAAGGCAGTTCTCGTAGAAACACTTCTGTTGAGATAAACTCCATTAGGAGTCCATTCACTCCACATTGGGAGCGGGCATAGTAAAAAAAATTGTTTTTCTTAATGTTGAAATATATTATATTTTTTTCGCTGTTTTCAGTATCAGATGTATGTATAAAAAGCAAGAAATGCGAGATTTATGAAGTTCACTCATCGCCGGCGATAAAGTAAAAAAAATACACATCTCCACTTTGCCGCGAATAATGAGATTTAGTTTCTTCTCTTTTCTTCAGTCGAAAACTTTTGGCGAACTTTGTAATGTGGCCTTGCTACAGTTACACAATAAGGCTTTTTTACTCTCCGCAGTCTGAATTTCTTCATGCAATGTTGAATCTTTAAAATGTTCTACCAAAAGTCTCTCGCAAATATGAAATCGCGAATTATATAATCAACCAAGTAATATGATCTACAGTCTTTGACTTTACAGATTTTTAAAAAGCGAAATTGTAAATTAAAGCAAATAAAGATCGCTATCATTGATAAGTATCTGGAATATACATATATGTTACCAAAAGTAATTTTCAATAAGAGTAATGTGCAAGATTTAAAAAAACATCGCTGGCGTCTCATACCCAACATTGTTGACCTATCTGTACCCAGACTTGGTGATCAGAAGAACGTTTCACCAAACCCAACGTCAAATGATATTTTTTCAGTCAAACAATTGATAATTGGACATGGCTGTTTATGTTTAGGCCTTCCAATAATCTTAATATGAACTCAAGATTCAATATGACATGTAAAAAATATCCCGATTAACCACCGATTGATAAAAAAAAAGATGCATAGACAGAAGCAGACAAGTTTACTATTACTAGTTTTTTTTCCATAATTTCATACAAAATTAACTTGCAATCCATTATTTTTAAGGCATTCCGTCAGTGAAGCTTTTGTTTATTGTCAAATAATTAAAATTCTTATTTAAAAAGCTTCCATATATGTAATTATATCCCATTGCAGCCAATAACGAGCTCAAAATGATTTTTTTTAAATAAATTGTTTTGCCGGCTTATCTGATCTAGTGGAAAGAGCTTTACTGTAGTTATCAGGTTGGGCTCAATTCAATTCCCGTAAAGCTCGACATCAATTAAGATTTTTTAAAATTAAAATTTAAGATTTTAGACATAGACTCGAGAGAAAATAATCACGCAGAGAGCTGCATCAAAGTAGGATATATTTTTTGTGATGAAATAAAAAAATCATTTTTATTATCATTGAATGATCTTAAGCTTAAATTCTTATCGTAGGTATTGTCAAATCAAAGCATTTAAAAGCGATATTAAGTGATTGTAAGTACTATTATGGATCAGATTGAGGTAACGAGATTTGACGTGCGTGACTTATTTTGTTATCTACTATCTAGATTTTTTCGAAAAAAACAAATATAATACATTTTTTATTACCAGACTGTCTTCTTTAAAAAACCCCAATGCTATTTTTATTATTATCGGCTATATTTATATGTAGTGGCAACAAATTAATAAAGATTATTATCGATCAGATTCAGATACGAGATTTTGTCTACGTGATTTGTTTTGTTTTCACAGTTGTATTTTTAAAACTTATCTATGGATTTATTTTATAACTCGTTTCTATAAATAACAGTGCTATTTCAATTATTATCAATCAATTGTTAAATGACGCACTCAAAAAAATAAACAAGCTCTACGACATAGAAAATCAGTGAGATTACCCTATAAGCGAATGAGGGGCGTGTTTGTGGCCTCCAAATCTTAGGGGGTTCAAAAATGGCTTCTATTATATAACCCATGTAATTTTTTTTCTGATTGTTATATATTTTTATCGTTTTTCATGGAATTTTTTGACGTTTCTATTTTATTCGAAGAACAGGTTCTCCAATTTTTATTGCGCCTGGAGTCTCTCATGTGCCTAATCCGACACCGTAGACAATGTTTATAATTTTTAGTACTTAAAGCATTAATTTCACAGTGTCTGTTTTTATATTAAGACCGGTTTTGCTTGTTACGGGAATTATCGTGCGCTATAACGGGCTTAGTAAAAAAAATGTGGAATTAAAATAGTACAAAAAGAGTTTTTTATTTTTAAATACTTTTCGTAGATCTCAAATCAAATTTTAATTTGATAATTTTTTCTACTATAATTTTAATTCTTATGAGTTCATATTCGTCCCCCCAATTCGATAAGAAGTGAACAATACTGTTCGTATTAGTCGATAAATCGTTGAATTGAAATGTGTTGAGTAAGGAAACGAAAAAACAACGTTCCAAAGTTGGCAGAGAAATCGAAGGCTGCGCTAGTTAAAAGTTTATAGTTTCCGTTATTACAGGAAGCTGTATCTGGGAATGTCCGGTCGCGGGGTGCGGTGTAATTTCCGGTAGGAGCTTCCTCTATTCGCCGTGAGGGCGCGACAGTCGTATATCTTTATTTCGTTCACAATATTGAGAAATAGCCTTATTGAAAGACCAGTGAGAAAAGTTTTGAATACATAGTCATTAGTTTATGTGTATATGCTATTCAAAGCTGTGGCCGTGTAGTCACACACATTCAATGAAGCAAGCTTATTCTCTATTAAAAAAACATTGCAATGTCTGATGGTTTGGTTTACTATTGATTTTTATTCCGGAAATCCACCTGCTTTTCCTCGATCTAGGGATATTTGAAATACCCAATCCTAAAACTGTCCAGTCTCTCCTAAACAAATTGTTCCTTTTAAACTATTTAAAATGGAGGATGATTTAATAATTCTTCTTCATTCTTCTGCTCGTTTCAGGCAAGCATAATGCTACACCACTGCGTATTAGGGATTCTGAAGTCTCGGGTTTTTCAAAGTCCCGGGACACGAGACGTGATAAAGTCAAAGTCCCGGGACTTCCCGGGACTTGGGACTTTTATTTCCCCTTTGATAAAATTATAAATTTATTAAAATTAAATATTTGTATGTACTTATGTACTTATGTACTAAAAAGGGATGATAACGGTTCATGTATTGAAAAAATAACAATGAATTGGGTAAAATTATGACCGTTACTTCACAAATCATAATACAGCTTTTATACCTTTTTTGTCCTATTGAGACATTGGTAACTTTGTAGAATAGTGAAAAACATTTGTAAATAAAACAACATCAGGTATGAACACTTAATTATAATATTTTTTAATTTGTTTTTGCTACAGTTATATTTTTAATACGATAATGAATTGATTTAAACAAATTTCTAATAACATAAATGAAGATATCTTTCTCCCAAACGTTTTTTAATATTTCGTTTCAATTAAACTATTTTTTTTTGAGCGTTTTTTACGCAGTTAGACGTATTTTTTTTTCATGCGTACTTTAAAAGGGCGGCGAAAGTATGCGTTAATTTAAAAAAATACATCATTTGAACACATTTATTTATTAATAATAAAAATATTAAATTAATTCAATAATAAAGTAACAACCTCAAATCATACGTAGTATGTTTTATTTACAGAAAAGTTCATATTTTATTCTTGCTTATCAAAATATGCTTTTAAAAATAATAATGAATTTAATGACGAATCAGACAGTCGGTTTCTTATTTTTGTAATAAACGTTGTTGCTCATCATCATTGTCAGTCGATGTTGCTTTAATGTTATATATAAAAAATAATCTTTGTTTCCGTTCTCCAGTTGATTTTAAAATCTTAAATTCGTTTAGTTTTTAATGTTGAAATCTTTTGCTTTTTTGTAATCTGTCTATTTAATTTTTCTTCCAGTGACAGTTCTGCAATATTTTTCTCATCATCGATATTTTCTTCAGATACCTCAATATCTTTTTCCACGGAGAAAAGACGTTGTAGTAAATTATCTCCGTATTTCAAAAATATTGTTTTGGAGCATTTGTCAAAATCTTTCGTGTATTCTTTTCGAAAATCAATTAGTCCTAGCAGAACGGTTGGTAATAAAAATTTTCTAGAAATAACTATTGGTTCCATTAATTCTTGGAATTCTGTGCGATTATCCCATGCTGCAAAAATAGTTAAGCGAACACGTGTCTAAGTTTTTATTTGTATTTCTGCATGTCTCTCTCTACCCATTAAAAATGGTTGTTTCGTATTACAATATATAAATAGATGTTATTTGAAACTTCAACAATTATAAATCCAAACAGCTGTTTCTTTTATAAGATTCCTGTTATATATACATACTTAATTTTGTTAAAACCCCGGCCTTTAATCCTTAGCCTAAATATAATGCATTTTTTTCAAAACTGATCAAGCGGATAGACACCAATGTAACTTTAAAATTAACTATTTAGGTCACATTAGCGATTGCTTGCATCCAATTTTTATTTGTTAGAATGGTTTTTTCAAAATTAAAAATGTACAATTTGGCTGCCTTAAGTCCCGGGACTTGGTTGTGAAATGTCCCGGGACTTAAGACAGCAAAAAACCTTAAAAGTCCCGGGACGTCTCGACACAGAATCCCTACTGCGTATGCTATGATGCTACTGAGCATTATGAAGATATGTTTATTTTAATTTTCTGGAATACGTGTAATTAAATAATATTTATATATGTTATTAGCTACAGGGTCTTCGCCGCTAAGATTTACTAATTTACGTTTGTATAATTTTATATAAAAATGTTTTATTGAATGTTGGACTCTAATTTCTTGAGTACAGTGTCAAATTGACGATGATGGATTGTTTTGAACACCTTTTGGATAGCATAATTTTTTTCAGCTGTTTTTCTCGTACGTTGTGACCCAGGCTTGTGTTTAACTGCCACAGAGCCTCATTTTTTCAAAATCATTCACTAAACGATAAATAATGCCTTTTATGACGTATTATTTATATCTAAAATTTCATGTCACAAGAATTAATTGATGATTGACTTTGATAAAATGTCGTTAAAATACGATTAAAATACGCTGGTTTATCGAATATTTTTCCATGATAAATTTGCCACGTCCATATTTCACGACTACCAAATATGAACTGTCAAAATTCATGCTTACCAATATAGAAACCAAACAATGTAGTTAGCATTCTCAACGAAGACCCTCTGTACATTAAACATATTGTTATAAATTTTCATGCGATATAATCATCGTTTTGAAATTTGTTTTTATTTGTAACAAGCGTTGCGATGCCACTCAAAGAAAAAAAGTGTTTGTGTTTTAATTGTGTTTATTGAAGTACATCTTTTCTTTTTCTGTCAGTTTGACGTTTGCTGCCAATTGTCTATGGTACAACACATCTGCCACCTACTGCAAGTTAATTCTAATATTACCTTCGCGCAGGTGCAAGCAAACGTTGTCAAAATTAACTGTATGGCAGACATACAAACATTTATTTTTATTTATAAGTCCTACAGTAAGTTATTTTTTTAAAGTCTATAATCTTCCCGAAAGTGCAAGCAAAAAGTTTTTCAAAGGTTTATTGCGATCGGACGAGCGGTGTGGCAACACATACATTTCCAACAAACAAACATTCATTTTTATATATTTGTAATGTAATGTGTGTATTATATTGGCTTGACTATACTTTGCCGTTGTTTAATTTGTCTGTGTTTTTTAAATACTTCCCGCCAGAGAATACCTTTATTTTAAAAACCCCATTATACGTCAAAGTGTCCCGTAGCTCTCGATCAAATATGGTGTAAAAAATACATGGACGAATCTAAAAGAATCTGTTTTTTTGTTGTTGCTGCAAACATCGAACATACGCAAATTATTTGGTTTTAACTCTGAACTCAGTTAGTTGACCGCTTTGAATAAATTACATAATTCACCTAAAAATTAACAAAAGAATAATTAGTAAGTATATTAGCTCTTCAAAATATGGGTTATGTTATTTATACAGTTTTTTGTACAAATTCATTGTTTTAACATTTACAATATATTTTAAATTTTGAATTTCAGAATGCATGCAAATTAATTTTAATGAGAGGCTTCAAATAAAATCTGTCAACCTTTTTTGGAATATTTTTTAAATTTAAGTTTAACGCGATACCATAGTTAAAAGTAGGTGTTTTTGTTCAACATGATTTTAAAAAAAATAGCCTTTAAAACTCGTCGAAGAATGTTGTAACGAGCTTTCATCGAAATAAGGCAAACTACTTCGATGGAAATTAAAATTATATGCGACAATATATCAGACAGTCAGTTATAAATCTCTTTTTACTGAAACTGAATTTACTCGTTATATCATATAATAGGTATTTTTAAATGCTTACAAACATAACCATCACATGAAGAATCGAAGTATCTGAAGCGGTGATGTAAAACAAAAAAGTCGCAATTCAAACAAAAATACACAATTTACACACCCGTTACACATATATTACATTTTTCTGTTTATCCACTTTTCTTATAAAAAAAAAAAATGAATCTTATTACATTGTTGTCACTCTCATTGTTCTTAAATTTCCCCTCAAAGCACTCATTGTTCTGTGGAAAAAGTTCAACTAGCTCGTCCAATATATCATGAGCTCTAGAGATCGTGAAAATTTTTGACGATATTTGATCACGAGAAGTAGCTCGTTATAAAAGTGAATAAATGTATGGAGAAAACCATACACTAAAAAGTCTACGAATTTTTCCTGATTACATTCGAGATCTCGCTATTTCTGTGGTCGTTATAACCGAGTTCGGCTGAATATATTGAGTAGAAGTTTCACTTAGGTGTATTATTATTTTCTGAAATTTACATTTGAAATACTTTACATATATTTCTGCTCTATTTCCTACTCCATATCTACTATATGTACATGATTTAAACGTATCTTTTAGGCACTCAATATGTTAATTGTTTCGATTTGAAATGCGCTTTTTGGAATTTAATCAAAAGTGCGATTAATGTTCAGTTATATAATATTTTTCATTCAATGTTTAGCCGTATATTAAAACAATAGACAACAATTTTGTAGCACCTATGTAGTCCACAATTGTCGTATATAGACAACACTTTTAGGTTTATCAGGACCGTTTTCATTAGCTGCAAATCACCCTCAGTGAGCAAAAACTGTCCAGATTCTACTATCAAATTTTGGAAAAAAAATCTTGTTTTTTTATTTCAATAAACACAATGTCTTTCTACCAATTATTGACAATTTACACCAAACAAATGATTATTGCTTACAGTTTTCAAACAATTTCCAACCCTCATTCCATCACTCGTATGGATGTTTTCCCATGGGCGTGCGAATATATTTTGTAATCTTTGAAAACAATCTGGTTTCCCAATCTGCAACGCATGGATGCTGTAAATCATTTTACATGTGAACATTACATAAACACGAGAAAGCAGTGTAGCCGTTGCTTAACTCCCGCCCCCCTTTTTACATTAAGACTATTGTTTTGTCTATCCAACGTTGTCAAGTCAATTTGTCTAATATTGAACGAATGAATTTATTTCTAGTTTTGTTTACCCATATTACATTTTTTTATTTTACATCAATCAAATATTATATTAAACTAGACTGTTTCCGGCAAGTATTGCAATGCCACTCAAAGAAAAAAAAGTGTTTGTGTTTTAATTGTGTTTATTTACGTGCATTTTTTCTTTTTCTGCTTGTTTGACGTTTGCTGCGGATTGTCTATGGTACGATACATGCTCCACTTACTGTAAATTAGTTGTACTCGCGCAAGTGCAAGCATACGTTGTTAGAATGAATATATAAGACCTACTCTAAGTTTATTTTACTATGCCTATAACCTTCCAAGTTTTTCAAAGTTTTATTGCAATCAGATGAGCGATATGGCAACGCATAAAGTACAAACAAACAAACATTCATTTTTATATATTAGATGTAGATAACACAACTTTTTATCCACGTGATGCATTATAAATCTCCAGCTAAGAATATAAAATATGCAAATTTATAATGCTTATTGTCTATTACTTATGGACAATCTGATAAAACTCAACAATCTTCTTTCTGATAACATCATAATTTTATTAAATGAACCGGTTTTCGGCAACCAAGTAATTTTGTCTTAATTAATTAACATTGTTAATTATTATTTTCTAGATTGAGATTAGATTAACTAGCTCACAAACGTTATAATGTAAAAAAATATAGATTCTTTTTACGATTAAAATTTATGTTGATACATGATAAAATAAAGGCATTCTAATTGCTTCATGGAAAGGGGTCGTGAAGTCAGTGGCTGCATACATATTGCAAGTGGACAGCTAACCTCATCAGTGTAAGCCAGGCATGCACAACCTATTTCTTCTAGTGGGCCGCATAAAAACAAATTATCATGTGGTAAGGCCACAAGGAAAAATTAAGATAAAAATACATTAAATCCTCTTCTATACAGGGAACACGTTCCATGTAAAACATACGTGAAAAGTTCCGTATAAAAATGATGAAGTAAATATATGTTCCACTACACTTGACCTTGTCTTTTTCGGAATCGTGTATAGCAAGGGTCGGCAACTTTTTGTTGTAAAATTGGCAAATATTTTACGTGGGGATTAGTGCGGGACGCATTTGGCTCACATGTCATTAAACTGTAATTGCCGCACCATGAAACCTCGCGGGCCGCAGGTTGCCGACGGCTGGTGTAAAGAATAAACCGAGCAAAAAGAGGATTATTTGCAAAAAAAAATGATTGTGCATCACTGGTGTATGCGATTCATTTTTAATTGTAGAAATAAATTAAATCAGACAATAAACTGATACTTTGGTAATTATGTTGTTATTCATAGTCGTTACTCTGACACGCAATCTGAAGTTGTTTCTGAAAATGGCGAGGTACTTGTCACACTTAGTTACACTATGCAACCAGCAAAACCATCAATTTTATTTGATATATTCATAACTAGATAAAAGAAATTTCAGATGGCAGAGACACTTATTAACATTCACCTGATGCTTGGTCAAAAATTCGAAGACTCAACGATCTGTTGGAGGTAAGTAAGATTACCATTTTTTACTGTGACGATTACGGGACAAATAGCTCAAAACTGAAAATGATCATCGTCCCACATGCGGGACAGCGATTCCAGAAAAATCTCTACCAATCCGGGACACGGTTGGCAACCCTATTAGGAGGTGGGACAACCATGCATTTGGAACATATTTGGTACAAAAATACATTAAAAATATATTTGAAATTACGTAACAGTTATTATTTATTTTTTAATTTATTTCTCAGTCTTTATATGGCAGTTCATTTATGCAATATTGCAATTTTATATAATTTTTGTAATACAAAAGTATCTTACTTTGCAAAGCGGTGCTTTTAATAAGCTCGTTAATTGGAATGAGAGAACTCGCGGGGTTAAAGTAAATCAGATGTAGCAAACGTATGACCTTTTTATATGAATTGTAAAATTTCATTAAATGTATTCAAAGCATTTAGCTCGTGAAGGAAGGGGTTTTTTTATATAAGTAAATTCGGCAATATGCATAGGGATATTTATCAGGTCATCTGTTCAGCTTGCATGCATTCACAAGACATTGAAACAGCGTCTAATGGAAAAAGTTTAGATTTCAATTAGTATGGCACATTTTCGTTTTCGTTAATAGTACAAACAGTATCAATTTTGATAATGTTTTTTTTATATTTCTAGAAAAAAAATGATACTCGATTAGTGTTGATATAAAGTATGATGTATTTAAAATCATAGAGCGGGTGTTGATGGCTAAAGCTTTGCTTTACATTTAAAAAATCAATTGGTTTTATCTTCCAATCATTTTATGTAACAAAAAAATCTTAATATTGATACTAAAGTTCCATCATATGTATTTTATGAGCTATGGGCATTTTGCTCTAGTGCTGACGGTACGTCAATCAAAAAAATCCACAGATATTGAATAGAAAAAAACATAAAGCGCCATGCATTGTTTTTTTCAGAGATGTAACGGTGTTAAAGTTTACATCTAGACATCTACATTGAATGTGCATTCCATATATCAAATTGTGTTATTAATATTATCTAAAAAAGAGCTCTAAAAAAGGGAACAAAATAAATGGTCAGAGTTTAAATCAATTTTTGGTCAGAATAAAAATATTATACTGTCAGATTTTATAACCATTTTGGTTAAGTGAGGTTAGGTTACGTTTTTTAAATTTCATTTAAATTATGACTATTTTATATAAATTCTGACCACTTATTATTTATTCTGCCCTCTGTACAATAACCGATATATTATGACCATTGTTCTCTGAATTCCATTGAATTCTCATCACTGCAATATAAATTCAGACCAATGTGATAAAAATTATGACCGAAACTGTATTAAAATTCAGACCGGTTAAATACGAGCTTTTAAAATAGTACAATTACTGTTTGAACCAAAATGTGAAAACACGTGTAAAAAAATATAGTATAAAAGAATTGAAAAATAAATTTAAACTCGAAATTTCGAAATGTATATGCAGAATCATATCAAAATTGAAGACATCCAAACAGCGTTGTGATAAAAGGATAATAGAAAATACAGAAAACCAGTGTTACCTGGCATGCGATAACTATATCATAACTTATAACTGAGTTGACATCTCCTGATTTAAGAGAAGGCTTAAGTTGCGGGAGGGAGGAAGTGGTCGTCCTTCCGGCGGCTGTAGCCTCCGGTCATCCCTCACCCTCACTGTGTGTGCAACACAACATTTAACACCACTGCCTTATTGTACTACACCCTTCGAGTAATAAAACTAGACACAATAATTCATTGAGAAAACACTAATTATTTTTTAAGATTTCGACTGAAGGTGCTCGGTGGAATTTCAATATTAAATTTGAATTGTTCAAACTATGTACATTCTCACAGATTTTGTCACTAACGACCCGAGTTTCGCCTTTCGGCATCTTCAGGCGTTCAAGTGCACGGATGAACGGAAAATATAGTTCTTGAAACTACTTACTTCTCAAATCTGTGGGCATTCCCATGAGCTTATTATCCTTTTTGCCAGCAATGGCTTTGAACTCAATGATACATTTATTTATTATATAAACACGAAACATTCATTTACTAAACGTCAGTTCAAGTTCATCCGTGCACTTGAACGCCTGAAGATGCCGAAAGGCGAAACCCGGGTCGTTAGTGACAAAATCTGTGAGAATGTACATAGTTTGAACAATTCAAATTCACTAATTATTTATTTAAAACATGAAACATTAACAGTTACCTACTTTTCATATATAAATTATTCATCTGTACAATTGTTCAGTTAGTGATTGTGTAATATTTATATAAACTAAACAATTTCAAAGTTTTATAATGAAAATGAACAGCCACAAAGTTACGCAATATCTTTCAAAAATATTATTGGTCAAATGTGGCAGAGTGCTACGTGTTCTCGTAGCGGCAGAGGCATGCCGCAACATCTACGCCAGTGTAGCTGTTGTGTAAATTTTGACAACGTAAAGCGATTTTAATAATAACTTGGTATGTATGTTTAAAATATGGTCGCACCATATCTTTATTGGATATTTAATAAAGGGGGTTATATATTATTGATAACGAACCATCCAAGATAATTCATATTTTTTATATATTTTCCCATCATTCATTTGGTTTTAAGCGTACGCATTTG
Source organism: Himalopsyche tibetana (assembly GCA_030503985.1). Classification (NCBI taxonomy): domain Eukaryota; kingdom Metazoa; phylum Arthropoda; class Insecta; order Trichoptera; family Rhyacophilidae; genus Himalopsyche; species Himalopsyche tibetana. The sequence continues at coordinate 19,632,591 of JAPJYX010000022.1, forward strand.
TATAAACAAATTTGCTTAACCACAATCTTTAAATTGAATATTTTCATATTAAATATTAGTCGGTCACTGTCAAATACCGCGGTAAGTGTTTTCTTTTATCGATCAAAAAAATACAAAATCATCATTAAGCTACGTGGTCTTATGCATCTGTGTGTGGTGTCTTTTCTCATCGAGATTATCTCGGATAACTTTGATTTCATTTTCGTTAAGTTTATCTCAGTTAAGTTAAAAATGTATAACCTATTGGCAATTAATAAGATGCAATGTGATTTCTTCTTAACCTACAATTAATATTAAATTTTTATTATGTAAATTTTCTTTGAATTCGCATCTTTTATAGAAAATATTTTAGGACGCTTCGATTCGAATTGTCAATGCAGAAAAATAAATTAATAAAAACAAAATATTCTGTTGTACTTTATTCCACTTTATTTAATAGGTCAAGACCGGTTTCGCTCGTTGCGAGCATTGACAACTGATAATAAAAATATATAAACAGTGCTATTTATATAAAATTAAATTGAAATAAAAGGTACAGACAACAATCAACAATGAAACTATTTATATATTTTTCTTATCGGTTGACAATGCTCGCATTGAGTGAAAACGGTCCTGACCTATTTAACAAAGTGGAGTAAAGTACAAATGAATATTGTGTTTTTATTAATATAATGCCTTTCCAGCAAGTGTTGACAGTGAACACCTTAAAACTAGAAAAGTATTGTTAAAATAAATAATTCTGGCTTATAAGGCTAATATAAACTCTCAGAAAGGTTCGTTAACTCTTTTAAATTCCTGAAAAAGCTACTTCAGAGTCCCTCTACGACAGTGAACGACCTCTACGACACGCGTAGCACAGTAAATAATCATTCCTTCAGATCGAGAGAATTTCTTTATTTCTTTTCCCTAAAAGTGATCATAAAAATAAATATTGAAGTTTTTAAATGTACAAAAAAGTGTGAACAATATTTCTTTAATGCGTTGATACTTATGAGAGGTCTATCAATACTTGATGAAAAGGCATAGTAATAAAAAAATAAAACACAATACTGCACTAAAACTACATTTATTTATTAAGATTAAGATAGGTTTCTAGCATTTTCAATTGAAATGGGTCCTGATCCTGAGTTACCGCAAAAGAGTGCTGTAATTTGTTTAATTGAAAAAAAAACATAATTCCGAAAAAAAAACACTCATAAATAGATGTTGTGAAAATAAAATTCAATACCAGACGAATATATCAATATTGTTATTCCGGATTTCATATAAAATATCGAATTTAATAAAGAAGATAAAATGATGAAAAATAATATTAACGTCCAATTGGAATACTTGTTAATTTCAGACAAACAAAAATATCAGGTATTTCGATATTTCATATTTTATAAGATTACTATACAAAAAAAAATCGGGTTCTATGGAGCAGCGGTTAGCGTTGTTAGCTTCTGTGCCGGATCTCACGAGCTCGAGTCCCAGTACGACTAGCAGTTTTCCGATTGATTTATCGATTTCTATTCGAAGGCATAAGTGTTTGTGATGTCCAAAAGTTTCCTCCCACCTTTTCGATCCTTCAATAACTGGGCGTAACGAGAGTGATTAGTTAACCACTATTCCAGTCTAAGTCTTATCTTTACTATTCAATTTGAAAAAAGAGAGGTTTAGCATCTGAGTATCGAACAGTCCGTAGAAGGCCATATGCTCCATATTGGAAGCGTACATGAATTAAATAAAACTTTACAAAAATACCGATATTACAAGCGTAACCAAAATGGCTGATTTTATGAATTTCTTTAAGTTGAAGTTCCGTTGATGCTCCACTCGGATATTCGTGCAAGTATGTCCGGTTGCAGAAATGGTCATCAAATAATCAACGTTTTTCATTTAATAATTGTACTTGTATTACATTTAACATTTTCAAAACAAGTACTTAGGTTGTTTTTCAATATATATTACTGGTTTCCCGGTTTTGGAATATATGTTATAACACAAATACTTACAACTTTTTAAACATGATGTATTTCCCCGGAACGGAGTTGTTATTAATTATATTTATTTGAGATAAATAATAGTCACAATTTCTTATTCTTATAGACAAAGGGTTATTGCAGAAGGGCGCTTATTATTTATCGTATTTTATTAATTTTCTCAGCTTAAATATGCACCCCCTTTGTAGCCCTCAGGAGGGTTATAAGCAAACCAAAAAGGCCTATAGAAATCTTTACAACACTTATTGCAAACACGATGAAACATTTGTTTTCGCTGGAGTTTTGTTGTGTTCGGAGTAATTGGGAAATATGTTTACTTGCTGAAGAGCAAGGCAGTGGCAAAATTATTAAGTGTTTACTTTAGTCATATTAATATATTTTATTTGTTTATGTTTGAATGTTTTACAATATTTAACAGGCAACGTTGACGAATCTGTTAATTGCTCAACAATAATGTCAAATCAGCATCTAAATAAATTTGGCATACATGATTATTAACAATACAAATATGAATTAACATTTTCTCATTTTTTAAAATTCAATATGGATTTTAGATTGAAAATTGTATTTATTTAATCCAGCAATGGGTTGCCAATACGTTGATAAGGAGCTCGATAATCTCAAGGCAATTCACGGTGTTATGGGGAGGAGTGATTTCTTTTATTGCTCCTATGCAATTAAATGCAATACTTAAATAAGCAACCGGTTGTTACTTAATATACTTATAATATTAACAAATTGATAAAAATGTACCACTTTGTATACTGAAACTATCGTAGATAATATATGAATAAGAAATTGTAAGTATGTACTAATTTGATCTAAGAATATTTTTTTCTCAAATTAACAAGGGGCTCGCCGGCTTTAGTAAAATTTAACAAGGAGCTCGCGCGAGAACCTCCGAGCCCCCTCTAGCCCACACCTGATTTAATCCAGAAATGATTTAAGGATCACCTATATTGAGAAAAAAACAAATTTTAAGAAAACCAATAATACGATAGTTAAAGACTACGATGTTAGGTGAACAATGATTCTCTTTGTTCCATTTAAAATACAATACAAAAACAAATACATAAATAAATCTTTTTTATTTGTATAAATCCTAACCTTTTGAGCCACGGCGCAAACAATTCGATACAGTCGTGGCAGAGAAAATTGCAAAAAAAAACCTTAAACAGGTCGACAACGATTATGTGTTCGATTTAATCGGTGTGTCATTAATGATGAGTTAATTTGAAGTTAATAATTGGTAACAAATTGACGCCTGTGAGGTCGAGTGGTCAACGTCTTTGGCTACTAGGGCATCCAATCCCGGAGCCTTTTCCCAATCCCGGGATTGATAAATTTTGAATCCCGGGATTGAGATTTTTCACCGAGGAATTTGAAATCCTCGATTCGCTAGAATTTTAAATCTTGAATTTGCCAAATTTCGTGTCAATTTTCGGGTTTTTCTCAAAAATTCTCAATCCCGAAATCCCCGGATCCCGGGATTGGATGCCCTATTGGCTACCACTGCGGAGGTCACGGGTTCGAACCCCAGTACGGGCAGTTTTATAAATTGATTTTTCAATAGATTTATGAATTTCTGTTCAAAGGCATGGATGTATGTGATGTCTCGAATTCCCCCCTCCAACCCATCCTATCCTATGAACGGGGCGTATCGAGAGCGATTAGGTAACGACTAGTCCTGTCCTAGCCCTTTCCTTCTATTCCTACTTTCTTTGGAAAAAGAGAGGTTGAGCAACTGAGTAACAAGCAGTTCTCGTAGAAACACTTCTGTTGAGATTAACTCCATTAGGAGTCCATATGCTCCACATTGGGAGCGGACATGGTGAAAAAGAAACAGATTGACAGCAAAGATAAATTTGATTTTTGTTTATTTAATATCAAATAAAGACCCATTTCAAAAAACTAATATCGGCTTCAATTGGAAATCGAAGCAGGATAGGTAATTCTTACTTAAAAATATAGTGTAACCCCCTTTTACAAGTTTTTGGCTGCACGTCCCGGAAGGGATTAGCATATCAAATATATATTATAGGTTACCTCAAACAACAGCACATCATCACAGCGCCACATAATATCAAGTTATAATGGCGTCTAATTTGAAGCGTCGATCTAAGTCCCGAGGTTGTAAAATATAATCCAATAAGCCGGCTCATCATCCCGGCGAGTCCTTTATGAAGACCGAATAATCCGACAAAATAGACAAGAGGAACCCTTACGTGACCTAAACAGGAGGGCAGGATCACAGCCAAATAATGAGCCAGGACCAAATCACGATCGACAAATCAGTCTACTGATGGAGTGGGCGACAGGAGTGAATTTAGGATATTTTAAATGTAGCACAAAAAAATAATTTAAAGAAATCTATAATCTTTGTTTTATATTTAGAAAGCCACATCCACCTTCAAAGTGAAGCATATGGTCACTTCTACGAAAGATAAGTTGCTCGGTAGAGGATTTGGAAAGTAATAGTAGAGTAGTCAAGTGTTTTCGTTTTCTCTACGCCTCGTGTTTGGGATCAGATGGACCGAGTAGGGACGGGGTGGAAGTGATGAAAATGAAAGCATCGAAAAAATCACAGAAATACTCTTGCTTGATACGAAATCACTAATATTTCCGATAAATAATTCCAACCCACGGCTGAGTGCACAACATTTAAACAGCGTTCACCACTCGGTTACAGAGTAGAAATAATTACAATGTATACGAATAGCCATACTTTTTTCGATTATAAGCTTGAGCGAAGTATATTGTGTTTTTTTTATTCATGCCCGCTCTCAATGTTGGCCTCCGCCTTAACAGAAGTTTGCTACGAGATCTGTTTGTTACTCAGTCGTTCAATCTCTTTTATTTCCAAAGAAAGAAGTAGGGATAGAAGGGTAAGGCTAGTACAGATATAATGTAAACACACAATCGAAGCGTTTCTGATCATAAAACAAAATTGTGAATAAAACAATAATTAGAGTTTTGTTTTAAATTAATAGCTGTTTTCCATCAATAGCTGAGCGATAAAATCGTCCAAATACACTGCATGCATACGACTTATTGAATAATTAATTAGTATATAATGGCTATATAAACTACCTAATACGGAGCTGGTCAAATAGACCGCAGTATTGATTGCCTCTTAAGAAATACGACACGATCGACCCCGAGGATGTCCATCATTATCCACCAGAGATCGTTTCCTGCGAAGAGAAATGAAAGGAGCATTTCGGAAATATGAAACATTTTTGTTTGCGCCTGCTTTTCAATGTTTCCTATGAATTATTGACAGAACCCGTCATCCGCAAAACAGACGTGGATTAAGAATATATTTATATATATATATGTACATTTTACCGCGAGGATTATATTTTATGTTTGTTTACTCCAGTTGGCGTATTTTTATAATCATTACTTTTTCATTAAACTATGCTACATAGACATTTCATTATTATGTAATTTAAGATTTCGACTGAAACGCTTAGTGGAATTTTAATATTAAATTTGAATCGTTTAAATTTTGCATATTTGTAATCTTTCGGTATTCGGTATGTTCAGGCGTTGAAGTCCACGGATGAACTTGAACTGACAATTTTATTATAATATCAAGATAGGCATTGACCATATGAGCCCTGAAGAGATGAAGTGAGCCAAGTGGTAAAATGTTAAAACCTTTCTATTGGACTTTTAAGTACAATCACGACTTAACTTGGTGTTTTGCCACTATTCCAGTGTGCTTAAGATTTCGACTAAAGGTGCTTGGTGAATTTTCCATATTAAATTTGAATCGTTCAAATTTTGTACATTCACACAACTGTTATTGCAATTGCCACACTTGAATGCCGTTAGATGCCGAAAGGTGAAACCCAGGTTGTTAGTGACAAAACTTGTGTGAATGTACATAATTTGAACGATTCAAATTCCAGTGTGTATTTACCAGAGCTGTGGAGTCGTGTAAAAAAATACGACTCCGACTCCGGCTTTAAAATAAATAACGACTCCGAGGAGATTTTTCAATAATTTCATTTTAACTTATATATATATATGTATTCCATCAGATCATCTTTAGTCAGCCAATCATGAACACTTTGGCTTGTTTTGTTTGAATACACACTATTAAAAATCATCAAAAAAAATTCGAGTCGTTCATTTTTCACGACTCCGACTCCGACTCCAACTCCGATTCCACAGCCCTGGTATTTACTCAGCGCACTTCACTTTTACGATACATTAAGACATGTAAAATATTATAGCGCACCCAAATCATTTTTTCCTAAAATCTCTCATGTACTCATATATTACAAACTGCATCTAAGGAATTACTTTTTCGAACTTTTAAACGTGAACATGAACATTAAATAATTTAAGACAAACCTTCTCATGTAAAATTGATGAATTTGTTGGTTTTTCTGCCTATAGATAAATTTATCACTAAGTTAAAATCCATGGCGACATGGATTAATTTTACTAATGATTTTGAATTTAATGACGTTCAATTAGCTGGGGAAATATTTACAGTCTTTGTATGTATTTGATATCAAATAAAGTATCGTTAAAATTATATAAATGGAAATTAGGGCATCCAATCCCGGAATTCGGGATCCCGTTCAATTTTCTGATCCCGAAATTCCGGGATTGATACGAAATTGGTAAATTGAGAATTTCATATTCCTCGGTGAGCTAAAAAAAAAACTAGGATTTGTGACAATCTGGAAAAAAGTATACCAAATCGAGGATTTCAAATTGCTCGGTAAGCTAAAAAAAAGGCGGTTTGGAGATAGTCCGGGAAAAGGTATAGCGAATTGAGGATTTCAAATTCCTCGGTGAGAAAATCCCAATCCCTGGATCCCGGGATTGAAAATTAATCAATCCCAAAATCCCGGAATTGGAAAAAGGCTTCGGGATTGGATACCCTAATGGAAATGCCTACTAGTTTATATGGTGGGTGATTTCAAATTATATTTATTTATTTTTGATAGTATAAAACTAACAAATTGTACGGACAAATTCACTACATTCTGTTTGTTTTTTTATTTAATTTATTTTAATAGCATGATTTTTTTTTCAGTAAAATTAACTACACTGCTGATAATAATCGTAGAAAACAATTATTTCTCGTAACTGTATATCACAAGATTCGTTCAGTGAGTGATTAACGCATAATTTATTTATGTATTTAACCAATATTGCATAAGGTTGACAAATTATGAATTTAAAACTTTTATAATGAAGAAAAAAAAACTTAGTACAATTTAATATTAAAAGCAGTAGAAAAAAAATGGCAAGTAAGTCAACTGAGAAAGCTCTGACGAACTCTACTTTTTTATGTATTACATACACCGCCTTTTGAAAGTACGAGTAATAAAAATCGCGTTTTTTTAATACAATATTTAATAACTATTATTTTTCTTATATAATGGACGTCTACAATGCGAACGGTCATTATTACTAAGAAGTGATGATAACTGTGCATGTAATGAAAAAATATCAATGAAGCCACCGTCAGGAGTAAATTTATGACCGTAACTTCACAATACAGCTTTAAGACCTTTTTTGTCCTATTGAGACATTTGAACCTTTGTGAAATAGTGAAAAAATATCAGGTATTCACATTTAATTTTGATATTTTGTAATTTGCTTTTGCTGCAGTTATATTACAATAATCTCATGATATTTCTTCTTTTATGTAAACTTCTACGAAATTTTAAATTCCAAACATCTGTTTTTCTATCAGATCCCTTTTATATATGCATATGTACTTAGATACGCCGGGTAAGTGTCACGTCCCGACTATGTCGTGTCCGTTTTTCTCGGGGCTTCCTTCTTATACCTGCTTTCATTCAATACACATCTGTCCTTTTGAGGGTTTCTCAAAAAACCCGACAAGTCCCGGGACGTCTTGACACAGAATCCCTAGCCGGAACTCACCCACGTCTACGTGGAATATGTCAACATCCGAAGCAATATTGTTGAACACCGTTAAAGTTCTCTCCAGTAGCATCCCCACTGGCAGGGTGATACACAATTTGATCTGTGAAAATTTGAGCTCAAAATATACGTGTATTTGTATTGTTTTGTCGATAATGAGTGTCTGTGTTCAATGTCGTTGACTTCCGTGTCGGATCTCTTAGGTTCGAATCCCAGTACGGACACCAACTTTACAATCGATTTATCGATTTCTGTTCGAGGGCATGGATTTTTAGGATGTCTATAGATTCCTTTCAACCATTCCAATCCTGAAATAACGGAGTGTATCGAGAGTCATTGGCCAAAAAATAGTCTATACCAGGGATGGCGAACTTAGGGCACGCGTGCCCGAGGTGGCACGTTTGAGAATTTGGATGGCACGCGAACGATGTCCAAGTTCAAATTTTTTTGTTTTTAAGTTCAAAAAATTGAATTTTTTTAAGTAATCCGTGAATTATTAATTTATTTCGTTTTATTAATTTTTAAATGTTTCACAAGATAAACGACATCGTTTAAAAAAAACATTTTTTATATTTTGTATTTTTTTTTTACTGCTTGGGCACGCCACACAATCGAGAAATAATATTTGAAGATTGTTGGCACGCGGACCCAAAAAGGTTCGCCATCCCTGGTCTAGGACCTATCTCTATCCTTTATATCCCTTCTTTTTGGAAAAAAAGAGGTTGAACAACTGAGTAACAAGCATTCTTTGAAAAAAAACTTCTGCTGACATATTAGAAGCGGTCATGGTTAAAAAAATATATTTTGAATAAATAAAATAGGTGATAGTCTATTTTTGTCTCAAAAATACAGTAAAATAGTCTCGACTTCTCATAGCTTAGTTCTGATAGTAAAATGAAGTAAGAAAATTCACTTTATACAATACATGTATTCGTTCATAAATTCTATTCATCATGATAAAAGAGATATAAATATAATAGAGCTCAGATTTGAATTCTCGAGTTTCTCGTCGAGAAAATAATATATTGTACTGGGAAGTTTTACATTTTACGACCGGAGACTTGATATATAAAATAGATATTATTTTTTGTATATATCTGTGAAAAATTCCCTGTAGAACTAGCTGTAACAACGGCATAACGCTTAAATATATTTTTAAATATTTTTTTTTTTTCATTTTTCTGTTATCCGTTTATATAACTAGACAAAACCAGCTGAGATCTAAAGTATAATAGACCTATCCCTCGATTTACTCGGTACTTTTTTTTACACGTTTTCGATTTTACACGGCTTAAAAAAGTTTACTTGAAAATTTTAATCCTTCATATTCGTAAGTACATAATTTTTAATAACGTGTTTTATATCTTGAATAATATTTGTAGTCTTATAATGTCGAAAGAAGTAAAAAGAAAAGTTACTTCGTTAGCAAAAAATAAATAAATATTGGATCTTTTACAAACGGAGAAAGAGTAATAGATGTTGCTAGATTATATAGCATGAATGAAGCTACAATAAGAACCATTAGAAAAAATGAAAACTCAATTAGAAAGAGTGTAGCAGCTGGCACTATGAGTACGAGCACAACTTCATATATCAGAGATATTGCAATGGAAAACATGGAGAACGCATTAATGATTCGGATAGAGGCCCAAACTCAAAAACGGATGCCAATTGATACCAATGCTATAACAAATAAAGCATTGCGGATTTGTGAAAAAAGTAAATAGAAGATAACATCCTCTTCTTCATCTGGAAAGAAACATACTTTCAAAGCAAGTCATCATGTCAAGTCACAGTGATTTGTGATGAATGATAAAAACTCCACCAACCGTTGCAATATTTTTTTAATGAATCTTTTGGATTTCATTTTTTTGTTACTCTATAAGCTTTACCTGTATTTAATTAATAAAAGAATACGTATGTTTTTACTTTTTAATAATTTTGTTTTATATGTATTTTAGAAAACACCCAAATTATGCGTTTTTCGTGTACTTTTCGATTTACACGGTTTTACATTAAAAAATATAAAATTTCGATTTACACGTTTTTCTCAGGAACCTATCTACCGTGTAAATCGAGGAATAGGTGTATATTATATAATATTCTGAGGCAATATTTATCACTGAATGCTGAAATCAAATACAATTCTTTTTAATATTAAAAATGTAAAACTGACATAAACCGAGTATACAAAAATTTCAGTAAAATTATGGAAGCGTTGATTAAAAAATACTGCTTGTTCATTTATTTTATTTTTTTCCATATCCGTTCCCTAGTCGGAGCATAGGCCACGACATGATTCCCCCGCCTAAAATAACTCGGGTATAAATTAAATTTAAAATTATCGGGGTATAGAACTAGCTTTACCTGTTTCAAGTTACTGTCGCTGAAGGAGTAATTTTTTTGACCCTATACAAAATACTGCTGAGAATTTTTTGCTGAGTAATAATAGCATTAATAAAGATTGTGATAATTACAACGTGAATCCTTATTCTGGCATTAATTAATATCCAATTAATAAACGGTCAAGGATACAGCCCCAGTGTCCTCGAATTCAGCGCAGGCCCCCCAATTTCATGCACGACAAATTCGCACCGTATAAAACTAAAAACTAATAATAGATTATAACTCCGAAGTGGCGCTCGAGTTGGGTGTACTTAAAACAAGTTTCGAGTGAATACCTTTTAATTTATTTTCGGGATAGGGGTTATAAGAATACCTATAACGAATTATATTTTATGTGCTTTGAGCCGATTTAAAAAAAATGACAATAGTGTATTATAACACTTAGATAATGACACTTTCTATTAACGAAAAATTCTTGCTTTCCAGGTTCTTTTATTTTACATTTATAATCGGTTTAAAGCGTAGCTCGGAGCTGGAGCACGGAGCAGTGGAGCAGCGGCATTTTTCCCAGAGGAGCGGATCACGAAAAATTAGCAGGGTTCTCTGCTTCGATTTTTTTAAAATATTTAATATTCAAATACGACATATAATAGTTCTCATAGTTTTATCATCATCAAACAATACGTATGATTATTTTCTAGGCATCAAAAAAACATATTTTAAAACGGCCTAGTAGATAATCTTTTACAAACGAGTCAATGCAGCCATTTTAAGACACAGATTACTCAGAAGATGGCAGATATTAAAGACATTGCCCCCTAGTGGGTGTACGTACGTCCCACGTTGGGAAACATCGAAATACACTTTCTTAAACTTTAGTACCTCACTATATATTATGTTAAGATTACGGTACACAAATCACTTTTTATACAAACCCCACGGATCGTCCTTAAACTGATCGATTATTTTAATTGCCATAGAAATATAAGAGTACGTTTCCGGCTAGCCGATCGGTCCAATTAACGAAATGTCGTAAATTCTCGAATCCATATTACAGATGTTGAAAGAGTACGTCTCGGCGGCCGCCTACTGTGATATACTGCGTGCAATTAGGCGGGCCACGGCGCGTGATTTAGCATCTCTGCCGACCGCGATCGAGACTCGGACCGTGAATCATTTGTCACTCCTGAAACCAACACAGAAAACACCTACCAAACGTGTATAAATACCAATTTTTCAAACTTATTTTGTACATATAAAATAATTATTTAAGCACAATTTGGTCAAATTCTAACATTATTCGAAGTTTGATCTACCACCAATTAATAGTGAAAGCTGTAACGTGATATACGTGGTTTATAGGGCTTATACAAAAACCGGATTTTGAAAAAATCTATTTTAGAATCCCAATATATCGTAAGGTTCGGTTTTCAAAGTTTCACAAAAATAGTAATTCAATAAAAATAGCGAAAAAAATATTTTTTATATTATTTCGTTTACTAACAATGTTACAAAAATATAATAAAATTTACTACATTTTTTACAGTTTTTCTATTCGGCTGTGGAGAAATTATACTGTACGCGAATAAGTAAGAGTCAAAATGCACAACTAAAATATTTACAAAATAACCCAAAATAAAATATTTTTCACGCATTCATTGATGTCTACTGACTGTTAATATACATATTTATTCTCAATTTAATCATTACCAAGGCAATTTCAAGTCACAACACTAGCATTTTTAACTGAATGAGTAAACAATAGAATATTAATACAATTCAATTTGTTTTTACCAAGTTGAAAAACCAGCATTCGACTGTCGCAAATTTCGCGTGAAATCTGGGTTTTTAAAACCGTTTTTAAAAACTGACAATTCGTAGTTACTTGCATACAATTTTAAGTATATTTTTTATGTAAATTATTAATTTCGTTCTGGTATTTTAATATTGTAGGCAAATATACTTTACGACATGAAACGACATCTCTTCTTTGGATTTTAAAGGAACCCCGTTACAAAGTCAACGGTTTGAATCCTTGAATAGAAATTTTGAGACAGTCATTTTGCACTAAAAATGACACTCATCTGAAAAGTCTTTGTAACAACTAATCCTTTAATACAGTCAAAATAAAAATGAATCAGTGATGACGAAGGCGTGATGTCTAAATAGCTGTCAACTTTATCTTACCTTCTTATGAAACTAAATATTATACAAATTTTACCATATTAAATTCATTAATAAAAACACAATAATCCTTTGTACTTCATCCCACTTTATTTAATATTTCAGGACCGGTTTCGCTCATTACGAGCATTGTCAACTGATGACAGCTCGCAATGAGCGAAACCAGTCCCGACATATTAAATAAAGTGGAATGAAGTACAAAGGATTATTGTGTTTTTATTAATATAATGCCTTTCCACCAAGTATTGACAGTGAACACCCTAGAAGTGAGGAATATTAAATTCAGTTAATCGAATCTGCCAAATAAATCAATAAATAAATGTTTTTATAATTTAAACGAATTTACTATAATTTATGGATACACATTGCAATATTTATTTATTTTAATTTACCACACTCTACCCTTTGAACGCCAAACTTACTATGTCTGTGTATTAAACAAAATTTGACAAGAGGCGTTACCATCTGGTACTAATACGCCAGTAAATTACCAAGTATCTTAAAAAACAAACAAACACTTCAAGTAGACGTGCCACAGTTGTCAAAATCGATTGAAATTATTTAGTTTTATAGTTGTCTTCAACTGAAAAACAAATTGTTTACAATATTATTGTTGTTTCGGAAAGAAACAAATAAAATAACGAAATCCCAAGCGCACAATATCACTGAAAAATATCTTGCTTCTTTAAAAACAAACACCTTTTATTTTCCGAAGATGTATACATAGAAATTCAAAAGTTTCCCTGTCGACGTGTTTTTAAAACTCAATATAGAAATAAAGTTGTATGAATAGGAATCGGGTGAGGATGTGCCTCTACGCTTAGTGCTACGCGAAAGCTTTACGGCGTAGAGATTTACTTTTGACGACGTACGTTAGATAAATTCATATTTTTTCATGCATGTTTTTCTACTGATAATTGAAAATCTCTTTTCCGGATTTTCCGACTCGTACTTTTGAGTCGTATCGTAGATAATCGTTATGGGAAAAATCCTTCACTAGACATTGACAACATTGTTCAACAAATTCATTCTTATTAGTGATGAAATGTAATTATGGATGGGGAGGTAATTAAAGAAGTCACGGTCTTTTAGTATCTATGTCCTTTGATATAATTCATGAATAAATTGATTTTTCACGTGAATACGTCTTTAAAATTGCTTCCATAGGGAGGCAATCCAAAAAAACGAATCATAACAAAATCGGGGGATACAGTTTGGTGTTGCAGCTTTATATCTATCATCGCTATCTAAAATTCAATTGCACCACTAGATAGCTAAAGAATTAAAAAAAACTATTGCGTTATGTAAAGACTGTGAAACATCGCGCGGGGCGGAGGTGGAAGCGACGCCATTTTGAGGTCATATTGCTGCGTATCGAGATTTCTATTTACTATAACTTTTGACTCGGAGAAGTTACGATGTTCGTTTGTTTCAATCGTTAGCTCAACAAAATCTATCGATTATAGATAAAACATTAGTGTAATATTGTGACTGTGACTATAATTAGTTGTTAAAATATAAAAAAAATATATAATGTCGGGCTTTACGCGACAAAAAGCCGAATCGAAATACAGAGATGATATACGGTTGGAAAGGACTTGTTAAGAGCAATCAAATGGTACCATTAAAACACCATATAACCGAGTCAAGCAGTGCCGGGAACTTAAAAATGGGGCGTAATATCACTTATTACGAGACGTATTCACGTACAACACACGGCCGTGTTCATGACACAGCCACGCCCCATTTTTTTATGAAAGTATCCATCCATGAATTCCAACTGAAAATAAGAAAGCACAACAAGGTTTACTATTTGGTTACATAGCCGTAAAATAAATACGGTTAATACCTAATTTTCCTCGCCAAAAGACAATTTCTTTACTGGCATAGACTCAACACGTGTTTTGTAAGCTTAGATAAAAATATATATTAGTATACAGTATAATATATAAAGACTATAAAGGGAAAGTATGCTTCGTATACGATGCAATAATGTTAATAATTATGTTATTTACATGAAAGCTTTAATAAATCCTATTTTGCTGCCACATCCTGTCAGCAATCTTATTAGCTTTGGGCCTTGTCGCCATTTGCCTTCCTTTTAGTCTCTAGCGTTAAAGTTTACATTTCTTTCATCTTTGTCCTTTTCCTTCGTTTTTTTCCTGTACCCCGTCCCGTCTCATCCGCAGTCTCAAATTGTTTACTTTCAATAGTCAACTGAATTGTCTTTTTTTCACAAAGCGGGCTCGTTTATAAGTCGTCAAATGGTAAGGATGGGGATGTATTGAAAATACAAGTCAATTTCGGGTAGAGTGTACGAGTTTTGTTCATCTGAATCGCCCGCTCTAAAACCAAACGCACAGTCAGTCAAAAATCACACAGCACGTTTAAATATTTAAATTTAGATAAACCAGTGATCCTTCAATTCGTTTTCCACTCCGTCGATTTCGTTCAATAAAACAGTATATTAAAACATAAAAAACAGATTCGGCGATAGGTTTGTGGAAATTCATTTCGGGTTCAAAATAATTGCACTTGTGGATTGGATGGTTTTCACTGGTACAAGTGAACTTGATTTTTGATTTTGTTGAAAATTTAACAAAAAACATATTTCAATTACGTTTTTTATTACTTTCAGTCACCACTTGAAATTTATTAATCTTGAATGGATTTTTAATTTCATATTTTGTGTTATTTTAGAATCACTTATAATGTAATTTCTAATTTCTTTGCAATGTCAATCGTTGTTCATTTAAATTTATTTTTGTATAAATAGCATTGTTAAATTATATTTCTTATCAGTTGACAATGTTCGCAATGAGCGAAACCGCTCTTGACCTATTAAATAAAGTGGAATAAAGTACAAAGGAATATTGTGTTTTTATTAATATGATGCCTTTCGACCAAGTATTGACAGTGAACACCCTAAAAGAAATATATATTTAATGTATATATTTTAAATTTGTTTCCGCGACCATCCGTGCATATAATATTTTATTTTAATTCAAAAATAAAATATTGTAGCCAAACAGATTTTTATGGGAAGCTACACTATAAGTGCAAATCATATAACCGAAATTTCATTTACTTCTAATCTATTCATTTATTTAAATCCATTTCCGCTCTTTATGTAGAGCATATGGCCTCCTAGTGTAAAAATCTCAACAGACGTTTTTTTATAAGATAAATGGTTTCTACTCAGTCAATTTAAATTTCTTTTTTATAGGAGAGTAGTGCAGATAGAAGAATAGAGCAGAACTAGTTGTAAACTAATCACTCTCGCTACGCATAGTTATTTAAAGATTGGACAGGTGGGAGGGAATTTAAGATATCACAAACATCTATAGATTCAGATTTTTTTTAAATGCTGTTTTTACTGGAACTCAAACCCGTGAGATCCACCACGGAACCCAACGATTTTGGTCACTGCGTCGTGGACTCGACTACATAGCTAATAGAACAATTACAAATGTTTAATTCTTCTTCATCTTCTTTGACCATATTCGCTCCCTATGTAGACCATATGGCCGCCACGCGGCACCTCCATGTGTCTCTGTCTCCCGCCAATTGCTTTGCTTCCTGCCATGACATGCCAGCATCCCTCTGTTCCGCCGAGTACATTCTATGGATAGTACCCGACGGACGTCCGGGGCGCCGGAATCCCACCCGTCGAAAGAAGAGGCAGGCAGGATTGAGGCTTTCCGGAGGCATCCGCAGCACATGACCCAGCCAGTTCCAACGTCTCTCCATAACCACTGACGTGACGGGGCGCTGTCTTTTACGTTCCCTTATCTCCGAATTTCTCACAAAATCAAACCACCTCACCTCCGTGGCAGTGAGGTGGTTTTTAAATTACAATAACAAAACTGAGCAATATAAAACCATATTTTTAAATCATTTGAAATTGGCTGGTATGAAAAAAATATTTTACTGTTAAAATACTTCATTGAGGGTCCATATTATTGCATTTGGTAGTGACATGACTTGAAATGGTAACTTTTAAATTAGAAAGTCTCCGAGATAGTAAAGCGATTTCTTTTTGGTAGGTAAGACAGAGATACGAATCTTCCTTTTTCAGTTAAGCGCGGAAAATATCTCTCACTTGGAAAATATTTGCATAAAGGATCCAACGCAGGTAGGTTATTCCCCGCTACAAATCGAAAGCTAATAAAGTACTACAAAGAAATGTCCTTGTTGAGGGATCAAACGGTATTTGCGCAGCTCTTCACATTATTAAATTCGACATTTTTTTGCTGAGCTTTGTGAGTCGAGTGTGACCCGAACGAGTCTTTGAGTAATATTATTTATTTGCCATATTATTTCATATTGAATCGATTCATCTGAGATTCTAATACATAACTAGGGATCATAAAACCGGTATTTATAGTGTTTTCATAATACCGAATTACCGGATTTGAAAATGCACAAAAACCGAAATTGACATCGAATATTAGCCAAAACAGTTTTTTTTTAAATTATTCCCTACCAATATAAATATTTAAAATCTGTCAAGAGTTTTATCAATATTGACAGATTACAAAATTGATGACCCTTTTCAATTGCGTGTTATTTAAGAAAATAACATGTTTATGATTATCAGTGGCGGCCGGTCAATGTGGCATTGAATCAATGCAACCCTTGTATATGCAGGTACGGTTATATTTCATGAAATGATATTCAAACATAACATTTAGAACATTCATTCATTTTTAATTCTTCATGTGTTTATTTTGTCTGTAATAAATATTTTAGAACATTTTATTTTAGACAATAAATACATGAAGCATTTAAAATGAGTGAATGGTATAAATATTATGTTTGAATATTATTTCATGACATATAGCTGCCCTTGCATATACAAAGGGTGCATTGATCCAAAGCCACATTGACCGGCCGCCACTGATGGTGCTATTTGCTTTTTTTGCTTTATTTTTATTCTTAAACTTTGTTTGTAATACTGATATTGATATGTTTGTCCGGAAATTGCAATTCTTAAGCATAACGCTCAGCTCATAGAAATGATTGTTTTTTTTGTGACCACCATGTCGCTTACTGTAGCCCAGTTGGTTAGAGCTTGCACTACCGATCACGCAGGTCTGGGTTCGATTCCCGGTCAGATCACAGTGAATTTGAGAATTATTCAATTCAAAGTTGTGATCAAAGACTGGGTGTTTGTGATGTCAATTCACATCATTTCCTCTCCTCCCATCCTTCTGATCCTTTAATAACTGGGTGTAGCAATAGCGATTAGCCAACCACTAGTCCTGTTTTAGCCTTATCCTTCTTTCCCTACTACTCACTTTAAAAAAAGTGAGGTTGAGTGACTGAGAAACAAACAGTTCTCGTAGAAAAAACTTCTGTTGAGATACCTTCATCAGGAGGCCATATGCTCCACATTGGGAGCGGACATGAATTTAAAAAAAATGCCACGGTAGCCATGGATTTTTAAAATGCAAATATAACCGTATTTTGAATGCGAATAAAACTGCATTAAAAAGTCATTTTTTGAAAAAAAAAATGCAGATGAAACCATGTTTTCCCAAAAACGACATAATGTGAAGTAATATTAGAAAGAAAAACTGACGATAATATTTTTGATCTTATTATAACCGTTTAATTCTTAGTTAAAAATGTTTTATATCGAATTTTTCCTATTCACTTCTATCTAGTGCATGGATGGGGAATCTTTTCTAATCTAAAGGCCGCATTTATTTTTCAGATTCGACATAAGGCCGCAGTAAACATTGACTAGAGAATCTTTGTCCGGAAACAGGAATTTACTATCAGAATATGTCAATAATTTACGAATTTACATATATTTACAGAATTACAGAATTGGCCTCAAGGCCGCACCAGAGAAGCCAAAAGGCCGCGGGTTCCCCACGCCTGATCTAGTGTATAGCGTGTTACTTTTTACACGAAAATATTGAAACAAATGACATCATAGCATTCATCTGTCAAATTGTGTGCGCTTCCATTTTCAAATTGGATTCCAAAATACAAATGAATCAATGGCTTTATCCTCATTGCCGTTATATTGTAAAATCAAATCAAGTTTAACCCTTTAACATTGAATTAGCCGAATATTCCGCGATCAATTATTTTAACCCAAAATCAAACAACTTGATAATTACAAGTAATGTCGAACTGTCAACAAACTCAGCTTGCAACTATTGTAGTGACATTGTATGAATTATAATTGATCGATAGTTGTTTCGGTGTTGCCGTGTAAAAGTAATCTATATATTAATAGCCGATAATGTCCGTCTGAGTGTAAGGACGTCCTCGACCTTCCAGTCTCCACTTTTTTAAATAAAATAAAATCTATAATAATCACTTTTCACTTTTCACAAATGTGTGCGTACTGATGTCATCGGGTCTTTTTCTTCTTTTACGAAATTTATTTGTTAGCGTATTTAAAAATTATTTGAATAAAATATATATACTACGAAAAATGATTGTTAGCAAACGTGAACATTATTCCAAAAATTCAATAATTTGCAATTTAAAAACTGCAGGGCTGTCGATATATGCGCCGAGGTCGATTTATGGTACTATGAAAAATGATTGTTAGCAAACTTGGACATTATTCCAAAGATTTAATAATTTACGAAATTTCTGCTACTACGAAAAATGGTTGTTAGCAAACTTGGACATTATTCCAAATATTAAATAATTTACGAAATTTCTGCTCCAACGAAAAATGGTTGTTAGCAAACTTGAACTTTATTCCAAAAATTCAATAATTTACGAAATTTCGGCTACTACGAAAAATGGTTGTTAGCAAACTTAAAAATTATTCCAAAAATTAAATATTTTACGAAATTTCTGCTCCTACGAAAAATGGTTGTTAGCAAACTTGAACATTATTCCAAAAATTCAATAATTTACGAAATTCCTGCTACTACGAAAAATGGTTGTTAGCAAACTTGCACATTATTCCAAAAATTCAATAATTTACGAAATTTCTGCTACTACGAAAAATAGTTGTTAGCAAACTTAAACTTTATTCCAAAAATTCAATAATTTACGAAATTTCGGCTACTACGAAAAATGGTTGTTAGCAAACTTAAACTTTATTCCAAAAATTGAATATTTTACGAAATTTATGCTACTACGAAAAATGGTTGTTAGCAAACTTGAACATTATTCCAAATATTAAATAATTTACGAAATTTCTGCTCCTACGAAAAATGGTTGTTAGCAAACTTGAACATTATTCCAAAAATTCAATAATTTACGAAATTCCTGCTACTACGAAAAATGGTTGTTAGCAAACTTAAACTTTATTCCAAAAATTCAATATTTTACGAAATTTATGCTACTACGAAAAATGGTTGTTAGCAAACTTAAAAATTATTCCAAAAATTAAATATTTTACGAAATTTATGCTACTACGAAAAATGGTTGTTAGCAAACTTTTTTTTTATTCCAAAAATTCAATAATTCACGAAATTTCTGCTCCTACGAAAAATGGTTGTTAGCAAACTTGAACATTATTCCAAAAATTAAATATTTTACGAAATTTATGCTACTACGAAAAATGGTTGTTAGCAAACTTGAACATTATTCCAAAAATTCAATAATTTACGAAATTTCGGCTACTACGAAAAATGGTTGTTAGCAAACTTAAACTTTATTCCAAAAATTGAATATTTTACGAAATTTATGCTACTACGAAAAATGGTTGTTAGCAAACTTGAACATTATTCCAAATATTAAATAATTTACGAAATTTCTGCTCCTACGAAAAATGGTTGTTAGCAAACTTGAACATTATTCCAAAAATTCAATAATTTACGAAATTTCTGCTACTACGAAAAATGGTTGTTAGCAAACTTAAACTTTATTCCAAAAATTCAATAATTTACGAAATTTCGGCTACTACGAAAAATGGTTGTTAGCAAACTTAAACTTTATTCCAAAAATTCAATATTTTACGAAATTTATGCTACTACGAAAAATGGTTGTTAGCAAACATAAAAATTATTCCAAAAATTAAATATTTTACGAAATTTATGCTACTACGAAAAATGGTTGTTAGCAAACTTTTTTTTTATTCCAAAAATTCAATAATTCACGAAATTTCTGCTCCTACGAAAAATGGTTGTTAGCAAACTTGAACATTATTCCAAAAATTAAATATTTTACGAAATTTATGCTACTACGAAAAATGGTTGTTAGAAAACTTGAACATTATTCCAAATATTACATAATTTACGAAATTTCTGCTCCTACGAAAAATGGTTGTTAGCAAACTTGAACATTATTCCAAAAATTCAATAATTTACGAAATTTCTGCTACTACGAAAAATGGTTGTTAGCAAACTTAAACTTTATTCCAAAAAATCAATAATTTACGAAATTTCTGCTACTACGAAAAATAGTTGTTAGCAAACTTAAATATTATTCCAAATATTAAATAATTTACGAAATTTAAAACTATAAAAATAAAATAAATTAAAATAAAATAAAATAAAATAAAATAAAATAAAATAAAATAAAATAAAATAAAATAAAATAAAATAAAATAAAATAAAATAAAATAAAATAAAATAAAATAAAATAAAATAAAATAAAATAAAATAAAATAAAATAAAATAAAATAAAATAAAATAAAATAAAATAAAATAACATAAAATAAAATAAAATAAAATAAAATAAAATAAAATAAAATAAAATAAAATAAAATAAAATAAAATAAAATAACATAAAATAAAATAAAATTAAATTAAATTAAATACCATAAAATAAAATAACATAAAATTAAATTAAATTAAATACTATGCAACAAAAATCTCACGTTGCTGGGCAACGGGCTTACAGCTAGTTCCACACTTAATCTGAAATATAATTGTCAGTGGTGAAACTAAATCATTTGATTCAATGTCACACTTATGTACGTAGTACTTATTACCTTTTTTTCTTTACGACAATATTTTGTATCCAAGTTGTGCCTGTCTATTTTCAGCGGTGAACTACCAAGCAGTGATGGGCGGCCAACACGTTAACAAGGGGCTCGCTTAATCTCAAAGCGATTCTCGGTGTTCTGGCAAAGAGTGATTTTTTTGATACTTCTATGCAATTATATGCAATATTTAAATAACAAGGGGCTCATCGGCTTTAGTAAAATTTAACAAGGGGCTCGCACGAGCCCTTTTAAGCCCACCCATGCTACCAATACGTTAACAAATAGACTCGCTTAATCTCATCTATTAGCGATGTGCAGGTGAAGTGGTTGATTTTTTAATAACTCGTATACAATTATACACCATAATTATTTATTTATTTATTTATTGTTAAAAATTAAAATTACAGTACATGACATAAAAGCTGACGTCAATTCGCCATGCACTTGAAAAATATAATAAGACAAAATATAAAATAAAAATACACAATTATTAAACAACGAACATTACTTAATAAGCATACATTGTGTAAAAATATGCAATAAAACTTAATATTACTGTAAATAAATTATAATTAATACTGACGGCTGAAATAAGTACCAACTTACTTCAGATTGCAAGAGTGAAGAGTTCTAAATTGAAAGCAGAAATTGATAGGATTTCAAACGTTATATTTAATCCGTCGTTAATAATATTATGTATTTCAAAACAGGAAATGGTTTGACTTGAGGATATTGGTTTATTCTTAATTCAACAAGGGGCTCTCCGTCTAAAGTAAAATCTAGCAAGGGGCTCACGCGAGCCCTTCCAGCCCACCCTTTCGCTCTGTGACTGAGGTTCGAATTCTTGAAGGGGTATTCAACGCATTGATTTTCATTCGCTTAATGGATTTGCGTTGAAAGGTATTAATTGATGTAATTGAACATTCCTTCCTAACTAAGGATCGCAGTACTGCACACATATCAACAATGGGTGTTTCGGTATTTCATAATAAATACCAATATTGCGAATATCAAAAGTAGTACTAAAAATATCTGGTATTACGTCTAATTGTAATCACAATACCGAGTGAATTACCGTTATTAAAAAAATATGTCATTAATTTAAACGGGCGATTTTTTAAAAAAAATCTTTTTTTTATCCATGTACGCCCCTAAAGTGGAGCATATGGCCTCCCTTGTCTTAACAGAAGTTTTTTAACAGAACCGTTTGTTACTCAGTCACTCAACCTCTCTTTTTCAAAGAGAGAAGTAGGTATAGAAGGATACGGGTAAGACATTACTAGTGGTTAACTAATCGCTTTCGCCAGCCTCCAATTATTAAAGGATACGAAAAGGTGGGAGGGAAACGCACAACTCACAAACGCCCATGCCTTCAAACAGAAATCGATAAAACGATTTAAAAAATGCTGTTCGTACTGGGACTCGAACCCGTCTGATCCGGCACCGAAGCACACAACGCTAACCGCTGCGCCACAGGACCCGGTTAACTTAACTTACTAAATAACTTACGGTTTATGAAAATAATATGACACCATTGTAAAGATCATCACATATTTTTTTATGTTTTATATTTACCGACCCTTGTTTTTTTAGTTTAACATAATGTGTTTTCCGACACTTTGAAAAAAAAGTTTCATTGTTTTTTAATTTATAGCCACCAGTGTGGGCAAACCCGTGTGCCGCGTTCGTTGCATGCCAAATAGGCGAATAATAATGGCGGATTAGTTCGTCTGATTAAATTGCAATTTGCTTCGCTTAATATACGAGCTTGTTAACGCTGTTAGAGAGAGTGCCTCTTCTGCTTTAGCAGGAAACAGACAAGACTGCCCCTTATTAATATTACCGAACACTACATTTGAGCTAACTAACTATAGCTTAAATATCTATGAATTTTCAGATTAGGCATCATGATTCCAAAAATATACATTGTTCTAAATTAAAGATTATATATTGTTCTAAATATTTATCACAGAAATGATTAATTATTATTATAACAAAATAAAGAAAGCTGAAATCCTGACGGAAATTTCAATAAATAAAAACAATTTATAATGTATATTAAGGATTATATGTAGAAACAACGAAGAAAAAATAAATTCTTGCGAAATTGACACTTTTTCCCAGAGTCGGTTCCTGGGACATTTTAATAAAACAATCTAAAACTTACTATTTTTTTTAAATAAAATTTGTATAAAGTAGACTCCTTCAATACAAATATTCTTTGAGAATTTCTATACATTGAGAACTTTTATACATTTCGAATGGCAATAAAAAAAACGTGAGAATTTAAAAAAAATCTTCACTATTGTACGTGTGGCAGATGCTAGTTGACAAAATTATCCATAAAATTACTGAACCAATGTATTATTATTCAAATATAATGGTTTCATCGGCAAAGTCAAATAAATCTCCCGAATGGTGTGTAATAAAATATTTAAAACAAAATATTTTATTTATAAAAAATAAGTTTTTACGAGGAGTGTGTTACCGACAGTGATTTTTTTTCATAAAAATAATACTACAGTACACTGGCCTCGGAACACAAAAACTTCCCGGGACATATCAATTTTATGTCTCGTATCCCGGGAAATTAAAAAAGTCAAAACATCAAAATTCCTAGTATACATACAGAATTGGATATATGTAGTCACTTTCTCGTGCGATACTTATCGATATATGGCAGTAGCTCACTGAAATATTTTATTCGTAGAATTAATTATTTATTCAACTTTGAATGCTAATTCTAGATGGCATTAGTTGTATCTGTAAACTCGCGCTTGTTATCATCTCGCAAAATACCTCTAGGTATAGTAATCTTTAAAGACTACAAGGAACTATTGGGAAAAAGGTCACTTCGGCTAAGCATCAAAAACCCTAAGCAGATTTATCTTCTGAGACTATTTTTGTTGGTCGACTTTTTGTTGGTAATATTTCTTATGTGAAGCTAACGCGAATCAATAATACTAAGAGGCTTATGGCGTATATATTAGTTCGTCCAAATATAACGAAGTTGTGTCTTTATAACTATTTTTAGAATATACACCTATCTACAATGAATCGGAATCATTGATAATCCACTGGTAATGTTATTAGAATTGACACGTTTTGAACTTGTTTAATTAACATTTTAGAGTAACATAACATAAGGCCCATTAGGGGTGAAGTGAGCAAAGTGGTGTTTTAGAAAAAAATAAGTTATATGCACTGTAATATTCTACACGTCTTAAAGTATTGTAAAAGTGGAGTAACCTCACATTTCAATAGTGTTATCTCCGTAAATAAAAATTTGCAATCCTCCAAAACACCAAATAAAGACGTGATTGTACTTGAAAGTCCAAGATAAAAATTACAACATTTTACTAGTTAGCTCACTACACTTCTCGAGGACCCATTTAATAAAGAAATTTATGGTTAATTTATAAAAAAAATGCCTGAATTTTAGTTATTGATATATTTTTGATACTTTTTCCGCAATATTTTGATTCTTGGAACCAATTTATCAGATTATATGAAGGTAAAGTTTTTTTACGGAGTTTTTGTATACGCGACAATTTCTGGAACCAATGTATCGCGTAAAAAAGGATTGGGTGTAATATTATATCATAAGAATCCACTTTCACTTAGCGAAAGATTTTTTTCGGATTATAATTGGGCCTCGTTAAATAATTATTTTTATACATAATCAAACGAATATCTTCAACTCAAATTTTCAAATTTTAAATTGTACATCTTTTTTTCTTTAATCTTAATAATAAATAATAAATGAAAAAGCTCACCCAAAGAAGCCATTTATCAAGATTAAAGGCTTGAATTCATCAATAAATTGTATGCTTAATGAATTAATTTTGTCTGGATAACATTATAAATAATAACACCAAAGGCTTTTTGTGTTTTGCTAAAAATAAAGACAATAACACACACATTAATTTTATGAAAAACGTCAAAAAATCGCTCACATACAATTTTTGACGTCACATTAAAAGCCCTAAGTAATTGAAATCCACATTGTGTGTATGACGATACGTCAATTGAAAGTTTCTGATTTGTTAACTAACTGTTATAATATAATGTATACAGAATTCGACACCCAACCAAATTTGACACTGATATAGCTCAGTGAGATTAAAAAAATATCACTGAATATCAAATCATGACCTAATTACATATCGCCATTAAAAAGACAAACGGACGTAACGTATATTATTTTCATAACCACAACGTATACAAATAAATACACGTTCTGTCAAAAAATGCAAATTCTGAATTAGTATCCAAATTTATCGTTTAAGTTAAAACGAGAAGGGACTGTGAATGTTGCGATCAGAAAAAAAGACAAAGGACTTAACAATTTATTAAATAAAATGTTCATAGAGTAAATAAAACACCAGTTTATTAATCTTTAAGCACTTCAAAGTTGTGAATCTAATATATGTAACAATTAATGTTTGTTTGTTCGTATTTTATGCGTTACCACACCGCTCATCCGATTGCAATAAAACTTTGACAAACTTTTTGCTTGTACTTCCGGGAATGTTATAGGCATAGTAAAGTTAGCTTACAGTAGGTCTTATATATAAAAATCAATGTTTGCATGTCTGCAATACAGTTTATTTTGACAACGAATGCTTGCCCTTGCGCGAAGGTTATAGTACAATTATTTTACAGTAGGTGGCGTGTGTGTCGTACAATAGACAATAGACAGCAAACTTCATACGTCAAACAGACAGAAAAAGAAAACACGCACTTCAATAAACACAATTAAAACACAAACACTTTCTTTCTTTGACTGGCATTGCAACGCTTGCCGAGAACTGCCTAGTAATTTGGATTTGCCCAAATGAATTAGTACTGTCGTATCCTGGGATTTAAGGATCAAAGAATTGGACGGGATCCTGGCATTGGATATCCTAGTATGCAGTATGCATTTATATTCATTATTTACTCTACAAATAATTGAATATATCTTAATACACTTTTACTAAGTGAATATTCCAACATAATATCTAGGTTTTGTACACACCAATGAATAAAATAAATGAAATAATGTGTATCGACTTATCAATATCAATATCGTTTACTATCTACAAGACTTTTCGTAAAATTTTGTCAAGAACCAATCGTGAGAAAGATATACTAAATTGGATAAACACCCCACCCTCCCCACACCTTTCTCATCTCTGTCCTAGAAATACCTAATCCTCTTCATTAGAGTTGTTGTGATCCTCAGAAGGCGCCTCCGTCTAAATCTGGTAACATAGATCATGGCAGTGGCGTCATGTAACAAACAGGAAGGGTACACCTACATAGTTTTTATTTTCGTTTCTTACTCATCTCTACGGCAACATATTTCAAACATTGATTCTTTTGTTGATGGATTTATGCGAATTTATGTATCCAAATGGTTTCTTTGATATTCTCTTGTTGTTTCATAGGCTATCTATTCCCGTTATTCATTTCGTCATTTATTCTACCCTTACTTATTCAGAAATGGCAGACTAAGAGATAAAAACGAGTTCTTGTAAAATAACTACAGCTGAACAAATCCATATACTTTTTGATCTGAATTTAGTATTTATTTATTATTTTTCTGTCATTTTTATGTTATCCAAAAAAAAAACCTCCAAATGTCATTGCGCCTGGGACCTCTCACGAGCTTAATACGCCACTGATTCTAGCCGTTAACTTAGTAAAAAATCGATAGATCTGGTATAGATTCAATATTTTTTTGGAATTTCTCTCTCTTAGAGCAGTGCTTCCCAACCTTTTTCATTCCACGGCCCCTTAAATCTGAAAGAAAATAGTCCACGGCCCTCCTCAATACAAAACATGTTCTGCGGCGGCCCTAAATCTGGAAAGCACTGTCTTAGAGAACCACTTAACTATCAGAAAGCTCCGAACATAACGTAAGATTTTGTATCGGTTGGAAGTGTCTGATGGATTCTTGTTCACCGTATTATAAAATTAGGAATAATAACTTCTAAAAAATAGCTTATTTTTATAAATATTACATCCCCGAGATCTACAATTAAGTACAGTGGAACCGCAATATTTTTTAACCCTCAACAATCCATGCTGTTAGTATTGTTCGTATTCGTTGTCACTTCCATCACCGCCAATTTCGCTACAATCACACAAGTAAAGGATCCACACCTAACGCTTACATAATTTTAAAACTGTCTAATTAGACCAAAGTGTAGAATATGATCGAAAAGTAACACCCAAATGTTGCTATCAACCAAAATATACATGCATTCAACGATAATGTGGTTGACTACTTCAGGAAGGTTATATAAAGCTGTCAAAAATAGATAACTTTGAACAAGTGTTTTGTTAAATCGAGTGATAATGAATCATCAGAATTGGAATAACATGATACTTTAATGTATAGCAACTCTTGTTCTAAATAATAATAACTACTCTACTACCACTTCTACCGCTATACAGATCGACTGTGGAAAGGAAAAAGGAAGTAACCCACACATAGCAAATTTTATAGAAGGAATAAAAAACGTGTTTTAATGATTTTGGGCCATATGCAAATTATGAAATACACACAACCTTAAATTGCACGGAGACTTCTCAACTGGTGTTTAATTGACATAATCTAATATTAATCAAAGAAATTTTCTAGGAAAAAACTTTTTTTCAGTCTTTTTTCTTGGTTTCAATTTTCACAAGCTCGTCCTTTTTCAAACATAAAAGCTAAATTTAGATACCAATTCAACATTTTCAGCTTACATCCTTTTGATAGAACGTGAATCAAGTTGTATTCATTGTGATTTTCGAGAAAAAGCTGTTTTAAAAAAACTGTGGGTTACGTCCTTTTTCCTTTCCACAGTCGATATATAAAGAAAAAGTTTTAACAATACTTTTTACCATTTAGGTTTTCGCAGCCCAGATGTAACCACGTATTAATTAAATTTCAGTTTGTTCTTATGGGAAATATTGTTTATATGTTAGTTAGGCTTTCATGGACAGATTAATGACGAATTAAGAGGTTCCGCTGTACTATGAAGTGACTCATTTTCACTTCACTTTCCCTACGTTGTAAATACGCTTCTACGACCCTGTCGCTCGCTAAGGGTTTAAAGGCTTAATGTTTTAACAGCTAATGGTTATAATCTGGTCGTAGCACACCCCGAACACCTGATTTAATATTAGCAGTGATAATAATCAAAATTATTAGCAATTTTGATTCACATGGTTCAAGTATTTATTTGGCTGCTTCATAAATTATTGCTCTAAGTATTGTCATTTTACAGTATGGTTCATTCAACAAATGAAGTCCAAAACAAATCTGACTCAAAAATCTTCGAATAAATCAACTTTAAAGACAGAAATCCATGTAAAAAAAAAGTTAATGTTTCCTTTAACCTCTTCGGTAATCTTTAATAAACGGAAAAAACATTTTTTTATAAATGAATTTTATTTACTGAACATATATATTCTAAATAAAAACCTAAAAATATTTTTAAAAAAAAACACACATCAGCTAAAATTCATAATTTAAAATTTCAACTGAAGGTGCTTGGTGGAATTTCAATATTAAATTTGAATCGTTCAAATTATGTGCATTCACATAATTTTTGTCACTAACGACTCAGATACGGACGCGCATAAACTATTTTTCCAATAAATTTTAGAGATAAACAAAGCACAGCTGAAAAGCGCAACAATTTTGAACGAGCAGGTATATCTGCCGACTTCCCCACTCTTATACCCTATATCTGCGTAGATTCTCTGACTTACAAAAATAAATATAGTTCTTAAAATTATCCACCATTCAAATCTGTAGGCGTTCCCATGGGTTAATCCTTTTCGCCAGCAATTGCTTTAAGCCTAGTGATACATTTATTTCCTATTTAAACACGATACACTCATTTGCTAAGCGTCAGTTCAAGTTCATCCGTGCACTTGAATGCCTGAAGATGCCGAAAGGCAAAACTCGGGTCGTTAGTGACAAAACTCGTGTGAATATACATAATTTTAACGATTCAAATTTAATGTCATATTTAAATCATATCTGCTCCACCATTCAAATCTTTAGGCGTTCCCATGGGTTAATCCTTTTCGCCAGCAATTGCTTTAAGCCTAGTGATACATTTATTTCCTATTTAAACACGATACACTCATTTGCTAAGCGTCGGTTCAAGTTCATCCGTGCACTTGAACGCCTGAAGATGCCGAAAGGCAAAACTCGGGTCGTTAGTGACAAAACTCGTGTGAATATACATAATTTTAACGATTCAAATTTAATGTCATATTTAAATCATATCTGCTTGCAGCTTAGCTGACAGCTCATACTAATTATTATATTTAATTCATCATTCGTTTGGGAAGAATTGAAATCGAATAGAATGGAGTGGTATAATTTTCCCTCGGAAATGTTATTTTCCTGCGGGCAATATTCGCGATGTGTAGGTATCAGGGGCGCATATTAGTACGGGGATGTCAGAGAGCAGATCGCAAACGGCGCAGCTGGTTAGCTGGCGTAGCGGTCAGGCGGTCGGGCGGTTGCGGTCTGACCGTATCTACGACTTGATCCAATTAGCAGACTCTCTACGCCTTTAACTATTGCCCCGACCGCGGTATCCCTCTGCTATCCTAATACATCCTGAGTAATTCCTCCATTTGCATTCGTGTATTTTTTTTATTTTAATCCTTTGTTTCAGACGGCTAAATATATTTCGTGGATTTTGTGCTCGGAGCGTTTTCGAATTTACAGTTTTGCCGCCCCTTTTGTCCGTGCGGAAGTAATAAACATTACCCAGATTTTTCAACAGTGAATTTTCGAAGTAAATTATTTATATGCACGGATTCGAAAATCGTATATTTTATACTTTCCTATTTTACTCGACTCCATAGTCATGATTTTGCAATTACTCGGAATCCCTACATTATAAAGTCGATTGGATACTATAATGTTGATATAATGCTATCAAATTTTGTTTCAAACTGGAAAAAAAATAATTACTACAAACTGGTCATTAATGTTTTTGTTTTCATTAAATTCCGTTGCAATTAAACAATAATAGTTTTTAATGTTAATGAAAAATATAATTGCTATGTGATTGTATTTTTTTTTAATAATAAATTGAAGAATTCTGAATTGCAGAGATAGAGGATGTCTGTCTAAATACTGAAGTTAAAACTCTCTCTTTTCTCTTTCTCTCAAATACATTTTTGATACTTTTTACGCGATATTTTGTTTTATGGAATCAATTTTTTAAATTATATGAAAGTAAGGTAAAATTTTGTCACCTGCCTAGTTGGTTAGAGCTTGTTATACCGATCACGCAAGTCTGTGTTCCTTTCCCGGTAAGATCACAGTGAATTTGAGAATTATTCAATTCGAAGTTGTGATTGAAGTCTAGGTATTTTTAATGTAAATTCATAACGTTTTCCTCTCCTCCCATCCTTCTGATACTTTAATAACTGGGTGTAGCAGTAGCGATTAGTCAACCACTAGTCCTGTTCTATCTTTATCGTTCTTTCCCTCCTACTCACTTAGTAAAAAAAATGAATTTGAGCGACTGAGTAACAAACAGTTCTTGTAGAAAAAAACTTCTGTTGAGATACCTCCATTAGGAGGCCATATGCTACACAAAACGTCATTTTCTGTATCGCGTAAAAAATGATGCATTGTAGTTTCTAGTAGAAATATTGATATTTTTCACAGGCTGCCAAATCGTTCTTCACAAATTATTTCAACTTTAAAATAGATCAAGAGCACTAAATATCTTTCATAAAAACCTTAATCAAGTATTGAAAGAATTGTATACATACAAGCACGAATCCAGCAGCATTCAATTGGAAATTGGATCAAAAAAGCTTTCAAAGGATAACTTACGTAACAACGGCTTTTTATGTGTATTCGCGGTGAAAATTTTATGCAGAAATCTCCAAAGCGAAAAGTGCACTGATGTGGCCATAAAATCTCTTAAAGGAATGCTGCACTAGAAGATTGATCAGACCATAAAATGCAGTCAAATGTTTTCGCAAACTTTATTTCCTTCTTCCTGAATCCCGGATTCAGACAAAACTGTTAAAGGGAAACTGTCAGTTGTCGAATAGAAAAGAACTATCGCAGTACCGTGCACAGCAGGTGGGATATTTAAATTTCGTCAAAAAATAATTCACTCAACTCAACTCAATCAAAACGTTTTTTTTCTTTTATAGATAAAACGTCTGAAAAAAATAATATTTTTAATAAATAATAAATATGGCGTTAACTGTGATACACCATTTGGAATGTTTTCATAAAATAATTGTTGATACGACTTACATACTAGTTTCTGATTTAAAAAAATATTAAGTAATGCGAGTATTTTCAATTGGTAGTTATTAGTAAATATTGATCTTTGTGGGTTAACAGCAATGTTACTTTCTGCTCTTTTAGTAAGATTCCGCGTTGCAAATTACCACATCAATTTTTTAATGAAATAAATACCATTATTTCGATAGCGGCATAATGATTAGAGTTTAGAAGTTTAATTGTTTTGCCTGTTTGTAAACGCCTTTTCAAGTATCCTAAACAACAATCATACATTCATATTTCAATTGTTTGATGGATTTGTGTTCAAATCCATGGTTTTTCTTCACCTTATCTGATCCTCAAACCGAGACTTACGCATATAAGTTACTTAAGGAAGGGGGAGGGCATTGCCCTCTACGCTGAATTCGAAAGAATATATATATATATATATTTGACTGCACTGATTTGCACATTGCACTTATATAATATTAAATAGATAATAATTAGAAGTTTAATTGTTTTGCCTGTTTTGCCTGTTTGTAAACGCCTTTTCAAATATCCTAAACAACAATCATACATTCATATTTCAATTGTTTGATGGATTTGTGTTCAAATCCATGGTTTTTCTTCACCTTATCTGATCCTCAAACCGAGGCTTAAACATGTAAGCTACTTAAGGGAGGGGAGGGGGGGCATTGCCCTCTACGCTGAATTCGAAAGAATATATATATATATATATATATATTTGACTGCACTCATATAATATTAAATAAATAATAACGAATTGATAACTTTTGCCTTCCCTCGAAAAAAGCTTAAATTACGTGTCTGGGCCTAATAGGTCTTCTAGCTTTTTCATAGTACCATATTTACCTTCTTTGAAAAATAAAAAAATCTTTTGTGACACTCCGTTAGTAGTTCTTTTGGTTGAAAAAAAATATGTCCATTTTGTATAAAATACATTCCAGGAAAATAATACTTGTATTTTTTCATGTTTATCTTGCAATGTTCAGAGTATTTAAAAAAAACTATATGTACTAGATAGTATGTATTAAATAATAAATATATATTAAAATGGTCGATAGTGTAAATTTGTATCCTATTCCTTTTATTTAGGTGTACTCCACAGGTCGATCTCAAGAAAATCTTCTCGAGAGTACAGCTTTATAGCGTGTTCTGGGTAAAACTAGAAAACTGAATTGAGACCCTTTGGTGCGGAAACCGAGAGATGCGATCGACGCGCCAATCTCTAAAACGTCTCGACTCTATCGGCGCGAATAGGCACCATGCCCACCGCTGCCAGCTGTCAAACTCCCGCGCGAAATAAAGCGAATTTCACGTCGCGGAAATGGAAATTTGATAATTTAAAAGTTTGGCTCATCCTCTATAGTCTACAACCTACATGAATTGAAATTTCACAAAACCAATATGAAAACTCAATTGTAAGAGTGCATATTTGAAAAGCAATATGATTGTTAGCTGAAATATACGTGTATCAAAAGCAAAACATACGTTTAGTGTGTAACATTAATCTAACAATCAAAGATACGCAAAATTATGACAATCAAATAATCTTAAAGCATCGATATTGTAATGTGATATACTAATAATTATTGGCCTATAACAGGTTTTAGTAATACATTGTCTAAGATTTCGACTGAAGGTGCTTGGTGGAATTTCAATATTAAATTTGAATCGTTCAAACTATGTACATTCTCACAAATTTTGTCACTAACGACCCGGGTTTCGCCTTTCGGCATCTTCAGGCATTCAAGTGCACGGATGAACTTGAACTGACTGACTGATCAGTTCAAGTTCATCCGTGCACTTGAATGCCTGAAGATGCCGAAAGGCGAAACCCGGGTCGTTAGTGACAAAATTTGTGAGAATGTACATAGTTTGAACGATTCAAATTTAATACATTGTCATTTTTTTAATGCATTTTTTTAAAAATAATTACATACATTTACATAACATACTAGGGCATCCAATTCCGGACCTTTTTTTTGATCCCGGGATTTCGATATTCAGAACTATTTCGAGATCTGGGCTTTCGGGATCACTGTCGAAAAAAGTTAGGAATTGAGAGATTCTCAATCTTTTAGACTCGAAACTTATAAAAGTTGCGAATTGACAAATTCTACAATTATTGAAAAATGTGAGAGCTTTTTTATCTTGTTCCTCTGAAAAACACCCGTTTTGACAATTTCCAAAAATATTTAAAAATGTGAGACTTTTTCTTTAAGGTCTTTCCACAGTAAAAGTTACGTGTTGAAGAATTCCACAATTATTCGAAAGCGTTAGACTATTTTCGCTCCCTTCTTTTTAAATGTTATGATTACTAGTGAGTCCAGAGCAAATGAACTGTAGAAAATTTAAATTAACTTTGATTATTCCACGCATTGTGTTACTAACTGTGACACGTGTTTCACCTCTTTCAGAGGCATCTTCAGACTTACTATCGCAAAGTTTGCTTAAGTAATGAATAGTAATGAATTTGCGATAGTAAGTCTGAAGATGCCTCTGAAAGAGGCGAAACACGTGTCATAGTTTATAACACAATACGTGGAATAATCAAAGTTAATTTAAATTTTCTATTAAAATGAACTTCCACAAAGTTACCGCCGAAACCATCGAAAGTATTCAAATGAACTGTTTTTAGCTCTACTTACAAATGTTATAGAGAATCCTGAAATCCCGGGATAAGTGCAAAGACGATCCCGGGATCGCAAATTGATCGGGATCACGAGATTGAAGACCCTAATACATACGTATGTATTTTTATTCTTTAACCGTCTAAGAAATAGTCGGTACATTTTTTAAACCGTATTATTTTGATACCGTGCAAATAAAGATCGGGTATACATATATAAATATAATAAATTGTTTCGATTGTTGACATTTAGAGTGAAATCTAACGCATGCCATCAATTTTCCATTGCTGGTTAAGAATTAACTTTCGCTTAAAGTTGTTTCATCTCTTTCATAATATATCAACTGAAAACAAAACCACACGACGTCGTAGCGTGAAAAAACTGAAAGAGATTTTTACGGCGTCGAGGCTTTTTGGTTTCGGCGCGCAATTCACGCCGGACGCCGACTCAGCGTCGCGACGGCGGCACGTCAGCAACACTGCGACACACCGCAAGCCACGTGGCCTCTGGATCGGACACCACCTGCGGTGATTTACACTTTGAGAACCACGTTTACCGCCAATGGTTATTATTAATTATTAATTTGACATTACAGCTTACGCCAATGCTTCAAATACTTTTATGTTGAAAGATCATACGAGATATACTCGATGAGAATTTTTAAAAGTCACATGAGATAAACTCAAGGAGAATTAACTTCACAAACACCCATGTCTTAGATCTCAAATTAAAATTGAAAAAAATCCAATTTTGACATTGACCTTACCGGGATTCGAACCTAGACCCACCTGGTCGGTAAAGCAAGCTCTAACCAACTAGACCACAGCGGGCGACATTAATAACTACAGTAGGAATTTATATTGATAGATATCGGTGACAACGTATAATATGTATAATATTGTTATGTATACTCGACATCTTGTCATAGAGTACAATGTGAATACTCTATGCCATACTATAATTGTAACAATAACCTTTCAACGCCCAAAACCAATATCCTACTCTCCTTCCATTCAGTTACAAATTTGAGTTCAAATCGAACGGTCATCGATCTAGTAGAAACTATTTTTAAACTCACGTTGTATTATTCGATTATAAGATAAATGATTGAAATTAAAGTGTAAAACAATTATGAATATGGAATAAAATTGAACAAACAGTTAAAAGAGTTTTAGTAATAATTATCCATAACATAAAACTGGGGGCTCGTCCGGATTGTGCTAAAGTAACGTAAAATAATATATTGTAACAATATTTTTATTAACGGTGAATTAAAAATTCTTAAACAACAGTGCAAACCAAATAACGTACACAATAAATCAAATTAAATAATAGTACATCGATTGTAATCGAACGGAAATTATAATAAATCAATTAATCAATAATACGACACAATTAAAATTAAGACTAAATCTCCAACTTCTAAATCTACAAAATCTTCTAACTCTAATTCTACAAAACTAAATGGTGACAACAACATCCAGAAAATCCACCATCGAATCTTCAAACTTCAATCAACATAAATCTTCATACTCTGGTGACAATAAAATCTACAAGATCTACAATAGAATCTTCACTGAATCCAACTACATCTTC
Organism: Himalopsyche tibetana; assembly: GCA_030503985.1. NCBI lineage: Eukaryota > Metazoa > Arthropoda > Insecta > Trichoptera > Rhyacophilidae > Himalopsyche > Himalopsyche tibetana. Next base: position 19,668,441 of record JAPJYX010000022.1, read on the forward strand.
CTTGCTGACTTCAACTACATGGTGACAATAAAATCTACTTAATCTACAACTAGAATAAGACTAAATCTACATAAATCTTCAACCTCAAAATCTACGTAAATCAAACATAAATCTTCAAACTCTGATGACAATAACGTCAACGAAATATATCATCGAAAATTAACTAAATCTACGTTGATTCATCTACATCCGATAAACATACCTATATACTTGGTGACAATAAAATCTACAAGATCTACAATAGAATCTTCACTGAATCCAACTACATCTTCCTTGCTGACTTCAACTACATCTTTCTTGCTGACTCCAACTACATCTTTCTTGCTGACTCCAACTACATCTTCTTTGCTGACTCCAACTACATATTGCTGACTCTAACTACTTAATATTCACACGAAGAACCAAAAAGGAATCACCAAGTCAAGCTTCATCTTCAAGTCTACGTTTGTTTAATCATTATGTAATAAATATTCATCTAATTCTGTAAGTACATTTATAACAATTTTTCTTAATCAGTCTATACACCTTCACTTCAAAATGCCTGCTCTCACAATTGATACGTTAATAAAATTCATCTCAACATTTGACGGGGAAAGGAAAAATCTGTACCCTTTCATTAAAGATTGCGACGCTGCATACGAGCTATGCTCAGAACAACAAAAAAAGATACTCGTAAAATATATGATTCATTGCGTCGTTGGAAATGCTAAATATACAATTGCAAATTATGATTTAAAAACCTATGCTGAATTCAAATCTTTCCTAATAAATACATACGGCGAAAACAAACATACATCTCAGCTAGAACTGGAATTAAGAAACTGCAAACAGAACGTTAATGAACCAGTAATCAAATTCATACAGAGAGTAGAAAATATCACCAATAATCTAATCGGAGCTGTTCGCTTCTCGAACAAAGATGACAAAGAACTGGTAGGGAGAATCAAACAAATCGAAGACAGCGCTCTAAATATATTAATTTTAGGAATGAACAGTCAACTTTCAACAATAGTCAGGCTATCAAAACCAAAAAACCTCATAGAGGCAACGAATATCGCCATTGAGGAAGAAAAGTTTAATAATGCACTTAATGAAATGAACTCTAAAACAAATAAGAACAACCAACAATATTTCATTAAACAATCCAAGCCAAACTCATTCAATTCAGAACACAATCAATTTATAGGAAATTATCAATCTCAAAACAATTCAAAATTTTGTAGATACTGTAAAAATTCAGGACATATCTTAGAAGAATGTCGGAAGAGACAATTTAATAATAACGTAAAAAAGCAATATCAACAAAATTCTTCAAATACCAAATTCCAAACTTACCAAACTCCTCGTAATTCACAAAGCTTTCAACCTCCTCAAAATTCAGAAAATCATCACATAGCGCAAAACTCTCAAGGTCACTTAAATTTCCTGTACTCCCGGAATCTTGCTCATTCCCGGAACGTGCAAACCATTCAGGCAGAATATTTAAATTCAACAAATAACGATCAATCTCGACAACGATTGCAAAATGAATTGCGATTATCTTACTTTAATACTAATGCTGATGCATTGTCACGAATAGAAAACCAAGTCTTGAATATAACAACCTCTCAATCTTTATCTTATGATAACTTCTTAGAAAAACAAAATGAAACTTTTAATGTTAACTTAAACGAAATAGATGAATCTCTTCTTAATCAAAAGCAATCTATAGCACATTGTATTTCTAACGACAAATCGATGTCTAAAGGAATAGCTTTAGAAATAAGTTCAATAATCTCTAATTATGACGAATTAGTAAATACACACTCTAAAGTAGGAGAAGTATTAAAATCAACAGAAAATAAAAATAATGTTTACCATTTAATAACGAAACAAAACTTTTGGGAAAAACCAAATTACTTTTCTATCTTTCAAGCATTATGTAACTTAAAAAATATTCTAATTAGCGATAAGGAAACAAATATCTCTTTTCCACGTCTTGGTAGTGGTTTAGACAACTTAAATTGGGAAAAGATAAAGAAAATTATCCAATATGTTTTTCACAATTCAAATATAAATATAACGATCTGTCATAACAAAATAATTAATCCTCATCACGACGAAATACCACAAATACTTAAAGAATATCATGACTCTCCTATAAGCGGACACTCTGGCTATCAAAGAACTTTAAATCGTTTACGATCCAAATATAAATGGACCAATATGCAAAAAGACGTTAAAACATATATCAGACAATGTGAATCTTGCCAGAAAAACAAAATATATCGTCGAAATTTAAAACAACCCATAGAAATAACCACGACTAGTCGAAAACCATTTGAACGTATAGCTTTAGATATAGTAGGTCCATTACCTTTAACCGAAAATGGAAATAAATATATTTTAACTCTTCAAGACGATCTTACAAAATATTCTCAATGTTACCCTATTCCTAATCATGAAGCAATGACAATTGCAGCTCAATTAACTAAAAATTTCATTTGTCAATTTGGCATTCCTGAAAAAATTCTTACCGATCAAGGAAAAGATTTTACTTCAAACATACTTAAAGAAGTAGCCAAACTTTTTAAAATCGAACAAATCCAAACAAGTGCGTATTCTCCTACAACCAATGGTGCGCTAGAGCGTAGCCATGCTACTCTAGCTGACTATCTAAAACATTATATATCTCCTAGTCAAACCGATTGGGACGAATGGTTACCTTTTGCTATGTTTAGCTATAACACTACTCCACACACTGCTACAAAATTTACACCCTTCGAATTAGTTTACGGAAATTCACCAAAATTACCAACAGCTATAATAATACCCGAATTTAAATATACATATGACTCGTTTTTAGACAATCTTAAGCTTAAATTAACTAAATCACACGAAATAGCTAGAAAGAATCTAGTTGAAAGAAAAGAAGACACACAATTAAGGCATAATAAAAATAAAACCTTACGCAAATTTAAAATCGGTGATAAAATATATTTAACAAATAATGCTACTAAACTAAATAAATCCAAAAAATTATCTCCTAACTTCCAAGGTCCGTACGAAATAATAAAAGTCAACAGTCCTCTTAATATTACTATTAAAGTAAAAAACAAATTAACTAAAGTTCACACTAACAGAGTGAAACTTGCTATTTTAGATCCCTTACAGTAAGTACATTTAATTTAAAGCAGATTACGACAATCATAACACTATCTCAAAAATATCATCTTTATTCAACCTTAAAAACACAATATACACTCTTACAAACTCTAGAAAATTGTTATCAACTATGTAACCAAGATCTTATTTGTAAAACCTGAATGTAAAAGTTACTCTACAATGTAATTATGATAACTGAAAATGTACAAACTTCAAATTATTATATATTTATCCCAGATGTAAACATCTTAACTGATGATTATTGTAAGTGACAAATAAATAAATAAAACCCATTTCCTCCATTGCAATCCACAATACCTTATATACATCATCTCAATGTTTCTTATAATCATATATCTATTGTATAAACTCATCTATTTTACCAATAAGTTTATTTTTTTTAGGGGGGAGGTGTTATGTATACTCGACATCTTGTCATAGAGTACAATGTGAATACTCTATGCCATACTATAATTGTAACAATAACCTTTCAACGCCCAAAACCAATATCCTACTCTCCTTCCATTCAGTTACAAATTTGAGTTCAAATCGAACGGTCATCGATCTAGTAGAAACTATTTTTAAACTCACGTTGTATTATTCGATTATAAGATAAATGATTGAAATTAAAGTGTAAAACAATTATGAATATGGAATAAAATTGAACAAACAGTTAAAAGAGTTTTAGTAATAATTATCCATAACAATATAAATGTATCACTTAGTTAAAAGCCATTGCTGGCAAAAAGGATTAACCCAGGCGTGGGGAACCTGCGGCCTTTTGGCTACTCTGGTGCGGCCTTCTGGCCAATTCTCTAATCTTGGAATTCTTGGGATTTTCGATGTCAAAATCCTTGAAATACTGAAAAAAAAGGTCCCACGCTGGTAATTATGGGAAATCCGCAAATTTCTGAGCATTAGAAAACGGTATGAAATTGTTTTCGGCCAAAAATTTCCTTGTCAATGCTTACTGCGACCTTCGTGTCGAATTAAAAAAATGAATGCGGCCTTTAGAGAAGAAAAGGTTCCCCACACTTGGATTAACCCATGGGAGTGCCTACGGATTTGAATGGCGAGTAATTTTAGGAATTGTATTTGTTTTTAAATTTGAATCGTTCAAACTATGTACATTCTCACAAATTTTGTCACTAACGACCCGGGTTTCGCCTTTCGGCATCTTCAGGCATTCAACTGCACGGATGAACTTGAACTGACACTTAGCAAATGAAAGTTTCGTGCTTATATAAGACATAAATGCATCACTGAGTCCAAAGCCATTGCTGGCGAAAGGATGAGCCCATGGGAATGCCAACAGATTTGTGTAGGGAGCAGTTTCAAGAATTATATAATTTGTTTGTCGGCAAAGGTTTTATGATTATATGATTTTATGGTTATATAGGGTATAGAAGAGGAGATGTGGGAAAGTTTGATATTTCGTTTAAAAGCGGAAGATTTTGCAACTGTGCTTTGTTGATTTCTAAAATTTCTTGGAAAAAGAGCTTATGACTGTCCGTATTTGGGTGTAACATTTTTATCCCTTGTTCCTGATTGAACACGTGTCTTTCCGAAATTAAGTGATTAGCAAAAGTAGACGTGTCTTTTTTCAATCTAAAGGCTGCCATATGTTCTAAAACTCGGATGTTCAATGTTCTTTCTGTTTTGCCGATATAAAACTTTGTACAACAAGAGCATTGCAATCTATATTTGTTTTTGTTTGTCGGAGAAGGTTTTACGTATATATTTACTTTTAAGCGTCAGTTCAAGTTCATCTGTGCACTTGAACGCCTGAAGATGCTTTAAGGCGAATCCCGGGTCGTTAGTGACAAAACTTGTGTGAATGTACATAATTTGAACGATTCAAATTTAAAATTATAATATATCGTAAATCATTTAGTATTTCAAAATGGACAAACATAAGTGACTGTCTGCGTATAATGAAGATCTCTTCGGTAGATTATGGCGCACATACGGAGAGTTTGACACAGCGGTGGGCTTTCAATACATCAACAAGGAGCTCGCATAATTTCAGAGCTATTCTTGATGTTTTGGAGAAGGGGTGGAATCTTTATAACTCTTTTATACTCATTCACAACAGTCATTTAAGGCAGTGCTTCCCAAAAAATTTCATACCACGGCCTCCTAAATCTGAAAAAAATAATCCGCGGCCCCCTTCAATACAAAACGTGTTCTGCGGCGGCCCCCAATTTGAGAATCACTGATTTAAAGAATCGAATGCCACTTAATATACTTATATTATGTAACAACAGGTAAGATACCGAAAAATAGTTCATCTACAGTTGAAAATGTACTATTTTATACTTAGGCCATCGTAGACTATATATTTTATTATATTTATCCGTGTCCGTTATTAATATGGAGTATATGGCCTCCTAATGGAGGTATTATAACAGAAGTTTTTCTACGAGAACTGTTTATTACTCAGTCGCTCGAATTCCCTTCTCCAAAGAGAGTAGTAGGGCTAGAAAGACAAGGTTAGAACAGGACTAGTGATTAACTAATCACTCTCGCTACGCCCAGTAACTGAAGGATCGGAAGGGTGGGAGGGAATATTTAGACACCACAAACACCCATGCCTAAGAACAGAAAGTGATAAATCTATTTTAAAAAATGCTGTTCGCACTCGAACCCGTGAAATCCGGCACGGAAGCCAACGTTAACCACTGCGCCAATGGACTCGACTATATATAAATAATTAATAAAAATAATAAAACATTTTTAGTACTTTTTCCACATAAAATTTATTAGATCAGGACCGGTTTTGTTCATGATGAGCATTGTCAACTGATAAGAAAAAACAATAAAACAGTGATATTAGTGAAAAGTTAAGTGATAAAAACAAGGTATGACAAACAATTGGTATTACAACCAAGCAAAAGAATTGAAGTAAAATACAAGGAAAATAAACTATAAATAAAAAGTTGAAGACCACTTAGCAATGAAACTATTATGACAAAAACCAATTAGGTATGAATTATCATTACCAAAGTAAAAACCAACAATTAGTGTATATAATAAATAATCTTAATGTCTGTCAACCAAATTGAGTTTGGAAAATCCAGTAGAGTTCCAAACTCAATTTGGTTGACAGACATTAAGATTATTTATTATATACACTAATTGTTGGTTTTTACTTTGGTAATGATAATTCATACCTAATTGGTTTTTGTCATAATAGTTTCATTGCTAAGTGGTCTTCAACTTTTTATTTATAGTTTATTTTCCTTGTATTTTACTTCAATTCTTTTGCTTGGTTGTAATACCAATTGTTTGTCATACCTTGTTTTTATCACTTAACTTTTGTATAAATATCACTGTTTTATTGTTTTTTCTTATCAGTTGACAATGCTCATCATGAGCGAAACCGGTCCTGATCTAATAAATTTTATGTGGAAAAAGTACTAAAAATGTTTTATTATTTTTATTATAATGCCATTCCACCAAGTATTGACAGTGAACACCTTAAAAGTGATATAAATAATTGCAAACAGTTAATTAATTAGTACGACTTATTTATGTTGAGAATATTTTTTTAATCTTTCGTTTCATTATATATCTCAGTAGAACAAAAAAAAACTCCTAGATAAAAATACATTACTTATGACATAAAAAATGCCAGTCATAAAAACATAGTAATTTGATTTCTACAAATAAATAAATGCTTATAATATATCGGCAAGAAAATAATATTCCTGATAAATAAATAAGACATCAAAACATAACATAGATAAAGGAATACCAATAGATAAATAATAGATATACAGGCTTTTTCATTAGGCATGTAATTTCTAATTTATTAATCAAAACGCCTCGATGTAAAGGAACAAAATTGTATTGAACTAAATATAATATATTTTCTTTGTAAAGATAGTGAGCAATATTTCCTTTGATGTGTTTTCCAATGAATTCGTTACAAATAATAATCATACTCTATTCCACGTGGCGAGTGGATTTTTGTATGTGCTGGTTTTCCATATTGATACAAATAGTAAATTAAGGATAAATAATTTTATTCAACGCGAGAGGAATTTCGTACAGTATTATGTTAATATTTTTTTTAAACATTAACGTATTTATTTCTGCAAGAACTTTATGATATTGTTGATAGCTATTTCGGTATCGAGCCATCGTCTGTACGATCCTTATCTTTTCAAAGCCGAATGACGAACACGGCACGTGGACCGATATTGTTGTACAGTGTCGTTGTAGACTCTACAGCGACACTTATTAATAAGAAAAATTGTTTATTGACTTATTTGCAAACATTCGTGAATTAAAAGCATCCCGGTTGAAAAAGGCTTTACTTATTAAAATATTTCACCAATAGTTTACTGTACAACGTAAAATAAATATGGAGTCAGTTGCGTACTTAACACTTCACTTACTTTAGATATGTTGTTGGCCCTTAATGAACTTAGAGAAAAAACATGTTTTAACACTTACCGCTCTTTGATGGACGGTAAATACCCAGGACGTATATTTTAAAAAAACATGTTTTTCACTTGGTTCCTAAAGGGCTAGCAACTTATCGGAAGCAGTAGCGGCCGGTCAATGTGGCATTTGATCAATGCACCACTTGTATATGCAAGGGCGGCTATATTTCATGAAATAATATTCAAAAATAACATTTATACCATTCCCTCATGTGTGTTTGTATTAATACAATGCCTCTCCAACAAGTATTGACAGTGAACACCCTAAACGTGACGATATTAATCTTATACTTATCGTTAAGTGCTGACCGTGACTAATGTACGCTAAATAAGGATGATTTTGTACTATTTTTATGATGCGTATATCCACCACTCGCCAACGAATGAAATGTACTATAACTGAGGATGATGTCACTTGAATTATAAATAATATTTAACTTTGTGAGCGGTTAAATTTAAGTTTACAAAATATGGGATCAAAATAAAGCCGGTAAAAGAGCCGAGCGAAAATAATAACATTCTGAACAGCATAACGTTTTTCCGGTTTACAGAATGAATTTCTCCGGAGTCCGGGAGCTTAAAAAGCTCCCATATAGCGAAATGCCGGCCGGTTTCATAAAATTTTCATACTAATCCTACACGCGGTCGAATGCTTTTAGATCTCCAAAGCTTTCGCGAACGTTTGCCAGCGAGGATATTGATAATATATTATATAACTGCGAAAGTGTCTGATAAATTGCTTTTGTAACGTTCGTTTAAGTCTTATTGGGACAGTACACCATTACAGGCTTATTTCTTTTATTACCAAGAATTATTAATACATGTAAATATTACCAGTGATTTATTTTCCATGTAACGCAGTAGAACGGCGTCCCGACACCTTTGCTCTCGACAAATCAATGTTTTGATAATATTTGATTTTCGGATTTTGTCTTGGTGTGTTACACTTTCCGAGAATTTTCACAACTAAATTCTGTGGAAACGTTCTTGGAATTAAATTTCAAACAAATACATTTTACAAAGAATCATTGATAAAAGACTTACTCACTTTTAAAGTGTACACTGTCATTTTGTTAGTGGAACTCTTAACGTATTTTTAATAATGTTCAGGGCCGGTTTCGCTCATCACGTGCGTTATCAGTTGATATTGCTATTGACCGCGTGCACGACGAAAAGACTTACTATTAAATTGTTCAAATCATGAAATCTGTTTGACATAAAACCTTTACGGTTTTAAATGTATATAAACTTTACGTCAATGACGTGCTATTTTTGCACAGAATAGTATTTAGATGGCAGGAAGCGAGACCGATGTAGCTCACACAGCGGAGTGAGTGAGAGATGAATGTGTATTTAATGTTACGCGTATGTAGATGTGAATCATTACTTTTTTTAAGTATCTGACATACTATGAATCTTACGATAAACATGTTTGATGACATCGACGATTACTTTGTGCCAGTTCATTTTTAATACAAAATTAAATTTGATAAATTTGTTACTACACCTGCTGTGTTACAATATATGTGAAGTGTTTCGCCTCTTTAAGAATCATCATCTCGTAAGCCTTGTGGTGTTCTATTTGATGATGCTTCTTAAAGAAGCAAAACGCATGTCAAAACTTGTGACACACCAAGCCCACGATAAAAATGTTTCTCTATTACCATCATGAAATTTGAATCGTTCTAACTATGTACATTCTCACAGATTTTGTCGCTAACGACCCGGGTTTCGCTTTTCGGCATCTTCAGGCATTCAAGTGCACGGATGAACTTGAACCGACGCTTAGTAAATGAAAGTTTCGTGTTTATATAAGAAATAAATGCATCACTGAGTCCAAAGCCATTGCTAGCGAAAAGAATAAGCTCATGGGAATGCCAACAGATTTATCCGTATCCTTTTCGCCAGCAATGGCTTTGGACTCAGTGATGCATTTATTTCTTATATAAACACGAAACTTTCATTAACTAAGCGTCAGTCTAAGTTCATCCGTGCACTTGAATGCCTGAAGATGCCGAAAGGCGAAACCCGGATCGTTAGTGGCAAAATCTGTGAGAATGTACATAGTTTGAACGATTCAAATTTAATATTGAAATTCCACCAAGCACCTTCAGTCGAAATCTTAAATTATACCATCATGAAGTTTACGTAGTCTTTTGTGGTCGACAAATCCGGATGAATATTACTATTCTCAGCACGTTTTATCTCTTTTTGTCAAGATATGTATTAAGATAAACAATAAGAAACCAGTTTACAGGCGAAGTTGGTTATAAAAATATATTTTTTTAAAAAATTAAGGTACTTCCTTGATTGACGCCAGGCGGTGAAACCTTTTCATTTAATATGTCACATTATATGAGATGTGATCATACTTTCCATTTGTAGGTAGTCTATTGTGTTGTCCCCAAGCAGAGCTTAAAATGGCTCGTTTTCTGAAGGACGCTTTGGCGCCCTAGGTAACGGTTATTGGCGCGCCCCCTTTTTAACAAACTGTGGAATATTTTTTTTATATGCATGTCCGCTCTCAATGTGAATCATATGGCTTCCTATTGGAGTTATCTTATAATATTTTTTTTACGAGAACTATTTGTTAGTCAGTCGCTCAACCTACCTTTTTCGAACTACATATATAGAATACGATACATAATTATAACGAACAGACACAAGTATAAACTATTATTTGTTATAAGAATATAAAAAAATAATTTGACTACTCAATTTATGCGCCCCTTAATGAATTGCGCCCTAGGCGATTGCCTATTTCGCCTGTATGGTAGCGCCGGCCCTGGAAGGACGGCAATCTAATTAACAATTCTAAATCGCGATAAATCACAAAACTACATTATAACCAAGATTCAGAAGTATTTGATGAGTATTCCCATTATTCTAACTACATTACACCGCAAAAAGTTCACTAGAACACTTGGAATCTTTCGTTATTTTTATTAATAAATATATGAAGAAATATTCGTTTTCTTGAATAGTGTGTATTCAAGAGGGCTCACTATCAACTAAAAAGAAGTCGATGTCCCGTTTTGAGGGAACAATGAATGGTCACGTTGCGATAATTGCCGCGCAACTAACGCCTTGAAGTCGATGTTCGAGAACACATAAAAAAGGGTAGTTATTAATGCTATTTTTATATTTTGAATTCGATTGTTTAACACCCCATCTGGAGGTGCGCCTACGACCGTTGCATTTTTCAGTACCTTGTGTTAAACAAGGAAGTACCAAATTTAACCTTTTAACTGCCATACGCGTTTTAAGGCGCACAATTTCCCGTGGACGGGACGCCGGTCATACAAATAATGCGTCTTTAGACGCTCCGCCCTAAGAGGGATTTTACTATCCTAAGCCAATTATTATAAATATTTTGAACACAATACAAGATTGCCATTTATTTGGTATTAATACATTTTCAATAACGATACCATTAGAAGGTTTTATTTTTGAGATAAAATTCGCGGCGTGCTAGGTACCGCCATACGTACACTTAGCGGCAGTTAAAAAGTTAAATAGATTCTATTATACCAAGATTCCTGTGACTAAGCTTGTGAAAAAGCTCGAGTCGGAAGATTGACGATGAGCTCTATTTCGGGAACAATTTGAATTACCATCTATTCAATTCAATTGTCTATTATTATCTAACTTCAGCTAACGTGTTAATTTTCAGAACTACTCCCATGTGATGTGTTAATTTATTGAAGGCTTTGTTTTCCGAACAAAACAAGAGTGTGGTTTCGGTGGCTACACCTTTTATGGCATTGTGAGCCTAAATTCAGTGAAAGCTGTCAATACCACTTTCCAAAGTACGCCCATTCCGTTTTCATTTTTCTAAACAATACACGAGCTATTTATTTGCGTAGCCCCATTTAATGTATGCATTAAAATATAAAATTACAAACGCATTATTTGAGCACTGAGCACGATAGTAGGATAATGCTTCTGTAAAGACGTGAGATCATTTCAAAACTACTAACGTTTGCGTTAAAATGTGACATTTCAAAAAATCCCAACAGTTTACTTGGCTCTGGGTGACTAACAAAGCAAGTTAAGTACAAACTTATATTTTAAAACAAAAAAAATAGAAGCTCTACAACAGTGATGCACAAACAGCGGTCATTTGTGGCCCAAATGGTATTCGTTGCGGTCCAAAATAACAAGTACTTCATCACCAAATTTGTCATTGAATATGATAAAAATCTGTGTTTGATATATGAAAAAATTATACAGTAGCAAAGGTATCTATATATTAATAGTCGATAATGATTATGTATGACTGTATGATTGTCCCCGATTTCCCCTCTCCTCCCCCTCCCCAGCCCCGCTTTTTTTTATTCCTAACTAATTTTGTGTCATGGAAAATCGCTGAAAATTTGAATTCCCATACAAAAAAGCGCCGCGGTCAAGATCGAAACATCGACTCTAGATTACCAGCCAAGCTCTCTATTAGGGCATCCTATCCCGGGATCCGGGATCCCGTTCGATTTTCTGATCGCGAAATTCCGGGATTGAGATGGCCGCGATCCCGGGATTTCGGGATTAAAGAATTTTGAGCAAAACCCGAAAATTTACACAAGATTTCAAATTCTTCGGTGAGCTAAAAAAAAAACGAGTTTCTGTGAGAATTTGGGAAAAAGTAAACCGAATCGGGAATTTCAAATTCCTCGGTGAGCTAAAAAAAAAAACGAGTTTCTGTGAGAATCTGGGAAAAAGTATACCGAATCGAGGATTTCAAATTCCTCGGTGAGAAAATCTCAATCCAGGATCCCGGGATTCAAAATTAATCAATCCCGAAATCCCGGGATTGGATACCCTACTCTCTATCAACTGAGCTAACGTCATAATTATCAATGGCGATAAAAATTGATTATATAAATTAAACATTTGAAAACGGAACGATATTTGCGATTCAAAGTGACATCGATTGTTTGTATTCAAGATTCAAAAAAGGAATATTGTGACATTTGTCAAATAATGAATGTGGTATATTTTACATAATATAGTCTCGACAGTTAAATGTAAATATTTCACGTGTGTTATATATATGCTGATGGCTTAAAATTAAATAGTTTACGTTTTAAGAGAGGGTATTTAGAATTTATCCCGATACTTTAAAAGTTTTGTATCTTTTGTTTTAAATAACGAGTAAACGAGTCTATGCTTTGGACAAGGTAAATTTATGCTCAAATACTAATATGAATAAAGTAAGCGAAATAGTTTGATAGATTGGGGTCAACAAGACTAGAATACGGCATAGTGAGCCAAGTTAGGATGATGGGAAAAAGTGAACTGAACCCACCCCTTTTATTGCATAATTTAAATTATTAGAGAAAAAAACTCTAAAATACATTATTTACGCTTTTGATGGATTCTTCGGTAACTTTGTGGAAGTTCATTTTAATGTAAATAACTTAGATTATTCCACATATTGTGGTACAAACTGTGACACGTGTTTCGCCTCTTTCGAAGGCATCCTCAGACAGACTTACTTTTACTTACTTACTGAAAGTAAGTCTGTCTGAAGATGCCTCTGAAATAAGCGAAACACGTGTCACAGTTTGTAGCACAATACGTGGAATAATCTAAGTTATTTTGTATTACTTTATTTATGCTTATTTATTAAATAAACTTTCACATAAAATTAAAATTTGATGACAGTTCCCACAAAAAATAATTGAGAACGTAATTTCACTTAAAAGTCAAATGGAAAAGTTTCACCATTTTTATATTTGGTTCACTTCACCTCTTAAAGACTCATATATTCTTAAAAATAAGCTCCGTTTGGCGAATTAGTAAAGTTTATTTATTCTAATTAATTTGATAAATATACATTTGATTGTTACATGTCAGAAAATTTCACTATTTTTTATAATACCAAAAAATCCTCCAGTTGGGGCCAACGGGCATGCAACTAGTATATTCTGAATCGTCACTGATAGAAAACTTAATGCTACTTTTTACTATTTAATATAATTATATTTTCACAGATAATAGATTTACGACTGAAATTCATGCAGTTTCTGTCTGTTTTTAGATTATTGTTTTCAAAATACGCATTTTAGTAATTTGTCAGTGCACGACGTACCGCCTCCAATATGTCCTCTAATTTTGTTTTTAAATCGCTTCTACTATTTTTATCTATGAGCTAGGAGTTTTTACTACAGATGGCTTATTTTTTTATTTTTCTCGAAAAATATTGTATTTATTTTTGAAAATGCCGCCCCCAAATATGTGCCACCCGGGGAGGGGTGGTCCGCCCCTACCGCACCCCCTTTGCTACGCCACTGATACCATCAGATAATCTTTAGTCAGCTCAACATGTAGTGGCAGCACTATGGACTGCGGCTTGAATACACATCATTATTATTTTTTTAAATGGGCCCAAGGCGTAAGATTTTTCCTACTTTCCGACAAGAAAAGCTTGACTAAGCCCGCGAATCCACGACTCCCAACTCCGTCTCCAAAGCCTGATTTTAAACTTATCTCTGTTTTAAACGTCAAATAGAAGCATAGACTAGTATGTTGTCTATGGTAGTTGTCTATGGTAGTACACCAATATTTATAAAAGGAGCTTGCCGCCGCCGAAAGTTAAACTGTCAAAATATACGATTGTCATCAATAAAACAAAATAATAGTATTTGTATTATCCCTAATATACTATGTGGTATCTAACGAATAAAGAAGGTAAACATTATTACCTTCGACCTGATCACCAAAATATCGTAGGTCGAAACACTGGAGATATAGTATTATCGAATGATAAATCGATCAGCCGTAAACATGCTTCCCTCTGCTCGAGCGATGAAACAATAACAGTAGAAGATTTCGGCTCCACGTACGGTACCTATATAAATGAGAACATCAATATTCAAAATAAAATCGAAGCCAACTCAAAAGTATCGTTAAAAGATAAAGACGTTATCAAGTTTGGGCTTTTAGAAAATGAATGGGTTGTTTCCAAATTGTCGTTCGCGACTTGCACTTCTACTATGAATTTGCAGGATAAGAAAAATGTCGAAGCGATTTTGAAAGAAATAGGGCTAAATATGTGTGGCGATGTCGATTCAACATGTACACATCTCACAATGAGTGTTATAACTTTGACTATTAAAGTTGTGATGGCTCTAGTTTCATTGAAACCAATAGTCACTCCAGCATTTTGGTCGGAGTGCTTGAATTGTTACAATAATCATAAAGCGTTGCCTAATCATAGAGAATACCTTCCGGCTATTAAGGAATCGACACTAAATGAGCAGACTGTCAACTGTCAAGTGAATGTCGATAGGAAAGATTTGTTTTCCGGGAAAACATTCATTTTTTTCTCTCGGAAACAAAAAAATCTTTATCAAAAAATTATTGAGGCTGCTGCTGGCTGCTGTTTTCTTTTAAGTGAATGTTCAATGAAGAAATCACAACTGTGTCAGAGTAACTATATTGTTATTCAGTATATATTGAATAAAAACTCCCAAGATTCTCAAGTGCAGCAGTCGATAATAGACGGTATCGTTGACTATGTAAACGGTAAACAATTGCGAATGATACCAGAAACAGAAATAGGTTTATCAATTCTTTTCTGCTCGCTAGAGAAATATTGCAACCCTTCCTTCAGTTTCTTAACGGTTGTAAAGAAAAGTTCTGCTGATGACCAAGTTGAAAAAAATTACGTAGTTTTGGCTCCAGAGACTCAAAGTTATACTGATTCAGAATGCTTATCACTTTGTCCGCCGTCAGGTAAACAAGTCAACGAAACAGCAAGCAGTCTTTCGGGCACTCGCATTGGAATAGTCCCTGCGTCGTTATCTCTTACAGACAATGTAGTTAAAAATGAGTTTACTGATAGAAAAACTCGTAGAGCTACATCACCTTTTAGTAGCGAAGAGCGACCACGAAAGAAATTCGCTCTTGATAAAACACAGCCGAACGAACCCAGTTCGTCGGAACTATTTCAGTTTGTCAACGACAGAGATGGTGCCACTGAAGTGTCCAGTACCGGAAATAAGCTATCAAATTTGACATTTAAATCTAGGAAAGCGAGAGAAGTCGTTTGTAATTCTGACGATTTATTTAACTTTTTACCAAATGTTGATGACGACAATGCTAAACTTAAACATCGTAAGACTGTAACATTAGACACGTTTTCTTTCGGTTGCGGAAGCAGTGCATCATCAAGCACGACCGACAGCACTTTGAAAAGAAAACATGATGGTGCTGATTCTGATTTTCCAGATGGTAAAAGAATCATGAAAAATACAGCGGGCTCAAACGTAGAGAGCAATTCTCGCAAGCTTAATATGGATAATATTCCGTGGATCTCAACCAAATCCATCAAAAAAGAAAAAAGTTTTGAAAACAATATGGCACCTGATGCACTTTCTACTTCTGACATAGAAAGCAAACTCAGAGACTTAGATATGAAACCAGCTGTTGTACTCGTCAGCGAGACATTATTGAAAAGAGACACTTCTAAGACCTCGCAGACAAATTTCAAAAAGTTTATGAAAGTGCAACCGCTGAAAACTCAAAATAAAGTTATTTCTCGCAGCGAGTTTTGTATTTACGAAGGTATGGTGAGGAAAGCGATCGCAGATATGGATAAAGACAGTAGTGATGAAGCCGATAACGGTGATGAAAATTTCATGTCATTCAACAAGACAAAATCTAAACCTGCCAGTACTAGAGAAAATAACGGGCGAGTTAGAAGACTATAATAAGTTATCTTCAAGTATTAAAATTTTTACCTTAAAATAAAAATTAGATTACTATCTCAACGCATTATTGCTTGAATCATTCTATTACTTTGTTATTATTATATTTCTTTTTTTGTTCATTTTACTACACCCAATAAAAGCCCCAATCTACTTTGTAAATGTCCAACAGTGCTTTCAAGGAATAAAATATATTGTTGAATTTTCCATGCTTAAATTTATGCTTAATAACATTGTACCAACATGTTAGCTGAATTCAGAAAACATGTCTAAAATTTAAAAAAAGAAATTCCTTCGCAAGGAAAGTGTTACCCTGAATTGATTGAATTCAATATTTAGAATTATTTTATTATTTGCATTTTTTTTTCTCAAGATAACTTTCTTCACTTTTATTGAAATATGGAAATAAAAATATATATTCAATGTATCAATTATGTGTAATTGTCTATTGTTTCTAATTACTATTAAAAAAATACTATTCATGAAAATGTAGATTATTATAAATAAAACATTTGTTTAAATAGGTTTTTTTTTATTGTCTTCTATCACGAAACTTCTTCAAAGTAAAATAACAATGAAATTCATATATTTGAAGAGACAGGTCACTCGCACCACACCTACAAGCCGAGACGACCATCGCACCTTAAATTTTGGACAATATCAAATGCTGGTTAACCTGCTTCGTTATCTTGGAATTCCTGACTTCATAGTCAAAACATCAAACTCATAGTCAACGGTTCCTCCACGCTGCGGCTGCGCAGCAGTTTGAAAGCCCCCGCGCACTCATCCCAGCTTGGGGTGCACTCCGAGACAACTGTTCAATTGATATTTGATTAGCCCACGCAGCCTTTGAAATTGCCGCGCAGCCAACCTCTTGTCTTAAATGGAGCCACCAGGGAGTATGGTGCTAATCTAAGAATCTTCAGAATCAATTATCTAAATAAAAAAATTGAAAGAGGATAGTTATAGACAATGAAATGCAGTAAAAAATAATGAACTTTGATTTATTTTAAAATATTAAAAATACAAAAATATGCATGTACAAAAAAAATATAATTTGTGCTACAAACATATCAATTTACAAGAAAAATTCAGATCTTACGTTATAAAAATACAGTAAACCCAAATAATTTATAATGATCATTAAATGCATACATGTTTTATTATTAATGCCGTAGTACATGGAATTAAGTAATTTGGAACAGAAAATACACCTCTCAAAGCTGTTTCGAGTTGGATGACAACAGAAGAATTATAAATATTCTTGATTTACGATCTATTTCTCTAATTATTATAACATTTTAATTACTAATTAATCAACACCACCTTTATAGAATTTAGTTTATGTTACGGTATTTAAGATATTTTGGAATAATATATCTTTTAAGTTTTTGACATTGGAGGAACCAATAAAAATATTTAAAGAATAAATATTAAAATGATTTTGATAATTCTATCTATTTTTGACATTGAAATGTAGTTGTAGTGTACCAAGTACAGTAAAACCTCCATTTACACTAAAGTCGGGACAGTATAATTCAGGGTAGTGTAATTGGGGGAGTGAATCTCGTACAAAATTAGGCATTAGGTTTTTTCCGCAAAAAATGTAGACGAAATATTTAGTTACCAAGTGATAAAATGTAAAGCGCGCCAAAATCCAACACATAGACAGTCACCCGGCTATGCATGTATAGCCTGGCACGTGTTGAATATACAGACGCTAGCCAGCATTTGACCGTGTGCGCCGTACAGGCGACCGTCTCATAGCAACGACAATGGAATGGAACAATGCAATTGGGGGATTTGCAGCAAATATTTCAAGCCAGCGTGTAATTTGGAGTAGTGTAAATGGGGGTTCCACTGTAAATGGTAATTCAATCAATATTTGGTCATTAATTTTGAATATCAAACATCAATGACAATTCAGTGATAATAGTTGCATAATGTGAATATTTAGGACATGAAGTGTGAGTAATATTTTTTTTCTCAAGTTGACCTTGAATGACTTATCTATTTCATATCAATTGAAAAAATGTTTCAGTTTAACTCAGTTTAGAGGCATATCACTTTTATGGTTGGTATCACTGTTGATTCTTAGTGGAAAGGCCATATAAATATTAATTTATTTATAATAATATTTAACTTTTTTTTTATAAATAACATTTTTACATTATTATTGGAATGTAAAATCATCAAGATTTTTGATAAATCTCTACCATCGCCATTTCTTTAACCGTGACTTCCGTAATGCTTTCAGAGCGAGAATGGCATTTTTTTGCGCAACAGTTTTAAGACGATGACCTTCTTCCCTTTCCGCCAGACCGATGACTTTATCATGCTGCAGTGCATTCTGAACACCAGATTTGGCAAACAGTTTCTCGAGAACATACTGATCATGGTCTTCTTTAACGTCCGGATCTATTTTCTCTTTTTTACTTTTCATCTTTTTGACATACTGCAAGAGCTCTTGATCGCCATCGAATTCTTTATCATCAAACATCTTACACCTGGATCGCTTACTTGATTTTCGTTTTCTATGCTTATGAATACTCGACTCGTCTTTAGCTATTTTGAATTCTTCTGGGGATTCTTTCTCAACAGTGGCACCTGTTTCCTTTGCAGATACATTTTCAAATGGCAAATCCAGTTCCACATATTCACCTTCTTCTAATGTTTCCTCCGCCATAAGAGGCTTCAGGAAATCTAAACTATCGTCTTTTGAGTACATGTTAACAATATCTATTTCCGAAAGAACTGTTGAAAAATCTGCAACAGTAACTTCATCGTTTATTTTATTAACAGGGGGCTCTTCGATTACATCCTGAGGAAGTTCGACAATCTTTTTACGGCGAATTACGGCTTCTGCAATGGGCTCTGTAGTTTTACTTTTATCAATCGAGATCTTTTTACTGATTTCTTGAGCCAATCTTTTCATAGCATTCATTTTGACTTTTGAAAATGAAACACTGCCATTCATCAATACTAAGTCATCAATTTTACTTTGAGGAGCCGTTGAAGCGGCTGTTTGTACTTTAGTGTGCTTAAATATATTAGCCGTTTCAGTTGAGCCAGCTTTGTCGGGTTCTTCAAATGAAAAGAGACCCTGAAGAGTGCTGGTTTTTAAATAATTCTTTTGGTTAGGATCTAGTAGGACTTTGTTACTGAGTAATTGTTTAAAAACTTGGCGTTGATAAATTTTCTCTTCTATTGTTCCGGCTGAAAGCAATCTGTAAACAGTTACATCACGGAGTTGTCCAATGCGCCAGGCTCGTTCTTTGGCTTGGCTATCAGTGGCCGGATTCCAATCTGGATCATAAATAATAACCCTGTCAGCGCCCGTCAAGTTCACTCCGAGACCTCCCACTCTGGTAGTCGCTAGAAAAACTAAATAGTTATCATCGGAATTGAAGGCCGTGATAAGAGGTTGTCGGCTTCCGATTCCTGTAGACCCGTCCATTTTAAGATACTTATAATTATTTTTCTGTAAGAAATTTTCAATAATGCACACCATGGCTCTGGACTGTGTAAATATCAACGCACGGTGCCCTTGCTTCTTCCATATTTTTAACAGAGAATTGATGACAACCATTTTACCGGCTCTCCGCCAAAATCCAAATGACTCATCTGCAGCTGCAGATTCTTCAGGCGGAAGATCTTCGTCAACTTCACAGAGAAAGAGATCAGGATGGTTGCAGATCTTTCTAAGAGTAGTAAGGGCAACAAGGATTCTCGCTCTCATTGGATCTCCGTAACGACACTCTTTATCTAAAATACTTCTCACTGTTCTGCTAAGTAAGTAAGACCTGTACACATCTTTTTGTTCATCAGCAAGACTACAAAACAATACTTGCTCCTTCTTCTCGGGTAACTTAAGGTGATCCTTGACATCGACCTTCGTCCGACGAAGCATGTAAGGTGTTATTGTATCTTTTAGAGCGATGGCCAAGGAATGAGCAGTAGTTTCCTGAAATTTTGTTGCATTGGTATAACCCCCTTGTGTAATAGGCACTGCAAAATGTTCAATAAAAGCAGACTGCGTCCCTAAAAGACCTGGCGACATGAAATCGTAGAGAGACCATAGCTCTTGAAGATTATTCTGCATTGGAGATCCCGTCACCACAATTTTGTGGGGAGTTTGTATTTTCTTTACAGCCTGGCTCACCTGAGTGTCAGCGTTTCTTATTTTGTGACCCTCGTCCAAAATTACATATTGCCACTTACGAACTTCAATCGCAGAAAGGTACTTGACGACGCCGACGTACGTAGTAATCAATACACCGTGACTGCTGTGAAGGTCTCTTATGAGCTTATCGGGAGTGCCTTCGAAAGATCCTGAATGATGCAGAACAGCCACTCGGAGGGGAGGAAACCACTCATGGAAGTGCATCACCCACTGGTGGATGACTGTGGCAGGAGCTACAATTATACTAGGCCCTAAGCCTCCCCATACCCCAGTTCCTGTCACACTGAGTCCTGCCATAAAAGCAATTATTTGAACAGTCTTTCCTAGACCCATTTCATCTCCTAGGAGTCCTCCAGACTCCATCTGGTGTAACTCCCATAACCATTTAACCCCTGTTTTTTGATATCTATATAACCTGTTCCAAATGTAATTTGGGATTTTTAATCCACCATCGAGTCTATGATAACTGTCATGGTTTATATGGTCGGGCTGCAATTTGTCTCGGGTATCCGTTCCAAGATCATCATTGTCGGAAAAATCACTAGAATCTTTTCTGCGAGTGGAATTCTTTAGAGCTTTCCATTGTTTAATTCTATTTAAAAACCGATCCATGTTACCGTCATCGTAAGATTTTTTCAACTTGTCTGAAGATTTGATCCGAATTTTACTTTTTGAAGTGGAGGGAGCCGTGTAATCAATGCTGTCATCTTCCGAAGGGTAATATTCACTGCCCGAAGCTTCCTCTTTGATATCACTTGTATCATCAACACTAAGTAACTCTTCAGTCTGCTGCTTTTTAATAATTTTCTTACGACTTTTCGCATTGGTTGTTTTTAAAGCTTTTGAAACAACTTTTTCGGGAATAGCAGTCTGCTTAGATTTAGACGTTAACTTCGCTTGATTCTCAAAGTATTTGCTGATATCGGACATGACGAAAGAATTCAGATATGATTATGTATTTTATTTTGTAATGGAAATCTCTACGCATTTTCAGATGGCATGTATTTTTTCATTGTCAAATTAAAGCATCATTTTCCAATGTTCAATAATTTGTCCTAACACTACTATGAGATATGACAATCAGAGACAACTATGACAACACGCCTGACAGAAGATTTGACATGTTTACCATAGACGTTCTAATGAAATTCTAAAGAAGAACTGGTAACGGTAATAATTATATAATACTAACAATCGCCAAAAGCTAATTATGGTCGAAATTGCAAAATAAATTTTGCCACAAAATTTAAGCATTTAA
Source organism: Himalopsyche tibetana (assembly GCA_030503985.1). NCBI lineage: Eukaryota > Metazoa > Arthropoda > Insecta > Trichoptera > Rhyacophilidae > Himalopsyche > Himalopsyche tibetana. The sequence goes on from JAPJYX010000022.1 coordinate 19,690,185, forward strand.
TAAAGCTTTTTTACTGTATTTTACTAAAACTTAATTTTGTTTCATTTATCAATTTTAATGTATTCAGTGTTAATATTTGCTAAAAAAGCATTATATCCAACAACAAAAAATACCCATTTGTACTTATTTAACTTTTATTAATATAATCAAGATTGGTTTCGCTCATGACGAGCATTATCAACTGATCATTAATCAATAATTAACTATCAACTAATGCTCCTCGTGAGTGAAACCGGCCCTGATCATGTAAAATAGAAGTATAAGTGTTACAAATGAGTATTTTATTTTTTTATTTACCTTCATTTTACAAAAATACGTACCGTGAATAAAAAAATTCAAAACTGGTCAAAATGGATTGCAAAATTTGTCTTTGTATTATCGTTTCTGAAAAAAAAAATATTTTTTTACTAACAATAAAAGAAAATATTTTTTAAATAAGCTGTCAGCCTGATAAAAATAAGATTTCCACTATGGAATGTACTCAATAGCGCTTGGCAATACTTCTCAGATTGCCGATGGTCTTCTGCCAAGTACCGTGGTAACATGATACTTTAGTTGATATAAATATAAATTATTGCCGCAAATGTCAATAATAAAAAATAATATCTCGATTAAAACATTAAAAAATTGTGGCGCGACTTTGCGTTTCTAAAACAGTTCGACGGTATACATCTCATGCTCGTCTGACGCATGGATGTTATTTTGCACAGATTCTAATTAAGGAATTGTTGTGACCCATGGAAATTGTGGTCTCTGTCTTGTAATACTGATATAATCACAAAATCCACGATGTCTGGTCGCAAGAAACGTCCAAACCTTAAGCTCCAAGTATCCGATGAAGTAGTACCCGCTGTGTAAGTTATGCATTGACATTTTGTTAAAAATGCTTTAACCATTCCTTCCAACTTTCATATTATTATTATTTTGACAGATTATTTGTATGCAATGAAATAAGGAATGTAACATTAACGAATATATTTCATAAAGTAACATATGTCACGGTAAGAAATGTCACCAGATGGAATTTCAATTTATCCAACGGATTCCAAAAATATTATTTCAATAATTACCAAGTACCCTGATTTGGTGTTTTTCCACGCACTGCAATAAGACGATTGATGTTGCACTTATTCAATAAAAAAAACTGTACTACCAGGATTGCTGAAAAGCAATCAAAACCTGAGATTCCTCAGTTCATTGAATGAAGCAAATTTTTCACTGATTGATGAATTATCAACAAATTGCGCACAAATCATCATGGCTAATCAAAATCTTTAAAGTGATCCATGGCAAAATGGTCAACTTCGTTGTCTTTGGTTGCAATGTCCATGGGTTCGAAATTCAGTATGGAAAATTTCACAAATTGACTTAATTGATTTTTGTTAAAATTCATAGTTTTTTATGATTCATTTCATCACACCCATCATCCTAAATATGGGGCATATCAAGGGTGATATCCTTAATCACTTCAAGAAAGCGAGGTTGAGCGACTGAGTAACTGCCAATTCTCACAGAACAACTTCTGTTGAGATGCTTGATTGAGAGTCCATATGCTCCGCATTGAAAGTAGCCTTGTTTGAAAAATAATATTCAACTGTTTAATAATTCTAAGTTAATTTAAAATCAAATTATTCTCGTAAAATTCCTTAGCAATAGTAGAGTTTCCAGGGCGTTGCATGCAGTGTTCATGTTGAGCATTTTGGCCTCTGAAACATTTTTAAAACACTGATCATGCATTCCATTTGTATACTGCACGCAACACCCCGCAACATGCAGCTACTAACTGTCAAAGTTGATGAAAGATGTGTATTGAAAATTGTTGGCATTACATTATTGACAAATGTCTTTTTGATGTTTTCATCCTTTGCCATAACCCACCATCAGTATCAGATTCTGAAAAACTTACCATAAAAAGAGCGATTCCTTGTTAACCTCACTAAAAGGGTTTGGGACAGATATAAAACGGATTCTCGTTAAACCTTCAGTCACCTATCCCTAAAATAGACTTTGAATAGCTGCTTATTCATATCCGATGAATACCAGAATGAGCCGTAGATATATATAAAAACTGATTTTTCATTTTAAAAAAACATTTCTGGTGACATTCTGGGCAAATAATTTTGAAACCCGTGGTTGTCAATTTTCTCTTTAAGTTATTACTCGCAGACACACAGTGCTTTATTGCCGCTATATAGTAGCACTACTTAGCTCCATAGTATTGAATTTATCACCATTTTAAATATCACTTGTATATATTATATACCAGCGGTTGGCAAAGTGTGTTCCGCGAGAAAATTGTGATAGTCCGCAGAGAAATCCGACATTATTTTATGAACTTGGTGCATTTTTAGACGCATTTGATTTAGACACTTTTATTTCAATATGTAATATTTAACACAAAAGCCCAGTTAGTGGACTAAAATTGTGAATTTAGTGGTCTGTGAGCCCAAAAAGTTTGCCGACCGCTGTTATAGACTAAAGTGCTTAGAATGTGTCATATTCGAAAATTCTACTATCTTTCAAAACAATGTATTCGAAATTAAAAAACAGTTTTTTTAACAGTCGGCAGTATTTTTGTATTAAAACAAAATACTATAAAACGTATTAACTAGAATTTCATTGTAATCTTTATAAGAAATCAAGTCATTTTAATGAAATCGGTGAACTTTTGCTTATCAATGCTTTTGGGACATCAAAACAGAGCACTTTTTTGGCATGCTGTGCACAACAAGCTTAAAGGGTTGAACTACCTTTTTAAAAATGATAACGAGTCCGTATGCTTCTCTTTGAAAGCAGTCATGGTTTGATAGTTAATTTTTTTTATTTTTTATTTACAATGCTATTTATCTTTTAACTCAGGCAGGGAAGAGAGTAGCAAACTAAAGGCAGTCGTTATAGAATATAAAAATAGTCGCAGTCCCTACGTATTCATAAAGCACTGTGTAAACTGTAGGAGTTTTTGTTCGATGAACAGATATGGGTAGTTTGTGCTTAAATATATGATATTTAATTTTCCAGAAAGGGTTCGATGGTGAAAATTCTTTGTATCCGCATAATTGAATTATTCATTCAAAATGTTTCTCGTCAGCTGTTGTGCTGTAAGATTATGAGACAGTGTGGAGTTGTCACTCATTGAGTTTGTTTTAAAAATTCTCTTTCTCTATAAACAATGTATGCAGACAAAAGCAATGTGTGCTGACTTATCTCCAATGTTAATGTATTCATCACTCTTTAAACAATACATTGAATCTTGTAAAAATACTTTGAAAATAAAATAATTCATAACACACACAACTAAAGGGGACATGGAATGTTTCTTGTAACAATATAATTGCAAATATATTGTATCCTTTGTAGCACTGGTTACAGAGATATGATGGTAACCTAAGCTTTCTAATACGGCTGACACATCGGCCCCTTAGATTATCTCATTTTTCTATACTTTTCAGGGGAGCCAAAAAACACGTTTCCTTAGTAATCTGTTACTTATTTTTAAAGAAATACAAATTATTTTTTCATTATCTTAAAGGGTTAATGTTAATTTTTATAAATTGTTTAATGTGTTTTATAAATTTGTTTTCAGAAGATGTGTATTGAAATATCCTTGCATACACTGCACTTTATGTAATGTAATATTATATCCACTGCCATATGTAATTCAAAAACGTCAAAAATCGTTTATGTTTCTTTAACCCTAATATGTCTGCGCTTATTTTATTAAATTATTTTTTTCTCTCCGTGAGTGAGTGGATATAACTCCTGACAGCATTAACTTTTATCCGGCCGCGCGCTTTGGGCATTAGGAGTAGTTTACTGCCAAGTATTTTTTCGCAAAATTAATTTTGAAATTGGTCAGTCACAAAAATAACTATATTTCGATTGAATTCATTACTTATTCAATCTAATATTCATATTTTGTTATACTGTTATTGTAAATCAATGCAATCCTGTCGCGAAACTTGCCATACTCACTGTTCAGCGGACTACGAAAATCCACAGTCCCTATATAATAATTATTGCCTGTAAAAATAAACGCTTTTTTTGGCAAACTGGTGTAATCAATGCACCATCTGAGTTATTCCAGACAAAGAATTTATATCAGAGAATGTCTTTGTATACTTTTTTGACATTTTTTTTTACTTACCAACTTCTTTACCATCCAGAAAGGTGACAATATATGGACTCGATGGAGTCATTCCTATAAAATATCATCTCCTGTGCTTTATAAAACATAAGTGGAGCAGCACTTCTTAGAGATTATTCCGTTATTTTTTTCCGAAAAGCTAACTTCCTATCTACAATTTTCACTTTCTGGGGACTGTAACCAACATTCCCTCTAAGCTGCGCGCGTGCGCGGCCGCGCAGCAGTTGGGAAGCTCCCGCGCACTCATTCCGGGTTGGCGCGCACTACAAGACAGTTGCTCAATTAATATTTGATCGGTCCGCGCAGCCTTTGAAATTTCTGCGCAGCTAACCCTTCGGCTTACAGGGAACGTTGACTGTAACAACTGCTGCATTTTGGACAGCAATTGTAAGACCATCGAATATAAGATGTACCCCGAATATAAAGACACCGAAATAGGAAGAATGATGCTTTTATACAATCGAAGAATAAAATATAATATATACAACATAACTTTGAAAACATCAGCTAGATATTTTATTGGAAGAATGTCCCTGAGTGTTGTCAAAGAGAATTAGACCATAATTATCTCATATAATATATGAGGTGGTACATAAAGTTAATAAATAAAAATATAATAATGTGACAAAAAATTGATGCGAAATGGAGTTTATACTTTGGAGTGTATGAAATTCATGAATTGTCTTTTCTTTTGTGGTCAAATTGTACTTTTGAATTCTATAAATAATCGTAGATATTGCCTTTATTCGCAGAACGCCACCTCGCAACTTAGATAAGCAAACGACGATTACGGTGGATGATAAAACATTTACTGTTGTCGCCGATGACCTTGTTCGGTTATGCGACCTCGGAAGAGGGGCCTACGGCATTGTGGAAAAGATGCACCATGTCCCCAGTGATACTATAATGGCAGTGAAGGTTTGTAGGACTTATCCACTTTGAAATTTACACTTTTTAAACCTTCTGGCTTGTATGGCACGCACGGCGCGCTGATCTGTTGTATTTTAAAATCTATGCTTTATACACTTGTATTTGATCCTGAATATTCTTTATTTCCTACATTTTAATATGAAACAATATCTGAATTTTTAATAAATAAATCTAGCTCAACCTTTTAAAAACGACACAGCTTATTTAAATATGAACTTTGTCAATCTTTGGTTATGTAATAAAATTTGTGTCTAGAACTACGTGGTTAAGCAAAATAAGTTGTGACTGCATTATTTACTATTTTCTTTTTAATTAATGATGAAATTTTCATAAAATAAAGAAACTGTAATGTAATTTTGCCTGCTGAGGGAGGAAGAGGTTTTGTGTAAAATCAAAAAAAGTATGACAATAAAAACATAACATTAAATTGAATTTTATTCTTTCTTTACAGCGTATAACTGCCACCGTTAACAGTCAAGAACAAAAACGTCTTCTTATGGATTTAGATATATCAATGAGATCGAGTGCGTGCCCGTACACTGTCCATTTCTACGGAGCTCTTTTCAGGGAAGGAGACGTTTGGATATGCATGGAAGTCATGGACAAGAGTCTCGATCAGTTCTACCACAAAGTTTACAAAAACGGGAAGACGATCGACGAGGACATCCTCGGAAAGATATCATTCTCGGTCATCAGCGCTCTGCATTACCTGTACTCGCAGCTGAGGGTCATCCACAGGGATGTGAAACCTTCGAATATTCTCATCAACCGGATAGGAGAAGTGAAAATGTGCGACTTTGGAATTTCCGGATACCTCGTAGATTCCGTCGCCAAAACGATAGACGCCGGATGCAAACCGTACATGGCCCCCGAGAGAATCGACCCGACGGGAAACCCTTCGCAGTACGACATCAGAAGCGACGTGTGGTCGTTGGGAATATCACTGTTAGAACTCGCGACTGGGAAATTCCCATACCAAAGTTGGGGAACCCCGTTCGAGCAGTTGAAGCAAGTCGTGAAAGACGATCCGCCTAAGTTACCCGCCGGACAGTTTTCCGAAGAGTTTGACGATCTTATCACGAAATGTCTGCAGAAGGTGTACACCGCCAGACCGAACTACGACAGTCTCTTGGCGCATCCGTTCTGTTTGAAGCACTGCGACAAGAAAACTGACGTCGCAACGTTTGTCCAAGAAATTTTAGACTTGCCTGAATAGATTAAGTATGAGTGCGCCGCGATGAATGTTTATATTTTTAGGAAATAATATTATATTTTGTTAATAATTAAGGTTTTAAATATTGACTCTTCACACTACTAACTGCGTTACGTTATCTGTGTGAGCTGTCGAGCGTTCGAGATCCTTATCTCTCAAATATGTCAGATTAATTTTAACCGAGAGAAATCACAAAAATGCGGTTTCGCATTGTTTACGATGGGCATAATTTTTATGTTATCAAATTAACCCCTTCCTTGCGACGGCACACGTATTTTGGCACGACTTTTAAACTGAATTTTTCTCCGACAGGCTTGACCCTATAATAAATATTTATAATTTTCTTGTGAAATTACAAAATTAGCAATTGATTGATGAAAAATCATCGTAACTTGTTTGATGAACATGCAAGTGGAATAAAATCACCCTTTGTGATGTGATTTAAGATATTTTGTCTGGAAACTAATTGTGTCGGGTTAAACAAAAAAGAACCAACTGCAAAATTGAAGAATGGAAATATTGAGCGTCTAAGTTTTGATATCTTTTTAGATTTACATGTAAATGTTGTGAATGTGTATCGTTTTGTTAAAATGCTATCCATCCTTATGTCCCTTGTTACTTTAGCATAACGGATGCTTTGTACTTGGTTTCTTTTTCATAGCAAAAATATGATTTTTAAAATATGTGCTTCGGTTCTTTTTTGAATACCTCAGATGAAAGCGGAATTGGAGCACGACTCCACCGTCTCTGTAAAAGGATGAAAGACGCCATCATCTTTTTTGTAAGAAGTATTTTAGTTAATCCAAGATTTGGTTTTTATAAGATGTTATTGAGAAAGTTTTTTATATTTTGAATTATTTATACATCAATATTGATTTTTTTCATGCAGAGTCAACCTGGCGAACACACTTCAAAATGTATATGTTTTAAATGAAATAAAACATCTTTATATTTGCCTCTTATCATTACATTCGCTTGCATTCACGGATTATTCAATAGTTTTATTACTTTTTTGATATTCAAATTATGCATTGTAAGATTCATTCTGATTTTCACAGAAATATTAACCATTTACTCAAAGTTACAAAATATTTATCTGTTGAAGTTCTTTATCAGAACTACAGAGTATTTAGTTTTAAAAGTAGGCAGTAGCCGGGATAGCTTAATATGTGCAACCCGCAGGGGAAGGGTTAAAACCACAAATTTTATAGAGCGGCCATATAAATGCAGTGAACTCAATTAATTGTGAGCTGTTATTATTTTATGTATATTATTGTTTGTTTTTTTAATCAATGCTTTTACTTTATTATGAATTATTTAAGGAAAAAGATTATTAATGTTTTACTGTTTAAATCGGTGTTTCTTAAAATTTCGAAAGAACCGAATTGTGTGTAATATCTTGAGAAAACTTTTGTACACCTAAAGAGAATCAAAATATCAAAAAAAATAATGTTGATTCGCCGGATATTTTGAATACTAAATTAAGTCGGTGAAAATACGTGAAAACTCATACTTAATGTTTAAATATTAAGTTGAAAAAACTTAAAGGACTTCAATCTAGAACCAGTCGCCCGCTCAGGTTAATTTCTTATCGACATTACAGAGGGTGATTGTGTTGTTTGATCCTCCTCCGGCAGCCGTACCTTCGTTGCATTTTAATAGATATATAACTTGCTGTACACCAATCGAAAAATTTATACACGCTGAAATCTTGCTGAGGAACCGTGAGCGACAGAATAAAATAAAATCAAAACTATTAAGTTTAACAGACAGGTGTTATAAAATAATGTTAACTAAAAAGCATATTGTTTTGTGTGCAATTATTAACATAGGAAACACTAATTTATACTTGTGAGAGAAAAAAAAAACAAATTTAACATCAGATCTAGAATTTTTGAGTATAAATTTTGGATTAATTATTTAAATACTTGTATTAAATATTGATGTAGCCATGGGGTCGGCAAACTACTAACTGCGGACCAAATCCAGCCTGCTGACTCTTTAAGTACAGCTTAGAATATGTTTTACATTTATGAATTGTTTTAAAATTACGAAGTGCATATCGCCTCCTCAATACTACAGCTAGGTAGCTCTGATTTGATCATTGTTGATACCATACATCTAAGTCATCATAATCAATTGGAAACAATTAAGTAATGTTCAATTAAATCTTTAAGAAAGAAATACAAGATCATATTCAAAAGTTATTTTAAAAACATTAAAATTCAAGTTATTTCTTATATCAAATAAGTCAAAACTTTTTGTTCTATAGGTCTTTACATAAATAACATCATGTTTGTCTCTTGCCTACTGAACAATATACGTGTATCTTTACAAAAAGTGACCCCTAACTATGAACATTATTTAAAACGACATTTTAATTGTAATATAGTTAATAAACTATGAATAATTGATTCTACCCAGTGTCTCTAATCTTATTACTAAAGCATTTTTTCTTCAATATATTTAGTTGAACTACTGCTGTATACATTTTATGGAATGATTAAATCTTTCAATATACTATAGAGTTTCGAGTAGCTGGAAAGCTTTGAACTAGAATACTCGATTCTTAATGAAGATTGCATTCTGGTTCTGTTTTTTCCAACTCCAGAATTGTAAAATATGAACAATTTCATAAGATTATCAATGAAGAAAATAAAAACAGTAGATACAAATGAACTAATAGTTTAGTTAATTAGTCTGTAAAAAAAAAGCAAAATAAAACCATATTCTTTTGTATTTGAATCAAAAAAAAATTACAGCATCCTCATCATTTTTATAATTTGAAAGATAATTCAAAACAATTTTAACTCCAATTATTTCAGGTCATCAAACAGTTGGGATTCCGGGTCCTAAATAAAACAATGCATTGATTGCATAATATTGTCGTAACCCTGATTGGATGGGTAATTTACAAATGATGCATGTGTAATGAATCCCAAAAAAATGTGGCACAAAAGATTTCAAAACACATCTCAATGTCCTATTTCATCATTCAGTACAAAAAAAAACATTTTGATTTTTTTGCAATCAAAACGTTATTATTTTATTCATATTCTATGTTTTGTTAAAGTGACTACGAGTGCTTCCTGTGTAATTATTATATAAGAAACATGGATAATTTCAGTAATAAATTAGAGTAATGATGAAGGTGTGACATGAAAATTGTTTATATATATATATTTGAGACGTTTCAATAGTCACAAAAGACCAGAAACCTAATTCTCATTTCATGCAATGGACTTTTTTTTATTCTATTTACGATTCTATTTCATTTTTTACAAGTTTGGTATTGTATACTTATTTTACCACCCTAATAAGCCTCATTCTTCTAATTTCGAAATTCACAGTAAACACGTTATATATACTTAATATCTTTGATAGATTCGACGCTAACTTTGTGAAAGTTAATTAAATTTGATAACTTTGTCAGTTCACTTGCTGTACTCCTTGCGTCCAATAGAAAAGGACAAACCCTGGCTTTTATTTTGTAATTAATAACACACGGTTTGAATCAACTTTTAGTTTATTCATAAACGTTGCGATAGTCTGATGATCCTTCTCAAAGAGGCAACACACGTGTCACAGACGATTGAATTTATTGTACGTTATACTTATTTTTCTAAAACAAAATCTTAACTTTTCTTTGTACTTACGTCGACTATCTCTTAAACAACTCTTGTAATGAAGATTTGAAAAACCAGTATAAATGTTACCAGAGTAATATCGAAGCACCTACTGACTGTCTTTGATAGCACAATAATGCTATCGGAAGACCCCTATTCGCAAGATAATAAGTTCCATTTACCTTGGCCTAAAAATTATTATTTTGTTAATTATTTCACATTTTGATTAACCTTTATGTTGTTTTACCATTCATTCTGGATAAATGAAGGTTACAAAAAATCAGGTTGATTCTGAACTTGGAGATGATCAATTCTTCATTAAAGTGTTTATATCTTAGATTAACAGTTGGCGTGGAAGCATGACGAGAGAATCGGGTCTTTGGTGTTCAATATCAGCTGTGTTGAGAATTTTACGTGCCTTAATATTTTTGTAAATCTTGAAAACCTAAACTACAAATAATAATGTAAAAAGCGAACGAACTTTTGATTTAAAAAAATGTAATAATTGATTGTTATATAATCTTAAGGTAGTAGACAAATCAATGTCTGATCCACCACAAATCAAAACAAATATACTGTATATTATAAAAACATCTCTTTGTGTATTTATTTTAGACAAACTTAACTTCAAATTGAGCCTCAATATTATCAAATTAACACAGTGATCAAGACCACCAGTGACTAATACATCGCAGGCATTTATGCCACAGGACAATGAATTTATACAGAAATAAATAATTGCGTGGTTAATATCTACGAAACTACCGCAACCGAATATGATAAGACCGTGGAATCAAATATGTTTTCCTTACTCACTCGAAAAAGATAGTAAGCAAATAAATTACTATCAGTTCTGATGAAATACTCCATTTGGAGTCTGTATACTGCGCATCGGATGTGGACAAGTGAATACAAAGATTTGTAGGTTCTGAATATTTCTTACCTTTTCTGCTACCATACGTTTTTATTCATTGCTATGGATTCTATTGCTCATGAACATAATATCGACCCGTAATCGGCAGAAAATTGTAAGCGACAATTAATAAATTTTACAGGTTTTTTTTAATATCCTCTCGTAATAAACTCGTAAAAAGAAACTTTAATTGACCTAATATTATTAACCGCATTTAAGGAATTATTTTTGTGAACTTATTACGAGAGGAAGTTTATAAAAATAAAACCATTTTTTTTTATGATTAAAACCTGACCATTTATAATCCTGTAAAATTTATGAATTGTCGCTTACGTTGTTCTGCCGATTGTAGGTTGATATTTGAGAAAAAGAATATCTTGAGATGTCTCCATTAGAAGTAGAAGCAGATCATGCATAATCAAAAAATAATGGTATCACAGTGACAAGTTTGAGTATGGGAATTGATTTTGATCTGGATAGTATAAAGTGTGCCAAAAAACAATACATTATGGTGTCATCTTCTATTAAAGTCTAATATTTAAACTGCAATATGCTTCTATCCTGAAAGTCAAACGACTAAGTCATCAAATCACTTATAAAGGGTTACTATGGTAATCTCTTCCTGTGTACAACTCGGCAGACCTGTGTTTCCTTCCAAGATTTCTTATATAATAGAAAAATACCACACAAGCTAAATGTCAAATCATTTATTATTTTCTCACTGAGAATAGGATATAAAAACATGTACAATAGTATAATACTAGAAATCAATAAAATATCTTAAATATAATTCAATAAGCATAAAAATATTGTTGATAATAATATGTCCATGTTGGCTTTGGCATGACTAGATTTTTTTAAGAGGTCATTATCAAAAATAATATGGTATATACACGAAAACAGCATCACAATAGCTTTTTTTCACCCCCAAAGGTCACTTTTTCCTTTCAAGAGTATCTCAACATAAATTAAATTATATTTAAGTGCAAATATGTACAGTAAAAATGTATACAATAAGTATGTTACCCTATGATAAACTGCTTTCAAAGATATTTTTAATGAGAAAATTTGCAAGGAAAAACAACACCTAGCTGGTCAATAAATTATCATTTTAGGTGTATGAAACTCTGATTCACGTAATAGAATAATAATAAACCATAAGAGAAATAAGTACAAATTATGAATAAGCCTATGTTGAATATCTGTATGTTAAATCACATACAATTAAACAATATAACATTAATAAATAAAGCTGTCGCTTTAAAGAGGTGGAAATTAGTACAAACTAGTAATTCATTTTTTGAACATTGGATTGGATAGAAAAGTACATATTAATCTAGAGGAGGGAAATGAATGTCGTTGAATATATTATATTGCTCTACTCACTGCAATTATTTGAATTTTACTGGGTAAAAACTTTATTGGAAAATTCATTCAAAATGTAATCAAAAATTCAACCAAATACATTATTTAGCATCAATAATATTATGTACTTTCGTTTGTATAACTTGTATAACAAGCTACAATTTTATGATGACATGGAATTTTGTCACATTCGGAAAAACAGTTTTTAAAACACCCGTATAGATCGCTAGCAAGATGATGCACTAGAACAGAACCAGAACAAAATTGATCATAGAGAATTGTCAGCAATCAATTACCTGACGCTAGAAGAACATACCTCATTAAGTTAAAAACACTGAAAATTATGTAATGCTGTGAATAATGATTACATAGAGCAGGGGTCACCAAACTTTTTGAGAAACGGGCCAGATGATTTTTTTTAAAAACGAGGAGCCGGATGAAGAATATTATTGTTGGAATCCTATTAGTCAATATTTCTTTAAGTTATGTATAAAAACATACTAAAAATCAGGGGCCGGATTGAAATCTTTGGAGGGCCGTAGTTTGGTGATCGCTGGCATAGAATATAAAACTAAAAAAACTTCAAGTATGTACAAAAAAACTGTAAACAAAATACAAACACTTACTTAAACTTAAGACAATATAACAGTTTTATGAATATAATTAATGGATATAAAAATTGATTACTATTAGTAAAAGAATGGTATACTATTTTTTTATTGTTCTATTTATTACTTTCGATGAAATGAATCTTGAATAAGCAAACACAAGAGATCTTTGGTCATATAAATCTGTTACTAATCCTAATATTGTTTTCACAGTGGGATATGTCAATTTGAATTTATCGATTTAAGTTTAAGAAGCATTTTATTTCAACATATTTATAAATTATGTGACTTCTGTGACACACTCGATAACTCAAAAAACTACTTTATCAGCTTAATGTTATTAAACAGAACACGGATGATACAATATTATTTAAGATTATTTACCATGGCTGTTGAGATACTCTTTTTGCACAAGCAGAATAACAATAAAAACAAAATGGAAGGCTTACTAAATTGTTCATAAGTACAAAGTTATTTGTTAAGGTGGCAAATTCAGTCAGCAGTACCACAACGAAACTAAAAACAAGTTAGTAGTCGATAAGTTTTGTTAAGTCAAGATTAATTATTAAGAAAACCTCTCTAAACACTATATTTCACAAAAAAAGAAACATCTTAATAAAGTTAGTTTAGTTGTAAAACTAAAAAATTGTCAATTTTTACATATCACATTGAAGTATAAAACAAATTACTACAGAAAATGTGTAGGAAGATTTGTATTAAATTCACAAAAATATTGGCAACACTTTTTATGTTGTTTTCCAGTAAGCTAAGTATTTAATACCCTGCTTATTAGACCTTTAGACCTGTCATCCTGGTGAAATCAACTACTCACTGAACAGATATAACATGTTTAGAATATTATAATATTGTCAATTCTTAATTTAAAAATTACTGTCAAATGTTAATTTGAATGATTTTTCACAAAGTTACCGCCGAATTCATCGAAAATATAAGCCACTTCATAAGCAATTAGAGAACCACATTGAAACACCTTAGTATTTGAAGACCATAAGCAAACATTACTATGTTTTGTAAAAATAAAATGAACTCATGAAAATGAGCTTGTAAATAATGAATTTCTTGAGGTACAGATTACTACATTTTAAATGAGTAATTATTTTGATAATATTACAATATGAACATATAGTGGCATATTTTTTTATCATTATGATTCAATCTCACACTAGTAAAATCAAAGATTTACGAGAGACACAACAACTGTTAATTTAACTAGTTTTTTTCCAACGATTAACGACCATAGATACCTAGATAGATCACGCATTCATTCATAATAAATTATTATCAAAAAGATCAATTGTTAGGACTGTAAAATAATTATTCAGTGACCATAAACTAGTAAAAAAAATCAAACAATTGAAAACAGACCTTTCGGCTCAAATAGCATAAAAATGACGATTTGTTTTACAAGATACAAACTAAGCCATGTTATAAATTTCAACAAAGAATAGTATTGATCTATTCTGAATAACAGGCCTTGTAAAGAAAAACGAATATCAATTAGAAAATATGTAAATGAAGTTCTTAAAATGGTGAATTCATTCCCAGCTTTGTACCAAAATCAAGTCTTGCTCTTCTTTGGTATCTTAAGTTTGCCCTGAAAGAGAAAATTTGAAAATGAAAATAAAGTCAATAGTGAGGTGCCATTAATTATATTTAAAATGTTATTATCAGTGTCTATTGACATTATCTACATACTTAATTTCCTGCCATTTGATGAATTCATTTGTAGACAAGATAAACAGAGGCGCCATTACAGTGGTTATGATATGCGGTAGAGTCAGTTGGAAAAGGAAGGAGTTGTGGAAGATGTTTCCAGAACTGGTTGGCAGGAAAAGTATCAGGCACGAATATATACATTGCAATGAAGTCCTGAAACAAATTTAGTTAAAATGTATAATGTTTTTAACATTTTCGGTGCGTATTAATCGTTGTGGTTTGGAATAATTCAAAGTGAATTTTGTCAATACTGATGTCTAACAAATATTTTATATATTGTCATATTTGGATTTTGATGATTCATCCACAGAGCAGATTCAGCCAAAAAAAACACTAAAAGGTTCATTTGATTGCTAAACAATAAGCACTCTGGGGAGAATATATGTATATTATTTTATGTAGATGAAATGTTCATTAAACGTTTTGTTACTTACAGTATTATTACACAGGTAAGCCATATTTTATTTGACCAAACATTCTTCTGCCATAGAGAATATTCACGGTGGACAAAAGAAATAGAGATGGTAACTGAAAAATAAAAATCATGTTATCATGAGACAGCATAAGGGTATTTATTTGTACAGTAATGTTAAATAATAATTGATATAGTTAAATTAGCACACAATAGCCAACAGATTTGTCAAAGTTCTTTTGATTGATAAAGAGCAGCAGTTTTAATTACGGAACCCACTTTACTGTGGTGTTTTCAAACATATTGCTAATTAAATGCATCATTAACACTTGAGTACCGAAACGTCGAAAATAGGATCGAGGAGCGACGGGGTACAAAGTGACCCCATACAAATTTGGGTAATATTTTCATTGCATTTATTGAGACATCATTGAAGATTATAATAAATATCAGTTAGATATTATTGATATTTGGTGAATGGTTGAAATAAGAAGAATTTTGCAATGTAAATGCACCCTATAGAGACTCGCAGTTTAACAATCATTATGTCGACCTTGATAGTCTATTACTTTAGGAATCAGATGGGTCTGAGTTCAATTCTCGGCGAATTCAATTTAAGTCTGATATCTTGGACAAAGTGAATGAAAATTCTAGTTGATCTCATGCGATTTTGATGAATATTTTCTATAATGAAAAATATTAAAAAAAAAAACTATTTTAAATGCATCACTCAAATTTCTAATACATTAAGTGCTTCCCAACCTTTTTCATTCCACGGTCCCCTAAATCTGAAAAAAATAAATCCGCGGCCCTCTTCGATTCAAAACATGTTCTGCGGCGGCCCCCGGAGAAATTCCGCGGCCCCCAATGTTTGAAGCACTGCATTAAGCGACTCACCTTTCACACCATTCAGTTATAGTTAATTAACATAAATTGTAAAGTAACATAATTATCATAAATATACTACGATTATGACATAAATGAACATTTATAATGCAAAACTTCTAAAGAAAAAGAAAAAAGTTGTTTACTTATAAGTAGACTCATCAGAGTAAAGGATATCTGCTGTGCTATTATATAGCCTTCTATGTGAACATCGCCCCAGCTGCCCCACTCCATCTTCGTGTAATCCTTAACTCCATCAGCGCTAAAATTGGAGCCCGTCTCGTCGAATTGCACGGCACTCTGTAAATTGGAGCTATTATACGATTCCACTGTCTTCATGGCAGGATACATCATGATGCACTCGGTGGCATTGTTGGAGGTGACGATCTGGTTGCAGAAGTTGGTGAGTAGGGTTATGTAAGAGACGAGAACGATTACAATCGAGGGTAAGAATTTGTAGCCATAGCACCACATCACAAAAAGAGACATCTGTAAAATATAAGAATGTATTGCTGATTTTCAAATTGTATTTTATTGTCGTGTATTTCATCTTAACGACCTGACAGAGGTTCTTCGAGTTCAAGTGAATAATCATACCCTTAAATTAATTATTCCTTGATGCTTATTGGTGGCTTTCGTCATGACTTCCGGATCCACAGGCGAGAAGACCAATGAAACGCTGATGGCTGGAATGACGACAACGCACAGCCATAGCACTTGTCCCACGGTCAGGATCATGGGTAAGACCAGAAGAATGGACAAGAGCTGTGAATAAATACATTTCTATTATAATGATGTGAAATTAAAGAGATGGGAAACTGTATACTTTTTTTTAGGATTCCATTAAACTTGATTGAAGTCGGTTGTGGCACTCGATTGATGAATTGAACAGGATTCGGATAGGATATTAGAACTTCCCATTGTAAATTATTTCCTACTGTCTTTCGTGTCAATAAAGTAATCATTTATATGATTATTATATTGATGGAAGTTAACCACTCATTACTATACAGATACTTTCTATATTTTATGTCAATATTCTCTGTGCTTTATAGATTGACACCCTCTAATTTTTTACAGGTTAACCACGCCATTTCTAAAATACAGTGGCTTTGCTGTTGTTTCGTCAGACATTAACTTTGGTGTTTGTAACGTACTGCCGTCTGTACGGCACTAGAAGTTGTATTGTAATTTAAAATTGTATTAATTACTGTAACCGATGGCAACTCAATAAACGCACAGTAAGACATTGAGAGTGTTTAATTTCACACTTGACATCATCATCAGTAGTGTAACTGATCGATTCTCTCCCTGTCTGTGACGATTGTAACAAAATTTATTACCATTTCCTAATAAATATTACGATTGTTTCTATTTCAACAGTGTTTTTTTGGATTTGCATTATTTTTGATACTTGTCAGTAGACAACTTTCGATCATCAAAAAAATATTTGGTATTACAGTTTATAGCAATTAACTAATACAAAATGAATTTTCTTTTTACTAATGCTCCAAAAAAAAATTTTAATTACATAAGATAGATAAGTCATTCGACATTAACACAAAGAGAAAAGACATCACAAACAGCAATCTCCAAAATCTTAAATTTTATATAAACCTTGCCTAGACTAATCTGATTGCTAGAATGAAGCTTTTTCCGCTAGACCACGCCTGACTAAAGAAGCTTTACATCATTTTGTAATCACTAAAAAAAGGACTTTTTGAAATGTCCCTATAGTCGCTTGTGCAATACATTGTCAGAGGACATTTTTCTATACACAAACTTTCTGTACACACTGATAGTTTGTATTCATCAATTGTTTTAAATTCATGTGAATACTGAATTTTATAAGTAAATACCCATTTACCTGAAGCAAGGTCAGCGAGCACGATGCACTCAGCCAGAACTGAGCAGAGCTCCAAAGACATAGCATAAAATGGCGAGCCATCGTCACAAGAGAAAACAATGAAACGTCTGCATCACGCGCCATCTGAAATGCAGAATATTTTTTATACACACCATTAAAATACAATCACTTTTAGGGTGTACATGACGATAGCTCAGTGCAAAGATTTTGTATGTCCACCTTTAAGAACATCGAATTTAAAAACCTTTTTTTTAATGATAAATGGACATATTTGAATGGTACAATATCTTCTCAAATATACTCATTTTGAATATATAATAATTTTATAATATTATAATGCAAAGATCATTATGTATAGGTTGACTCAATTTCAACAAAAGCTTGACACACAATTTCTTTTCACTAAGCCACCGAATTGTATACTGTCGTAAAACACTTATGTATTACGAACTGATTGGTTTAAATAAGGTCATCTGATCTTTATTAAAAAATGTGGAAGTAGTAATATATAACAGAGTGTTTTATTTTTAGATAAAGACAAAATAATAATCGCTAGTTATTTTCAATTTTCAATTTATAATGATGAAGTAAGAATAATTGAAAACACAATTTGATGAAGGAGGTCTGTTACAAAAGTTTTGAGTAAGTTGAGGTCAAAGTTTTTTGGGATAGTTATCCCTTAGATTAAGTTTTTTAAGATTAAGTCTTAGTTAAGAATCAATTTCTCCAAAAACTATATATTATCATCGACTGGACCCACAGTTTTTCCAAAATAGCTTTTTTTCGATAATCAAAATGTACACAACTTGATACACGTTCTATCAAAAGAATGTAAGCTGAAAATGCAAAATTAGTATCTAAATTTAGGTTTTAAATTTGAAAAAAAAAACGTGTGGTAGTTGCGATCAGGAAAAAAGACCTAAAAAAGGTTTTTTTTGTATCTCCTGTAAAATTTGTGTTATGTGTGGGTGAAGTCCTTTTTCCATTCCACAGTCAATATACTAATAAAAATTTACCAATGTGATGATTATTATTTTTTTTAAATTTTAAATTTAATATTTATATTTTTATTTAAAAAAATATTTGGCATTACAGCTAACGCCAATGCGCTAAATATTTTAAAGTTGAAAAATCATATGAAAAAAACTCAATGAGAATTTTTTGTAAGTCACTCGAGATTAAGGAGAATTGATCACAAACAATGATGAAAAAACATTTTCATATTTGTAACATAATACCTCTCATGCCTTCAATTGTAACTTTCCAGGACAGTGCTATTGCAATGTGACATAAATCGAAAGTCTACTATATAATAATACATTCCTATTACACCCTATCGTAATGGAGTTTCACGAAATAAATAAATCAAATTATACCTTAGACTGGTCATCATCATGTACATGGGCTCCTTTTACCTTGTTGGCGATCTTTGAAAGCGTGCACAAAGTAATAAGCCGATGAAATAATCGTGTAATCAAATATGTCAAACAAATGATAATCGGTATGTTTAAAAACTGAAAACGTAACATGAAAGCGAGATGTTTAAATGTTTTTTTGTGCAAATGATCTAAGTTCTCCTAACCCCTAAGGGATGGATGCACTGTACATGCTTCTAATCTCAGGGATGAATGATTTTTTAAGGGCGAGTGTAGCGGTCTGCAGGGACACCTACAATTAAGTGATTAATTTACAAACATTTGTGTTAATGATAAAATATAGATAAAATAGGATTTTCAAAACATCACACTTGAGTTAACCTTTTGGCTGTCGTAGAAAAAAGTACGTCTGTACCAAGCACGCCGGCTATAATTTGCAATTATTAATTTAATTAGGTATTGACGAGATATCTCGTCTGTAGCAGTCATCCAGATAAGCATTCCTTATTATTCTACTACCAATAAAATGTATCTGTAAAAATGAGCAGGGAGGCAGTGGTCTGCTTAAGCAGAGACCTCTTATTTTTTTTCAAAGAAAAATCGCATCTCAACCAAAACACACTATTTATTTTTGAAAATTTTATAAATTTTAACTTTTGATTTTTTAACCATTCTCCATTAGACAGAGACTGTTTCCACATTTTATTAGCGATTCATGTCTGTAAAGATATTGAAGTAATATTTGAGCTAATATGACAGTTAACACTATTAACATATCTGTCTTATGTTAGTAAGAATACATGATATATGCCACTGGCTCCCTATTCATTTTATACAGATAATTGTTATAAGAATAGAATAATAAGTAATACTCAACTCAATTGGGATGTTTTGAAAATTCTATTAAGCTAGATTATATCAATTACACATTTTTTTGTAAATAACTTGTCTTAATTATAAGTGTCGCTGTAGACCGCTACACTCACCCTTAACATCAAATAATATTAATTGTATATGTACACAGTGCTTTGAGATAAACTTGATTGTTTACACCAGCTAAAAAGAAGCTGCGACATTATCAATATGATCATATTATATTTAATCCATAATAATTTTGTCATTCAAATTACTTTAAATTAACTGCCTGATCAATTCTTCAAATATTGGGTGTGAGAGAATGAATCACATTTGGCGGCTGGGCAACGAAAGCGTTAAAATACCTACCCAAGCGACGGATGTATCCACCTATTCAAGTGTGCACATTTTTTTATCTATTACATTAACCTTTAAACGCCCAGCGGTCCATGTAGGGACTGCGGATTTTCATCTGTCCAGCGGTCTTTAGAGGGACCAGCGAGTATGGCGAGATTCTCGACAGGATTACATTGATTTACAATAACAGTATATAAACAATAGATATTAGATTAAATATGTAATGAATTCAATTGAGATACAGTTATATTTGTGTGCGACCAATTTCAAAATTAATTTTGCGAAAGTCTACATGGGCAGTGAACTACTCTTAATGCCCAAAGCGCGTGGGCTGATAAAGGTTAATGAACATTTTACTACTGAACGATGGTGTGATAAGAAAATAATAATAAAACTCAACGATAAGAGGAAATCTAGAGTACTTACGGATATAGAGCACGGTATAGAATTTAATGTACGGGCGAGGTCGATCGGTCCGACTCCCTTCTCCGGCAGCTCGTACGGAGGCACCTTTTGACACAGCACCGGATACAAAGGTTCCACTGCGACACTGCAAATCGATAATTTGAATCTATATTCCAGCATCTAATTAGATTCTAATCACTTTGTAGTGAGGCGGTAATCAAAAGGGCAACAGGCTCATCCGAGAGTCAAGAGCAATGAACGATTAATTTTTGCACGTTTCTAAAATTTGTCAAACTCAAATATCGTCAGTTTGCTGCAAGAAGTCATTGATTGACAATTTGGTCAACACTAAGTTATTTGTCATTTTGCAAAAATTTTAAGTGTCTTAACTCGTTGGGTGCTAACGACACGCCTAGCGTGCCACATTTATTCAAACATGCCACAATTTGCTTTGGAGTGATATTATTAATAATTCATTGTTTTGCAACAAAAAAATAATAATAATATCGAATCAGCAGTGCGAGCCTGCAGAAGTCGTGTTTTTTTCTTTTTGTTTTTTCACACAGGTTGGTTTACACTTTCGCTTAGAATACGTTTACTACATAAGTTTCAAATTTTAATTTTCATTATTTACTGTTCTTCATTTTACATTCTTTAAGATTCTTTGAGTATTGAAGTGTTCTGTCTAGAATTTTATACATAAAAAGCTACAAATATTTTTTTAAGGAAGTGAGTCCGTGGTAAAATATACTCCAGAAGGAATATGTGCAACTAAATGGAAAGACCGCTGAGACGTTCTGACGATTTCGTCAGAAATTTCATGGCTGAAGTGGCTACGATGGTCAAACGCATACTTGGCATGGCTACGATAATCAAATGCATACTTCCCATGTAGAAAAAAAACATGAAGATGTTATAAAAAATAAGGATTCATTTATTTCAAACAATGATACTAAATTCTTATATGTACAATTTTCAAAATTCAACTATAGTATCATTATATACAGGCTACAAGTTATTGAAAAATTAGTATGCCCCCCTCCAAAACAAAAAATTAAAAGAGTCCATCTTCCTATTTTCTGCAAAACATAACCAGATAGAAAAACCAAAAAAAAGAAGGTGCAAATATTGTTGGAATGAAAAAAGGAGAGAAAAGCCTCTCTTTTTTTGTCCGGAATATCCAAATGAACCAGGTTTTTGTCTGGATCCATGTTTTCGGTTATATCACCAACAAATGCTTAGTATTGCTTAATACGATAATATTGCTTAGTGCAAGTTATTTTTTAACCTATTTTTTACTATTATGTTATATTCAATTTACATATATGTTTACAAAAGATGTAATTTTACTCACGTAAATGAAAGTAATTGTATGCTATTTTTTAATATTGATAAATGTGTCTATTGTTTGCTATGTATTTATGTATACAATATTATATAAATCAGCTAACAAGCAATTAATTTATTTACAAAAATCTTGCATTGTAAACGCTCCTTTATGCAGGCGACGGTTATTCCTAAGTACCATAAATTATCCGGATACCGGAACGCAGTCCTCATATTTGCGAACGAGATTATTATTATTATTAATATTACAAAATCAGCATACTGCAATGCATACTCCACTAAAGTCCGCATTGAGTGTGTTAACATCGTAATTCACAAATGTATTAGCTGTGATTATGTTCATTGTTTTTGTCAAAGTAATAAACTCTGTTGTTAGTCAATTTGTCGAACGCATATGATATCATAATACATATTTAGGTAAGTCATGCATTAGGTAAGAAATACATTCAAGTCAAAGCAGTAGTTGACCATTCTTCCTGTCATCGTGTGAGTTCAAAAGATCGACTATAAGAACCAAAGTATCTTCTATGATGACAACAGTGAAGCGGTTGCCAGATATAATATGACAACCGTAAATAGAAGTCTATTGGAATATAAGTATGGGTGTTACTTATTTCAGACCGTCCAAAATAAATGTCTTGATCTTTATGCACATAAATTGCACAATATCTGCAATTTTCTTATCAGTGTTGGGCCATTCTTTCTCACACGTTCATATTGATACACAAAAACTAACCTAGCATCAGCCTGCATAAATATCTCCATGTTGTCTTTATTTGATGCAGAGCCCATAACGCAGACAACTTCATTGTACTCTTGCATGATTGCGATCATTCTACATGCCGTATTGGCAGTGCAGTCCGTGAAGAGAGAGACAAGCAGCGGCACATTGTCCACTTGCTCTATGTGAGGCCTGATGTTGTCTATGCCCCTCGGTAGTTTGGCCTAAAATTTCAACAATGTTATTTACTAACAATTGATTCCTTAAAGCTTTTATAGACTTTTAATAATCCTAAGATATTACTTTTCGGCGCACCGACATTAACGCGCAGTACAACCCTGACATAAGTGCTCGGGACATTAGAAGGCCGACAGTAGCGCACAATATAAGATTATTTTGTATTGTAGATTCCTCATTTAAAGAAATTTAATAACCTAAGATAAGTTTACTGCTAAAATTACATCATATTAAAAATTAATTGATAATTTTTACACACATCTAAGAATATTTTTTGTATTGGAATAAATAAATAATAAGATAGGGACATTCAACTGTTGTTTTTTTTAGTTGTTTTATTGTACATTTTTCATGTATCTGTTTAAAGTTTAAAGTCGGCGCATTAACGTCAGCGCGCGTATCTCCTGGACGTTAACATCGATGCACTTAATTTTCAAGCCTTTATTTTTCTTGCTCTTGTCTTTATGTCAAGCAAACCAAACGTAGTTATCACACATAAAAAGACATTGATTCCTTAAACTGTGAGAAGAATAATATGGGCCACATATTTTTCTTGCACATAGCTACATGCTTGGTCACTAATTTGGGTATAATTTGTAAAACACCCTAGAAGTAATATTATTGACTGTATTTCTTTTGCATTTATTGTATTTAAAGTAGTGTGTTTTTATAACCTATGCATGCGCTATATCAAAGCACAATTGTAACATCAATATCATTCATGATTAATCGAGTATTTGAAATTTCTAACGGAAATGTGATAAAAGGTGAATGGAGAATGGCGCACCGGATAAAATTTCATTTAATTATTTCTTTAATGCATGATTAAAAAGCTTTGGACGTGTTCCCAGAGATTGCGGTTAACATTGCGGATAAAAATATATTTTTGTAAAGAAGTTTAGAAAATTAAATTTCATGTGTACCAATTTTACGTTAAAGATTTTTTTTTACCCTATTTCGCATGTCAAAATTAACAGGAGCTGAATGATCGGTGGAGTCGGTAAGACATGAAAGCGATCGGCAGCCATCGGCCGGTGATCCATCAGCTTCTTCCCATCCTCCGAGTAAGACAGAGTCCTGCGATTCACAGCCTTCTATTGGGTTCTCCTGAAATTAATAAGCAAACTTTATGTGGTACTTACTACATTACTCTCACCTACAACATTCAATCGTGAACTAATTTGCCGTCCCAAGCCTATCCTTACCATCTATGAAGAGTGGTTGAATGACCCTTCATTAGAAGGTTGTATGGTACACATTGAGTGGGAACATGGTATAATAAATATATACATATATATATATGGTATAAAGACTTGCCTGGTTGGCGGCATTGTTCTGGGAGACGACGGAGTCATTCCGCTTGTTATAACGAACATGGCTGGTCTCATTGTCAAATTTCACAGTGGGATGGTCCAGATTAATAGCACCGGGGGCCGAGTTACTCAGTTGCCTTGATGACTCGAGAGAGCTTTAAAAGCATAATACATCAATGATAATGATACAATAAACAAATGGTTTTACAGGTGTTTAAGTGTTTTTAATCTTTGCTTTCTTGTTTTCCTACAATAATTCTTTAGCAAATTTAAAGCAATTTTATTAATTATTATAATATAGTCAAATGAGATTGATAGTAATGTAATTTTGTTGAAAACATTGAATTAGGTAGAGTTGGCCTCACCACAATTGTATGTTTTAGTTACCAAAGTTCAATTTTATCATTTGTGCCTAATGATAAGTTTCAAGCATTTGGTTGAAGAAAATGATCATAAAACTCTTTGAAATGCATTTAAGAAATAATTGGTTATGGTTATTGGAAAGACATAGACAATTATTAATAATTAGTAGATCAGATAATAGAAAAAAGCATAGAATTAGGTGACATGAAATTTATTGTGCACAGAATAAGCGTTATTGTTTCGTGAATTTGTACAAAAAACAGAATATTAAAAATATAAACCTAATGCCTTCATCAAAAATTTTCATTATATTTTTTCCTACGGGAGATTGATAACATGATAATACAGTGTCTATGTCTGGTTCGGGAGGTTTTTTATGGAGTGCAAACCAACCTATGAGCAAAGATAATGCCGTCTTCGCCACAGCTGTCCCCTCTTTCATTGGTGGCCTTTGTGTGCGGAGCCTTGGCGTCAAAATTGGTCTGGTTTGATTTCCAAGCCTTCTCAGAACATGACGGAGTCGGGAATGTTTGAGACGTGGCCGGGGAAGCAGGCCTGATAATTGTTTTATCAATGTTAACAACGCCCTCATGTACAGTGTGTATTTAGGCTAAATTCTTTATTGGTCATTTAGATCAGCGTTTCTCAACCGGGAGCCATGTGGCCCCCTGGGGGGCCACAGCATGTCTCAAGGGGGCCACAGAATAAAATTTCAGTTTTGGGGAGCCACAGCAGACTTTAGGGGGGCCACGGCCACACAAAATATAATGAACTAAAATTTATACTTAAATCAAGTAGAATACAGGAGGACAATTATTATTGCAGCAGAAATAATGTATGTATTATACATACTTTTTCTATTATTTTCTAATGATATTAAGGGATACCATAATAACTGCATCTAAAAGTAAATGTCGAAAATATTGTATTGACTATCTTGTCCACGGATTACTTTCTTCACCCCGTGATAATATGAAACTCATGTGCTTAATATGTTTTGCTTCACTAATGCTAATATCTATTTTATACAAAACACATGGAAAATAGGACATATAGTATCCAGGCATTTCTTATATAAACACGAAACATTCATTTACTAAGCGTCAGTTCAAGTTCATCCGTGCACTTGAACGCATTAAGATGCCGAAAGGCGAAACCCGGGTCGTTAGTGACAAAACCTGTGTGAATTTACATAATTTGAACGATTCAAATTTATTGAAATTCCACCAAGCACCTTCAGTCGAAATCTTAAATTATACATAATTTATTTTTTAACAAGTAATTTGTAAACAAAATTTGATTGTGTTGTATTTAAAAAAAACAAATGTGTATTTCATTTTTCACGAGCCCCGAGAATTTTATTACTATGGATAGGGGGGCCACGGAAAAATTTGAGACTCGAAAAGGGGCCACGGGTTTAAAAAGGTTGAGAAACTATGATTTAGATTATAACCATATACCACAGATTGGAATTTTTTCATATTCATCCAAAAATAGAAAGGACATTAACTTGTGAAACGAAGAAAAGAAATTTGAAGACTTTTTATTGAAACAAATAAATAGAAATAATTTTACTGTTTACAATTACTATTGTAACAATAGCAATATCTGTTATGGTTTTTTTAGGAACTACCTTTCTTTATATTTGGATAAATACAATATAGTCTAATATGCAATGCTGAAAAAGACTATTTCACTTACCAATGGTTCGTAGAATTTAATAACATTCATGATACTGCTAATCAAAAATTCCGGACAAATACATAAACAAAGCAATAACTATAAAACAAACATGTAACATGATTGTAATTAGAAATGTTCTACTTGTAGATTATGTGCACTTTTTCACTATGAAAAAAGTCTCTAAGGAGTTGATTAAGAATGATTATGAATGAGTATTTATACTGTCAGACAAATATTAAAAATAATCAAAAAATAATGATAAGAAATTATAAAATTTTCGATGAATTCGACGATAACTTTAAGGAAGTTTATTTTTCATCTTATATTAATTTTTTTAATTGTTACTCTACTTATGTTAAAAATCGCAACATGTGTTTTGCCTCTTAACACTTGAGTACCGAAACATCAAAAATAGAGGTTACAAAGTTATCCCAGACAAAATTGCATTGCATTTATTGAGGTATCATTGAAGATTACAAAAAACATCTTGGCAAAGGTAGAGAGATTGGTTAACAACTATTCATGTCTTAGCCCTATCCTTCTATTTTTACTCTTTTCGAAAGAAAAAAAAGAGGTTGAGCAACTGAGTAACGAGCAGTCCACGTAAAAAAAAACTTCTATTGAAATACCTCAATAAGTGAGCCTTATTCTCCAGATTGAGAACGAACATGGATTAGAAAAAAAAGCTTGTCAAGAATCGAGTCCAGCACCTTATTTTTTAAAAAAAAACACTGGTTATTAATAACTATACGCAAATATAAATTTACTACAAAATATGCTTTCGGCCATAAGAGTAATAAATAATACAAAAAAAAACATTTCACTCGTTATATAGGTAATATTATATTCAAAATGTACGACTGACTGTCTATGCGGAGATAACATCAGCATGAGCAGTTTGTTTCTAGCGGGTGTAAAAAAAACTAAAAACTCAATTATACATTTGAATTAATTAAAACCTGAAAATGTCTGAATTTGTCAGGTACAGATCGCATCTGCGTAAATAGGGAAGTATATCGCAGAGGGTTAAAAATAAATCCATTAACGTCGTTAAAAGTTAGTAGATGTGTTATGCAGCCTCCCTGAAGTGATTAAGAAGCAATATAAATTGTTATAAACATTTTTTTTTAGATTATAC
This sequence comes from Himalopsyche tibetana, assembly GCA_030503985.1. Taxonomy (NCBI): domain Eukaryota; kingdom Metazoa; phylum Arthropoda; class Insecta; order Trichoptera; family Rhyacophilidae; genus Himalopsyche; species Himalopsyche tibetana. The sequence goes on from JAPJYX010000022.1 coordinate 19,717,680, forward strand.
ATAGGCGGTGAAAATTTTAAATTGAGTAAGCATTATTGCACAATCTTTCAAGAGAAGTAAGTGAGTTGAAGTCATTATGGTACAGCTGGTAGCTCATTTGGGACAATAGGGGCTGCTGCCACAATCAAAGCCAGGCCTATATCACTCAACCGTCTAGCGCCATATATTTATTACATAGACGACTAACTCGTTCAATATAGATATAATTGTTCAAATTACAGTGAGATAAAATTTTATCATTAAAGTCTACAATAATACGTGGAATAATCTAAGTTTATTTTATATGACAACAATTTTGTTTTACATAACATTATGTTACTACATCATCGGTATACTGGCAGAAAGCGATAAAAAGTATTGAGTTATGAATGCAGATAAATAGCTTTACACACGCTGTATCTTTTGAAAAAACAAGTCCAGCCATATTCTGTGTTTGTTACACAATTTGAACATAATATCAGAGCTGTGGAGTTAGAGTCGGAGTCAGGATTGTGTTGTTTTTCTGGAGACGAAGTCGAAGTCGTAAAAACCGGAGAATTTTAATTTAAAGATATTGAAAAGTTACTAGTCTATTCATCATATTAATTGGTGAAATCTACAAGAATTATTCTAGTAACTAGAATGATCTGACGGTATACAGATATGTTAGTTAAACGGAAATATTTAAAAAAAAATCAACTCAGAGTCGGTTCTTTATTTAAAGCTCAAGTCAGAGTCAGAGTAGGAGACGTTTTTGTTTACTCGACTCTACAGCCTTGCATAATACACATCAAAATAATTCCGTTCAAAGTTATTTTCACTTTTGGATATGTGGATCGAATTCGTTAATCATTATCAAATTTCATGAAGTAATTAAGTAGTGGCATAGAGATGTTAAAATTTCATGATTATCGAAAATGATGATTATTTCAATTCAAGGTTTTTTGAATTATCACCTTCTGCCAGTATATCGACGATACATTAAGATATACACCTAATTCAAATTTATTAGAATTGGTGACAACAATTGCTTGTTTTAACTTATATATAGAATAATCATGTGGATTAAATTGTGCATTAAAAAACCTATATAACTAGCGAGCCAATACTAACCGAGTAAATAGTAATCAAATACATTGTGATGTCATTTTTATTGCTTTAGAGAATAAATTTAAATCAAATATAATTTTGTGTCTTGCCAAAATATGCAAATGGGTTAAAAGCCTTGTATTAAAAAATGCTAGCAATAACATAGATTAGATTCATTATTTCATATAAAAGATGAAGTTGACATAAAATCTCAAAACATTGTTAATAATCGTTTTGAATTGTCATCTATATACCCTCAACTGTACAGAATCAAATGAAATTTTAGTGAAAACAAAGAAAGCATTAGAGAAAAAAAATTGCACAAAACATTAACAGTCTTCAGTAGGTAATCGGTATCTTGATTGAATATGTCACCGCCGCCATTACTGGTAGAAATTTCTACCTGACAAAATTTAATTCGTTTTAACGCATTACTTTAAACACAATGTATATTAAATTTTTATTACGTTATACTGTGGCATAAGACATTTTGGATTTTTTACGTGTGCTTTTATTAACAGCATTAAATCAAAATTGAAACCTTCATATGCATATATTGCAAATGCCTCTACTGAGAAAATATAATATTGCAGCTAGATGGGTTGAGGTGCACGTTCTGTTTTCATGTTATCACTGTAATATTATATTTGAATGGCAATTTTGGGCCTTAGAGGATAAATCTCAATTGGCGGCTGGGCAGAGAAAAGGTTAAAACGTGTAGTTCATTGCGATCAAATTATTTATTGTAATGCCGACAATTTGACGTCACTTTATGAATTAATTATTTACCTGTTGGTATCACTGGATAAAGAAATATGACAATTCCAACCGCTTTCTAATCCCATCTTTTCACTGAAGACTCTCGATCTGAGTTCATTTTCTTTACTGAAATGAACAAATCTGATACAGGCGCGGTCCAACCTCTCTATCAGTTCCACCATATCGCTCTGAGCTTGGTACTGCATTGTTACCATACCGATGAAAACCTTAAACAAAAAATATTGCTAAATTTGTAATAACTTAGATATAGGGGCATCTAAAAATGATTTTACAATTATCGGCTTTACCCTCTGAACCAAGGTTTTTTCAGAAGTAAAAATTATATTTCCAAGTATAATTTAGGTTCAAAGAAGGAATAGATAGTGATAGGGTATGATTTATAAGCATAAGCTTCTACTACTTCTTTTGTGATGACAACTGGCAGACATTTAAAAATTTTAGTTAAATTAATAGTGTTTTCATGTTACCAGTAATATCGATTGTTTGATTGTTTATGACCTTAAATGGCCACACTGTTTTTCGATACCCGAAGCGATTTTTGTTTCTTTCTTCCTTGCTTTATGGGACGCGAACCGCACACAACACTTCCCGGGCACTTCCGGGGGACACTTTCCGGTGCTGGAACTTGCTTCCAGTAACCTTTAATTTAGAGTCACTTGTGGTTTTGTGCGATACGTTATTCACAGAATGACGTATCAAAAACTAAACGTCGGAGATGAAAGAACTGATATTTTTCCATCCCGACGATAATTAAAGTTAATTTTGTTTTCTGCCGCGCGCGGACTTTCATAACTTCTATAACAAAACTTCATAACTTCTATAAAACCGTTTGTGCAAGTTGGGTATTAATTGTATTGTAATAATTTAATTTATATTTGTTAGATATTCTGTGTGTGATTAACAGTACTGCCTGTGTGGTCGAGTGGTCAACGTTGTTGGCTTCGGCTACGGAGGGCCCGGGTTCAAATCCCGGTACGGACAGTTTTACAAATTGATTTTTCAATCGATTTATGAATTTTTGTCTTTTTGATTTATGAATTAATGTCTTGAATTCCCCCCTCTCACCCATCCTATCCTATGAACGGGGCGTATCGAGAGCGATCAGCTTACCACTAATCCTGTCCTAGCCTTATCCTTCTATCCCTACTCTCTTTGGAAAAAGAGAGGTTGAGCAACTGAGTAACAAGCAGTTCTCGTAGAAACACTTCTGTTGAGATAAACTCTATTAGGAGTCCATATGCTCCACATTGGGAGCGGACATGGTTTAAAAAAAAAAAAAATGATTGTAAATTCCTAATAAAACGTTTCCGTAACAATTGAGCAATGTTCTCATTTATTCCTACCTACTTGTTCTACCTCGAGTGTATTCAAACCGCTGTTGGTCGAAATGACTTTTATTAGTGGGGATTTATTCTTGGGTATAACATCATGAACAAAATTTAAAAAATTCTCACAATAAATGAAACTCGCTCAAAAATAAATTACGAGTCATGTCAATAAAAGTATATAGATAATTTTAATATTTGATTTTTTAGTTTATTTACCTGATTGCATTGTACATCAAAACATCCCTCAACATCGGTTACATCTTCGTCTTTAATGTCACTGAATAGTAATGAATCTGAAACAAATAAGAAATGGTGTAAATACACTTAAAACAATTATTGCCAGGTGATATTATACAAATGATGTCTATATCTCTCTTTCCATTAGTTTCTTGTAGACATTCAGGGTAATCTTTTTTCTGCACTCTGCACTTTGAGCGACAAGACATAATAAAAAAATGTTGATCTCGAGTGAGAGGAAAGATAAAGGTGTTGAAGAAGTAACAACATGAACAAGTGATGGTCGCTAGAGTAACTGAAACGAAAACACCTATTTGAATATTGTCTTCTGATATTTAAATTTCTCCGTTGTCGCACAATATTTAATATATGGGATAATATGGTCACCTGTGGAGTGGTAGTGATTAGTGAGCGGTGGCTGAGGTTCATTCCAGGAAACCGAGGGTGGATAGAGTGATCGGCAATCAGCTGGTAGCTCCAAAAACAGGTTCGACAATTGCGGAGAAACACCTCGGGTCAATGGCCTGCAGAATATACATCAAATATAAATACCAGGCTGTATTTACAACTAATTTTTAATTTTACTGTTATTGATTGTAAATTTTTCAGCCCAGGGCACAACTTTTAATAAGTAAAGTAAAAAAATATCAAAATATTTTAGTTCTACAAATATTATTTTACATATTGCTGATAGTTATTTCAGCTTACACACTCATCCGAACTATGTTTAAACTTATATAAACTTAGCTATATATACTGGCTTAGAAGAGATACACAATACGTCTTCTCATCTATTCTAACATCCTTATATTGACAAATATAGTGTTAAAGTTAATCTTACCTGTATGCAAAAGCAGAGCAGTATGCAGTGAGAGAGCTACGCTGATAGAAATCCTGAACCTTTTTCCTGTCAGACGGAGACAGAACACATAAGTCTTGTCCATTCCAATATTCGACGCACGAGTCCAAAATGATATCAGCAGTTCCCTGTAATATTTAAAATGTGAAATGATTGTATAACGATTGTGAAATGAAGGACCAATAAGATGGTCAACCGCTGTTGTTATGGCCCTGTATTTATCTCTTTACCGACTAGGGATTCCAACTCGGATATCCGGATATATCCGGCCCTTTTTAACTATTCAATAGTATTCGTTATAATTTTTAATGAAATATTTTACAAAATCGACGAAAGATGATATGAATACTGGGGTATTTAATACCTGGGAGAAACCATTACTTAGGAGTAGTGTTTTTAATAACCTTCACAAACTCGGGTATTATGAATATATTATCTTGTTATCTTAAAACTTAAAAGTTCGACGAATCGGCTCGGACTCGAGGCAAAAAAAACCTTTTAATGCCGAAATTTCATTCATTGAAGAAATACCGTTGCAGTAATCTAATGCAGCTGCAGATTTTCAATATTTTAATATGATGGAATAGTATTGAAATGTGTATTGTCTCTATCTAAGGCATTACAGAAGTGGGAAAGGATTTAGTCAGGATCAGTTGATCGTGAAACTTTGATCGTGAAACATCGTCATTTGCGTGCTAGTTCTACAATTCATCACTGAAAACCAAGCAATCAAGACCACTGTCTACATATTAAAATTTTAATAATTTTGTATAAAATTTTAATAATTTTGTATAAAATTTTAGCCATGTCAAGACGCTCGGAAGTATGGACTCATTTTATAAGAAAAGATAATAAATGCAACTTGCTACATGAAATGCGTAATTCTATTTTATCTCTCGCGGAAACTGACGACAATACAAATGACAATACAAATAATCTGATAAAAGGTTTTAAGTACTTAGATCAATTTAAAAAAAATTAAAAATTAAAAAAAAAGTAACAAATTTAAAATATGATACATTTAATGCTCCCTTTTTTTAAAATATGAATTGCTAAAATATGAATTGTTAAAATCTGAATGAATGACTAATATTACAAATGAACTCGTTTTTAATGTATTATTTTAGTACATAAATTTATATATGTAGTAATGTTTTGTTATTTTCATACTTACTGAAACTATCCGGATATCCGGATATATCCGGATGGTTTCAGTTTTACTATTCGATATCCGGATAGTTGAATAGACGAATAGTTGGAATCTCTATTACCGACATTGTTACAAAATTAAATTTGCAATTCAAATAAAAAATCAAAGTATAAAAGTGAGAACTGTGTTCCAATTTAATAATCTGAAATCAATTACCGAATATTGTTTATCTGAAAGAAAGATTCAATCAAATTACTATTATTAATTGATTAATAAACTAATAATTGAGCCCTCGAGAAGTTAAGTGAGCGAAGTGGTACTTTAGGAAAAAATGAGTTAAAAATGGTGTATTTTAAATATTCTACACATCTTAAAATATCTTAACAGCTTACCGCCCGTATGTTTTCTATAGAATTTGACCTGGCGGCCGGGCGATTTTGCGAAAAATTCGCAAAAAACTACCATTCTACTAAATTCACCATAATTTGTAAACCAATTGAGATATCTTCACAAAATTTGATTTGATAGCTTCCAGATACTTTGGCGCATAAATCAATGCTACTTGAGCAATGGTTCTATATCTGTGGGTTGCATACTTATGTGGTGTAGTCAAAAAAACTTAAATCTACTATAATGTTTTTTTTTCAATATATAAAATCTACTTTTTAATATTGTTTTCATGTTCATATATATTAAAAACTTCATTGGATATATTATTTATAAGTTATCATCGAAAAATCGTAAAAAAAAGTACGTTTTATGGATAATAACATATTCAATACAAATATCTATTATTTAAGAATTGAGAACCTCTGCCACTGAGTTTGAATAGGTCGCAATATTATCAACCATCCGATTCAAATTTCAAAAATTGTTTTCGACCGCCTTAATGACACTTGCTCCATAGAACTGCAGCATGAAACGCCGCCCGCCCTAGCAATAAATCACAAGGCAATTCGTTGTAAAAAAAATACTACGATACGTGTGTTCGTACCTCTAAGAGGCCCTACAAGAGCATCTGGGCATCATGTTACCCTGCTAATATTACGTATGTATTTCGTCGCTAATCAGAGAAACAAACCAGAAACGATTTAAACATAAAACTTTTACCAAAACGTAAAATAATACTATGAAAAATCACACCTGAAAAAAATAAACGTCTACCATCTTAGGGGTATTTTTACGAAATATTTTAGTATAATATTGATTTTTTTTGTTGTTAAATATTGCGTCAATGTGTATGCTACCATCTCTCGTTAACATTTGAAATCAAACTCGATCCTGACCAAGTGATTTTTCAATAGAATAGAGTGTATGACGTAGGACTTGTATATGCGTCCACGGCTCGCAACCGTTGGATTTCAAAGACTTAAATACGCGTCCACGGTCGTTAAGCTGTTAATATAAGTGAGCTTAGTAAATACACACTGCAACAGTGTTTTCTCCCTAGAATAAAAATATGCAATCCATAAAAACAATCAGTAAAGAAGCGATTAAAAGTCCAGTAGAAAAGTTTCACCATACTCCTATTTGGCTCATTTCATTTCGCAAGGGCTCAATTAATTTAATTAACTCGACAACATTAGTAATGTTACCTGCGTCATGAGCTGTAATCCGCCGGCCTGGTCCTTCATAATGACCCCCAGCATGTGTGGCAGTGGCACCTTCACACGAGTGCTGAGGTGTAGAGAGCGAGCGAATCTGGTATCCCGACGAATGACATCAGGTTGCTATGAAACAAAAACATGTTACCAAACCCAAACATGTCTACAAATGAAGGGTATTTGTTTACCCCTAAAACAAATGTACACGGAACTATAAAAGTATAAACAACACTTTATTATTCAAAGAGGTAATCTGTTTTGAGCTACAGTACTCGATAAAACGTTGCGACAAGCGGTTTCTTCAGGAGATAAGTATTTTTGTTCACTTCTGTTACAAGATTTAAAAGATAAGTAGTTTGTTCTGGTAAATTTTAATTATTAAATCGAATTTCTAGTGATAACTAAAATTTCCAATTCTTACGTAAATAAAGTTGGAATAAAAAAAATTGAGATGAAATATATCTTTATATATATCCAGCTATCACAGATTTTTTTTGGTCGCCGATGACATCAGAAAACTGTAGTTTTCATTATTAAAATGTAAACTCGGAAGTTTGTCAAGTGTATTTTTATTTTTTTAATTTTACAATATACTTATCCCTCGATTTACGCCGTAGATACGTTCCGAGAGAAAACGCGTAAATCGAAACCGCGTAAATCGAGACTTCAAGCTCATACAAAAACGGAAGATAGGTTCCAGAAAATAAACATCCGCGTAAATCGAGACTTGAAGTTTATATAAAGTAGGGGGATAGGTTCCAGAAAACCGCGTAAAACGAGTACATTGTATATACACATATATCTGCATAAAAAAAATGTATTAAGAAAGAGATTTATTAGCTTGACATAAATTTATAACATGTTTATAATTAAACGCATAATTATATAATTGTAATTTTATTATTCCGTTTCCTCACTGCTATATTCTAATTCAACCATTTTTTCTTTTTTGGTTGGCTTGAAATCACTACTATCATCGGATCCAAATCCAGCAGCAGGCTCTTCTTTTCGTCTTATTAAATAGTCCGTAACTAATTTTTGTATTGTGTTTTTCTTCTAAGTCATTGTAAATTTCACCGTTGCGCGCGCAGGCTTTTAAGGTCTCGCTGAAATTTAATAGCATGTTCAATAACCGGATCAGTAGCCAAAACCTTATCTTCTAAGTTATTGGCCAATTGTAAAATTTCAGAAATGTCTTTAGACGTAAATTTATTTGGTTTATTAGTAATGTCAGTGTGTGTAGTAATACTATCACTATCATTGCAACTTTCAACATTTTCTTTTTCCTTGGTTGACACCATATAAATCAATGCTTCTTCATCTATTTCCTGATCAACAAACAATTCATCGATGTCACTGAATTCTAAATTCTCCAACCCTTGTCCCAACGCTTTTGTTAAAATGTTGTTAAATGTTTCATCTCTTGCTGGAATTATATAATCAGGTTCAACTACTTCTGGCCATACTGCTCTCCAACAAGCATTTAATGTTGACTTTTTGATATCTTTATTTGCTAATTCTATATATTTCACACAATTTAAGATCGTGAAATTTTTCCAGGCTTCTAAAATCGTGAGTGACGCATTTCTATCTATTTGATTTAATATTTCTTCATATGATCGCTTTATTTAGTATGCCTTGAATGTCGAAATCTCCCCTTGGTCTAACGGTTGGATTAGGGAAGTCGTATTTGGTGGTGGGAGTTGATTTTTTTTTTAAATGTGATTTTTTCCTGACCGCGTGAAATGGGTACCGCGTAAATCGAGGGATAAGTGTATATTACATTTTCTATAAGGTTCGCCTTATATAAGAAAAATTTATGCACAGATTTCATGAATATAAAAGGAAACAACATTGATTAAATTTTATTAAATATTGTTACAAGGCAAATTTTTGTAAAAAATATTCACCAAATGTCGGAAGGTGGCGAGATGATTTTGAAGAGAATAAACACTCTTAGCTTCCTCAACAAATCCAATTTGCTTTGCAAGTTCACAAAGACAGCGCCGGTTGGTGACGGGAACAGCATCCTCACTATAACCATAAAAACATTATGCATTACTATGCTTGAAAATAATGGAAATCAAAGAGAAGTGAGAAACGATTGAAACTTCTTGTCCATCAGGGTATTTTTACTAACATCTTGTCTGAATAGATTCAGAACTATAGTTATGTGGTGGCGGGAGTCAAAACAGCTAGCAACATCTAAAATCCTTGTAATTCATTAAACATATGCGGATGTAATATCGCAAAAGCAAAACAAAGCGACATTTGAAAATCAAGTTAACATTACAATCGAAGCTGTTTCTAATGCCCAATTTGTCCTTTTTTATTGATAATATCAGCACTTTTTTTTATTAATAAATTTTTGGATCTTCGCACACACAGTGACTAAGGGAAGTTGTCATTCAAAATGAAAATGATTTCACTCGGTTCAAGAAAAGAAACACAGATTTACAGGCATCAATTTATAAAAATTTAATTTTATTGAGATTTGGCAGGATGATCATTTTTTCACTCATCGCATTTTTCAGACCGTGCACAATTTATTCAATTAAGGTCTGTCTGTGCCTGTGTGTCTGAGCCCTCGAGAAGTGGAGTGAGCCAAGTAGTAAAATGGTAAAACTTTTCTATTGGACTTTTAAGTACACATTAACAAATTGGTTTCCCACCACCACCACCCGTTGTGTATATGCAGCCAACGTTTAATGGCCGCCTTCCACAACGATATCGACAGAAAAAAAGGAGTTTACCCCTCACATTCATGGCCTTCATGCACTAATGTGCTTAAAATAATAATGATAACAGATAAATAATAGAGATAACACTATTGTAGTGCATATTTACCAGGGCTGTGGAGTCGGACTGTTTTAACTGACGTTGTGCTTGAAAAAAAAATTTAACTTGGAGTACTTTCAAAAAAAAATGTGTTTTCAAACTGCTAGGGTACAAAAGTTGCGCCACTGCATGCTACTAATCCTAAAAATATCATTATAGTCATGTTATAAGCTAAAATCGGAGTCATCTTATTTCTTAACGACTCTATAGCCCTAGTATTTACTGAGCTCACTTCACTTTTACGATACTTTTAGACATGTAGAATAGTACAACGCATGTAACTAATTTTTTCTTAAAATACCACATGGGTCACTTCACCTCTCTGGTGCTCACGTGATCATAGGAACATTAATTCTCTGCGGCAAATCGTAGCTCACAAAACCTACCTCTGAGTGGCTTCACACGTTAGATGAGCACAAAAGTGTGAGTAGTGCTCTTGCGTGTCCATATTGCAAGTATTCACCAGGATAGCCAGACCGAGCGGTTTGAGACAGGAGATATGATTCTTCCACGACTGGTCGTCAAACTCCAACTGGAAGGGCACATTCTGATCATGTGTTAAATCTAGAACCTGCAATAGATACGGAGAGATTTTTTAAATCATTTTTGCACTTGAGGATATGGATTCCTAATGAAACATTTCAGCTGAAGGTGTTTTAGTAAAAAATTGTTGTATGTTAGTCTTTACACCATTTCTTTTAGAGATTGTGAAGAAAGAAAGATGAGTTTTTTTTCCATGTTTTAATTAATATATCACAATATATATATATATATAAAGGCTAATAGCTGAATAAGCTGAACCAAGGTTCAAATCCCTTACAGTACATTTTAACATATTTGTGCTTAACCCTTATAGCTTCAAAGCGCCGATTTATAGACGCACTAATATTGTTCTTAATAACCTCACTGAGCTGGTCTATTGTCACAAACTTAACAGAAGACCCGGTTTGAAAGAAGAGCAATATATTACAAATGAAGGTGTAGAAAACACTGTTCAATGTTTCCCAAATAAAAAACTCGCTTACCTCTGCGACAGTGGTGGGATGCAGGTGGTTAATGGTGTTTAAAGAAGTATATTGCTTGTTAAAGTTGTCTCCGTGACTTGACTCTGCATTGTTTCCGTTGCTGATATGGCTGGCTGAATCAGAAAAGCTCGTTTTGCTGGAAGACCGTGAGATGCTGCTGGAGTTTCTTAAAAAGAATACTTTTTCTGCAGTGGGATTCGGCCATGACAGGATTCCTTTCTTATCAACGCAACAGAGAGCCTAAAAATAAAAAATATGTTTGAATCTGAATTCCACATCTAAATTCGACTAAAAATCGATTTCAGGTTGCCAAGCCGGTATGTGATTCAAACTTACAGTGACCGACCCTAGGACCTGAACAATATTGGCAGAACGAGTCACAAAGTTCTCCCGTCCCAGAAGAATGTTGACGAAAGTCTTCCACAATTTGGTGTCGTTTGCCGCTAACCCATCTTCAACGCTCCTCTGCAAGAGGGGATTGCTCATTCCCTCCGATAGAGATGTGGACTTGTTCAATGGATATCGGGTGGAGCTTTGAAGAAGATGTTTAAATCTGAAATTATGTAAAAACAGTTTTGTAAAATGTTGTTTATATTAAATTTTCATTAGTACTTCATCAACTCGAATTCTTTTTATATAAAAATCAATTGAATATTTTAGGACACACAATTTTTATTTATTATAAGCAAGACCTCCGCGGTCTTAACCCAAGAAATAAGAAGAGACTGGGTTAAAATTAATTTTAATATTTGCATTTATATCTCAATCTCGCGAATAGGGTTATGTGTGCATAAATATTGATAATTCAATTCAAAAGAATACTTTGAGGCCGTCATACTTTGACATGCCGTAGATGTTGAGGGCTGTCCAAACGACAGGGAAGACGGTGGGTAAGAGAGGCAGGGTAGTCGCGACAATCTGGAGCAGGAAAGCCTTGCTCCAATGCGATGTCCCGACAAGGTGGTCCAGGTAAAAATGACGTGTGGTGATCGCCAAAAAAGCAATGAACATTGTCACCGGCAGAGCAAATGTTTCAATGCATCTGATCATCACCTAAAATAGAATTGATTTTAATTCAATCAACGTATTCAAATTAACAATATCAATCGAGTTCTAAGTATTAATCGAAATGAAGAAGACTCTTTATTGATAGTATTGCACGCAAACTTAGGTCCCATTAACCCATGCGGTAACTCTTTTGGTCAGGTTCATTTCATAAGGATATGCATAGGAATACTATCTCATTTTTTTGATAAGAATTCTTGGATGAAAATAATGAAAAAAAATCATCCGTTATACAAGTTTCACAAAATTTAACTAAGCTTTAGATTTGAATTAAAAGCGAGTACACTGACTATCAAGACACTCACCAGGTGACGTTGCTTATTGTGTACGGTAACTGGTCGGCAGAGAGCTTTATCCAGAGTCAGCTTCAAGTTGGAGATGTAAGGGGTCTCCGTTAACTTGAACAGACGGTTTTTGTGCGGTTGAGTTACTCTGGGAGCGGTGAATGTTTCCCTGCCCTACAATCATCAATAAATAACTATAGCATTACTCCCATACAGCATGCTCATGTAAATTTGACAATTTGAAGATAAATATGTTAGTGTTATGAGCAAAACGTTCCCTCTAATTCCTCGCATGCGGCCCATTTTAAATTTTGTGGCGGCCCTTAAATCTTTTTCTCAGACATATTTTTTTTACGTAAAACATTTATTTAATAAATGTAAGTAAGCTTTTTCTTCAACGAAGGAGAGTAAATCGGTTCATAGAAACAGGCTTACAAATATCACACTGCATCACTGCTCTAATTTTTTTATTTTGTGTGCGAACCATCAACTTCTGTTAGTAAATTTTCAGCAAAAAAAAAATGTGCTAAAATGTAAAAAATTGGTGAAACAAACTTTTGTTACAATATTTCTATGTGCAGCCTTGTGCGGGGATGGAAAAATGTGTGCGGGAACATTGGTTATGAGGTAACAGCGACATCGTAAAGTTATTAATATTTTCAATAGATTCGGCAGAAGTTAATTTTTTGATTGAAAAATATATATTGTTATTCCACTGGTTGTGCTCATGGGTGTGAGACGTGGTTTGCCTCTTTGAGAAGCACAGAAGTCTTCGAAGAATCTCTAGTGTAAGACTTTATTTATAACATAGACATTGTAATCTAATAATGTTGCTAATAACTATCAAAATTGAACCGTACTTTGGTAAATAATGTATTAAGTATCTACCAATAAGTATTTTGGTTCTTAATATAATGCCTTTCTACCAAGAATTAACAGTTGACATCAAAAAAGTGACTTAGACGTTGATCCTTAGTTATAAATTAGAAATTTAAATTGAGCTAAAATATAATAGGTTATTCCTGGTCTTTGCGTCTTTTGTGGAACCAGATTAAAGACTTAAAAATAAAAAAAACTGTAGCAATTTTCAAATCAAGTGTATTCTCTGTATTGCTCTGCAACTATTCTACATCTGTCAATTTCTTTTTTAATGTCTCGTAAAATATTAGACATAGAATTGACAAAAGTATCAATGATGTTTTTTATTGTAACTTTGGGATTGATAACTTTGTTACAAATTGTGATATGTGTTTCATCACTTTAAGAAGCAGTGAGACTACTTATATTAGATATGGTAAATCCCATTGGAAATATTTTTTTCTATCCTCTTTTTCAAAACGTACAGGCGAAATCATCCTGGTGTAAAATAAAATTATCGAATTTTTTTCAATCAAATTTGTCACATTATTATTTTTATAGCATCCCTGCCCAATGCATTACAATTTTTTCTCGTAAAGCACGATATAACACAGGGTTTCTCAACGAGGGACCATGGAGAATTAATTTTCGATGATTATCAAAAAAAAGCTGCTTTGAAAAACACTGTAGGTTACGTCCCTTTGCATTTCCACAGTTGATATATAAAATAATATTTGTAGACCTAAAATATAATAATTTGATATTTTTTCAGTGAAGTTCTGCTAAATGTCAATTCAAGCAATGCACTGCCATTGTTTAATTATTGTCAAAAATATGTGATCAAAATTTACAATTTCTAAATCGAATAACAGTCACTTGCACACCTTGTGGATAATGAAAAAGATATCATCGGTTGACAAAAATTTATGAATTCGAGCATAACATAAAAAACAATGCAAAGACCCTAGAGTTTATATAATATTTATAATATAATCTAAGACTATGAACCTACAGTCGTGAAAGGTTGATATATCTGCCTCGGTAACATGACCATTCGGGCATCCTCTATTGATTCACATCTTGCAGGGGATTCCTGTCCAGGTCGCATCACTATTATGTCTCCGCGAACCAATAGGGCCCACGGTAGATTGACGACTTTCCCTGAAAAAAAATCTTATACATTAAGATTACTTACATAAAAGCATTGCAAATGTTGGACTACATCATCCGTACCACTAAAGTCTTTTCGGGAATTGAAATTGTATGATTAATTTACAATGCTTTAGTCGAAGTAGACTTAGGTAGGGTAGATCAATTGTTTGGACCCCGAGAGGTTCGAAATATTCTTTCAGCTTCTTTCAGCTTATACGAGGCCAAAATGAGAATTCATACATTCTTGAGAATATGAAACTTAATGCTACTGATCATTTTTGAGGAATCGTGGACACGAACTATTTTTTTTAAGCAAGGTGTACAACCAGCCTGCCAATGGCGATGCCACTAGGGAGAGCTTTAACAGTGTTTGACAATATTGCTTTGGATTTTGACATATTCCATGTGGATGTGAGTGATTTCAGACTATACTATTTTCTATGTATTAAAGTAGATTTGGCCAGAGCTTACTCAGTTGACTTATTTGCCAATTTCACATGCTTAAACTTTTTATCTACTGTTTTTTTTTTAAATATTCTGTTATATCATGTTCTTTAGATTGGAAAAGTAATAAATAAATCACTCGACATTTCTAGAGATTACATAGGATAACAATTAAATGATGAAAAAATAATAAATGCATACCGTCTCTATATGTCCATTGCAACGTGAGGCACGGTGAAAATGGTGCGCACAAATGTGGGTAATTTGATTCTTTCCAATTACATTCTCGTGCCGCACGTTCTAATTCATCTGAAGTAACAAAAACACTTGATAAGTCAATTATAGATATACACCCAAAATTAGCGCAGTAGATAGTAGATACATGAAAAAACCTATGTTGAAGTATGAGATCCATACTTAATTAGAGAATAGGTTTTTCAGGATATCAAAAAAAATATAAATTGTACTTTATAATGAATAGAAAAAGATGTCATTCATCTTCTAAGGCAAGGATGGCAAACAAGGTACCCGCGGGTAACACAGTGACCCGCATGAGAAATTATCTAATGCGCTTGAACTTTTAGAAATGATTGTTTTTATTTAAAGCCTTAGTTATTCAATCTATGTGACCCGTGACATGATTTTTTAAATTTTTTTAAATTAAATTTGACCCACTTGAGAAAAAGTGTCGCCATCCCTGTTCTAAGGTAACAAATTATTTTCACTAATTTCTTAAATGACACTCCGGCTCTCACTGAATGTAGACATTGCAATATTCAGTTCAGGTTGATTATTTGTGGAATATTCAATAGAAATCTTTATTAGAAAATCTGGGATTAAGGAACGTTGGCTGCATACACACAACGGGTGGTGGTGGGAAAATAAATCGCTTGATTTTTAACATTTTCATTTTTCACATAAAATGTATTTTTTTGGGTTAAAATGAAGCCATGTAAACTTGAGTGTCGAGATTAGAATTGGCAATTTCATTAAAATCTATTTGATAAGCATCCATCAATTCATATATTAGTATCATTGTTTTAAATGAAAAATAATAAACCAAAAAAGCATGCAATGGATATGTGCCAATTGAAAGGTTTAAAGAGTGGCTTTAAAATTTTAGTATCCCAATAGCCACCAACGAACATAGCCAACAAGTAATATGAACAGAATAATTTGTTTCAACTTACCTAGTGAATGTTTTATCCTCCTTGGAATTTCATTCTTGCTTAATCTATCTTCATTAAATACTAAATATAAATTAAGAAACACCAGCATCCATAGGATAGTGGCTTCAACTGGTAAAAAGTAGTCAATTTTGTCAAAATTTGATACACAAAACGATAAATAGAGAGCACAGCCATAGAGAAGTGCAATGCATAAAGTCGGCCACACGACAAGAGCATTCTGATTAGAAGGATCTATAGCTTTGAATTTCCATGACCTGAAATTGACCAAGATTATAATATGATGTTGTTTAACAATTCATTGTTTTATGTATTAGATAATGTTTCGATTAAAGTGTATGATTCATCATGATAGAAGTGAGGGTAAGATTAAAAATGATATAGTACACGATACAAGTAAAGATTTTTTCAGTGTCACTACCCAATAAGGTAGCAGTTTACGTAAATAAAATCGAAAAATAATTATAAAGCTAACCTAGAAACCTTGTTAGATTCAAAGCTCGACAATTCAGCGGTGATATCTTGTTTCAATTGTCTAAGAGCATCCTGTGTAATTAATCCTATTCGTTCATTAATGCCATTATTAATATTATTCATTATTCGATAAGATGTCAATCAAAATAATTATTAGTGAAATGTCAGATTGATATTTTTACTTTTCTATTATTATTATGAAATGACCACTGTCAAGACTGTCGCCATTGTCGACAATACATGTCGCCACATAAGATGTCAGTTGTCCACAAAAATGTAGGCTAAGAGAACTAAAATCATACATTAACACAACCATGAAGTTAGTTTCGAGGCTGTTGATTCTAAACGTCATAATATAGAATATTTATCTGTGCCGTTTTAAAGTGTCATATATAATTCATTAGGTGAGTTAAATTTATGTTCAGCTTAATATTCATTATTTTCCACCCGCATGCAATACTGTCATAGAATTAGAAATGCCCTCGCATTACACTATTTTTAATGTTTGCCATTTTGTATGTTTTGTCAATCGTTCACCGCATATTTTTACGTTGGTAACCGTGCTATTATTTCTTGGAAATACATTTTTTGAGAGAATTAACGTCGAATAGTTGGCAATGCTCACCGTGGCTCCAAAGTAAAATAGTCTCGTCTCAACAATATTTTGTTCTGTGTATTTGAGAGAATAAAACTCGATGATTGATATATCAACGTGATTCCCCGTCCGTATCTTCATGTAGTTCTGACGGGAGAGTAATGCTACGATAGCATTTCGCGAGATATCTTAAAGTGTTCGTGATCTTCGGCCTTTCCCATTTATCGGAAACGCCATTCGAGGACAATGAAAAAAAAATAAAAGAAGTGTTGTCTTTTCCAGTGGAAAATTTTAAATTATCAAATTTTCATAGTGTTAAAAAAGTGATCTTAAAAGTTTTTCAGTATACGGGGCCTCATGTCGCTCCGTGAAATCAAGTTTTAGTTTCGATGACGTTTGCGTTCTGTTATCGAGACTCGTCGCGTTTTTTGTGAACCGATTCGGCGAATCCGAAAATTTCCCAAATCGTTTTTGAGAAATGCCCGAGTAAAGAAAGATAACATTGAATATGGTTGCCGCGATCGAAAAACTATTTTGTAAACATTCAGTGGCCGGATCGGCGATAGGCAGGCGAAAGTCGAGAATGGCCGATCTGACGGTGACAGTGGTGCTTTTGACGTTTGCGACGTGTATGGTGTCCGCCAAGGAAGGCCTGCAGTGCTCGCCGGGAGTGACCACCCCCGGCGCCACGTTTCCCCGAGGCGACATCACCCTTTTGACCGGGAGCTCTCTCGACATCGTCTGCATCTTGGATCCTTCGCATTATATGGCCTCAGGATACAACTCCACCCACTTACATTTCTACAATGGAAGTGTTATCGTAGACTCGCGATATGTCACAATCCTTAATGATACGGCTCTGCGATTGCACATTGATGACCATCCCGCCTCCAATTCGTGGTACACCTGCAAGCTTGCTAAAGAAATGCATGAAGATGTGGCGGTCTGCATGAACAGCGTCACTGTTGGAACTGCACCGGAGAAGGTGGACAATTTTACGTGTCTCTCTCTCAATTGGAACAATCTGACTTGTACTTGGAAACCTCCTCACAATTTCGTAATTACCACTCATAAGCTGACGTACATGTTAGCTGGGCGGGCCAGCCGAAGCCAAGTTTTCCACTGTCCCACTGTCCCCAAAGATCGTCAAATACCAAACAGCTGTTTCTGGGATGAGACCACATCCCCGCTCTACCGTCAGGCGCAGGCTTATTTAAAGTTTAACCTGACTTCTGAAAATGTGTTCGGATCCACCTGGCGAACCTTCGACATCAATCACTACGGGCGCGTGAAGCCGTCGAAACTCATTGAACTACGCGCTGTAAACAAGACAGACCGGGGCGTCAGACTCAGGTGGGATGTCCCGAGGCCCCTGGAGAACTTCCCGGTCGGTCTGGTGCACAGGATAGTGTATCGTTACGATATTGATTCGAATATCGAATGGATGGAGGCCAACGTGTCCTCTCTGCCGACCAAAGGCGCTTCGTACCATTATGACCTCCCTCTCGCGTACGCCTATATTTGGTACGATGTCCGAATTTCCGTCCGCTCGGAGCAGGCCATAGGAGAAGACATGTGGTCCGAGTTTGCTTCCGTGTTATTCAGAACTCGAGGAAGGATTCCGGACCGCCCTCCCGACGTCGAAACCGGCAGTTTTGAAGTATCCAACCGTCTCGAAGACCGTGACGTCTATGTCTATTGGAAGCAAATCAGAAGCTACGAACAGAACGGAGCAAATTTTCAATATAACGTGACGGCGGACATCGAAGGATCATCGGTTCGAATCCCCCCAATTGACAGTAAACAAGCTTATGCGTTTTTTAAGAAAATTCCTCACAAGAAAGTGACGTTCTCGATCACGTCTTCTTCTGATGAGGGAGAGTCTTCGGAAAGCTCTCAAGTTGTCGTGCACGAGCAGCGCGATCTATTGCCTGAGCCGTCCGCCTTCACTAAAATAGCGTTCGGAAACAATATGTTCGAGCTCTCCTGGAGAGATCCGGAAACGCACGTCCATGTCGAGATCGAAAGTTATACTATCTTCTGGTGTGATAGCTCTCGGGACAGGCCTTTCCAGTGCGATGGCAACCTGGAATGGGAGAAAGTGCCCGCCTCCATCAACATAAAAAACATCACCGTTGCCGAAGACAAAATCTATCAGTTTGCGATATCAGCCAACCGCGGAAGTTACAGCAGCGGAATGGTATGGGCCTCGTGCACCGTCATCCCCAACAAGATTATCGGAAAGATGAAAAATGTGTGGATCAACAGAGTCGGTTCCACGTTCATAGAAGTCGGATGGAAGCTGGAATGCTCAGATAGAATCGGCGTCATAAAAGGATACCGCATATCTTACTGTCCCATCGTCGGACCACACGACGTCTCGTGCAAAGAGCCCGTGCAGAACCAAACTGTTGTGAGATCTCCGCAATACATACACAGCAACGTGACCGGTCTGAAACCCTACACGACGTACGCGATCACCATCGCCGTTATCACCAGACACGGTGACGGGCTGCAGAGCGACACTCTTACCAACACGACACTCGAAGGGGCTCCTACGCCTCCACGCAACATCAAAATTTCAGACCTCACCAATACGAGAATGCTCGTATCGTGGGATCCCCCTTGGGGCATGAACGGGGTTCTGAGATATTATCGAGTAAACTTCTTAAGACCTGATTTCCATGCCCAAGATGTAATAGTAGACCGTTCTGATGGTTTCACCGAAGTCTTGCTCACCAATCTGACAAGTTACACAAATTATACAATTACCGTCGAGGCTTGCACGGTGTCCTGCTCTCGTCTGTCCGAAGCAATAATGGTGAGAACGGCGATAGGAAGGCCGGGCCCGATGTCTAGGCCCTCTATAGTCGTCTACAATAACGTTACGAAATTCGTACAACTTAGGTGGACTCCTCCCGAACTACCCGGCGGCCCGGTCAACATGTATGAAGTACGCGTTGTGGAGACCGCCACTGACAATGTCAATGTCACTTATTCTTACAATACGACAGCGATGGAGCTCATTGTGCCCAATGCCGCTTGTCGGTCGGACACGGCTGCTGCTAACTTTTATTCCGTGCGAGCTATAAACATGGACGGCGTGGAAGATCATGGTGCTGCCGCTTTCACGCGAAGCGAGGCGGTGACGGTTAACAGACGACCTCCTGGTGACGAAAACGTCGTCACCTACGCCAGCTCGTGGAGTCCCACGGCCGACAATATATGCTTCGTGGCCAGCGCTGGCCTATCCATCGCCTCTTGGGTCTTTATCTGCGTCGCGCTCGCCTCGGTCCTCGGATTCGCAGCGTACGGCTTCAGACATTTGTGGTCTCATTACAAGAAAATGAAGAACATAGCTGTGTGCTTACCAATCGGACTAGAGACTCCGCTCCCCGAGAAAGAGTCAAAGCTCTCCTCTAACGGCTGGACCCATCAGCCTAAGCACGGAAAGGAGCACGAAAAGTCTTACATTGCGCCGTCCGCTGACGAAGTGTCGCTGCTTCCCAACAGAAACCTCTCGCATCGCGTTTCGCCGAACAAAGGCGACCCAGGAGACTTCAGCGTCAATACAGACGGGACCACGCTATCTCTGACGTCTTCCGGAAGACCGTCCTCAGAAGGGGCTAAAGAATCCGCCCCGGCCGATTCCGATCTTTCTTCCGCAAACTCTTCTCTCAGGCTGCGTAACAAAAGCATGGGAGGGTCGAGGCCGGCATCTGCGGCTTCGTCCGAACCAGCCACATGGAACTCGCCTTACACCAAGCGCGACTCCGGCCAGGAGCCGGTCTCGGCCATCGGACCTTACTCCGCAGTCGGAGCGTGGACGCCTGACGAAAACCTCATCAAAAGCGACTTATCTTCGCCTTTTGAAGGCGCTGCTCCAAAAGGATACGTAAGCTTCGGCAAGTTTCCCTCGGACGGTGACTACCCAAATATCGACCTCGCCTCTTTAGGCCTGAACCCCACACGCTTGGAGAACACCGCGCCTGAACGTGGCGCCGGAGGATACGTTTCTATACCAGAGATGTCGAACCTCACGTCTCCGAAAGAAATGCCGCCTTTTAGAGCGATGGCGGTGGAGCCGATGCCAGATTTGCCTTCGGGATACGTCAAGACCGCGCCTGAGAGTGCGCTGAGACCGTTCTTCCGGGACGCCGGTGCCAGCGGTAATCCTTCGGGATACGTTAGCATCGACGATCCAATGATTGCCGCACGACGCTTGCAGGATCAGACTCCCGTTTACCCGGAGACGAGGCTCGACCTCGATCCCGGCTACGTAAAGTGCGACGACGTGAGGTTCTCCCCGGCAGCGCCGCAGGTCAACTCGACGATCAGTCCAGGGTATGTGAGACACTCAGACCTTCCGTCGAAGAGGATAAGCGTGCCGCCGCTCGTGAACGAAAAGATAGTCAACGACGGCAGAAGGTCTTCTGACTATTTCAAAAGCCACAACTACATTTCGCCCAAACAGTCGGACGCGGATTCGGAAGGACCGAGATCCGCCGAATCGTCCCTTTCTCCCGAGGCTTATTGCCGCCTGGGACTGAACAAGTCTGCTCCTCAGCAGTTCGACTTCAGCCGAGCCAGAGACGATGTCGCCCTCGAGGACCTGTCCAACGTCGATTTGGTCGACAGTTATTTGCCATACAATAATAATTTGCACGCCGGAAGACACTGAACCTCTAAGTAACTATTATAAAACACAGTTAGAAGCGTCGGATTAATTATTTAACTATATACCTAACAAAAGTTTCAAGTGAGAGTTTATTTTTGAAACTGGCAACGAATTAAGTGATAAAACTGACTTTAAATTTATATTGACTGTTATTATACAAAGAAAAAAAACATTTTAAACCTGTGACGTTTTTGTTATATATATACATAACACCAATGATTCGCGAGATTGTGTGAAAAATTAACTAGGAACTAAGGACATACGATTTAATTTTATTTTACCGTCAGATAAAAAAAAGGTGGGAGAAGAAATCATCACATACCGAGGAGAGGCAGCGGCATTGCAATATCATATGCATAGGTAAATATAAACATTATTTATGTTTCATTAAAACTCGTTTTGCGTAGCACTGGATTGAACACCTTTGTTGAGACTGTATCTGGATATTTTTTGACGTCTTCTATTAAACATTTTGTAATTATGTTACGTATTATGATTGGTAAATATTTAACATGTAGCTTACGCTGGGATGAACGTGGTGCTGCAAAATATGTCTACGAGCTGAAATAACCATATAATAATATTAAATATTGAGAAACTTCATATATGAACATCAGCACTTAACCTTCTGCAGTACATAATATTCGCCTGCATTGTTGAACATAGTTTTCGAATAATTCCACATAATAACAAAAGTTTGATCCTTATCTTATATTATTAAATATAAAATAGGTTTTAAATGTATGCTATCGTATTAATAAAAACACAATAATCCTTTGTACTTCATTCCACTTTATTTAATATGTCAGGACCGGTTTCGCTCATTGCGAGCATTGTCAACTGTTCAGTTGACAATGCGCGAAACCGGTCCTGACATATTAAATAAAGTGGAATGAAGTACAAAGGATTATTGTGTTTTTATTAATATAATGCCTTTCCACCAAGTATTGACAGTGAACACCCTAAAAGAATGCTATCGTACCTGTAAAATAAATATTAAAGGGTACTTAAGTATATTCAACTAATCAGAAATGTCATCGTATTGACTTACCACACCGTAAGTGACTTAAAGATTGCATAATAAAGACTATCGATACTATTTGACAATATTTCTACTGCTAAAACGTTCCTTTTCAACCTTATTTAATAGTTCTTTCAATAGTATAATTTAATTGTTATCAAGGGGTGTCTTTTATTTACATTATAAACAATAATAAAAACCGTATATAGATTGGGAATGAATTTATTTTAATTAAAATAAAATAAGTAAACATTCCAACCCTAACTCCTAACCTAACCTAACCTAACCCTAACTCCTAACATAATTTAAAGTAATCTAGTAATTTATACCTCGATTGTTGACGGAAACAATTAATATGGACGATCCAAATGAAAATATTCAACTATCTCAGTCAAACCGTTCAACACATTTAACTGCTTAGATATAACAGACTTATGAATGCATAATTTAGGCATTTACACCTTTATTATAAAACTTAAACTGTATTTAATACTCTCTGGTGGCCTGCTTCGTTCTGTTATTTCGAGGTTTTACTTATTTTACATGCCCAGTGTTTTTTTAAAAATATTATAAAAAGTCGTGATTTAGCTTTATGCTCCTTTTTACGTGCTCAATACCGTATGGCAACACTGAATTCGTTGAAATCTTACCTTATTCTATTTTTAAAAAAACATGCGGAAATTCGAAAATATTTAATTTTCAATTGGAATCTCAACTTGAATTGATATCATTGTGTGAGTTTTAGCACACATTCAACGTCGATTTACTCAAAAACTAATTCCTACTTCAAATTCGAACAGCATCGGTGGCAGTAGTTTATTGAAGCAAGAAAATGAATTAACAATGTATTATTATACAACTGAGCCGAGGAGTATTTTAAAAGTCCAGGCTTCGCGCTAAAACATAATTTCGCACGTGACTACATAATTCCGATTCCATAGAATTTATTCTACGCCTGGCCGATCCGGGAACTGTATGAGTTTTTTCTCTGCCATTCGTGTGAATCGATTTATTTTGGTCGATTTTCTATTCTTATCTCTGTGAATTACCCATGTATACTTTATAAGTATCATTGCATGTATGGTACTGGGCAAACGTTTCTAAGTACATACAATAATTTAATTACTTAGTATTTAATCTTTATCCGTATAATTAAATTCATCGTGGCAACTCGCATTATTCTAGAACATAGGCGAGGAACTCGCGACCTTTGCGGCCGCCGGGAACGGCTTTTGTGACTTTTTCATTTCATTATTTTCACAACAAAATGTGCATACATTTTTAAGTATTGAAATGTATCAAATGCTGAACGTATGAGAGTACAAACAGACGAATGCGGCTTTACCGCTGAAAAGGTTACCCACCCTCGTAGAAGAATATGTCGCTTCATATCGACTGTGGAAAGGAAAAAGTACGTAACCCACAGTTTTTTTTCAATAATCACAATGTTAACAACTTGATACACATTCGATCAAAAGGATGTAAGCTGAAAATGCCGAATTAGTATCTAAATTTACCTTTTTTGTTTGTAAAAAGAAGGGCTCGTGAAAATTGCAAATCAGGAAAAAAAATATTTCAACAATTTGCCTAATAAATATTAGATAAAGTCAAATAAAAACCAGCTTATTAGCCTCCGAAGTGGATATTTCTTAATTTGCATTTGGCAACAAATCACCAATAAACATTTGTTTGTGCCTCCTGTAAAATTTGCTATGTGTGGGTTACGTCCTTTTCCCTTTCACGGGCGATATGTAAGCAAACCGAATTTATGATTATTACAGTCCCCCCCCTCCAGTGGAGTAGGAAGGGGTCCTGCCGCCCGGGGCAATCTTTGAATTTGCCGCCCCCAATATGTCATCTCATTTTATTTTTAAATCACTTCAACTATAAATGTGGATTTTTTTACCACGGTGGCTGATTTTTTTTATGCATAAATATATTTTCTCGTTACGTTACTGACCCCTCCCCTCTCTTTATAGCACGGTTTTCGAGGGTGTGATGTAAAAAACTTCTATTTTTTTATAATCAGAAAAATTTACCGAGCCTTAGTTTGTCCGTTCACTCGAATGCATGAAGATGTCGAGAGCCGAAACCCGGATCGTTAGTGACAAAACGCGTTAAAGTGTGCAAAATTTGATCGTTTCAAATTTAATTCTCAATTGTTTTATCTTAACAGAACAATTACTACTTTAATGAATTCTCCAGTAAAATAATTGAAATTACCAGTTTTGATTCGGATATTTTTGGTGAAGCGCAATCCGTGGAATGAACACATGCCAGTTGAAATATTCGTACATTCTTTATTACTTTTCATTACCACTGGAACGCAATAATGTAAGGGGATCGATCGAAAAGTATAGGCGAATGTTTTACACATTATCTGCTTTTTATAGTATGTATATCAAAGGGGTTTTTATATTACAAACGTTTATGTAACAAACAAATCATTTTATTTTGCAACCGTAAACATCATTTGGTAACAACAACAAAAATAACGGAATATGCCGACAGCGCGCAAGGCTTCCATTTTTCAAACAACATTTCATGTCGACTTCAAAAACCCAGGAATTTGCGGATTTCCAGAAACAAAACGTGAGACTTTTCTTTTTAGCTTTTTCGAAAATTTCGAATCTAAATTCCCAGGAATGACCAGATTTCCCAAAATAAAGCGAAATTTGGAGCCTTCTTTTTTAAATTTAGATTTTAAAAAAACCAGGGTTCACAAACCGGCAAGTCTTAATATTTACATAATTTAATTGAATTATTATTTTTTGCAAAACTCCGAAAACCGCTTTAAACTGAATTTTAGGAAGTAGCGGTATTCGAAGTGAGTAGTAGGGAAAGTCGCCTGCTGTGGCCCAGTTGGTTAGAGCTTGCTCTACCGATCACGCAGGTCTGGGTTCGATTCCCCGGCAATATCACAGTGAATTTGAGAATTATTCAATTCAAAGTTTTGATCGACGACTGCGTGTTTGTGATGTCAATTCACATTACTTCCACTCCTCCCATCCTTCTGATCCTTTAATAACTGGGTGTAGCGATTAGTCAACCACTAGTCCTGTTCTAGCGCTATCCTTCTTGCCCTACTACTCATATTGAAAAAAAGTGAGGTTGAGCGACTGAGTAACAAACAATTCTCGCAGAAAAAACTTATGTTGAGATACCTCCATTAGGAGGCCATATGCTCCACATTGGGAGCGGACATCGATAATAAAAAAATATTTTTAAAAATCGGTATTTGAAAACCGTCTTTAAGTCGGTTTTTGTTGTAAGCCCTAGTAAATGTGTTAACCCGTGCATATGCGGTGCCGTGACTAATAAATGTTTACACTCCAAATTTAGAATTTTTGGCCTTGAATACTTGAAGCCTCCACACCCCCCGTGGGTCGACCTTTCCGTGATCCGAATCGATTTACTTCAGAAACATTTATAGCTATTTTTTTCGAAAGTTTAATTCTCTTATAATTACATACAACAAAGGGTTGTCAGATAGTGGACAGTAGCCGATAATCAACCGTGCGTTTTAACACATTGGCTACGGATGACTCGTATACGGGTCTTTTCGCCGGTCTGACTGACGCGTTGAAATATATACATCCAATGCGACAGATGTTTTAGATTCTCTGCAGAGCTGGCGTAACAAATGTTTGATGCATCATTTAAAAAATAAAATATTGAAATATATGCACAAATATTTTCGGCGATGAAAAATCAGCAGACAGTTAAAATATAACTTTAAAAAATAGGCCACCAAAATATAAGCGATTGTAGGTTAAAAATAAACTATTATGTTTTCTTATTTTGTTTTGAAATAAAATAAACAGGAGCAAATGTATATTTGGCTTGTGATTTATTACGTTTTCGATGAAATATATCATTCTATGTCAAATACCCGATTTTCTATATTAAAAAATACAAAAGTTGAGTATCGCTAATAAAAGCAGGCTAAAATATATAAAGTATTATGCAACCAAGTGTTGTACAACTGGTGTCCAAATTATTTTTTTGAAATGTCAAATAGTTTCAAAGTTATACCCTTTTTTCGAAAGTACCTAATTTTTTTTGCAAAATTTCGTAAAAATGTCCCGATGCTGTAATGTGCTATTAAAATAATCATTAAACTTAATCTAAAATTGTCAATTTTATTATTTTTGTTGTAATGGTAAGAATATAATTATTATGTAATAAAAACGCATTTAATACCTGTAATTTACAACATTACCATCTTCTTCGTTTTTTTTTTTTTATTATTTTTTTTTATTTATGTTCAATACGTTAATATTGGTGCCGTGTAGAAAGTCGAAAATTGAGTCGGATCATTATTCGCAGAAAAACACGTTCTGCGCCAGTTTTGGCACCTAGCTATCTACATACGTTTGGCATATTCGCTAATTAATTAATACAACAATGTAATCAATTTTTTAAAACATTCGAATCTATTCAATTCTTATTTTAACCATGATTTTCATGAAATACAATATATTTTCTTCGCCATTTTAATATTTTAACGCATTTCATGGAGGAGACTTTAAAATCCGTCGAACGGATTATTTAAATATATAACCACTTTTCTTAATCAGTTGGTGACTAGTGCAGGGGTGGGGAACATTTTCTTCTCTTAAGGCCACATTCATTTTTCTGATTCGACATAAGGCCGCAGTAAACATTTTTTTAGGTCTTCCAAGGATTTTAACATCGAAAATCCCAAGAATTTACGGATTTACCTATATTTAGGAATTTACGAATTGACAGAATTGCACCAGAGTAGCCAAAAGGCCGCAGGTTTCCCACGCCTGGACTAGGGCTTCCAATCCGAAAGTCCGAATCCTAAAATAAAATATGAATCCCGAAATTTTGGGATCAAAAAAAGAGTGCGAGATTGGATGCACTATATTAGTGACCATCTCCATGAGAAGTACTATTGTAAAATAATTAATCATTTTTTGATGTGTCGGGTCAATGGTTGAGTGATTAACGAATCACAGTACAGCCAGCTTTATGCATTGATTTTTCAATCGATTTATATATGTACATTCACACAAATTTTGTCACTAACTTAACCACTTGAATACCAAGCGGACACGGGTGTCCGGAACATATGCAGGGGAACACGGATGTCCAAGACATTTAAAAAATCAAATTCTAATAGAATTTAAGCAATATGTTGATGAATATGTGTAGTTCCATCATTACTGAGTCACTATAGGTTTTTAAAATACCGAATTCGAGTGTACATTAGGCATAATTATTTTTATCAAAAACACGCAGTATCTCTGGGACATATTAATGATTTTATTTGCGCGGTATTCAAACGGTTAACTAACAATTTGAACGATTCAAATTCAATATTGAAATTCCACCAGGCACCTTCAGTCGAAATCTAATCGAAAATATATTTCTGTTTGAAAGCAGACATCCGCAGAGAGAGCGAATATATTCAACCAGTAATCCCCTCCTACACCTTATCCTTCTATCCCATACTGTCACAAGCAGTTCTCGTAGAAAATGTTCTAAAAATGTCCAACATTGGTAGCGAACATGGTAAAAAATACATTATATATGTTTCTCGCATCGGCATTGCGTGTAAGTCACGAAAAAATCGTTTACTAGATTTCGACTAGTCGCGTATGGAATTTAAATTATTTACGTGACATCTTCGCTGTAGGATTGTTTTCTAGAATATCCGTTAGCTATTACAGAATAGATATATTTTGACGCCGTTTGCTTAATATATTTTGTTTTCCTAAACGCATGGATATAAACATTTATTTACTGCGAAAAAGCATTCATCGGCATATGATGCTTTTAATTATTAGTCTTTCATAATCCACCCACAATCCTTTCGTAAATTGAGCTTTGCACTTTCGACATATCGGCCGGAAAGTGGCATATCGACTATTTTTATTTATTCGCCGTTTTTCTCCTGCCATCTCATGTATAATTTAAAAATATGTTAATGTGTGTATATTACGAAACATCTTCTTGTTGTTATTCTAGAATTGCTGTTCTGACAGTAAGATAAGACACATTATCTGTCAGGGATGATAAGATGACATTAAAAAAATATAAATTTACTATCTCTTAGGGTGGTCGTTCACAGTGTAAATATTTACGTACTCTTTATTATTTACACATTAGTATCTCTAATATTTATAATCGGGTCGTGTTTCGGGTTAGTTGAAATTCAAAGAAATGAACGCCATTAGACAAATATTTTTCCCAGATACCAAAGGCTATCGCAATGCTTTTGGCGAAATTAATATCGTTAACTTTTAATTATCAATTGCGAACAGTAAACAGTATTTAATTTGATTTATGTTCCGTCGCCTAATTAATTAAAATGGCGCCGGGAAATTATCATAGACAAAACAAGATATATGCGGATACACGCGCATGCGTATTGACGATTGCCGTTTTGACGTCTGACCAGACAATTAGTAACAATAGACATAATTAAAATGCACGATAATTCAATTAATTGTTTCACGGCATGTAATGCCGTTTCGTCGTGTTGGATTATTTGTATTATCGATTTGATGGTCATCCGTTTTTACTCAACATAAAATGTTTGAAACAAAACAACTCGTCGATAGCTAGATCTTCAAAAATAAATTAAGCATACATACAGTCTGCATCGTGTATATTTCAAGTATAAAACTTTAAAACATGGAAATAATTTCTATTGAAATATTGTTATATTTGTCACCATTTTACTATTGTACGGTTTTATATTTCTGAGAGAAAACATCACAACTGTTTTAAAACTATAAAAATATTTTCTATTGAAATATGATTACAGCGTATAACACAGCATATGCCGACCATGCATAGAAAATCTATCTGTGCGAGTGATAGAGAAAGAGAGAGGGTTGAGGGATTATTAACAGGTGGCACTGCCATATGTTGTGTAATAGCAATCGGTGCGGTCGGCGCTAGCTCACTTACTATTGTAGGAAAGATCAGGTGCGCAACAAGGTGTTTTCTTGAGGGGTATCTACAAAATATTTTCCGTTAATATGTTCGGTATTTTCTGTTATGCACATCATAAGCGAGGAGGAGGTGTAACGGATTAATAATAATTTATATTAATTATCTATATATTAATAGCCGATAAGGTCCGTATGTTTGTCTGAGTGAGTGGGTGTAAGGTGTCCTCGACCTACCAGTCTCCACTTTTTTAAATAAAATAATATAAAATAAAATAAAATAAATTAAATT
The DNA here is from genome assembly GCA_030503985.1 of Himalopsyche tibetana. Classification (NCBI taxonomy): domain Eukaryota; kingdom Metazoa; phylum Arthropoda; class Insecta; order Trichoptera; family Rhyacophilidae; genus Himalopsyche; species Himalopsyche tibetana. Next base: position 19,747,545 of record JAPJYX010000022.1, read on the forward strand.
AAAATAAAATAAAATGAAATAAAATAAATTAAAATAAAATAAATTAAAATAAAATAAATTAAAATAAAATAAAATCAAACACAATGCAACAAAAATCTCACGTTGCTGGGCAACGGGCTTACAGCTATTCTATATATCAATAGCCGATAATGTCTGTCCGACCACATTTCACACCTTCCAGTCTCCACTTTTTTGAATAAAATAAAATAGAATAAAATAAAATAAATTAAAATAAAATGAAATAATATAAAATAAAATAAAATAAAATTATATACTATGCAACAAAAATCTCACGTTGCTGGGCAACGGGCTTACAGCTAGTACATAAATTATTAGTCGAGTCCTGATAATTACTATTAGCCCCTCCCCCTCGTTTCGCGTATGGTAAGGGTGCATTTAGCACTTGTTGCGGCAGCTATCACAGCTTAAAAAGTTAATGACACGGACAAAAATTTTGAAAAATTAAATATTTCGGAAATTATACGAGAGTAAATCTTATTTTAATGGAGCGATCTGATTATATGCACTTTTTTCTTCCACTAATGAAAGGGCTGTTGTAAAACTCATAATATCATTACAACTAAAAACAGATGACCTTTTGAAAAGATTATTTTGTCTGCGCAATCTCCATAGTAACGTCTAATCCGTTAGTGTATGTTCTCTATCGGGCCGCTTTAAATACATGACAATGGGTTCGGGCCACACGGAGAAACGTTTTTGGTGTGTAATTTATACATATACACATAATTCTCATTTTTCACGGTCCAATGTAATGGAACGTATTTTTTTTTCAAGGAAATAAGATATGTCAAAAACCTTATGATTTACCCACCTGTGGTGTATGTTGTGTTTTGAGAAATTATCCAATTCCGTCGCCAACCTATGATAGAATTCGGCACTGCGAGAAGATTTGTTTTTGGCGAATTGCTCAAACGGTGGTAATTGATGGATAAATTAATATCTTTATATAAATTAAGGCTTGAGCGTCAACATCTGTGTTTGATTTCGTGTGGCGTAAATTTGTCCGACGCTCAGCGTTGTTGTTTCCAACAAATTCATGTTTTTATGTATTTACGGTTTGATTCTGAAATAATTTCTTGGAAATAGTAATAAATTCGTAGCCGCCGCACAGTTGACACTTAGCGGGACGTAATATTTTTTTATCACCAGCTTGAAAAAATGTTATGAAACTTCGATTTTACCTCGTCTCTGCAGGTAACCCGTAGATACGTTGCTCTCAAGCAAACCACTGTGAAAAATCACTTAACTTTGTATAGGGTCGTATTCTATTACCCGTACCTCTTCCTTTTGTGCATATTTGTATATCTTTTCTTCAGAGGCTTCCGTGACTGTTTATTGCAACAATGAAACTTAAAGCCCTACTATTGAGAGTTATATTCCAGAGTAGTACCATATTTCCCAAGAATTTTAATGTTATTTAAAAAAAAAATGAAACACTCAGCAGTCGTGGTATTTTGTTGTAGATTGTGCTCTTTACAAAATTCCTAATTAAACACTTCTTGGTACCTAGTAAAACATGTCTATAATTTCCCAATTCCTAGAAAAACGCGTTGATTAAACAAAGCTTTTTTTGTGGCTGATAATAATCAAATTATCATCGGCCCCTTCAAGAATAATAAGAGGTTTAAAATATAATTACGTTTGATGTTATGGATTATTCTACTGATTTCGCTAGTAATTGTGACACTTGTTTCAACTCTTTGAGAAGTATTGTCAGACTAACTATCGTACCTATAAATTACAAATTGTTGGTTGATTTTTTTCCGTCCTTTTCCTAGTTACAAACAATAATAGTGTTACTATAATAATTACAATACCACTATAAGTTGAGATCAATACTCCAAATCGAAATCCGACTTCGATTTTAACAATTCAAAAATATCCGCCGTTGAAAACTTTCTCTTGTGCGTAATTTTGCCAAGCCGAGTGCAGCAAATTGATACTTTTCGGATACCCGTGCGGTCGTCCAGCAATACGTGAATAGTGGATATTGACGAAATATGTCATCTGGATTGGTTTCACAGAAGGATTAATATTCTCCGTAAATCGATCGAGTGTTCACTGTAAACTATCACGATTCCGATGCCTGGTTAGTTTTTGTATCAAGAAATCGCATGTTCTATTACGTCAAGGATGTTTTCACTTATCTATGTACATAGGCTCTGGCGGTTTTAAAAAAAATCTTTTTCCTTTAATTATTAATTTAATTTCGCTTATCTTAATTTGATGACGCGTTCTTAATGAGTAATTTAACAAAAATATGTTATAATGGTTATATTATTGATAAACTCGGTTGAATAAGGCTTAATCTAAATTAAATTTTTATTGAAGACTTTTTGTAGCACAATTGAAGTTTTCACATTCCTTTATTTTTCCTTTTAGTATTCATACAATAAAAAAAAATCTTAACTCCGTTTAACGTGGAGCGTAGAATCAGCGCATTCAAATTTATTTACAAATGAATATAATAAAACTGCGATCAAACATATAGTTAAAGTGCTTGTTAAAAAGGAGTTTCGTCAGAAATATATCCTCAATGATAAATTTTCAAAATAAAAAAAGCAACATTTAAGACTAAATATTGCTGCGAAACGTTATTTTCGATATTGAATGTAGTAAAAACGAAGTTTCGATGCAGAATACTCGATGAAAGCACGACCAACCAATTGCGATGGACGTTGGCCAAATTACCCGAGTATATGACAAAGATATACAGACAATATACAAAAACAAGTGTCGCATGTGGTATGAGAATCAAGAAGAGATTAACCAGGGACGACTTACACGTCTTAAAAGTATTCGCGATTTTGTAGCTTCATAAAGAACAGCTAGCTGCTTGAAGCAAAAATCAATAATTGAATTTCTTAATTAAAAATAATTTAATACTAAAACTGTATGTACAGGCTAGACAAATAAAAATTACCCATACTGAATGTACAAGTCTTTCCCTGTCAATTATGCTTTATTTCGATTATCCGGACTACTTTTATCTCCAATTAGTCCGGATAATCGAGGTTCTACTGCAATTGTGAAAATCGAGTGGATTAAAAAAAAATGTGACATTCGAACCTTCAATATTTTCTTAAATTTACGGCATATTTGACGAGGCTGGAAACGTAACCCTCGATTTAAAGCTTTGAAAAATCAGATTAAATGTGACTAAAAGCTCTTTAACATGCTTTACAAATTGCATTTAAATTGCTGCAGTGCATTTGCTTTCTTTGTAAAATATACGAAGAGATATCATCGTTATAACTGATTTGAATCGTGAGCATTTTTGACACGCCAACACTAAACCAGCTATAGCCGCAGTATAAGTAAAAAACTGCCGACTAATGTTTTTTTTTAACACTGGCATCTTTAAATCATCTCATTACACATTTCACTGGATTAGGGTTGCCAATAATGCCCAACAATGATATGACTGTGGATGTCGCAGGGTAGACTGTTTTCAAATAAAAATCAATACCAATAGAATAGCTTTTAATTCGTGGTGTTTATTATAAGGTGCTACGAAAGCCATGCGGGTTATGTCGTATGTTACGAGGATCTGGCCTCAGCCACTACTCCATTATTAGCAAATTGGTTTTCTATTTTCGATGGAGTCGGCGGTAACTTTGTGGAAGTTTGTATTTGTTATCGCGTATTTCGCTTATTTGAGAAGCATCCTCAGACTTAACATCGTAAGGTTTACGAATAAACTATTTTTTTTTTTTTTAATATTTTCAAAAAAAGGTAATACAAATTACTAAAACACATATTTCGTTATTGCATACACCCATTAGCGTAGCGGCAGGGGGCGAACCGCCCCGGGCGACATTTTCAAAAACAAATTCAATATCTTTCGGGAAGTTATATTTATACATAAAAAATTGAGCCACCTGTAGTAAAAACTTCTAGTTCATTGATAAAAAAAAAGTAGAATTTATTTAAAAACAAAATTAAAGGACATATTGAGGGCGGCAGAACCCCTTCCTGTATACACCCTTGGTATAAATTTTATTTCAAACCACTTTTGAAACCGAATAATTTCTAAACAACTTGTATCATTTCAAAACCTACTCATATCCAATCTTGAGTTCCGAAACCTATCTAAGCACATTTTAAAACAATGAATAACTTAAAAAATATTTCTTTCACAATAAAATCTCGACAAGAAGTATATTATTATTATTATTATTTATGTCTTTGTTTAACCATTTTAAATTATTGTTTTTTTCATCAATTAAGCCCAAAGCAGTTTTTTTGCACTTGGCCAACAATTTGGTTCGTGAAATTGGGGTATACTTTGATAACAACGCTCTCGTTAAAGAAAACTTGTAGAATGCATTTGATAAAAGAAACTCTGGTGGCAACCTTGCTCATAAACCCAATCATGGATTATTCAAAAAGGCTTAAACGATCCAAGTACGTATTGTCCGTTTGACACTAACAGGGAGTTTTAAAAACGAAGGAACGGAAAGTTATCATCCGAGAGGCTGCCCGAACGAGTGATGATAATAAACACAACGTAGAGTATGTAAATATATAACAGATTGCTGCCTATTAATTACGTATTTTAAAATCATTTGTGACGGGCCGCGTCGCCAATTTACGCGCCGAGTCGTGCGGGCGACGCTGGATTCTCGGAATATTCCACACATCGACGAGTTTATTCTACGCGATTGTCGCGGCAAAGTCATGGCTGTGCTGTAAAGGTCCCATGCGCTATTAAATTATTTGCATAGCGTAGGAATCTGAACGAAAACTTTGATCGTGCATACAATGTTTTATTTTGCTGTGTGATTAGTTCGAGCGTTGTAAGAGACTTCATTGTAACATCTAATAAGCCGTTAACTGGTTGAATCAACTTAACGTGTTGGTTGCGCCCAGCGCGTAAAACACACGTTGGAGAGACGCTGATTACGCGCCTGGCGCGTCATGTCATATAGTTTTATTCGAACGGAATGTTGAGCAGCCTCACTACAAATTATTTATTGGAATGTTACGATGGAATGTGCTAGTGTTGTATTTGTGGATTTCCAAAGGTGCTGCGATTGTTATATTTAAAGCTATTTTAATGTGTCATTAGCATATACGGTGAGAGCATCTCTAGAGAAATACGCTTTAAATACCATCTAGTTGGCAGTTAATGTGATAAGATTCCGAGTACAGTATTCTGTTACAAATTTATTTAATAAGTTAAACGTTTGAAAATATTAAAAAAATGGTGGTGCTTTGAAAAACGATATTTGCAAAAAAACTCTCCCTGTATGTAGGGTACACACCTGTTTATTATAATAAAATATAAATTAAGATTTATAGTAAGATTTGAAGTAAAAATTGAATTGTTCAAATGTTGGAAACTCCTGAACGTTTTGACACTAACGACCCGGGTTTCGCTTTTCGGCATCTTCGGGCGTTCATGTTCAACAATTCAAAAAATAATATAATGCTAACATAGGTATATATAACAGCATTACTCGTTTCTTTTCGTCGCCAGCTTTGCCATGAAAGATAAATTTTCATCGCTTGTGATTTGAACCCATCCCGCGAGTCACAGGTTTGTCATCGCTGACATAAAACGATCATTTTCTCGTCGCCGTTGCGGCACAATTATTGAGCATTACGCGTTGTGTTTGTTGATGTGTTTAAATGTGTATTACATTAATTAGATGTGTTTTTCTTGTCCCGACATCTCTGGATTGTATAATAAATCTTAAATTAGACGTAAATATATTTCATAGAACCGGGGCCAGTGGCGGATCCAGATATTATCCCAGGAGGGGCCATTCAATTTGAAAATAAACATGATACATAAATAATACATTAAAAATAGATGATTTAAAAATAATATAAATGTTTATAAAACATAGTAAACTAAACAATTAAAGAGCTCATTTCATAATGAAGTTTTAATGAATTAGAAAAAATGGAAAATAAATTCTCCTCAGGGGGGACATGGCCCCCGCCTTGGATCCGCCCATGACAGGGGCTCCCAATCGGTGTGGAATAGATGTCATATAAAAAAACATTGTAAATACTACTACACTATTGTAAATTTTAAATTATTTTAGAGAGAAAATCGATGGCAGAGTTAGGTCCGCCCCGGTCGACAAAACCTCTTGCTACGTCACTGGCTATAGTTGAGTTATTGAACATTTTGGGAAGAGAATAATTAAATTTTTAACAATGGTGAAAAGAGGGAATTTAGCAAAAAAAAATATCTTACAAAAGCCTATCTTTCATTTATCTATAGTCAAATGAATGACGAGTTTTAATTTCAACACCGTGTACAAATAAACTAAACCTTTTAAAAAGAGATTTGGGTGTATGTATTAAGTGTTTCTTGTTTTTTCGTTAAACAAACTTCTTTCATCACAGAAATTAAACTCTCCCCAACGACTCCTTCGATGTCCAGTACTTTCCAAACTTTTCTAATATAAATACTCGTTAACGAATACATACATTAAAACAACAAATTTTGCTTGCCTACCCACCCCGATTACTCCACCTAACTCGTATTGCGTTCCAGATTGTTAAATTAATAACTAGATACATAGTTTAAAAGAATCTTTCTAAGAATTTTCATGTTGTATATAAAAATAAAATGCATTTATGTATATATTCATTAATCTCTCTTAAGACTGAAAATATCCAAATTGATACTGGTTATTTCTGTTATTTTTACTCGCGAGTAAATTCAAAAAAATAATTGGTCCGCTACACTATAAATAAGATCAGAATCAAACGTCCAATTCCATGAAAAAACAGTGATTCATTTTATCTGATAGAGTAAAGCTGGTAACATTATTATCACCTCACCTTGGCCCGGCATTTATTTGTATTCGGTATTATTGCGAAGAAAATAATCGGAAAAAAATGCTATATTTATTACCCTCGATGTAAATTTTCCCTTCAATTGTATTTTGTTGATTTTACTGCGTTTCGATTTACTTTTCCATAACGATCTTGTTCGCGTCGTAGCCACTTTTAGGCATCCATTTTCCCGATTGTTTACTTTTCGTGTCGCGCTGTGTGTACTCAAAATATTTATTTCGGTTTATCCATTTTTTACAATACATATTACGCGAGGAATTATGCCAACAAGTATTTTTGAAAAATCCTCCGTTATTCAATGTCGTGGGTATAATCTTTACAACGCTTGATAAATGATATTTTTACCAGTATTTGACAATAATACTAGGGCTTACACAAAAACCGGTTTTGTAATCTTAATATTTCTTAAAAACCGATTTAGCCCGGTTTTGGAAGTTTCAGAAAAAAACGATGACTTCGTTTATTTATCACTAGCAAAAAAACACATTTTCAAAAAAAAAAACTTTTTTTTTACCATGTCCGCACCCAATGTGGGGCATATGGACTCCTAATAGAGTTTATCTTAACAAAAGTGTTTCTACGAGAACTGCTTGTTACTCAGTTTCGATTAGCTAACCACTAGTCCTGTCCTAGCCCTATCCTTCTATTCCTACTCTCTTTGGAAAAAATAGAGGTTGAGCAACTGATACTAGTTAAGTAATTTTCAAAATTTCTAGACACCGAAAATACTCTTTGGCTAATTTAGTAAGGTGTTATGGTTTTTAATAGCATCAAGTAGAAGTTTCAATTGTTTTGTTCTTTCGTTTTTAAACTTGAATATCGACTGTGGAAAGGAAAAAGGACGTAACCCACAGTTTTTCAAAACAGGTTTTTTTTTAGATAATCACAATGTATCATACTTGATACACGTTCTATCAAAAAGATGCAAACTACAAATGCCGAATTAGTATCTAAATTTAGCTTTTAAGTTTGAAAAAGATGACCCTGTAAAAAATTTAAACCAAGAAAAAATACTGCAATAAAGGTTTTTACTCGACAATTTCATTAATTAATATTAGATTATGTCAATTAAACACCAGCTTAAAAGTCTCCGTGCACTTTAAGGTTGTGTATAATTCATAATTTGCATATGACCCAAAATCATCAAAACACGTTTTTTGCGCATCCTGTAAATTTTGATATGTGTGGGTTACGTCCTTTTTCCTTTCCACAGTCGATATGTAAAATTAGGTTTTCGGTGTTTTATAGATGTATGCAGGACCGGCTAGAAGATTTCCGTGCCTCACAACACTAGAATTAAATGAGTAGATAGTTCTAAAATCTTAGTGCGGCGCATGGTTGTATGGTTTCCTGAGCTGAATCCGAGTCAGAATGCACGACAAAAATATTTTCAAGACATTCATTGATATCTACTGACTTTTAAATAACATATTTCATCTCGTTTTATTTGATACTATTTTTGACTTCAAATCAAAATATAACTAATATTGAAAACCGGGGTTAACATTAACATGATGGGAAAACTGGCATTCGAATGTCAAGAATTTTCATATTGTCGATATAAATAAAATGCATTTATGTATATATTCATTAATTTCTTTTAAGACCGAAAATATCCAAATTGATACTGGTTATTTCTGTTATTTATACTCGCGAGTAAATTCAAAAAAATAATAGAATAAAAACCGGTTTTTGATAACTCCCTAATACTGATTTTTTTTTAACTTGACAGTCAATCTTTAACCCATCCCATTTTTTTAACGTCATAAAACTCATAATTGATGATCCATCAATTGATATATATTATAAATAATTGAATGGCGTACATAATTAATGTCGATTTGTTTTGAAAATTGTTCTCTGTCATAACAACATAAAAAAATTACTATTTGCCATGGCTCAAAAGATTTCATAGCCTACTTTTTTTGCTTAGTTATTTTTTTAATGTATAAAAAGCCTATCTTCATTTTAAAAAATATAGTTCGCATAAATGTTACAAATGAGAGGTAATCTGGAAAGTCGCTGCATTAAGCACATAAAATCACCACCTTAACACTTGAGTACTGAAACATCGAAAATAGAATCGATGATGGGGTACAAAGTGACCCCAGGTGAAGTTTGCGTAATATTTGCATTGCATTTATTGAGGTATCATTAAAGATCAGCCATATATTATTGGTATTTATAGAATGGTTGAAATGAGCAATGTGAATGCACTTTGCTAGGAACTCAAAGGTTAAGAGATACAAAAGTTTGTACTCACAATACCAAAAAGATAATTTTAAATCTTATATTATATATAATATATAAAAATGAATTTTTGTATGTTTGCAGAATTTTTGGTGTCTATGGATTCGAAAGCCACAGCTCCGATTGCAATAAAACTTTGACAACCTTTAAGCTTGCACTTTCGGGAAGGTTATAGGCATATAAAAATTAACTTACAATGTCGAAAAACTAGAATATTCGTAGATTTCAATGTTTTTTACACTGCAGTATACCAAAACAAAAATGGCCGCGCGTTCGATGTTCTTTTTGAACTAAGGCCATTTTGTTTTGTTGTTTTGACAATTCAAATTTGTCGCTCGATTGTTTGGAACATTTTGAATCTGTCAAATCGTATGGTCAAAATTTTGACATTACATTTAAATATATTGAAATTGAAAATGCGAAATTGTTAACAAAGATAGTTTTAATTGATTATTTTCATGAAGTTCAACGAATATTGTACAATTTCTTTTTTATATGTAAATGCTATGAGTATTTTGATGCTTATGCATGCATTGATTATACGTTTTAGGTTTGAAAGTCTTTTTGAGCGTGGTAATAATCTATTAGCTGTGTCAAGTCATATAAGAGTAGATGAAGAAATACATATCTTATATTCTGGAATTTATATTTTTGAGGTTCCCATATACTACGGACTATTAATAGTAAGAATACAATAACATTAATTTATGTTTTTTACTATTTCTTTAATAATTTGTTTAAGGTAGTTTTGTAGTAAGGTTCATCTTTTTAGGAATGGTAATCATAGAACGATAATTTCGAATACGAAAAAAGACTGAACGTATGAAAGTCACACAATCATGATCAGAGAATGGAACAGATTGTGGAAAGTTATGGAAATGAATGTTTGTTTGTTCGTACTTTATGCGTTTCCACACCGCTCATCCGATTGCAATAAAACTTTGACAAACTTTTTGCTTGCACTTCTGGGAAGGTTATAGGTCTTATATTTAAAAATCAATGTTTGTATATCTGCCATACAGTTCATTTTGACAACGTGTGCTTACACTTGCGCGAAGGTTATAGTACAATTAACCTTTTGACCGCGGCTCGGATCCAAATTGATTCAGATTGGGCTGCTATAGCAGTCAACTGCGGTCAAAGGGTTAAATTACAGTAGGTGGCGCGTGTGTTGTACCATAGACAATCGGCAGCAAACGTCAAACAGACAGAAAAAGAAAGCATGCACTTCAATAAACACATTTTCTCTTTCTTCGAGTGGCATTGCAATGCTTGCCGGGTACCGGCTAGTAGTATATAATAATGTGAGTTCAAGGTGTTAGTTAGATCAGATTGTGTTATGTTGCTATTTTAAATTATTTTTATTATAGTGTTTCTTACATTTCGTTTTTTTTCTTTTTGTTATAGAAAAATACATCATTCTGAGGCTTATACTACAATCGATTTCCTTTTCCATAAATTGAAAAGTGTGAATCATGGATTGCGTTTACACAATACCTGTGGTAGCCCAGGACCTGCGACAGGAGGAGAACATTATTCAAATAGCCGACACGCTCGAGCACCTGAGCCGTGTCATCAACGATGTCTTCAAGCGCATAGATCGAAGGATCGATGAGAACATAGCCAGAACTCAGTCCGTTGCCAAGAGAATTGCCGTATGCGGTAATAAAGTTGAAAGGCTCACGGGCACCAACAATGCCACGAATGTCCTCAGCAGCTCCAAATATCCCGGAATGGATTGCCATAAAAATTATGAGAGTTTGTTCTCTCATAGAGGCGAGGGTATAGTCATGACGAGGACTGCGAATGAAATCAAAAGCAGGCCGACGATCGGGATCAACAAAGATCATCAGGTTGGTAGATGCTTTTTTTTTAACTTAATCCTAAATCATCAATCCAAACTGCAATCAATATATTGGTCGCTGTAGTTTTTTTGCAGATTCAATTCTGCTCCTTATCTCGGCATAGTTAATTCAAAACAACTGTCAAAAATGTTAATGTTTTATTGCTCCAAATTTCTATCTATATGCTAATAATATCAAGGGTGTAAGTTCCCGTTTTTATCCGAAGTTGGAAAAATCTTACGACTGTCCAGTTTTTTAAAAATTATTTAATGATGTGCATTAAAACCACAAGTTTTCATAGTGTTGCCACTGCATGTTATAATCTTATGGTATATATATATATATATATATATATATATATATATATATATATATATCACTAACTGGTAATTTTCTTGAAATTTAGTTAAATATCACAACATCCTCAATTCATGTCTTCTATAAATGCAAGAAGTCAGAAACATCTATTTACGTTACATTTGAGACATATCTATTTCAAATAAAATTCATCAAAAATCATTATTTAAAAAAAAGTAATTGCAAGAGTAACAGAAGGCATTGATCTCTGGAAAAAAGTTGTCAGTTAGAAACTTCTCGCACTAAGCAGACGATATGCAAGTTAAAACAGAAATAATTGAAAAAATCAATTTGAAGGCAGAGTTTTTTTTTTACTCAACTCCACAGCCCTGTAATTAGTAGACCCAGTTAATAATGCTTAAATCTTGTCAATTTTATCTATAATATTATCAAATCAAGTAACGTATGGCGGTTTGTCATCCAAATTTCTTTTTTTACCAGCGCCTGCTTATATTTCAGGAGAAACTGGAGTTCTACCATGTGAAAATTTCCCAGCCCGATGCTCGTCGAGCCCTATTAGAATCCCGCCCTCCAGAAGGTCTCGGTCCGCTTCCATCCAGCGCTCCTTCCATGGGATGCCTGCTCCTGTACGGCACCGGCGAAACTGTGTACGGAGCTACAGAGAGGGCCCCCACTCATTCCCGAGGGCAACATCCTGTTATTCTTGCCGTGGCAGATAACGCGTTGGACGCCGCGCCTTTCTCCATGTCCAACAGGGAAAAGAGCACTGGGAAAGCGGCCGAACCTTACATGTACTCGCCGGGGATGGGAGAGGTGAGATTTTGATTTACACACTGTTACATACCACACCAATTACTTTCAGTACAATGTTGGTGTTTTTGCTTCACAATATTTAGTCAATACTATATAATGTTACTAATGAGAATCATCAAAAATATGTCTATTGAGTATCTGAATACGCGTATTAAATGTGCATTGCTTTTAAATGCATGAAATAAAAATATAGTTACCAGAAGATAAACATTTTTGTTTTAAAGTTTTTTTTATCATATGTTAAATCATGGCATAAGATAAGATTTTAAGTGGGTAGCACACTTCGCTGTAAAATGGTTTTGGCCGAATGAAACAGAACATTGTCAGACATTTGGATAAGAATTATATGTAAAATGTTATGATGCAGTATTATAAACTGACCGAATCGACACTGGGCATGATACTCCATTGTCACGTTGACAAGCGATTGAATTCTTAGCTCACAATACCAAATAATGTCAATTGATTTACTTCCGTGAATATTCTGATTGTATCCAATTACATAATCGTCATTTGAACCATTCTAAGAAAAAAATATCAGACTAATTCCTTAAAATATTTCATTCAACTGTCCACTTAAGTGCACGCCCTGCAAATGAAGGTAAGAGTGATTTACGTACGTGAGGGTTTTGCATTTGTGGGCTGGAACGTTTACATATATCGAATAATCAAAATATTCAAAAGCCCACTTGAGAATTAAGATATTAATGTATGTATAATAACGCTCCGCGATCCTCTTGTAAATTACCACAGCGGTCAGCGTTTCGGAACATAAATCCATTTGTCAAGCATTGTCACTTTGATAAGTATTGTTAGACTGTTTCAAGTTTCTAGCATAACACAGGAACTAGTTAAAAACAATCCTTTATATTGCCGGAATTGTTTTTAAAAGATTGTAGAGGACTCCAGCTGTACGTGCTGTTTCTGTGTCACGTTAAGATCGTTGGGAATTAACATTGTGCATCTACCGAATCTATATTTTTACAGATGCAATCGGTCATCGACGACACATTGTGCACAGTTCAAAATATAACCAATGTAGATTTCTTCACTACCAACGCGACAGAATTTGAATGGCAGATCTAGAAATAGTTTATTTATGATTACCAAACATGCAAATGCCGTGTTTTAGTCCCCCACGTGATTCACTGAAGTCCTCATGTATTATTCGGATCAACAAAACTAATATATGAGGCAACGGAACCGACCGCATTAGAAAATGTGTTCCGATTATTCGGAATAGGCTATTGAAATATTTATTTGCGTATTTCCGGCACGATTTCACTGGAAATAGTTTTAAATTATTTAACAACACTGCGTCACAGCTCTCGGCTTTATTCTTAATATTTTTTTTCACTGTGAGAATTGTTTAGTAGCATAATGAAAGGTAACAAAATTCATTCCTATGAATCAATTTTATCGTATTATAGAAAACAAAATTGTAAATTGTTTTAGTACGATCCTCAAAAATTTCACTTAAACTTGGTACTGTAACCAAGTGATGAACACTGTTGAGCATTCATTCTATTCAATTGAGGCGGTCACATGTTCGAATCCCTGGAAGGACTGCATCGATGTCTGTTTACCCGATCTTAACAGCTTACCGCCCGCGTGTTTTCTATTGAATTTGACCTGGTAGCCGGACGATTTTGCAAAAAATTCGCAAAAAACTGGCATTCTACTAAATTCACCATAATTTGTAAACCAATTGAGATATCTTCACAAAATTTTATTTGATAGCTTCCAGATACTTTGGCGCATAAATCAATGCCACTTGAGCAATGGTTCTATATCTGTGGGTTGCATACTTATGTGGTGTAGTCAAAATAACTTAAATCTACTGAAAGGTTTTCTTTTAAATATGTAAAATCTACTTTTTCATATTGTTTTCTTTGTTTTTATGTTTAAATATATAAAAAAAATAATTGGATATACTATTTACAAGGTATGATCAAAAAATCGTGAAAAAAGTACGTTTTATGGATAATAACATATTCAATACAAATATGTATTATTTAAGAATTGAGAACCCCTGCCACTGAGTTTGAATAGGTCGCAATATTATCAACCACCCGATTCAAATTTCAAAAATTGTTTTCGACCTCTATAATGACACTTGCTCCATAAAACTGCAGCATGGCCCGCCTCCTGCCCAAGCAATAAATCACAAGGCAATTCGATGTAAACAAATACTACGATACGTGTGTGCGTATCTCTAAGAGGCCCTACAAGAGCATCTGGGAATCATGTTACCCTGCTAATATTACGGATGTATGTCGTCGCTAATCAGAGAAACAAACCAGAAACGATTTAAACATAAAATCTTTTACCACAACGTAAAATAATACTATGAAAAATGACACCTGAAAAAAATAAACGTCTACCATCTTAGGGGTATTTTTACGAAATATTTTAGTATAATATTGATTTTTTTTTTGTTCAATATTGCGTCAATGTGTATGCTACCATCTCTCGTTAACATTTAAAATCAAACTCGATCCTAACCAATTGATTTTTCAATAGAATAGAATGTATGACGTAGGACGCGTATATGCGTCCACGGTCCGCAACCGTTGGATTTCAAAGACTTAAATACGCGTCCACGGTCGTTAAGCTGTTAATAAAGAGACAAAGGGTGAACAATTAGTCCTTTTCTAATCCCATCCTTTTATCAAATTACCCTGTCTAAAGATGACAGATGAGAAATTGAACAACAAACAATTCTCTTTTAAAAACACATATGGACACATCACATAAAAACATCCTATATTTTGTTTATTTTGATATAAACGTTTCGTAGTCAATATCCAACATCTGATCAAATTATGTTATGCTGTGACACAAGAGAAGGTTGCCAAGTAAATCACAAATATATTTGACTTAAAATATCTTTTTGTTTACACACAATTATCAATACAATCAATATGAGGGGATTTTAGATTGTTTACAAATTTTCAAACAGTTCTATTGAATATTTGACACTTGATCACTTCCTCTTGTACGGCGACAACATAAAGATTTCATGTATATAAAACATATTCCAGGATTTACCTGGGTTAACTTACTGTTCATAAAACTTAATAGCTGTCTTGTTAGCTTATATCTTATGTTATCCCCTATAATAATCCTTGTCGACTCAATGACTTGCATTAGATAAAGCCGCAGCTACCAGCGGGATTGGTTAATGATTCTGTTATGAAGAAAAATGACCATCACACTGGCCGAAGCACTGAGCGTCCGCGTACATGGCATGTGATTCATACATTTTGTTTGCTAGAAATTCAGCTTGTTACAAATTATCAATTCAGTTTGTCACTTGAAGAGATAAGGGTATCAAAATTTGTTCTAATACGCTTTTCACAACTGTGCTTAGACACTACCCTCATCTATATTATCTATATTCTCAGCAGAATTTTAAGAATACAAGTAGTTTTGCAAACTGAACTGTCCACTGAAACGATATTTTTTTTTTCTCTTCTGAAAAATTGAAAAAAATATTTACCTTCACTGACCCATTTGACCAGGGGTGGGGAACGTTTTCATTTCTAAAGGCCACATTCATTCATCTGAGTCAACATGGTCATCTGAGTCAACATTTGTCATCCCCCCCCCTTTTTTTGACTGTCGAACATATAATGATTGATTACGTTGACTATTCAGCGTTGATCTGTGGGTCTCGCGTTTGTTAACATATCTTCTTCTGTCATCTTGTATTGCCATCTGTAAATATTTACATATGCATTGACAGCCAATTGTTTCAGTAAGATTATTTTTGATTATCCAAAAGTATTGTTTATGTGTTGTCTAGGAATGAATTAAATGTATAATCTGTCATTCGAAAATTTCAAACAGTGGTGTCATTTCTTTTTAGCAAATAAATATTTTTCATAATGATTCACATCTCTCTGTTCAGGAAAAAATAATTAATATTATATTCAAGGATGCAATCCTTCTGCAATGAGATAACAGAGCGAATTACAGAGCTCGATTATATTACCACAATTTAGATAATGTTTTAATCTGTAAAATAAAGCTATTTGAACACCCTGTCATAGTGAATTAGATTATTTCATAATATCGACTGTGGAAAGGAAAAAGGATACCGTAACCCACACAACAAATTTTACAGGAGACAAAAAACGTTTATTGATGATTTTGGGCCAAAGGCAAAATATGTAATATACACAAACTTATAGTGCATGGAGACTGATAAACTGGTTTTTAATTGACTTTATCTGATATTAATTAAATATTTTTTTTCAAAAAAACCTTTTATTCAGTCTTTTTTCATGATCGCAATTTTCACATGTCCATCTTTTAAAAACTTAAGAGCCTAATTTAGATACTAATTTGCCATTTTCAACTTACATCCTTTTGATATAATGTGTATTAAGTTGTATTATTGTGATTATCGAAAAAAATTGTGGGGTTACGTTAATTTTCCTTTCCACAGTCGATATGTAAGGGCATTCATTCCTGATAAAAACCTTTCTACGCTGTATTACAATTTTTAAAAACCTGTAAATTATTTATGAAAATCACCCATTTCAAATTATTTGTTTTTTAATGGCAGTATTTTATATGGAATGCCGAACCACCAGTCCGAAAGGTTTTCAAAACATCCCAGTATAGTCATGCTTGTCAAAGTAAAAATCTAGCATACAATATTTTTTTAATAATAATGTTTTCTAGTTATTCTATTAACGTTACATTCTGATAATTTGGTTATCTTTACAATCTATTTACGTGTAGGGTTATTTTATTATCATTGATTACAATTCGCGATAATAGCAATTAATATACATTGAATGAGAATTTCTTTGGTCAAAAGGATACAACTGACGGGGGAAATAATACTTGGTAACCCATTGTTATTTATGCCAATCTTTGAGTTCTAATAAACAAATGGTAACAGTCAAGTAATTTCCGTGGAATTATTTTAATATCTTTTCTCCTTACGCAAAACAAATGTTCATGCACATTTCACAATGTAGTTACAAAATTTTCAGTATTCAATATATTTTTGTTACGCTTTTTCTTAGCATTATAAAAACCTTGCTTTGAGATAATCGACTTTGTCGAATATTATGAAGCTAATTGAAATGTAGATGTTGCGTAGACAATAAGACAATAAATGAAAAAACAACAATTAACCAAAATGTACACTGCTCGAAAATATTTAGTTGTATAATCGTCTTTGGGTAGCTGTAGAAATATGAAATCTGTATAGCTAAAAAGCATTATTTATAGGTAACTAGCCGGTACCCGTCAAGCGTTGCAATGCCACTCGAAGAAAGAAAGTGTTTGTGTTTTAATTGTGTTTATTGAAGTGTATGCTTTCTTTTTCTATCTGACGTTTGCTGCCGATATTCTATGGTACAACACATGCGCCACCTACTGTAATTTAATTGTACTATAACCTTCGCGCAAGTGTCATCATACGTTGTCAAAATGAACTGTATGTCAGACATTTGTCAAAGTTTTATTGCAATCGGATGAGCGGTGTGGCAACGCATAACGCTTCATATAATTGGTGGAATGAGAAACGCATAATATACAAGTTCAGTAAAGTGGTTCAAAGCCGTGGCTGAGAGGTCAATGTCGTTGTCTTTAGTTGTTGTGTTCACAGTAGTTTGAATTCCAGTCCAATTTATGGATTCATGTTCAAAGGCTGCGATGGCTAAAATTCCATTCCACACACTATTAGCAACAATTAACTAACCGCTAGTCCTGTCCTAGCTCCATTCATGGACCTTACCACTGACCCAAAAAATGAATAAAATACTTACAACTAAGTCTTGTGAACAAGTGATACCCATCTAGGTGGAAGTCATTAAATCGCAATGATTGATAAAACTGTCATTTTCCAGGTACCAGAAATGGATGTGCCCCAAGATCTTC
The DNA here is from genome assembly GCA_030503985.1 of Himalopsyche tibetana. Taxonomy (NCBI): domain Eukaryota; kingdom Metazoa; phylum Arthropoda; class Insecta; order Trichoptera; family Rhyacophilidae; genus Himalopsyche; species Himalopsyche tibetana. The sequence continues at coordinate 19,765,511 of JAPJYX010000022.1, forward strand.
CACGCTTGACAGGTGTCGCAGGAGACTTGCAGTTCCTATCGGAAGCCGAGAGGGTTATTGCCCCTTCGGCTGCAATTGCAGCTCAACCTTCTGAAACTCTCCTGGATAAAAGTGCTCCCATTAAACAGTGTGCACCGCCAATCATCCCAGTGCCTAATACTGAGGTTACAAAGGTAGTTACCCCGGTGCAGTCCTCAGAGATGATTGTGAAGAAGGCTGAAGAAGTTGTTACGGTGAAGAAGGACGTAGAAGTGGAGTCCAGTGTAGGGCCACCCCCTCCACCGTTGCCTCCGCCGCCACCTGCTCTTCCTCCGCCGCTGATTGACAGTCTCTCTGAACCTGACTCGGCCAAGAAAGGAACTCAAGCTGCCCCTTCAAGGTACGTTATCTAGTTGAAATTTCGCTGTCTATTCGCAGATGTACAAAATAGATATGTTTTATAGTTTCGTTTAAATGCAATGATGGTATCATAAATTTATAAAAATATATTATTTAAAAGATTGCTTTAAATAAGTTCAAGGAATCTTTTGTGATACGATCCGAAACAAAGGTGCCAACTTAGTAAAACTCTTAAAGGTGTAAGAAACAATTGGAAATAGAAATATGAAAGGAATTTATAGATAAAGTTACAAAATATGAATAAGGGAAACTGAATATTACTAAAATGTTTATGACCCCTTACAAATAAATGATCGTCGAGTCGATGGTTTCCTATTTTGGTGTCACTGGATTTGCGGTGCGTATTATTATCGATGGCGTAATAGATGACGGTATTTTGGAATATTATATTATTATTGGCTTATAAAAAAAGGTGTCTTATAATCGAGGAAATACGGCTTTTTTTTTTTTTTATAATGCCTTTCCACCAAGTATTGACAGTGAACACCTTTAGTGTGATCAATGATGCTAATGCGGGTAAAGAAGATTTGATGATGCTTCTGATTGTATCAGTAGATGGTACGTGTCAATTTATTTGAATTCTCTTACTCTTTCTATTCCTTGTGGAGCAGGAAAACACTTCGGTAAAATTCATCATGCTCCGCCTAAATTCAGCCAAATTCATATATTAAGATATATTTTATAATAATTAATTTAATAAAATAACAAAGTTATTATAATGTCTAACATTGTATTTGAATGAATAAACTGCATGGTTTCAATATTCTTGCTAATTTTCATGCAATATAAGTTTCTCGGAAAGCTTCCTCTCTCAATACTGATTAAAAGTTTATTTGAATTAACTGGAATTAAATTAACCAGAAATATGATTTTAACAATGTTGCAGATTTTGTTTTATTTATTGATGGCAACTATTTTAATAATAATGTTTAAAAGACAGATGCCAAATTCTTGTGAATTCTATTTTATTTGGCACGATTATCTAGTATTGTTATAACTTAACATCCTGGAATTCTTCGCCCTGATAAACTTGCGGATAGCAACATTGATACAGACAGTGCATTTTAAACAGAAAATAAATACAAGAAAAGTACAGCTTGTGATTTATCAAAACGAAAACTTTCAAAACAATTTTCAAACTACTAAAGACAACTCAATGTTAAATATTTACCTAAGTGTGTCACGGTTAATTTACAAAAACATTCATATTTTGAAATTAACGGTTTGCAACTGTTCACATAACAAATAAAATAGGTATGATGAAACTGAAAACCATTGCGTTGAAATATTAAATTGAGTGAGATGGAGCGAAAGTTCTATTCTTCATTAGCAGACCAAAACATATCCAGTAGTTCCATATAACGTAACATATCCAAGTCACATGCTTAGATATCTTCAATAAATAGTAACCGAGATGCACAGGTCCACACAACAAAAATGCATTAATTATTAAAAGTATATTAGTTTATATTTATGATTATTTATGATTATTTATGATTACTTGAGGTCAAACTCTTCCAGCAGAATTCAAACTGAGACATTTTCTAAACTTAACGAGTGCCAGACGAGTAAAATCTCAGAACAGTAATGCTATTCCCACAACCAGAGTCACAATTTCATATTAACCGCATAAATGTCCAGGAAATATGAAATTTATATAAATTATAAAAAGAATAAAATAGTTTTCCAAAAAACATGTAAATGTTTCATTCTCAGAAGTGCACATCGCATATCTTAAGAATACTGTAATATTGTCAAATTTCCTCTATTGTTTTAATAATTTAAATGTTATTTTATCGATCCTCCCTCTCTGAGGTCATTTGGGCATGTGACTGTCTTGCCTTTTGGCTAAGTGCCCAACCTATTACCATTTAAACCTCTATTTCACTCAAGAAACTGTTAGATGTATCATGAATTTCAAAGAATTGAATGCAATCTCATCAATATTATGTTTAATAGCATGCCTACAGTGTTCCGAAAAGATTCAGAAATATCTAGAAAGTTTTAAAAGCAAGAAAAGAGATTATTTTGACTTGGTAACACAGATGGCGCACTACTAAGAATTGATTCCATTCTCGGACTCCTTTAAGTAAACAATTTTTTTTTTAGAAGTCGTATGTTATCAATGAAACCTTTTTTTTAATTTATAAATTTCCAGAAAGATTACTTTAACGATAAGATATAAAATAATAAAAATTTCTTAATTTTATCTCTTTCGCCATTAATTTTGTTTATGCAGAAAAGAGTATGATCTTCGCAAAACTTGGATGTTGCTATCATTGTTTATAAAGAGTGTGACTGAATACAATGCTAATAAAACAGTATAAAAGTCATTCAGAGCAATGAACTATTCACTAATTTGAACTGAAGTTTTTTTTTCGTTTACTGCTTTACGGCGGTGATTCATGATGCCTTGCAGAATTTTTGAGTAACGGCTTAAAAAGTGGACGCTTGCGACAGATTATAAAAATACGGTTGCTTGATTTGAATGAAATTATTAATTATCTAAACTTAACTAGAACTCTAGCTGATTAACTGAAAATAATTCAAGATATTGAAAAAATCCAGGTGAAAAACGGGTCGACATAGCAAAAAGAGTTAACTTGGAAAAGTACGCGAGTTTGAGGGGTCTTTGATTGTAGTAAATGGAAATAGGCAACTAATTATGATTAATAACTGGATGGCTGCCACAGAAGAGGTATCTCGTCAATAACTAATTAAATCAATAATTGTAAATTATAGCTGGCGTGCTAGGTACACACGTTCTTTTTTTCTACAGCAGCCAAAAGGTTAAGAACTACTTTTTCTATATTCAAAATATAACATAATAAAAATATGTGAAATAAAGTTTTTTTTTAAAATAAACATTTTTTGGTATTATTTAGGGCCCTTCAATAATGTAGTATCGGGGTTTCACTGTACAGCCTCTATTCAAAATAATATCAGATCAAGGATCCTTTTATATACTAATAAAAAAACAGTTCTGACGTCTAGTTCAGACGATGCCGAAAGCCGAAATAGCTATCAACTCGTAAGTATAAAAACTGTAGAACTAAAATACGTTGATATTTTTACCCTATTATAATGAAAAAACACTTTGTACTTAATTATTTCATGTTTGTTAACATTTAAGAATACATCACCACTCCAACTTTGAATATTCTCATAAGCATTCGTCGTAAAATAACAAGCAAAACATTCCGCAATTCCTCGTTCCAATAATCCACTTTATTATGTTACCGTTTTTCACGAACAATGAATCGGTGTTGTGTTACGACTATGTTTATTTCCATGAAGCCGGCCCAATTAACTTTATAGCTCTTTGAAATTATTCTGCAAAGCATCTCTGTTTATTTGGCACGAAACTCTTAAATAAGTAAGAATTTACATTGCGGTATTCTCGGCATTACTTTTGTTGGCGATTAATTTGAAAATAATACAAATAAGCGGAATACATCGGAAACATTTTCTTCGTAGTGATATCAATTGAATATAAGCAGACAGTAAGTTGTTGTTTGCAATTCCAGGGATGCGTAATGACAGCGATATGATTCAATTGATAATGCTATTTTTGTCCTTGTTATCTTAATGATCGTGTTGACCACGGGAAGAACATTAACCCAGCCTAATGAAGGTCTCATTCGACAGGGCCGCATTGATAAAATAAAAATCATAATTATTCATATCATTCGATTTACACGTAGGTATGCTTTGTCAGATCACCACGAAACTCAAGCCCGTATTAAACTAGATCAAAAAATATACCAGAAAACGGAAATAAAAAGATTCTCAAAAAAAAACTTGCATATTTGTTTGTTTTGTTTTAAGCAATTATTTCAATTTTAGGGTGTTCCCTGTCAATATTTGGTGGAAAGGCACTGTTTAGTTGATGATGCTTATCATTTTGATTTGCATCATAAAGAATTAAGACAAGCGGAATGCTGAATTTTTGTTGTAGTTGCCAGTTGAATGGAATCAAGCCTGAAATATTCAATATCAAACGTTCAGAATGAGCGTATATAAAATGAGGTGTTGAAAGAAAGTCAGACCGAGTAATAGACTCGCTAGCTAAAAAATGATCATCCTAAAAACGCCCACTGACATTAGTTTAAAATGAATCTGAGTCTCTGCATTATTGTATCTATGAAATAACAATTGATTTTTCCCATTTCAGCAAATCCACCGCAGCCAAAAGTGCGGCACCGCCCGCCCTGGACGACCGCGCCAATCTGATGGAGGCGATTCGAAATGCTGGCGGACTTAAGAAGGCCAAGCTGAGGAACGCTGACGTTGTTGAAATTGTAATAGTTTTTCCTGTCAATTGATATCGTGTATATATATATTGAGATACAGCCCACCGGAATTGTGCAGCGTGTAACGCTAACGGCCTAACCGATCACAAACAAATTGAATTCATTTTTAAAAGGCACAAATTTTATTTTCACGCTGATCGATGACCCCTTACTTTACCCCAGTGTTTCTTTAACAGTGCACCGGGAAGATTAATTCCTCTATAACAGAACATTTAACTTTATTGGAAGAAAGGACTGCATATTATTTACTTTCCTTAAATATAGAAAATTATTACTGGACACTAAATCCATTTTCTATGAATGATACATCAAGTTGTGAAGTTTCGCGACAAAAAGAAGAAGAATTGGTCACCTTATCAACGAATCATACTCTAAAAGTTAAATTTTCTGAAATAACTATGGAGTAATTTCGGATTTCTGTCTAAGACAAATATCCAGCTCTCCATATGAGGGCACTGAAATACTTGTTACAGTTTTTAACATATTTGCGTGAGCTCGGTTTGTCAACAATAACTAACATAAAAAACGAGAAATAAATTTAGACTAAGATTTGAGGGTAGCTATATCAAATATTCAACTTAATATTTCTGAACTCCTGACAAGCTCAGGTATTACATTATTATTATTTTTTATTCTCTGTTATATAATCTGTTTAATTCGTAATAAAAATTGTCTTCAAATTTTTCTTTCTTTTCTGACCGTTTGATTTTAGTGCTCTTCAATTTTTTTTTTTTTTTAAAGTGCACTGAAACATTGAATAGGTTATTGTATTGATCAAATGGTTTATAATCTTTTTCCATTTCAGAAGGAAACGCCCATTTCGGCGGGCAAAGGCGATCTGATGGCCGATCTTCACGCGAAGCTGTCCATGCGCAGGAAAGGTATATCGGGCGACAAAAACTGGGCTGCGGAAGGCACCATTCTCGGAGCCATGTCGTCGTCTCCTATGATTATGTCGGGAGACGCCAACGCAAATAACTCTGACAGCTCCTCCTGCGAAGAGGGAGACTGGGACTGATCATTCCGAATTTCTCGTCGACCGTGGCCTATCTAACCATTCCTCATTGTGTCTGTTCATGTAATGTCGAAGATGAGCCTCATTTAGAGATGATCTCTGGAAAGTGTACAATCTTAGTGTGATTTTTTTTTGGATATAACTTCAAAAAATCCTTTTAAAGTCTTATTTCAAGTTATCTTAATGTTCTCAAATTATTATTGCAACATATACTATACTATATTGCAGCAATATTTTATTACACTGAGACTGCAGCTTTATATCCAGCGTTCACGCTATCGAAGAAGTATTTTTTTTCAATGCGACGCCTTTTCCTGGTTTTTTGTGATTGTATTTCTATTATCACTACTCTTCTCTTGACGATGTGCAATTGTGTATCTCCTGTGATACGATTATGTTGACCGTTCGCCAAAGTGACGTGCGCGAGTGAATCTCCAAACATGAAACGAGTGAAGACGATTCAATCGGTCGAGTCACGCCTGGCGAGTCGCCGTATCGATACGAAAATACTTATATTGTAGAATATTATTATTTGTGCTGTCGTCTTGCTGATTATATGTAATTTTTATTCGGTATAAAAACAAATGGGAACACGATTGTGAGACTGAATAGTGACTCGGCAGAAGTGGTTTAATACGCCTTGTGTCTATTTTATTTATTTAAACGCATCTTACTTTACCTTTTTAGTAACGCCTCCCTACAATTTAATATTTTATATTTAGCGTATTGATCTGATTAAAAGAGCAGAAGTATCGATAATATGGTTTTAAAACACCTCCATCAACAGCATAACACTTTCCATAAAAAATGACATAACACAATTGAGTCGTCTGGTATCAAAAGCAGAACTGTTCCATACAACATGTATGGAACAGTTCTGTTTTTGATACCAGACGACTCAATTAAGTTTATATTCCAATGCTAATTCCACATATTAATCAGTTAAGACCTCTTAATTGTTGAAAATAAATAGACTTGCATGTCATCTGTATTTAAGCAAAAAATAAGAAATAGTTGTATTCTAAAATTTCCTTTCCATTCAAGCTCTTTTCAATCATTCAAATTAGAACTTTAAAAAAAAAAATTGAATGCAAACTATTGCGTGTCAAGAACAAAACGTGTGAGAACAAAATTTCTGTTTATAACTATTCCTTTTTTGCCAGAACAGTGGCAGTGTATTACAGTTATACAAAGTTGAATTGTTTTAAGTAATAAAGGCGGACAGAAAATGTTTAACTGTCGATGTGTTGAAAGCCTGCCCTTTTACTCAGATGAACGTGTTAATCATTTAATACCACAGATACAATGAATTTTGACTATATTATGAATGAAGAGTCATCCGTCGCTATGTGATATCGTTCCCTAGATAGAAAAAAAACAAATTGACGCTGTCACAAAAATTGGCCGAATTGTAAATATTTCCGAGTAGTTAATAGTGTCTTAATAATTGTTTTTATATATTCGTATAAATTTATATAAATATGGATTTATTGATTCCCGTCAAATTTATTGGGACATTAATGCATGTAATTAAAATAAAGCAAAACTAATTAAGTTTTTTTTTTTACATTTTTTTAATGAATTTTTTTGTATTGAACCGTTTATAGTAACACTTTTTCCCGTCATCTTGCCTTTTTGTATTCCTAATGAATTGTTGATTGATGTTGTCTATAACTTGAATTAAATGCCTAATTAATCAGCGGTTTAAATTAATTACACAATTATTTAATTCTAAACCATTGTATAAAAAAAAGCTTGAGATTTTCACTTACTTAAATTATTATTGCCGCTAAAAATGTTTTAATATTTAATAGCATTAGGGTTACTCGAACGCAAATATTTCTCCATAGCAAAAAGTCAAGCTAATTCAAATCTGTCCCGTTTATACAATGTCGTCGCATATTTCTTGAAACACTTTGTTGATGGTACAGTAATACATGTGAGATTCTACTGCGTAAATGAATGTTTTTTGAAGGAATTTTTTGTATATTCTATTATTCCGATAATGATGTCAAATGATCAATTTTATTCAGTTTATATTGCTCGTTGGCTAAACGATACCAGTCTAGATAGTAATTTAAAAAATGTTTAATAATGGATCAAATTACAGGTAATGCCATGATATATCAATTTGAATCAGCTTAAACTATTATAACCATATGAATCAATACATTTATTGAGATAAAACATTACACATGCATATAAATCTTATTGCCAATATGAGATTCACACGCAACAGTGAAAATATTAGTTTTTTTTTATAATATTGTGTATCGCAGCCAATTTAATAAAATTATTTATACTGTCGAGTTTCGAATTAATTGAGGAAAAATTTGTTACTGAAATGTATACCATATGCAGTTTACTCGATTAATGATATTCATATTTAGCAGCCCTTACACTCTTTTATTTATTATAAAACATATAAATATTGTTGAAATTAAGTTATGAACTAGTAAAATATAAATTTAGAAATCTGATTTTTTAAGTGTATATTTTTGTATCAATATTTCTCTGAAGTTAATAATTAGACTAAGAATGTGTTCATACGAACGAAATTAAGTGCTAATAACGTGTCCGGATTGTTGTGCATGTCAATTAATACGTTATGAAGACGAATTTAAATTGTATCGACGTAGTTGTTTAGTGCGCACTCGTGGATGTGCGGGTCCATGGTATGTAATTTATATATTATTTTAAATAATAATGACTGCGCAAAAGTTCAGTAAAACGCCATGAATTATTAAAAGGTTTGCAATATAAAATGTTGCAATTGTTTTCACACTGAAGCATTATAAGATGATACAATTTACTATTGAAACAATATAATAATTTAACAGAACACACTAACGAAAGTTAATTGATTTTTTAGAATATGGTTACTTGCAAGCTTCTACTGATTTGACAGAAGTAAAAAAACCACAAAATAGGAGCTACCGGTTAATAACAGGAAGTAATTAATATACAGTCAAGAAGAAACATTTGATTTAGCAAAACGAATCAATTTTTATTCACCAAGAATCTCATAAAATTTACATTGTTTCTGGAAGGATGATTTATAATCTTTTTTATTGAATATTTAAAAGATTTGTCAGCCAATTGATATGATTTATTTAGGTGTTACGCAATTAAATTACAGTAGAATAATTAGTTGTCTCTAAAGGTATCACATTTGGAAATTGAGTAAATTATAGGAAGATTGTAGTAATGGTCTGACAGTTGTTATTTATTGATGATAAGATAGAGAAATCACATTAGAATAGCTTGGTAAAAAATTAATGACAAAATAACATTTAGACCTTCATGAACCAGACATAATTCCTGTATATTAATGCTTCCTCTCTTATATGTAATTTTGTTTGACATTAACAGACGTGTACCAATTCTGTATATTGATAAAATATGACATCAACAGTTCTCATGAACAAACTTCTGCTATGTAAAACAGTATTATGGTATCTGACAAATCAACGCCTCTCCGAGTATTAAAAATTAGCTATCGTATTTGATATCCGAGTGGCATAAATTTAATCGATAAAATAATGATAATTCAATATATTGCAGTCAAACATTCATATAACAAATATTGTGAATAAAAAATTCTCATTTCTGAATCAAATGTTGATACCGTAACGTTCGCTAGTATTTATAATCATAAATTTATTCTTGCCGAGCCCTTGGGACAGAAGTGTATAAATTAGTATTACATATAATCGATTGTATCATTTGATAATGCTCTGTCGGTTAAAGAAACCTTTTGTATTTTTACTTTATTTTGTAAAGTGAGGTACCTAATACTAATGTTGATTGGTAAATCTTTGGAATCATTTACCAACCGTCGGGTAGCTTATTACGAATCATGTTATGAAACAATATTATTAATATCACCTTAGTGCTTATATAGATATGTGCCTGGTCGACTCTTTAACTATTAGAATTACCATTTAATATTAATAATTAACTTTACAATAATCGCAAGACTGCGTTTGACATGTTCTACAGATGAAATTGTATGAAATATATATTATACAAAAGAAATCATTTTTAAGTAATTAAATATCATCCATTATTTATCATTTAGTTCAAGTACAACCATTGTTCCTCATTGTGTAATAAGTTTTTCATCATTGAATTATACAGATATATTATTAATTCTATTTTTTTTTATACCCTTTTAACAATTTGTAAATAAATAGTTTTCGTGTCATCTCAGAATAAACTTCAGTGTATGCACAATTTTTAAATAAAAGAAAAAAAATATTATACTTTTTCATTTATCTTATATAAAAAATATTATGTCCACGGCACAGCGGTCAACGTTGTTGGCTTCAATTCCAGACCTCGTGAGTTCGAATCCCAGTCTGAACAGCTTTTTTTCAGTTGATTTCTGTTCAAAGGTATGAATGTTTTTGATGTCCCTCACACCTTTCCAATCCTAAAATAACGAGGGGTAGCGAGAGCTATTAGATCACCACTAGTCCTGTCCCAACCTTTTCCTTTCTATCCCTACTCTCTTTTAAAAATTATGTTAAGATATCTTCATTAGGAGGTCATATGCTAAACATTGGGATTGGACATCGATAAAAAAATGACTGCAGTGTACATTTTTTTGTTACTTTGTGTTAACCACTTTTTCTGTTCTATCTAGCTTATATTAGTTTGTTTCATAAATCGTATTTTGAGCGTAACGTTAAAGAGATAAAAAAATAAAAGGTTTCTTAAATGTCTGAACTGTTGCTGGATGCATATCTAGTCCTTAAGAAACTTCTCGCACCTTAATCTCGGATCTACCTAGATAATAGCACTAATATCATCACTTTTAGTCATTTAAGCCCTACCAATAATCCTAGGTAAATCTTCAAAACTAAAATTCCCAGAAAGAAATTATATAAACAAAATTTTGCTTTTAATTTTACTATCCACTACCTAACATATATTTTTAACAACAAAACTCGCATTCTTTCCATGTAGAAATTCATACAACATAATGCACCGAACCTGGATTACTTTCATCCCGCTTTCCATTGTATAGAACCTATTATTTCACTGGAGAGCAGACGGAATCAACTGTCATCACCAAATACCAAAGAATACTGAAAATTGCTTTAACTTTCTAACAATGCATATTGTGTGTGTAAGACTTATGAGAGAACTTAACAGCTTAACGACCGTGGACGCGTATTTGAGTCTTTGAAAAACAAAGGTTGCTGGCCGGCGGACACATATATGCGTATAGGTGAAGTATCTGGAAGCTTAGAAAATTAAATTTTGTAAAGATATCTCAATTTGCTTACAAATTATAATGAATTTAATAAAATTATAATTTTTGCGAATTTATCGCAAAATTTTATTTCGCCAGGTGAAATTTTCTAAAAAAAACGTGCGGTCGTTAAGCTGTTAATATATAAAATTCATCAAGTTTCCACATGTTAATTTAAGGGGCAAAAAATTTACTTATTTTAAGTTTCTCAAACACTTAAAATTTTACATGACAACAGTAGGCAATAAAATTTTCCTACTTTTTATAAATCGAATTTACGCATTGCCTTTAGTTATCATACATTTTCTGAAATTGCCAAAATGAGATCCGAATCCTCTATGAATTAACAGTAGTTATTCGAATTCTACAATCTCGCTATATTTCTAGTAATTTTTCCAAACTGTTACTATCTAACAAAATAATCTTTTTTTCCAAGAATTATGTCTGGTTCATGAAGGTCTAAATGTTATTTTGTCATTATTTTTTTACCAAGCCATTCTAATGTGATTTCTCTATCTTATCAATAAATAACAACTGTTAGACCATTACTACAATCTTCCTATAATTTACTCAATTTCCAAATGTGATACCTTTAGAGACAACTTATTATTCTACTGTAATTTAATTATATAACACCTAAATAAATCATATCAATTGGCTGACAAATCTTTTAAATATTCAATAAAAAAGATTATAAATCATCCTTCCAGAAACGATGTAAATTTTATGAGATTCTTGGTGAATAAAAATTGATTCGTTTTGCTAAATCAAATGTTTCTTCTTGACTGTATATTAATTACACTCAAACAAATTTCATATTCAGAAAAACCATTAGATTTGATTCCGGACTCAGAATACAATTCCCAATTTATTTTCAAATGAATGTAAAATACAATAAATAAATTAGTAGTAGGTAGGAACTAAATATATTTTTAATTTCCGTCCTTTTCGAGATACTTAAAGTTGCCTGCTTCTTGGATGCTTGCAAATATGATTTATATTTCATTCAGAATGAACTTATCGTCAGGACATACAGTTAATGAAGAGTAATAGGTATGACTTCAATCATACATTTTATCCATTAAAATAAAAACTTTTTTTAATTTAAGATCTCGACTGAAGGTGCTTGGTGGAATTTCAATATTAAATTTGAACGACTCAAATTTAAAAACTTCTTGTTTGGGACAATGTTGGCTCTAAAAGATTAAATACTTTAGTTTGAATTTCTTGAAGTATCAATATAATTGAGCTGCTTTCAAAATCAATTATAGCTTTTAAATTAAAGTTGGAACCACCTTCCAAGTAAATAAAAAAAATTAAAATGCAAGTACGATTTTCTAAATTCCACTAATTATTGTTAATGTCCTTTGTGTACTATGAAATATCAATATATTTATTTATCAAAATGGAATTATTTTAAGTGACCGACGCTATTGCCAATGGGCTTAAAAAATTACGATGGCCATGAAAACCACGTTTAAAGTCAAGTAGAAAATAATTTATTTAGGTCTATAAAATTTGTGCTGATTTTCTTAGGACCCTAAAAATTTCGAAAATCAGCTGTTACAATCACCTACGTATCTAAATACGCGAAACTATTTTCAAAATAAGTTATTCAAAAGTATTAATGGCTTTTGAAAGGCCGTGCACGTTTCGTAAGCCATTCCTATTTATTGGTTTCGACGTCAGCTTCTTTTCTCGGTATTGAAAGGTAAATGTTTGGGTCAGGCAATTCTGGGAACCTATGAAGACGCAATCGGAATTTCTCGAGAATTTGACTGCTGTCGTTGGCAAGACAAGCAAAACAAAAGTGAAGTTTGTACGGATCGTACATATTGTTTGTTAAGAATAAATATGTCGCCACTAGTTTATTAGTGATACTTAATATGTTAAGAGTAATTAATAACATTAGAATTTTATCATATTTTTTTTTCAAATAAACGATAAAAAATACTCGAGAACATTTAGGTTTTAATACTAAAATGAATAAGACAGATTTTTATTATTTTAATCTTATATAATATAATATGACAAACCATTTAACATTAAATCTGACCTAAAAAAACAAAATCTAAAACATGGCTAATAACTGAACATAGCACATCTTTAAAATTGCTATTGGTATACATATCGTCGATGCATATCAAATATGGTCTATGTGACGAAATTGCATTCCGAGATAATCGATAAAAACTGTTTAAAAAAATAACGAAACGGAAAATAACACTTCTATCAATGGGAAAAATTTTCCAATCTCCATTGATAGAAGTGTTATTTTCCGTTTTGTTATTTTTTTAAACAGTTTTTATCGATTATCTCGGAATGCAATTTCGACAGACCATATTTGATATGCATCGACGATATTTATGTATTATTGAGCATTTAAGATTTTTAAAAAATATTTTTTATCCCATAAGGGTTTTATTTATATAAGTATTTTTTTATTTAAATAAATACTATGAAAAACTGAATTTCAGCAATGAAAGTACTGTAGGGCTGTTATATTTCTTTAACGAATTAAAGATGCAAAAAAACCTGGGAATTTTGAAATATCGGAAAAAACCGATAATAAATCCAAAGAGTCGCTGAGTGTCAAAAAATAGGAGCGTTTTCAAATATTTGAGTTTGAATTTAAGTATACCTAAATGTTAAACTTGTTACCACTAGTCGAGTAGATTTGTATAGTGAATAAGTATAGTTAGTCAGACAAACTGAAAAGTGTCCACAGACATTGGTTTAAATACGTCGAAACAAATTTAACGGTGATATCTTCGCTCCAACTATTAAAAAGCTTAACTAAGTAGTGCTGCCCACGATGGTTGTTTAGTAGTAGTAGTTAACTGAAAAATAGAATCAAATGGAAAATATCAACTAACAACTCTACTGGGCTACTTGCCTAATTTTACATGTTCACACAGGATTAGTTACTAACTGACTTATTCACTGTACTAATCTACTCGACTAGGGGAACAAAGCTTTACTGGTCAAACTCATAGTAATAGTCATAAAATAATAATATCCTTTACAATCACAGCTCTTCTTAACACCATAACAGAGGCGAAACACGTGTCACAGTTTGTAGCACAATACGTGGATAGAATAAGTACCCAAAAGCTAAAATTATATTAAATTATCAATTGTCAATTTGTTCAATTCACTTGCACATTAGTGTGGACTAGACAAGAGACATGAGTCACTTAAACATACCTTATCCAATCTGGGTATCGATTCATCTTGTATTACTTAGTAGCGAAAATAAGCTCTGTCTTCCGTAGGGGTAAAAGAGTGACGAGTGAGTTCATTACAAAGATATGGTTGTTTGAAAGAATTCGTTTTTCCAGTAATGTCTTTTGTGGACAGCTCATGGTCTTCCAGCTTCAGGGAAGTGAACATGTATTTCTTGTTGCACAAAAGTCAGTTTCAGCCATTACAATACGTTGATGTTGGTGTCATGTTAGAATAATTGACTCTTGATTCGCATGATAACGTTTGGAAATACATTTTAACTAGTAATTTTGCATAAAGCATATAAGGTTTTATTTTTACTTAGATGGGGTATAACAATAAAAAATAAGACTTATTCAAGAGTTCATTATTTTATAAAACAAAAAAATAAAAAGTACACAATATATTAACATTATCATTTCACTTATATTTGTAAATGTGCAATATAATTCAATCACTCAAATCTTCCCTACATTAAAAAAATTCTATAATAGTCAACGTGAAAAAAAAAGATTTTCGAGACTGAGAGGAATAAATTATACTATTAAAAAATGAATTAACAGATCCAACGCTTGTTATAAATATTCAATAAGTACAATGGCTTTTATTTTTACTTTTAGCCTTCAAAAGTAGAAAGACTGGATTTTGCTTTGATTTATATATATTTGGATATTAACATTAGATAAAAATTTAATTTATATGAAAGGAAGAATAGCAATGCTTCTTTAAAACCTAAATTAACTATTTTTCTAAAACCAAAGTCCATCTTCTGGCTCCTCTTCGCTGTCCGTGACTTGCAGGTCATCCTGAATGGCGCGCTCCCCTTGCTGTTATCAGAAAATAAGTATTTAGCACGAGTATTCCTAAATTATTTGTAACATATGACAAGGTCAGACTTGGCTGTTTATTACTGGGCTGTGAGATCAGAGTTCTTTGAAAAACCGCCGACTCGGAGTTGTACTCGATTGATATTACACATAGAGAACAAAATCTTTTTTTTGTACATATAAATCATGAATATAGATTTTTAAGCAACGGAAATATAAAGTGAATACTGGAAAATTATTTGAAAAAGGCATTCCGAGCTATCAGGTATTCAATTTTCAAATCTATGATCAAATGATATTTCAAATGTGTTGGTCCAAGTGCAAATTGGTCCAAGTTATAAACCAAAAATGGGTGGACGTTGTTCATAATAAAAATGTAAAAATTAATTATACACAGCTATAGGACATAGAAACTACAAGAAGATAACATCATCACAAACCTGCCAATGTGCCTCCTCGTCCATTTCTTGTTTGAGGGCAGGAGTGGGTGGCAAAGGCGTGGAAACTAATACTTGGTCCCCGTCTTCCATGTGCCCGGTTTCTTCCATTTGACCCATTTGACCCATTTGTTCCATCTGTTCCATTTGTCCCATTTGTCCCATTTGTGCCATTTGTCCCATTTGTCCCATTTGTGCCATTTGTGCCATTTGACCCATTTGTTCCAATTGGTCCGCTTGATCCATTTGCCCCATCTGTGCAGCTTGCATGGCCAACGCTTCTTCTTGCCCCACATCACCAGTGCCGTCGTTGATGTACTGCATTTCTGATTCATCTTGACTCTGAAAAAAGAATTTATTGATTGACTCTTTGTTTTACTTGCTTCAGAAAAAAAAAATCATACAACTAAAAATTGCATGAAAATATAAAAGAGTTTATTTATTGTCGTACAATTGAAGATCGCATACCTTATACTGAAGGTAAGTGTGCTCTTGCTGTTGCATATTTTCATACTGCTGCTGGGCTCCAAAATCATACGCCCCAGCACCCGACTGATCATATACCCCCGTCCCGTCGTTCTGAAAGGAGACCCCCGGGTCGTAGTTGCCGCCGGCCATCTCATGGTAAGACTGCTCTGTCGGGTTGTGTTGATAATTCACAGGATTTCCGGATTCGTCATAGATCACATCATCATCGTAGCCCTCATTTTCGTTCACTTCGGGGATGATGATTTCTCGTTTGACGGAAGCCCCGCCGACTAAAAAGTCCGACGGATCGTAATTGGGATCTACATCCATTGAACCTTCATCTGAAAATTAAATGAATTTATAAATCAAGGATTTGAATATTTAAAAGATTTCATTATTCTGTTATCAGTTGCCATGTTTCGAGTGAGTTGAGAATTTTAGGGTGTTCAGTGTCAATACTTGGTGGAAAGGCATTATATTAATAAAAACACAATAATCCTTTGTACTTCATTCCACTTAAAGTGGAATGAAGTACAAAGGATTATTGTGTTTTTATTAAGTTGAGAATTTATTTATCACATTATTTATAAGTATAGTGCCATTAATTAACATAAACACCGCTCTTAAAATTTAAACAATAGAACATGTTTTAAATCTATTTTCAAATATGCATTCCGATTTATGTTATATTTGGATTTGAAAATATCGTATAGAAAATTACGCCTACCAGGATTATGACAATACGGCAACGTGGATAACTGAACCATCGCTTCGGCAGCATCTTGTTGCTGTCCTGGATCCACTTCTTCAAATTCAGAACTCTCACTGCCGGAATATTGTAAATCTGTAAAAAAAGACAATATGATTTCCGTTTTCAACAATAAAGCACTCATTGATATGGAGACTTTGCGATTAATATTTACCATCTTCCAGACTATTGTCGAGCATCTTGCGCGGTCTGCCTCGTTTCTTTCCTGAACCTGCAAATTAAAATAAACTCACATAAGTAAATGACAAACCGGTTTACTCGGAGAAATTGTCAAGACATAAAACTTCTTTATTTGAAAGCACCTGGAATTTTAGAATATATATTTGTTGTGATTTATCTGTCTTTGAAATGTGTAATGATTAAAACTGATGAAAAGAATATTCAAACAATGCAATTTATACATTAAAAATGGCATATTTGGAATTCAGTTGTGGAAAGCAACCTCGCAGTGTACTTCATTAAAATTCAGCATGTCAAGCTAACTAAGTATCTATTTGAGAAAAATGATTCACAGAGGAATGAAATTGGATTTAATTGATTCTTCGCAATGTATTGAATTTTGTATGAAAGCTTTCTATGTTATCAAACCATTAGAAAGAGTCGATTTCATATCTCTCCCAAACATTATTAAAAAAATATAGATTAACAAATTAAGAATGCAATATGGTATTTCAATCATTGAAATTCCTCTTTCTGGAATTGTATCTGTGGTCCTGGCAACAACACAGAAAATACAATAAGACAGAACAGAGATAAAAGAATAACAAAAGAGTACCTCTAGCTAATGTGTAAGATACTATTTTTGTAAATAAATAAATTTTGTTGGTCACGGGCAACCGAGGGAAGTGGGTTAAAGATACTCACCGTCAAGATCACTGGCGTCGCTGAGTTTATGTTTCCTCGGTCTTCCTCTCGCTCTTCTCTCTCCTCCGTCCGGCCCGCCTTCTCTATCCCTATCCCCGTCTCCGTCACCCCCGCCATCATCCCCGGAACTGCCGCCTTCTCGTCCGAGCAGTTCGGCCTCCTCTCGCATCTTCTCTTGCACCTTTGCTATGTTACCTTCCAATTGGCTTACGTGGTCACCAAGCTAATAACCAAATAATACAACATATGCATTAACATGATGTCTGTGGTCTAGTTGGTAAGAGCTAGGCTTTACTGATCAGGTTTTATTCCTGGTGAGGTCAATGTCTTTTTCAATTGACAATTTTAATTGGCAGATATGATTTGCCTATTTCGCGTAATAATCAATTTCCTAGATTTGGTATAACATAACATGCATTAGCGGATACAATTGAGTTTATATTTAAGCCCCTGATAATATTATTCATGTGAATGTTGACTAACTAGTAAAACAAAAGATGTCTTTATAGCGCTTACCTGATTGAGAGCGTCTCGAGTGATATTGAGCATGTTAGTAGCTTGTTCGGTAAATGTAGAAGTGCCTCCGTTGTACGCCTCACAATTGCGGCAAATAAGCTCCATGTCTTCCAAAAACTCGGCACGGCTGTGATACTTGTGCGCTGAAATTTCGAAAACAATTGATTGACAGTGGGTTAATGAACTTTCCTCTAGTTACTGAATTGATTCAACCGATTGGGGTTATAGCGTAGCATTTTTGAATAAAATAACTTACCTTGAATCTTCTTGCCGATAGTGTCCAAGTCCATAGGTTTCTTAATGACGTTATAATAATCCTTGACTTGTTTCTTGTTGACTGGCTTCAGGAACGGCCATGCCTCGGGCATTATTTTCAATTTCGTGGTTAGCAGATTTTCAAGAATAAATGATAGTGCCACCTATAAATGAACAAAGAATGGTGAACATTTGACCTACAATTTATCACCGAATGAATTTAGAAAAAACTAAGTGAATTTTTCGGACTGTAACCGATCTAAATGTGGACGTTATGGGCTCCAGCTGGAGAATTTGAACGAAAGGCGTTTGACGACAACTGATACTAGATCAGTGTCTCTTATTTTGTACTGCGTAAATGTGGAAGGATAGACATAAGACCCAACGTAATAAAAGCGATGTCGAGTCACATTTGACATAATTTAATATTTTGACTGAAGGTGCTTGGTGGAATTTCAATATTAAATTTGAATCGTTCAAACTATGTACATTCTCACAGATTTTGTCACACAGATTTAATATCGAATTGAAAATCATCAAACAAATCGCCATAAAGAATGGATACGATATGTCTCTTATAGACAATCTTTTATCAAAAAAACAAACTAAACTTGCAGAAAAAATGTTATTTAAAGGTATAGTGTCAAAGGGCATCGATCATACTAGGTATTGGCGTAGAATCATTTATTTAGGAAATACAAGTCTTAAAATTAAAAAACAGCTAGCTGATAGTGTTAGACCAGCTTTTTACTGTAAAAACTTTTAAGGCAAATTATTAGTTAACAATAAAGATAAAATACATTACCTAAATAAATCTGGGATTTATAGATTGCAATACTCTTGTTGTACAAAATTTTATATCGGCAAAACAGAAAGGACACTGAACACCTGAGTTTTAGAACATATGGCAGCCTTTAGATTAAAAAAAAGACACGTCTACTTTTGCTAATCACTTAATTTCGGAAGGAAACGTGTTCAATCAGGAATAAGGGATAAAAATGTTACACCCAAATACAGACAGTCATAAGCTCTTTTTCCAGGAAATTTTGGAAATAAATAGAGCACAATTGCATAGTTTTCCGATTTTAAATGAAATATTAAACCTTCCGGGATCTCCACTTCTATACCCTATATAAATATAATCATAAAACCTTTGCTGACAAACAAATAAATATAATTCTTGAAACTACATACTACTCAAATCTGTGGGCATTCCCATGAGCTTATCCTTTTCGCCAGCAATGACCTTAAACTCAATGATACATTTATTTCGTATATAAACACGAAACATTTATTTACTAAGCGTCAGTTCAAGTTCATCCGTGCACTTGAACGCCTGAAGATGCCGAAAGGCGAAACCCGGGTCGTTAGTGACAAAATCTGTGAGAATGTACATAGTTTAAACGATTCAAATTCAATAATTATTGACGTTATCGGCACTGGGTTCTGACCAGGTAAAACCACAAGTTTACTGGAATAGTATTATTCAATTCAATTTACGGTATCAACCCTTTCCGAGCACAATAATTTAATTTATATAGATTTTGAATATGTTTACATGAATACCACTGCGTAAGAATTAATATAAATTAGTTAACCTGATCATTGTCATCCAACAGTGGATTGATTGCTTTTTCAAGTCTCATGAGCTGTTCTTCTTTATCTGCTAGCCGTTCCACGCATCTGGACAGCATTCTTTGTGCCGCCACGGTTAAACAGTTTTTGGTACCTATCAAACAAATTAGTATAAATCATTTCATATCATATCAATTAAATATCCCACCCTTTATTTGATATCAATACATGATAATAAAGGTACGTTTAACATGGTAAAAAAGCGCAATTGACAGAATAATAAGAAGGTTTTGCTTTATACATATGATATATCATAATTTAAGATTTCGACTGAAGGTGCTTGGTGGAATTTCAATATTAAATTTGAATCGTTCAAACTATGTACATTCTCACAAATTTTGTCACTAACGACCCGGGTTTCGCCTTTCGGCATCTTCAGGCATTCAAGTGCACGGATGAACTTGAACTGACAGTCAGTTCAAGTTCATCCGTGCACTTGAATGCCTGAAGATGCCGAAAGGCGAAACCCGGGTCGTTAGTGACAAAATTTGTGAGAATGTACATAGTTTGAACGATTCAAATTTAATGATATATCATATTGTTATTAATGCAGTAGATGTGGTTGTTTATTGGTTTAAAGTTTATCAATTCCCACTAGTAACTCATTTTTTACTACTAACATAGCTCATCACAGCCAGTGTACGTAAAGCCTGTTTTGTATACATATCGACTGTGGAAAGGAAAAAGATCGTAACCCACAGTTTTTCAAAATAGGTTTCTTTCGATAATCACAATGTATCAAACTTGATACACGTTCTATCAAAAGGATGCAAGCTGCAAATGCCGAATAAGTATTTAAATTTAGCTTTCAAGTTTGAAAAAGATGAGCTTGTGAAAATTGAAACCAAGAAAAAACACTGAAATAAAGGTTTTTCCTAGACAACTTCTTTAATTTATATTAGATCATGTCAATTAAATACCAGTTTAGAAGTCTCCGTGCACTTCAAGGTTGTGTATAATTCATAATTTGCTTATGGCCCAAAATCATCAAAACATGTTTTTTGCAACATATGTAAAATTTGATATACACATATCAAAAAAGAGTTACGTCCTTTTTCCTTTCCACAGTCAATATGTATAGTTAACAGTGATATTAAAAGACATGATAGTGGTGTTACCGTTGTAAAGATTGGAGTTATCAACGATTTGATTCACATCAGCGAGGAACTCTTCACGGCTCTGATACTGCTTCTGCCTGAGGTTATCACGGATGGTTTGCAAATCCATAGGACGGGTAACTATGCGATGGTAATCCACCACGAGCTGAAAATTACACCACCGCATACAGAATGATAAAGTGAAGAATTTTAAAAAATACATATTCACAACTGATTTGAGTAATTCTAAATACAATAAGAAAATAATTATCACTCGTGCAGCTGTACCTTGGGGTTTACAGGAAAGAGGAATGGCTGCACATCCGGCAAATGCCTCATGTGATTGAGGACGTCTTCCAAGAGACTGGAGAGTGTGACGAGCGGATCGGTGCGTCGGCGCTCCGCCGGTCGTTTGACGAGATAGTCACAAGCCTCTGCTCCGCGCCGCCGACTGCCGTGACCACCTCGTCCACCAACTGCGTCTCGCGGCACTCTCAGGACCATTGTTCGCCGTTTCATTTCTTCAGCGTGCTGGTAGACCAAACGCAATGATTAATTTAAAAACATAGTGACATCGTCAAGGTAGTACTATATAGAAAATTTTATACTATTGATGACACATAATGCAGACATCTAAAAGTATTCGGACCTGCTGACTTTCTGATTGACAGCATTCTGGACAGGTCTCCGGATGGAAAGTATGCTTCGAATAGGAATAACTCCAGCACTTATGGTTAAAGGTTTATTGAAGACTCTCTAAAAGAGTTCAGAATCAATTCATTGTATCTCAGACCCCTACGATCTTCATAAAAAAAGAAGGAAGACAAAATGTTGCAGATAATAATCCCACAGATAAAACCGAGGAAATGTTTGTACCTTTATAAGTTTACTGCTCAGCGTGACCTTTGTATCCTCCAAATTGACCAACTCCTCATCGACCTGGTTGAACTCTCGCTGAATCTCCTCCTCCTGTTCCTCGGTGAGGGCGACATTCAACGGGCCTGCTGATCCGGAATAAAGTGGGCAGGCTTTGTTTGTTCGCATGTGACCGACGTGACCGCAAGCGCCGCACTGTAATAAACCAATTATATGTTATAAAGCCTATACGATGGCGTATGACATAAGGATACGGGAAGTGATGTAATACTGCTATGTAGGTGTTCGGCACATCCCAAAGCCTCACCCCCACAAGTTTCTTTTCCCCTTAAGACCATGCTGACAATTAGCAAACTAACATACAAACAGACAGACCTAAATTTTATTAGTTGTTGACTAGTGATTTGTTCATAGCGTTTCACATGAAATCAGTGTCTAAGTGTCATCTTGACATTTGTACTCCACGGAGAATTGTAACGTCTGCGATGGCTGCAATGCCTGTCAGCATTAGCCAAATCACCAATCGCCAGTCATACGAAAATAACACTTATTTTGCATGATGCTGCCATTTTTGTTTTCTTTCAATACAAAGATATTACATATATGGGCTTCAACTTTTGATTAACTTGGTATTTCCTCTGTTTCATTGTTACGTGCATATTTGTCTGTTCAGAATAAAGAGTTTTACCACTATTCGTCTTTTGATGTAACCGTGTCGCCTCTCATTTCATGTCAATTTATAGTTTGTTAACAACAGTTCTAAATCTTTGCTTTGAGCCACAGTTAACATAGTGGAAAAAGTGTTGATGATAAACAATCTACGATATGAAATAAAGCTTGAATAATTAAGCTGTTGTATTCAACTTAAAAATACTGTTAACTGGATTGAGTTATACCCTGAATTTCTTAAGAGTTAATATTGCCGTACCTTGAGTTTGAGATCAGGTTTGAGTTTGGTCCTCCGTCTTTTAGGTGAAGTGTCCTCTTGTTTAATGCGGTGAGGAGCAATGAGGGATGTCATTCCTGAACTTCCGGCGGAGGGTTCTCCACCTAACATGTCAGAACCTGAATAAACATTACATGAACACCGAATCAATAAACCATACTAACGCTATGAGATTAGATCGAGAATATATTGCACGTACTTTAAAAGCCGTTTAATGTGTGCTAAAAACATTTAGTTCAAAGTTTTCACATATATATAAACATAGGCTGAATTTTTCAACTCTTTTCACTTACCTAAGATGAAATCAACAAGAGTTGCACCATGAAAACATTGGTATTAATACATATTATTATACAAGTAAAGTTTTATTTCAGGGATTTTCTAATTAGTAGAATGAAATTTTCAGAATCTACATCAAATAGTTATATTTATTTTTCTTTGATTTAAATATATTTTTTTTCCATACTCAAAAAATTATGAAGGTCACTTACCGGTCCAATTGATTTATACAAATGTTCCAAAAAGGATCACATATTTTTTATTATGCTCGAATATCAAACACAAGTGTTATATTTATAAAACATGCATATTTAGTGCATATGTAGAATTCATTGTTTTTTTTAATGGAATTTTCTCGAGTTATATCGTGTGTCCGTTTTGACGACATTCAATGCCCGAGTATACTCGGGCGTGACCGGGAAGAGGTTAAAGAATGTAATTTTAAATGACGAGTATAGCCCAAATCTTATACGAAAAACGATCTGTTAATTTTAATTACAATAAGCAAAAACAAAATGCTATACAAAGCGACACAAAAAAACATTGAAATGTTTTTTGAATCTCCAACTGTCGCTGCATTGCGATTACGAATACATCAAGACGTTTACAATAACACTCAGTATGAAAGACTAACCTGACAAAGATGATCCCATTCCGAGTTGGAACGATCCTGCCGGTGTGGTGGTATTACTGGCAAGTCTCTCCCTCTCTTGGTTGCGTTTGATTCTACGTAGTTGTTCCTAATCATTGCACAAATATCAAATGCAAGCAATACACTTCTAATGACAAGACCTAGATAAAAGTTGGTTATGCATATGTTCCGCCGGCCACTTCTTGCATTGTTAATTGACAAATATAATTCAAACATTTCTTTTAATTCTTCATTACATTTTGGAAAGTTTCACGTTGAATATTGCAATTTCTCAGTGAGATTCAATCGATTCGCCAATCGCCATTCAATGTATGTTTTGACAAATCTGCCATTTTAGTTAGTCGTACGCTAACAATGCCTAACGTGTAAATCTTAGTCTTTTGATCAGTATCCCTGTACATATACGGCAATGCTATTTTTCATATATTGTTGAATGCCATTCATTGAAGAATCATTATAACTCCTTCAGATTTCGTTATCAGTTCATTTTGGTCACGCTATTTTTATTATTTTTTGCAAACAGTACTCAATACTCGAAGGGTTAAGCGTACAATTATATCAGTTTTATTGATGTTTACAAACAAAAAGCTAGTGAGTTATATTTAAGTTAACTAAGCTGATCAGTAACATTAAATGTATATACAGAGGAAAGGAATTTGAAATCTTAGCTCAATTGCTAAAGAATCAGAATTAAAATATATCAAAAACCTGAATTCTCCTCTTTTCCCTCTTCATCTCTTCTTTCTGTGCATCGTCAAGAGTGGCGAATTGTCTAATGAAGGCCTCATCCTTTGTAGATCTTATTTTGGTGTAAGCTTCAATGACGGGTGCTTTCCGAACGATTTCCACCCGGGTGTATTCTTTCCCGACAGCATTTCGGAATGTGCGAACAATTCGAAGCACCCTGCCCGCTAAAGAAGGGAACGAGATTTATGTTAGAAAACGGTTTTGATTTATTTTGTGAATACCGTCGTTGGAAATATCTGTTATGTGTTCGAATTTCGAAAGCAGGTATATCAGATGAACAAACATTATGGAATATACAACATCTGACAATTGATGTTAATTGAAAATATTATTTTCCGACAAATTGATGTGCAATATTTGTGTACCAATCACATATTATTAAAATAATAACTATGCAACAATGAAAGCATGTGACTCTTTTATTTTAAATTAATTTTCCAACATCATTTCTCAATACCACCTAAATTGATTAGTTGTCAAAGCTACAAATAAGCCATCATCGCAACAATGATGGCCAAATAAAACTGCACCGCAAAGCAGTCGGTAAATTATAATCATGGACATTCTGGTACGTTACCATGTGATTGAATGGGTTGTTGATCGGAGTCTCTGCCCCGTGGCTTATTGTCCATTATCATGCGTCGCAGTTCAGCCCTTTCTGCCTCTTCACGCTCCAAAGAGAGCTGAATAGATAAACAGTGCAATATTTCATAATTTTACAGGTAAATCGTTATGTCCCAACATCGAGATAAAGACTAGTATATATGTTATAAACTTTAATGTCAATGAAAAAATATTTTATCTACTATATAGGAGAAATATCAATCATCATGCTATCATAAAGCAAGTCCAAGAAAATCAACTTTGATAATTCTTCACAATAATTAACTTCATTGAACCCTGTAAAGATCTTATAATAATATCATATAAAGTAAATAGTGACACTTGAATGAACGTTATAATCAATTGAATCAAAATAAATTAAGCCAAATCAATATAATTTAATTACACATATTTCAAATCACTTTTGAAGAATAAAAATATAATAATTTATAACATTGACTTCTGTCTGCCACCCTTTTTCAGTTTCTAAGTATCCTCACCTTGCATAGTTCAATGGCCTTCTGTGAATCATGGAAAGCGACTCTACCTATCTTACTGCTAGCCCAGTGTCAGAATAAAAGTAAATAGAGCAAAAATTACCTGTTCTGTTGTTTTCTTGTTAGCAAGCATGTTTTCGAGGTTCTTTCCCATTTCTTCCAAATCGGACTCTTCACTGACAGAACTCTCTGCCTCGTCAGTCGATAGAACTTCCATACTACTGAGTACCCTATTCTGCAGTTCGAATATCCTTTGGCATTCCTCTTTATACCTGTAACAAGTGACAATATTTCATAAGGGATTTAACTCAATAACGCCAACTGTTGTTTAATAAAATTAAATTTTTTGTTACTTTCGATGGTTTCGGCGGTAACTTTGTGGAAGTTCATTTTAATAGAAAATTTAGTAACGGGGAACCACCTGTGCTATTAAGAATATTATTTAATAATATTTCTTTTTTTTTTTTAAAAACCCAAACCTCCATTTTGTAATTTTATAATTTTAAAATGTTAGAATCAATCTTGCTTCATTACTTAAGCAAACTTTGCGATAGTAAGTCTGAAGATGCCTCTGAAAGAGGCGAAACACGTGTCACAGTTAGTAACACAATACGTGGAATAATCAAAGTTAATTTAAATTTTATATTCAAATTTTTGTTATTCATCTGAAACTCAGTGCAACTTGTCAGCGTTAACTCAATGCTCTTGCATTACAAACAAACACACAAATAAATCACACAGATATATATTATTTATATTATACTTTAATTTAAGATTTCGACTGAAGGTGCTTGGTGGAATTTAATAATTATACTAATGAATTATTCAGATAATATCTGATGAAAATGACAGATTTTCCAATCAATTCGTTACCTTTCTTGATGTTCAGCGATGGAGAATCGATTTCCTCTGGAGAATTTAGTCATACCTTCTTCGCCAGCTTTGGCCTTTTCCGTTGAAAGCGTCCGAACCACATCAATTACTTCCCAACGAGATAATTTCTTAATCTAAAACAAACAATATTAAATATAACGACCAACTTTATATTGGGGCAAATCTATTTCAGAATTGATGCAGTAAAAACCAACCTCTTCTTCGGGCACGCCAAACTTTCTCAAAAGTGCTTTGGCATCGTTCAACGACAGTCTTCTCAAATCAGCGTCGGTTCCCGTAACAGTCCTTTTCGGTTGCTGGTCCTGTTCCTCCTTGCTCTGTGTTGGCTTGTTGGGTACACGAACATACGAGAAACCTTCACCGCAGCCCGTGGGGTCAGCAGGGCCTGTCAGTTGTAACAAACATTTCCCGCGCATCGCTTGGATGTATGCTCGAGTCGTGTTCCACGGAGCTACTTTTATCTAGAAATTAAACGAACAAATATATTTATTGAAGCATTTGAACTCCTGTCGTATTTCAGAGTAGGATATTTAACAAGTTTATTATTCAGTCTTCTTTAAAAATACTACGCATAGGATGATGAGAAAAGGACTACTAATTATTATAGTATATATATCGACTGTGGAAAGGAAAAAGGACGTAACCCTCAATTTTTCAAAACAGCTTTTTTTCGATAATCACAATGTATACAACTTGACACACATTCTATCAAAAGGATGAAAGCTGAAAATGCCGAATAAGTATCTAAATTTAGCTTTTAAGTTTGAAAAAGATGACCTTGTAAAAAATTAAAACCAAGAAAAAACACTGAAATAAAGGTTTTTCCGAGACAATTTCTTTAATTAATATTGGGTTATGTCAATTTAACACCAGTTTAGAAGTATCCATGCACTTCAAGGTTGTGTATAATTCATAATTTGCATATGTCACAAAATCATCAAAACACGTTTTTAGCGTCTCCTGTAAAATTTGATATGTGTGGGTTACATCCTTTTTCCTTTCCAGTCGATATATATTAAAACCAAATGCCACTTGTTCTACGCTTGCATTCTGCTGGTAATGCTTTACGGTTGCGAATCATGGCACCTGACGAAGACTCACAAAAATCGTATACTGAGCTTCGAGAACAGATGCTTGCGTCGGATAGTGGGGGTGAGGTGGTTTGATTTTGTGAGGAATTCAGAGATAAGGGAGCGTACAAGACAGCGTCCTGTCACGTCAGTGGTTATGGAGAGACGTTGGAACTGGCTGGGTCACGTGCCGCGGAAGCCTCCAGAAAGCCTCAATCCTGGCTGCCTCTTCTTTCGACCGGTGGGATTCCGGCGTCCCGGACGTCTGTCGGGTACTATCCATAGGATGTACTCGGCGGAACTAAGGGATGCTGGCATGTCATGGGAGGAAGCAAAGCTCTTGGCGGGAGACAGGGAAGCATGGAGGTGCCGCGTGGCGGCCATATGCTTCATATAGGGAGCGAACATGGCCAAAGAAGAATATATATATTATATAGCATAGTGTCCAAACTTCGTTTAACCCTTTGGGCACAGATGCCTGAAATAGATTTTGAATAGCAACTGATTCGTATCCAATGAATAGCAGAATCAGCAAATTATTGGCCAATAATTCTACAATAGATGAGGTAGCAATGGTTAATAACATCGCACGCATGCAAGCTGCCATTCGAACTCTCTATCGTATGTCGAAACTCAATGCACTGGAAGGTTAAATAAGCTATGAAATTGAACACTTACCTCGTCATCCATTTTGAGTTGCATCTCTTCATCGTCATCCTCATGCTGTGCAAAAAGAAACTTCTCCCCGTAACCCGCATCTTTAAGTCTCTGCTCAGCAGCTGCCATGCTAAAGTAAGCGCAGCACTGCTCGGGCGACACCATCGCTCGGATTTCTTCTTCGGAAGGCAGGCGGAACTCAGGCTTTATCACCCACCTATATATATTTGTATGATTAAAAATGATACGATTCATTGAAATATTCTTCAATAAAATGTAAATATCGTAGTTGAAACAATACAATTTAATAAAAATTGTACGAACCAGTTAGAGTCCAATCCGGTCCTCTTGAAGTCGGCACATAGTTTCAGCCTTTTCCTGATAGATGACTCTGAATGGGCAGGGAAGGCTCGTTTTATATCGTCCATTCTTATTCTGCGTGGTTGATCACGAGACTTCCAAAATAGACGGTATATGAAGACCTGAGACAGAATACAACGAATAAGTATTTAATTAAACGGTCTTGTACCAAATTCGTATTGGTGTAGAATATTTTTTTAAAAACGTTCACATCGACTTTCACTTTGATTATTACAATTTTAAAAAGTCACAGAATTTTTTTCCTATGCATTTTTATGGATAACCAACCTATTGCCATTAATCTTCCAACTGCAAAATTATTTTTTGTAATGGTTACTGAGCGACCTTGACCTTTTGAATAAATTGCAAGGCAGAAATTAAATGTCAATATACATATATAATTATTATGGCATGACTTTTTATGCTAAGTAGTAAATTATTGTCTATTTTAAATCTCTAGTAGTGTAAAAGATCTCCTGTACACTAAGTGTTTATATGGAAATACAGTTATTGCATTTCCGTGTTGAAAATGACTGTTAAATACCGTTATGCCGGCACAACCGGGGAAGATTGTTCGTAAGCGATGAAGTGACAGAGAATCTCTGAATCTTGTATTTATTTCACAAAAAATATCAACAAACCTGTAAAAAGTCCCGAACAAAATTGTTGGCTCTCTTCGAGTTCGGTCCAGGAACTTCATAGAGAGGACACTCTTGTCCTGCAGCAAATATAGCATCTACCTCCCTCACAAAGTACTGCTGCCTGTAAATGAATTAAAAAAGTTAAAACCGAGCAGGATATAATTTTTCGATTGAGAGTGCCTCAATGTTATCACTATCAAATAGGCAGTCAGGGCAGATTCCTAACCCATATGTAATGAGTTATAGGCTGGGTAACGTAAGTATTTTTTTGTAGCTGCCGAGCATATATTGAATTTGCCTAAATAAAAATCTTTTTATTCCTGCGATGTATTCATGTTATCGTTTTGCTGTCAAAGCACCCCCACTGATGTCTCTTCTAATATTATTAAAATAAAAATAATTTTTTCACCGAAAGACCTGAAAATCTATAATTACTGAATACTTATGACACTCTCGGCACGGATGGTCAAAGGGTTACTAACTAAATAACTAATAAATGTCTCACCTCGTTCTGATAACCAGGAAGTCAGAATTAGGCATGTTGTGTGGATAGATAGGTGCTCGGTACATGTTGTTCTCAACAACTTGCTGGGAATGCCCCGGTGGAAGAATTCCAAGGAAGGGAGAAGTGTGGGCGTAGGCCACCTCACCATACTTGAAAGGTTTAGGGCCGGTGTCCTACAAGAAAAGTGGTTTAATATATACTTGGAGCAATTACTACTGCCATTTAAAAAGCACAAGTGTATGTAGAGTTGTCACGATTCATAGGACACTTCAGTTTCTGTGGCCTTATTGAAGCCATAGCTTCTTTTACCATAGTAAAATTATTCAACAAAATTACATAATTTAATTCTCTGTCTTAGTATAAACGAAATTTCAAAACTATATTATTGTTTATAAGTATTACATGCATTGAATTTCTTAAACTGAGGGCAATGTCGATTTCGTTGGCAGTTAGTACTGGCAGAAACCTATTGATAACTTTAAAGACTTTTTAGCTGTACAGATTTCTTATTTCTACAGTTACCCAAAGACGATTAGATGAATGAACGTTTTTGAGCTGTAAAATTTTTGGTCGATTGTGGTTTACTATTGTTATTGTTTACGGTCAAGCTACATTTCAGATCGCTTCATGATTCTCTTAAAAGAAGGGTTTTTCCCCTGTTCAAAAAAGATGAAAGTGTATGTGGATCTAATGCTCAATCTGAATAAATTTACTAGGAAATAATTAAGATGACCATTGAGTGGTCCACACATAATGAGTCTTTGCAATGTTTATACCCAGTGTCAACTCTCGTTGACACTGGGTATAAACATTGAGTCTAGTTGGAGTATAGTTAATATTTTTATATATTTGTAGAATCATTTCATGTAATTTTGAATCTATCTATCCTAATATTATGTATGAATCTCATACTTGACAAACAATAATTTCCATATAACCAAGAAACAGTGTAAATTGAAGGTAATTCTAAAAATACATATTAAAAACATTATTATAAAACAAAATGGCAACATTATTAAATACAGGTTTGGCACAATACAGTAAAAATGTTTTTATTAATTACCTTTCCGGCACATCTCTTGTAATAGTTCTTAATCTTGGAGCACATGCCCACTTGATTGACAAGCGGAGGATGCTCTTCGCAAAACTCCACAAGAACTAGTTCACCGTCACGGCCGCTCAAGTCTTCGGCTGATCTCATGAAAAATACGTCACCGCCGCCGGACGCCATTCGCTCAGATTCACGTTGCTGAAAACATAAATGAATTCACTGATATTTTTTTCTCTATTTTCAGCACGCTTATATTTAACCCAACTGAAATATTTAACTGGGTTACAATGTGTGCTAAATCATAAACAATACCTGTATTATGTCATGGACTTAATAATATGGCTGGTGAAGAATGAGCGGTTGATTTTCAATTCTTTAATATCTTAAGTGTCTGTCCCATAGCCCAGTTGTTATGCTCGAGGACTTTGGTTGTGAATCTTGGAATGGACATGCTTGTACATTGATACTGAAATTTGTATCCAAAGACCTGAGATGTTTTCATACCTCCTATCAAATTCCGAAAAATGGAGAAGGACAGCTTGCCTGAAGACAACTATCCCGCTGAAATACTAACCGTATAAGGCCTTTACATTATGTATTGGAAATGGGTATAATTCTATCTCAAAACTAAATTCCAAAAAAGGTGATCCCATATGTGTGAAATGCTTCTTTATTATATCTATGCGTTCATTGTTTAAGAATCACCTTGGCTTTCTTCTTAATGTGTTTGAGCAACGGAGACAACGGATGAGGTCCTAGGGATGACAAAACACCGTTTGAATACTTTCTGACGGGAGGGCGGTGGAAGGATCTGAGTCGAGCGGGTCCCATGTGAGTCTGAACAAACGGTGCCCGCAATTCCACAACCGGTGTACTGTGCTGGATCAGTTGGCCGCCGCCAGCTCGAAGACGTAATGTTGAGGATCTGGCAGCGTAGTGACTAGAAAATAGTGTATCGCAAATGATGAGCATTTAAGGTAGACCATGTTATGATTGGTGGCATACATACATTTCGAAATAATTGACGGTTATATTTTCAATTTTGTATTTAAACAATGGGCAATAAGCGCTTGAGATATACGATTATAAGATAGCAGTATAAGATTATGTTGTATTGTTCACTGCTCATTTAAAGAAATTTACTCACCTAAGATAAATTTTCTGCTAAAATTACATCTAATTTATAAATAACAAATAACCATTTCTCAGAATAATGAAAACCACTCTAAAATTTGTTCAAACTTACACGTCATTGGAAATATTAAATGGATCACGATCAGGTGACTTAGGTGGTGGCGGAGGGGCGTCTTCTTGAAGAACGTTGATGACTCCCGCTTTGCCCAACAAAAGTTTTGATTTCTTCACATGAGGATGAGGAATTTTCACCTTCGGCTGCGGTCCGCGATCTTTGAATTAATGAATACAAAAGAAATGTTTTATCAATATCAATGTGTCAATTGATGCCAATCAATTCACACAGCCAATGCTATGTAGCTTTTCAAACAAAACTGATGGGATTATTTTTAATTCAAAAACATGCAGTCCATGCAAACGAGTGTTTTCAGCAGTTCCTGCTTCCACTAATCACTTATCTGCTCCGTCAAAAATGGGTACAGAAAATATTATTTTCAAATTTAAAAGGGATTTATTTACATTAGGACATTACAGTTGACACGAACGTGCAACACACAACTATAATACGAACCACAAGTGGAAAAGGCGTTTTTTGGATTATTTCTTGAATAAGTTAACTTTTGTTCCAGTCTTTGAAATAAGATGAGTGATAATTCAAATTTTAATTATGTTTATTACAATCAAATTTGAGGGGGAAAAAAAATTGTTCGGTTCTTGGCTTGCCCACTGTTGATATAGAGACCAGGGATGCACAACTCGGCCGCATGTGGCCCGTTTGTTTTTTTTGTACCCTTCGAATATTTCATCTTAAAATTAAAATATAGCACATATTTTTTTAGGTAAATCATCAGTATACTGGCAGAAGACAATAAGTCAAAAAACCTTTTTTTGATGTAGTTGTCATTTTCTACAACCTCGTAAAATTCGATAATGATTTACGAATTTGATTCACATATTCAAAAGCTTTTAGCTGTTTTTTTGTTGCCAAAAATAACTTCAGAATTTACTCAATGTTAAATTGTGTAAAAATACACGAAATATAGTTGGAATTTGTTTTTTCATAAGATACGGCATGTTAAAATCAATCTATCTGCATTCATACCTCAAATCAGCCAGTTTTTGACTAACACCTTCTGTCAGTATACCGACTAAACGTGAGCAAGCTTTTCGACTGAATTTTTACCTGCTTGTATCTTCGACGGATCGATATCATCAGGTATTCCAAGCACGATGTTTTCATCGTTGGGATCAAGAGTGAGGACTTTAGGTTCTGGCAAAGAATCCATTGCCGTGGCGTCCCAGATAACTTCTTCCTCCCACCGCCCGTATACTAACTCCTCATTTTCAACAGGGAAGATACTGTACCACGTGTCATCGTCACCACTGAAATGGATTATTCAATAATTTTAATATGTAGTTTTGTGAAGAATTATTTAACTATCGACAACCATTACATCTTCGTTTTCATTTCTTTTCATTTCTTCAAAAGTGTTTTTTGCCATTTCAATATTAATATTTCATAACAGAAAAATTATATTACTATTTCAACGATGTTTTATTTTATACAGATTAGTTATTATCAACTGTTATTCTTTGGTGAAGCGATTTCGGGATGCTTACGAATGAGGTGGTGGATGTTTAGGTAGGTGTGGCAGCGGAGCTCGACCGGGGTGAGAAAACGCCTGCGCTGTTCTATTTCCACTGCTCGGCAACCAGCCGGCTGCGTTGGTTTTGCTATTCAATCGTGCCATCACCTGAAATATGACTTTACTGTAAAATATGTTCAATATTATGCACTACAAAGAGCAGTTTTCCAATGTTGCTACTATGTCATGATAAGCCGTGATATGTTTTAAGACATCCATCATTGATAGCTTTCTTTTTCTTCTTTTTGAATAAGTACATTAAACAATTTTTTTTTATGTTGAATGTTTAGGATTATTTTGTATTTGTACCAAAACTTTGCATAAGCAATAGTTAATTTTATGCTCCTGATTTAATTTCATCCCCCTGGCATTATCTATCTATGTGGCAGACCTCAAGTTGACTTTTCTTTTTCCACTTGTTTTTCTCGTCGAGCTAAAGACATGCCTATTGCGAGAGATGAGCAACTTTTCAATTCATACCCAAGAAATATGAAAGATTTTTAGTGACCCACGTAAAATTCCTTTATTACTTTATAATTTTGTTTTGTTATTTGAACCTTTTTTCATTTATGTGAAATATTATCAACATTTTTTGATAAACTGTTTTTACATGAGTCTAGTTTGAAATTTTTTGTTTTCAATAACTACAAAAATGCCTGTATTGAGTTAATCTCGGTTTTGGCAATGCCATAATCTTATTTATTAGTGACACAAAGTTATACCTCGTACATATAACTGTTAACGAGATACGATTGAGTATATCTACAAGGGAAATTATACTGTTAGAAGCACAAAGGTAAATCATCTGATATTATTGAACTTAAAACTATGTTTTTTTGGACCTCTGTGATTCAAAGCCCTTGAATTTATATGTATATATCTTGCTTAGAATGTTGCTGTAAATTAGTAGTATTTTGCAGATATTATTTCAATGAAATCATTAGAGGTTGCAATAGAAGTTTGTAAAATAGATTTGACACTTGATTTACAAATGTATTATCGAGGATGACATGGTATAGGTGTATGTACACCCAATCACTAAATTATAAATATATAAGAAACTTGTAATTATCAGTCTTATGTACTTTTATGGAATCCTCTCTAATGAAGCGAGATCAAACAGTGATCTGTATCCCTATCATAAAATACGCACTGTTGAGTCACCTATGAACAATTTTTAAGTAAATTAACCTTGTGTTTAATTTCTGTTCCATCCCACACAACATCGTCTTCCCATTGAAGTTGAGAAACCATCAAATACGCTTCATCGGGGAACGTCTCCACTGGCTCAGGATCCGGTTCAGCATCTGGGTTCTGCAAAAATAATGAATTTCATCGATTGAGGCAACCAAGATTCAACCTGGACTGTAGCGCCAGAGAAAAGGTATAAGTATTCGCTGTTAATAATTATATGAACTTATTTTATACATTGCTATAATTACCATTGAAGTAGATTTACCTTAAGTTTGAATCCATAATTGAAGCCTTCCCCTGACTCGGGAACTTGCAACATGTCATACCAAACTTGAGCTGGTCCGAACCGCCAGTGGGCTGTCGTCTGACGTTCTGCTCCTCCACTTGTTCCCGTGCCCCCACCAGTGCCACTGCTGCCTTCTTCGCATGCCCTGTGTGCGAACATTTTCACTGTCACAAATTACTGTGAATATATATTTGAATTATTCAAAATGACTGGCTAAACTAAAAAAGTAATGTCTAGCAATCAGAGAAGAAATAGGTTTCGCTGGCTAGATGGAGGTGACACTGACTGCTGTATGGTCAAAATAACTAACTTGAAAACCACTTTGAGGTGGAGAAAGGGGGGCGAAACCCACCCGGAATTGTTCAATGATTATAGGTGCACCGTACTATCTTACCTCAGCAATTTGTCTTCATCATCAGAGCACGGTTGCGGTTGAGATTTAGATGCAGAATCATTAAGGTTATCGCTGGACGCCGAATCTGTTCTTCTTCTGCGTCTCCTCTTCTTAACACCTCTCCAAATTTGCGGCAAACTTGAAGCTTTTCCAGGGCCAAACAAGCGTGAAAATCGCAGAACCTGGAAAATTGATTGGCTTGTGCACTTTGCGTTTGCAAGTATGCAAAATTTCTGCACAATTTCTTTGCTTCTAATGGCAGTGAAAAAGAGCCTCGTTTGATTCAGACTCCCATGGAATTCACCGCATTCTAGAAACGTACTCAAGCCATGTTCAATGTCGTTTATTAAATATACTAAAAAGTAAGTATGCTCTTTTGATTCAGAATTCTTGACAAATTCAAACCACCATACCCTAATTTTTACCACATGTATCTGTTTGCGAAGCGCAGAATTTTCTTTCTATTCATGTACAACCTCTATGATTGAAGGTGGGTACAGCGATTTTGATTGATTGATCCAGATTACCATATTACCATATTAGTGTAGAGTTAAAATAGATATCAAACAAATACTATAACTCTTCCACAACCAAATACTAAAATATTTTTATCTAAAAAAAACTCTCTCTCCATAGTAAGGTCATCGTTGAAAGATTACGCCAAAGTATTACCTTAGTCAAAGGAATTTTTGGGTATCGATAAGACTTTTTGTATTAAATTTGAGTTAGATGTTAGATTGCATTGTAATATTTTTTTTTGTGTTAATTACACCTCACTTACCTTGTCTACTCTGAAGTCAGGGAAGAGTTCTCGGACATCGACGTTGGCATATTTTGAAGGCAACATGGCTGCCAAAGGAGTTTCCAAACGGCGTCGTGCATTCTCTTTTGCGATAGCACTGCTGAAAAGGCAAGTATTTATTGATAATGGGACTATCATCCAATTCAGTTGTCATAAAAATCCCTCAAACGGGAACATTCAAATATTGTTTATTATTTGTAGCCAAAAGCATGGATTTCTGTATGTTTTCAACCCGGTTCGCCGCAACCCAATTGCTAAGAGAAGGATTAGAAAACTACGATTCCGTAATAAACCTTACCCTCTTATCCTTACTATTTTACAACCAGTTCACATAATACATTTGTTACTAAAATGTTCCAATTCAAGTCTATTTGCTGCACTTAGCATCGCTGTAATTGTTTAAAAAAGTGATAACTGTGCTTTTCGCAAATACGAAAACAATAAACAAAATGTATAAGGTGAAAAACTTATTGCCTCCGACTAATATTTATTTGGTAAAATGACAACTTTACAAACCTATCAGATGGTGGCTGCGGAGGTGGCATGAGACTGCCGTCACCTTCCATGTCACCATCGTAACCATCTTCATTTGGAGCATCCTGCGTCGACAAAAAATAACAAATATAGTTTATATATAAATAAAATAATTTAAAACTATACATAAAATTATATTTGATAACTTTGTTACTCCATTTGTTGTGTTACAAATTGCAATTGTAAATTGTTAATTGCCTCTTTAAGAACCACCATCGGATAGAACGTTGTGAGGTTAACCACTTGAATACCAAGCAGACACAGGTGTCCGGAACATATGCAAGCGAACACAGATGTCCAAGACATTTAAAAAATCAGATAATTGGTATTCTAATAGAATATAAGCAATATTTTGATGAATATGTGTAGTGCTATCTATAGCTAATATAGGTTTTTAAAATATCGAATTCGAGTGTATATTAGGCAAAATTATTTTTCTCAAAACATGCAGTATCTCTGGGACATATTAATGATTTACTTGCGCGGTATTCAAACGGTTAATGAATAAACCTTACAACGTTAATTAACATTCACAAAGTTGCCCCCGAATCCATCAAAAATACTTTATTTATTGTTAGATTCTTATGAATACTAATTTACTAATATTTTTTACTTGAAATGAAAGTATGATCAAGTTGTAGTCTTAGAGTAAGATAAGTTAAACAGTAAAATAAAATAATTTTCATATTTATACATTTTTTTATTAAAATTAAAATCTTTTCCTCGTGGATGACTGCTAGTCAAATCATGAACACTGCACGGAGAATTTACAGGAGTTGATATTATATAAAAGAATGAATGAACCCAATTGTCATTTTTGTTTATTTCCAATGAAGTAGTAATGAACCTGTAAAAATTTGTGAGATATCACTCTTTGATGAGAGTAATAGGTTAATAACCAATTAAACTAAATACAGTAGGTAAAACCATAAAACCACGAGAAACTTTTCAATGTTTACGAGGCAAATCATCAAAAACCTATTGTATATTCTTTTCTGACACATTTTGTAATCCATTAATAGCGCTGCAATCAAATTACCGGATTTAAATCATCTGCTAACTCAGTAAAATCAAAATAGTCGACAGCGGACGGGCTTTTCTTGGAGAAATCTGAAAGAAAACGGGAATAATTGGATAGAAATAAAGCTCAATTATATGGCATGAAAGATAATAGATTATTGTAGTTGGAAATGGAAAACTCCAGCGCCATCTATATATTTAAATGATTGATATGGCCAGTGCTTGAGAGAATTCTGTTAAAATTATAATAAAAAATTGAAAAAATCTATATTTGATATTTTAGTGTCTTTCTTCTAGACTTCTTAAAGAGTTTTGGGAGCAGGCAACGAGAGCTCGTGTATCTCAACTATACAACCCTATTACCAATGAATAGTTTTGCTTTAGATCTTATTGGATCAAATTAAAAATGTTGATTTTTTCTACTTCGCATTTGTGCCCATCCAGGTAATTTTGTTTATTTAAATCTACTAATTTGGATGGTAAATTATGCAGCGGTATAAATAAAACACATGAATATCTTACCATTATCCTTATCGTCAATGGGCACTTTATCTCCGGGCTCAATGACTTCCGCGAGAAGCGAACCGAGGCCTAGCCGGCACAAGGATGATAGCATCCGTTTTGAATCTCCATCTAACAGGTCGTCGTCTTCCAAGCGACCAGATTCATCAATATTTCCAAACAAAAAGCCTGTCAAATCCACACCACTGCCACCAGAATCATTCCCATCGCCATCGTCGCTGTCTCCCATCGTAATATACTAACAAGCGCTCGTCTTGTTGTTGTGGTTGACATTAAACGCTAACCTGATCAAATACGTTAAGCGCGAACTTAACTATCTTCCTCCATCTACATAGTAAGTTTTACGGAGTATAAAGCAATCTGTTATATTCATTTTCAAATATTTACCATGGTATTTAAAAAAAATAGAAAAACTTGTAAACAAATATACTTAAGTTAACTTAAGTTGAATGCAATTTTTTGACACATGAAATTATTGATGCCATACGTAAATATTTATCATAAACTAGTATTATTACTTCTTTAATATTTAATGGCCGTTTATCGAATATAAACCAAATAATTAGTTGCCTAATATAAATTTGATTGGAAGAGAAATTTAATATATAAAAATAAAACATCATACATATAATGTAAGCTTCTTGTCAATTAACCAATCGCATTTTTTGCCGTTGTACAGACACACTACTTTCGCACTACAATAGCTTGTAAAAAATAGATTCACGCCATGAATTTTAATACAAGCTCTTATTGGACATTCATACCTTATTCAATTTTGAAATTGTATCTGTCAAATGGAGAATTAAAAAAAAAACTTAATATCATTATTAATGTAGGTATTTGATTTTGCTAAAGTTTGATATATTTTGTATAAAAAAATAGTGTTTTAATGAAAAAAAAGTAGGAGGTCCCTGCTTAAGTATGCCACTGGCTCCCTATTCATTTTTTTACAAATAAACTTTATTAGAATATGATAATAAGGAATGTTTCACTCAGCCAAGATGATTTTTAAATCATATTAAGCTATATTCTATTAATTAAACGATTTCTTGTGTAAGCAATTTAATAGTTTCTGTTAATTATAGATGTCTCTGTAGACCGTGACACTTACCCTTAACCCTGCAATCCCGAGGCCTGGGTCACAAGGGCTCTAAGGGTCGGTTCAATCTGGTTTTGTTCTGTTAGGGATTTACTTCTCTTAGCCAGTGGACCGGACCAGATGAATTAATTGGAATAGGCAATAATGATCGTCAAACATATATTTTGATGTATTTACCTCTGTTCATTTCATTGATTTCTTCTAATTGTCGAATTGCAACTGACTGAGATTAACGTGAACTTCAAAAAGAGTTAAGCAACAAAGTTGATAAATGTCGAGGAAATAAAATTGATGTATACGAATAATTAAAAGGAGGCGAATACGTAAGAATTCCTAGTGAAACTAATGGTGGCTGTTTACATTCTAAATATTATTAAAAGACATACAATAAAAAATAGTTACTGTGGAACAGTATTGTACAATTATATTATATAAAGCAATACTACTATTATAACTTTAAAATAGTATAGTTCTAAGAATATAATTAAATATTGAATGTGTCCTTTATGCGAAATGTAATAAAAAATAAATTATATGTGCAATATTCAATGCACAGAATTTCTCATATGTGCAGAAAATACGGAGAACTATCAATTATCTCGTAAGTACTTTTTGCCACATAGGACAAATTAAATGTGCAGCAACGAAATTTTCCGAACAGCATTTTTTCAGTCGATTTATCGATTTCTGCTCAAAGGCATAGATGTTTGCGATGACTAAAAATTTTCTCCTCCCTTTCAATTCTAAAATAATAGGGCGTAGCGAAAGCGATTAGCTTTCCACAAGTCCTGTTTTAACTTCTAACCCCATCTATTCTATCCTCTTTTCAAAAAGAAGAGAGGTAGAGACTTGGGGGAAAAAATAATAATAATAATAGTAGTCGTAAAAAAAACATGTTTTATTAATTACTTTCGATACTTTTCTATTTAAATTTAATACCCAACTATTTTAGAGGACTAAAAATTAATTTACCCTCACGATATATGAATAATCGTCTTCGATTAGCTAAGGTTAAGGAATTACTGCGTTAAAACTATGCGACTGCTCAGTTAACAAGCACCCTATAGCTACCTATGTAGAAATTAAAAACAGAACTTATTTATTTATATTATATATGTCTATGGTATAAGAGTTTATTACAGAGATAAGTTTATTACCAGGTTATGGTATCTACGGATTGACGTTTCGGAAATAACACAACACGTGCGAACCGTGTTACAGATTATTTGTTGGTTAATTTGCTATTAAACCAAAGTGTCTCGAAATGGATAAAGTTAAAAAGCGTCCATTTAAAGCAAACACTGACGAATCTACGCCGGCAAAAAAATCAAAGAAATTTGATGACCAGAAAAAGACAACCGTAAAACCCGATAAGTTCAAAGGTAGTTTTAAACCACGCGATAAACCAAAACAATTCGGAAAACCAAATGGTGATAAGAAATTTGTCAAGCCTTTCAAACCCAATACTCACGGTTCTAAAAATGGCAATGCGTCTATGAATAAAAACCAGAACGAAAAACTGGAGCCTCCGAATTGGGTCGAGTTCAAAAAAAAGAAAAAAGAATTGCGGGAAACAAGGAGGATATCAAAGGCGCAGCCTGATACTCACGATGTGATTGCAAGAGCCAAAGTCATTAGTGAAAAACTTCGCAGGTTAGTTAATTGAACACCTTGCCCGTATTTCTATTGATGGAACACCTAAACAATTTGAAAAATGTTAAATATTTCGGAGAATATGCTTTACTACATGCTACTCTTTTTCACCCCGAAAATCAACTTAATCCCTCCGAAACGAATTCAATTCCGTGAATAGCATAGTTGCGGATACGAATAAATAAATAAACCCAACGTTGCAATCCATGAAAACGATAATTTATGCAAATTAAGAAATATCTTTACGAAAATTCGTCGCCATATTTCAAAATTGCTTTATGGTTTGTTTTAAGAAATTCCAATTGACTTGTTGTTTTGGCTTTTTCATGCTGATATTGTATTTCGCATAAATTATCGTTTTCTCTGATTCCCATGTATGAAAATTTGAAATTTTGCTGTTGGTAATTTAATTTCTTACAGTACTGCATTTTTATTAGTGACATTTAGTTAATTTTCAGGTAGAAAAAAGTAGCATATAAAGCATATTTACCCATGCTACTATGGAGTAATCCGCCAATGCTTATTAATGTCATTATAGGAAAAAAGGAACTGTCGAAGAACGTGTAAAACTCACTGAAGAATTACACACTATGTTACATAAGAAAGATCACTACAAAAAGTTTGCTCTGGCCCACGACACAACAAGAATCATTCAATGGCTACTCAAGTTTGGCTCGCCGAAAGTGAGAGAGGAATTATCGAAAGAGTTGATAAGTCTCATCGTAGAGATGATCCAGTCAAAATATGCTAGGAATTGTGTTAAGAGGATTCTGAAGTACGGCTCTCCAGCTATTCGTGTTGAAGTTTTGAATGCTCTTCAGGGTAATGTTGTCAAGTTGGCTTCGCATGCGTTAAGTGCGCCTATACTTGACTATGCGTATACCGAAATCGCTTCGAAAAAACAGAAGCAGTACTTCCAGCAAGAATTCTATGGTGATATTTATAAAACAGTAAGTTTCAGCATTTTATTACATTTATCATTATTGAATTGATGTTTTTTTAAATCAAAAACTTCTTATTTTTCCATTTGCTCACATATTTGAATTACACCAGGTCTGCTAGAATCCTACAAATGTCTTTCCGCATCAGTAATTATTTTTTTTCACAATTTAATGGGGGCTAATGACTGTATTTTTTTGCCGGATCTGTAAAGCTAATAACCCGTACCTTTTAATACTTATCATAAAATAAATTAATGGTTTTAAAATACGATCAAATATTCTGTCGGAGGTGCATAACCTTTATCCACCCGCCCGCTTTGGGTACTAGTTCACTTCTGTGTTGAGTTTAAAGTACTCCCATACTCATTTACAGAAAAATGGCGCCGACGTACATGTACGTCCATACTCTAAAGGTTAAATAATAGCAATAACCCAGTGTATAATACATGTTTTGTGTTGGTTGCTTTTGCAGAATAAAGATGACTCTGTGCAATGCCTCGCCGATACATACAAGAAGTCTCCAGAAATGAAAGGAGCCATGCTCGGCGCTACTAAGGCTAACATATTAAGAGTTTTGAATAAAAATGTTCACGACTGTGGGTAAGTCTCAGATTTCACATTAATAAAAACATTATGAAATCTATTTTTATGGGTGGGATTTTTTGAGTAAAAAAAGGTTATAACTTCATTAACAATTTCATTATTATTTACAGGCTTTTACATGACGTCTTGTATGATCTCTTGAAGGAGTGTTCCAGTGATGACAAATCAGAATTGATCACAACGCTCAGTCCACTCGTAGCTCCGTTGAGTAATTCAAAACAAGGCGTTAAAGTCGCTGCAATGTGTGTCTGGCATGGAACTAATAAA
The DNA here is from genome assembly GCA_030503985.1 of Himalopsyche tibetana. Lineage (NCBI taxonomy): Eukaryota > Metazoa > Arthropoda > Insecta > Trichoptera > Rhyacophilidae > Himalopsyche > Himalopsyche tibetana. The sequence continues at coordinate 19,808,464 of JAPJYX010000022.1, forward strand.
GACAAAAAGGTTACAGCGATTCATACAACTTATTGTTTTGTTGGCCTCTATGCTACGTTTGCTAAGTTCTGATTTTATCTTTCCAATTTTTCTCTGCTTGGTTCTTTTATACTTTTATTAATACTAATACCTAGTTAATAAACCGTTGGGGGGAATAAATAAATCATAATAAAAATAATAAAACATTTTTAGTACTTTTTCCACGTCAAATGTATTGGATCAGGACTGGTTTCGCTCATGGTGAGCATTGTCAACTGATAAGAAATACAATTAAACAGTGATATTTATAAAAAAGTTAAGTAAGAAAAACAAGGTATGACAAACAATTGGTAATTGTAATACCAATTTGTATCCAATACATTTTATGTGGAAAAAGTACTAAAAATGTTTTATTATTTTTATTATAATGCCATTCCACCAAGTATTGACAGTGAACACCTTAAAAGTGATAAATAAATCATACATCTAAAATTGAATTGTTGAAGACTACTATCCTCATGCTAATGGATACCTTTTTTTAGGTGATTTTGAAAGTGGTAAAGGAACATGTGATCCCATTGAGCACTCATGAACACGGTCATCTTTTGATATTATCCATATTGAGTTCTGTAGATGACACAGTGCTGGTCGGCAAAGTATTGGTGTCAGCTCTGCTTAAGGATGCTGCTGTGGTAGCAAAAGAGGAATGGGGTAGAAAGGTAATCTATTTTTAACTACAGAACAACATCGATTATCCAAATTGAGCAAAATAAACACAAATTTTATGAATTTGTTTCTGTGCTCATGGCAAATTGCGTACTCTTTCAAATGTTTGCGTAAATACTGCTGCTTTATGGTGCAGAGAGTTGAAATTCTTTAAATGTATCAATTTCATAGAACAGTATTTTGAAAAGACTGTTGCTCAGTTCATCACAGTAGTAATAGAAAAAAATTTAGATATGTGATGAATGTAACAAATAAGATGTTACTGAGTGGTTGAATTGCAATGCGAACAATACTGGATTCCAAATTTTTAATGATGTGAAAACAAAAAAATAGATGATAGATATCTTCATGATCTTGTTCTACTAAGGTATACCTCAGTGGAACAAGATTATGGAGACAGAGAGGAGACTTGTTGGGGGGAGGGGGAATATTGGTCCGACATATTCTGAAGCATCTTATCTTTTTATTTGTACAATATACCGTGATTACATCAAACGGTGATTTTTGAGGACAAGGCTCAATGTTGACTGCAGTCAAAGTAGATGAGACTGAAGTATTTAGTATTTGCATTTCATTTTAGGTACTGCTTTGGCTAGTGGCTCCTGAAGATAAAGCTTACTTTCACCCATCTCTGGTGCAATGGTTGACAACAGGAGCATCCCAGGGAAGTTCCAAAAAACCCAACAACGTAAAGGCAGCTGAGTTACTCGAAGTTGCACTGCCTGGTTTGTGCAGAAGTCTTCAGGATGATGCGAGCTTGTGGCTGAACAGTGGAAGCATAGGTTTATTAACGTTTGCCATTATAAAAGCAGGTATGTAATAATATGTTAACAAATAGCTCAGACTGTGAACAAGTCAGGCAATGAACACTTGAGCTAAATAATTTTATTTTCGGAAAACTAACACATAAATAAATAAAAACCTTCAATTTGTATTTCAGCCACTGGCGAGTCTTTGACAAATAACCTTGACGCCGTTAGTAAAGTGATATGTCAACCGGATTGGAAGCTCACAGAGGACGAGAAGGAAGTAAATGGCATCGAGCATGCTGGGATTCATTTGTGTTTAAAAAAAATTGCACAGAATGACAAAGTCAATACAGAAAAACAGTTGTACACATTTGGTGGGGCCGTCTGCAAACAGCTAAACGAGGAAATTGTAAGTCATAGCATGTATAATGAGCTTTTTATTGTCACATTTGTCACTGTGCTGTCAATTCTTGGTAGAAAAGCGTTGTACAATTCGTCGACAATTCCTGTGTGAAATGGTATCCTTCAATTTATTATCCGATATTTCAAAAAGAAATCTCTTCTAAAGAGGGCTTGATGATTCTTCTTCATACAATTGTTCTGTAGGGTATTTTTAAGAGTAACTAAGGGTTGACAACATCGCAGACATACATACAAAATCAACATTTTTAAATGTATAGCTGGTGGTTAGAACTTGAGAATGCAGTATGGTTACATTACCACTCCTCTCGACTGAAATATATAGCATAAAACAATATGACTAGTTCCAGCAAGCTTCTTCACACTGATACGATGAGTAGGGCAAGTACAAATTTGAACCACATCCTACGATATTCATATGACATGTAGGTTATTATGATGGGTTGGGTAGTCATGATGGGGTTTGACGCAAAAAGGAGTGTCATAATTTCAGGCGTTATCTTAAAACATGCCCAATTCATGCTATACGTGTCTTCTGATAGTGGTGGTCACTTGTGGCTTCTTAGTCTGTACAATAATTATAATATATATATATTAATATAATTATAATAATTAGCTTTTCATGTGGATTCAAATTTCGTTATAAAATTTCATAGAACATAATTAATGCTTAAGTGCAGTTGTCAGTTTCATAATGTTAATAAATATATCTTTTTTTCTTTAGGCGAATTACTGGATTACGATGAACAGAGGCTGCTTTTTCCTCATCGCTTTATTCGAAAATAATTCTTCAGAAGTTCAAAATTCATTAAAAGATTTGCTACAACCTGTCACGAAGAAACTGAAGAAGCAGACTACAGCCGGAGCGAAGATACTGTTAAATAAACTCAAAGGCTAATCGTGTTACTTTTCTCAAAATAGTTTTAAAAGTTTTTCAATGTAAAACATTATACATATATCAGATTAAAAGAATATTGATATTTTACGCTTTTTTAAGTATTTTTTTGTTCCCAACAACCTATTTCTTTTTATCTATTCTTAAAAATCAAAGTTACTGTATACTGTGTTTTATTACCTGATGCATGTGACAAATACTTTATGTAGAGGGGGTAATTTTACTGAAAATTCAGACAGCCACCATGCTGCCGCCCCCTCTTTCAACACTTAACAAGTGCTGATATACCTGTTTGAATGTGATATCTCATAATAGTGAGTCTTGGTTCTTATAAACTATTGAATTATAGGATCCTAGAATGTTGCTAATGACGGTTTCCGGCCAAAGATTCCTTGGTCAATGTTTACTTCGGCCTTATGTTGAATCAGAAAAATGAATGTGGCCTTTAGAGAAGAAAAGGTTCCACACTCCTGTTCTGGTGAAAGTAATGTGGATAGGATTTATAAAACACAGAATGTCTGGTTGGAAAAGGGCTGTTATAATAATTTTCGTCTTGCTTTATTTCTTGCAAAATCGTCAATTATTTTGCCAATGTCAATTCGGCTTAAAATTTCTTACTCTATATACAAAATGATACTATTTCATCTTTCTTCTCCCATAGTACTTTTCAAATATATTTTTACACGCTTTAAAACAGAAAACAATCTTTCACCTGACGCATTAGATAAGGGAATTAATAAAAAAAAAATTCAATAATATTTCAACATTTGGGAATGTGTAAGACATTTCTTTGGTGGCTCGACAAATGTCTAGTGTGGTTTGTATAGTGTCCTTGTTTTCTTTTAGAAATATTAAAAAATGGTCAAATTCAACTTCAAAAGCACAAACATCAATGTCCTCTTTTTAAATATCCATTAACTTGTTTATTGCGTTCTTTTTTTCTTCCATTGATAGATTTCAATTAAAAATATTCAAAAAGGCTCTAACCATTTCATGTCTACGTTCTTTGCGAAAAAATATTTATCTTGTTTTGTTGTCTGCGAGTTTGTCCATATTCAATATTTATACAAAAGCTTATTTTTTTAAATTCTAGTTCAAAGACATTCCAAGATCTTGGGGTCCTTTGGTACTTCGGGGTCCACCCAGATGCTTAGTCCACTTAACGCTAGACTCGCCCCTCCTCACTTATAGCCTCCTGCTATTAACCCACATGGCCCTTTTCTGGGTTTTACATTTTCTGTAACTTGAATCATTTGGTCGTACTTTGACTTGATTTCATCAGGAGTCGATAGGAAAGAGATTAGACTAGACATCCCTCTATAATCGCCAAAACAAACTGATTTAAATTATTACATTACTTTCAAGAGTAGGGTATTTCCAAATGAACTTCAATGTTCAGCAATAATTCATTGCTTTTAAAGTCACAGTAAATCTGGTTGGGTTGAAATTCAACCATTTGAAGATTTCTTATGTACCCCTTCAACCCTTATGTAATAAATTCAACATTTTTGTTAATAAATTAAAAAATAGAATAAATGAAGATTTCTTTAAATTTGAATCGTTCAAACTATGTACATTCTCACAAATTTTGTCATTAACGACCCGGGTTTCGCCTTTCGGCATCTTCAGGCATTCAAGTGCACGGATGAACTTGAACTGACGCTTAGCAAATAAAAGTTTCGTGCTTATATAAGATACAAATGCATCACTGAGTCCAAAGCCATTGCTGGCGAAAAGGATGAGCTCATGGGAATGCTAACAGATTTGTGTAGTGAGCAGTTTCAAGAATTATATAATCTGTTTGTCGGCAAAGGTTTTATGATTATATGATTTTATGGTTATATAGGGTATAGAAGAGGAGATGTGGGAAAATTTGTTATTTCGTTTAAAATCGGAAGACTTTGCAACTGTGCTTTATTGATTTCTAAAATTTCTTGGAAAAAGAGCTTATGACTGTCCGTATTTGGGTGTAACATTTTTATCCCTTGTTCCTGATTGAACACGTGTCCTTCCGAAATTAAGTGATTAGCAAAAGTAGACATGTCTTTTTTCAATCTAAAGGCTGCCATATGTTCTAAAACTCGGATGTTCAATGTTCTTTCTGTTTTGCCGATATAAAACTTTGTACAACAAGAGCATTGCAATCTATAAATCCCGGATTTATTTAAGTAATGTATTTTATCTTTATTATTAATTAATAATTTGCCTAAAGAGTTTTTACAGTAAAAAGCAGGTCAGATATCCGATAAATAATCCGAGTTTAAAATATTTCGGAAGCCAACCTTCTCTGACACTGTAATCCATAAAAATTCAATGCACCCATTTTCTTATAAACTAGCCGCTTTTCATTCAGAAATACATAGACTTGTGAGTGTTCCTTTAAACGAAATGAACTTTAATATTGAATTGAAAATCATCAAACAAATCGCCATAAACAATGGATACGATATGTCTCTTATAGACAATCTTTTATCAAAAAAACAAGCTAAACTTGCAGAAAAAATGTTATTTAAAGGTATAGTGTCAAAGGACATAGATCATACTAGGTATTGGCGTAGAATCATTTTTTTAGGAAATACAAGTCTCAAAATTAAAAAACAGCTAGCTGATAGTGTTAGACCTGCTTTTTACTGTAAAAACTCTTTAGGCAAATTATTAATTAATAATAAAGATAAAATACATTACTTAAATAAATCCGGGATTTATAGATTGCAATGCTCTTGTTGTACAAAGTTTTATATCGGCAAAACAGAAAGAACATTGAACATCCGAGTTTTAGAACATATGGCAGCCTTTAGATTGAAAAAAGACATGTCTACTTTTGCTAATCACTTAATTTCGGAAGGACACGTGTTCAATCAGGAACAAGGGATAAAAATGTTACACCCAAATACGGACAGTCATAAGCTCTTTTTCCAAGAAATTTTAGAAATCAATAAAGCACAGTTGCAAAGTCTTCCGATTTTAAACGAAATAACAAATTTTCCCACATCTCCTCTTCTATACCCTATATAACCATAAAATCATATAATCATAAAACCTTTGCCGACAAACAGATTATATAATTCTTGAAACTGCTCACTACACAAATCTGTTAGCATTCCCATGAGCTCATCCTTTTCGCCAGCAATGGCTTTGGACTCAGTGATGCATTTGTATCTTATATAAGCACGAAACTTTTATTTGCTAAGCGTCAGTTCAAGTTCATCCGTGCACTTGAATGCCTGAAGATGCCGAAAGGCGAAACCCGGGTCGTTAATGACAAAATTTGTGAGAATGTACATAGTTTGAACGATTCAAATTTAATATTGAAATTCCACCAAGCACCTTCAGTCGAAATCTTAAAAAAAGAAGATTTCTTTATTCCACTTAACTATTCATTGATTTTATGTAGATTATACTTCAATATAGTTATTTTTCAATTTAAAAAAAGATTTAGTATCGCTGTATAAATCAGATTTGAAAATATTTCATGACACATTCTATAGAGCATAGTTTCTCAACCTTTTTAAGCCCGTGGCCCCCCTTTTGAGTCTCATATTTTTCCGTGGCCCCCCTACCCCTAGTAATAAAATTCTCGGGGCTCGGAAAAATGAAAAAAAATGTAGGTACATTAATTTTTAAAAAATACAATACAATAAAATTGTTTGTTAAAAAAAAATATGTTTACAAAATAATTTATATTACTTTTTTTTTTTAAATCCCTAGGGCACCTAATGTTTTACCCATCACAGCCCGCTGTGGTCTAGTTGGTTAGAGCTTGCTTTACCGACCAGGTGGGTCTAGGTTCGAATCCCGGTAAGGTCAATGTCAAAATTGGATTTTTTTCAATTTTAATTTGAGATCTAACACTGTTTGTGAAGTCAATTCTCCTTGAGTTTATCTCATGTGACTTTTAAAAATTCTCATCGAGTATATCTCGTATGATCTTTCAACTTAAAAGTATTTGACGCATTGGCGTAAGCTGTAATGTCAAAAAAAAAAAAAAAACTATTGTTACGGGGGGGTATTCTGCAGCATTATTCGTGTTAATTTTTATCCATAAATTCCTAAAACTAGTTTGCATGCACTGCAGGGTGCAGAATGCGAAATAAAATAAAATAACTTTATCAAAAGAGTTTTTATGAAATTAATTCAATTCGTTTTTCATACGACGCCGTGAACTTTTTGAATGCTTTGTAATTTTTCCTAGATGCAACTAAGTCGGTATGACCAACAGGATCACCAGATGCGACTGTGGTCGTATAATCTTGAGCAGTTCTTCCTGTTCGTTGTTCATGTTTGGACATTTTAAAAAAATGCGATCAGTATCCTGAAGCTATTTACTAATCAGCCGACCTGGAATAGCTTGGCAGTGAAGTGATCATGGCTAGTTATAAATTGGCCTATCCAAAAATTTGGACTCGAAGCGTTGGTTCCATTCGCATTTTTAATTTTTGAAAGAATTTATAAGATTGCCTGTCCTTAGAATAATTTCCCATCAATTTTACCAAATTCGCATAGAAGCGTCTGTAGCAATACTGTGCACCACAGTTCAATGGGCCTTAAAAATGAAGGTTCTGGTCGAGAAGAAGACAGTCAAAGAATTCTCCTCACCTAGGACTTCACACCCATTATGTAGCATTGCTGTTGCGCCTTGTACAGATTTAAAAAAAAAATACCAAGCAGAACCAGCATACCAGAGAAAGCATACCAAGCAGAACACACCAACTACTTGGAAGCGGGGAAAACATAAAACTATCATTAAGCATATTCATATCATTAAGCATATTCACTTTATTAATGTAACATTTTATCACTTTGTCAAAAATTTCCCAAATTTTAATTATGTTTGTAATTACTTTCAATCGCATTCTGAATTTATGAATCTGGGATGACTTTTTAATTATATGTTAGTTGTGTTGAACATTTTAATTTTGTGTTATTTTAGAATCACTTTAATGTAATTGGCAATTTCTTTTCAATGCCAACTGTTGTGTATAACTTTTCAATTTTGTATAAATAGCATTGTTAAATTATATTTCTTATCAGTTGACAATGCTCGCAATGAGCGAAACCGGTCCTGACATATTAAATAAAGTGGAATGAAGTACAAAGGATTATTGTTTTTATTAATATAATGCCTTTCCACCAAGTATTGACAGTGAACACCCTAAAAGTGACCAGCAATGCATTTGTAGAAGTAGTTCTGTATGTTTTGTAAAGATTATCAATGCACTGTATTATTCGGTAAGAAGATTTCTCTGCAAAAGAATAAGGTTACAAACCTTGTGTCACGTACTTTACCAGCCACTCCCATGGATTGGGTGTTAAGCTTCAATTACTTAATACCTGCTAAGCAAGAAGTTTTGGCATAATTTGCAGAAGTGTAGGAAGGGGTCCTGCCGCCCGAGGCGGTATTTGAATTTGCAGCCTCATGAAGGACCCTAAGGACACTAGCCACTAAGCAAAGGGACAAAGCTTTACCAATGATCAGTTTTGGTCTTTAGTATTGCGTTTTGGTATTTGTATCGAGCTGATTAAAAAAAATGATTTCGAAAAAGACATTCTTGAAGTCAATGGGATTTTATGAAATTTACTGTTTATTACAATATTAAAGGTTTTACGCAAAGGTCCCATGTTTTACAACCTAATGTTGAAGATGAATCGCGCAGGGAATTCAAAAAAATAGTACATGATTATTTATCAAAGTAAAACTTCAATACTTTCAACAATTGAAGCGTTATATCTTTTATTCATAAAAATCTTAATTCCTTGTTCAATCGTTACACCTTTAGTGTCATTAGGTTTCTGGCAAAGAGCATTAAATTATCTTAACTAATTTTTTCGTCATCAAAAATCTGACACATCGTTTTAGGTTAGTCAATTTGCAATGCAAAATGTTCATTTAGTTGTTTTTTTATCATCTGCTATCTCATACATACGTCTTGATACTGAACGGAATTGCTCAAAGGAATCACCTGAATAATTGCATTTTCACTCTGATTCATAACTATTGAAATTGCGAAATCAAAGATTTGGAAATATAATGCGTTTTTCTAGCTTTTGCAATTAATTTGGAAATTTCGTAAGAAACTATTAATTAAACCAGTGTCTAATTTTTCACTGAATACTTTAAATCCTATTTTTTGCTGCGGAAACTTCTTAAAGCTTTTTGAATTATTAAAATGGCTTTTCTTTCATGTCTATGTGTTTTGTATAAAATGGATAGTAGCATTAGTGAAGCAAAACATATTTAACGCACACGAGTTTCATAATATCATGGGGTGATGAAAGAAATCCGTGGACAAGATAGTCAATACAATATTGTCGACACTTACTTTTGGATGCAGTTATTATGGTATCCTTAAATATCATTGGAAAAATAGTAAAAAGTATGTATAATAAATACATTATTTCTACTGCAATGAATTATTGTCCTACTGTATTATATTTAATTTTAATATAAATTTAGTTCATTATATTTTGAGTGGCCGTGGCCCACCTAAAGTCTGCTGTGGCTCCCCAAAACTGATATTTTCTTCTGTGGCCCCCTTGGAGCATGCTGTGGCTCCCAAGGGGGCCACATGGCCCCCGGTTGAGAAACGCTGCTATAGAGGGATTTTGGCGTGGTGCCAGTGATGAATATAATACAAAAAAAATCTTATATAGTAAGTAGCAACACTATATCGCAATCCGTTCGGTTCGCGGTTATATTCATGTTATTAATTTAAAAATGTCAAATTGATATGTCAAAAACATGGCGTTCATCAGTATTTTCCAAATTTTATCTTTAATTATATTATCATTATTTATCGTTGGTCTACTCAATAACTTTTTGAGTGACAAAGAAAATGCCTGTGAAATGACATACATGTTTGAATATCCGCAGTTTGTCGTAAGTAAAACATTTATCTATTTAAGTGAAGTACTTCGGTCTTATCAGTGAAGTTATTTTGCGCAATGAAAACATTAATTAAAAATTGTGTGAGGTTGTTTAAATTTTAATTGAACCATTGTGGGAGAATGTTGAATACAGCATTATTCAAATTAATAAGGATCCAATTACTGACGACCGGCTAATGCGTAATTTGAGGCGACGAATTTTTACACTGTTTTCGTATATTGACAACAACAGCTTACTATAATACAACATGTATATGAATAATTTTGAATTAGCTGTTTTATATTGTTTATCAATTTTAGTTTCAAAAATAATCATTCCAAATTTACTTTATTGCAGTAAAAAAATCAATTGATTTCTTTGTTATTGCTGTGACACACCTAATTTATTCATGACATTATCCCATCTAAACACAAGTACAGTGAAATCCCGATCTATCTTTTTTCCGTATGTATCATTATTTTTGTATAGTCTCGGCCAAACACAATATTAAATAATTCCGCATTCATCATTCTTCGATTTATCGGTTACATATTATGGTTCCATCACAAATATTATCCCGATTGATCGTTTTTGTCAAACATTCGTCATCGTATTCTGAAATACGCATGACTTCATTCAGCCACTATTTCCATCTCCTCACAAATCCATGCCACCAATGACCACAGCTAAGAAGATGATAATTAGTGAGATAGGTGAATCTATTGTAAAAAAATAAGTGAATTAGAGAGGTCACCGTTTGAACTAAAATTCCATCTACAAAGAGACAACTTACAATGAAATACTTTTATGCAAAAATTAATGTCCTAATTTTATTAAAACATTTTTTTTTGTCTTCACTTTTTAACTACCGCTAGGTGTACGTATGGCGGTACCAAGCACGCCGCAATTTTTATTGCAAAAATAAAACTTAAACATATCGTAGTTGAAAATGTATTAAAGTTTTTTTATAAAAACTTATTAAATAAATGAAGAGTGTGCCAATGTTGTCGTTTGTTCAACATATTTTTTTGTTTTAAATAATTGATTTAGGTTAGTAAAATCTCTTTTAAAGCGGAGTATCTAATGATGCATAATTTGTATGATCAGTATCCATGGAAAATTTTGCGCTTTAAGAGGCTTATGGCAGTTAGAAGGTTAATAACAGTCATTGGTTAAAATTGTGGATTAGTAGAAAAAGTCTTTAATTTTTAAAAACGTATATTATGTGGTGTGAATACTTCACCCTTACACTTAGTGAAAGACACGAGTTAGATATAATAGGATGGCTAATAGTTTTATACTACGCAAGTGAGGTTGTGTGGTAGAAACAGTAGTAGAATACTCCATAAGCACATGAGGCGCGAAAAGCTTATATTATAATTAGCCCATATACAATATTTCAAATTGAATTTTCCTGTTATCTGAAAAACAGGGCCTCAGAGTTTTATTGTGCCTGGGGCCACTCAATTGCTTCAACCGCCACTGGATAGAGATAGAGTAAACAATAAATTTTGTAAACTTTTGAACTTTGGATTTGGTATGCTGGTTATCAAATAATTGAGAGAAGGTTAATATATTTTTACTGTGAGATGTTGCGTTTATTTTTGTCTGTTTATATCCAGTTTTACTAGTGTGAATGCATGCTTTGCCTGTGTTTATGGCGTTCCATCTATAAAATAATGTTCTAAACTCTTCCCCAAAAAATCACCATCGACAAGGAAAAGTGTTACTCATCTATAAAATGGTTATAGAATAATAAGTGTGTAATAGCAGTTGGCCCAGATTTAGACCAAGTGATATTGCTCCGATGGATTTGCTGTAAAGCTTGCTATTTTTGTAATCAAAGAAGTGTCGTCCAAAAATACTTTTCTTATTGCTACATGGATTCTCAATCTGTTGACGTTGTGCGGTTTTGGAACATTGATGGTGATATTCAGGAAATTTACTAATCGCTGCAATAGTATTGGATGATCATTTTTTGTTTTTTTTTTATATTTCAAACTTTTATAATCCAAAAAGTGGCTTTAAATCAAGTGTGTCCGACCCGTGGCTCAACATAGAAAGCAAATATGTGATCTGAGTGTATTTGATATGCACACCCGCTCCATAAAGGCAATGGAAAATGATGCCCCTGAAGTTTTACACTTAGGTCTATCGTTCCAGAAAAAAAATCCTGCAACCCACTTTATTTGTGACCAAATATTTTCTAAAATGTTGTTAAATAAAGGGAAAAATTTATGACGATCAAGCGCATTTGTAATTGCAACTACTTCTATCGAAACAGACATTCAATGTTAAATATCACAGTTGTTTGTTGTTCACTTTTGATTTCATAACAAAAATGTATGTGACGAATACCAATTTCTCTTCTATCAACGTGGCCGAAGAGGGTTGAAACGTTGGACACGCTTGCTGTGTATAAATATTCCCTATTTTTTTAACGCTTTGTTTGCGAGAAACATGGCATACAGTCCTCAGTGTGTCAGCCACAGTAAACAGAAGGCTTATCTATTTTTAGTATAGACTGGTTCACAGCAGAAAACTTTATTCATTGTTATATATTTTTTTAAAAGTTTAATAACGTATTTTGCTTGCTGACATGATAATTTTATTTAAATATAAATACCTGACCATGCTACAGCTAGGTATCAACCCCAGTACCGTATGCAAGATAAAATGCTACTTATGATTTCTTATCGTTATTTGTGTCAAAAATATTTATTAGTTTGCAACACGACAAGAGCATTGTTTCCGATAGTTTTGAGTCGGTGACTGTAATATATAACAATTAATTTTGTGGTAAAAAACACTTTTTACTATCAGCAAAAAAAGCGATTTGTAAAACTAAAGTATAAATATAAATAAATCATCACGATAAAACAAGTCATTTTAAAATAGGGCAAATAGAGTGATAACAAAGTCGGTGAATAAATTGCAACTTGCACGGTTTCACGGCATCGTCAAAATTAGTTCTTCTAAAACTGAACACTTGAATTTGTACCTTATTATAATGGCGGTCTATCGAGCTATTGTCAATTCAATCAATATGAAGAATCAGGTGTTGAAAACTGGAGTATTCCTAGTGGTATCATAAAAGTATTCTTGTTATTTCATCATTCATCATTCATAATGTCATTTTTCTTTTTTTCAGAAAATACAAGTTCCTGAAAATGAGCATTATCCACAATACAGTTTATATGCGTACAGTGAAGGAAGGTTTACAGAGAGAGCTAGAAAAATGAGGTCTGTGAGGTTATTATATTTGAAATGCTACAATGTTAGTAATTGAATCAATGGAAAAAAATACATGCCGATATTGAGGGTGAGGTGCTTTGCTTTCCCTAGGACTTCGTCATCCTCCTGTTGGGTCAACGGTTATGAAGAGACGGAGCTATCCACAAATGTACTTAGCAGAGCTAAAAAATATTTGCATGTTAAAGGAGAAACCAAAGTGATTGTGACTGATCTTCTTGTGTTTTGAATATCTCTCAAAACGGTTTATTCAAAATTTATTAAATTTGAATCGTTCAAACTATGTACATTCTCACAGATTTTGTTGTTAGTCAAAATTTATTGTTTGGCTATTTAAAATAATTCCATCCTTCCGATAATAGTCCTGTCCTTATTATTTTTTTCTTACTCTCTTTTAAATAGAGAGGTTGAGCAACTGAGCAACGTTTGTTGAGATGAACTCCAATACAAGTCCACATGCTCGCACTGAGAGCGCACAAAGACAAAAAAAAATGTAATTTTTTCATTTTAGGCATGCACAGATTATCATTGACCACTTAGCTAAGTCAACTCTCATTTCTAGGTTTGATGGTATTCCTGTTCTGTTTTTACCTGGCAATGTCGGAAGCCATAAACAAGTGAGATCACTTGCATCTGTCGCCCTTCGAAAGTCTCTGCCGTCCTCCAAGCACTCTTTTCATTTTGATTATTTCGCAGGTTAGTGATTGAATTTCTAATTCAATGCCGTTTAATATTTTTTTATGCATTGTGTAACCTTGATTCTAATAATTTTGGTTTTTTTTCAGTTGATTTCAATGATGAAAGATCCGGTATATTCGGTGGTGTCTTAAAGAAGCAGACTGAATTTTCATCAAAATGTCTCGAAGCAATATTAAACCTCTATCAGACAAATGACAATATTAGATATCCAAAACCCTCATCAGTCATTTTGATTGGGCATTCCATGGTATGCAGTATTTTTATAATTGATGAATTGTTATTCATTAATTAATAACGAATGTTTAAGCATAATATATTGAGACACATATTCATAGCACTTTGTGAAAGTCTAATAAAAATAGATGCTGAAATGACGCTAAAACTAAATATTTTACATGTTCTAAAATGCAAAACAAAAATGACCAATCGAAAATTTAAAAAAATAGATAATAAAAATACGTGTCTCTAATAACGTATTATTATCTTGATATTCTATATATAAAAAAAGAACAATAGGTTGGATTAAATATATTTTTTTTTACAATTATCCGAATAATATAGATCTGCAGATTGTTAAATGAATTTGTGAATAATTTAATTAGTTTATCAACAGTAAAACGCCCTCCTAACTAGCTCGCATATAGTAAATACAATCTTGTTCTTATGTTGGGATAGGACGTGTTCTCAATCAATATCAAATTGCATGTATCAGATAAATAAGTCAATTTTTATGTTATGTTTCGATGAAATATTTTAATTTGTCAATAATTTTTTCATAAGTCAAAATAATAATACAGGTTTATTTCTCATTGCTTACTGTAGGGATCTACTTCATTCATTCCTGTGTATGTAACTTAACATTTTCCAAGATGTGTCTCTTATAGTTAAGAACGCAATGCAACCAAATAATGCTGATTTATTTATACATGCATCATATTGAGAAGTGTTATTTATCAATTTCTAGGGTGGCATAGTTGCAAAATCGCTGATGACCTATTCTGAAAGCAGAAATATCATTAGCTTAATTTTAACGCTGGCGACACCGCACCGGATGCCTGTTCTGAATTCCGACAGTCATATGAACGCTTTTTATAAGAGAATAGATGAACATTGGGATTTGAAAACCATCAACTCGAGCCATTTGCTTCCGATAGTGAGAATTTGGGAGAGTAAGGTTTTGATCACAATCGGGGGAGGAGTGCGGGACCTCCTGGTGCCGTCGTCACTTACAGCATCTCGTCACGGAGATATTCAAACATTGGTGAGTTTAAAATTATATAAAAAGAACATTTAACTGCCCTGGTTTGATCGTGTATTTTTAATTTAAAATGGTTCTAAACTGCTGGCACGGAGCACTAGATGAAATACTTTTGCGCTGTCAGCTAAGTGGTTAAACCACACGTTGAGCTTTGAAAATAAATGCTGATTCATTCGTACGAGTTGTATCAATCCGTAATGAAAAAAATGACTCACTATACAATTTTAATTAGATTCTCTGTCAGCCATTTGTATTCTCAAGGAAAGAGAGAAAACAAATGGCTTGTGATTCAATTCTTTTTTATATATTCAGCGATTCATTTGTTTTCTCACACCGCCTGCTACTGACGAAATAGTGTTAGAGTAGGAAAGCAAGTGATTTGTGATAATTCTAATATATATATGTAATGGCAAATAAGTGACCCTACAAAGATTAGGTCATGTCTATTGCATAACACTCTTTTCTTTTTGATAATTGTTGATAGACTACGGCGATACCTGGCGTTTGGCTTTCCACTGACCATCTCTGCATTGTCTGGTGTAAACAACTAGTTTTGGTGCTGAACCGATTTCTCTTCAAGATAATTGATCCATCTACAAAACAATTGATGACTGACACTACTCGTATTATTAATACGGGAAAACATTTCTTGATGGTAAATATACAATTTTGATATACATAATTGACCAGTATTGCGATCTTTAGTGGGATGTAAAAGGATTTGTAAAAAAATTGGATCAAAAGTCTGAATGTCTGTGATGTTTACATTACCTTCCACCCATCCAACCCTTAAAACTGAGCATAGTAAGAATGATCAGGTTACTATTAGTCCTTTCCTTCTTCCCTTTCTGAAAAATATATTGAGCAACTGAATTCAGGTGCATAAAATGTTTTCAAATCATTATTGATTGTAGTACTGTCTTCTTTGGCCATGTTCGCTCCCTATGTGGAGCATATGGCCGCCACGCGGCACCTCCATGTTTCCCTGTCTCCCGCCAATTGCTTTGCTTCCTCCCATGACATGCCAGCATCCCTCAGTTCCGCCGAGTACATCCTATGGATAGTACCCGACGAACGTCCGGGGCGCTGGAATCCCACCGGTCGAAAGAAGAGGCAGGCAGGATTGAGGCTTTCCGGAGTCATCCGCAGCACGTGACCCAGCCAGTTCCAACGTCTCTCCATTACCACTGACGTGACGGGACGCTGTCTTGTACGCTCTCTTATCTCTGAATCCCTCACAAAATCAAACCACCTCACCCCTATTATCCGACGCAAGCATCTGTTTCCGAAGCTCAGTATATGGTTTTTCTGAGTCTTCGTCAGGTGCCATGATTCGCCACCGTAAAGCAGTACCGGCAGAATGCAATCGTTGAATAAGTGGCATTTGGTTTTAATCGAGTACAGCTGTGTGTCCCAGACAGTCCGCATTCAGTTGAATACTCATTGTAGTACTGTACCCCCATTATAGTACTGTACCTATAAATAATATTGTTCGGTTTTTTTATATTTTAGCCAGGTCACAGTATGAACGATTCATATTACAATCAGCAAGCTGAATTTTTGCCCGATGCCAATTGGCATGAAGACAGCCGTAGAACTTACTCCGTCACCCATGAGAAAGGTGTCAGCAAGTGAGTATTAGTATCTTGATGTGTTAACAGTTTATTATCGGTGGAAAGTCGCAAATTTTATTAAAAATAAACTCATTCTCTGAATGCAAATTCGTAGATGCAGAATAAAAATCGAATGGTATCATAAAACTGCCACTAATGCGTTATTGAATTGCCAATGGTGAAATGCAACTTGTATTTGTTCTAATGACCTAATGACGTTGAACAAATTACTTGTAATAATCAAATATCTCTTAAGCTCTGTTCTTTTGTGTACTTCTGATGGTTTGCTGACGGTTGACGGTTTGCAAACCGTTTTCGGATTAGAATCTAACTCAAAGCTTTGATCACATGGTTTGGACTACAGTTTTGAACACAACAATGAATGACAAGGTTTCATACTCTTAATCTATACATTAAAATTTAGAGTATGGATTAGAATAAAAGAATCGATTTATTATTAACAATAAAAAACATTGTGTTATCTTTGAGTGTGTATTTGCTGAAATAATATGAAATGAAAACGAAAGAAAATCTGATAATATTGAAATAAGGTTATGTTTATAATTAGGTATGATTAATTTGTTTGACAACAATATTACGCTGTTTCAATATAACAAGATACTTTTAAAATTGTAGTACGTATTTGTCGTACAGTTTAACCTAAAATGGTTCACACAAATATAATTTTCACACCAACTAAGTGAAAATTATATTTGTATTTCCCATTGATGTATTTCATCAAATACGATTATGCTCGAAATGGCAATACGGTTTTAATAGCACGAAAAAAATAAAACAATAAGTTGTTTATGAACAATCAAACATTTTCCATAGTCTTATAAAGGCGTATTCGCTGAACTAAGAATAATTGAACGTCGATAGTTAATTATTTTGATTTTGCCGCTTGTAAAAATCTGGCTACAGACCTAGAAATTGCTGCTATGAAAAAAACAATATATAATTATTTAATGTACTGGCAACACAACAGCAAAAATGCCTGTTCTTCTGCGCCACTTGCAAACTGGGTTTGGCGGAATACGTTGGAATGCGGTTGGAATGTTGGTTTTGACGTTTGCGCACAAGAACAGACCTTTAAAGAAACACTTCAGAGCCATATGCTCTAAATTGAGTGGACATGGATTATTATTATACATTAATAATTAGTAAGCAATGGAATATTTTTCCAGGACATGGTATTACATGGTGCGACTGACTGATTCTCCGCATCATGAGGCCGTGACGTTCGAAGTGGTAGATCTTGAAAATAAAGACTGGCTCTATGGATGTCAGGCGAAATATGTTCACGGACAGTACAGAGTTTGGTAAGAAATCCAATCCGCACAGTATGAAGTATTCAATCGTATTTGTTCAATGAAATATTAGTGTCAACGAGTGAATTAATATTTCAGTTTAAACGGTCGTCATCTATCGCAATTTGGACATTGGAGTATTTCTAATTCTGGCCGTAGACGTACGGCTACACTGAACCTCAAAGCTCTCCGCGCATCTTATCCTCACTGGTCACACGTCATCCTGAGGGTCTCTCCCACCTATAAACCTGTAAGTAATTTTTCTTCTGTTATGTTTCACATGTTTTTGATTGCTGAATAAGATCAACAGTGAAATTTTTCTTTTTTTATAATTACAGGTCCGAGTGACAGTTGACATTTACGATAAATCTTTGAGAACCATTAGCACTGATGCGCTGGCCATTTATAATGCAATGCGGAAAACTATTATCGAGCGAACGATTCCAGGGGCATTGAGATATGACATTTCTCTGGCGGGATTAGAGATGTTGTACCAGGCTCATCTGCTTTCTGTGGAGCCTCTTCCGGGCTCCACACCTGCCTGTCCTGCAACACATCATGCGAGCGCTCAATTGATGGTGCCTTGGGCCGATGGTCATGATGTTCATCATCAGTTCACGTAATGGATATTTTGTTTTTTTTTTTAATTTGATTTGTTTATTTATATCCCAAATAATAGGTGATGAATTTTACTGTTGGTAGAATTCATGATATTGAATTTCAGTTTAACCAACCATTTATTTACATTTATATGCCTATGAGAGCATTTACAACGAGATTAAAAAAAAAAAAAAAGCACTATTAGTGAGGTCTTTGATAATGCATTTTATTTACTAATTTCTTAAAGTTGGGAATGTAAGATGATTATCTAAATCGTAAACAATAATCATTTATTATTTTTTTGTTATTGCATAATTTGCAATAACAAATTGTTGCGATCACCGGTGACCAGTGTTCCCTCTAAGCTGTGCGCGTGTGCGCGCGCACACATACATTACAACAGAGCGCACAAAAGTTACATCAGCTATACCATCATCAGAATTAATTAATTGACATTAAACAGTGTTGTTAATTATTGTCAATATTAAAAATCAACCTATTCGCTTAGACGGTCTAAATACCGTTATGTGGCGCACAAATCTTTTTATTTCTTGTCAAAGTTGCACAGTCAATGACTTTTGCGCACATAACCTTCCGAAAAAAAATCATTGTATACATACATACTACATAAATAAATATTTTTTGTCACAGTGCATTTACTTGTTGTCAAAGGTGAGACGTAACGAGACTTTGGAAGCATCTGTATTTACTCGAGTGATAATATAAATAAAAAAATAAATAATAGTTGTGTGAATATAACTTAGCGCATAGCTCCATTAACAAGGTGCACACGCTAGGCGCGTTTTCAGCACCCAACATGTTGATTGCCATTGCTCAAACCGAATTGGTAAATGGAAACCATGATTATCAAATAGCACAAAATGTACTCACTGGCTTAATCAACGTGATTATAAAATAAGGTGATTTACTCAGTTTCATCTACGATAGACATGGCCATCACTTTTAAGGTGTTCACTGTCAATACTTGGTGGAATGGCATTATAATAAAAATAATAAAACATTTTTAGTACTTTTTCCACATAAAATTTATTAGATCAGGACTGGTTTCGCTCATGATGAGCATTGTCAACTGATAAGAAAAAACAATAAAACAGTGATATTTATACAAAAGTTAAGTGATAAAAACAAGGTATGACAAACAATTGGTATTACAACCTAGCAAAAGAATTGAAGTAAAATACAAGGAAAATAAACTATAAATAAAAAGTTGAAGACCACTTAGCAATGAAACTATTATGACAAAAACCAATTAGGTATGAATTATCATTACCAAAGTAAAAACCAACAATAAGTGTATATAATAAATAATCTTAATGTCATTTTCTTATCAGTTGACAATGCTCATCATGAGCGAAACCGGTCCTGATCTAATAAATTTTATGTGGAAAAAGTACTAAAAATGTTTTATTATTTTTATTAGACATGGCCATGTTTGGTTTGAAACGTCACTTGAGTGAATCACTTGGTAACAATTTGAGAAGAATCGCAATATCAATACAAATCCAATATTGTAATGTTTTGTCACAGATTGTTTTAATAGTAAAAATAAAAACAAAAGATTATTTTATGTACAGCACCATTGATTCCATGTGCTCATCGTTTCATAACGCTATTATAGGGAGACGCTCAAAGCACCGATGAGGATCAGACTGATGTTGGGAAGCGATAGAGTCAACAATACCAACAGGGTGGTGAACATTGCTCTCACACTGGATCCACTCTGCACATATACTGTCAGGTATTTCAAGATTCTGTTATAGAACAGAATATTGTTTAACACGTTCACTGTTTATTAACCACTTAGCTGCCGGTGCGAAATAATTTATCAACTGCTGATCACATCAGCCCATCAGTTATCACATAAATTCCCAAATTAAATTTCAGCATAGTTACATCCCCGTACGATAGCCTCGGCCAGTTCTCCCGTCACTACGCAACGTCCCTGCCTGCATACTTTGCAGCGATAGTTTTACTTGTCCTGCGTCACTGGGCAGCTAATATGGCGACCAACGAAGAAGGAAGTGGATCTTTCCACTCGGCGCTGTGCGGCGAGCATGTTAAGCCGTATTATCTAGTGATGGCTGCCCGCATGGGGATATCGCTTGTCTCGTAAGTCTTAGTACATATTTTACCTCACTGTATCTCAATACATTTTCATTGTTGAAATTTAGAAAAATTAATTCCATTCCGATAGCCGTTGTGAATATTTATTGGTGTTGCAAATGGTTTAAATCTAAAAAAAATGTACCATCGTCAAATAGTATAACTCCTTTAAAGCCACAGATTTGTACACGAAATTTAGATTCCATTGTATCAAAAAAGAACTACCCTTCATTAAATATTTCCTCATGAATATATAACTCAATTTGTAACACTTATACCAAAGTTTTATAGTTAAGTTAGGTTTTGCTAAGCAAGTATTTTCTGCTAATAAAGCAAGCATAGAATTAACCGGGCGGGCTATTTATGTAAATTATTCATGTAGTATAATTATCAATTTTATTTTCTTAGCTGATAAATTGTTTTTACACAGCAAATACGCACATCCACTCTGTCTGCCTGTGCACATAATATAGAGAGAGTGCATGTGGGTGTTACCACATTGAACGAATGTTGAAAGGTGGTACTGTTATCTGGTCATTTCTAGTAAAAGATAATAATAAGGACAGTGATAATTCTGTACGCATATGTAAATTATCTGTCTGATTACTAACCTACCTTCAAAATATTGCTTTTTGATGATGGAATTTGAGTGAAAAAAACATAATCTTATTGATTCATTACAGGAGTGTAGCACTGTTCCGAAGCAAAGCCTCGGTGCTGATGATTGGCGCCAGTCTATCTCAAACATTCCTCATTTTGCCATTGCTCTTATTTATGACGGCACTGGGCTTGACGCATGTCCTGGGAGCTGTCCTCTGGGGGCTGTTGATTTTTTCAGGACAACTCACGCACAGAGTTTTATTAAGGCAAGTTTTTAAAGTGTATATTTATGGATTTTCGTTTAATATATTATTAATGCTAGTTTTTCGTAAACTATTCTCTTTTCATACGCCACCTCAAAGTTCCATTGAATTTGATTGATCAGAGATTTTCTGGATTGTTTTAATTACAAACGCAGTAATCAATTTATACACTGTTTCAAATTTCAATATTTAATGTTAATGTACATTGCATGTGAGGCACATGGCGTGCTGCATTTTTGTTTTAAGTTTTTCAGGGAAAAAGTAAAGCAATAATGGTTAGAAACCTACTAAATGTGCATCACATATCCTTTTGTTATTAATTATATTTATCTGTGAGAAATGATTTGTTTCAAAACAAGCGGTTACCAGCGTGTAACCAAACTCCCCTCAGTGTAATAAAAATTACGACTGGCATTGAAAATCTTAGACGAATAATTTTTTGAACCATTGAAGATTGTCACGGGTTTTTTCTTATTTCAGGATAGCAGGAGGCGGAAGGGTGTGGGATTGGTTAGGTGGTGCCCTACGGAAGGCGCCTGGAGCAGCTGGAGCGTTGCTGTTAGCTGTCTGTTCTACCTCATGTGGGGCTGCAGCTCTCGCTGTCGGAGCCGCCTTCTATTTCTTCTTGGTTAGTCAAGTTATTTTGATCAATCAATAAAGATGGACTCACTGTGTCATTTCTCTATTTGTCTACTCCTGTTGTTTATATTTTTAGTATTATTCATGGAAATAATAATCAAATAAATATTGGAGCATAAGAGTCACTTGATCGTTCACAAAAGATAGAGATGTATTTCTGAATCGGAATAACAGAATCATATATCTGCCATTTGATTTATTTAAAATAAACAAACAATAAGTGAAACCTGTAGTGATCAGTTTATAAAATTGTAGAATCAGCACAAAAAAATGGGCCATATTTTCATATATTATATATATAATTCCATTCTAGAATTGACAGCTAATACTTAAAAAAGCCAATTTTTTTTATTGAATCAATTATTTGAATATATTATAATAAACATTAAGGTATTCCCATACAATGCCACACTCTCAAAGGAAGAATCTTTGTATGAATTAGCTTTTATAATATAATGCAAAGCAATTAAAATGACAGAAAAAATATTCACATATGCAGACTGCATAAAGCGTAGTTTTTGAAATACAAAAATTGATCTGCATGGAGTGCATTTCATCTCAGGGGCTAACAATTTGCTTTTTTTGTTCATTTAAATATATACATCCACATATGGTATTGCTTGTTTGGGTGTGTTTCGGTATGCATCTGTCTTCTTTCTGTGGAATTCATATTTGTCAATTTCTTTCAGCTTACTAAAATGTATGAAGATTATTTGGAAGACTTCTTATATGCGACAATAGCAAAAGTTGCGAAGAAATTTAGAAAAAGCAAACCCGAATCGACATCTGATAAAACCGAAGAAATCGGAAAAACTTCCGATGATCTATCGTTGACGACTGCCGGAGATACAGAGACTGACAATGCTGCTGCGGTCAAGGTAGACGATAAGATAGTCGTCGACGAGTCGGGGGATTCAACTGAATCAACTGAAAAAGAGATCGCTGTGCAATGTGACAAGGCTGAAATTCCAGTCACTACATCTGACTCCACGGAAGTGTCTACTGTTTCCGAAGAGAAATCACTTGAAGCTGTTGCTGATATCGATGCAGTAAAACAAAATTGTACAAATGATGTCGAAAAAAAGCCCGCTAAAGAGAGGAGTGTGTTTCAAATGGGCCCACTGCATTTTCATTTTGCCATGTTTTTCCTGTGGATTTCGGTGGCACTGTTGAACGTTCCCGCCCTCCTAACGTGGGCGCATAATTTCAAGTAAGTTGCGAATATCTTACTTAATAGCAACTAACACATGATTATTTTATTTTACTTTGTCTCTCGCTACATAAATCCACCAAACTAGTGATGCATAAACTATTTAATGTGTAGGCCAATTTGTCTGTTTTCTAATTGTTTACTGGCCGCTGTAGGTCTCGAAATTTTCTTCTTCAATTATTCATTGTTTTTTAATGTTTGCTGCGATTATAAATAATGCAGAGAAATTTAAGCTTGACTATCTTTTTAATGAAACTTTATGCATGCAAGATATAAACATACTTGTTAAAGTCAAACTAAATAACAATCTCACAACAATTGTTGCAATTGTTTTACTTATGGGGCCAGATTGTAAAAAATTTAGGCTTGACGTGTCAGGATGCAAATTGAGGATATTTATATAAATGATTCTACTTATATTACAAAGACTGTCTGATACTTACAATCAGTACATATTTTATAGAGCAATCACAGCAAATGAAAATATTGTTTCAAATGCATCGTGCATAGAACTTATGGCTGAGTGGACACTTTGAATACATAATAATGAATTTATTTATTAGACATGCAATGGTGATAATGCAAGTGTCTATATTTCAAATTTTAAAAACATTCACTTCAACTCTCGATCGATTGCCATCAATTCTTCAGTCAAATTTTTTAAGATTATTGTAGGTGTAAAAATTTACAAAAGGCAATCAGTGATTGTATTCATGAATTGTAATATATTGCAGGTACAACAAAGTCTTGGAAAGTGACTCGTCCTTCATTCCGGGCGTCATAATGAGCACAAGCGCCGCCTTACTTTGGCAAATGGACGTCCCGAAACCGAACATGTAACCGCTTTTTCAATTATTTATATCAATAGTCGAATGAACCAATTGCACTATTTACTTAAAGGATTAAACCTGAATGAAATATATTGAAAGTAATTCAATTTAATGCAAAAAAAAAACACTTATTTATTTGAAAGAAATATATATGGTTTCGAGTAGTCACTTTCCGACCATCAACATGTTAGATGGCTGAAAAATAATCACTCTTACGATACAGGACTGTTTGTAATTCTTATGCCAAAAATTGTACCTCATTGTGCAAAATTAATAATGTGTTTTGCTCTGCAGCGAGAACTTTTTCTGCATCTTTGCAAACGAAACACTATTACGTTGTACATTTTTGATTGCAGTGTTCATATAACGGTGTAAGGATTCTGATCTCGTTCTGTTTCGTGAATAAAAGTTCAAATCTTCAAACATCGATTAGATTGCCTCTCGTATCTTTTAGTATCCAAATGCATGGATTTGTGTTGTTCTCACCGTTGATAGAAAACTATATTAAGTAACAAAATTAAGACCTTAATTGGCCTCATATCATAACCCTTCCTAATTGATGCAACTCATTAGTTAATCATTTTGTAAAGTAAATGTCATTTGTAGTATCATTATTCTCAGTTTGTTTTTCTATCCTCCCCTCCTTACTTTCCGTTTTTATTTTTATAATATGTCAGAATAGTAAGATTAAAATCATTCATACTTAACCACTCTAAAGATAACGACCCACCGGTGTGTCGCATACCTACTAACCACACACGCTACCCACCAGTGTGTTCTCATTATTACGACGCCAATAAATATTTTTTAGAGTTTGCATCATTGAAAAAGGGTCCGACATCTCTTAAGAGGATATAGTACCTTTACGCCTGAAAACAGAGTAAATCGATCGTTTGCCATCGACGAAATCTCGTGAACCGTTCACTTAAAAAAATTTTTTTTTCAAATATTACATTTTCCAAACGCTTTTTTACACTATTACATTTTTTTTTTCATGAAAATAGTCATATTTTCAAGAATAAAAGGCAAACAGTTTACACAGAATTTTTCAACTGCTTTCGTTTTGATCATTTTCAGAGTTTATTGTAAGGTACCGAAGTTTAATGTCTTAGAAAGAAATGCAGATAAAGGTTTGTTTAAGAAAGTGATTTGAGCAGAATTTCCAATTTATGTAATATAATGATTGTACATCTATTTGAAATGTACCATTTTTCCCACTTTTTCTGACTGATTTTTAAAGCATAATTGGATCATAAATACTTCTAAAAAAAATTGGAATAATAAAACATTTTATTGTTTACATTTAAAAGCAAAAAAAAAATTAAAAAATTGTCATACCAATAAATAATAACTATTTTTCGGGGATGTGTTTTTCTTGCCGTAAATTTCGCAAACCCAGTCAGTGTGAGAAAGACGTTCGTACTGAGTGCACGTACCACATATTACTCTGCATTAACTTAAAACACTGGTCATACAAATGAATCGAAGAAATGTATTTTTTATTTTGCGATAAAAAAGGTGTTGCGCAAAATAGCGGTTAGGGTTAGGGTTGCTCAATGCGCTTACAAATAATATTATTATTTATAATACAATAATGTCTTTTCCAATAGCGATTATTTTAAAGACCAGTATTTAGCTTAATGGATAAGCATTTTGAAATATTTATTTGCTTTTAAAAAGAGATTCTATTCAATATAATAGTAGCAGTAGTTGAATAAAAAGATTTTTCACATTAGTAGTTTTGAATCATTTCTATATTTCAAAAGATTTTTGCTAAAAAAACAAAGTTCGTCATCTAAATCGAAAAAAAACTTGAAAATTATTAGATAAGGTAAGATATTAACAGTAAATATTTTTTAAGAATCATTATACAAATGGTAAACCATGTTTTTTTGCAACGTAGAGTTTTTATCAGGAATTTTTTCAATAATTTCATTTTAACTTATATATATGTGTACCATCAGATCATCTTTAGTCAGCCAAGTATGAAATGTTAATTCTTTTGACTATTTTGTTTACATACACATCATTAAATATATTTTTTTTCACGACTCCGGCCAAAATACCGCGACTCCGACTCCACAGCCCTGGTTTTTTTAATTGAATACATTTTTCTACCGTCAAACTTGTTTTTTTTAAGGCGACTCAGTAGGATTGCAAAACTTAAATTTGACCTACAGCATAAATATTGCACTGACTTAAATAAGTAACCACCACAATACGTATTTTTACAGTATCAAAACAAGCAAAACATTTGTATATTTCATTACAAAAATAGCAATACCACCTAACACACGGATGGATATTTAGACAGTAATAAGGGTTTTTCATATAAAACAATTTGTTATTGACGAAAATCAGTAAGTACTTTTTTATCTTCGTAGCAAAGACTGACAATCTAATTTACTTCCCCAAATATCTGTTGCAAAAATTATATGTAACTGAAACAATGCGTTAATTATATATACCGTGAAAATGACTTATAATGCTACATATGAGTTATTGATAGCAACAGTAAGCCATCGTATTTAATAAATGTAAATCAGAGACAAACGAAATAATAAAAGAAATAAACAAGATAAACCATACAATACAAATTTCTCAAACTTTCTCTAATATATTGAAAGAATTTGTTTTTATTTTTAATTTTGTATAACCTATTTGTTATGATATTGATTTTAATATGAATACAGTTAAAAACATTCTGTTGAATAAAAAATATTGACATAATAAGATTAAAATGGAAAAAGTATTGAGTTCTAAAATAAATATAAATTTCAGTTGATAGTTATTTCTAGTTCACGCCATAGTTCTGACAGTGGATTTTCCGAAAATTATATTAACTATGTCTTATATTTCTTGTTGGACATCTAAGCTATCTTGGAGAATATTTGTAATCATTTTCAAAAAAAAATATATATATACATATACTGAATTCACGGAATAAAAACATGTTTGCTATCAGAAAACTTAGTTATTCCACTGATTACTTAGAATAAATGTAAATTTCATTAACTAATAATAGCTTTAAGATAGTTGGTATGAAGACGCTTCTCGAAAAAGCCAAAAACGTGTTACAATTTGTAAACAATTAGTGGAATGACAAAGTTTATTTGTTAATTTGTTATAAAATGATTTTGTCTTTAGTGAATGCCGAAACTATCGAAAATATTCATAATCCATGCATGTCTTTAAAGTCATAACCAAATGTTATGATGTGTTTATTTTTACTTCAAGTTTTTATATAGCCTAACACTAATTCAATAAGGAAGAAACTAAATGAATAGTATGCCTGATCAAAAAAAGTTATTTGTATAATTTATATCAATTGCATAAATATATTCGTATTTTTGTATAATGTTTGGGAACTTTTTTTCTCTCGCCAATATACAAGTTCGACATTCAGGGCTGTGACAAAAAAACATAATACTAATAATATTAAAAGTAATTCAAACCATGTAATTGATTTGAATATTAATGTATTGTAGGTATAATATTGTTACATAATTTGGTAAGTTATCGAAAAAATATGGTTTTCAATCATTTAATATAATAGATAAATTAAAGTCGTTAAGTTATATCGGCTGCATCGGACTAACTTTGTTGGGTGGTACAAAAAATGACTTAAATGTATGAATTAATATATTTCACAAGTTTATTATGTATCCATACATATGTATATATATTTGTCATATATCAATTTCGAATATTTTCTAGCATTCTGTTTTATTCAATTATAACTTAAAAAAAACAAGTTTGACGGTAGAAAAATGTATTCAATTAAAAAAACCAGGGCTGTGGAGTCGGAGTCGCGGTATTTTGGCCGGAGTCGTGAAAAATGAGCGGCTCGATTTTTTTTTGAAAAATATATTTAATGATGTGTATGTAAACAAAATAGTCAAAAGAATTAACATTTCATACTTGGCTGACTAAAGATGATCTGATGGTACACATATATATAAGTTAAAATGAAATTATTGAAAAAAATTCCTGATAAAACTCTACGTTGCAAAAAAACATGGTTTACCATCTGTATAATGATTCTTAAAAAATATTTACTGTTAATATCTTACCTTATCTAATAATTTTCAAGTTTTTTTTCGATTTAGATGACGAAATTTGTTTTTTTAGCAAAAATCTTTTGAAATATAGAAATGATTCAAAACTACTAATGTGAAAAATCTTTTTATTCAACTACTGCTACTATTATATTGAATAGAATCTCTTTTTAAAAGCATTGCCAAATAAATATTTCAAAATGCTTATCCATTAAGCTAAATACTGGTCTTTAAAATAATCGCTATTGGAAAAGACATTATTGTATTATAAATAATAATATTATTTGTAAGCGCATTGAGCAACCCTAACCCTAACCGCTATTTTGCGCAACAACTTTTTTATCGCAAAATAAAAAATACATTTCATCGATTCATTTGTATGACCAGTGTTTTAAGTTAATGCAGAGTAATATGTGGCACGTGCACTCAGTACAAACGTCTTTCTCACACTGACTGGGTTTGCGAAATTTACGGCAAGAAAAACACATCCCCGAAAAATAGTTATTATTTATTGGTATGACAATTTTTTAATTTTTTTTTTGCTTTTAAATGTAAACAATAAATTTTTTTATTATTCCAATTTTTTTTAGAAGTATTTATGATCCAATTATGCTTTAAAAATCAGTCAGAAAAAGTGGGAAAAATGGTACATTTCAAATAGATGTACAATCATTATATTACATAAATTGGAAATTCTGCTCAAATCACTTTCTTAAACAAACCTTTATCTGCATTTCTTTCTAAGACATTAAACTTCGGTATCTTACAATAAACTCTAAAAATGATCAAAACGAAAGCAGTTGAAAAATTCTGTGTAAACTGTTTGCCTTTTATTCTTGAAAATATGACTATTTTCATGAAAAAAAAAATGTAATAGTGTAAAAAAGCGTTTGGAAAATGTAATATTTGAAAAAAAAAAAAATTTAAGTGAACGGTTCACGAGATTTCGTCGATGGCAAACGATCGATTTACTCTGTTTTCAGGCGTAAAGGTACTATATCCTCTTAAGTTATAATTGAATAAAACAGAATGCTAGAAAATATTCGAAATTGATATATGACAAATATATATACATATGTATGGATACATAATAAACTTGTGAAATATATTAATTCATACATTTAAGTCATTTTTTGTACCACCCAACAAAGTTAGTCCGATGCAGCCGATATAACTTAACGACTTTAATTTATCTATTATATTAAATGATTGAAAACCATATTTTTTCGATAACTTACCAAATTATGTAACAATATTATACCTACAATACATTAATATTCAAATCAATCACATGGTTTGAATTACTTTTAATATTATTAGTATTATGTTTTTTTGTCACAGCCCTGAATGTCGAACTTGTATATTGGCGAGAGAAAAAAAGTTCCCAAACATTATACAAAAATACGAATATATTTATGCAATTGATATAAATTATACAAATAACTTTTTTTGATCAGGCATACTATTCATTTAGTTTCTTCCTTATTGAATTAGTGTTAGGCTATATAAAAACTTGAAGTAAAAATAAACACATCATAACATTTGGTTATGACTTTAAAGACATGCATGGAGTATGAATATTTTCGATAGTTTCGGCATTCACTAAAGACAAAATCATTTTATAACAAATTAACAAATAAACTTTGTCATTCCACTAATTGTTTACAAATTGTAACACGTTTTTGGCTTTTTCGAGAAGCGTCTTCATACCAACTATCTTAAAGCTATTATTAGTTAATGAAATTTACCTTTATTCTAAGTAATCAGTGGAATAACTAAGTTTTCTGATAGCAAACATGTTTTTATTCCGTGAATTCAGTATATATATTTTTTTTTTTTGAAAATGATTACAAATATCCTCCAAGATAGCTTAGATGTCCAACAAGAAATATAAGACATAGTTAATATAATTTTCAGAAAATCCACTGTCAGAACTATGGCGTGAACCAGAAATAACTATCAACTGAAATTTATATTTATTTTAGAACTCAATACTTTTTCCATTTTAATCTTATGATGTCAATATTTTTTATTCAACAGAATGTTTTTAACTGTATTCATATTAAAATCAATATCATAACAAATAGGTTATACAAAATTAAAAATAAAAACAAATTCTTTCAATATATTAGAGAAAGTTTGAGAAATTTGTATTGTATGGTTTATCTTGTTTATTTCTTTTATTATTTCGTTTGTCTCTGATTTACATTTATTAAATACGATGGCTTACTGTTGCTATCAATAACTCATATGTAGCATTATAAGTCATTTTCACGGTATATATAATTAACGCATTGTTTCAGTTACATATAATTTTTGCAACAGATATTTGGGGAAGTAAATTAGATTGTCAGTCTTTGCTACGAAGATAAAAAAGTACTTACTGATTTTCGTCAATAACAAATTGTTTTATATGAAAAACCCTTATTACTGTCTAAATATCCATCCGTGTGTTAGGTGGTATTGCTATTTTTGTAATGAAATATACAAATGTTTTGCTTGTTTTGATACTGTAAAAATACGTATTGTGGTGGTTACTTATTTAAGTCAGTGCAATATTTATGCTGTAGGTCAAATTTAAGTTTTGCAATCCTACTGAGTCGCCTTAAGGACTCACAAAATGAATATTAAGTTCTTCTTTATTAGTTTTTAGAAAATTGCTTAGAGCACAAAAAACGTTATTTTTTTCTAGCTGTTAACGGGTTAAACAAGCATTTGTAAAAGTAAGATTGTCTGAGGATGCCTCTGAAAGAGGCGAAACACGTGTCACAGTTTGTAGCACAATTTTTTTTTTTTAACCATGTCCGCTCCCAATGTGGAGCATATGGACTCCTAATGGAGTTTATCTCAACAGAAGTGTTTCTACGAGAACTGCTTGTTACTCAGTTGCTCAACCTCTCTTTTCCCAAAGAGAGTAGGGATAGAAGGATAGGGCTAGGACAGGATTAGTGGTAAGCTAATCATAGGATAGGATGGGTGAGAGGGGGGAATTCAAGACATCACATACATCCATGCCTATGAACCGAAATTCATAAATCGATTGAAAAATCAATTTATAAAACTGTCCGTACCGGGATTTGAACCCGGGCCCTCCGTAGCCGAAGCCAACAACGTTGACCACTCGACCACACAGGCGGCTAAGGCGGGCTTGTAGCACAATACGTGAAATAATCTAAGTTATTTTTAATTTTATATTGGCCTCATATCATTCACATTAATAATATTGTTGAAGAGTGGTAAATCTTGGATTTAACAATGTACAAAATTTTAACAATTTTCATAATTGACCAAAGGATTTGGTCATTATATCAAGATTTTACTATATTTAGTTACACTTCACATTTTATATTTCACATTTTTTAAATTATTATCATGGTCGCTTCTATTAACATTAAAAGCGTTTCAAATTTCTTTTTGCCAAGATACATTTTTTATATAAAAACAATATTTATTTCTAGCAAATTCTACGATGTCATCAGTAAGTTGTTGTACGCGACAGCTGTGATAGTGATAATGGCGACACCTCTTGCCCTGTACCGTCTCAATTACATCTTGCCTGTTGTGTTCGCAATCATAACCTTGCATCAAGTGTTTCCGATGGACAATGACGACGTTCAAGAAAACATCGAGACCGACGATAAGAAGACTGATACAGTTGAAGATTCAACAGCTGCGTCTGAAACAACATCGTCCTCGTTTACCACTGGGCATCGTGCCGCTTCCGAGATCGTAGATGAAGAGTCTGACATGGAGAAGTTTAAAAATTTGAAAGAGAAGTTGGAGGCGGAGTAAATTATTTATTTTTTGGTAAATTATTACGTAGTGACAGTATTAGATTACGAGGTAAATTTTTTGAATTACCTCACCTAAGGTTGTTTCATAGTAGTCTTTTTAAAAATTTAATTGTATTTTTATAATGCCACGTTAAACGATAGACGGCAAAAATTTTTTTTGCCAATTAGCTACGCATTTATCTAAATTGAAACAATTTGTGATCGCGTATCCTTATGACAGAAGAACTAGATAGTGTGTGCCCCAAATAATATTGTTTGTGGACAGTTGGTCCTATTTCGATGTAACTTAATGTATATCCAAATTCGCTAAATGAACAATGAGTGATTGTTTATGTGATGGAAATTTTTATCTGTTACTCTGCAGATCCCTCCGAAACAACATCCATTTTTATTTAAAAAAAAATCAACTATGTCCGCTCTGCTGTAAAAATCATTGATTTTATACGCAAATCTATATATTCATTTACCAAAGTGTCTGTTCTGGGATTCAAACCCGTGTACACAGGGTGTGAAATTGAAGGAAACGGGCACTCGATAACTTTGACCGCTCATCTACATGACTAATTTATCATGGTTAAGAAATCAATGTTTGATCAAAAAGTAATCGAAAACTATCTATCAGTATTCAAAATGAGCGACATTTATTGTAATATTTATTCTTCTAACAATCTTCTTTATATAATTTTTAATTGTAGACATGTTATCTCACTTCAATTTCGGGATTGCATGTGAGCAGGACATGTTAATTTATACACCCCTCCAGTCAAAATTACTTACACTAAAATGTTTGCCTACTTCTGTCATTTTTCAAAACTTTACAGTGTTGCCGTTAGAAATGAGAATGACTAAATGGTAAATTTGTTTGTAGACTGACTGATTTTAACTTTGATTTGGAGCAGTGTCTGCCAAACTGTGTGCCGCAAGAAGTCTCAGGTGTGCCGCGGTAGAAGAAACCTTAAAAATGTCAATTATAATGCCTATTAATTTAAATATTCTTCAATGTGAAATAAATTTAACATCTACACGTTCAATCAAATATTTGTCACGTTCATACTTAGTGATCAACTCGACACTTTCTTTCTTTTTTAAAGTATTTTTATTTGGTGTGCCGCGGTACAAGTCCTATTCACCAGTGTGCCGTGAAGTAAAAAAGTTTGGCAGACATTGATTCGGAGAAAACAAAAAAATGTATGGTACACTAACTGTAAAAGCACTTATAGTTGCTTTGAAAATAGCCATTTGAAATGTTAAATATTATCAATGTAAGTTTAGAAATTACATCAATTTGTGAGTAGAAAAAAAGGTTCATATTTTATGACTAGCAATTTTGAGACCCGATGATCTGACCATATGATATGCAGTGGAATGCTGATGCTTGTTTTATGAAGCTCCAATATATTTTCATACACAGTATGAAAAATTAAATCGCAGTAATTGTTTTAAATTACACATCATGTCATTTATATTCTACATGTAACATGACCAACGTTCCCTCTAAGCTGCGCGCGTGCGCGGCCGCGCAGCAGTTGAGAAGTCCCCGCGCACTCATTCCGGGTTGGCGCGCACTACAAGACAGTTGCTCAATTCATATTTGATCGGTCCGCGCAAGCTCCGCGCAGCCTTTGAAATTTCCGCGCAGCTAACCCTTCGGCTTAGAGGGAACGTTGAACATGACTCACAACGCAAATCAAGACAATATTATAAAAAAAGGATTTCCACAAAGTAACCGTGAAATCTACCGAAATAACTCATATTTGATACACTCCTCCAAAATTTCTGGGACTTAAAAATGGATGAGAATGTTGCGAAACAGAATGCTCCATCTTTGATATCTCAGATGAATTGTCTCATCAAGACAGCTCCATCAGAGTAGATTATCTTTCTTTTCGACGGTTCAATTTTTTGTTATTGAATTTTTATTGCATAATATTATATGGGCAACTTCTCACATAGATTAGATAACTTGTTAATAACTACCCTCATATTAACCAATTTTATATTGAGAATGAATGACCGCATCCACATATTCATTCGAGAGTTTTTTCTGGCTTAAAAATGTATTGATTTAAATTCTGCCTGTTTATGAATCAAATTGTGTATGACAATACCGCCCCTCTTGTCAATGTCTTTCTCGACTTTTTGGTCTTGTTCTTCTGCGGGTAAGTTTTGTTAAGGCCTTAAATTTATGGGTGCATTATCAAGTAGTAACAATACTCTTGATTTTTTTATATTAATTGTTTTGTCATTAAAATTTTTATGATTTCAGGATAATGAAATTTAAATAATACACACGTTTATTTCTAAATTACCACAATGCTACTTACACCTATATGATTTTACTCATGATTTTGTTTGTTATAACTAGTCAGATTTTTGAAATGCTTTGAAATTTTAAGACAATTTATTATTTGTAAATATTGTTACATTTAGTGAGACTGATCTTTCATAGAAATGTATACTTTCAGTGTAAAAATAAATTAAGAATTATTGCAACTATTCTAGTCTGTATTTGTATGCGAATACCGACGTAACTTTGTTTTACTAATACATATTATAAGTATGTATAAATATATTTAAGATTCGTAAACAATATATTTGTTTTATTGCTGTGTTACCTACTGCCATAACATGGAATGTGTTCTGGAATATGTGGAAATAAAAAAACTCATGAGCCAGTTTTTCCTCGGTGACATATTTATATGTTACAAGCTGCCTTACTAGTGTTTACTAGAATCATAAGACAGCACAGTTGAACTTAGAACTGTTGCCTTTAAAACTAGACTCAGCGATCAAAGTCAGATGACTGAAGGCTGATTTAAAAGAACGAGGGATATAATTTTTACTACATGTAACTTACAGTTTTAATGTACATAATTTCTTCATAATAACGCAAATTTATCTAAATCACATTGTTGTTAACCGTTGGCATAGCAACCTAATATATAAATGTCATATCATACTTACAAATATCATTAAACTAGCTGGTCCGACGAACTTCGTACCGCCTCAGAATCAATAAATGTTGTGTCAATTTATTTGCTGAATTAAATTCAGTTTAAATGAATACTCAAAATGAATTAAGTTCAATAAATGTGCGAAATTTAAAATGAAAAGTATTTTAATTACATTGAAATGATGTAAATCACGTGGCACAATCGATAGATTTAAAGGAATGCAGTAGATTAACGATTTGATTTTGAATTGTGAAGTTTAAATGATCCACATCTTTTTTCTTAGCCCCAAGAATTGCTCTTTCACTCAACCAGTTGTGATTTTTGTGATTAGATGTTTGGGAAAATTTTGTTGATGAAGTCGTCCTTCGTTGAGACGAAATTGCAAAAATTCGGCAGAAACGAAATCAATCCGTTCGATTACTCAACAGGAACACGGCCGTTACCGACGATAGTCAGCAATTGCTTGGAGAAATCTTCAGCAGATGGATCGTTTAGAAATGCAACTCGCATGTTTGTCGTTAGCTGAAGTTTCTTCACATAGCGCCACAGAGTCGATGATTTGAGGCAAGCGTTTATTTCATCGGCAGCGGTCGATCTTGGAATGACTGGTAGTGTTTGGCGGAAATCGCCAGATAGAAGAATCATTGCGCCTCCAAAAGATCTTGAGTCATTGCACAGATCTTTCATAGTTCGATTGAGTGCTTCCAATGCGCATTTGTACGCCATTGTCAATTCATCCCAGGTGATGATTGTATTTACTACCAAAAATTTGACCATTGCTGAGTGTTTCGCAATCTTGCATGTTGGTTTTTCAGTGGTTTGGAGGTTTAACGGCAATTTCAACGCTGAATAAGTCATTTGGAATCCTTCTATCTACGTGGCCACTATTCCAGAAGAAACTGCTAAAGCAATTTTATATCTCGCACGAACAGTGGCTATAATCAATGACATGAAGAATGTCTTCCCAGCTCCAACGGCCGCATCGAAGAAAAATAAGCCACCATTTCCATCATCAATTGCCTTCATTAACGTATCGTACATTTCCTTCTGTTGAGGGTTCAACAGTGGTACATTCGTTCAAACTGATTGGTTCAATGCATCTCGATCATATTCATGTTCACGTTCCGATTCTCGATTGAAAGCGTTGTTCATTCCACAATCTGGCGTTGGCATTCTTAACTTGACTAACAAACTGCCGCATATAAGGCAACACATGTCTTCGATCAAAAGCAAAGCCTGGTTATGTATCTCTTCATTCATCCCGAGATCGAGATTCCCTAAACTGACACGAATTCGATGTAAAATTTATTCGGACATGTCATCCTTGTACTTATTCCACAGTTCACGGGGATTCGATGGGAAGCATGTCAAAATAATGATAGAAAATAATGTGCGTATCTGACTTGGAGATTCAGAAACAATTTCTTCAGCGATTGTCATGTCCCAATGAGTATCATTTTCAAGCAAATTGAGCTGTTGACATGCAAGTAGAAGCATTCGTCATTTTTCGGATGAACTGTGTAAATGCGACCAAGAGCATCAGTAGTCATTCGGGTGATCAGGAACCGCATCGCCTTGCTTTTGACGTTAAAATTTCTTTGATGTAGCTTTCCAAGTGTAATAACGTGGCATCTCAGAGTGGTGCAACGTTCGTGCAAACAGCATAATATTGTTAAAAATGTATCATGCCTTATTATAAACATAACCTTATTTCAATATTATCCGATTTTCTTTCGTTTTCATTTCATATCATCGATTTTTTTATTCTAATCCATACTCTAAATTTGAAATTATTTAAAAGTCAATCGTATGCCAAAGAAGCAAAAACAAATGAATTTTGGAAACAACTTGCCATCTAGTGGATGAAATCGGCATACATTTTCATTATTTCAAGCTGTTCGTCATTTGAAAACTGTATGAGAATATTAATTTTCTTCATAATTTCTTCTCCGTGATATTTTTCCGAAGTTTCAATGCTTATTCTGCTATTCTAGGCGGAGACGAATTTAATAAATCAAAAATCATTCAAATCAGCCAAGCCCTTCTTGAGATATACGTGGTGTAAATAACCCGACTTTGTTTTATATATATAGATTATTGTTAAATGGTTGAGTTTATGGTGGATTGGAAAGAATATAAATCAACCAAGTGTGGTAGTGCTGTACGATATGCGAGAAGCAACCTAAAGTATTGGGTTGGTGCAGGAAGTCAATACTTTATTTGAGTTGTAGAACTTTGAAAAGAAAAACCATCACTGTTGTTCAGTTGCCCTACAAGACCTTATTTAGTATTTAGAGTAGTTATGCCAGAAGGTTGGGGCTAAAACAAGACGAGTAGTTGGCTTATTTTTTTTACTATCATCTGTTTTAAGAATCGGATGGATGAGAGGTAATTTAGACACCTATTGTTTCGAATTCAAATCCATAAATTAATCATCCAGGTACACAAACTCATTGACATAATCGAAAAGGACAACAATAACATCATGCCTACAGGTCTGCTGCTCTACCCAATTCTCAATCTTAATTAAGGTTGATATATTATGAAAGGTAAGAGTTGGAATTGCAATACTAGTATTACTGAAACTACGATCACAGTATTAATTGTTTTGTCAATAAAATATAGATATTTTTGCTTTTTCAAAACTGTAAGAAAATTAAGTAATATATCAGGATTCGACAGCATAAGCTGCATAACTGATGACAACGACATTGACCATGGACCTGGCATGCATGCTATAATGCGAGGTTAAGTAAAAGAAATGACCCAGGACGTTACGACTTTAGGGTGCAGCTGTGAATTAGGTATCTTAGGCGGATTTGTTATAAATCCACCATAATTTCTGATCTCATTATCTATTAATTTGATTTATCACTGTATAGAATAGTTTTAAAAAGTCTATCAGTCACAGTGGTAGGAGATATTGTCAGTATGCTACCCTTTTCCTCACTAAAAATTTACTAAGCCCCGCAAAAAAATAATGCAATTCTCAGGGAAGCTTACATGGGGATACGAAAATATGAAAACACCTAATATTGGAATCAAAAAACTGATAATTCATCGCCATATTTCAAATATGGTCTATGGTTTGTATTAAGTAGCTTTATTTGACATGTTATGTTGACTTTTTAGTACTTATTGGCTTCCCTAATTCCTTTGTATAATAATTTCGTCAGTTTGCTGCAAGTTGTCATTGATTGACAATTCTTAATTTATCATTTTGCATCAATTAAAAGTCACTATGTGTCTTAACGTCAATCAATACTGTCCAATGGCATACCTTTATATTATAATCTTGTATTTTGTGCACATACGAGAATGAAAGAAATCATTAAAACCCTTAAGCTCCTAGCGGGGTACATTCACATAGGAAAATTCTTCTTTTTTTAACCATTCACTGAATACCAATAACATCTAGTTGATATTTAATGTAATCTTCAACATTACTTTAACCCTTTGACCGCGGTTGACTGCTATAGCAGCCCAATCTGAACCGATTTGGATCCGAGCCGCGGTCAAAAGGTTAATAATGCAAATTTGCCTGGTGTCACTTTTGTACCACGTCGCTCCTCGATACTATTTTTGAGGTTTCAGTACTCAAGTGTTAACAAGCTTGTGTCATTCTTGTGAAATACATTTTAGTGACTTCTTGCATCAAACTGACGATTTGACATTTTCCTCGCCGTAAAAAAAATACCAGTGCGAGCTGTATGTTATTAGCGGCATTTAATTCATTTGCACATGGAAAAAAAGTAACATGCTGTAAAGCAGTGCTCCACAACCAGTGTGCCGTGAGCCAGATACAGGTGTGCCGCGGTCAAATACATAACGAAAAATTATTTTGACCAAGAACTTCAGGTTGTGCTGTCAAATATCGAGCCAAATATAAAACCTTTGTGTTCATTGAAACAAGCACAGGTATCACATTAATTAGTTATTATTTTATAATAAATATTAAGATTGCATACAATTAAATATATTATAGTTTTATGTATGTATACTTTTCAAATAAAAAACGAAAATTTATTGTAAAATTTGTGTATAATTTTAATACCTATAAGGTAAGGACACCATCTACCGCCACATTAGTAGCTCGATTTAAGAAATTTTGTGTATTTCTTATATTTCTTAACGAAAACATAAACTTCTTGTTTAATTCTATACTGTTATATATCGCCTATTTAAGTATAAAGCAATAGTGAGGATGAGCTTTATATTTAATTAATTAACTAAAGTTTTTTCATTGAAGAATGGTTCCCTATTACTGCCACCCATTTTTTTTTTGTATCCTATTACCGCCAATGCAGGGACCAACTACCGCCATATGAATTTAAAGCCATTTTAAACACATTTAAAGATGTTTGTTTGAATTAAATTCATTTTATTTATGTACCTATGTTTAAATGTTTCCTATTATACCTAGATATGCACTTAAATTATTTATTTTAAAAAAAATCACATTCCTAATACAAAAAAAAATCAAAATCACATTCTTGTAAATAAAAAATTGCACCTTCATTGGCATTCATATAAATAATAGCTACTTATATAAGTACATACTATGATGAAATAAGGCAAGTAGGTTAAGTATTACTTCTTTTTTAAAGATACCACTTCTGGGACGTAATAAAAGCCCCTAGTATTAGTCAACGTCGGCGTAGAAATTTTTACAATATCTGCAACAGGGTAATTTAAAATATCGTCGATCGCAGGCCACTTCCAGTTTGACCCTGCCATTGTCATGGTCTTAACTTGCACTTCATTATCGGTTGTATTGATACCTAGAACAAGACCAGGAAACAATTCGCCTTCATAGGTCACAACAACATAATTGCCAGTATCAAATGATGCCATAATTTCTTTGTGTACTTTAGCCACTTTTGCCGAATTCTGTTGTTTCGCTGCCTTTTCGTCGAATCTTAATTTTCTTTTCAGCCGTCTCTCAGCTATATCCATTTCTTTAATATCTTTGTCCAATTTTTGATTTCGAAGGTTCTGTGAAACTCTTTGCACCAATTACGGGTGTCCTGTAACTGAGGCTTCGTTATTGGAAATCCCAAACTTGCCAACTTTTGTGTACACTTCACAAGCAGCGCTTCTTCTTGGCATGACAAAATTTTGGAAGGTCCTGGCTTAGCTCCTTCCCTATACTTACCACTTATCTTATCACGCAATGTGGTACGTGGTATACTATATTTTTTACTTATTGCCAGTACGGAACTCCCCTTTTTTAATTCTTTCAGTGCAGTATCCAATGTTTCAGCTGAGTATAAACATTTTTTTGTGCCAACCATATTTCATAATTTTTTAATATCTGAAAATTAAGGTAAAATAATAACCCAATCACCGATTATTGTTCCTTTTACCGCCACTTAAATTAAAGCTGTATTTTATCAATTACATTATTACGACATTGGTATTTTTGAAACAAATTATGCTTATTTAATCATTTTCTTTATAAATTATGTGAAAAATATTGCAATATTTAAGTTTATTTAGCTTAAATTTGCATTTTCATATATGTTTATGTGGAGCCTATCACCGCCATGGCCAATGCCCTATTACCGCCACTAGATTTTTGCTGATGCTTTTACGGGATCAGAAATGTACAGTAGAAGTGACGGTGATTGGACCAACACAAATATGAATTGGGTTATTCACTTTAATATTTGAAAAATTTATTAAATACTTATAATTTACATTAAAAAATTCAATGTTTTCAAACTCTATTACCGCCAGGGGTATTTGGTTCCCATATAATAATTAATGGGTCCAATCACCGCCACGCAATATTTTCTATTTTTATCACTTAATTTAAATTAATTATGGATTTATACTAACTTTAGAGTGCTCTAAATATGTTATTTATTATAAACAAAACTTAACTTTCATATATATTCAATGAATTTTGTTTTAAATCGAAAAATAAAATTTAGCTATTTCTTAAGAAAGTGTTTAACGAAAGGCCAAATTACAATCGTACCTCCGAGCTCATCCACAAAACTGATATTTCCGATAGAATAAATACAGTT
The DNA here is from genome assembly GCA_030503985.1 of Himalopsyche tibetana. Lineage (NCBI taxonomy): Eukaryota > Metazoa > Arthropoda > Insecta > Trichoptera > Rhyacophilidae > Himalopsyche > Himalopsyche tibetana. The sequence continues at coordinate 19,849,334 of JAPJYX010000022.1, forward strand.
AGCTATAAAACAACAAATGACACGTGATCACTATGCATTCGTGTTTACTGTTCAATATATTTTGTTGAGAAGATTTTAACGGTTTTCTTGTTATTTCGAGAACATTCTTACGGTGGCGGTAGTTGGTGTAGTGGCGGTGATGGGTGCTCTTACCTTATATTTTTGCTTTTGGTGTGCCACGAAATTCTAGAAAGAATTATGGTGTGTCGTAGATGAGAAAAGGTTGCGGGGCACTGCTGTAAAGCATATTTACCGATTATTGGATATCGACTGTGGAAAGGAAAAAGGACATAACCCACAAATAGCAAATTTTACAGGAGGCACAAAAAACATGTTTTGATTTTGGGCCACATGCAAAATATGAAATATATACAACCTTGAAGTGCACTGAGACTTCTTAACTGGTGTTTAATTGACATAATCTAATATAAATTAATAAAATTGTCTAGGAAAAACCTATTTTTCAGTCTTTTTTCTTGGTTTCAATTTTCACAAGCTCATCTTTTTTCAAACTTAAATGCTAAATTTAGATACTAACTCGGCATTTGCAGCTTACATCCTTTTGATAGAACGTGTATTATCGAAAAAAAGCCGTTTTGCAAAACTGTGGGTTACGTCCTTTTTCCTTTCCAGAGTCGATATGTTTGACATTATCAAAAAAATAAAACGATTCGGTTTTTCAAAATTATATTTCTTAAACAGTGGAATTAAAGTTAAAATGTTACAAAAGCTTGGAGCCTAATAGTTAGAAGAAAGATTCATGGGCAGTCCATATCTACTCCTTGTTTCTTGCCTTCTTCCCGAATCGTTTAGAAATCTGGTTCTCTGGCATTTGCCACGTCAGTGGCTTTCTTCTATACATTGGCCAGGGAATCACTGTCAGAATTGTTGCCAAGATAAAACCGGCACCGAGGATGTACACCGATTGTGAAAACTGCTGAACGATATAACCCCAAACAAGTCCTACGATACTGAAAAGTGTAATTATAAATCTGTAGAGCTGTTCCGCACGAGCCTGTCCGGCATAATCGATATACGTCGGGATTGATTTGAAGAAATCCATCTTGTTTTATATATTTAAACAACACTCGGTTTATGGACACGTCAATAGTTTTGAAGCATTAAAGTGTCATCGAGTAAACTGACATACGGGTGACAGAGTTATGTTTCGAAATAGCAATGTATGCACTTTACATAAGTATTTCTTATTTATGCAGACCTTACTTGAGCATTCAATTTATTATTCTTGATATTTTATTTTAATTGAATTTATCCACGAGCAAAATAAAAAAACAATATTTACAATTCAATGGTTAATTTCAAGTACACTTATTTTCCTATTAACGCGGTACTTTTTTTTTACTGGACTCAATTAATAAAATGAACGCGCATAATAAAAATATATTTACAGTTTTGGAAAATTTGTGTAAAAAAAATATCTGAATATGGAAGGTGAAAAATTATCCAAATTTCAAAGTGACCTGCGAAATCTTTGTGCACAGTATGAAGAAATATCCAAAGACTTAATGAAAAATAAAAATAACATCACAAATTTTAGTTATAAAAGTTTTTTTTCTTAAAAAAATACTCTTGGATAAATATTTTCGGTATAACAAACTGTGGAGCTTTTTTACACGAATTTTCCGAAACGTATGTTCAAGCTATTTTTAATTATGCGGCATTTTAAAAATGAAACGTATATTACGATTTTGTATGAAATGCTCGACTTATTTACACGATTTTATTATGAAATTGGGGAATGAGTATAAACAAAAAAAAAAAAAATTGAAAAATGTAAGGCGTTTTTCATAATAAATATAAATCATTATTTTATGCCAAATAAAAATATTATTTGAAGCTTTCTCCCAACTTTATATTTGTATAAAAGAAGAGATTCAAAAGTATTAAGATCAGAAAATAATTACAAATTGATTCATAAAAATTATTTTGACCAGAACTATAAACGAGCACATTTAGCGCAATGCGGCGCTGGACAACACAAATTTATATTACCTGAAAAAGCACTAACCAGTGTACCATGCTACGCATACATGTGCTCCGTTTTGACGCTGGCAAAGAATCTTGCATGACGCATGCATGTTTGAATGTGTTCTTTTGATTTCACCAAGAAATTTACCGTGGAACCAATGAATTAGCTGAACTTTCTTTATACTTAATAAGAACTTTGAGTTTTATTTGAATTAACCTTGAATGTCATTTTGTAAAGAAATAACATTCTTATGTATATAATACATTTTCATATAATGACACATGCGTGACCCAGCATACGCTGGTCGTACATGTCTGCTCCGCCTGCCGATTCTGTGCTGCCCTATATCGCGTAATCTGCGTCTCAGCATAAACTTAGCTTGACTCCGTGAAATAATTTGTGTATGAACTAAAACTATATCGACTCACTACACTATTCAAAAAGAAACTTAAAATTGAATAACATTCTCATGAAATATTTTCACTGAAAGCAAATTTAGAGCCCCCAAGCTGGGACATCATATTTAGAGAGTTTTAAATGCTTTTGGGATTGATTTAAAATTTTGAATATAAGGTTATCAATAAAACACTTCAATTTTGTTGGAATTTTTTATTTATGCTAACAAAAATGAGATAAACAACACATAAAAAACAAATGAGTGCCATTACTGAAGCGAAACTATAACTGTACATAACGAGTGTTAACACTTATACTATCCTATGCTATATATTATTTTATATTTTGTCCCTTTTGTACATTTAATTTCTATGAGATACTTATTACAAAAAGATAGTGACAGGACAAATTTTTGAAATTGAAAATTGAAGTTGCGTATGAGAATTTTATTATTTGTATTCACAACTCATGTGGATGGATGATCGCAGGGAACCTGAATCTTGCTGCGTTCTTCGACCATCTAGATATTGTATTCTATCACCCTGAAAGACAGCTGATGGCCATTCATAGGATGTACTCGGCAAATTTTGGAGGCACTGTGTTGTCATATGCTCCGAAAAGGAATGGAAATGTTTGAAGATAAATAAGAAAATTATCCAAATAAATTCTCTATCCGACTTTATTCAACTTTAAGGAGTTTTTTCGGAAAGAGTTTGACTTCTGTATTTCAACTTAGGAAGTAACCTAACCCAACTATCAGATTGAAGTTGACATTGTATGCTGTAGAATTTATTTGGAGAATATGTTTTCAACAGATATAATGAAATTTTCACAAGTAAGATTAATTGTTCAATTTAAACAATTTGGCCCCCTGTTATTCTAAAAGATAAAATCAATGACTGCATCATAATTCCAGAAGTCCGATTAACGCTTAATTATAATGTATTTGATCACAGCACTTTTGTATTATGTTGACAAAAAATATATTCTATTCAGTGGATAGCACGATAATGGTACAAAAATAAACAATTTGTTGAATTACATCTCTAATATGATAACATTTGAGCTCAGGAATACAGTACAGTTAAATAACTTTCAAACAGTCTATGTCAAAATAAGTATTCATAATAAAACTTGATTGTGTATTATTAAATTTAAAATATTAGCTTTGTTTTTCCATTTTTTGCTCCACAAATAGCTGAATAACAGTTATAAATTTTAAGAATAGATTAAAAATTAATTTCCAAGCTTGCAATTGAGCTGTGTTTTAACATATGGTTGTAGAGTAATCAAACAAAAGCAGAAAAACACAGTACATGCACACCTTTATCAATATACATTTAAACTTTTGGCTGCTGTAGAAAAAAGTACATCTGTACCTAGCACGCTGGTTATAATTTGTAATTATTAATTTAATTGACGAAAAAATTCATCTCTAGCGTGTTGATGAGCATGGAAAATTTGATGAGATATCTCGTCTGTGGCAGTCATCTAGTTAAAAGGTATCTGAACAATCACTTTCGAAACAGTTTCCTGTCAATTCTTAAACAAGAATTTATCTCAAGCTTGTAAAGACAATCGTCAGTTCAGGTTCATCCGTGCACTTGAATGCCTGAAGATGCCGAAAGGCGAAACCCGGGTCGTTAGTGACAAAATCTGTGAGAATGTACATAGTTTGAACGATTCAAATTTAATATTGAAATTCCACCAAGCACCTTCAGTCGAAATCTTAAATTAAATTGTAAAGACAAATCGACATTTTTAAATTTGGGTATGTCTTATGTTTTCCATACACAAATAATATGAAATTTATCTTTTGTTTAATTGGTTAGAAGAATAATTTGATGATTTATGCACATTAAATGATACGTGGTAGATTAAATAAATTGTTAAGATAATATATTATTATGGCGAATGGATTTATGGCAATGTTTGATGCTGTCAATAATTTAAAAAAATACCAGGTTATTTATAATATAATCTTTGGTGGCAGAATAAACAATAAAACAATATTAACAATAAAGTTAAATCCAAAAGGAGAAAATGATATAGATTTTTCTTTTTAACTCGGCAACATTCTACGGAAGCAAAAAAAACATAAAGAAAACAAGTGTTTGGCCACTGTGATGGATGGTAGCATATTTCAGTTTAAGCCTTTTGTAAAGCAGTTTTAACTTTTTCGCAGACTAGCAGGAAATATCAACAGACTGGCAAAGGTCTAAAACCACTGGTTGAAAAATAATGATCTTTAAAGTCAATGATCAAAGAGAATCATTAATTTTTATAATATATATACGAGGATTAATTTTCAATAATATATTTATAGGAAGATTCCACAACATGACCTCGCTGAATGGTTGAAGATATCTTCACCGGAATTACTCTTAATTTCAGGGAAAATTTTAATCTTACAAATAGTGAATCTACTGCCAGTAAGCTCTCTTGAAAATTACTTCAATGTACCTGGAGAATGAAGATTTAGATTATTTTATTATATATTAATTAATTCAATCGCCCAATTACTAATTAAAATATGAACTAAAATCAAAAACACATCCCTGTTGAACACATGTAAAAATCAATTCATACAATAATGTTAATGAAAATATAAACGGATACGATGTTTTGGTATTAGTTATCATTCATCATAAATGACTATGAATGGTCACATTGTATTTTAAAACATTTAAGTATGATTAATAAGAGGCACAGTAATATAACACAATATTCAAATAAAAAAAAGATTGCAACTATATATTATGTGTAAAAATATTACTATACATCAAAACATTAAAATAAAATAGGATTGCGAGTCTAATAAAAATAAAGTGTAATAGTAAAGTTTCGATAAGGCAGAGTGAATACTTTATATTGCTCAGTGTAAAGAAACAAATCATAGCGACTCAACAAAAATATTTTGAACACTTCTTTCTAATACCGTAAAATAAAATATATTTAAATATTGTAAGCCATTGAGGAATTATTACCATGAGGCAATCAAAATTTTAATATGATCATAATACCCTGACACTTTGAAATGATATCATTAAAAATAATGATTTGTGAAAAATCAAACCAGATGTGATATTTCCTTTCCCCACAGATGGCATATGTGTATAATATGGTTTCAACTCCCCGATTGGTTCATGAGGAAAATATCGAAGAAAGATTCACTTCAGTCTTTTTATCATAAGTAAATTCAAAATAAATTTCTATAATTATGCCAGTATAAATTTTGATGTGTACTGTTTAATTTAAGTACAGGCGGTCGTTGACTTTCATACACTTCATAATTTGCTATTTCATGAATGTTTCATTAGATATATTTTTATCGATATAAGACCCAAATCAACCCAAAGTGTTCAATTAAACATTTTAAAATTATTGATTTATATGTAATGTAGTAGTATTCTCACAAGAAATGAATCACATTTTCTACATTAATTTTATTCATCCTAATCTACTTTTAATTAGATACCTTTTCTTTTCCTTATATTAAACCTTGTAGGTTGTAGGTGAAAAGTGACGGATTAAGCACTTGGGAGGTCTCAGGCGCAATCAAAATTGTTCTGTTTATCGAATTACTAAAACTGAATTTAAAATATTGTATGGGTTTTATAAAATATATGCTATTTTGAGACTCCCTTGAATTAAGCAATTAAATTTGACCTCGTGCGCTTATGGGGATATCCACCACTGTAGGTGAACAAATTAATGTCAAAAATTGTATACTGTGTGATAAAAATATTGATGCAAGGAATATATCCTCTTTGGCAGTACACTTTCAGATGAATTGATGCTTTAGTCTGTCGAGCATTAACCGAATAACGTATAGTAGTTGCTAGTCTCTCAAAACATTTTAAATAAAACTTTTCTAATAACTGGTACGTCTTTTACTGGTGTACCTAAGTGTGCGAATGGAAATACAGCACTCTATCGTAAAACACTTTTCTCAGGAAGATATGGAATTATGTTGAAATTGGTTCTTCTTGGTAATATTTTGAGAAGACGCTTGTCAATGGTCGTCGTCGGCAGGGGTGAGTAAGTGTCGGAACTTCTCAAAGCTTAACCAGAAAGTCAGAGACCACGGAGCCATACGAATCCATACTGGTAAAAAGCCTTTATACAAGGCCAAGAAACCTTCAGCATTGACAGTTTTTCGCAGACAGTCCAACGATGAGGAGTAGAAAAGTCCTCTGAAACAACGCAATAATTTATAATAAATTAACCTTTAGAAGAGTGAATAGATCTATACCGACCTTGCTGTGAGTGAGTTTTTTTTAAATGACAATTGTGCGACTTTTTCCAATGAATATATGTGTAATGATCGCTGGAAAAAAAAACCATAGAATAACACGGTATAAAACAGTATAACACAGAAAAACTGTTAAACATCGCAAAAAACTTATAAACAATTTTACGCGTGTAATTTTAGAGTTTGCTACGTATGGATTTTTTGGATTGGACATGGATTTTGCCGCCTGTTTGGTCGAGTGGTCAACGTTGTTGGCCTCGGCTACGGAGGGCCCGGGTTCAAATCCTGGTACGGACAGTTTTATAAATTGATTTTTCAATTGATTTATGAATTTCTGTTCAAAGGCATGGATGTTTGTGATGTCTTGAATTCCCCCCTCTCACCCATCCTATCCTATGAACGGGGCGTATCAAGAGCGATTAGCTTACCACTAATCCTGTCTTAGCCCTATCCTTCTATCCCTACTCTCTCTGGAAAGAGAGGTTGAGCAACTGAGTAACCAGCAGTTCTCGTAGAAACACTTCTGTTGAGAAAAACTCCATTAGGAGTCCATATGCTCCACATTGGGAGTAGACGTGGTTTAAAAAAAAAATTTGAGTTTGCTATGTATGGATTTTTCTCGGATGTCCGTTATGATGTCATACGGAAACCTGTCAAAAACTAAAAACTTTCAATCTACTGTGTTAAAACTGAAATCTGTTGGTAAAATGGTATACAAATACACTCAAATGTCCACAGATTGTAACGCAAGTCATATTTGGAACCTATGTACGTTCAAAGACACATAATACCGTGTAATGTTAAAAGAACTCCTTTAGCGAAAGATTCCCCTGACGTAGATGTACGTCCATACTCCTCTAAAGGTTAATAAGAAACACACAAATTATTAAATTTGAGGCTATTATTTGCAAACCCGGCTCATTCCAAAATCGTTGAAACATTAAATAATTAATTAAAAAATAATAATAAAAGTAAAACTAACAATACTTTTAAAATATATATTTCTTTACAAAATAAAGTTCATGTTTCATTTTATAAAACCATTTTGGAACGAGGGTTGCAAATCATAACCTCATATAGTGTTGTTGGCAAGCAAGCAGAAGGGGATTTGAATCTTTGAGTGCAGCGCGGTAGAGTTAACCAAGAGACTGGTAAAGAACTCACGGTCGATGAATGAAAGCAGGTTCACTTTAAATTGAACAGAGATTACTTTTGCAAAATCAAAATAAATAATTATTGAAATAAAAATGAGCATAAAAAAATATTTCTCAGTCTCTTGAAAACATACTCAATTACATCATATTAAATGTTTAAAACATAGTGCTTGTTTTGATGTGATAGCCTATGAGGCTAGATTTAGACAGTCTTCCAAAATAAATAGATTCCCCAACGCTAAACCATGGCGATGGGCAATTGAATTTCTATTTAATTTTATTTTTTTTCGCACATTCATGGTAAATCTTTTGATGAAAAATTAATAAAAGATACATTCAATCAAATTGAATTAAGAGTTTATGCGATATTCATTACATAATATTCATAATATATAGTATCTCGGTACATAAGTACTGAGAGATTGTTAATATTATTCTCTAACACTTTCTGAATGCTATGTAGTAACTCACTTTCCCTTTTCATCTGTCGGCTGATTCATAATCCTCGTCTTGACAACATCAGCAGGAGTTCCGAGTGCGGCAGCCATGAAACCCGCGGCGAAGCTAGCCAGAGAATGAAGAGGCCATTCGTCAGCGAGGCCGGTGTGAGCTACAATATGTTGCTTTGCAATATCGTATGTCGTTAGGTCTCCAAGGTTCACAAGTGCAGCTCTTTGCATGTTGGGCACGGATCCTGTCAACATGGTATATCATCAAATAAGGATAGAAATAACAGTACGACACCACTGTTACAAACGTTACAAATAGCAGCTAAAAGAAAAAACATTTTCTGAAGCTGAGCAACTGAATAATAGCCAAGTTCTCATATAACAACTCTTTTTGAAAAAACTCCATAAAGAGTCAGTATTCTCAGCTCTGAGGGTAGATAAGGTGAAAAAAAATCATTGCAGTGATGACATAATCAAAATTACCTTTCCAGAGTCCTCTTATTCCGCCGGCTTTGACAACTTGAAGAAAAGCATCCCAGGCTCCACTCACTCTGGGGGGGTGACCGAGGAGGCGTCTCCTTCCCTCCATCTGCACCTGCACTTTCACAAGATCAGCGGGGGATGCCAGCCATTGGCTGATGCTGCCTGCTGTCATGCCACCTGCAATTCCAGAGCGTGTGTTTAGATTTAGCAGAAATCTTTTGAATGCTCGCGAAGAACGTTGCCTTTTTTTTAGTCTTAGTTAATAACTGTTTATTTTCATATTAAAATTATTTGCCAACATCCCTCAAGCACTAAACAGTGAAAAAATAAAATAAAATATCATTCTATACTAATCAATTGTATTGATCTTCACTGCAGTCCAAGGTTCCGAAACTTCTGATAAAGTAAATATTTCACAGAGAAATTCCAGGCAACGCAATAGCGAATAAATAAATATTTGCCTTTACAACTCATTGACGAAGCGTGTGGTATTTTTAAACTTTTTGCCTTTGCCCAAGATACTGAATGTCAAATTGATGAAAATATTTGATATTTGATACTTTCCAGGATTTTAACCATGAACCATTTGATTAATTTTGTAGTCGTTTTATTGCTATCAACAATAATGTAGAGATAGGCATTCTCTAAGACAGGGGTTCACAAACTTTTTCGTCAAAGTGACAATTTTAATTTCAAAAATATTTGTTGGGGCACCCTTTTTATGTAAATATTTTTCATTTTTTATAAAATAAGGCAAAAAATAATAATTCATTGTATATATTTATATTTTTAACTAAATATGCATTTAACTATAATCGGATGAAACTCAAGTAAAAATTCTTTGAAGAATTCAAATACATTTTTATCACGATAAGATGCTTTTGCTCAATCAATTCAAACTGCATATTTACAAGAGCACCGTATGGGTAACATGAAAATAATATGCAGATTTAGGATAAATCTCGTGGGACACATCGAAAAGTCACACGGGACATAATTGGTCTGTGGGACACACCACACTTTGTGAACCTCTGCTCTGAGGCATTGGTAGCCAAATTTTTGATCTCTCCGGGTAAACTATTGCTGAAACCAGTGGTAGCAGTATACTAATACCGTATGTGCTAAGTTTTCACAAGAAGAGTAGTAATTCAAAGCACAAAATAATTTTTATGAAAGGGAAACAAAATGGATAGAAAAAAAAGACACTCAATTCATGTTTCAAAGCATCAAGTATGTAATAAGGAATGGCTACGCAGTCAACGTCTTGGCCACCGCTGGTTTAAGGCATGTAGTATGTAGAGAAGTAAAAAAGTTTCCGGCCCAAGCATGATAAAACGTGTCAGTTAAGGACAAAGATTTAGACTATTTTAAAGGTTAATTGTGGGGCTATAATGCAAAACGTACTATTTCCAAAATGAGCGATATTGAGTTAGGTATTGTATTACATAGGGTAATTCAAGCCTAATGAATCGACTGGTATTATTAGTTTTACGATAAAATGTTTAGAGAACCGTCGTTTTTTACCTTGAAAATCGTATTTTTCTGCAAACGTACTATTTCCAACGAGAAATCATCTACCTTTTCTCCCAAAACGCACTATTTCCATGTTACAGCAAAGTGAACTATTTCCAATAGAAATTTGAGCGGAGTAACATTTTTTTTTGCAAAACGCACTATTTGTATTGAGCTGTCAAATGTTTTGTGATCTGTTCTCAAGACAGTAAAGGAAAGGATAATATTTTTGTTTATTCCTGACAATAAACTAAATCAGGAAGAGGACCAAACTAAAGACCAAATCAAACTCGATATTTCGGCATACATATTTCTGCGAACGTTTAGAGATGACTTGTAATTGAATGTTCAGGGATGAATTGCAATTGATTTGTGAATTCTTCAATGAAACTTGATGTTTACCAAATTATAAGTCACGCAGCTAGAGCTGAGTCGAAAAAAATACTTACACAGACACATTGGTTGCAAATCGTCTCTTTGCTTAGGATAAAATAATATTATTCTTATTTTGTTGAAAAATATTTTTTTTCCATTTTTTATTAACTTGTTTCCCTAAATATATTTTCTTATACTGTTTGAAAAAAAAGAAGAAAAGAAAATAAATTTATTTTCTGTACACATAGTACACAAAGTTTCAGAAAATAGTGTGTTTTGAAAAAAAAATGACGAATTTAAATACTTTTTACCATATGCCAAAATTATGAAGTAGGTCAATGATTTTTAATTGATTCAATCTGATGCTTGTGTTGTCTGCTATAGCTTTTTGCCTCTACTGAAAAGTTTGATTTTTGGAAATAGTACGTTTTGCATTATAACACCACAATTAGGGTATCCAATTCCGGGATTGCGGGATTGATTAATTTTGAATCCCAGGATTGAGATTTTCTCACCGAGGAATTTGAAATTCTCGATTTGGTATACTTTTTCCCAGATTCTCACAGAAACTCGTTTTTTTTTTCTTTAGCTCACCTAGGAATTTGAAATCCTCGATTTGGTATACTTTTTCCCAGATTCTCAAAGAACCTCGTTTTTTTTTTTTAGCTCACCGAGGAATTTGAAATCCTCGATTTGGTATACTTTTTCCCAGATTCTCACACAAACTCGTTTTTTTTTAGCTCACAGAGGAATTTGAAATCCTCACTGAAGAATTTCAAATCTTGAATTTGCCAATTTCGTGTAAATTTTCGGGTTTTGCTCAAAATTTCTCAATCCCGAAATCCCGGGATCGCGGCCATCTCAATCCCGGAATTTCGGGATCAGAAAATTGAACGGGATCCCGGGATTGGATGCCCTAACCACAATAAGCCAATGAAAAAAAAAATTGAGGTCAACGGTGATTATATTGATAAATAAAATGATTTACTCTAATACCTCTTTAATACCCTTAGACATCAAGCTTTTGAAACTTACTAGTACCATTGTTGATTATAGGTGAAATGCTTTTAATGGTTCATCCGAATATTCCTTATGGTCATAATTGGTCTACTCACAGATGGCTGACTTCCAAATAGGAAATATTTCATCCGGCTTTTTCTTGAACACATCATTTCTCAACTTTTCGTAAAATACAATTCTGCAGCCTGAATATACAACGTGGCGGGCAATAGCCGGAGGAATACCCTGCCACAGTTTGAAGAAGCCTTCCTCTCGGACAATGCCTGCGGCGGTGCCCACCATGCCTCGATATGACCCCTGAACGGAGGAGAAACCAATTATTGAACAATCAGATTAATTATAATGAACCGATGGTAATTAATTTTTGGTTTCATCACAGTAATAGTTCATAGACGATTTGTATCTTTTAATATTTCTTTTATCGATCGTTTATCATACCTCTTTATGAATTTTATTTGATTTTGTATAAATAACCCTGTATAATTTTATCTGTCCTAAGTAGAAAATGCTCACGGTGAGCAAAATCTGTCATGATATGTTACAAATAATGTGGAACTAGTATCTACAAAAAGTGTTTACTTTTTTATATAATGTGTCTCAACCAATAATTCAGAGGGAACACCTCTAAAATGAAAGATTTTTTGTTTAAATCGCACATTAGTTCTAAGGATGTCTAGTGATGGAATTTGGTATAATTGAATTATAATAGAATTTAAAAGGTTATAGTGAAAGCTAGATTTATAGCTTTTCTATATCTTCACCATAGGCAAAAGTTGATAAGAAAATAATTGTTAAAAATGAAGTACGTATACAGTTAGATTCTTTACCTGGAATAACTCTGCAATTGAATTTAATATATCAGTTTGCAAAAAAAAACAGTGATTTATTTTTCAGTATTGGTAAAAATGCAATTTTTTAGGAAATCAGTTGTAGCTATCTATTTATCCGTAACATTACTTGTATTAGAATGGCATAAATCATATTATAATAGTGATCTAAGTAACATTAAAAATTGAGGCTATTGTTTCTATCCTAAAAGCTTAAATTTTTAATTGCTGTTCACTTAGAATTATCAATTTGTGGTGAACTAAATTCTGCCAGTACAGTGACTTTTGATATTATATTGTTTACCACCATAAACTGTTCAGTATTGTACAAATTATGCAATGTTTCTTAATTTTTTACATGCATATTTATAACAAAATATGATCTTGTTGATGTCCTTGAACATTTGAAGTTTTAGGCATATTTGTGAATCAGGCACCCGGGTTAACTCTAACATAATTAGTTGTATAATTAAAAAGGGTTAACTGGGTATATTTTCAGTTAGTTAGGTAGTCATTTTCACTGGTCCATTACAAAACAATTAATCAACAATCTGTTGGATTGAAAAATTCTCACAGAATTCCAATCAGAATTTTATAACCATTCCAACTGGGGCTGTCATGAATCCAGTTGGGAAGCTTATAATATTGACAATAAAACTTTTGTTATTATTTTTTCAATCCTTAACGTCTTGCGCTCCATTAGCCAGGATAATACCATCTGGACAACTAATAGCACGGTCCAATCTCCAGGATAATGTCTTTTGTAGTCGGTCTCTTTGAAGCTTTATTTTTGGTATTTCCCGAAATATTTCCGGGGCATAATTTTACAATAGTGCACTTAAGGGATTAAAAAATGCAATAATTTTTTTAAATATGAAAATTACAGTAGAGAGCTGCCTTATATGTTGATTTTAATAATATTTGAAGTCTTTACCTGCTTTGTATAAATAAGTTAGTTGTTTTATCTGGAAAGGCTGTATCCACATCTTGTGGGCGTTAGAGTTGTATGAAGTGTTGTGACCATCATTTTATTATGTGAAGGAAAAAGCAATTTCAACGAAATATATTTTTGACTACCATGAATCACTTGAACAAATTTTTACAGAATATAGTGATAACGATGCGTTCAGTTGATATAAGTGCACTATATGGTGACATAGTAAATAAAAATGTTGGTCATTTTTAAATTTCTGTTATGATACTTTAGAAAGCTTCCAAAATCACAGTTATAATGATGATTTATTTTTTATTTGATAATTTTGACATCATATATATTTTAATAATAAAAATACATATTTGAGCAAAGTCAGACTATGGGTATATTAATTCGCTTTTTTCACATTTCGCTTCCTTAACGATACATATTTGTATACGTTCTGACCTGATTCATGATTACATCATGAATTGTTTTCAATTTATTTAATAATTTATCTAATCCAACTCCGGGAGCTGAATTCCACTTTGAGAAAAAAGCTTTAATTGAAGACGGGAGAAACTATTTCATGTCTAAAAAATAATCAAATGCTTCTTGCTTGAAATGAAAAACGAATTGTTACCATGTAAACAAATAACGATAATATTGTAAAAAGAGCCGGCTGCGTGGTAAGTGATCAATGTTCGGGTTTGGTTACGGAGGTCACTGTTCGAATCCCAGTACTGACAGCTAATAAAATTTATAAGCTGTCAGCACTGGGACAATAATTAATTTTATACAATCGATTTATGGATTTCTGTTTGGAGACATAAACGTATATGATGTTTTGAATTCTTACCTATCACCTATCACATCATACAAAACGGAGTGAGAGCGATTAGCGTGAGTGTGTTCGAATAAAATACAATGAAAAGGGACATTGTATTTTTGTAAAACTTATGGCAACGTTATTTATATGAAAAACTTTCAGAAACACCGAGTATTTCTAAACATCAATATTGTTATCTATTCCAGCCTTTTGGGATGATCTTACATTGTTTCCAACATTGACTTCGAGGAAGTAATCAATATAAAACAAAATTTTAACCAATAATAGCAAACTGTAGGTACTATATTTTTTAAGAAGGACTGCTAGCATAGTGCGATTGGGTAGGAATGTCGGTACGTTGTAAAATTAATTACCCCAAAGACGGGCGATGTCTGTTCTTGGACCCTCACACAATACGGTGGTCGTAAAAACGTTCATGCTAAAATATTTCTAAAGTAAATCGATAATAAAACCCCATTTTTTTCAAAATATCGCCTTAAATAATACAAGAATGGTTTATTTTACAATCCGTGATAGCTTAGTGAATATTTTAGCTCAAATTAGTGGAATTTAATTACGTTTTCGAAGAAAATTATACCAAATATGATACGCGTTATTATGGTCACCATTGGAGCTACACAGATTGTCTCAAAAATACGTTTGACTTTTTGTTTAAAACCGTACTCAATTTGCTGGTAATACGAGTAAAATCTGGACCCAGAGTAGACTATTAGTATTGAGTAAATCTAGTGAGAGTGCAAAGTGTTAAAATGTCATAAGTTTACTTTGTAAACATGAAAAATAAATAGGATTTTGAGTACCTATGTAGATAATTACAGTTCTATGAGAGAACTAGGTAATATTTTCATCATTTTCCTTATTAGTTATGTGTAGGTACGTGTAATGGGGAACCGAAGGGTAAAACAAATGAATTTTCTTTTTTATTTATTTACCGCTTTTCCATTTTTCTTAGCTAATTCTCCTTGGATCTGTAGTCGAGTTTTTGTCAAATCCAACGGATATGTTGCTGAAACATGCGAAGAGAATACATTGAGAAATATTTTAATTTTAATTGAAAACCGATTCCGTGAAACGGTGAGACATAAAAATGTTGGAATAGGCAGATGAGTCACATTATAAAAATGCAGTAGAGTATCATTATCAGACCGGTTGACTGCGCAGGCTTGATGAGAAAGTGTCAAAACCGTCTGACTCAGGAATTTCACGCTACTATTGACAAATCGACGACATTATTTTAATATGACCCTCGCTCGCATCTTTTATCTGAATTGAAAATTCTTACCGAATTCTGCTATGCTAGCTGCGCAAACTGACAATATATAGGTACACCATACTTTATCAGCGTATCCCAATTTTTTTTGCGGAGGCGGAGGCGGCGATGGCATTCTTTACGGAATATTATGAGATCCCGTAAGCGCGTTTCCTCGGCTGTGCGTACAGCGAATGAATTAATTTAAAAAATCATACTAGGGACATATTCAACATTTACACGTCATTATATCATAGATCGCATATAAAAATCGTCGCATGAGGGCCGACCTTTGATAACCAGAGATAAAATTATTGCTACTTTGAATTGTACATTGCTAACTTCAAAAGTACGATATTTTTCTCCGCAATTCGGTAACAGTACCACTACCGCCAATGCTATCGGCGAGTTTTGGAAGTAGTCCAAGTATCTGTCGATTTTACATCTGTTCGGGAGAAAAGGATTTTAAATAATAAGCCTAGCGTAAACGCTCATCTTTTTTCTGATTCGTGTTACAGGTTATTTTGTAATAGTTTTGTGGTAATTTCCAAAAATAAGTCACGCGGCATTTTTCATCTCGGGCGCAAGTGCAGCACTTTTTTTTAGAAATGGCTGCTAGTGGGTGTGCGGTGCTCATGGCATCCCTCGACGAATTGTGAATTTTGGTGTCTGCTGTGTGATTAAAATGTTGAAAAGTGTTTTTTCACATTGTGTTTGAATGCATGGTAACCCTCCAGTGAAACGGTCTTATGTTTTTTTGATATTACTTTGGGTGTGAACCCTTTTCGTGTGCGTGTCTTGCTGGGATTTCGTAAAGTGACGTTTATCAGGGTGCTCGAAATAAAGTAAACATGGAAGCGGTGGCGAAGCACGATTTCAACGCGACTGCGGACGATGAACTTAGCTTTAAGAAAAACCAAATTTTAAAGGTAACCGCACCGTACTTTTTGTGAAATTAATTATAACAAAAACCCCCCGTCGGCAACTTTTCATGAATCGTATGCATCCCCATTTTTTCAGATTCTGAATATGGAAGACGATTTGAACTGGTACAGGGCTGAGTTGGACGGGAAGGAAGGGCTTATACCCAGTAACTACATATCGATGAAAAATCATGAGTAAGTAAAATTATTGTCTCACGTCTACAACTAGCCTGAAATAAATGTAGTCTTGTTTACATACTAACATATTAGACATTTAATATCCATTTTGGTAACATCTATTTTGTGCAACAAGTCATTTTATGACATACAATTGATACAATAAAAACCATCAAAAGTATGTATAAGTATATTCACGCAGTCAGATTTAAAAAAAATGTAATACCTAGTTAAAATTGTTTGAACTAGAATAATATATAATATACCGATTTGTATATACACTCAACTCACTTTTTACACGGTAGATACGTTCCATAAAAAAACCGTGTAAAAAAATTGATAGAAAACTTGAAGATTGGTTCCCTGAATTTAAAGAAAATTTTGTTATAGAAAATCGTACAAAAAAGGTAATAATTAAGACTCAATAAGTAAATTACACAAAATAATAATCATATGTACTTATTTTAATTAAGAAAAAATAATACAGTGAATTTTATTAGGGACTGGACATAAATCGCTTTCATCGCTAGAAATGTCTTATGTATTAGGATCTAATGAAGTAGTTTGTTTGTTGTTACTGTCTTGTGTTGTTGAACTTATTCTCTTAAAATCGTATTAGAACAAATAATTCCTGTGAAATATATAGTATTCATTCTTTTTAGTGGACCGTGTTATTTTTACCGTTTATAAAATGAGTGGAAAGTATAGTAATTTTTTATTGCATTAGACAAACAACAGAGCTTCTCAAACTTCATAAAAATGTCGCAAACTTATCCATGCAGTCAAAAATTGTGCATGTAGTTTTTACACATTGAAAACTCCCGAGTTTGAACTGTCCTCGCACAGAACAACTTACCTTTGACAAAATTCTTAGTAGTGTTTTTCATTATATTTAGATTTATGGTGACCTGTTATTGTCTTTCTATTGTAGTTCAAGAAGATGACGATTAGTCACTCAAGTAAGCCAGCAGTGTTCACTGTTTTTTAAAACTCTTTTCGAAACCTTACTGTAATATATTTTAGTAAATGTCCGCCTGTGTGGTCGAGTGGTCAACGTTGTTGGCTTCGGCTACGGAGGGCCCGGGTTCAAATCCCGGTACGGACAGTTTTTATAAATTGTTTTTTCAATCGATTTATGAATTTCTGTTTAAAGGCATGGGTGTATGTGATGTCTTGAATTCCCCCCTTTCACTCATCCTATCCTATGAACGGGGCGTATCGAGAGCGACTAGCTTACCACTAATCCTGTCCTAGCCCTATCCTTCTGTCCCTACTCTCTTTGTAAAAAGAGAGGTTGAGCAACTGAGTAACAAACAGTTCTCGTAGAAACACTTCTGTTGAGATAAACTCCATTAGGAGTCCATATGCTCCACATTGGGAGCGGATATGGTTTAAAAAAAAAAAAAAAAAATGTCCAAAATTATTACACTTTTTATGTATTGTTGAAAATATGTATGTTTGATTTAACAGCCATATTGTCACTTGATAATATAGCCAAGCGTTGGGTTGGTGGGTGCTTTATCAGCGCTAAATGTTCCGAACATAGTATCGAATTTATTAGTCGCCCGCTGTGGTCTAGTGGGTTAGAGCTTGCTCTATTGATCTGGAGGGTCTGGGTTCAATTCCTGGGAAGGTCAATGTCAAATTTAAATTTGAGACCTAAGACGTGGGTGTTTGTGATGTCAATACTCCGCGAGTTAATCTCGAGTGACTTACAAAAATATCTTATTGAATTTTTCTCGTATGATCTATCAAACATTTGGCCCATTAGCATTAGCGGTTGGGATGCATTTAGTGTGTGAAAATCTCGCAACCATCTTATCCTTAAAAACAGCATAGAAAGAGCGATTAATTAACGACTAGTCCTGTCCTAGCCTTAGCTGTATCATTCTATAACTATTCTCTTTAAAAATGATTGGTTGAGTAACTGATCAACAAGCACTTCTCGTAAATAAATACCTTCATTAGGAGGCCATATGCCCCATATTGGTAGCGGACATGGATAAAAACAATTTCAAATTTGGTAGAAATATGCCGGCAGGCAGCGTGTTTGACATGCCTGGTCTATATCAACGTAAAAATCGACAAATATTAAACTGACAGTTCAAAATTCATCCGTGCGGTTGAATGCCTGAAGATGCCGAAAGGCGAAACACAGGTCATAAGTGACAAACATTTAGAAGTGTACACAATATTTGAAACACTCGGTCAAAAGCATAAAATGAACTAATTCATTATTGCTTTTAAATATTTTTCTAGAAGCTATTATTTTGAATTCGGGCCTTTGCTTTCATCTGTGGGGATTTGGTGCTCCAGTGACCCCGAAATGGAATTTTACGTTCAATATTATACGGCTACCGATTTGTTTACAATACCTTTACCTTTTTAAAAAATTCTTTTGTTCATTTGCAACGAATAATAAAAACGACTGTCAAAAATCACTCATATACGTGTGTAGTATCCATAATATCTGAAGAAATAACTACGAAAATGAACGGCAATAGATGAACAGATACCTCGCCGTATCAATACAGTGATACTACTCTAAGGCTCAAATTATTATTAAGTACAGATTTTTTCCGCAGTATAGATGTTAGTATATTTTAATGAGCAGTGAAAGTGTTAATACATATGAATAATAGAACAATACTGTACTCCTACTTAGAGAAAAGCCTAATCGTAAAAAAATAAGTAGCTGTGGCAAGATTGTCGGCATTGAACTGTGACTATGTCAGTTAATCAGTTTAGAAGTTGATTAAAAGATAAACTTTTTGATGAAACTACCTGGGAGATAGATATAAATGATTACACTGAATAGGTGTGTTCGTTGTATATGTAAACATTTTTTTCTTTTTATATAAAATGAGAAACAATGTTAATATAGCATAGTGATAGCTGTGAGGCCCCATATTTTACACCGATATCTGGATCCATAATAGATACATTCGTTTTTAGACATAATACATTAGTGAATCTCGACTATGGGATATAGATGTAGGTTATGTAAACGTCATTTTTGTTCTATTTGTAATCTCTAAATTGGTTTGATCTACATGTGTATTCATTCCCTCACACCGATGGCTATGTGATTTATTTATACATCTGACTTTTTAATCTGCCGTTTTGCAATACCAATGGAATTTTTATTTTCTGAACTTAGGATGTAATTAAATGTGTTGATTTAATGGAGGTTTTCCTTTCGTTTATCAATACATTTTTTTTTATTATTGTCTATTCTTAGCAATCTAGCATTTACGCTATTTATTTGTATGTGTATTGATTAATATAATACACAATTAAAAAAATATATATAATGGTCACATTGAACAAATATCATATTACAAATTGTGTTATTTTCACAGAATGTGTAGAAATTTATGTAGAATTTCATCCTCTTTCCCCTCTTATCTTGTGAAAAATGTGAGTTTAAAAAATCGAAATATTAGAATATTAGAAGTATTAGAATAAACAATATTTATGTTAAAAAACCATAGTGTAAATAAAAAATACTAGTGTTATTAGTTAGATCAGTGGTTCTCAAACTTATGCTCAGGGACCCCTCTCAAAGCAAAAATCTGACTGGACCCCCCAGTGAAATAATAAATTTAATTTTAATGCAGTTTAAAAAAAAAACGACATTTATGTAGTTGACTTAACGGGATAATATTAGATTATTTATGTTCACTATTATTTAAAAAATGCGGAAAATGCAAAACTAAGATTTCCCTTAGTTTTGCAAAAAAAAATATGGACGAAATATTTAGTTTTTGTTGTAGTAAATATCCCGCTCACAACAGACGCCCGGCTATGCGTGTATAGCCTGGCACGTGTTGAATAAACAGACGCTAGCCAACATTTGACTGTATGCGCGGCACGGACGACCGTCTCATAGTAACGATAATGGAATGCGACCGTGCAATTGGGGGATTTGCGGCGAATGTTTCAAACCAGCGCGTAATTCGGGGTAGTGTAATTGGGGGTTCCACTGTACTCGTTTTCTTATAGACTATAATTATATTTTACTAAGGATGTAAACGTCATTACCATTTTATTTATTTTAACTTTCATAATAATGAAAAAGGTGTCAGGAATATGTTTATATGTATTCTTTAGCGGAACCCCCCAACGTTGTCTACGCTCCCCCAAATGATTTTCAATTTCTCACGGACCACTGGGGGTTCGTAGGAACCACTTTGGGAACCACTGAGTTAGATCATCATCTGGTCATTAAAAAAATAAATGAAACAACGTTGATTATATACAAACAGATACTATTTATACATAGCCTGATTATTAGAATCTGACAGTGGCTTCAATAATGGACGAGTTTCTATGGTGTCTACTTTTAATAGGTGGAACTGATGTTTGCTAGAGTAGGGGTGGGAAAACATGTTGCTGATAGTTAATTTATTTACGGATATGCAAATAGAGAGTTTATGCTTCAGGTCTTTATTCATTATTATGCAATGGAGAGCTCTACTTCACACACTTATGCATTGTTGAGACGGAGTTTTTCTTTTTTAATTCAAGCACAAGAAAGTATCGTAGATGTTGTTTTACGGCCACTGTTAAATATATCGCACTCTGCTCGTTGTGGTTAGACTACACTGATGGCATATTTTGAATGCAACAGTTGTAGCGTGCCATCGAACCGTTTGTACGGCACCTGTGCATATATTAATAATGTCCTTGTGGATTGGAAATATATTGCGTGCAATAGTCGGTTGCGAAATATTGCAGGAATGTGGCCCCGCCGTAGTGATGGATTATTTTAGAATCTTGAAAGTTTATGCAGTCATGTGTTGTCTGTTGATAAATAAACACAAGGACGAGTATGCACACGACTGCTTAGAATACAATATAATATGGGATGCGTGCTTACGCAAGATCAAGTGTAATTATCTCTTTATTGGTTGTATTGATATTGTAGCTTTTAATTGTTGCCGTGGACAGTATTTGAAAGATGGACTATTTGATACCGAGCTAACCTATCTTTTATTGACTGTAAAAAACACACACACCGAAAGAAGCAATACGAATGATATTTTACACACTTTCATGAAATGTTCAAATATCGTATTAATAAAGGTATCGATTTAAGATTTCGACCGAAGGTGCTTGGTGGAATTTCAATATTAAATTTGAATCGTTCAAATTATGTACATTCACACAGATTTTGTCACTAACGACCCGGGTTTCGCCTCTTTTAAGAAAAGAGCTCCTTTTCCAGGAAATTTTGGAAATAAACAGAGCGCAATTGAACAGCCTTCCACTTTTTAATGAAATACTAAACATGCCGAGATCTCCACTCCTATATCCTATATAAATATAATCATAAAACCTTTTCCGACAAACAAATAAATATAATTCTTGAAACCACTCACTACTCAAATCTGTGGGCATTCCCATGGGCTTATCCTTTTCGCCAGCAATGGCTTTAAACTCAATGATACAAATATTTATTATATAAACACGAAACATTTATTTACCAAGCATCAGTTCAAGTTCATCCGTGCACTTGAACGCCTGAAGATGCCGAAAGGCGAAACCCGGGTCGTTAGTGACAAAATTTGTGTGAATGTACATAATTTGAACGATTCAAATTTAAAGGTATCAATGACAAAGTATTGAGTTCTAAAATTGTTGTATATCACAGTTGATAGCTGTTTCAGCACCAAGCCATTGTCAGAACTAACTACTATTTCATAATAATTGTTTAGATTGCTAAATACTTGACTATATTATAAATTATTATAATGCAGTTCTACAAAGTAAATGCCAATTAAATCAGTCACAAGTTGTAGAAACAATAAATGGTGCTGTACATCTACACAAAAAAATCTACAAAACCTATTTAGTGGTGAGTCAAAATTTTCCCATAGGATAAATTGTTAAAGCAGACGAGAGTCAATTTTGAAAATGGGCGTTTAAAATATGATATCTGAAAGAAATAAATAATATCACCAAACCCTTTTTTTAAAGCTTATTTAACCGTAGTTGCTATTTCATCACTTACGATATGACCAGAGCTTTTTAAAAAAAAAAAAAAGGTTCCGGAACTCACTTCTTGTCGAGCATTTTACTAAAAGTTTTTTTTCCAATCCGAATCCGTTCCCAATGTGGAGGATGTAGCCTCCTAATGGATTTTACGAGAACTGCTTGTTAATCATTTGTTAAACCTTTAAAGCTACTGCTAGGACAGGACTAGTGGTTAACTAATCGCTCTCGCTTTGCCCTGTAATTTTTGGATTGGAAGAGTGGGAGAGAATTCTAATATCACAAAACACTCACGCTTTCGAATAGATCTCAACCTGAACTTCTGCGTTTGTAGAATGAAGAATATGACCCATTTCGTTTTTGGAGATTTATTTCACTTTTCAACACATTGAAAAATTGATTTTCATTTGCTAATTTATATTACACAGCTCAAATTTTTTGCTGTTATTACTCTTTCGTTTTAACAAATAATTTTAATAGTTTTCGAAACAAAATAAAAATATTTTTCTGCCAATATTGATAAGAAACATTAAAATGACGAGAAAAGGGTGCCAGAACGCTGTTCCACCGCGTTACATGGAAGTAAAACCACTGGATATGTAATGAAAAATTTAAAATATTTAAAAGATTCATTGATATTAATTGATTTCTTTGTGTAAATCGTAACCCTTCTGACAGAAGTTGGTAACAAACAAAACTGACAAAAATGAGTCAAGTATACAAAGAGATCCTTTGATATAAATTCTTTGTCTGTAGTAACTTAGTTGGCGCATTAATTTTATTTTACCAGTTTGCCAAAAAAGCATTTATTTTTATAGGCAATTATTATTAATGCTGATTTAAAGACAGACCCCATCTATTAACTTTAAACTCTTATTTGAGTCAGATCGGCATTATAGTTTGATATTATAATTATCAATGTAACATCAAATATTGATTGTCTCTACAGCCTTATCGGCTTTATCATAAAAGCTGAAATTTTTCATTTGCTGTCTATTCAGAACTATTCAGAACAAAATGTTCAATTTAATATAGCATTTTAGTTGAGATGAAATTTAATATCTTTTTAAAAAACTGTTTTACTGTACAAGCACACTACCAGTGTCCTGACCTATCTACTCTACGCAGTAAGCAGTCGATGAAATAGGTAAAATATGAAGAAAAAAAAAAATGGCTGTTAAAAACCTCCAGTTGTCGTGCACTGCAATTTTTATTTCAACCTTGATGTAAGGAATTTTGACATTTTATACAATTTTTTGCATTTTACTTCGTAATGTTGTGTTAACGCTATCTGCAGTGATAAGGTTCTTTCTTTTATTTACTTAAGCTATCTCCAACTTACTACACATTATCAGCTGCCCATTAAAAAAATTATATCCAAATTCACCAATACAATGACGCATTTAAAAATGTTTGATTATTGTAAAAACACCTTGGAACAGGTTTGTTATTATTTTGACTTTTTTTTTGTTTTACTGTTTGTTACTCAGTCGCTCAACTTGCTCTTTTTCAAAGAGAGTAGTAGTGATAGAAGGATAAGGCTAGAACACGACTGGTGGTTAACTGATCGCTCTCGCTACGCCAGGTTATTTAATGATTGGAAGGGTGGGAGGGAATTTTTTAACATCACAAACACCCATGCCTTCGAACAGAAATAAATCAATCGAAAAATGTTGCTCGCACTAGGACTTGAACCCGTGAGGTCCGGCACGGAAGCCCACAATGCTAACCGCTGCGCCACAAGACCAGTCACTCTTATACTGCTCCTTTATTCATGACCAAAAGTTTCCGCACCTCACCTATCGGCAAAATACAACAGGTGTTAATAAATTGTTTTGTAATAATTATATGGACCAATTTTACTTTTTGTGAGCATGAGACTGAGCAACCTGTCAGATTGCTATATGAAATTGTGGAATTTGTACATTACACATAATATACACAATCTCTACTTGATTCAACAATCTGTCGATCGGTATGTTTTATATCTGAGTTAATGTGAAATTTTTATCTAATATTACTGTATTTGTCTTTTTAGTTGGTATTATGGCCGCATTACCCGAGCTGACGCTGAGAAGTTACTCCTTAATAAACATGAAGGCGGTTTCCTTATCCGTATCAGTGAATCCAGCCCTGGAGATTTTTCACTATCAGTCAAGTATGTGTTTTTTTTTATCATAATTTTATAATCTCGTTACAGTTTCGATGATGATATTCGGTTAAATAACTTCTTTATTTTTACCACGGCAATGTAAGATATTGTACTTTTCCCAATGCATGTTTGTTTTTTTGTGCGCTTCTAGTTACTGGATACATTTATTATGTGTTTGACTTTGACCGTTTACACAAAATGTCATTCATGAAAATCTGCCGATACCTACAATGGTTTATGAAATTTGTGGCAGCTTTTCAAGACACTTTAACTCGTAACATCGTTGAAACAGAATCACACAAGTCGCTCCACTTTCAAATGGGATCACGCACACAAGTTGTTGAAGAAGCCAAATTTCAAAAGTTTGATAGCATATTTATTTGACACTGCTCTCGAAACAAAACATACCCCAAACAGTCACAATATAAGAGCATGGTTTGTTTTCTGGATTGTGTCTTTTTCTTCTTGTACCTGTCACTGGTTTTTTGTATGCAATTTTTAATGTATACTAGCATAGCAGTCTTAAGTTCCAAGCAGTGTCGTAGAAA
Organism: Himalopsyche tibetana; assembly: GCA_030503985.1. Lineage (NCBI taxonomy): Eukaryota > Metazoa > Arthropoda > Insecta > Trichoptera > Rhyacophilidae > Himalopsyche > Himalopsyche tibetana. Next base: position 19,874,604 of record JAPJYX010000022.1, read on the forward strand.
AAACAGCAAAAAAGACCGGGCCGTTAAATCCCAGCCGCTCCTAACAAGTTGTATGGAGGTTATACGTAGATCAACTCTAAATTACAATTTATGAGCTTATTTTTCGTTGAATATAACATGTATGTTTGAAAAATTTCTTGTATGGATATTCTGTGATCCATTGATGTTATTAATTTACAATTTACGATACATCGGAAGGGTCATATATGCAAATTAAGTAATGATTGTAAGAAATATAGCGAATGGCAAGAAATGCGATGTGTGGTAAAACAAATAAAATTTAACTTCCCACTATTAAATATCACAGTTATATAAAATATTGATTATAAATAACATAAAACAACAGTAACAAGTGGAATCCATATTATATTATATACGATTGTGACGCCTATTGTGATATTATGAAATAAATGTTGCGTCTTATCATATAATAATGGCAATATACCAAGTAAATGATGATTTAATCAATAATAATATTTAAAAAATAATGAAGTGAAATGTGCTACCCTAGTTTGACTTACTGATTTTTGATTACTGATATGACTTGAGATATCCTATGGAAAGATTGAGTAACGAACCAGTGTGCACAAATAAGTTTTGAGATTAATTATCAATTGATTACAATCCCAATAATGACATTGATTTTTTTAATGAACTATCCAACCTCATATTCTGTATTGAAATATTGTAAAAAAAATAATTTTAATAAAATGATTTGCCTTCTTTGTTTGCTTTTGTTCTCCGAGATATTTCTTCAAAAACCTTAGAAAATGTGATTTTTTCTTATTTTGAAAAATATGTAATTGAAAAGATATATAATTACAATATAAATATGTATTTCCTACAATATATCAGAAACAAATGGCTTCATAATGATGTGATATTACTTTGAAAATTATGACGCCGGCCCGCTTATCTGAAAAAAGTACCTGTTTTCAGCTCCATAGCATGGCTTTCACTATAGGGGGCTTTGATACTAGGCATCTATATCTAATGTTACCAATTTTACTGTAACATATCTCCATCACCATGAGTCATTTACCCCTTACTAAATCATACCTACCAACAACAAAACTATTTTATCTTCAATGCCGGTTATCAATGTATGACTCTTTTCTGTGTATGATAAAAATATTTAACACTTAGTTGAAATACGCATTATACTTGGAAATGAAAAATATAAGCTCTTGCTGATCTAACATAATTGAATTCTTGAATTTGGAGACAAATATTTGCGGTTGAAACTTAGAAATTTATATGTCAAAAAAAGTTGTTCTGGTCAACTACCATGGTGATATGGTAGTTTGTGGTCTAAGTACAATAATGTTTAAATCACTGTCATGTCATGTTTTTAATATGAACTTGCATGATACTGCATGATGAACAAACGGTTCATACACAACTTCAATCATGTTGTATGTGATATTTAAAAAAAATATGAAAAACAATTTTCAATCAAATAAAAACATATTTCACAACTTTGAAATCCGAACGAAGTGATCATAGCTGCAAGTCAAATTTTACACTAAGGTTATCCATGAATACTGTTTTCAACCTTCTGGTCTAATGTCATCAAAAAAATCTTTTATCCCCTCTGAATTGTGTCGTATTTTTGAATACCTTAAATAATGTTAATTTTGGGTTGAACTCTGAAATATTGATGAAGATAGAATCATATTTCAAATACTTATAACAACCCAACTGCTCATAACCATACATTAGTCCCTTTCCTCGTACGTAAATGTACGTAAACTGTGTGCGTTTAGTGCGTAAATGTTCGCATAAGAAACTCAAAGATTCTGCCCTGACTGAATATTGATCAAAATATTTTGTACGATAGATACTTCTCGATCCCTAAACTGACTATTAGTCAATGAGAGCATGTTAATGAGTCGGCGTTAATTACGTCAGCCGTACATTTTACTTATATCAGTTAAGTTTATTGTGAAAGTATTGCTGATAATTATTATTAACATGAATGAGGAAGTCATTAATGTACTAATTTTGGTTGCGGCTTTGATTACAAATTATTTATCCGATGAGTTGAATACGAAAATTATTCCGAGTAAATTTATTTTAGACCGATTCGTCAATGGTGAGTACTCGGCCAATTGAAAAAATATGTCCACTCGATTCAATGAATAATTATTGAAAAATATTTGCGTAACCCGGCAAACCTCTTTTGCTATATTGTTTCAAACATGCAAGATTTTATGCTCATCCCTTTCCATAAATAATATCATTATTCCAGTGGAAAACGTCATGTTGGAAATAATAGCTTTGAGTTCATCGATGCTTTATTTTAATTTTGTTGATAAACAAGGATAAGCTTAACTCATTCGCATCGGGGCATTTTTGCGAAATTTTGCAAAAAATTAGGTACTTTTGAAAAAAAAAATAACTTTAAAACTATTTGACATTCAAAAAAAAAATTTGGACACCAGTTGTGCAACACTTTGTTGCATAATACTTTATATATTTTAGCCTGCTTTTATTAGCGATACTCATCTTTTGTATTTTTTAATATAGAAAATCAGGTATTTGACATAGAATTATATATTTCATCGAAAACGTAATAAATAACAAGTCAAATAAACATTTACTCCTGTTTATTTCATTTCAAAACAAAATTAGAAAACATAAAAGCCTATTTTTAGCCTACAATTGCTTATATTTTGGTGGCCTATTTTTTAAAGTTTTATTTTAACTGTCTGCTGATTTTTCATCGCCGAAATCACCGAATAAAAAAAATATTTGTGCATATATTTTAATATTTTATTTTTTAAATGATGCATCAATCATTTGTTACGCCATCTGCATAGAGAATCTAAAACGTAATATAAATAATATAAATCTAAATTTGTCGCATTGGATGTATATATTTCAACGCGTAAGTCAGACCGGCGAAAAGACTCGTATACGAGTCATCCGTAACCAATGTGTTAAGAAAAGACTATTAGTTAATGGTGGGAGCAAATGAAATGTCACAAACTACTGTATATTTGAATGCAAATATCAATTGAAAAATGAATGCAGTCAAGTTTTAAACACTTCAGGCCCGGCAATCTGAAATCGATTTTCAGTTCCAGGGACGTAACATATTTTTTTTACGGAGACGGCAGTAATGTTGATATTAATATCAATTATTATGTTTCACTTTCAGAGCTACTGTAATTCCATTTTTTCGGTTCCAACAAATAAAATAATGCAACCAGCTTTTGAACACATTAATTAAATGATAAATGGAATTTTTTGTCGCGAATAACATATTTGCCGACATTTGAGCCAATTGCTGTATAACACTAGTGGTCGTCATATATTTTTCTAACCGTTAACTATAAAAAGCTCTGGCTGCCGATTTGTAAATCTTTTTACGATTTGTTTGCTCAAAAAAACCTTTAAGTTGATAACATTTTTGAATCAAATACAATAAAAATAATCACAACTCAAATTTGAGTATATTCTACGTAGTAAGTAATCAAGTTATTTGAACGAAATCGGTTAACTATTGATCTTATAAATGAAAGATAAAACAGGGCATAGTTTCTGCACACGTCCATTCCTGGGAGTGGTTATTGATTCGCATGTACAGCACGTCATCCTTTCGACTGTAAAACCGATATACATGTTTTTATTTTCAATGGATTGTTTTTTTTTTAAATGACAGCTTGCACGTGTCAAACTCTTCGGAATTGGATATTTTTTTAAAGGGTTGTCAAAATCATTTATTTTTAACTGAAATAAAATATTACACCTGCTCAAGACTGGCGGGTGCACACGAGTGTCAAACGCAGTGGCGGTTCTAGGTACTGGGCTAGGTGGGCTAAGCCCGACCTGCATTTTTCACCCAAAACTTTAGATGGCTGAATAAAAATGAACAGCAATTCGGCCGCTGAACAAAATAAATACATTTATAAGCGTAACTAACCTTTCCCAAATGAATATAATATCTTTGTTTAAATTTTCCTCTGTCAATATAAGACAATGCCATGTCTACCTACAGTAATATTCTCTATTGTTTTGTTTTACAATTTTAAGCTGAGCCGGCATAAGAAAAACAATAACCCTATAAATAATTCATAGAGAACATTCAACGTGACGTCAGTCTGGCAACACCTATGTACATATTACGGGTCAGGGGCTAACGCTTTCCAGCCCGCATTCATAGACAATATTTCTTTACACTGGAACGCAATCTAGCACGATTCGATTTTGTTTGTATTTGTATGTACGGAAACGTCATCAAACGCACAGGACTGTGTTTCAAATTTACTGTCTTCTGTCATTCATTGGGGGCTAAAAACGATTTAGCCCATGGGCCATACACAAATACTAATACACAAATACCAAATCGATGTATTGTATTAAAGTGACAGCTCTGTATTGCTTTTTGTACTTGTTATTTCACTTTGAAAGACAAATTTAAGGTTATTATTTTATTATTTCTGACTTACATTAGCATTGATTTTATTATATAGTAATTTATGCTTTGCAGTAGTGTCGTAATATTTGTTAATTTGCTTGTAGATTAATGTATAATATGAAGTGGAAGCATGCAAAATTTCGTAAATATACGTATACAATGCTATGCTTTTCTCTAGCCCACCCAAGATTTCAGGTCAGGAACCGCCACTGGTCAAACGACACAATAGTGATCATATCTGTACAAAACAATCCATCTCTTTTGGAATCCTCAATATCAACGTCATATCACAGTAATGGAACGAAAGTAAATAACTGATATTAATTCAATATTATAACTGCAATTGAATTAATTATGTTGTTATTGTGACCCAAAGACAAAATTAGATTGAATTTTAATGATATAAATTTACTCATTATTCCCTTTTATTACTATAATAATATATCAAATGAGCTTTTAATTAATATTATTATCATCACATTGGATGCCTCCATTCCTTAACCCTTCAGACAATGTATATTTGTCTAATGCACTTAGTCAACATATACATTGTTCATTTTAGCCAATTGCAGTATGCATGAGAGAATAAATGAGTACCTTCACTAGTTAAGTACATTAACGTATTAACATTACGCACAAGTAGTTAAATTGTTCACAAACTTAAAAATAAACAATAACGCAGTTGTTGTTTTTTACTGTCATCAGATATTTCATATTTTCAAAAATTTCAATGTCTTGTTGTCATTCTCGCCATTTTTCTATTGAACATATCTAACATAAACTGTAATGTCATTTCATTAACATAGATGTCATTGTTAATGGTTATGTACTCGCAATTTCAGATGCTCGGACGGAGTCCAACACTTCAAAGTGCTGCGAGACGCCGGCGGCAAGTTCTTCCTGTGGGTAGTGAAGTTCGGTTCCCTCAACGAGCTCGTAGAATATCACCGCACCGCGTCAGTGTCCCGCTCGCAGGACGTCAAACTCCGAGACATGGTACCCGAAGAGGTAACGCTTCCGCTTTCACGCCTGTCATTTTTAGTTTACTCATCCAGAGCCGGAGTGCACTACGCCCGTTTGATAAGTCCCCCCATCCATTGTTTATAGCAACCCTAGGTGCTCATTGTCTTACCTTGTATTGCCATGCTACTTCGAATTGATTATCTAACTAAACGTTGTTCTTGAACAGAATGGAATGAGAGAGGTTTGTGTATTTATCGTCAGTGGAATTGAGTTGTTTTATAATGTTGGAATAAATTTGAATGAGATGGATATTAAATACTTTAAACCGGTGCTTTCTATGTAAGAAATAGGTGCCGGATCTCGCATCTTGTTAATTTATGTTTAATAAATTTCATTTATTTTATTTTAGGCAAATGTTTATGGTAGCTGATATATATGGTCGAATGTTGTCCTCAGCGTAACCGATGATCGAGAAGTCTCAGGAGGTGGACCGACAAGTTTGATAAACAAAAGTGCTGACATTGTCTAAATCTTCAACAAAGCTCTTGTGGCAAAAATTAGATTCATCTGCATTCACATTCAATTGAAGAAATGACAATAGTAATCGAAGTCTGTCAAATGCAACATAATGTTTGAATCCTTGCAGGTTTCATTGGCAAGAACGGATTTTTCAATTAAGATGTTGTAAAATATGCCATTCTGCATTAACTCGATAGTCATCATTCTTTTTTCCATTGAAATGAAGCCTAAGCCTATTCGGGTGGGCGTTTACCAATTCTAAATATCGATTCCAAATATCTCGAATACTCATTACTCAAATCTCATTATTAGGTAAAATAAAAATAGAAATATCACTAATAAATATCTGGTATAATAAACTAAAAATATGTACGCCAAAATAAACATAAAAATTTACCTGTTTATAAGAATAATTTCAGTTTTGAAAGATTTAAAACTATGCTCGATATGTTCGAGACTGAGATAAATACGTGTGAGCTGTAAATTTAAAGGTCGCCATTGGACCTTAAAACTGTGAACAAAAACGTTAGTCCGAGCAACACCTGTGATGATCCGTCTTACGTATGCAGCTATGCGAGTTGTTTCGCCGTGCGGCCGTAATTCCGGTCGCTTTGCGTCAAACATATACGAAAATATTCTACTGTCTACAAATTAATGTAGTTTAATGGTCTGGGGATCTAGGGTGTGCGCCGCACACCTAGCAAACCCTGAATATACGCCCGTGGTTCACACACATATCAGTTTATTAAACGATTTTAAAAGTTCACAGAGTTATTAATCCCTTTCCTGATGAACAACAAATAAATATTCCTAGATTTCAAGAATTAATTTAGCGAGATGAGATTTAGCGAACCGTATAGATATGGTTATAGATAGAAAATTTAATAATTTGGTTATTTAACTGGATGGCTGCCACAGACGAGTAATCTCGTCAAATTTTTCGTGCTTAACATGCCAGTGACGAGTTACCTCGTCGTCAATAACTAATTAATTAATAATTGCAAATTATAGCCAGCGTACTAGGTGCAAAGGTACTTTTTTTCTATGGTAGCCAAAAGGCTAACAGGCCGTGCAGCAAACTGTGACATGTATTTCGCCTCTTTGAGTAGCATCTTCAGACAAACCATTCTAAGGTCATTTACAAATACTCAACCTGTGGAAAGATATTTTCATATACAAATGAATTTTTTGCCTTCCATATTCTTACACTTTGATTATAGTAAGGTCTGTGAGGATTCTCTTCTATCGTATTTATCTCTACGGGAGTAGATGATTGATTAACTTGAGAATACGTTTGTAACATGATAAAATAAACTTTTAGGGATGAGTCATACTAAACAGTGCGTAATGGATTTGCGGAAACAGAGGCGACATTTTGATTCTGCGCATGAATAAAACGCACTCATAAATATATGCAATGTCGCATTAGCTGTTGCAGAACGTTTAGGGTCATTTGCGTTTTTTATTGCCTCTGTTGCCTTCCGCGGTAAGATAGAAAAAAATTGCCTCACTGGGCGGAGTGGATACTCGTCAACACGTGATTTCATGCGAGTGAAATACCTTGTAGTTTCCGCTCCATTTTGTTCTATCTGGCTCTCCCGCCTTAGACAACTCTTTCTGGAAACCGGGCATCACGGTTGCCTATGGATAGTTGACAATAGCTCAAGTGGTTCAGTTCCAATTCCACTGTTGAATGATTGATTTTTCAAAGGTGAATAAATAAGGGATGATTTATAATATTCAGAAAGTTAGCAACATCTAAATTTTTTTTTAAACAATTTCAATTTATACTCTTTATTTGTAAAATATGTTTTATCTCAAGTGCCTGTCCACGTGTATATTATGTTTTTGTAAAATAATGTATTTTTTTTTTATTCTTGGATGTTGAGTGTGATGGTAATTTTGACTTGACAGTAAAAGACAATAACATTTGGCGTCTGATTTACGATACACATTCATTTTGACATAGTTTCCTAACTATGATTTTGCGTGAGAATGTTTATATCTTAGAAAAGTGAGGCTGAATAAGAGGTTGAATCTATATACACTGTTATTTAAAAGGGGGACGCGAAGAGGAAGTAGTGTTTTAGAAGTTGTGTTGCAAAATATTGCGATACATCGATTGAAGGAAAAGTAAATTTAGTGGTTAATATTAGTGGTAATTAAAAAAAAATATACATGGCATTTAACCTGCCTTCGTGCAGCCAATACAAGGTAATACAGTACAAAGCTATCTCCCCTTAGATATCATCGCATTATCTTGATTGTTTTGTTATATATCTTTCAATTATGCTTGTTTTTTTTAACTGTTGTAAAAAGAGTTGTTATTTTGCCGATAATGCTGATTTTTTTGGTTATTTATTAAACGACATGTTATTTTGTAATACTCGCTCGCGTTTTCCTTCCCGCTGTTGTCTCCTTCACCGTTATTACTTATTTTTATTCCCATTCTAGCGGCCGTCTCTCCCGTCAGTGTTAATGTTTATTTGTTTATTTCCTCACATGTTCACCGCTGCCCGTCTAATGTTTGGTCTTCCGACAGGTCTGACGTATCGCGCCAGTACCCAATGACGAGGTACTTTTGCCAATCTATTATCAGCTCATTAAGTTGTGACTCCATCATATTTCAGTGTTTCAATGTGTCGATACATAATACTAATGCATTCTTTTTTTGTTTTTCTCATCCCGCATTCGCCGGACATCCGTTTTCTATTACTATATTTCTCTATCTCGCTAATTATGGCATGCACTTGTTTGTGCTTGTGTGTTGTTACTCAGTCAATGTTTTCAACCGTCAGACGTGTCTCGCCCGTTTACGGAAACCGCTTTCATTTTAGTCTTCTCGTTGCGCACACATTTCATCAATTTTATTACTCGTCGGACGTGACACCTCCCTGATCTAATCGTATGAAATATTTCTTCGGCGGGTACTTAAATTTAATGAGATCGCTTGACACCCATTCCTGGAACGGTAGTAGGACTGCTCTTTGGACAAAAATAATGCAGGCTGTCGTAAGATAATATCTTTGATTACCCGATGAATAATAAAAAAAAACAGATGATTAGACACTTCGATTCAGATTTGTTATTCATTTTTAGATATCGACTCAACGATTCCGAGTGACTATATTTTATTACAGTAGAAACCTGCTTCACCAGGATGAATTTTTTTGGATTGTTCCTCGCAACATGTGCCCACATGTGAATATCATCATACTGTATTTCGATATGGCCAAGACATTAAGAAGTTTAACAGGAATCTTTTTTTCTCTCCTAAAGAGTATGTCGAAACATACATTGTTTTATCCGAGAAGCGGCTTAGGAACTCTTACCACTCTGATTATAATCAATATCAAGGTATTATGAAAAAAAAAACAACTTTGAGAAATATTCTTAACATAATTCTTCAAAGGTACATTAAAATAACAATAAAACCTTCATGGCCGAATTTCTACAATTCATCTGATGTTTATTTCCCATTTGTCACAGGCATGCATGAATTTAATAGTCTTAAAATTACAACAGTATTTTAAAAACAAATGACTAAGCACTCTATGGATTTATTTCAATGTGAATTATTCAAAGCGACTAATGGACCCCCTGGGATAATAATTGAGCACAATAACAGTAGCCAATGATGTATTTTTAGGAGTAACATATTACAGTTAATTGATGAAGGTTTACAAATAGAACATCATTTTATTTAAAATACTTTCATTGTGTTGAACTATAGAATAGTTCATTTCACGTTGTGAATTAACGGTTTTGGCAATAAACTATTTACGTGGCGTATGCGGTGTGAACATGCTGAGACGCTTTTCATTTTTTTGTCGTAATATATATGCATCTTTTCACTGCACACTTCAAGCAATCCTTCCTATCTTCTTCTCCCGTGCGATAATACTTCTATGATTGGATTAACTAAAATCGTCATTCCCGAACCTCGTCACTTGTCTTACGATCGGCAATCGTTGTGCCTGCGTGTGATTGGCTATTATTGAATAGCATGATAATGTCAGATAATAGAGTATGACATCTTTCGATCGGGAAGAAAATGTTATCTTGATCGATTTAACATACTATATTTATAAGAATATCTGTCAGTAATAAATATATATAATAAATTTAGAGCAATTCTAAATGGATATCTATATGAACTGTCTTCATATAAATAGATAATCAACCATAATGTGATAATAATAGGTGTCGCCAAAATCTACATTTAATTTAATTATTACATTGTGCGAGCATTGTAATAGAAAAATTAGATTGCTGATACAATAAGACGCTCGTAAGAGAGAAAATATGCTTATAGCCTCCTGATTCAAAAAGCTTGTTAAAATCTTTCCGTCTGTGATGGAAAATGGTTAATGTAACGGTAATGTGTAGGAAAGCGATATGAACACCGTCCCATTACACTAAGATAATTTTATAAACAATATTTATTTTCCACCTGAAAACATCGCGACGCACCAGTGCATCGCTGGCGTATGGAGTCAAAACAAGCGTGTGACGCACCGGCGAGTCGTTGGCATGCTAGTGGTTAACAATATTTGAACGGTACACAATTTAGTCTTGAAGCGGGACTAATGACTCAAATGTGATATGGGTGTTGCCCACTATCTTCGAACTAGAAGAACAAATAATTGTCCACTCGAATGAACTATGAATGTCAATAATGAAAAATGACAAAAGAAATCAAAGAATATTTCAATATATACTAGTTTTATACTGGAAAACAATGTTGTCAGTTACAATCTGTATGATCATTGTTCAATTATTAACGATGAAATTCATCAAAATTTGTATGTTCTAACAATCTGATGTTATGTTTAAGTAATTAAATACCTCGTTAATCGAAAATACTGAGCCAATTTTTGAATAGGTAAGGGAGAAAAAGGTTCATACCTGTAATTCAATGACCAGTGATGCCTTACTACCAGAAATCGTTTCTACGGAAGGTTAATGAAAAGGAAACTGATAGATCAAACCGGTTGTGAATATTTTTCATTGATTGCTGAATTTAGTGTTGCACTTATTTCTGTATTTTTGAACCTCACTTTTGCTTAAAGAAAACAAAAAAATACATGTGATGACACTTCCATTTGTGAGAAGTGTTTTACAACGGCTTTGCTTGAAAATACGAGAGCAGTTCTTTGCGGTTCAAGAAATTAAAAGTCGACCTGTCCTTTGATAAATCTTTTATATTTTGAATCCACTGTCTGTCTGATTTATTGGCAGGTGTTCCTAAAACATCCAGACAATTCCACTTCACCGTAAAGAACTGGGCTTATTTTATGAATGATAATGTTTTTGATTATTTTGCTTGTGTGAACATCCGATTGCAATATTATTTTACTAATATTTTCACATTAATTATGCATATGTTAATTTTATTACTCTCTTTAAACATTGATTCCCATCATATTGTAAGATATGCTTGTCGCCATGTTTTATGTCGTAGAATATAATTTTTAGGCGCAACGCTTCGATTGTAAGGTAACAAAAGAATAGCATGTTGGTAATTAAAGAAATTAAAATAGTATATCATTGTGTACTGTGTGAATGCATCAAAAATCATTTGGTGAGTGTGTTCAACTGGCAGAATTACAAATCACAGTGAATTTTATGTTACGTTTATAGGATTTGCATGATTATTTTATAATCAATATTGTGTTGTAATATTCTCCAGGCATATGAAATTTTTCTGCATAAATGCATAAGTAGACTAGTACAAGACAGTTAACTCTTCTATGCAGTTAAACTGTTCGAATGATTTATGTGGTAAGCCTTCGTCGCCTGCGTCGATGTGTTGCTATCAATTCCAATGTGATATTATTGTAGTCTCTCGCTTAACTGGAATAGTGGATAAAAAAAAAATCTAATATAGAATTTTAAATTACGGTTAAATAAGTCAAATAGAAAACTTCTCCTTAATATACTAGCTCTGCAGAAGTCTATTGTGTAGGATATTTGATAGTTTAGCGAGCAAAATATGTATCTATGTTTGAGGTAAATGAAAGTGCTGATCCCGGCGCATGGGTTTGCATTCCAGAGTTATTTGATTTTAATACTAAAATCAATCAAAATATTCTGGTAAATTTATTAAACAAAAAATTGTTCCCAAACACAGGTGCGAATTTTTCATGTCGATCACACAATATGTTATCATTTCGATGTGATAATAAAATAATTGATACTGCTAACACTCATTAAACATGTGCATCTCTAATTCCCGCAATTCCCGTGGGTATGCCGTCCAGACAGCGTCACCGATTACTAATTCAAACCTCGCACATGAGAGTGAGGAGAGGAACAGGGTATTTATGTTTCTCTCGCGTTCAACTCTCGTGTGCATCGGGTTGCCTGTGCTTCCCTTTTGAAGTAACTTTTGCACTTGATAAAATTGATGTCTGAAATAAATGGGTATTTTTTTATGTTCAGGTGCTGGTCCAGGCTCTGTACGACTTCACACCTCAGGAGGCCGGCGAATTGGAATTCAGACGCGGCGACGTCATCACCGTAACCGACCGCTCGGACAACCACTGGTGGCAGGGCGAGATGGCCAACCGACGCGGTCTCTTCCCGGCCACATACGTCACCAGCTACCACTCATAGTACACCCTCTCGCCGACTCCTCCGCGCTTCAAACGCACCCTTCCGGTCTATCGTAAACCGTCGGTCGCCCGCGTCCCTTTATACTCCGCATATATTTTTGTTTTATTATATATTTTAGTCGTTTCTTTTGACTCTGGCCCAAAACTTAAATTCCTCAGTTTCTTTAACCTGCACTCGTGCATACATTATAGTAAAATAAAATAATATTGAAACAAACTACAAAACGATTCAATGAGTAATCAGAAATGCCTGTAATAATGCTAGGCAACCGAAATTCAATATTTTTTACACTATTTATACTATCCGAGGTGAAAATAAATTATTTTACATTATGTCTAAAATCGTTATTTGTCAGATATAAAAAAATTAATAATCGTACAATTTAAGATGTCTCTGCGATGCCTTCTGAGGAAGGTGCGATTGTTACTTGTATCGTACCGATTGTGAAAGTTTTGCCAGGCACTCTGATTCTATGACAAATTACATTATTGTATTAACACTGATAATGTGCTGTCTTCGCTGCAAGAAAGATGTTACGTTGGTTTTGAGTCTGCAAATGGATATATTGTGGTATTATTGATTTAACAAATAAGACTTCACATTTAACTAATAACGGCTACTAATTGAATTTGATTTTGTTCATCGGACTCTCCGGCGATCTGTTCGGCTCGCAGACTTCGCATTGAATGTTTGATATTCAGCATCATAAGTGACAGCGGGCGGAAGGGATGCGTTATGTTGTTAGTGTTTCAAACCGACAGTGCTATCATAATTTGCTCAGGCTTACAGGCGTTCTATTATTATGATTGTTTTATTCACATATTTTAAAAGAAAATATTTTATTCTTTTAGAATACCTTTGCGTGTCATACAAGCGTATCAGTGTTCTTTAATAAAAAGATATCATAGAAGTCCAAATTAGTCATTAATCAGCGTTTTATGATACTTTTTACATTTGATACAGTGTTGATTTCGATTATTACAGTCGTTCAGAAGCAAAACCGTATCCTGAAATTTTTTGGAAAGACATTAGTGCTGAAAAATCTCTTGTACCGGTTTCGCTCGTTAACAACTGAATCATCATCATCCAAGCCTGACGCAATATAATAAACACTGATCTTATTTTCAAAGAACACTGATGAGTTTATTGAAATTTGATTTCATATTAGAAGATAAATGTATAACGGTAAATAAATGAAAATGATATTGTGAACATTAATTATGTGAGAATTATTTTTACGACTGGCCAGGAATTTTCTTATATACGATAGGTAGAATTCGTTTAAGTGAGTGTTTCTGATGTTGTTTTAATCTATATATTTGTGAAATTCATCCGCGGTAACGCGAGCAGCGCGCAGAGGTGACCGCAGCCAGTACCGGCGCCCGCCGGATCATATTCTGATATGCTCAATTATATTTCAAGGTCACACCAGGAAGACAATCGATATCCTGAATGAACATTTTTGATGTTTCACTTCTTAAATTTAAGTTATCCAGACATTTTAGTCGCACTCTATAGAATCAATATGATTTACTCTCAGTTTTTAATTTTAAAATACCTATTATAAATAGCTGTAAGTGTTTATTATGAAATCGCAAGTAAACACAACGGTCATCTGTATATTGACATTTCTCTATTATAATCTTACCATCATATTATTATATTATCAACTTAATTTAGTTAAATATAATATTATCTTTTGATTCGCGTGGGTGTTCACTTATGTTCTGAAATAAACTGTTAACCCTCTTTTGTTGTCATGTCGAAAAGCATTCGGCGTATACAAGCAAACTCGACACGGCGAACTATATATTTGATATCAGGGGAGGGTCGCCTGCCGGGTGACGTGTATATTATATTAATTTCATATACCTTCCTATTTAGACTAAGAGATCGCTCGAAATACGCTCGAATGCTGCGGAAGTTTATTAATTTCAAGAGAAGCCGACGACTAAGCGAGGCTTCTCGGCTTTTTGAAATACATAATGACATCTCGCCCGCGCTGTATCTCAGCGGGCATCCGACAGATATCATCAAAATGTTTTAAAATTTTCAAGATATATATTACTGTTAAAAAGAAGGGAAAATAAACATCGAAGAAATTTGTGTATAATTTATTTGTTCCGGCGCTCGAGCTCGGTGGCGGGCGTCGCGACGTTTCATTAATTTTGTGTACTTTTGTAAATACTAATTTTAGAAGGTTACAGTGTCTCCGGATCGAGACACGACAGAGCCTTAGCCTCGTTCGATGCCATTAACCATTTTACAGTTTGATACCGCATAGTTTTTAAGTTGATATGTTATCTCTGAGAGCGGTCGACGAGCGAGATCTCGCCTCGGAGGAGGTGGCAATTTTTCTCCGACCCTTCAAACTTTCGCATCGGTGTATTTTGATTTGAACGGGGAAGCGTCGTCGCCGCGCATCGGCTCGGGCGCCGGATCGCGATTCGAACGAGGGGCGTGCCGGTCGAGTTCTTCGCGAATTCAGAGCGATGCATTTGTGCCAAACAGCTGAGTGCTAGATTTCTGTTTGTGCCACATTTTTATTTGCTTTTGTGGACTGCGCGGAAGAATGAGAATAAACGTTGCCACCATTGCGTTTGACAAACGCGAGCGGTCGCGGTCTGCTTTACCGATAGTTTGTGCCTTTAGCGTTAGTCTCATTTTAATATATTATATATTTATACTATGGGTGATGCTCGAATCAAACTTACCGCTTGCCTTTGTTTTACAATTTGGTGGGTGAAAATATATCGAGTTTAGAGATGTTAGCAAAATATATTTTACCTAATTTTAAGTTTTTCAAAATCAAATAAAATGGACGATGTATAGTATTTTCTTTTTTACTAATAAATAATTAACTGTAATACATGAGTTTTATTAATAATTACAAAAGATGTATGGATCAAATTGAATAGATATTTTATTTGTCACCTTTTTCACCTGGCTGAAAGAATTGATCTGATTTAAGATCTCGAATTCAACAACATAGTATTCACTAAAAAGTAAGTCAAATTATTACCTCAGGAATCTGGTATCAGCATAAATAAGCCTTGAGTTTATACACTTAATACTATCACCGTCATACAGAATAAAGCTCAAGAAAAGTGTTTTTTTTTCTTTTGTTGATTTTGTTTTATTAAAATACAGTGGATCCACCACCCATCTATTGCATTTTTTCTTATTTGCTTGTCTTCCTGGCAAATACTCGTAACCACATCATGTCTTCCATGACCTGTACTTGAAATATTATGTTTCCGTCACTAATTTCACCTTGACTAATTGTTGTACATTTGTCATTCCACTCTGAAGCATGTGCCACCTCATATAGCCCTTATAGCACGGGTTCCCAACCTGGGGGTCGCCAACTTTTTTTTAGATTTTAACAATATAGCAAATCGAGGATTCGAAATTCCCCGGTGAGCTAAAAAAAGAGTTTCAGAGACAATCCTGGAAAAAAGTATAGCAAATCGAGAATTTCAAATTCCTTGGTGAGCTAAAAAAAAAAAGGAGCTTCAGAGACAATCCGGGCAAAAAGTAAATCGAGGATTTAAAATTCCTGGGGGGGGATCGCTAGTCACATGGCTTTTATAAAAAGGGGTCGCCACCTGAAAAAGGTTGGGAGCCTATGCCTCATAGCTATGTTTGCACAATACATGAATGTGTCTAATCGCTATGATATCTGCATGTTTCTGGCACGCTCAATGAGCACACTTCTAACTGATAGTGAGCTCATTTCACATAACAAATTAGTTGAACTCGCAACTAAAATGCCTCTCATGAATAATGTTAGGACTAGCTTAAAGAATGAAAATTATTCAAAAAGTTTTAAGAAATCTAGACTAAGTACTTCTAATATTAGCACTAACAACTCTAAATTTAATTTAGGCTAAGGAGAAAGAAATCTGCGAGTCAATTTGAAGAAAGTTAGTCCGGTAATGAGTCTAGTTTCAATGAGCTGTCCTAACCTATTGATGGATTTTTTTATAAAGATGTCATGTAATTGAATGTTTTTATTAAATATTTTTTATATGGTTTTGAGACTCCCCTATAACATCGTTTTTATAGCCTCCAAAAACAATGAATAGGGAGTCAGGACTTAGTCCACTAAAAACGCGTCTTGTAATTATTTTGAATTCAAAGCCTTTCCAAAAAGAACATTTCTAAAAGTAAGGATGTTTTTTTTTTATTTGAAAATGTAATATGTCTTCTTCATAGTAGGTATATAGATCTCTCTTTATCTTTGTAAAAATAACTATTAAACTTTTTAATAGGTCATAGCTCTCTCTGGGACAGTGGTACTCGAGAATTTTTTTACTGTGGCCGCATTATAAACAGCGGTCCGGTCCTATGGAAATGTCCCTTGGCCGCAATTAATTTAAGAGATAATTAGGATAGATAAAAATAGCCGTTGCATTAACTATAAAAAAATTACGTTATTGGTGGCCGCAGCAAAATAATCTGGTGGCCGCACATGAGAACCACTGCTCTAAGGGCCTCAGAATAGACGCATTATTTTGTTTAAGTATATTGTCTATGGAAAATTAATAATTTATTCGCGATGAGTAAAACCTGTCCTAAAATGTAAAGAATTAGTACAAGCAGAACACCTTAAAAGTGTTTATGCATATAGCAAAAACTAAAGAACCTTATGAATATTTTCTACAAAATATTACATTTTCATAAAAAAATATATATATATGTTCGTTGCAGTGGCGGATTATCCCATAAGTGCAAGAGGCGCTTGGGGCCTCCAAATCTTGGAGGCTTCGAAGATAGCATATATTATATAAATCCTTACATTTTAATTTCAGTTTTCAATATTCATTATTATTCTACGAAGAGGTTTGCAGCACTGTTATATTATTAAAAAGCAGGGCCTCCAAAATTTATTGCGCCTGGGGCCTCCAAAGTGTTTAATCCGCCACTGGTTCGTTGTGAAAAAGACTAATAATTATTCAGTGTATTTAAAAAAAAATGTAAGGTACAAGTTTAAGAGAGTATTCGGAACTTCACCATTTTTATTTACATTCATTGCACACAACCTTGTCACAATTAATATTTACTAGCTGTAAGCCCGTTGCCCAGCAACGTGAGATTTTTGTTGCATAGTATTTAATTTAATTTAATTTTATGTTATTTTATTTTATGGTATTTTATTTTATTTTATTTCATTTCATTTTATTTTATTTTATTTTATTTTATTGAATTTAATTTAATTTAATTATATTTTATTTTAATATATTTTATTTTTATAGTTAGCAGATATTTCGTAAATTATTTAATATTTGGAATAATGTTTAAGTTTGCTAACAACAATTTTTCGTATTAGCAGAAACTTCGTAAATTACTTAATTTTTAGAATAATGTTCAAGTTTGCTAACAACCATTTTTCGTAGTAGCAGAAATTTCGTGAATTATTGAATTTTTGGAAAAAAAAAGTTTGATAACAACCATTTTTCGTAGTAGCCGAAATTTCGTAAATGATTTAATATTTGGAATAATGTTCAAGTTTGCTAACAACCATTTTTCGTAGTAGCATAAATTTCGTAAAATATTGATTTTTTGGAATAAAGTTTAAGTTTGCTAACAACCATTTTTCGTAGTAGCAGAAATTTCGTAAATTATTTAATATTTGGAATAATGTTCAAGTTTGCTAACAACCATTTTTCGCAGTAGCATAAATTTCGTGAAATATTTAATTTTTGGAATAAAGTTAAAGTTTGCTAACAACCAATTTTCGTAGTAGCCGAAATTTCGTAAATTATTGAATTTTTGGAATAAAGTTTAAGTTTGCTAACAACCATTTTTCGTAGTAGCAGAAATTTCGTAAATTATTGAATTTTTGGAATAATGTTCAAGTTTGCTAACAGCCATTTTTCGTAGTAGCAGAAATTTCGTAAATTATTTAATATTTGGAATAATGTTTAAGTTTGCTAACAACCATTTTTCGTAGTAGCAGAAATTTCGTAAAATATTTAATTTTTAGAATAATGTTTAAGTTTGCTAACAACCATTTTTCGTAGGAGCAGAAATTTCGTAAATTATTTAATATTTGGAATAATGTCCAAGTTTGCTAACAACCATTTTTTGTAGGAGCAGAAATTTCGTAAATTATTTAATTTTTGGAATAATGTTGAAGTTTGCTAACAACCATTTTTCGTAGTAACAGAAATTTAGTAAATTATTCAATTTTTGGAATAAAGTTTAAGTTTGCTAACAACCATTTTTCGTAGTAGCAGAAATTTCGTAAATTATTGAATTTTTGGAATAATGTTCAAGTTTGCTAACAACCATTTTTCGTTGGAGCAGAAATTTCGTAAATTATTTAATATTTGGAATAATGTCCAAGTTTGCTAACAACCATTTTTCGTAGTAGCAGAAATTTCGTAAATTATTGAATTTTTGGAATAATGTTTAAATTTGCTAACAACCATTTTTCGTAGTAGCAGAAATTTCCTAAATTACTTAATTTTTGGAATAATGTTTAAGTTTGCTAACAACCATTTTTCGTAGAAGCAGAAATTTCGTAAATTATTGATTTTTTAGAATAATGTTTAAGTTTGCTAACAACCATTTTTCGTAGTAGCAGAAATTTCGTAAATTATTGAAATTATTGAATTTTTGGAATAATGTTTAAGTTTGCTAACAACCATTTTTCGTAGAAGCAGAAATTTCGTAAATTATTGATTTTTTAGAATAATGTTTAAGTTTGCTAACAACCATTTTTCGTAGTAGCAGAAATTTCGTAAATTATTGAATTTTTGGAATAAAGTTTATGTTTGCTAACAACCATTTTTCGTAGTAGCAGAAATTACGTAAATTATTTAATTGTTGGAATAATGATTAAGTTTGCTAACAACCATTTTTCGTAGTAGCAGAAATTTCGTAAATTATTTAATTTTTGGAATAATGTTAAAGTTTGCTAACAATCATCTTTCGTAGTAGCAGAAATTTTGTAAATTACTTAATTTTTGGAATAATGTTTAAGTTTGCCAACAATTATTTTTCGGATTTTAAATTATTTAACAATTATTTCCAATAAAAATCAAAAGATCAAATCCAATTTTTCAATAAAAAATCAGTTGCACATTTTGTCCAAGTGTATGAAAAAAGCAAAATATTATTCTATCATATATCCATATCATAATTTGAATATTCTTAATGTATTAAAGAATTCTAACAGATTTTCAAGGTCAGACGTGAAAAGATTCATCATTATGATTCAATTGATCAAATCCGCTCCAAAAAATATTAGTCTCACATCGACTCACACGATCAGACGATTCATTTCGATAGCCCTATAATCATAGTTTGCAATAGTCGAATTAAAGTCTTTGATTATTCGAATATTATGATGTATGGTGATACAATACTTTAGCTCTACACCAAGAAATATCAAATTTTCAAACGTGGCGATATCAGAACATTCACGCCCGGTTTAAAATAAGCCGCTCCCATTGGATAGAACAACATTTCAAAAATGTGCTGTTCAGAATAAATCGAAATCATTGGTCTGTACCTTACTGCGGACGTCCTTACAGACAGACCTTATCGGCTATTAATGTTAAGATTTTCAAGGTCAGACGTGAAAAGATTCATCATTATGATTCAATTGATCAAATCCGCTCCAAAAAATATTAGTCTCACATCGACTCACACGATCAGACGATTCATTTCGATAGCCCTATAATCATAGTTTGCAATAGTCGAATTAAAGTCTTTGATTATTCGAATATTATGATGTATGGTGATACAATACTTTAGCTCTACACCAAGAAATATCAAATTTTCAAACGTGGCGATATCAGAACATTCACGCCCGGTTTAAAATAAGCCGCTCCCATTGGATAGAACAACATTTCAAAAATGTGCTGTTCAGAATAAATCGAAATCATTGGTCTGTACCTTACTGCGGACGTCCTTACAGACAGACCTTATCGGCTATTAATGTTAAGATTAGCCAATTTTTCGTTGGTAAAATAGTTTTAAATTTTAATATTTCTTTATCATAGAATCTGGAGAAACTTTTATGATATATTTACCAGAATGAAAACAACTTGCAAAATTTTCTTTTGTAACGCTGTTTATGATTTATTCATTTATATAGGTACCTAAATAGCTACACTTTTTATCTTAGTAAATATGGCCGCGGATTGGAATCTAAATTTTTTTAAAAAAATGTGTTGGTCATACTGATTTGTAAAGTTGGTATCCTTAGTAAACAGGAAATATATATCAATCGTTCATTTTAGTTCCACTCCCAGTGGCATTTACACGCGTAAGTATTTTCCGCTGTTATCATCCCAATCCTTCGTTTCTTTTCGAATCGTGATTGTTCTGCCGTAATATATTCAGTTAATCCACGCAGTTCGCGATGTATTTTACATTCATCTTTCGTCAAAGACTTCACATGGATCATTTTCTAACCTCCAATTCAATATGTCATGCCGGAATGTCAAATATTCGGCTAAGTACTCTCGATTATTTAATAAAATTCACGTGAAATTGTTTGAGCGTACCAAGGATAATGGTAAATATGCCATGTTTGTAATTACCCTTTATACGATATTTAATTTAATGTATTGTACTGCTTACGTTGCCATTTTCACTTGACATTCATCCCGTTTACGTATTGTATATTCGCACTTACGAATGTCTAACCCAGTAAACTGTCGTGCATTTCAATTGATTGGAGAATTGATGCTATCATTCACGTCCATGGATCCGGTCCTCTTATTTCCTAGAAATGAGGGCAGTAAAATTAATATTCACGACCCTAGAAATAAAACTACTTAATTTGTTAAAATAATTACTATCAATGTCCATGTCCCGATTGAATATATTCCTCATGGTTATTTTGATGGTGGATTTGACGAATAATTTTGCCTTGTGTCCTGGCTTTATTAGGGAATCAATTGTACTGAATGTGGCTTCACTAAGTTAAGTCAAATGTCTCTTGTAAATGTAGTTATTTGTTAAACACCCTGTTTTCCCACCTTGTTTTCCGAAGTACACTGAATTGCAACCCATATAAATGGCCATAGATAAGTTAGAACCCAATAAATTCAAGATGTATCCAATTAAGTAAATTAACTAATGCATATTTTGAATAAGTACAATTTTTACCCTAAAATATTTCAAGATTCAATTATATTTATAAATAAGTTATTTTAAGTTCAGTAATGATGTGAATGATTGAGTGAAAATTTATCTTATGTTTGTTATACTTTTAGGTTGCATCGTAACTCATTGTAAACGCAACAATGTCGGGAGGACTGGATGTGCTGGCCTTGCGGGAGGATGACGTCACCAAGATGTTGGTGGCCACCACTCACCTTGGCTCTGAAAATGTTAACTTCCAGGTAAATATCAAACTACTATTATTTTCCTTCAATTTGTTGCCTCACATTCTAAATGCTTCAGCACCTGACCCAAGATGTGATTTGAACTGAAGGTTACAAATGGCCCTTGACTTTCATGCTGAATTGGTTTCCAAAAAATGTAGGAATATATAGATACTTGGAAAAGATATTGGCTCTTTATTGGGATCAGATTTTTCCATAATGGCTACAAATAGGCATTAAATTTTAATCGAAATTCTCCCTGTACAATAATGTTATAAACAAAGCCCACTAAGGCAGCAATTATTGGAAGGAAGAAATGAAACAAACGTATGAAAGCTGCGACTGCCTGTAATCAGAAAACATGGTTTGGTTTTGGATGTTGAAGCACCGAAAATGTGAGTGATAAAATAATGATGTAGATCAACATGATGATTAATCAATTCCGTTTCCAAAAATCTGACATTTTTTGATGATTTATGATTCTCCCAACTGATGATCTCAGCATTATTTCTTTCCAAATGAACTTATGTTAAATATTTATCTAATTATTTTGTGCGATATTCTTTAGATGGAGCAGTACGTATACAAGCGTCGCTCAGATGGCGCTCACGTCATCAACATTCGCAAGACCTGGGAGAAGCTTCTCTTGGCCGCGAGAGCTATTGCAGCTATAGAGCATCCCGCTGAAGTGTTCGCAATCTCTTCCCGATCCTTCGGACAGAGGGCCGTACTCAAGTACAGTTCATACACTGGCGCAACACCCATTGCTGGACGTTTCACTCCTGGTGCTTTCACCAATCAGGTCATTAATATTTTCAATTGTATGCCTCCCAAAACTATTTTGATGAAACATGCCCGTTTTTGTCAACACCCAAGAGATTATTTTTCATTAGAGGAAATATGAGGAAAGAACAACAATTGTTTGCAGTTGACTCCCATAGGAAGAACACATGAGTACAATGTGATCTGCCCTTTCAGAAATTATATATATCCATTTCTTTTGATTCTTATCTGTTGGGACAGGCACTTCCGCCACCTTCAGTTTTTCTTATCAGAGATAACATAACTTTGTGGAAGGAAGACTTGCAGAAACAATTTTTGATGTTTGATGACTTATTTTGATAAGTAACTTTTGTCATGTCATGAACTTAAAACGATCTAAAAACACTTCAAATGATAATGGCTAGACAGTCTTATTTTTTTGATAAATTCAGAATGATGAATAATTCTAAGGAACCACTGAAATATTTGTGATTACAAAAAAGAATAAATTTAACTGACCAACTCTTTGAATTGTGATGTTATTCTTTGCTCTGTAGAACAGTATTTAACTGAAGAAATTGTTTTCATTTTTAGATTCAAGCGGCATTCCGTGAGCCTCGTCTGCTCATCGTGACAGACCCCCGCACTGACCACCAGCCTGTCACTGAAGCATCTTACGTAAACATTCCCGTTATCGCTTTCTGCAACACAGATGCCCCACTTCGGTTTGTGGATATTGCTATTCCTTGCAATACCAAGTCACCCCACTCCGCAGGTCTCATGTGGTGGATGTTGGCCCGAGAGGTCCTCCGTCTTCGAGGATCCATCCCACGCGAAGGTCGTTGGGAAGTCGTAGTTGATCTGTTCTTCTACCGTGACCCAGATGAGTCAGAAAAGGAAGACCAACAAGCTAAGGAGTTGGTGGCTCCACCCAAGGCTGAGGCTGCAGTTCCTATCGCTGTAGAAGAGACATGGGCTGAAGGTGATGCCCAGACAAGCTGGACAGAGGAAGGTGTTGCTGCTGCCGGACCTCCCGCCCCTGCTGGTGATGTCGCTGCTCCTCCTGCGATCGCTCAAGATGAATGGGCTGCCGCGGCTGCCAACCCACCACCGGCTGCTGCCCACTGGGGAGGCAACCCTACCGACTGGTCTGCGTAAACTCTTCATATTGAGTCATAATTGGAAATAAAACTTTTTCTTGAAAAAACATTAAAGTTTTCTTATTTGTACTATTGGTGTATATAAAGTTATTTAGAGAAATTCTGATGCTGACATTTTAAATTGTAAAGTCAGGGGTCTGACAACTTTTCAATCAAATAAGCACATTGGATTAATTGTTTACTTACATGAAGGGGCCAACAAAAGAGAAGTATATACAGTAGATTCTCTACTTGTGCTGTTTCCTAGTCAGGCGGGTGAGAATTCAAAATAAGTGTTTTATGTTTCATACATTGAATTCTATGGAGTTGTAACTAAAGAATTTAAAAAACAGCACTAGATGAGCATATCTGCTGATTGATTGGTGTATTAAGCGATGCAGGATACAAGTGCTTGTTAAAACTTATTTATAATGTGACAAAAAGGGGAGCTGTCTTTAAGTATTTCACTAAATTGAGTAAGTAATATACGGCATCTGTAGAGCCTGGGGATATTTTAATAAAATAGTATTCGTAGAGTGAGTTGTGTTCGCTGTTGGCTTTGTCATGTTATTTTTTTAAATTGTTATTTATGAGCTGTTGATAGCAACTTTGCTCAGCAGGGTCTAAATAAACTTTAACCCCATTAGCTGTCTAAAAATCGAATGTAATTTTCATATTAAGGTTTATTAATTTACTGACGACACTGATGAATAATTTTCTTATAGCTTCAAATCCAAGCAAAGTGATGCGTGTCACATTATCAAAAAACAAACAAAATATACGTTTATTTGCAAATTGACTTTTGATGTTCACATTTGAATAGAATGAATAGTAATGCAATTATGAAAGTGAACTATTATACACTTATAACATGATAATAGGACTTTTTCTACCAAACAGATGGATGCGCCTGTTCCATCTCTAGTTTTATTTTTGGGTTTCCTTTTTTCTCTGAAGTAAACCTGTCTTCAGTACGTATTTGGTTAAATAGATTATAAGAATCATTAGTTTTTATATTGCATTAAAATTAGTTTTACTAGCTGTAAATGGGAGTTTTTTTTTGCATGATCAAAAATTAGAAATTTACTGGTGTGAACAATCAAATAAGTCGGATTTATAAATAATATTAAATTGAAAAGAAAAAAATTGACGATATTGAAAATGACTAACCCAAGTCTTACAATGTGGAAGCCTAACTCTTATAAGATTTCCATAAAACTATATTTTGGATCGTTACCCCACGTATTCTTTCTTTCCATGTTGCAATGTTTATTTGGGGGAGTGTCCCGGTTTGACTTGCAAGAAATTAAACCCTATCTATCAAGCAGTAGACCATGTGACTTATTAATATATAATTTATTGTTATCCCATAAGCCAACTTAACCGGGAATTGCTGCCTACAAATATTAAAAGGAACAAAAACATTCGACGGATGTATCCAAAGTAACCGTATACAAAAAATGGATATGTATGACTCTTCCTATAGTACACAGGTTCCCAACCTGGGGGTCGCCAACTTTTTTCGATTTTGGATTTGATCAAAAGAAGTTTCGGGAACAATCTGAGGAGAAAGTATAGCAGATCGGGGATTTCAACTTCCCTGGTGACCTAAAAAAAAGAGTTTCGGAGACAATCCGGGGAAAAAGTATAGCAAATCAAGATTTCAAATTCATCGGGGGGGGGGGGGGGGGTCGCCTAGTCACATGGCTTTTATAAAAAGGGGTCGCCACCCGAAAAAGGTTGGCTATAGTAAAAAAAAATGTTGGGATCGGGATTCAAGCCCGTGACGTCCGCGAACGTAACGTTAAAAATAACTCGCCACTCAAAGAGTTAACCCTTAAATGCATACTGTACTTAAATGCTTAGTGATGCGAGGCGGGAAAAAATCCGAGTTTTTTGCGGACTTAAGCCGGAAAAATTGGGTGAGAGTAAAAACTATTGGGAAAATTTAAAAATATTATTTTAATATCAAACTGAAGATTGTTAATATTTTTTAGCATTCGCTAACACTTATTTAAAAAAAACGAGACGTGTTTTATTTATTAGATCCTTAAATTACAGGTTGATAAGAATGTTATGAAGATTGAGATGTTTGAAAGTATATTATTAGTCTATGACAAATTTAATACTTGTCTATGAGTTTGACAACTGACATTTAGGTATACTTGAATCCGATACAAAATATTTGAAAACAGTCTTGTTTTCAAATTACTCAGTGAGACGTACATACTTATGTATGCACATGTACTTCAATATCATTCAAGCAAATTATTCCTAATATTTGTAGCTCCATGGCGAAATTGGAAATTTCTTAGTAAATGTAGAAATATATCGTTAGAAATATAAAAAAAGATTATTTTTTATTTTTGTTTCTTATCATACGATATATATATATTATAATCCTAAGAAATTATTTTTTATATGAGTAACAAATAGTTCTTGTCCACATTGGGAGCGGACATGGATTAATATATAATGCATAGATCTGAGAATATTGTTTTTCTAAATTTAACAAGGGGGTCGCCGGCCTGAGTAAAATTTATTGCACGAACCCCCTCTAACCCACCCTTGTGCGTAACATGGTTCATATTTGACGTTATGTTCTAGGAAGCAAGAAAGATAAAGTGTCACAAAAGAGGGAAAGAGAAGTTAGGGTATTCGATCCAATAATTGTGATTAACGGAAACAAAACTGTAAATTCTGCTTTATGTCTTGTGAATTGAGAACACATATATAGATTTAGTCTGCTCTCCTGTCAATGCCGGATCCAGGGGGGTGACCATGGCCGTAATAGCCACCCCCTGAGAAGAATTTAGAGGTAACCAATAATTGCAACTTTATTCTATACATATAATATAGTATGTACAATAAAGTTTTCATTTACACGGCAGATACGTTCTACGCGATAGGGTGAAAAAACACTATAACTATACAGTCTGCAATCTAGCGATTACTGTTCCTCTTTGTCCTAGCCCCTTTCCGCATAGTACTGAGTGGTAAGTACATGCGAAGGACGGAGAAAATTCCAAATTCTGAAACGCATTGTATTAGTGTCTTTTTTTGCATCGTGTTATTTAGAAATCGTGGAAAAAGAGAGTTCAGTGTATTAGTAATAATTGATATGAAACGTTTTTTATGAGTGTATGATAAAATAATTTATTATGTAAAATCCATATTTTTTAAATTGAATGACCACCCCTTGGAAAATTTCCGGATCCGCCAGTGTTTTCTGTCATTGAATTTCAGACCAAATCTAACATCCGTTATTCGTACATACTCCTTGAATTCACAGAATGTTTTTACATACTCGAAATTTTGGAAAATACCATGACCCGAATCACAAAAAACATGCGAATCAAAAAAAAGCTTTACACTGCTTACTCAAAGAGAAAACTAACATCACACCATTACTAACATGCCACTGATAGTCGATGTTTTTATAAAAACGACATTCGTTATAAATAACTCACATATCGACTGTGGAAAGGAAAAAGGACTTAACCCACAGTTTCTTCAAAACAGGTTTTTTTCGATAATCACAATGTATCAAACTTGATACACGTTCTATCAAAAGGATGCAAGCTGCAAATGCCGAATTAGTATCTAAATTTAGCTTTTTAGTTTGAAAAAATGACTTTGTAAAAAACTAAAACCAAGAAAAAAGACTGAAATAAAGGTTTTTCCTAGACAATTTCTTTAATTAATATTAGATTATGTCAATTTAACACCAGTTTAGAAGTCTCTGTGCACTTCAGGGTTGTGTATAATTCATAATTTGTATATGTCACAAAATCATCAAAACTCGTTTTAAGCGCCTCCTGTAAAATTTGATATGTGTGGGTTAAGTCCTTTTTCCTTTCCACAGTCGATATGTATAATATTTACAAAAACTCAAATGTCTGACCGTAAAATTTTATGCTTGCTCGTTCCTACTATGTATATGGAAAAAAATATATGTCAAGGAAATGAAATAATTTTGGTACAAGAACGTGAGCAATTTTTTCGATTTTCTTTTCGTATTACGAACGAGCTATCTCTAAAACTTAATTATATTTTTTTCGAATGAAAAATTGATAAAATATCAATTGAATTCGACGCAGTAGTTATTTCGATTTTCTATTTGTTGAAGAAAATTTAATAGTTAACGTATTCTTTTTTTTGATTACATGATTTACATTTTTTTAAAATATAATAAAGTGATTGTAATACATAAAAACTGTTGTACAATTGAGCCTGTTAAAGGTGAAGGGACCCAAGTGGTATTTTAGAATAAAATAAGTTAGATGCGCTGTAACACGTCTTAAAGTATCGTATAAGTAACCTTAGTTAATATACATTACAATAGTGTTATATCCGTAAAATAAAAATATGCAATCCACCAAAACACCAAAAAATACGTGATTGTACTTAAAATTATTATTAATATAAAGACAAAAGTTTTACTATTTTACTAGTTGGTCACTTCACCCCTAGAGAGCCTAATTAATGTACGGAAATCTATCAAGATAGCAACTTGAAGAGTTTTTTAGCTTCTTGTAAAACGTTGTTTTAGCATATCTATCTATCTGCTTTCAATGCAATTTTGTATTTGAGAAGGTGCTTGAAATAAATATTCATATAAATAACTCAAAACGCGTTTTTCGACTTAACGATGACTTAAGGGCCTTGAAATTAGTGGTGTTACTCCAATGTGAAATGACTGCACTCTATTCAAGGGTAAAAGGGTCCAATCATAAAAAATAGTAAAAATCATCAACGTTTGTTGTATGTTTATTTATTACTGAAACATGTAGCAACTTTTAAAATGTCAATAATAATAATTGAAACGATTTTTCCTTTTAAATATTTCAAAGTAATATTCCAAAAGTCTTCCACAAAATTAGCTAAAGATAATGAATTATAAAATATCAACTATACTCGGATATCATCGATTGTTAATGTTAAAAGTAACCCGACTTTATTAGTCGTAATTAATGTTATTAGTCAGATCCATTGCACTCGTGTTGAAGATGTTTAATGGCGAACCTTGGTCAGTGGCGGATTACCCTTTAAACTTTAAGCCCTCCGAATATAAGGGTTCTTAAAACAATGGTAGTATAACTTAACCAGACTTTTATTACTTTAGATATTTTTTGACGTTCTTATGTTATCCGAAAAACAGGGCCTCCAAATTTTATTGCGCCTGGGGCCTCTCATGTGCTTAATCCGCCACTGACCCTAGAAGTTGCTGACAAAACTTGTGGAAGCGTAAAACAATTGAAAGATTCTGAGTTGACTTTTTGTGTTTTTATTTTCAACACTGTCTTTGTCAGAACATTAAAATTGTACTGCAAATATTTTTACGATCTAAAAAACTAGACAAAAATGATACCATAATCTAAATTCTTTTTGCAAACCCGTTTAAAAATATTAAACTTAAAAAAATCGAAACTTTATAATTATTAATTTTTGGCATCATCAAATGTTTTGTTGTTTTGTATAATTTTCTAGCTAAACTTTTCACTAGTGATGTAATAATTCGACACCGATAAATTTTCAATAATTTGCAGTTAAGCAGTTGTTAGAAAGATGATAGAAATGTTATTAAATAATTATAAACATCACCTATATAGGACCTATGCCACCATTGAGAAATTAATAGAAACAGATAATATAAGTTAATGGAAAATTAAATATAATTTATTATTCCAAAGATTGAAACTGAATGACAGATTTAGTAGAATATAAGAATGTAAACCAAATCCCCAAATATTAAAGGTTATAAAGTATTATTATATAATGTCAGTTTAAGGATAATGGTTTGTTTAAATTACGTATGACAATATTTTTTTTTAATAAGTAATATTAAAACTTATATAAACATAATTGAAAGTTATTCTATAAAATATTAGAGTTTATAATTTTTAGCTAACGAAATTAGAATATATTTTGTATACATAAAATAAATTATTATATGAAAATCAAATAGGTAGGTAAACACTATATACCTAATGATTACATTAAACTTAGTTTAACTATATTAAAATATTGTTAAGAATATCTCATTTTATATTTTAATAATGTAAACTTATTTGAGTGAATCATTATTTATCTCAGGGTTAGCTAAAGCCGCCATACTCGGATATCTTTCTTCTTCCGACAGCCAATCCATTTTCAGTCGATGCTCCAAAACAGCTTCGTTACAAATGTCAATAACCATCTTTTCTGTAAGAACTCCTTGTTCAGACGAATATGCAGCCGCTTGCCACGCCACTCCAAGTTTACTGATAGCTCTTCCTGACATTCCAGAGGTGATTTTAGCCATACGATTGCACAAGTCACCGTAGTCGAAGGACTCTATTTTGAGACGTCGTTGTCCGCTAGCAGCAGGTTCCAGAACAAACTTACCGAAGTAATGGCGTAACAAACGTTCTCTTTCTTCAAAACCTGGCAAATCAAACTCTACCATTTGATCGATACGATCATTGATGGCCGAATCAAATTGTCGCGGAGTATTAGAAGCCAAGACGAGCATGAATCGGTCGCTTTGCTCGGATGTTCTATAAAGAAAAGCGTTCAAAGCTGCCCTTAAGTCTTCAGATATTTTCTCGGATGACCGTTTCCGCAGAAAAGCGTCTGCTTCGTCGATAAATAGAAGTACACCTTTGTTACTAGCGTTGGCCCAGTCGAAGACTTTATGGATGGCCGAGACGGCTTCTCGGCCCATGGGAGCCACGTCTCCCCCCGTCATAATAGCATAATTCATTCCAGAGTGCTCAGCCAACTTTTTGGCGAACAAAGTTTTTCCAGTACCTGGTGGGCCATGCATTAAAATGTTACGATACATCCCTCTATTCAAGCGTGTGTTCTTAGTAGCTATGGCAATATCTCTTAATTTTTCTTCCAGTTTTGGTTTCAACACAACTCCAGTGAGAGCGTCTTTCGGACGATTGAGACGGCTTATAAATGTTTTAGTAGTCAGCACGGGGTGTTTGATAACTTCTAGCAAAGATGTTTTAGATGTTTCACCAATCAGAGTTGGTTTTCCGATGCGCGCTTCTATATAACGTCCCGTGACAGATGTTGCGTTTTTTGCTGCAAATACTCCCAGTGCTAAAAGAGAAATTCCCCCAACGGCGGTCAAAGATTTATCCCAATCGGTGAGCAGCGTATTCATACCAGATCCCATAACATTTCCAATAGTCTTGATTCCTTCTAGCACAGTAACTCTATTTTCCTGTGCTTTAAGTCTAATTTGTTCTAAAACCACGTCTTTATTTTGACGCTCGGCTTTTGCTCGCGCAGCTTCTTTCGTCTCAATAAGCTTCATTTTGTTTTTCTCTCTCATTTCCATTTCATACTGTATAGTGGATTTTCGTAACGCTTCTTGCTTGGCAACAGATGCTTCCTTCTTTTTAAGTATTTCTTCTTGCGATCGTTGCTGGCTCGCCAGTTGATCTTCATATCGTTTTTTCGATAGTTGGTCTTGATAATTCGCTCGGGCATGATGTTGCTTTGTTTCTTCAATCAAAGTTTTACGTTTTTCATCGTAATCAATTCTTTTTTGCTCGATTTTCGCTTGTTCAATACTGGCTTCAAAATCTTTGATCCTAGCTTCGTGTTCTTTTTGTCTTGTGATCTCTTGCAATTTACTAAGTTCTAGAGCTTCTTTCGGGTGCCTTGACTTTTCCAGTTCCCTCGCAGCTTGAGCAGCCCTTTCTAAAGCAGACGAGTCAAATATATAAGGCTTCACAGGTGTACTTTCATTAGCCTTGTCACTATCTACGTTCGAAGAAATATTATCAGGCAAGATTTCTGTAGTAACACTTGATTTACTGTTCTTATTTCCATATCCGAAGATCCAAGACATGATTTCCTTTTTAATGTTACAGAAACACAAACAAACACAATTTAACAATGCAAAACACTGACGCAATCTGTGATATTGTATTACTGTACAATTTTGAAACTTTATGTTTATAATAATATTAAACTTTCCACTTCTTAGTATTCGATATGTTTATTTACGTTACAATGCGCGTAACTTCTCAACTACAAATAGTTATTATTGTACACTTTAACCTCATCTAGACGGACAACAATAACTTTGATTTATAAATAAAATCATAGACTAATATCGTGAAACCGGTAAATAAATACAACATATTCAACAATGACACTAGTTATTATGTTTACCCCTACTGTAATAGATGTATGCAAAAGTACTTTCACGGTTTGACATAAATGATCGACATAATATCGTAAATGAAAATACTTGAAAATATTGTGCAATAACTAAATGTTCGGATTAACCAAACAATTGTCATGAAAGATGGCAATAATTATTTGTTTGAGAATGAGGTAAGTTGATAATTTTATTATAAGAAACACTTGTAAAGATATTTATTATAACAATAAAAGTTACAAAATATAAATGTTCCAAGCCAAGTTCGATACAGAGATTCGTTATTATAAAGTCAAATCTCAAGCACAATATAAAATATTGTTTCTATATAATATTATTATTAGTAACAAGGTTAAGGGTTCTGAAAACTGAAAAGATTTCTCTACAAATATCGGGTATATAATCAGTAGAATATGTGGTATAAGTCAATTATAGAAGTGCCGCGCATGCCGCTATAAATAATCGTCATACGGATTTTTCATATAGGCATTTGGGGTTTTTATTTGTCTTTTGCTTTTGTAGCATATTATTTCAATATTTTATATTGATAGCAATTTTATATAGAATAGAATACGAATAATATTGTCTCTTCTACATTGAATATGCTGTAGGCCATTATAATTTATTTAATTATTTTTTCTCTGTGGCCTCCGGTTGAGAAACTGTGCTGTAGGCTATTAATATAATACGAGCTGTAAGCCCATTACCCCCAACGGAGTATTTTTTCGCATTGTGAAAAAAACAGAAATTTACCGATATGAACAATCAAATGATACTTATTTATGAAATAAATCAGAATGAATAAACTTTATTAATGCACATGTAATGAAAAAGTATCAAAGAATTCGACCGCCGTCAGGAGTAAATTTATGACCGTAACTTCACAATACAGCTTTTAGACTTTTTTTGTCCGATTGAGACATTGGTACTTTTGTATAATAGTGAAAAAACACACAAAACAACATGAGGTATGAACATTTAATTTTAATATTTTGGAATTTGCTTTTGCTACAGCTATATGACAATATATAAACAAATGGTATTTGAAAATTCTAAGAAATTATAAATCCCAAAAATCTGTTTTTTTATTAGATCTTTTTTATACATGCATAATAAATTTCGTTTAAAACCCCAGGTTTTAATACTATAGCCTGAATATAATGCATTTCTTTTCAAAATTGATCACGAGAATAGATACCAAAGTCCCGGGACTTAAGACAGCCAAAAACCTGAAAAGTCTCGACACAGAATCCCTAATAGTAACCCTATTTTTTAGTATTATTTGTCACAGTTTGTGACTTTAAAATAGGTACAAGTTTATTGACATTTTAAAAGGGAACAAAATAAATGGCCAGAGTTTAAATCAATTTTTGGTCAGAATTCAAATAAACTTTCGGTCTGAATAGAATTCAATTTTTGACCAGAATAAAAATATTATACAGTCAGATTTTATAACCGTTTTGGTTAGGTTAGGTTAAGGTTTTTTCAATTTCATTTAAATTATGACTATTTTACATAAACTCTAACATTAATTATTTATGGGAGGAAGCAAAGTAATTAGCGGGAGACAGGGAAACATGGAGGTGCCGCGTGGCGGTCATATGCTTCACATAGGGAGCAAATATGGTCCAAGAAGAAGAAGAGAAGAATAATTATTTATTCTCCCCTCTGTAGACTGACCAATAATACATGACCATTTAAAATAAATTGTGACCAATGTAATATAAATTCAGACCAATGTGATAAAAATTATGACCGAAACTGTATAATTCAGACCGGTTAAATACGAACCATTTTAAAATTCTTTATTTTATACAATATGTTATGGGTACAAACAGTTTTTAAAAATCATGGTAACGGCTGTCGAATGTATATAAGCATATCGACTGTGGAAAGGAAAAAAGGACGTAACCCTCAGTTTTTCCAAAACAGCTTTTTTTCGATGATCACAATGTATCAAACTTAATACACGTTCTATCAAAATGATGTAATCTGCAAATGCCGAATTAGTATCTAAATTAAGCTTTTAAGTTTGAATAAAGATGAGCTTGTGAAAATTGAAACTAAGGATAAAGACTGAAAAAAAGGATTTTCCTAGACAATTTCTTTAATTAATATTAGATTATGTCAATGAAACATCAGTTTAGAAGCCTCCGTGCGCTTCCAGGCTGTGTATATTTCATAATTTGCATATGGCCCAAAATCATCAAAACACGTTTTTTTGTGCGTCCTGTAAAATTTGCAATGTGTGGGTTACGTTCTTTTTCCTTTCCACAGTCGATATTAATTGAAAACAGGTCATGGTTTTCGAAATAGACTCAAAGTGCAAATTTGTATTCAAATTATGCTAGGAGGGATTTGCCTCAGCAATAGGTTGGAGTTTCTCGTCAAACGATAACGTGTTTTTTTTGTGAGTGGCACATGTATCGCCTGCAAACTGATAATCTTACAATTTGCAATTCATGCGACTTGTATCCATGATCTTCTCAAATTAGTGAAGAGCGAATGCAAGTGTTTATAATAATATTTTTAAGCTATCAAATATTCAACACATGATCACTGGACACTAACCAGCGGTGGACTGCCAAGTGCCAATACGTTAACTCGCTTAATATCGAAGCAATTCTCAGTGTTCTGAGAAAGGAGTGAATTTTCTTCATCATCATCAGTGTCATTTCATCTTTATACGGGGAACTGTGGAGCCGAGCTCCAATCTCCCTTTCATCTAAGGTTAAATATATATATTTTTTTCTTCTAATTTAGATGTTGTGGGCCCATTTCATTTAATTTATTCTATTTACTTTTTTAGAATGCTTTGGGTTTGTCTGTTGTTTTTTTTTTTTGTACATTTGATTAAAAAAAAGAAAGGAATGGGGAGAGAAAAGGTAACATATATAGGAAAAAAGTGGAGGGAAGGGAGCAAAGGTAACAATTTAGAGTAGGGTAATCCGATGTGTTTTTTTCACCAGCCGTGTGATTGCGGCCACCAGGCATGTCAGTGGTGGGATCGGAGGGAATTTTCTTATCGCTCCTATGCAATTATAAGCAATACTTAAAGAGCAATCGATTGTTACTTAATACACTTATGATATGTATCAATATGCAATTTACCCTAAACTTATCAATGTAAATAGCTAAAAATGTACAATTGTGTATACTGAAGCTATCGTAGATAATATATAAATATATACTAATTTGATCTGAGAATATTGTTTTCTTCACTTTTAGGGTGTTCACTGTCATGCTTGGTGGAAAGTATTATATTAATAAAAAACACAATATTCCTTTGTTTTTCATTCCACTTTATTTAATAGGTCAGGACCGGTTTCGAATGAGCGAAACCGGTCCTGATCTATTAAATAAAGTGGATTGAAGAACAAAGAAATATTGTTTTTTTATTAATACTGTTTTCTCTTAAGTTAACAAGGGGCTCACTAGCCTTAGTAAAATTCAACAAAGGGCTCACGCGAGCCCTTCGAACTCCCTACAGCCCACCCTTGACACTAACTCACACTCAAATACCAAAAAGGATAGATAAGAGCACAAGGGAATTTTTTTTAAACGTTAGCCGAGTTTAAGTGCAAAGCAAAAAATTACGATTTTTTCCTAACGTACTTCAAACAACGGTACAATATTTATGTAACATATTAATTTTACAATAAGAATGTGTTTATTGTAGATATTAAACACAATTAGTTGCAAATGACCTTACTGTTTATTTTATTTAATACCACTTGGGTTTTTTCACTTCAGAGATTCCACGGTATCGACGATTGCTAATCACTGATCGAAGATTTTTTGTATTTGGATGCAAATAATGTATTATACAAATATCATTAATATCGCTATTTTAACAATTTTTAGATTTATTATCTGAAATTATTGTATTCTCCGAACCAAAATTATTTTAGCAACCGGCGGTGTGAACCCATAGGGGCACATCAATGATTATAGGTAATAAATATAAACAAATGTTTTTCCATTCGTTGTATGACATACTGAACAATTTTGTATGATAACATTGGGTTAAGGCGGTATCTTGTTTATGTTGATATTTAAAAAAGTGACGAATATTTCTTTATTCCAACAAAAGTGTTCAAATCCATTCCATTTTATAATTGATTATATCACAGTTATTATTGACACATTTTCTACCTTTCTGGTTTATTTAATCGTTTTAAAAAATCAATTGTAGCATTATTAGTTTCGCTTTTGTGGGACGAGAATCAAATACACTAAGTTTTTTTGTTATTTACAACAAAGTAAATACTTGTGAAGCAAATCGATTGACAATTTCATTTCTTTAGATTCAGTTTTTGTAATAATTTTATATTTTCGTTTATATTTACAGAGAAGAAATAATAACACCTAGATAAAATAAGTGACCCAATTCTTCGGTGATTTATCGTTGATTGTACCCTCTGTACCTTACAGGTCAAATTTACTAGTTTTTTTTTTTAAATTAAAGAAGTGGTGCAATATTACTGGCATAAACAAAAAATAGAATTAAAAAAAAAACATTTACTTTCAACAGCGACATATCCTTAGAGCCTTA
Source organism: Himalopsyche tibetana (assembly GCA_030503985.1). Taxonomy (NCBI): domain Eukaryota; kingdom Metazoa; phylum Arthropoda; class Insecta; order Trichoptera; family Rhyacophilidae; genus Himalopsyche; species Himalopsyche tibetana. Next base: position 19,911,094 of record JAPJYX010000022.1, read on the forward strand.
GTATTTTTTTTATTAAACAATAGATTCATTAAAGTTGTAAGTTACTTATATAATAAAACATCGTTAAAATCGAAATAAATGTTTCATTATTCAGAATATGACTTATTTCTTAAGCTGTCATTTTCCTCATGTCGTCCGCTGTGGTCTAGTTGGTTAGAGTTTGCTGAAACGATCAGGTGGGTGTGGGTTCGATTCCCGGTAAGGTCAATGTCAAATTGGATTTTTTTTTCAATTTATGTTTGAGATCTAAGACATGGGTGTTTGTGACGTTAATTCTCCTTGAGTTAATTTCACGTGACTGACAAAAATTCTCATCGAGTATATCTCGTATAATCTTTCAACTTCAATAAAATATTTGACGCATAAGCTGTAATTGGGGCATCCAATCCCGGGATCCCGTTCAATTTTCTGATCCCGAAATCCCGGGATTGATACGGCTGCGATCCCGGGATTTCAGGATTGAGAATATTTGAGCAAATCTCGAAAATTGACACGAAATTGGCAAATCGAGAATTACAGATTCCTAGGTGAGCTAAAGAAAAAAAACGAAGTTCCGTGACAATCTGGGAAAAGGTAAACCAAATCGAGGATTTCAAATTCCTCGGTGAGCTGAAAAAAAGAGGTTTGGAGATAATCCGTGGAAAAAGTATAGCGAATTGAGGATTTCAAATTCCTCGGGATTGAAAATGAATCAATGCCAAAATCCCGGGATTGGAAAAAGGCTTCGGGATTGGATACCCTAGCTGTAATGTCAAATATGTATTTTTTTAAAATCTAAAGAATAATAAAAAAAGACTAAATAATGAATATTCATCTTTCAAGAATAAAAATCAATGCCTACTTTTTAAATATATAACCTTGCGATAGTATAAGCCTGAAGATGCTTCTCGAAGAGGCGAAACACATGTAGGCAGCAAAAATTTGTGTTTAAGTTTTATAAATATATTGTGAGCGTGACTTAAACGATGGCGTTAGTGTTCTGACAATGACGTTATGCCAATATAGCAATCTACTATATTTTATGATTCTTGTGGAACTAAATTCTTATAAATTTACTGAACCATTTACACCTATATAACTGCACCTGAAACAAGATATAATACTATTTAAATGTACTAGTCCATTTTAACTTGATTTGGAGTGACGATTATCGGAGGCAGCCGACTGCAAAATAGGTATCAAGTCATCATTCGTGAAAATCATACCGCTCGCCTATTATCAGAATAGTGTGAGAAAAACAAGTTTAACATGACAACGTAAAACTTCTTTCAGCAAGGGCCAATGATTATCGGGCGCTTCCAGTTATAAGCACTAGATACGATTTTATTCGACTTAGGCGCTATGACCGAGACCAATTTGTTACTTATCATTTTACGTTTATACTATTTAAGAAAACTTCCAACCTAACGTTGGCCACTCTGTCATTACATTCTGTTTCATCTAGGCGGATTCGAAAACAGAACGCTTAACTTTACTAGTTGCAATAAACGCATTAAAAATAGAACAGTAAATACATTTGAATAATAGACAATATATTAAAACGTTGTTTTTCCGTTTTATTCACTATGGTGCTGTTTATATTTGGAATAGTGGCGGTATATTTATCGAGTGACGTTTTATGTTTCAATGCTAGCGATGTGAAATCACGGTTGCCGAATATTGAATCGAAGAAAATGGATGATGTGGTAAATTTGGTGCAGCCATATTCTCAATCAACAAACGCACGTAGTGCTCGTTTGTCGTATACGACTACGCCTGAACAGTGGAATTCATATCTTACGCGCCCTTCCGAATATTATCAAACAACCGGAGACGAAGACGAAAATGATAGAAGAATAATTGCGCAACCAGACAGAAAATACGGCCATGAAACGTATACATTTACAACTCATGGTCAGGATCAATCTGATTATCAGACTTCATGCCATGAAACTAGGTCTGGTGGAGAAGACGGTTTGACGCAGATCGCAAACGTTGTTAGTAAAATAGCGAAGATGCTTTTTGGAGTGTTCGTTATCATACTCCTTCCGTTGTTTCTTGCAAAGATGTTCTTCCTTCCGTTGAAACTGTTCTTCATTATGAAAATACTATTGAAACTTGCATTGATATGGCCGATTTTGTCAAGAGTATTTCCAATGTTGGCTGCCAACAGTGTTGTCGTTGGAAAACTGGCATCGCCGTCCGCCATAGAAGCCACTAGAGATTTAATAGATTATTTTCAACAAGAATTAACAGATAAAAACTCGACGAGAACGGCAAAGTCTTTTGATTTCAATAATGAAGCAAATACAACGTTTCTCGCAAGATCGAGAGAAACATCGTATTGTGGTAAAAAAATGTCGTGTTTTTTATCAAGAGCAATATTATCAAAGAATTACGTAACGAAATTTGCGACTACAGCCGCAGTTTTATGGGGTAGTAAAATAACAGGACTACATAAGTTTATCAGATATCTCGAAAAGAACAATGAATTTCAGGAGTGTGTTCAAATTAAATGCAATAACACGGTGATGGATGATAATTAATTATAATACAACTGAGAGAGATAAGTTTATTTATGAAAGTTAAGTGATTGAATGACTTTAAAATATCAGCAAAAAATATCAATTTTATAAATAATATTTAGTAATTAATTAGTGATGTAATTATTAAAATATTTTCCCTGCGATACTAAGACTGCAGTTGCGTCATAAAATAAATACGAAAAAATGCATCGTCGATTGTATTTATTATACAATTTACAGCTGTGAACGTCATTGGCTTATAATCTGAACAGGTATGCAGTTTACAAAAACTAACGATGATATATTTTATTAATTATACCCAGTCATAATGTTTATCCGGACCGTGTTCATTCTGTCATTTATCATTTGTGCTTCGGCACAAAGCGAAACACTTTCTGGAACTGTGGAAGGCACGGCGCGCTTAAATGTTGTTTTTCCTCAGTTGGATCTGAAGTCAGATAATATCGCCATCAGGCGACAGTTGCAAGCGCCGATGGTTGACCCGTCGGGGCTTCAATCCAAAGAAACCAACTCGTTGAGACTTCTTCAACTTCAGATGGAAATTTTACGAATGCAAGACGCGGTGAAGAGGCAGCTCGCCGAAGAAAATTCGCGCGCGCTAATCGCAACGCGTAAAACTACTACAACGACAACAACCACTGAAGCAGCGCCAAAAAAAGTTGACAGTGATAGCGAAACGGAAGATAGTGCTACGCGATTAGGACGCCTTTTAGAATCGTTAAGTGGGGGAAGTCAGAAGAATACGGGAAACACGTTTCAATTGGACGGCATACAGGATGAAATAGAAACTCTTCAAAAGCAACTCGGTAAAATTACAGCAAACAGAGCAAGAACTGCAAACGAATCGAAAGTTAAAAATCAAGTAAAAAATCGTGTTACCAAAAAACCTCCTCGTGTTTCTTATTTTGATACACCAAAAGAAGGGACTAAACCTCGTTCAAGTGATGAATCTCACTTTAGATCTCGAGACACAGAAGATGATGATGTATTTGAAGAGTCAATTAATGATAACGCTCGTGCTGCAAGTGCTCCTACTTTATTAAACTCACTTGAAAAACAGCTTTTAAAGTATCAACATAGTCTTGATAATACACAATATGTGAGTCCAAAATATTCTTCGATGTATTCACCAGAATACAGCAAAGACACAAACGGAAGGAATTATAAACCGGATACCGAATTTGAAGATACCTATAAACGTCGTAGTGATTTCAACCATGATCATAAACATAACGAGCACTCGTTCGATGATAAATATGAACATAACCACATCAGCGGAGAAGTGCGAGAGTTTACTCCTAATTTGGCAAACCCAATTACAAATCTTCTCAATCCAGTTCAAGTAAATACGGGCGAAGATGCCCACACCGCTGTTTTGGATTTGGTGTTGGAGATTGTGAGAATGGCAGCTGGAGGTGACGGCCGGGGGATATTGGGGGCCGTTGTCAGGTTGCCTGCTATGATAATTCGCGGACTGATCAGGACTATGGTGTCCGCACTTGCCAGCGGAGGTCTGAGAGGGCTGATTGTTAGGTTTTTGATACCGCTCATCGTTTTGGTCGGGGTTAACGTGCTGATTATTTTCTTGGCTTGGTGGCTCTGGCAAGACGGTAATTGTGATGTGGTAAATAATGTGGAAATGCAGAAAAACTTCCACGACTGATGAGGTACTACCAGTTACAAATGATATTTGAGTGAAATTTATTTCTTCGGTATTGTAAATCACGTTAAAATATTTCCAGTTCAAAAAAACAATCTGTTATGACAAAACTGTTCACTTTTAATCACTGTTTATTGGCAGAAGAGCATTATAATAAAAAATAAAATATTTTTGTAGTACTTAAAATTAATTGATTAAGAGCAAGACTAGTTTAAGTCAGGGAAGTGGAGTCATGTAAAAAAAGACGACTCCGTCTCCAATGAAATTTTTCAATCATTTCATTATACATATGTATACCATCAGATCATCTTTAGTCAGTCTAGCATGTAGTGGAAGCACTATGGACTATTGTGGTTTGAATACACGTTATTAAATATTTAAAAAAATATTGAGTCGTAAGATTTTTCCGACTCCGACTCCACAACCCTGGTTTAAACTGATAATGCTCTAGAAAGTGTTTTATTTTTTTAATATGAAAACTTTTTGCTCTATTATATAATGAAACATACTTGTGTTCATTAGCATCAGAATCATATTAAAATCTTATGTTACATTTTCTTGTTTATAGAGTCATTAAACACCGATAACTGTTTAATAGAAGGAGGTTGTATTATACGTTTTATACAATAGCACCAATTGAAAATCATTTCCTTTAAGATGCTTGATAATAATATAAAAAAATATATCAAACGTGGTACGTTAATTAATAACTATTGTATTGAGTTAACAATAATTATTGTTTAACTAATTGAAAGCATTGGATATAATAAATTGTAAAGGTATGAAAAAAGTATCAACTCAATTGATATGAAAAATTATACTTTATGGAAAGGGGTCATTGCCTTTGTTTTAACTGTATTGTCAGCGATTTTTTGATTATTATTTGCATTAAAGGCAACATTTCAAAGAAACAATTATTTCGTAATTGGAAAATATTATGACAGAAAAATGATTCTCTGATTTAATACTCGTTGTTAATGCCACGTTGCCGTAAAAAAGTACAAGATTATTAAATTTCACTTTTAAGGTGTTCACTGTCAATACTTGGTGGAATGGCATTATAATAAAAATAATAAAACATTTTTAGTACTTTTTCCACATAAAATTTATTAGATCAGGACCGGTTTCGCTCATGATGAGCATTGTCAACTGATAAGAAAAACAATAAAACAGTGATATTTATACAAATATATTGTCATACCTTGTTTTTATCACTTAACTTTTGTATAAATATCACTGTTTTATTGTTTTTCTTATCAGTTGACAATGCTCATCATGAGCGAAACCGGTCCTGATCTAATAAATTTTATGTGGAAAAAGTACTAAAAATGTTTTATTATTTTTATTATTAAATTTGTATTATTTAACACCTTTCATGTACTATGATACTTTAATTGATTGCAAATCTCAATTAATACCAAGTATTGCCAAAATACTAACATATTTTAAACCATCCGGGATCTCTACTTCTATACCCTATAAGTATAAATATAATCATAAAACCTTTGCCGACAAACAAATAAATATAATTCTTGAAACTACTTACTACTCAAATCTGTGGGCATTCCCATGAGCTTATCCTGTTCGCCAGCAATGGCTTTAAGCTCAACGATACATTTATTTCTTATATACACACGAAACATTTGTTTACTAAGCGTCAGTTCAAGTTCATCCGTGCACTTGAACGCCTGAAGATGCCGAAAGGCGAAACCCGGGTCGCTAGTGACAAAATCTGTGAGAATGTACATAGTTTGAACGATTCAAATTTAATATTGAAATTCCACCAAGCACCTTCAGTAGAAATCTTAAGTAGAATAAGTAGCCTGACGATCTAGCAGCATTCCAAGCAACTGTGATCTTTTAACGATGAGTACACCGAAAATATTAACTATGATTGATTTTTAAAAACAATTTTTTGAAATTTTATAATCGATTTATAAAGTAATATTGTTGATATCGTAAATGGCTCGCTTTGCAAATATTTGATTTTTAAAGATTTTGATGCTTGGGAGAATTGTTTATTTATCAACTGACTATTTATATGTATGTGTAGTAACTTACTTATGTATATTAAGCGCTGCTTTAAATATACTTTTATTAAAAAAATCAACAAAGTTTGTTTGTATTTCATTTTAAGAAAATAAACTGAAATTTTATTACTGGAGTTTGAGATGCGAAATAGGTAATGTATTGGAGAAAAAGTCAAAATAAAAAGGAATGAAAGTAGATTGCTTATATTAAAGAAAACAAATTGTTTGAAAAGAAAAAATATTGGCAATTTTGAATCTAAAGTTCACAATTTCACAAAATACAACTCAACAGTAGTTGTAACGAGTTTTTTTAAAAATAACTTCTCAAAATCATATCGACTGTGGAAAGGAAAAAAGACGTAACACACAGTTTTTTCAAAACAGTTTTTTTTCGATAACCACAATGTATTAAACCTGATACACGATCTATCAAAAGGATGCAAGCTGTAAATGCCGAATTAGTTTTTAAATTTAGCTTTTTTATTACAATATTAAAACCAAGAAAAAAGACTGAAATAAAAGTTTTTCCTAGACAATTACTTTAATTAACATTAGATAATGTCAATTAAACACCAGTTCAGAAGTCTCTGTGCACTTCCATGCTGTGTATATTTCATAATTTGCATGTAGTCCAAAATCATCAAAACACGTTTTTTGTGCCTCCTTTAAAATGTGTGGGTTACGTCCCTTTTCTTTTCCACAGTCGATATATCATGTTAACTGCGCCACGAATACGTGATTTTTTAATACGAAATAATAATTGCAAAGTTTCGTGGTAATATAAAACAGAAGGAATTGTAATTTTATTAAATAAGATTTAAGTTGGTCTTAAATCTTAATTCCATAATTTGTGATGTACGAGTTTTGTAATCTAGGGAGATCTTACTGATGTTCCTTCGTATAGAAGATGACAGTGTCTTGCGGATGTACACAACACAGAGGCTATACAAACCGTGTGGCTGTTGGCTCGCTCGGGATCCATTCCTCGTGGCGAAGCATGTCAGAAGTGCTGGCCTGCTGATCGCCAGAGGCGGAGGCGGGGGGGGGGAGGACGAACGTGAAGGATAGCGCGCGCGGGGACGGCGGTGGAAATCGCGGGGAACTTTTGAGAAGGTTCAAAGCGCACGCGTCACCACCAGGACTGCACTAAGGAGAATGCAAAAGACACGTTATTTACGTCGATTCAAAGAGGATTGTCATTATTTATGCGGCTGTTAAATTGATTCTTTTATCAATGATGATGAAATAGTAATAATATAAAATAAAGCCATTGTAAATAACATTCTAAAATAAAATTAAACTTTTGTATAATATCATTTTTTTTTAATTCTTCGAGAAAAAAAATGCATATCAAATTTGACAAATGAAGCAGAATCTGTATTACTAACGGCATTGTTTAATGAATGCCGAAATTAGTTGAAATTTCTCATTAGCTGAGTGAAATCAGTCCTCATATTTAAAAACGATTCATAATAACTTGAGAGATTTTTCATTCTTAACACCAGTTAGTAAAATAAACTACGCGGTATGAAATTTTCCTCATAGCACACGCATTTAAAACATAATACATTTTGCCGCTCGAGCTGCGTTATCAACATTTTAGACTGCGTCGTCATTTTCAGTGATTGACAGAGATTTTTAGTAATTAAACAATATATTTAATGTTCACCGTATGTTAACTAAGCTTGTCTGAATTAGAATGATAAATACCCTTGTCAAGAAACTTTTAAATAACGAAATTGTATAAGGGTCGCTTAGGTGCGGTTCTGTCGTTGGTATCGAGCGTCGGCGTCGCCGCCATATTGCGATTTCAGTCGCTGAGATCGTCTCGCGAAGCCCGTTCAGCGCTCCTCGACTTTCAGCGCTCCAATACACGTCGATCGGGGGCCAGGGACCGTGGCCCAGCGACCTTAATGGCCCCTACATAGGCCGAAAGGCCCCCCGACTGTCTATTACCAGAAAAACCCGAAAATCGCGAGTGATCTGTGACGTAAATACGCGATCGGATAAACCCGCGCCGCCTCGCGGACAATTTGTGTTACAGTGCTATTAGATTATATTGGAAAATAGTGCTTTTGAAATCGTTAAATATTCACTTTAACGTGTATAAATATATCCTCTACGATCGTAAGTGTTTTTTTAGACGATTGAAACTAGGAATTTGTATTTTCGAGGCTGTGAATGTACAGTGTTTTCTTTCTGAAAAAATGGTAGCCATTTTGAGTTTTCCGCAAGGCTGCTGCGAATTTGGAAGGCGTGTGTGTTTACGATGTCTTTTTTAACTCTATTCTCTTTTTATTATACTTAAATTGCAACGATACGTGACAACTACACCATTTTGATAATACCACCATCACCAATAAACTGTCATTGTTCCATGTAGAGTGGCATTCTGTAATATAAACTATGTCAAAAGCAGATGACTCACTAGGAAATATTGAGCCTGTACGTTTCATTTTCATCAGAAAGCCTGGTGGCACATATTTGTCAGTGTTATGGAAAGATATTTCCTGAATTAAACACCAACATGATGTTAACAATTATAATACTATTATATCATTTCAATATTGTTTTCGTAAAAAACACAAACTAGACATACAGATACATATATAGCCAATATTTATTTTGGTTTGTTACTTTAAAACGATATATTATTAAGCATATACAACATAATCTTCGGATATTATCAAATATGTCAAGATGAAAACAACGACATCGTAGCAGATGTTTTCAATAATAAATCGATTTCTTGTCTACTTTACGCGAAGAAACAAACCATTGTTTTAATGACTGCCACGTATATTATTATAAACAATCAATAACGTAAACTGTTGATTATAAATAAGTAAACACATATTTTTTATATTTAAATTACTAGTTAAATATTGTTATGGTAGATTTCAAAAATAAATATTTAGATTAGTCGTGAAAAATTATGGCGATTCAAAATATAGCTAACAACGCCCGTCTGTTGTTACTAAACGTACTGTAATATTAAACATTGTATGCAGATAGATGAATCTGAAAAAATACATTTTTTTTCGGATAAAAAAAAAACAATATTTATGCTATATTATTATAATTAAAAAAATACTATAGAAAAATAGATCGACCACGCAAAAAAACTCTGAAATGAAAGTCAATAAATAACAATGCTTTGGTAAATAATAATAGAAAAAGCTTTGAAAAAAAGTGAAGTGTTTTTTTTCAAATAAATCATTAAATATTGAATAATACGGTGAATGTTTGTAGAGATGTAAAAACAAAATACATTTTCAATATAACTACGTTTCATCTATATTTAAAAGTTTCAGATTATTTTAGTAACGTAGACTTAATGTTAATACAATAAATACAAAAAACCGTTTTGAGTTTTTATCAGATTTTTTTTAAATAATTATGTTTTTCAAATAAAAAACGATATTTAAAATGTGTTTTTCATTGTCGGTAGTTTGTTATGTAAGTTTTAATTCGATATAGTCAGAAAAATTTAAAGTGCGGTTTTATAATTATTTTTAAATTGTATTACTTCAAATTATAATTTTGCGATCTAAGCCTTATTTTAATACGAAAGATTCTTAGTAAAATATACATATTAATGAATGTTTCCTCGTAATAGTCAACTGTCAGAAATATAGTGACTAGAAATGTCATCGTAGGGGATATATAAAAACTGACTTCGATAAGAGTTATCATTGTAGATTGTTAGTTGGTGTTTGTGGTGAAATCTTTTGGGATTATTTCCGAACATCCTTTGTGATTGGCAGTCACTTCTTCAAGGTAAGACTATCGCAGTTTTTAATTTTAGAAATAACCAGTGCTTTTTTACTATGTAACACTAAAGAACGGTGTTCCGGCACCTTTTTTCTCGACATTTTAATATTTGTAATCAAATTTTGCCAACAAACAAAAATTTGTTATGCTTCGAAATCTTTTGAGTTTTAAGGAGAAAAAAACACGATTGAAAATATATTTTTTGAATCATTATTTCGCGTAAAAATAATAACAGCAAACAATTCGAACTGCATAATATAAATAAGCAAAGTGAAATAAATCTTCAAGTACTAAATGGAAACGAAATGGGTTATATTCTTCATTCCACAAACGCAGAGGTTTAGGTTCAGATTAAGTTCGAAGGCGTGGGTATTTGTGATATCTCCCACACTTCCAATAAAAAAAACGTAACAAAGCCAGTGCGATTAGTTAAATACTAGCCCTTTCTTTCTGTCATTACTCTCTTAAAAAAAAGATTGAGCAACTGATGAACAAAACGTTCTTGTTGAATAAAATTCTGTTGAGATACCTCTATTATGATGCCATATGCTCTACATTTTGAACGGACATGGATTGGAAAGAAAACTTATGGTAAAAAGCTTGACAATAAGTGAGTTCCGGCGACTTTTAATTAAAAAAAAGCACTAAAAATATCTTCTTTATTGTACTATTAAAAAATGAGCTTTTCATGAATGTATTTATATGATGTGGACCTTGGACGATATAGAAAGATGTACCCAGAACAAAGAATTCGAATACTCTATGATTTTTTTCACCTGTAGGATTGGTCCTGTGCTTGTCATTCATCAACATTGTCGTACTCTATGGTCCATTGGCAAGATCTTTTATTTTACGATCGGATAAATCAATGTTCAAGTCAGAATAATTTTGATACAAAAAATTGTTTTTCAATATTCATATTTATATATTTTTAATAAAGTTTTCTCAATACACCCGATCCTCTTTTTACGAGATACATTGGTTCCAGAAATCGTCGCGTAAAATAAACCTCATTTTCATATAATCTGATAAGTAGTATCCGAAAACCAAAATATCGTTTAAACAAGTATCGAAAATGTGTGAAAAACTATATTTTTTTTACTTAATAACCATTAATTTATTTAATATAAACGTAAATGAAAACGGATACATTACATGTAGGAGCTATTCGCTGCTGTCACTGTCGGTTGCGAAATATAATCACTTTTAGGGTGTTCACTGTCAATAATATTTAGGCATTAGACAAAGGCATTATTTTAAAAAATACCATTAGTACTAATTTTACTTTTATTTCATATTATCAGGACCGGTTACGCTCACGAAGAGCATTAAAAACTGATAAGAGAATACAATATTACAGTGTTATTATACAAATTGAACCCTCATAATTTTTATGTTTATTTGTTTATTTTATTTATTTTTCAAAGTAAAACAATCGCGTAACAATAAGTAAATCGCGTAAATAAAAGTAACGTTACCGTCCAAAAAAGTGGCGTTTAAAGAGAGATGAGTGTTCTGAGTTAGGCATGTATGTTTGCGATCACTTTTTTCTCTTGTTGATATCGGAGTTCTAATGAAAAAAAAAATCAAATTTCAAATGAGCATTTCCATAAACAATAAAAAAACACAAATAAGCTCAGGGCGCATCACAAGGTGCAATGACAATAATTTGGGTCTGATTATAAACATAAATTTTTGATTTACGAATTTCAAGCAATACTAAACGTGTAATAGATATCACAATTGATTCTAGTGCTATGAATAGAATCAACAATACTTTTACAAATGAAAGTCAACTACAGTATACAAGATTTCAATGTTTATAGTCTCGTAAAAACTAGTTATAAATCTAGATTTTAAACAAAATTATATTATACACGTGTATTGTAAGAAAATTTTAAAAAGAAATGGCAGATAACCGTGCTTTTGTATGAAAATTATTATTTGGAAAAACAGCCTTCTTCCGATTTAGGTAGCATTGTAGTAGTTACAGAGACGTGGTAGAGTGTGTGTTCTAAGTCAACGACGTTGTCACATTTGCAGTATTATACATAAAGTCCTTGATAAAGTCCAAATAAAACGATCTATCCAAAAAAATCTTATGATGGGGATTAAAAATGAAATACAATAAGTAAACATTACAACATAATTTTCTGGATGTATAAACTTGCCCCAAGTGCCCTTATCTTTACTATAATATATACACAATAAAAATACTAAAAAGTAGAGTGAAGTAATCCATAAATATCTCTATTATTAACTTTTAAGCTATGTCATAATATTTACTTTTAACTCACGATAAAAACGTTTTACTAACTGCCAGTTTACGTTCATCCGTGCGGTTTAAGGGTTAGTGTCAATGTCTACACCGATACCTATGTATAATGAAGACAAATTATTAAATAGCTTATTTACAAAAAAAGTCGTTTATTTTATAGAATTAAGCTTTAAAGAATTTTCAAATCATCCCAGTTGAGTTAAGCATTCCTTATTATTATACCGACTGTGGAAAGGAAAAAGGACGTAACCCTCAGTTTTTCCAAAACAGCTTTTTTTTTAAATAATCACAATGTATACAACTTGACACACGTTCTACCAAAAGGATGGGAGCTGAAAATGCCAAATTAGTATCTAAATTTAGCTTTTAAGTTTGGAAAAAGAAAGGCTGTGAAAATTGTAACCAAGATAATGGGCCTAAAAAAAGGTTTTTATTGATCAATTTATTCAATTAATATTAGGATAAGTCTATACAAAACAAGTTTATCAGTCACCGTGTACTTCAGGGTTGTGTATATTTCATAATTTGCTTTTTGTCTAAAATTATCAAAAGACGTTTTTTGTGTCTTCTGTAAAATTTGATATGTGTGGGTTACGTCCTTTTTCCTTTCCAAAGTCGATATTGTAATAAAAATTAGCTGTAAAAAATAAGCAGGGAGCTAATAGAAAATTGCATCACAACCAAAACGCACTATATATTTTGAATTTTTTTCTAATCGTTCAAAAAATTAAATACATCGATAATGAAATTAAGTTTTTATTTTTTTCCAGCTTTAATTGATTGGCTACCTAATTAAATGTTGAAATAGTATCTGTCAAATAAAGAATTTAACAAAAAAAGTTAATGTAATTATTGACGTATTTCATTTTGTTAACGTTTAATAATTTAAAGTTTTAGATTTTAAAAAAAGAGGTCACTGCTTAATCATGCCACTGGCCACCCTGGTATTTTTTACAGATCATTTTTATTACAATGTAATAATAAGCAATTGTTAACTCAATTAGGATGATTTGAAAATCGTATTAAGCTAGATTCTATCACTTAAACGAAGTAAATAGGTAATTTTTGTTCAAATTTGTCTTAATTATAGGTGTCGCTGTAGACCGTGAAACGCTCTCTTAGCGCTTGAAGATACCGAAAGGCAAAAACACGAATGAAATTGTACAACAGCGATTCAAATGTGATATTTAAATTCCATCAAAATCATTTAGCGTAAGTCCTGAATTGTGGGGTTATAATGCGAAACGTACTATTTCCAAAACTTAAACTTTTCACTAGAGACAAATACTATTACGAATAACACAAACAAAATAACATTTGCATAACAATATGATTTCCAATTTGAAAACGACAGTTTTGTAGACAATTTATAATGAAACTAATAGGACCAGTCGATTCCTTAGACTTGAATTACCCTATCTGCATAACTAACTCAATATCGCTCATTTTATAAATAGTACGTTTTGCATTATAACCTCACAATTATTAATCGAAACTGAAGATATAGTTACAATAAAACATATTTATTATATAAACTTTGCCATGTATTCTTCATCAATTGTTAAGTATTCCCTACATATTATATTCAATGCATTAGGATTGTTAATGTACCAAATAGATCCTAATTTAGAAGATTTATTGACATAAAAGGGTAGATACTATTTTCATGGAGCGCTATGTTAATTGGGTTAATTTTATTGGAACTTGGAAGCCTGGTACATACCCCGAAGGGAGATGAGGGTCAAACATGTATATTTTACGTATAATAAGGATTCAAAAATCTTTTATTGACTTTCAATTTTCGTTTGTTTTAGATAATAGTACATTTAGAAAATTGTAAACATAATAGAAAAAAGCACACGGCAACAGAACGCAATACCTGTATTACCGAAACCAAGATATTAAATATTCATGATTTTTTCAAACCCAAAATACCAGTTCTAAACTACAATACCGCTCTTGTTGAAAGTTAATCGAAATCAAATATTGAATAGACAAATTTTCAAATATTTTTATAAAACTGTTCGCGACGAATTCAAATATTTTAAAGTTGTATCAATATTGGCGGGATCCAGAATGTATGCCCTTTTTTAGTGTTATTATTTTAAAAAACCGAAAGTTAATATTATTAGTAGAATATTACTTTTTAATGACTGTAATTTATATGAAATATCGATTTTTACTGACTGTATTTAAACTGTATGGCACCTGACGAAGACTCAGAAAAACCGTATACCGAGCTTCGAGAACAGATGCTTGCGTCGGGTAATGGGGGTGAGGTGGTTTGATTTTGTGAGGAACTCAGAGATAAGGGAGCGTACAAGACAGCGTCCCGTCACGTCAGTGGATATGGAGAGACGCTGGAACTGGCTGGGTCACGTGCTGCGGATGCCTCCGGAAAGCCTCAATCCTGCCTGCCTCTTCTTTCGACCGGTGGGATTCTGGCGTCCTGGACATCCGTCGGGTACTATCCATAGGATGTACTCGGCGAAACTGAGGGATGCTGGCATGTCATGGGAGGAAGCAAAGCTACTGGCGGTAGACATGGAAACATGGAGGTGCCGCGTGGCGGCCATATGCTCCACATAGGGAGCGAACATGGCCAAAGAAGAAGAAGTATTTAAAATTTTTCTCCTAATACAGTTTTTACACTCCAAAATTGGACATTTTAGAAAAAAAACAATTGGATAATTTATTAATTAGGTATATTTACGCACATTTTCATGAAATACAGTTATAAATCAGTAAATTTAATTTATTTATGTTCCTGTGCGGTAGTTGCAGGTAGTTTCATATACATATTCATATAAGTGACGGTTGCGATTATTTCTATCAGACGAAAATAATAAAGGAACAGTTATCAGCTTCCACAAGAAAATAAATTAAAAATAATGTTGCTACATGATAGACGAGAGTTGGAACAACAATATTTAGATGTGTCAACATATGAGAAAATCATTGATTAAAAAAAAAAAAAACATTACTATGTTCCAGTAACACAGTAGAAAATGAGTGGTATAAGAGACATTGTAGAAGCATTAGCAAAAATTTCATTATTCTGGAATCCAAATTTTGAATGATGATGAAATAACTAAAGAATTATCTGCCTCAGAAGAATAAGATAAGATCGAGAAGACAAAGAAGCGAGTTGTGAGGGAAGAGATATTGACCCTACGCATTCTGAAACTTTTCAGTCTTCAGATGTCGTCAATCGTCATGAAGTATTTTGAGATCCTAACTGGAGTGGAGTGGAGAGTGTTACTCAGGACAACTTGTATGTCTCAAAAGTATTCGCGATTTGGCAGATTAAAAAGAACAGCTAGCTGCCTTAAGCAAAAATGAATAATTTTATTTCTTAATAAAAAATAATTTAATATTGAAGCTATGTGTAAATCTAGATAAATAAAAAATATTTATACTAAATAAACATGTCTTTCCCTGTCAATTATGACCTTTTTCGATAATCTGGATTTTTCCTTATCCGGACTACCTTCATCCCCAATTAGTCCGGATAATCGATGTTATACTGCAACTGTATTCAATATCGCCTGCTGTGGTCTAGTTAGGCTTGCTCTACCGACCAGGCGGGTCTGGGTTCGATTCCCGGTAAAGTAAATGTCAAGTTTAGATTTTTCAATTTAAATATGAGGCTTTATTGATTGACTTGGCATTTATTTGATAGTAATCCATTATAAAAGGGTAAATAGCAACGTATTTAATTCTACAGTTTTAATATTCATTAGTCGATAGATATTTTGGCTTTCGCCATCGTCAGAACTATGTTTAAACTTAAATTTTCCTCAGCTATATATACTGGCTCTGTAGAGATACGCAATGCATCGTGTTATTCACTCTAACATCCCAATGTTCCCAATTCATATAACACTTCTTAAATATGACTTTAGTGTTTCGAAGAACACTTTTTCCAATGAGAACATGTTACGTTTTCGAAATATATGCGTTTTATCAATGCTCTATAATGCGTTAATAGCATACATTCATGGAACGTTTTCGAATTATATTGGTGTATTTAGGTATTCTGAAGATGTTTGCATACTTAACTCACTTTTGGAAAAAAAAATAACGATTAAATTATTGAAAATCATCTTCTTGTGATCAGTTACCGTACATTATCTAATTTATGTACAACTAATTTATTG
The DNA here is from genome assembly GCA_030503985.1 of Himalopsyche tibetana. Taxonomy (NCBI): domain Eukaryota; kingdom Metazoa; phylum Arthropoda; class Insecta; order Trichoptera; family Rhyacophilidae; genus Himalopsyche; species Himalopsyche tibetana. The sequence goes on from JAPJYX010000022.1 coordinate 19,927,521, forward strand.
GTAATAATTTAAAATAAACACCTGCATTATGTTGGATAATCTCACTTGATATTTTGTTATGCTCCGATTGTTTTTTTGTTGGAATGAAACGAAATAGAAATAAATAAAAATACAATTACCACTGTCTGTCAGCTGTCACAAAAATGGCTTGTAGTAAATAAGATTAAATAAAGAAATTCATATTTACTCGTACACTGATATGGTCCAGTCAACAATTAAACGATTATCCATATTATTTAGTTATTGGGTTACAGAAAATGGAGATACCATCCGCAATGGGTCATGACTAGGGCATACAATTAACCGTCCAAAGCAATTAACCGGTTTTTTAAATAAATAAATGGCTAACCAGCTTAAACCGGAATCATTTCAACAAAGAAATGTTCCAACCACACAAAACCAATATTCCAAAACGAAAAAAATAAGACATATTGATTGATTAAATATGAATTAACCCATTACCGCTCACCGTACTCGCTTGAGTACACCGATTTTAGGCGTGATATGGTGTATTATTTCTTTGTTTATTTCAAAAGTAATAGCCTATTATGAAACTATACGATAGTAGTAAACTGTAAAAAAATACAATTTGGCAAAAATGCGTAGATAAATTTCAATAGTTTATCATCGAAATATTGGTTTAAAGCAAGATGATTTAGGTTAGATATTTGAATTATTTCTTAGTATAAATAATAATTAATTTTTAATTGTTTATCATTACTATGTATACTTAAGCTCTACTTAAACATAACATATTTTTAGTATGACAATATTTTTCATCTACCGTGTGCTATGTTGCATTTTATTGCACTGTACTCAAGCGAGTACAATGGGTGTTTAGCCGTCAAAACTGCGCTAGTCTTTTTGTTTTGATTTTTATGAAAGACTACAATGGCAACCCATCACGTTTTTACGAAACAAAATAACTATACAAGACTCAAAGAAGCCTTTGTATCCATTATGTCTGATGAAAATTGTGTTTTTTTTTCTAATGTTTGTATTTTCTCATAAACTCTCAATAAAATAATAGTTTTCGCACGTCTTTTGGGCGTTAGTGGGTTAATAAGGTGCAAAATAGTAGAATAACTATTTTTATTTTTTCAACCATTTCTGCTCTTGATGTGAAGAATATGGACTGCCAATGAATTTTGGAAGATCGTGAATCTCGAAGTTCTGAGATCATAAAAAGAGTCTGGGACTGGATGCCCTATATCTGAGCCCACCGATAATATCATGTAAATGAAATGTGAATTTCTACTATTTTAGACATTAAAGCAAATATCTAGTCAGAATTTATAGACAACCTAATCAAAGAGACGATAGGATCATTTTAAATCAATCTTTTAGAAAAATTGATATTATGAAGTCTCTAAATATAACATTAAACGAAAGAAAAAATTTCAAAGAGATTCCTTTATTGTAAAATTATATTCATACTGATATACAAATTTCCTACTGATTGGTTTTTATATTACAGTAGTCGGTTCCCGGCAAGCGTTGCAATGCCACTCAAAGAATGAAAGTGTTTTTGTTTTAATTGTGTTTATTGAAGTGCATGTTTTCTTTTTCTGTCTGTTTGACGTTTGCTGCCGATTGTCTATGGTACGATAATTTTTACTGAAACAATTTTCAATGTTGGTTCAACTTTTATTCCATATACATACTTATTACACTTTGTCAAATCACTAAATATAATTAAATTGAATACGACGTGAGTTTCAAGACGTCTCTACTATGACTTGACGAATGTTCGATTTGAACGTTGAATTGAACTGAAGTAGAAGGAATCAAATGTATCTATTTGTCCGTTGAAAAGATATTGTTGCATAGAATTATAGATTGCAATCAAATAGGACAAACTTTAACTATTTTATTTCAGGGGCAATCAACATTTCACAGTGGTTATAGGTGGCGCGTATACATAACAATACACGCGCCACCTATTGTAAGTTAATTTTAATCTAACCTTCGCGCAAGTGCAAGCATACGTTGTCAAAATGAACTGTATGGCAGACATACACACATTGATTTTTATATATAAGACCTACTGTAGGTAAATTTTAATATGCCTTCGCACAAGTGCAAGCAAAATGTCTGTCAAAGTTTTATTGCAATCGGAAGAGTGGTGTGGCAACGCATAAAGTACGAACAAACAAACATTCATTTTTATATATTACATAAACAGTATTTTTTTTAAATAACGGCTCGTAAAGATATCTTCACGAATTCTTTGCCAGGTAGTCATTTTATAGCATATGTCCTTATAAAAACACGATACATATTATAAAATGTCATATATTTATTATATAGTCTGGATATAATAATGTCATGTTTGAAACTAAAACCATATCAGTAAATTTAGTAGGTGTTGATTTGTACCTCAAATTATTGAATGTTTACAACATTTCATCTTTATCTCATTTCACAAGTCGAAAATGCGCTGTTTTGAATGAAGTATAATGAAATTTTTAAAATACCAATATCTACCAGTTCTACGATGAAAAAAGAAAAAAATTGTGCTTATTATTCTCTAGATTGATAGAACTGTAAAAAAATAAAAAACTTCTAACTAATTCTTATATTAATATATATAAAAAGTTTCTAATATTATTATCAATATGGACATGTTAATCATATATAATCATAAATAGAATTTTATTACAATCGATTTTACCGTTTATTCTTATAACCAATGGTAAAATACATATTTACTCTTCAAATTATTTCAAAAGATGTCTTGCCTACACGTGCTAAGCCATTATAACATTTATTCGAACAGAGCAAGCTGAAGTTTAGGCGGGCATTGATTTTCCACAGTTTTTTAATACAATTTTCACAGTAAAAAAACATGGTTCATCATAGTAGTATCATAATAAAAATAATAAAACATTTTTAGTACTTTTTCCACATAAAATTTATTAGATCAGGACCGGTTTCGCTCATCGCGAGCATTATCAACTGATAAGAAAAATACATAAACAGTGATATTTATACAAATTTAAATTGAAATAAAAAGGTGTAAGCAACTATTAACAATTTAAAGGATTAACAAATTACATTATAATTACACAAGATTAAAATGCTTAACACCCATAACAATTAAAAAATCATCATCAAAGAATAATAAATCTAAGTGGCAAACGATGTCAATTATGAACACAATTAAAATTTGGGAAATATTTAAGCAAAGTAAATATCCTAATGATGATTTGGTGTTTTTCCCGCTTCCAATCAATGATGTACAAGCAACAAAATCAGCAGTAATGAAGATTCAAAATTGAGTTTGGAAAAACCAGTAGAGCTCAATCCAGTCCCTTACACCTTTTTATTTCAATTTAAATTTGTATAAATATCACTGTTTATGTATTTTTCTTATCAGTTGATAATGCTCGCGATGAGCGAAACCGGTCCTGATCTAATAAATTTTATGTGGAAAAAGTACTAAAAATGTTTTATTATTTTTATTATAATGCTATTCCACCAAGTATTGACAGTGAACACCTTAAAAGTGATAGTAGTATCAAGTAGTTTAATTGTGTATTATATAGATATAATACACAATTATCATTGCAATAATTTTTGCCTTTTATATATTGTATGAAAATCATGTCTTATGCCTCTAATGCCCGGCCGCTTTTCAAAAGGTGTTTTTGGATAACAATATATAAACAAAACTATTGAAAAATACTTTTTCCTGCAACTCACCCATTTATATGAAAATATTTTTTTTATTTAAAAGTACAAAATTATGCATTTAAGGGTAAAAAAAAACTGTTTGCCACTAACAGAACACGGGTTTGATACAAAAATCATGTTTTCTTTATTGATGAGGAAAAAAATATGGCATTTATAAAAGCAACAATAAAGGCAGTCATAATAGAAGACAATTAGTTACAATCATTTTTGTAATAGGTGATTTTGCTTGATTATGTTTTTTTTTATTGAGAAACTGAATATATAAAAAAAACAAATAAAAATAATAAAACATTTTTAGTACTTTTTCCACATAAAATTTATTAGATCAGGACCGGTTTCCTGAACACCTTAAAAGTGATATAAAAAAACACTATGTTTTGTTAATGTTGTGACAAGAAGTATTGATTTATTACGAGATATTTATTTAACTTAAAAGTATATGTTTTTGATGATAAAATATATTTGTTCTCAGGTGTGTTATTTAACCTGTGAATATTTTAGACTTTTTTTAAAATCCCAGGAGTCCTCAAAACTCAACTACGAGTTCTGAGGGATCGATAATAGTACACAATATGTGAAAATAAAATATGTTTCTCACATTATTTATGTAAGAAGTCTAGTTGAAAACTTTTAGCTGTCCTAAATAGATGTGTCGGCAATAAATATTCATAAAATAAAATGATATACGGAATAATATATCAAAGCATATTTACTACAAAGAGAAAAATAAAATTTTATAAAGTACATTTTTTCATAATAATAATAGTACGTGATCGGCATGTTTACCGATAGAAAAAAAATGACGAAAAAAGAGTTGTATCTAAATCGACGACCTTTTGTTTTGTAAGAGATTGATTATTGTGAACACCATCTAGAAAACGTTTTTTTTTATAAAAAAGTTAAGAAATCTGTCAATATGTTTGGTGATCATCGACAGTATGACAACATGTTTATAAAACAAAAAAAAAGCATTGATATATTTATTATTTAAATATTCTTTTATATCGTATTTTTTTATCTTTCGTATTGTAATGTTATGTTTCGTTTCTTCATATGTTTGACACACCATGAAGATGTTATGTTGTATTAATAATATCCAACAATGGTAAACTATTTATTTTGGAATTTACCATTCCTACCAAAGGGTATTTCAAAAGGAACGCTCGAAATTTGTTACGTTTTAGCAGCCATGTTGTTAACCCTTCCTTTACTATGCTAAAAAAGCACAAGCTTCTGAGCTGTGTATCCGTTACACATCAGGCAAACGGGAGTGAATCATGACAATTATATAACACTACTACAGCAGTACTACATATTATTGTCATGATTCACTCCCGTTTGCCTTATGTGTAACGGCTACACAGCTCAGGAGCTTGTGCTTTTTTTGCATAGTAAGGGAAGGGTTAAAGTGACATCTGTCAAATTTGTTGTCAATTGTTAAGTAGAGTAAGGCAAATCACCGTGTAAGGTTATAGCGTTGAACAACGTATGTAAATCATCAAATTTTATTATCAAAGTCACTGCTCCGTTCGAGAAACGTTCCGCGCTCTACGTAACTTTTATCCTCGTTTATATCCAATCGTCCTGCCAAGTCTGTAATTAGTTTTTAGTTTTTCTGTAAACCTTGCGATATCATGTCTGATAGTGGTTTTTAAAGAGGCAAAGTACGTGCCACAGTTTGTAACGCAACAAGTGAAGTAACAACGTTATCGAATTTAAGTTTTATATTAAACAAACTTCCACAAAGTTACGGAAGAATCTTTGGAAATGACTATGATCAATATCCTTCTAAAGAATAAACAATTACTGTGTTAATTACTAAAATCTGCCATTACTGTGAAGACAAGAAGTCACAAAAATATAATATCATGATTTCAATCAGCAACGGCGTGGATCACGTTGCGGCCCCGACAGGCAAAGTATTACGACAACTTCGTTTGACACTAGCGCCCTTGTTAAACGTCCACGAAATAATATATTATAAAATGGCAGATCTGAAAATGATTTATTAATGGGAAGAAAATGTAGTGGGCTATGCTGGCATTAGAAATTTTTAGTTTCGTGAGTAATCATAAATCTATGTATGCTCAAGTATAAAATATATTATCATTACAGATTCATGAATAAATGTAAGTTTGGAATAGATATTTCAGGATAATGAATCACACTTTTTAAAATTAATATTTGCTCATTTCAGTAAGCTTCGGCCAAAAACGTGTACATTGACAAATCAAATTAGGACTTAGAATTAAATGACACAGAACGAACAATATTACATGACTACCGATTTGTTTACAATAATAGAAATCTTTTGTTTATTTGCAACAAATAATAAAAATAATATGAGTGTCAAAAATCATAGATATATGTTTTTTTATTCATATTTAAAGAAATAATGACAATTCAATAAAAAACATGTGAATGACAATTGATATTAGACTACACATCATTTAGACCATATATTCCCAACCTTTTTCGGATGGCGACCCCTTTTTATAAAAGCCATGTGACTAAGCGACCCCCTCGAGGAATTTAAAATCCTCGATTTGCTATACTTTTCCCCCGGATTGTCCCCGAAACTCCTTTTTTTTTTTTTAGTTCATCGGGGAATTTGAAATCCTCGTTTCGAGTGAAAATAATTTCATCTGCATATTTTTCACAAAATAAAGTTTTAATGCAGTTTTATTTGAATTCAAAAAACGATTGTATCTCCATTTAAAAAATCTTAAAATTATCATTAAATCGATCAATATGCAAAAATGTTCAACCTGAAAAACATACAAATTTTTATTGAGCACCAAAGTTCCATCTGAATAGCATAATTAGAAAATCAGCGTGTAGAAAATCACAGTCTTAGAAACGGTTTACTCTTCCATTCGCGTATGTAGATGCATAAGTGTGTTTCCTACTGATATTCCTACGTGATAAGAGAGACGGAGACATAATATGTTGTTGAGTGTTGAGTTAGTTAAATCTTCACACAGATTGTTTACAAAATTTAAAAAAATGGCCGATGTCAACATTAATTAGTGCACCAAGGTTCTATCTGCAGATTTTGTTTCAACTAAATAAGATCATTTGAGAGCACCGAAGTTCTATCTGCAGTTTCGTCTATTATAAATATGCAAATATAATTACGACATTGAAATAAAATTAATATGTAAGATATACATTTAATTCAGATTGTATATACATTTTCACCATGTCCGCTCTCAATGTGGAACATATGGACTGCTAATGGAGTTTATCTCAACAGAAATGTGTCTACATGAACTGCTTGTCACTCAGTTGCTCAACCTCTCTTTTTCCAAAGAGAATAGGAATAGAAAGATGGGGTATGGACAGAGCTAGTGGTTAGCTAATCGCTCTTGATACGCTCCATTCATAAGATAAGATGGGCGGGAGGGGAGAATTCAACACATCACATACATCCATACCTTCGAACAGAAATTCATAAGTCGATTGAAAAATCAATTTATAAAACTGTCTGCACTAGTATTCGAACCCACGACCTCCGTAACCGAAGCCAACGACGTTGACCAATCGACCACACAGGTGGCAAAATTATACTTCTAAATAATTTACCTTTAATCTGAAATATCGTTGCTACAAAAAGTTACATATTATCAAATCTTAAATTGCTTCTCCTCTACAGTTTTAATTTTTCCAGATGGAGCCTTGTTTACCCAATGCGACGAAATGGTTAAAGTGTATGTAAATTGTATTTGGCAAGAAAAACGATGATGATGTTGTCTGAAAATATTTTCTTTTACCAAAAACTCTATTTTGTTTTCACGAAAAATTTTATCTAACCATAATTAATGTCTCGGCAATGCCCTTGCGTAAGAGAAATTTAAATGTAAGCGTTTCTCTTGTCACATTCTAATACGTGGCAGTAATGCGTAAAAAAAACTTTCCTCCTCAGATGTGAATCATCGTTTTTCTTCTGCCACTATCCAAACTTTCGTCTGATGTAAATTTGTCTTAGCCAGCGATTTCCAACATATGTGGCGCGCCTCTCAGGTTGCCTATTTGCGTATTCCAACGGGAGGCGTGAACAGTCCAAAATATTTATTTACCCTTTTTTTTATCCATGTCCGCTCCCAATGTGGAGGATATAGCCTCTTAATGGAGGTATATTAACAGAAGTTTTTTCTACGAGAACTGTTTGTTACTCAGTCGCTTAATCTCAATTTTTTCAAAGTGTCTAGTAGGGAAGGAAGGATAAGGCTAGAACAGGACTAGTGGTTGGCTAATCGCTATTGCTACATCCAGTTATTAAAGGATCAGAAGGATGGGAGGAGAGGAAATGATGTGAATTGACATCACAAACACCCAGTCTTCGATCACAACTTTGAATTGAATAATTCTCAAATTCACTGTAATCTGACCGGGAATCGAACTCAGACCTGCGTGATCGGTAGAGCAAGCTCTAACCAACTGGGCCACAGCAGGCGACACCCTTTAATATTAATAAATATTTTTTTGAATTTATTAATTAAAAAAAATATTTGGCATTACAGCCAATGCCAATGCGTCAAATATGTTAAAGTTGAAAGATCATATGAGAAAAAACTCAAGGTAAATTGACATTAAAACACGATGTCTTAGGTCTCAAATTTAAATTTGAAAATCTAAATTTGACATTTACCTTAACGGGAATCAAACCCAGACCCACCTGGTCGGCAAAGCTAGCTAACCAATTAGACCACAGAGGGCGAGGTGCCTTTAAAACGTGTTTTTATTAATATGAGAAATAAAGGATGAGGAGGTGCGTAGTTATTTTTTCTTCAAAAGGATGCACAGTAACATAGCGGTTGGAAGCCACTGGTCTAATCTGAATCCCACTCTGGGCGCCAGACGCACTTATTTCCCCCAACCCCCACAAACCTAAAGAAATCTATCCATCGTGGCTGAAAGCATGCGCATGGTGTTTGGTTTGGAGATTTGTGGAATCTGTAATTTTACTGCTGTGTGTTTCTTGCGGTCTAGTAGCCAAGTAGTAAGCTGTCAAACTTTTGCACTACTCAGTTTTGCGGTCAATTGTTCAAATACCTGAATAAGCACATTCATACACTTATTTATCAAACCGTTTGTAACATTAATGATTTGTGATCATCGTTATAAAGAAGGTTGTGGAGTCGTGTAAAAAAAGACGACTCCGACTCCGAGGAAAGTTCAGTTCCAGTTCAAGTTCATCATTAAACTTGAATGCATGACAATTCGGATTCAAATATAAAATGGTAGTGTGTATAACTTAAATTCAGTTCAGTTTTTTTTCAGGACAGTTCTGAAACCGATAACTTTTTTGAGATTTGATGTCCAGTAAAAATCTTTATACTGACAGCAATTATTGACAGCACAGTTGCTTAAACAGATATAAGTTCTTTTCTGTATTTTTTCATATACCAAAAGTCACACACACAGTCAAGTAAACATTGTAACGAAAAAAAATGTTTCCCAAACTTATTCTGGGATGGAACACTTTGCAAGTCTGGAAAATTCAACGGAACACTTGTTAAATCTGGAAATGTTACCGGAACACAGATTTTTTTAGGTCGGGTAATTCTTAATAGTAAAAATATTAGTTATTAAACCACCTATTATGTATTGATTAATTATCTTTAAAACATATTACATAAAAATATGAGTAAACAAAGTTCATAGTGAAAATCTCCGCCTTTACCTATATATTTGAAGTTTTTAACATCATTGGAGATTTACTATCACTCGATGTTTGATACGAAGTAGAAGATGCTTAAATGTGTTGCAGTGTATGTTACCATTTCAAATTTTCGGGGTCCTACGGAACACCAGTACTCCGCGGAACATAGTTTGGGAAACCCTGATTTAAATGATGCGATAGAGGTTGGGTGTAATAGAATGACAACAACACAACCTTCCAACCCGTTCAACACAAAACCATAGATCGGTTCATTACAGAAAATCAGAATATCGCTTGATAATTTTTTTAATTAGAAAATACATACTTTAAGTCTGTTTTGTAATTCTTTGGCTTTCAGCCCACAAAAAGAAATAGGGTGTGGACGTCTGCTTTTAGCTCAACAAAATTAAACACTTATTAGTATTTATTGCTAAATCTGCTTCTAACCAAACATATAATAGTAGGTAATGGTGCAGTTAATATTATTTAATGGTTCGTTCAATTTATACGGTTATCGTTCGTTTTTTCCTGTATTTTAAAAAATATTTTATAACTACTGTCACAGATTATTGTCGATACTGAAAACTACATTACAGTCGTTGAGAAGCACGGAAATGTGTAGAAAAATCAAAAGTTTCACAGTGAGATAAGAAAAAAATATTATTCAACGATCTCCAACCTTCACAACTATGACTTGACAATGAATGTCTGAGAATCTTTAATCTCTTTAATTTGCCTAAAGAGTTTTTACAGTAAAAAGCTGGTCTAACCCTATCAGCTAGCTGCTAGCTTAATTTTAAGACTTGTATTTCCTAAATAAATGATTCTACGCCAATACCTAGTATGATCTATGGCCTTTGACACTATACCTTTAAATAACATTTTTTCTGCAAGTTTAGTTTGATTTTTTGATAAAAGATTGTCTATAAGAGACATATCGTATCCATTGTTTATGGCGATTTGTTTGATGATTTTCAATTCGATATTAAAGTTTATTTCGTTTAAAGGAACACTCACAAGTCATGGCTTTAAACTCAATGATACATTTATTTCATATATAAACACGAAACTTTCATTTCCTAAGCGTCAGTTCAAGTTCATCCGTGCACTTGAACGCCTGAATATGCCGAAAGGCGAAACTCGGGTCGTTAGTGACAAAATCTGTGAGAATGTACATAGTTTGAACGATTCAAATTTAATATTGAAATTTTACCAAGCACCTTCAGTCGAAATCTTAAATTATACATAACAGTCGCTAAAAAGCACAGAAATGTGCATGTTTAATATAGCGCGTAACAGATAAAATATACCCCAAGAAATGTAGAACAGAAAAGGTCCGTCTAGTACAAAATTTCGACAGGAGTAAGAGTCTGGTAAAGAAGTAACAACCGCTAGACCAATTCGGTGAATTAATGATTCCCGAGAGATACGAAACGACCCTATAGCCGGCCACAGAGACCAATAGATTGACGAAATGATAAAGTTGGGTGGGCGTACCGATCAGAGCATTCCATTGACTAGAAAGCCTTAAAAGGGTTGGTGTTGATGGGTATTAATCAGTTGATATATTGCTCTTTTAGTCAAATCAATTTTTAAAGGTTTTTTTTTCAATCAATAGAGAATATATTGTATTTGTTTAGCACATGTATTAAAATTGTGGAGCCGGATTAGTTTTTATGAAGTTTACTTGTAAGAGTATACTAATTTAAGCAGGGCTGTGGAGTCGGAGTCGTGAAAAATGAGCGGCTAGGAAATTTAAAAAAATAAATATATATAATGATGTGTATTCAAACCACAATAGTCAATAGTGTTGACATTGCATGCTTGGCTGACTAAAGATGATCGGATAGAATACATATATATATATATATATAAGTTAAAATTAAATTACATATTGACAAATTTCCGCGGAGCCGGCTTCGTCTTTTTTTTCCACGACTCCACAGTCCTGAATTTAAGAGAACTGCTAATGAGAGGACTGAAAAATTCAATTGATTAACTTTTCTTTTTCGGATAAGGTAATATAGGTGCTAGTGATATAGGAAAGGGATGTACTTTAGTTGACAGCTTTTAAAACTTGACTAACTTACAAGTTCTGGTAAAAAAAAAATTGTTTAAATTTTCAATTACAATATGTAAATACAATTAATGATTTTTACTGTAATTGCTAGATGAAATTTGAATTGTTCATTTTCCCATACGTTTTTTCAGAAATATCTTAGGGATTTATAGAATTTTATTCTTGAATAAATAAGACTTTTTATATTACCAACCCTTTTAAAATAATTTCTTGTGTGCTTTCGAATTGCTTTTTAATGATTACCGATTCTAATGATCACAAGTAATTTTAAAAGCCTATTTCGTTCCCAATCAGTGACGTAGCTTAGAATTTGGAGCCCTCTTGAAAAAGTCACGCATGGCTACTCCACGCAATTTCTTATATTGACTAAGTAGAAATTTGGGACCCCCTTTTCACTGAGCCTTTGTGCATTGCATGACTCCGTTTGTGAAGTGGTTACGCCGCTGTTCCCAATTAAGATTGAATGTCATTAATAACATATCAATATAAAAATTAATTTCATAAATACATCAATAACTTCTACACGTGATATTTTTATTTCTAAATTATTCTTATATTCTAAATATGTTTAAGCGAATCCGTGAAATTGTTTAATCCATGTTACATGAAATGAGCAAATGTTACATTTGGTTATGTCCAATCCATGACACAATCTAAATCCAGGACTATCCCGCACCTATATAATGTATTATCAAGCTGAATATAATAAAGCGGATGTCAAATCCGTATCGAAATTACTTTTCAGTTCGCGTGTTGACAGATTAGAAATTCCGTACACTGCTCAATTTATGGATCCGACAAATAATTTGCCTAATTCATGAATGAAGCAGTGGGCTTGCACTTTTCATGAATTAGCTAATTTCTTTTCATTTTATGTAATAAGCAATGTATATGATAAAAACTACTTACTAAATGTAAAATTAAGTAAAATATCACATTAAAAAAAATATATGTTTTACTCTAGTGATCGAGTAAGGCTAGGTTCAAATTCCAACAATCTCAACATTAAATTTAGCTTGCTTAAAACAAAATTAAGATCTTGGACGTCGGTGTTTGTGATGTGTTCCTCGAATTGATCTCGAGTGACAGTTAAATAAACGTAATTTAATTTTATCGCATTGTAATTCAAAAAATACAATATCTGGCGTCCTGGCAATTAGCTGTTATGCCAGATGTTTTTTTTAAATAATAAGATATAAAAAAAATATAAATATGTAATTACAATAAAGTGATCAAATCGGGAATCATGGGATTGGAAAACTGTCCCGGGATCACAAAAAAGCAATGATTGGATATCTTACAGACTAACATAAGTCCTTAAATTAATTCCCCACATGAAAATTTAATTAGTACATGACTACATAGTATAAGGTTCTGAAGATTTGTATGGGAAAAAATCTAACAGGTATGATTATAATTGTCATTGAATCAACAAACAAAAGTGTTGAATTAATATCAAGAATTCTTCGTAAATTGCTTTTTTTGTTATTATTAATAATTTAGACTTAACTTCTAAATGAGAGTGATTTGTTATATTGGATATATTATATGGTTGCAAAACACGCTGATATTATATAGTCGACCAAAATTAGCTTCGAATTACTATTGAATATTTCAATAAATTTATACATATGTACATATAAGTACAGGTATTGTTAGGTTAGGTTAGTTTATGCAAGATAAGAGTGTTTTTAAAATAAATAATGCCCCTTTTAAGTATTCCATTGACCAACCCTACACCAAGGTAGTATTCGTTTGTGCGACTTAAAAATCTGTTTACTATTTGGTTTTTTACTAATTAATTGCATGATTGTTGTGATTAGGGTATCCAATGCCGAGATCCAGTTCAATTCTGTGATCCCGAAATCCCGTGATTGCGACAGTACTAATATCGAGGTTTCGGGATTGAGAAAATGAAACATGGAAGAGGTTTTTGAAATCGACTATTTTTTTTTGAATAATCCCAGGATTTCAAAATCGCCGACCAAAAATTGTCTTCATCCCTAATCCTTATTTATACACGATTTAAGGTTGAATTTACAATCCCAGGATCCCAGGATTGAAAATTTGTCAATTCCGAAATCCCGGGATCATATAAAGGGTCCGAAATTGGGTACCCTAGTAGTGGTGGATTGTTTTCAAAATATGAATGAATGTTTTTTAAAGAAGAGATATATTCTAATAAATTATGAAGTATAATAATTTAATCTAGCAACGCTGATCAATAAATTCGTTCGTATTAATGAGTTTATTTCATCAATAAGTATTAAGCTAAATCAAGAAAGGTGTATTTTTCTTGATTACAAAATAAAACAAATAAAACAGTAATGTTTATATACTTACCTCGCAAGTGAATGAAGTTTACAATGTGATTTGGAAAACAAAGATAATATCGGGTTACTTGAATTTGAATATCTGTATTCATATATTTTTTTCTTTGTTTTCAGGTGGTAAATCATGAAGCAGTGATGGTAGCGGGGCTTAGGGCGGCGCCGCGCGCCCGCCGCTAGGGCGCCGCCCCCGCCCTTGCCCCCCAAATTCGCCCTGCATCTTTTCACAGGTAATTTACAAAAACGTTGATTGAATTGGCAATCATTTCAAAAACATGATTTATATAAACATATACAATAATTATTAGTTATTCAAAGATTGCGTTACTTTGTTAATAAGTAGTAACAGACATTACTATGTAAGAATATCATGAGCAATCTTTTCATTGGTTTTGACGATTGTTCAATCTGAAAGTAGCATCTAATAATATTTAAAAATCCCAAATAACAAACGTTGCTAACTATTTTCAACTTTTAAATACGATATAATTTATTGTTAATTAACAATCCATTTTGCGTTCACGGAGTAAGGCAAAACAATGTTCACAGATATCAAAAATATCGTCATAAATCGTTTTACTATAAAATATTCATTTTGTTACATAACGCAATTTCAAATTTGTGAAGACAAATTCCACATATTTCAAAAAATATCAAAAGCTACATGTTTTAATGAGTTTTGTAATAAATACATAGTGTTGTTTGCTTTGATATTTGTGCAACTATTATCGTAGTGATTTTCGTGAAACACCTAGTACCATGTGTATATCAACTGTGGAAAGGAAAAAGGACGTAACCCACACATAACAAATTTTACAGGAGACACAAAACACGCTGTTGGATGATTTTGGGCCAAAGGCAAATCATGAAATATATACAAACTTGAAGTGCACGGAGACGGACAAACTAGTTTTTAATTGACTTAGTCTAATATTAATCCAATAAATCTTTCAAGAAAAACCTTTTTTTAAGATCTTTTTCCTGGCCGCAATTTTCCCAGATTGATTTTTCAAACTTAAAAACTAAATTCATTTACTAATTCATTTTCATCTTACATTCTTTTGATAAAGCATGTATAAAGTTGTGTACATTGGGATTATCGAAAAAGCCGTTTTGATCCCTCTAAGACATAGGTTCCCAACCTTTTTCGGGTGGCGACCCCTTTTTATAAAAGCCGTGACTAGGCGACCCCCCGAGGAATTTGAAATCCTCGATTTGCTATACTTTTTCCCCGGATTGTCCCCGAAACTCATTTTTTTAGCTCACCGGGTAAAGTTGGCGTCCCCCCAGAAAACCCTTGGCGACCCCCAGGTTGGGAACCCGTGCTCTAAGACGAGCGGTTAGCTGCGCGGGCCAACCAAACATTAATTGAATAGCTGTCTTGGAGTGCGCGTCAACCCGGAATGAGTGCGCGGAGAGCTTTCAAACTGCTGCGCGGTCACGCGCGCAGCTTATAGGGCACGTTGGTTACGTCCTATTGCCTTTCCACAGTCAATATGTATTTAATTTCAGCGTTTAATGAATCGTGTTGCTTTTCCATCTGTTCCAGATGTCCTGACGGCGCGGCCACCATGCCGGCCGAGGAGCACGGCTACGGGAGCGGACACGCGCATAATCACGCGCACTCGCACGCCGGCACCGGGGGAAACGCGACCGCCCCCTCGGCGCCGCCCCCCGCCGCCAGGTATTCCTGCGAGCGCTTTCCCAGCGCCGCCGAGCGCTTCAGCGTGGCGCCGCCGCCGCAGCCCCCGGTCTACTGCTACCAGAGGGACGGCTCGCCACCGTCGCCCGCGCCCCCGTGCGACCGTTTCGTCACGCCGCCCGCGCCGCAGACCGCCCAGCAGGTGTCGCCCGAGAGATCGCCTCGGAGATCGCGCACCCACTCGGCGCTTCCATCCAGATACCTCGCCACGTCTACTCCGGTCGTATCTAGATATGTGCCGCCTTCCGCGCACGTCCCCGTGGAGAGGTATGTCCCGAGGCCGAGTCCCAGTCCGGCCGGAGGGCCGTATTACTGTTCGGAGAGATACTCAGAGCCGTACAGGCAATACAGGCCTTACCAGCGCGCTCGTCCGCCTACTAGGCGCTGCTGTCCTCCTCCCGGCAACCAAAATGGCGGGTCACCCTCCATGTTGCCTCCTGAAAGATTCCAGAGGGAGTACAGTTCGTCACCGCTGCTTAATCATGCGGACGAACACGCGAGGTATGGGCGAGAGTTTGCGGCGCAAATGGAGGGCGGCGGGGGTTACGTGGAGTACGTTGGGGGCTCCGGAGGGAGACATGTGAGCTGCACTCCGCCCGGAGCCAGGTTGCCGCCGGATCCACCGTGCTGTTTGCAGGCCAGGAGATGTGCACCGCCCGCTCTTAACTGGTGAGTACAATTCCAATCACCCAATTGAACAACGAGTTGTGTTTGTTTATATTCCTTAGCCCTCTGTTTACATTTAGATATTTCATATTGAAAATGATATTATACCGTTTGATACGACATTTAACAAGCGGCTTATACTCGTTTGGTTAACTAAAAGTGCGATCGTGGTCAATGTATATACACTGAGCCATAAATGAGTTAAACAATTTATGGCGTAGCTTACATATACATGTTTAGTCTTTGTGAGAAAAATATGAACAGGCTCGACGTCATTATTTCTAAATTTGTTTTTTTTATGAATGATAGTGGAATAGAGTTTAAGTCATTTTTTTTTATTTTCCTAGGTAAAGTTTTCCTTAAAGAAACTAGGAATCAAAGCCCTGATGCTTTTCATCCTACTATTGCTATGTGGTAACTACGCCATTGTATACGACACGCGATTCCTAGGTCAAAAAACTGTTTTTTGAGACTTTACGGTAGTAAAATATTTTTTTACGTAATTTACTATCGTAAGTGTTGCGGAATATTTAATCTACTAGTTTAACGACTCATTTTTAACAAAACTTGAATGTATTTATGATACTTTTAACTTTTCATAATAAATACATAATTTTACTACCTCTTTATCGTGCTACCTTGCACAGCGAAAATCCAAAATATGGCGGGCAATTAATTTTCACAGATTAAAAATACGCTTAACTATTAGTAAATTTTCAATATAACCTGTAAGAGTTTTTAATTGTTACATACCTACTACCTATCATATCGACTATGGAAAGGAAAAAGGACGTAACCCACAGATATAAAATTTTCAAGGAGGCGGAAAAAACGTGTTTTGATGATTTTGGACCATATGAAAATTATGAAATATACACAACCTTGAAGTGCACGGAGACTTCTAAGCTGGTGTTTAATTGACATAATCTAATATTAATTAAATACATTGTCTAAGAAAAACCTTTATTTCAGTGTTTTTTCTAAGTTTTAATTTTTTACAAGGTCATCTTTTTCAAACTTAAAAGCTAAATTTAGATACTAATTCGGCATTTGCATCTTGCATCCGTTTGATAGAACTTATATCAAGTTTGATACATTGTGATTATCGAAAAAAAAGCATTTTTGAAAAAACTGTGGGTACGTCCTTTTTCCTTTCCACACTCAATATACAGTTGAACTCGGTTATAACGATCACGGATATAGCGAGGTTTCGGATGTAATGACGAAACATTCGTTGACATTTTCGTTTACGGTTTTCTCCATACATTTATTTACTTTTAGAGCTACTTTTCGGGCACACCGAGCGAAAATATCTGTCTTCATGTGATGGGTATGCTTGTAAACATTTAAAATACCTATTCTCTGATATAACGAGAAGCTTAACCTATCCTATCTATCCGGTCCTATCTTTCTCGTAATAAACAAGTTCAACTGAATATTGTTACTGTGGTGGTAAATAGTTATATCCGCTGTTAACACACTTTCAGGAGAGGAAATGCAAAGTTCTGAGATCGATCTGAAGATTTGTTTTATAAGATACTTCGAAATAATTTATTGTCAAAACAAACGGAATTAGCATACGGACACAAAGCACCTTTTATATCTGTCATTTCAAACAGATATACATATTTATTTTTGCCTTGTTTTGTAACTTCATTTTACAACTTTGACCAATAAAGTTGCAGCTCGAATATTTTGCCACACCCAAGAAAGTACGATTTGAAAAATATGTTAAAATAAAAAAAATAACAAGTGAATAAAATGCATTTGTAAACGTCTGCCTCCCTAATACCATTATATTTTTTTACATGAAAATTGAGCTGTCGAATTGTGTTGAACGAAAACTTTCATCCAGAAATTATTTGTTATGTTAGATATATGTTTCCATGTTGACAAAAAGATTTTTTTAATTCAATTCGCTTTTGCAATATGTATACCAAGAACACAAAGCAGCCAACATTTAATATTGCTAATCTTTACTTAATGGGAAAAAAATTAATGGTCAGAATTTAAATCAATTTTTGGTCAGAATAAAAATATTATACGGTCAGAATTTTTTATGACCATTTTGGTTAGGTTAGGTATTTTAAAATTTCATTAAAATTATGACTACATATTTACACTATAACCCAGGGGGGGGCTTGGGAGGGGTCCGGAGGGGCTCACGCGAGCCCCTTGTTAAATTTTACAAAAGCCGACGAGCTCCTTGTTAATTTAAAAAGAAAACAATATTCTCAGATCAAATTAGTATACAACTGCAATTTATGACTTCTATATTATCTACGACAGCAGTACATTTTTCACCATTTAAATTGATGAGTTTACGGTAAATTGCATCTTGTTACAATTATACGTCTTTCGAGTAACAATTGATTGCTAATTTAAGAATTGCATATAATTGCATAGGAGTGATAAAAAAATCACGTCTTCCCCAAAACACCGAGAATTGCTTTGAGATTAAACGAGCCTCTTGTTAACGTATATTGGCAGCCCACCGTTGATTGTGACCATTTAATATAAATTCTGACCGTAAAAATACGAGCTTTACTTTTTAGCCAAATTTATAGCCAAGAGTACAAAACAAAATATAATTTATCTTGTTATGTAGTATGTATATTGAAAATATTTCAAAATTCGTTCAAGTCGCAGTTGACAGTTGGAAGGCTTTTCCACATGTAAATATGAATCAAATGTCGCCCAACAGATGTCTCTATAATGCAGTGCAGTGCACTCACACCGCTTTGGAGACCTGTCAAAATGAATCGAGGCAGTGAAGGGCGGGGCCTGTTATTCGAGCCAGCTTGTTCACCGACTGTCACTGATAAATGAAATATTTTCTAATTTAAAATAAATTCAGTGCACCGTGTTGAAGAGAATACTGTTTGTCAGCTTTTGTTTTCACGCGATGTTACAATGTGTTAGTGAGATATGCAGCTAGCGTTGGATTAAAGAGAAACATAAAACTTTGGCAGACTGTAAACGGTATGTCAACAATGTTTTTGTTTGAGGTTATGGTAATTTGTTTTGTAAATAAATAGTTGTGTCACGAATACTTAACTTATAAAACAAAATTCAATTTACGTTTTATCGAAGTTTAAGACGATTAATGAAAAGGAAAAATTAAATAAGAATAACATTTTTTTGTTATTTAAATTCTTAATCACTTTAAATTCTTATCTTAAGTGGCGGTTCTACGTACTGGGCTACGTCGGCTCAGTCTGGCTCAGTCCGACTAGAAATTTTCAGTCAAAATGTGTAAACAGAATAATTTTATTTGTTTCAAATTTCTTAATATTGTAACTATGGTGGGCTAAAATAAAAATATTGCATACATGAAAACACAAACAATGAATTATTTACAGGCACCCTGATGTCAATCAGAGTAAATCTCAACTAAATCCATTTTTTTATTCCTATGTAAGAATAACCAAACTGTGTCAAAATACTCTTGATAGTGTTTTTTATTAAAATTGAAATTTAGCTGAAAGGGATAAAATAAAATAGCTCCTCCATACATGAAAACAACAACAAAGATAACAAATGCACCTCTACCCAACCTTAAATGATGTGAATTCTCTATGGTTTCCTCATTTTAAACTTTTCACTTTAAAATCTTAGGCCACGAACCGCCACTGTTTATCTTCTTGCAAAATAATATAATTGAATGTAGGAAATAAAATAAACACTACGTAACAAAAAAAATGAAAAAGTGAATAAGTAGAAATGTTCTATATCAGTGCTTCTCAACCTTTTTCACGCCACGGCGCCCTAAATCTGAAAAAATAATCTGCAGACTTTCGATTTTTTTTTATTTCACATGTTTATATTTAATCACAAAGAATGTTCACAAATAAATATTTGTTCTTTCTGCTAAAAGTTTTGCGCGAAAAACCTGCGGACCCCAGATTGGGAAGCACTGTTCTATATGACACATGTAGAACGTAGATTGGTAATGAGTTTCTTTGTTATTTCCTGTATTCAATTATCAACATTGTGTATCGACTTTTATACTGACTAAAAAGACAGATTTGTGTGATTAAAGTCTCAAATTTTGAAATCGGAAACATAACAAAACGGATTGAAAATATCGCCTTCGTAGTGCAAGAAGTCTCAAACCGGTACTTTTTTTTCTACAAAGATAAACATTTATAATACTCAAAAAATATCTTTTTTGTTCGTTTTATATACAAGATCATCATATATGTTCTCTATAATCGAAGTTCTACAAGGCCGCATATATATATATTTTTTAAAATTAATCTCATCATTTGTTCCATGTTACAAGATGGAACCTTAAATCTCAATTGTATTTATCATCGACAGTTTCACACTTATAATGTAAACTTAATAGAACATTTAAATTAACTTTGATTATTCCACGTATTGTGTTACTAGCTGTGACACGTGTTTCGCCTCCTTCAGAGGCACCTTCAGACTTACTATCGCAAAGTTTGCTTAAGTAATGAAGCAAGATTGATTCTAACATTTTAAAATTATGAAATTACAAAATGGAGTTTCGAGTTTTTTTCCTTTTAAGGGGAGCAATGTGTAGAATCGAAATAAAGCAAACAAATAATGATACTAATGAGTTGCAATCAATCAGATTGGGATTTTTCCTTTTTAAGGGAAGCAAGGAGGGGATTATAACATCGAATCAAAGTAAACAAATATAATCATACTACTAATGACGTTAAACATTACAAACTATTAAACTAATGAGCTGCAATCAATCAGATAGGTTAGTGATTACTCTATTGATTGGAAACAATGTAAGTAATGGCAAACCACCTGTCCTATTAAGAATATTATTTAAAAATATTTCTCTTTTGTTAAGAGTTTTATTATTATTAGAGTGGAATAATCAAAGTTAAGTTAAATTTTCTATTAAAATGAACTTCCAAAAAGTTACCGACGAATCCATCGAAAGTATTAAGTAAAAATTGTTTCTATTATTTTGTTGTCGGCGTCGCATTTTCGTTTTTTTTTCATAATGGCGTGACAATTCAGATGAAAACGTCTGTTATAAAAACGGTACTTACTACAGTACACTAATAACAGAGTTTCCCAATTATATTTCTCGTGCAACCCTGTCATATGGTGCTCAATAATGCAGAAACCTTGGAAGTTTTTGTAGTGCATCATAATGTATTATGTTATCAACAACGGCATTTGCTGCAGTGAAAATCTTTTTTCAATGTCAAATAATTCGTCGCCGTAGTTAGACGAGCCGCAAATGTTGTGGATATGACTAAAATTTTGAAACCATCAATATGCATTTGAGTCACAGAAGTCTTATTTATGACCAATGGCGGATTAAGCACGTGGGAGGCTTCAGGCGCAATAAAATTTTGAGGCCCTGTTTTTCGGAGAACGTAAAAACGTCAGAAAATTACAACTAAAATTAATAAAAAACACAATATTCCTTTGTACTTTATTCCACTTTGTTTAATAGGTCAGGACTGGTTTTGCGCATTGCGAGCGTTATCAAATGATAAGGAAGGAATATATATTTTCAGATGACAATGCTCGCAATGAGCGAAACCGGTCCTGACCTATTAAATAAAGTGGAATGAAGTACAAAGGAATATTGTGTTTTTATTAATATAATGCCTTTCCACCAAGTATTGACAGTAAACACCCTAAAAGTGTACAAGTAAAATAGTAAAATTATACAAAAATCTGAACAAAAAGCATATGGGATATATTCAGTGGTGTAGTGGGGACTGGTCGGGCCAGGTCGGCGCCCTGCCACCTTTTTGACTTGTAACTTAATACAATTGTACTTGTAAGATACATTCATTAAAAACCGTATTATTATTAATTTAATTGTAAAAACTTGTGGTTTTTTTTAACTTCGGGCGGATATAAAAAAAAACTCGGGAAGAAATCACTGACCGACCTGGTACCTATTTATTTACCACTTCACCACTGTTTATATAAAATAAGCTATTTTTTAGGCTCCTAATATTCGGAGGCCCCAAGCGCGCGCCTCATTTGCTTATAGGATAATCCGGAACTGTTTATGACCATTTCGTGTATGTATGTATCGATTATTTGTCTGGGATAACCTAAGTTTGGTGCATTATTTTCCAGTGTGGTTAAAACGGTATTTTTTAAAATCTGTAATTATAGTTAATTCAGATTTAAATTCAGGCACACATTAGTTCTTGACTTTATTTATGTGAAAGCAGTGCAGATAAATCTTTTTTTTAAATATCACTATCATTATCCTTTCTTCCGCTCCAAATGTGGATTACACGGACTCTTAATGGAGACAAATGGGTTTTCTACTAGAACCGGTTGTTTCTTGGTTCTCAAACTCTCTTTCTTCGAAAAGTCGTAAGATAATCTCTTTATCTTGCACACAGTTTTTTTTAGGATAAGATGGGTGGGAGAGAATTTTCAGACATCACAGACATGCCCAGAGGTGGTCTGAAGGGGGCTCGGAGGAGTTCGCGCGAGCCCCTTGTTAAGTTTCACAAAGGCCGGAGAGCCCCTTGTTAATTTAAGAGAAAACAATAATCTCAGATCAAATATTATTTTTGGCCATTTGCATTGATAAGTTCACGGTAAATTGCATATTGTTACATATTATAAGTGTATAAAGTAACAATCGACTGCCTATTTAAATATTGCATATAACTCCATCGGAATGACAAAAAACTCACTGCTCCCCCGGAACACCGATAATTGCTTTGATATAAGCGCGAGCCCCTTGTTACCGTATTGGCAGCCCACCGCTGGACATGCCTTTGTACAGAAATACATAAATCGATTGGAGCATCAATTTGTCAATATCAAAGTGTCCGTACTGGGATATTAACTCATGATCACCGTAACCGTTGACCACGGGGCCCTACAATTAAAAATATAATTAATTATATATGTGAGATAAAATATCGAGATTACAAGATTTTAAATTTACTTTTTACTCAATAATTCCAATTTGTTACGAACCAATACCTGCCGATAGTATATTCATATTTGTGTGTATTATTTTTAATTTGCGAAATTTTATCGCGGAACCTGTCTTGGAAAACGCGTGTAAACCAGAGGGCTGCCTTAGAACATGTTTTGTATTGAAGGGGACCGCGGATTATTTTTTCAGATTTAGGGGGCCGTTGTATGATTTTTTTTGGGAAGCAGTGTCTATTTGGACAGTAAAAACATGCGCTAAAGTACAATGGAAATAATTAACATAGAGACGACCAAAAAGGCGCGTTTGGTAATAATATTATATGTTCTAAGATTTATATAAAGATAAGTTTTCTGTTAAACCGTTTTGCAACATTTCTGATATGGTATGTTTTTACGGCTTGGTTATTTTTTATTTGATTGTTTATATTGTGTTATTATCTGATATGATATTGGCCAAACATAATATTAAATAAAGGGCTTGGAGATTTATGCGTCACACTTTTTATGGCGTAAGTGTCTGCTGACATTTTGCATGGGCGAAACTTTAAGCTGTGGATTGTTTACTACCCGTTATGGCGATGTGGAAAAAATAGTTTTTTTTTAATAATACTTGCGTCAAAAAATGTGATAAAAAACATTTCTTTTAATTTGAGTATTTCTAAGGTGGTTAACTGCCAATTATTGGTGGAAATGCATTATATTATTGTCGACATCACGAAGATTCATCACATGTAATCTATTTTGCGAAAATAAATAAAATATAACACTGCAAAGAGATTCGACTATTCTACCTGTGGTAAAATCATGAAATTAAGTAACAAGTCAAAAAGACGCCCTGACACATTGCTTGGTGGAATTTTAATGTGGTTTAATCAATGATTAATTAATTTCTTATATAAACACGAAACATTCATTTACTTAAGCGTCAGTTCAAGTTCATCCGTGCACTTGAACACCTGAAGATGCCGAAACCCGGGTCGTTAGTGACAAAATCTGTGTGAATGTACATAATTTGAACGATTCAAATTTAATACTGAAATTCCACCAAGCAACGTCAGTCGAAATCTTAAATTATACATATATTATTACATTACAACATCAATTCATATATTTTTTATAATGATAAGTAATGAATACACATGACGTAACCCACAGTTTTTTCAAAAATGCTTTTTTTCGATAATCACAATGTATCCAACTCGATACACGTTCTATCAAAAGGATGTAAGCTGCAAATGCCGAATTAGTATCAAAATTTAGCTTTTAAATTTGAAAAAAGATGAGCTTGTGAAAATTGAAACCAAGAAAAAATACTGAAAAAAAGGTTTTTACTGGACAATTTATTATATTAATATTAGATTATGTCAATTAAACACCAGTTTTGAAGTCTCCGTGCACTTCAAGGTTGTGGATATTTCATTATTTGCATATGGCCCAAAATCATCAAAACACGTTTGTTGTGCTTCCTGTAAAATTGGCTATGTGTGGGTTACATCCTTTTTCCTTTCCACAGTCGATATGTAACATGAAACGGGATAGCAAATAGTTTGAATATTCCTCTTCGTTGTTGCTATATTCTTATCAGCTATTTTCTTAGAAGAGTCATATCAAGCAGCAGACTCTTCTGGATTATACCTCGAACTTCTTATACCTCGACTTATCATTCTAACTTCGGTTGGTCGTAATGACTTACATCAGTGAAGATTTATTCTTTGGGTGTAACGTCACGTAAAAAAAATTAAAAACATCTCACAATAAATGGAACTAGCTTGATAAAAAATTTAAATTAACTTTGATTATTCCATGTATTGTGTTACTAACTGTGGCACGTGTTTCGCCTCTTTCAGAGGCATCTTCAGACTTTCTATCGCAAAGT
The DNA here is from genome assembly GCA_030503985.1 of Himalopsyche tibetana. NCBI lineage: Eukaryota > Metazoa > Arthropoda > Insecta > Trichoptera > Rhyacophilidae > Himalopsyche > Himalopsyche tibetana. Next base: position 19,952,454 of record JAPJYX010000022.1, read on the forward strand.
TTGCTTAAGTAATGAAGCAAGATTGATTCTAACATTTTAAAATTATGAAATTACAAAATGGAGTTTTGGGTTTTTTTCCTTTTAAGAGGAGCAAGGAGGGGGGTGTAGAATCGAAATAAAGCAAACAAATAATGATACTAATGAGTTGCCATCAAACAGATTGGGATTTTTCCTTTTTAAGGGAAACAAAGAGGGGATTATAAAATCGAAACAGAGCAAACAAATTTAATCATACTACTAATTACGTTAAACATTACAAACTATTAAACTAATGAGCTGCAATCAATCAGCTAGGTTGGTGATTACTCTATTAATTGGAAACAACTTAAGTGATGGGGAACCACCTGTGCTATTAAGAATATTATTTAATAATATTTCTTTTTTGTTAAGAGTTTTATTAATTTGTAAAAATTCTAAACTATTCATCTTTAAACCCTTTTTATTTACTCGGTGGAGTATTTCTTGAAGAACTAGCTTGATTTAAAATTACGAGTCATGTCGATAGCATACATCCATGATTGGGCGCAATTCTTTCGATTTGTAGACACAGTAGCGACAGTAGACAGAAATAATAATTAATTTTCAATTAACTTTCGTAAAGATATTAGTCAAACAAACAATCAATTAATTAAAATCATGTAAGCGGGATGAAATATTGGTCGACCGATTATACGAACGGGCGTCCCCCATTCATTATTCACTATTTCTAATCCGCGATAAGCTTTGAATAAATTATTAACGATTTCATCGAAAATTGCCGCGTTTTGTTGACCATAAACACAGCTATAATTAGGGGTTGCAGTACCGGTATTACAGGAACTGGGATTCCGGTATTTAGGGTGTTTTCAAAATACCGGTTTTTAAAATGCGTACATATCGGTATTGAAAATTAGCCAAAATGAATTTTTAACATATCGACGGTGGAAAAGAAGGAAGAAGGAAGGACGTAACCATCACATTTTATGGGAGACAAAAAACGTGTTTTGATGATTTTGGGCCATATGCAAATTATGAATTATACACAACCTTGTAGTGCACGGAGACTTCTAAACTGGTGTTTAATTGACATAATCTAATATTAATTAAAGAAATTGTCTAAAAAAACATTTATCTCAGTCTTTTTTCTTGGTTTCAATTTTTAACAAGCTCATACTTTTCAAACTTAAAAGCTAAATTTAGATACAAATTCGGCATTTGCAGCTTGCATCTTTTTGATGAAACGCGTATCAAGTTGGATACACTGTGATTATCGAAAAAAGTCTTTTTCCTTTCCACAGTCGATACGATGTTTTTTTTCTTGCGTCTTTTCCTGAGATCTATAATACGATGAACGTTTCGGTATGAAATTGAATTTGATTAAAATGTTATTTCACTGACTGTGTTGCAAATTATGACACGTATTTCGCATCTTTGAGAAGCATCTTCAGGATAGAACGTGTATCAAGTTAGATACATTGTGATTATCGAAAAAAACAATTGCGATGAAACTTTGGTGAGTTATTGTGTGGACGCCCGCGAAGGTTTGTGAATTAACGATGGGCTGCCAATACGTTAACAACGGGGCTCGCTTTATATCATAGAAATTTTTGGAATCTGGAGAAGCAGTGAATTTTTTTATCACTCCTATGCAATTATATGCAATACGTTATTGTGTATCACAATTAAAACATGCACACTTTCTTTCTTTGAGTAGCATTGCAACGCATGCCGCTTACTCGGTAGTATTTTAGTAAAATTCATCACGACTATTTAGAACGTTGTGAATCTGCATAGAAGTGTATCAATATGGACAAGTTCTAGAATTGACGAGAAAGTCTAATTTCATCGTATAATTATTTCATGAAATTACTTGTACGTTATGTATGAAAATCATCCAAATATTAGTAACCTTTCAACATCAATTATTTTTTACACGATTTGGAAATAACACGGTCCACTAAAAAGAACGAATACTATATTTTTAAATTTGAATCGTTAAAATTATGTACATTCACACAATTTTTGTCACTAACGACCCGGGTTTCACCTTTCGGAATCTTCAGGCGTTCGAGTGCACGGATGAACTTGAACTGACTTTCGCCATTCACTTTTCAGAAAACCACATGTTCAATGCGAACAAAAGGATTAAAATGCTACACCCAAACACAAATGGACATAAGTTGTTTTTCCAGGAAATGGTTCCACAATTAAAATGCTTTATTAGATTCTGACACAATAGACATGTCAGATTTTTTAGCAATGAAATGGATTTATGTTCAGTCCCTCATAAAAGTTCCGGCATATAATCAAGTAGTGATGGATACTGTTATATTTTCTTAATTAAATTGTAAACTATGACTAATATTTTGTGTAATTTACTTATTGGGTCTTCATTATTTCCTATACCACATTTTTTTTTAAATTCAGAGAACCAATCTGGATTTTTTATATAAAAACTATCACTTTTTATACGGTTTTTAGTAGAACGCAATCTACCCTATAAAAAAAACTTGAATGTACAATATATAATATTTTTAATGACGGTATGTTGTATGAAATATTGAAATACCGATTTTTATTTACTTTCCCGGTGTTGTATCTCAAATAGCCATTTTTTTGTGATACCGGTATTTAATTTAAATTACGGAAATACCGGTATTGATACATTCGTCCGGTATTGCAATCCCTGGCTATAATTATTACTGTTCCCCATTAAAGTTCAGCGTTGATCCCGACTTATGCAAATCGGCGCTTGCAAATAATGACCCAGATTTTCGCTCAACTTGTATCAAAACAGTGCAAATAAATTACTTTTAGATAATAAACTAAACGTGCACCGGTAAATAGTGTCCAAGGGATTTACAAAAGTCCACAGCGAATAACAATATGAATCTAATATTAGAGATTGTCTAATGATTAACCCTCTGGCCTCGGCTAAGAATATAGAAAACAAAGTCCGTACGCGGGATCTTTTTTACGAATTTTTTAATACAATTTTCAACCGTCAATATGTATTGCAATATTTTTTAAGTAATCCAGAAACGTTAATTGTGATCAAATAACTAAATAGTACGCCGCTAGCCCATACAAGAGAGTCGTGTATAGGGCATCCAATTAACCGTCCTAAGCAACTAACCGGTTTTCGGTTTTTTTCAAATAAATAAACAGTTATTTTCAAGAAACCAATTGTATTTCCACACGAATTAATATTTCAAATATAAAAAAAAATATAAGGCATTCTTATTACCTAAATATTAACTAATGAGGTGCACAAAAGAGTAGATTACTTTTTTACCACCATGTCTGCTCACGTGGAACGCATGAACTGCTTATGAAGTTTATTTAAACAAAGGTTTTTTTTTATGAGAACTGCTTGTTACTCAGTTGCTCAACCTCTCTTTTTTATGAGAGTCGGGATATACAAATATGGCTAGAAAAGAACTAATGGTCAGCAAATTGCTTTCACTACACCCTGTTATTTTAGAATTCGAATGAAAGGAAGAAATTTTGAAATAACCCACACCGATGCCTTTGAATGAAAAAAATGACTTTTGTTCTTGCACTTAAATCTGTGAGATCCGTCTCAGAAACCAACGACTCTGACCACTGCTCCACGGACTCGAAATATAAATAGTTATATAAAATTTCATTGTTCTTAATGTGAAAAGAGGTTTTCAATAAACACCGGTTAACTGTGCAAAATAAACCGGTTTTTGGTTTTTCTTAAAACAGGTAATAAACCGGTTAACCGGTTTCAGTTTAAACCTGGTTGGAAGCCCTAGTCACTAGTCTTGGATACCATGACACATCGTGCATATAGATGGAGTATATATAGAGGGATAACAAATCAAATAATACGTCTTGGTGTTTAAACAAAATAGCCTGTTAAATATCATTTATTATCAACAATACATATATGTTGATTAAACAATGCTATCATAATATGAGTCGTCTGGTATCACGATTCTTGTATGTATAAGTATGTTTTTAATGTTTTTTATTGTATACTAGCGAGTACCAGGCATGCGTTACAATGCCACTCAAAGATTGAAAACGTTCTTGTTATAATTGTGTTTATTGAAGTGTTTTTGGATACACAATAAAGTATTGCATATAATTGGGTAGGAGTGATAAAAAAATCACTACTTCCTACCCAGAACACCAAGAATTGCTTTGATATAAAGCGAGCCCCATTGTTAACGCATTGGCAGCCTACCGCTGGCTCTACTAATTCAGAAACCTTCGCGGGCGTCCGCACAACGACCTACCAAAGTTTTATCGCAATCGGATGAACGATATAGAAGCGCATACGGGACTAACAAACATTCATATATAATATATATAAGTATATGGATTATATTTAATACTAGCGAGTACCCGGCATGCGTTGCAATGCCACTCAAAGAAAGAACGTGTTTGTGTTTTTATTCTGTTTATTGAAGTGGTTTTGGATATCTTTTGTTTTTCCGTCTGGTGCGTATACGAATAGATCTGAAGGTTTTCCAACGGTTGAGCAGGCCACATACAGCTGTCTATGTGAGAAACAGAGATTTTTTAAATTTAGTCCACACCCTTGTAGCGATTGTCCCTGTGCTTTGTTGATGGTCTTTGCAAGTGCGAGTCGCACCGGAAACTGCATACATTTAACAGGAACGCATAAGAGACAAACTAACAAACTAACGTATTGGCAGCCCACCACTGATTCATATACATTTGCGAGCGTTCGCACAACGGCTCGCCAAAGTTTTATTGCAGTCCGATGAATGGTATAGGATTTCATACGGAAAAAAACAAAAAAAATAACGTATTGGCAGCCCACCGTTGATTTATATACATTTGCAGGCGTCCGCACAACAACTCGCCAAAATTTTATCTTAGTTGGACGAACGGAATAGGAACGCATACCAGACTAACAAACAATTTAACGCATCGGGAGCCCACCGCTGATTCATAAACCTATTCTGACGTCCGCATAACAACTCCCCAAAAAAATATCGCAATCGGATGCGCGGTATAGGAGCGCATAGGTATCAAACAAACAAACAAACAAACAAACATTCATTTTTATATATATAGATCATTGAACTTTTTATTGGTTCAAAATAGTACATAGTAGATCCTGTTAAATCATTGTTTGTGAAAGAATCGTAATTTTAAATGATAATTAATTACCTCTTCTTCCAAAGATAATAATATAAAGGTGTGCCAAGGTGTGGTGGAAAAAAACACTCCTTTGCAGCAGTGTCATATTTATGATTGATATGCATTTAACAATATATGCAAAGATAGTTTGTATCTAAAAATATATTTCAAGGATGTAAGAATTCTTGATTGTAGAATAATATAGGTATTTATATTGGAGAATTTTAACAGAATTTGTTATATGCAAGGATTGTCGGGTCATATAGCGCTGCGGTTAGCGTGGCTGGCTTCCGTGATAGATCTCACGGGTTCGAGTTCATTCAAAGATGGGTTTTGAATTAGAATATTCTTACGTCAAAAAATATTCTGTTAAATAAGCTTGGATCGATTTCATGAATACAAATCATTACAAAAATAGTGCATATTTTTGACCAAATAATGCCAGACCGCATTCAACTAAAAATAATAAAGTTAATCAAAGTAAATATTTCACAACAGCTTAAACAAAAAATATAAAGCAAGTTTTAATTTTTTTTGTAAATAATCAACTGGATTAAATCAGGTCCTATAGCGCAGCGGTTAGAGTTGTGGGCTTCTGTGCCGGACTACACGGGTTTGAGTCCCAGTACTAACAGGATCTTTCGATCTCATAATTTCCTTAAAGTTTTGTGATGTCTTAATTTCCCTCCCACCCTTCCCGTCCTTCAATAAATGGTCGTAGCGAGAGCGATTAGTTAACCAAATATCCAGTCCTAGCCTTATCCTTCTATCCCTCTCTTTGAAAAATATAGGTTGAGCGACTGACTAATAAACAGTTCTCGTAGTCAAAATTGGGAGCGGACTTGGATTAAAAAAAAGATACACGGATTACGCTACTTAACAGCTTGTATTCGGATAAGATGGATGGAAAAGAATAATATTAAAAAGATCGATTAGTATTTAGATAAAAACCGGCAATCGATTTAAGAAACTGGTCCACAAAAAAAGGTCTCACATTTTTTCATTTTTCATTCATCAAATTTTCAGGATTGCCTAGGGCGACAAATAACCTCTGCAACGATCACGCCCTTCCGTCAGCAGCGATGGAAAGAGAATGCAAATAACAATTCATCAGCGCTGAAGGAGACTGAAAGAAACTTGACGCCGGCGCACCCTAGGACTTAAAGTTCGATGAATTCTGTTAAAATATGTCAGGGTGTCTATACTTTCCAAATTTGATACCGAAATACCTGTATATTTGCGTTTTAAAAACCGATATTTCGGTATTGAATTCCAGTATTTCAGTTTTGGCAATACCGTTGCTGCAATCCCTAACGCTAATGACTTTTTTTTAAAATGATAATTACATTTTTTTGGTTCAAATGCACTAATTATTATTTGTCATTGAGTGTAAGCGATAAGCTTCGTTTAGGAATGGCTGGAGCCACATTCAACTCAATGCGGACTGTCTGGGACACACAGCTGTACTCGATTAAAACCAAATGCCACTTGTTCAACGCTTGCATTCTGCCGGTAATGCTTTACGGTTGCGAATCATGGCACCTGACGAAGACTCAGAAAAACCGTATACTGAGCTTCGAGAACAGATGCTTGCGTCGGATAATGGGGGTGAGGTGGTTTGATTTTGTGAGGAATTCAGAGATAAGGGAGCGTACAAGACAGCGTCCCGTCACGTCAGTGGTTATGGAGAGACGTTGGAACTGGCTGGGTCACGTGCTGCGGATGCCTCCGGAAAGCCTCAATCCTGCCTGCCTCTTCTTTCGACCGGTGGGATTCCGGCGTCCTGGACGTCCGTCGGGTACTATCCATAGGATGTACTCGGCGGAACTGAGGGATGCTGGCATGTCATGGGAGGAAGCAAAGCTATTGGCGGGAGACAGGGAAACATGGAGGTGCCGCGTGGCGGCCATATGCTCCACATAGGGAGCGATAAGAAGTACTGTCTGAATATTCTGAAGATCGTCATATCTATCGTTTATAGATGTGTGTAGGGCTTCCAACTAACCGGACTTTTCAACCAACCGGTTTTCGGTTTTTTTCTGGAAATAAAACCGGTTAACCGGTTTAAACCGAAATATAACGTATTTGGATTAGGTAGGTATGCAATTTTTTTTTTGTAGATTTTTTTTAAATATTTGTCATAAATGCTCCAATTTTAATGGAAAAATCGATATTTATCTTATAAATAGAATACAGAAGGCATAATATATATATATATTTATACAGCAATGACAATCAAATGTGGAAAAATATTTTATGGTAAAATGTCAAATAAAAAAAATAGAGCTTGATAATAAAACTCATAATTGAGAATAACAAGCACTACAATAATTATATTTATATACCATAAAAAATACTAAATTATTTGAAAAAGTCATTTCTGTTCACAACATGGACAACTTTGATGCAAGTAGATTTTTATATAAAATTCATATGCATGTTATGTAAATTGTTTCCGCTTCTACGCAGTAAATTCATTGTAAAAGATTTTTCTTTTAAAAAAAAAATGAAAAATAAGAAAAGAGTATTTTTGATAAAACGCGGTTAACCGAGTGAAATAAACCGGTTTTCGGTTTTTTTCAAAACATGCGATAAATCGGTTAACCGGTTTCGGTTTAAACCGGTTTGGAAGACCTAGATGTGCGTGAAGATGGTTAATTGTAGCTTTACACTCGTAATATTTTATCTTCAGTCATAAGACTTCTAGTCAGTTATAAGACTGATAGCAACTTGATATACCTAAATTCCCTTTTAAAACGCTTAATATCTTGATGATAATATAATGCTACTGTAATATTTTTTTGTTTGGATCTAGGTTTTATCGTTTGTACGGTTTGTATAGGCGTGGCCAAATGGGGTCGTCAACCACTGCTTTAAAATAGCCAATATGAGCAAGACAACGGTTATAAATTCTTTATCTATTATTTGAATATACATTGACACGGTAAGGTTTATTGTCACCCGCTCCCACTACCACTTTTGTGATGAAAACTGGCAGGATTTTAAAATATGTAGCTAAATTAATTGTGTTTAAATTTTTTTATCAGGTAACCCGTAATATCAATTGTTTTATTGTTAATGGGCTTAAATGGCAACATTGTTTTACCGATGTGATTTTTGTGATTTGTTTCTTTCTTTCTTGCTCTTTGGGACACGAACCAGACACAACGTGTGTGTGGGGACACTTCCCGGTCCTGGGACTTGCTCCCAGAGACCTTTAGTTGTAAATTAAATTTTAGTTTTTTTCTTTTGTGGTGTTTCGTCCGAGATGGAAGAACTGATATTTTTCCATTTCGACGAGAATTAAAATTTGGTTTGTTCTGCGCGCAGCTTTAGCATCAATTTTCTTAACTTTTATATCTATCTTTTTAATCGTGTGAGCAAGCTAGGCATTAAAAATAATTATTGTGTATTGTATTAATTCAAAATTTTGTCTGTTAAATATTGTATGTAATTAATTCGGTGATTGCAAGTTCCTAAATAAACGTTTTCGTGAAAGTAGAGCGATTGGTTTTATTTCATATCTACCAACCTCTTAACGCTGAGTTTATACCAGCGGTATCGGTCTTAATGACATTGATTAGTGGGTATTTATTCTTGGGGCTTAACATCGTGAACAATAGTAGAAATTTCTTACAATAAATGAAACTCGCCCTAAAAATAAATTACGAGTAATGTTAACATACGTTAAAAATATAAAAAATCTTTTTTTTTGGCATGTAACGCATTATTTTTTTTGACTTTGTTTTATATGGGAAAAATTGTTTCGCTCAACGAGTGTTTCACACAACGAGTACGATTCTGGAACTAATTAAACTTGTCATGGGAGGTTCCACTGTACTTGTAAAATTTATGATTGGAAAATTATTGTTTCTTTTAGATTAGATTGCACGGGGTATTGCCGATTGACGGCAACTGCACTAGATGACAAATATTCCATATCTAATCTAGAAAAATGACCAATTTTAACAGATAAGAAAGAGTGATATTGTATATTGAAGTTTTCATACACGCAATAAATAATACATGAATTCACTTTTAAGGTGTTCACTGTCAATACTTGGTGGAATGGCATTATAATAAAAATAATAAAACATTTTTAGTACTTTTTCCACATAAAATTTATTAGATCAGGACCGGTTTCGCTCATGATGAGCATTGTCAACTGATAAGAAAAACAATAAAACAGTGATATTTATACAAAATTTAAGTGATAAAAACAAGGTATGACAAACAACTGTTTTATTGTTTTTCTTATCAGTTGACAATGCTCATCATGAGCGAAACCGGTCCTGATCTAATAAATTTTATGTGGAAAAAGTACTAAAAATGTTTTATTATTTTTATTAATACATGAATTTGTGAGAGGCGTGAATTTCTAAAAGTTAGGGCAATAATTTAATTTGAATTGTCTGGGTTTTGTAAATTATTGTGGTGTAGTGAAGTAAAACTACATTTGTAGCAGGAAAATCATTTTTTTAGAATTGAAAATCAAGTGACATTTATTAGTCATTTAATAAAACTACATTTAATCTTTTAATATTAAGAAACACAATGGCGTAAACATGTATTTTTTTATCTTATCTATCTATATATATAAAAATGAATGTTTGTATGTTTGTAACCTATGCGCTCCTATACCGCTTATCCGATTGCGATAATTTTTTTGGGGAGTTGTTATGCAGACGTCAGAATAGGTTTATGAATCAGCGGTGGGCTGCCAATGCGTTAATTTGTTTGTATGTCTGGTATGCGTTCCTATACCGTTCATCCAATTTCGATAAAATTTTGAGGAGTTGTTGTGCGGACGCCCTTGAATGTATATAAATCAGCGGTGGGCTGCCAATGCGTTAATTTGTTTGTTTTTTCCGTATGCAATCCTATACCATTCATCGGACTGCGATAAAACTTTGGCGAGCCGTTGTGCGGAGGCTCGCGAATGTATATGAATCAGCGGTGGGCTGCCAATACGTTAATCTGTTAGTTTGTCTTTTATGCGTTCCTGTTCCTATACCGTTCATCCGATTGCGATAAAACTTTGGTGAGTTGTTGTGCAAACACCCGCAACGGTATCTGAATAAGTACAGCCAGCGGTGGGCTTCCAATACGTTAATTTTTTCGTTTGTTCCGTATTCGTTCCTATACCGTTCATCTGATTGCGATAAAGCTTTGGTGAGTTGTTTTGCGGACACCAGCAAAGGTTTTTGAATCAAAACATACAACGATGGGCTGCCAATACGGTAATTTGGTAGTTTTTCTTTTATGTGTTCCTGTTTCTATACCGTTCATCCGATTGCAATAAAACTTTGATGATTTTTTGTGCGAAAGCCCTCAAAGTTTTCTAAATTAGTACAGCCAGTGGTAGGCTGCCAATGCGTTTACAAAGGGCTCGCTTTATATCAAAGCAATTATTGGTATTCTAGGAAGCAGTGAGTTTTTTATCACTTTGATGGACCACTTAAATAAGCAATCGATTTTTACTTAATACATTTACAATATGTACCAATACGCAGTTTACTGTAAACTCATCAATGTGAATGGCCGAAAATGTAATACTGTGTATACTGATGCTGTTATAGATAATGTATGTAAGTCAGAAATTGCAGTTATGTACTCATTTGATTTGAGAATATTGTTTTCTCTTAAATTAACAAGGGGCTGGCTGACCTTACAAAATTTCACAAAGGGCTTGCGCGAACCCCTCTGAGCTTCCTCCAGCCCACCCCCGAGTGCAGCCATTTTACAATGAAAAATTTCGCCGAATAAAGCGATCTGTATGCCACGGCTGTCAGTTTCATGGCAAATCGTCAGTCGCGAAAATTGAAATTTGGACCCGTTGATTGGCTATTTTTAGGATTCTCTGTGGCGCATTTTCTAAGAATTATCGCTTTTTCTGGTGACTTTTCTCAATTTAGCAAATGTGTGTGTTTCATAAAGTTTAGCGTGTCTTTGGTGTGAACATTTTTGGATGGTGGTCGAACAGCGCATTCAGCACTGAAATTGCATTTTAATGCAAATCACTGAGACACTAACATGCAATATCAAAAAAAATCGGAATGGGTGCAGTACTTCAATCATGCCAACTCATAATATGAGGCGAATGTACTATGGCGTACAAAAAATCATTGTAAGCTGTATACTATCCACTAAAAGATTTAAGAGGAAATGAATAGTTGTCTTTGGTGGCGCACTTATTTTATTGTCTGGTGATTTTATACAAACCCTACCAGTTATACCACGTTCAACTTATTAAATGCATGTCTCAAATCATCAGTTTTTTTGCGACACGTGCAGAAATTGGCTTTCAAGGCCAGCATGCGTGTAGAACTACAATATGACACATCCGCTGAACGTTTCGCAAAATAATTGTTGAATATTGGGAATGGAAAATTGGAAATAGATGAATCCACACAATGTATTACATTGCCAACAAGCTTCTGTAAAATTACAAAAACAATAAGAGAATTGATTCAAAAAGTTTTCCCAAAAATATCGCAATAAATTCTTCTGAATTCTTAAACTCACTTGATTTGCCAGCCATGCCGTCACACGTTTTAACATTGAAAATTGGCGTACCTATCATACTTCTCCGAAATATAAATCCATCACTTTGCAACGGTACCAGACATTCATTGAAAAAGATAATGCACAATATCATTGAAGCTAAACAAATTAAAAGGAACATATAAAGGGCACAATGTACTGTTGCCAAGCATCTCAATGATTCCAACAAATATGACATTCGAATTGAAATGTTTGCAGTTTCCGGTGCGACTCGCATTTGCAATAACCATCAACAAAGCACAGGGACAATCGCTACAAGGGTGAGGACTAAATTTAGAAAATCTATGCTTCTCACATGGACAGCTGTATGTGGCCTGCTTGGAAAACCTTCAGATCTATTCGTATACGCACCAGACGGAAAAAAAATATCCAAAAGCACTTCAATAAACAGAATTAAAATACAATCACTTTCTTTCTTCGAATGGCATTGCAACGCTTGCCGGGTACCGGCTAGTATCTATATAAAAATGAATTTTTGTATGTATGTTTTTGAATCTTTGGCGTCTATGAATTCGAAAGGCACAGGTCCGATTGCGATAAAACTTCGACAATAATTTAGCTTGCTCTTCCGGGAAGGTTATAAGCGTATTAAAATTGACAAACAGTGTCGAAAAACTAAAATATTCGTAGATTTAAATGTTTTTTACTAGTCAAACTCCCGAGTATTCCAAAACAAAAATGGCCGCCGTTCGAATTTGAATTTCGTTTGAACGGCGGCCATTTGTTTTGATTTGACAATTCAAATTTGATGTTCGATTGTTTCGATTTCAGATCTGTCAAATCGTATGGTCTACATTTTGATGATTACATTTAAATGTGTTTCGTGCATTAGGTGTGATTGTTTGTTTGTTATTTATGCGATGTTCTTAAATTTGATTTATTTGGAATTAGAAACTGTACTCTTTTCACTTCATTTAATACTATATTATTTATATATAGAATGTCAAAAAAATATTTCGTGATATTTGACAGCAAAAGTATATTACATAACGTTAGTAAGCCATTATTTTATGGTTATTTTAAAATTCATGTGAATAAAGGCAGTACATAATTCCTGTGTCCACTGTCAATACTTGATGGAAAAGCATTCTATATTTATATTAAACGGTTTTTCTCTTATTAAATGTTCTTATATAATCGCGAATGCGAAATTATTAACAAAGAGAGTTTTAAGTCATTATTTTCATGATGTTCAACGAATATTGTACAATTTAAGATTTCGTGGAATTTGGTGGTGGCTTGGTAAAATTTCAATATTAAATTTGAATCGTTAAATTATGTACATTCTCACAGATTTCGTCACCAACGACCCGGGTTTCGCCTTTCGGCGTTTAGTAAACGAATGTTTCGTGTTTATGTAATGTACAATTTTTTTTTATGTTTTGTCAACTATTATATGTAAATGCTAAGAGTATTTTGATGGTTATGCATGCATTGATCATACGTTTTAGGTTTGAAAGTATTTTTTAACGAGGTTTTAATCTATTAGCTGTGTCAAGTCATATACGACTAGATGAAGAAATATATATCTTATATTCTGGAATTCATAATTTTAAGGTTCCCATATACTACAGATTATTTATTAACAGTAAGAACACAATAACATGAATTTATGATTAATTTTACTATTTATATTTGAGGCAGTTTTTTAGTGAGGTACATCTTTTTAGAAACGGTAATCATAGAACAATAATTTCGAATACGAAAAAAGACTGAACGTATGAAATAAAAGTCACACAATCATGATTAGAGTGAAATGAATGTTTGTTTGGTCGTACTTTATGCGTTGCCACACCGCTCACCTGATTGCAATAAAACTTTTACAAATTTTTTGCTTGCATTTCCGGGAAGGTTATGAATCTTATATATAAAAATCAATGTTTGTATGTCTGCCATACAGTTCATTTTGACAACGTATGCTTGCACTTGGGCGAAGGTTATAGTACAATTAAATTACAGTAGGTAGCGCGTGTGTTGTACCGTGAAAACAATCCAAACGCTTTTTTTTAAAAAAAACTAACTTCACTTCGAAACACAAATAAAAGTTATTCAAATCACATCGTTAATATTGTCATAATTTTGTGTAAAGCCGACTTTATTTCGTATGCCATATTTTTCCAAGAATATCGTTGTTACATTTGTATACGAAGTCATTTAGAGTCAGAATACTATGAAAAGATCGACGTTTTCTCTGCGACAACTCGCTTGTATGTGTGTTTATAAAACGATGTACCTATGTATTCTTTTTTTGATGTTTGAAATGACGCCATTTTGTAGAGTACTCGAAGTTAAGCGATACTAACGCCATCTATTGTGCACCGCACTTAGCTCCACGTAAATATATTGTGGACATATTTTCTTGGACGTGTCGCGCGATCTCGCTGCAGGAAAGTGGCTTTTCAATGTGTTTTTCAATATGTCCATTACGTGGTACGACCAGTGCAGAAGGACAGACTGAGTCGACAAGATTGATAGAGTAGTGTCACACATAAAGAATTTGCAGTTAACAACGCTGCAATACTCTTCTTGTACATATAAACACAACTTTTCGTGTAGAAAATTCCTCTAGTGTACCTTTAAAACTGTCAAAACACAGTTTTTGATTGTTTTATATTGTACGATTTTTATCAGCTAGTTTAAACCTTAAAATTGCAGTGTTTTTAGATGTCCACTGCTAATATAAATCATATTGTGGACTCATGGATAGCTAGAGCATCTTATTAACAGAATACGTTTAGCGACCATTAGTATTTTCCTTACAATGTTCTAGGAGTCCGTCATTGTTAGATGTGTCAAAAGAACAAATCAGAATAGTGTCAAGTAAATCAGGAAAGAGGAACCAAATTTGGTGCAAAATAATTATAAAAGTTTTCCTTAATCATCACGAATACTGATTTTTCCAAAGAAATATTCTCAAGATTATTTTGTTGAAATTATTTATATATATATATATATTTATACCCAGGTCGTGTTCGACCAAGAATTTTGTGGAAGTTTACAAAATAAAAATGAAAATAATTCTAAAAAACTTTATTTAAGTCTTTTTTCTTAATCGCAATTTTCACATGCCCTTATTTTTTTCAAACTTAAAAGTTAAATTTAGATACGAATTCAGCATTTTCATCTTACATAATTGTGATAGAACGTGTATCAAGTTGTATACATTGTGATTATCGAAACAATGCTGTTTTGAAAAACTGTGGGTCACGCTCAATTTTCCTTTCCTCAGTCGAATGGTACTTTTAAAAAGAAGCAATAATTTCACATGTAGTGAATGCGTGAGACAGTCATGGCTTGTAAAAAGTAACTGAGTAATGTAGCATTTATTTTAACCATAAATATCTAAAGAGCGAAGTTATTGTTTACATAAAAGAATTACATTTTTGAATTTTTATCGTACAACGTTGTCAATTCCATTTACTGCTATCCAACTAAAAGCACCATTTTGCATTGTAAGCTGGTAAACAACGCAAAGATGGAAGTCTGGTTCAGTTTAAACTTATGGGTGCCATAAAACTTGCAGTAGATAGGAATGCTTCAACGAACAAACTCTTCGTTGAATATGTTCAATAAATTGTTGAGCTATTTTGAACACAACTCAGGTAAGAAGATTGTAAAATAAATGGTAATATAATAACACAGTGAAATATGGAATTGTGGGATGTAAATATTAAAAATTGATTATGATATAAAAATAGCTCTGTATTATTGTCTGCCAGGTCCGTGTCGAAACCTCAAATCTAGGGCATTCAATTAACCGTACTTATCAACTAACTAACCGGTTTTCGGTTTTTTTTTTCAAATAAAAAAAACCCGCTAACCCGTTTCAATCGAACTTTTTTCCGAAATACCATATTGAGTAGCACGTAAACCAAAGTTCCAAAACATAGGGCATGTTATGTTGTTCATTTACATATTAAATAATAGGTGCATATTTTTTTCAACCATATCCGGTTTGTTTAAACAAAAGTTTTTTCTATTAGAACTAGCTGTTACTCAGTTGCACAACCTCTTTTTTTGACAAAGAAAGTAGAGATAGAAAGATATAGCTAATACAGAATGGCTTACTAATCGCTCTCGCTACGCCCCACTATTTTTGGATTGGACGGGTAGGTTGGAATTTTAGACATCACATGCCTTTGAATGTAAAAATACAGTTTTAACAAGGACTTCAACACGTAACATCTGTCAAAGAAGCACGACGTTGACCACTGCGCCACAAGCTCGAAATCTAAATAGTTGGTTTAAAAGCCCTTTGCAATAAAGGCGGAAAGATAATTTTATATAAACCCTGGTTAACCGTTTTTTCTTTTGTTGGTTTTTTATTAAAATTAAAAACCGTGTTTTTTTTGTAAAACGGGCGATAAACCGGTCAACCGGTTTCGGTTTAAACTGGGTTGGATGCCCTACTCGAATCTTAATACGTACAGTTCCGTAAATTTAATTTGAAATCGATTTATGGCTTTGTGTTCCAAGTTCGACGGTATAGGTGACTTTGGTGTCTTAAATTGCCTCCCACACTTGCGGTGCTTAGCAAGAGCGATTAGCTATTCACTAGCACGACTGAGTAACGTTTTTGTAGAAATATTCTGTTGTCTGTCACTATGCTTCATATTGAGAGCTTAGATTATAGATAAAAAAAACAGTTGTCAAACAAAATCATGGAATTTTAAAGTGCATTATTTGATGCCACAAACAAGGTCAGCAGAAAAATAGTATTATCAAATGTGAAATCTCCACCATTATACCAAGCTTTGTGTAATTGTACTTAGCAGGGCTGTGGAGTCGGATTGTTTTGACCAGAGTCGTGCTCGAAAAAACTTATAACTTCACACCCTTTTAAAAAATATATTTATTCAAGTTGACAGTTTCAAACGTGAGGCCACTGCATGCTACTACCCATAAAAATAATATAGTTGTGTTTTAAGCTATGGTCGGAATAAGAGTCGTCTTATTTCTTTAAGACTTCACAGCTCTGGTTATTAAAATAACTATTTTTTCTTTTAAGTAAATGTCACTGTTCAAAAGCATCGATGTATGTGATGTCTTGAATTCCACCCTCCCACCTATCCTATCCTAAAAACGGGACGCAACTAGAGCGAATAACTAACCACTAGTACCCCTATCCGTCTATCCTTACTTAGTTTGGCAAAAAGAGGGATTGAGCAACTGGGGGATTTTTTCTGTGAAACAAAAGTGTTTCTTAACCTAAAAGTGAGAAACACTTCTGTTGACATAAACTACATTAGGAGTTTATATGCTCTACATTGGGAGCGGACATGGTAAATTAAAAAATACATGTCACTGTCATTAACGTATAGCTTTAAGGGCCGGCGCCACCATACAGGCGAAATAGGCAACCGCCTAGGGCGCAACCCATTAGGGCCGCATAAATGGAGAATTCAAATTATTTTTATATACTCTAATAATAAGGTTTATTTTATTTTGACGTTTGTATTTGTTCGTTTTAATTCTATGTAATTTTAAAAAGAGAGGTTGAGTGTAGAAAAACTGCTGTTGTTCTGAGACTAAATGCTTCACTGGGAGCGGACATGGATATATAAAAAAATATTTCTATGATCCTGAGTTATTGTTATTATTGTTTTAAGAAAAAAATGGGACGATTTAATAAAAAGGGGGCGCGCCAATAATCATTGCCTAGAGCGCCAAATAACCTTGCGCTGACACTGAGCTTTCCCTTTAAACATAAAGCAAAGGTTTCATTACTGCTTATTCTCCTTTACAATACAATGTTTAATTCTGATGTTTACAGACACTATTTATTTGCCATTTATTTGGAATAGTAATTGTTGGAAACAGGATTTATTGGTAGTATTTTGTACTTATACTATACGAATAGCGGTATCATTACTTACTTGTGTTCTGTCTTCGTACTTTTATTGGTTTCTTTAATAGTAGTTTTATGGTGCTTTTAGTGAAACTGATTTCTAGCGCTTGTACCAGTTTTAATGACTCCATAACAGGGCAAAAGAATGCGCCATTTTGTATTTTTTAAATGTAGTAAAACTGCTATTCATTACTGACGTAAACACTTTTTAACGACTACTTGCAGTTTCAATTGTTAAAGTATTAATAGATAATGTTATAAACGGGATGGGATTATGGTATATATACAGTAAAATTGGAACATTTATTGAATATAAAAAAGGCTCGTATTTAACCGGTCTGAATTTTAATACAGTTTCGGTCATAATTTTTATCACATTGGTCTAAATTTATATTAACTGGTCATAATATATCGGTCAGTGTACAGAGGGCAGAATAAATAATTATTGGTCAGAAGTTATATATAATTTAAATGACATTTAAAAAATCTTAACCTAATTAAAATGGTTATAAAATCTGTATAATATATGTATATATTTTACCATGTCCGCTCCCAATATGGAGCATATGGACTACTAATGGAGTTTATCTCAACAGAAGTATTTCTACGAGAACTGCTTGTTACTCAGTTGCTCAACCTATCTTTTTCCAAATAGAGTAGGGATAGAAGGATAGGGCTAGGACAGGATTAGTGGTTAGCTAATCGCTCTCGATACGCCTCGTTCATGGGACAGGATAGGTGGAAGGGGGGGATTCAAGACATCACATACATCCATGCCTTTAAACAGAAATTCATAAATCGATTGAATAATCAATTTATAAAACTGCCCGTACTGGGATTCAAACCCGTGCCCTCTGTAGCGGTAGCCAACGGCGTTGACCACTCGACCACACAGGCGGCTTTTGTATATATTTCTTTATATCTATAATATTTTTATTCCGACCAAAAATTGAATTTAATTCAGACCGAAAGTTTATTTGAATTCTGACCGAAAATTGATTTAAACTCTGACCATTTATTATGTCCCCTAAAAAAATGCCTAATGAGTTTTTACAAACAGTTTTGTCAATTGAATCATTGTGAATCAAGTGGTTGGCTAATCACTCTCGCTGCATTCCGTTATTTTTAAGATTGGTATGATGGGGGGAATTTTCAGACATCACAAACATCTATGCCTTCAAACAGAAATCGAAAAATCGATTGAAAAAATGCTGTTCGTATTAGAAATTGAACCCGTGAGGTCCGTCATAAAGCCGACGATGTTGACCACCGATGTGCCATGGACTGCTGTGAATACACACCTAATATTAGATTTATTATTTCTTTGACATTGTTTTTATATGTGTTAGCAAATGGGAATTCGATCTTTCTAATTTGTATGCAGATAACGATTGCTAAAGGTTTGAATATTTTTTTGGTTGGTTTTCAAATGCTGGTTTTTTGCAAATTATTAAAAATAAAAGTGATTTCCTCACTCGATTGGATGAAATTTAAAGCTCTCATCCACTTTACTGGATAGATTTTAAGCTAAAGAAAAAGATAGCGTTCATCGGTAATTTTCATAAAAATATCACCCAGCAACTCATTTGTAAGCGTATTTGCAACTCGATGATTCAATTGCTTTGATAATTTCATACGCGATTCTTAGAAGTGGTTCGAGTCGGACTAAGTCACATTTCATATTATGATGCTCCAAATTATGGTCAGCCATTTTGGAAACGTCGAATTAAGGTTAATGTTTACTTTATTAACCCATTACCGTCCACCGTACTCGCTCGAGTACACCTATTCCAAGCGTGATATGGTGTATTATTTCTTTGTTTATTTCAAAAATAATAGTCTATTATGAAACTATATAATAGTAGTAAACTGTAAAAAATTACAATTTGGCAAAAATGCGTAGATAAATTTCAATAGTTTATCATAGAAATATTGGTTAAAAACAAGACGATTTAGGTTAGATATTTTAATTATTTCTTAGTATAAATAAAAATACACTTTTAATTGTTTCTCATTATTATGTACACTTAAGCTCTACTTAAACATAATATATTTTTAGTATGACAATATTTTTCATCTACCGTGTGCTATGTTGCATTTTATTGCACTGTACTCAAGCGAGTACAATGGGCGTTTAGCCGTCAAAACTGCGTTTTTTCGTTTTGAGTTTGATGTAGTGCGCGAAAAGTGTAAAAACTACAATGGCAACCCATCACGTTTTACGAGACAAAATAACTATACAAGACTCGAAGAGGCCTTTGTATCGATTATGTCCGATGAAAATTGTTTTTTTTTTTTTTTATAGTGTTTGTATTTTCTCATAAACTCTCAATAAATAACGTTAAAAAATAGTTTTCGCACGTGGTTTTCTTTTGGGCGTTAAAAGGTTAATTACGGTAGTTTGTCTGAAGATGCTTCTCAAAGATGCGAATTTTCAACACAATCAGTGAAATAACATAATTATCAAATTTAATTTCATACGGAAACGTTCATCGTATTATAAAAGACGCAAGTCTTCATAAAAAACATCATATATTAATATTAAACTGATGCCGGTTTATTGGTGTTTTATGAAAGTGTATTGATCGAAAATTCAGTTGATTATTATTATTTTTCCGTCATTCGATAAGGCATCCTCATCATTATTTTTTAATTACGCTGACATTTCTTTAGATCGTCAAATTCCACGTAGTCACTTTTGTACGTAATTAAATATTATTTTTCATGTCGAAATGAAAACACGCGCTTGGTTGGTACCGTTGGTAGGCAGAAGACGCCGCAAGCGCTTCAAAAGAAAACTTATCCGATGTTTCAGATTCAAACTTGTTATTCTCGAATAATGAATCCAATTTTCATGTCTTACTTGAAATAATAATACATTTACATATCGTACTAAGAATACTTCCATATATATTTTTATCTATCATTTTTTGTCAACTCTGGTTGCTAACGCCCGCTTTTTTCCTGTTTCGTTGCGTCTTCCACGTGTTGGTATTAGGTTATCCAATCCCGGAGAATTTTTGTGATCCCAGGATTTCGAGATTGATTCATTTTCAATCTCGAAATTCCGGGATCCCGGGATTGGGCACTCATCGTGTATAATGTGAAAAAAGTTTTGTTGAGTTTTTTTTTAGCTCACCGAGGAATTTGAAATCCTCAAATCCCTTTACTTTTTCCCCAAAATCTCGCCGAAACTAGTTTTTTTTTTAGCTTTTCCAATTCTAAAATCCTTTTAATTTTCGGAATTTGCTACAATTTTCTCAATTCCGAAATCCCGGGATCACGACCATGCCAATCCCGAGACTTCGGGATCGCAGAATTGGATGGGATCCCGGGATTGGAGACCCTAGTTGGTATCTCCGAATGGATACTGAAACAGAGCGTTCATTAATGGAGATTTTTTTTTCACAACAAAACCCGAAACAAATAGTCCGTGACGCTGCAACATAGTATGGCATGAGATTTTTTGTTTAATCTACGTCTGCTCTCAATCTGGAGCATATGGCATTCTAATAAAAGTATTTCAACAAGAATTCTTCTTAATAAAAACAAAATATTCCTTTGTACTTTATTCCACTTTATTTAAAAGATCAAGACCGGTTTCGCTCGTTGCGAGCATTGTCAAGAGTTTGTTTGAGGTCACAAGCGCTGGCACATTCATTGTCTCACTATATGTTATAATGGGTTCCCGGTAAATTGCTCGAATGGAAATTGCTCGAATAACAAGATAATCAATTTGTTTCCGTTTGTTCTGTCTTAGCCCTAGTCTTCTAAGTTTCCTGGAAATATATAGAAACAGTTTGAGTAACTAATTAATAAGCAGTTCTCGTAGAAACACTTCTGTTGAGATAAACTCCATTAAAATATCATTTGTTCCGCATTTGGAGCGAACACGGTTAAAATAAATACTTACGAAAATAATTTTTATATTTCACTCTCTAAACAAGTATCGCACAAGATAAAAATGAAATTCGTAGAAAAAGTCGTGAAAAATCGTTTAAATAACCGAGCAATTTCCATTCGAGCGATTTACCGGCTCCCGTTATAATGTGTGTTACAACAGACAAATACATTATAACAATAATGTTTTTTGTAAAGGTTATAGTTGTTTAATATCGATGATGTATTTATACGTTATCCATGAAAATAAATCAATTGTTCTATTGTTAAGTGATTGTTTTTAATGCGGTGTAAGTAATTGAATCGATTCTGAACAATTTGAGAAAATAGTGTCGATTCTCCCCGATTTTAAAAGAATCCGCAAATTAAAATTTAATCAAAATATGCTCGGAAACTAATCGGCGGCACCGTAAAGTGGCACAAGATCAACGATAGTAGAATGTTGTTTATGGTCTATGCCTAGTTTCACACGATTAACAACTCGATTTACTAATTCATTTCACACGCAAAACATTTTTTTTTTGAAACCATAAATAATAATTTTATTTATGTAAGCATCTGATGTTGCCTAGCGTTAAATATAATATGTCAGTTAATTGTGCACTCAAAATTGTTAATTAAATTTGTCCGGTTGGTAGAAAGACAAGTAGAATTCAGGCTTTCTTGAGGCATTTGAAGCATCATACGTATATAATATACGCATATAAAATAATAATATGGTGAAATATGACAGAATCCATTGCATGAATTGCATTCCGTGAATAAATAGCATCAAACAAAGCTCCCCGACAAACAATGAAGCGCGCTTGGAGTCCCCTCTTCTATTCCTTTTGGTTTGTCCATATTATAAACATCTTAACGTAAGTACGCCTATTGTTTTTCTCTCGAAAAGAAAATGGGGGACCACCCCACAGCCAAGCGCACTCGTAGACGCAGCGTGCCCCTAATAAGTCTAAGTGGTTGGCGGGGTGCGATATGACAGTTCGCCCTGTGTTTTGCATCACTTCCACGTCCCAACAAATAACAGCAGCTGTGTTGCCAGCCGCGGATATGGTTTATTTATCTCCCATGCAAGGAAACTTGCAAGTATTTACGTGAATATAATAAGCCCAATAGGAATGAAGTGAGACAAGTTCAATTTTGTGTAATTTTAGAGTCACTTGTAGTGTAATTTGTAAATTCTTTTCATAGTTAATTGTTGCTTACACCTTTTATTTCAATTTAATTTTGTATACATAGCACTGTTCATATATTTTTCTAATCAGTTGACAAAGCTCGCAATGAGCGAAACCGGCCTTGACCTATTGAATAAAGTGGAATGAAGTACAAAAGAATATTGTGTTTTTATTAGTTTTACGAGAACTACAGGCTGGTTATACTTAACCTTTTTATTGCAATTTTAAGCTCAATTGGTTAACGTCATCAAAATAAAAAATCTCCTAATGACGCGATGTCCCAACCAATTTGGAAAAAGGTTTTTTTTTGTTAACAACAACAACAACAAAAATACACGCAAAAGGTGCATCTTCCGTTTCGCCAGAGAGGGGCGGGCATTAACCTAATGATTTCGGGAAAGTGGGTCACACAGTTGGAAGCCACTGAAACCACCCTTCGCCATCCCCTCTTAAGCCACTCTTATTTCACCTGCCCCCTTACCCCGGAACTGCTTTCACCATATTTTGCACGTTTTATATCTTTCTGTCAAAATATATTACTCAGTACTCCGAGCATTATATTATATATAGATGTCCTCAGTGATGTGCTGCTATGGGTTCGCACTAAAATAATTTCTATTCGGAGAGCCGGTTCCTAAAAAACTCTTTTTATACTGTTTATACGATTTTTTGTAAAGCTTCCGTCTTGGTAATTTGCGCAAATTAGTAAATTATTGTGATTTTGGATTTCAAAATTCTTGGAAGTCTTAAAGAAAACTTGTATTGTTTGATGTTTTCCTGAATTCCTTCACCAACTTTCAAATCAAAATGTTGCCTGATTGGATATATAAACGAGACAAATTGTTAAAACCGATAAACCGACAAACCCTAGTTGGCACCGACGTACAACCTGTATACCTCAGCGATTTTTACACGTCCATGTCATGAGCATTTCATTGTAATATATCATAAACAACTTAAACGAATAAACACAATAGAAAATTACCTTCCATAACATTGATTTTATATATGAATCGTGGACATAAAAAGTTTATTCCAAGAATAGCAGACTATACGCATGTGTAAATAAATTCGTCCAATTATTTTCAGACAAACAATAACAGAAAATTACTTATCATTTTTCCTTTTCAATATCAATCAAGTATTCACATAAAAAGCTTTTTATTTTCGTATCTTGAATTTATTATTCCGTGAGCATTTTATTTTCATAGATAACGAATATAATGATAGCACTTATGACGTACTACGGTGAGGGTGGAGATGGGGATGAAGGATGAGGGATGAGTTGTTCAACTTTGGAAGTGCTCATTATAATTTTAGAAATCAATTTAATAAACAATGATGGATATATTACCTTCAACGGCCTCCTTCAGTCAAAATTAAACGTACATATGAGCCCATGAGAGGTGAAAAGGGTCAAGTCGTATTTTAAGAAAAATTGAGTTGGATACGTTATAATATTCTACATGTCTTTGTCGGGTCCTATCTAGGGCATCCAATCCCGGGATCCCGTTCAATTTTCTGATCCCTAAATTCCGGGATTGAGATGGCCGCGATCCCGGTATTCCGGGATTGAGAAATTTTGAGGAAATTTCTAAAATTTACACGAAATTGGCAAATTCAAGATTTCAAATTCCTCGGTGAGCTAAAAAAAAAAACGAGTTTCCGTGAGATTCCGGGAAAAAGTATAGCGAATTGAAGATTTCAAATTCCTCGGTGAGAAAATCTCAATCTCGGGATTCAAAATAAATTAATCCCGAAATCCCGGGATTGGAAAAAGGCTCCGGGATTGGATACCCTAGTCCTATCATGGCGCAGCGGTTTGTCGGATCTCACGGGTTCGAGTCCCCGTACGAACAGCATTTTTTCGACCGATTTATACATTTATACATATATAAGGGCATTTACAAAATAAAAATAAATATTTTTTTTATATCCACTCCCTAGTCAGAACATGTGGCCACCAAGTTCTTCCAAGATTTTCTGTCCCCCGCAAGTCTTCTTGCTTCCTCCCGTGTCATTCCAGCGTCCCGTAGCTCCCCCGAGTACATCGTATGGTAATCAGTAGCCTTCCACGACGGCGAAATCCATCCGTTTGGTTGAAAAGACATGCAGAGTTCAGGATTTATTGAGGCATCCGCAGCACATGTCCAAGCCAGGTCCATCGTCGCTTCTTCATTTTGCTTCACGACTGCTTAGTCCGTTCTTTTATCTCCATGTAGTATTCTGCACAGCTGCACAGACATTTGTTTTCAAAGCACAGTATACGGTTACTCTGTGATTTTGCAATGTACAATGACTCGCAACCGTAAAGCAGCTCTGTCAGAGTACATGCGTTGAACAGGAGACTCTTGGTATTGAGCGAGTACCGCCGTGAGTTTTAGACTTTCCGCAGTGAATGAAAGTTGCTTCAGCTATCCCCAATAGGATATAAATAAATATTTCTGCTCAATCCGATGCATTATATGAAATTTTATTTTTTGAAAAATGGTTGAGAAGTAAATAATAAAATATTATCTATGGTTTGTGTTATATTATAAGTAGGTATGTTGTTTATGATAAAAAACGACAGACAGCGCCATCTATTTATTTATTTTCGTAAATGAGTACTTTCATTGTCACATTATTCGAAACTTGTATGAGCTAGTTTTGCTTCTTTGAGCGAATAAATTGTGTATTTTCATATTGAAAATTTATATTTTCAGAAAAATAACTGCCTAAAAGTCTGTAAATAAATGTTGAAAAATATTTAATTTGGTAAAGAGACATTTTTATTTTTAAGCTCTGATGTTTTCCAAAAAAATATAACATCCGAAAATATGTTAATAAAATCATTTTGCTTTTGGGCGGCTGAAATATTTCTGGTGTCTTTTTTTGTGTTGCTATATTTCGAAAAACATGAAATTCGTGTCTCTGATTGTGTTTTTTTCGTCCCCCTTTGTGCGTCTATATTGCCTGTGCTAATGAGCATACACATGTCACTAATTTGCTCGACATACGCTCATGCGACTGTGTTCTCATTTCCCAAACGGCTTCCCATAAAAGCTCATTCCTTCTGAGCTAAGAAATACGAAAAATAAAGCTCTTTTTTCCCATCATTTCACGTAGCATAAGTGCGCAATACAACTGGCAAATCACTCGCTAGATGATAATAATAATAAATATTATTGTTTATCCATGTCCGCTCCCAATGTGGAGCATATGGCCTCCTAATGGAGGTATCTAAACAGAAGTTTTTTTTTCTTCGAGAGCTGTTTGTTACTCAGTCGCTCAACCTCACTTTTTTCAAATTGAGTAGTATGGAAAGAATGATAAGGCTAGGACAGGACTAGTAGTTGGCTAATCGATATTGCTACACCCAGTTATCAAAGGAACAGAAGGACGGGAGGAGAGGAAATGATGTGAATTGACATCACAAAAACCTTGAATTGAATAATTCTCAAATTCACTGTGATCTTACTGGGAATCGAACCCAGACCTGCGTGATCGGTCTGACCGACTGGACTACAGCAGGCGACATAATTGATAACTCTCATTCAATATATTAAGTGAAAGCACGACGCTCATATCAATGGCTTAAATTAAAATTATAAAAATTTCTATCGCGATAACTTATGATATATAAATTTATTTTACTTAATAGCAATTTGTACCTCTAAAGCAACACCGCCACAATCCTAAATGTCATGTTATGAATGAACCGCGTTTGTAGTTTTAAACATTTTTATTTCATTGCCTCAACATAAATTAAAAAATGGTTACTAATGGTTAACTTAAGGCTTTTGCTACGCCCAGCTATTG
The DNA here is from genome assembly GCA_030503985.1 of Himalopsyche tibetana. Taxonomy (NCBI): domain Eukaryota; kingdom Metazoa; phylum Arthropoda; class Insecta; order Trichoptera; family Rhyacophilidae; genus Himalopsyche; species Himalopsyche tibetana. The sequence continues at coordinate 19,978,863 of JAPJYX010000022.1, forward strand.
AAGAATTGGAAGGATGGGAGGGACTTTTTGGACATAACAAACACCCATACTTTCGAAAATAAATCGATGAATTGATCGAAATGCTGTTCCTGCTGGGACTCGAACGTGAGATCCGGTACGGAAGCTTACAACGCTAACCGCTGCGTCATAGGACCCGATTATTAGCAAACTATGTATATAGTTTAAAAATAGTTCTGATAAAGGTGTGAAGTTGAAACAGCTATCGAATAAATACAATGTTTATCAATTATTAATTGATTTGGCATTTACTTGGTAGAACTCCATTATAACAGATTAAAAATATCAAAGTATTTTAGTTCTACAGTTTTTAATAATTTTATGCGTTGATAGCTATTTCGGCTTTCGCCATCGTCAGACCTATGTTTAAACTTAAATTTTGCTCAGCTATATATATTGGCTCTGAAGAGATACACATTGCATCAAGTTATTCACTCTAACATCCTAATTATAATTACAATATTACACTTATCAAATGTGATTCTAATGTTTCAAAGAACGATTAACAATCTGGGTTTATTTCTTAAAACATTAATTAGGATAAAATTAAACTGATATTTATTATTAATTACATTACATAAAATTTATTAAATATGGCTTTATTGTTTCGAAAAACAATAAGCAATATGGGATTTTTCAAAGTAAATTAGGATAAATTATACTAATATTTATTATTAATTACATTAGAAGTTTTAACAACGGTGATGGATTAATAATCGTTTGTTCGTTTAAGATGTTTTTCTAATTTACTTTGAAAAATCCCATATTTCTTAGTGTTTTTCAAAACAATAAATCCATAGTTAATAAATTTTACGTAATGTTATTAATATTAAATATCAGTTTAATTTTATCCTAATTAATGTTTTGAGAAATAAACCTAGATTGCTAATCGTTCTTTGAAACACTAGAATCACATTTGATAAGTGTAATATTGTAATTATAATTAGGATGTTAGAGTGAATAACTTGATGTATTGTGTATCTCTTCAGAGCCAGTATATATAGCTGAGCAAAATTTAAGTTTAAACATATTTCTGACGATGGCGAAAGCCGAAATAGCTATCAACGCATAAAATTATTAAAACTGTAGAACTAAAATACTTTGATATTTTTAATCTGTTACAATGTTTATCCAGTTAACAGTGACAGGTTATCGGCTATCTTCCGCTTAATCTTTAATTTAAAAATATTTATTTAGTTGATTTTAGATAGATTGAAAGATGTATGTGGACTGTCATTGGATATTATTAGGATATTCAATCCCGGAGCCTTTTTTCAATCCCGGGATTGATTTGGGATTGGGTTTAACTCACCGAGGAATTAAAATCCTCAATTCGCTATACTTTTTCCCCAGATTATCTCCAAACCTCGTTTTTTTTTAGCTCACCGAGGAATTTGAAATCTTAGATTTGCCAATTTCGTGTCAATTTTCGGGATTTGCTCAAAATTTCTCAATCCAAAAATCCCTGGATCGAAGCTGTGTCAATCCCGGGATTTCGGGATCAGAGAATTGAACGGGATCCCGGAATTGGATGCCCTAGATATTATCAATTACTTTATTGTGAATAGTAAACTAGAAACACAATACCAGTGAGTACTTATTATCATGGCTTGTGACAAATTTGTCGAGTTTTATTTCTTTTTATCACGACATCTCACTACAAAGTTTTGTAATACTCATAATTCATTACATAATACTATAGTTCTAGGAGAAGTATTTTTCTTGAAGGTTTAATGGCTAGGCATTAGAGGGGGTTGGCGAATTGATATATCTTCAATTAGATACAACTTCTCTTAATGACGCCAGTGAAAAAGTTGCTAGCGACAATATCAGCGTGTATACACATGATAATAAAACCCGGTATAACGAAGGCTAAGACGGAGAATTTTTAGAGGTAATATAATCGGTATACTGGCAGAATGCGTTGTGTCGAAAAACCCTACTTTTAAATAATCCTCAGTTTCGATAGTCATAAAATATAAAGATCCTTTATATCAACCTGCTATTATCTTTTATTATAAATTTTAACAGAAACTAAATAAAACCATTTTTACTATTTGAATTATTTCGAAACTAGTGTTTTGTATTTATTTCACTGTTGTTTCGGCAGGTAGCTTTTGTAGGTAACGCTATACTGTTGTTGTTTTATGGTTATTTATTCAAAAGTTTTCCTGTAGATTCATGTCGCCTAAACATAATGATTTTTCCAGGAACAAAGAAAACGTGAGATTCGCAGAAATTCGGAATTTATTACACAAATGTGTTTTTTTTTTTTACGAAAAAAAGATAATCATATTTTGTACATCAAAATACGCAATAAAAAATTCCTGCTTAAAAGATATTCCGTTCAATTTCATGAATATAATTTTAATGAAAAGGTACCACAAGTGTTTGCCGCGCAGTGTATTTTTCTGGGTGAGGTCATTATCCCCCTCTTCCTGTTGTATCCACTTAGCAAAACAATTGCTTCATCAAAGCCCGGGCTGGGAAGAGAAGAATCGCAGCCAATATTACCTCTCTAACAATAACAGTGGCGTGCCAAGATTTATAGATCGAGTCAGTAACTCAATTGTTTTTTGTATACCGAATATAATACATAGATATTTTTTTAAGTCAGTTTATTATTTAATATATTTTATTTAAATTGGCAAAGATACATCTTCTACTCATTGAAACGTTGGATATAATAGATTGTATCATTTTGTATATGGTAAATTTGTCAACGCTTTTGTTAAAAATGACAGTTTATTATTTAAACTTTGTTATGTTTTTTCAATCATATCCGCTCTTCGTGTGGATCAATATCGCTTCCTAATGGAGGTGTCAACAGAAGTTATTAGAATTCTATGACAACTGCTTGTTACTCAGTTGTTTAAAATTTTATTTATATTATTACAGTTTATTTTTTTAGAAGCGACAAGAGATCAAAAGGATATGGCTACGGCAAGGATAATGGTACACTGCGTTATTAAGAATTAAAAGGGTGTGAAGATTTTTTTTAAATCGCTCATCTATATCTTCGATTAGATCGAAATGCATCATCTTAGTCATTTCAGACAAAAAATCAAATTGTATACTCGATTAATTTTTGTAATTTTTGTTAATTACCCACTTCTGCCAGTACGGAGTCGATATACTATATGAACTGCAGTTTTTTTTCAAATTCTTCTTATTAAGGTTGGTAATTTATATCTTTTAGAGTGTTCGTTGTTAATACTTGGTGGAAAAGCATTATAGTAAATAGTTTGTCTGATAATGATTCTTAACGGGGAGACACCGCAGGTGGGCTGGAGGGGGCTCAAAAGGGCTCACGCGAGCCCCTTGTTAATTTAAGACAAAACAATATTCTTAGAACAAATTAGTATATAATTGCAATTTCTGACTTACAAATTATGTACGACAGCATCAGTATACACTGTAGTACATTTTTAGCCATTTAGATAGATAAGTTTACGGTAAATTGAAAATTGTTTCATATTTTACGTGTATAAAGTAACAATAGATTGATTATTTAAGTATGGCATATAATTGCATAGGAGTGATACAAAAATCCACTCCTTCCAATTGATTTAAGATTAAGCGAGCCCCTTGTTAACGTATTGGCAGCCCGTCGCTGGGAGACGCACGTTCAATATTCCTTTGTACGACCTCCACTTTTCATTTAATAGGATAAGGAGCGGATTCGCTCATGATAAGCATTATCAACTGATGATAATGCTCATCAGCTGATAATGATTGTCATGAGACAAGTCGGTTTTGATCCCTTTAAATAAAAGTGGAAGTCGGACAAATGAGTGTTTTTTTTGAAAATAATTGATTTATTTATGTGTTTGTTTTCGAATATCAATTGTTTTAAGCACGCCTCTGTTACTTCCCTTTTTGTAACAATTTGTGAAAAATACCGAAAAACAAACCGGCGGTTTATAAAAGATGGAATACACGTGAAGCTTGCGTTAAATCCTCTTATACGAACCTATTTGTGGTTATTCGCTCTTGAAATATACATATTAAACCCTAATTAGGATTTATTGTCCGAACGTTTATATATACATCTCTCACAAGAAGCACTTTAGTATAATATTTAGAAGAGTTCACGGAAAATGGGAAAATATAATATATATTCTATTGTATTATCAAAGGATAAATTTTCCGAATTGATAAATGTTTTTGTAAATCAATTTAAGCCCACCAAACGTAGGTTATTTAATTGTAAATACAGAAATAAAATGTTGACGCATTTTGAAGATTATTTATGAAACGATAGCGAAATATATTTTGAACACCGGCGGTCGCCGACCTTACATATTTCACAATATTGAATCCAGTGGACACTTACATTAAAAGAAAAATATTGATCATAAATTTTAAGTTTTAATATGAAAAGGTTATTAATTACTTACTAGCGAGTACCCGGTATGCGTTGCAATGCCACTAAAAAAAAGAAAGTGTTCTCGTTTTGATTGTGTCTATTGAAGTGCTTTTGGATACACAATGTAGTATTGCATATAATTGCATAGGAGTGATAAAAGAAACTCGCTGCTTCCCCAGAACACCGAGAATTGCTTCGATATAAAGTGAGCCCCATTTTTAACGTATTGGAAGCCCACCGCTGGCTCTACTTATTCAGAAACTTTTGCGAGTGTCCGCACAACGACTCACCAAAGTTTTATCGCAATCGGATGAACGGTGTAGGAACGCATACTGAACAAACAAACATTAATTTATATATATATAAAGTAATTTAACAAAACAAAATAATTAGTGTGCTATATTTTGCTGGGTGTTTTAAATAAGTTAATAGATTTTTGGCTCCAATAGTGTCACTGCAACAACTCCGCCTACCATTAAAATTCTATTCATGCAAATTTGTTGTGTTAATGCATGTTAATAATACATATTTATGACTATTATACTATAAATATTATTAAAAAATGGCAGTACCATCTTTCAGCATCGTGTGTGCTTTTTCTTTAAAGGAAAAAATATTATACATACAATAAATAACGTTTATCTAAAATAAATTATCTTTTTTAATGATACACTGATAATGATTTTTTTTATAAAGTTTATTATTTTCCCCATAATAAGGAAAATATTTTTCGATATGGCATCCCTAATCAGCGCCATCTATTTTTAGGAGTGACGACTTTATTTTATTATTATTGTTATTTTGGGCAAAAGGGCTATTAGCGCTTTTTTCCATCACATTGTATATATAATTCATTTCTCGGTAAATAAAAATAATTACATTTCAATTAAAATGTTGTACGTACAGTGCACGATAAAAAAAACATTTATTTTATTCCATGGAAATCATTGTTGGACTGTATTTGTATCATTATGAGCTTGGCGTAAGCTTCTGCAATCTAATCGTTAAATTTCTCCGAAATAAGCAAACATGTTTCAACAATTACGCAATTTTGTAATTTGTTTAATAGTTTTTTTATTAAATAAAATTTTATTTCATTTGCTTATCTCTGGAATTGAAAACAAAAGTTAAATAATTTTATTTTTGTTACTACATGATACCTACTCGCATTTGTTTCTTAATCGTTTTACCGAACAAACATTTCCTTTTTTAAATAATCTTATTTTTTAAAATCTAATTGTTGCCAGTTAAACAGATTTAAATTAATTCTAAAAATTGACAGTGCCATTTGATTTACGAATATTGTTTTTAACGATGTTGTATTTTTTTTTAAAATATAATATTAAAAATTCATATTATAGAAAAATAGTCCTGCCACCTTTTGAGTTGCGAGGCAATTAACATTATTGTAATTTTGAAGGTATGTTATACCAGATACCTATAAACCAGGCATGGGCAACCTTTCCTAGGTCTGGCGCCAAATTATCATTCTGTCTCCGAGTCAAGGGTCGTACCAAATTATTAAACATAATAAAGTAATATTAAATTAAATAAAACACGTTGCTATTTCTTATATGGTGGTGATCATGAACCAGGGGTGGGCTGGAGGGGGCTCGGAGGGGTTCGCGTGAGCCCCTTGTTAAATTTTACTACTGCAGTCGAGCCCTTTGTTATTTGTTGAAACAATATTCTCAGACCAAATTAGTATATAACTGCAAAATCTGACTTAAATATTATCAAAGAAAGCTTCAGTATACACAGTAGTACATTTTTAGATTGATATGTTTACGGTAAATTGCATATTGTTAAATATTATAAGTGTATTAAGTAACAATCGATTACTTGTTTAATCTTAAAATTGCATAGGAGTGGTAAAAAATTCACTCCTTTGATATTAAGCGAGTTCCTTGTTAAAGTATTGGCAGCCCACCGCTGTCATGAACTTGTAGAGTAGAGCCACTGCAAGCGCCCGTCTCATCTCCATTATTTAATCCCTCCCTGGAACTATTATTTTTTTTCTCTAATACTTCGCCGAGATGAATCAGGGCCGGACAAAATATCTCGGCGGGCCGGCGGTTGCCCATATATGCTGTAAACTGTCAAATATATTAAGACAATCTATTTAATTTGTAAGAGTTCTAAAAAAATATGATATCCCAATAAAACCAGAATAATAAAAATTCACTGAATACAGAGAAAAGTAGTAAATATTTCGTGTCATTATTTATATTTAGCTGTGCACTTAAGGATGTACATTTTCCAACTCATTCATTTTAGTATTATTTCTTTCGTAATCTGTTGTATCTACTTTTTCATCCTGTTTTATTTGCCTCTATTGTGTTCCTGTCGTTCTCTTGTGCTTATATGAAAATAATAATGTTTTATATATACGACATCTATCTGTGATGAAATAAAGCGCCGTACAATTTTAAATGTTTTTCAAAATAATTAAATTTGTTTAAGAAATCATAAACGTATAATTTGATTAAAAGCAAATATGAATCAATATTAACACGAGTTATGCAAAAAAATTAATAAACTTACCATGTGACTTGTTCATTTATACAAAAGGTAGGATATCGACCGTGGAAAGGGAAAAGGATGTAACCCACACATACCCAATTTTACAGGAGGCGCATAAAACGTGTTTTGATGATTTTGGGCCATATGCAAATTATGAATTATAAACAACATTAAATTGCACGGAGACTTCTAAGCTGGTGTTTTATTGACAGAAATTGTCTAGGAAAAACCTTTATTTCAGTATTTTTTCTTGGTTTTATTTTTTTACTAGTTAAAAGCTAAATTTAGATACGAATTCGGCATTTGCTCATTGCATCCTTTCGATAGAACGTGTATCAAGTTTGATACATTGTGATTATCGAAAAAAGCCTGTTTTGAAAGAACTGTGGGCTACGTACTTTTTCCTCTCCACAGTTGATATAATTCTATTCATAAATGATAAGTTTGTAATGGAAAGACACCATGTTGATGTTGGTGGTCGATTCACATCCATTACAGGCAGCAGTGGGGTGCCAATACCTTAACAAGGGGCTCGCAATTCTCGGTTTTCTGTCATCAGGTGATTTTTTATCACTTCTTTACAGTTATCAATGAAAACTTATCAATGAAAATGGCTAAAATTTACTATTGTGTATACTGAAGATGTCGTAGATAAAACATGTCAAAAATTGCAGTTGTATGTTAAGTTTATCTGAGACGCGAGCCTTTCCAAGTCCCTTCCAGCCCACCTCTGGTTACAGGCTTCATCTTCAGGAGTCATAACGATGGATTTATATAATTGTAATATTAAAAAAATATCTTCGTATTTGTTGATACAATTGTTTTCTAGATTTACCTTTGTCAATATTGTCAAATATTATACTAATACTAAAAAATATTTTTTTCGTAAAGAAGTCGCTGTGATCTTCTGTGACAAAATAATACATTTTAGTCTGCGGTATTTGTTATTTTAACAACAGAAAAAATAGAGAAGAATGAGCATGTAAGTATCAGTTTTCCGAAATGTATTTACTTTACCGTATCCTAATACAAAAACAACTAGGCTTTTTTCCCCTCCATCCTCTGTCGAACCTAATTTTAGCGGAAGCTTTTAGCTGAGTGTGCTGTACTTTAAGCTCTGATTGAAATTGCGTTATTTTACTTAGGTCTGTGGTTTATTTTTGTAACTAGTTATCAAATTATCAAAACGTTTCAATGAATCATCGGAAAATTCGATGTTGTGTCTTTGCCAATTTCGCAATATTTTTTTTATTTATTCTTAAACGCTTCTACGAAAAACAAAATCTTTTGTTTGTATTATATCAATAGAATTTATAAGATACATATACATTATATCCAAATAATCGGATACGTAGAGCAGCAGTAAAAGTCATTGGCTTCTTTAACGGATATCAAGGGCTCGAATCTCAGTACGAGTAGCATTTTTTAAATCGGTTAATCAATTTCTGTTCGACAGCATGGATGTTTGTGGTCATGGATAAAAAAATCCTCCCATCCTTTCAATCCTAAATAACGAAGCGGCTCGAGAGCGATAAGGTTACAACTAATCCTTTCATAGCCTTATCCTTTCTATCGATTTTTTTTACCATGCCCGCTCTCAGTGTGGACCATGTGGACACATAAAAGAGTTTACCTCAACATAAGTGTTTCTATGAGAACTATCATTTTTTTTCCAAAGACAGTATGAATATAAAGATACATCTAGAACAAGACTAGTGGTTTGTTAATCGCTCTCGCTACGCCTCGGATAAGACGGATGTGAAGGGGACATTCAAGGCATCACATACATCCATGCTTTCGAACAGAAATTCATAAATCGTTTGAAATGTCAATTAATAAAACTGCTTTGACTGGGATTTGAACCCGTGACCACCGTAACCGAAGCCAACGACATTGACCACTCTACGAAAAAAATAGGTTGACGGTGAATGAAAACAACGTTCAATTATTATATAAATATTTTATATACAACAAATAATAAAACATATTTGATAGATATTTTTAAGTTTCTAAGAGAAAATATGTCAAATCCTAATTTATAAAAATCAAAACATGATACAAACCTTTTTCCAGAATTCAACCAGCAATCATATGATCGCTAAAGTGAACTTTTTATTACTTAAACAAAGATTTTTTTTTAAATTCTTAGAATGCTATCTACAGCCTTGCTTTTAATTCAAACAAATTCTGAAAATCAAGTGACTTGTCGTTGGTATCGCTTATATACAGAATTTTATATAGAGTAATCGATTTGGTAAAGATATTAGTTTTTTGAACGTTTGCTAACAATTTGATTATACACATAAGATCAGTTTTCTTCTATGAACCATTTTTATTCTTTCTTTGCGTGTGTCTTTCGCTGTGTCGCTACTTCGTGACGTCAATCTTAACTATTTGTTAATTAAGTATTGCCTAAAAACCGCAGACGGAGCATTAACTTGTAGACGTCACACCGTCCACGGGGGTTGTTGAATCTCACCCCAAAAAAGTGCGTTTCTTATATATGTACGTATATAAAGCTAAATTTAACGTCTTTAAATTAAATTAAGGTATTTTATCACTATTTTCATTATCATTGATTTTTGATATTCAATATAAGCTATACATCACTCTTAGGGTGTTAACTATCAATACTTGGTGGAAAGGCATTATATCGACTCTGGAAATGAAAAAGCACGTAACCCACAAAATTTTTCAAAACAGCTTTTTTTCGATAATCGCAAAACTATGTAAGCTGCAAATGCCGAATTAGTATCTAAATTTAGCTTTTAAGTTTGAAAAAAGATGGGTTTGTGAAAATTGAAACCAAGAAAAAAGACTAAAAAAAGGTTTTTCCTAGACAATTTCTTAAATAAATATTAGATTATGTCAATTCAACACCAGATTAGAAGTCTCCGTGCACTTCAAGGTTGTGTTTATTTCATAATTTACATTTGTCCGAAAATCATCAAAACACGTTTTTTGGGCCTTCTGTAAAATTTTCTATGTGTGGGTTACGTCATTTTTCCACAATCGATATTAATAAAAACACAATATTCATTTGCGATTTATTCCATTTTATTTAAAAGGTCAGAACCTATACAGTATACTATACAGTAATATCAAATAATTTAAACGCCTGAAAGCGTTGACCAGAACCGACGTTTATTTAAAAAGATTATTTTCAAACCATCAAATAGTCAATCGACTTATCGTTTGTAATATCATTGTTATAGATAAAAAAAAAAATATACATGTTTCGAACTGTCACGAAGTAATACAACATGATTAAATTGTATCACACATGCCGTATTTTGCCATAAAATAAAATAAAATCATAAAATGTACAACTTTTAAATACATTGTGTATTATGCATAATATTTAAAAGGCTCTCGGGTTGCGGGGTGAAAGCCTCAGGGTGGGCGGGCAGGCACATTGTTCTGTCGGTACACGTATAAGCTTTTTAAAAGCCCACTCGTTAATGGAAGCCGGTCACCTCTGTATACAGAAAACGTGTGCCAGCGAATTTACACCAATGTTGAGGTTTTAGATTCAGTGACGTGTTTCACAGTAAAGTTACTCGAAACTTTCCAAGTTTTCAACTTATACTTTCAAATGTTAACTATATACAAAATTCTTATAAGCATGAAATATATATATTTGATTATAATGACAAATAAGAGATTGGAAAACAAGACAAATTACAGTGATTTATTTATTGTAACATTCTTTTTATCCATGTTCGCTCCCAATGTTGCATAAAATAACTAACAATGGTACTACATCAATAAACGAAATAAATGAAGAGTTAATGTATTGATTTTTTTACTGATCGTTTTTCAGGATCGGATAGAATGTGAATAGAACAGGATGTCTTTTGGAAACTAATCAAACTATCATTTTCGGATCCGTTTTTTATAATTTTGTTATACATATAATTAATTATTGAAAAGACTCTGGTGGTACAGATGATAAAGCCCAGCATGATAATGCTCAACAACGTGAACTTAATGTGATTATTGAATGTTAATTTGCTCTCAGATTGTACGCCAATATCTTCAACTGATGAAATTTGCAAAAGAATTCGGCCATTCATTGAATAACGAACAAATAACACCCGTGTCCCATATATAAGGATTAAATAATGTATTTATTAATATTCAAATCGAGTTTGTTACATCTTCCTCAATCCATTATATTATCTATATCAGGGGTCGGCAAACTACGGCCCGCCGCCTGTTTTCAATCCGGCCCACGAATTAATATTTGTTCACATGATTTTTTTTACATGAAACAAAATTTAAAATGAATAAGAAATTTGTGCTTTAACGTAACGGTCACACTGACTAAGAATTTTGAATATTTATCGCATGGTGGCGCTAGTGCCTTCGTATTGCAGTTGGTATTAGTCATGTTTTGACAGTTTCGTCAGTTGAGCACGTGGTGTTGTTCGTCAGTGTGTTCTGCAATATTTTTCGTTTTATCGTAATTATTCACCACCGATACCATGTCATTCTCAATACAAGATAAGAAGAGAAAAGTGGATCGCGAATGCCGTGCTTTTAAAGCAGAATGGGGTGTGAAATATCTTGTCATAGAATTAAATGATAAAGTATTATGTTTAATATGTGATGAAATAATTGCTGTGTGAAAAGAATACAATATCGTCATTATCAAACTAAGCATGCGACACAGTATTCCAAATTCACAGAAAGTGAACGTTTGTTAAAATTTGAAACATTAAAACGGAATTCTTCACTACAACGAAATTTATTCGTAATATATATAGATTCTATATCAAGAAGTTTTGTTTTAAGCGTATGCTTAAAATTACGCAAACATACATATCAATATAAATCCATCATTAAGCAATGAATGTCAGACATTAATCAGAATATCGGAAATGAGTATATCAGTTCTCCTAACGGTCTTAAAAGCTCGTACTTATTTCGTCACCACTTAAACTTTATAACTCTTTGATGATGATTTTTTAATTAAATGTTAGAGGTAGAGGTGTTAAAATTTTTAATTTATGTTATTTTAGAGTCACTAATTTCTTCTGAATTTTTTTTTCAATGCTTGTTGTTTATTACACCTTTTAATTTCAATTTGTTTTTGTATAAAAAGCACTGTTTTATTATATTTCTTATCAGTTGATAATGCTCGCAATGAGAGTAACCGGTCCTGATCTTGATAAATAAAAGTAGAAATAAGTACAAAGGAATATTGTGTTTTTCTTAATATAATGCCTTTCCACCAAGTATTGACAGTGAGCACCCTAAAATGTCACATAAGTTGATTATGAAAATTGTGTTCTTTGACCATAAAACTTTCAGTATAAAGAAAAATATGTTCAAATATATAATATATATATCAAATATAAAACATTTTCGATGAAAAATATTGTCGCCTCACACACCTGACGAATAAAAGTTATTTATATGAACGTTTCGAATCGTGTCTGTCAAATAAATAAGTAGATTGAAATCTCTAAACAAATAATAATACGTAAAAGATAGGGTATGCCAACAAAAAGTTGTCATAAATTCGTCATTCGAAATGATACCCGATCAATACAACCTACAACTGGGTCAGTACATTTACATCTGCGCCAAAGCTTACCTACTGCTCCACGCGAACTTTCGCGCTGTTGGCACGCAGGGCTGGCGCAAATGTTTTGTATTTATAATTTATTAACATGAATAAAATATCTAAGATTGGTTTTAATTATTAACTATGTTTTCAAATAGAGAAGTGTTACTCATGAAACGATTTCCACTATAAATCTATATATTTATAATTAAGAATTTCGACTGAGAGTGCTTGATGTAATTTCAATATCAAATTTGAATTGTTTGAATTTTGTACTTTTCCATGAGTTTTGTTGCTAACGACCCGGGTTTCGCCTTTCGGCATCTTCAGGCATTCCAAGTGCACGGATGTACTCGAACTGACGCGTAGTAAACAGTTTGTATCGTTTATATACAAAAATATAAGTAGATCACTAAGTTAAAAGGCTATTAAAATGTAAATGTATTATCTGGTCATTAATATTTTCAAAAAATCCCCATAATTATAACAAACCCACTTAATTCATTGAAAATTGTATACATTCAATTTTCGCAAATTTACATTTTAATAATAACTTGGAATGCCTGACGATGCCGAAAGGCGAAACCCGGGTCGTTAGAGACAAAACTCATGGAAAAGTACAAAATTCAAACAATTCAAATTTAAATCTATATATATTTTTAAATGTGTTCACTTTTAGGGTGTTCATTGTCAATACTTGGTGGAAAGGCATTATATTAAGAAAAAACACAAGATTCCTTTGTACTTTATTTCCACTTTATTTATAAAGGTGAGGACCGGTTTCACTGATAGGGAGCTTGTCAACTCGCGACCCGAGTACTACAAGGTTCTATGTGACAATTTTTGATGAAACAAAAATAGCAATGTATACCAATATGATGATAATGATACTTGGCTATCTAAGACTATCGCATTGTTACTTGTGTTAAGTCAAAAAAAATCACATAGAACCTTGTAGTACTCAGATCGCGAACTGATAAAAATATACTTCAACAGTCCTATTTATACAAAAAAAATGAAATGAATTAAATTAGCAGTTTAATTGTCGTTAAGTTTGTAACTTTAGTAATGCAGCATTTTTTATCACTTTGTTAAAATTTCAGAAATTATGATTATGTTTGTAATTACCATTGGTCACCACATTAACTTAATTACTCTTTGGTGATTTTTTAATTACATATTAGAGGTGTTAAAATTTGTAATTTGTGTAATAATAGAGTCACTTCTACTGTAATTTATAAATCTGTAAATGAAACGATGTGAGACCTTCTTTTTTTACCCCTTGCACAACTTTTTCTAATTTTATCTTCAATCCCGAAATCCCGGGATTAGTACTGTCAAACTCCCAGAATATTGGAATCACAAAATTGGACGAAATCCCGGGATTGGAAACCCTAGCACTTATACAATAAAATTAAAAATATGCATTTAAAAGTGCCAGTAAATTTCATAAAAATGCACTTAATATAGAATTGTTAATAGATTATTAATAGTAACAGATAAGTTAACTAAAAGAGCTTTACACAAAGAAACAAAACTTTATTCTTTACTTTACAATAATCATCAAAAACGCTTATCTGGAGGCAGTGATGAATTGTTTTGTGGCTTCAAAGATAAAGCAGAAATTATTCCTTCCTTTAATGGCATGCAATTATCACAAAACGGAGAAAATCAGAAATAAAAGAGTGTCAATGTTTATTTATTTTTCCTTTACCATGGTTGGTAAATATAATATAAGTTTATTTATATAACTTTTAACTAAAAAATAAAAAATAAATTGTATGCAAATATACACGAACATGCGCACGTATTTCATCTATCATACTTGGCTTATATCACCCTTTCCTTTAACGCGTTAACAATAAAAAAATACAGAATCTGTTTTGCTGATCAACGCACTGTCCACAAAGGTAGACATATTTAGAGTCTTAAAAGATCTTTATTGATTGTTTAATCTTTCTTTTGTATTTGTTTTTTCGGCATCATTTCTAGTTGGATTTTTCTTACATAAAAAATATATCTCTTATATTGATAAAAAAACAGTGGCATTGTTTATGTAATTTTACCATGTATTCTAAATTGGAGATAGCCAGTGGGTCGACTTCGAAGGTATTTTAGACCGATCGTGGCTTATTGTTATTTCATGAAGTAATTTACAAGCAATATAAGTCGATCGCCATCAATAATTTTATCAATTAGCTGCTCCTCGAAATGAAAGTATGGCCAGTCCTACTCTACAAAATGTTATATGCCTTCCCTTATAGAGTCGGTGTAAAAAAAAACAATCCTTTTGAATAAATAAGTAATCCAATTTCACTTCAAACACAATACCGTTGAAAGAAATGTAAATGGAATGCTTGATATAAGTTTAGTAATGCGGTTGATATTCAAAACAAACAATGAATTAGTTCGGTAAGTAAAAAAGTAAATTATCACATGTTTTGTTGTAATGCGCGCCCATTAAGATAAATTCTCGAGCCGATTCTGCCAGAGTTACTGCTCGCCGCAAATTCTGCTTTTACCCCCGAAGGCTTTCAAGGTCCCCACCCCTGCCATGTGCCCTCTACGCCACTACGCCCGGATATCGGTTCGTAGAAGCCGAGAAAAGCAGAGTGGAGGCTCCGCTGCGATGCTCGAATAACTGCCTAATGGGAAATTAGGCGAATTCTTAGAATACCACGCGCAAGTAAGTTGGCTGGATAATTTTCCGACAGCCAGCTGCTATTTGCACTAGTTATGAATAACAGTCTACAGAATGTCTACACATCTTAATATAGTTGTTTTGTATTCGTGTTGATTGAGTAAATGGAAATACTCATAGTTAATTGATATTGGTCACAACTTTGTTCGTCGATATAAAAACGCGATTCAATGCTAAAATTCAGACTGAAAAAAACACTCCAGCCAGCATTTTCGATTATGTTTCAGCTAATAAGAATACGCGCACAGTTTTTGATAGCCCCGAAATTCAATCGCCAAAATCCCGGCAGCATAAAAATTGTTCAGTATTGCCTCATGTCCTGATCTAATATTACGCTGAAAGTAAACACATGCCATGTGATTCAATTCAATTTGAAGCAAAGCAAAGATGTATAAAGTACGTTTAAAGCACTGTTTTTTATGCGAAATAAACAGTACAGTATATATACATTTAGCAATGTACTTGTATGTGGTTTAACGAAATTTATTATTAAACAGTGGTTGAATTTTCATATTTTTGTCTTAAACAAATGAATATTATAACCATTTCAAAAAGAGACATCGTTAAAAAGCTGTTTGAAAAAATTGAAGATTGAGATCTAGCATGAAAGCCAACGACGTTAACCACTGTGCTACGGACTCAACAATCCATTTTTTTTGTTGATCGATTTCTTTTCGAAACAGTGTTCCCTCTAAGCTGTGCGCACACAATTCGCCGAGGCGCGCTCATGCATTAGAACAGAGCGCACAAAAGTGACACCAGCTATATTATCACCAGAATTAATCAATTGTAATTATATAGTGTTGTTAATTATTGTCACTATAAAAATAACCATTTCGTGACGCACAAAAATTTGAATTTCCTTTCAAACTTGCACAGCTAATCTATTTTGCGCACATAACTTTCGGAAAATTAGAGGGAACATTGGTTCGAAGGCATCGATGTTTGTGATGTCTAAAAAATCCTTCCTTAAATAACAGAGTGTAGAGAGAGTGATAAGCCAACCACTAGCCCTATACTTAATATCCCTACTTGTTTCGAAACAAAAGAGAGGTTGAACAACTGAGTAAAACGCAGTTTCGTGGAAAATAGAAGACCATATGCTCTACGTTGGGAGCGTACATGGATAACAAATACTTTGACAGTGTAAAACATACGTTTTTTCTATTTCGTTTTTTTATTTAAATGTCATGACCATTTTTGCTTATTATTAAAAATTGAACATATAAAGTAATACTGCGTTATTTAAACAAAATTAAATAAGAATAATAACACTGTGATACACTATTATATTTCTTTTCCTAAATGTATTATACAAATATGTTTATGGTAATTGTTTTAACCCACGTGCCCCAATAGTTAACCACTCATTATGAAGCTAACAGCAGAAGCAGAACTTTTAAAAATGAATTATGCAAACTGTAAACAGTTATAAGAACTTTAAGCAATTTTTCTCATACTTTATATTGCTCGATATTCCAAACTTTCCTTCGGCTACATAATACATTGTGTTTGTTCCTGGATGCACTTACCGTTGCATAAATTGTACGAAAAGTGCAAAACAAAGAAATTTGCGTATTCACCGACGGCCATTACCGTAAACTGTTGCAACACAGTCTTCGGTGCGCTGCCTTCTAAATCATAAGGGTTCGCTTTAACGGCAAAATAAACGACTCTGGCGGAGTTCTATGTTACGCAAATCAGGTAGTGTTCAAACGGTGGCACGCCCTGCCATAGTTTGATTAAATTTGGTCGATAGTCAAGTATTTTTTTTAAAACATTGATGACAATTGAGATTCCGTTTTGTTATAGTATCCAACTGAGAATGTGTGATATGCTGTGCTTACATTTGCCGATACTGATATATAAAGAGTGAAAAAATTATTCCATAAATAATATTTAGTCCCTAACTTCAATTATTGGTATGCAGTGTAAAGGCATTATATTAATACATGTTTTGTTTCCATTATTTTAATAATCAAGCCCGGCTTTACTCATAGACGGCGTTTTTAAATAATGGAAAGGAAAATATATAATTTTATTTCGTAGTAAATTATCTTCCTAAACAATTCACAACAAATTAGACAAATGTCACTTTAACATCATGGCTGCTATAACCTAACAAATTTCAAGCGTCCCTATTGAAAGACCCTATACTATCAGTATGCCAAAAACAGTGTAAGTATCACTGGGAAAGTGTAAATACCTTATTTTATTTTTCGTAGAAGCTTGCGTTGCAGCTTTAAAACAACAGTTATTATTTTGAAACGGAAAACTACAGATTTTTGCCGACGGTAATTATAAATTACAACAAAGACAGCAAAAAATGGAGTTATGGAGTGTTGTTTCTACGGTAATGAGATATTGTCGAAATTTTTTATTGTCTTCTCTCCTAATTAAAAAAATACGTTTTCGGTTTATTCAACGGTTACTATGTGCTTTATATAATTATCTTTTCTATTCAATTTTCATTTATAATTACAAGTGATACGTGTTTTACTTTTTTGAAAACGTTTTAAAAAAGATAA
Organism: Himalopsyche tibetana; assembly: GCA_030503985.1. Classification (NCBI taxonomy): domain Eukaryota; kingdom Metazoa; phylum Arthropoda; class Insecta; order Trichoptera; family Rhyacophilidae; genus Himalopsyche; species Himalopsyche tibetana. Next base: position 19,996,574 of record JAPJYX010000022.1, read on the forward strand.
AATTGTACAAAATATTAAATCCAACACTTATGAATTGATTATAATCAGTTTAATGAAAAAAAACATACTTGTATAATGTTAAATACTTGTATAATGTTATATATGCAATTCTTTTGGCTTTAATTCCATGTTAAGTCGTTATGTTTAAGCCACCGTATACCATTGGCGGATCCAAGGGGGGGGGGGGGGGCATGACCCCCTCCTGAGGAGATTTTTTTACTTCATTTTTCTACTTTATTAAAACTTTATTGTGAAATGGGATCTTTAATTGTTTAGTTTACGAAAGAATACATACTTGATTATGTATTGACTACTTTTATATAGATATACTAGCTGACCCGGCATGCGTTGCAATGCCACTCAAAGAAAGAAAGTGTTTGTGTTTTAATTATGTTTATTGAAGTGCTTTTGGATATATTTTGTTTTTTTGTCTGGTGCATATATGAATAGATCTTAAGGTTTTTCAACGTGTGAGCAGGCCAGATACAGCTGTCCATGTGTTAAGCATGGATTTTTTAAATTTAGTCCACACACAGCGATTGTCCAAATGTGAGTCGCACCGGAAACTGCAAACATTTTAATTCGAATGGCCTATCTGTCGGAATTATTGGAATGCTTGGCAACAGACTGTTGCAACAGTACACCATTTCCTTTAAATTTTCCATTTAAAATTGAAGCTTAGATGATACTGTTCATTAATTTTTCACTGAAAGCCTGGTACCGTTGCAAAGTCGTGGTGGATTTATATTTCGGAGAAGAATAATAGGTACGCCAATTTTCAGTGTTAAAACGTGCGGTAGCATGACTGGCAAATCAAGTGAGTTTAAGAATTCAGTTGGATAATTGACAACTTCGTCTTGATCAATTTATAGTATCGATGGATTTATACGTTGTTTCTTTGCCTGGTATTTCGTTTGGAATCCTGAAGTTGATGGCATTACCATCGTTGTTTTTGACTGCTAATATAACACATTCACTAAGCCACTGATGATTTTTGTAATTCTGTGCGATATTTGGGAAAACTTTGTGCATCAATTCGCTAACGGTTCCTGTAATTTTACAGGAGCTTGGTGGTAATGTGTGGATTCATCGATTTCTATTTTTCATTACCAATATCTAACAATTGTTTTTTGAAACGTTTAGCGGATGCATCATATTGTAATTCTACACGCATAGACCTAGTAATTTACTTTAGTTTTGGAATAATGTTTTAGTTTGCTAACAATCATTTTTCGTAGTAGCAGAAATAAACCACGTAAATTATTTAATTTTTGGAATGATGTTTAAGTTTGCTAACAACCATTTTTCGTAGTAGCAGAAATTTCGTAAATTATTAAATCTTTGGAATAATGTTCAAGTTTGCTAAGAATCATTTTTCATAGTAGCATAAATCGACCTCGGCGCATATATCGACAGCCCTGCAGTTTTTAAATTGTAAATTATTGAATTTTTGGAATAATGTTTAAGTTTGCTAACAACCATTTTTCGTAGTAGCAGAAATTTCGTAAATTATTGAATTTTTGGAATAATGTTTAAGTTTGCTAACAATTATTCTTCGTAGTAGAAGATTTTAAAATAAAAATCTAAATATAGTTCTATAAAATATCCATACCGTCATTAGAATATTCCTAATGCATGTAAGAAATTAAAAAGATTTTCAACGCCGGATGCAAAATAAACCCATACCTTCCAATAATCGAATCAATGACATGATCAAAATCTGTCAAATCAGCTCCAAAAAATCTTTGCCCAGCCCTATAATTATAGCTTCAAAAAATCTAGAAACCTAAAAAATATTTAATTTTTGGAATAATGTTTAGGTTTGCTAACAATCATTTTTTGTAGTAGCAGAAATAGACCTCATGGCATATATCGACAGCCTTGCAGTATTTAAATTGTAAATTATTTAATTTTTGGAATAATATTTAAGTTTGCTAACAACCATTTTTCGTAGTAGCAGAAATTTCGTAAATTATTGAATTTTCGGAATAATGTTTAAGTTTGCTAACAACTATTTTTCGTAGTGGCAGAAATAGACCTAGTAATTTACTTTAGTTTTGGAATAATGTTTTAGTTTGCTAACAACCATTTTTCATAGTAGCAGAAATTTCGTAAATTATTGAATTTTTGGAATAATGTTTAAGTTTGCTAACAACCATTTTTCATAGTAGCAGAAATTTCGTAAATTATTGAATTTTTGGAATAATTTTTAAGTTTGCTAACAATTATTCTTCGTAGTAGAAGATTTTAAAATAAAAGTCTAAATATAGTTTTATAAAATATCCATACCGTCATTAGAATATTCCTAATGCATGTAAGAAATTAAAAAGATTTTCAACGCCGGATGCAAAATAAACCCATACCTTCCAATAATCGAATCAATGTCACTGATCAAAATTTGTCAAATCAGCTCCAAAAAATCTTGAAATTGTAAATTATTTAATTTTTAGAATAATGTTTAAAATTGCTAACAATCATTTTTCCTAGTAGAAGATTTTAAAATAAAAGTCGAAATACAGTTCTATAAAATATCCATACTGTCATCAGAATATTCCTAATGCAAGTAAGAAATTAAAAATATTTTCAAGGCCAGATGCAAAATATAACCATACCTCCAATAATCGACTCAATGACGTCACTGATCAAAATCTGTCGTCCATTTCAATTGTTTGAAATTGGAACGACGAATTGTCAGGAATATTGAAAAAAAATTCTAGATCGGGACACCTTTCACCTAGCGGGATGAAATATAGTTTACATTTGATTCTCATATCTAGCAAATATACATAAAAAAAATCATAAAAATCGGTCAAGCCGTTTCGGAGGAGTTTGGAGACAAACACCGTGACACGAGATTTTTATATATATAGATTCATTTTAAATCATCTGTTTTTAATGTATTATTTTTGTATGATGTTTATTTTCGAATTGAATGGCCCCCTCCTTGAACAATTTCTGGATCCGCCAAAATGCCGTATACATTATATACAGTAGAACCTCGATTATCCGGACTAATTGGGGATGAAGGTAACCTGGATATGGACAAATTCGAATAATCGAAAAAAAAACATAATTGACGGAGACATACGTGTACATTCAGAATGAATAATTGTTGTTTGTCTAGGTTTACATATAACTTCAGTATTTAATATTTTTTTATTATGAAATTAAATTATTGATTTTTGCTTAGTGCAGATAGCTATTCTTTTTGAAGCTGTCAAATCGCGATTTTTTTAAAGATATACAAGTCGTCCTGAATTACACTCTTCTTGGATGAGATGTGAGACGTTTTTTTAGCTCTCGCGTGGATTTTTAAAAAAGAAAAATTACTCGCTGCCCGATTTAAAAAACCCAGAAATTTATGGAATTCCCAAAATAAAAAGATGCCTTCACCTTTTTTTAAGCTCTTCAAAGATTTCCAATTTCAAAAACACAGGATTTTTGCAAAATTTCCAAAATTGTGATGGCAAAGATTTTTTCTAGCTAGTGCTTGAAGCTACGCATAGATATGTAATATTATTAAAGTATAAAAAATATTTTACTTCTCCATTTATGCGCCCTAGGCGGTTGCCTATCTCGCCTGTATGGTGGTGCCGGCCCTGTCATAACACATCTAATTTTTCTACACAGAATTTTCTGTCGTTTTTATATTATCCGTTAATCAGGGTCTCAAAATTTTATTGCGCCTGAGGCCTCTCATGTGGTTAATCCGCTACTGATTTGCTGCAATGATAAGACATTGATTAAACCTATTTTATTAGATACTTTCTCATAATCAGGAAAGTGAATAATAATTGTATTGTTTTATTTGATTACAATAAATACAAATATTCAACATAGGTTTGTTTACTCAAAATGTGTGTTTACGGCATTGTTCTTTTTTTACCGAAACGACATCCGTAATTTTTTATTTACCAAAGCATTGTTATTTCTTACATTTTTTTATTTCGAAGAAAAATGCGTAAAATGTGCTGCAGATATGCGATGAACTTGAAACACTTTGAATACTTGGCGTTTCTTATCGCGATTTAAATATGCAGAACATTATACAATTTAGCATATTATCCTCTGGGAATATGGGATTTAAATATGTCTCAAATATTACACGACTTTTACGCCAAGTTGTCTTTTTTATATTCATGAAAGATGTTTATTTATGACCGAATATTTTTTTATTGTGTAACAATATAACGAACAAAAAAGACGCAACAAAAGCGCCCGGCTCTAGTTGCCGCGTTAATTGAAAAAAAAACTTTGCTATTTGTATGTTGCTAAACCTTGAACCACTTTTGAGTTGCCAGTAATGAGAAAAAAAATCCCTTTTGTTCTTCTTCAAACAAAACAGCCTGCCCTCTCTGTTTTCCATTCGCAAGTTAGAGAGCATAGCTTTTTACAAAAATGAATAATGTATTTCGCCATGTTAGAATTTTACTTTTTTTACGTAAATAAAGGTAGATGCTAAGTATGATATATTTAGAAATATGCTGCAATGTGTACCAAGTGATATTTACATATTCAACTTAACGTTCTGGTTCTTTTAAAATGAACCTGATAACTCAATAATTGTCATAATTATTCCAACCTTGTAAGGACGAGAAAACTTACGTTAATAAACTGTGAAATATTTATTATTTTGATTGACGTTCCCGGCGCTTACGTTAGTAACACAACTTAACACCACACACTTACCATCTGATATCGCAATTATTTAATTCTAATAATTTCGACGGTTGATTCCTCTTTCATCAGTTGAAAATACTCGTGATAAGCGAAACCGGTCTTGATCATCTTGATATCAATAAAAAGACATAATGAATGAAGAAAATAATCATACAATAAAAATGAACAATATATTACAGAAAAATACCATGAAAATTTGTATTCCCACAGAAGATTGAAAAGCAACCTGATTTGTTCGTGCCGGGAAGAATAAGTGGAAAAAGAGAAGAATTGGGCCCATTAGAGGTGAAGTGAGCCAATAAGTATTTTAGAAAAAAAATAGTTAGATGCGATGTAATATTCTACAAGTCTCAAATATCGTAAAAGTAAAGTAACCTCAGTTAATTAATATACATTGAAATAGTGTTATCTCCGTAAAATAAAAATATGCAATCCACCAAGTTAAGACGTGAAAGTATTTAAAAGTTTAATCATTTTACTAGTTTGCTCACTTCATCTCTAATTGGCCTATTTATAAGATTTTTCACGACAAAACATCAAAAAATATAGAAAATTCAAGACAGTTAATTACTTTAAAAGAGATTTTTTATTAATTTAAAGATAAAGTTATATTTATGCGGTTAAATTTGTAGCTTGCATCTGTGAGCAAGTTTTATGACGAGTTAAACCGGTCCTGATGATAAATAAAAAATGTGTAAGCACTGTAAAGCATGTGTGTTTTATTTTTATAAATGCCATGTCTTTTCACTAAAAATTTACAGTAAACACAAAGGGATAAAAAAAATGTGACACTATTTACGTATTTTTTTTATACCATAGTTGATATGTATTACAATCATCTAGTAACAGTATGGTATGGATATGTAATATATTATTATACACGATCCTCTAGAATGCGGAAGAAAATGCACAAGAAACCCTCAGTCGGACGACAGGGGAAAAACCATGACGCTTTCCATAAGAAAAGGTTTAGTAAGGGTTTCCCAACATTATAAGTGTGACACATAGTAGATTATTCTACGAATCTTGAGTTTTTACGCTAGTGAATAATTCAAATCTTAAAAACAGTTCAAATTAATACTGTACATACATTTTCGTCTGATTTATTTTTTAGTTATTTTGAATAAAAAAAAACCCAACCCTTCACTAAAAAGAAGTTTTCACATACTTATATAATATAATATGGTATGTCGGATCCTATGGCTCACCGGTTAGCGTTTTTGGCTTCCGTGCCGGATCTCACGAGTTCGAGTCCCAGTACAAATAGCATTTTTCAATCGATTTATCGATTTCCGTTCGAAGGCATGGGTTTTTATGATGTCTGAAAATTCCCTTCCACCTTTTCGATCCTTCAATGACTGGGGTAGCGACAGCGATTAGTTAACCACTATTCCTGTCATCGTGTATCCTTCAAACCTTTGAAAAAAGAGAGGTTGAGCGACTGAGAAACAAAAATGAGGTTCTGGTCACAGAATAAGTCTATTGACCCGGTACTGTTTTTTATTGTGATATTAATTTATTAATATGACTATGCCCGGCAAATTACATTTATAAGGGATCAATAGAGACAGTCAATTTTTTTTTCGAATATTGATTTAGAAATATTAAAAATGCCAAGAAAAAAGGTGCTGGAACGCCGTTCCACCACGTTGCATGGATAAGCAGATTGATCAATAACTAACATTCCGTACTCATATCAAAACTTTGTTCCTACTTACCTTCATATAATAATAATAATTATTTTAAGAAAATGAGAAAACCTAAAATTCTGCTTTTCCCAATAACTTATTTTCTTCAAATGGAATTTGAAAAGTGAAATCTGTTCTGAAATCAAAAGTAAAAACACCTTAAATAAAAAATATATATCTCAGTTAATCGCTTCTATTTTGAACATTCTAATCGTCAGCATGTCGTATGTCTAACTTTGAGCAATATCTTAAAAGAGATAAAAAAATCCTGACTGGAATAAAAATAAAGAAATCCTCATCAATTAAAAACAACAGTTTATTTTATTCAACTAAGTGTGCTACGCAGAATCAATTTTCTTTAGTTTAATTTCTTAGAAATATAAATAAGCATCTTGAAAACTCAGACAACGATAAGAAGTTTCAAAAACAAACTCCACAAATGCATATTTCATTCAGCGAATTAATGGCTTCGTATTTTGAGTAATTAATTAGATTGGAATGACATTTAATTTAGATTTGATTGTATTTTATTTGAAATGACAGATTACGCTTTTGATTTCAGGCTAAAAGATTAATATTAATTTAAAAATTCATTATTGCCAGCATTAAGTGATTAAGCAGATGTTTTTTCTATAAAAAGATACTTGCGTATGACGAAATAAGAATTTTCACTTAGTTGCTTTATTTGTAAGCGCCATTTAAAAGTTTTCAGCTGACATTCTTCGATAATGTTCGACAGGTTGGGAGATTATATTTTATTCGAATACTGACTTAACTTTGACATTTTATTTTTCACAATAGCACTTATTTATAGATAAATCATATTTTTCCGAATACCTTTTAGAAAATCCGGTAAATGATTTTTTTATGTTATTGTTATATTTCAGTGTTATTTTTTTATTAAAAGTTTTTAGATTATTTTCCATCGAATATTATTTATGAACTTTGTGTGCCAATTTTTTATTCAAACCGTTAAAATATAAATCAAATAATAAATACAGTTTATCGTGTATAAATAAAGTTTTCACATGCTTGATTTTTAACATAAAATTTAAATAAATTTAAACACGCTTTTGTCATTATCATTGCTTACACGATTAGAAATTAAAAACATAAATATATTTACGTCAATCGAATTGAGGTACTAAATTTATTAACTGGAGTTTCATCTCTTAAAGGCGAGCGAAACGGTCAATAGCGACATCTATAATTGAGAAAAATTGTTAAGTGACTTATTTAACAGTCGTGTACTAGATAAAATTGAGCTAAATATGATTTCAAAAACATCCCAGTTGAGTAAAGTATTCCTTATTGTTAACAGTTTTCAGCAGTGCTTTTTTCCCATGGACCTTTTTCTTGGCACTTTTAATGTTTCAAATTAATATTCGCAATTTTTTAATTTTTATTTCAAAACATTATTTTTTTCCCTTAAAAACCATTGGCGGCTTGTGCTTATCTAAGAACCCTTTTGAATGTAATGTATCGATTATCGTAACACTCGTAAACTAATGTATAGTACCAGGTCCATAAACTTACTCTATGACCAGAACCAGGGGTTTAATATTTGATTACGTGCGTTTTTTTCATCAAACTTGTCTCTTTGACATATCTTTGATATCCTCCTAGGTTAAGCAACTGAGTAACAAGCAGTTCCCGTAAAAACCTTTTGTTGATATATCTCTTTTAGCAAGCTATATGCTTCACATAAGGAACGGACGTGGATTAGAATAAAAATCTAAATAAAAAGCTTGACAAGAAGTGAGTTGAAAGCAGAAAATTACGCGGCATTCTAAGAATTGCTCGAATTGATCTTATATCTTGCACGTTACTTTTTGGCAAATATTTGTCGAATTGACAATTATTTTTTGATGTAAATAAATATCGATTCTTTTGGAAGTGAATTTATATGTTCTGACGAGTGCGTTAAATTTAAAAGAGAGGCTTTCTCGATAATAGATCAAAGGCTGATGATAAATTAAATATTGCTGATATACTTACCTTTCCTAAAATATGTTATTTCGAAAACGAACGTTGCATAGCTGAATCAGGGTTGTCAGATTTTTAAAATAGTCGATCGGGAAATTTAAATATCAACTCAGTCACAAAACAGCTGTCAATACAAGCTAAAAACAGAACTAGTGTACAGAAATTATGAAGAAAATTAAATATTTTTCTTTTAACTGTAATTTAATACATCAGCAATTCTTGACTTTTGATTGTATTCGTGATTTTTTCCCTTTTATTTATGAATGTATGCTTACTTTGAACATTATAAATATAAGAGAAAGCGTACTAAATTTATTTTGATAAAGTTTCAAATAACGGTAAAATATATCGACTGTGGAAAGGACAACACATTTAAAATTTTACAGGAGGCACAAAATGTGTTTTGATGATTTTGGGCCATATGCAAATTATGAAATATACACAACCTGGAAGTGCACAGAGACTTCTAAACTGATAATAAAAATAATAAAACATTTTTAGTACTTTTTCCACATAAAATTTATTAGATCAGGACCGGTTTCGCTCATCGCGAGCATTATCAACTGATAAGAAAAATATATAAACAGTGATATTTATACAAATTTAAATTGAAATAAAAAGGTGTAAGCAACTATTAACAATTTAAAGGATTAGCAAATTACATTATAATTACACAAAATTAAAATGCTTAACACCCATAACAATTAAAAAATCATCATCAAAGAATAATAAATCTAAGTGGCAAACGATATCAATTATAAACACAATTAAAATTTGGGAAATTTTTACACAAAGTGAAACACTACATTACTAAAGTAAATATCCTAATGATGATTTGGTGTTTTTCCCGTTTCCAAGCAATGATGTACTTCAACAAAATCAGCAGTAATGAAGATTCTGAAAAAGACATTTTTAAAAACCATATCAATTCTTACAAAAGGAATAAATTTTGAAAAACATATAAATAATATAGAAGAGCAGTTAACATAGGTTAGAATTAGATTAATGAAACGGATATAACAAAGGTGATGATGCAAATACAACCTGTTCGTTTAATAAATTAGAGTTAGGTAAAAATTTATGTCTATTTATTTCTAAGATCTCTTGTTTATCAAGTTTTAACGATTTATTGTTGACATGCAGGATTCTAAAGTTTTTAGAGATATCAAATGTATGCTTATTTAGGAACAAATGGTTCCCAAATGAAGATAATTCATTCCCTTTACGGGAGCAGGCTAGATGTTCTTTAAATCTGATATTAAAAGCTCTTCCCGTTTGACCAATATACCTGGCTCCACAAGAGTCGCAATCAATTAAATAAATGCCACTTTGGTTAAGAATATTAAGTTTATCTTTAGAATTTACTAAAATGCGTTGCAAGTTAAAAGAATTATAAAAAATGACATTAAAAAGGTTTTTGTTGAATTTTCTTGAAATCTTTTCTGAAACTCTACCCAGGTAGCTCAATTTCACCCACTGTTTCTCAACGGCAGGCTCCTTAATCACCAAACTAGAGCTTACATTTAGCGAAGCTAGTTTTTTGTGTTTTTTTAAATAAAAGACGATCTATTAAATCCGAATCATAACCATTATTCATCGCAATTTGTTTTATCGTATTTAACTCAAGCTCTTAACATGCTTTAGTCATCGGAATCAACAAAAGACGATGAATAAAGCAATGAAAGGTTGCTAATTTATGAGAGATATGATGTCTGTAAGAATTGTTAATGATGTTATCGCTGTATGAATCTTTTCTAAAAATACTGAAACAATGCCGATTATTAATAATCTCGATCGTTAAATCCAAAAAGTTTATTTTATTCAACCCCAACTCCATTGTAAATTGAATATGCGGGTTAACGTTATTTATAAGTTTTAAGAATTGATTAAGTTGTCTCTCTGTACCTCCCCAAAGTACTAAGATGTCATCTACGTATCTATACCAGTAAATGACATTTCTAAAGAGATCAAAATTACTGATTTTAGATTCTAAAAAATCCATGAAAAAATCAGCTAAAATAGGAGACAAAGGGCTACCCATTGCCAAACCATTCAACTGTTGGTAAATTTTATCATTGAATTTAAAGAAGTTTTGGTCAATACAACAATTGACAATAGATTTAATATCATTAACTAACAAGGGATTAAGATTTTTACTATCTATAAAGTCTAAAAAAGCTAACTTTAACTCAGGTATAGGGACACTCGTAAATAAACTTACTACATCAAAAGAAACAAGCTTAGAATTTAAAGGCACTGAGATATCTTTAATTTTATTTACTAACTCAATCGAATTTTTAATACTAAATTTAGGACTGAAATTTAATTTATATTTAAAAAGTAGGTTCGCGATGAGCGAAACCGGTCCTGATCTAATAAATTTTATGTGGAAAAAGTACTAAAAATGTTTTATTATTTTTATTATAATGCCATTCCACCAAGTATTGACAGTGAACACCTTAAAAGTGTTCTAAACTGATGTTTAATTGACATAACCTGATATTAATTAAAGAAATTATCTAGGAAAAACCTTTTTTTCAGTTTTTTTCTTGGTTTCAATTTTCACAAGCTCATCTTTTTTTAAACTTAAAAGCTAAATTTAGATACTAATTCGGCATTTGAAATTTACATCCTTTTGATAGAACGTGTATCAAGTTTGATATATTGTGATTATCGAAAATATCTATTTTGAAAAAACTGTGGGTAACATCCTTTTTCCTTTCCACAGTCGATATGTATATAAATTTTAAAGTCAAAGCCTTATGCTGTAGAAAAATACGTTCACAAATATAAACAAATATTAACTCAAATTATTGTTATTCATTTACATCTTTTGTAAAATATGTAATGTGTAAGTTGTTTGACTCGGTATTTTTATACTGAATGGTCAGACCGGGACTTTTGGTGACCCTAGTGTTGATCGATCGTGTTCCGCGAAAGGGTATCGCTGTATCGCGTGGGAAAATTCGATTAAATGTGTTACATATATTAAATATTGTATTTTATGTTACGAAAGAAGAAAGGATGTAATATGAAAGAACACGGAAAGCTATCTCAATTGTGAATCAAAATATTAAATAAATATTGAATGTATAACAGAATGTGGGAATGTCATGTATTTCCACTGATAAAGTAAACAGAAATTCATTCACATATTTGTATTTCGTTTTGACATTAATATTATCATTTTGTTGGAATTTATTTTTGATTTAATAATTGTATTTCTGCCTTTGTCACCACAAGGATATTGCAGCCGCCGTGAGCTGTCGTCAACCTCACAAGCTTTAATTTATAATATATTCTTTGATATATATAATATTAATTAATAGTTTTTTGACATGGAAATGTTTCCATTTGTCCATGGTCTGACAAGCTAGACAAAGAACGCCCAACACAATCACGTGTTGAATATTTCAGACCGTCCAAAATAAGTGTATGCACTAGAGTATCCAATCCCAGACCCTTTTTGTGATCCCGGAATTTCGGAATTGACAATTTTTCCAATCCCGGGATGCCGGAATTGAACATTCAACACAAAATTGTGTATAAATTGGGATTCAAGATTGAGAAAATTTTCGCTCAGCAATTTTGAAATCCTAAGATTTTTCAAACAATTTCATGCCGATTTCAAAAACCTAGAAATATAGGATTTTGGATTTTCCAAAAATAACAGCACGACACATTTTTTTAAGCTCTTCTATTTTCTCAATCCCGAAATCCCGGGACTAGAACTGTTGCGATTTCGAGATTTCGGAATCCAGTTTTTTCTATTTTTTCTCAATATTATTTTCCAAATTTAGCAGCGTAAGAGCTTTTTTTTTGAGCTCTTCCAGTATTTGCTAATAGAAAAATCCAAAAATTTACAGAACCACTAAAAAACACCTAAAGTTGGAACCTTCTTTTTTTATTTTTTTAGACCTCGCTCAAAACTCTGTAATTTTCTCAATTGGAGACCCTAAATAGCACTGTTTAATCTGGTTTGAAAAACATGCTAAATATATACAAATAATGTGCAAATAATAAAATGCAATTGTCAAATAAAACACCAATATAATATTATAATACTAATGCAATGATTTATTAGTAATAAACAATCTATTCTTCTTCTTCGCAATAAATAGTTATATTTGATGGAAAAGCATATACATCTGAAACAATACTTTTTTGTTATATGTATATTCTTTGTTTCATAATTCAGTTTATGGCGATTCAAAATGCATACGTGATTCCGAGAGATGGCTGATTGCGTTGCCACTCGTTAAAAAACTGGCCACGTTCGGATTTTCCTGAAAGTGTTTTGATGCTAATGAGAGGGAAGCGGGTAAAATAAAATGCAAAAATATGGAAAAATTTCATCGAATCCCCGTAAGCTGGGATAAATTCAGATTTTTCGAATATGACAACACTGTTTCGCAGAATATTTCTTTTTTTAAATACGGCTTGTTTTTTGACATAAATTTGATGGAAATAAATGACAGGCTTTGACGATGGTATCAATAAAATTTGCATTGAACGAAATATAATTTTCGCATTCGAAATTTAAATATTCGCGCTTATCAAAAGTCAAATGGTTATTCATAAATATATAAAAAATATATGTATATTTAACATTGCGGTTAATAATTGCCAATGCGCCAAATATTTGAAGATTATATTAAAATGACATGAGATGATCATTCAATCTAAAAAAGTATTATGGAACACAGTTTTCACGAGATCTGGAATTTTAAACTGAAAAAATATATTTTGTACTAACAAATTTTCTACGGATTTGCTGGTAACTTTGTGGAATTTTATTTTTTATCAGCGGCGTAAGCACCTTACAGCAGTCATACAATTAATGAGAAACCAACGGAAAGGGGGGGTCCTGTATAACAAATTACCCAGTATAACAAATTGCTTTGCGTGACGTTTGGACCACTGTTTGTCATATAAAATTAAATTTGATAAGTTTATTTATCTACTTGCTGTGTAACAGATAATGACAATTGTTCCACTTCTTTAAGAATCATCACCAGAAAGAATCTCGGGGTAGGATAATCCTTTTTGAATAACAGTACACTAGACTCTATTTTTACATGGTGGATACGAAATATCATGTAAAAAGCATACTAAAATAAAAAAAATAGTGGTTAATAGGTTTCTTTGTAAAAAAATCAATTCAGGATGTAAAAAAAATGATTGATTATTGTTTATTGTATCTTTATTTAAAACAAAAACATAAAAATAGTCGTAAACAAGATCACTATCAGACAAAAGACGAACGTGTTTACGCGAATTTGGTACGACATCGCTTTCATCACTTGATACATATATTATATACAAAATTTGTGTAATATTTTTTTCCCTTTTAAAATTGTCAGGTTTACAGAAATAAATCTTTAAGTAAATGCAAGACATATAAAACCGTTGTAATTCGAAACCGTGTAAAAAAGTCTTCGGTGTATTGAATTAAACAACAAAAAAACGAGCAAAATTAAGCCAGTTCATAAAAGCAAATAATATAAAACATTTAATTATTTCTTTGGTAACACAGTATACATCTTCTATTATAATAGTAACATCTTCTATTTAAGCAATTAACAACTCAACGTGAATTAATTATTAATTGTTTTTATTATTCGTTGTATAAAATATTTGATCTGATATTTAATATCTCCAGGAAATGATAAATTTTTGCATAGTATTTAATCAGATGGTGCAAAAGCTTTCTAATTAATATGAAATAACAATCCTTTTATAATTTATTCATACATTTATAATTTTGAGCTTCGGCGCTTATCAGGCGATCAATTCAAATTTAAGTGGACATAATAAATATTATTGTTAATTTCGTATGCCATTAAATTATTGTTGAAATAATAGCATGCAAATTTTATAGTGAATTTCAAGTGAAGTCTATAGATCAGCATACATGACCAAAAAGTTCATTATAGATACATCAGATAAAATGTTTCTTTGTTTTTCTCTCTGTATACCACAACAAATTAAGGGTGACGTTTAAGTAAGGAAGTAATTTGATTCCAGCTGAGCTAGGTAGGGTTTTGGCTAGTGTTTATTTGTGGAATTGCCTACTTGCTTCTTGCTAGTAGTTCATATATTATATATAGAGGAATAGTTTTTATTATTGAAGTTCAATCTAGAATTAATTAAACAAATGTCCGCCAAGCGCTATCAAATATATAAAAATGAATGTTTGTTTGTTCGTACTTTATGCTCCGCCACACCGCTCATCCGATTTCAATAAAACTTTGACAAACTTTTTGCTTGCACTTGCGCGAAGGATTTAGCCATACTAAAATTAGCTTACAGTGGGTCTTATATATAAAAATCAATGTTTGTATTTCTACCATACCGTTAATGCAACTTCCGGGAAAGTTATAGGCGTAGTGCAATTAAATTGCAGTAGGTGGCGCGTGTGTTGTACCGTAGAGAATCGGCAGTAAACGTCAAATAGACAGAAAAAGAAAAAGTGCTCTTTAATAAACACAATTACATCACAACAACTTTCATTCTTTGAGTGGCTTTGCAACGCTTGCCAGGAACCGGCTAGTATTTTATAATTTATTGTATACTGTACATTTATATTGATTATTTTTTAGGTATTTTCTTAAAAAAAACATTAAAAAAGAGAACTTTATGTGGTTGACATTAAACTTCAATGGTTATTTAAGATGAATCTAGAAAAGATTGAGTATCATGTAGATAAGAATGAAAAATAAAATTATCAACAGTAAAACGAAAAACACTTTTTTTGTAGATAATGTCGTTTGAATTTAAGCCCTCGAAATGTAGTGTGTGTTTTTTAAATAATCCTTTATCGATTTCACTTTTGATGATGTATGAACGTGTTAGAACGTTTGCTTAGAAATGAGCACTGTTTCTTTCCGCGAAAATGTTTGACGCCAGCCAGGTAATGGGAAGGTAACCTCAATCAATTTATTTGAACGTGGAGTGGATGGAGGAATCGGAGGAGAACGGGCTGGAGCCTTTGTGAGACGAGATTTCACACAATTCGGTGCGATCGTGTCATGAATTCTAAGCCGAAATCCCGCTCACAACTATGCGACTCTATTTTAAAACTTTGATTCTGTCGTTTATAGTTTAGCAAAATCTATAAATCTTCAAAAAAAGACAGCTCTTTTATAACATTTAAAGATTTACTGAGCTTCATGAATAGCCAAGAATACTATGTAATTTAAGATTCACTTTATTCATTACAGATGGAATAAAAAAAATATACATGGCTTCTAATATTATATAATTTAAGATTTCGACTGAAGGTGCTTGGTGGAATTTCAATATTAAATTTGAATCGTTCAAACTATGTACATTCTGATTATTATTTTTACTAATTATTTTTGTTTCGTCGGCATTCAGGATGTCTAATTTTGGCTATGCTTAAAAGCAAAAAATATGTGTCATTAAGACATTGCGAATTATGATGCATTATGATGCAATTAGTATGTAGAAAGCATTTTACGACGGTTAAGAAAAAAAAACCCCCTATAAGTATTAAATTTGAATCGTTCAAACTATGTACATTCTCACAGATTCTTACAAATTACAGTTCAATTTTCTGATCCCGAAATTCCGGGATTGAGATGGCCGCAATCCCGGGATTTCGGGATTGAGAAATTTTTAGCAAATTCTCGAAATTTACACGAAATTGGCAAATCGGAGATTTCAAATTCCTCGGTGAGCTAAAAAAAAAAAAAAAACGAGTCTTCGTGAGATTCTGGGAAAAAGTATACCAAATCGGAGATTTCAAATTCCTCGGTGAGCTAAAAAAAAAAAAAAACGAATTTCTGTGAGATTCTGGGAAAAAGTATACCAAATCGGGGATTTCAAATTCCTCGGTGAGCTAAAAAAAAAAAAAACGAGTCTTCGTGAGATTCTGGGAAAAAGTATACCAAATCGGAGATTTCAAATTCCTCGGTGAGCTAAAAAAAAAAAAAAAACGAATTTCTGTGAGATTCTGGGAAAAAGTATACCAAATCGGGGATTTCAAATTCTTCGGTGAGCTAAAAAAAAAAAAAAAACAAGTTTCCGTGAGATTCCGGGAAAAAGTATAACAAATTGAGGATTTCAAATTCCTCGGTGAGAAAATCTCAATACATTCAAAATAAATCAATCCCGAAATCCCGGGATTGGAAAAAGGCTTCGGGATTGGATACCCTAGTTGATAGTAATTACAAACATAATTAATATTTGGGTTTTTTTTTGACAAAGTAATATAACGAGGGCTGTGGAGTCGTGTAAAAAAAAGACGACTCCGACTCCGACGAGATTTTTCAATAATTTAATTTTAACTTATATATATGTATTCCATCAGATCATCTGTAGTCAGCCATGCATGAAATGTCAACACTTTGGCTTATTTTGTTTGAATACACATCATAAAATAAATTTTTCAAAAATTCGAGCCGTTCATTTTTCACGACTCCGACCAAAATACCACGACTCCGCGACTCCGACTGCAACTCCGACTCCACAGCCCTGGATATAACATGCTACATTACTGGAGTTATTAACTTAATGATAGTTTTATGTTTTCCCCGTTTCTAAGTAGTTGTTAGTTATTATTTTTTGTTTAATCAGTTGGTAATACTTGCCAAAAGTTAAACCGGTTCTCATCTCGAACAATTAATGTGGAGCAAGAAAAGTTATTTATAGTTATCATAAGTTCCTCATGATCACCATGAGCAAAACTATGTGAAAATAATAATGTGGAATTAGTACAAACGTTTTCGATGGATTTGGCGGTAACTTTGTAGAAGTTTATTTTAATATATAATGTATTATTCCACGTATTGTGCTACTAACTGTGACAAGTGTTTCGCCTCTTTCAGAGGCATCCTCAGTCAATCTTACGTTCACAAAGCTTGTTTCAGTATGAATGATTTTTTTTTAATATTCTTACATAATATATTATAAAAAATAAAAATGGGAAGCAAGGGAGAGAGGATAGAAAACAAACAAACTATAATGATACTACAAATTTCATTTACATCACAAAATGATTAACTAATGAGTTGCATCAATTTGGATTTTATTTCCAATGGGTTTTAGCCTTCCAGCTTCCCCCTTAAGCTTTGTGAAGTCAGTTGGTACTTACCAACGTCGTTTTGAGTTATGAACCGCTCCAGATAGTTCATGTCTTCATGTGATGGGTATGTTTGTAAGCATTTAAAAATACATACTCTCTGATATAACTAGTAATGCTTATAACAAGCAAATTAAGTCGGTCACATTTTCCTCGAAATAACCAAGTTCGACTGTATATTAAAATTGTATTAGAAAAAAAACATTCTCATAAATTGAGTTGAATAATGTGTCGGCTTTTAAGAAAACAAGTTAGGCAATTAGTAAATAAAAATATATAAACGACAAATTGATATTAAATATGATACGCAGCTTTTTATCGATGGTTTACATATGTATAGATTAAAAGCTGCAGTGGATTGGTTAGGATTTTTTTTGTTAATAAGAAGTTTTTTGTTAATGTTTTACAATTGTGTGGTATTGCATATTTGATTCCCAGTGTTTTGGAATACCTTGTCAACTTATAATAAACCATTTTAAATATTTGATGTAGGGATAATGGCTTCCGCAAATATTCACATGTATTTCTGAATTTCTGGAGAAGGTAAGTTAGCTGACCTTTCTTTATCCTTTGTTTTATACCATCTTTGTAATCTTCAACGTTATTTGATTTTAGGCTCAAAAAAATGTTGACTAAAGACATTTTTTTGAATAATAATTGTAATGTATGTATATAATCAAAACTAATATATTTTTGCCTTGCTCGAAATATCCTTGCTTAAAAAAACAGTCTCAGTTGAGATAAAAAATGCTTATCATTGATTTCATATCATTGAAGATCTTTAAAAGTTTTTTTTTTGAATTGCTTAGTTTGTGAAATTTTAGTTTATACTAGGGTATCCCGAACCTTTCTTGTGATTCCGGGATTTCGGGATTGAACATTCAACATAAAACCGTGTATAAACTGGAATTCGGGATTGAGAATTTTTTAGTCGGCGATTTTGAAATCCTGGAATTTTTTAAACAATTTGATGTCATTATTAACTAATGTTCGTCATGAGCGAAACCGGTTTTGATTAAATTAAATATAAAAAAAATAGTACAAATGAGTATTTTATGTTTTGAATATAATGCCTCTCTACTTTCGATGGTTTCGGCGGTAACTTTGTAGAAGTTCATTTTAATAGAAAATTTAAATTAACTTTGATTATTCCACTAACCGTGACACAATACGTGAAATAATCAAAGTTAATTTAAATTTTCTATTATAATGCCTTTCCACCATGTAATGACAGCGAACACACTAAAAGTGAAAAAGATTAACTACCATACCCCGTTAAGCTTAGTAGTGATGTGAAACATATGGCCTCCTGATCTAAGTATCTCAAGGGGAGTTTTTCTACGAGAACTGCTCGTTACCCAGTAGCTCAACCTCTCTTTTGTGAAGAGAGTAGTAGGGATATAAAGGATGGGGTAGGACAGAACCACCTGTGTGGTCGAGTGGTCAACGTTGTTGGCTTCGGCTACGGAGGGCCCGGGTTCAAATCCCGGTACGGACAGTTTTTATAAATTGATTTTTCAATCGATTTATGAATTTCTGTTCAAAGGCATGGGTGTATGTGATGTCTTGAATTCCCCCCTTTCACTCATCCTATCCTATGAACAGGGCGTATCGAGAGCGACTAGCTTACCACTAATCCTGTCCTAGCCCTATCCTTCTTTCCCTACTCTCTTTGGAAAAAGAGAGGTTGAGCAACTGAGTAACAAACAGTTCTCTTAGAAACACTTCTGTTGAGATAAACTCCATTAGGAGTCCATATGCTCCACATTGAAGCGGACATGGTTTTTAAAAAAAAAAAGGACAGAACCAGTGGTTGAATAATCAATCGTTACACCCCGGAATTTTTAGTGGAGAATTTATAGACATCACAAACAATCATGCTTTCAAAAAGAAATCGAAAAATCGATTGAAAAAATGCTGTTCGTACTGGGGTTCGAACCCATGAGGTCCGACATGGAAGCTGTCGACGTTGACCACTGTGCCATGGACCCGAACTTTGTATAATTATGATTGCTAATATAAGAGGTTCAAGGAAAGTATCTCAAACAGATCTCGTGGAATTTATTCATTTTTTCTCCTTAGATTTTCTACTTACATTTATGGAATGGTTGTGGATTGTTGAAAATGTTTAACGAATACACAGTTCGTCATCGCTTTAGTGCAAATATAAAATAAAATTATTTAACAAAGCGTGCAGAAAATATGTGTAGAATAGCCGTGTTGGGCGATTTATTTTAATTAGGTTGTTTTTAAAACGTTTCAAAATAAAAACGTTTAACGCAAATAAAAACAAAATAACAGACAACTACAAAAATATTCATTGCGCGACGTGGCAACGCGGTATCGGTGGAAAAAAGCAACGTTGCCAAGTGAAAATTGCGCCCGTCCCCTACGGCCGCCCGCAAACGCCACCCCGTACGTACGTCTTTGCGAATTTATCTCGCGCAGCCGTAGAAACAGCCCCTCTCGCTCTTTCGCATTGTGTTGCCGTTAGCCGTGCGCGTCCCTCTCGCGTCTCCATATCGATCGCTCTGCACACCCCTCCTGATCTCCCCTCAGCCGTTAGTTTATATATACCACCCGCCTGACGGAGGCACATCAGTAATAGTTCACCCCGCGGGAGGGAAGCGTTTTTCCTGTTGGAGCTTTTCGTATGCGATTTTCTTCCCTACGAAATGGAAAGTTTGACCCTTGCAAAATATGATTTATACTCCGATTAGACGTTTTATGGTTTTTGTTACTAGTTCGTAGGAACGTTTTTTAATAGTATTTCTTTGAATTTACGTAATAATTTATAGAAAGCAGCGGGCATGAGTATTCTATCATGCTATCGGCAATAGGTTCGTATCCCATCTGGAGCGATCAAATACTACAATACCAATAGGCAGCTAAAATAATTAATTTAAAAAAAAATGAATGGAAAAGACAACATACTTAGTTTTGGAATTTTACTCAGATTACAAATGAACATTTTTATAGCCGTACCAAGTTTTTATTTTAATCATATGACCCTTTAGTACAGTGGTCGGCAAACTGCGGCTCTTTGACCCATTGATTGTGGATCTTTCACAAAATATTACATAAAGTTCGATTGAAACTACGTTAAAAGTCGGTTCTCGGTCTTAAAACTTAGAATTGAAAGAGGCAATCTCAGCGAATGCACCTCAATCAGATTGAGCACATTTTAAACAAAAACCAACCTAATCAAGTTAATGACAACGTCTACTTTTCGGGTGTTCACTGTCAATACTTGGCGGAAAAGCATTATATTAAGAAAAACACAATATTCCTTTGTGCTTATTTCCACTTTTATTTACCAAGATCAGGACCGGTTTCGCTCATGGCGAGCATTATCAACTGATAAGAAATATAATTCAACAACTAATTTTTCAAATTTTGTACATTCACACATGCTTTGTCAATAACGACCCGGGTTTCGCCGTTGAACGATTCAAATTTCATATTGAAATAACACCAAATATCTTTAGTCGAAATCTTAAATAAAATTAATTTAAATAGTTATAAACAAAAATAATGGTGGCTGTGATGTTTTCATATGTAACTGTTGTCACGCCGGTTTCGTGGTCGGTTGGTCAACGTTGCTGGATTCGGCTATGGAGTTCTCGGATTTTTAATATCAGTATACACATTGATGGATTACCTTTTGATGGCATGGACGTATATAATGTTTAAAACTCACTCCGATTGCGATAAGCTAATCAGTGTTTTTTTATCCAGCTCTACTTAAAAAAAAATGAAGTTGAGCAACTGATTAAATTTGTTTGCTCTGTTTCGATTTTATAATCCCCTCTTTGCTTGCCTTAAAAAGGAAAAATCCCAATCTGATTGATTGCAACTCATTAGTATCATTATTTGTTTGCTTTATTTCGATTCTACACCCCCCTCCTTGCTCCTCTTAAAAGGAAAAAAAACCCAAAAACTCCATTTTGTGATTTCATAATTATAAAATGTTAGAATCAATCTTGCTTCATTACTTAAACAAACTTTGCGATAGTAAGTCTGAAGATGCCTCTGAAAGAGGCGAAACACTTGTCACAGTTAGTAACACAATATGTGGAATAATCAAAGTTAATTTAAATTTTCGAGTAAAAAGCAGTTCTCGTAGAAAAATCTCTGTTGAGTTAAACTCCATTACGA
Organism: Himalopsyche tibetana; assembly: GCA_030503985.1. NCBI lineage: Eukaryota > Metazoa > Arthropoda > Insecta > Trichoptera > Rhyacophilidae > Himalopsyche > Himalopsyche tibetana. The sequence continues at coordinate 20,018,192 of JAPJYX010000022.1, forward strand.
TTACAAATACTCCTCATTTGAAGTGGATATAGTTAAACAATTTGTTTTAGAAGTAACTACTACCTAAAACAAGTACTATGCTATCTTGTTTTCTCCATGTTGAATCCTAGGACATTATTACGACTAGAAGAAAGTACAATACTTAGGGATACTGGGAATGCCACTGGATTCCCCATTTAAATAATTAGTTTAAAAGTCTGCGGTAATATTTACCGATTGCTGAATGAAGTTAGAAAATTTAAACAATATTAATTGTAAAGCATTTCGTTTTGTGACCACGGCTATAATTATTTATTTTGAAAACTTATGTATATTTAATAAAAAGATATCTATTTTATTAATTGCTAAGACTGATGAGTTGTCACTTGATACATATTTGTACAAGTTTACATTTTCCACTACAGAAAAATTGTTCATTTATTAATTGAACATTTGCTCCAAAGCTATTGATGTTTAATTAAGTAACGATATCACAGTGCAAAATGAAATAATTTACAATAATGTCAACAGCACTGGAAAAAATATAATATATTAAAAAATAAGGTAGAAATGCCGAGGAAATTTTAATTATATTTTAGATTAATTGATATTTGAATTTTGAATGTCAAACTGCATAATATTTTATTGTTATTTTAAGAATATTGAAAGAATATAACAAATACAATTAATAATTAGACTATTATTGATTGTGCTTAGGTAATATACTTTTAAAAAGTAGGACAATAAGATGACTCCAGCTTCAATAATCAGCAGCATTCAATTAATTTCTCCTGGTGTTTGTAAGAGAATGTAACTAATAATATTTATGTTTTTATCGATAAATAAGTAAGAAAAAACACAATATTAGTTTTTATTTTATTTACACTTTACTTATAAAGGTCAGGACCTGTTCCACTTATGGCGAGAATTGTCATTGTCAACTGATAAGAAATATAATTTAAAAGTGATATTTATTTACACAAAAACAAAAATAAATAAAAAGGTGTAAACAACAACTATTGTCATTGAAAAGAATTTAAAAATAACAGTAGAAGTGACTCTATAATTACACAAAATTAAAATATTTAACACCCCTAATATGTAAATAAAAAAATCATCGAATGTTAAATATTTAAAGTGATCTAAAATGCTACATTACCAAAGTGAAAAACTTAATGATAATTTAACTGCTTTGACTGATTTCAAGTTGTATGTATACTTTTACAAAATCGACAGCAATGAAGATTCTGAAAAAGATTTTTTATATATATGTAAATTCTAACAGACAAAAGAAATAACATTTAAAATATATGTATACTATATAAGAATAGTAAACACAGGTTAATGCAATGGATACAGTAAAGGGGAACTTGAAAAAATAATTTGATCATTCAATAGATCTGTTTTTTCTTAATATAATGCCTTTTCACCACTGACAGTGCACACCCTTAAAGTGACCGAAATAATTGCTTGTCGGATATTAATATCTGATTATTTTCATTTCAATCATCCTGACAATACAAAATGATTGTATGCAAAATAAACGTATTTATTTCGTCGATATTTTTATCAAATTGAATAATTTAAATTTATTCACCCTTCAAACACATTTCGTCATAATTAAATTTTCCTACTAATTTATCGTCACAGTGTACTATGAGATAATTATAGTAAGGTTTCATGATACGGTTATACGCAGCCACTCAAACCCACTTTGAAATAAAGTGACGTATGATAGGCATGTTTGATTTCCAAGTATTGCTTGTTAATGATTCAGTTGATTTCGAATTCAATGAAGCGATGTGAATAAAGTAGAGAGGTGTTGAAATATAGTTATATATTTCTTATCATGTGATTTCGATGGAATATCGGAATGATTATAAGTATGTTAATTCATAACCCCACCCCGTTCATTACGAAAAGTCGCGGTCTTCTAACGCTAACCTTGAAAAAAAATATTCATGTCCGCTTCTAATGTGGAGCATACGGCCTCCTAGTAAAGGTACCTCAATATAAGTTTTTTCTACAAGATTTTTTTTTTCAAAGTGAGTAGTAGGTAAAGAAGGATAAGGCTACTGCTACACCCAGTTATTAAAGGATCAGAAGGATAGGAAGGCAGCACACAATGTGAATTGACACCACAAACACTCAGTCCTCGATCACAACTTTGAATTGAATAATTCTCAAATTCACTGTGATCTAACCGAGAATCAAACTCAGACCTGCGTGATCGGTAGAGCAAGCTCTAACCAACTGGGTCATACAGGCGAAATTAATTTGTTAAATTAATTAAGCAAAACTTGATAATTATCCAATTATAATTATTTTCCTGAGACAGCCTGTATATTATGTAATTTTATCAATTATACGGTTTCATTTATTTTCAGATTCTTCTTCCTGGAACTTAAAATACAATTTAAAACACCATAACATGGCCGCCCTCTACCTGATATGGTTAACATTAACAGCGACCTATTTAGCTATCGGGGCAGGTATAAATTCCGAGAGAATCTTCCGTTTTATGATACCTTGTCAGAATGGTTTAAAATCAAAACGATAATTGAATTCTTCGCTCTGACCCCGTGTCACGGAGTAATTTAATCAGATAGTAACTACTACCCCCTACCCTGTCTACTTGTCCCTCGAATATCACGACCCCGCTGTTTAATTAATTTACAGGTAATTACTCCTAACCAGTAGCAGTGATAATAGTTTGCGATACCTACACTAGCCGTTCGTGTATGAATAGGTTTATTATTTATATTTAAATAATTATGTAAAATGCAGTTCATACAGAAAATTTCAACAACGCCTGATCAATGTCAGTCTCTCAATATATGAGTTTTCTTCAAGCATCTTCAATGATAAGGCGTTAGTGAATTGTAAATGTTTTCAGATTTCGTAACATTTTAAATGTTAAAATTGTATCACATAACTATTCATACTTTAAATCTTATCTCCCTTATAAATATGTTTTTATTATGTCTGCTGACAGCATGGGCTAATAGGGAACCGGTAAATTGCTCGAATTACAAATTATTCAAATTGCTTGGATATTGAAACGATTTTTCACGGCTTTTTCTACGAATTTCATTTGTATCTTGTGCGACACTTGTTTAGAGAGTGAAATATAAAAATTATTTTCGTAAGTATTTATTTTAACCGTTTTCGCTCCAAATGCGGAACATATGATCTTTTAATGGAGTTTATCTCAACAGAAGTGTTTCTACGAGAACTGCTTATTAATTAGTTACTCAAACTGTTTCTATAGGAACATAGAAGCCTAGGGCTAAGACAGAACAAACGGAAACAAATTGATTATCTTGTTATTCGAGCAATTTCCATTCGAGCAATTTACCGGGAACCGGGCTAATAATATGTCACTTTACCCGTTTTGCACAAAAACGAAATAATTTGAGAACGTGTTAATAATAAAAAAACAACATTAGAGTATTCTCTTTGAACTTCAGTGTGAAAGTATTATCAAGAGTGACGAACTTAATGTTTATTTATTTATTTTATCCATGTCTGCTACCAATCCGGAGAAAATAACCTCCTGATAGAGGTTTCTTAGTAGAAGTTTTTTCAACGAAAAATTTTTGTTACTCAGTTGCTCAACCTTTTTTGAAGAGAGTAGTAGGGGTAGAAAAGATAGAGCTGAAAAAAACTAGCAGTTCGCTAATCATTCTCGCCACCCCACGTTATTTTAAGTTCAGAATGTTGGGTAGTTTTTAGATCACAATCGTCCATACTTTTGAACTGAAATCAAAAAAATCGAATGAAAAAATGCTGTTCGTACTGGAATTTAAACCCGCAGAGGTTCGGAATAAAGCCAACGACGTTGAACACTGTGATGTGGATCCGACAATATATGAGTAACTCAATTATAAAAATTGGTATATATTACCCAATTTATAATTGATTTAACCATGCCTGATCAGGGCGTAGCAAGTGCAATTAGCTGACCACTAATGCTGTCCAGCCTTATCCTTCTAACTCTTGAAAAAGTAACAATAAGTAACAAGTAAAAAAATTGTTGGTATAAGTTTCAATAGGAGTCCATATAATCTACACTGGGACTTTTTATAAACAGATAAGTTTTATATTGGGCGAGTTAAATATGTTTATAGATTAAACATGTCTTTTTCAAAATGTTAATATTATACAAAGCTTATTTAAAAAAATATATTTATTGCACATTAAAATACTTTAGTTTTTATTAACAGTTTTTCAAGTCTCGCATCTTATCAAGTTTTTAATTAACGAACCGTTTAAACTCTAGTATCATGGTCTGGTTTATTTATTACTGGTCAATTATTTTCATTACCGATAGTTGTAAAACTTGATAGAAAACTTTGATGTTAACGAATAGGAGAGTAAAAAGTTTCGGATCGATAAAAAATAATGGTTTCAGCAATCGACAGTAATATTGATGTCATGCAATCCAATTTTAACGTAATTCAATTTCTTTATCTTAGTGAAAATATTAAAATTTAACTTGTTGGAAGCTAGGGTCGAACCACTACAAGCTGCTATCACTTTCAAGGAAGTCACTGTCAACACTTGGTGGGAAGACATTACATTAAAAAAATAAAACATATCTGCTGAACAAAATATCTGCATTCAATTCTGGCCTCAAGTAAATGATAATTGTTTTAATATTGATTAATTTTATTAAGCTTAAGCCAATAAAATATCAGTATTATAAATATATATATCTTTAATTTTTTTTCAATTTATAAGGAAAACTACGATATATAATATATTAATCTTGTTCTTTCTTTTATAAATAATAACATGTGTTGTGATTTCAAAATCTAATAGGGTAAAAATAACGGTAACCGGATAAAACAGAACATGAAACAACAGAACATGAAAAAACAGAACATTACAAAACGTACAATATATCTTTAGAAAACACTAGTATTGATATGTTTTACAATCAATTAGTAATCTCTATGTCGTATTAGATACAATAAGTAAAACAACAATCTTCAATATCAATAACACTTTCAAACTGAAATTGTCGTAAATACACTTATATTCGACGATTATTATAGTCACCATTGACTAATAAAGTAAAGCGCACGTTATTACACACTGTTCTGAAATTATTATCTGTTAATCTATAATATTTTTCCAATAAATAGTTAAGAAGAAACAGTTATCATTCAACTAACAATTGATTGTGTTATGAATTGTTTCTGTACTATGTTCTCATGTTCTGTTTTATCATGATCTGTTTATTCATGGAACCAAAAATAACAACGTATTTAGTTTTACAGTTTTTATATTTATTAGTTGATTGACTATTTCGGTTTTCGCTATCGACAGAACTATGATTAAACTTACATTTTCTCAGCTATCTATACTGGCTCAGAAGAAATATACAATGAATCATGTTATTCACTCTAACATCCTAATTAAAATTACAATTATTAAACTTATTAAATGTGACTAGTGTTTCTCTTGTAATTTTTACACTAAATTATAATGAAGTTCTAAAGGTGTTAAAAAATAACCGTTTTCTGGTTGTAAAAAGTGACTTGTTAATCGGAAAGTCAGTGGTAAATTGCAAAAAAATAAATCCTTGTATGTACGCACAAAAATAAACACGGACCCAAGAACTGCATGCTTAAATGATGAATTAAGACCAAGCCCTTTTGTGCCGTTGTAGCTTTGTTTCAAAAACAGTAGGAAACCGTGCTAAATGAAAAATGCAAAATAAATCTTCTCCGCAAGGTACAACAGGTTAAAAAACAATTCAACTCGAAAATGAATATTTAATTTTATATAAGAGAATGCCTTTCAAGCCTTATTAATTATTAATGAACAACCCTGCCGGCATTGCTACCGGTGACCAGTGACCAATCACAGCAGAAAATATACAATTTAATTCTAAAATACTTCTTTTAAAAAACCTAGTAAACTTCTACTTGTATATATTAGGCTATTATTTGCAAACCCAACTCATTTCAAAATTGTTGAAACATGGACCATAAATGTAATTTAGTAAATAAATATAAATTTTGATAGATTTTTTTAAATCATTCTCAAACGTGATTTGATAACATACAAAATATCATTAAAAAGTAATTTAAAACTTAGAATACTTTTAAAATGTACAGTTGTTCACAAAATGAAACCCTAGATTCATTTTTTCACCATTTTAGAACAAGCCGTGTTTGCAAATAAGCCCTCATATATTGTATATTTATTCTTGCTTATTTTTATTACTAGAGAGATAATTATATATCGATCGAAAAATGCTGTTTGAACTGGGACTCGAGAACCAATAAAGACCGGCACGGAAGTCCACAACGCTAACCAATGCGCCATATAACCCAACCTATAAAACCCGCCCGAAGGTATGGGTGTTTGTGATGTCTAAAACTTCCCTCCCATCCTTTCCGATCTTTTAATAACTGAGTTTAGTGAGAGCGATTAGTTAGCCAATAGTCCTATCTCAGCCTTAACTTTCTATCCCTACTACTCTCTTTAAATAAGAGAGGTTGAGCGACTGAGTAGCAAACAGTTCTTGTAGCAAAACTTCTGTTGAGATACCTCCATTAGGAGGCAATATACTCCACATTGTGAGTGGATATCGATAAAAAAAAAAGCACAGACTACGTCTAAATACCATTTTCACGTATGAATGATAAGCTTAGTAATGAATACCTCACTTAAGATTCGGTCAACTGAAAGCTTCGAATGGGGAAAGGACTAGGGCATCCAACCCCAGGATCCGGGATCCCGAAATCTTGGGATTGACACGAAATTGGCAAATCGAAGATTTCAAATTCCTCGGTGAGCTAATTCCAATCCCGGGATTGAAAATTAATCAATCGCGAAATCCCAAGATTGGAAATAGGCTCCGGGATTGGGTACCCTAGAAAGGACTTCTCGAATACTAACTGGTTGTGGTTTTCAAATAATTATTGAGAATTTTTCGTCATGTGTCAGTTGTGAAAAGTTTTACATTGTCAAAGCCTTCACAAGTCTAAATAAATTAATAAATGGCTACGGAAAGAAGTTTTTATGCAATTCGTAGTTTTCTATACCGTTACTTGAATAAGGAAAATCGAAGTAAGAATGTGTATTTTTGGTCAGATAACTGCGCTGGGCAAAATAAGAAAACATATTTATTTATACCAAAGGTACTAAGATAATATTACAAGCAATAAAAAAACCTGCATTTCAATAGGAACAAAAAATCACGCTTAGTTAAAACGGTATGATTTAAAAAAAATCTCATTTCTCGATTGCCCCTTTTGACTGGGAATGCAAAAACTCAGAAATTTGCGGAATTCTAAAAATTACCAGCGCGAAATTTTTTATTTCCTTTACTTTTCACAGAGTTTGCGGATTTACCAAAAAATAGCAGCGCGACTCCTTTTTTTAAACTCTTCCATGTTTCTGATTTCTCAATCCCGGGATTAGTATTGTCGCATTCCCGGGATGTCGGGATCATATAATTGAACGGGATCCCGGAATTGGATACTCTAGGTGCGACTTGTAAAAAGCAACTTAATACGTTAATCAGAATTTCCAACTGGCAGACCGAAATAATTGTTTTCATACTGAAAGATCCACTCTCTTTCGACGTTTCTTCGTGGGAAAGCAAATTTTATAAACATGACGTTTTATAAATAATAAAAAGTTTACTTATTTTGAAATCCGAGCAGTGCGTAATTTAGCCGTAAGAGTTATAATAAACTGACAGCTTGCGTGGCCCAGTAAATATTTGATGTATTATGTTTATACATATTTTTCATACAAAATAAACAAATTCGCCGCTAAATTATCCACCGGACCTGCGTACGTCAGACCGTATTTTCGGCAAAAACAAATTATTGTCGAGCTGGGCGCCATTACGTATTATAAGTTGTCACGTACACCCTAGCAATAATTTAACTTGGTGTTTCGTGAAAATTCCACCAGAGATCGCGTGTCACCTCACTCTTCTTAATTATTTTAATTTATTTTACAGTCTACGTTTGCACTATTTATTATTTGCATTTAATTTTTGCTGTTCTTTTGTTTCGGCATTTTCTTTCGTGACTTTTTTTTGATCACTTTAAAAACAGTAGAGTAGGATTATATAATATTAAATTGAATATAAAGCCATTGAAAGCAATATTTCATATTTTACCTTAAGTAATGGTATTTTATGGCACTTTTCAGAATTATATTTTTATGTCCATTCTCAACACTAAATTTTAACTTATATTCATAAACTGTATGGCGCATTCGAGCTGTACTTTATATACGTCCTTAAAAAATTAGTGGCAATAATTATAAACAAAATTTTCTGAAGTATCTGCAAGCAAAAGAAAAACATTTTTACTCTATTATGCACTCAATTTTTTCGTTGTTTCTTGAAAGATTTTGATTTTGAAACACCATAGCCGTGTTGCCAGCACCAAGCTATTTTTATAGACTTCAAATTGAAGAGTGACATTTTAAATCAGCCTAAGCGTTAAAATGTGTTTTCGAGTATATTATATTTTTATGATTTTCAATTTACCTCTGAATTTTTCGGTACTGTGATGTTTGGCAATTTTGTAAAAATAATCAGGGAATCAAAAGGCTTAGATATAAATAACATTAAATAAAAAGAATCAGCTTATATAAAATTGAAATAAGATTTAAAAACTTACAGACTATCAACTTTACGGGCAATTGATTTTAATTTATAAATTGAACTTTTGCCTTCAATATAAACTTCGAGCAAAATACTAAATTTTACTATTATTCTTGAAAAGTTAATGTTTACTCTTAATCTTTCTGAAAAGATTCTAATTACGTAAAGAGAGCTAAGTTCTTGGCCTATAACTAAAGTGTTTATCTCTCATTAATTTATAATTATTATTTCTTATTACAATTCTGTCCTATTTTTATGGTCTTAATTGTAATTAATAAAATGTTTCTATGTAGGTATTTTATTATATAATTCCTCTAAGAAACTTAGCACATTACCGGTATTAAGCACTTTTTATTTCACCTTTTATAATTACTTCCACGCAACTTAAATGTCGTAAATTAATTGTTCATTAAAACTATTTTTATTGAAATATAATGACTCTATAAATTTTTTACTAGTTATAACATTTTATATAATATCAAAACTTAGTTACAAAACTAAGTTAAAATTTCAAATTCTTTTGCTTAAACCAGGCATGGGTAACCTTTCCTAGGTCCACGGCCAAATTATCATTCTGCCTCCGAGTCAAGGGCCGGACCAAATTATTTAACATAATAAAGTAATATTAAATTCAATAAAAAACGTTGCCATTTCTTATATGGTGGTGATCATGAACTAGAAGAGTGGAGCCACTGCAAGCGCCCGTCTCATCTCCATTATTTAATCCTTCTCTGGAACTATTAATTTCTTTCTCTAATACTACGCCGAGATGAATCAGGGCCGGACAAAATAGCTCGACGGGCCGGTGGTTGCCCATATATGGCTTAAACTGAACGTACAATATTCTTTACCATACATAATTATTTTCGTTAGATGTTCTGTAAAAATTAAATAAAACTCTTGATAATGTATAATGCTGAACAAAAATAAGATTTTTAGGTTCACCAAGGCATCAAGAACAATTTTTGTCATAACCCATACATTATAAATCTTTTTGTAGTATTTATTCGTAAAATTTTCAAAATAATGAAAAAAATATTTGATTAAGATAATTAAATAATCAATAAAAAAATATATATATTCTCATCAGTATGATATTTTATTTGGTACAATCAAAACACAATTTCAGTTATATTCTTTTGCATTCAAATCCGTGTTTCTTTTTTTCTTTCAAAAAGTCTTTATGGCTGTTAGCGTATATTCTTAATTTAAAAAAGTGTCAAATCGTATTCTCTCTATGGTTCGAACATGAAGTATTCTAATTTAAAAATCGTTTCTTTACCGAACAGAAATTTTCGACATATACAGCAAAATCACGTTCTTCTTTTAAATTACCCGATTTTCGTGACCATGTTTGACAAAGCATGATAAAAAATGGCGCTGAAAATACGATATATAATTTAATAAAATATCAATTTACTTCTTGGAAGTGAAAATGAATTCCAAAAAATCAATCGCACTGTCATATCGATGGTTTATTTTTACGCCAATATTAGAGGAATCGAATTTACAGGAATGTATTTTATTTCACATTGATGATTATCATTTTCAGCGAGTCAGAAAATTAAATCAATAAATTTTCTCAGTTTTTTCATGTAAAAACTCTTATATTCCATTACGTATTGCAAAAATTGGTTTTATTCAGAGATGTAGTGTCACAAGATGATATCGGAGTGTAATATCAGTGACGTTCTTGGTAAGAATTGATACCATGAAAAAACAACAAAATGTCGCCATTTTATTCGAAGTAAATCAGCAAATGATAAATTGGACTCTTAGGATAAACTTCTAGCCTTGCTATTTTATATTACATAGATAACTATCGATGTGCCCTCCAAATCACGTGCTCAGTTAAGAAAGTTAAGAAAAGGGATACTAGTAAAAGTGAAGTATACTAGTCTATGGTGATAGCGTTAACAACTGTCAAACTGACATATGAGTCCAGTGTTCCAATAAAAATCATCGGAATCGGTGTTGCCTCCCGAAAAAAAATACTTACGCACATTTTGTAAAAATTGAAATCCCACAAAACTTGACGTTTAGAAACATTTTTTGACGTTTCTGAAATAAGCGCGAAAATTCTTGTCGGAATCAGTTACTTACGTTAAACGTATACAGTTTGTGTTGACCAGTGTAATTATAATGTCAAAATATACATGGAGTTTTGCCGATCTGACTCAATTAAGAAATTAATATTAAGGGTAACTGCTTGCCTTTGATTCTCCATTAAAAATAACCAATATAAAGCTGTTTTTACTGAACTAGTACAATGAATGCACGAAGTTATTCCAGGGAAAAAATTGATGAAAGAAAATCTTACTGTGTACTTAATTTTTGTTAGTTTTGTTAGGTTCAATTGACATTATATTTCAAAATCAACGTATTCAATAGATATTGGACGCCTCTGATACAAAAATTTCCCCGGAGCGTTTGCACAAGGCAGTTGTTGGGTTGGCCGCACTTTAAATATTCTCTTAGCTATATTGAAAGTCGTAAAACTGTCTCATCATTTAGTCATATCCCAAATATTTCGCAACATACTAGCTCCGTCTGGTGGAGGGCAGCATCCCTACGAATAGATTGCTCGAAAAGAGGACGTAAAACTTTCAATCGATTTCTTTCAGTCTGGAAGAAATTGAAAATTGATTGCTACGTAGCGTTGGCTTGTTCTATTTTCTAGTATCAAAATTCGCTCACAAATGTGACTGCACTGTTCGAGTTGTTTATTTTAAAATCATTTAACAAAATACTTTTCTTATGAAAATAAGAGAGGATCAAACAAAGTTTTCAAAATGTAAACAAATTTTATTTATTATGTAGGTATTTATATCATTCTTTGTTAGTATTTGCTGCGATTTGCAAGCATAAAAAACACGAATCTTTTTCATTTAATTAAGTATTTCAACTGAGGGTGCTTGATGGAATTTCAATATCAAATTTGAATTGTTTGAATTTTGTACTTTTCCATGAGTTTTGTCGCTAACGACCCAGGTTTCGCCTTTCGGCATCTTCAGGCATTCCAAGTGCACGGATGTACTTGAACTGACGCGTAGTAAACAGTTTGTATCGTTTATATACAAAAATATAAGTAGATCACCAAGTTAAAAGGCTATTAAAATGTAAATTGAATGTATACAATTTTCAATGAATTGAGTAGGTTTGTTATAATTATGGGGATTTTTTGAAAATATTAATGACCAGATAATAACATAGGAATGTTTAAAATAAATCTAGGGTTTTATCCGATCTATTATTAATGAGTTGATTTGTTTTTAAGCCTTTGAATTATTATTTAATGATAGCAAGTGCTTGAATTATTAATAAAATGACAATTATTTAAAAGGATTAAAAATTATAACAAACCCACTTAATTACAAAAGTACAAAATTCAAACAATTCAAATTTCTTTTTCATTTGCTTAATTTAATCAATTATGCATATTTTTTTATCAATTTCCGCTCCAAATCGTCAAAGTGAAGCATGGCGAAAATAATGTCGAGGAACACCGGCTTAAAGTATTCATTACTTTGAAACTTGTGAACGAATAGTCGGGTCGGGTCTATGGCACAGTGGTCAACGTTGTCGGCTTACGTGTCAGATCTCACGAGCTCAAATCCTAGTACGTTTTCATATTCACATTAGATTTGTCAATTTATGTTCAAAGGTATGGATGTTTGTGATATCTTAGCCCTGTTCTGATAAATACAATTTTAATTAAAAAAGCCGACTGCGTGGTCACATGGTCAACATCGTTGGTGTCGGTTCCGGAGGTCAAGGGTTCGAATTCAAGAACGAATAGTTTTTATAAATGGATTTCGTATGCGGTATGCGGAAAGGGGCTAGTACAAAGTCGAGGGGGGGGGGGGAGAATTAAGATACAATAAGAGAGAAATATACTGAAAAAATACAAATACACTAAGCAATAATGAATTTTATTTTTTGATATCCTGAATTGATTTTTATACAAGGAAACCAACCTATCCACCATATCTTATTTTATTTTAGTATATTTTTTTACAAAAACAAAAATAAATAAATTCGGAAATAAGGTAACGTACAAGACAGCGCCCCGTCACGTCAGTGGTTATGGAGAGACGCTGGAACTGGCTGGGTCACGTGCTGCGGATGCCTCCGGAAAGCCTCAATCCTGCCTGCCTCTTATTTCGGCCGGTGGGATTCCGGCGCCCCGGACGTCCGTCGGGTACTTTCCATAGCATGTACTCGGCGTAACTGAGGGATGCTGGCATGTCATGGGAGGAAGCAAAGCAATTGGTGGGAGACAGGGAAACGTGGAGGTGCCGCGTAGCGACCACATGCTCCACATAAGGAGCGAATATGGTCTAAAGAAGAAGAAGAAGATATTTTTTATATAAAGTATCGCGTGGTACGTGTAAATGAGGAGTTCAATGGATTCAAGTTCAATGTTTATTTTATATATGTCGTTGATAGTCAGGTTGAACCATAGCATAACCATAAAAATAATAATGCATTGTTAGTACTTTTTCTACATAAAATTTATTGGATCAGGACCGGTTTCGCTCATGGTGAGCATTGTCAACTGATAAGAAATACAATGAAACAGTGATATTTATACAAAAGTTAAGTAAGAAAAACAAGGTATGACAAACAATTGGTATTACAACTAAGCGAATGAATTGAAGCAAAATACAAGAAAAATAAATAAACTATAAATAAAAAGTCTAAGACCGCTTAGCAATGCAAACTATTACAACAAAAATCAATTAAGTATGAATTATCATTAACAAAGTAAAAACCAACAATTGGTGTATATAATAAATAAATCTTAATGCGAAACCGGTATATAAATTTGATGTGGAAAACGTACCAAAAATGTTTTACTATTTTTGTTATAATGCCATTCCACCAAGTATTTGACAGTAAACACCTTAAAAGTGATCATATAATAACCATTGGGTATTATTTTTTCTCATTAATAATTGTCACTATCAAAAACACTTCATTGTTGCTCTTCCCTTTCAGATGCTTAGCTCACGACGAATTTAGTAATTATCAACCCATTTAATGCTGCGTTCAAAGTGCCAATCATTCTGTACACATATGGAGTTATCAGAAATATCCCGGGCCATGAATAAATTTGTATATTAAGCCGTTAAAACTTTCGACTGTTTGAAGTTTTCCAACTGTGTTGGATTCAGCTTAAAAAGCTCATATAAAGTTCAGTGTTTCCGCATGCAGAGATTCGTTCGTACAACACGATATTAAGTTCAGTTCGGCGCATGTGCCATGTTTTAGAAAGTGGTATAATAGTGACGGGGGATGGGGTGCAAATAAAATTTGTATTTTGAATACATAAATGTCATTATGACAGTTAAGTGTTTCAAAGTTGTTTACCCTTTGCTGTAAATACTTTACTATTCTGCCACCCTTAATGTTAAATACAGTCGTAGCGTTTAACAGCGAATGGTGTTTAATTCTTATTCAATTCTGCCCAAACGCTTGAACTCCGAACGGATCGCCAGAAGACAGAAATAATAAAACACATTTTTTAAGTCACTTGTGATCAACTCAAAAAAAAAATACATAAAACCATGTACCTAGTCTTAAACTTACATTGAAAAAAAAAACTGATTCTGACTTTGCCAAGATTTGGACTCATATTTATTTGATCAACGGAGAAAAACTTTTATCACTAGATGCCGACTGTTCGTTCGTATTGGCAAACTCTGATTTTCTGATACGATTGAACCATAAACGAGCAAAACTTAAATACTGGAGATATGGTTAACGTTATTGACTTCCATGACAGATCGCACGGGCCCAAGTAGGAAGATCCTAGTAGGAACAGAAGGTTTCTGTTCGAACGAATGAGTGTTTGTGATGTCTAAACATTCTCTTCCCACCACTATTCCATTTCTAAAATTAACAGGGCGTAGCGAAAGCGACAAGTTAACCTTTAGTTCTAACCTAGCTTTCCTTGTCCGTTTATTCTTACTCTCTTAGGTTGTGCAACTGGGTATCAAGAAGTTCTTGTAGAAACACTTCTGTTTAAATTGCTTCATAAAGGGGTCATATACTCTACATTACGAGTAGACATGGATAAAAAAGTTTGCTGGAATACTAAACTACGTTGAAGGTATATTTAAAACTTTATTGGGCCCAATTAGTCAACACTCGGAATTGTTAGCGTTATTCGTTCTCATTTTCTCTGTGGTTATATAAAAATTACATGCGAAAACATCGTAAAAAGCTTTTTTTAAATATTAATATAAAACTACACAAATACCTGCTAAATGGAGGTAAATTCGCAATATGTAATGTGCGGTGACAAATTACTGAAGTCTAATGTGGTCTGGGGTATTTCTCTTAACTCTGCTATAAAATCTAACTCCGTCTGGAATTCGCGGAAATATGTTTTGTTAGCATAATACGATGTAAATACAAACCATCAAAAGCGACAACAAAGCTTTTCGAAGCTTTTACCGGGTCGTCGACCTGCTGCGGTCTATAAGCGTATTATTTTAGATGACTTTACAATTAAGGCTTCCATTACCGGGATCCCGTCCAATTCTCTGATCCCGAAATCCCGGGATCGTGACAGTACTTATCCCGGAATTGAGGATAAGTAGTTAAAATTTTTGAATTTCACGTGACCTAAAAACAAAATGTTCCAATTTTTTTCATTTTGGGAGATCCGTATATTCCCAGGATTTGAAAATTGCCGAGCAAACATTTATGATTTTCTCCACGATTTTACGTATAATTCGGTGTCCCGGGATTAGAAAAATTGTGATCTCCGAAACCCCGAGATTACAAAAAATGTCCGGGATTGGATACCCTAATTACCTTATACCCTTGTCTTTTTTTCTTTTTAATTGAACACGTATTGCCAACGAAAAACAACTTTTAACAAAGGCATATACGTTTCGATATCAGTAATGAATAGTACGTCCAATTTATATACATACGTATTCTTATATGCATACTAAATACATATCTGGCAGAAGAAGAAACTGATAAAGTTTTACTCATAATTAAACTAGAATAAGGTTAATTCATCTTCAGACTAAAACTTTTGCGTCTGAACTGCATATATAATATAATATATATAAACACATTTTCTCCAACTTATACTCAGCATGATCAAATAATGAGCAATAAGGTTAAACATGTTCGAGGAAATAAACTTTCGCGCAAGAGAAAATATTTTTCAACCCCTTTGTTATCAATAAAATTTCGCTTTTAGATATAGTTAGAGTCCCAGTACGAATAGCATTTTTTTTTGATTTCTGTGATGTCTAAAAATTCCCTCTTACCCTTCCAATCTATCAATAAATAAGTATATAGACACCGTGAAAGCCTCACATATTATATAAGTGTAAATAACCTGACGATACCTGGCGCATCGGATGTGCTCCGGGTAGCGGGGGAATTCAATTTATGCCCCGCGAACTCTTCGATTAGTTAATGGGTTGGTGGAGGTATTATTACATTGCTGACTGATTTTAAGGGTTGGGGCTTGACTGAAAAGGGAGGCAAAAAGGTTTATACCGAGATCACCCCTGGCAGATGTGGACGGGGCTAGATTATTCCAGGCAATTATGCATTATGTTTCTAAATATAGCGGTGGACTCTGAAATGTCTTATAGTCATTTATAAGATGGGTTTCCGATTTTATTGTTGATACCCAAAGCGCAGGGGTTGCAATTATTTAAAGCAACAATATTTTATTTTGCTCATACCAATGTAGTATTGTTTATCAGCCTGAATAGAGTATGAAAATCAACACAATGCCTGGTACAAAGCTCCCCCCACATCAAGGAGACCATTTTGAGTCTAGCTACTTATACTGTCAGAACAATTGATTTTGACCTTCAGTGTTTATAGTTTTTCGTCATTAACAAGATGTCGCATTTTTTAATTTAGATTTTAAGCCCGTTATAAAAAAATAATAAAGCTAGTTTAAAAATATAATTCATCCGTTTTCGAACCTGTGCTACACATCAAAGAGAAAATTAGGTGTAAATATAAACTTTTTAACCATGTTTTAACATATTGATTTCATAAAAAGATTATAACTTGACGTAACTCATACAGAAGAAATATTAAATATTCAAAACCGTAACGTGCACGAAGACTAAAAACTGAAGTTTTATTTACACAATCCAAAAAACAGCTTTGATTAAGTCCTTCAACATGAAAGTTAAATCTAGATACTAACTCGACATTAGCAGCTTATGTATATCTTATTGATATACAGTTTGTTAAGCTGTATACATTGTGGTTATAGAAAAATAAGTATTTTGAAAAAAACTGTTGGTTGTGCTTACCACTTTTAGGGTGTTTACTGTCAATTCGTGGTGGAAAGGCATTATATTATATTAAAAAATATGATATACATTTGTACTAATTCCCAATTTCGATCGATTTATATCAAGATCGGTTAGTGACTAGTTAATTAATTAGCACCAAAATTCGCCATGACGATTTGTCGGATGGTTTTTTAATTATTATACGGGTAGTTCATCCCTGTTTCTTGGCATATTTGAATTGATAAGGGGGCGGAAGTATGGGATTGGAGGCGCGGAAAAAGCAGAGTCGGCGCGCGCTATTTGCACGACCACTTTCAGCGAAGCCATTTCACTTCACAAGAAAGCTCCGAGCTGGTGACGTATGAATTTTAAAATTCCGACACTTTTTGTGTTGAACTTTCTGCTGAATAAGTCATAGCCCTAACGCGTGCAGAATTTTCAGGCAATCTTAAATACGCTATAAAAATAGAATATTTGCCTACAGTAATAAAATGATGATAAATGATGGTATTACTTTCAAACCCGGTTCATTCTAAAGTTGTTGAAACATATTGTTATTTTTTTAAACCATGTCCACTCCCAATGTGGAGCATATGGACTCCTAATGGAGTTTATCTCAACAGAAGTGTTTCTACGAGAACTGCTTGTTACTCAGTTGCTCAACCTCTCTTTTTCCAAAGAGAGTAGGGATAGAAGGATAGGGGCTAGAACAGGATTAAGGTAAGCTAATCGCTCTCGATACGCCCCGTTCGTAGGATAGGATGGGTGAGAGGGGAATTCAAGACATCACATACACCCATGCCTTTGAACAGAAATTCATAAATTGATTGAAAAATCAATTTATAAAAACTGTCCGTACCGGGATTTGAACCCGGGCCCTCCGTAACCGAAGCCAACAACGTTGACCACTCGACCACACAGGCGGCATATTGTTATTTAGTAGATAAAAATAAATTTTGAAAGTATTTTTAGAAACCAGTCTCAAACATGGCTTGACAACATCCGAAATATCATTCCAAAGTAATGTAAGACAAAAATACTTGTACATTGTTTTTCAAAATGAAATTAAAGTACAATTTTTTAACCATTTTGGAATAAACCGTGTTTGAAAATAATACCCTCATTTTTAGGAATATGCACATACTTAGAATATATTTGATCATGAAAAGAATATTATATATTTATGAGGTATCTATCAATCATTTATAAATCCATCTCCACTCATAATGGAAAGTATATCGTCGGTAGTTTTCTTACAATCATATATTCAAAAAGTACAGTTTTCAAGAGACACATAAATGTACTTTATTCTACCACGATCGCTGTCGCTATGAAACACAACTGGAATGATTTTGTCCTTAATATCTTTAAAGAAGTTAATAAGGAAGGGAGAAAAGACGTTTCCATCCATGCCATGCTCTCTTTTACGTTAAACATAGCACATCATATAATTTGGTAACTTGTTTTTTTCAACGTTTTTGTATTAGGTTAAATAAAGTTTGAGATATTATTTTATTTGGTATACGAGTTTAAGGAATATGTGTGTAAGGAAAGCCTCAATCCTGCCTGCCTCTTCTTTCGACCGGTGGGATTCCGGCGTCCTGGACGTCCGTCGGGTACTATCCATAGGATGTACTCGGCGGAACTAAGGGATGCTGGCATGTCATGGGAGGAAGCAAAGCTATTGACGGGAGACAGGGAAACATGGAGGTGCCGCGTGGCGGCCATATGCTCCACATAGGGAGCGAACATGGCCAAAGAAAGTGTAAGGAAATTCTGAATTCATTCCATCAAAATATTCAAAACTGGAAAAAATTTTGATAAGAGTATGTAAGAAATTTCTATTCTCTATTAGGGGTATATCGCAGCAGAAGTATTTTCTAATATAACTGTTTCTTACTTAGTTGCCTTACCTTTTATTTTAAAGAGAGTAGGAATAGAAGGATAAGGAGGCTAGAGCAGGACTATTGTTAAGCTTATTGCACTCGCAACGTTCCGATATTTTAGAATTGGATTGGTTGAAGGAATTTTAAGACATCACAAATAACCATGCCTTCGAACTGAAATTGAAACATTGATTTAAAAAATGTTGGACTCGAACCCTTGAGATCCGTCACGGAAGCCAACGACGTTGACCGCTGCGCCACGGACCACGGAATATTTAACTGAAATAAGGTTAAAGAGGTTATAAACGTTTAACTTATAGTCGATGTATTGTCACGTATTCATTTTGTACTTTTATTTGTGAATTACTTCCAATACCAATTGTTTATTACACCCCAATAATTTTATTTGTTTTTTATAAATATAATACAGACGTCGCCTGTGTGATCGAGTGGTCAACGTCAATGTCTACCGCAACGGAGGTCACGGGTTCGAATCCCAGTACGGACAGTTTTATAAATTGATTTTTCAATCGATTTATGAATTTCTGTTCGAGGCATGGATGTATGTGATGTCTTGAATTCCCCCCTCCCACCCATCGAGAGCGATAAGCTAACCACTAGTACTGTCCTAGCCATATCTTTCTATTCCTACTGTCTTTGGAAAAAGAGAGGTTGAGCAACTGAGTAATAAGCAGTTCTCGTAGAAACACTTTAATATTGTATTCTATTATCAGTGCTTGTCATGAGCGAAATCTGTCCAGGTCATATTAAATAATCGTGGAATTATTCAAAATGTGTTTATTAGTTTTGTTTTTGTTACTTTTTAAATGATATATTGATAATTCACTTTAATTTGTTTGCATACACAATGTATCAATAATGATAATTGATTACTAAATATTAATTCCAGATTGTTTCATATCATCGCATTTGAACCATAACAATAAACATTCGTTAGTTTTATGCATCTATTTCAAATTCATAACGCGTTAATGCATTGATTGTGTTGTCATTAAATTTCAGAAATTAATATAACACTACAAACAAAATGTTTTTGATTAGGTCATACAATGATTATCTCGTGTATTTATTATAATAGTTGAAAAATATAAATACATTAAAGTTTGTTTCTAACGAGTATTCTATTGCTCACTCACGAGATTTATTTTAAATAATCGTCGTAATTCAAATTTAAAATTTAAATATGCTTGGTGATGGGTCAACCAAAGAATATATTTATTTGATTAAATCATAGTCAGTATACTCCAGTATTGTAAACCACGGTACACCTACAAAACTAAGGTATTCAATCCCGAACTCTTTTTATAACCTCGGGATTTCTGGATTTACAATTTTTCGAATCCCGGAATTGATTATTCACCATAAAATCGTGAAGAAATTCGGAATTCAAGATTGAGAGATTTTAAAAATCACTGGCAGACTTCAAAAATTTTTACTCACCAATTTTCAAATCCTGGGAATTTACAGATTTCCTAAAATGAAAAAAAATGTGAGACTTAGTTTTTTTAGCTCACTGTCGAACTGCTGGTTTCAAAAACCAATCTTGTGATCCCGAAATCCCTGGATTACTACCATCACAATTCCGGGATTTTGGGATCACAAAATTGGACGAGATCCGGGATCCCAGGATTGGAGATTCTATACAAAACAGATTCGATATTATTATCACAGTTGATTGTGACATATTTTTCTTTAACATGGTGATTACAATAAAAATATTACATATATGATTTGTACTAGGGCATCCATCCTGGGATCCCGTTCAATTTTATGATCCCGAAATCCCAAGATTGAGATGGCCGCGATCCCGGGATTCCGGGATTGAGAAATTTTGAGAAAATTCCTAAAATTTACACGAAATTGGCAAATTCAAGAGTTCAAATTCCTCGGTGAGCTAAAAAAACGAGTTTCTGTGAGATTCTGGGAAAAAGTATAGCGAATTGAGGATTTCAAATACCTCGGCGAGAAAATCTCAATCCCGGGATTCAAAATAAATCAATCCCGAAATCCCGGGATTGGAAAAAGGCTCCGGGATTGGTTATCCTAATTTGTACTTCTCTCTTTTTATAGAAAATGATCGTTTAATAGAAAAAAAAATGTCTAAGAATAAAAAAAATATTTAGCTTCTTACCATGCAATATTTAAAGATTTAAACTCTTAAAGTAGGCAATCCCTCATAGTTATAAAGTAACTTAAGAAGTTTAAATTCATAAATATTTTTAAAAAAGCTGTTTGACCATTTTTTTACTTTACTTAAATATATATTTATCTTATTCGTACAAAAAATACTAACAATAATAATTAAAGTTTAAAAACGGTCTCGTAGAGTTAATATAATTCTTTGCAGAAAATACACGCAAACACATTTAATTCAAAATAGAATTTCGTTTGCAAAGAGCGACTAATTAATATTTTATTTTTACTTCACTAAGAAGCTCTCAGTTTTTTGCCTATAGTTTGACCTAAGCACGAGCTCTTCTCAAACTTTGTTGCCACGAGCGGTGTTTGTTATATTATATATAAACAACCTTTTTTGCTAATGAAGTGAGCCAAGATGTTGAAAATCTATTATATAACATAGTGGATATAGAAATGAAAGCTAGATAATAATATGTGTAATTTGCAAACGGTGAAACAACTTTGCCTTTAAGCTTCGTTTTTATATCATGTTCGGTCGGCTTTCGGCTGCCTTCATATCTGTGAAATAATAGTTTTACACAAAAAATATTTTATTTTATCCATATTGCCATGTTAAAAAATATAAATTTCTCGGGATAAGTCTCGTGAGGCATAAACTTAATTCCAAAAGAATAGCAGTGGCACAATATTTACAATTTCGGTAGTGAAAGGTTTTCTAATTAATTTTATTGTATTTTGCGACCCTTAACAATGCTTGTTCTCATCCGAATTTTGGATTATTTCATCTGATTAGTGGGCTTAAAACCGAATATCCGCTCACAGTGTGGACCATATGGTCTTCTAATAGAGGTATCTCAACATTAGTTTTTCTACGAGAACTGTTTGTTACTTGGTTGCTCAACCTCTCTTATCCTAAGAAAGTGGTAGGATTATAAAGATAAGGCTAGGGCAGAAGTCCAACGTTCCTTCCCTTCTTTTGTCAACTTTTGACTTAATTTGTAATCGGCAGAACATTATTTGTGTTGATAGCTATGTTGTTTTCATTAATATTAATAGGCATTCCCATGGGCTAATCCTTTTCGCCAGCAATGGTTTTAAACTCAACGATTCATTTATTTCTTATATAAACACTATACATTCATTTACTAAGCGTCAGTTCAAGTTCATCGGTGCACTTGAACGCCTGAATATGCCGAAAAGCGAAACCCGGGTCGTTAGTGACAAAATTTGTGTGAATGTACATAATTTGAACGATTTAAATTTAATGTTTACCGACATGAAACACATTACAGCGTACATTGAAAGAAAAAATAAATAAGTCATTTCAAAATTAGTCTACAATTACAGATTAAAATAGCGTTAAATATGTACATAGATTTTATCCTAAGTTGAACATCATACATAATTCATTACGAAAATAAAGTCAAAAAGCCTTTTAGAATCGCAGACTTAATGTGTTTTTCTCGGGTCACCTTGATTTAGGTTGTGAAAAATAAACCTTTCATCGCATCTTAAGAAAAAATTTCAAATTCATGCATTGAAAATAATAATTTAAAAATCTCGCCTTTGTTAATCCCAGTAATTTACTGAAATGTCTTCAATCACTCTCATTATCGATCGCCATTTTGTAAAATGGCCTCCTAATTTAATGACAGCGTGAATAATGTTGATTCAGTAGATGTTTGCCTTAATAATAGGAGTTTTTTTTTTGATAATTTGTGACTTCTTTGCAGAAAGCTATTGTTAACGATTTTCGGTTTTTATTTTAGTCAATTTTATATTGTTTACTGTTAGAGTTACTTTGTCAACCAATGTGCCCGGCAACATCGCCTGTCCGTACTAAGAATACTCTTTGACGAATACAGACAAAACATCGAGAGAATCCACGACTTCAGGTGCTTGGAGGTAAATGAATAGTTATGGGAGAAACAGTTCGCGTAAAAGACACGCTACATGACTAGTTATAGCAGAAGCAACCTGCAACTCGATGTAGATATTCTGGAATTCACTGTTATGCTAGATCAGAAACGGGTGTAATTCTCACGAAATGGTAATCATATACTGAGCTTCAAAAAAAGATTTTTATACGAATTACTAAAGGTAGAGTGGTTTTATTTCATTGGGTATTTAAAGATAAGCGTCTAGGTTGACGAGCTCATTTAAACATTCAAAAAATACAGCCTTCGCTTGGATATCCAAAGAGCCTTCGTCCTGTCTCTTCTATTTTCCAACTAAATATGTTTTATTGCCTTCAATAACTATCAATAGAATATAGTCGGTTAAGCTTCAGGAAGCTAGCACGACATAGAAATAAGCCAAAAAAAAATGCTGAGAAAAAAGAATTTAGAAAGCACCGTGCGGTTGCCAACGGCAAAAAGAAAAGTATAAAATAAATTTGTGTCAGTCATAAGTCACTCTTTATGCAATAGACGCTCGGTTGGAAGAAATAATTGCTTTCAATCAAAATTTGTTTGCGTATATAATATATTGTGCGATATCTATCATTAGCATGGTGCAGAAATATCTATGATTTTAATTTGCTTAATCTTTAACACTTTCCTTATGGTGCTAAAAGATTCTTCCGATATATTGCAGGCCCTTAAAGAACCAAATGAAAATACATGTAAATCCCAGGACGTATATTTAAATAAAACACACTTGGTTCAAGGACAGCAACATATCGAAAGTATTTTTTTAGAACCGTAGAATTATTAAGGAAATAAAATTCATTTAAAATATTGCCAAGTGTGCATTTCACTAAATTTAAATTATATTTCACAAATGTGAGGTCACAGATGGTGTGTATAGTAAGTATATCATGTATGCAGCTTTGACGATACCTTAAGTCTCTATCTAACTAAATGTTTGGGTAGAAAAAACATATATATTGAATTGTCAGCGAGTAGTTATTTCAATTCCCTTAGATTCTTGCAAAGAGAAATCAAGATGTGTAAAGGCGGTGCAAAATTTGCAATACTTCCCCCGCCTTCAACTATGAAGTTATTCTGCGAGAAAAAAGTTTACCGAAAGCTCGCTTCGAATGTAAATTGTTATATTTATTTCTTCGTCAGTGTCTTTACACGAGTTGAAATGTGTTTGTTTTTGTTTTCATAGGAAATAAATTTTCTATTATATTTTCTTAAGGCACAACAACAAGACTGTTTTTATGTATGCTTTATGATCGGAGTAATAATTTTCGTCGGATACTAATACAAGATTATGCACCATATGTTTTATTTTTTTATGACACTACTTGACGCCCCAACATAATGAACGTTTTTCTTTATTGATTGAATTAATATTGAAATTCTACCAAGTACCTTCACACAAAATATTTTATTACAAAAAAAACGTTTGTATTTAAGTGATTACTATATAATTAGTTATAAAAAATCTCTACTTAAGCGGTTTCGTATTTACGAGAATTTTTTTTATGAGAATTAAAAATAGTCAATTATGTCCGTTTGTTTCATATACCGATTTCTATGATTTTTTTTCTGAATTTGTAACTAAAGAATTGAAAGAACGCTAAATACTTTTTTTACCATTTCCGCTCCCAATGTGGAGCATATGGACTCCTAATGGAGTTTATCTCAACATAAGTTTTTCTACGAGAACTGCTTGTTACTCAGTTGCTCAACCTCTCTTTTTACAAAAAGAGTAGGAATAGAAGGATATGGCTAGGGCAGGATTAGTGGTTAGCTAATCGTTCTCGATATGCCCTGTTTATAGAATAAGATGGGTGGGAGGGGGGAATTCAAGACATCACATACATCCATGCCTTCGAATAGAAATTCATAAATCGATTGAAAAATCAATTTATAAAACTGTCCGTACTGAGATTTGAACCCGTGACCTCCGTAACCGAAGCCAACGACGTTGACCACTCGACCACACAGATGGGAATCTCTTTGATTTATATACTATACTGATCGATTAAAAAAAAGTGCATTAAGCGTGATTCATTTAATTCTTATATAAATATGATACGTTTATTTACTGAGCGTCAGTTCAAGTTTTTGCGTGCACTTGAACGCCTGAAGATGCCGAAAGGCGAAACCCGGGCCGTTATTGGTAAAACTTGTGAGAATGTACATAATTTGAACGATTCAAATTTAATATTTTAATGTTGTTACGCGCAGTTTGGTTAAAAATTTGTCGACAGCACAAATTAAGTATTTTATTGGTGTAGAAAAGTTCATTGGCTGCTATAAAAAAAAATTCATCGAAAAATAAAAATTATAATTTTGTTCTATCATTTCTTTAATACCCTAGGGCCGGAAACTTTTGGATTTCATGAAAGAGTCATTAAAAGCTACACCCAGAACGATAATGTAGATTTGCGATAACCTTTGTTATATGTCTATATCTGTCCTTTATTCCTGATAAAATAATTATCAGTTTTTATCGATTAGTTTTATAATTTATCGGTATTTATTAACTGAAGGTTAATTTAAATGTAAGCCCTGCAAGAGTTTAACTCTAATGTAAATGTTGTTTTATCTGTTTAAATAAATACACGTATTACAACAATGACCAATCAATTTACCATCATAACAACTTTTTCATAATACTTTTAATTTAAATTTTATGAAATTTTACTTGAATGCGTTCTTAGTTTTTTTTTGTCCTGTCTGGAATTATTTTTGATTTTCCAGTACACACTTTGATGAATATGCGAAGTTACTAAACGTAATCCATCTAGCTTACAACTTTTTTCAACCCCTTGTTCTGTCAGCCAAAGTTATATATAAAAAAAACCGTTAATACGATTTCTTAACGCGTAGAATATTTTCTTTAAACTTAGTTTTTAAATGTGATTAAAAATTACTGGTGTGTACATATTTTTTTTATTAGTTTCTTCAATTAAAACAGATTTCGTTTATTCCAGCCAGACGTCTAGTTAAAAAAAATTGGCTGAATTCAATACATAACATTAAATAACGCTAAGTTTGAGAGAGAAAACTATTACAGATACAAAATAAAATTTATCTTGAATACTAAGTGAGTTTTTTCAGTGTTTTGGAATATCTCTTGAATATTAAACTAGTTTAAATGCACGTATCAACGTTAACACGTGATTGCAAAATGTGAACTTTTAGTTGAATTATTTTTTGCTGAAAGTTGCTAACAAGATTTGTTTTGTTATTCGCAAATAAAGTTGGTTGCAATGTAACAGGAAAAAAAAAGTCGCGCGAAAGAGTTTAATTATTTATGATTAAGGATTGTAATCCAGGTAGATTTGAAAATAACGGGGTTTCGGGATTTTCAAAATCAACAGTTTTTTTGGAGAAATTCTCCGTGCGGCCAGTTTTCCACGAAAATATTTTTTCTTAGAGTTGTCTATACATATATACGTACTATATATTACTTTAAATTTGCTTAAAATATACATATTAATTATTTTTCTTTAATTGTTACAGGTATGTCTCGCAGTTTCTTTAAGGATCTATTGGATGTTGCCTAACATAACAGAAGTAAGTTTATTAAAGTTTCAAAACGAACGTCTTTCAATTCGCACTATTTCGAAACGTTGTAATTAGAAATTAACTAAAGGTTGTCTTTTGATTTAACTATTTCATCAAAACTATATCACACGATAACAAAACTCAGTAAGTAAACTGTGATCGACCCTTTATCAGCGAAACCTCAAATACTATCAATATGCCAAGGGCCATGAGTAAGTTTTCCGAATGATTTCTCCACATCAATATTTTCGTAATAATATGCATTTTCTTAAAAGACTTTAAGCAAAATAAATCGATAAATTGAAGATATTTTTAAGTAGAGTACGTTTACTTCACTAGAATCACATTTAATAAGTGTAATATTGTAATTATAATTATGATGTTAGAGTGAATAACTTGATGCATTGTGTATCTCTTCAGAGCCAGTATGTATAGCTGAGCAAAATATAAGTTTAAACATAGTTCTGACGATGGCGAAAGCTGAAATAGCTATCAACGCATATTTTTTTTTAAAAACTGTTGAACTAAAATACTTTGATATTTTTACCCTCTGATAATGGAGTTCTACCAAGTAAATGCCAAATCAATTAATAATCATCATAAAGTTTTTAAATTTATTTTTGTATCATTTTAGATCACTTTGTTAAAATTTCCGTAATTATAATTATGTTATTAGTCACCACTTTTACTTTATTACTCTTTGATGATCTTTGTAATTACACGTTAGAGGTGTTAAACATTTTAATTTGTGTTACTTTAGAGTCGCTTGTTCATAATTACTATTGTGAATTGTAAATTCTTTTCAATACCAATTGTCTATTACACCTTTTTATTTCAATTTGTTTTTGTATACATAGCACTGTTGAATTATATTTCTTATCAGTTGATAATGCTCGCCATGAGTGAAACCGGTCCTGATCTTGGTAAATAAAAGTGGAAATAAGTATAAAAGGATATAGTGTTTTTTTCTAAATATAATATAAAGCCTTTCCACCAAGTATTGAGAGTGAACACTCTAAAAGTACACCATATTACGCTTCAATTTCCAATTTTAAATGTTTAAAATTGTCTACATACTCCGCTACTAATGTTAAAATTGTTAAAATCAATTGTTTATTCGTACAGTGGGCTGGTTAACATTACGGTATATGGGGTCCACTACGGTACTTGATTATCCAACGCGTATGACGTGTACTTCAATTTACAGGCGGCTGAAGGGTTAGGTACTAAATCAATACAATATACAAGTATAATAAACCAATCAAATGGGTTAGATATAACGAATGGCAGGTGATTATGTTTATTCGAAACAAACGTGTCCAAGGTGACTATTGACAAATCTGAAATATCTTCTGAATTGGATCTCATGTTTTATTGAGAAATAAAAATAAGCATTAGTGAGTTGAAAGAAAAATACGACCAATTTAAGACATTGTCACCCTGGGAGTAAGGACGCACATAAAATACATCGATGGTATATAGCCCCTAAGGTTAACAGGGTCGAAGCAAGGGAACAAGTGAATAATTACTTCCAGCCTCTTTCGCAATAGAGGGGAGATTCCTTTGCATTTCTCGCTGCCTATATTGGTCGGCCAATTTATATCGCTCTGTTACTGCGTCATTGGGTCGACGTACAACGGAGGATCTTAAATTGAATCAGATTCTTCAAAGTTACTTCACAACCTAGCCGACTAATGCTTTTGGGACTTAATCATACTCACGCTAAAGGTTTCGAATCCTCGAATAGATACTTTAGATTTGTGATTTTTTCAAACCATGTTCATTCCTAATATGAAGCATTTTTTAATCCATGTTCGCTCAAAATGTGAAGCATATGGTCTCCTAATGGAGGTATCTTATAAGAAGTTTTTTTTTCTACGAGAGCTGTTTGTTACCTAGTCGCTTAACCTTACTTTTTTTCAAAGTGAGTAGTAGGGAAAGAAGGATAAGGCTAGAAAAGAACTTTTGGTTAAATAATCACTATTGCTACACTCAGTTATCAAGAATCAGAAGGATGGGAGGAGAGGAAATAATAGAGTTTATCTGGACAGTTGTTTTTGTTAGTTACTCGGTTGCTCGACCTCTCGTTTTCTAAGAAAGAAGAGATTGACGGATGAGGTAAGGTAACAGGACTAGTGGTTAGCTATTAGCTCTCGCTACGCCCCATTTATAGTATCGAGCAGCTGGCGGTGGGAGGGAAACTTAAATATCACAGACATCCAAGCCTTTAAGCAAAAATCGATTGAAAAATTTGGCGAACCAAACGGCATTAACCACTAAAACACGAACCTGGCTAAAGTTTCAAAAGTAGTATTTAAGAATTGCACCACATCCGCCGTAGAATCTAGGTTAAGGTTTCTCAACGGGGGTCCGCAGAGTTTTTTAGTGGAGCTACAGTACAGTTTTGGGGGGCTACGGTCAAATTTTGCGAAATCCGAGAGCTAAAAGATCTAAAAAAAAAGTTTCACATTTTGGGAAATCCTCAAATTTCTGTGATTTTGAATTCGGAATTCTCGGAAGAGTTAACAAAATGTGCCACGGCTGTCATTCGCGATATTCTGGGAAGACTTAAGGTCCCGAAATTCCTTATAACACTTATACTTCAATAGTACAAAACAAATATGGTAGGCACAGAAAAATGAGACACTCAAAAGGGGCCACGGACCCTAGTTGTGATCTTGGGATTTCGGGATCTGTTTTCAGCAGGTTCCCGTGCCGCAACATCATGATGTATCTCCCAAATTACGTTGACTAAGACTTGGCGGCTTTTAATTTAGTATTCGTAAAAAAAAATAGAATAAAAAATACTGGATGTACTAAGAATGCATCTCTATTCTCTCTCGGTTTAACGCCTCAAATTTACAAAAAAGATAAATAATTCGCCACGGCGTAGCCTGTGGGTCCGAACAGCTGGTCAATTAAATTTATGCTACCCGGTCTTACTAAAAATCTGTCACTGTATGAATATATATTTACTGAAGGGGTTAATTAACAGACTGGATTAATTATTATAGGCCTTTGTGAGTCGCGAAAGGCAGAATATAATTTCAGATTTTGATTTATTTAAGGCACCCGATCGTTCTAGCAATAGAAATGTGAGATGTTTTAAGAAGTTGATCATCGAAGTCAAGATATACTCACTGTGAATGAAGTGTGCATTATACGAACGAAACTCTGAAAGACAGTTATACACCCAGTCCTTTTTACGCGATTTTTTGATTCCAAAAATTTTTTTTACAGAAGAAACGGTAAACTTTCGCAAAATCTTGAATTGATGTTTTTGTTCTGAATCTTATTAAAATTTATTTATTGAATACGTAAAAAAACACGTTTCGGTCGTCAATTTTATCTAAACACAGATAGATGAATATGTATTAAATCTAATAAATAAATGCAACCTAGAAGTCCTTCCGTTATTGTAAAGAGAAATAATAAACCATCAGATCATCAAAACAAATCCAATGTAAAAATAATCGACTCAGATCAAAAATCTAGAAAAAATGAGTCTGAGTAAAATCCAATTCTTCAAAAATACGCGAACGAATATTTAAAAGTTTTTACAATTATGCATGTAAACATCATGTGTAATGTCTTTTTAAAAATAAGCTCAAATTCGTTTAACTCGATGGCTGCCACAGACGGATATCACGTATTTTTTTCGTGTTCAACAAGCCAGAGACGAGTTATCTCGTCAATAACTAATGAAATTAATAGTTACAGATTATAGCCGGCGTGCTAGGTAATTACTATTAATTATCTACGGCAGCTAAAAGGTTAAATATAATACTGACGATAGCGCGATTTCAAAACAGAAATCAACTATAAGACATAATACTTTTAAAGCCGAAAACATTTCTATTTTGTTTGTATTTAAAGAAAATAACGTTACAGACGATCAAATCACTTGATAACTTAAGCATAGCATAAAAAAACCATCTTGACTGTCGGAGTTTTGTTTTGAATTTGTAGCCGTTTCTTAAATTATTTCTGTAGAATTTTCTTTTAAAATGCACCCAAGCTGCAGACGTTCTCGTGTTTTAACTTGTAATATATTCAGAGAAAAAATATCTGATATCCTTACACGCTATTCGCTCATGCGAAAGCGTTTAACATCTTGGCTTTGAGTGATTGAATTCATTATTTGCTGTGAAAAGATCCAAGCTAGCATACATTATGATAATATAAAAGTTGGAGATGGAGTCGTCTTTGTTTTAAGTGCGCTGTGGCGTGCGTAGACTTCAAAGACAAAGGCATGCATCAGATGTAGACTGATATACATGACGAATATATTAATACCGGCAAAAATAATTGATAATACAAAATAAACCAGGATTATAAAAGGGACCAATAATATAAAAAATATAAATTATTATTGAAGATTTCAATTAAACTGAATATGAACAATACGAATGTTATAAATTTGCAATTTTTTAACTATCAAGAATAGTATTAAATACAAGAAGAGCGATCGTATTAAATATAGGCTAGTATTTTTCGGTCAGAATTTTGGTCAGCATTAATATTAAATGGTCATAATATATCGGTCAGAATAAATAGTCATAATTTAAATGAAATTAAAAAAAAACCTAACCTAACCTAACTTTACCAAAATTGTTAAAAAATATTCTGACCGTAAATATTTTTATTCTGACCAAAAATTGATTTAAATTCTCACAATTTAATTTGTTTCCTTAATTATATCTGACATTAATTCATCAAATTATTAAAAAATAATTACAAAATAATCCTTTCAAATTTGAATTATTTTGATTATGTACTCTTCCATAAATTTTCCATAGGTTAACAATAATTATACTGAGCGATTCACTTTTCTGTTTGTATATAAACGATACAAACTGCTTGCAGCTCGTCTGTTAAAGTACATTCGTGCAATTAAGATAACCTGAATATGCCGAAAGGCGAAACCCGGGTCGTTATTTGTATTTTGTTTATTAAAGTCATTGTGGCATCATATTTATTCTAAACCAAATTCGTGTCAAAAATATTTAGTCATTTAAAAAAATCTGTGATCGTTTGCCGCCCCTAGGCTACTACCTACTAGTCTATGCCCTCAGAACGTCCTTGAGTACTCAACTGTTGTTTAAGAAACTGGAATCCCAACGGTTGGAAGAAAAGACAAGGAATGTTAAGACTCTACGGAGATATCTGCAGCACGTGGCACAGCCAGTTTCAACATTTCTCCGTGATCACTGACGTAACAAGGCGCTGATATATTTCAAGAGTTTAATAACCCCAAAGTTTTGCATATTTAACTGTATAAAATATTAGTTTGGAAAACATGCTGGTTTTATTAACACCCTCGTAGGGATTTCGTAATGATATATCGGTGTGGTATGGTGATGTGTTACTTATAATTTATTATACGCGAGAAATAGCTTGCTGAGAGCTTGCTCAAAAAGTGCGAATGCTTTCTTGCAAATTAATACAGAACCACTTTCACACACACAATTTCGCCCCGTTCCCATATTCCTCACTCAAGATATCTTAAACCTACATCTAAAACTTTTTGATACATATCAGGGATGGCCAGTGCGTCGTCGCGGACAAATATAGTACTATTTTTTTATTTAAACGAGCAAAACTATTCGACTTAGGAATTCAAATTCCAACCAAAATGAATAACCCGGTTCTCGGCTATTTTTTCATACATTAACCGGTTCAGTTCCAGGTAATTTTTATCAACTATCTATTGAGTCCAAGTTTAAATTTATTAAATACAGAATGTATCTCATATTATATACGAGGTTATTATTTACATGCCCGGTACGTTCCAAAATGGTTGAAACATGAAACACGATTGTAATTTAGTAAATAAAAATTCAGTCGCCTGCTGTGTTCCAGTTGGTTAGAGCTTGCTCTACCGATCCCGCAGGTCTTGGTTCGATTCTCGGTAAGATCACAGTGAATTTGAGAATCATTCAATTCAAAGTTATGATCGAAGACTGGGTGTTTGTGATGTCAATCCACATTATTTTCTTTCCTCCTATCCTTCTGATACTTTAATAACTGGGCGTAGCAATAGCGATTAGTCAACCGCTAGTCCTGTTATCCTTCTTTCCCTACTACTCACGTTGAAAAAAAAGTGAGGCTTAGCGACCTAGTAACAAACAGTTCTCGTAGAAAAACTTCTGTTGAGATACCTCCATTATGGGAGCATATGCTACACACTGGGAGCAGACATGAATAAAAATAAATAAATTTTGAAAGTATTTTTAAAAATCAGTCTGCTTGATAACATTCAAAATTCCAAAGTAATGTAACATTAAAAATGTATAATTTTTTTCAAAATGAAATTCAGGTTTAATTTTTTAACAATTTTTAAACGAGCTGTATTTGCAAATCTCTTCTCATTGTACTTATGTTTTTTTCACATCATAATCGCGATCTAAAGTTTAATATATCAAAATGAACAACGAATCAAACCTGTTTTCTGAGTGTATACAATTTATAGATTATAGTATAAATCTATGTGCGCTCCCAATGTGGAATATATGGCTTTCTAATGGATGTATCTCAAAAGAAGTTGCGTGTGGTGACCCACGCACAACGTCGTTTACCCCTTCCAAAACCGATATAGTACTTAACAATCAGATCAGGTCGCGTCGAAAAATGGTTACAGAATCGTACGTACTTAGGGAAATGGCGCCACTTTTGTACACGTCAGATTGATAATCGAAATAAATAATGTATCATATAGCCAAGTGCCATTCATATTTCCCTATCAAAATATGTAACCAATTTGCATGCTACAATACGCCTCGCTCCCTAGCCGGGTAGATGTGTGGTTTTGGCAGGGCTTTCCTTCCGGTAGCTAATAGGTTTTAAGCGAGTCGGGAGGGTCGATGTGAAAGAGAGTGGGGCGGGTAATAACGTCACAGAGATCGTAACAAAATCATGTCAGTCAATGCCGTTACTAGGGCTTGCGATATCGGTTTTGTTAAACCGGTTTTTTACAATTTTGAAATTATGCCTATGTTATGGATATATTTTTTACTAAAACACTTTATTATTATTTAAATGTTGTTTCAACTTTATTCTATAACATAGTTTATACACTTTATAATAAATCACTTAAATCTTATTAAATCAAAATAATACCGATGTGAGTATTGAGGAGTTTCTACTAAGCTGTTAGACCTTTCAATTTGAACTCTCAATTTAAACTGAAGAGAAAGGAATTGAATATTGATTTAGTCCGTTGAAAGGTTTATTGTTACAAGTTATGTCATAGAACATATCACATAGGTTAATGTTGTGTATACATAACACCTACGCCGTATGAAACTGTATTTAAATCGTTAATTTTTTCAAAGTTGAATTTATAAAGACAATTATAATCTTTTCTTTTTAATATCAGGTCGAGTGCCCAACTTCGTTGGCTACGGTTACATTTTTTAATGTTTGATTTTTGAATTGATTTATGGATTTCTGTTGTAAAAAAGTGACCTTTATTATTTGTTTCATCTTTTTACTGAATCATTAAGTCACTAATCTCAATTCAATACAAATTTATTGCAACTGGGGCATCCAATCCCGTGCCCTTTTTGTGATTGACAATTTTTCCAATCCCGGGATTGAACATTCAACATGAAATCATGTATAAATTTTAGATTCGGGATTGAGAAATCGATGTCTGTTTGAAAAACCTAGGAATATGCGGATCTTCCAAAATGAAATGATGAAAAAGACGATTTTTTTAGCTCTTCCAAGAATTGTAATTTGAAAAAGTCTCAAGCCCTTGCACAACTTTCTCAAATGTTCTCAATCCCAAAATTGGACTTGTAATCAAAGCCCTAATTCCAACCATGAAAAAACCGTGATACGATATATTTATGTGAAAATGAGAGAAGATTGTTTATATTATTTTAACATCGTATGTAAACATCTTTCTACCGAGAGGAAACTAGTGATTTCTTAGTTGTAATTTTGTGGAGCTACATACATAAGAAAGGTGTTTGAATATAATGGTTAATATAACCCAAAACTAGGCCATCGATATTATTAACTTGGTTGAGCATTAGCATGCTTTTTGGAAAACCATAATTCGTATAAAACAGTACCAAAAAACCTACATTGCAGCCCTACCCAACGCCCAAATTTAATATGTATACCAAAGTATTTATCAAACAAAAATTTAACACCTTGGCAACCCATTATTACGATGTTTATAATATAAACA
Organism: Himalopsyche tibetana; assembly: GCA_030503985.1. Lineage (NCBI taxonomy): Eukaryota > Metazoa > Arthropoda > Insecta > Trichoptera > Rhyacophilidae > Himalopsyche > Himalopsyche tibetana. The sequence continues at coordinate 20,052,820 of JAPJYX010000022.1, forward strand.
GTGTTACTTTTAAATTATGCTTTGAACTTTGACGTATACATTTGAGTGATAATGATAACGTTATAATCGATTATAAGTGAGGTAAGATTTGACAGGCTGTAACGCGCATAACACGTGACATGACATGAAAAGCAGCCCGAAGCTTATTTCGAAACTGAAAGATAATTACGAGTCGTCTCCACGTGGTTACCCACCCCATGAGTGATACACAACCTTGCCAATAAAATATTGCAGATTTATTTTTTATTTCATCTATGTCCGCTTTCAATGTGGAGCATATAGCTTCCTAATGGAGGTTTCTCAACAGAAGTATTTCTACGAGAACTATTTGTTATTCAGTCACTCAACCTATCTTTTTTTAAGGATAATAGTAGGGATAGAAGGACAAGGCTTGGGCAGGACTAGTGGTTAACTTATTTCATCAGATTAGTGGGGTTAAAGATGAATATAGTTCCAATTGATTTTTAATCCAAGTCCGCACTCAAGGTGAAGCATATGGTTTTCTAATGGAGTTTTCTCAAAATCTACGGGAACTGTTTGTTACTCAGTCGCTTAACTTCTCTTATTTAAAGAGAGTAGTAGGGTTAGAATGATAAGGTTAGGTCAGGACTAGTGGTTAACTAATCGTTCTCGCTACGCCCAGTTATTGAAGGATCGGAAAGGATTTTTTAGACATCACAAACACCTATGTCTTCGAACAAAAAATCGATTAAAAAAATGGTGGTCGTACTGAGACTCAAACCCGTGAGAGCCAACAACGCTAACCGCTGCGCCACAGGACCCGATATATTTAACAATCCGAATATGCTGTCGAATCCGCGGTGCACTGCTTAACGTCGCCGGCTTCCGTAATGAATCTAGCAGGTTTAACTGGGAAAGAGTACAAACAGATTTTTTTTAACCGATTTATTGATTTCCGTTCAAATTGCATGACGCGATGTTTGTGATCTTTAAAACCTTCCTCCCACTATTTGAATACAAAAAACAGCGGTAGACTTTCCATTGGTCATGCCAAGTCCATAACCTTCTTTTATCCATATACTCACTTGACAAAAAGACGGATTCAGCAAGTAAGTAATAAATGTTTTTCGTAGAAAACTTCTTGCTACTCAGTTCGAAGACATGAATGTTTGTAATGTCTAAAAATTCCATTAATAAAAACACAATAATCCTTTGTACTTCATTACACTTTATTTAATATGTCAGGACCGGTTTCGCTCATTGCGAGCATTGTCAACGGATAAGAAATATAATTTAACAATCTATTTATACAAAATTGAAAAGTTATACACAACAATTGGCATTGAAAAGAAATTGCCAATTACATTAAAGTGATTCTAAAATAACACAAAATTAAAATGTTCAACACATCTAACATATAATTAAAAAGTCATCCCAGATTAATAAATTCAGAATGCGATTGAAAGTAATTACAAACATAATTAAAATTTGGGAAATTTTTGACAAAGTGATAAAATGCTACATTAATAAAGTGAATATGCTTAATGATATGAATATGCTTAATGATAGTTTTATGTTTTCCCCGCTTCCAAGTAGTTGGTGTGTTGACATGTATCAGTTGTATCAGTTGACAATGCTCGCAATGAGCGAAACCGGTCCTGACATATTAAATAAAGTGGAATGAAGTACAAAGGATTATTGTGTTTTTATTAATATAATGCCTTTCCACCAAGTATTGACAGTGAACACCCTAAAAGTGATCTAAAAATTCCCTCCCACCCTTTCCAAATGTTCAATAATCAGGCTTTGCGAGAGCGATTAGTTAACTACTAGCTCTGTACTAACCTTATCTTTGTATTCTTACTACTATCTTTAAATAAAATAAGTAAAGCGACAAAGTAACCAACGGTTCTCATAGAAACTTCTCTTGAGGTACGTCCATTAGAAGGCCATATGCTCGACATTGGAAGTGGACAGAGATTAAAAAGAAATCAAATAGAATTGTTTACAATATAATTTACAGTCAGTCGAATAATGTCGATGAAATATAACTGTAATATTAAGTAAAATAATAATTTATTCATAACAATACTCCAATGAAGTGGTAATGGAGGGTTTTCCGGTCGAGAGCTTCGAGTAAAATATCTGAAATTCTTACAAGAAATTCTTTAACCCTTAAATGCGTAGATAGATGACAACGAAACGTACAAACTTTTGTTTTGACTTTTTCGCAAAACAGAAATCGATTTTAAATTTCATCCTTATACCCAATGGTGAAATTTATATTTATTCTTCATATTGTTTCAAAAGATGTCTTGTCTACATGTGCTTAGTCATTGTAATCTTCATTCAATCAGAGTGGAACAGGCTGGACTTTTGGCAGCCATTGATTTTTGACCGTTTTTTAATATAATGTTCACAGTAAAAAAAACATGGTTCATCATAATAGCATTCAGTAGTTTAATTGTGTATTCTATAGTTGATTGTGTATTCTAAGTGTTGCCTTTTTAAAAGCTGCTTCTATGCTTCTAATGCCTAGGTGCCTCGAATATTTAAATCATATTTTTCCTGCAATCACACCCACCCACATTGTACATGAAAATATTTTAGAAGGGTACAAATAGCAACGTATTTAGTTATACAGTTTTTATATTTGATACTATACGACTCATTTATTAGTTGATAGCTATTTCGGCTTTCACCATCGTCAGAACTATGATTAAACTAACGTTTTTCTCAGCTATATAATTAGGACTAATTCACGTTGAAAAACCGCAGACGCAGATTGCTTATCGTTATTCGAAACACTAGAGTCATATTTAATAAGTGTAATACAATAATTGCTATTTGAATTGGGACGTTGGAGTGAAGAACAAGATGCATTGTGTATCTCTTTGGAGCCAGTATATATAGCTGAGAAAAATGTAAGTTCAATCCAGTGCTGTGGAGTCGGAGTCGGAGTCGTGAAAAATAAACGGCCGGATTTTTTTTTGAAAAATATATTTAATGATGTGTATTCCAACAAAATAGTCCAAAGTGTTGATATTTCATGCTTGGCTGACTAAAGATGATCTGTTGGTATACATATATATAACTTAAATGAAATTATTGAAAAATCTCCTCGGAGTCGAAGTCTTCTTTTTTTTACACGACTCATAAGCCCTGGTTTAATCATAGTTATGACAATGGCGAAATCCGGAATAGCTATCGACAAATAAATATAAAAAACTTTAGACCTAAATACGTTGTTATTTTACCCTGTTATAATAGAGTTCTACCAAATCAATCAATGAAAATATTTCTTTCATTTATTTAAAAGTAGAAAATCATGCATTTAAGGGTAAATGTTTCTCGATAGCTAAACGTGGATTATTATGAATGTGTTACTATTGCAAACAGTGTTGTGAACGTCTGCTTTAAAGTAACACGTATATATGTCAGTTTCGCTGACAAGTAAAGCTTTTCCGCTATCGTTTTCTTGATCAGACGTTGTTTTCTTTCTTTCGCCGAAGAGGATAAGTCGTCAACGGTGCGAAAGATGCTACATATGTTACAAGGGCGATAAAACTATTTGTTGAGCCGTTAAACTGCCGAAAGAATAAAGAAATAATCTGCTGGTAATAAATGGTTTCTCTTGTTGAATCTAACAATACATCCATAGATAATGATGAGGTTATATTCTTTATTTTGCCACCGAAAGCAGGTCAGCAAATTTTATAACACGTATCTTTCTTATTTAAGTACCTGTCAATTTATAAAACCCTATCCGGAAATAGTATTGTTGGAAATTGTACTATTGCTACTAGTTCTATTGTTGTGAGAGCTTAGTTTGCTGTACGTATTTCAAAAACACTTAAAAAGTGAATCCAACATTTTTTGTGCATTAAAAATTCTAACTGGAGGTTTATTTTATGTTTTTGGCATCATGTCAACGTAATTGTCATATTTGTGTCTCGAGACTTTCTTATATTCTCGTTCATAAGCACTGCTACACCCCCCACTTAAAGCAAGACTAACAATCAAGCGCGTGTACTATATTTCACTCCATTGCATGAACGATGACGAGAGAGAAATACATATTGCTACCCTGAAGTCACAGTGGGATAAGTCGAAAATACTGGTTCTGAGATAATTGAATTTTAAAGTTTGTGCTGTATTTTTAGCGAATTATGGTTTTATTTATTTTCTTTTAAGGTCTATGAAAAAAATAATATGCTATTTTCATTATATTGTCTTTAGTTGTTTTACTAATTTCGCTGATGTAACAGGGAAATATCAATAATTTTAAATGTAAGATTTTTATTTTAAATGGCGCATTTTTGTTTAAATGAAAATATTTCAATGTTTACCTTTCAGCAGTCGATTGGTATATCAGCTTAAAATCGACCTTTTTTTTTAACTTTATCTCACTGTTGCTTTATGGCAGCGATGTATTAAGTTCGGACATATTTCATAAATCATCATTTTCGAGGCGTGATACCAGCGATCTTCTCGGGTGTCACCTATTCGCATGCGTAGCATAGGTTGCCGACCGCTGGCATAAATGATTTGATGTCTTTTGTATGTATGTAATACATATCACTGGTGTTGTGTAAGACGATTGAACATTGTTAAATTTTAAATATTGTTCATTTTCTAAACATTTCCTATTGCAGGATTACAGGTATAAAAGGTTGAAAACATGAAAGAAATCTACGTATTTTTTCTATTAATGTTTGATCATTACGTTCCAGGATTCGGTAAAATGTACACATGTCAAATAAACGGCCATTTTTTATTGTATTTTTTCTTTTTATATAAAAAAACGTTTTTTCGATCAATCAGGACCGGGTTTGCTCATTATCGCAAACAAGTGTAAAAATATTATAGCTAATATATTTTATAAAATATAATATTATTCCAACAAGAATTGACAGATTACTGCTGAAGGTGTATAATTTATCAGCTTAAAGCAGGGGTGGGCTGGAAGGGATTAAAAAAAGCTCGCGTGAGCCACTTGTTCAATTAAGTAAAAAAACACAATTTTTGATCTAATCAGAGACTTACTGTAATTTTTTATATCACTTAAAACATGTAATTAGAGCAAAACTAATAGCAACATTTTCTTCTCATTACCTGCAAGCTGAGGTATACAAGTAAATTTTTCTTTTATTGATACTATATATAAATATTACGTATTTTACTTTATAAGAATAATAAAAAAACACTCTTATTGCATGCCTCGAATCGTTAATAATTTAATTGTTTCTCGAGATGAATTTATGGATTACTTTATTTTTAAAACAACTTTTATTAAACCATAAATTTTGACTAACAACATGAAACTTTAACACTAATTTACTATAGAGTTCTGTCAATCTTGCTGCACTAGCAATGTTGATATAATTTAAGATTTTGACTGAAGGTGCTCGGTGGAATTTCAATATTAAATTTGAATCATTCAAATCGTGTACAACGACAGTTTAAGTACACAGATGAACTGTCAGTTCATGTTCATCCGTGTACTTGAACGCCTGAACATGCTGAAAGACGAATCCCGTGTCACTAGTGATAAAAATTGTTTGAATTTACATAATTTGAACGATTCAAATTTAATATTGAAATTCCATCAAGCAGCTTCAGTCGAAATCTTAAATTATTAAACACTCTTATAATCAAGACTACCGCAAATAAGTCTTAAATTTAACAAGCCTCTTGTTAACTTGTTGGCAACCTACCGCTGGTTGAAAGTGCTCATTAAACGAGCGAAACTAGTACGAATTACAATATAATATCGTGCAGTCAAAACTAAAAGTTATTTTCATCAAAGCGTATAAAACATCGTGTTTGACTTGCTGAACTTATTTTACATATAAGTATATAACTTGTGAATCTTCCTTCTAAACTGGAAGTTATTTTATTATAAACATAGTCAGCTATATACGTAAACACAACCATCACATTACATATTATTAGTATCGCCGCCGTATAATACATTCGCTTTAGTTCGCGTAAACCGCGTCACTTCCGTTTCCGCCACAGAGGGTGGGGGCAGGGTGGAGGTTATAAGAAGGCTTTCAGTGTGGGCGCGTAAGTTAGAAGCCTCCACGTGCTGTTGCAAATCGATTGCGGCGGCCTTGTAGCATGGGCAGGACGGGTTCGGTAAACCTCGGAATAAGGAGAGAAGGACATCACCTTTGTTTTTATGTTTTTTCATTTTATTAGCTGATGCTCACAACGCAAATATACACGGTTGTTTGTTTTGCACTTTGTGCTCGAATTCTCTATCGAATAGAGGGGAACAGTATCAAAGTAAATGTTTCTTATATATTGGTTTTGAACATATCTGTTTGTTCTGAATATACTCATGTCCAGTGGCGGCTGGTCAATGTGGCATTGGATCAATGCAGGGGCAGTGATATTTCATGAAATAATATTCAAACATAACATTTATACTATGTATTTATTGTCTTTATATTTATTTTATAATAGATAATTTTTAATATTTATTAAAGACAATAAATACATACTAAAGATATCAAATAAGAATCCAAGAAAAAAATCATATATGCGCACAACGGATTTCCTAATAACAAGAAATTCAACAAAACAATACACTAATAACAAATCAAAGGCTTCATAAGATCCTTATACTTTACACGTTTATTATTTTTTATTTATTAAAATACGTATTACGAATAATACTTCGTGTAATTTGTTTAATGGACATTCATTATTACGGCATTAAAAGAAGAAGAAAAAAAAAAGCATTTTTTTGGGTCGATTTATCGATTTCTGTTCGTATACTCCGATACTTCAATAACTGGGCGAAGCGAGAGCGATTAGTTAATCATTATTAGTCTTTTCCTTCTCTCCTTACTATTCTCTTTAGAAAAGAGAGGTTGAACTACTGAGTAACAAACAGTTTTCGTAGAAAAACTTCTGTTAAGATAATAGGCCATATATTCCACATTGGGAGCGGACATAGTTAAACTAAAATGAAAAAAGAGAAGGTTTTTTAATTTCAATTTGTGACGATATTTAAGTGAGTTCAAATATGCGACTATATTTTAATAAAGGTATGGGTGTTTTGTGACAGTATGTGAACAGGTGGATATTCGTGAGACTTCATTTGTGGACGAGCCCAGATTTTGCGATTTGGCAGAAATCAAAAGTCCCCGGTAAAAATGCGAGGAACAATATTTTGCTTGTATTTTATGTAACCTGTTTGCAATATACGCAAATTTAATTCGGTACTATCCAATTTCAATGGGAAAAATAAATTCGATTTCCTTGAAAATAAATTGGAAAAATAAGTGATATTTAATGCTTTATTACTTTTGCAAACTTGGCACACGCGCTGTTGTTTGAAAAATGTTTTCAGTTGGCATATTTAAGTTGGGAAAGCTTATTCATTATTAATGAAGAAATAGAAAAGTTTTCTTCTTGAAAATAGAAAAAGTAATTGTTTTGTGCTTCTTGCTTTTTCTTATGTTAGCTATGTCAAATTGTTATAAAATTCTGATCTGGTAATGCTCAAGGAAATAATAAATAAAAGTTTAGAATTTTTACCGAAATTTCTCATAAAAAACTGTACAACTTAGCGTATATTGTTATGTATACATCAGTGGCGCTATAAAACTCCTCAAAGTTAAAAAGAAAACGAAGATGGATTCTCTGAATTAAAAAAAACTGTGCTATTTGAGGAAAGAACAACACTATGTTGTGTTGTTCTTTCGTGTAAAAAGAGAATATTGAAGACCCAATAAAAAAATTACGCAAAATACTATTTAGAAAATGTGTTTCTTAATTTTTAGAAGTTCCCGATACATACAAGATATAATAAAGCCTTTAGTCGGGTCTATGGCACAGTGGTAAGCGATGATGTGTTCGGTGTCAGATTTAACGGGATCGAGTCCCAGTACAGACAGCATTTTTCGATCGATTTCTTTTCGAAGGCATGGGTATTTGTGATGTCTAAAAATTACCTCTCACCATTCCGATCCTTTGATAACAAAGCCTTATCCTTCTATCTCTACTACTCTCTTTTAAAAAAAGAGAGGTTGAGCGACTGAGTAACAAACAATTCTCGTAGAAAAAACTTCTGTTGAGAAACGCCCATTAGGAGATTATACGAAGCAGACATAGATTGAAAAAAGCTTTTTATTTGTTATTACGGTCTTGTGTTTTTGAATTTCTTGTTATTAGATCTGCTTTTGTGTTTTTTTGTTTTCGGGAATCGTGCAAGAACATGTTGGTTTCCCACCACCACCACCTGTTGTGTATATGCAGCCAACGTTTAATGGTCGCCTTCCACAACGCTATCAACATACAAATAAGCAGTCTACCCCTCACATTCATGGCCCGAGCAGAACTGCACGGGACTGATTTTGAACTATAATAATTATTGTATTAAGCTGACATTATTATTTAAAAATCGTGTAAAAAAATATGAGTGTACTACACATTCGGAGCGAATTTGGGGTTAAAAAGAATTATTATTACTTTGCTATAAAAAATGTCACTGAAAGTATTAATTTTATATCACATTTCTTTAGATTAAAGTCAATGAATGGAGTATTATTTGCTTTCAAATATCCGAGATAAAATGTTACTTTTATATTCGGCTGGCGGAAATTTTGGCCAAATAAAATGATTAATGTCCTGTCTAACTGTTTCAGGAAGTTAACCCAAGAATGTTTTCAATAAATAATAGCAACAAGAAACTCGTATTAATTAGCTATTTTCTTTTATGTTTGTTATTAACAACCAAACGTACCTTTGGCTCTGCGGTGTACGAAAATTTGTTCAACTGCTGGAGGCTGACGAAAAGTTTCGCGATATCAGTCGGTAGCGAAAATAATTGATCGAACTCAAGTTTGCACGGAAAAGGGATCTTCTTTGTAACTATGTAAGATTGGATTTGCTGAGTTTGAAATTTTTATTGTATTCTATTATTGATATAAAAAAATGAAAACACTCAATACTTCTTTATTTGATTTTGAATCAACACCGTCGACTAAAAAACAAATACTTTATTATTTATGTGTTTAAAAGTGTTATAATTAGATTTTTTGAAAAAAATATATTTGACATTACAGCCAATGCGTCAAATATTTTGAAGTTGAAAGATCATACGAGATATACTCGATGAGAATTTTTGTAGGTCACATGAGATTAACTCAAGGAGAATTGACTTCACAAACACCCATGTTTTAGATCTCAAATTAAAAATGAAAAAAATCTAATTTTGACATTGACCTTACCGGGAATCGAACCCAGACTCACCTGATCGGTAGAGCAAGCTCTAACCAACTAGACCACTGCGGGATATAAGAGAATAGTCATAATTAAGGCTTCCAATTACCCGTCCAAAGCAACTAACTGCTTTCTTTTCAAATAAATAAACCGAATAATCGGCTTATACCAGAATTGTTTTAAAAAATCAATTACAGTACCACACAAACTAATCCAGTGAAACCCCTATTTACGCGAAAGTTGGGACCGCGTGATTGGGAGTCGCTTAATTGGAGGAGTGAATCTTATACACAAATTAGGGGTTACGTTTATTTTCGCGAAAAATGCAAAACTGTCTAAGCTAAGAATAAATGAAAATAAAATGTATGGAGGAAATATTTAGTTATTAGGTGGTAAATGCATAGCGCTCGTTAAAGTTTAACTGTATGCACCACACACACAGCCACCTGGCTGTGTGTACAGCAGCAACGAAAGTGGAATGCAACCGCGCAATTGGGGGATTTGCGGTGAATATTTATTTTCGGCGCGTAATTCGAGATCGCGTAATTGGGGGTTCCACTGTATTCCAAAATTTAATTTTTTTCAACCAAGTCCGCTCCTTATGTGAATCATATGTACTTCAAATGAATTTTATCCAATAAAATGTTTTTTTTCGAGAACTGGTTGTTATTCAGTCGCTCAACCTCAATTATTTAAAGAGAGTAGTAGGTATATAAGAATAAGGCTATGACAGGACTAGTGGTTAGCTAATTAATCTCACTACGCCCAATTATAACAGGATCGAAAAAGGTGGAAGAGATTTTTTAGACATCACAAACACAAGATCAAAAAATGATGTTCGTACTGGGACTCGAACCCTTGAAGTCCGGCACGGAAGCTCAACACGCTAGCCGCTATGCCATAAGACCCGACATTATAATACTTACATGCCAAAAATTGACAGTGAACACATAAAGAGATATTTTTTTAAAACACGAAATCCAAATACAAAAAAAATAAGTAAACATTTTTATATTTGGCGTGTATTTTCTCAAAACAAGATAATACAAATTTCGCAGAAGTAGTAATCCACAAAATAGAAATAATCCGAAACGATATTTGAAGCATAATTTTGATATATGGTTACGAATTTTCATATCAGCCCCCGGGGTGGAACTTTAGTCCGAAGGGAATTTGATCCCTGACTTTTTGGATTAGAATTTACATTAAGACCGACGCAAATGTTTGCTTGCGAGTTAAATTTTTACCCCATTGGGAATCAGAAAGGTTCGGAAAGCCTAAAAATCTCGTTTATTTAATATATATATCAAAATGCGTGAAAATATGCAAACGAAACATAAAAAAAATGTCTGCGGCAGATAATGTACGTCTGTATTCGGATTTTTTGACAGGTATCTTTAATATTAAGAAAAAAACACAATAACTATTTTTAAATACTTATTTTCCACTTTTATTTATCATTATCAATACCGTTTTCGCTCATGGTGAACATTGTCAACTGGTGACAATGCTCAGATGCCAGAAAATAAGAATCATTGATAAATAAAAGTGGAAATTAAATACAAAAGAATGTTGTGTTTTTTCTTAATAAAATGCCTTCCCACCAATTATTGACAGTGACCCTAAAAGTTATATATTTAATATGCCTATTAGTTTAAGTGTGCCTAGAAAAAGATCGCCTTCAAATTATAACACAATGACAATTTTTGAAACATTTACTTCAAATTCTTGTTCAATAATCATGTACTGCAAGGGTTGGCAAACTACAACCACTGACGAAATCTGACTGAAATCTGTTGATTGAAGCGCAAATCATCACAGCTCTGTGGATTTCTCGAGCTGTCGAAAATTTGATAATAAAATAAAATCATCATCCAATCCAAAATTTGCGGTAAGTATAATTAACGAGCTCAAACTACAGTTTCAACTGATCTTTGAAGTGTGGAATTATTTTTTTTAATTAATCCAACTATCACAATATAGAATCATTTGTATCGAAAAATGTACTTTTTCTTATAACACCATAAATGTTATTTTTAGTTCGCTTTATGGTAAATGTGCAAAGCAAATATATTTATGATTCCACCTCAATACTACAACTAAGCACATTTATTTAATTTAGAAAAACACAATATTCCTTTGTACTTCTTTCCACTTTTATTTATTAATATTAGGACCGACTTCGCTCATAGCAAGCATTATCAACTGATGAGAAATAGGGGTTAACAGTATTGTTTATACAAAAATCGTTTGATCTCAAGCAATTGTGAAATATTCATTTTTTTAAATACACCTTAGCCCCTAACTATAAAGCCCGATATTTTTTTGTATTTCTATTAGAGATACATGTATAAAAAAATTAAAACACGGTAAATGATCAACCTCGGGATCCCGGGATCACAAAAATAATCCGGATTGGATGCCCTAGTTCTAACGTATCAAATTATTCTTGTAGAATAAAATACTTTGTTGATTATTACTTAAGAATCTAACCCGCTCAAATAATTTTAAATGAATATATTTAATTTTATATTATAACTGAGGAAATAGTGTTATTCGAAAGTTTATCGAGTAAACTATTTGAAGCTTTTCCGTGTTTAATTGTACTTAATAAAAACGTGTTGTTTTTTTTTACGTCATACCTCGTTGAAAAAATGAAAAATCAACTGAACGTTATTCTTACATTAACATGAACTACGTATTTCGTAATAGCATAGCGATTAGCCTTACAGAAATTCTAAGTAGGCTTATAGGTCAAATTCGAAAGTAAACCTATAACCCTTTTTTGTTTGACAAAGTAAATTTAAACACATATTCAGCCGGAAAAGTTTCCATACAGTTTTCTTTGATTAATATTCATATTATTTTATTATATGTGTATTGACATTTTAATTTCCTAACTAGCTTATTAATATTTGTGTGAATTTAAATGGGTGTTACTAATGCTTGTCTATTAAACACCAGTTCACTAGGTCTACTAGGTTCACTAGTCTTCGTGCACTATAAGTTTGTGTATATTGCATAATTTGCCTATGACTAGGGATTCCAACTCGGATATCCAAATATCCGATATCCGTATATATCCGGCCATTTATAACTATTCGATATCCGGATATTTTCCCAAATATCCGGATAGTATTCGTTATAATTTTTTATGAAATATTTTACAAAATCGACGAAAGATGATATGAATACTTAGATCAATTAAAAAAAAGAACGGAAAAGTTGGACGTGCTGCTCAAAACACTTCTAACAATAAAACCAACATCAACAGCAACGGAACGAGTATTTTCAACAGCAGGACAAATTGAAACTAAATTAAGATCAAATTTAAAATATGATACATTTAATGCTCTCTTATTATTAACATATGAATTGTTAAAATCTGAATAAATGACCTATATTACAAATGAACTCGTTTTTAATGTATTATTTTAGTACATAAATTTATATATGTTGAAATGTTTTGTTATTTTCATACTTACTAAAACTATCCGGATATATCCAGATAGTTTCAGTTTTATTATTCGATATCCGGATAGTTGAAAATGACGAATAGTTGGAATCTCTATCTATGACCCAAAATCATCATAAGACGTTTTTGGCGCCTCCTGTAAAATTTGGTATGTGTGGGTAACGTCCTTTTCCCTTTCCACAGTCAATATAATAAGTAGTAAGTTAATTGAAAAAAAAATACGGCTCTATCGCAGCGGTACTCAACCTGTGGCCTATTTAGATTTTATGTGAGGTCCAAAACAATCATTGAATTTCAATCATAATTTTTGGATATATTTGTACTACTGCGGACAGTTATACTATGTATGTCACTATAGTATATGAGATATTTACTTGTGACCATTTAAATGCTGCGGCTCACGTCAAGAAAGAAATACCGGTATTCAGCCCAGACGAAAAAAGGTTAAGTATCGCTGTTCTAACATGAACATTGTTGAACAATTTAAATCGATTTAATAACATAGGCGGCAGTTTACAGCGGTATTCCTGTATAACAAACATAGCAGTTATCAAACGGATTTCACAAAATAATTTAAACATAGCATGTCAATACTAATCTTCTTAAAAAGATAATTGTCTGAAGAATATTTTTAAGTATTTTTTAGATTGTTTAAATATTTATTAAATTTATTAATAGCTGAAAAAACGAATCCAAAATTTGATCAGTAAGATTTTTTCTATGAACCAGTTTATTCCGTTTCATCAACGAAAATGCTTGCCTACATTTGTTAAATTCAATAATTTTCTTTAAAAAATATCCACTTTATTTTAATTTTGAAAATGAAACATTCGAAGAGCTGTGAGTTGTGCGTCCCTAGCCTAAATATTCGAATGCCGCATACAAAAAAACGATCAGTTAAAATTGTGAATATTGTTAAACGATCTTTCTAATTCCGTTTTTATTGTACACGTTAATCTAACAGTATAATTAAAAGTATTACTTTACCGTTAAAAATGTTAATCTGAGCAAATTCAGTTAGGTATTAAGTAGAGGCAGCAAAATTACGACTTTATGTCTGCGAATAAATTAAATCTACTGCCAAAAGTAATCGCCAGAATAATTATAAAGCGTGGCATTATAATATTTATCTTCATATACGTATCCGGGATCTTTGCGAAATAACTACCTTCTCACTTTTACTGTAGCACATAAATATATTATTAGCTCCAGTGTGAGTATTTGAGTACTCACAGTAACTCAAAGATCCGAATTAGGGGTGGATGAGAATATTTATTTTTATTTAAGGTATTTATTTTACTAATTAAAATACGAATCTATTTGCTTACAAACTAACGATGGTGTGATGCTGAAGGATCTTTTTTTTTTAATCCACATCTGCTCCCAATGCGTAATAGCGTGCGTATACAAATGTAAGCTACGCTGTAGAACAGTGGTTCCTACTTCATTAAGGGGTACGTGAACAACGTTAGGGGGTCCGCGTACAAAGTATTAAAAACTGTAGAACTAAAATACTTTGATATTTTTACCCTCTGATCTCTTATTTACGTTGTCTCTACACTTAAAAAACACCTTATTAACTTACAACGACGATAAAATATTGAAGAAAACATTCCTAGATACCAAATTATACTATTTCGTTGAATACTAGAATATTTCTTTGATATTTCAGCTGTATTAAATATTTCTTGTGATACTAAATGATTTACTATCTTTCACATTTAATTTAATATTTGTACTGTATTTGAAAGCTGAATACTTTAAAGCATAATTACTCTGTTAATGCAGCCCTGCCTGGGTCATTAATGAACTTCCGTTTTATACCTCAAACTTAAAGCAATTGACATACTTTTCGTTGGGCATCTCGGAGCTTCCTTTACAGCTTAAAGCTGCCTCGATGTATCATATCGTTGAGTATGTGCAGATAACCTTTTTCTAGTCATAAAATTGTACGTTAACGCTTTTAATTTGTGTTGATTTTAAATCTCGAGAAATACAAAACTTTTTCAACCATGTCTGTTCTTAAACTAAAATATCTGAACTGATAATAAAATAGACACTCAAAAGTTGTTATATGATAAGACGATGTCTATAAGAAGATTGTTGAGGGAGAAGTTGTCTTTTGCTTATTTTCTCTCTCTATCTATTGGGTGTAATAGATTGAAAAATTTCCAAGCAATCATGCAAACATTTCATTTGGGGATCAGAACTCTTAAATGCATAACCGAGTCGGAAGAAAGCAAAATAACGTTGAATACATGCAAATTTAGTATACCCACTATCACTACAGATGTTTTTGTTTTATATTACTTTTAATTTATCGATTTGGCTTTTAATTGGTAGAACTCCATTATGATAGATGTAATATTGTAATTTGAATTAGGATGTTAGAGTGAATAACATGATGCATTGTGTTTCTCTTCGGAGCCAGTATACATAGCTGAGAAAAATGGAAGTTTAAGCATAGTTCTGACGATAATAAACTCATAAATATTTAAAAAAAACTGAAGAACTAAATACGTTGATATTTTTACCCTATTATTACTTTTAAAATTTCGCCAAATATTTAAAATTTCTCCTCAGAATCGAATTCTGAAAAAAAATAAATACTGACTATTTTCACCTGGTTTTGATTAAATAAAACATACGCTTTTATAATGAATACGTGATGACGTCGGGTCCATGACACAGTACTCAACGTCGTTGGCTTTCGTGTTGAACCTCACGGACCTCACTGACGCTTAGTAAATGTCAGTTCAAGTTCATCAGTGCACTTGAACGCCTAAAGATGCCTAAAGGCGAAACCCGGGTCGTTTGTGACAAAATCTGTGTGAATGTACACAATTTGAACGATTCAAATTTAATATTGAAATTCCACCGAGCACCTTCAGTCGAAATCTTAAATTATATTTCGCATCTTAAAAAGTGCTATTTTTAACTTGCGGTGAATATTTAATGATGAATTATGATACAAATACAGTCCTCTTATTTGATCAATATAATGTTACTTTTTGTCACTATAAACAGTTTAGACATCACAAACGTCTCTTTTTCAACGAGAGTAGAAGTGATAAAATGATAAGGCTAGGGCAGTACTAGTGGTTAACTTATCGCTCTCGTTACGCCCAGTTATTGAAGAATTGAAAAGGGAGGTAGGGAATATTAAGTTATTACAAACACCCATGTCTTCCAACAGAAATCGTTAAATTGATCGAAAAAATACTGTTCGTACTGGGATTCAAACCCGTGAGATCCGGGACGGAAGCCAGCAACGCTAACCGCTGCGCTATAGGACCCGACAAAAGGGCAATTATCTGCCATAAAATCTGTATTAATAGTAATGGCCGATAAAAAAACTGCTGTTTTTTGTCAACTAAGTTATGCCATGCAAAGACTCGTTGAGTACAATTGTGTTACTTACCAACTTCTTCCAGTACGATGGCTTTATTTCAATACGGAACAATCGTTCTTTTGCCATGCGCTAATAACGATTTTCTCTGTATACATAGTTTATGTTTATATAAATATATATATATATAGCGAGTTTTGGTAAGCTCATATTTTAAAAAATGTACTTAAAGATTGTCGATAGCGAAGATTTAAAGGCAAATGTTAACCTCCGGCATGCCCAATGCCCGATAAAATCTCAATTTTAGAAGACTCAAAAGCTCGAGTAAAACACAAAAATACGTGCTTTCCTCTCGCGCAATCTACGGCGACATCTACGAAATGAGTCCTTGTTATAAATATAGGACCGGGAGGGTAAAAATGTCAGATTTTGGCCGTGCCGCGCTTCGGCTCGCCCGCTTCCAAAGGGTTAATATTCATGGCGGCGCTCCGGCCACGTCGAGGGCCCGCGCTAAAAGGGGTTAAGTAGGGTTACCAGATTTTGGCGACGTAAAAGAAAACACCGAGATCAAATGGGCGAGTTATTTTTTATGTTGTATGACATCCAATTGAGGCGATTTATTAGGTTGTAATTGTATTTATATCGCATACAAAAACAGTGCATGTGGGTGGAGTTGACCCACGTACATTTTTACACATTCATAAAGATGTTTCATTTTATGTTTTTCGCCGCTGAATTATCATTTTTATATTGATAAGAGAGGTCATAAAACCTTGTGGATTTTATTCTACAGCCACGATCGCGAAATGCGTTCTAGAAATAATTTACATATCGACTGTGGAAAGGAAAGGAAGGACGCAACCCACAGTTTTTTCAAAACAGCTTTTAATCGATAATCACAATTTATACAACTTGATACACGT
Organism: Himalopsyche tibetana; assembly: GCA_030503985.1. NCBI lineage: Eukaryota > Metazoa > Arthropoda > Insecta > Trichoptera > Rhyacophilidae > Himalopsyche > Himalopsyche tibetana. The sequence goes on from JAPJYX010000022.1 coordinate 20,069,765, forward strand.
TATATCAAAAGGATGTTAGCTTAAAATGCCGAATAAATATGAAAAAATAATTAAATAAAGTCAATTAAGAACCAGTTTATCAGTCTCCGTGCACTTCAAGGTTGTGCATATTTCATTATTTGCATTTGACCCAAAATCATCAAAAAACGTTTTTTGTGTCTCCTGTATTTTTTTTATGTGTGGGTTACGTCCTTTCTTTTCCAAAGTCGATATAAAATCACTTAATAGTTGAATGCTAATTAGATTTTGCTAATTTAGTGATTCACCACATTGCATTTTTTTTTAAATTGAAAAATAATTTCACGTGTATTAGTTTTTTCATATCGCCACAAAAGTTTTATTTTCGCATGAATTTGTTAGAAATCTTAAACTAATGAATTTTATATTATTATCTATAATATGAAAAACAAAATATTTTTTTATTAAAAATGTGTAAATGTGTAAATACATTTTTTATTCATGACTGGTTTTGCACAGCGTGTGAGTGTTTCAATGTATATTTTTATTTAATTCAGGTTTTGGAAAATGGGAAATCTCGAAACTCCTTATATATGTATTTAAATATTACAAAACAGGTATGTGGGCCACGGTAAAACATGACACTCAAAAGGTTGAGAAATTATAGGCTAGTTCAGGATTTCTCAAAGGGGTGTCACAGAGAATTTTATTTTAGCGGAGCTACAGTACAGCTTAAGAGAGCCACGGACAAATTTTCCAAAATACATAAATTGTAGTGTTTTAGAAATTGGAATGTCTGAGAAATGCTAAAAAAGAAGTGTCGTGACACTCATTTTAGGAATTCCTAGGATTATTTATCTGAAATTCTCGGAAGAGCTAAAAAAAGGTTTTGGGAAATGAGAAATCTCAAAATTCCTTATACTTAAATATTAAAAAAACAAGTATGTAGGCCACGGTAAAATTTGACAATAAAAAGTTGCAACCGGTCCAAGAAGGTTAAGAAACTATGGGCTAGAGATTTTTTTTTACATAACATATAGCTATTGCAATGTAGATGACTCTACTCCAAATTTGATATAAGACACGCTGGAAGAATGTTGTACTAACCTTAACACACAACAGGTACCCCTGTTGTTATGGCAGGAGTGAAGCCTCCAGTCTTTTATTTGCCCCCCTCAAATGGGGGTTGTCCGAGCTTAAATGGGGCAAAGTAAGGATGTGCACGTACGAAGTGTTCTTTGTGCCCGGCTGGTGTTTCATAACCGTCAAAGCTAGCCGGGTCACCCGCAATTTAATACGTTGAGCTTTCATCTCCTGAATTATATGCAGTCGGCAGTTTTAGTCGCATAGTCACCCTAATGAAAAACAAAAACGTTTCATAAGCAACTTATTTTCAAAAAATAAAATACTCATTTGTACTAATTACCAATTTTATTTAATAAGGTCAGAACGGGTTTCGCTCATGACGGGTAATAACCAACTGATGAAGAGAATACAATGTTACAGTGTTAAATTAAAAAAAAAATATAAGGTGTAATAAGAACTTTACAAATAAATGTAAAAAAATATATAAGAATAAATTACACTAAAATGTTTAATACCTCTAAAATGTAATTAAAAAACTCACCTAAAGAGTTATTTAGCTTATGTTTAGACCAGGGATGGGGAACCTTTTCTTCTCTAAAGGCCGCATTAATTTTTCTGATTCGACATAAGGCCGCAGTAAACATTGACTAGGGAATCTTTGGCCGGAAACTGGAATTTACGGTCAGAACATGTCAGGAATTTACGAATTTACTTTAATTTACAGAATAGCCGAATAGAAGGCCGCACCAGAGTAGCCAAAAGGCCGCAGGTTCCCCCCGCCTGGTTTAGACTATCGGTAAATTTGAGCATAAATATAATTTTGGATTTTTTTTACTGAATAATTAATAATTTTATATTCAGTGGCGGCCGGTCAATGTGGCATTGGATCAATGCACCCCTTGTATATGCAGGGGGCGGTTATATTTCATGAAATAATATTCAAACATAACATTTATACCATTCACTCATCTTAAATTCTTCGTGTATTTATTTTATATGATTAATATTTTAGAACATTTTATTTTATTTTATTTTAGACAATAAATACATGAAGAATTTAAAATGAGTGAATGGTATAATAATGAAATATAACCGCCAATGCATATACAAAGGGTCCATTGATCCAATGCCACACTGACCGGCCACCACTGGTTATATTAACAATTCCCCTCCGGTGCTAGGATTTTTTTCCGATACGTTGCTGGCCCCTTAAGAACCAAGTTCCGAATCCCAATTTATACACGATTTTTTGTTGAAAGTTCAATCCCGATATTCCGGTATCACAAAAAAAGTCCGGTATTTGATACTCTTAGTGTCGACGGACTTAAATATTGACGTGATTGAAAAATGACCGCTTCCTTTTTCTCGCAAAATAATCTGTAAATAAAACGTACGCTTTTATAATGAATACGTGATGACGTCGGGTCCATGACACAGTAGTCAAGGTCGTTGGCTTTCATGTTGGACCTCACGGACCTCACTGACGCTTAGTAAATGTCAGTTCAAGTTCATCAGTGCACTTGAACGTCTTAAGATGCCGAAAGGCGAAACCCGGGTCGTTAGTGATAAAATCTCTGTAAATTTACATAATTTGAACGATTCAAATTTAATATTGAAATTTCACCAAGCACCTTCAGTCGAAATCTTAAATTATATTTCGCATCTTAAAAAGTGCTATTTTTTACATTCGATGAATATTCAATGATGAATTATGATACAAATACAGTCCTCTTATTTGATCATTATAGTGTTATTTTTTTGTCACTATAAACAGTTTAGACATCAAAATACGGTTCCATGAATAAACAGATCATGAGAACATAGTACATAGACAATTCAGAACACAATCAATTTTTAGTTGAATGATACCTGTTTCTTCTTAACTATTTATTGGAAAAATATTATAGATTAACAGGTTATAATTTCAGAACAGTGTGTAATAACGTGCGCTTTATTTTATTAGTCAATGGCGACTATCATAACCGTCGAATATAAGTGTATTCACGACAATTTCAGTTTGGAAGTGTTATTGATATGCAAGATTGCTGTTTTATTTATTGTATCTAATACGACATAGAGATTACTAATTGATTGTAAAACATATCAATACTAGTGCTTTCTAAAGATATATTGTACGTTTTGTGATGTTCTGTTTTTTCATGTTCTGTTTTATCCGGTTACCCAAAATACATCGTACAATACAGAAGACATCGAAATATTGACGTGATTGAAAAATGACCGCTTTCTTTTTCTCGCAATTTTTTTTTTAAACCATGTCCGCTCCCAATAAGGAGCATATGGACTCCTAATGGAGTTTATCTCAACAGAAGTGTTTCTACGAGAACTGCTTGTTACTCAGTTGCTCAACCTCTCTTTTTCCAAAGAGAGTAGGGGTAGAAGGATAGGGGCTAGGACAGGATTAGTGGTAAGCTAATCGCTCTCGATACGCCCCGTTCGTAGGATAGGATGGGTGAGAGAGGGGAATTCAAGACATCACATACACCCATGCCTTTGAACAGAAATTCATAAATCGATTGAAAAATCAATTTATAAAAACTGTCCGTACCTGGATTTGAACCCGGGCCCTCCGTAGCCGAAGCCAACAACGTTGACCACTCGACCACACAGGCGGCTGAAGATTGCTGTTTTATTTATTGTATCTAATACGACATAGAGATTACTAATTGATTGTAAAACATATCAATACTAGTGTTTTCTAAAGATATATTGTACGTTTTGTGATGTTCTGTTTTTTCTTGTTCTGTTTTTTCATGTTCTGTTTTATCCGGTTACCCAAAATACATCGTACAATACAAAAGACATCGAAATATTGACGTGATTGAAAAATGACCGCTTTCTTTTTCTCGCAAAATAATCTGAGTTATTCCAAAATTGTATTATGCCACAAAAAGATAAAAAAGAACACCGAGTAGAATACATAGCGGAAGTGTTTGCAAAATAAACTCGATATGTTATTATTTGAATGTCGCTCACAGTATCGAAAATTGTCTCACAAATTTTATCATGTCGTGGCACTAACCCATAGATATGAAGATGTGTACTCTATTTCGGTAATACGAAGATTTCGTATTGGGTGCACAGAACCGATAATATTAACACGTTCAGGCATGAACGCGCAGACAAATATTCGAGTTTTCTTTTTATTAATATATATTTTTTTATTATTTATTGTTAAAAATTAAAATTACAGTACATGACATAACAGCTGACGCCAATTCGCCATGCACTTGAAAAATATAATGAGACAAAATATAAAATAAAAATACACAGTACATCAAATTCAACATAAAAAATCAAGAAATACAAAAGAAAAAATTATCAAACAGTTCACAAATACCATCACCAAAAATGTCCACTTCTCTAGGCAATGCGTTGATTAGTCGAACGGCCCTTGGAACTGGTGACTCATACCTCCTAAGCGAGGTATAAGTTTTTAGAAATAATATTTTTTGCTCATTGTTTCGCCCACGTAAGAATAAATTGGGAGCATGTAAATTAATAGTCATGAGAATTTCAGGATTATTAACTCGGCCCCGAAAAAGAAGAGAAAAATGCTTTAAGCTTGAAAACGATCTTCGAGCTTCAAGTGAGTGAAATGATAACATTCCTAAAAGAAATTTGGTGGGGTAGTATTCCTTTAAGGAATTATCAAAGGGGAAGAATTTAAATTTTTTGAAATAATAATATCTTAGAAATTTCTTATGGATTCTCTCCAATTTCAGCTTGTATGAACTTTCATATGGGCTCATAATGATGGATCCATATTCAAGCTTACTTAAGACCAAAGAAACATAAAGCGTCCGAAACACAGTTGGGTTTTCAAATGGTTTGCTTTGTCTATCAATAAACCCAAGAAGTTTGCTTGCACGCAGTGCAATAGAAGTCATATGTGAATGAAAGGTGAAAGAGGAGTCAAATCTTATACCAAGATCAACAACTTCAGACAAACGCTTTAAAGCATCATTAGATATCACATAGTTATAACGTTTTGATAACTTAACAGCTTAACGACCGTGGACGATTTGAGTCTTTGAAAATCAAAGATTGCTGGCCGGCGGACGCATGTATGCGTATAGGCGAAGTATCTGGAAGCTAAGAAAATTATTTTGTAAAGATATCTCAATTTGCTTACTAATTATAGTGAATTTAGTAAAATTATAACTTTTGCAAAATTTTATTTCGCCAGGTGAAATTTTATAAAAAAAAAACGTGCGGTCGTTAAGCTGTTTTATTACACGTTCTATCAAAAGGGCGTAGAGAAACGTCTATGCTTTCTCCCCCATTAACTTCCTTGAAGATATTTATTTATTTAATTAACATTGCACAAGGTTGACAAATTATAAATTTAAAACTTTTATAACGGAGAAAAAAAAAATAGTACAATTTAATATTAAAAGCAGTAGAAAAAAAATGTAATGAAAAGAAAACGCTTTTGGTCTCAAAACCTACTCGAATCCAAAAAAACCACATCAGTTTTTTTCACTTCGCCAACAATTTAGGTAGTTTTTCAAACTAAGGCACTCGATTGTGATTCTATTTAAATCAGTTTTACTGTAAACTTTTAAAATATTTATTTATGTACTTAATAAACATTGCATAAGGTTGACAAATTATAAATTTAAAATTTTTACAATGAAGAAAAAAAAATAGTACAATTTAATATTAAGAGCAGTAGAAAAAAATAGCAAGGAAGTCAACTGAGTAAGCTCCGACGAATTTACTTTAATACATACAAAATAGTATTCGTCGGAACTCACCCACGTCTACGTGGAATATGTCGACATCCGAAGCAATATTGTTGAACACCGTTAAAGCTCTCCCCAGTGGCATCCCCATTGGCAGGCTGGTTCTACACCTTGGGAGAACAAACAATTCATGTCCACGATTTCTCAAAAAATAATCAGGAACATTTAGATTCACATTCTCAAGAATGGTGGAATTCTCATTTTGGACTCGTATAAGTCGAAAGAAATATATGGCCAGATACATTTCTCTTCGTACGTTCAAGCTATTGAAGTTAAACATGCCTAAGAAAAAGTCAGTTGGACAAAGCCATGGGTAATATCCATACACCCTCATATAGAGAAGTCTCAAAAATTTCTTCTGAATCTTCTCCACCATAAGGGTATATTTGAAAACATAACCATTCCAACAGTGTTTTATTGCCATATAAAGCAATAGCTATCGCGATAGAATAAATATATGTATCCTGAATATTTGTTCTTTTTGAGATACAAAATTGTAGAAAAGTACGACGATATGTCTTTAGTTTTAGTAAGTTTTAATATTTTATGAAGCATTCATGTTCAATGTATGCTGAACAAGAGTTTAAAATTTTGCACCCAACTACAGACCCCCATAAACTGTTTTTCCAAGAAATTTTAGAAATAAATATAGCACAATTGAGTAGCTTACCGATTTTGAATGAGCAAGTAAATCTGCAAAATTCCCCACTCTTGTACCGTATATGTAGGTATATACATTCATATTTTTTTTGCAACGAACAAAAATAAATATAATTCTTAAAATTACTTACCATTCAAATCTGAAGGCATTCCCATGGGTTAATAAATCCCTTTTCCCAGGAATGTATTTAAACGTTATTTACATTTATTTCTTATATAAACACGATACATTCATTTACTAAGCGTCAGTTCAAGTTCATCCGTGCACTAAAACGCCTGAAGATGCCGAAAGGCAAAACCCCGGGTCGTTAGTGACAAAACTTGTGTGGATGTACATAATTTGAACGATTCACCGCTTAAAAGTTTTACTGTTATAATTTACTATAGTAAATGATTCTTACTCAAGACAAGGCAACCAACTAGTAAGTAAGTTAATTAATTTCAAGTCTTCATCAATGGATAAGAAAGACGAACAACCATCGATGAGATAATAAGCAACGTTTATTATTCATCAAAATTATGTGCATAAAAGAGATATCTCTTTGAAAAAATAACAATATTATTTTTGACGAAAAAATAAAGCGAAAAATCTCAATTTCATCTGCAGTATTAATTGCTTCAGTGTTTTTTTTTCTTTTGAAGCTTCCTGTTATCAGATTTGAGGGTAATTAATCATTTCCGAACGAAATATTCAAAATTAAGGTACAGTTATATTTAGAATTGTGAAAAATGACAGTGTTCTGTAGATATTCGTCAGTGTTGTTCTGTACAGATTTTTTTACACGGCCATATTTATTGATAGAAATACCGAATTTAAAACGAAGAATTAAAAATTATTGGTTTTTTTTAAATTAAAAAAAATAATTGGCATTACAAACTACATTAAACCTCTAACATGTAGTGTTAAACATTTTTATTTGTGTTAGTTAATTAAGAGTCACTTATTCTTAATTTATACTGTAATTTGTAACTTCTTTTCAATGCCAATTGTTTATTACACCTTCTTCTTTCAATTTGTTTTTGTATAAATAATACTGTTTAATTATATTTCTTACCAGTTGATAATTTTCGCCATGAGCGAAACAGGTTTTGATCTTGATAAATAAAATTTCGGGATTGAGTAATTTTGAGCAAATCCCGAAAATTGATACAAAATTGGGAAATTGAGAATTTCATATTCCTCGGTGAGCTAAAAAAAAAACAAAGGTCTGTGACAATCGGGAAAAAAGTATACCAAATCAAGGTTTTCAAATTCCTCGGTGAGCTAAAAAAAAAACGAAGCTTGGAGATAATACGGGGAAAAAGTATAGCGAATTGAGGATTTCAAATTCCTCGGTGAGAAAATCCCAATCCCGGGATTGAAAAAAGGCTTCGGGATTGAATACCCTAATAGTCGCCCGCTGTGGTCTAGTTAGTTAGAGCTTGCTCTACCGATCAGGTGGGTCTGGGTTCGATTCCCGGCAAGGTCAATGGCAAATTGGATTTTTTTCAATTTTAATTTGAGATCATGGGTGTTTGTGAAGTCAATTCTCCTTGAGTTATCTCATGTATCTTTCAAAAATTCTCATCAAGTATATCTCGTATGATCTTTCAATTTCAAAATATTTGACGCATTGGCGTAAGCTGTAATGTCAAATATTAAAAAAAAAAAAATTGAGGATCTCACTTTCAAAACCTGCCTACAGCCATGTTTGTTTTTTTTCAAATTTAGATGCCAACTTGCTCTCTATTTCAATCTTTCTACACAACCAATAAATTTCCGATTTCTACAGAGAATAAAAAATAAATACATACTCTCTAAATACAGAGAAAACGTGTTTTGTCTCAAAACCTACTGCAATCCAAAAACCCCGTTTTTTGCACTTTGCCAACAATTTTTGTTTTTGAAGTTAGGTAGGTTTTGAAACTAAGGCGCTCATTTGTAGAGTTAAAATACTCTGCTATTTGTTCACCTCATTAAATCAGTTGAGTGTATTTTATTATATTATGTTGCCGAGAGCAATGGTGTTAAGTGACTTATGCATTACATAACTGGATAGTATACGAATCTATACAGCTAGCGCTCGTTTGTGGTGGTGTCTGAATTTTCTGAAAGTGCATTTCAACTAACTCGTTTTTAATGCATCGAAATTTACGACACTTTATACGACTTCTGTGATTATGACTCCCGGAGGCAATGGCGGAACACACCGCAATGATATACCATTACCAAAGTAGACCATGTGGGATACGTCAATCGTAAATGGAGTTTTCATGAAGTCGGCGTTTCATCGTACTTAAATTATAGTCGGAATAAATATGTTCTTTTTACTACTCCATTTTATGGATTTCTATCAAATTATTAATTCAATTTCTATACCAGTCTGAGGATTGCAACATCGGAAGAGTATATCAATACTAGGGTATCCAATCTCGGGGTCTCATCCATTTTTGTGATCCCGAAAAAAAATCCCCTCGCTGATAATTTGGGCAAAACTGTAAATGCCAATCCGGGATTGGTTCGGGATTGGATATCCTAATCAATACCGATAAAACAAAACAATTTTGATTTTGATTTTGATTTTAATTTTAATTAAAATTAAATCATAAAGTTGACACATTCAAGCAAACTGTGACTTTTCCAACACATTGTACATTTACAAATCATTTCCAAAGCTCTGTATTTGTATGACAAATTACTTTTTGAGTGCTTAATTTTCATACAAGTAGAGTACATTTAAATCTAGTCGAGTCTATAGCACAGCGGATAACGTTGTTGGCTTTCGTGTCGCACTTCACAGATTCGAGTCTCAATACGAACAGCATTTTTTCAATTTCTGTTCGAAAGCATCGGTGTTTGTGATGTCTAAAAATTACTTCCTACAACACGTAGCGAAAATGATAGTAAGACACTACTAGTTCTGTCCTGTGCTTATCTTTCTATCGTTGAAAAAGAGAGATTGAGCGACTGAGTAACAAAAAGTTTTCGTACAAAACCTCGTGAGGATACCTCCATTAAGAGGTCATATGCTCCACATCTAAATTGGTATTTCATTTATTATATAAAATAACGCCAGTAAATAAATAAAAAGTAATCGGGTGATTTTCATTAATAACTTACGGTTTCTTCAAATAATAATACGTCATTGAAAAGCTCAATAATTCAATAACTTGTCAATATTGATTCAGCTCTTAGAAGATTTCAATTATTTGTGAATCATTATGAGATGTTTTCAATGCACTCAAAATTTGATTTTGGTCAATTTTAAATACAGAAATACCGTTTTTTTTGTTTTTAAATACGGTATTTTGGTATTGAAAAAACACCACAAATACTCGTATCTTAATTACAGTAATACCATCACTGGACTCCTTAAACTGAATCAGGGTTTCCAAAACTATGTTCCGAGGAACACTAGTGTACTTTAGGCGTTACTTAGATGAACTTGAACTGACGCTTAGTAAATAAGTGGACTTAAGTGTTTGAAAGAACAATAATTAATATGGGATTTTTCAAGATAAATAAGGTTAAACTTATATTTATTATTAGTTACATTAGAGGTTTTAGTAACGGTAATGGATTGATAATTGTTTTTTCATTGAAGATGTCTTGATGTCTATTAATATCTAGTTGCTCAAGTGCCTTAAGCTTCAAGCTTTTGTTACAAATATGTAAACAGGTTGGCGTTGAATTCATAAAAGTTGGCGTAATAAAATGGTTTGAAAATTGTGAGTCTGATTTTTTATTACTAAAAGATCTTAAATGTTCTTTAGCTTGAGTCAATATGCTTCTACCTGGTTGTCCAATATATATGTTTTTTTTCCAATCGTATTATTGGTTTTCAGAATCTTCATTGCTGTCGATTTTGTTAAATTACACACACTTATTACTTGGATGCGGGAAAAACAAAAAAATATCATTAAGTTATTTACTTTAGCATTTTACATAAATTTGTTAAAAAATTCCCAAATTTTAATTGTGTTTGTAATTACCATCAGTCATCACTTAAAATTTAATAATATTTGATGATTTTTTAATTATATGTTATAGGTGTTAAAAATAGTTTTGTGTAATTATATAATCACTTATACTGTAATTTGTCAATTGTTGTTTACACCTTTCTTTTCAATTTATTTTTGTATCAATAGCTCTGTTTAATTATATTTCTTATCAGATGACAATGCTCGTAATGAGTAAAACCAGTCCTGACTTTTTAAATAAAGTAGAATAAAGTACAGAGGAAAATTGTGTTTTTATTAATATAATGCCTTTCCACCGAGTATTGAGACAGTGATCACCCTAAAAGTATGACTAAATACGTTGATATTTTTACTCTATTATTAATCCTTTTTACGATTACTTTTAACCATATATTTAACAAAAACGCCTTTCTGAATAATAAAGGATGCTGAATAAAATTCTACTCAACCAATTATTATTTTCAGTAGGTATTTATGGAATCAGTAAAATTTTGTATGAAGCTTTTCCCGAGTAAGCTATCCGCCTTCGCTTTTAGAGAAATCAATAGATTTTTACGCGCCGGCTTTGATTTTAATACGTAACTTTTTTTACCCATGACCGTTGCGTACGAATTCACTGTAACAAAAAACCGATTGATCTACGACTGAAAAACAATTCCACTGAAAGCCTTAATACCAATCTTCAAAACAAATATTAAATTTTAATGAAAATTACAAGAATTTATATTTATTTCAATGTTAATTTAATATCAATTAAAACACTAAGCTAGACGACTTCCACGAAATGCTGTGATTTTATAATTATTCCCGTTTAATAATTATCATTTCTAGTCCTATAGTGCAGCGGTTAGCATTGTGGGCTTCCGTGCCGGATCTCACGAGCTCGAGTCCCAGTCAACGTTCCCTCTAAGCTGCGCGCAGCAGTTGAGAAGTCCCTGCGCACTCATTCCGGGTTGGCGCGCACTACAAGACAGTTGCTCAATTGATATTTGATCGGTCCGCGCAGCCTCCACGCAGCCTTTGAAATTTCCGCGCATCTAAACCTTCGGCTTAGAGGGAACGTTGGACTCCCCCAGTACGAACAGCGCTTTTTCAATTTCTGTTTAAAGGTATCGGTGCTTGTGATGTTTAAAATTCCATTCTACCCTTTCCGATCCTTTGATAACAAAGCCTTATTCTTCTATCTCTACTACTCTCTTTTAAAAAAGGGAGGTTTAGTGACTGAGTAACAAACAGTTTTCGTAGAAAAACTTTTTATAAGATACCTCTATTAGGAAGCCATATGCTCCATATTGAAAGCGGACATGGATACAATAAATAAATAAATAAACATTAAGTTCGTCACTCTTGATAAATACTTCTACACTAAAGTTAAATGAGAATACTCTAGTGTTGTTTTTTTAGTATTAACACGTTCTTCAATTATTGTGCCAAAAGGGTTAAGTGACATATTACTCCATGCTGTCAGTAGTCAAATGTTAAGAAAATACAATAATTTTCACAGGAAAGACACTAATAAAAAAGCATGTTAATTATTCAAAAGAAATATAAGATTTGAAGTAAGAAAAGTTTTGTGATACAATTTTATCATTCAAAATGTAATGAAATCTGAAAACAATTACAATTAACTAACGCTTTATCGTTGAAGATGCTTGGGATACCGCCATACTGAGATCGAAAACAGTTTCACACCCCTTGTAGGAACTTTCAAGGCATTAGCCGACATTTCCGGATCGCAGAAAGAGGCTTCTCAGAGAGAGAGTGTGGGGTAGTAAATACCAGCTTACGATTCATCCCCTGCGCCGGTTTTTAAGGGGAGAATTTTATTAATTCAAATTGTGACCCTATTAAAATTTACATCGAATCTGTTCATTCGCAATGCTTTGTTTTGTGCACAAAAACAAATGTATAAAAGAGATTTATACAAATATAGTTAAATAATAAATAAGAAGTTTTTTTCTGAAATATCTGAATCGTTTATAAGAAACATGGCTAGTTGATAACTGATTTTTTTATCCATGTCCGTTCCAAAAGTGGAGCATATGGCCTCCTAATGGAGGTCTCTCAACAGAAGTTTTTTCTTTTTTTGTTGCTCTGTCGCTCAATCTATTTTTTTTCAATGTGAGTAGTAGAGACTGACGGATAAGGCTAGAACAGGACTAGTGTTTGGCTAATCGCTATTGCTACACCCAATTATTAAGTAAGGATCAGAACGATGGGAGGAGAGGAAATGGTGTGAATTGAACTCACAAACACCCAGTCTTCGATCACATCTTTGAATTGAATAATTCTCAAATTCATTGTGATCTTACCGGGAATTAAACCCAGAACTGCGTGATTGGTAGAGCAAGCTCTAACCAACTGTGTCATAGCAGGCGACAGGCAGGATAGTTGACAGTTGTTAGTAAATATACGTAATAAATTCCTGATGTGATATTCTTAAAAAATTCTGCATCAATTTCACCATAGTTAGAAAACCTACTTTTAATGTTGGCATAGTCGAAATTGTTGATTGTTACTAATTACAATCATGAAATCTTTTTGCTTGTGTTTGGTTAAGAGTTGTCAAACTTTGACGATAACCATTTTTCGTCAACTTTCTGGCAGTTGGTAAACAACAAAACTGACATTCTTTGCTATCAATTCTTCGTCTGGAAAAACTCCGTTGGTGTATTTATTATATCAGCTTGCCAAAAAAGGTATTAAATTATATTGGCAATTATTATTAGTAGTGATGTAAGGACAGGCAATTGTCCCTGTCTATTAATTATTTTAAACTTTTATTTGTGTCAGATTGGAAACAATGTGTCTATGTTACATAAAATATCGATGAATAATAACACAATCATATAATGCTTTTCCACAAAGTATTGACAGTGAACACCCTAGAAGTAAAATATAGATGTTAGAGGCTTTATACTAAAAACTGAAATTTTTCATTTGCTGTTAACTCAAAACTATCAATCTGCCACTTATCATCTTTTCTTAGAACAGTGATGATAATGTTTAATATTATAAGTTTATTATACTCTGAATGACTAACATGCAATATGTATACATATTATCTATTTATTTTTATTAAATAACTAGCCGGTTTCCGGCAAGCGTTGCAATGCCACTCAAAGAAAGAAAGTGTTTTAATTATGTTTATTGAAATGTATGTTTTCTTTTTCTGTCTGGTTGACGTTTGCTGTCGATTGTCTATGGTACGAAAAACGCGCCACCTACTGTAAGTTAATTGTACTATAACCTTCGCGCGGTCGCAAGTATACGTTGTCAAAATGAACTGTATGGCGGATTTACAAAGATTTTTATATATAATACCTACTGCAAGTTAATTCTAATATGCCTATAACCTTCCCGAAAGTGCAGGCAACAAGTTTGTTAAAGTTTTATTGCAATCGGATGAGCGGTGGGGCAACGCATACAATACAAACAAACAAACATTAATTTTTATATATTAGATTAAATGCTATCACAAACCCTCCAAGGACGAGCGTTATCATATGGTAACAGTAAACACCGTTGTCTATTAATCCCACTATTCATCCCTTTTCTATCTGAATATCGTTTCTTTTACTCATATTTGGTTAAGAAGGATATAGACTTCAGTAAGTCATCAGACGCGGAGACAGAAACGGCCACCAAAAGCACATGCGATTTTTTGAATTTCCATTTTTTTAATGGACTTTTTGAAACTGTTAGCTATTTTTTTATCAAAACATCAAATTATTTTCAGTTCTTTTGCTAATATATTTGTATTGAAATTATGTTGGTCTAAAGAGGTCAAATTGTAAACATTTTTAAAAAAATTCACGTTTAGCTATATTTCAACCCCGAATGTTTGCGAGACCATACGGTCACTTTTGTCCTTACAACTGTCCGTACACAATATTACACGGTATCAAAAGGATGAGCATGGCCATATATTCATACGGGGTTTCATTACAACGACTTGGCGTTTTTTTTTTTTTAATTTTTGTTAGGAATAAAAGTTATCCGTTACTTCAATATGGCTTAACAAATATTTTTTTTATCGAAAAAAAGTTCTCGTCTCTGGAGGGTTAATACAGAGTAAACTTAAAATCTCGTATTAACATACTCCTATATACCAAGAGATGTGTTGTACGTTTGCTATTAAACAATAATAGCCCGAAGAAAGTCAAATTTCATCTTGCGATCCATCCATCAAATACGAAAATATAATATAATGTATTCCTCGAATAAAAATCGATGCCTTAAAAACACCTAGATAAAAAGACTTAAAGATCGTTTCCTACTTTCTCAGGCTTAAGGTTCTTGCGTGCCCCATCTCATCTTATCTTGTGACAAATTTGACCGGTAATCTGATTTGACCCGCCGGGTATGAGGGTAGTGCTGTGCTCAAAAGCGGGCCAGTCATTTCATATTCGATATGCCTGAATTATAAAAAAAGTATCGTAATGATTACAAGTATAATATATTGTTTTTCAGTTCCTAACTTAGCATCATGAAAATGACTCTCTTCGGTTGACTTCTTTGTGTACTGTATGTATGTATGCGCGTTTGTGTGTACGTGTATGGATATAGTATTGGTGGAAGCATATGGAATGTGGTTTGAAATATAGTGCATATGGAGTTCCCGTGAACTCCTTATCTCTGTAGCGATCGTGTCCTTCCGTCCGCAGTGATGGTAAGAAAAAACAATTTTTCAAAAACATAAGCGATAAAGGAGACTAAAAAACCTTGACGTCCTGGTACTTGAGGCTCCATAAATTTCATATCCAAAAAAATGTTTTTCTGCATTTTCATACATTTAAAAGTTATATTGTGATAATGATTTTTTATCCATGTCCTCTTCCAATGTGGAACATATGGCCTCCTGATCTTAACAAAAGTTTTTCTACAATAACTGATTTTACTCAGTCGCTCAATCTCTCTTTTCAAAAGGAAGCAGTAGGAATAGAAGGACAAGTCTAGTACAGGAGTCCAGGACTAGTGATTAAGTAACTTGTCGGATCCTATGGCTTATATTGTATTCTCTTATACATTAAAATATATATAAATATATTATTATATATATTTGTATTCAAACCAAAATAATCCATAGTGTTGACATTGCATGTTTGACTGACTAGAGATGATCTGATGGAATACATACATTATTAGTAGTAGATGGAATACATACAATATTATTAGTAGTTCTTCTAGACACCATATTTCACATAAATTAGCCTCCTTCCATTGTTTTATTCATCGACTTCTAATGATTCCGATGACTAAAGCAAATTTTGATTTAGAATTAGAGACCATTAAACAAATAGCAGTTAACAATGGTTATGCTACGGATATAATAGATCGTCTTTTATTTAAAAAAACTAAAAAACTTGCACTCTTAAATGTTAGCTCTGGCCTGGTGTTGGATAAACCTGTTGTTATAAAACAGTGGGTTAAATTAAATTACTTGGGTAGAGTTACAGAAAAAATCGCTAGGAAAATTGATAGAAATAAATTTAATGTAACCTTTTATAACACACTCAACTTGAGTCGTGTTTTAGTTAATTCTAAAGATAAATTAAACTTTTTGAACCAAAGCGGTATTTATTTACTCAATTGCGACTCCTGTAACGCCAAATATATTGGTCAAACAGGTAGATCGTTTAATATTAGAATCAAAGAGCATTTGAATTGTGCTAAGAAAGGGGATGAACAGTCTTCATTTGGAAACCATCTGTTTCAAAATAAACACACTTTCGATATTGGTAGAAACTTTAAAGTTCTACATTTAAATAACAAGTCTGTCAAACTAGACAAGCAAGAAATCCTAGAAATCAATAGATTCAAATTTTTACCTGATTCAGATCTTTTAAACGATCAAATAATTTTTGCTAGTTCCCCGTTACTTTATCCGTTGCATTAGCCCTTGTTAACTATTCTTTTATATAAATTAAAAAATAAAATAAAATAAATATAGATTTCTTTTGTTAGAATTGATATGGTCTTTGAAAAATTTGTTTTTCAGAATCTTCCTGGCTGTCGATTTTATTTAAGTGATGAATGAACATACCAACTACTTGGAAGCGGGGAAAACATAAAACTATCATTAAGCATATTCATATCATTAAGCATATTCACTTTATTATTGTAACATTTTATCACTTTGTCAAAAATTTCCCAAATTTTAATTAGGTTTGTAATTACTTTCAATCGCATTCTGAATTTATGAATCTGGGATGACTTTTTAATTATATGTTAGTTGTGTTGAACATTTTAATTTTGTGTTATTTTAGAATCACTTTAATGTAATTGGCAATTTCTTTTCAATGCCAACTGTTGTGTATAACTTTTCAATTTTGTATAAATAGCATTGTTAAATTATATTTCTTATCAGTTGACAATGCTCGCAATGAGCGAAACCGGTCCTGACATATTAAATAAAGTGGAATGAAGTACAAAGGATTATTGTTTTTATTAATATAATGCCTTTCCACCAAGTATTGACAGTGAACACCCTAAAAGTGAATACATACATAATATATAAGTTAAAATGAAATTATTGAAAAAATTCTTCGGAGTCAGAGTCTTTTTATTTTGAAGCTGGAGTCTGATTCGTCTTTTTTTTACACGACTCCATCGCCCTGCTAAAAAGTGTATACGGTTATGCATGTGTACATTTGTATCTGTTTCTCATTGTACGTTTATATTAAATAAAGAAAATAATGTTTATTCAGTAAAAAACAATCTTTTTTTGCGTAAATTTGAAGAGCAAATTTTAGTGTTTCATACATTTTTGATGCTTATACGCAATCACTTTTAAGGTTTTTACTGTCATTACTTGGTGAAAAGGCATTATACTAATAAAAACAAATTATCAAATCATATGACAATGAGGCTTATTTTATACGCGTAAATTTCTGGAACTTATGTTTTGCGTAAAAAAAGAATCGGGGGTACGTGTCTGTAGAAGAGAAACGACGAGTCGGTGTTTTAGAAAGTAACCTTAAAAAACCAACCCCTTTGCACATCTCTACGTATCGCAAAGGAGCGTGACCGAAGTTCGTGTAGAGATTTTTCCGTTTTACGAGTAGCTACTAGCTACGTTACATAATATATTATTATGTTAGGCTATTTGTTGATAAAGAGTTTCAGAAATATAGTAGGCAGAGTGAATGGAATGTTTAGCACTTTAATATATTACAAAGAATAGCTGTTACAGTCTTTTTTTATCACTGTAACTATGTTAAAATTTGATCAATACATATTAACACATTTAAGGTGTCAATTTTCGGCGAAAAGAAGCAATATTTTAACAAAAATAATGTAACGGAAATATAAATTGATAATATCGGCGGCCGGCCAATGTGGCATTGGATCAATGTACCCCTGTACCCCCTAATGTGGAATGGAAAAAGAGACATAACCCACACGTAGTAATTTTTACAGGAGGCACAAAAACGTGTTTTGATGATTTTGGGCCATATGTAAATTATGAAATATACATAAGTAACTGGTGTTAAATTGACATAATCTAATATTAATAAAATAAATTGTATGTGATAAACTTTTATTTAAGTATTTTTTGTTAAACACTAGGGTAACCAAATCCAGACTTTTTTTGTCATCCCTGAATTTCGGTATTGAAAAATTGTGTATACGTTGGGATTCGAAATTGAGAAAATTTTACTAATAATAACCGTGACGGGTCTTATTTGTCCATCAGCTGCTATGTGATGGTGACTTCTGAGATATTGTTTAGCAAATGGTGTGAAAGTCGATCTCGGAATTACGATAATGAAAAATAACAGTATTTTAAAAACCGGCTCTACAAATCAACATTATTTCAACAACTAGCTTGGCAGAGCCGGTTTGACCCCATAGCAGAACATCACTGCTAGTAACACACAATCGAAACAAACATGAACTAGAATATTTTGAAAATTGTTTAATCAACTATGAAATGAAATTCTTTTGTTATTTAATATCTTGGTTTTTTTAAGTCTCTGATTTGTAATTGGAATATAAAACGTTTGAACGTTTGGCAGGGATGGTGAACCTTTTTCGCAAGTGGGTCAAATTTGATTTAATTTTTTTTAAAAAATCATGTCGCGGGTCACATACATAGATTGAATAATTAAGGCTTTAAATAAAAACAGTCATTTCTAAAAGTTCAAGCGGGTCCCTGGTTCGCTATCCCTAAACTAGGGTATCCAATCCCTGAGCCTTTTTCTAATCCCGGGATTTCGGGATTGATTAATTTTCAATCCCGGGATTAGCTCACCGCTGAATTTGAAATCCTTGATTTGGTACACCATTTCCCCAGATTATCTCCGAAGGTCGTTTTTCTTATATAGCTCACCGAGGAATTTAAAATCCTCGATTTGGTATATTTTTCCCTCAGATTATCTCCGAAAGTCGTTTTTTTTAGCTCACCGAAGAATTTTAAATCCTTGATTTGGTATACTTTTCCAAAGCTTATCTCCATAAGTCGATTTTTTTCCAAAATCCTATCAATTTTCAGGATTTGCTCAAGATTTCTTAATCCCGAAATCCCGGGATCGCGACCATGTCAGTCCCGGGATTTCGGGATCAGAAAATTGGACGGGATCCCGGGATTGGGTGCCCTAGATTGAACGTTTTTATTTAATGTGACGATCTCTTTACTTTAAAGGTAACTTACTAACTACACATGTCTTGTTTTCACAAAACATTTTCGTTTTTTTTTAAAAAAAACGAGTACCGTAATCCTAATCGTACTTGACTGTTGGTAAATTGAAAAAGTATGCCACGATCCATTTTAGAAAAAGAAAAAGAATATATAAAGAACTTTAAAACTTTTTCAGGCCTAGAAAAGGCTTATGTGCTTAGGCTTGCTCTAGTTGTAAATCAAATGCTACATTTATTCAACTTAACTTTTGACGTGTTTCAATTTTGGTGAAGAATTGACAAACTCTTAGAAAATGTTTGTCAAATTTGGTTTCTTTGACCTTATTTTTTTTTATTTTAGGTCATAAAATGATAAAAAATACATCATAAAAACATATCTAGGGCTTAAAATACTAACCGTTTCCCCGTAGATACCCGCTATACTATACTGCAGGAGTGTCCAACCTTTTTGCCCTGGAATTGACATTTCAATCTTAAGTTTTCCCGCGATCGGCTTCTAACATGATTCTTATAAGAAATTCTATTTAGGGTTTTTTCACTTCTTCAAACATAAAAATGTTTATTTGAAATTTGAAGTACAAATCATTAGATAGGTATGTGCTTACAAAATAATTAAATTGTAGTATTTTTGTATATTTTATACTTAAATTATATATTTTTTTGATATTCACGGAAGCTTTCGGGATCGACCAAATTTCCCTTTGGGATCGACAGGTCGATCGCGATCTACCGGTTGGACACCCATTCTATACTGTCATTCTAAGAAAGGAGACTAACAAACCTGACAAACTATCGAGAAAAATTTCGAATTTTGTACTTTCTGAAAACATTTTGTTGTGGATCTTTTGGATGTTTCATTTTCAATTTATAGTACATTACATATTTTTTTAAAAACAAAATATTGAATTTAACAATTGTAAGCAAGTTTTTTTGTGTGATGAAGCAATATAAGTCGGTTCATAGAAATAATATTACTGATGAAAATTTGTATTCGACTTTACAGCTTGATAAATTAAATATTAAGTCAAATTAGCTTCAAATTTACTAGTACAAAGATCGCATTAACTTTTAAATTATAAAAACCACATCGACTCTGGAATGGAAAAAGGACGTAACCCACAGTTTTTTCAAAACAGCTTCTTTTTGATACATGTTCTGTCAAAAGGATGTAAGCTGAAAAAATCAGTATCTAAATTTAGCTTTTAAGTTTGAAAAAAGATGTGCTTGTGAAAATTGAAACTAAGAAAAAAGACTGGAATAAAGATTTTTCCTAGAAATTTTCTTAAATTAATATTAGATTATAGCTCTGTTCTTCTCCCTACTTCGGACGGTTTGATAACAGATTGCAAACGGATTTCAAATTAGAATCGAATTGAAAGCTTTTAGATTCTAATTCGAAAACCGTTTAAAAACCGTCAGACGTACGAAGAAAAACAGAGCCATCGCCAATTCAACACCAGTTCAGAAGTCTCCGTGTACTTCAAGCTTGTGAATATTTTGTGATTTGCATATGGCCCAAAATCATCAAAACACGTTTTTGTGCGTCCTGTAAAATTTGCTATGTGTGATTTACGTCCTTTTGCCTTTCCACAGTCGACATGTAAACTTCATATTTAACAATAAAACATTTTTTTGTACGATTTCCGAAATAGCACAGTCAAAAAAAGTGAAGAATTTCAGTTATCTATATTCTCAATCATATATATATCTCGAATAAAAAATGAATTGATCGTATTTTCAATTTTGTTTTTGTTTTGCGTCTTAAAAACATGATAATTTGTTTTAATGCAGTCCGCTACAAGAAATAGAAGGACATGCCTGCATTAGAAGATCGTCGTTTAAGAATAGTTCGTTTCTTATCATAATTTTATTGTACTTATGACTACATTTTATGTTACTTATGTTAACACCACAATTTCAGCGATCATATAAAAAGAGCACTTAACAATATTAGCAAGACAATCAGCGAATCAGTTTCTCTCAATTTAGTGATTTACTATTTTCTATTCCGTTAAATTTTTCCATAACGCCTGATTTTTCGCATGTGTTTTTTTTTATCGGCGTGAACGTCATAAGCTCATCTGAACATTTAGTTTCATGACACTTTCCCAATTTCCGTCTGACAGCTCAGCGATAATTCAAAAACTTTCGAAACGTAAAATGTTACGAGCTTTGACGTTTATGTGGGGTTAATCCCCTGATGCGGGATCATACACATTACGTGGCGTATGAGTCATACGGCTAAAGATAACTGATGAAATCCTTTAAAAAAGTATCGTTACATCAAACTGTTTTTTTTTTATCAAATTTTATTATTTATTATGATTTTTATCAAAATATTGAACGAGTTGTTAAAATTTCGTATGAATTGATTGTTTATTTTATTAATTAAACCATGGCTGTGGAGTCGGAGTCGTGGATTCGCGGTATTTTGGCCGGAGTCGGAGTCTGAGTCGTGAAAAATGAGCGGCTCGATTTTTTTTGCAACTTTTAAATGCTGTTTCATCTTCCGGAAAAAGCGTCTCTTCTCTCTCTGTGTGATTCAACTACGTATCGCAATGACTCGAGGTGTTGAACATTTTAAAGACCAGATAACAAACACTTCGATTTAAGATTTCGACTGAAGGTGCTTGGTGGAATTTCAATATTAAATTTGAATCGTTCAAACTATGTATATTCTCACAGATTTTGTCACTAACGACCCGGGTTTCGCCTTTCGGCATCTTCAGGCGTTCAAGTGCACGGATGAACTTGAACTGACGCTTAGTAAATGAAATTTTCGTGTTTATATATAAGAAATAAATGCATCACTGAGTTCAAAGCCATTGCTGGCGAAAAGGATAAGCTCATGGGAATGCCAACAGATTTGAGTAGTAAGTAGTTTCAAGAATTATATTTATATGTTTGTCGGCAAAAGTTTTATGATTATATGATTTTATGATTATATAGGGTATAGAAGTGGAGATCCCGGTAGGTTTAATATTTCATTTAAAATCGGAGGACTAAGCAGTTGTGCTCTATTTATTTCCAAAATTTCCTGGAAAAAGAGCTTATGACTGTCCGTATTTGGTCAAAAGTGTTCACATTTCATGCTTGGCTGACTAAAGATGATCTGATGGTATACATATATTATATATAAGTTAAAAATGAAAATATTGAAAAATTTCCTCGGAGTTGGAGTCGTTAATTATTTTAAATCTGGAGTCGGAGTTGTCAATTGTTTTAAAGCTGGAGTCGGAGTCTTTTTTTCACGCGATTCCACCTGCCCTGAATTAAACTGTCAAAGTTTATTTATTTATTCGGTTTTTCTAGAATATTAATCACGAAAAAACTCTTATGGAATTATACTAAAATGATTACATTATTTATATGCCTATGACATAAGCAAATAAATTTGATATTCAAAGAAACAAAAAGTAATAATATGTATTTAAGTGTTGTTAGTTATTGATTATCTATGAATGTTTATTAAATAACTAAAATTTTTAATATGTATCAAATTAAAAGCTATGAAACGGTCTGCAGCGAAATATGTACGTAAGAAAATTGTTAAGTGAATTATTTGCAATCATTTGTGTAACTTATACAATCCAGTCGAATAGAACTATCCATATAACTGATATAATATACATAGTTGCATAAAAAACTTTTATTGGACATTCATAGCTAATTAAATGTTGAAATAGTAACTGTAAAATGGAGAAGTGTTAAATGTCAAAAAAATAAATGATGATATTAATATATTAATTACTCAAACTGACAAGGTGACGGTCGAGATAAAGTTGTTACATAAAAAATAGGAGGTCACTGCTTAAGTACGCCACTAAATACCTGTTCATTTTTAACAGATAACTGTTAGCGGAATGGAGTAATAAGGAATGATTAACTCAGCTAAGCTGTTTTAAAAAACCTGTTAAGCTGGATTTTGTTAATAATTATTATATCAATTAAATTAATATTATATTATATCAATTACACACCAGTTTAGAAATCTTCGTCCACTTCCAGGCTGTGTATATTTTATTATTTGCATATGGCCCAAAATCATCAAAACACGTTTTTTGTGCCTCCTGTAAAATTTTCTATGTGTGGGTTACGTCTATTTTCCTTTCCACAGTCGATATGTATCTTATTTCTTGTGTAAAATCAACATAAAACTCACATTAAAAAGTTGATAAGAAATTATTCACATCTCAAGGGCAAAAAAAATATTGAGATTTTATTTGAATATAGGACAAAAATATTTTCGGTTCATTCAAATCATTCAAAATGAGAGCTCATTACGTTTAAAAATGAGCTTTATTAATACAGCAAATTATCAATAAAATTAAAAATTTAACTATCTGGTCTTTGACTCAAATCAGTTGAAGAACAGAAATTTTACAATTTTACAAGATTTTGTGAAACGTAACTTTAAATTAAAACCCATTAAATTAAAAATAAAGCAAGATCAATAAATCTGCTCTAAATATTATATTTTTTTCTTTTTAATTAGTCCTGGCTGTTATAAAAGTCTCCCGAATTTTTGGTGTTTGTTTTTCCTCCGGCCATGTTTCTCTTGCTGTCAATTAATAATCTTTGTTCTCTTTTTGTTTTAGGTAAGTTTTGAAAGCTTCACTTTGATATTCTGCGGGAGCGAAATTTTCGTTCGGTAAGAGTTATTATTTATATTTTATATGCGACTTAACATTTTTCATTAAACAATTCCGTAATGAAGTTATAAAACTTTGTGCTTTGGACTAGTATGGTGTAACGTTTTTGACGCTTTAAGAAATCACTAGCTGTAAGCCCGTTGCCCAGCAACGGGAGATTTTTGCTGCATTGTGTTTGATTTTATTTAGTTTAATTTAATTTAATTTAATTTAATTTAATTTAATTTAATTTTAATTTATTTTATTTTATTCAAAAAAGTGGAGACTGGAAGGTTTGAAATGTGGTCGGACAGACATTATCGGCTATTAATATATAGAATAGCTGTAAGCCCGTTGCCCAGCAACGTGAGACTTTTGTTGCATTGTGTTTGATTTTATTTTATTTTATTTTATTTTATTTTATTTTATTTTATTTTATTTTATTTTATTTTATTTTATTTTATTTTATTTTATTTTATTTTATTTTATTTTATTTTATTTTATTTTATTTTATTTTATTTTATTTTATTTTATTTTATTTTATTTTATTTTATATTATTTTATTTTATTTTATTTAAAAAAGTGGAGACTGGTAGGTCGAGGACACCTTACACTCACCCAAACATACGGACCTTATCGGCTATTAATATATAGAGATTCCAGTGTCTGTAACAGTTTTTTCGATCCTTCGCAGACTAGCCGCCATAAAACTATTGTTCGAGGTTATTTTTCAACAAGGTCTTTAGTGTATCTTTTCAACCTACATTGAATGATTTAATACATATATATGTCACAGTTACAATATGGATTGTTATTAAATGATTTTTTTTTAATTACACTTTTGAGGTGTTAACATTTTATTTGCGTGATTTTTAGTCACTTATTGATAATTTTTTTTTTTTTTTTTTTAACCATGTCCGCTCCCAACGTGGAGCATATGGACTCCTAATGGAGTTTATCTCAACAGAAGTGTTTCTACGAGAACTGCTTGTTACTCAGTTGCACAACCTCTCTTTTTCCAAAGAGAGTAGGGATAGAAGGATAGGGCTAGGACAGAATTAGTGGTAAGCTAATCGCTCTCGATAAGCCCTGTTCATAGGATATGATGGGCGAGAGGGGGAATTCAAGACATCACATACATCCATGCCTTTGAACAGAAATTCATAAATCGATTGAAAAATCAATTTATAAAACTGTCCGTACCGGGATTTGAACCCGGGCCCTCTGTAGCCGAAGCCAACAACGTTGACCACTCGACCACACAGGCGGCTGTACTGTATTTTTCTACTGTATTTTTTTTCAATGTCAATTGTTTCTTACACCTTTTCATTTAAATTTGTTTTCGCATAAATAGCACTGCTTAATTTTATTTCTAATCGATTGACAATGCTCGCCATGAGCAAAACCGGTACTGATCTTGATAAAGTAAAATCGAAATTAAGTGCAAAAAAATAATGGGTTTTTTCTTAATACAATTGATTTCTGTTAGAAAGCATAGGTGTTTATGATGTCTGAAAATTTCTTCCCAGCCTTCCAATCCGAAAATAAAAAGCGTAGCGAGAGCGATTATCTTAATACTATTTCTGTCTTTTAAATGTCGATTCTTTTTTCGGAAAAAGAGAGGTTGAATGCAACTGGGTAAAAATTAGTTATCGTTGAAAAATATATGTTGAGATGATTCAATTAGAATGCCATATGCTCTATATTGAGTACGTATATAGATCTTTAATACAACAAAATCGCACCATAGATTTTTCAAAAGCAACGTAAGATAAGCGTAAATCATTGGATCTTACAACCTTAGCTTTGTTGTCCCTTTGTCCACGTCAAATCAAAAAGAGAGACATGTACCTATTTCGAATCTCCATTGGTAAGCGGGGT
Organism: Himalopsyche tibetana; assembly: GCA_030503985.1. Classification (NCBI taxonomy): domain Eukaryota; kingdom Metazoa; phylum Arthropoda; class Insecta; order Trichoptera; family Rhyacophilidae; genus Himalopsyche; species Himalopsyche tibetana. The sequence goes on from JAPJYX010000022.1 coordinate 20,095,350, forward strand.
CTCGAAGAAACCCATCTAAATGTTAATTTATTTGTATCCGAATTCTGGACCTCTCAACTCGCCTTTGCGGGACCAAATGCAAAGGAATAATGGGTTACATATGGTCATGTCTATATTATATTATTTTCTACAGTAACATACATGTTTTATAAAAACTTTCACCTGACAATCCTGTCAAAATCAATGAGAAAACTACGCATAACAAATTTTACAGCAGACACCAAAATCGTTTTATGATGATTTTGGGCCAAAGGCAAAAAATTAAATATACAAAACCTTAGGTGCACAGAGACTGATAAACTGGTTTTTAATTGACTTTATCTAATATAAGTTTAATTATTTTTTCGTAAAACACCTTTTTTGAAGCCTTTTTTCTTGTATAATTTAAGATTTCGACTGAAGGTGCTTGGTGGAATTTCAATATTAAATTTGAATCGTTCAAATTATGTACATTCTCACAAATTTTGTCACTAACGACCCGGGTTTCGCCTTTCGGCATCTTCAGGCATTCAAGTGCACGGATGAACTTGAACTGACGCTTAGCAAATGAAAGTTTCGTGTTTATATAAGATATAAATGCATCACTGAGTCCAAAGCCATTGCTGGCGAAAAGGATGAGCCCATGGGAATGCCAAGAGATTTCAGTAGTGAGCAGTTTCAAGAATTATATAATTTGTTTGTCGGCAAAGGTTTTATGATTATATGATTTTATGGTTATATAGGGTATAGAAGTGGAGATGTGGGAAAATTTGATATTTCGTTTTAAATCGGAAGACTTTGCAGCTGTGCTTTGTTGATTTCTAAAATTTCTTGGAAAAAGAGCTTATGACTGTCCGTATTTGGGTGTAACATTTTTATCCCTTGTTCCTTTCTTGATTTTGATTTATTTAAACAGACTCGTGTTTTTTCAAACTTAAAAGATAAATTTAACCAGTGATATGGTATTTTCGGCTTACATCTTTTTGATAGAACGTGTATCAAGTTGTATACATTATAATTATCAAAAAAAGGTGTTTTGGAAAAACTGTGGGTAACGTCCTTTTTCTCTTGTACAGTTGATATTTAAAAAATAACCTGTTCGGAAATAACTTGTTTTTAACTAAATTTATTAGATCACTTTTAGGGTGTTCATTGTCCTTAGTATTTATTACTTGGTGGAAAGGCATTTTATTCAAAAAATACCATTAGTCTCCTCTTTAGCTTAATTACTCTTTGACGAGTGTCGTTATTACATTTTAGAGCTATTAAACATTTTAATTGTAGTCAATTAAGAGGATATAGTACCTTTACGCCTGAAAACAGAGTAAATCGATCGTTTGCCATCGACGAAATCTCGTGAACCGTTCACTTAAAAAATTTTTTTTTTCAAATATTACATTTTCCAAACGCTTTTTTACACTATTACATTTTTTTTTTCATGAAAATAGTCATATTTTCAAGAATAAAAGGCAAAAAGTTCACAAAATATTTTTTAACTGCTTTCGTTTTGATCATTTTTAGAATTTATTGTAAGATACCGAAGTTTAATGTCTTAGAAAGAAATGCAGATAAAGGTTTGTTTAAGAAAGTGATTTGAGCAGAATTTCCAATTTATGTAATATAATGATTGTACATCTATTTGAAATGTACCATTTTTCCCACTTTTTCTGACTGATTTTTAAAGCATAATTGGATCGTAAATACTTCTAAAAAAAATTGGAATAATAAAACATTTTATTGTTTACATTTAAAAGCAAAAAAAAAATTAAAAAATTGTCATACCAATAAATAATAACTATTTTTCGGGGATGTGTTTTTCTTGCCGTAAATTTCGCAGACCCAGTCAGTGTGAGAAAGACGTTTGTACTGAGTGCACGTGTCACATATTACTCTGCATTAACTTAAAACACTGGTCATACAAATGAATCGAAGAAATGTATTTTTTATTTTGCGATAAAAAAGTTGTTGCGCAAAATAGCGGTTAGGGTTAGGGTTGCTCAATGCGCTTACAAATAATATTATTATTTATAATACAATAATGTCTTTTCCAATAGCGATTATTTTAAAGACCAGTATTTAGCTTAATGGATAAGCATTTTGAAATATTTATTTGGCAATGCTTTTAAAAAGAGATTCTATTCAATATAATAGTAGCAGTAGTTGAATAAAAATATTTTTCACATTAGTAGTTTTGAATCATTTCTATATTTCAAAAGATTTTTGCTAAAAAAACAAAGTTCGTCATCTAAATCGAAAAAAAACTTGAAAATTATTAGATAAGGTAAGATATTAACAGATAATATTTTTTAAGAATCATTATACAGATGGTAAACCATGTTTTTTTGCAACGTAGAGTTTTTATCAGGAATTTTTTCAATAATTTCATTTTAACTTATATATATGTGTACCATCAGATCATCTTTAGTCAGCCAAGTATGAAATGTTAATTCTTTTGACTATTTTGTTTACATACACATCATTAAATATATTTTTCAAAAAAAAATCGAGCCGCTCATTTTTCACGACTCCGGCCAAAATACCGCGACTCCGACTCCACAGCCCTGGTTTTTTTAATTGAATACATTTTTCTACCGTCAAACTTGTTTTTTTTAAGTTATAATTGAATAAAACAGAATGCTAGAAAATATTCGAAATTGATAGATGACAAATATATATACATATGTATGGATACATAATAAACTTGTGAAATATATTAATTCATACATTTAAGTCATTTTTTGTACCACCCAACAAAGTTAGTCCGATGCAGCCGATATAACTTAACGACATTAATTTATCCATTATATTAAATGATTGAAAACCATATTTTTTCGATAACTTACCAAATTATGTAACAATATTATACCTACAATACATTAATATTCAAATCAATCACATGGTTTGAATTACTTTTAATATTATTAGTATTATGTTTTTTTGTCACAGCCCTGAATGTCGAACTTGTATATTGGCGAGAGAAAAAAAGTTCCCAAACATTATACAAAAATACGAATATATTTATGCAATTGATATAAATTATACAAATAACTTTTTTTGATCAGGCATACTATTCATTTAGTTTCTTCCTTATTGAATTAGTGTTAGGCTATATAAAAACTTGAAGTAAAAATAAACACATCATAACATTTGGTTATGACTTTAAAGACATGCATGGATTATGAATATTTTCGATAGTTTCGGCATTCACTAAAGACAAAATCATTTTATAACAAATTAACAAATAAACTTTGTCATTCCACTAATTGTTTACAAATTGTAACACGTTTTGGGCTTTTTCGAGAAGCGTCTTCATACCAACTATCTTAAAGCTATTATTAGTTAATGAAATTTACCTTTATTCTAAGTAATCAGTGGAATAACTAAGTTTTCTGATAGCAAACATGTTTTTATTCCGTGAATTCAGTATTTTTTTTTTTTGAAAATGATTACAAATATCCTCCAAGATAGCTTAGATGTCCAACAAGAAATATAAGACATAGTTAATATAATTTTCGGAAAATCCACTGTCAGAACTATGGCGTGAACCAGAAATAACTATCAACTGAAATTTATATTTATTTTAGAACTCAATACTTTTTCCATTTTAATCTTATTATGTCAATATTTTTTATTCAACAGAATGTTTTTAACTGTATTCATATTAAAATCAATATCATAACAAATAGGTTATACAAAATTAAAAATAAAAACAAATTCTTTCAATATATTAGAGAAAGTTTGAGAAATTTGTATTGTATGGTTTATCTTGTTTATTTCTTTTATTATTTCGTTTGACAAAACACCGTCTCTGATTTACATTTATTAAATACGATGGCTTACTGTTGCTATCAATAACTCATATGTAGCATTATAAGTCATTTTCACGGTATATATAATTAACGCATTGTTTCAGTTACATATAATTTTTGCAACAGATATTTGGGGAAGTAAATTAGATTGTCAGTCTTTGCTACGAAGATAAAAAAGTACTTACTGATTTTCGTCAATAACAAATTGTTTTATATGAAAAACCCTTATTACTGTCTAAATATCCATCCGTGTGTTAGGTGGTATTGCTATTTTTGTAATGAAATATACAAATGTTTTGCTTGTTTTGATACTGTAAAAATACGTATTGTGGTGGTTACTTATTTAAGTCAGTGCAATATTTATGCTGTAGGTCAAATTTAAGTTTTGCAATCCTACTGAGTCGCCTTAAGTGTTACTTTTTCACATTATTTACTTTTAATATACCAATTGTTTATTAAATCTTTTTTATTTCATTTTAAATTGTAAAATATCACTATAAAATTGTTTTCTATTATCAATTGATAATGCTCGTCATGAGCAAATACTAGATCAATGTTTCTTAACCTTTTTACATCCGCGGACCACAAAAAATCAAAAAATGTTGCAGACCCTAAGCTTTTAAAAATGAATACTATGTTTGAACTGCAGAACCACCGGTTAAGAAACATTGTACTAGGTAACAATTTGGCTTAGTGATAATATATTTAATCGAAAACTTTGATTATTTAATAAGCAAAACTCAGGACAATTGTGACAAGCCGTATGAAAAAATGTAAACAATTTGAACAATTTAAATTTAATATTGAAATTACTTCAGATACTTTCAATAAAAATAAATAAATTATTAAAATATTGTTCCAAGACTAAATTTAAATCGTTCGAATTTTGTACATTCACACAAGTATTGTCACTAGCAACCCGGGTTTCACCTTTCGGCATCTTCAAGCGTTCAAGTGGACGGAAGTGCCGGTGACAAAACTCGTGTGTATGTACATAATTTGAACGATCCAAATTTAATATTGAAATTCCACCAGATACTTTCAGTCTAAATTATATACTAACTGTAAATTATAAAAATATTGCTCCAAGACTAAATTTGAATATTTCAAATTACGTACATTCACACAAGTTTTGTCACTAGCTAACCGGGTTTCGCCTTTCGGCATCTTAAGGCGTGAAGTCGATTCTCCTTGAGTTGATCTCATGTGTCTTTCAAAAATTCAAATTTAATATTGAAATTCCGCCAAGCACCTTCATTCGAAATATTAAATTGTTTCAAGATGTTTAAGATTAATTATTAACCCTTCACACACCGGACACTTTTCTTTGCGCATTTTTCGTTTGCACTGGTTAAGGGGTAGCAAGAGCCCGTAGAGGAGTCCGGTAGGGAGAACAAGGGAGTCGGATGGTGGATTATGACGCTAAGCCCGCTGTATATTCCCTTTCCGGGCTTCTAATCCCTCTCCCGCAGTTCTCGCAGAGGAATTAACCTTAAGACGCAGACCGGAGCTGCGTAATGCCACGGAACAAAATTGAAACATGGCATCCCCGGGCATGGATAGATAAACAATAATTAAAAATGAAATCGGCTCAGTTATTTTTGCGCAAATATAAATGGCTGTGTTTATTTCTGACAGGTCTGTCTCACGAAAAACAAAACAAAATAGCAATTAATCTAGTTGTATTTTATAATCATTTTCTCATTAAGTTATGTTGATATTTGCTTTGCTAGATCTTGAACCTAGAGCAGGGTTTCCCAAACTATGTTCCGCGGAACACTGGTGTTCCGCGAAGCCAGAGAAGGTGTTCCAAAAAAATTGGAATGGTTTGATACGCTGCAACACAGTTTAAAAAATCTTAAAAATTCAGCTAAGTGTTCCGTTATACTTTCCGGACTTGCGAAGTGCTCCATTCCAGAAAATGTTTAGAAAACCCTGATCTAAAGCATGAATGTCCAACCGGTAGATCGCGATCGACCGGTCGATCCCGAAAGCTTCCGTGTATTTTGAAAAAATATATAATTTAAAAATAAAATATACCCAAATTGAATTATTTTGTAAGCACATATCTATCTAATGATATGCATTTCGCATTTAAAATGAACATTTCTTTGTTTTTAGAAGGGAAAAAACTTTACTAAATATTTTTTTATTAGAATCATGTTAGAAGTCGATCGCGAGAAAACTTAAGATTGAAATGTTGATCCCAGGGCGAAAAAGGTTGGATACCCCTAATCCAGAACCATCCAATCAGGGGTGGGCTGGAAGAATCTTGCAGGTGCTCTCGCGAGCCCCTTGTTAAAATTGACGCATGCTGGCGAGCCCCTTGTTAAATTAAAAAAACAATATTCTCAGATATATAATGTATTAAATTATATGCATAATAATTATATTGAAAAACGCAGAACATACATGTATATTAATCTAAGAAGGTTTAAATATATTGCGTAAAACATAAGATTGTAGTAGAATAGAAAATGCGTCATTTTCTCGCACTGTACACTCTTGTAATGTAACGTAGGTTAATACATTTTTTTATCTAGCTATATAAATTATTGTCTTACGGTTCATTGAGATTCAGCGAGCTCCTTGTTAATATTTCGGCAGCCCATCGCTGCATCCAAATATTAGTGTGCAGCTTTTACCACTGGACCACTGTTTCTTTCCAACAACGAAACTCCTGGTAATATTTAAACAAAAAAACAGTTTTTCGTAATCATGCTTCATAAATGCTTCAAGATGTAATAAAATAAAAGAACAGAAAAGTAAAAATGTAATAAAATCTGTAGAAACGTACAAAAAATATTACCGATTAAAATGAGATATTGAAGGTACATTAAGCACTCGCTTAAAATTGTTAAAGCAGGTTAATATATTAATTCTTAGCGGGTTGTGGTAGGATCAACGTAAATTACCTTTAAGATTACATCTTTGAAATTTATTCGGTGAGTTATGATCGCTTTGAACATTTTGCTTTTAAAATTCGACATTTCTAAATAACGAATAATTTACATTTACCGACTAAATCAATCTTCTATCCGATGTAACTAGAGCAGGCACGGGCAAACTGTGGCCCGCCGCGTATTTTTCTGCGGCCCGCGAGCAAAATTATATTTTTGAAAAAGATTCACGTTTTTATCTTTTGACACCTTTTTAAAAAAATGTTGAAAATAAATATGATAATCGTTATTTTTGGATCATCCTATATATGTGAACAAACATTTTCAATCATGAACCTCAATAAAAAATAACATCTGAATTAACTACAAAATTAACACCTGAATTTTAAAAAAATATCAAAAGACGAAAAGTAGTTCCATTCTTCTAATTAGATTGTTTTTTTTTCATGATAATAAATAATGTACATATAAAAGTGGAATTTTACTTGCGGCCCGCCGCTAATTTTGAATTTCTGAATTTAGCCCTTCATCCGAAAAGTTTGCCCCACCCTGAACTAGAGCATCCAATGCCGGACTCTTATTTTGATTCTGGGATTTCGGAATTGACAATCATTTGATCCCGGAATTCTGGGAATGATCATTAACCATAATTTCATATTTTCAGTCAAGGCGACCTTTTTTTCGGGTAGAAAAGATATTACAAACACCCTTGTCCAAAATATCAAATTATATTTTTAAAAAATACCGCCTTAAAAAAGAAATGATTGAAATTGAATTTTGTATAATTTTTTTACCCATGTCCGCTTCCAATGTGCATCAAATGGTCTCTTAATGGACGTATCTCAGCAGAAGTTTTTTCTACGAGAACTGTTTGTTACTCAGTCGCTTTACCTCACTTTTTTCAAAGTGAGTAGTAGGGAAAGAATGATAAGGCTAGAACAGGACTAGTGGTTAACTAATCGCTATTGCTACACTCAGTTATTAAAGTATCAGAAGGTTAGGAGGAGAGGAAATACTGTGAATTGACATCACAAACACACAGTCTTCGATCACAACTTAAAATTGAATCATTCTTAAATTCACTTTGATCTGACCGGGAATCGAATCCAGACCTGCGTGATCTGTAGTGCAAGCTCTAACCAAATGGGCCACACCAGGCGACAGTTTAGTGGTAAAAAACTGGGCACACTATAAAGTTATCTGTAAAAATGGCTTTCGGTAACACAAACAGTAAGAAAATTGTTCATTCTTTATGTCTTTATGGATGATTAGGGTCGTCGAAATTATATTGATTTTCTTTTTCATTTCTTGTTCACTTATTTTAACAATAAGTACAGTGAAACTGAATCGTTTTTCATCGCATAGTAGCTTCAGTAGAAAATGTACGTATTTTCGTCAGACAATATTTTTTTTGAATAAATATCTGGCATTACAGCTTATTCCAATGCGCAAAATATTTTGAAGTTGAAAGATCATTCGAGAAAAACTCTATGAAAATTTATTGTAGGTCACTCGAGAATAACTCGAGGTTAATTGACATCACAAAAAACCATATCTTAGTTTTCAAATCTAAATTGAAAAATCTAGATTTGACATTTACCTTAGCGGGAATCGATCCCAGAACCGCCCGGTCGGTAGAGCAAACTCTAACCAACTGGACCACAGCGAAGCACATAAGCTGCAAATTTTTCATTTAATATTTCAGTGTTATTTTAGTAAATAACAGCTTTTTCTAAAGTGCTTATTATGTATTATAGAATCTGTTGTCAGGTTCTAAATATGAAAAACAAAGATTTTTATACAGTAAATTTATTTATATTTTTTAACATAACTTAGATTTTTCCATCGCAATCTAATTCAATTAATGACACACACAATTTATTGAAAAATTGAAGATACTTACAAGAATTCTAACTTAATAAATATAAAAATAGTATTATTAAATTTGTTATTATACTGGTTGTGTAGTAACTAGTAAGTTGAGACACGTGTTTCAACCCTCTGAGAAGCTTCCTGAGAACAACTTTATCGTAAGAATTTTATTGGTAACGTGAACATTGATTTTAATTTTAAACTTGTTAATAACATAAATTAAGGATATGACTATGATCCAATATTTTTTGTTCTAACCATAGGCAAATAAACGAGGAGCAAATATTCAAAAAGTGATTTGTCACACAAATACAGAGCTTGGGAAATGATGATTTGAGTGTTGGAGAAATCACGGTTTGCTTGAATGTCCCAACTTTATGATTTAATTTTTATAGGAAAAAACATTTTTTGACCACTAATTGTGATTTCCATTGATAGATTTTATTATGAAGTATCAGAACTGATATTAAAACAGCTTAACGACCGTGGACGCGTATTTGAGACTTTGAAAAACAAAGGTTGCTGGCCGGTGGACACATATATGCGTATAGGCGAAGTATCTGGAAGCTAAGAAAATTAAATTTTGTAAAGATATCTCAATTTGCTCACAAATTATAGTGAATTTAGTAAAATTATAATTTTATTAAAAAAAACGTGCGGTCGTTAAGCTGTTAAACGGCATTTTTCAAAATTTGTGTCAAATCACTTTTTGAATGTTTGCTCCACAAATAACATATCGACTATGGAAATGAAAAAGGACGTAACCCACACTTTTTTCAAAACAGTTTTTTTCTATAATCACAATTTATACAAATTGATACACGTTATATTCGCATACACGCAGCTTACATCCTTTCGGATGTAAGCTGCAAATGCCAATTTAAAATGTAAATTTAACTTTTACGTTTGAAAAAAGTCGGGCTTGTCAAAACTGCAAACAGTAAAATAGACTAAAAAAAGGTTATTCTTTAACAATTTATTAAATTATTATTAGATTGTGTCAATTAAACACCAGCTTACAAGTCTTCGTGCAAGTTTTTTGTATATTACATAATTTGCCTATTGCCCAAAATCATCGTCACACGTTTTTAGCGCTTTCTGTAAAATTTGGTATGTGTGGGTTACGTCCTATTTCCTTTCCACGTGTTTGTACATTGACGAAACCAAGTAAATAAAATACACAACGTGTTATTAATTGAAAATGTTTAAAAAATAGCAAAAAAGATTCTGCACCGCTTCCATAGACAAACTATCTTTTGTGATACGTTTTTACAGCATTGTCCATCAACTAGTCCCGGACAATGTGGAAGCTTTTTTTTCATTTTCTTATTTGACGTTTTTCTCGGAAGTCTCGCCAGTGTTGCCATAATCGTCGAGTTGATTAAATCATTTTTAGAACACTTTTTGTGAGAGCTTCCATTCGTTGTAATAGAAATGTGTTTTTTTCGCTTTTTTGTGTGTGAGGTACTCAGCCGTGATTCGTTTCTTGGCATTGCGTGTGAATTTTTTAATATTTTTTTTGTCTAAAAATGACCGGATATTTGTTATATAATATGTTAGCTTAAAAAAATAATCCATTACCAGCTGTTACGGCAACACAATCGACGTATACAAAAAAAAATAATATCCAACGTATTTGTAATATTTTCGTAGTTTTATAAGTGAATAAATAAATCTTATGTATATTATATATCACTTTTAAGGTGTTCACTGTCAATACTTGGTGGAATGGCATTATAATAAAAATAATAAAACATTTTTAGTACTTTTTCCACATAAAATTTATTAGATCAGGACCGGTTTCGCTCATGATGAGCATTGTCAACTGATAAGAAAAACAATAAAACAGTGATATTTATACAAAAGTTAAGTGATAAAAACAAGGTATGACAAACAATTGGTATTACAACCTAGCAAAAGAATTGAAGTAAAATACAAGGAAAATAAACTATAAATAAAAAGTTGAAGACCACTTAGCAATGAAACTATTATGACAAAAACCAATTAGGTATGAATTAACATTACCAAAGTAAAAACCAACAATTAGTGTATATAATAAATAAATCTTAATGTCTGTCAACCAAATTGAGTTTGGAAGACAGTAGATTTTAATCCAGCATTGGATTTTCCAAACTCAATTTGGTTGACAGACATTAAGATTTATTTATTATATACACTGATTGTTGGTTTATTTTCCTTGTATTTTACTTCAATTCTTTTGCTAGGTTGTAATACCAATTGTTTGTCATACCTTGTTTTTATCACTTAACTTTTGTATAAATATCACTGTTTTATTGTTTTTCTTATCAGTTGACAATGCTCATCATGAGCGAAACCGGTCCTGATCTAATAAATTTTATGTGGAAAAAGTACTAAAAATGTTTTATTATTTTTAGTATATTATATACTTCAGTTATTAAAACCCGGTAAAAAAACAAATTACATTGGAATATAATTCTTAAATTTATTGAAGTTCAATTTAACCCGTCACTTTGAAATGGCTCGTATTTAATCGGTCTGAATTTTAATACAGTTTCGGTCATAATTTTTACCACATTGGTCAGAATTTATATTAAATAGTCATAATATATCGGTCAGTGTACAGAGGGTAGAATAAATAATTAATGGTCAGAATTTATATAAAATAGTCATAAATTAAATGAAATAAAAAAACCTTAACCTTTAGAGGAGTGAATAGATCTATTCTGACCCTACTTTACATTGTTGGATTTTTTATATGGAAATTGTGTGACTTTTTCTAATGAATTGATGTTATTCATACTTGAAGCATATATATGCTCACAGATTGACACTACTGTGTTGAGTTAAAAGTATGTCCATAATCCTTATGGCACTGACGTGCATGTACGTCCATACTCATCTAAATGTTAAGCATATATATTTGAATTAAAATCATTATAAGATCTATTGTTAGAGCTAATTGAAAAGATTTTAACAACCATAAATTTCATTTGTCGCCTGTTGTGGCCCAGTTGGTAAGAGCTTATGTGGATTTGATTCCCGGTAAGATCCCAGTGAATTTGAGAATTATTCAATTTAATGTTGTGATCGAAGACTGGGTGTTTGTGATGTCAATTCACAATATGTCCTCTCCTTCCATCATTCTGATCCTTTAATAACTGGGCGTTGCAATAGCAATTAGTAGTCCTGTTCTAGCCTTATCCCTCTTTCCCTATTACTAAAAGTAAGGTTGAGCGACTGAGTAACAAACAGTTCGCGTAGAAAAAGCTTCTGTTGAGATACCTCAATTAGGAGGCCGTATGCTTCACACTGGGAGCGGACATGGATAACAAAAAGTGTCATGAAGCTTTCTCTAAATAAAAAAAATATATCATATTTTACCAACAACGACTTAAGATTTATTTGCAATGGATTCATGTTGTAATAGTTAGACTTTGAATATAACTAATTTTTGTCTTTGCTATGTTAAGATGCATCGCTTTTATTTATAATGTCTTAAAATTATCGTTAGCATGATTTTTTAAAATGCAAAGTGTAATATCAGTATGCACATGGTGATGCCATTGAAAAGAGTTTCCACGGTACTTCTTGGGATTCATACTTTTTTTTATATTTTAAAGAAGATCTTACTCAGCTGAATTCCTAGAATAGCAATTAAACTTTTATTTGTATGTTTTTTGGAATGTCTATACAAATGAAAATGAAAACAACAGGGAAAATCTGGTGTATGTTATATTATTTGAAAAACGAGTCAACGTGGAGATGGTTGTACTTTATCCGCCCCGCTTTTCTACGAAAAGGACGTGGGTAATGTATCTAAAGCCATCGGTCATAGCTTTTTCAGGTGCAGGTCGACGATTTGTTTGACACAGTGAGAGCTTTTGTTTACCCTCAGCTTACCTCTGCAGTAATCTCAACGCGTGCAGCTTGTTTATTTTATTGCTAAGCTTTTATACAGTGATGGGAAAGCTTTGAGATTTTCGCGAAATGCTACTATTGCTAAGCCCCTACATGCTATCACATATTTTGTTATATATGTATTAATTTACAACTTTGTGAGATAGGTTTGTACAGTTTAAACATTAATTTCAATTTATTCTCACCTTACTGCATTATAAATATTTTTTTTAAAGTAAAATAACTGTATATTAAGATTCTTGTATACCAATTTTTTGCTTAGAATTACTCAACAAATGCACTTTTTTAAAATCAGTAATATATTTTATTGAAATCAATTTATTTATTCTGTTGAATTGTTTTCGAAATCACACAGCATCAAAAAAAGGCAAGCAGGGTAAAAGCTGTCTGAAAGCATCCATAGCACGTGACATGCAGTTGAAAATATATCGACTGTGGAAAGGAAAAAGGACGTAACCCTCAATTTTCCAAAACAGTTTTTTTTTCAATAATCACAATGTATACAACTTGACACACATTCTATCAAAAGGATGGAAACTGAAAATACCGAATAAATATCTAAATTTAGCTTTTAAGTTTTAAAAACATGACCTTGTAAAAAATTAAAACCAAGAAAAAACACTGAAATAAAGGTTTTTCCGAGACAATTTCTTTAATTAATATTAGGTTATTTCAATTAAACACCAGTTTAGAAGTATCCGTGCACTTCAAGGTTGTGTATAATTCATAATTTGCATATGTCACAAAATCATCAAAACACGTTTTTAGCGCCTCCTGTAAAATTTGATATGTGTGGGTAACGTCCTTTTTCTATATATATATATCGTTCAGAAAGATACTTGCTGAAAATATCGGGTAGTTAAATTTTTAAATTATGTGGTGTCGAGTCTGTTCCTGCACTTTCACTTAGTTGCAACATAAAAACTAAATCATTCTTTGCATAAAATGATTGTATAAAACGGAAGTAAAATAATAATAAATTGTCTTGACACATTGGGGAAATCTCCTGAAAAACTCTCCAAGAAAGAATTTAATGACATTCATATCAAAATCACTCATAAAATCACAGTGAACACCCTAGAAGTGACTGACAAAATAAATCAGATTTTCACAATCACTTGCGCTGCATGCTGGTTTTGCTGTCACCGAAAATGGATTCCGAACCAAGGAATCATAATTGCTAGTTTTCGGTAAATTACGTGGGTGTTCCGCGTGTATAGTTTGGGAAACCCTGCATTATAGTATTATTATCTCGCTGCAAGCAGAGTAGTACAGTAAACATTTACGACTGGGATCCGTTATTACGTAGTACACAGCATGTTATTATCTGACTCGCGAAATTGAGATAATGTTCTGTTTGCACTGGAGTGACGTTTTCCGAGCAATAAGTCTACTTGAGATTGTTTGCTGGGAATCTTGGGAATGTTGTTTTGAAAGACAGTTGGAAAAACAGAGACGCATAATTCGCTTCCGCTTGATTATTACCTATGCAAAGGGTTAAATCTTAGACTTAACCCTTAAATGCATAGATGGCTTTTTCGCAAAATAGAAATCGATTTTACCTTTTATTCCTATACCCAATGGTAATATACGTATCTACTCTCCATATTATTTCAATATATTTCTTGTCTACACGTACTTAACTATTATAATCTTCATTCCATCAGAGCTAGCTGGAGTTTTGACAGCCATTGATTTTCGACTGTTTTTTAATACAATTTTCAACATAAAAAAAACATGGTTCATCATAATAGTATTAATAAAGTAATTTAATTGTGTACTCTGTAGTTGATTGTTTATTCTTAGTGGTGATTTTTTATAAACTGAATAAAACTTTATTTTTGATGACCATTTGATTTTTGCTTTTACCATTTTTTTAAAAAAGGTTATTTGAAGCTCTCTGACTAATGAGCCGAACGATCAATATAATCAGCATGACTGATTTGATATCGTCATCGAATACCATTGCATCGGTCGCTCTAGAATCAATGTTGATCGAGTCCATTTGTATACTTAATAATAATAATTTAACTAAGTATGCAAATATTCAATTAACAACTTTATCGTTTCGTTTGATATAGTACATTAACTTCCCTGAGATCTGTGTCAGGTTCACACGAAGTTAACACTTTCAGCCCTGGCCCAAATATGGTAAAACAATCCCGTGTGCCTGGCTTATTTTTGAAAAATTGCATTTTTTCTTACGGACTTGCTAAAAGTGCTATAACTGTAAAACCACAAAGTCAATTCAAATAAAACCTTTTGTGCTTGTTTGAAAGACTATAATTATTCAATTATGTATGGTATTATTGTCAGAATTTTCTGTTGTGCGAATTCATATTACAATGTTTGCACATGTACCGAGTCTTTCTCCTTTTTTTGCTTGGCGCACACATTGCAGGTTCAATTGGATTTATTTATTATTTGCTGCTGCTATTAGTAACAAAATATAATTAGAAATGCTTTTTGACATAGTTTTTTACGGCATATATAAATTACAAATGAACTTGCTGACTGCACCATCATGTGATCTTCAGAAGTACAAATGGACGCATCAAATTCGTTATGATATCCTTACATTTTGGCTGATAAAATCTGTAACTATTTTTAATAAAAAGTGATAATTAAAAGAATGATAAGGAATGACTCGTGTATCTGCTATAATTTTTATATGGACTCTTTAATGAAAAAAATGTTACTAAATACCACAATAATTATGTCTCTATTTGAAAGCATACCGCATCACGTGTAAACATGGCTCCGAGATCCAACGTGTTAACGTACTGTTTGGTTCCATTCGGTCACGGGACTCAAATAAATCAATCTCGATAATCTCATTGAATCGTAGTCCGTTACGGATAATTATTAAGGAGAATTGATCCAATAGATTAATGAAAAATCGACCTCGATTTTATGGGTTACCACTCTTGTAATATTGACCTGCTGACTAAGTTAGACTTGCCTAAATTCACGGCATTATTTATTCTATCAATCTAGATAAAGTGTAAAGAAGTTAACTAGAAAGTATTTTATACTGTGTTCACGTTGGTCTGACGTTACATTGTTATGGCATGAAATGTTCAATGCGAGCGTGAGATATATAGTAAATATGTAAAAACTGAGTTTCTCATGCATTTTTTTTTCATTCAACATATAAGAGTTTAAAATATAAAAATATGCTCACTACGACAGATCAAGTTAATACTCGAATTCGAATGTCTAAAAATAACGAAATGTGAAATCTGGGTCGTCAGTGACAAAACACACGGGAATGTATAGTATTCGAACGATACAAAATTTCTTTTAGTACTCTTAATCGAAATCCACAATTATAATTTGATTTATATAATATATTAATTTTTTATCGATGTCCGTTCCCAAAGTAAAGTCTCTTAATGGAGGTATCTCAACAAAACTTTGTCTACGAGAACAGGTTGTAACTTAGTCGTTTAACTTTTCTTTTCCAAAAAAAAGTGGTAGGGATAGAAGGATAAGGCTACAACAGGACTAGTGGTTAACTTATCGCTCAGTTTTTGAAGGATTGGAAAGGTGAAAATTTTAAGACATCACAAACACCCGTGCTTTCGAAGAGAAATCGATAAATCGATCGAAAAAATGCTGTTCGAACCCGTGAGATTCGGCACGGAAGCCAACAACTGCGCCATAGGAACCCAATATATTCATTACATGCCTTTTTTTCCCCAACGTAGTCAATTTAAGGTTTTACCGACGAATGTGGATTTTATAGATCCTTTAATACTTGGTCATGTAGTAAAATTAGCTTTACGGGCGAAAGAGTAAAACTACCAATATAAAATAGATGAAAACAAGACAGTAAAAGCTTCCAAAGCTTTATTGCAATAATCTAGCGATTCGGTCCGTATTCAAATGTGGAATCGATTTCGCAAGCTTTTCATGGCTATCAAATAACCATAGCAGCTTTGCCGATCATATTATAAATTACAATCGACCTGTTTACCAAGAGCCTCACTTCGCTGCCTGAATATTTTATCATTAAGTAGCCGACGAAGCTCTCCGCGCGAAACATTTTTCTTCTTTTTTTTTCGACTTACATCTTGCGGAAATGATTTTTGAAATTTAAATTTTCCGAAAATGGAGCCTTTATTTATGTGGTCGGGTGAAATATAAATTTTCGGTAAAAAAAAACTCTGCATCTGTAATCTGCGCATAACTAATTGAAGAAGAAATTTAGACTCGATTAATGTTGAATTATTTAGCATTTTAAACTGTTTTTTTTTTGTTTGATGATATTTTTTAATCGAGCTATCTTTTAAAGTCAATGCTCAAATGCAGTGATATATAGTTTTGAAGATAGCTAAACTTAAATGTTAATATAAAGCAATTACAAATGCGTGATATTAAGATAAAATTAAAAATAATCAAATGCTGACACTTGACAAATGCTGATGCTTATTGACGTTCCATTCTAAAGCTTCTCAATACTACAGTAAATTTAACATCGCAGTGCTTTTTAACCTCTTAGCTGCCGAAGACAATTAATGATAATTACCTAGCACGCCGGCTATAATTTGCAATTATTAATTCAATTAGTTATTGACGAGATAACTCGACTTCGGCGTGTTGAGCACGAAAACTTTTACGATATATCACATCTGTGGCAGCCATCGAATTAAAAGGTAATGCATCAATTGATAATACTTTAAGCAACTTTATATTTAAGTATACTATAACTACAGAGACATAAGTAAATATTATATATATATTTGTACGCCGGAAGTATAGACTATAGAGCATCATGTCAATTTGGACAGAAACAGAAAGTAAATGTTTTCTTTTGATGAATTTCGGTGATATTTACAGAATAAAAATATACCCTTTTGTTTTATTTATATTTTCAATAGAATAAACGATTATCGTATGAAGCTTTTTTCCAATTTCGGCAATTTTTTGAAAAAAAAATCACGATTTTTAAAATCAATCTGCACAGTTTGCAAGCGTTGTTCACAATGATGATGCTCAACCTGTCTTTAATTCGAAGAGAGTAGAGTTAGAAAAAATACGGCTAATAATAACAAGTCAGGATAAGTGGTTGGATAGGGGTGGTGGGAGGTAGTTTAAACATCATATATCCATGCATTCAAAAAGAAATCAATCAATTGTTTGAAAAAAATTGTTCGTACTAGAATTCGAACCAGTGAGGTTCGGTATGACAGCCAACGACGTTCACCACTGTGCTACAAACCCAACAAAAAACCCCAAAACCGATTCTATTTAAACTTTAACTAAAATGGCAAACCAAACTGAGCGTAAGTAAACTGTCATTGCTGTCGCTAATTCGAAAAATATACGTCTAAAAAAATATGTTTATATCAAAAAGATCGATGTTTCCATGGGATATATTATCCATAATACGACGATAAAGGTGATCATTTATCTTACGTGCATAATGTACTGTAGGCTACTACATGAGTCTGTAGGAAAGAGCTATCCAATCCAATTGATTTCCATAGCGTGTCGGCACCATTTATAACAACACACCATTTACAAGCGCTCGGGGATCGATCTCAATTTTTCATTACGTCAAGTCTAGTATATACGTAAACAAGTTGTCCTGGCAACAAAGCACTGAACAAGCCATTGAATCTGTAAGAAATAACTACTTAAAACTTTCCTATTTACATTACAGATATTATAATAACTATACCCAGCGGGCAGTGAAATGAAATAAAATATTTATAATAGACAATAAATACATGAAGAATTTAAAATGAGTGAATGGTATGAATGATTTGTTTGAATATTATTTCGTGAAATATAACCGTCCCTGCATATAAAAGGAGTGCATTGATCAAATGCCACATTGACCGGGCTACTGCCAGTGGGTATGTCGGGTCCTATTGCGCAGCGGTTAGCGTTGTTGGCTTCCCTGCCAGATCTTGCAGGTTCGAGTCCCAGTACGAACAGCATTTTTCAATCGACTTATCGATTCCTTGTTGAAGGTATGGGTGTTTGTGATTCCTAAAAATTCCCTCCCACCTTTCATATCCTTCAATAACTGGGCGTAGCGAGAGTTTATTAGTCAACCGCTAGTCCTGTATTAGCCTTATCCTTCTATCCTTACAATTCTCTCCAGAAAAGAAAAGTTGAGTGACTGATTAACAAAAAGTTTTCTGTTGGTATACCTCTATTAGGAGGCCATATGCCTAATATTGGTAATGTCTAACATTTTATTCGTCACTCTTAATAATACTTCCACACTAAAGTTCAAAGAGAATACTCTAATGTTGTTTTTTTAGTATTAACACGTTCTTCAATTATTTATTTTTTGTGCCAAACGGGTTAAGTGACATATCAGCATATGCTGTCAGCAGACAAAGTAAAAACATACTAGCATCCTAAAAACTAAATGAATCTTGAATATCTTACGAAAATATGTTCTCTCCTATCAAAGGGTCTCGCAGAAAGTCAATTCTATGCCCAGTAACATATTTGAATCAAAAAGTAACCTTAATAATTTTTCGTCGAACATTAATGACACTTAAGGGTACTTGAAACAATTTAATCCTGCGGGGGTAATTCATGCTTTGATTTGCTAAATTTATATATAAATGCTAATTTTTTTAATACAATTTAAAACGACAGTTATATAATTTTTTATATAAATTAGATTATTCCACGTAGTGTGCTACTAACTGTGGCAGGTGTTTCGCCTCTTTCAGAAGCATCCTCAGATTTTTTTTCATTCACAAAGCTTGTTTAAGTACGAATGATTTTCATTTTAATATTTTTAATGGGAAGCATGGAGTGGAGAATAGAAAACAAATGAGCAATATTGATCCTACAGTTAATGACACTTACATTACGAAATAATTAATATGAAATAAAATAATTTAGATTGTTACTCGTATTGTGTTACAAACTGTGACAAGTGTTTTGCCTCTTTCAAAGGCATCCTCAGACAACTACTTTTGCAAATGTTTGTTTAAGTACGAATGATTTCAATTTTACTATTCTGATATACATAATATAATAAAAATCAAATAAAAATGGGGGGCAAGGAGGGGATGATAGAAAAACAAATAAAAACTAGTGGTGATGCAAATGACATTTACATTTAGAAATTATTAACTAATGAGCTGCATCAATTAAGACGGGTTAAACCGATAGAAAATATATTTAACCGCCGTATATTCACCAAAATATATTTAGCCACTCTTAAATACTAAAGCAAAAATTTTCTTACTCAAATAGTTGTCTGAGGATGCATCAGAAAGAGGTGAAACACGTTTGTAACACAATACGTGGAATAATCTAAGTTATTTTATTGTATATTAAAATGAACTTTCAGAAAGTTACCGCCGAATCCATCGAAAGTATTACAAAATAATTAAATTATGACGATGCATATGAAAGAGGCGACACACGTGTCACAATCGAAAGGACAATACGTGAAATAATCTAAGTTATTTTATATTGAAATGAACTTTCACAAAGTTACCGCCGAATTCATCAAAAGTATTAAAACGACACTGTTGTGTAATATTTATTGAGTAATACGAAGATATCGCATTCTCTCGCTTCTGCAGCGTAACTAAACAAAGTCTACGCGTCTACGAGTGACGGAAGTAACTGGCCGACAGTTTCGGCACCGGAAACAGGAGGAAATAGAGGACAACTGGAGATAACCGGAAGTAGTGGCGCGATAAACACCAATTTAAATTTTGATATGGACGGATGCGCGGCGCTTTATTGTGCGTTGTCTAATCTTTGTGTTGTCACACCGGAATCGTCCTCTACACATTGTGTTTTTGGAGTTTTAGTAATTCAAAAAAAAAACGAAAAACATTGACTGTATTAATAAATTGAATAATATTTTTCGTGGCCCACCATTTATTAACTTGTTGATCATATATTTGCGATAGTATAACAAAAAACAATCTATTTAATAATAGTCGATAGGGTTTGTACGTATGAGTGTTTGTATTATGGTCGCGCGATTTCGCCTTTTCGGTGACGTCAAGAAATATGGATATAGCAGCTCAGCAGGGCAGCTCAATTATGATTTTTATGAATATATTTTGTTATATCCACTATTTGCATATTTTGTTTTGCAGTCCCTGTGTATTTCAGTTCTTTAAGAGAATTTGGTGTATTCCTAAAAAAATCGTTTAGAGAATTAATTCCGTTTAGATTTTCTGGCTTATTCAATACATAGGTTTGTTATTTTTTTTCGAGTCAGTAAATTTTCTGACTACTTAACAATGCAACAAAAATCCCCCCCGTTGAGGTCAACGGGCTTACAGCTAGTTGATATTATTTCAATTAGAATCCGTAGCTAATTAGAAAAAAAAATATTTCCCAGACGTTGAAATTGATATTAAAATAAATACCCATGCTATTTAATTACGACTTTCTATTGAATGAATTTTAGTTGTACAGCTGCGTAGTTGAGTATTCAATGTCGTTGGTATCGGTTACTGAAGTCAGTGGTTCGAATCCTAGTACGGAAATTTTTTTATAAATTCATTTTAAATTGATTTATGGATTTCTATCTAAAGGCATGTAATGTCTTGAATTCCCTCCTATCCTATAACCAGGAGTAGCGAGAGCGATTAGCTAATCACTTGTCCTGTACAAGTCCTATCCTTATATTCCTACTCTCTTTGTTAATTAAGAAAGAGATGTCGAGAAACTGATAACAAGAGTTCTCGTAGAATCACTTGTGTTGAGTTTAACTCAATTAAGGAGGTTAAACATGGTTAAAGAATCATTAAAAATTAATATAACAGATTAAAAATAACAAAGTATTTTAGTTCTACAGTTTTTAATAATTTTATTCGTTGATAGCTATTTCGGCTTGCGCCATCGTCAGAACTATGTTTAAACTAATATTTTGCTCAGCTATATATACTGGCTCTGGAGAGATATGGCTTTTGTTCGAAACAATAAAGCCATAGTTAATAAATTTTATGTAATGTCATTAATAATAAATATCATTTTAATTTTATCCCAATTAATGTTTTAAGACATAAACCCAGATTGTTAATCGTTCTTTGAAAAACTAGCATCACATTTGATAAGTGTAATATTGTAATTATAATTAGGATGTTAGAGTGAATAACTTGATGCATTGTGTATCTCTTCAGAGCCAGTATATATAGCTGAGCAAAATATTAGTTTAAACATAGTTCTGACGATGGCGCAAGCCGAAATAGCTATCAACGAATAAAATTATTAAAAACTGTTGAACTAAAATACTTTGTTATTTTTAATCTGTTATAAATGGAGTTCTACCAAGTAAATGCCAAATCAATTAATAAAAATTAATATTATTGTTATTCCTGATATCCTTTATTATTTTGTTTACCTATCTTAAATAGTTGAAAATATTTTTAATTTTAACAATGATTGCTGTAATGGACAAACTCTTTCACAATACTTTTTCAAGTTACTCTCATATCCTGTGTTTATCATACATCTATTGCTGACAATTTTCAATAAGGCGCACAATATATACTATACATTCATTTGCTTAATTTTACTTATGAGTTAGAGTGAAAATTAAGCTTATAGTTTTTATTACAATTTATAGTTCCATTCAACAAAATCTGATATTAAAGATGTATTTCTTTATATTTAAATTTAGCTTTGAATTCTATCATAGGTAAGAAAATGTCGAAACACTAAATGAAGATTATCGCCTCTTTTCATAATACCAACGCAATCTGTCAATCATTTTTATAAACAAATCGCTTGTAAATTTTTCAGAATTCAATTGTGTCACGTATCGCAGTCACGTTAAAATTTTAAAAGTAGATTGAAAAAGAAACAAAGTTGGCAGCATTGATATTTTGATCGGCATGAAAATTGTTATCAGAACTTATAATAACTAATCTACTTACACCAGCCAGTATTCAATCGAATATAAGTGTCGTATTTTAATTTTTAAATAAATAATAGTTCTTTAATGTATTTTGATCGAATAGAATCTTTGTGCCATTATTCAATATTGAACAAGAATTGCATAGGTCAGTACCCATTTCAAAAATAAGTAATTTTCGTATTCTTAACTGTAGAAAAACTTTAAAAAACCCTCATCGATTGATTTACGATATCCAGCGTTTAAATTATTAGACTGTATTTCGTAACCAAGCTCTTTTAAATATTATTTTCTCTACGAATTTTTAAAAGACGTTTTAGCGAAAACAGGCTGTCAGCAGCCCAGGCTACCTTCGCCTCAAAATGATGTAGTCCTTTGCTTTCGGCGAGCTTAAAGCCATAAATCTACAGCCTTTTAAAAGAAAATTCCACCCGCTTTTCATATGATTTATGAAATAGGAAATCTCGCTCGCTACCTTTCTGTTGTGGTGTCTGTGTTTCACTTCCGGCGTCAGTGTGTGCGTGTTGCTATTTACCTGTGTGGGTTGAATCGAAATGTAATAAACATGAAATAAATTAATTTGTAAGCGTATATTTTGAATTGTTTGCAGAATGATATTTTTTGTTGTTGATATAATGAACACACACTACATTGTTAATTTTATGCCAGTTCGTAGTCGGGTTTGTAAATGTTTTCCCTTCTCAACTAGTGTAACAAACAATTAAGAATATAAATGTAAAAATAATTTGTCAAAAATAAAACAAAATATGAATAAACGACATTTAACTGACAACAATTAACTCTTTTTGACATTTGTCTAAAAAGAGATTAAGCACGATTTACTTAAAACCAGTCACGATTACAAGGTCGGTGTCAAAACAAGTTTCTTCGGGTCCGCGGTGCAGTGTTCAACGGGCTCTACGGGTTCAAGCCCGAGTACGAACTGTATTTTTTTCGGTATTTCCCTTCCAATTCTTACAATATAACTGCGAAACAAGAACGGTTAGTTAACCAGTAGCTCTGTCTTAGCTCTATCCTTAATGTTTCTACTCTTCGAAACGAAAGAGAGTTTAAGCAACCGAGTAACAAGAATTTATCGTTTTTTCGAATACCTCCAGTGCGAAGCAATATCGACTGTTGAATGAAAAAAGAACGTAACCCACAGTTTTTTTTATAATCACAATGTATTAAACTTGATACACATTCTATCAAAAGGATGCAAGCTGCAAATGCCAAATTAGTGTCTAAATTTAGAATTTAAGTTTGAAAAAGATGACATTGTAAAATATTAAAACCAATAAAAGAGACTGAAATAAAGGTTTTTCTTAGACAATTTCTTTAATTTATATTAGATTATGCTAATTAAACACCAGTTTAGAAGTCTCTGTGCACTTCAAGGTTGTATATAATTAGTAATTTGCATATGGTCCAAACTATCAAAACACGTTTTTTGGGCCTCGTGTAAAATTTGATTTGTGTGGGGGTTATGTCCTTTTTCTTTTTCACAGTCGATATGGTTTACATCAGGAGTGGACATGGATATTTAAAAAATAACATCTGTTAAAACAATATTTCTTTCGAAGTGGGTCAAAAACATGTTCACAGTCTATTTGAAAACTTTTGCCTTAGGATAACAAAAAGAAAAATCTAACGTGAATCTTGTTTACTTTCCAGCAATATGTCCCGCCCATTCCAATTTAAATCTCAGTATGTCTCTCTTTGTTGTTTCAAACAAACTGCATTTGCATGAAAGGTCTTTAGTTATAATTTCTTTAGCGTCTGTCATATAAAACGACACCGCCCGCCTGTATCCGGAATAATTAATTAAGAAAGATTCCGTGCCGCGAAGAATGTTCCGCAGCCCGAAGCACTAAACGGGTGGCTCTCAATAACAAATTACCCTCGTAAAGAGAACGAGTCGCATTAAATATAAGCGGCGTCATTTTTTACGCGCGGCAATGAATATTCCCGGAGCCGGCTCTGTGAAGTTTTGACGCGGACAATAAACTGCCGGAAATGAATTGCCCGTCCGATTGCATCGTGCATGTTCGGAAGTGCGCTTGCATTTAACAGACGCGCACCTGTATTGGATCTGACGTGAATAGTGAGTGGGAACTTTTTGATGTCTTTTAGATTTGAGATAAAACAAGTTATTATACTTTGAATTATTGCATGAGGCACTATGCTCTTAACGCTTTTAGTCGTTAGATCTATTGGGTGTTCGAAAGTACGCGATAATATTTGTGAATAACATTTTAAATAAGATAAATAGATCAACATTGTTCAATATATTTCCAATAGATTTTGCCACAGACAATGAAAATACAGTAGAACCTCGATTATCCGGATTGTTCAAAATACTTAAACGAAAAATTTATGAATTTACTTATTTTCACATGGCGAATTGCTTCCTTTGCTAACGTACGTAATATAATGCATACTATTTACCGGTTGAATATTACCATCAGAAAAAAGCCAGAATAAATGGTGAAGTTTTTAAACGATGGTACGAAAAACAGATCATTACGAAAGTAAAAAAAAATATCAAAACTCCATAAATAAAAGAGGAAAAACATTATAATTACTAGAAAATGCATTATCTCACCTATCAATACAATGTTTAAACCAGATCGATGGAATATTTACGGTAAAGAGTCTGAGGGTTGGAACTCTTTAGATTTGTCAACAGTGTGAAAATCATGGAACAAAATCTACTATAAGACTATTAGAAATAGAAAGTTTAAGCAACACACTAGAATTTTTTAAGAGACATTGTGAAATCAATAGCACAAATTTCAATATGTGCTGGGCTTCAATATTCAATGGGGCTTGGCGAGAGTTATGAGCTGATTATTAGTTCTCTGAAAAAATAAATTTGAGTAACTGAATTAAAATCAGGTCTAATAAAATATTTTTTACTAATATTCGATTAGCTGTTTGCTTGGTCGAGATTGGAAGCAGACATGGTTGGAAAAAATCTTTTTGTTTATTGTTCATCTTTGTGAAATGAAAGTATTATATTCTTGTTAGTCCACCATAAGGAAGTGTGTCAATATTTTCCGATCTAATTGTCGTGTATTGTGTTTTTGACTGGCCTTCTTGGTCATCAATTCCGACTTCGGCTTTTTGGATGAATCATTTTTTTTATTAACAAAATAATATACAAACGTTTAAATCTAAATCTAATTTAAATTTCCTGATTGCGAACAAATGAAGAAATGCGACCTTTCTAAACGGAAAGATTTTCATAGGCATTCGTTGAATCCTAACGACTTTATGTTAAGACAATGAATAGTTCATTTCGATAAAAACATTAATATTATATCTTTGATTGAACTTTTCAAGAGAAATAAACGATTATCAATTTGACAATCTCTACAATTGACAAATCAGTATACATTAGAAAACAAATGAATCTACACAGCATTTCATTTTTCATAATGCGAAATCCAGTTCGTTAGCGACAAAACGTATCAACTGTGAAAAGGAAAAAAAACGTAATCCACAGTATTTTCAAAACAGCTTTTTTCGATAATCACAATGTATACAACTTGATACACGTTCTATCAAAAGGAAGTAAGCTGCAAATGCCGAATTAGTATCTAAATTTAACTTTTAAGTTTGAAAAAAATTAAAAAAAAAACAATTTATTAAATTATTAAACATTTTGTCAATTAAACACCAGTTTACAAGTCTTCGTGCACTTCAAGTTTGTGTATACTACATAATTTGCCTATGACCCAAAATCATCATAACAAGACTGAGGAGCAAACATTCAAAAAGTGTTTTGTCACACAAATACAAAGCTTGGAAAATGATGATTTAAGTGTTGTAAAAGTGACGGTTTGTATGAATGTGTCGACTTTATGATTTAATTTTAATATGAAAAAAAACCTTTTTCAACACTAATTTTGATTTCCATTCATAGGTTTTATTACGGGCTATCAGAATTGATATAAAACGCCATTTTTCAAAATTTGTGACAAAACACTTTTTGAATGTTTGCTCCTCAAGTGTTTTGCGCCTCCTGTAAAATTTGGTATGTGTGGGTTACGTACTTTTTCCTTTCCACAATCTGTATGGTAATGTACAAATCTCATACTGAAATAGTAAGTAAGCAGTCATTATAAAAGTAAACAATCTATTTTTCTTTTAATAGCAGTTTTTCAACTCTTTTATTAATATAATCAAAGCAAATAAATTCAGTGGTATCATCCTCCTTATCACTTTCACGGAAAATGTGCATGCTCACCGTTTCGTTGTTTTTGTGTTGGATTTTTTAGCAATTTAGTGTAGTGGGTTCCAGGTAGGGTCGCGGCGGAAGCCATTCGGGCCTTATTTATGTGGGAGTTTCAGGAAACAGTCCCATAAAAAGCCCTAGACTTATCGCCGATAAACAAGTTCTGATTAACTCCTTGCGTAAACACAGTGGTGTTCTTATGGCACATCGTTTCATTAAGAGCAGTAATATCAGTTTAATACCATGGTTGTCTAGTGTCTATCAACTGATGAATAACAGCTATCGATAATATCTGATCTTAATTAATTCATAAAGAATATAGATTAATTCTTCATAAATCCGTGGCGGAAAGGCATTATTAATTGATTTGGCATTTACTTGGTAGAACTCCATTATAAAATATTAAAAATATCAAAGTATTTTAGTTTTAAAGTCTATAATAATTTTTATGCGTTTATAGCTATTTCGGCTTTCACCATCGTCAGAACTATGTTTAAACTTATATTTTGCTCAGCTATATATAATGGCTCTGAAGAGATACATAATGCGTCAAGTTATTTACTCTAACATTCTAATTCTAATTACAATATTACACTTATTAAATGTGATTTTAATGTTTCAACTAACGATTAACAATCTGGGCTTATTTCTTAAAACATTAATTAGGATACAATTATATTGATATTTATTATAAATTACATTACATTCAATTTATTAACTATGGCTTTATTGTTTCGAAAAACAATAAGCAATATGGGATTTTTCAAAGTAAATTAGGATAAATTATACTAATATAAGGCATTATATTTAAACAAATGAAATATGCATTTGCTTGAATTATTGTGAGTCTGTACTCTTCCATAAGTTTTGTCGATAATTTATTTATTGTTAAAAATTAAAATTACATTACATGACATAACAGCTGACGCCAATTCGCCATGCACTTGAAAAATATAATAAGACAAAATATAAAATAAAAATACACAGTACATCGAATTCAACATAAAAAATCAAGAAATACAATAGAAAAATTTATCAAACAGTTCACAAATACCATCACTAAAAATGTCCACTTCTCTAGGCAATGCGTTGATTAATCGAACGGCCCTTGGAACTGGTGACTCATACCTCCTAAGCGAGGTATAAGTTTAATGACCCGGGTTTCGCCTTTCGGCATATTCAGGTTTTATCAAGTGCACGGATGCACTTGAACTGACGAGCAGCAAACGGTTTGTTTCGTTTATATACAAACATAAGAGTGAATCGCACAGTACAATTATTGTTAACCTAATTGATACGACTTTGCGAATTGTACGTAAGTTACTTTGAGTTGTTAGTTTGCAATTGTTATGACATTAATTAGTTTTAACAAATTTTATATTGAAGTTCCATCAAGCACCTTCAGTCGAAGTTCATGAAAATATGCATTCTCACTTTTATTTATTAAGATCAGAACCGGTTACACTCATGACAAGCATTATTAATTGAGAATTATCAGGTATATGAGTCTGGATTAAATTAATGCTGATTTAAAGACAGGTAATTGCGCCTGCCTATTAGTTTTAAACTCTTATTTGTGTCAGATCGGCATAAGTGCGTATATATTTTGATCTTGTAATTATCTATGTCAGTGTTCTTTAACCTTTTAACATCCGCCGACTGGTAAAAATTGGATAAATATTTCGCGGACTGTCGTCAACCAGATGCACATATTTACGTACAGTCAGTTTATTTAAATTTGAATCGTTTAAATTATGTACATTCACGCAGATTTTGTCACTATCGACCCGGGTTTCGCCTTTCGTCATCTTCATGCGTTCAAGTGCACGGATGAACTTGAACTGACGCTCAGCAAATGAATGTTTCGTGTTTATATAAGAAATAAATGCATCACTGAGTTCAAAGCTATTGTTGGCGAGAAGGATAAGCCCATGGGAATGCCCACAGATTTGAGTAGTGTGTAGTTTTAAGAATTATATTTATTTTGTTTGTCGGAAAAGGTTTATGACTATATTTATATAGGGTATAACAGTAGTGATCCAGGCATGTTTTATAATTCATTTAAAGTTTATTTATTTAATTAGCATTGCACAAGGTTGACAAATTATAAATTTAAAACTTTTACAATAAAGAAAAAAAATAGTACAATTCGATGTTAAAAGCAGAAGAAAAAAATGGCAAAGAAGTCAACTGAGTAAGCTCCGACAAACTTTACTTTAATCTCTAGTTCTCAACTTATGACTATTCACGGACTGGAAATAAATTATTGCGGACTGGTGCCGGTCCGCAGTCTACAGGTTGAAGAACACTAATCTATGTGACATAAAATATCGATACTGGAGGCTTTATCCTATTTTTTT
This sequence comes from Himalopsyche tibetana, assembly GCA_030503985.1. Taxonomy (NCBI): domain Eukaryota; kingdom Metazoa; phylum Arthropoda; class Insecta; order Trichoptera; family Rhyacophilidae; genus Himalopsyche; species Himalopsyche tibetana. The sequence continues at coordinate 20,124,272 of JAPJYX010000022.1, forward strand.
TTTATTATTAAACATTCTCTTTCACCTAGTAAAACTGATACTAATCCTGGTGTGCGTTTTGTTTTTATATATATGATGTAAGTTCGGCTGCGATTCAGTCAGCGTGGTCATTTTTGGTCACTAAACATTCAGTGAGTTTTCAATGTGTGAACAGAAATTATTTTTTTGCGGTCAAAGTAAAAAATGGCAACACTAACGACGCGACGACCATTAAATTCATTCCGACTGAAACAATAAATAAAACGATAACCCTTAAAGTCCGGAACACTCAATGAAATCTCGCAACCGAGCTGGATTAATGGGTCAATCAAATAACCCCAAGTCTATTCACTTAGATACTTATTATTTCCAGGTGTGAGTATCGCCTGGTGTGGTAGTTAAACTAGGCAAGCACTAAATTACCCCACCCTCGTCGTAAACTTTCCCCGGCTGTCCCACTTTTTCGTTTTTTGGTGTGTGAATAAGGATTGCAATATCAAACGTAAAGAACAATAGCGGTTTTTTTTTTAAATGAAAACTGTAATAACAAATATGTGTAAGGGTATTAATAAAATAAAAAAAAACTGAAGCCCTGTAAGATATTAATATCTAACAAATCAGAATAAGTTCTCAAAAAAATTCAAATAAATTACCGCAATACAAAAATATTTAAACATTAATTTTGTCCTATAGTGGTTAGCGTTGTTGGCTTCCGTGCTGGATCTCACGAATTCGAGTCCCAGTACCGGACGCATTTTTCGATCGATTTATCGATTTTTGTTCGGAGTGTTAAAAAATTTCCTCCCACCATTTCCGATCCTTGAATTACTGGGCGCAGCGAGAGCCATTAGTTAACCACTAGTCCTGTCTCAGCCGTATCCTTCTATCTCTTCTACTCTCTTTGGAAAAAGAGAGGTTGAGCTACTGTATATAAATTGTGATTCGGGATTGTGAATTTTTTTAATCGACTATTTTGAAATCATGAGATTTTTCAAGCAATTTCATGTCAATTTTAAAAACCCAGAAATTTACGGAATACCAGCGTGGGAGCTTTTTTTTTAGCTCTTTCAAAAATTATTGAATCCAAAATTCCACGTACTTACGGATTTACAATTTACAACGCCACATCTTTTTTTTAGCTCTTCCATGTTTCATTTTCTCAATGAAGGATTCGGGATTCCGGGATTGGATGCTCTAGTGCAGCCATACTCAACCTGCGGCCTCAGCTCTTATGTGCGGCCCAAAATGATTATAGTCACCAAATATTAAGTGACGAAGATAGTTAAAAGTTTGACACAATATCAAAATTTACATTAATTTTTAAGTAAACGATTAAAGATTTTGGATACATTGGTATTTTTGATTACTTTTTAAGTTTTTTTTACTTGTTGTTCATTGCTATTTTTTACATTAAAAAAATATATGAATACATAAATGTATACATACATATCGACTGTGACAGGAGGCGCAAAAAAGTGTTTTGATGATTTTGGGCCATATGAAAATGATGAATTATACACAACCTCGAAGTGCACGGAGACTTCTGAACTGGTGTGAGATTGACATAATCTAATATTAATTAAAGAAATTGTCTAGGAAAAACCTAATTTCAGTCTTTTTTCTTGGTTTTAATTTTTCACAAAGTCATCTTTTTCAAACTTAAAAGCTAATTTAGATACTAACTCAGAATTTGCAGCTTGCATCCTTTTGATAGAACGTGTGTCAAGTTTGATACATTATGATTATCGAAAAATATCTGTTTTGAAAAAACTGTAGGTTACGTTTTTTTTCCTTTCCACAGTCGATATGTTTATATTTACATAAAATAGTTTTATTTTTACATCATAATGCATACATATGTGTGCAGTATAGTATGTGTTATATTACAGTTTACTATAAATATGTTGGGGCCCACGTAGAGCAGCAAAAATTGGAATGCGGCCCGGAGGAAAAAAAGTTTGAGTATGGCTGCTCTAGTGTGAACGCCTTTGTTAACTAATTCACCTGATTTATTTGGCCTTTTTAACGGCGCATTCAGCCCCCACTGTCCCAATTTTGTCGAATTTACATCAATGTAAAAGGTTTTTTTACTATCATAGGTGTGGCACTTTAGAAGGTGCATTGTTGTTATATTTAAACATAAAAGCTTTTAATATATTGACATGGTACCAGTTGTATAAGCAGAAACTCTGACTATCCCTTTTGTAATGACAACAGGCGACAGTAAAAAGTTTAGTTTAAGTAATTACTTTAAAAGAATAATATGTAATAATTTCCAGATATTGCGATTTGCTTGCGACAACACTATTTTGGCAACGTTGTCTAAAGGCAACGATGTATTTTTTTGACGCTCAACTGTCAGCGAAGGAATAGTTGTAAATCGACAAGGATCTTCCTTCTTTTGTGAGCCGTCGATTTGAAAAGACGTATTTCGATGTAGTAATTAAATCGCAAGCCTGCGCGGGGGACAGAATTTTGTTAAAAATCGTTTGTTTTTTTTGTAATGTCATTCTCGATTCATTCCGTCGATATTGATTGTTGTAATTAAAATCCCATTTGTAAAATTTTTGTATAATTTTAAATAAAATGTTTGTGAATCCCTAAATAAACGCATAATTTCGTAAAGATGAATTTCTTTTCCAATTCCTACCATCGCTGGCTCGCCTTTCGGCGAGTATGGCAGTGTGTTTCATTTACTTATTTCACACAAATTGGTTAAGTGCACTCAGAGGAAAATTATGAGTCATGTCAATATACGTTTATTTTGTTTGAAATGTATAGCTGTTTAATCATAATATCGTGAATCGGTTAAGTGGTTAAAAATAGGGAATTTAATCCCGGTCCTTTTTTGCGATCCCAGGATTGGTCATTTACCATGATTATATGTTTTTGTTTTGTTGTATATTCTTTAGTTAAATACAAAAATATCTAGCACTTCAACTAACGGTCAAGGGAGTTATTTTATATTTTTAAGTCAGAGCTGAGAAGAGATATCACAATTGATCATTTGCAAGCCCGGCTTGTTCCAAAGTTGTTATCCGTTTGGCTGCCGTAGAAAAAAAGTACGTTTGTACCTAGCACGCCGGCTACAATTTGTAATTATTAATTGAATTAACAATTGTATATTTAATAGCTGATACTTCACTGGCAGAACGCCGCTAGTACCGCCCAAAAAAACTGAATGAAGTTTGTGTAAAATTTAGAAGAAAGAAACATTAAAATTAATCACTTTTAGGGCGTTTTAATTCAAAAATAAAATACACTTTTGTACTTTGATTAAATATTATCAGGACCAGTTTCGTCCACAACGAGCGTGATTAGAGGGTACAATAAATCAGAGGCATTGACATTGCAATATTTTTTTTACGTGTAACACACAATTGGTAATGAAAGTAATAATTTACATAAAACGGAAGAATTCAAAAGTTTTTCATTTTATTGACACTGTGAGCTATTTTGTAAGCGTGTAACTGACGATCAATATATTTTTTTTCATATAATACTAGCTGTCAAAATAAATTACAAACAATTATTTTCCACGAAAACACAGTTTTTTGTAGCATTTTTTTATCCGGGTCATTTTCGAGCTAAGAAAACGTATGCTCAAAAACTCTTTCATAATCCGACGAGCTCATTAATCAAGATAAAATTAAGCGGAAAAGAAAATTAACGAGTTTCTTTTTCCCCGGAAAAAAGGGAAAGTCCCTTTCTATCGCCCGTTTTTGTGCGAAGGGAAGTTTTGTAATCTCCCCCTGCCGCCGATTCGAGGAAGACGTCACGTGGTCTGCGGGTCACGTGACAGCTACCCGTGTTATCTGTGTACGCCCTTATCAGCCGAAATGGGATCTACGTGTGTTTGTTACGTTGTCATGTTTGAAAGCTTAATGCGAAAACGATATGAATTACATAATGACATTTTGTTTTCGGTGAGAATGATAAAGACGGGAATTTAACAACGAAAGCAAAATCATGATAGTAGATCTGAACTTCCTTATAGAAAATCACATCTACGATAACGTCCTACCGGTGGATCCTTAAATATCTAGGAAGTTACAAAAGTGGAAGAAGTAGACTTATTACCTTGAATAAAAATGTAACAAAAAAAATACCCTCGCTTCTTTTTGTGTGTTCAGATTACACGCTTTTGGAAAGAAGTTATTGAGACATTATAGATTTCGGCATTTCAATTGTTTTTTCAATATCAAAATAACTTTTTTCGGTTTAACTATACATATAAGAACGGTACAAGTATTTAATGCAAGTTGCCGCCTGTGTGGTCGAGTGGTCAACGTTGTTGACTTCGGCTACGGAGGGCCCGGGTTCAAATCCCGGTACGGACAGTTTTTATAAATTGATTTTTCAATCGATTTATGAATTTCTGTTCAAAGGAATGGGTGTATGTGATGTCTTGAATTCCCCCCTCTCACCCATCCTATCCTACGAACGGGGCGTATCGAGAGCGATTAGCTTACCACTAATCCTGTCCTAGCCCCCCCTATCCTTCTATCCCTACTCTCTTTGGAAAAAGAGAGGTTGAGCAACTGAGTAACAAGCAGTTCTCGTAGAAACACTTCTGTTGAGATAAACTCCATTAGGAGTCCATATGCTCCACATTGGGAGCGGACATGGTTAAAAAAAATAATAATTAATGTCCGTTAATCGCTTGAATACCGCGCAAATAAATCATTAATGTGTCCCAGAGATACTGCGTGTTTTGAGAAAAATAATTTTGTCTAATATACACTCGAATTCGATATTTTAAAAACCTATTTTGACTCAATATAGATAGCACTATGTATAGTCATCAAAATATTGGTTATATTCTATTAGAATACCAAGTATTTGATTTTTTAAATGTTACGGACACCGGTGTCCACTTGGTATTCAAGTGGTTTAAAAACCTTTAGATTTGAATATTATTTTCTATAGCCACATTTATGTCTGTTTGTTGTTTAAGGTACAATAAATAAATACATTACTGCTAGTCTAATTCATTCAGTATTACGATTAACAGACGCTTCCACTGTTGGTATGCCCTTATGTTAAAAATCTGGTAAAGATTTTAAGACCTCTGTCATAGAAGTCTAAGGTTCCAAGCAGTTTTGTAGAAAATCAGCAAATTATGAGTGGGGCGTGAAATCCCAGCATTTACTAACAAATTGTATGGCGTTTATACTTAGATCAACTCTAAATTCCAATTTATGAGCTTATTTTTCGTTAAATATAACATGTATGTTTGAAAAATTTCTTGTATGGATATTCTGTGATTCGTTGGTGATATCAATTTTCAATTTACGATACATCGGAAGGGCCATATATGCAAATTAAGTAATGATTGTACGAAATATAGCGAATGGCAAGAAATGCGATGTGTGATAAAAATAAATAAAATTTAACTTCCCACTATTAAGTATCACAGTTATATAAAATATTAATTATAAATTAAATAAACAACAGTAACAAGCGGAATTCATATTATATTTTAAACGATTTTGAAGCCTACTGTGATATTATGAAATAAATGCTGCGTCTTTTATCATATAATATTGACAATATACCAAATAAATGATGATTTAATCAATAATAATATTTAAAAAATTATGAAGTGAAATGTGCTACCCTAGTTTGACTAACTGATTTTTGATTACCGATACGATTTGAGAAATCCCATGGAAAGATTGAGTTTCGAACCAGTGTGCACAAATAAAATTTGAGATTTATATAAATTGATTAAAATCCCAATAATGACGTTGGTTTTTTTAATGAGCTATCCAACCTCATATTCTTTATTGAAATATTGAAAAAATAAAATTTGAATAAAATGATTTTCCTTCTTTGTTTGCTTTTGTTCTCCGAGATTTTTATTTAAAAACCTTAGAAAATATGTTTTTTTTTATTTTTGAAATGATTTAATTGAAAAGATGTATACTTACAATATAAATATGTATTTCATACAATATAATAGATATAAATGGTTTCATAATGATGTGATATTACTTTGAACATTATGAATCCGGACCATCTGAAAAAAGTACCTGTTTTCAACTCAATAACATGGCTTTCACTATAGGGAGCGTTGCCTCTGCTCATCAAGATCAGTGTCTGTCAATTTTTTTTACTTTACGTCACACTGGCGAATGGGGCTTGTTTCGCGGCACACTAAATAAAAATGTCTATGTAAATGGAAGTGTACCTTATTAATATGAATATAGAAAATCAAGGTGGAGGTAAATTTTTAAAAATATAATATCAACATATAAGTCCATAACTGGTAATATTTTTTTGAGTTAGAAGAATGTAATTGATTTTTAGAAAAGATTCTGTCAAAATGCGGCTCTAAATTAGAAAATAAACAAACGTTCCGTTTTTTTTTTTACTTCATTTCCACGAGCGCTGAAAATCCAAATTCGCAAAAGATATGACAATCCAAACGGCAACATAAATTTAATGTGAGTCTTATAGTATAAAAAGTAGGATTGCCCCATTTATGATGTATAGAACAGTTTTACTTTTAATACCATACGACTCATTTCTGCTATAGATCAAAGATATTGACTTCACAGCGATATCCAAAATGCTGACAACTCTAGATCAGAAAATGAGTCTTTGTGGACAGAGCCGCTTCTTGCATCTATTAAAATTTCATTCTCTGTTAGTGTTAGGTGTGTAGCGTCGAATCTTGCGAATAATTGATGGCCCACTCGTACATTTGATAATCAAGTGATGGAAAATATGACTACGCTGAGTATAAACCATCGTCATTGTATCCCTGTATCACGTTGACCATTATGGATGAACGTGACAAATAATTATTTAAATATGTAAGAGTTGCAAGCATTATTTAAAATAAACAGTTTTGAGGCTTCCTCCACCGCGGCACACCTGAGACTTCTAGCGGCACACAGTTTGGCAGACATTGATCTAGATCAGTGTCTGCCAAGCTTTTTTACTTCGCGTCACACTGGTGAATGGGATTTATTCTGTGGCACACCAAATAAAAATGCTTTAAAAAACGGACATGTGGAAAATGTGTCGATTCGACCACTATATATGTATGTTGAATTAATTTAAAATTGAAGAAAATTTAAATGAATAGGCATTATTTAAAATGATTTTTTTTTGGGTGTAGGCACACAGTTTGGCAGACACTGATTTAGATGTTAGTCTAAAAATGACTATATAATCAATCGCGTATTAGCGCCATAGTTTGTACATCGCTCTGATAATAAATACACATCGACTAATACGTAAACGTTAGATTACGTATATCATTATCAATATGTTCATCAAGTCTGTCATTATGAATAAATACGTTAAATGAGCTTTAGCGTAGCAGATGATAATGTTTAACTAATCACGATAATCAGTAACACCGCTATCTAGTAGAGTTGATCCGATATTAATTAGAGAGCTTTTAATCAACGAGCACCATCAACGCTGAAAAAGCTGCGCTTACACGCGTTATATTTTTAATCCCCTGATTAAGATAATGCTGATTTATAACATGGCGTTAATCCGTTTTATTTTAAACATAGTTTACTAATCTCTGTATATTTCGTAGGTAGAGTGCTTGATTAAATGTATTTGAGGTAACAATTTGTTGTAATCTAGAGTCGCTGCATTGAATAATCTATTTTAGTCGATAATTATCGTAACGGCTTAGATTTGATAACTTTGTTATTCCACTTTTTGTGCTACAATTTGTGACACGCGTTCCGCCTTTTTGATAAGCATATTTTTTTCGTAAACCTTGCAATAGTCTTCACCAATCCCGCATAATTCCTGTTAAAAAATGTGGCTGTGTATATATCGACTGTGGAGAGGAAGGAAGACGTGACCCACGCGTAGCAAATTTTACAGGAGGTACAAAAAACTTGTTTTGATGATTTTGAGCCGTATGCAAATTATGAAATATACACAACCTTGAAGTGCACGGAGACTTTAAAACTGGTGTTTAATTGACATATTCTAATATTAATTAAAGAAATTGTCCACGAACAACCTTTTATTCAGTCTTTTTTCTTGATTTAAATTTTCACAAGCTAATTTTTTCCAAACTTAAAAGTTATTCGGCATTTGCAGCTTTCGTCCTTTTGATAGAACGTTTATCACGCTCGATACATTATAATTATCTAAAAAAAGCTGCTTTGAAAAAACTGTGGGTTACGTTCCTTTTTCCTTTCCGCAGTCGATATGTTATTAATCACAATACTCAATGCTTTTGGAATATAATAATTGACTAGATTATCGGAATCGCAGACTCAATAAGGCAATCACAATGACAATCACAACCAAATCAACGGAAGCTTTTTTATGAAAGTTTTATTTATTTTAATTCCGTCAATTTTCAGGAATACAATAATTGTGAATGACAATTAATAAAAAATGAATGCGTTTCTTTTGTTGAATAAAACTATTTTGACTTTATATTTATTATTACGAGTAATTGAATTTTTCAGTGTGAGTTTGGTTAAATATATTTGATGTATCTGAATTTAAAGTGGATTTTATTAACACCTATATGCTTTTGTCAGTTTCATTATTTCATTAATCATAGTCAGTGAATTGATTTTTCCTTTCCACTATTTAAAATTATATTAACATGCTGCAAGTCAACGGAAATCAGCAAGAACTAATAAAAATCGAAACACAATAGCAAAAATGTATTCTTCAAAATATGAATTTTATTTTGAAAAACAATGTACATTTTAAAATAATTTTAATTTTACACTACTTTCAGATGATATTTTGTATGTTATCAAGCAATCACTTTTAGGGTGTTAACTGTCAATGCTTGGTGGAAAGGCATTATAATAATAAAAACAATATTCCTTTGTACTTGATTCCACTTTATTTAAAAGTTCAGGACCGGTTTCACTCACTGCGAGCATTGTCAACTGATTGTCAGTTGACAACAACTGAATTTAAAGTTAATTTTAAGTGAAAAGTAAATTCCTTTGCACTTTATTCCACTTTATTTAAAAGGTCAGGAACGGTTTCACTCACTGCGAGCATTGTCAACTGATTGTCAGTGGACAATGCTTGCAAAAAGCGAAAACGGCCATGACCTTTAAAATAATGTGAAATAAAGTACAAAGAAATATTGTGCATTTGTCAATATGATCATGTTTGAGACTGATTTCTAAAAATACTAAAAAATATTTTTATCTTCTAAATTACATTTATGGTTTATGTGTCAACAATTTTGGAATGAGCCGGGTTTGCAAAAATAATAGCCTCAAATGTAAAAACTAATTATATTTTTGAAGTTATTTTGTTTTGTTTATATTGGTTACTTTTTTCTTTTCGGCGCGGCTTTTAACATTATTGCTCGATTAATACAAATTAATCTCATCTTTTTCTCACATTGTACTTCCAATCCATTTTATGGAAGGCAGTCCTGTAAGCCTTTGTACATCTCAATCCATATTTGACCTTTTAAATTGGCTCTTAAGTCTTATTTATGTCGAACGATATATTACTTTAATCACTTAGCAATAAAGTAAATTGCTATTTCGATTCCGTTTTCAAGCAACACAAATATATACGCCAACAATTCTCTAAAGATGGATTTATTTTCCAATCTATAGAATAGCTCTTCAGTGTGTATAGAATATAGAGAGATAAGAAATTATATGTCACTGTAATGTCTAGAGATGGAAACTTCTCTGTTAAATATTTTTTAATCCATTTCCGCTCTCACTCATATGACCTCATAATAGAAGTACAGTTGAGTAACTGAGCACAAACAGTTGTCGTAGAAAAACTTCATTGTCGTTGGTCGGACCTCGCGGGTTCGGATCCCAATACGAAATTGTCAATCAATTTCTGTTTGAAGGTATGGATGGTTATGACGTCCAATAATTCCTTTCCATCCTCCCAATAATATCATAACTGGACGTAGTGAAAGCTATCAACTTACCAATAGTCTTGTTCTTACTCTATCCATTCTATCCCTACTCTCTTCGAAAAAAAAAGTAACTGAGTAACAAACAGTTCTCGTAGAGAAATTCTGTTTAGATATCCCATATGCTCTACATTGGGAGCATCCATGGATAAAAAAATACATAAGTTTGCATTTTTTTTAAATTGGAGTCAGATCATTTGTTAATATCAGTGTTAGAGTAAAGCAGTGTTTTCCAAAGTGTAGTACGCGTACCCCCTGGGGTACGTGACGATTTTGGTGGAGGTACGCGCTTTGGCTGTGCCTGGTGAAACAAGCAGCTTATATATTTTGATTTTTATTAAAGTTTATGCATTCTTTGACGAGGGGTTCTAGGTGCTACGAAAATTATAGAAAGGGTATATGTCAAAAGTTTGGGAGACACTGGAGTAGAGGATTAGAGGTAGTAGAAAAGGAGGCCACAGCCCTGACTGTAGCCGGAAAATATCACTCATGCAAAGGCCCGAAATACATCAGAATAATAAATATTTATAACTCAAATCAACTTGCATTAAGTATATTTGAAAAAATCAATTTTGAAAGTTGTTTGTAATGTAATCGGTATATGACGATTAACTAAATAAGTGATAACGGATGAACATCTCGAAAAGTAGGCGATTGGGACCAAGTCAAATCAAAACACAAAATTTTGTAGTTAGAAATAACCACAATTGTATTGGTTATCATGCAAAAACATACAAACAAATTACCCGATAATATTTTGCACCCTGCGCCATTTTGAAATTTGAACATAAATATTACGGCAAAAGACGGTTATTATTGATAAAAACTTTCAAATATTCTTTGTCATGACTTTAATCTAAATTCTAAGTGAGTAGATATTTGCTGTATTTTATAAAGAGCCGTCCACACTCGACTAAACGCTTTCACCGGGCAGGATATTTGTAATGGTCCGTGTTTTGTGTTGCACGTTTCTTCCGTGACTCGAGACCTGAAGCAATTTAAACGAAGCACGCGCACGCGACTGCTGCCACGCCGCCGTTACATGACAATACATTGGTTAACTACCATTATTACAAAATAACGTTGTAATTTTTGAAGAAAACTGCAACCATTAAAGACCTACCATAGTATAATATTATTAAACTAGGACAATTTTAAGGGCTTGCTCGATACAGAAACTGTGCACCTTCAATGTAAAGTATGTTCAGATAGGTTTTACTAATACAAAATCGCTGGATAAAGTAATTTTTTTTACCATGTCTGCTCCCAATGTAGAGTATATAAACTCCTAATAGAGTGTATTATCACATAAGTGATTTCTACGATAACTGATTGTTACTCAGTTGCTCAACTTGTCTATTTTCCAAAGAGAGTAGGAATAGAAGGAAAGGTAGTTGTAGTGGTAAACTAATCGGTCTCTATACGCCCCGTTCATAAGACAGGATGGGTGGGAGGGGGTTTAGAAATGTTATTTATTAATATATTTTTATCCATACTCGATCTCTATATAGAGCATATGATCACCACATGGTTCATTCTCTATCCCCCGTAAGTCTCTTTGCTTTATCCCAGGTCATCCCGTAGCTCCCCTGAGTTCATCCTGTGTGGCCTTCTACGATATCGGGATCCATCTGGTTGGTAGAAGAGAAAGACAAGGTTCAGAATCTCTTGAGGCATCTGCAGCGCATGTCTAAGACAAGTCCATCGTAGCTTTTTTGATTTTGGACGTAATAAGAGGCTGGTTAGTCCGCTCTCTTACATCCGTATTCTTGACAAAGTCAAACCACCTTACTCCTAGTATTCACCGTAAGTATCTGTTTTCAAAGTAAATTATACGGTTACTCTGCGCAGTCGTAAGGTGCCATGACTCTTAACCGTAAAGCAGCACTGTCAAGATGCATGCGTTGAACAGGAGGCACTTGGTTCTGTACAACCCTAATCGATAAATAGCAATACCAAAAATAAACGTAATATTTTTTACAACAGTGGTATATACGTATGTATGTTTATGAAACTGTGATTATTGTGAAGTTTAATTGATCAAACAGAAAAATGGTTTCATAATTTTGTACCTCAGAGCCAATATGGAAGGCTCACAGTTAAATTGGCAACACCCACTTTTTTAATTTTTTTTTATTCTTCTATATTTGTATAAGTGTAAAAATAATCAAAGTTACCTTTCCACTAAAATCACGCGTTATAGAAGCCCATGTTTCGTTGGGTCGCATCTCTGTTGTTAAATGACATTCGTGGTTTTTCTCATTTGTGTATTATCTTTAAGAAACTTGACTTGACTCTGAAAACCTTCGAATTTGGAAAAATGAAAACTAAAAATCTTAAATATATATCCTTTTGTGTGTAGAGAAATTATGATGTTTGATTAGAGTAAATAAAACATGCTTATTTATAATTGAATTTTATCAAAACCCTTTTGGGCTTGGGTTGTCTGTCTTTTGAGCCCCTCATTTGTCCTATATGTAAAAACTGCATTATACAAGTAACGAGTTTTAAGTATTTTTGACGATTTTGTAACGTATCGTTGACAATGCTCACCATGATCAAAACCGGTCCTGATCTTGATAAATAAAAGTGGAAATAAGTAAAAAAAAAATATTGTGTTTTTATTAATACATTAAGAGTGTTTGATTTATTATTTTTTTAATATAATGCCTCTCTATCAAATATTGAAAGTGAACACCTTAAAAGTGAATCAATATCATAAAAAAAATTCATGCATTTAAAAATAAAACATGCATCTCTAGTGTACGTCTATACACAAACTGTATTAGTGTGAGTTAAGAATTCGTTCGTTAATTGAATGTACACCGATGTAATTAAATATAATACTTATGATTTTCAATAATGAGAAAGATCCAAAATCTTTATAAACTTTCCGCCAAACATTGACTGCTGACATCTCAAAGGTTACTCTGAGAGTGTGTAGAGCAAAGAATATCTCAAGTAAGAATAGTTTTACGCTGTCGAAAAATGCCATGTAAATCATTCCACTTTCTTGTAGGTTTATTTTGAAAAGCATACAGGATAGCGACCACCGCACACTTAACCCCGCTTACCCCCTGAATCTAAAACGCCCTGCTCAGCAACCCCCCGCCCTTGTCGGCCGACATGTCAAGAACTTTTAATTTATCGTCCGCGTTTGTTAGTCCGCTTTTGTTTTCCTCTAAGATAATATAAATTTGGTTCGAGTGAAAAATGGAAGAATATTAATTTGACGTTTATGGAAATCGGAAACGTACCTACTCAAGCTTTATCCCTGCCAGAAGCTCTCAACCGAACACACGTCGAATCACAGTGACATTGTTGACAACTTGTCAGCTCATTATTGCATTGAAATAGATACAGTCTCAGAGAAAAAAGAAAGAACACAATAAAATACAACTTTGAGTAGTTTTTATACATTTTTTTAGTATGTTTAAGGTCAGTTTCGCTTAGAGATGAATTCAACAGCTGATAAAATAATATAATACAATGTAATATAATACACATTATATTATATTATTTTATCAGCTGTTGAACTCATCTCTAAACGAAACTGACCTTGCACATACTAACAAAAATGTATAATAACTATGTACTCAAAGTTAGTTCCAGGTAAATTGCTCGAATGGAAATTGCTCGAATAACAAGATAATCAATTTGTTTCCGTTTGTTCTGTCTTAGCCCTAGTCTTCTATGTTTTCTGGAAATATATAGAAACAGTTTGAGTAACTTATTAATAAGCAGTTCTCGTAGAAAGACTTCTGTTGAGATAAACTGCATTAAAAAATCATATGTTCCGCATTTGGAGCGAACACGGTTAAAATAAATACTTACGAAAATTATTTTTATATTTCACTCTCTAAACAAGTGTCGCACAAGATAAAAATGAAATTCGTAGAAAAAGTCATGAAAAATCGTTTAAATAACCAAGCAATTCGAATAATTTGTAATTCGAGCAATTTACCGGCTCCCCTCAAAGTTGTAATTTATTGTGTTATTTGTTTTTTTTTCTCTGAAAGTGTGTCTATTTCAATTACACAGATCGTTTGTAAAAAATAGCATGTTTGTGATGTCTTAAAATTCTTTAAGGCTTCGAGAGCGGTTAGCTAACTAATATTCCTGTCCCAGCACTAGCGTTTATGTTCATACTTTCTTAATAAAAAGAGATGTTGAACAACTGAGTAACAAGCAGTTTTGATATCTCTATTCGTAAACCATATGGTTCGTAATTTTAGTAAAACGTAGACAACTCTCTTAATGCAATCAATAATGTGTATAATTAAATTTCTTATCTAATTTGTTAAAACTTGATTCGTAATAAAGTATTGGTGTACAACCAACACTAATACCTAAAAAATCATTAACAACTTTTAAATGAATATGGAGGCCTATCAAATTACTTAAAAACACTCATTGATTTTTTAGTTTAGGACATTAACTTGATTGTTTGAATAACCAATGTAATCATGTCTTAATGAAACTGAGAAAAAATGTTTTTGGTCGTACAGATACGTCGCCCGCTGTGGCTTGTTGGTTAGAGCTTGCTCTACCAATCAGGTGGGTCTGGGTTTGATTCCCGGTAAGGTTAATGTCAAATTAGATTTTTTCAGTTTAAATTTGAGATCTAAGACATGGGTGTTTGTGACGTCAATTCTCCTTGAGTTAATCTATTGTGACTTACAAATATTCTCATCGAGTATATCTCATATGATCACAAAATATTTGACGTATTAAGACATAATCTGGTATGTTAAAAAAAAAAAATTATAAAAAAATAAGAATACAATTGCTGTAAAAGTAGTATTTAAAAAAGTGCGTTTTTTAAAAAATATATATTTTCCTTTCTTATCACGCACAATAGTGGATACGAGAACTATGGCTCACAACATACTCCTTGCTTCCTCATCTTATTCTCCCTAAAAAGCAGTCACTGAGTTTTCTTAGCCTAATGGCACTTGTTTTTACGACAGCTAGTTTCAAGTCGGTCGCTTCACTTTATCTTAGGCGATGGTAAGCTATAAAAAACAAGTACAGAAAAGACTGGTTGTAAGGAACTCAATCTTTCATTGTCCTGTTTTCAAAATTGGACAGAGGGTAGGTGAAATTGCAATAACGGACGAATATAATAATTCGACTGTGGAAAGAAAAAAAAAGACGTAACCCACACATAACAAATTTTACAGGAGGGACACAAAACTATTTTTGATGATTATTATTAAGTGCACGTAGACTGATAAACTGGTTTTAAATTAACTCGATCTAATATTAATTTAATTATTTTTTTCAATAAAATCTTTTTTTTTTCATGATCGCAATTTTTGCAGGACCTTATTTTTTTACACGTAAAAGCAAAATTGAGATATTTATTCGGCATTTTAGCTAACATCTTTTTGATATGACGTGTATCAAGTTTTATACATTGTGATTATCAAAAAAAGCTGTCTTGAAAAAACTGTAGGTTACGTCCTTTTTCCTTTCCACAGTCGATATCAATACCAGTATTTCATATTAAACATCAAAACCGAAAGGTGGGAGGGAATTTTTAGACATAGAAAACACTTTTTCTGTTACTACACAAATACTGTTTCTACTGGTATTTGAACCAGTGAAATCCAACAACGTTGACCACTGCACCATAGATTCGACGACTTTATATACAAACTCTTTACTTTGTTATTTATCTTACCAAAAGTGACGGACTTGACATTTGAGGATCTTAATTTCAAAACCTACCTAAAGACTATTTTTGATTGTTTTAATTTTTTATGCCATCTTGTTCTTTATTTTAATACCCACAGAATCAGTAAATTTACGATTTCAAAACCTCTCTAAATACAGAGAAAACTCATTTTAAAAAACGTGCTTAGTCTCAAAACTTAATCAAATCGAAAAAGCCCACAGCAGTTGTTTGCATTTTTCCAACAATTTTGGAGATAGGTAGATTTGAAATGCGTTCATTTGTTCTCGTAAAAAAACTCATATTATCCTTCATGACGAATCAATATGCTCCACATTGAAGTGGCAATTATTTAGAAAATTTTTGTACAAGGTTCTAAAAATTGGTTTAAAAAAAATCGATCAAAGTTTATCTATTATTTTACGATTGTAGTGATAGATGCATTCGATTTTTTTGTTCATGTGTATTTGGTCGCCGCCAGTAAAAATGTATGCAATTTAAATAATAATTCAATCCTCATTGTATTGCGAATTTCCACTTGTGAAACAAACTTGACGGCCTCTGGGCTGAACGATTTTGTTTGTAAAACTTTTAAAAAGAGGGCGTTTTATCGCTTTGAAAATCGAATTTATGGCATGGGAAATATTTATTGCCGTAATTGTTTGCTTGTAAATTATTTGAAAATAACCCGAAAACATATAAATACCTCATTTAATCTAAATAAATACTTGGCAAAGTTTAAACTTGTTATGAATACATTTCCAAGTAAGAATATAAATAATGAAAGAGAAAGTTTTTCTTTTATATTTTATTATATTCAAAAACCGATAATTTACATTTTACGAAATCAATGGTCTACTTTATGAGTTCTTTGAAAAATCTGCTATCGCCTCAAATTGCTTATGCAAATTCAGGTAAAGTGTTGGAGATTGAAACAAAGTTTATACATGTAAACAATAAAAAAAAATGTTATCTTTGTTACTTCATTGTTTGTGTAAAAAACTCAGATATGTGCTTCGCTCTTTTAAGAAGCATTATCAAACAAAATCTTACAAAGTTTACGAATTTGATTTTTATTCCTAATTTATACACTAAAGATAAAAAATGTTTTTTTTTTAAATCTACTGTACGTGGAAAAGTGGTAAGATACAAGCTGGCTCCTGTGGCGCAGTAGTTGGCGTTGTGGTCTTCTGTGCTGGATCTCATGAGTTCGAGTCCCAGCACGAACAGAAATTTTTCGATCGGTTTATCGACTTTTGTTCGAAATTATGCGTGTTTGTGATGTCTAGGAATCCCCTTCCATCCTTTCCAATCCTTTATAACTGGGCGTAGCGAGAGAAATTAGTTAACTACTAGTCCTGTTCTAGCCTTATCATTCTATCCCTACTACTATCTTTGGAAAAGAGAGATTGAATTACTGACTTACAAATAATTCTCGTAGAAAGAAATACCTGTTGAGATACCTCCATTAAGAGGTTATATGCTCCACATTGGGAGCGGATATTAAAACATTAAATTTGTGTTGTATGCTTTTCACTTCAGTAAGTTGACTTGGCAATTTTCATTAATTATTTTAATTAATCTAGGATCTCTCCAAATAAATTAAATATTTCCCAAATTCTATTGTCGTAAAAAACGATATGTTTATATTTTAGAACATTCATTTAAATTTGGTTTTATTATTGTAAGCTTCAAATATTCATTTTAGCTGTCGTATGAAATTCATTTTAATTTATTTAACTAACATTTTTGAACTTGCTACAAATGCCCCGTAAAGTTTTACATAAAACGGAAAAATAAAACTTGAACGTTTCCGTGTTTTTTTCCTTAATGTGTTTTGAAAATTAGACAGAAAGTAAAACAAAAAAGTGTAAGTAAACAGAACTTGAGAATCAATCCACAAAAAGTTTTCCCGAGCTCTCTCTAATACTCCAGTCTTTGCAAAATGCAATTGCGTTTAGTTGAAAATTGCAAAGTACTAAAGTCAGGAATCTCAAGTGAAGTCTTGGAAAGTTTTCGGTCGGTCAGAGTAAAGGAAAATGCGAGCGATGGGTTGAACAAATAGTTTCTGACGTTTCATCTAACAAGCTGTTTCCACTTCTTCTGTTCGAGTGGCAATTGAACTTTATCGATTTGAACTCTCCCTAACCTCGCACATTGCTGGAGTATTCCGCAATATGAGAAGAGCAATATTGAACAGTATTCTAAATATTCCGCCACAGAATAGTTTCGAATTAAATCATTAAGTGTATTGCAGACGGGTGAAATTGTTATTATCTATTAAAACCCTCCAGAGACGAGAGTTTTTTTTGCAATAAAAAATAGTTTTTAAGCCATGTTGAAGTCACAGATAACTTTAAACACGTTAGGTCGTTTTATAGAAACGCCGCTTGGCTATATGATTATGCTCATACTGTGTTATATTGTGTTCGGACAGTAGTAAGGTAAAATGTGACCGTATGGGCACTCACACATTCGGGTTGAAATCTAGCTAAACTCGAAATTTTAAGAGCTGTTTAGAGTAAAATTATTTCAACACAAATATATTAGTAAAAGTAGTGTAAAATATTTAATAGTTTTAATAACACCATTAAAAATAAACGGAAATTCAAAAAAAGCATATGATTTTGGTAGTTGTTTCCGTCCTCTCAGCAGATTACTAACTGAAGTCTTTATCTTTTTAAACCAAAATTGAGTAAAAGCAACGATATTCAGGTAGAAAAAAGATGAATAGTGGGATCAATAGACAACGGTGTTTACTGTGACCATATGGTCGCGCTCACCCTTGGAGGGTTTAATTCATAATTCGTTCGATAAAATATCAATATTATCTGATAATATATTATGCATGTATTTATATCTTCGTAAACTTGCTTTAATTGATTTATTTAACCAATACTAATGAATGTTGTGATATCAGATGGTGGTATCAATTTATCTGTAATCTAATAGAGCTATTTTATTTTTTTTAAAAGAAAGAATTACTAATAATTACGAATAAAAAATATAGATTTAGTCATAAGACCGCAATCACAAACCCTAAAGGCATTCGGCCTTAAGGCTATAGATTATCTACTTCCACTTTATAAATTGTAGTTTATTATTTTATTGGATAGAGATAAAAAAATAACGTGCGGCGGACTGTTTCATAACTGTCGAATGTCCAAATAATTTGTTTTATACACAATTTTATAAAATAAAAACTACTATTTGGAGACTTAAACTTTAGATCGAATTAATAGTAAGTTATATCTTAAGTTTAAAGCTTTGAATCGTTAAGTTCTAAAAAAAATACAACTTTGATTTTCAGAAAATGAAAGAACGAAAGAATTATCATGCCCCTAATAAAGCAGCTGCCTTATTCGGTGAAAATTATTCATAATACAGTTTGTTTCTTACTTTGTATACAAATTAAATTCAAAGCTCACAAACGACGAATGATGAAAATTTGTTAATATAGGCAACAGATTCTTCAAAGGACTCCGACGGCGAAACTTCGACAATCACTCGTCGAAAAGTTTGCGTTAAAATTTGGAATACCTATGCGTTCGCAAAGCTTGTTTGAAAGCTTACCAGCTAACTGGTATATCAACTTTTAATTGAATAAGTGATTTTTTTCATAACGACAAAAACACCAATACGCTTTTTTCAAAGTGCAGCATGAAAAGCTTTCGAGGCGATGAATTCATTTCTGAAATAACCTTGTAAAAAGCTCTCAACGAGAAAAATTAAATCGACTTAACACAGCTTTTATAAAGTTTTAAGGTGTTCACTGTCAATACTTGGTGGAATGGCATTATAATAAAAATAATAAAACATTTTTAGTACTTTTTCCACATAAAATTTATTAGATCAGGACCGGTTTCGCTCATCGCGAGCATTATCAACTGATCATCAGTTGATAATGCTCGCGATGAGCGAAACCGGTCCTGATCTAATAAATTTTATGTGGAAAAAGTACTAAAAATGTTTTATTATTTTTATTTTATAAAGTTATTCCTCAAATTGTAGAACTGGCAGATTGTGTAAAATTGAAATAGTATTAGTTCATATTGTGCCAACACTTAAATTTATTATAAATAGCATTTGGAAGTACTTGTGATAGATTCAGACATTATTAAATTTAGTTAATTGAAACCCTTTTCTATACGATTTACTAGATTAATTAATATGCACATCTCTTTGTGAATTTTGTATGATGACATTCAAATGATTGCTTTTCTGTGATTGAATTGCGACTTTTTGTGTTCATGTGACCGCTCCAGATACTTAATGTCTTCATGTAATGGGCATGTTTGTAAGCATTTAGAAATACGTATTCTCTAATATAACGAGTAAAGCTTATATCGAGCGAATTCAGTCGGTCCCACCCTCCTCGTAATCACCAAATTCGACTATATATATAAAGTTTTCTTTTAACATCAAATAATTGTATGCATGTTTGCAATGAATCTCGTTTAAATGTCTCCATTTTCTCGCCTCGCTGTAGAATTTCCGCTGATTATTTCAATAACAAGATTGCATTTTCTTATTGCTGGCTATATTGCCAAATCTGTTCGGTGAAAATGCGGTAGTGAATGTTTGTCAGCTCATTTCCTCCGAGTATCATTGCACACCGAGAGAGCCAAATTCATTTCTGATGGAATATTTGCATTACCACAGAGAAAAAGAATGTCTGAACTGATTTTGCCGAATGCAATAGTATACAAAGCATAATATACCAGTCACCAACAACATTTGTTCTTCATCAAAGTGTTTTTAAATAAAGCTTTTTTAATATTTTTAATTTTGGTTTTTATTTGTAATTTTGAGCTTATTCATTTATAAAACTGATTGTATTTTCAGGTTTGATATTTTATTCTCTTTTTTTGTAAAAACATCGTCAGATTAACTTATTGTATAGGCTACTTTTTTTAGAATAAGCAACACTATTCCAACGACAGATAATTTGCGCCGCGGGTTATGTTGCGTCGTCTTGTTGAAACCTCAGCCCTTCCACATAAATTCCATCCTATTAGGGATCGAAAATGTTAGTAACCATGGGTCTCTATACTGCTCTCCATTGATTGTGACGTTCTAGCAGGTATCATTTTTAATGAAATTAAACTGCACAATTTGCAAGCGTTGTTCTGGCGTAAGTCTGTTTATGGTGAAATTTCAAACCCAAATCGAGCAAACATCAGCTGTCAAATTGGCTGTCGCTGGAAAAAAGTGTTTAAAAAACATACTATATTTCTATTTATTACGTGAGCACTGGTTCTTAATCTTAACCCGTAAAGAATTAAATTAAAAACGATTTTTTAACCCTCTACTGAAAGCGATAATGTCGTAGACAAAGTAGTAATTGCATAATTCTATTTTTTACTATTTTAATTTTTAATTTAAAAAATATATTTGACATTACAGCTTACGCCAATGCGTCAAATATTTTGGAGTTGAAAGATCATACGAGATATCATCGATGAGAATTTTTTAAAGTCATATGAGATTAACTCAAGGTGAATTGACTTCACAAACACCCATGTCTTACATCTCAAATTGAAATTTAAAAAAAAACCAATTTTGACATTGACCTTATCAGGAATCGAACCCAGACCCACCTGATCGGTAGAGCAAGCTCTAACCAACTAGACCACAGCGAGCGACAGGCGAATTCTTATTTTATATTGAAATAAATATTATACTAGCAATTTTCTACGAGCAAGTTTATCTATAAAAGCATTTGTCACTTTGCAAATAAATCATGATAAATATTTAAGTACGCCATTACTTACGTATAATTAAAAAAAATATATCAAAATTTGTTTCATACTATTTTTCGGGGTTTTGATTTATTACATAATTGCTAATTTCACAGTTTGGTTTGACGATAGTTGGTAGTTATTCAATGTCACCTGGGCCAGTATAAAGTTTTGTCTCTAATGTGCTTAAAGTCTGTTTCTCCGACAATATTGCGAGCCATATTATTGCTTCGCATGTTGCACGTCCTCCAAGGATCAATTTACTAATTGCTTCAGAGTTAGGTGTTGATTCTGAAATATGCTATATTTCAACCCCTTCGAGCGAGCGTTCAAACACATCAAATCCAGTGAAATTTCATATACAATAAAAAGCGCTATGAACAAATAAGAACACCTCTTTGTACTTTTAGTGATTCTGGAAGATATTTCATCAGTAAAATAACAATGAATACAATTCAGTGTTTATTTTATTTTTCATCGCTTTTTATTAAAATAGCCTTTCTTTACTTTAACGTGGTGCAGTAGTAAACGTCGTTCGCTTCCATGGCGGATCTTACAGTCTCAAGTCTCAGTACAAACACCATTTGTTTTATCGATTTATGTTCGAAGGCATGGGTGGTTATGGTGTCCAAAAATATCCTCCCACCCTTCCAATATTAATATAATGGGACGTAGAAAAAGAGATTAACCATTAAATGCATGATTTTATATTTTGAAAAAAACGGTATTTTCATATATAATAAAATGGGTGGATATGATTGCAGGAAAAATAATTTAAAATTTTTTCGATAGTTATTTTTATATATTTTAATTCAAAAAAAAAATGTAAAAACACCTCTTTTTGAATATCATTTTTTACCATGTTTTCTCCCAATGTGGAGCATATGGACTCCTTATAGAGTTTATCTTAACAGAAGTGTTTCTACGAGAACTGCTTGTTACTCAGTTGCTCAACCTCTCTTTTTCCAAATGCTATTAAATGCTTCCCCCATACTATATCCGTACATGTACACACACATGCGCATATATACATACAAACATACAGTACACAAAGAAATCAATTAAAAAGAGAAAAAAGCACCTTAGGCATTAGGTATAAAAATTGATTTTTATCCAGCTTATATAAAGACAACACTTAGAATACAACTATTGAATAATAATGTTTCATTTTTTTTTTGTTTCAGGTTGGTATTCCTTCATCCAACACACCTATCGATTAAATCGCCTGCAATCTGGTAGGGTATCAGTGGATATTTATGAAAAATCAAATATATGTATCTAGCGGGCTGAATATTAATATTTTATAAATGTAATGATTGATCTAAGATACATTTTTTTTATTTTTGTACTTTGTAAACAGCCATGGCCTTATTTAATAGTATACAGTAGACATGCACAACCTGTTTTTTCTAGTGGGCCACATAAAAAAACAATTATCATGTGTTAGGACCGCAAAAAACAAATAAAATGAACGAACACTAAATCCTCTTTTATACCAGGGATACGTTCCATGATAAACACCCGTGCAAAAAATCCGTTTAAAAAAAACGAAGTGAGTATAGATATATGAATGATAGGTTGCATTAAATTTGACCGTGTTTTTTTGAAATCGTGTAAAAAATAAACTGTACAAAAGCAGGATTATGCGTTCGTGTATCCAAAAAATGTTTTATTTTGAAATACTAAAGTATACATGTTTTTACGATACATACAATTTTCGTGCCCCGGGAAATTCTCAAATCTTAAAATTTTTATGACTTTAGAACACCTCGTTCATATATAAAGTTACTTAAGTTCTAGTTCTTCTACAGAAACCAAATATTTAAAAGTATGTTTATTAGAAGATATTCAAAATTCCCTTTCGGTTAATTTAACGTTTATATTCATGGACCGTGTGCATCTAAATTGACATAAAATGTAACGTTAGCTTTTACGATATAATAATAAAGCTTTGTTCTAATTAAATTTGATATCATTCACAGAATCTGCACAAATAAGGGGCCAAAAATATACGAAAATTATTGTGAAGTTTCCATGAAATTTTCCTAGTAATTATTGTTTACGAGAGCGATTACGGTCATCGAGCCTGAAAGGGTTGAAAGAGGTTCCAGTTTAAGATAATTGCTGAAGGGACGCAATTTGGTCGGATGAACGCTTCTGTCTCGCTAAAAGCTCCCCTCGTTCGTAGCCTTGTGAAGCTACGATGAAAGCTTGCGTTTATATAGCATCGGTACTCCATATAGATACATACATAATAAATAATTGGCCAACTTAACGTGATACATATTTAGGGATTGTGGTTTAATTTGACGTCTCGTCCCAATTCATTTTCAATGAAACAAACAAATTGAACACTTGAATCATTCAAACCTAACATTTTCACACCTTATCAATATCTGGTACCTGATACCTTACCAATCAATATTTGATAACTTATTCAAAGATTGATTGGAAGCTCAGCTGTCCACTCGTAGATGCAGACCCTGAATAGTTTATTTAATAACAATCACTGAAGGCTTCGAGCATCCCCAGCCAGCTACGGCAATCACAATATTAAATATTTATATCCCACCTTCGATTACGTATTTGTTTTAACTGTTTGATCTATATCAGTGTTCTTCAACCTTTTTACATCCGCGTACCGGTAAAAAATGTTAAAAATATTTCGGCGTCGACCAAATACACATATGTTATTTGCAGAAAGCCAGTACTCGACATACGAATATTTGGACTAACGATGAAGTAAAAATTAGTAAAAATAAAAGTTATACTTAGCGGACCAGCAATAAACTTTTGCGGACCGGTGCTGGTACGTGGACCATAGGTTGAAGAGGACTGATCTGTATAACAATAGCATCATAGTTCAATTTTGTTCATTTTACGTTTATTAATAAATTACACTGTACCAAAGTTGTTTCTCATTGTAAATAAATAATCGTCAAATATCTACAAAAGAAAATATTTATTCAATGCTTTCAACACTTTTAGGGTGTTCACTGTCAATACTTGGTGGAAAGGCATTATATTTAAGAAAAATACAATATTCCTTTGTACTTATTTCCACTTTGTGTATAAAGATCAAGACCGATTTCGCTCATGTCGAGCATTGTCAACTGATAAAAAATATAATTGAACCTTTTGGTTGATGTAGAAAAAAATACGTTTGTACCTAGCACGCCGGCTATAATTTGCAATTATTAATTCAATTAATTATTGACGAAGTAGCTTGTCTTTGGCGTGATGAATCCGAAAAGTGTACCGAAAAATCTCGTCTGTGGCAGCCATTCAGTTAACAGTGCTATTTATACAAAAAACAAATTGAAATGAAAAAGTGTGTTTTCAATGTCAATTGCTGATTACACCTTTTCATTTAAATTTGTTTTTGTATAAACAGCACTGTTAAATTATATTTATTATCAGTTAACAATGCTCTCCATGAGCGAAACCGGTATTCATCTTTATAAATAACGTAGAAATAAGTACAAAGGAATATTGTGTTTTTTTCTTAATGTATTAAACAGTGAACCAAAAAAGAAAAGAGGATTTTTATGATCTAGTAATATATTTTAAAATTTCTTTATACCTAGCATATGTCCTATTTTTTTCATTGATAAGTTTCAGTAAACAACGTCTAAATTTTCACAAGAAAACCATTTAAAATCGTGTCTTCTGGTAATAATCTTAATTGAAGATGTTTCCTGAGAACCATTCATAACAGCTAAAAACTGGAACGAGTTTTTAAAACAAAGAATTCTAATGAAACTGTCTTTAGTAATTTAAGATGTTTGTTTAATATGATATATACTTAAACAGAGTTTGAAGTGTTTTTCTTGTTAGCGGAGCAATAAACTTGTTTAAAAGACTCGTTTTGTATTTGAATTAGTGTTGGCAAGTTTGCGTTTTATTTCGGGACGTTTTTTTTCTGCGTTGGGTTGGCATCTTTTGTTTTTAGGACGATGTATATTATTTGACGAGTTATTTTAAGTTTTATGCAATAAAAAGTCACCGTAGGCACAATTAAACCGGATATTAAATTTCATGGTTTCACATTTGGATAGGCAAAAAGTGGAGAAAACTAAAGCTGAAACTCGGGCAAACTTAATTGACGGTGAATTTTTATTTTCTTTTTCCATTAGCCGTGGCTGGTAAAATGTATATGGTTTTAAAGTAAAGTAGATTTTTTGGAAATAGTACTACAAAAAAGTCCTACTATAATTGAAAAGAAGCTCTGTGTTCTTACCATCTAAGCTGATGGTAAATATTATTTAAATTATTTATTTATTTAACACAAATATGTACAAATGTCACAAGTTGATATGATTTTCAGCACGGCTTAACTTTTCGTGTTCGCAAATATATATATTTTTTTGCCAATCATTTAATAGAAAATAATCATAATTTTAATCAGATTTGTAATTTAGAAATACTCCACCGAGTAAATAAAAAGGGTTTAAAGATGAATAGCTTAGAATTTTTAGAAATTAATAAAACTCTTAACAAAAAAGAAATATTATTAAATAATATTCTTAATAGCACAGGTGGTTCCCCGTTACTCAAATTAATTCCAATTAATAGAGTAATCACAAACCTAGATGATTGATTGTAGCTCATTAGTTTTAATAGTTTGTAATGTTTAACGTCATTAGTAGTATGATTAAATTTGTTTGCACTGTTTCGATTTTATAATCCCCTCTTTGCTTCCCTTAAAAAGGAAAAATCCCAATCTGATTGATTACAACTCATTAGTATAATTAGTATCATTATCTGTTTGTTTTATTTCGATTCTACACCCCCCTCCTTGCTCCTCTTAAAGGGAAAAAAACCCAAACCTCCATTTTGTAATTTTATAATTTTAAAATGTTAGAATCAATCTTGCTTCATTACATAAGCAAACTTTGCGATAGTAAGTCTGAAGAAGCCTCTGAAAGAGGCGAAACACGTGTCACAGTTAGTAACACAATACGTGGAATAATCAAAGTTAATTTAAATTTTCTAATAAAAAATAGTTTTAGTCGATCACGCCTGAATATTGAATACATTTAAAGGGATTAGAGACGGTAGTAGAAGTCGTAGAGTTAATACTATTTAGCATATTTTTAAAACAAATATATTGAACTTAAAACAAATTATGTTTTTTTGAATGAATAATTTAGACAAAAAAGTAATACGCATCTTGACATACTTTCTACATGTTAAGCTGTCATATAATGCTAAATGAACAAATGAAAACAAAATCGAACTATCGATAATTCAGTTATCAATGGAACACGTTGCCGTTTACGTATTTTGATTTTGTTATTTTTTCAAATATTTATGGAATCTATCATATTCACATTCTACGAAGCTACAAACATTTTCTGCCATTAATATATAAATTTTAACATTCATTTTTGGCACTGTGTATCAAATTCGAATTCATTATTTTTAAATGCACGCCATGTTAACTATGTCTTACACGAAAACAGAAATAGCTAAGATCCGTCACGTGAAAGCAGTCGCTACTTGCCACTCTCACAATTGGGCTGAGCGATGTGTGCCATTAAAGGCTGTGGGGCACTCGCCCCTGAAAGGGGTGGTGTGCTTAAAAACCTTCTCAAAACTCTATCCGCATATTTAAACTTACCGAAGTTCAACAATATTTATACAATGAAATTGGTTATAAAGACATCAAATCTCAAACATATATTCTTCTTGGCCTCGTTGTATTCACTTAACCCTCTTTTTCTTCGTATAAATAACGTACAAAGATGTATATTTAATTCATATTCGTTTAAAAACAACCTTTGTCATAAAAATCTGCAAAGTTTTTTGAAATTTCGGACAGTGATCAACATACCGGAAAGATGAAGATTGTACAAAACTCTCCACACATTCCATCCCTGTTACGAAAACGGCAAAATAAACAAAATATTTTGTATATATTTCAGTATATAAGAAAGTTTAAGAGACTAATGGTGCTTTGCAAGAAAAATAATTGGCACAGCTCTTATGTGCTAAGAGCTTCCACGCGTCCCACAGTTCATATACCTGCGTCTACGAGGTCGCAGCGACCTGGAGTGTGAGCGGCCTCTACGAATGTAGGCCAAACATGGGGAGGTGGGCAGCCTGCTACGGCATTGTGTAGAATATTGTGCTACGCCGATTTTGAAAGACGATTTTGTAAGAAATCTTTTAGCGCTATGCAGCCCGATTTAGTTGGAACAGTATTATTTATTAAGTCAACATTTACTGTTCTTTATTCTCGTTCATAAGTCGCCGTATTTGTTAAGCTCTTTTAATTAAAAGCTATAATCGTTTCATTTTTATTTTACTCAGGAAATATGCGCTCATTAATGCCAGTTTGCCTTTTTCATTTCTACCTGCTGTTTGCAAAACTTTATCAAATGAAAATTTTGATGAAATTGTTTGCGGAGGATTTTTTTATCGTAAAATTTTAGATTAACTTTGATCTAAAATAAATTAATATATAAAGAAAGACAACAAATCAAAGTCCACGACAGATTTAAACTAATATTAGCAAAACAAGAGTTAATACATTGCTTATTCATATTTTAAAAATGATAAATATATTGTATATACTCAAAAAAATAAGGCAAATTAAATATTAAGGAAAGTATATATTTTTTCATGTATTAAAGTAGAGTTTGTCGGAGCTTACTCGTTGACTTCCTTGCAAATTTTCAATAATTATTTCTTAATTGTTAATGTTTTAAATTTGTTGATCTTTTGCAATGTTTATGTAAAAAAAAATGAATAAATGTGAAAACAGACTTCCAACTCAATTTTTGAGAGTTTTTGTTTTAAATTTTACTTTTTACGATATTAATTTACTAATTAAAAACTTACAAATATATAAAGCTTTGATGACAATTGCAAATTAAGTCATAAAAGCCAACTCATTATTCTTCATCTAATTTCATTAAATTTAGTATTATTTAAAAATAAAATTAACATTATATAGTAACAAAACCTCTGCACTTATTTCCACAATGGCAGAAAGTTGAAATTTTAAGATGTCCAGTATGTCTATATATAAAATGGATAGCTAGCATTCATCCAAGCAAAAAAACAAATTTATTCATATTTTATTACAAAACACCTCCATTCACCCAATTTTTAAATTGTTATTGTACTTGTAATTCAGCTCTCTCAAAAAAAAAATGTAACTCACTCGCTAAAACAGTTCTTAATTGAAAGATTTTATACAAATGACTGTGAACATTTCCTGAAATAACTTTCGCTAAACTCTTTCACCTAATAGGATTACCATTTGAAACAAAAGCTAGACGGATGACGAATGGAGAAAAACTTTTTTAATATCTGAAAAGAGAAAGCACGTTGTCTCCACGCAAAACGCACTTTTAGAAAATTAAAACAAAATGAACGTCAGCAATTAAGCTCGGACCAGACGCTAACTGGATCTGACGAAAACTTCACAACATAAATTGGCAGTCGCAAACTCACAAATGCACCTCGTTCAGGGCTAGATCTATACATATTTTCTTCATTTACATATTAAACTAGAAGTAATAGTAATAATTTGTCTTAGCCCTGTAAAAACAATCGTGATGGTACTATCGGACATCCAGAAAATTTGTATCAATTGGAAAAATCGCGATTTCTTTGGAATAAAAAGCTTTCCTCCCTACCCTTCACATTTAAATTCGAATTTCTTTATTGAAAATTTTATTAATTTATTACTGCAATTAGATCAACTTCTTATAATTGATGATTTTACGAACAAAAACATTAGTCCACGTAGCGCCTGGGATGGTCTATCCTACGTTTGCAGCTGTGGTTGTTTCACCGGATTGTCATAATTTCGGTCAAACATGAACGATACTATTCTATCGTCTAAAAATGTAGTTTAAATATATAGTTTCTTGTTCTTGGGTTCTAGGGTTTGAGGCGCACACCTAGTACACGCCCTTGGTTATTATACCAACTTCGGATCCGATATTAGAATATGGTTTAATGTTTGTTAAATTGGTTCGATCATATAAACAATAATTTTGCACAAACTTCATGGACGTTTCTAACCCTACGTCTTACTTGGGCGAAGTCACTGCGCACACGATTTGAACGCGATTTAAAGCGAATAAAAATATATTAATAAAACACAATATTCATATGTACTTTATTTTAAATAAGTCAGGACCGGTTTCGATCATGGCGAGTATTGTCAATTGTCAAGCCGGTACTGACCTTTTTAAATAAAGTGGAAGTAAAGTACAAATGAATATTGTTTTTTATTAATATAATGTCTTTCCACCAAGTGTTGACAGTGAACACTCTAAAAAGGAATCAAAATATGTATAAAATAAATTAATCGCGGCATGCTTTTTGTCACGTAGGACACTCGATAGCGGCAAAGACCATTTGATATTTTCGTGCTGCACCGAGTTGCTTTGCATTCGTTTTGATTTTGTCTACGTAAGACATACAGTAAGCTTTAATTCTGCCAAGATTGTTATATTGTATGCTTTATATTAATTAAGTTTCTAGATGATAATGACTGACGATTCTTTGTGTAAATATATATATTTTTACATATAAAACACAATACTTATTCTTTAATCGTATGAAATATTTCATTTTAAAATTAGTGCCAATTAAAAAACTAATGAATAAATTTTAAAATGTGCACTTACCTTAGTGCAACCCATGGAAAGCCCCCCTCTAAGTTAACTCGGCGCTCGCTTTAATTTGATATAAAAGCACTCAGAGCTTGGAAAGTTTCTACTTGAAGCGTCCCCCATCGGTCAACTTGCTTAACATCATTTTGAACTTCTTAAAAAGAATTTTACTCCACGTTGGAGTACAACGCTTGCAAGACTTAATATCTTCTCACTTTCATATTAAGTGAAGAAGTTATCTTGTATTTTAAATCTTTAATACCTTACTTGACAGACAGTTTTTGTACGATACGCGATTATTTTAGCAAAATTGGTTCAGATAACAAAACACTACCGAGTTAATGTGGCGCTTTCCACAGTTTAAATCACATTTTCCCGAAAATTTTCTAACTCGAAACCCCTGAAACACGCAGAGTGTTTTGAAAACTCCAGACCTCTTACCCATGTACGAGACCTAGATAAAGACAGTTCTTTTAATTACACGCTAGAGGTAATTTCTATTGTAATTTGTAAATTATTTTCAATGCCGATTGTCTATTAAATATTTTCATTGCAATTTGTTTTTGTATAAAAAGCGCTGTTAAATTGTATTTCTTATCAGTCGACAATGCTCGCCATAAGCGACATCGATCCAGATCATGAAAAATAAAAGTGGAAATAAATACAAAGAAATATTGTGTTTTTCTTAATACACCTTTGTAATAGGGTAAAAGTAGTAACGTATTTAGCTCTACAGTTTTCATATTTATTAGTTAATAGCTATTCGGCTTTCGCCATTGTCAAAACTATCACCTTTATAAAATTATAAAAACATACCTATATGAACTTGACCATCCTAAAAGATGGCTACGATAGCAAGATGGCGTTCCATTTTGGCGGGAAGCGTTGCCTGGTAACGCTGAACTGTCGTAAACGCTAGCAATTAATTGTTTAATGGTCCTCCTGATAGCCGAACACGCAATTCTTCCTTTCAATGCCTCAGCCTTTTTACGGCTCAAAGCGCACTAAGAATTCTCAAAACGTGGGCCTTCAATAATAAAAACAATCATTTTGCAAGCGCATAAAGAAACTATAAAATTAAGTGCATTACGTGCATAAATGCAATTCTAATAGCAAAATAAATTATGTTTTGAAGTTTAACTCCTTCCCTTTAAAATTTAATCATACTTTTATTGCTTTTGGATATAAAAAATTCTCTAAAATACTATAATAACAAGCAAATGAATTTAAATTATTGAGACAACTCAAAAAACATTTAGTAACGTGAAATTTGTTTGTGAGTGTCTTGTTAAATTAAGAAAAACATATTCGAGGGTCCATAATCTTTAAATATTCAATATATTAAAATTAACAAAAATGGTAATGTACGTTTGTAATTTCTGACGTACATTTTTTAGCTATTGATATTGATTACATTACAATATATTATATTGCGCACTGTTGCATAAATAATGATAATATATAATAATATTCGATAGCTTCAATAATTATTGCGTAGAATTGTATATGGTTGATAAAAAAATTACAACTTCTCCAGAAGACCACGAATAACTGTTCGATTCATTGAACCCCTTGTTACCGGATTGGCAGCCCACCGCTGCGTAGAACCCGACTTCTCAGAATAAATACTGCTTTAAATATTTTCCTTTTTATATACAGCGTAGCACAAAACTACCCCGTAGTAAAATAGTAATGACGCAACAAATTGCGAGGCATCCTTCGGTGAAGACATCTTATCTGGGGGGTAAAATAGTTGTAAACCGCTACGAAACGGCAACGCTGCCTTGACGAAGGTTTTACTGCCGTCTAACGTCCAACAATGTTGCCGTTCTGTCATCACAAGTTGAGAATTTAAGATGGCAAGTGCAGTTTAGTTGCGCTGCACAAAATGCACTCGCTACTCGTTTATTGCGCTGGCCTGGCAAAAAAGTAAAACTTTACTTTGATTCAGCAAATAAACTTTCGGATCTCTGTACATCTCAAGTAATGACTAGGGTTCTACTTGTCTTGGCTATTTTAAAGTCCTCGGATACGAGACATAAGATTGTCCGGGAAAATTCTCGCGTAGAGACATTTTTATGAAAACATATTTTAACGAATATTTCAATATACTTTTTAAAACAAATGCATGAAAACTGTTTTGAAATTAAATTATACTTACAAACCACATTAAAGTGCTAGTTGATTTTTTGAGTTTTTCTCTCGAACATAAATAAACACTCCGATGACAATATTATTGTATTGTTAAAATTTAATTTAAATCAATTTTTATTACACATAATTCGAGGGATTCATTTGATTTTTCTGAAAGAGTTTTATTCGAAAAATAATGAACAGAGTCAGTAATGTTATAGTTATTATTGCAGAATAGCATCTGTCACACACACACACGTATAATGTTCATATTTTAATATATTAAACAGAAGATTTTTTAAAGTTTTTTAGAATTCCTACGCTAAATATAATATAAAAAATAGTTTGTATCTGCAGTGCTATTATTGATAAAATAGCATGTCGGTAGTCAACCATACGACATTATTCAAATGAATTATTTTTGGAATTGTTTCTAGGATTCGGGGCGTATGTAGTAAAATAATTCACTATACACTAAACATGAAAAATCAATATTTGAATTTGAAAATATGAAATCCATGCTAAACGATCTACTTATTCCCGCTAAGTCCAGAAAACCTTCCTCGATTTCGTGTTTATGAACTGTCTAATCGAATGTATACAGTTTGCTATGGAAGCCAAAATGTCTACTTTACATGCATTTTAGTCTCTTGCAGTCCTGCGGTAAATATACATATAACTGCATACAGATGTGTCGTGCAACCTCTTTGGCAAGTTGCAACTCAACTTTAAGTCCTGGTTACTTGTATATGAATTGTTGGTTTTCAAAGTGTGAAAGACCTGTTTCAAAATGATACTTTGAGTAATACATATAAGAAATTGAGTGATTATTTTTATTTGAAACGCATATTTACATTATATAGGTTAAAACACAATTGAATACTAACTAACACATATAAAAAGGGCTAAAGCAACGTTTATTATAATTTCAATGTCATTTTTTTTCATTTGCGACTTTGGTCACTTGATTTGAATCTTATGTTTATCAGCGGCGCGGATCTTTTGTTCAAAATTTGTATTTAAAACAAATATAGAGCAACCCAAGGCTGCTTTTGACATCTTTTGTGACTTATTCAGCCACTTTGTTCAAGGTGATTTTTAATAGTTTTTGTACTCTTATACTTTCAATCAGCTGTGGAAGTAGAGCCCAATCTATCTCACGTAAAATCTAAAATCAAATGAAATCTTCTTTAGTGTGTAGTGTTTAATATTATGTTCATCATCAGTTTAATTCTAAATCTCTCCATGAATGAGGCTATGAATGATGATAATATAGCTAGTCAATTATTAATTTAAAGACATACAAGTAGATATCATAGATCCGTGTTTCTCAACGCAAATCATGAATATGTGTCACATTATTTTTGTTAAGAAAAAAACAGATTTTGCGAATTAGAAGAAATTGCTTTTCTATGTTTGTTAACTGATGTGATTATGCCGTATCAAAAAGAACTCACAAAAGTTGCAAAATATTAATCCTTTTAAACACTATTCAGCATTAAATATGGCTCAATCCAAAATTGTTGAAACATGAACCATGAATATAATTTAGTAAATAAAAATACACTTTAGAAGTATTTTTAGGAGGCTACATCAAAACTGGCTTGATACTATACAATATATCATTCCAAAGTAATTTAAAACTAGAAATACCATTAAAGTTTATGTATATTATTTTACAAAATTAAATTCATGTTTTATTTTTCAACCATTTTGAAATGAGCCGGGTTTGCAAGTAATAGCCTCATATAATGGTGGGGCTTTGTGTTGAGGAAAAACACCTTACTATGCACAGAAATTTCTACTGCTGTTTAATAAATGTAATACTATTATTGTAATATAAATTAAGATGATTGAGTAAATAACAAGATGCATTGTATATCTCTTCTAAGCCGGTATATAAAGCTGAGCAAAGGCAGGTTTAAACACAGTTCTGACGATGACATAAGCCGAAATAGATTTTACAAATTAATTTTAGTTTTATTATAAAATTGAATACTCATTTTATTTTTTACTTTATTCTCCATTTATATTCCGAATTTCACGCAGTCATTACTATTTTAAGCATATCGGCAATCCTCTATATATTAAACAAACAACGTCACCATTACATCGAGTGTACAAATGGAGTAAAGAACCGTTTCCTATTTTACATCGCTAAGTTTCCCTTAGTTTGGTTTATTCAACGTTTTCCACTCCACACTTTGAGATTAACATAAAGTTTGGACAAGATGTAGCCAGCCGAGCTTTTGGCATTTAGAACCAGCTTTTCCACTCGTGTGTTTGACTTTGTTTTCGTTACATTATACATATATTCAAACCATTAAATATCGAATAGCATTTTGTATGTTTAGGTTACAAATAAAAATATTTTTAATGAACCAAATTTCGTAATAGCGTATTTTTAATGATTGGTTTTAACTGTTACGTTGTGCTTAGATGCTTTGCTTTTTTTTGAAAACAAAAGTTGCTGGAACTCAATTCTTCACTTTTAGAGTGTTCACTGACAATAATTGGTGAAAAGGCATTATATAATAAAATAACAGTATTCTTTTGTACTTTATTCTACTTTATTTAATAGGTCAGGACCGGTTTCGCTCATTATCAAGCTTTATTTTCGAATTCATGTCTGTTCTCAATGTAATGGATATGGCTTTCCAATTGAGATATCTCCACACAGTATTTTTACGAGAATTGCTTGTTGGTCAATTGCTAAGCCTCCCTTTTTAAAGAGTAAAGATAGAAATATAAGGTTGGTACAGGACTAGTTTAACTAATCGCTCACGCATTGCCATGTTAATTTTAGAATTAGAAAAGTTGGAGGGATAGATTTCACAAATACCATGTCATATATTTTTAATTTTATTACTTTTTCGGGAGTTCATGATTGAAAAAATTTCTCGAAGGTAAACAATTTTTTTTGAAACATTAAAATTTTTGAGAAAAAAGGTGCCGGAACGCCGTCACGCCCCGTTACATAGAGAAAAAAAACACTGCTTATATATATTTAAAAAGAAAATATCGTATAAATGTCACATACTTTTACATAATCAATAACACAACGTGTAAACATTTGTTTTAGTCAAGTGATATAAAGACTTTGCAATCGTATATTAACATTTTTTCTGATCACGCTAACGTAAGCGAAAAACATTGTTGTGTTGGTTAAAAATATTAAAAAAAACGTATATATATATAATTGATACAAGCGTATACATTTATATTAATTTTTTTCACGGGAATAAATAAAAATGGATAATTGAATAACACGAAAACATTCAAGTAGAAAAATAGCATCTTGCTTATGGCGAGCAAAAAAAAACCCTCTTGCAGGATTGCCGTTACTTAGTACCAAATTACTTGCGTACTTAAGTCAACCTGTATTAGAGAGAAGTTGACTAAATGAACTATGGCTTAAGTCAGCGTGGTGTGGGGCTTGTGTAAGTCTTAGATCTAACTTTATCTTTCCCTCTCAAATGTGTCCAAGAAGCCTTTGTGGTTTAAAGTCTCTGAAGGTGCTTCAATAAAAATCATTACATTGTGAGTTTACGATAGTTATATCTGAAATACCTACTTAGTTGCAGAGTTTTCTGAACAATGATGGCGCTTTATATGTTATAAAGTGAAGTATGTTAAACACAAATACAACATAACCAGGACGCCAGATATTTTTTCTAGCTTAACCTTTTAACTGCCGTAGATAATTAATAGTAATTACCTAGCACGCCGGCTATAATTAATAACTATTAATTTAATTAGTTATTTATGAGATAACTCGTCTCTGGCGTGTTGAGCACGAACAAATTTACGAGATATCTCGTCTGTGGCAGCCATCGAGTTAACGATGTATGTACACGAAGCGTACACAATTTTTTGGTAACATAAAACTGGTTCCCGGTAAATTGCCCGAATAACAAGATCCTCGAATAACCATTTAACCATTTTAAATTGTATTATTTTACTTTACACGCTGTTTTAACTGTTTGTGTGCGATTTAGTTATTGTAGTATAGATAGTTTTATGGGAAGCCGGTAAATTTCTCAAATACAATTGCTCGAATGGAAATTGCTCGATTAACAAAATCCTCGAATAACCAATTGCTCGAACGTCAAATGCTCGAATTACAAATTGCTCGAATTTTTTTATAAAAGTTTAAACATTAATTACTCATTCTTTAAAAAAATATTTATGCATGTCGGGAAATAAAAACCATAAATCAAAAAAAAGTCATAATAAAAAAATATGTTTATTTTAAGTTGCCAGTGATCGAGTGGAAAAAGTCGATGGTTTTGTTTTCGGAGGTCACGGGCTTGAATCTTAAAACGTACACTTTTTAATCAATTATTTTTCAAACTAAATAGTTTGAAAATCCATAAATATAGATTTCTGCTTAAAGG
Organism: Himalopsyche tibetana; assembly: GCA_030503985.1. Lineage (NCBI taxonomy): Eukaryota > Metazoa > Arthropoda > Insecta > Trichoptera > Rhyacophilidae > Himalopsyche > Himalopsyche tibetana. The sequence continues at coordinate 20,160,742 of JAPJYX010000022.1, forward strand.
CACACATATACGTAATTTCTTGAAACCCTCACCCATTCTAACTAAAAATTGGGCGTAGCTATAGTGCCGTTAAATAACCAAGCAATTCGAGCATTTGACGTTCGAGGATTTTGTTATTCGAGCAATTTCCATTCGAGCAATTGCATTCGAGCTATTGCATTCGAGCAATTTACCGGCTCCCCATAAAACTATCTATACTGCAATAACTAAATCGCACACAAACAGTTAAAACAACGTGTAAAGTAAAATAATTAAATTTTAAAAAAAATCTAGAGCAAAGTACCTCAACATTTTCGGGCCCGTGGTCACTTTTGAGTGTCATACTTTTCCATACCTGTTCTGTAATAAGTACGTTTTATAATGAATTTTTGGATGTCCCAAAATGAAAAGACGCAAGATTTTTTTTGAGGTTCCAAATTATAAATCCAAGGAATTTATGAATTTCCCAAAATGAAACGACGTGATTCTTTTTTTAGCTCTTATTTGCCGCCTGTGTGGTCGAGTGGTCAACGTCGTTGGCTTCGGTTACGGAGGTCACGGGATCGAATCCCAATACGGAAAGTTTTATAAATTGATTTTTCAATCGATTCATGAATTTCTGTTCGAAGGCATGGATGTATGTGATATCTTGAATTCTCCCCTCCCACCTATTGTATCTTATGAACGGGGCGTAGCGATTAGCCAACCACTTGTGCTGTCCTAACTCTATCTTTCTATTCCTACTCTCTTTTGAAAAAGTGAGGTTGAGCAACTGAGTAACAAGCAGTTCTCGTAGAAACGATTCTGTTGAGATAAACTCTTTTAGGAGTCCATATGCTACAAATTGAGATCGGACATGGTTAAAAAAAAAGAACAACATTCTAATATTTAGTCGCTGCCCGTTTTTCAAAACTTGCGAGTTTATAGCTGTACTGTGGCTCCACTAAAAAAATCTCTGTGGCCCCCTGCTAAGAAATAGTGTTCTAGAGTACTCTGCAGCTATTAGCACCTTCGTGGCACTGTTTATCTTTTGATATTAGTATTGTCAATATATAGTAAGTAAAAATGGAATCAAACATTGGCTTCAATGCGACGGCGGTAATGAATGTTTTTTGTTTTTCGAAGATACAGAATCTTTTCTTGTTGACCGTTTATGTTTTCATATTGAACTAGTTCCACAGTGTCGGATCCATGTTAGTGGCCCTTCCACCACCCGTTTTGTGTATGCAACATTCATCGATTCAACAGAATTGCTTAATCGATAACGGAATTGCAGTAAAGCTTTCTGTCAAATAAATAAAAACCTTTTAAAGGTCTTTTTTCACATACTAGTCTTTTTTAGCACATACTTAAGTGTGAAAAAAGTTGACTAGGTCACTGTGATTCACCTTTGTAAACTTTATTTATATATATATATATATTTCAACTCTGGAAAGGAAAAAGAACGTAACCCACAGTTTTTTCAAAACAGCTTTTATCCTATCAAAAGGATGTAAGCAGCAAATGTCGAATTAGTATCTAAATTTAGCTTTTAAGTTTGAAAAAAGATTAGGTTGTGAAAATTGAAACCAAGAAAAAATACTAAAAAAAGTTTTTTCTAGACAATTTCTTTAATTAATATTAGATAATGTCAATTAAGTACCAGTTTAGAAGTCTCCGTGCACTTCAAGGTTGTGTATATTTCATAATTTGAAAACGTCCCAAAATCATCAATACACTTTTTTTGCCTCCTGTAAAATTTGCTATGTGTAGATTACGTCCCTTTTCTACTTTCCACAGTCGATATACAATATATATACAATAATACATAGCTTAAAAAAATTAAACCACTGCTTCCCACTTTACACATGGACTAAAAGCAAGACTTTCGACGGCTCTCTTCCGGGCGTTCAAGGTTTTAAGGATTTTACATGTTTCCGTTTCCGGGTTATGGACACTTTTCCCCGTAGAAGCCCGACAGGGGGCTGAAATGAATTCCATAACAACCCCCCGGGGTGAGCTGAAGGTGAGATAATTCCCGCCCCGTGCCAGTTCTTTGTCGCGACTTCGTCGGGCACTTTTTATTTTTTATTTTTAATAAAGTTCCCCGAATCGCTTTCTTCCCTCACAAGAGATCACTAAACCTGCTGGCGTGACCCATTTAGGAAACACGTAAAAAATATATTTACTTGGCAGATGCAATTATTTTATTGAAAGGGGAAGCTCGAATTATATTCATATCTTAATAAAATTACTTTTGCAAGTGTTTTTATTCGATTTATTTTGACGAAATATTACTTTTAAGTTGGTGTTTGGTTACGCAATAAATAAAGACTATTTTATTGAAGTATGCATAATTGTTGATTTTCTGTTCGTTACACAAATGCGTATCGCCTTAAGAACTTTGAGTTAGGTAAAAATCTATAATATATCTTATAGATCAAATGTAAATAATATACAAAACTTCGTAGCGGCTGACACACCTGTTTTCGCGGTGTAGTTTTTGACAGGCTAGAAAACACGCAAATATGTAAATATTATTGTTTTAATTCATTATTATCTCGATAAAATAATGCTTAAGTCTCTCCTGAAAAATTATCAGTTTTAATAATATATCGACTGTGGAAAGGAAAAAGGACGTAACCCACACATATCAAAGTTTACAGGAGGCGCTAAAAACGTGTTTTGATGATTTTGTGACATTTGCAAATTATGAATTATACACAACCTTAAAGTGCACGGATACTTCTAAACTGGTGTTTAATTGACATAACCTAATATTAATTTAAAAAATTGTCTCGGAAAAACCTTTATTTCAGTGTTTTTTCTTGGTTTAAATTTTTTACAAGGTCATCTTTTTCAAACTTTAAAGCTAAATTTAGATACTTATTCGGCATTTTCAGCTTCCATCCTTTTGATAGAATGTGTGTCAAGTTGTATACATTGTGATTATCGAAAAAAAGCTGTTTTGGAAAATTGAGGGTTAAGTCCTTTTTCCTTTCCACAGTCGATATACTTAAATAACTCATCATATGAAAGGAGTTGTTAAAATGTATTATATTGTCTATTTTTTTTCTTGTAATGCCATTCCACCAAGTACTGACAGTGAACACTTTAAAGGTGATTTAAGTGCATAAATGTATATTGTTTATTTTGGTTTCTTTTTTATTACAGTTTTCCGTGTTAATACGAGCGACACGATAGTCTCGTCTTCTCAGAATCATAGAAAACATTTTAATTACATTTCATGTAAAAAAATGAATCGCCTTGACAAAAGGTTTCACTTTGTATTGTCTTCGTTCTGGATTTTTTTTATTGAAATCTCATTTGAAATAGTTAATATATACATGTGTTTTTTTGTTTGACTTTTTATCTTGCATACTATTATATGTCGGGTCCGTAACACAGTGGTAAATGTCGTTTGCTTCCCTGCTGTAACTCACGGGTTCGAATCCCAGTACAAACAGTATTTTTTTAATCGATTTCTGTTTGAAGGTATGGATTCTAAAATAACAGGGTGCAGCGAGAGCGATTAGTTTACCACAAGTCCTGTTCTAATCCTATCCATTCTATCTCTACTCTCTTCGAAAAAAAATAGTTTAAGCAACTGAGTTTTGTTAAACGAGAACTGTTGTTATCGTAGAAAAAATCTGTTGAAATACCTCTATCGGTAGAGGACATAGATTAAAAAAAAAATCTTACAATACAACAAAATTAGTTTGAATTAAAATTTTACTTACATACATTAACCGATCATTGGCTATGTTCTTGCGATGTTTAAATATAAAGATTATGATTTTATCTATGGTTGAGCTCACGCGAATGTACGCCAATTTATTCAAGAGTGATTTGTCAGGAGAAATACCATGATTTTATTTTTTAATAGGAGAAAACATTCAAAATGTGTGAAAACATTGTCACAAATATTAAAAAATGTCATTTAATATCAGTTCTGGTGTCCATAATATAGTAGATGAACGGAAATCACAATTAGTGTTCAAAAAAGGTTTTTTCATGTTTAAATTAAATCATAAAGTTGACACATTCAAGTAAACCGTGATTTCTCCAACACTCATATCATTTTCCAAGCTCTGTATTTGTGTGACAAATCACTTTTTGAATATTTGCTCCACATTTATACATTAACTTATAGTTCTACGTCAGACTTGCTTTCAAAGTATTTCACATTTGAAAAAAAAACTATAACTTCATCCTGTTTTAATTATAAAAAGGTCCTATCTTTTTTATACCTTCGGACGCATAAAAAGATAGCTGCCTTTATTTGTAACGTTTCTCTTTAGATGCGAAAAATGTAGCATGGCGCACCCGAAAGATGTTTTTAGAAAAGCATAAATTGCGGTCAGCGTTCATTTGTTTTAATGAGAATTCGCTAATTCAGTATTTTTAGAAAACTAAATTTGTCTGCACGCCACATGAAACGCTGACCGCAACGCAACGAATAAAGTTGAAACGTAGGAAAAATAAACGAAGTACAAAACAAAATTGGCAATTACGCCGTTAAGTGTCTGCCATACTGAAGCGGCTGGCAGTCTGCTACCCTGACAATTCACCTCCGAATTGAATTAATCTTGGAAAAATAATCAAGTTATTCATTTCGACAACCATCATGTAATGTACAAGTAAGACACGTTACCAAAAAAAAATTCTGATTGAAGGAATGGGATTGATTGTTTACAAAACGACTTTTTAAAATTTGTATTTTATGAGAATTTGCCACGAATTTAAGTTTAAATCAATTTTTGGTCAGAATTCAAATAAACTTTTGGTCTGAATAAAATTCAATTTTTGGTCAGAATAAAACTATTATAAAGTCAGATATAAATATGTTAAAAAATAATTTTATCGAAATTGGTATTTATATTATGCCTTTGCGTTGAAATTACTATTTGAATTCAGTAAATCTACGTTTTACTGCACATCTATAAGCTTATGATAGTTTTGCGAAACATGCAAACACATTTTATGACAAACCGTAGTTATCCCAGAGTTGCATGACTGCAGACAATATTTGCGAAAGGGTCGTATTTTTCCGGTCTAAATTTTTATACAGTTTCGGTCATAATTTTTAACACATTGTATGAAATATTTTTACACGGTCATAATATATCGGTCAGTGTACAGAAGGCAGAATAAATAATTAGTGGTAAGAATTTATATAAAATAGTCATAATTTAAATGAAATTTTAAAAAATCTAATCTAACAAAAATAGTGTAAACATCTGACCGTATAATATTTTTATTCAGACCAAAAATTTAATTATATTCAGACCAAAAGTTGATTGAAATTCCGACCAAAAATTTATTTAAATTCAGACTAATTAATTTGTTCTCATAAACTAAAATTGATAGATTTATTCTTCCTCATATGTGTGTAACGTTTTTTTATTTTTTTAAAGTAATTACAGAGTGGATTTTGACTCAATTAAAAAAAAACGATTGTTGAAAGGTTATTTAAAAAAATTCACTTAGTCTAAAAATTTAGGGTAAAATTTTAAAATTTGATCACCTAAAACCAGAAATGACAATTCTTCGCACAACGCTTAACTCAATCAATTTGTCTTGTAATTGCATTTCTGTAACTTCAACACTTGAAAATGGTTTTATTCCATTATTCGACCGATAAATTTATGCATATTCCTTTGTCTTGTATACTCGGGGGCCAATTTTATGTATTTCCAGTAATTCCATTTCATGTTCTAGAATAATAATTAAACTGTAGGGTAAAAACGCGCGTGCCCCCGACAAACTTATTCACAAGGTTGCCATCCACAATATTTAATGCGGCAACACCGCTTTTTTATTCGCCATTCAAAATGGACGCAACGCTTTCCCGCGCTTATTTCGCTCGAAATTAATTGCTTTATTACCCTTCGTGGGGACATTTTGGAGTATTTTTACGCATTGAACAAAAGATGTAGCGCACGAAGAGTCGGCTTGTATCCTAGGTAAAACTCATAGCATGTTATTCTGATAAGAAATATTTACTAAGACTGTGTTTCATTTAATAAAATCTTTGCCATACTTTATAGGAATACTTTTTTTTTCATCGTGTGTTCTTACATTAATGACAATTTTGTGTTATAATTTTGAGTATGTTTAACGCAAATTGCTTGCGCTAGTTGATCCAACCGTTCACTAGACCGAGTGGCAATTCTAATAACGTAAACTTTCGCTACGTAAACCATTACAAAAAGCTCTTATTTTTACACCTCATCATTCAATTTCTGACGTAAAAAAATTACGATTGCCATACCCGATTATTAACCAGTATCTAATCAGTTCTAAATGTACTCGTCGGTTTCGTGGTGCAGTGGTCAACGTTGCTAACTTCCGTGACGCATCAAACGTGTTCGAGCCCCAGTGCAAGCAGCAATAGATTTATGTGATTTGTAGACAACGTCAAATTCCCTGGCGTCCTTTTTATCGTTATTATTATTTATAACGAGGGCTTTTAGCAGCACACACTAGTCTTGTGTACTAGCCGTAACCTTTTATCCATACTCTCTTAAAAAATAAGTTGATCAACTGAGTCTCCATTTGGTTATTTCGAGCGTTTACCACTCAGCTCCGAAAGATTTCAATATCTGCCACTTCCTGCAACGGTCTTACATCTGTTTTAATCAGACGATTTCCATCGCATAACAACGTGAGGCGTTTAGTTTTTGCGCTGGGATTTTCTCGAGAGTAATTAACCAAGCCTAAGACTTAAAGAGAAAAAAATCACTATAAAAAACTCCGCAGATACTTAAAGTAGATAGAACTCTTTCTCAATACGACGTCGCTAATTTACAAAAAGGTAAATAATTTACCCTAGAAAAAACCTAGTCGTGCTGGCGTGCAGGTCCGATAACTGGCCGGACCCGACTTGATTAATTCTTCCGCTACTGCTACGAAAGCTGTTATTAAATTTTATGTTTTAATTTTCAGTTAATTTATCTAAAACAGTTCATACGGCGTCATCTCTATTATATTTTCTAGCGTTCGAGCGTAGCCTTCCGAGTGTGAAACAAGCTTTATTTCAAATGGATTACACCCTCTTAAAACGTCACGTGGCAGCCTTGTAGTCGAACATTTGTTTCGAATAAAATATGAATTTATTTTGAAATCTGAAAGCTAAGAAGCACGAAACAAATTCAATCGCGATATAATTATTGTGTCGATACAGCGTAATTTTTTGAGTGTTTTTAAACACGGGTTATTTTAAAATGTTTTGTGACCACCATAAAAACAGTGGAAACATATATTTTTATGTATTATATCGTATTAATAAAAACACAATATTACTTTGTACTTCATTACTTTTTATTAATTAGGTCAGGACCGGTTTCGCTCATTGCGAGCATTGTCAACTGATAAGAAAACTATATAAACAGTGCTATTTATACAAATTTAAATTGAAATAAAAGGTGTAAGCAACTATTAACAATGAAAAGGATTTACAAATTACATTACAATTACACAAATTTAAATGCTTAACATCTATAACATAAATTAAAAAATCATCAAAGACTAATAATTATAAGTGGCAAATGATGCCAATTATAAACCTAATTAAAATTTGGGATTTTTTTAAAAAAGTGAAACTACATTACTAAAGTAAATAACTTGATGATGATGATTTTGTGTTTTTCCCGCTTCTAAGTAATAAGTCTGTGTACTACAACAAAATCAACAGCAATGAAGATTCTGAAAAAAACATTTTTAAAAACTATATCAATTCTGACAAAAGAAATAAAATTTAAAAATATATATATATAATAGAAAAGAGCAGTTACCATAGGCTAATTTAAAGGGTAAAGTAAAAGAGAACTTTCAAATATAATTGATAATGTGTGTGTGTTGTGCATGTTGTGATCAATGTGTTTTTATTAATATAATGCCTTTCCACCAAGTATTGACAGTAACCACCCTAAGAGTGATATTATATCGTAGCCTGTGAGTTGTACTGGGAAATCTCAACAATGTATTATTGAGTTGCTATACAATATTGTGCTATATTTTAAAACGTGATAATGTGATTTATCTCAAATAACACCCATTCGCAGCAACAAAAAAAGACCTTTCTTTTTGTATGTTCCAGTACAGTTCTCAAGCGTCGATGTTTTTATATATTTTTTATTCTTCTTTTTTGACCATATTCATTTTCTATGCGGAGAATATGACACCACGCGGCACTTCCATGTTTCCCTGTCTTCCGCCAATTGCTTCGCTTCCTCCCATGACATGCCAGCATCCCTCAGCTTTGCCTAGTACATCCTACGGATATATATTTTATATATATTTTATACTTGTGTAATATATCTAATGAAAATTATCGTATTAATATTTTGTTAATAAAAACATCTGAAAACCAATCTTCAATCTTTATTTTGACTTATAAAAGTTGGGGCTAATTTTTTTTAAATTAAAAAATCTCTCGGTAAGAATTTCAGTTATATTTAAACGTTAGGAATTTTCAATGTTTACTTTATTATTAAATAGGCTAATGAAGATTGGTCTAAAGATACTCCTCGAAAAGAGGTGAATTACAATCTTACACAATCATAGAATTATCAAAGTTACCAAATTAAATATTGCACTAAAAAGAATTTCCCATAAAGTAATCACCACTTCCATAAAAAAACATCTATTTACGTTGCCAGGATCTGAATCTATACCAACATGGTCACCAGGGCAAAGTCGTAAATAAAATGTTCAACCCTTTATACCCTGCTTATAAAAAAAAATACGGACTTACATCCAACCCTCGTGAAATAATAACTGCTGAACAATAGTGTTTATCTGATGAATACTTTGAAAACACAATGAAATGTTTGAATCGATAACCTTTACCAAAAGTCCTTATTTGCAGCTTCCTTTTTCACCTCTACGCCTAACGTAGCTATGTCTCTACGATGGCCTACGATAGCAGACAATTGAAGCGGCCGTAGAATTTGTATCTATCATCGGTAGATAGCAGCAGGCTAGACCGCTGACAAATTGTCGCCATACATCACGCGAGGCAGGCTGCTATTTAAATTTTCCCTCTACGCCTCTACGATACTTTTATTTACTATTATTACACCATTATAATTCACCCCGAATTCGAAATGGATGTTGTTCATCGAGTGGTCTTATATACAAGTGCTATTCAATATACAGATAGTATATACTTTATATTCGGCATCGACTATCAAGAATGTGGTAATAAGCCTTACAGTGCTGCTGCGTCGATAAACGCATTTTTGTGTAATATTTTTAACTTTTTTACAAGTGGTGGAAAACAGTAAATGTTTTTAATATCAAATATAAATTCAGCCTGGTCCATAGCGCAACAACCACGCTGACTTGATGGCTAATAAGCAAAGACATGTATGATTAGCATATATTTAAAAAAATATATAAAACGTTTTGGAGCAAAGAATAAAAAATCGTGTTTATAATTGACATCGTTTGCCACTTAGATTTATTATTCTCTGATGATGATTTTTTAATTGTTATGGGTGTTAAGCATTTTAATTTTGTGTAATTATAATGTACTTTGTTAATGCTTCAAATTGTTAATAGTTGCTTACACCCTTTTATTTCTTTTTATTTCAATTTAAATTTGTATAAATATCACTGTTTATATATTTTTCTTATCAGTTGATAATGCTCGCGATGAGTGAAACCGGTCCTGATCTAATACTTTTTATGTGGAAAAAGTACTAAAAATCTTTTATTATTTTTATTATAATGCCTTTCCACCAAGTATTGACAGTGAACACCTTAAAAATGAATAAAAAACCGTTGAATACTTTTGAACAACAGTTTAAAATGTGTAATATTTTTCAAATGTAATATTGTAGTAGCCACTAAAATAATACTATGTATGTTTGAACACTAATGACTCATTTTTTTAGAACTTCGACTGAAGGTGCTTGATGGAACTTCAATATCAAATTTGAATTATTTTGATTCTGTACTCTTCCATAAGCGGACATGGATGTAAAATACATATCGACTGTGGAAAGGAAAAAGGACGTAACCCTCAATTTTCCCTAAACAGTTTTTTTTCTATAATCACAATGTATACAACTTGACACGCATTCTATCAAAAGGATGAAAGCTGAAAATTCCGAATTAGTATCTAAATTTAGCTTTTAAATTTGAAAAAGATGACCTTGTAAAAAAATAAAACTAAGAAAAAAGACTAAAATAAAGGGTTTTCCTAGAGAAATTCTTAAATTAATATTAGATTATGTCAATTAAACACCAGCTTAGAAGTCTCCGTGCACTTCAAGGTTGTGTTTAATTCGTAATTTGCATATGTCACAAAATCATCAAAACACGTTTTTAGCGCCTCCTGTAAAATTTGATATGTGTGGGTTACGTCCTTTTTCCTTTCCACAGTCGATATATATATAAACGATACAAACCGATTGCTGCTCAGTTCAAGTGCATTCGTGCACTTGATATAACCTGAAGCTGCCAAAAGGTGAAACCCGAGTCGTTATCGGCAAAGCTTATGGAAGAGTACAGAATCAAAATAATTAAAACTAATACGTAACTTATTCACAATGCCAATTAATTTTAGTTTTAAACAGGGCTGTAGAGTATTGAAAAAACGATTACAACTCCGAAATCTGTTTTAGATACAGTGTTTTTTTTCCCTTAAAGTGGTCTTCAAATTTTTTAATTATTTAATTTTCTTCTAGTACATGCCCTTGTAATATCATCTATCAATACGATAAAGTTACCAATTTTCTAATATATTTATTTGTCAAGCAACACTGTACGTACTTTAGAAACACAACTTCCTATGTGAACGAGGGTGTGAATTCCTCTTATTAGTATTTATCTCATTATTTCAATAAATAATAAAAGTTCATCCCTGATTATTAATACTCTTAGAAAATGCTGTGTATTTATTAATTTGTTTAATTGTTTTTAATGGGCTCGGACCTATAATAATTTCTATGCTTAGTTAAAAAGAGACGTAGTCGTTTGTTTTTTTCTTACTCCAGTAAAAACAGACTTGGTTTTAAATGTTTTTTAAGTAACATTAAATAAATTTTATCATTTTTCGCCCATAGCGTACTTAATTGTTGGTTTTTTAAAGATTTAAATATAACCAAGACTGTGAAGTCGGGTAAAATAAACGACTCAGACTTTCTATAAAAAACCTTAAAATATGTCCGTTAAACTTACATACCTGTATACCATCAAATCATTCTAGTTACTTGAATGATTATAACAGATTAAAAATATCAGAGTATTTTAGTTCTACAGTTTTTAATAATTTTATGCGTTGATAGCTATTTCGGCTTTCGCCATCGTCAGAACTATGTTTAAACTTAAATTTTGCTCAACTATATATACTGGCTCTGAAGAAATACACAATGCATCAAGTTATTCACTCTAACACCCTTATTATAATTACAATATTACACTATTAATATAATTAGGGTGTTAGAGTGAATAACTTGATGCATTGTGTATCTCTTCAGAGCCAGTATATATAGCTGAGCAAAATTTAAGTTTAAACATAGTTCTGACGATGGCGAAAACCGAAATATCTATCAACGCATAAAATTATTAAAAACTGTAGAACTAAAATACTTTGATATTTTTACCCTCTGATAATGGAGTTCTACCAAGTAAATGCCAAATCAATTAATGAATGATTATAGTATATTTTACAAATCAATATAAAAAATAGTCTAATAATTTTTCAATATCCTTAGATTGTTTTACTCCAGTTTTTTCGACTCCGACTACGCCTCCATGAATCCCGACTCCACAGCACCGAATATAACTGTACCAGGGAGTTTCCAAGCAAATAAATATCTGAAGTGAAATAAAATAAACATAACTTTTTCAATCGATACATTAATACATCTTTTATACAATGGCATAAAATATTTCTACTCGATCCATTCTAGAGTTGAAAAGCGATCGACATATCACCGATTTTTTCCTCGTCTAATCTTAATATAACTCTAACTTAAAAAAACTTGTGGGATCGATTGACAAGCGGTCCTCGTAAAAATTCTTTTAAAAATATTTATTTATTTAAAGATAATATGTGAGCGAGAGTGCTTGTAAAACATAAATAAAAATAATCCAATTATGTACTTATGCGATGTTGGTTTAATTTCTGTTGATTGGATAACTGCTACATGTAAACGAATATAAATTACTCACTAACTGTAAAATTTTATGATTTGGTTGAATTGTTTATGATTTCAGATAATTCAAATTCATTTGTGTTGTTACAAATGCGTTTTTATTTTTATCAATAGTAATAAATTTCATTTTATCATTTCGGTAGCTGTCAAAAAAATTTACACTTCGAAACTAACTGGATTGGAAGTTTGAGTGTATTTATAAAATAACTGAAAGGTACTTGTTAATTTGAAACCAAATTATTTGTATTGTAATATTTCAGATGCGAATACAAACACTTTTTATTTGTTTTTTTACTAAAGATATATAAAAAAGCAAGCTAAAAGAATATCATACATTCAAAGGTCCACAAAATTATGTTGCGACAATTTACAATGCCAAATGATTTTCCCTGTTTAAACTTATGCTTTGACATGGTTTTCAATAGATTTAAGAATTCGTGCTATAATTCATAAGTACATTTAATGTATTGTTTTCTTTCATTATTCTGATGCTAAATAAACTACTAGCCCATTATTCTAATAAGGTGAAGAAATATCAAAGTATTTTAGTTCTACAAATATTATTTTATATATGGTTGATAGTTATTTAGAGAGCAAACGTATTACAATGGAGATTTTTCAAGTAAATTTCAATTAAATCAACTCACTATTCTATCCTACGATTGAGTAACAACCTCCACAAAAAGTTGTGTTTATTGTATATCGTGTTTACGACAAAAGAGACGAATATGATGCGGGTAAAATCCGCGTGACACAAAAATCACACTTAATCACGCATTAGCTTCCAGGTTTTGGATACTGTAGTAATTCTGTGAACCTGGTTTTGTTTTTATTGTTAGGATTAAAACAAAAACAAAATTTTGCGAATATTGATTGGAGCAATAAAAATTTCAAGAAAAAAAGTGCCGAAACGCTGTTCCACCGCCTTACCTATTAAAAATAACCTAGTTATAAGCATACATTGGAGATTTTTTCATCGTTTTATGTTACAGTTTAATAAAAATAAATATGCATGTAACAGAACGTCAATTCTCGCTGAAGCGGCAATTAATAAATGTAGCAGAACGTTGTTATATTATATTATGCTTTTGTTTATTTATCGACACAATTTTCCAATGACGTTTATTATTCACTGACGTGTGGTAACATTGTAGAATCGTTTTTATATTTGAAAATTTTTGTTTCAGTATTTATTTTTTCAAGCAGCATCTAACAAAAGAATGGTTTGATTTTTTAAAATATAAATATTTGAATACAATTGTACCTGTTTACAGAGGGAAAAAAACAATCAAAACTACACAATATTTTACTATCTTACTTAGATTGCAAATTTTAGGAATTATTTTTCTGCATGTATTATATTTTTAATCAATGGTCACTTGCAATGTGGAGCATATGCCGGAGCATGCAACGAAAATTGATTGTTACTAAATTGCTCTTATTAACAATACAAAACATAAAAATTTGTAATTTTTTTATGTCAAGAAGAAAGAATGTTTAAAAAGCGAACAAATCAATAATATTTCATGTCAGTAAATTTCATCAAATAATTATAATATAAATAAAAAACATGATTTTTATTAAATTCATACCCGCTGTAATGAAGGTATCTTGACATTTTTTCACGAAAACTATTTGTTGCTCAGTTTCTTAAGCTCTCTTTTTTAAATAAAGTAGAGATAAAAAACATGGGCTAGCACAGGATTTGTGGTTAACTAATCGCTCTCACTACGCCTAGTTATCTTAGGATTTAAAGAGTTAAAGTTAAATTTTTCCCACATCACAAACACCCATGCCATCAAATAGGAATTGATAAATCTATTAAAAAAAATAATTATTATTCCTCTTTTTAAAAATGTATTTCTTAACATAATTTAAAACATGTATGTTACATGCATATCCTCCATTTAAAATGTTTAAACGGTTTTCAATGATCAGTTGCATATGACTACTACTCAAGCGAAACCAATCTTTTTGTTCAAATAGAACATCAAGAAATTAGTTTTCATTATTTGGGAATCGACACTATTATTATTTTTTATTACAACAGTAAAAATGCATTTAATAAAATTAGATAACCTTAACCCATCATCAACATAATGATCCGAATCTGTCAACCCACTGCTCGGAGGAAGACTATATTCGAGTCTTGCATTTACTTGCATACTTCTAGAAAAGCTCTTTATTTCGTCGATTATCATATCTTACGAAAATCTTGCCTATACACATGATACTCTGATTTACTCCCGAATATATTAAAAGCGGTGTGTGCTTTTAAGTTCACTGCCAGGTCTTGAATATACACGTGGGAATTGAGCAGAAGAATACTTTTCCCATTGCTGCACAATTTTTACACAACCCACCCCCAGGGTTCCTTTTAAGCTCGAAATATGTAACGAAAAATTCTGTTGAAGAAAATTACTTATACGTTGAACAAAGACTTGCAAATTACCTTACATAGGTATCTTCAAACATATCGCTTTTAGCTATTTATTTTCAGAACTGTACTCAAGCACTTTATCAAACCATATTAATTTACAAACAAATAAAGTAACCCCATATTCTCAGAAGCCAATAAGCTTTCTGTGAATTCTTAAAGACGGCTTTACCAGGTAAGAATTTTCACAGAACCACGCGGTGAGGTCAGAACCTGTCATGTTTCACACGAAATTTTCCGATATTTATTTGTTAGTACATAGTCTAAGACTATATTCAGACATAGTCTTAGACTATGTCTGAACACCTTGTAAATTCCTTTATCGACGTCTCAGAAAGTTAAATTATATGGATTGCAAAACTAATCTCTTTTAACCACTTTTTAATTTAGAATTTCAACTGAAGGTGCTTGATGGAATTTCAATATCAAATTTGAATTGTCTGGATGCTGTACTCTTTCATTAATCTTGTCGCTAACGACCCGGGTTTCTCTTTTCGTCATCTTCAGGCTTTTCGAGTACACGAATGTACTTGAACTTACGCACAGTAAGCAGTTTGCATCGTGTATATACATTTAAATTTTGAGCAATTTGGATCATTACAAAATAATTTTATTTTGTGCACTACTCTCTGTGTTAACGTCCTATGTGCTTAGGTCAGGGTTTTATTTCGTGCTGACGCCCTTAAATTTTCTCACCAATTTTTCGAAACAGAAAAGCGCAGAGTTATTGCCACTACCTCAGGTAATAATATTCGCTTGACTTGTCGATTTGAAGAGAATCGTTCACGTAATATTGAAAACTGATTATTTTTGCGTATGAACAACCCGTGATCAACCGTTCATACGCTAGCAGACACCGGACAAAATTTATCTTGTAATATAACATTTAGTTTCAATAAGAGCGATCCCAAACACAGCTCTCATTGATTCTAATTGATTTGAGACCGAAAATAAATTGGTAGGTTCCAACGCTAGAGATTCAATTTTCTCGTGAAATAATTTCTAGTCTGTTCCGTTCACAATTGGCAGCTGAACAATGGACCGGAAACAATTACATTTTGCCACTTTACTTTTATGCTTGTACAACTTTTACACTACAGACTGAGTTCTGCTTCAATAAACTCAAATTGATTTCTGTTATTCAAAATAGCCAGAATTTCATTTTCCATCTAGTCTTCTACGTCTGTATATTCAGCGTAGTTACTTTCATGTACACACGGATCTAGATTCTAGACGGTCTAAAATAGGCAACACCGTTACGTCAACCGTAATGATTTGTGTATTAACTTTTGACGGTAAGTATTAAAGGGCACATCTATCTAGAAACAAATGTTCCGGGACATGATCTTGAACATATGAGGGATCACAGAAACGTCACCCGTTGAAGTTATGTTATTTGATTTTATCGGATGCAAACAATGCGAGATAAGTCAATTAATAATGTTTATAAGCTTTCTGCAATGAAAATACACTTATTTTATCGCTTTTAAGGTGTTCTCTGGCAATACTAGGGCATCCAATCCCGGGATCCCGTTCAACTTTCTGATCCCAAAATCCCGGGATTGATACGGCTGCGATCCCGGCATTTCGGGATTGAGAAATTTTAAGCAAATCCCAAAAATTGACACGAAATTGGCAAATCGAGAATTTAAGATTCCTCAGTGAGCTAAAAAAAGGGGGCTTTCATAGTGCTTAATCCGGCACTGTTCACATGGATTGTAACATAAATACGCTCGCAAGAGTATGAATAATGATCTGAAAAGTCTCGAGAGTGAAAGTCAATATTAGGTTGAACATATCAGTGTAACTGATTTCACCTGAATTATATGATAATGTTTATAATAATCCCAATGCTATTTATACAAAAATGAAAAGATGTAAAATTATATTTCTTATCAGTTGACAATGCTCGCAATGAGCGAAACCGATCCTGACCTATTTAATAAAGTGGAATGAAGTACAAAGGAAAATTGTGTCTTTACTAAAATAATTATTTTATCATCCACGATTTATGATACGGAAGTTTTAAATTTTAACTGACGATGCTTGGTGGAATTGCAATATTGAATTTGAACGGTTTTCGTCTTTCTTCAACTTAATGCGTTCAAGTTCATCCATACACTTGAACACATGAAGATTCCGTAAGGCGAGACCCTGGTCGCTGGTGAAAAAACTTGTGTGAATGTACAAAATTTGATACGGAAATGTTTGATTCGCGTCTTAGTGACTTATCAGCATTGATCTGGTACTAACGCGTTTATTTTAACCCTTTCACTTCGTATAAACACTATGCAAGTCATGAAAATTTAGATAACCTTAAAAGTAAGTCATTAAAAGTAAGTAAGTTTTTGCTATTAATTGTATTTTATGACGCAGGTAACAGTATTTATTATACCAAAGATCAAATACATATTTTTATTAAAGTTTAATATTATACATTTGGTAAATGAATGCAATGTTTTGTTTATTAATATTAATATCAATTAAATGTAAAGTAATTTATTCTGCTTACTTTTCAGTATATAATTAACTACTTTCGATGGTTTCGGCGGTAACTTTGTGAAAGTTCATTTTAATAGAAAATTTAAATTAACTTTGATTATTCCACGTATTGTGTTACTAACTGTGACACGTGTTTCGCCTCTTTCAGAGGCATCTTCAGATATCATCCTCTTTGCTTCCCTTAAAAAGGAAAAATCCCAATCTGATTGATTACAACTCATTAGTATCATTAGTATCATTATCTGTTTGTTTTATTTCGATTCTACACCACCCTCCTTGCTCCTCTTAAAAGGAAAAAAACCCAAACCTCCATTTTGTAATTTTATAATTTTAAAATGTTAGAATCAATCTTGCTTCATTACTTAAGCAAACTTTGCGATAGTAAGTCTGAAGATGCCTCTGAAAGAGGCGAAACACGTGTCACAGTTAGTAACACAATACGTGAAATAATCAAAGTTAATTTAAATTTTCTATTATAATTAACTACTTATTTATTTTGAATTATTGGGGAATTGCTAGTGTTTACGTTTAATTGAACAGTTGTAATCAAACTATTCTTGAATAAATATAATCAAATTTTAAATTAATATTTCGTGCTTACTTTACTTAAAAATAACACGAATACATATAAATTTGTTTTCGTACACACTGGCAAAACAAATAACAGATATCTTTTTTTAAATCGATTCATAAAACTCGTTATTCGAATGAATTTTTTACTACGGTTTTCACTGGTCGTTTATTTTATCTCTCAGCAAATATTAGAAATATAAAGCAATTAATAATTTTGTTTCAAAAAGAGCTCTGCGTGTTATATGAATTTTAAGATTCAGGTAGAGTTTTTCTGTTCAACTATTGTAACGGTTTTGTATAATATTATGGAAGAAATATATTTTTATCTTAACTTTAATTACATTTTTGAGTTTATCCGTTGTTATATGTAATGGTTCTAAAGATGGAAAAATTATACAATACAAATTCACACAGATTTTGTCCTTGTCTTTGTCACACAGAAATCTGTGTGAATGTACCTAATTCAATATTGAAATTCCACCAAACACCTTCAGTCGAAATCTTAAATTGTACAATACACATTGCTCGAGCAACGATTTTTTTTGGAGATTTTTTTGCCTTATTGCTGATGTAATATCGAAAAAATGCTGTCCATACTGGGGCTTAAACCCGTGAAGTCCGGAAGCACACAACGCTAACCACTGCGCCATATGACCCGACAAAGATTCAGATCTTAATTGAATAATAGTGGAACTAGTAAAATAATTGCTTTTCCACCAAGTATTGATAGTGAACACCCTTAAAGTGTTCTGTTGATTTATAACTTTGTTTTGATCCTGATTTTCTTCATTCACATATATTTCATAAAAGAGAGGTCACGTGACTGTTTAAGCAGCCAACCTTCGTTGATATGTTTTATTGGAAGTTAGTTACGCCCCGTCCCATATTCGAAACGGACGTGTTTAAAAAAACGTATATTTACGTATTTTCAATACAAACAAAAGAATATATTTGTTGTACTCAATTTAATCAACTCACTATTTTCATAAAATAAATGTTGAATTTCCTAGTAAATATATATTTATTTGCGAAGTACGCTGTTGCCTATTATGCGCGATGCCGCAGGCTTCTGCTTCTGACTTTAAACTAAGTAAAAATAAGTTAGCAAACAAACATTGTTTTCAATTACGTTTCCTGCAGGATATCGACAATACTGCTCATTCCAGTTTATGTTTTTCTGTTTCTAATCGAATTTTGCAACTCAATAATACCGACAAAGCTCTCCAATTGATTGTGTATGCGTCGGGTTGTATTTTTAACCAAATTCTATTATACTTTACGATTGGGTTTCCGGATAAAAAAAAAAACGACAATTGTTTACAATATAATTTATATTGGTGCTGTGCAATTTGTTTTGACAGTTGGTCTAAAGGTGCTGATCGATAATTCTCAAAGACACTTCAAAGGTCAGGAATTCTCTATAATTATTTTTTAAAAAAATCTAGATTTGCTTATCTAAAGATTTTCTTTTCTGCGAGTCTTCTCTAAATTTCAGCAGCATAGAATGATTTGCTTATTACGTTAAATGGCAACTAAAATATTATTGTTTTATGTGAATGTTGAGAAATTGGTTATTAATACAAAATTTATTGTATATTGAATAAAAAACAGTTCTCGCCGAAAAAACATGTGCTAAGATACCTCCATTAGAAACTATATGATCACTTTTAGGGTGTTCACTGTCAATACTTGGTGGAAAGGCATTATATTAATAAAAACACAATAATCCTTTGTACTTCATTCCACTTTATTTAATATGTCAGGACCGGTTTCGCTCATAGTTGACAATGCTCGCAATGAGCGAAACCGGTCCTGACATATTAAATAAAGTGGAATGAAGTACAAAGGATTATTGTGTTTTTATTAAGAAACTATATGGTCTGCACTCAACTGATTAGTTTTCAATTCTCGCAATGAGCGAAACCGGTTCTGACCTTTTAAAAAAAAAAGTGTTATAAATTACAAAGGAATATTGTATTTTTATTGATGAATTAAAATAAAATAAAATAAATGTTTGTACAAATATTCATATAAGATGAAAAAATAATAAGTATTTCAGTTTTACAAATATTTGTAGAGGTAAAATACGTTTCCACCTTATTACAATGAAGTTCTAAAATTAAGTATTTCGACTGAGGGTGCTTGATGGAATTTCAATATCAAATTTGAATTGTTTGAATTTTGTACTTTTCCATGAGTTTTGTCGCTAACGACCCGGGTTTCGCCTTTCGGCATCTTCAGGCATTCTAAGTGCACGGATGTACTTGAACTGACGCGTAGTAAACAGTTTGTATCGTTTATATACAAAAATATAAGTAGATAGTTTTTGATATTAAATTTGAATCGTTCAAACTATGTACATTCTTACAGATTTTGTCACTAAGATATTTCTTATATAAACACGAAACACTCATTTACTAAGCGTCAGTTCGGGTTCATACGTGCACTTGAACGCCTGAAGATGCCGAAAGGCGAATCCCGGGTCGTTAGTGACAAAATCTGTGAGAATGTACATAGTTTGAACGATTTAAATTTAACTGTATTACTGTTTTTGAAATCGACACGATCCACGCAAATATTAGACTATTTTTAAACACCCAGTGAGCATTCGTGATTATATTAATTATAGAATATATGTGCTTTTTTTCTATTTTAAACACTGACGGTAGCAGATATTGAATAACACAAAAGCGACATTATTTTTCCTGCCATTCCTTGTAAAAATAACTACAAATTGCATACCTCTTTCAAATTGGCGTGGCGCAAGTCAGTCAACCATATATATACTCATAAAATTGCTTCTATTAGATAAAAACACGTTCAACTTTTGCTGATAAAAATACTATTTTAGAAATTGAGTTTGGGTCTTGGAGGCTCCGTCCGGTATTCCCCATAACCAGTGCCGACGCGAGGTTATTTTGCGCCCTAGGCAACATTCACCATAAAATCGTGAAGAATTCGTGATTGAGAAGTTTTTGCTCAGCGATTTTACAATCCTGAAAATTTACGAATTTCATAAACTGAAAAAATGTGAGCCTATTTTTTTACCTTTCGCGGGGATTTTTCAAAAAAAAAATCCCTGCTCGATTTCAAAAACTCATAAATTCGCGGAATTCCCAAAATAAAAAGACTCGAGACTATTTTTTTAGCTCTTCCAGGATAACTTAGAACGAAATCAGTGCCGACGAGAGTTTATTTGGCGCCCTAGGCAACGTTTATTGGCGCAATTAGGGCGTCCAATCCCGGACCCTTTTTGTAAGCCCTGGATTCAGCATAAAATCGTGTAGGTTCTAGGGATTCGGAATTAAGACTTTTTTCAGTAATTACCAGGGAAACCCAGATATTTGCGGAATTCTCAAAATTAAAAAAAATAGGACCTTTTTTTCAGCTCTTGCTCAATGTTTTTAATACTATAAATAGCAGAACTTTTAGTGATGGCAAAGATTTTCAAGTTTTTGAGCTACTGCTTGAAGCTCACTGCAAAGATATTTAAAATCATTAGCAAATACATTAATTTTACTGTTCCATTTATGCGCTCTGTAATTGTTTGCGCCTTAGGCGATTACTTATTTCGCCCGTATGTTGGCGCCGGTCCTGCCCATAACTCACACTACTTTACTTCCGTCTCCTTGAAAAAGAATGTTCAATAGTACATACATAAATCAATATTTTAAATTTTATTTTTATTTCTAAGTCGTATGAACATTATGAGTAAAAGCTTTTGTATTCAAAAATAATATAAAATAAAATAACTTAGATTATTCCACGTATTGTGTTACAAACTGTGACGCGTGTTTTGCCTCTTTCAAAGGCATCCTCAGACAACTACTTTTGCAAATGCTTGCTTAAGTACGAATGATTTTAATTTTACTATTCTGATATATTATAATAAAAATCAAATAAAAATGGGAGGCAAGGAGGAGATGATAGAAAAACAAACAAACGATAATGATAATGCAAATGACATTTACATTAAGAAATGATAAACTGAGCTGCATCAATTAGGACAGGTAAAACCGTTAGAAAATATATTTAACAGCGGCGATTTATTATGGCGTTTATTCTATATTAAAATGAACTTCCACAAAGTTGCCGCCGAATCCATCAAGAGTATTCAAAATTGTTTTGTCTTGTCTAATTGTAGTTATTTTAAAACCATGAAATATGTTTTGAAAATGAGACAAATTTTTGATTAGAAAGTCTTGATTAGATTAAAAAATATTAAAATGCATATCACAGTAAAGCTTTTTAAATATTTGTCATTTTCTAATACTATCAAAGGCGTACAGATATATATATTTTAATCACTTGATAATTTTCACTGACTCGTGATCAAGTCGGAGAGAAAAAGCCAGGTTTTGTCTTATAGCATCTTCAGGCATTCAAGTGCGGGGATGAATTTGAACTGAAGCTTGATAAGTAAGTGTATAGTGTATATATATGTGTGGCTCCTAGTGTGGTTAACGTTGTGGGCAAAGGCATGGGTGTTAGTGATTTCTAAAAATTTCCTCCACTTTTTCGATTCTTTAATAACTGGGCGTAGCGAGAGCGATTAGTTGACCACTTGTCGTGTTTTAGCCTCATCCTTCTATCTCTACTGATTCCTTTGAAAAAAGAGAGTTTGAGCGAGTGACTAACAAACGGTTCTCGTAGAAAAAGTAATGTTAAGAAACCTCCATTAGTAGATCATATGCTCCACTTTGGGAGCAGACATTGAATTTTAAAAAATATCAATAAGTTACCAGCATTCGTCACAAGGACAATTGAGGATCTCAGTTTCAAAACCAACCTAAATACCATTTTTTTTTCAAATTTTGATGCCAATTTGTTTTCTACTTCAATATCTACGCAAAAAATGAATTTTAAATTTCAAAACCTCTCTTAATGCAGAGGAAACGCGTTTAGTCTCAAAACCTACTCGAATCCAAAAAGCCCACGGCAGTTTTTTTCACTTCGCCAACAATTTAGGTAGTTTTTCAAACTAAGGCGCTCAATTGTGATTCTATTTAAATCAGTTTTACCGTAAACTTTTTAAATATTTATTTATTTATTTAATAAACATTGCATAAGGTTGACAAATTATAAATTTAAAATTTTTACAATCAAGATAGTACAATTTAATATTAAAAGCAGTAGAAAAAAAAATGGGAAGGAAGTCAACTGAGTAAGCTCCGACAAACTCTACTTTAATACATAAAAATAGTATTCGTCGGAACTCACCCACGTCTACGTGGAATATATCGACATCCGAAGCAATATTGTTGAACACCGTTAAAGCTCTCCCCGGTGGCGCCCCCATTGGCAGGTTGGTTCTACACCTTGGGAGAACAACTAATTCATATCCACGATTTCTCAAAAAATAATCAGGTACATTTAGATTCACATTCTCAAGAATGGAAGAATTCTCATTTTAGTCTTGTATAAGTCGAAAGAATTATATGACCAGATACATTTTATATTAAATTATCCGAGGTAACATGATATGTGTCGATGTTCGTCTGTCACAGACGACTGCATTTTTCGGTTTCAAATCTCCCCATGCTTTTGCCGACCGTTCCATTCTGTACGTTTGCATATCCCCAAAAGGAAAATTTCTCGCTCTACGCTAAAAGGTTTTCCGTTCTCACTTGGACCGTATAAATGTACACATATATGTATATATATTATAGATGAAACATATCACTCACTCAATCCGCCTAGCCACCTGATCTTTTCACGATGATTGCATTCGCCGGGTGAATATCTTCAATGCGAGGCAACGACCTGCCCCGTATTTCTTTTCCTTTCCAAAATATTTTTCTGTTACTCGCTCACGCGTATTCAAACTTTAGGCGGAATAATATTTTACGAATTTTTGTCGTTATACCGTCAATTCAACGAACCAATACAATGTTCATTGCCGGCGAAAGATGCTCTTAGTCAATGAATACATTACCCATTTTATCCGAAGAAAATAAACACTTTAACCAATCAATGAGTACATCAAATACACAAGTCGTTGAATTGTTCATAAACTTAAACAAAATCACGCGTTGCTAGTCACTCTCTATTTCTTTGCGCGCGCAATCACGCATTTGTTGCGTTTATCTGTCACCCGACTTTCACATAACCTCATAAATCTCAACGTATTGTTGTAATTTTTGACTTCTTTCTGTCAAACATATCGAAACATCTTCTTCGGGGCCGAGTTAATAATCCTTAAATTCTTATCTCTATTAACTTACATTGTCGCAATTTATTCTTACGTGGGTGAAACTATGACCAAAACCTTTTGTTTCTAAAAATATGTTCCTCGCGTAAGACGTATGAGTCGCCAGTTCCAAGGGCCGTTCGACTGATCAACTCATTGCCTAAGGAACTGGACAGTATTTGTGAACCGTTTTTTAAGTTTTACTTTTTTATTTCATGATTTTTTATGTTGATTTTGTAGTATGATGTTAATATATTTTTTCTCATTATATTAGTGCATGGCGAATTGGCGTCAGCTGTCATGTCATGTACTGTACTTTTAATTTTTAAACAATAAATATAAATAAACTAACCTAAATTCATCTAATTTGACTTGCGCTTTTAATTACACCGGCACAACTTTAACAGTTTTCATTTCTAGTCTGTCTAGCGCTCTCGAGTGAGTTTATACATTTTATAGTTAATTTATACACTGCATAGTCGAAGTCAATGTTAATAATGTAAGCTTGAACTAAAACTGATAATAAGTTAATATACCGACTAATGACTGTATACATTGACGAGATTTTACGCTTTAAATGTCATATCGATATCAAATATTTCGATTGTATGGGAAGAAAAGTAAAGTGTCTTACTTTGGTCACATGCTATAACACGTCGATAATATTCAAGGATGACCTGCGTTAATTAAGAATGTCCTGATTTGGGAATTTCGAAAATTGTTCAGGGCGGCAGCGGCCCTAATATTAAAAACTTTTTTTTGCTCGCGATCATTATGAAAAAAATACATGGAATATTACAAAAGAATATTTTATTTTTACGCTTGAAAATATTATGCCTTTTCACTAAGGATTGACAATAAACAACCCTTATTATATTATATACGTTTCTCGTAAAAAGCACTAATGAGTCAATTTCAGAAAGATTGCTACAAATGTCTGATCCTAATAATTACGTTCTTCTGAAAAAAAAATCCTAGAGTTCCTATTTTTTTTTATTATTATAACTTTACTTGGTTTCAGCGTGATTTAGTATAAAACTTATTCTAATGTTGCAGTTTTGAACACAATTTACGGTGTATGTTTAGATTTGATTATTTACGTCAAATCAAATCTTTCTTTTTACATCTCAAAAATACATTCAAATTTATATAAAAGGCGAAGAATTAAATAAAGCAATAACATTTTTTATGAAGAACCATATGTAATTTTACTGGTTGAACAGAATTTCATAGTATAAGCAAAGTTTTCGTTGACCACCATTGGAAAAGGACTAGTCGGTTGTCATACATTTTTTTTTAAACCATGTCCGCTCCCAATGTGGAGCATATGGACTCCTAATGGAGTTTATCTCAACAGAAGTGTTTCTACGAGAACTGCTTGTTACTCAGTTGCTCAACCTCTCTTTTTCCAAAGAGAGTAGGGATATAAGGATTGGGCTAGGACAGGATTAGTGATAAGCTTATCGCTGTCGATACGCCCCGTTCATAGGATAGAAAAGGTGAGAGGGGGGAATTCAAGACATCACATACATCCATGCCTTTGAACAGAAATTCATAAATCGATTGAAAAATCAATTTATAAAACCGTCCGTACCGGGATTTGAACCCGGGCCCTCTGTAGCCGAAGCCAACAACGTTGACCACTCGACCACACAGGCGGCAAAATTTCATACATTAAAAGAACATATTTTTAATGATATGTTTTGCTAGACCGGTGAGATGCTCATTGTATAAAATTTATAGCAGTTGTTGAATTGAATAAATAATCTTTAAATAAGACATTTTAAAAATACGCCATTTTAATACTTTCTTAATGTTTCACGGTAAAATGAGCTTCACGATGAAAAAAGATACGAGTCGTTTTATAAAATATGCCTTACTCTAAAAGCTTACAGTCATATAGAAAGAGCACTAATATTTTCAGTGCAATAAAAAGAAAAAAAGAAACAGCCGAAAATAGACTTTTTTATCTTGCGGTTCTATTAAACGAGCTCTTCAAAATCACTTTGTATTATGTTTCTGAATCGTTATTTTTGTCTTTGTTTATACTTGTAAATAATACTTTCATATCCCGTATGCCGTATCACTGTAGATTGTCCTGGATGATCTATATCGCAAACTAATGCTTCCCGTTATATTGTGTTAGTGGTAAAAGTTGTTCCCTAGAACAGTGCTCCGCAACCGGTGTGCCGCGGCACACTGGTGTGCCGTGAGCCGGATACAGGTGTGCCGCGGTCAAATACATAATGAAAAATTATTTTAATTGAATTATTATTAAAACCTCTGTGTTCATTAAATCAAACACAGGTATCACGTTAATTAGTTATTATTTTATAACAATTATTAAGATTGCATAAAAGTAAATATATTATAGTTTTATGTATGTATACTTTTCAAATTAAAAACGAAAAATTGTGTATCAATTTAATACCTATATGTTTATGCTTTTGGTGTGCCGCGGAATTCTAGGAAGAATTTTGGTGTGTCGTAGGTGAGAAAAGGTTGCGGAGCACTGCCCTAGAGTACAAACAGGGTTGGGTTGCATAAACGTAAAAATCATTTTTTTGCTTAAGGTCTTGGACATGGCTGTCCGTATTGTCTTTTCTTATCACTTGACCATTATTAACTAATAGCCGGTTCCCGGCAAGCGTTGCAATGCCACACAAAGAAAGAAAGTTTGTTTTAATTGTGATTATTGAAGTGCATGTTTTCTTTTTCTGTCTGCTTAACGTTTGACGTTTGCTACCAATTTTCTATGGTACAACACACGCGCCACCTACTGTAATTTAATCATTATGAACGGTATGGCAGACATACAAACATTGATTTTTATATATAAGACTTACTGTGAGCTAATTTTAATATCGCGCAAGTGCAAGCAAAACGTTTGTCAAAGTTTTATTTCAATCGGATGAGCGGTGTGGCAGCGCATAAAGTACGAACAAAAAAACATTATTTTTTATATATTAGGTTTTTTTTTTAATATTTAAAAAAAAACTACCCGCTAAATTTCTTCTACAGCGAATTATTCACTGTTATCTTTATTTTCGATGTAGTTTCTTGTTTTTTACTTTGAGTGTTTTTTTTATTATTTTTCTCTTGCCATTTTTATACGTGGGATCTTTAGTTCTTTTTAATATTTTCCTTTACAACTTTTTTGTGTCACTAAATTTTGAAAGCTCTGGTTTATGGTGGTATACAAAACTGGTTCTAGTACGCCTGTATGCTTTCTGCGTACATCTTGATTGAATTCACTCCGCGCCGTAGTGGTTTTTCAATGCTGTCGTTTAGTGGTGATAAATCTTTTATAGCTTTCGATTGCCTGCTACCTGCCGCGGATGTTTCAACCATTTTAAACTGCAGTGACGTTTATTCGTGAATGCACTCAGATCTATTAGCTATTTTATCAGTGTATTGAATGAAATTAATTTATAGAGTATTTTTTGATAGCAATTTATTATTAAAATTCTAAATATTATTACGAAAATTAGACGTCATATAATTTTCAAATATAGATTGTTTTAAAAACAATCCATTTGACATTTTGTAGAAACTTTTATGTTTTGATTTTTTTTATTGTTTTATTATAAAAGTTAAAAATGCATGGAATAACAGCTGACGCCAATGTGCCATGCACTTGTTAAACATCATATTATATTATACAAAAATATGCATTTTAAAATGACAACAAAATTATTGATTTTAGAATTGATTGAGTTGAGACTTCGTTGTTGAAAATGTTTATACCTCTAATCCACAGCACAGTTTTGTTGAGCCACGGGTAAATCCATAAACTCCCCAAGTTTATAAAATTGGCCACTGACAAAATATTTTGAAATTCCGGGAAGAGTTAAATTTAAAAAAAAACATTTCGGAGAAATTCCGTAAATTCCTGGATTTTAAAATTGGCCAGTGACAAAATATTTCAATAAGTTCCACAAAGAGCTAAAAAAAGGTCTCGCGTCTTTTCATTTTGGGAAATCCGTAAATTCCTGGGTAAAATTTCGTAGTCGTAGGTACAAAATTATATCCACTGGTGGAGCTACGGCGTGTTAAAATATGTCCTGTGGGAGACCAACGCTGTGCATAACACAAGTTTTTCTCAGCTGCTGTTAAATTACCAAAATTTGTCATTCGGTGTTGCTCGGGCAACGTCTTCAATTATTGATAGCAAAATGTCATACACATATTCTAACTTATATATTAAATTAGTAACGTAACTACGCTAGAAAAGTTAGATACTTATTATACTATTATCTTTTCATAAATCGTATGTATAGATTTATACCCTGTGTTGTCTGTGGTGTTTGGAAACACTTTTTATCCAACCGGTCCTAAAACCGGACCATAGAGATGGGTGATAAACTAACTACTCACTTTCTGCTGTCCTGAATAACAACCAGTTTATAAGATTGCTAGCGAATATGATTATAAAAAAACTTTAAAACCTTTAAAAGTTGTCGACTAGTTTCCCCTTTATCAAAAAAAGCATACTGTAGTTTAACTCGTGATAAAATACAAACACATTTTAAATTCCGTCCAAAAATTACTGCATTCTTGTTTGTAAGAGTACAATCAACGAAATAAATTCTCCGTTTTCGGTAGATTTTAATATCACCAAATCTGACATTTAAATTCAATTTAGAGTAAAATGTGATTTAAAACGCCGCGCATAGACGACAATAACTTCGTTGACCTCGTCGAGAAATATTATTGTCGATGGTTCATTTGAGTGCTGCCAGATTTATTTCGCGCAGTTTGCTTAGTTGCAATTTTCGCCGGCCGAGTTTATTTCCAGCGGCAGCAGCGCCGCGCACTTCCGGCCGCGTAATTGCCAAGCGTCCGCCATTTTATTCTAAATGATGATTGAATTTTTTTCATAATTTAATATTGTTTTATATTTGCAGCAGTCCTCAGCGCCTTTTTTTATTTATCTGTGAAAAATGTACTCAAAGAAAGATGGCGGATTATTAATCTTAAAATACTGTCACGAGCTTTGACGTTTATGTGTTTAACTTGATTATTTTACAATCATATTAAAATACTTTTATTAATTTATCTGTCTCTAACGCTCAGCACAGCCCAACACTACGTTTCAAGGCGAAATTGAGACATAAAGAGTGTTTATCGAATGTTGACAAGTGACACTGCCATGTGATGTAAAACATTATGTATAACAGTATGACTTGATCTTAATACTTCTAAGGCAGAGAAAATCGTTTTCATTTAAAATTTATGTGTTATTCTAGAGAATTGTTTTACCTATAGTTTTTTTTTATCAAATACTGGTTGTAATTAGGAAATCCAATCCTGAGGCAAAATGTTGATCCAGGGATTTCGGGATTAGAATTTTGTAATCCCGGGGCTGGTACCGATTTTTTTTTTTTATTAAGTTTATTTGTACTAATTTCATTTGATAAAATTGATCAAAAATTAATATTATAATTAAGTCTATATTATATTTTACTATATATATAGGTATACATGTTGAATCTTAGCCATAATTGAATAAATTGTGTTATGGCCTATAAAAAAAAAATTACTACACAAATTCAATATTATTTGAATAATATGACCGACGTAATATTAATACAAGAGCATCGAGTTTTTTCTCATTTAGGCTCGGTCTCATTTTTGTACATAAGACTATTGAAATATCATCGTTACGCTTTCAAAATCCGCTATGTGTTTTTTTTCGAAAGATTGTTGTAATCTCAAAACATGTTGAAATAATGTACGAATTGGATTCTCTAGTTGTAATCGAACTGCTCAACATTGTTTCGATCTGTTAATTATCGAATTTCTGCCCAATTATATTGCAATTCGTGAATGTTTGAAACATCTCTCCTCCGCATAATTTGTTTACAATTGACCCTAATAAGATTACTCGTTGAAAAATGTATATTGAAGCAATCACGACAATGACGTTATACCTTATGCGATCAATACTAGATGTAGCCATATTATTGCAGTGCCATTTTTAGCGTTCGAAATTTTGAATTCATTTCGGACCCATAACTTACCGATGTTGCCATATCGATTTGTCTGCCGACATGCCAACACAGCAAACTATCCATTTCCTCTCACATTGTGCTTCAGTGACGTCATAACGGCTTTATGTTGCAGCGATGTTGTGTTGACACTGCCGCCGGATAAGCCCGAAAACAATTTTCGTTTTGTTTCTTTTGATGCTCTCCTTTCCGTTTCCTCTTCTGGTTTGCCCGCGTTTTTACTGGCGGGAAGATTTTGACGCACCGCTGAGTTATGCTCCATGTTTTTGTATTGACGATTTTTTAAATTACGAATAAAGCTCTTTTTATATTAATTTTCTCAATCTATTATTATATCACATGTACAAATATTAACGTATATTTTGTATAACAATATAAACTTTAATAATACAGTGCTTAACTGGAATACTTAGACAATACTTTGGGAGAAAGCAATAATGTTAAGAGTAAGTACACTGAAAGCTCGCTTCGCAGGCTACGTATAGCTTCTTAAGACTTTGGTATATTGCCGAAATGTATTTATATAAATTAATTGTAAGTGTGAAATTTATTTCATACACATTTTTAATACTATTTTACAATTATTGAATTTTACTTATAAAATACATTCTTAAGTTATGCTAATATTTTCAACCTTTTTTAAACACTGAGGTGTGAACATATTGTAGTACACCCAATCCTTTTTTTACGCGATATATTCGTTCCAGAAAGTGGCTTAATTTCATATAATTTGATAAATTTGTTCCACAAATCAAAATGTCGCGTAAAAAAGTATCAAAAATTTATGAAAAAAACATTTTTTGTTCTTCAAATTCGCACTTTTTTTTTTATTTATAAAATTAAATTTCTTTATTGATTATAAAAATACAATTAGAAACAGATACATAATATGTATACATGTATAATTGTATTCACTTATAGGAGTTATTCGCTGCTGAAACTGTCGGTTGCGAAACATGATCGTTCGCGATCGTATTGAATTCTACTTGAATCTGAATTTCGTTGGGACTCATTTGATGAAATGCTGTTTTTCCTAGATACTTGATCCGAGTCAACTATAATTACATTGGATTTTTTTTGTTGATCCGACGAACAGTTGAAACTGATTTTTTGAAATACGTACGTGTAAAATATTTTATTTTTAATTGCAGGTGCAAAAAAAGACTGGGTGTATATACACCTCGTGACGTTCTTTCCAGTGATATTGTAAAAAAACATCTCAAGTATAATCAAATTAATGATGTTGACAAACAACAAAAAAAACAATGATTTTCTAACATACATTTCACGAGGAAGCTTTGAACAGCCATAGAGAAAAGCTGCAATTTTTAACAAAGTGTCGTTTACCTCCAACTTACAGAATTTATTTGTTAAAGAAAATTGCGAAAACCTTTTGATTAACTTTGAGTAGTATTTATTTGTTTAGTAAAATACTGAGAAATACAATAACGTTATTTACATTCCTTCGTAGTTTTACCCAATACATTTTCTAAAAGCTTTTTTTTCCACATTAAACTATCTTTAAAAATCTGCGAGTCTTTGATAAAACATTTTTCAAAAAGTTATTAAAAAGAATTTCATGTAAACATATTTTTTACCAACTAATTTGATTTTCAAAATATTTTTTGGGTCGGGCATAGTTTACTTGTTTAATATGCATAACAATTTATTATTTTTAAAGTATTTTCTTATAAGTCTGAACTGTGTTTTTTTTTAATTTGTTTTTATTATTGAAAACTGAACAGTAAATTCTGACAATAAAAACTTGTTTTATTTTTATTTATGAAAAAATAGTTTTGCATTGAAAAAATGTAGAAATTTCTAAATCTCAAAAGGAGCACTAAACTTCTGGGAAAAATAATTTATTTCAATAAAAGCTTTTGTGAAAGCTTACAATATACGTTGCACAAAAGAAAAAAATATTTTCCTTTGTTGGCAGCTCGAAATCGCAAGTTATTAGTACGAAAGTTTTACCAATAAAAGTTTTCAATTGTATTTAGTTATTGATATGGACAAACTCTTAAGTATTGATTCTGATTCAAACACAATACCAGACAGTATTTTCTTGTTTCTCTCGCCAATTCTTTTTCAATGGCCATACTTTACAGTAAGAATTCGTCATTACGGAGAAAAGCTTTTTTTCACGTGTTCTGTAATATTAATAAAAACAGCATTCGCTGAAAATCACGCACATAAAATTCATATCGCTTGTCTGCTTAAAACGTGTCTTCTGGTGGATTTTTCACTTATAACATATCTTTTGTCTGTTGTACATGACGGAAAAGACATGGTGCTTAAATAAAATTTCACATGTTTAATATATTATAGGGACCTGTTTTTCTCGGATAGTGACGATTTTGGACCAACTTACCGAGGAAAATCGTCCTGCTTAAATAGTATAATATGAAAAACTAGTTGAATGAGTAATATCAAAAAAAACTCGCTGCCTTGTTTTATAACTGATAAATTCCAACGAAATTTGAATAACGTTTTTATTTTAAGGGTACAAGTCACGGTCTACAGAGAATTAAAAAAATATATTAATTTGCTTGTATACAAAAATTCGTTAGATGATAGAATCTAGCGTAAAAAGATTTTCAAATAACTGCAGTTGAATTAAAAATTCCTTATTGTTATATTGTAATAAAGTTTATTTGTAAAAAAAATGAACAGAGAGCCAGTGGCTTGCTTATATAGGAACCTCCTATTTTTTCAATAAAAATCGCAAATCAACTAAAACGCATTATTTATTTTTGATTTATTTTTTAAAACGTGAACACAATCAAATATATCGATAATTGCATTAAGTAATCATTTTTTATACCCTCCATTTGACAGATACTACATATTTCAAAATTTAATTAGGTATGAATGTCTAATAAAAGCTGAAAAAGAAACTTTATGTTATTGTATTTGATTTTGTTACCGTTTAATATTTTTTTTTCTAAATTAATAGTGTATTTGATTGAGATGCAATTTTATATTGAAGTTAGGCTTAAAATTTTCAAATGCCTTTTATCTCAGTTATTTACAAATGTATAGGTTAATTCATCACCAAGACGACGACATTGTTGTTTATTTTTGTAAATATGATAAGTATCACATAACAAAGAACCAACGGTTAGTGAACGCATTGATAATTACTTTGAAGTTATTATGATATTGATTCAAAAGCTATTTTAAAATCGACTAAAATTAATATTTTACATACAATGGCCATTGCGACAGGAATGAAATCGTTCCAGACGTTCTGCGGTTATACTGCTAAGTGTTTTTGAGCGAACATAACTAAGTAACAGCAATTTAAAATGAATACCATCTGATGAATTAATTGCCCGACAGATTTCTATCTGTAGAGGTAACCGACCAACCTTTGCTTTCAAACGTCTTTGAATATCAATTGATAGTTCAATTAAACAACATAAATAAAGATTGTCTCGATCGAAATATCATTCATCACAATGACCCCGTGGCAGTTTTTATTGAATAATTTACTGTATTATATAAAAACAATTATGACTTAACACTATTCATAAAAATAAAATTGATGAATGCTTTTTTTACCGATTGTGAGATGTGTTGAAGGAGCATCTTCAGACTGAAGATGCTCCCCAAAGAAACTCAACGCGTTCAACAGATAAAATCAGGAGCACTGTATTAACAAACTTTTCATTTTTTATTAATAATGATGTCTGGAAAATTCCTCGAATGCAATTGCTCTAATGTTACGTATCTCGAAATAAAAGTTCTTCGGCGTTCAATCTCTTTATTTTCAGTTGCTCGAATCTAGTTATTTGGACAATGTTAATCTGGTTTTGTGTAATATTTTTACACAATAGTATTAAAATAATCTGATATATCACGTATTTTATAGCCCAGATTTTGTATTATCATTTAATCATATCACATCACATCATATCAGTAATTTTTATATTGTTTTTGTAATTCAAGCAGATGTCGAAAAAATACTTCCTAATCAGGTTGGCCTCTTTCAGTACTAAAACAATATATGCAGTATTTTTACCATCATTTTTATGTACATATATATATATATATATATATATATATTATATCGACTGTGGAAAGGAAAAAGTATGTAACCCACAGTTTATTCAAAACAGCTTTTTTTCGATAATCACAATGTAGCCAACTTTATACAAGTTCTATCAAAAGGATGTAAGCTGCAAATGATGAATTAGTATCTAAATTTAGCTTTTAAGTTTTTAAAAAGATGGGCTTATGAAAATTGAAACCAAGAGAAAAGACTGAAAAAAAGTTTTCCTAGACAATTTCTTTAATTGATATTAGATTATGTCAATTAAATACTGGTTTAGAAGTCACCGTTCACTTCAAGGTTGTTTTTATTTCATAATTTGAATATGGCCGAAAATCATCAAAATACGTTTTTTGTGCCTCCTGTAAAATTTGCTATGTGACGGTTACAACGTTTTTCCTTTCCAAAGTCAATATATATATATATATAATATATGGGATATAGCACTTTTGTGTACACTATAACTGGCGTAATTGTTATCGGATCAAAATGAAACTTTCTGAAAAATTTGATCTAGTAAATGTCTTGACTAAGCTTATTTTTTTATTTTGTATATAACTTTTTTCTTGGCTTGTCTAATGATGTCTTTTAATAGCATGAATTATAAAAACTTGAATACTTTCATATACATAATATCCTATTTCATATCGTTTTTTCGAGCAAATTGTATTTCAACCAATGTACAATATTTGAGTTATTAGTTTTTCGAGGAACTTGTACTTCGAACAATTAATTTCCTTTCGAGATATTTCCATGAGATCATTAAAAATATGCCAGCGTCGAATCCATCAAATATAATAAAATCAATGTAACTGTAAGACTTGCACGTGCTCACATTTAGCAGAGAGAATTATTGAAGAGGATTTTTTACTGCACATAATACTTCTATCGGCGTACGGACAAAAGTCTTCCCGTAAAAATGTCAAATGGTAATAATTCAGATCCCGACATATTTTGCGTGACTGAGCGACTTAAGAAAAAAATATATTCAAGATCTTTTTTAAATATACATTTTTAAACACACTCGTTATACTTTCTTATAAATTTCTTTTGTTTTGTAATATCCCATCACACCTTTCGTCTATCCCAGAGGAGGAGAACCTGTGGCCTTTTGATTTGATCAAAAAAATATATGCAAGTGCATGGAAAAGAGAGTGATCAACCCATTACATATAA
This sequence comes from Himalopsyche tibetana, assembly GCA_030503985.1. Classification (NCBI taxonomy): domain Eukaryota; kingdom Metazoa; phylum Arthropoda; class Insecta; order Trichoptera; family Rhyacophilidae; genus Himalopsyche; species Himalopsyche tibetana. The sequence goes on from JAPJYX010000022.1 coordinate 20,195,813, forward strand.
ATAAAAACCTAATATATAATGCCTTTCCACAAAGTATTGACAGTCAACACCCTAAAAGTTATCATTATATGTCCGACAGTCGAAAAAAAGGGGAGGGTGTAATTTTTTTTCTTTACTGCGGTCTTATGTTGATAAGATAAATAAATGTGGCCTTTAGAAATTAAAGGTTCACCACCCCTGGACTATATCCGATTAAACGTCATAAAGTTATTGCTATGCGTCTTTAATGTACGATGTTGTGTTACTTTTTTATCACATATGATTCAATATATGTTTAACCTTGCTTAAAATTAAATTAAGGTTTTAAATTAAATTTTATTATTAATGTTTTATACACGAGATGTAAATGCAAAGATTTCCGAGGTGTGCTGAGTTGGGCTGAAAATGCTGCTAGCAGTTGGCGTTTTAACATACGCTAAAGATTTATTTTTAGTCTGCTTACGCGTTGTACTTCACTTATCTTTCTTACCCATTTGATTTTGAATATTTCTCACGCGTTGCAAATTTTGTAATGTTTTTTGCTTTAACTCAAAATATGTTTGTCACATTTTTATGTGTATGTATGTGTATAAATACGAGGAAAGGTTTCACTTATTTTATTGTTTTACTGTACAATAAACTTAAGCTAGTCTTTCTAACAATGCATTCATGTTGTTAAATAGATTTTATACAAATACCTAAATTAAGAATTATAAATTCTAATTATTAACTAAATTATGACATTTAAAATACTTTGTAAATCAATTTGACGCTATGGGAACGCTGCGGTTAAATTAATGATAAATTTCAGCTGAATAACACGGTAGTAACGTAAATGACAGAAGCCACTAAATTTAACTATTGTTTAAAAAACACAACCTTACTCTTAATGATCCTGAAACAAAGTCAAACGAACGCCACAACAACCAGTTTTTGAATATTATTCCACTGAAAGAAATGTTGATAAACAAAGGAGACTTGTATTTATTTAAATATTCAAGATTACTCAGACGCTTAATGTAATTTCATTTTGAATTTGAAGAGGTAATATTTATTTTTAAGCTGTTTTGATATAAAATGTTTTCTGACAAGTAGGTTTGGTAAAGCATTTGAGACAATTAAGTGTTTAGAGTGGGTTGAATAGATTTTTAACATAATTGGTTTTAGATTAATAAAAGGTCTGGGACTAAAGATTTTTATTTGCTCTCAAAAAATGACTAGAGATTATATCATTTATGGTATCATTAAAACCAAATGTTTTTTTCTTATTGATTCCTATATTCGACTGAGGTGAATTTATATGCTTTCTTCCCTATTCATTGATTGATTAAAAGCTCTCGTAACCTTGTCGCTATAAACATATTTATAATCACCTATCAAAATTATAGCAAAAGAATTAGTTCACACGAAGCAATTAAAAATAACTGATGTTGAAATACTTCAGTGTGTTTCCATATATTATAATTGTGGGGCTAGAAGCGAAGGTATCAATCTTGAAAACATAATAATTTCAATCTATGGATGGCAGAATCAATGAGTTAAAAATTTTTTAGCTTGTGAGCTGATCTGTTTTCATTGCATTTTAGAAACAAAATTTATCTTCTTCACTCTAAATACAAAAAGTCACGTGACAAAATGTTTGCTCTACATTTTACCAATTTATTGTGAATCACGTGATTCTACTGTAAGGTGTACATAGCACACAAAAATTAAATTAATTGTTAATACTTTTTTCTTTTAGTTTTTGCCTTTACCTTTGCCTTTGAAACCCTCAATTTTAAAATAGCAATAGTTTTAATAAATACTACCCTCCAGATTTTAAATACAGTATGCAGTATGTACAATTTATTATAATCTGTAAAACTTCGTATATTCTATCGTCATCGATTTTATTATATTTGATCGCAGGTTTTGAGACTTTCCCTTCGACCACTAAAACGGTTAACGTTTTTGATTGCTAGTCGTAATATTTTCCATTTCAAACTACTGTTTTATCTTTTTTTCCGAATTGCTCGATTCATTCGAATTTCCGAATACATTTGCATATTGACAACTTTATACTAAGTATTCCGAATTATTTATTCAAAATTAATTGAGAAATCTTAAAATAATTATATAGATCAACATGATCTTTACTCGCTCGGCAATCTAATGGGGGTCAATCCTCGCCACAGAATATATCATTATTTTCTTTGTATACTTAGATAGATCTTTAGAAAATGTTGAAGACTTAGAAGGAAAATAAAAACTATACATTTTAAATAAACTATAAGTTGAGAATTATAATCAACGCTTCCTTAATTAGTAAATAAATAAACGACAATTAATCTTAAGATGCTCAACTTTTAACGTAATCAGTAAAATAACAAAACCATCAAAGTTTATTTTCTATTAGATTTTGATAAAAAAAATCTTTGTCATGTATGTTTGTGGTGTCTCTCCTTTTCGAATTGATCTTGGGTTACTTGGGCTGCCAATTTTTTCATCAATTTGTTTATTTTATTAGCACTTTAGTTACTGGTATTTTAAGTGAGTGCTAAAATAACGTTGTTTCATTAAAATTATTGTAATGCATTCATATTGTCGATATGAATACTCGAAAAGCTTTAAAAATAAAGCTTTTCGCTTTTTCAATGGTAAATACGTTCACGATTTAAATACTTTTATTTTAATTTTAATAAAGTTCATTCTGAGTTGACCTTCTCTGTTCTAGGTGCTCTCAAATCAAACATCAAGAGTTTGATGAAAATTTCCTTTGAAACGTACTTAAAACTAATTGATGCAAATAAACCTGTAATTTGTTTTTGTGCTGAATATCGATGTAAATGTTTTTTGACCTTTCATAAACGAATCGTTTACATTCGCTTGATGTTTGCTTAATTAATATCGTGGAAAATCTTTTCATTGGTATTGATTTCGTCTGTGTTATGAAAACATTAATATTCAAAACTTGCATAATATTCTGAAACTTCTATAATAAGCAATCAATGAGTTAATTATTAAACTTTTCGATATTGATTCAAAATTAATGTGTTCTGACCGTGAGATAGTAGCGTTGTTTTGCTATTAATAAAATGATTATATCGACTGTGGAAAGTAAAAAAAGACGTAACCTGCAGTTTTTTTTAAACAGGTTTTTTCCGATAATCACAATGTACCAAACATGATACACATTCTATCAAAATGATGCCGAATTAGTATCTAAATTTAGTTTTCATGTTTGAAAAAGATCAACTTGTAAAAAATTAAAACTAAGAAAAAAGACTGAAATAAAGGTTTTTCCTAGACAATTTTTTTAATGAATATTAGATTATGTCAATTTAACACCAGTTAAACACCTTCAAGGTTGTGTATAATTCATAATTTTCATATGGCCCAAAATCATTAAAACATGTTTTTTGCGCCTCCTGTAAAATTTTATATTTGTGGGTTACGTCCTTTTTCCATTCCACAGACAATATATATAATAGATGAACCGGAAAAAAATGTCGTTTTTTAAATGAAACATTTTGGTATGATTATAATATTATATTTACTTAGCAAAATTTAGTCCAAAATATAATGATAACCTCAGTGCTTTATTGAAGATAGTAACCACAAACACTGAACCCAACATCAAAATGCTTGCATGTATGAAGTGTCAGAAATCTCACTTTTCTTTATCTCCACCTTTTTCCAATTTTTGAAAGGTATGTATACTATAGTCAACGAAACGACCCAAAACACTTTGTCAAAATTGGCGTAAAAAATATTTGTATATAAAAACTGATTATCAAAGAATATTAATTAAATACCGCTGTTTTCTCCAATTCCAGGCGGCCTGTGGCAACGATGGCGAACAACATGGGCGGAGGGGGTCAACCGAACCCCTCCGCACCACCGGGCCCCGGCCAAGTCCAGCCCTCGATCAACCTCCCGCAAAATCAAGGCCCCCCGCAGCTGATGTCCAACCCTCCTCCGAGGATATCATCGCCACCGCCATCCCCTCAACAAGAACAGCCCCAGCACAGAGGAGTGGAGCGATCGATGTCTAGAAAAGATAAAATTAAAAAGTACGTTAAGAGAGAGACGGCTTTGTTTTTCGGAGTCGAGGAAGAGCAACAGGAGCAACAGAAGGAATTGTGGCAGGACAGGAGACTTAGATTAGCGGAAAGGAGTTACGGTCCTTTGAGAGTGGACAATGAACATGATGTCGAGATAAGATACAGGTAAATAACTTTTAAATAAGATTTTTAATATAACGTTATCTTCTTTAATATTGATCACGATTCACAACCAGCTCTAAGATAAGATTAGCAAACTTAAGAGCGTGTTGCTATAAAATAGTTTTGTGTCATAAAAAATATGATTATCTTTAAGAAATATTGATTCTACGGCAGAATGGTACGTACATGTTTCCAAAACAAAAAAATACTGTTGACAGTTCTTTCAAAAATAAATTAATCTAATATATAAAAATGTATGTTTGTTTATTCGTACTTTATGCGTTGCCACACCGCTCATCTGCAATAAAACTTTGACAAACATTTTGCTAATATTTTTATTAGCAAACTTTATTAGCCAGTCGCTTGCAGTCGCATCCAGTTGTGGATGTTATGCTGACATAGTTATCAACTATCTAATATATAAAAATGAATGTTTGTTTGTTCGTACTTTATGCGTTACCACACCACTCATTTGGTTGCAATAAAACTTTGACAAACTTTTTCTTGCACTTTTGGGAAGGTTATAGGCATAGTAAAATTTACTTACAGTATGTCTTATATGTAAAAATCAATGTTTGTATGTCTGCCATACAGTTCATTTTGACAACGTATGCTTGCACTTGCGCGAAGGTTCTAGTACAATTATCTTACAGTAAGAGACGCGTGTGTCATAACATAGAAAATCGACAGCAAACTTCAAACGTCAAACAGACAGAAAAAGAAAACATGCACTTCAATAAACACAATTAAAACACAAACACTTCCATTCTTTGAGTGGTGTTGCAACGCTTGCCAGGAACCAGCTAGTATGGTATATACAATTATTATAACTGTATGTTTCCATTATAACAACAGTAAACATTAGGATAATTGATATTAAAAACAAGGTTGGCCGCTTTGTCAAGAAATAAATCATTAAAAGGTATGTCAGAGAATAATTAATTAGTGTCATTTATGCCAACTAACCTCATTAAGTGCAATGAATATTAATTTTAATGTGTCGTTCTGTCTAAAATTAAATTTAACTCCAACTTATCCGAAATATAAACATTTTAAAAATTACCGAAGATGGTTTTTAATGAAACATAATTTCATTCAGTCATATTTCCAATTACTATTTGAAAAGATTTTACACCTTCATATTTGATATTTTGAACAAAGTGATTTATTAAATTACATGTCAGTCATATGAAAAAAAATGTTTTTTAATTAGTCACTCAATTTGTTTTATCACAATGTCAGCCTAAATCAGTTTCTGCCAAAATGTGTGCCGCGGTGGAAGAAGCCTTAAAAATGTTAATTTTATTGCCTATTCACTCAAATTTTCTTGAATTTTAAATAAATTCTAACAAATATTTTTCACGTTCATACATAGTGGTCAATGCGGCACATTTTCTCTTTTAAAGGTACATTTACTTTTTTAAAGCGTTTTTATTTGGTGTGCCGCGGTACAAGTTACATTCACCAGTGTGCCTGAAATAAAAAAGTTTTGCAGATACTGGCCTAGATGGATAGGACTAGGCAAAAATTTTAAGCTTACTTTTTAAACATCCTTTTTAGTTTATAAAATTGGCGGCAGTTAAAAAGGAGTGAAAACATCACTTACATTAAACCTTAAATACATATTTAACCCTTTCCTTACTATGCAAAAAAAGCACAAGCTCCTGAGCTGTGTAGTCGTTACACATCAGGCAAACGAGAGTGAATCATGACAATTATATGTAGTACTGCTGTAGTTGTGTTATATAATTGTCATGATTCTATCCCGTTTGCCTGATGTGTAACGGATACACAGCTCAGGAGCTTGTGCTTTTTTTGCATAGTAAAGGAAAGGTTAAAAATATTGTGTCAGTGTCCAAAAAATCCATGATCGAAAAACTGTTTGACAACTTCATCATTAATTGCTATATACTGAAAATCAATAGAAATAACAAGCTTTTATTTACACGTACTCATAATGTACGCAACCAGTACGTTTATTTTAATTATACACTATATTCTTTTTTTACACGGTTGATACGTTCCACAAAAAACCGTGTAGAAAATTGATAGAATACGGTTCCCTGAATTCAAAAAATCTTGTTGCTTGAAACAAGAGCAACATGTTGGTATATAAATCGATTAAAAAGTAAATTACGCAAGTTAATACGTATTTTATTTAAGAAAAAATAGTAATATTCATCGATACTTGACTATAATCGAGGAATTTTATAAGAGACTGGACTTAAATCGCGGTTAAAAATTAAACTTCTGACACGTCTAATGTGTAAGGATCTAATTTAGCCTTTTTAAAATATATTTTTAGTTTTTAAAAAAATATTTGACATTACAGCTTACGCCAATGCGTCAAATATTTTGAAGTTGAAAGATCATACGAGATATATTAGATGAGAATTTTTGAATAAGATTAACTCAAGGAGAATTAACTTCACAAAAACCCATGTTTTACATCTCAAATTTAAATTGAAAAAAAAATACTTTACCAGAAATCGAACCCAGACCCACCTGATCGGTAGAGTAAGCTCTAACCAACTAGATCACAGCTGGCGACTAAACCCAAATTAATGTTTTGTGTTAAATTTCTTGTTATTATAAAATCCGTTACCTGCTTCTGTAATTTTTGTTTCTTGGAGTCGTGTTAGAACAAATAATTCTTGTTAAAATATCGTTTTTTTGTGACTGTGTTATTTCAAAATCATCTAAAATAAAGTTGTATTTGACAATCATATTAAATAAAAATAAATATGGTGTTCTGTAAAATGGTTTGAAATTTGTCCAGATCCGACCCACTGGCCTCGCATTTGTTTTGGAATAAATAAAAACTAAACTCTCAGTCATTGAAAAATGGCTGCAAAAAGTTAGACCTGGCGAATGGGATTTTTTCATGGCGAATAAACTTGTGTTACCCGAGCGAAAAAACGCATAGGTGTCTTACCATAATCAAAATTTGTTGTATGTTATATTCAAAATGTAGGTCAAAATATTAGAACACACCAGCTATTGGTTTGTATGGCGAAATTAGACTGGTTTTATTAAGTAACTAGCCGGTTCCCGGCAAGCGTTGCAATGCCACTAAAGAAAGAAAGTGTTTTAATTGTGTTTATTGAAGTGCATGATTTCTTTTTCTGTCCGTTTTACTTTTGACGTTTGCTGCCTATTGTCTGTGGTACGACACAAGCGCCACCTACTGAAATATAATTGTACTATAACCTTCGCGCAAGTGCAAGCATACGTTGTCAAAATGAACTGTACGGCAGATATAAAAACATTGATTTTTATATATAAAACCTACTGTAAGCTAATATACCTATAACCTTCCCGAAAGTGCAAGAAAAAAGTTTTATCGCAATCGGATGAGCGGTGTGGCAACCCATAAAGTACGAACAAACAAACATTCATTTTTATATATTGGAAGATTAAATACATTTATACTAAGATTATTTTATAAATAATGAGCTCGCCTCGAGAAGAAAAATGTGTCATGTCACATGTGTCTTTGATATTCATTCACCTTATCAAATGATATTCTCCAGATTGTCCAAAATAATTCACCGAGACAGATATGTAACGCCCCGTAGTACGTGCGTAACTCGTTGCTTCACAGGGCCGTGAAAATACCTACCTTCCACGAGTTCGTTCGTGAAATATCTCAAAAGTTTCACAACAAGGTAGGGAAACATTTTAACCCAACGGTTTCTAATCTCTAAGCAGTTATGCTCGACTAACCTCCATAGATCTTATGTTTCGTCTAAAATTAACAATTTAAGAACGAACTTAGCATCACGAAAATGACTATTTGTTTGATTTTTTTGTATAATGTATGTGTGTATGTATGTATGCGCATGTGTGTGTACATGTACGGATATAGTATAAGAGAAGCATATAGAATTTGATCTGCAAAATAATGCATATGGAGTTCCCGCGAAATTCTTATCTCTGTAATGATCACGCCCTTCCGTCTGCAGCGATGGTAAAGGGATACAATTTACAATTTTTCAAAAACATTAGTGATGAAGGAGATTAGAAAAACCTTAACGCTAGCGCGTCTTGGTACTTACAGCTCCATAAATTTGGTATCCAAAAAAAAAGCTTTTCAACGAGAAAAATATTTCTACCATTTTTAAAAAGCTGAAATGCTTCCGATCCCTTATCTCTGTTAAAGTCGAACCGCCACAATCTTAGTATTTGGAATTCCTAGTAAAAATACATATCTATTATGAATATTATTTTGTGTAATTTTCGTATTGAATCTTCCTCATCACTTTTTTAACACGATTTATACTGAGTGATACTGTTCAATAAAATTTTACCTAAATTATTTACTGTATAAAACGCGGGTTCTATATTGTCTGGCAAAAATTTAACTATCTTTGACGAGATGTCTCCTAAATAAATAATTCTACGCCAGTTTTTAATATTATCGTTTGCTTTCTTCTCTCCTGAAAAAATATTATTAACAATGAGTTGTTTAACTTGCTTACGCTTAAGTAAGTTAACTACTACGTCTGTGTTGTAACCATTATTTACAGCTATCTGTTTAATAATGTTACATAATGCTATGTGCGAAACACGTGTCACAGTTAGTAACACAATACGTGGAATAATCAAAGTTAATTTAAATTTTCTATTAAAATGAACTTTCACAAAGTTACCGCCGAAACCATCGAAAACATTATTTTAAATTCAGGGATCAATCTTCATTTCACAATAAATTATATCACCTTTTCACACGGTTTTTTGTGGTCTATAACTAGAGGTGGTCTGTAAGGGGCTCGGAGGGTCTCGCGCAATGCCCTTGTTAATTTAAGAGAAACAAATATTCGAAGATCAAAATGGTATACAGCTGGAATTTATGACTTATATGTTATCTACGATAGCTTCAGTATTCAAAGTAGTATATTTTAAGCCATTTACATTGACACTTTTACAGTAAATTGCATATTGTTACATATTATACGTGTATTAAGTCACAATCAATTGCTTATTTAAAAATTGCATATAATTTCATACGAGTGATAACAAATTCATTCCTTCTCTAGAACACCGAAAATTGCTTTGAGATTAAGCGAGTCCGTTGTTAACGTATTGTCGGTCCACCGATGTTGATAACCGCATACAAGTTCATTTGAGTGTACAGTAAAACCTCCACCTACACTAAAGTCTGGACCGTGTAATTTGGAGTAGTGAAATTGGGGGGAGTGAATCTTATACAAAATTAGGGATTTGGTTTTTTCCGCGAAAAATGCAAAACTAAGGTAAATCTTAGTATGGGAAAAAAATATGGACGAAATATTTAGTTACTAAGTGATGAAATGCAAAGCGCGCCTAAATCCAACGGTCGCCCGGCTATGCGTGTATAGCCTTGTACGTGTTGAATACACAGACGCTATCCAACATTTGACTGTATGCACCGCACATACGACCGTCTCGTAGCAACGAAAACGGAATGCGACCGTTCAATTGGGTGATTTGCGGCGAATATTTCAAGCCAGCGCGTAATTCGGGGTAGTGTAATTGCGGGTTCCACTGTACGTGTAAATTCATTAAATACTGCTGCGTCTTTGCCGAATCTTGTCTACTGTTAGGTTCAACAACCTTGTATTTATTACAAGTCAAGTAATTTTGATTTAACTAAAATGCACCATCAATATTAATTTCATGTTAACGCTTTCATCTCTTCTTACCATGTGAAATGTTTGCCCTTTGTTCAAGTCTACGTCAAAGCAGATGCCAGACACTCAATTCTCAGAATAAATACGGTAACACGCCCACTGACAACTGCCTTAATCACAGCGTTGCATATTAATTTGTTTAGTCCTGCCTTTCAAAATTAAACGATCACGATATTAAATCTTTTGATATAATGGTATTTTGCAGCCCACTTGAATGTTTTATTATTCTTTTATAATATGAAAACTAATTTTATAATTATCACAAAAAAATTGACAGTTCAAAACCATATTTTTATTATTTGTTTAGATCAGTGGTGCACAACCTTTACCTTATAGCGGGCCGCATAAAAAAAATATCATGGGTTCGGACCGCAAAGAAGAAAAAAAATAAAGTACGCTCAATCCTTGTTTATACAGAACATTTGTACGTTCCATGTAAAACAGCCTTAAAACCGTGTAAAAAAAATTAAGTGAATTTTGATAAATGAGTAATAGTTCCATTTTATTATTTTGACCGTGTTATTTCGAAAATAAATAACACATGCAAAAAAAGTATTATGAGTACTTGCTTATTAAAAATCGTTTCATTGTGAAATATTTATGTTTCATTTTTATGCAATTCATAAGCTAATGCGTTCTTGGTTTTAATTTTTAATTTGACACAATATTTGCAAACCTGTTTCTATGAACCGATTTATTCTCCTGCTTGCAAAACATTTAATAAATAAATGTTTTACGTGAAAAATATTAAAGGGCCGCCACGAAGGGCCGCGGGCCGTGGTTTGTGCATCACTGGTGTAGATGGCCTGGCTTAATAATCTATATACCGACAGCGGATATTGTTTGTTCGTATAATGTTCGTATGTCCCGCCGCGGCCACCATTTTGGTTTTTTTCTTCTTTTTCCGAAAGATATTTTATTTTCATTATTATTCAGAATTCATGATGACATCTAGAAAGATTGCCTTTTTATATAAAATAAAGAATTCTCGAATGATGAAATTCTCATTTTGGCCTCGTATAAGCCGAAAGAAATATATGGCCAGGTACATTTCTCTTCCAAACGTTATTAAAGTTAAGTATACCTAATTACTCCAGATTATACCATGTACACTCCTAATGTAAAGTATTTAGACACCTGATGAAGTTTATCTCAATTGATGTTTTTTCTACGAGTGTCAGTTGCTCAACCTTTTGTTATTCTAAGAGAATATGAATATTAACGGGCTAGGACTTGACTAATGGTAAGCTATCAGATCTTGTCTCGCTTTATTTATAGGATCGGCTAAGTTGTGGGAGGGTATTTTAGACATCGTAGACATCTATGCCTTCAAACATAATTCCATAAACGTATTGGGATTTGAACCCGTGATATCATTGTAAAACATTTATCCTAACTAACATATTATTATGTCTGGCATTGTCCCGGTACGGTCAATTTTAAAAAATGATGATTTAAATGATTTTTAAATGTCAAAAAAATGATAATTTAACATTTGATAAAAAGAAATTACACCTTTATTTTCGGACGAAAAAAATCTTTTATATAAAAAATTCTTCGAAATTTAATTTTACCAAACAATTCTTCACAAAAGGAATACCCACGTGTGCACTTAAATAAAAACGGTTATTTATTAAGTGATATCACATTTGTAATATGAGCCGTTTTTGAATGGCATTTCTTGGAAAAAAATCTTTTGATTTTTAAATGTCACAGTTCGTTTTCAATCCAAAAATTGTCGCCTGAAAACTGTACTGGGGCATCTAAAAAAATAGGTTTTTCTGTTTTTGCTAAAAAATAAATCCGCCTACGTGGCTAAGTGGTCATTGTCGTGGGCTTCGGTTAAGGAGGTCACTGGTTCTAATCCCAGTACTGATACATTGATTTTTCAAAATTTCTGGTCAAAGGAATGGATGTATGTGATGTATTGAATTGCCCCCTTCCACCCATTTTATCCTAAAAATGAGGCGTAGCAAAAGCGATTAGCTAACCATTAGTCCTGTTCTTCTATTTATGCTCTCTTTGGAAAACGGAGAGTTTGAGTGACTGTGTAAAAAGCAGTTCTCGTAGAAACACTTGTGTTGAGATAAACTTCATGAAGAGTCCATTTGCTTCACATTGAAAGCGAACATGGTAAGAAAAAAATAATCTTTTTCTTCAATAATTATTGGTGCTGTGGTGGGAATATTTGTCTTAAAGAGACAAATCCCTTTTTTTATTTTAGGTAAACTACTATGACACTTTAAAAAAACGGACAACATTGTATAGCATCTCAATATATACTAGATATTTGAGATGACCCAGTACAGCTCTCAGACGCCAATACATTTTTTTAAATGTTCACATAGATTTACTGTAAGACGCTGTTGCGCTAATCAAATATAAGGTAACAACGATAATTTCATAGCTCATTCAATTTTAAACTTGTTTATCCATGTCCACTCCCAATGTGAAGCACATGGCCTTCTAATCTAGGTATCTAAACAGAAGTTTTTCTACGATAACTTTTTGTTATTCAGTCGTTCAACCTCTTTTATTCAAAGAGAATAGTATAGATAGAAAGATAAGGACAGGAGATGAAAAGTGTTTAACTAATCGCTCTCGCTACACTCATTTATTTAAGAATCGGAAAGAGTGGGAGGGAATTTTTAAACATCACAAACACCCATGCCTTCGAACAGAAACGAATTATCAATACAATTTTAATATTTATTTCTTATCTAAAATATTATACATACATATTCGTTATTCGTGATGTGCATTTAGCTTGTTTTGTGGAAAAAAATAAATTCGAAATAAAATACACTAAGCGCTTTAGATTTGATACTGGGTAGTTTTGTATTAAATCAATTTATCAAAGCTCGTCTGCGAATCGCTGACGTTATGCAGTAAGAGTTTTTTTTGACAGAAAGCTGCGCCCTATTCGACAAGGGTGGGTTTTCCTCGGTCGCTTTCTCTTCAGCTTGCTATAAATATAAAAAAAAGTTTATGAGGTCTATTCAAATCTACCCTGCCTGAACAATATGCCACCGTGCTTATTTACATAAAAAGCAAATAAAGAGTGTTAAACAGAAAAAGTGTTACGCTTAACCCTGCGTGTGCCTACAGCAATAATAAATATACAAGTCCACGATAAGGAAAGCTTTTTTTTGTATAAGAATTAAAATATTTTTTTACTGCTTTGAACACACTAGGTCTAGTTTTTGGATCGAAAAGATTCAGACAACTGAAAGCAAGAGATTTAAATTTTGGTTGGGTCATATGGCGCAGCGGTTAGCGTTGTTGACTTTCGTGTCGGAGCTCACGGGCTTGAGTCCCAGTAAGAACAGCATTTTTTCCATCGATTTGTCGATTTCTGTTCGAAGACATGAGTGTTTTTGATGTTTGAAAATTCCCTGTCACCTTCCTTCAATAACTGGGCGTAGTGAGAGAGATTACCACTAGTTACTAGGTTGAGCGACTGAGTAATCAGCAGTTCTCGTAGAAAGACTGCTGTTGAGATACTTCCATTGGGGGGCCATATGCTCTAAATTGTGTGCTGACATGAATTTTTAAAAATCTTTATAGTTTGCCTATAAAATATATACTCATTTACCCATAGTTAGTGACAAAGCTTCCATATCGACTGTAGAAAGAAAGACGTAATCCACAATTTTTTCAAAACGGATTTCGATAATCACAATGTATTCTATCTTGATACACGTTCTATCAAAAGGATGTATGCTTAAAATGCCGAATTAGTAACTAAATTTACTATTAATGTTTGAAAAAAGAAGGGCCTGTGAAAATTGCGACCAGGAAATAACACATAAAAATAATGTTAAATTAATATTAGATAAAGTCAATAAAAAACCAGTTTGTCTGTCTCCATGCACTTCAATGTTGAGTGTATTTCATAATTTGCCTTCGGTCGAAAATCATCAAAAAAAGTTTTTTGTGTCTCCTGTAAAATTTGTTATATGTGAATAACTTCCTTTTTCCTTTCCACAGTCGATATAGTTAGTGAAAAAACTTGTGTGAATGTATTATACATCATTTGAACGATTCAAAATGACTATTTAATTACACAGCACCTATAGTCGAAATCTTAAATTATACTTATTTCATTGCATCTGCTTAAATACAGCGGGGAAGTTAAGATTGATTTATTTACAAAATGATTACACAGAATAGCGTAGCGCTTGATGTAGGTATAGCGTAAAACATTATTTATATGTATGATTGAATGCGGCCCTTCGTTGGCCGGTAAAGTTTGGTGGAAGTTGGCTATAATGGATGGGAAATTAACATTTTGAATCTGCTAGTCTGTCAGCTGCGCAGGAAATGTTTGGACGATCTAATAGAAATTGATACACTATTATTACCACTAAACGGAATACCTAAGAGGAAGCTGCGTTATTATTAATGGTTCAATATCAGTCTGTAATTTATCAGGTATTGTTTTGAATCTTGTTACTTTAGTATATATTGTCGGGTAAGGTGATAACCATTAACCAGAATCATTTATTTAGGAAATACAAGTTTTGAAATTAAAAAACAGCTGGCTGATAGTGTTAGACCAACTTTTTATTGTAAAAACTATTGGCAAATTATTAGCTAACAATAAAGATAGAATACATTACTAAAATAAATCCGGGATTTGTCCTAATAATCCTGAAGATGCCGAAAGGCGAAACCCAGGTCGTTAGTGACAAAATCTGTGTGAATGTACATAATTTTAACGATTCAAATTTAGGTGATAACCGTTGTGTTCTAGCTGTTGTTTTAAGCTTTCTATCTATGTACCGATATTTGACCACGAGAATGAACATATCGACTGTGGAAAGGAAACAGGACATAACCCACATATAACAAATTTTACAGGAGACACAAAAAATGTTTTTTGATGATTTCGGCTAAAGGTAAATCAAGAAATACGAAGAGGCATAACAGATTTTCAAATGCGAAGTAAAATTACGTATTCATAGATTAATTTTCCGTCAATTAAAAAAAATCTTTCTTGTGAGTTAAGTTGTTTTTTTTTATCCATGTCCACTCACAATGCGGAGCATATGGCCTCATCTCAACAGAAGTTTTTTCTACGAGAACTGTTTGTTACTCAGCCGCTGAATCTCACTTTTTTTCAAAGTGAGTAGTATAGAAAAAGGATAAGGCTAGAACAGGAATAGTGGTTGACTAATCGCTATTGATACACCCAGTTATTAAATAATCAGAAAGATGGGAGGAGAGAAATAATGTGAATTTTCATTACAAACACCCAGTCTTCGATCACAAATTTGAATTGAATAATTCACTGTGATCTGACCAGGAATCGAATCCAGACCTGCGTTCATCGGCAGAGTAAGCTCTCACTAACTAGGCCACATCAGGCGTAGTTTTTTTGCTTATTTTGTTATTTAATTTTTATAACGTCGTCAGGAAAAAATATCAATTTATTTTGTAGCCGAAAATTATAAAAATATTTTAAATATCGATGCATCGAATGCTAATTGCTGTTTCGTTATCCTATCTTTCGAATCGCTTAAAAATATTCCGCTACAGATTAAGAAAAAGCTGACATTGTAAATATTTTCTTTACAAATAAACCAATGCTCCCTGCTTTGTTTATTATCACAAAAATAACAAGTAAAGCCAGCATTCTTTCCGTCCACTGGAAATTGCAGCGTTCCCTCCCATCGGATCGCGGTCCAAGTTGATTGAAAATGTTTGCAGAAAAGCAAACATTTTCGCCTCTCCACCTTATTATCCACCCCCACAGCCTCCTGCTTTTCCGAGTTGCCGATCAAACTGGGGCACTGAGTCCCCCAGCCGTAGGGCAGGGGTCGCGAAAAAATGAAAAAAAAAAACAGCGTTACTTACGATCGCTGTTATATGACTTACAGTTTAGTTTGGCGAAACAAAATATTTCACTTCCGTGCGAATGAAAGATTTTATTTTTTTGCGTTGTACTACTTTTTGCGAGAGCATTTTTCCAGACTTATTTTCCGATCTTGTAGCCGAGAGGTCAATGCTCTTGGGTGTTCATTCTAACCGGTTACGGTGCTCATAGATTTGCACTTAAGTACGAATCCAACATTGTTTTTAACTCAAAAATCTGTGATCTCTAAATTCACTCTCTCTCTCTCATCATATCATTACAATTAGGCTTAGCAAGAGAAATTTTATAACCAATTATCTTGCTCCAGCTCCTTTTATCCTAACTCACACTGAAAAAAAAACAGATTGAGATACTGAGTATTAGTAGACTGAGATTATTAAATCTTCATTAGACAGCAATGTTGACCGCTTGCCTACATGTCTAGCGGGCTTCATAATCTTGATATTTTATAGCAAATTAACATTTTTATTTATTTATTTATGTCAGCTCCAAATGTAGAGCATATTACCTGCTAATGGAGGTATCTCAACAGATTTTCTATCCGAGAACTTTTTGTTAGTCATTCGCTCAACCTCTCTTATATAAAGAGAGTAGTAGGGATAGAAGGATAAGGCTAGAATAGGACTAGTGGTTAACTTATCGCTCTCGCTACACCCAATTATTAAAAGATCGGAAAATATCTTCAAACAGAAATTGCTAAATCGATCGAAAAATGCTGTTCGTACTGGGACTCGAACCCATGAAGTCCGGCACGGAAGCCCACAACGCTAATTGCTGCGCCATAGGAACCGACATTATTTTTGTTTTTACCCTATATTTTTTATATTTTTATCTGTACCTTATATTTTTGGTTATAGTAAATAATAAATTTTGAGCGACACACCTCATAACAAAACACGAAACTCGTATTTCTTCGTTTGTTATTAAGGAGGATAGAACGAGAGGTCAAGTATAATGAAATAATTGTTTTCACACTATTTCCCGGCTGGAGAACTATTAATTTGTCGAAAACACTTGTCGATCGCTTCCCCAGAAACCCTAGAGAAACCAATTCCAGTTATAGTGCGTCAGAATACAAATAGAGTCATGGCTTTGTTTATTATTTTGCTTATTTCGGAAATATTTTCGTGGCACATTTGTGTCTCCAGGGTGAAAATGATATTCAACTATTGAAAAGCCGTCTCATTTTTCAAAATCCATTTTGTTTCTCGCACGTCTATTTTTGTTCATCCTCCGAGCAAATCAAGAGTTCGTGGAATTGTTTGCTTTCATATATGATTGCAGTCACTGCTTTCAGAATTAAACATTCACTGAGAATATACTGCCTCAGTAAAAAATCGAATAATTAATTATTTTAAATGTATTACCTGACGTAGCATTCGACTATGGAAAGGAAAAAAGACGTCACCCACACATACAGGACGCACAAAAAACGTGTTTTGATGATTTTGGGCCATATGCAAATTATGAAATATACACAACCTTGAAGTGCACGGAGACTTCAAAACTGGTGTTCAATTGACGTATTCTAATATTAATTAAATAAATTGTCTAAGAAAATCTTTTTTTCAGTCTTTTTTCTTGGTTTCAATTTTTACAAGCTCATCTATTTAGAACTTAAAAGCTAAATTTAGATACTTATTCGGCATTAGCAGCTTACATCCTTACATTGCGATTATCGAAAAAAGCTGTTTTTAAAAAACTTTTGGTTACATCCTTTATCCTTTCCACAGTCGATATGTTTTAAATCCAGTGCAAAGATTAGGCTATTTTGAAATAATTTCTTCTCAAGGTTTTTCCGAATGAATAACGTCTTTTAATTTTCCTAAACTAATTGAAGATTTTTGTACTGTTTTAATCATATTATTTTTTACCGCCTGCGTGATCGAGTGGTCAACTTCGTTGGTTTCGGTTACGTAGATCACGGGTTTGAATCCCAATACGGACAGTTTTATAAATTATTTTTTTAAATGATTTATGAATTTTCGTGCGAAGGTATGGGTGTATGTAATGTTTTGAATAAACTCTTCTCAACCATTTTATCTTTGAAAAAAATGAGACTAGCCTTGTCCTATCCTTATCCTTATATTTTTAATGCCGTTGTAAAACAAGAGAGGTTGGTCAAATGAGTAGCAATCAGTTCTTGTAGAAACTCTTCTGTTGGGATAACCTCTAATATGAGTCCACATTTGAAGCGGACATTGTAAAAAAACAAATATTGAATAAGACAGTATTTCTTTTGATTTTACTCAATATCCGTGTTATAAAAATATGGTTAGTTTGTTTATCAACATAAAACTTTTAAAGGAACAACATTTAATAGATTAACAGGAATTAATAAAAAAATCTTCAAAATGAAAACCGTGTTAAGCGAGGAATGAGTGTAATTTGAAAATTCTGAAATATATTAATCGTTGAATTTGATTTTGTTTTGACTATTACTTGATGACTCCACTAAGACCAAATTCTGTGTTCTGTGTCATGTGTTGTATATCGACTGAAGAAAGGAAAAAGGACGTAACCCACAGTTTTTTCAAAACACTTTTTTTTCGATAATCACAATGTATCCAACTTGACACACGTTCTATCAAAAGGATGTGAGCTGCAAATGTTCAATTAGTATCTAAATTTAGCTTTGATGTTTGAAAAAATACGGGCTTGTGAAAATTAAAACCAAGAAAATAGACTGAAAAAAAGCTTTTCCTAGACAATTACTTCAATTAATATTAGAGTTTGTCAATTAAACACCAGTTTAGGTGCACTTCAAGCTTGTGTTTATTTCATAATTTGCATATGGCCGAAAATCATCAAAACACGTTTTTTGTGTTTCCTGTAAAATTTGCTATGTGTGGGTTACGTCCTTTTTCCTTTCTACAGTCGATATAATAACATACTGAGTTTTTTTAAAATTATTTAGTACAATATGAAAATATAAATATCGAACCTAAAAGAAAAAAGCACATCGATTTTTTGTACCTAAAAGCTTAAATCCGTTATTTAGGCCACTGTCTTGCTCGAGATTACGCCTGTTAGTATTTACGTCGCGACGAGAATAAAAAATCGTTGATTAAAGCCTCCGCGTAATCCCCTTGCTGCCGTCGACAGTGTCGTTAAGGCTGTGCGGGTTAGGAGGGCAGTAGCTTTAAGCTCGCTCGGTATTGTACAGCTAGGAAAAAGCTTTGCCTGCCTTTCCAATAATCTGGTATTGCGAAAGGCCGTACCAATAATTCCAGCATTAGTTCACTATATTGCAGTATATTTTATGCAAGGAAAATTCGTTCATTCAATATCACGTATAATATATTTTTTTAAACTCATATAATACCCGTAAGAAAACATTTAAAAAGTTCAAAAGTTGTACAATATTGAAAATGTATAAAGTCAAAGTATCCCGGGATTGGAGGCCCTAGTTAGCATTAAAATAAGATCAAAAATAGCAATATATTTTAGTTTTACAATGTTTTTAAAAGTTATTTGATAGTTATTTCGACCCAACGCTGCTGTATATTATATTATTCTGTCGCGAGTGTAAAGACGAAATAACAATGTTAAAACCACTGCCAAAGATGATCATTGGTGTCGGGCTCACATTTTTAAATGATATGTTAAAATTAACCAATCGGTGATCTGTATTTTTCATAGTTTAATAGTATATTTTTCATTTTAAAAAGCCTTTTCACTCGGCATAAATATTTATAGTACCTAATAATAACAATTTTCGTAAAATTTGAATTATGATTCTTAGCTAGTCATATGTACATGCACTCGGTAGCTTTGCACAGTAATAAAATAACATGAAATAAAATATTCTGTACACGCATAACTTTATACACTTAAAAAACAATTTCGGTTTTCGATAACTCAAACAATAAATTGGGCTTTTGTGCCTATTTCAATTCCTGATTCGAAATCTTTTGTTTTTATTTCTCGATGACAGATAAATTTTCGCCTTTTATTTATTCTGGAAAACACCACTGGCGCTCAAGTTGTTTGTGGCCAATAATTGAAGCGTAAATTGGTTCCGAAGGGGTGGAAAAACAATCGTAAGAGGGCAGCACCTTCGCGAGAAAACTTTTTTCAATGTTATGGAAATACAGCGATAATGAGTTTTTGTTCTTTCAAAGGTATACACAAAATCAGCAAGGACGATGGACAAATCTTTAAAAGAATTGTTAGGAAATCGATAAATTAATTATGCTATAATTTTTCAGTTCGGTTCGGCAAATTTATTTTATAATTTAGTTAATTTGTAAATCGTTCGCTCTGTCGTTATCTGTTTTTTATAAATCATTTTTAAAAGATTTTAGAAATCAAACTGTATGCTAAAAAATTGTTACAGTAGCGAAAAAATCCAACGTTGTTTTCATATTCTGACTTACAATACATATTTGGTTGTCTCATAAGTCTGCGTATTTCACTCGTAATTTTAAAGAGATAAAAATATGAAAGCTTTTCTATCATTATTACAAACATCTTCACTGTAACTAGATGTTTATCTAGTCTTCAAAAAACTTTTAGCATTATTAATTTTGAATGAGCTTTGATAATAGTACCGATATTTTCACTGTAGTTACCTGAGTTGAGTGTATTAAACTGAAATAGTTATCAACTATCTAATATATAAAAATTAATGTTTGCTTTTTCGTACTTTATGCGTTGCCACACTGCTCATCCAATTGTAATAAAACATTGACAAACATTTTGCTTGCACTTCCGGAAAGGTTATAAACATAGAAAAATTAACTTACAGCAGTTCTTATATATAAAAATCAATGTTTGAATGTCTACCATACAGTTCATTTAGACAACGTATGCTTGCACTTGCGCGAAAATTATAGTACAAAGTGGCGCATTACATTACATTAAGTGGCGCGTGTGTCGTACCATAGGCAATCGGCAGCAAACGTCAAACGTCAATCAGACAGAAAAAGAAAACATGCACTTCAATATACACAATTAAAACACTTTCTTTCTTTGAGTGGCATTGCAAAGCTTGTCGGGAACCGGCTACTAATTATATTAAAAAAGCAATGAAGAACTATGTACATAAAACTGATATTTTTGACCTTATTGAAATTGGGATTGAAAAATCTTAAACGTTTCAAGTTCATCAAATATTTATTTAGAATCGAACTTTATTTGTCGTATTACATAATATTGACAACACAGTGCAGTTTTAGAAAATTACAGTAAAAATTGTTTAACTCTCATAAAACTCTACTGTGACTTTTACATAAAACAATAAAACTGTGATAGTGGATTAATAAAGTTGAATTCTATCTGATGAATAGTCAGTAAATGTTATCAGATTGGTCGATATGTGATTTTATCACTTCAAAAATTGTTTTTGGGTTAGTTATTTCTTCTTTTCACTATCTTCCTTTTGAAGAAAATCTCTTAAGACCTCTCTCCTATTGTAACACGTATACTAAACGTAAGATAAACGGAATGTATCCGTAAAAGCCTTTTCAAATTTGACCGGAAATTTTATATATAGTCTTACAGTTTTGCCAACATTTCTTTTGACAAAATATCTCCTAAGAATATGGGCTCCTTATGAAGCTTAATTCAACAAAAGTAGTTGTACATGAACCGTCAATTACTGAAGCGCTCAATCGTATTGTAACATGTACATATAATACATTTAAGATGAATGGAATGTTCTTGAAATATATTTTTTCACATTTGAAGGGAAATTTTATGTAAAGTTTGTTTTTACAGTTTTGCCAACATTTCTTTTGGCAACATATTTCCTTCCAGCGTTGAGAATATGTACTCTTTAGGAAGCTTACTTCAACAGACTAGTTGTGCATGAACTGTTAGTTACCGAAGCGCTTAATGAAATGTTTTTTCATATTTGACCGTAAATTTTATATGTAGTCTATTTTTACAGTTTTGCCAATATTTCTTTTAAGAAAAAATCTGCTCCCAGTATAGAAAATATTGACTCCAAATGAAGCTTATCTTAACAAAAGCTGTTGTTCATGAGAAAATTGTTACTAAGTCGCTTAATCGTAAATGTTTAATAAATATAAATTATGTAAATGGAATGTTTTTGAAATATTTTTTTCACATGACCGGAAATTTTATATAGTCTGTTTTTACATATAAAATTAAATTTGATAATTTAGCTATCCCAAAAAACATTTGACGGTAAAAACCTTAAAAGTGACTTTGTTATCCTTTTAAAGTGAACTTCCATAAGGTAATCGTCGAATCCACCAAAGATATCTGTTTTTACAGTTTTTCCAATGTAGAAAATATAGACTACTAATAAAACTTTCTGTAACAGATGCTGTTTTACATGAACTGTGTGTATAAAGAAAACATATGATGAACAAAATGTTTTTCTAACAATTTTATATAATGTCTTTTTTTACAGATTTGCCAACGTTTCTTTTGACAACATTTCTCCTTCCAGTATAAATAATATAAACGTCTTACAAAACTTACCGTAACAAAAGCTGTTTTGCGTGAACCATTTGCTACTCGGTCGTTCAGTCTTTCTTTTTTTGAGAGAGCAAAGATATAAAGATAAAGCTGTGACAAGATTTAGCGACTGATCGTTTCAACTGCGTTACACTTTCAGGGTCGGATTGGTGATCAGTCAATTTAAAATTTGTATTATAGGTTTACAAATATAACTCAAAGTTAAAATCTTAAGAAACTAATATGTTTTTATTATTAAAGTGACCATTGTAACGCCTGACTTGCTTAACATATCTATTATTATTCGAGCTTTATTATGATCTATCTGCGTAATATTCAAAGTGCGTCCGACATTTCTCCCCCAGTTCGAGTTAAAAATAAGGAAATATATTCCGTTAGATGGAAGCGGCTACATACGCACATATCCTTAAGGCTATATCGTAATATTCTTTTAATACGGTAAATCGTAAGAAGCTTGAAGAGTCGTAATCCTTTGGGTTGAAGGAGTACTTTGCATATTGATGGCGTATCAATAAACGAACATTCTCTTCCTCTTATCGAATGAAAAATAAAGTTCTCATAACTCTTTCAGTAACCGTCACGGAATGTTATTTTTTTTTAAACAAATTTGAATTATTTTTGATAATTCTTGAAACGTACACAAAATTACGCAAAACTTTCCCTCAAAACAATAATTATCTACATTTTCATAGGGAAAAAAATGCAAGATGTATAACTTTCCAATGCGACAGGTTTCACCCCCCTTTTACTACGTTACTCTATGTTGATAATCTATTACGGCTAGGATGTTACAATCCAATAGAGCATAATTTCTCAACCGTTTTGGGCCGTGACCCTTTTTGAGTCTCATATTTTCCGTGGCTCCCATATCGATGTAAAAATAAGTTTTTCGAGACTTGGGGATTGAAAGATTTCAAAATTATTTTCAATTCTTTGAACATTTTGAACATTTTGAACAGATTTCAAATTTTGACTCAAAAATTCCAATTAGCTCTTCCCGGAATTTCCAATTTTTAAATCCAAAGAATTTACTGTATTCACAAAATGGAAAGTCGCAAGACATTTTTTTTTAAATCTTTTGCTCCCCTGTGGCTCCTTTATTTGTTTTTTATCTGTGGCCCTCAGGTAGGCCATCTGGCCCTTGGTTGAGAAACCGTGCAATATAGCACTAATAGTAAAATTATTATGAAAGATTTAACTTAAATTACTTCTAAATCTATAAAAAGTCATATTTTCAACACGTTATTAAAAAAAATCTTGCGATAAATTTAGTCTGTAGTTGTTTCTCAAACAGGCAAAGCACCCTTATGTCATAACATTATTAGTAGAAAATCAAATATTGACGTACTGTATTAATAAAATCACAATATTGCTTTGTACTTCATTCCACATTATTTAATAGGTCAGTTAACAATGCTCGCAATGAGCGAAACCGGTCCTGCCCTATTAAATAAAGTGGAATGAAGTACAAAGGAATATTGTGTTTTTATTAATATAATGCCTTTCCACTAAGTATTGACAGTGAACACCCTAAAAGTGGTTAAAGTACTGGATGAATTACGTTGTCATTTTTCAACATTATGGAAGAGCTTTTATTTCAAACAAAACAGTATTTACAATAATCACTTACGTGATTGTTTATCCCGGAAAGTGGAAATTAATTTTTAAAAAAGTAACAAATTAAATGGTCAGAATTTAAATATTTTTTTTTGTCACAATAAACATATGAACGAATATGAATATTTTATAGCCATTTTGCTGAGGTTAGGTTTTTTTTTAAATTACATTTACATGATTACTATTTATTCTGACCGATATAGTATAACCATTTAATATAAATTCTGACCGGGAAAATACGAGCCTTTGAAAAATTCTTTGTGCTTAAATAGTTGAATATTATATAAACGTAAAAAAACTGGAAATCAAATAGATAAGTGCGCTTTGCGTCAGCGAACTCATATTTTATTAAGTACACATTCGTTTGGATTTTTTTATATGTAAAGTTTTCGCAATAAAGCGTGGAAATGCAGCCAGTTTATGCTGTTTTTACAGTCCTTTATTAATATTAGCGTGCCCCACTGGCAGTGTGATTTTACGTGACGCCCCACCCCCCCAAAAGCCCGTCAAACGAACGGCAGAGTCCGGTAAATTATGTTTTTTTTTATAACACATTTGATATTAGACTTTTTTATTCGCGATCGGGTGACCGATCCAAATAAACTATCAACCATAATGGATTTTAATCATTTTTATTGTAAATGCCACTGAAAAAAATCTGATTTTTTCTCACACCATATTTTCGAATCACCTACCTAATCACGTGTTTGGGAAACCACGTGGTAAGCTGCATGTTGCTTAACGTTGCATAAGCTTACTTTTTTTCGATTACATTTTATTTTTTTGACAAGGGGTACCCGGTGTAACGAAAATTATAAAAAGGGTACACAGATGTTCAAAGTTTAGAAAACACTGACCTACATCAACGAAAATGTGTCAAAGGCACTCTCAACTTGATCTAATCGTAAAGAAACCTCAAAACCTTTTAAACTGATTTCATGACCTTAAAGATTGAAATTTTAAAACATAACAATACACCCGAGTGCCTTTTCGTATGAATTTTTAGCACCATCATGCTAGATATAGTATGAATGTCGATATGGTTATAAAACGTCTTCCTACAAGTTGTAAATTGTAGTGTTTGCGAACGACTTATTACGGAATATTTACGAACACTGTTATTATTCATGTCTTGTTAAACTAAAAACACCACTTTTTTACCCTACTAAAATAGTTGTCAAAGTTTATTCAGTCCGCAATGGCAGTCAAACAAGCACTTAGCAAAATCAACACTTTGCACAAACTTTAGCGCAGACTGCACATTACGATAAATAACCACACGAGTCAACATCTCCCAGGAGTGATTCGTTAACATTACGTAGTGGGGAATTTCCCGTTCAAGGACGAGCCGGAAGTACAATATTTGCCAGAACAGTAAACTGATTATCGCAGGACATCCGGGAAAGCTCGCCCGTAATCTTGAGCTGCGAAACTTTGCGAAAGTTTTCAGCTTTCATGTAACATTCCTACGCCTGTGTTGTATGTTCAACTTTAGGCCTCTCCGCGGGTTACTCGGGGTCGTTATCATAATATATACCCACGCTAAGCTAAACGATTTAGTATTGTATGGAAGAATAAAAGTATTTGTTTGTATGAATTTTATACATCGCTGTATGACTATTTTACATATTATTTTTTACTGACGCCGCCACTATGTGTGAATTCTTTCTGATATTTTAACATGATAATAAGTCACCTTTGAGGTGTTCACTGATATTTTTTAAATCCATGTGCGCTCCCAATGTGGAGAATATGGCCTCCTAATTTAGAGAACTGTGTGTTACTCAGTTGCTCAACCTCACTTTGTTTCAAAGTGAGTAGTAGGGAAAGAAGGATAAGGCTAGAACAGGACTATTAGTTGACTTATCGCTATTGCTACATTCAGTTATTAAAGGATCAGAAGGATGGGAGGAGAGAAAATAATTGATATCACAACAACACAGTCTTCGATCACAACTTTAAATTGAAAAATTCTCAAATTCACTGTGATCTTACCGGGAATCGAGCTCAGTCCTGCGTGATCGGTAGAATAAGCTCTAACCAACTGGGTCACAGCAGGCGACAAATTCACTGGGAATACTAAATGGTAATCATTATATTAAAAAAAAAATCTAAACTGTACTAAATAATTAGATCAGAACAGAAGCGTTTTCAACTAATAATTATATAATATATACTAATAAATATATAAAAATAATAAATTGCTCGCTAGCGTCGGTGCATTTAAGTCCACGCGCAAACTTCCACGCGCAAACGTCCACGCGCTAGGTCGCCGCACCACTTAAAATGTGCATGATGCGCTTGTTAGTGTACCGCAAATTTGACAAATTATGTCATAGTGTCACTTAAATGACATAAACTCACTGCGGTTGTGCTTTATTTGCAAATACTAGCTGCAAAACCTCAAAGCTGACGCATTGTGACGCATCGTTACACTCCAGTAGACGCAGACTTGTGTTACGTGACGTAGGAAACCCCAAGATCTACGGTAATTTATTTAACGTTTACCTTGAATAAGATTTAAAAAAATATTTTTTTACATTTAAGATTTCGACTGAAGGTGCTTGGTGTGGTATAAAGGCGGCCATGTGTTCTGAAAGACTAGTTTTTAAAGTTCGTTCTGTTTTTCCAATATAGAATTTTGTGCAACAAAGCATTGCAGTCAATATATTGAAGTGCACGGATTCTTTCAAATTGGTGTTTAATGGACATAATCTAATATTAATTAAAGAAGTTGTCTAAGAAAAACCTTTATTTCGGTCTTTTTTCTTGGTTATTTTTTTTTACTAGATCATCCTTTTCAATCTTAAAAGCTAAATTTAGATACTAATGTGGCATTTGCAGCTAACATTCTTTTTATAGAACGTTTATCAAGTTTGATACATTGTGACTATCGAAAAAAAGCTGTTTTGAAAAAAACTGTGGGTTACGTCATTTCCATAATCGATATCACACTTTAACGAAATGTTCAATGCAAAAGAACGGAAGGAACACACATCTCTGCAATTTTTAACCACTCTTTTTAATTTTCTTTATTTAACTAATGTATAATATAATTCGCAGCCATATATATTATCAAATAATACAACATAATGAAAAGAAGCCTCTTAATATAATGAAAACCAGATGTTAAAAGAATTCGGCAACATATTATATAAGTAATTTTTGACGAGAAAATTGTGTGCGAATGAAAAAGGACAGTGAATGAGAAAAAACTTTATCATATTATCGTTCGGAAATTCTTTTGTATTCATTTTTTAATTTGTATTCAATGCCCAGAAAAGCGACGCTGTCTGACGGGTGTTTCCCATCATTTTTCTCGTTCAGCGATAATCCGGGATTTCCCGCATTCAACTTCCTCCTTTAATAATTATCTACGCCTCTTCTCTTTCTTCATATTCTCGCAATAATCACAATATTCATACGTTTTGATATGCTCCGTGGGGTGGAGCGTCGTGCATTGAAAAATATTCTCGTTTTTTTTGTTTTTTAATCAATGTCCGCTCAAAATGCTGATGGCCTCTTAATGGAGGTATCTCAACAGAAGTTTTTCTACTATAACTGTTTGTAACTCAGTCACTCAACCTCTCTAATTCTAAGAAAGTAGTAGAGACATAAGGATACGGCTAGGTAGGACTAGTGGTTGAGTTATCACTCTCGCTACGCCTTGTTAAAAAGGATCTTAAAGGGTTGGGAGGAAGTTTTTAGACATCGCAAACACCGATACCTTCGAACATAAATCGATAAATCGATCGAAAAATCGCTGTTCGTATTGAGACTCGAACCCGTGATATACAGCACGGAAGACCGCAACGCTAACCGCTGTGACATTATTTTATTAACATATGATACTTTATCAACTCTGCATAAAATATAACCTTTTGTAACGGACTTTTGTGAAACTTTACGTGTTTTTACCAGGGCTGTGACGACTCCAACGAAATTTTACAATCATTTCACTTTAACTTATATATATATGTATACCATCAAATCAACTTTAATCAGCCTAGCATGCAGTGGCAACACTGGACTATTGTGGTTTGAATACATATCATTAAATATATTTACTTTTTAAGTGGGTCTGAGTCGAATGATTTTTCCGACTTCGGAAAAAACCTCCACGAGTCCATACTTCACAGCCCTGGTTTTGACTTCAACAAATAGTAATATATGTTATGTAAAATAAAAAGTATTCAACACAATTGATAGTTTCTCAATTTACTCGAGCTATTTTTTCAATAAAAAAAATTGCGAATGAAAATTTCTATAGTATCCACGTTTTTTAATTGTTTGAAACAATACAAAACCACATCAATCTTTTTTTTATCACTTATAGAGTGTTTTTTGTCAAACTCGGTGGAAAGGCTAGTTAATAAAGGAAAGGAAAGTTAATAAATGTTTACAATTTTTAATTTTTACTTTATTTCCACTTTATTTAAAAATTTCAGGACTGGTTTCGCTCGTGGCGAGCATAGTCAACTGATCCTAACCTTTTTAAATAAATTGGAAATAAAGTACAAAAGAATATTGTGTTTTTATAAAAATAATCATTTTTAAAATAAATATTTTGCTTCATGAAACATGAATATAATAAACAAACTGTGTATTCTACCTACAAATAAAAAAACTATTTTTATTTAACGAATTTTAATTATACAAGCAAAGACTCACAAAATCTTACTGAATAATGATGATAATAATTAACTACTTTTGACAATATTCGTATAAGAAATATTCATTAAAAAAAGAGTTAAAAAACTTGTTTTAAAATCCATTATCCCTTTCATATATTTTTTAACTTCTTCCGTTTATAATATATTGTATTTTTAACACATGATATTTTTCACGTGAAAATTTCGACGAGCGTAAATTTTCAAGTGTTTTAACTTGCAATATCTTTTTCGGGAAAATCCTTAACATTTTTCCGCAGTCACCTGTTACGATAGCGTACCTTTTCTATTTTTAGCTCCACCATGTTGCTGACAGGCTGCGCAGGTACAGCCCTACATTCCATTATAATATAATCTCGACTCTATTCGCCGGGATTATTACCGGTTTTATACCTTGACGAGTTTCGAGGCGTTAACTGAGCGAAATAGCCGATAAAATTCCCTTAGTAAATAAATACGGCCGTTTTCTTACGTGTTATGTTTCTCGCGCTAAAGTTACAATTTTTACCACGTTATAATTATCAGTGTTTGATAATTTCTATTGTAAAGGTAAAATCAATTAAGTGGTGAGCTGGTAATGCGTTTTTGTATTGCAGTTTAAGGTAACAATTCTTAGCTAACTATACTATATCAATTTCCGTTGCATCACACATTTTATTATACACTCAGTCCATTTTTTTTGCGATTCACTCGTTGTTTTCCTACCGATTTTTTTTTACAGAAGACAGTGAACTTTCGCAAAATCTTGGATTGATGACTTTATTCTGAATTTTGTTAAAATACATTTATTGGATTCGTAAAATAGCACGTTTTGGCCATAATCTTTATCCAATCACAAAGAGCTTAATATGTATTAAATCTACTAATTAAATGCAGCTTGTAGAAAGCAATAATTAACCGTCAGATAGGCAAAATAAATCCAATGTCATAATTTATTAAACAAGTCAGAGCAAAATTTAACACAAAAATATTGATCGATATGGCATTTACTTGGTAGAACTCCATTACAACAGATTAAAAATATCAAAGTATTTTAGTTCTACAGTTCTACAGTTTCAGTACAAAAATACACGAATGAGATATATAAAAAAGTTAACACAAGTATGCATGTATAATTATGTATGTGTTTCAACGAGAAAGTTAAATTTTAAATTTAGGTATTAAATAAAGATAATAATTAATATGTAAAAAAAAACATTTAGTTTTTCATTGTTATTTTGTCAATTAAAACATTAACGTCGTTCATAAATTTTATGTGGACTTTGTAAATTCCGATTCAAACATGTGTTTTCGTCTTTCAGGGGTGGCGCAGGCGGTGTCTACGGTGCATCAGGCTCGGCGCCTCGCGAACCCCGGGGGGCGCGCCTCCCAGACGTGCTCCCCGCGTCCAGCGCCGCAGGCAACAACATTGGCGCGGGTGGCAACATCGCAGGCACCAACGAGCAGCACGTTAGGGCGGTGTCAGCGCCTCTGCCCCTCATAGCCGTCGCGCCCCCAACTCCTGAGACAAGGCAAAGGAGGAGCGTGAAGCCGCTGCGAAGGAAAGACTCCGTAGTTCAGATGACGTTTCACGGGATCAGCTATGTCGTCACGGTAAGTTTTTTTTATTTTAAACGTTCACTATCAAAGAATTTATTTTATATTTGTATCAAATACTTCCGAAACAGCCTGCGTAAGTTTCTGTGGTGATTTAATCATACTTTCTAAACTCATCATCACCACGACTATGGACAGAACAACTCTCTATGTCTTTTTATCTAGCAAACACTTAGCCCAAAGTTTTCCAACCCGAACATGAAGGAATGAATGGTTTTCAAATATAAAAAATGGCGATTTTATATTTTTTTTATAGTGGTACAATTTCGCGTGATGTACTGCCAATCGATACGCGAGTCAAATAAAGGTTGAAAAACCTTGAATCAATCTATAAATTACTTTGAAATTAATTTAAGATTTCTACCGAAGGTGCTTGATTGAATTTGAATATAAAATCTAAATCGTTCAAATTTTGTACATTTACACACGTTTTGTTTGTGCATTTAAGTGCACGAATGAACTTGAACTGACGCTTGGTACATAGTTGTATCGTGTATATTAAAAAATGGTTTTAAAGAAATCAAAAAAAGACAACAACAAAAGATAACTTTTAAAAAAATATGTAAGATAAAATATGTTTTCAAAAATTTATTCATCTCAGTTTTTCGTGCAACGCTTATATTTTGAAGGGTAACCGGATAAAACAGAACATCACAAAACGTACAATATATCTTTAGAAAACACTAGTATTGATATGTTTAACAATCAATTAGTAATCTCTATGTCGTATTAGATACAATAAATAAAACAGCAATCGTGCATATCAATAACACTTTCAATCTGAAATTGTCGTAAATACACTTATATTCGACGATTAT
The DNA here is from genome assembly GCA_030503985.1 of Himalopsyche tibetana. NCBI lineage: Eukaryota > Metazoa > Arthropoda > Insecta > Trichoptera > Rhyacophilidae > Himalopsyche > Himalopsyche tibetana. Next base: position 20,226,698 of record JAPJYX010000022.1, read on the forward strand.
AATAGTCACCATTGACTGATAAAGTAAAGCGCACGTTATAACACACTGTTATGAAATTATTACCTGTATGATATTCAATTAATCTATAATATTTTTTCCAATAAATAGTTTAGAAGAAACAGGTATGTGTTCTGAATTGTCCATGTTCTATGTTCTCATGTTCTGTTTTATCATGTTCTGTTTATTCAATGAACCATTTTGAAGTGTTTACTATTTAGAGAGTAAATACACATTACGAAAACGTTAGGAAAGAAAAATCGGTATAGGTTTTAGGCTCTTATTTAATTGAGATCATAAGCTCTGGAAACGTTCTGTATACATTTTAATACGTAGTGACTAAGTATCATAAATAACGTACCTATAAATGTACTAAGCTTACACATATACTCATATATATTATATATTGCTTACTATAGAAGCAACGTAGTCACATTGTTTAATTTAATTTAGTTAAAACATATATTAGAATGAAGATTCTCTACGTCTGACGTATGATTCAAAAGAAAACCTTGATTTTTCCCGACCAAGAAAGATGGTTTACAATATCACGCAAGCACTATGCATTCAGTTTAAAATATACCGACGCCCGTAGAAGAGATTGATAGTGTTATATGAAATTCTTTCTGAGAACCGTACATCGTTTCGTTATCCATTCGCATAATGATTTTTCAAAAGTGGGTCACATAGTGTCCCGTTGGCATTTATTTTTTGGGCTAATGACGCATTTATAATAGCCTTTTGTTTGGATGGGTTATTGCACACATTGATAAAAGCGCTTTGTTATAAATTCGACTAATTGTTAACATACAACGCTATTTTGCATGATTAGAATTTTTTGAAAAAGTTTTAAAGCTCTGAACATATTTGATAAATCATTGAAGAACAAACAAGAATAAAATACAAAATTATGACCTAATATATAGTATCTAGTCGGGTCCATGGCCCAGTGGTCTACGTCGTTGGCTTCCATACCAGACCTCACGGTTTTGAGTTACAGTACAAACAGAATTTTATCCTGTTCGACGGTATGGCGGTTTGATCCCGGGATTCGAAATTTCAGGATAGCAAAAAGGGTCCGTGATAAGATGTCTTACTTTCCACAAGACATTGACAGCCAAAACGTTAAAAGTAATTATATAAAGCAATATAGTATAAAAATCGTGCTTATATCAGTTTAACTAAAGAAAATTAATCGTTATTATGTACCTTACGTTACCTTACGTTATTATGTACCTAATCGTATAATGTACCTTAATTATCATTACAGAGCTTTGACTAAATTTGTTACAAAGGCGTCGACGAGTAAAACTTACTGTACTTGCAAAGCACTAGCGTTCTATGTACATTATTTTTATTCACACCAAAGTGAAATTGATTGCACAATTTGTGCTGAATCAGTCTTTTAGCTCAGCCACACTTAACGTTGCGACAAATTCGTCGGCTAGATTCATTCCTACGACGCCGGATGTACAAGTGGACGTCCAAAGCTCTCGGTCTACACCGCGACGCCTGTATCGTAGCAGATGACTACGTCTTACCTCTACGATCGTGCCTTATCGGGATTCGCTGTGAGATACGGGATTGCTTCATGCACTACCTTACTTAACTGTGTCCTACATTATGAGATATACATAAGACGTGCAGTGGTGTATTATATTATAGCTGAGCTTTTAGGAATGAAAGATAAAATCTGAATAAAAAATAATATTTTACGCCGTGTTGTGTTAGTTTTGTATTTTATGAAACGCGCGCATAAAAAATACTTTTATATATTTTAAATCTAGTTTGAAAGTATTGATTGAAATAACTCTAATGGCAATGGAGAACTCCGTTGTAATAAGGTAAAACATAGCAAAGTTTTTAGTTCTACATTTTTTAAAAAATAGTTGATAGCTATTTCGGCGTATGTCTTCATCAGAACTATATTTCAGCTATAAACTATTTTTTTTTGAATGTATAACTCAATACTGTGCTACTTTTTTCTAAAATTTTATTTGTTTTAAAGCGGTCAGCAAAACAACTTGCAATTTACTATGTCACCCAGGTTAAACTTTCTGATATCATATTTTCTTTAAGAACATACCTGTACTTGATATTGATATTGATTTTTAAAAGCTTTTATTACACATTTGACGTGTGTACTATTGTGTTAAGCGATTAGAGAGTTCCGTGTTTACGTCCAGGTAATGTCTAAACCATTTTTTTTCAATTAATATTTGATATTTTGGGCATAGTGTTCGTGAAGTCTTTAATCTTTGAGTTGAGTAACTGTAAAATATTCCAGAAGTTTTTCTCAGTGGCTCAAGCAAATTAAATTGTCATTTTTTTTATTATTTATCTTTAAAATGAATTAACGTTGTTATTTTTTTTAAAAAAAAATACAGTGTTCAGCGTCGTTAGCGTCCATGCCAAATCTCACGGGCTCAAATCCCATTACGAACAGCATTTTTACTGTCGGGAAATTCTCTAATCTCTCTCAACAGAGAGTAGCGAGAGCGATTAGATTACCACTAGTTCTGTCCTAAACTTCTCTTTTTTTCCAGATTGTCCAAAATAAATCACTGAGACAAATATGTAACGCCCCGTAGTACGCGCGTAACTCGCTGCTTCACAGAGATTTGAAAATACCTATCATCCGCGAGTTCGTTCGTGAAATATCTCAAAAGTTTCACAGCGAGGTAGGAAAACATTTTAACCCAACGATCTCTAATCTCCACGACTATGATGAGACACTGCCTGAAAATCGTTTTAGACCGAGATCAGTTCTGCTCGACAACCCTCCATATATCTTATGTTTCGTCTAAAATGAACAATTTATGAACGAACTTAGCATAACGAAAATTACTCATTTTGTTTGACTTTTTTGAGTACTGTTTGTGTATGTATGTATGAGCATGTGTGTGTACATGTACGGATATAGTATGGGGGGAAGCATATAGAATGTGATTTGCAAAATAATGCATATGGAGTTTCCGTGACCTTCTTATCTCTGTAGTGATCACGCCCTTCCGTCTACTAACGATGGTAAGGGGATACAATTTACAATTTTTCAAAAAATTTATCGATGAAGGAGACTAAAAGCTTCATACATTTGATATCCAAAAATATATCCTTTTTTATCCATACTCTTTTCGAAAAAATGACAGTTTGAGCAACTGGGCAACAAACTGTTATCGTAGAAAAGTTATGTTGACCTACCTCCATTAAGAGACTATATGCTCTACATTGGGAGTGGATATGCATTTTTAAATGTCAAGTCATTCAAATGGTTACATGGACTAAATGTTTTCACTTAAAATTTCATCTATATGATTATTTGAACAACAACATTATAAAAAAATCAGCACTTTAACAAAACTGTTACATTTAACGATTCTTTATTGTCGCAAAATTTCATTTTCTTTCACGGTGTTGCGTACAATCGCGAGTTCATAAAAATTTCCATCAAGACGTCTTGCTTTAAAAAATTCATCGCGCTGCTGAAATCTCTAAAAGCGATTCTACCCTGTGTACACTAGACCGGTTCTTACCCATGGGTCTATATTCACTCCCAGCTTGGGCTTGTTACTTTTCACCCGGACGAGGGGTGGGTTATTCTGTCAATCGCAAAGTATAATGGCGTAGCTAACGTTTGTAAAAATCAAACGAAACATTTACAATGGTTAGCTCTCGTGGATCGACAGCAAAAACAAACTCAAATGATTTCAGTTTTAAATTGTATTTACATTACTAACATTTTTTTATGATATTAAAATTACACTTGTTTATATAACAGTGTGTTTTACATTTTTTGTAAGAATGAACATTGATTTTTTTAAAAACACTTTCCATGCACGAAAGGAATACTTACATTAATTCTGTTGTATAGAAATCATAATTTTATCTAAATCATGAATTATATCTATGAATTATATTTAAATATTTAATTGTCTCCTTTTTTCAAATTTCGATGGATTCCGATTGCCTTATTATAGATTTTTTTTACCATTTCCGCTCCTAATGCTCCAGCACATGGACTCCTAAGTTTATCTCAACAAAAAGTTTTTGACAGAAGTGCTTGTTCTTAAGTTGCTGAAACTCTCTTAGATAGTGAAGAAAGAAGGATAAGGCTAAGACAGGACAAGTGGTTATCTAATAACTCTTGCTACGCTCCTTTATTTAGGATAGAGGAAATTCAAGAGATCACATACATTCATGCCTTCGAACAGAAATACATAAGTCAATTGAAAAATCTATCTATAGAAAACTGTTCATTCTGGGATTCGAACCCGTGATTGATCTCCACGTTGACACTCAACCACGCAGCCGACTTATAGAATATTTTTTTTGGCCATATTCGCTCCCTATGTGAATCATATGGCCGCCACGCGGCACCTCCATGTTTCCCTGTCTCCCGCCAATAGCTTTGCTTCCTCCCATGACATGCCAGCATCTCTCAGTTCCGCCGAGTACATCTTATGGATAGTACCCGACGGACGTCCGAGACGCCGGAATCCCACCGGTCAAAAGAAGAGGCAGGCAGGATTGAGGCTTTCCGGAGTCATCCGCAGCACGTGACTCAGCCAGTTCCAACGTCTCTCCATAACCACTGACGTGACGGGACGCTGTTTTTCACGCTCCCTTATCTCCTTATCTTATGCTTGCGTCGGATAATGGGGTGAGGTGGTTTGATTTTGAGAGGAATTCAGAATATCTACTAAAATAAAATTCATAAAATCTTGTAAACTTTTCTAGCATTTTCTAATTCCAATAAGCAATCAAACGTTTGGGCAAAAATATTGTTTTTTTAGCGCTTTTGGTTTGACTCTGTATAATACGGTTAAAAATGAAAAAAAAATGTAGTGTTGGGAAGCATGCTTAATAGTATTAATATCAGATAAAAATAATATTTAATCCACTATTTCTTCTTATACACATCGATATAGAGAAGATAGACAATAAATAAATCTTACCGTGATCAACGTGATTGAAATCAAATTTTATGATAACTTTAGTTCAAATTATTATTAGTTAAAACATATAAATACTAAAGGAAAATTTATTTAACGCACAGCAATAATGTTTACTTAAGCAAACTTCTATAATGGGTTAAGTTTGTCGGGTCATTCAGTTAATTATTCCCTGAAGTATAACTATTAATTTCAAATTCTCTACTGCATTTAATCAAGGTATTTTACTGGGAACCAGTGAGAATTTTCATTAATATCATGAAAATTGAATGTGAGTTATTTGTTCATTTATCATTTGGAATTTAAAAAAAATAGCGAGTATATTTCTAACACTAAATTAAAATCACTTTTATGGTGTTCACTGTCAATACTTGGTCGGAAGGCATTATATTAAGAAAAACACAATATTCCTTTGTACTTATTTCTACTTTTATTTATCAAAATCAGGACCAGTTTCGCTCATGGCGAGAATTATCAACCGATAATAAATATAATTTAACAGTGTTGTTTATACAAAAACATATTGAAATAAAAAGGTGTAATAAACAATCGGAATAGAAAAGAATTGCTAAAATTTTCGAAATTATAATTATGTTTGAAATTACCATTAGTCACCACTTTAACTTTATTAATTTCTGATGATCTTTGTTATTAAATGTTAGAGTTGTTAAACATTTCAATTTTTGTAAGCTTAGAGTCATTTATTTATTCATAATTTCTACTGTAATTTGTAAAAAAAGTCTATTCCAATTGTATATTAAACCTTTTTATTTCATTTTTTTTTTGTATAAATAACACTGTTAAATTATGTTTCTTATCAGTTGATAATGCTTGCCATGAGCGCAACCGGTTCTGATCTTGGTAAGTAAAAGTGAAAATAAGTACAATTTAATATTGTGTTTTTCCTAACTAAATAAAATATTCAGTCGTATACGAGTTACCAGATTTGGCGAATACGTTATAATATTGATAAACATCTCAAAATTACTGTCCATTATTAATGGCGCACTTTTAAAATTTACCGCCTTATAACCTGGTATCCTAAGTCGAGGGTAAAGGGGGCCTAGTTGGACTCTGGGGTGAGTGACTCGCTTCGCTTGCAAAGCTTTGACGCCGCATTTCCAACCCCCTCAGGGTTCGAGGCCTAACGCTCGCACAAAGAAATATGGAAATTTCTGTCGTGGAAAATATGAGACAAGTTGACTTATTCATGTGACGGGCTAGAGCCTGCTGGTGTTTCGTCGCCGTTCGCAACTTACAGCTGCTTTTCCATACATAGTTGATTTGTGATTTCAAAGGAGTTTGCGCAGAATGAGATTTTTTAAATTTTATCAGCGAACCTATTTTTATTTTACATCTTGTCCCGGCTCAATGTGTAACATATTGAGAGGTTGATGCACAGCCAAGTAGATTAATGGAATCAGTTTTCGAAAATGGTCCAACTAGGAGTAGAGGAAATTGACTATATCTAAAAGTAGTTGTAAAAAAACGTACATATTTTATTAAAATTAATGACACAGTAAAATTAAAAATGTGTTTTTTTTATCCTCGGACTCCTAACTTTTTATATGAAAACTGTTTGATAATCAATCAACCTCTCTTTTCCAAAGATAGTAGTAGTAGTAGAAGAATAAGGCTAGAACAGGACTATTTGTTAATTAATCGCTCTCGCTACGCCCAGTTATTGAAGGATCGGAAGTGTGGCAGGGAATCTTTAGACATCACAAACACTCATGCCTTCGAACAGATATCGATAAATTGATCGAAAAAATGGGACTCGAACCCGTGAGATCCGGCACGGACGTCCACACCGCTAACCGCTGCGCCATAGGACCCGACAACTACTAATAAAGCACAATACTACTGGTGAATCTCAACAGAAATTATTCAACGATGGTTGATTGAAAGACAGTCGTTCTTCGAAGAGGCGAAGAAAAATTTGATGATGTTAGAAAAAAGTTTTGACTAATCGCTGTCTAAATTTCACATTCAGAATAAAAAAAAACACTTATGGAGTTGAAAATTAGATAAATTCATGTTTCGCTAAATAAATATAATACGTAAGTTACTGTGGAGTGATTTGAAACCTTTTCCATGTAAACAAATATTCTAAATGGAAGATGGGAAAGGTAATGGTAGATTATTTGTTTTATGAAAATTGGTTGTAAGCGCTTTGAAATTTTGACATCACACACGCCCAGCAATTCAATCCTTCAATTACAGGGCTTAGCGAAAGCAATTGGTTAACAAAAAGTTCTGTCCTAGCTTTATCATTCTATTCCTGCTACTATCTTTTTAAAAGAGAGGTTGAGAAACTGAGTAACAAACAGTTTTCGTATAAAAACTTCTGTTGAGATACTTCTATTAGGAAACCATATGCTTTACATTTGGAGTGGACATAGACTTTATTTAAAATATGCTTTATATTCTACATGTCGAAAAGGAAAAAATAGTTCATGGAAACGTATTTCAAGAATACACTCGACTTGTCGTCATGGGTAATTTTCGCCTCACTTTAATAAGTAATAATACTAACTCTATTTTTAGTGAACAAGTTTATGAAAAGAAATCGTTCAAATTGTATGTAATTATGACGAAATTGGATAATCGCTGAATAATTATTAAATAATTTACGTAACTAGTGGAATGGTAATTATACGTGCCGGCAAAATAAAACCGTAAATTTGTTTTTCTAGTTTCAAGGTTTCTTGCACGACATTTATTTATTTGCAAAAGTCAGTCCACCACATTTTTTTTACGTCTGCGGGAGCAAGTACAGTTAATATATTGGTCGCTCATTTTTTTATGCTAACTATTGTAAAGGTATAATGATTTCAGTAGAAGAAGGCACGCGCTGTTAGATAATTTCATAAAAAACTGTTATGAAGAAAGCACTAGTGCTAGAACTTAAAAACGGCGATTAACAATATTTTTTTAGTTGAAAAATAAGTGTATGTAGGTTGACAAATCAATGATTTTTTTTTATCCATGTCCGCTCCCAATGTGGAGCATATGGCCTCCTAATGAAGGTATCTCACCAGAAGTTTTTTTTCTACGAGAACTGTTTGTTACTCAGTCGCTCAATCTAACTTGTTTCAAAGTGGTAGGTAAAGTAGGATAAAGCTAGAACAAGACTAGTGGTTGATTAATCGCTACACCCAGTTATTAAAGAATCAGAAGGATGGGAGGAGAGAAAATAATGTGAATTGACATTACAAACACCCAGTCTTTGAATTGACATCACAAACTTGAATTGAATAATTCTCAAATTCACTGGGAATCGAACCCAGACCTGTGTGGTCGGTAGAGTAAGCTCTAGCCAACTGGGCCACAGCAGGCGACATGAAATGAAATTACCATTTGTCAATTGCCAACCCAAATTAAAAAAGAATCCCTTGAAGATTACTACTCGGTCACGACAAAGCAATAGCAATCATTTTTTGTGTTACTTATTTCGCCTTTTTAAATAGCATCTTTAGCCAAACTGTTATAAGGGTTCACTGTCAATACTTGATGGAAAGGCATAATATTAAAAAATAATATAGCACTCGTTTCTACTGTAATTTGTAAATTCTTTTCAATGCCAATTGTTTATTACACCTTTTTATTTCAATTTGTTTTGTATAAATAAAACTGCTAAATTATATTTCTTATCAGTTGACAATGCTTGCAATGAGCGAAACCGGTCCTGAACTTTTCAATAAAGTGGAATAAAGTACAAAGGAACATTGTGTTTTTATTCATATGTAATTTACTGGTCAAAAAACTTAATCAAATTCTGACAAAATAATTTACTAAGTATGCAAAAAAATACTATCGTTTTTCTACATTGACATATTTTAATATGTGTATAAGTTACGGTTCTTACACATATATATTCAGTACAGAAATTTTCTTCTTTGTGAGAGCAATGGCCATTGCCTCCATGCGAGCTTTTATGCCGTTTTTTACTGAGCTTTCGCCGGAGGTACTTGAGCGAGCGCTGCTTACGTCATAGGCGATGTTGTAGCGCTTTAATACACACCTACATGCGCGTCACTACACTCATACATTCACGTGTTTCCAAGTAATGCACGCATGTTTTACATTAGGCACGCCTGTGGCACAGTTTCATATTTCACAGAGGTCTTATTTTGAGCAACATTGTAGGTTGCTAATAATTTAGTAAACGTCGTAAATATATTTAATGTTCTCCACTGTCAAGCCTTGATAGAAGGTCATTACAAAATTACGAATAGTTATTCAAGATACTTCGATGATATCCGTTAATTCATATGAATATAAAACAAGAGTGGACTGCTTAGGGTGAATTACTTTAACACTTAATTAATGGCTCGTATTTAGCCGGTTCGAATTTTAATACAGTTTTGGTCATATTTTTTATCACATTGGTCAGAATTTATTTTAAATGGTCATAATATATCGACTGCCGCCTGTGTGGTCGAGTGGTCAACGGTGTTGGCTTCGGCTACAGAGGGCCCGGGTTCAAATCCCGGTACGGACAGTTTTATAAAATTGATTTTTCAATCGATGTATGAATTTCTGTTCAAAGGCATGGATGTATGTGATGTCTTGAATTCCCCCCTCTCACCCATCCTATCTTATAAACGGGGTGTATCGAGAGCGATTAGCTTACCACTAATCCTGTCCTAGCCCTATCCTTCTATCCCTACTCTCTTTGGAAAAAGAGAGGTTGAGCAACTGAGTAACAAGCAGTTCTCGTAGAAACACTTCTGTTGAGATAAACTCCATTAGGAGTCCATATGCTCCACATTGGGAGGGGACATGGTTAAAAAATATATATATATATATATCGATCAGTGTACAAATGGGGTGAGGGTCAAATAAATTAATGGTTAGAATTTATATAAAATAGTCATAATTTAAATGAAATTACAACAAAACCTATCCTAACCTAACCAAAATGGTTACTAAATAATATTTTTATTCTGACCGAAAATTGAATTTAATTCAGACCGAAAGTTTTTTTGAATTCTGATTAAAAATTGATTTAAGCTCTGATCATTTATTTTGTTTCCTTAATGAACAGAAATCGATTTTATCTTTTATTATTATACCCAATGGTAAAACACATAATTCAGGGTATTATTTGCAAACCCGGCTTTTTCCAAAATTGTTGAAACATAACCATGAATGTAATTTAGTAGATACAAATAAATTTTGAAAGTATTTTCAGTCTCAAACATCGCTTGATAACATACATACATAATATCATTTAAGATTTCGACTGAAGGTGCTTGGTGGAATTTCAATATTAAATTTGAATCGTTCAAACTATGTACATTCTCACAGATTTTGTCACTAACGACCCGGGTTTCGCCTTTCAGCGGGCGTCAGTGCAAGTTCATCCGTGCACTTGAATGCCTGAAGATGCCGAAAGGCGAAACCCGGGTCGTTAGTGACAAAATCTGTGAGAATGTACATAGTTTGAACGATTGAAATACATAATATCATTATAAAATAATGTAAAACTAAAAATACTTTTAAGATGTACATTTTGTTTTCAAAATGATATTAATTTTTGAACCATTTTAGAATGAGCCGTGTTTGCAAATAATACCTTCATATTTACCCTTTCTATTGTTTAAAAGGATGTCTTGTCTACACGTGCAAAACTATTACAATCTTAATTCAAACAGAGCAAGCTGAAATTTTGGCAACCATTGATTTTCGACCGTTTTTTAATACAATTTTCACAATAAAAAAAACGTGGTTCATCATAATAGCATTAAGAATTTTAATTGTGTTTTCTATAGTTGATTGTGCATCTAAGTGTTGCCTTTTTATAAACTGTTTGAAAAACATGATTAATGCCTCTAATGCCTCTCGGTGTTTTTTGATAAAAATACATATAAAAAAACTATCGAATTTTTAAAAAAATATTTTACCTATAATCACCTATCGTATTTGAACATATATTTATTTTTATTTAAAAGCTAAAAATCATACATTTAAGGGTTAAAAATGAGGATCTTATAACGTGTGTTTATATCAATTCCGTGGTACCTTTAATTTCAATAAACCTTCGCTCTATATGAGTCGCGAATGTTTTTCAAGAAAATGCACTTTAAATTTGTTGATGTCTTTAATATCCATGTCTTCTCCAAATTTGGAGCATATAACCTCTTAATGAAGGTATCTCAACCGATTTTTCTACGAGAACTGTTTGTTAGACAGTCGCTCAAACTCTCTTTTCCAAAGAAAGTAGTAGGGATAGAAGGATAAGGCTAGAACAGGACTAGTGGTTTATTAATCGCTCTCGCTACGCCCAGTTATTGAAGGATTTGAAAGATGAAAGGGGGAAATTAAGACATCAAAAATACCTATGCCTTCAACAGAAATCGATAAATCAATAGAAAAAATGCTGTTCGTACTGAGATTCGAAACCGTGAAGTCCGGCACGAAAGCTCACAACACTAACCGCTGGGCCATAGGACTCGACTAAAATAATAGCTGTCCCGAAAAATCACCACTATAAAATTACAAAATAAATAATGCCAGGTTTTTCTAAAACAACACAAAGGGAAATTATTACATCGAATACTAGAGAAGTTGTGATGGGTATTGTTTGTCTGCTCTAAGCCAATATATTAAATAGCCAAACTTAGTTCTGATAATGGCGTGGAAACATAATAGTTACCAAAAAACTTATATATTATTTACTTCTTGTCAAACTAAATATGTTGACATTATATCCAACAAAACATACCAATAATTTTATTGGCTTTCACTGGCAATTTTTGGTGGATTGGAAATATATTTTTAGAAAAACTAATTCCACATTATTTATTTATTGATTTGGCATTTACTTGGTAGAACTCAATTATAATATGGTAAAAATATCAACGTATTTATTTCTGCGTTGATATTTTACCCTATCGACATTATTTACTTAGAACTGGCCAGTTGATAATGCTCGCGATGGGCAAAACTGGTCTTGATCTAAATAACGTCTTATAATATGATGATACGACTAAGACGGACATCTATAATTTCAAATTTCAAAAAACCCAGGAATTTGGAAATTTCATATTTTTTTAGCTCAGAAATTCCAATTTCAAGAACACAACAATTTACGTTGAAAAACGCCGGTTTAGAAAAACTAAACAGAATATGTTCGACTATATTCAGCTTGGCTTAGAGCGCTGCCAAAAAACAATAATGTAATAAATGTTTTATATCAATTTAAAAATATATATTGTTCTTGTCAAACGAAATATTTTTGTGTTTGTAAATCTGACACATTTCAAAATTGCAAGTAGACCTTTCTGCGAAAGGTCAAATCTCAAAAGTCTGTAAATTTTTAAAATTTGTATTACAAAGGTTATGGTCCCCACATAAATACATATAAATAAAAAAACACATCATTATACAAGGCACGGATTGCTGGGGTTGCGAAAAAACAGTTTGAATGTAACTAGTCTAGACTTAACATCTGTTTATATTTGTCAGATAACTGTAAGCATTGGGTGTTTCCAATAATTTCACGAATTGTTGTTAATTAATTAATATTGTTCGCAATATTATGCACAATAAACTTTCATTATTAGTTAACAATATTAAATGTTACACAGCGAAATCTTATTATCGTCTAGACATGATAGAATGTTGAGTAAAGAATAGTTGGCGCAACTTAGCGATAGCATAATACTGATACTGAAGCTGTAACATATGGAGGCAATCAATTTAATGATGCGTATATATAAAAGACTCCAGACTGATCAATCGTGGGGGAAAGTTAGACACTATCATATTCGTTTGAAGAAAATGATACTCTACAAAGATAAATATAATCCGCGGTCGAGGGGGTAAATGAACTTAATATATCACACTTCTTGGTTGTGTCGTTGAAGGTTCGGAACTTCGAAAAGGCACGAATTTTTCCGGTCTGAATTTTAATACAGTTTCGGTCATAATTTTTATCACATTGGTCTGAATTTATATTACACTGGTCAGAATCTATATTAAATGGTCGTAATATATCGGTCAGTGTACAGAGGGCAGAATAAATAATTAATGGTCAGAATTTATACAAAATAGTCATAATTTAAATGAAATTGAAAAAACCTAACCTAACCAAAATGGTGTCAAAATCAGACTGTATACTATTTTTATTCTGACAAAAAATTGAATTGTATTTAGACCAAAAGTTTATATGAATTCCGACCAAAAATTGATTTAAACTCTGACCATTTAATTTGCTCCCCTTCGAAAATAAATCCTAATATGAGGAGCAAACATTCAAAAAGTGATTTGTCACAAATTTTAAAAAATGTCGTTTAATATCAGTTATGACTGTCCATAGTAAAATTTATAAATGGGAATCATAATAAGCGTCCAAAAAAGGATTTTTTCTATAAAAATTCAATCATAAAGTTGAAACATTCTAGCAAACCGTGATTTATTCAACACTCAAATCATAATTTCCCAAGCTGATTTTTTGAATGTTTGCTCCTCATATTGACCATCGGTCGATTTATAGAAGTGTTTATAAAAAGAAAGAAAGGAAAAATAGTGGATGAATAAAACAAATGAAATATTTAATACATCAACCCGTAATAGACAAAACATCGTAACCGACAATTTATAAATTTTACTTTTATTGAGGTTTTTTTTAAGTGAAGTTAGTAAATAGTAGTTAGGTAAATCAATACCTATCTTGATATTATAATACACTTATATGTCAACTTTCAGTTCTCTAGATAAGCGTTTCTCAACCGTGGCACAAGTGTGACGTGGTGAAATTATCATATTATAATGTGTTATAATTTATTTTCGTGATAAATTGTCTCGTAAAAAAAGTAAATTTACACGTACTTCCGACGGATTTGGCGGTAACTTTGTGCAAGTTCATTTAAATATAAAATTGAAAATGACTTATATCAGCGATTTCCAACCTGGGAGGCGTGGGCCATTGCAAAGGGAGGCGCGAACAGTCCAAAATATTTATTTACCCTTTAAAACGTGTCTGTATTACTATGTGAAATAAAGGATGGGGAGGCGCGAAGATATTTTTTTCTTCGATGGGAGGCGCAGTAACATAAAGGTTGGAAACTACTGACTTAGATTATTCCACGTATTGTGCTACAAACTGTGACACGTGTTTCGCGTCTTTCAGAGGCATCCTCAGACAATCTTATTTTCATAAATGCTTGTATGATTGATTTGAATTTTACTATTCTGATATATTATAAAGTAATCAAGTGAATAAAAAATATTTTAAAATGAATAGCTTAGATTTTTTTTAGAAATAAATAAAAGTATTAACAATAAAGAATTATTATTAAATATTATCTTTAATAGAACAGATTGCTCACCACTTCTAAATTTATTTTCAATGGGTTTAACCCTTCCTTATTGATACAACTCGTTAGTTAATCATTTTGTAACGTAAATGTCATTTATGGTATCATTATTTTTTGTTTGTTTCTCTATACTCTCCTCTTTACTGCACGATTTTATTTTTATAATATGTCAGAAAAGTAAAATTAAATGATTCGTACTTAAACAAGCATTTGTGAAAGTAAGATTCTCTGAGGATGCCTCTGAAACAGGCAAAACACGTGTCACAGTTTGTAGCACAATGCTTGAAATAATCTAAGTTATTTTTAATTTTATATTAGATTTACACGTTTTAAACTTACCAATGTGTTTTATAAAAATCCTGCTGCTTCGAAATAGCGTCGTTCATAAATGCAAAGACATTACCGCCAATTTCCATTGAGTTTCCACCCCTTCCGGTGTCCGCCATTATTGCGATGGCCGGCAACGGCACGGCGACAATTTCCTGTCTTGCCAGCATAATGGATTGATCGCAACATCGTAAGAAATTGTTGACCCGATTTTGTTATTACCTACTGAAAGAATATCATATTTTAAAGATCAAAATTGGTTATACACGACCGAAAATATGTAGATTTATCGAACATGTTTATTTTGTTCATACAGATATTGCAGATCAAGCATGTCGTAAGGTAAAAAAATATCAAAGTATGTCACTTGGTGGAAAGGCATTATAATAATAATAATTCCTTTGTACTTTATTTCCACTGTATTTAAAAAGGTCAGGACCGGTTTCGCTCATGGCGAGAATTGTTAACTGATTAAAAATATAATTTAACAACGCTATGTATACAAAAACAAAATCTTTTCTTCGATGGATTCGACGTTAATGTGGTGGAAGTTCGTTTTTAATATGAAATAAGATTTGATACCTTTTCTATTTCACTTGTTGTGTTAAAACATTGACACGTGTTTCGACTCTTAGATAAGCATCATCAGACGTTATATCGCAAGGCTTAAAAATAAACTAAAAATTGCTATTTTTTATTTAAGATTTCGATTGAAGGTGCATGGTGGAAATTCAATATTAAATTTGAAAAATAAATATAATTCTTCAAATTACTCTCCATACAAATCTGTAGGCATTCCCATGGGTTAATCCTGTGGTTGAGTGATAAAACTTGCGTGAATGTATATACTTTTAACGATTCAAATGTTTTTCTTAAGTTATAAATTACAAAATAAAAGTCCGGTAATGGCGGTTGTAATAATTGATGTCTCAATTATTCGTATTTTTTTATACCCAATTAATTGTTTTAATTCCGGTATTTAATAAGAAGTATCGAAATACTGATATTGATACTTTCGTCCGGTATTGAAACCCCTACAGTACAAAGTATGACGAGCTTTTTGGAAATTTATTATATTAAGCAAAATGTAAGTTCACAAAATATTATACTTTTTTAATATCACTATTTTTAATCCGTAACTAATTATTTTATAAAAATGCATTCATTCAAAGTCATTTAAATAAATGGTTTACCATACCCTCACGGTTCAAATATCATGCCAAGTCACCGTTAGCTACAATATCGACGATCACTGCTCCGGCTAGCATTAAAAACTCGGCGTAATCGGTTAGCTTGGGGTTGGCTCTGGGGGGTAGGGGTAGTGGAATGATTAAGTGCAGCTTGGCATTAAGCGATAAAAAATATGCAGATTATGTGCACTAGAGATGCAACCCCCAATCCGTGTGGTTCAAAAAGAGAAAAAGAAAGTCTGATACCGCAGCACGTTGCTATTATACTAAGCTAAAATCTCGCTGGGATTAAAAATTTGTTCCGTCGTTAACTTTTTTATTCATGCTTTTTTTGTTCATTTTAAACAGTGAATTCTTCTCTAAACAATTTTTTAATTTATGTATATGTTTTATTCGTCACTTATTGGTGAAGTATTATAATATGGTATAATATATGTGCCCTCGAGAGGTGAACTGAGTCCAACTAGTAAAATAGTTTTAAAAAAATCTTGGACAATCCCGTCTCTATTTGGTGTTTTGTTGGATTGAATATTTTTTATTTTACGAAGATAGCACTGTTACAATTAGGGCATCCAATCCCGAGCAAAAAATCAAAAAAAAAACAAGCTTTTCTGAGAATCTGGGAAAAAAGTATACCAAATCGAGAATTTCAAATTCCTCGGTGAGCTAAAAAAAAAAAACAAGCTTCTGTGAGAATCTGGGAAAAAGTATACCAAATCCAAGATTTCAAATTCCTCGGTAAGAAAATCCCAATCCCGGGATCCCGAAAAATAGGGGATCAATCCCGAAATCCCGGGATTGGATACCCTAGTTATAATGTTTATTAACTGAAGTTACGTATCTTTTACGATACTTTGAGACGTGTAGAAAATTACAACAAATCTTACTTTTTTTTTTCTAAAATACCATTTCAACTCTAGGCCCATATTAGGGGCTCAAAAAACAATCGGCCCGATACAAATTTTTCGCTGGAATTCTCCGATATTTGAATTCTCCAATAATCATTTCATAAGTGGAAAAATAACCTATGTCATTTTAAATTAAACTTTCTCAAAACTCTGACATTGGACTTGGGCCGTTTTCATTTGAACCCCTCATGGCCGGCCAGAACAAGATTTGTCTTATTCAAAACGTAAAATAAAACTGAATGTTTCAACACAAAGCTTACTAATTTATTGGCGTCTTAATACACAACTACCTTTCCTCCTTTTCGCATTATTGAATGCACTCGAGTTATTTTAGTACTATAAATAGATCTTCAATTTTGTAGAAAAATTGCGTGTAAAACAAAAACAATATTTTCTTTTTGAATACTTACCGATATCAATAAATGAACCGAAAATAGCTTTAAAAATGTCTCTTTTACCATGTCACACTTTAATCAGTCACCACTTAAAATTTATTAATCTTTGATGATTTTTTAATTACATGTTAGTGGTATTAAGCATTTAAGTTTTGTGTAATTATACAATCACTTATGCTGTAATTTGTAATTTCTTTTCAATGTCAATTGTTGTTTAGATAATTTAAGACTTCGACTGAAGATGCTTGGTGGAATTTCAATATTAAACTTGAATCGTTCAAATTATGTACATTCACATATATTTTTTCACTAACGACCCGGGTTTCGCCTTTCGGCATCTTCAGGCGATCAAGTGCACGGATGAACTTGAACTGACGCTTAGCAAATTAATTTTTCGTGTTTATATAAGAAATAAATGCATCACTATTTATTTTTGTATAATTTATATATAGATTTCTTATCATTTGAAAATGCTCGCAATGAACGGAGCCGGTCGTGACCTTTTAAATAAAGAATAAAGTACAAAGGGATATTGTGTTTTTATTTATATCACACTTTCTTACACTAAAATGTATCCTTCACGAATGTCGAATATGTGTTTTTGTTTTTTTTTTGTAACATCTTCTATTTCTAAAACGCTGGATTATTCGTATTGAAAATATCTGAACATAAAGTATATTTGAGAAGCAACGTCGTAACTTATAGAAACATTAAAACTTCCCTGTTTCTTTCTTCGTCATAAATCATTGATCGCTTTCACCGATAGCTTGATCGGTATGTAAAATACGCGACTCACTTCTTTAAAAAAATATTTCTCTTTTTATCTGATAACCTTGTGTTTTTTTTCTAACAGTTTGGTTGTTCGTACATTTTTATTTATTTATTTATGTCATATAATAGTTAATATTATAGTAACAAAAAATATAGACGAATACAATTTTCCTATGACGCAGCGACGAGCGTTGTGGGCTTCCATGCGATTTTTCGATTTCTGTTCTAAACCATGGATGCTTGTGATGTCCCTCTCGCCATTTCCGATCCTTTAACAACCGGGCGTAGCGAGAGCGAATTAGTTAAACACTAGTCCTGTACTAGCTTTATCCTTTTATCTCTACTACTCTCTTTGAAAAAAGAGATGTTGAGCGACTGAGTAACAAACAGTTTACATATAAAAAAATATGTTAAGATACCTCAATTAGGAAGCCATGTGTTCCACATTGGTAGTGGACATAGATAACAAATTAACTCTATCGATTCCAACCATTTCGTGTACGTATTTTGTTGTATACGTTTCAGTAAAATTTAACACTTTTTTCATTTTATTCAGTAACAGTAGCTCTTTCTTAATAAGAGAAATTGAGCTACTAACCTACAACCATTTGATGTGTTTGATTATGCCCATAGTCTACATTTTGCAATACGACAATGTGTATTTTACTAAAATGTCAACTGCCAGAAACCATTACAGTATTTTCTTTAAATAACTCGTACTTTTATTACTTTTTTCAAATTTAATATTACTCACATTCCGTAGTTTTCTGGTTGTGAAAGTGCCATTATTACCACATTACATAGCGTGGCAAATGTGACACAGTTCAGAGCTAAAATACTGCATCGGAAATGAATTGAAAAAAACCTGCACAATTATTGCTTGCATTTTACCTCATAATAATCATTATCAAGTATATTATATTTTAACACAGCATGCATGACAGAAGTAGGGCAATACATTATATTATAAATCGATAACAGGCTTTTAAAGCTATTGTAGTGAATGTTTTTCAATTATTTTAAAAGCTCATTCTATACTTTCGATGGTTTCGGCTGTAACTTTGTGGAAATTCATTTTAATAGAAAATTTAAATTAACTTTGATTATTCCACGTATTGTGTTACTAACTGTGACACGTGTTTCGCCTCTTTCAGAGGCATCTTCAGACTTACTATCGCAAAGTTTGCTTAAGTAATGAAGCAATTGATTCTAACATTTTAAAATTATAAAATTACAAAATGGTTTGGGTTTTTTTCCTTGCAAGGAGGGGGTGTAGAATCGAAATAAAGCAAACAGATAATGATACTAATTATACTAATGAGTTGTAAACAATCAGAATGGGATTTTTCCTTTTTAAGGGAAGCAAAGAGGGGATTATAAAATCGAAACAGTGCAAACAAATTTAATCATACTACTAATGACATTAAACATTACAAACTATTAAACTAATGAGCTGCGGTCAATCAGCTAGGTTTGTGATTACTCTATTAATTGGAAACAATTTGAGTAACGGGGAACCGCCTGTGCTATTAAGAATTTTATTTAATAATATTTCTTTTTTGTTAAGAGTTTTATTAATTTCTAAAAATTCTAAACTATTCATCCTTAAACCCTTTTTATTTACTCGGTGGAGTATTTCTTAATTACAAATCTGATTAAAATTATGATAATTTTCTATTAAATGATTGGCAAACTCAGAAAAATTGTTACTTTTTAGACATCTTATATGTTCTTTAATTCTAATATTAAAGTTTCTACCTGTCTGTCCAACATAAGACGCTTGACAGTCTCCACAAGAGAGTCGATAGATACCACTCTGTGACGATGAATCTACGCGATCTTTACTGTTCAATAAAATTTTACCTAAATTATTTACTGTATAAAACGCGGGTTCTATATTGTCTGGCAAAAATTTAACTATCTTTGACGAGATGTCTCCTAAATAAATAATTCTACGCCAGTTTTTAATATTATCGTTTGCTTTCTTCTCTCCTGAACAAATATTATTTACTATGAGTTGTTTAACTTGCTTACGCTTAAGTAAGTTAACTACTACGTCTGTGTTAACTACTACGTCCTTCTTGCTCCTCTTAAAAGGAAAAAAACCCAAACCTCCATTTTGTAATTTTATAATTTTAAAATGTTAGAATCAATTGCTTCATTACTTAAGCAAACTTTGCGATAGTAAGTCTGAAGATGCCTCTGAAAGAGGCAAAACACGTGTCACAGTTAGTAACACAATACGTGGAATAATCAAAGTTAATTTAAATTTTCTAGCTCATTCTATGATTAATGTGCTTAAATTCAAATTTTTTAATCGTGTTTCATCAGAACAGTTTTTTTTAAATTATATCTTCTTCCTATTTTGAAGCATATGGTCGCCACACGGTTCTTCAAAGACTCTCTATCCTTCACCAGTCTATTTGTTTCGTCCCAGTTCATCCAAATGTCTCGTAACTCCTCCAAGTAAATTCCTTTGGATGGTCGTCAGTGGCATTGAGACAGACAGAATTCAGTCTCTCTTAAAGCGTTCGCAGCACATGTTCAAATCAGGTTAATCGTCGTTTTCTAATTATTTTGGACGTTAAAGGGGTTAGTCCACTTTCATATATCAGTGTTGCTGAGAAAATGAAATCACCGAGCCTCCAGTATTCGTAATAGGCATCTGTTTTCAAACACATTATACGGTCACCCTGTGCTTTCTTAAAGTGCCAAGATTCTGTACCGTACTGTCTAGATCAGCGGACACTAAGCTACTGCCCTTCAAAAGTTCCATATTTTTTAAATATAAATTATTCATAAAAGGAATAGAATTGACGAATTCATGAATTATTAAAAATCATCAATTAAGATACGATTATCTGTTAGGGGACCCAAAGTGAAGGAAAGTCACTTTTGAATGTAATGTACCGCACATTACTCATAAATTAATGTGACAATGCATAACAATACCAGGTCCATAGACTTACTCTATGACCAAAACCAGAGGTCAAATACTCTTGAGTAACTTTACTATTAAGAGCGTTTTTTATATGGTTGAGCAACAGAGTTATTCTCGTAAAAAGCTTCTGTTGAGATACCTCCATTAGGAAGCCATATGCTCCACATTGAGAAGGAATATGGATTAGGAAAAAATCCGAGTTCCGGTATCTTTTTTAAAAAAAAAGTACTGCTTAAAAGTGGTAATACTCTTTTGTCTACATGTATTTTTTCTTTTCGTTACTGTAAATTAATTTTTATTTTTTTATTGCTGTTTTAAAAATTTTGCTTCATTGATTTCAATCTAATATTTTCATAAAATTTCCTATATTTACCCGTCGAAGCATACAATTCACAATTCGACAGGTTTTGTCGTACAATATGAGTATATGTCAAAAATAATAATTTCTCATTAATAAATGACACAATATTATGCAAAAGCGAATGCGGCTTGTGTGCGGTAATGTATGCATAGTACTATTGCTAAAAGCTGTCGCCGTATTTCGGTCGGCGAGCGAATATCCCCGCAAATGTTTACGCTGCATAAATAATTTCCGGAACGAATCCCTGCTGCGGTATCAAAATGTACTACCTCATATTTAAAATTTATTACCAAATGATATTGTATTTAATTAAATACCGGTTTTGACATGCTTTGTGGTTTTAGGCATTTAATACAACAACAGTCTTCTTGCTGCAATAATGTATGATTTTATATATAAATAGAGTGTTGCACTTTTCATACAAATAATTAGCGTGATTTATTTTTCAAAAAAAATCTAATTAGTAATTAAAAAAGTATAATACATTCACGGCAAAAACACAACACCACTATCATAAGAGAGATGTTGTCCATAACGTATTCATACTTTCATGGCATAATTTAAAACTAAACAAAACAAAACGGATGAACTTGAACTGACGTTTAGTAAATAAATGTATGTAAATGTATCACTACGCTTAAAGCCATTGCTGGCAAAACGTATTTACCCATGAAAATGCCTACACATTCGAATCATTTCAAGAATTGTATTTATTTTCTGGGAAAATATTTATGTTTATATTTACTTACATATAGGGTAAAAAAGTGGGGAATTTGGCATATTTACCTGCTCATTCAAAATCGGAATGTTTCTAAAATTTCCTGGAAAAATATTTTATGAGAAGTATTTGGGTGCAACATTTTTATCCTTTGTTCCTGATTGAACACGTGTCTTTCTGAAATGAAGTGATTAGCAAAATTAGACGTGTCTTTTTTCAATATAAAGGCTGCCATGTGCTCTGACAATCTGGTATACAATGTCTTTTCTGTTTTCCGATATAAAATTTTGTACAGCAAAAACATTGCAATCTATAAATCCCGGATTTATTTAAGTAATGTATTCTATCTTTATTGTGAACTAATAATTTGCCTAAGAAGTTTTTTCAAATTAAAAAGCTGGTCTAACACTATCAGCGAGCTGTTTTTTAATTTTAAAACTTGTACTTCCTAAATAAATGATTCTACGCCAATACCTAGTATGTTCCCTTTCCTTTGACAATTTGTGTGAATGTACATAATTTGAACGATTAAAGTAAAATACCATCAGCCGAAATCTTAAATTTTATTCATGAATTTCTTTTTTTAATTTAAGAATAATTTAACTACGGCTGTGTAGCTAATGAGCACATTGACTAGTTTGAGTGTTCGTTTTTCCTTTTGCGTATACTTTAAATGACTAAAATCGACTACGTATACAATAGTTAATTTATACATATACTAACTGTAACACAAATATATGTTATTTTGTATCGCGATAAGCACTTGAAATAGTTCATACAAGCTACATACGTTGTTAATATAACTATCTCACAGTTGATAGTGCACGAAAGTATATTATTAGTTATACTGGAAGAAAATGTCAGTTGTGAGTAAATGCATAAAGCATTCTTTGATCTGGATTGTATGCACTTTTCTAAACTGAAGTCACGTTCGGAAGAAATGCACTTTTGAGATTGCATCCTGGACCTCTGGTTTGTAGCCTGTCTGCAGAGAGAGATTTATGGGACAGTCTGGGCGAAACGTCTGTAAGTATATCTCTGATATTATTATTTTCTATACGCGATTGTGCTTTTGGAATTGCAGACGTAAAATTGTTCGGGTTGAATGGATTTCGGCGAAGAATAGAATCGGAAAATCAATCCAAGATACTATCATTCAAATAAGTAATCAAATTGAGTCGTATTTGCAATAACGTATGACGTTTATTAGATTTTTTTCTAGTTGAATACATTCAATTTGATATATATTCTCACTAGTATACGTGTACAAGTATACATTTAACTTGTTGAAAAAATTGATAGAATATTGTTGATAGAATATTGACAAGTTGCACTGCAATCCATTGGGTGGGGTTGTGGGAAAACATACACACACTCTTCAAAAAAAAAGAAAGATATTTGAATCGTTCAAATTATGTACATTGACACAAGTTTTTTAACTAACAGCCTAGGTTTCGCTTTTCGGCATCTTCAGGCGTTCAAGTGCGCGATTGAATTTGAACTGACGCTTTGTAAATGAATGTATCACTACGTTTAACAAAACTTGTGTGAATGTACATAATTTGAACGATCCAAATTTAATATTGAAATTCTACCAAGCATCTTCAGTTGAAATCTTAAATTACGTATAGATATATCATTTATTCGAATCAAATGAAACAATCGTATAGCCTTCTTCTTTCGTTAATACTCATTTACATTAAAATCAATGTTTGACATACAAACAGTACTCTTCAGTTTCTTTTCACTTAACCACTTGGATCCCAAGCGGACACAGGTATCCGGAACATATGCAAGCGAACACGGATGTCCAAGACATTAAAAAAAATCAAATACTTGGTATTTTAATAGAATATAAGCAACATTTTGATGAGTATGTGTAGTGCCATCTATACTGAGTCAATATAGGTTTCAAAAATATCGAATTCTAGTGTTTATTAGGCAAAATTATTATTCTCAAAAACACGCAGTATCTCTGAGACATACTCATGATTTATTTGCGCGGTATTCAAACGATTAAAATTTCAACTCCTCTCAAAAGTGCACTACTTTAAAAACAAAATAAAAAAGTTTTATTTTAGGTTTTCATAGTATAAGTAAAAATACGTTGAAAAACACAAAATTATCTTTCTTTTTTGATTTTATATAAATGTCATTGTATTTTGATCGCATGTTATAAACAAAAATAGCTGAAAGAAAAAAAATTGTGACTTTTACGAAGTCCACAAAAAGCTTCATATTTTTTTAACGATAAGTATTATAAAAGAGTGCGTAGGTTCGAAGTGAAGTGTGCTTTTAGTGTTTTGAAAAGGGTCCAAACCGAAGGGTGTTCCCTCAGAAGGCTTTACGGGATCGTTGCATCCGGTTTCGGTGGCGACGGCTTCTTCCGCCCCACTGTTGAGCTTTGCCAAAAGCGAGCGGCCTTTGTTATTAAAAGCCCACAAATATTGATTATAACAGAAAGCTCACTAATGTGTTAAAGTTCACTAAAGAGCACTCTAGTTAGTCATGTGGTTGTTTTTCTACCGCGTAGTTCTTTAAATGCAACTTTTTTATTTTATGGGCCCATTAGAGGTGTAGTGAGCCAAGAGGTATTCAAAAAATATATAAGATGCGTCGTTATATTCTACAACATTTCGAATATGTTGTTTTTAAATGATTGAGACATTAATATAAACATTTCTCTCATCGATATTTTGTTTAGATGTTGGTACTTTTACTGTCAATTAATGTGTGCGTTATAGCAGAAGACTGAGCGATTGAATATGGGCCCATTAGAGGTAAAATGAGCTTAGTGGTATTTTATAAAAAAATTTAGATGCGTTGTAATATTCTACACGTCTTAAAGTATCGTAAAAGTGAAGTAACCTCAGTTAATACACATTCTTATAGTGTTATATCCGTACAATAAAAATACGCGATCCACCAAAGCACCAAGTAAAGACGTGATAGTACTTAAAAGTCCAAGAAAAAGTTTTACAATTTTTATAGTTGGCTCACTTTACTTCTAATGGTCTCATTCAGAATTAAGACGGTCTTGGACTCGAATGCTGTTATTTTTTTATTTATAAGCATTGGTACAGTCGTAATTTTTTTTTTGAGATAATCGACATTTTAAATAATCCATAAATTAAACATAAACATTCAGACCTCATTTAGAGCACCCGTTTCTTCAATTTACGTAAAAAATACATGGAATGTGGGTAAATTTGTATTACCAGACGACAGATTTTCGACTTAACGCCTTCTGACAGTATTCCCACGATATATTGGTGTATATCGACTTTCTCAAATCTACTATACTTTGATGAAATCATATACATTTAATAATGCATTGCTACATATTACATTTCACGCAAAAACCTCTCAAATTCCGTAACGACAAAATCATTTCACAGAGAGCTTATCGTGAAATCTCGAAAGTCTATAGAAAATTTTTCTATTTTTAATATTTGACAATGGCAAGTCGGAAAATTTGCCTGCAGGTGCTGCTGGAAACGGAGGAAGGATGTGACAGGAAGCGATTTTCTTCAAAGGCCTTTTTTCGAGGAAAATGAATGCACGCTTCTTACCTACTTTTGCTCGACTCGAATTTATATCTAGTGAAATTTAGGTATATAAACATACGTAATGTTTCTGTGATGTTCTCGTATTTGAAATTGGGTTATATTTTCATGTATACTTTTAAATATACATACAGTTATGCGCAAATGTTGACTGTGGGAGAAAATTTTCGTTCAAACAAGTTTAATTATTTGAGTTGACTTAGATTTATATTTGATATGGATGTAACCAACTTCAGCTTCAATCTTCATAATTTCAAATAATTTTTAATAAAAATACGCCCGAATGAATAAATAATATCACATATAGTTTTAGATAAACTTCATGTCACTTCAATATTGCAGTATCTCATTTTTTTTAAATGGATAATTTTTATAAGTCTAGAATTAAATTTATTTCCAATCTTATACATAAAAAAAAACAATTCACAGCAAATTTAAGTATAACTTGTATATACATTTTATATTTCGGTATTTTTTAGCAGAAATAAACCTTTTACTGAATTGTTTACGTTTGGGCCCATTAGAGGTGAAGTGAGCCAATTAGTAAAATGATAAAGCTTTTTTCTTTGACTTTAAAGTACTTCTTCTTTTTCTATTCGCACCCTATGTGGAGCATATGGCCGCCACGCGGCACCTGCTAGTTTCCCTGTCTCCCGCGAATTGCTTTGCTTCCTCCCATGAAATGCCAGCATCCCTCAGCTCCGCCGAGTACATCCTATGGATAGTACCCGAAAAACGTCCAGGACGCCGGAATCCCACCGGTCAAAAGAAGAGGCAGGCAGGATTGAGGCTTTGCGGAGGCATCCGCAGCGCGTGACCCAGCCAGTTCCAATGCCTCTACATAACCACTGACGTGTCGGGACGCTGTCTTGTACGCTCCCTTATCTCTGAATTCCTCACAAAATCAAACCACCTCACCCCCATTATCCGACGAAAGCATCTGTTCTCGAAGCTCGGTGTACGGTTTTTCTGAGTCTTCGTCAGGTGCCATGATTCGCAACCGTAAAGTACCGGCAGAATGCAAGCGTTGAATAGGTGGCATTTGGTTTTAATTGAGTACAGCTGTGTGTCCCAGACAGTCCGCATTGAGTTTACTGTGGCTCCATCCATTCCTAAACGAATGGCGAGCTCCTACCACTGCAACGTATTTACTCGGTGCTTTGTTGGATTGTATATTTTTACTTTACGGAGATAACACTATTGCAATGTGTATTATCTGAGGTTACTTCACTATTACAACGCATCTAACATATTTTTTCTAATATACTACTTGGCTCACTTCACCTGTAATGGGCTTATTTTCAATCGCTCTGTCTTCTGATAAAATACACAAATTTATTGATAGTAAAAGTACCAACATCTAAACAAAATATCCAGGAAAGAAATGCTTATATTATAATTGATTTTCCAATATTTTAAGAACAACATATTCGAAATGTTTCATACTAGTTTTTGTGGAAAGTATAACGTCAAACGAGGCTTCAAATTCATTAAAATAAAAAATACATATCAACTTAAACATCATTTTAATAAAACTGTATGTTCTTGACACAACCTTCATAAAATTAAGCTTTAACCTTATTGTGAAGATTAAACTTAGAACGGTGAAATAACTATATAATCGTTAATCTCTCATTCAAATAGGGGTTGACTGTCTACCGTTTGTGTTAGTTGACCATTTGCTCAGCTCTTAAAGCCTTCCCGATTCAGTATCTCAAATGCTATCTCAATGAATCGAGTGAAAGATTCCAAAACAAATGTAATATCGTTGCTTACAGTCATAGTTTTTATGAGAAGGCAACGTTTGCAAAAAAGAATAGTCGCGCCAAAACTAAGAATTCTAAAATCTCGACTTTTCGGCCGGAACATGATAAATAAAGCTTTTATCAGTCATTTTTATGAAAATATATTGAAACGAATATTTCTATGCATGAACATAATATATTGCTAAGGTTATTCCACGCAATTTTGCTACTAACTGTGACACGCGTTTTGCCTCTTTCAGAGGCATCCTTTAACAATCTTACTTTCACAAAGCTTGTTTAAGTACGAATGATTTTAATTTTAATATTTTAAAATGATATATTATAAAAATAAAAACAATAAGGATGGAGATAAGGATAAAAAACAAACAAACAATTATTATACTACAAATTAATTAATATTTTTTTCAAAATATTGATTCATCACCTAATAGAAAACGATCATAACTTTAATCAGAGTAGTAGTGTTTAGAGATAGAGTAGTGTCGCCTGCTGTGGCACAGTTGGTTAGAGCTTGCTCTACCGACCACGCAGGTCTAGGTTCGATTCCCGGTCAGATCACACTCAATTTGAGAATTATTCAATTCTAAGTTTCGATCGAAAACTGGGTGTTTGTAATGTTGATTCACATAATTTCCTGTCCTCCCATCCTTCTAATCCTTTAATAACTGGGTGTAGCACTTACTTTGAAAAAAAGTGAGATTGAGCGACTGAGTAACAAACAGTTCTCGTAGAAAAACTTCTGTTGAGATACCTCCATTAGGAGGCCATATGCTCCATCCACATCGAGAGCGAACATGGATTAAAAAAAAATTCACGTAGGAATACGCCACCAAGTAAATAAAATAGGTTTAAAAATGAATAGTTTTTAATTTTTAGAAATATATAAAAGTGTCAACAATAAAAAAGTATTATTAAATAATATCCTTAATAGGACAGGCTGCTCGCTACAGCTAGATCTATTTCCATGGGCTTAATCCATCCGAATTGATGCAACTCATAAGTTTATCATTCTGTAATTTAAATGTCATTTGTAGTATCATTATTGTTTGTTTGTTTTCTATCCTCCCCTTCTTGCTTCCCGTTTTTATTTTTATAATATACCAAAGAGATTGCAATCGACCATTTGAAATTTAGAAATGCCTTTTAAATATTGAAAATAACAAAACGTCCCAGTTACGAAACATTACAATTTAATTTTGAATTTGACAATAATTATTACCAAGATCTATTTTTATTTTGAAGTGGTGATGATTTCTGGGAGTAAAGCTTAAAGCTGTCTTTTATCACGTAACATTGAAGCGATTTTATTGTTTATTACACGTAAATTGTCAAGTGGGTACATTTTATTCACAAAAGAAAAAGAACCTTCTGTGAAAAGTAAGCAAAGGGAAGATAAAATGGAAGTACGTTCAAACACCACTCGCAGAGATGAATACATTTATTTTTTCTCCTTTTATACAGCGTATGATAAAATCTTTCGGAAACACAAGGTACAGTATCGCAGAACCGCACTCGATTCAAAAGCTTTGGCCGTTTCCTGTATAGCGGCAAGATATCCGGCATGTTCTATAACCCTCACGTCAAATTCAGGCAATTTCCGGCTGAGAGCAACTTACATACCAGTCATACCACCCCACTTTCATGTATATCTAGCTTAATTATTGTTATAAAGTATTATTTGAATTGTTATTTGAATTGTTTTTTTTTTTTAAATTACAAATCATTTTATAGCAATTAATAACTAAGCATTTTAACAAAAACTGTTTTACTTCAGATAGGCTTGATGTTTTTAGTCAGTATCAAAGAATATTTAGGGTCGGTCTAAGATAACTATTAGTAGTTTCTTAATTGATTATAATAATATTTGCTCCGTTATCAGTATGGATTGGAATAATGGATGAATGTATATTGAACATTGATTAAAAAAACAACACATTGAATTGAACACAGTTTTTTCGTACTGAAAATATCGGGGCTTACAGTTTCGGTAATATCGGCATGACGATCTCTAGTTGTCAGTATCTGGTAGTAAACGTGTGAAAGCTCTGTAAAAAAAATACAGACAATAAATAAGTTCAATTAATTAATTAAATTGCCATTTAGAAATAGAACAACGTCGGACGAAAGATCGGTGACATTTACTTATCGGCAAGTTGGCTATCATACATCATAACATACACACTTTCTAGAGAAAAAGCCAAGTGATTGTAAATTAGTCAAAATCGATCAATTCGCTATAAGCCTCTTCAAATACATTAATTTTTAAAATACAGACAATTTTGTCGTTTATATAATCCACAGATGAAAAGCAGGAATTAACTATCCAAATAAATGCATTTACTTAAAATCGAACAAACAAAAATGAATGACTTTGAGGAATTTTAGTGATGTCGAGTGTTTCCGGTGCAAGATTGGTAGGAAATTGAACACGCTGTCCACTTCCTTCCGTTGCCGTAACACAGCTCGGAAAACCTCACTAGGAGGATGCATTTCTATCTGACAATAGGTACTTAACAGTGACAGCTTCTTTACGTCAAATGATTTTCATGTAGAAAATAAAACGTTTGTTTTGTTTTAATCCTGTCGATTAAGTATTAGCTAGACTAGTAAGTTTAGGACAAGACTATTGGTTAGCCAATCGCTCTCGCTACACCCGATTGTTAAAAGATCGGAAAGGATCTTCAAACAGAAATCGATAAATCGATCGCAAAAATGCTGTTCGTACCGACTTGAACTCGTAAAGTACGGCACGGAAGCCCACAACGCCAACCGCTGCGCCATAGGACCCGACCCGACATAGGAAATATTAGGGCGAACTCGAATGCATAGTATTTAAATGTATTTATTGTGCAATAATAAATTGTCATGATTTGATAAAACATTACTAATAATTTTCAATCAAAATTTCTTTAAAAATAAACAATAAAATACGACAATAGTTTGAAATATTTATTACTGTGGCACTTTGTTTGTTTGCAATTTGTTATCGTGCTTTCGAATATCAAAGAGAATTACACCTAATGCGATTATTGTTTGCAATCTCGCGTTGCAGAGCTCGGCGTTTAATTGGGTTTAACAGTCTACTGCATTTGTTTTATGAAATCACCGTCCGAATCACAGTTGGCTTACAATAAATTGGATCTAGTTAAAAATTGAGTCCAGCGTATGGATGTAGATGCTACGGCGTAGCTCGTAGATATCTTCGTAGCAGTGATGTAGTCTTTTATAACATTTTTTTAGCTACGTCTACTTTCAATGATTCTCACTAAATTTTCTGTAATAAGATACTCAAATATCGTCCGCTAATAATACAAAAAATATATATAAAATATACATTGTGACAGCAGAATATTTGGGAAATTCTATTTACATAAATCAGTTACCCGCTGTGGTCTAGTTGGTTAGAGCTTGCTCTACTGATCAGGTGTGTCTGAGTTCGATTCCCGGTAAGATCAATGTAAAATTGGGTGTTTTCAGTTTAAACTTGAGATCTAAGACATGGGTGTTTGTGACGTCATTCCTCCTTGAGTCAATCTCATGTGACCTACAAATATTCTCATCGAGCATATCTCGTATGATCTTTCAACTTCAACATATTTGACGCATTGGCATAAGTTTTAATTAGGGTATCCAATCTCGGAGCCTTTTTTCAATCCCGGGATTGGGATTAGCTCTCCGAGAGATTTGAAATCCTCAATCCGCTATAATTTTTCGCCGGATTGTCTCGGAAACTCGCTTTTTTTTTAGCTCACCGAGGAATTCGAGATCCTGAATTCGCTACACTATTCCATCAGATTTTCTTTAGCTCTTGCAATTCCAAAATTGTACCAATTTTCGGGATTTGCTCAAAATTTCTCAATCCCGAAATCCCGAAATGTCAATCCCAGGATATCGGGATCAGAAAATTGAACGGGATCCCGGGATTAGATGCCCTAGTTGTAATGTTAAATATTATATATATATATATTAAAACTGAAGAAGATTATGTTTTATTATATTTCTTATCAGTTGACAATGCTCGCCATTAGCGAAACCTGTCCTGACCTTTATAAATAATGTGGAAATAGAGTACAGAGGAATATCGTGTCTTTTCTTAATATTTTATACAAGTACGATGGAAATTTATGATGATCTGTCTAGTACATCTTTGTCGGTTGTACACGCCACTGCATTTCAGTAAGTTAGTATCTAACTAACCCACTTAGAAAGGAAAGTTATTAAGTTAACTGTTAGGCCTCGTGAGATTTTAAGTTGCACTGGCATATACCAGCATCATATTATATTCACGTGACATTGATGTGAAAAGATTCTACAGGAATGAGATGAAATTATAATTTCCTCCAACTAAGCTTTTCTGTTCCGCATTAAAGCTCATTTGTTTGTTTATTGTTCAATACAAAGTTTAATGAATAACATTGTTATTCCGATTGCTTAGACGTAACGCGTGTTTTGTTTGTTTGATGATTTTTTTAAGGCTTAAGCGAACCATATAAAATATATATGTTATACTCTTCATAGGAATTTATTCTTATCCTTGCCGATTATTGAACATCCTTTAATAATTAGGAAGATATAACGTTTACCGTATATGAAGCAAACATTAAATTAGCGTTACTGATTACAAACAAGAGACCTAAATATATTTATTTGATAAGGAGAAATTCCATAATTTGTAAGTCAAAATAAAAATATTATAAAATCAATTTACCGAGGTAACCATGAAATATAATATTGTCTTCATTTTTCGATAATGCTTTTTTAATAATTTTAAATTTCAATTGTTTGAATATTGTACTTTTCCATGAGTTTTTTCACTAACGAACCGGGTTCCGCCCTTCGGCATCTTCAGGCATTTCAAATGCACGAATGTACTTGAACTGACACGTAGTAAACAGTAAAAAAACGAATAATCAGAACTAAGATAAGACCTAAATGATCGATACCTGTTCGAAGGCGTTGGTATTTGTGATATCTATCTCTACAACGTAAAGCGATTAGTTAACCTCTAGTGCTGTACTAGCCTTATCTTTATATCCTTAGTCACTTTAAAAAAGAGAGATTGAGCAAATGACTAACAAGCAGTTCTCTTAAAAAACGTTGTTGAGATACCTCCGTTGGAAACCCATATAGTCCAAATTTAGAACGGACATGAATTAGAAAAAAAGCACTGTTTCTGCCTTCTTTTAGCTCGAAAGAGCAGTATGGCGGAAATCAAAATGCATATTTATTTTAGCTAGAACGTAATAACGTTCGTAGAAAATTATATTTTCTTTTGTTGCTCACAGTTTAATTTTAAAACACAGGAAACTGATTATAAACTTGACTGCTCGTAGAAAGATTATAGCTTTCCCTTGCTTTACCTTATTGGGGGAAAAAAGGTTGAATCAATCAATCTTTCATCAAACAAATCCTGTTCAAATATTCCAATAGAAGTCTTTATGTACCGCTTTCAGAGCAAATATAATTAATATGGTTCTTTATTTTTATATTGAAATCTTATGAAAACATTTTACATTGCGCATGCTTAAAGAATAGTTCCCTGCTTTTCAGCATTCTGTCTGCTTAAGATTATCAGACTTGAAAGTTTAAATTTTTACTTGGGAGCAATGCTCTTTATAAAAATAATATACAGTTTTAATACAAAGTTATATATATTCTAGCAATTCACTTCATATGAGATGTAAAAGTGTGTATCTACTTTTATCTTTATTAAACTTTTGAAAATATTTTTTGTTCAATTTAAACTAATTTCAAAATTAAGCTCAAAAGCTCTCGCGTGAGCCCCCTTGATGAAGTTGACTAAGGCCGTCGAACCCTTTGTTAATTTTAAAGAAAAAAATATTCTAAAATCAAATTAGTATATTATAACGGCAATTTATGACTTATATATTATCTACGAAAGCTTCAGTATACACAGTAGTACATTTTCAGCCATTTAGATGTATACGTTTACGGTAAATTGCATATTGTTACATATTATAAATATATTAAGTAACAAATGATTGCTTATTTAAGTATTGCATATAATTGCATAGGAGTGATACAAAAATTTACTCTTTCATCAGAACACCGAGTATTGCTTTGAGATTGAGTGAGTCTTTTTTTAACGTATTGGCAGCCCACCCCAGTCTTTAATAATCTGCTATTTTTTATCGTCACAAGAAACACCAAAGTCAAGTTAGTAAATTTCATACTATAATACGTAATATAAATTTGGATGTTAGAGTGAATATCAGGATATATTCTGTATCTTTTCTAAGCCAGTGTATAATGCTGAGTTAGTGTATGTAAGTTTAAAAATAGTTTTGATGAAAGCATACGCCGAAACTGTTTCCAATTATACATAAACTAATATTTGTTATTTTCTCACCTTATTACAATAGAGTTCTACTAAGTTAACTCCAATTCAATCAATAAAATGAAAACTTGTTCTCAGATAAAATACAAAAGTATATAAACTTTATACTATCGTCGCCTTTAATACGTACACGAGATATATTCGTTTTCGAGAAAACTTGCACCTTGTCGTTTTTCGCTCCCAGGGAATGTGCTGAAACCCTTTCTTTTACTTTAATCTTATCCAGCCAAATCCTTTATTTTTCTTTAGGGTTTTTTTTGCATCCCTTTTTATCTGTAAAAGGGTATTACTGCCATCTTCTAAATCTCGTTTTAAGATTATTTGCCTCGTGTCGATTTCAATAATGTATTTAGTATGACATTCGATTTGTTATATCGAGCAAAGTAAGCTTAATAATGATGATTTGTTTTTTTTATATTATTAAGCTGTGCTTTAATACTACTGTAATAAGTAAATATACAGCTTAAAGCAAGCGATTTTCGATTTAATAATGAAACATTAACTACAATAAAATTATTGACTATTGGTTATAAAATTGATCACTTTTAGGGTGTTTACTGTCAATGCTATTACATTAAGAAAAACACAAAATTCCTTTTTACTTATTTCCACTATTATTTATCAAGATCAGGACCGGTTTTGCTTATGGCGAGCATTGTCAACTGATCAGAAATAGAGTTTTACAGTGTTTTATATAAAAACAAATTGAAATGAAAATGTGTAATACACAATTGGCATGAAAAAGAATTTATAAATTACAGTAAAAGTTATGAATTAGTGATTATTGGTTCCATTGGTTGAACTTACCATTATTCACCACTTTACCTTTATTACTCTTTGATGATCTTTGAATGACATGTTAGAGGTGTTGAACATTTTTATTTTTAGTTAGATTAGAACAGCCATACTCAACCTGCGGCCCAGTAAGCTCTCCATTGCTGAGCTTAAAAAAAGGAGTTTTGGAGATATCTTGGGAAAAAGTATATCAAATCGAGGATTTCAAATTCCTGGGTGAGCTAAAAAAAGGAGTATACCATAAATATGTTGTGGCCCACGTAGAGAAGCAAATATCGGAATGCGACCCGGAAGAAAAAAGGTTGAGTATGGCTGGTTTAGAGTCACTTATTCATAATTTCAACTGTCATTTATAATTTCTTTTTAATGCCAATTGTGTATTACACATTTTCATTTGAATTTGTTTTTGTATAAATAGCACAAATCAGTTGACAATACTCGCCATGAGTAAAACCGGTCCTGATAAAAATGGAAATAAGTACAAAGGAATATTGTGTTTTTCTTAATGTTTTCAAATTTATGGAAATTTATACCAATACAATGTTGTAAATAATATATACCCAGTAAGTCTATATATATTGTGCGGCAATGGTTAAAATCATTATGAACAAACCGTTACCAAATTGTCTACTAATAATAAATTTGATCATAACCTACAATACAACACAGTGCAGCCAAAAATACCATAATGTTTATTTAACATGGCCGGTACTATGAACAATTTTATTTGTAGCACCATTGCCAAGAGTTTGTGTGAATGTAGAATATACAGGAAAATCTTTATGAAAGGACAAATACATATGGTGAAAATGCAGTCATAGCAAGCCAAGCAAAACCCAACATGTGGCTGTGTTCTTTATTTTCAAAGGGAATGCTCTGTGTTCATTTTATATAATGTGGAATTGATTTTTTTTTGAAATGTTATATTTTCAGAAAAACATATTTCTACATGCAGATCGATGATTATCACTGCCGCGTAATAAGGCTCAGTGCTTTGGTTAAGCGATTCAAAACAAAAAAAAAATAACCACTTGAGTGCTAAGCCATTATTTTATACTTTATCTAGGTTTGCTGAATAAAAAGTGGTGAAAAGGATACTTTTTATAAAATTTATATTCAACTCAGTTTTCGACGGATTTTATTAAAAAATTCACACACAAATAGATATTTAAATGTTTTTATAAAAAAAATATTCGATAAAACATTTTTACGACGAAATTAATAAGCGGTCCAGAACTGAATATAATTTTTTCTAAGTAAAATCTAACTTTGAATTAAAAAATGTCACTGTTTTCATTTTTCTGACACCATTTACTACATTATACAAATGTCTACCTGTCATATAAAGAAAAAAATATATCTTACGTCAGAGGTACATTTTTATAAAAAAAAATGTACATAGATATGTACATAGATTGATTGATGAAGTAAATTTCAAACGTGTCATCTTCTTATTGGTAGAATTTCATTTATAAATGATATAACTGTTGAAGACTATTCTTTCAAATGTACTGCTGATAATTTTCTTCAAAAACTTCAATGTTCAACGCTTGTCAAGATATTAAATCTGGGTAATCGGAAGCTACGCGATGGCGCTGGCCGCACTTTTGGCGCAAATTTTAATGAGCGCCATCGCGCTCTTCAGCACTCTAATGGTCAACATAAAAAGTGATTAATAAAGTGCTAAATAAACTTAGACAAGTAAAACTCAAAAAAGTGTAATAAACAATTGACCACAGAAATGGTCACATGCCGTGGAGTTGGAGTCGTGGAGTCGCGATGTTTTTGCCGGAGTCCGTGTCGGAGTTGGAGTCATGAAATACGAGCAACTCAGACCCATTAAATCAAATGTATTTAATAATGTGTATTCAAACTAAAATAGTACATTGTGTTGACATTGCATGCTTGGCTGACTAAAGATGATCTGATGGAATACATATCGACTGTAGAAAGGAAAAAGGACGTAACCCACAGTTTTTTTTCGATAATCACAATGTATCGAACTTAATAGAAATTTTCTTATTTCTTATATTAACACGAAACTTTCATTTACTAAGCGTCAGTTCAAGTTCATCCGTGCAGTTGAACGCCTGAAGATGCCGAAAGGCAAAACCCGGGTCGTTTGTGACAAAATCTGTGAGAATGTGCATAGTGTGAACGATTTAAATTTAATATTGAAATTTCACCAAGCATCTTCAGTCGAAATCTTAAATTATATTAATACACGTTCTTTCAAAAGGATGCAAGCTGCAAATGCCGGATTAATACCTAAATTTAGCTTTTAAGTTTGAAAAAGATGAGCTTGTAAAAAATTGCAACCAAGAAAAAAGACTGAAAAAAAAAAATCCAAGACAATCTTATAAATTCTTATTAATTAATTAATATTAGATATGTCAATTAAACACCAGGTTAGAGGTCTCCGTGTTCTTCAAGGTTGTGTATAATTCATAATTTGCATACGGCCCAAAATCATCAAAACATGTTTTTTGCGACTCCGTAAAATTTGATACGTTTTTTTTTCTTTCCACAATCGATATATATATAAGTAAAAATGAAATGACGTTTTTACTAATACCACATTTATCTTATATTATCAGGACCGAGTGAGCTCATAACGAGCATTTTCAACGGTCAAGCACTGCATATAGGCATGTATTGATGAATATGTATCTTTTTTGAAGAAGTATTTAATTATTTATATTTAACTGGCAATAGTTGTTATAGTGACTGGCGTATGTTCTTCAAGTTGGCCGTCTGCCATTTTTATAGCGCCTTGTTTGAATAAATTACTGGTAATTAAAATAGTTATCGTCTTAAAAAGAACTACTATTTAGTTCAGACGTGCTTTTAATTTGTTTTTCTTTCATATTAAAGTTCATTTAAATGCTAACGATCGAGCACTTTTGTATGCGCAATTGTGGTATTAAAGCTTTTTCTGTACATAAATTCGCTAAGTAAGTACCCTATTATAAGTTATAATAAATAAAAAAAGAAATTGTATTCATCTTTAAATTTTGTTGCAGATACTTGTATTTCTTTTTATTTAAATGCCGTGCATAGTTTTCATATGATCTGTTACAAAAGTAGTCTTTTCTGCGATAGTTATTTTCAAATATGTATTCTTAAACAAAAAGTCACTGCCTTTCAAAAAACTTTCATCGGCATAGGACTTACACCCCTACGATTTTTATTTACGAACTTCACCACAATCCAGATCTTACAAGAACAACTTATATTTATGTTATTTGTATGAAGTTTTACAGGTCTTTGTTTGCCTTCCGGTTATTTGAATATCAGTATGGAAAAAAAATAACTTCAAGCTGATTCCTTTTTTTTGTTATTTATTTTAAAAATATAATTTAACTGCAATTTATCGTTTTCAATGGTCTCTCAAAAAAAACTATGAATGCGAGAACGATGGATCGATGACCCGCAGTATTGTTTTTTACTTTTATAAATACAATACCTTTCCACTAAGAATTGACAGTTCATATCAGTGGTTATAATACTTTTTAGTGGTTTCCAAGCCCTTGAAAATATATTTCATTTTTTTCATTACGAAAATTACGTTTATTTCAAGATATTTTTATTCAAAAATATATCCACACATTTACAAAACAAAAATATCTCAATATTTAATAACTAAGTGGTTCAACTATTAGAGTGTTCACTGTCAATACTTGGTGGAAAGGCATTATATTAATAAAAAAAACATAGTATGTATTCTTTTTTACTTTATTTACACTTTATGTGTAAAGGTCAGAACTGGTTTTTCTCATGGCGAGCATTGTCAACTGATAATAAATATAATTTAACATTGCTGTTTATAAAAAAACAAATTGCACCTTTTCATTTTGATTTCACCTTTATAAATAAAGTAAAAATAAAATACAAAGGAATATTGTTTTTTTTCTTAACTAGGTTGTTTTTAAGTGCATCTTATATATAAAAAAATATGTCAGAATATAAATTTCCTCTGTACTCCCGGAAATGTTTTCTAGCACCCCATGTTAAGAAATTCTGGTGTATATTGTCAAAGTAGCAGTTGCATTTCAGTCTTCTATTTAAAGACGTTTCATACAGAAAATAGTGGAATACTCCACTCCCCAAGGAATATAAAAAAAATAAAGCGTTGTTCTTAGTTTAGTATCAATGTCCAATCTAAGGTCAGTTTTTTCTTAGTATTATACTTCTCTACCAGAAGTAAAAAGTGAACACTAAAAATATATAAAAAAAAATATATTGCTTGAGCCAAATATAAAACAAACATTACTTTAAATACCTTACTAATAAAAAAAGTTTTCAAAAAAAGGCCGCAGTAAAAAAGTTTATTATAATTCTCACCGAAAATTGTTATATCTGTTGAACTTTATTGTAAAATTTTATTTTATTACACTGAAAGGGTTCCTCAAAGTCCCCCTGAACTCTCCGTCGTGATAACGAGGTCCGACAGTGCGAAACCGTTAAGAAGGCAAAAGGGTCCGTTGAATCATTTCATAAATGGGGTGCAAAAGTTTGGGGTGCGTGTATACCCACTTAAATATAATACAAGCTTAACTATAAGGGAAATGTTGGATATGATAAGAATCTGCGCCGCTGGGTCCCTGATACGTTTCTACGATTTGTTGCCCCAATTTGTCTATATCTCTATGACAGGTGACTAACTAAACGTTTCGGGTAGCATAACATACCACGTTATCTTAAATTGTTCTGCTGATGTAAATATATTTTGACATGCCGTATAATAAAAGCATACTGGTACATTTTCTATCGTTGGGCTTAGTGCGTAACGGTTAGCGCTGTTGGCTTCCGTGCCGGATCTCACTGGTTCAAGGACCAGTACAAACATCATGCGTAGCGAAAGCTATTAGTTAACCATTAATTCTCTCCTAACCATATCCTTCTATCTCTACTACTCTCTTTGAAAAAGAGAGTTTGAGCGAGTTAATAACAAACTTCTGTTAAGTTACCTCCATTAGAAGGCCAATATACTCTACATTTGGGAGCGTACCGGATTAAAAAAAAACTACGACCTCCACTTCTCACTTCTATGTTTAAGGACTGCTTTAAATTTGATCTAAACATTCTCTTATAGCTTACATGTTTTGGCAGATATTTTTTTTATCATTCCTGTTCAATTATTGGTGAATATTCCTACCACACAGTTCCTCTAAAGTTCTCTGTCC
This sequence comes from Himalopsyche tibetana, assembly GCA_030503985.1. Lineage (NCBI taxonomy): Eukaryota > Metazoa > Arthropoda > Insecta > Trichoptera > Rhyacophilidae > Himalopsyche > Himalopsyche tibetana. The sequence continues at coordinate 20,266,255 of JAPJYX010000022.1, forward strand.
CTTGCTAGACTCTTTGCTTCCTCCTAGGTAATACCAACGTTCCGTAGATCCACCGAGTACATTCTAAGGGTAGTCATTAGTGGTCTTCGATGAATCAACCATTCGGTGGATAGAGAGACAGGCAGGGCTCAGACTTTGTCAGGGCATCCAAATGACATGTCCAAGTCAGGTCTATATAACGTAATAAGATGGCGGTTAGCCAGCTCTCCGTGTTCCTGACAAAGTAAAACCACCGTACCCCGCAGGAATCTGTTTTCAAACCACATTATAAGGTTACTCTGTACTCTCGTTAAGTGCCATGACTCGCAATCTTAAAGCAGCTTTTTCATGATGAATGCGTTGAACAGAAGGCGCTTGGTTTGACCGATATAGATCTTGGAAATAATTCTTTATCAATTTTATTATTTCGCCGAAAAATTATTTCCTTATCTCAATTTAATAAGCCTATCACGTTATTATTTTATTTCGTAAAAAAATTCCTCGGAGTAAATTTTCAATTTTTCTTTTTCTGGGAAAAAATATGTTATTTGCATTAGCGAGAAATGATTAATTCGGTTTTGCACATTTTAAAATCAATATCGTTGGCATATCAGAGAGTTTTTTTTAATATTGTTTCGCCAGCTTATCATTTTTACAATAACAAACTACATTTTCATCAGGTAATTTTCTTATTAAATGTTAATTGTCTCGTAAGGTTAGGTAGTGAATATGTATTCTGGCCATCTTTAAATATTACTTGTTAACCTTTTATATTTAACCCTCCAAGGACGAGCGTCACCATATGGTCACACAAAACACCGTTGTCTATTGATCCCACTATTCATACTTTTTCTACCTGAATATCGTTGCTTTTGCTCATATTTGGTTAAGAAGGGTACGGACTACAGTAAGTCATCAGCCGTAGGAACAGGAACGGTCTCCAAAAGCACATGTGATTTTTTGAATTTCCGTTTTTTTTAATTTACTTTTTGAAACTGTTAGATATTTTTTTATAAAAACATCAAATTATTTACAGTTATTTTGCTAATATATTTGTTTTGAAATTATGTTGATCTAAAGAGGTCAAATTGTAAATATTTTTAAAAAAATCACGTTTAGCTATATTTCAACCCCGAATGTTTGCAAGCCCATTCGGTCACTTTTGTCCTTACTACTGTCCGTACTCAATATTACACGGTAATAAAAAGATGAGCATGACCATATAGTCATGCGGGGTTTCTATACAACGACTTTGCGTTTTTTTTTTTTTTAATTTTGAATCGGAATAAAAGTTATCCGTGACTTCAATATGGCTTAGAAAATATTTTTTTTATCGGAAAAAAGCTCTCGTCTCTGGAGGGTTAACTGACCAAATGCATTCCTTGTTTTACGCATATAAGGCTATTCAAAATTAAAATATTAATTTAAATTAAATGCATTAGTAAAAAATGCATTCATAGAAGTTATATCAGACAATGCATATAAGTGATATTAATGTGTTTGGTGCACTGTTTCACGATCTCTAGCTAGATGGCACTTTATCTTCTAAATGAATTTACGGGTCACAAGGGAGGCCTCACTTTTAGTCGAGACGCAAACCAACAGAAGGCTTCTTCTAACGTCCTGGGAATTTATGCTTTTGAACTAGAAAGTTTAAACTCTTGAAGTTTCATTTTCTTAAATGCAATATTTGTGTCTATGAATATTGAGTCTATTTCAAGGGTGTACTTTCTACGAAGGAAAATTTAGATCAGGACCGGTTTCGCTCATGATTAGCATTGTAAACTGATGCTCATCATGAGCGAAACCGGTCCTGATCTAATAAATTTTATGTGGAAAAAGTACTAAAAATGTTTTATCATTTTTATTATAATGTCATTCCACCAAGTATTGACAGTGACCTTAAAAGTGATTTTTTTTATAAATAGTTAAGTGTCATTCATTTTTAATTTGTATTATCTAACATATAACAATGATTTTTTTGTTTATTCGTACTTTATGCGTTGCCACACCGCTGCCAATAAAACTTTGACAAACTTTTTACTTGCACTTCCGGGAAGGTTATAATAGGCATAGTAAAATTAGGTTACAGTAGGTCTTATATATAAAAATCAATGTTTGTATATCTTCCATGCAGCTCATTTTGACAACGTATACTTGCAATTGCGCGAAGGTTGTATTTTAATTAACTTACAATAGACAATCGGCAGCAAACGTCAAACAGACAAAATGAAAACATGCACTTCAATAAACACAATTAAAACACAAACACTTTCTTTCTTTGAGTGGCATCGCAACGCTTGCCGGGAACCGGCTTGTTATTTATAAATTCTTTTCGTATTTTTTTTACCAATTGTTTGTAAGACCTTACTTTTTTTTAAGTAACCCTATATCGATTTTTATTTTCACCAGTCGAAAATGGTAGCGTAGAGCAAAACCGGTCATTATCTTTGATGAATAATGTGGAATCAGTATAAAAAAGTTTTTAATTTTATTAACAAAGGATATTGTGACTGGTTTGCCAATCATCCTATTTTTCATAATCTGTTTTTCTTCTTTTTAGAACCTTTGTGTTTTCTTCTTTTTTAAAAACAAACAAAATAATGTGCTCTTTCGACTTTTGGCCGATTAAGTTGGTAATTTTTTTAATTAAACGGTTTTTAGGCTGTTAAAAATTATCTCTTTTTACCTCTGTCTTGCGTTATCTCACAAAACTTGAATAACACTTCAAAACCCGCCCCTACAAACAGATAAAAATTTTAGCTGTTTCAAAAAAATGTATTCGGTCGGCCGCAAGTGAGTGACCCGCGCGCAAATTAAGCAATAAAAAATAATCTCTGAAAATATTATTACAATTTTAAAACGCCATTTTATTTCCGTACAAACGAGTATAAAAAACCTTAAGGGGCTCAGACTCCTACCCGTCTAATTGCCGTACGCCGCAGAGAGGTCGCTACGTGAAAATAAAAATAAACCGCGGAATATTTATTAATTTAGAACACTGGCATCTCCGGCTTTGTCACTTTCCCCATGAGGGATTTTTTTAGGTATACGTAGTTAGTGAAAATTAAATGTCAATCAAGCTCTTCTTCTATGTATGATAATTTTATTTATTAAAATACAGTATGAAGCGTCCGGTATCAAACACGGCCAACTTCATTTTTCTTTATTTTTATATAAATATTGACATGGGACGAGTTATAGGCATAAGCTCTTACTACCCCTTTTCTGATGACAACTGGCAGACATTTAAAAGTTTAATTCAATTAACCTGTGTGGTGCCGCCTGTGTGGTCGAGTGGTCAACGTTGTTGGCTTCGGCTACGGAGGGCCCGGGTTCAAGTCCCGGTAGGGACAGTTTTTATAAATTGATTTTTCAATCGATTTATGAATTTCTGTTCAAAGGCATGGGTGTATGTGATGTCTTGAATTCTCCCCTTTCACTCATCCTATCCTATGAACAGGGCGTATCGAGAGCGACTAGCTTACCACTAATCCTGCCCTAGCCCTATCCTTCTATCCCTACTCTCTTTGGAAAAAGAGAGGTTGAGCAACTGAGTAACAAACAGTTCTCGTAGAAACACTTCTGTTGAAATAAACTCCATTAGGAGTCCATATGCTCCACATTGGGAGCGGACATGGTTTAAAAAAAAATTATGTTTAATTTTTTTTATCATGTACCCAGTAATATCGATTGTTTTTATCGTTTATGACCGTAAATGGAAACACTGTTTTTTCTATACCCGAAGCGATTTTCGTTTTTTTTTACCTTGATTTTTGGGGAGTGGAACGGACACCACGGGTGTCCGTGCCTCCCAGTGCTGGAACCTGATTCCATTGAACTTTAGTTTTAACTTTTCTTGTGGTTTTTTTTTCTTTGTGATTTTGTGCGATACCTGATTAATAGAATGGCGTATCGGAAAGCCCGACGTCCGAGATGTAAGAACTAATCGTTTTCCATCTCGGTGATGATTAAAATTTATTTTTTGTTGTCTGTCGCGCGAAGACTTTAGTATAATTTCTTCTCAACTCTCGCGGTTCGGAGACTAGAAAAATACTTCTCTGCCGATGGGGATCTTTTGTGACCCCAGTGGTTTTCTCATTATTGGCCTTATTCTTATGAATTTCAAAAAAAAAAATAGTCTTAGGGCTTTTAAATATCTCTCTGCATCATTCCTTATACATTTTTTTTTTATAAAAATCCGTGGTTTTTTAATAAATAATCATATTTTAAGTTGCGCGTAAGAAAGACATCATCCCAGCACACATATGAATTTACAACTGACGAGTGTAGCGCAGCTATCTTACGAACGATCGTTATCGCGGGCGCTTATCGTCTTATAGCGTTATCGCGTATTTATATAAACTTCAAAAGGTCTAAAAACTATGATATAAAAATACCTTAATTATAAACATTGTATCACCCATATTAAAATAGATATTTAAGAAAATGTTGGTATTGGGGTCGCATTTCTTGAGCTTAGAACCGGAAAAGTTAACTTCTATAAAATCGTTTGTGCAAGCTGGGAAATGATGGTGTTGTAGTAATGTAAATTATATTTGTTAAATTTTGTGGGATTTGTAAATTTCTAATAATAAACATCTTCGTAACAGTTGAGCGGTGCTTTTTTTTTATTCCTACCTACTTGTTGTACCTCAACTATCATTTAAACTACATTTGGTCGTAATGACTTTTATTGGTAGAAATTTACTTTTGGGAACTCGCTCAAAAATAAATTACGAGTCATTTCAATATCGACTGTGGAAAGGAAAAAGGACGTAACCCACACATATCTAATTTTACAGGAGGCGCTAAAAACGTGTTTTGATGATTTTGTGACATATGCAAATTATGAATTATACACAACCTTGAACTGCACGGAGACTTCTAAACTGGTGTTAGATTAATATAATCTAATATTAATTGAAGAAATTGTCCAGGAAAAACCTATACGTCAGTCTTTTTTATTGGTTTAAATTTTTTACAAGGTTATCTTTTTAAACTTAAAAGCTAAATTTAGATCCTAATTTGGCATTTTCAGCTTCCATCCTTCTGATAGAATGTGTGTCAAGTTGTAAACATTGTGATTATCGAAAAAAAGCTGTTTTGGAAAATTGAGGGTTACGTCCTTTTTCCTTTTCACAGTCGATATATAAACGAGTATTCTAAGAATCTATTTTCATATGTGACTTATATTTACGCTTTTTTTACGGTCACTAAATTAATAGAAAACAATATTTTCGTGTCGTGCAACTTTGCCAGCAGTTTAAGTGCTAGAGTTCGCAATATTGAAATTGATGTATGGAAATTGGACATCGTTAAACAAAGCGCATTTAGTTTTTGAATCATTACTCTATTGGTTATTGTGACTTAACTAGTTGCAACTGGCAGCCCATAACAGCAATATGTTGCCAGTAATTAATACTAACGGCGTTTTATAACGGCGCAAACTTTCGTCGCGTTTCGGTAAATTTTTACGACAGTGTTAAATTTAACGGACTTGATTTTATGCAACTCAACGTGTTTATTGGTAGTTTTGTATGAAAACATAGTAACGGTTATTATTTGCTTGTCAACAATTGCAATAGCTAACTACCAACCAACAACCAAGTAATATTTTGCTTGTTTATAAATTTTAAAGTGAAATCATTTATTTTTTCAATAAAAACTAAATAAATAAATAAAATACCGTCGGATTTTATTCAAATATTATTATTATTACTAGTTGGTCCATGACGGATCTCACGGGTTCGAGTCCCACTAGGAGCAGCATTTTTTCGGTCGATTTATCGATTTCTGTTCGAAGGCCGGTGTGTTTGTGATGACTAAAAACGTACTCCACCCCAACGTTCCCTCTAAGCTGAAGGGTTAGCTGCGCGGAAATTTCAAAGGCTGCGTGGAGGCTGCACGGACCAATCAAATATGAATTGAGCAACTGTCTTGTAGTGCGCGCCAACCCGGAATGAGTGCGCGGGGGCTTCTCAACTGCTGCGCAGCCACCCACGCGCGCAGCTTAGAGGGAACGTTGCTCCCGCCCTTCCAATCTTCAAATAACGAGGCGAAACGAGAGCGATTAGTTAACTAATAGTAATTTATTAACCCTATCGTTCTTTCTCTACTCTTTTCGAAAATGAAACATAACTAAGAAACAAACAGTTTTCGTTAAAAAAAAGGTTGAGATACTTACATTATAAGACCATATGCTACACATTGGGAACGGACATGGACTTAAAAAGTTTGAAGTGCAACCTGTCAGCATTCGCTCAATTAAATTATTGATAGTGCACAGCTACAGTGTATTATGACTCAAAGAAAGTTTGTGTACGTCAGAAAGATATATCAAAAAAAAATTGTGGCAATTACAATAAATTGAAATGATTTATTTTTTATTATTTGTTTTAAACCCAAAAACTAACTGCATTACGATTGATTTAAAATTTAGCGTTTTAAGCTAACAGTGGTTTCTTTTTTACGCAAAAGATATTTTTAAGAGCTCAAATTTTTCAATACTTGTTTTCTCAGAACTATCAATCTGTTACTTACCTACTTCTGCCAGTGTGATGACGATATTATATAATATGTTAAAAAACACAATATTCCTTTGTAATTTATTCCACTTTATTCCAAGAACGTTTTCTTTCATTGCGAGCATTGTCAACTGAATAAGCGAAATGACGAATTGACAATGCTCGCAATGAGCGAAACCGGTCCTGACCTTTTAAATACAGTAGAATAAAGTACAAAGGAATATTGTGATTTTATTAATATAATGCCTTTCCACCAAGTATTGACACCCTAAAAGTGATATATAATTAGGGCATCTAATCCCGGGGATCCGGGATCCCGTTCAATTTTTTGATCACGGAATCCTGGGATCGTGGCCGTGTAGATTGAGAAATTTTGAGCAAAACCCGAAAATGAACACGAAATTAGCAAATTTGAAGATTACAAATTCCTCGGTGGGCTAAAAAAAAATAGAGGTCTGGATAAAATCGGGGGAAAAACGTATACCAAATTGAGGATTTCAAATTCCTCGGTGTGCTAATCCCAATCAATCGAAAATTAATCAATCCCGAAATCCCAGGATTGGAAAAAGGCTCCGGGATTGGATACCCTATATATAATGTGTGACCGAAATGGCCATTGCTCATATATAATATAGAACTTTAAACTCTTATTACTAAACATAATAAATCCTTTCAGAAACTCATAGTGCATTAAAACAATAACAGTATTTAAAAGCTGTTACTCCAGCAATGTTGCAAACATGATTAAATAATTCCGATCACAACACCATTTTGTTTGTTACACGAAGTAGTTTATGAACTATCGATTAATTAGTTTTATCTCGAGAGGGTGCGCGCAGAGGTCCAAAGTTAAGCGCATTACAGCTGCAAGCTCGGCACAGGCCGCTTGGGGTAAGGACCCAGAACCCCTAACTTTGTAAACAGATTGTGTGCGAATCTAGTTATAAAGCTATATTCTGGTAGCGAACGTCCATTACTTGAATAGCGCGTATGTTTGTTTCCGAAACTTAATCAACGGGCATCTAATTAACGCGGTGAGTATGACATATGCAATTAACTCTGCGTCCTGTATGCACTCGTGCAAATGACATGAGCAATCAACATAACGAAATTTAGAACGATAAGCAGGTAGAAAATCTCTCGTTCAGGCGTGAGAAACGTGAGGTTTTTTTATTTTATAATTTAGAGGTGGGCTGTTGTTAAATTTTACTAAGGCCGGCGAGCCCTTGATATTTTAAGAGAAAACAATATGATCAGATAAACTTAGTATATATCTGCAAATTCGGACTAACATATTATCTACGACAGTATACTGAAGCTGTCGAAGTAGTACATTTCTAGTCATTTACATTGATTAGTTTACGGTAAATTGCATATTGTTACATTCTATAAGTAAATTAAGAAACAATCGATAGCTTATTTAAGTGTTGCATGTAATTACATAGGAGTAATAAAAAAATTTACTCCTTCTCCTGAACACCGATAGTTGCTTTGAGATTAAGCAAGCCCTTTGTTAACTTATTGGCAGTCAACCGCTGGTTTTAATATGTTGTAGTAGAATGTCTATTATCCAAATTGTTATCCAACAAACGTAACATCGGTAATACTACTAATAGATCAGGGTGTAATAAAAACATCCAAACATTTATATTCAAAAAAAATGATTTGATGATTGTTGCTTGCTGACAAAAATAATCGAGAAACAGTTTATTTGTTAATTAAAAAAACTGTTGCTTATTGGCAGCAGAGAGTTGGAATTTTATAAATGTGCCAAACAATAGTGCACTTCCAGGATGTGTATATTAAATATGTTCTTGCCAATTGTGATTTTTTCAGTCCGGATTATCGAAGTTCTACTCAACGTAAAACAGATAGATTTTTTTACATTCGTGGTCTCAATTAAAAGAAATATCAGATTCCCTCTCACTTCTAAAGTGGATGTATCGTATATAAATCCTCTCAAAATCGTGGTCATTTTCCAGACAAAGTTAACTGTAAACAGTTTGATACTATTTCTACCACTTCGGGGGCTGAAAACTGGGGTGAATTAATGCTCGAACTTTCCGGCGGCCAGAGAAAACTTTCCCGGAGGTTGCATTTAATTGGGTGCGATAATCTACCAGTCTACAAAGGCAAAACTATATCACTGCAATATATTTATGGTAAATGGAGACATTACAATTTGGTTTACTTTTGTTTTGTTGATTACGGATAGCGGTAATATTTTATTCAATGTTTTCTTTAAAATAAATGTTGAAATAGTAAGTTAAATCAAAATTATAGTTTTGAGTTGTTTCATACTTTAATATATAGTTTATTATAGTTTTAATAAGTTTATTTTTCAGTTTATGAAAAAGGATAACAGTAAGATTGTTGTGCAATGTGGTGAATGATAAAAATGTAGTCGAAAAAATAAAAATAAATGCTAATCAGCAAAAAATCCACCAAAGCTATGATAAAATCATCTTGAAACTTTCAAAAATATTACCAAACTCACTCACGTCTACGCGGAATATATTAAAATTCTAATTAAAACTGTTGAACTTTGGTAGAGCCCTCCCTCGTAACATCGCCATTTGAAAGCTGGTTCTACACTTTGAAATAACAAACAATTCGTGTAAAACAGTTGACAAATTTATAGCTTTACTACAAATGGTTTTTTATATTTCGATCTAACTGGGCTTAAGGTAAAGCGAAAGAAATGTTTATCTTCAGATTAGCACTAAACACGGTCTCGCAATGCAAGTAAAAATTTTCAACTGAGGCAAAAGTAAATCAAACAATAGGAAATAGTTACTAAATAAATAGTTATTAAATTCTTTTTACAGTGACACATCGAACTATCACTATTGGACAAAATCTAATTAAAATTTTGATTCAGTTTCCTTCGATTGGCAAAACGTTTATTTGACTTTTATTCCACCACAATACCACGCCACTATTTTAAATGTTGCCAAATATGAACATTTTCTTTTCCCTCTTTTTCATTTAAAAAAATAAGACGCCACGTCATTTTATATAACATTCCATACAGTGTGACCTAGTATTTAAGTGATAAAGACACGGCAACCTAAGTTGAAGGTATTGTTATGTGTATACTTACAAGAAGAGTACTGCTTCGTTGCTTTTTATGTCATATTAACCTGTAAGGAAAACCATTCCCTTTATGTTATTATCACTCCCATTATTTTTGTAAAACTTATTTGTATTAATAAACAAACGATTGTCGATATTTTCTTTCGTTTGATAAAAAAAATAATGTCACGGTACTGGTTAATTAACTTGCTCAACATGTGATACATTGATAAATTTGTGAATCAGATTCTTATTACTCGCACATTACTACGCATTACAATCAATACTGGGCGTCAGAATATCTATTTTTTCGTTTACACAACACAACTGACGCTTTGGTGCGTTAATTGTAGCCATGCGTACAACATTCTTTTTTATAACATGTCTCAACGAGGCTAAATTAAAGAAAAGTCAGCATGGAGTTAAAGTTCTTTTGATTTTTTTTTCATTGCACGTATAATATAACATAATTTGTGTTTGAGTTTTTAATCAACCTTTAAAAAGCAAAACTTATCCGACAATTTTTACAATATTGCGACTACAATTTATCCTAGAAAATTATTTTGTATTGCCTCTAGAGACAGTCATATATTATTCGTTAATATTAACAACAAATGTTTTTTTTTCATGAATAAATTCAATATGTGTATTGATTAACAATGGTCGGAATGCGTTATAAATCAAAAAATAAAACTAATAAATATGACGAGTGCATACTTTATATCAGGGCTTTCCAAACAACATATGTTCCGTGGAACACTGGTGCTCCGTGGGACTTAAATACGTTTCCACAAAAAATTGGAGTGGTAAAATACTCTGCAACACATTTAAACATCTTCCACATTATATTAAAAATCGAGTGATGGAAAATCTTCAATAATTGCTTACTTCAAGCTTTGTTTACTCAAGTTTGTATGTAACATGTTTTAAAAAGAATTGGGTAATAAATAAAAAGTAATATAATAGGATATATTTTTTAAATTTTTTTACAATATAAATTACCCGACCTTAAAAAGCTGTGTTCCGGTAAGTGTTTCTTTGCATAATGAGTTTTGGAAACCCTGCAGTATAGATAATACTGTTTTTTATTTATTTAAATGTATGTTAAAAGCTATTTTTTAAATAATACTCTTGTACGATTTTCTTTTATATCACTCAAAAATACTCACTTGAAGACATTTTTTATTATTATTTTCGATAAGCCGTATGAAATTCAATGAAAGGTAAACTCAGCCAATCGTCATCTTTGTTTTCACGCTCAACTACAAGTCAACACATATTTAAAATATATTTTCGTTTATGTCCGATATGCCACATAATAAACACATGTTTTATTTAATATGATTTGTAATATGATGAGTAAAATAACATTTTATAAAACAAATGGGGGATCGTAAATGGTGTGGTGGCAATACCAAACGCTCTATAAGCGTAAATGATTCGTGCTTATGCCGCCATTTTTTGCGCATCTTACCTCAAAGATAGAATGGCTCAAATACTACTTGCTTTTACGATCATCAAATACGATCCAAAAGCTGCTTAATATCAGTTGTTCTAGAGTGCTTTGGATCCTTCCTAAATGGGAATTAGTTATGGCTAATTCTGGCAGCACTAAAAAGCTTTATTTAGATGGATATTTTTTGTAATAAAACCATCTTACGCAACGTATCATCTCCAAGTTACTTAGCAAACAACTTGATATGTTTTTAATGTAGAATCTAATGATGGACTCGTTATTTTATGGCCATTTTCTGTTGAACATATAGGACTTCATATGAAATCAAAATGGTTTATAATGTTTATTGATTGAATTGGCATTTAATATCAATCTATTATTATTGTTTTTAAACATTCGATCACTAAATCTTGCCTCCAGTGCATGTTTTCCGGTGCAATTATTTGAATCTACATGAGTAATTTATATTAACGTATAAAGAATTTTTAGTCAATGATATGCATTTAAACTACAATGCTTAAATAATCATGTATTTATAAACTTCAATAGATTTAAATTTTAACCCAAAATAGAATGCATTACCTTATTAATAAGTCTCATTCAATAGGGTCAACGATCATCAATATCAAGTTTTCTTAAAATTGCTTATTTACCAGTCTGACAAGATATGTTTTCTGTATCAATTTAGTCCCCCCTGAAGAAAAATGTGTATCGATTCACGATTATCTATATGTATACACTTTTAAAAAGTGTTTCCAGAAAAAATACTTGTTCAAATTATCGTTTGTATATGGTTTTTCTTTCTTTTGATTCTCCCATCAAACGTTGTAAAGTACTTTAAGCTTTTTCAAAAGCACAGGATGCTTGCAATAAAATACGTGTTTTGAACATATTACTTTTCTATTGATATATGAAGTAGTTATAGTTTACTTGGTAAAACTAATATTTAAATTATATATGTAGTCAATAGCTATTTTATCTTCACGTCATCGTCAGGTGCGACTTTTCAGTTTTCAAACCTTTCAACTATAACTCATAATTATTGTGAAACTAAATACTTAGCCATTTTCCCGCATTTGAATGGAGTTTAAACAAGTATTTGCCAATTCAATCAATAACAATAAATATACTTATGAAGAGCTTGGGATCAAACACACTCAAATCCGAAATTTTAGCTTTTTAGCTTTCTTAGAATTCATAGCCGAATTATATGAACAAATACATGAAAATAAACAGTAACATGAATATATGTTGCATGGAAATTGTCAGGTCAAGTTTATCCGTGCACTTAATCGCCTGAAGATAACGAAAGGCGAAACCCAGATCGTTAGTGACAAAACTTGTCTGAACGTACGTAATTTGAACAATTCAGATTTATTATTGTAATTTCACCACGCATCTTCAGTCGAAATCTTAAATTAAAGAAAATTGTGTATTTTTCTGTTCAGGAAAATGTGTTTGTGATTATTTTAGATCGCAAACTCTTCAATTATAACGTTTTTCGTTTCATCATTCAAGTGCTTAACAATGGCTCGTATTTAACCGGTCTGAATTTTAATGCAGTTCCGGTCGTAATTTTCATCACATTAGTCTGAATTTTTATTACATCGGTCAGAATTTATATTAAATGGTCATAATACATCGGTCAGTGTACAGAGGGCAGATTAAATAAATAATGGGCAAAATTTATATAAAATAGTCATAATTTGGATGAAATTTAAAAAAAAACCTAACCTAACATAACTTAACAAAAATGTTAATGAAATCTAACCGTATAATATTTTTATTCTGACCAAAAATTGAATTTTATTTAGACCGAAAGTTCATTTGAATTCTGAACAAAAATTGATTTAAAATCTGACTATTTATTTTGTTCCTTTTAAAAATAATTGATAGACATTCTAGCGTTGGATTGAGACAGCCTGTAGATTCTCGGCGTGCTTATATTTCGTCGACGATCATTGATATTTGTTCGTTGCGGGATAAAAAATAACGGCGTCGTCTTGAGCGCGACTATACATTCGTTAAACATCTAACAAGGGTTTAGAAATACGCGCAATAAAAATTTATTTAGAGGTAAAGAAAGCTTGGGATATATTTAAAGCAAGTTATTATATACCGCAGAAGTTTATTTTTTTAAATCGACAGTCATCGATATTTCTTTTGTTATTCTCTCTCACACGGTTCAGAGTTCAATGGGAATAATAATTTGTTTTTGAAATTGTTATATATTTTTCCGCCTGTGTGGTCGAGTGGTCAACGTCGTTGGCTTCGGCTACGGAGGGCCCGGTTTCAAATCCCGGTACGGACAGTTTTATAAATTGATTTTTCAATCGATTTATAAACTTCTGTTCAAAAGCATGGATGTATGTGATGTCTTGAATTCCCCCCTCTCACCCATCCTATCCTATGAACGGGGCGTATCGAGAGCGATTAGCTTACCACTAATCCTGTCAAAGCCCTATCCTTCTATCTCTACTCTCTTTGGAAAAAGAGAGGTTGAGCAACTGAGTAACAAGTAGTTCTCGTAGAAACACTACTGTTGAGATAAACTCCATTAGGAGTCCATATGCTCCACATTGGGAGCGGACTGGAGTAATGATTTGTATTACTTACTAGCCGGTTCCCGGCAAGCGTTGCATTGCCACTCAAAGAAATTGTTTGTGTTTTAATTGTGTTTATTGAAGTGCATGTTTTCTTTTTCTGTCTGTTTGATATTTGACGATTGTTGCCGATTTTCTATGGTACGACACGCGCGCTACCTAATGTAAGTTAGTTGTACTATAACCTTCCCGAAAGTGCAAGCAAAAAGTTTGTAAAAGTTTTATTGCAATTGGATGAGCGGTGTGGAAACGCATAAAGTACGAACAAACAAACATTTATTTTTATATTTTGTATATTAGATTCATACAATGCTCTTCTTTCTATATAACGTGGTGGAACGCCGTTCCGACACCTTTTTCCCCGCAAATTTTAATGCTTCAAATCAATATTCGTATTTTTTTTGCTTTAAAAACTATAGAAAAATCTTTAAAAATACCTTAATTATCTGTTTGTTCCTATCTTGAGTTCCTTTTGAATGTAATGTGCTTAAAAAGAATAGTTCCATAGACTTATTCTGTGTCCAGAACCATGGGTCTAATGCTTAATGTTCACCCTTTCACCAACCACAGAATCACCTCGCATTCTAACATAGCATTAACGTATTCTTCCCTCTTTCTTTACAGACCTTATCAAAACATAAACCTCGGTCGAAGATAGTCGACAAGCAACTTTCGAGGAGTTACCACCCGAGTTTGGGAGCTGACGCAGAATCAGATAGCAGCGGTGATCACACAGACGGCAGAGACGCCCAGGATGGAAGACCTCCAGGTCTTGAAGATGAAGAGTTCTTCGCGCCAGAAGTTGAAGAAGATGCCACTGACGGGCGTCCGCCTTTACGAGCGTGAGTAGCAAAGTTTTATATTTCTAAACCGTTAATGTACGCATATTATAAAATATTGTAAGGTGTACTTTTTTTCCAGGTAATGAGTATTTAAATGGTTTAGAATATTTTATACAAGCTTTTTCAACTCAGAAACCACAAGCATGAGTTAAGTTTGTTATTTTCAAATCGCTTACGCGTTCAGTTTGTTACAAACAAAATAATTAGTTCAATATAATAAATAATTTAAATATTAACAGTTCTACTATTAATTGCATTTACATTATTTCCATCTGATCAATCACTTGCTATTAACTTTTCCGGTTCTAAGCTCAAGACATGCGACCCCAATACCCACATTTTCTTAAATATCCATTTTAATATAGGTGATACAATGTTTATAATTAAGGTTTTCTTATATCATAGTTTTTGGACCTTTTGTAGTTTATATAAATACGCGATAACGCGATAAGCGTTCATTCGTAAGATAGCTGGGCTAAGCTCGTCAGTTGCAATTTCATATGTGTGCTGGGATGACATCTTTTTTACGCGCAACTTAAAATATGATTATTTATTAAAAAAAACCACGAATTTTTATAAAAAAAAAATGTATGAGGAATGATGCAGAGATATATTTTAAAGCCCTTAGACTATTTTTTTTTTGAAATTCATAAGAATATAAGGCTAATAATGAGGAAACCACTGAGGTCCCTAAACGATCCCCATCGGATGAGAAGTATTTTTCTAGTCTCCGAGCCGGAAGAGTTAAATAACTCATCAGGGTACGGCAATATATTAGCATTATTGACGACCCGCCTCAAATAATATTTTGATATGAAAATTCACACGTCGAATGATGCGAAAGGGAACAAAAGGAATGGTCAAAATTTAAATAAACTTTCGGTCTGGATAAAATTCAATTTTTGGTCATAATAAAAATATTATACGGTCAGATTTTATAACCATTTAGGTTAGGTTAGGTTTTTTTCAATTTCATTTAAATTATGACTATTTTATATAAATTATGACTATTAATTATTTATTCTGCCCTCTGTACACTGACAGTATTATCACCATTTAATATAAATTCTGAGCAATGTTATATAAATTCGGACAAATGTGATACAAATTATGACCGAAACTGTATTAAAATTCAGACCAGTTAAATGCGAGCCGTTTTTAAAATGGTTAACATGATTTGACCTAAATATATTATAGAAAGTAATGTATTCAAAAAATGTGAGATAAATCTTTACAAATATATCAAAATAGAAAGCGCTAGATAACTGCTTAGTGCGTTTTTTTCAAGATTTCGAACGCTCTTTTTTCTTCGTTTTTTTTTCTTTCGTTTCAATAGGAAAAGGTCAAAACCTTCTAGAAAAACGAAAAGAATAAATTCGAATTTGAAACGATGCAAGAGTTTTCGTATTACAGCAGAGACGCGCTAGAAATTTATTCATTGACTAATAGGTGTTTTTTTTTCTAATTTAACATGAGATTACAAATAGTAAATGAATGAACTAAATTTAATTACCGTCATATTTTATGTCAGCGTAAATAGAGTTTACATACAATTTGTCATCGATTTATTCATAACATATCTTCATCCTTTGACAGACTATCATTTCATTTCACCCAGTCTTATTTTCCAACCAAAGCTAGGTTCACAAGATAGATAACGAACGATAAAAATTATATTATCCATCAGTACAATCAGGTTTCATTTGTCTTCTTCTTCTTTGACCACATTCGCTCCGTATGCAGAGCATATGGCCGCCACCTGGCACCTCCATGTTTCTCTGTTTCCCACCAATTGCTTTGATTTCTCCTATGGCATGCCAGCATCCCTCAATTCCGCCGAGTACATCCTATGAATAGTATCCGGCAGTCGTCCGAGACGCCGGAATCCCACCGGTCGAAAGAAAAGACGTATGTACTATATTGTATCGTATTTTTACACCTTGATAACTAGATAGTCTATTTGAGAACTAGTTTATATTTACATTTTTTTTATTTCACGTAATAATATGATCAGTTCCAGCGCGAGGTTATTTGGCGCCATAAGGAACATTCAACATAAAATTTCGGAACAATTTTTGCTCGGCGATTTTGAAATTTACTCAGGTGCTGTATACTGAGCTTCGAGAACAGATGCTTGCGTTGGATAATGGGGGTGAGGTGCTTTGATTTTGTGAGGAATCCGGTTATAAGGGAGCGTACAAGGCAGCGCCCCATCACGTCAGTGATTATGGAGGGACGTTGGAACTGGCTGGGTCACGTGCTGCGTATGCCTCCGGAAAGCCTTAATTCTGCCTGCCTGTTCTTTTGACCGGTGGGATTTCGGCCCTTCTGGACGTCTTTCGGGTACTTTCGGGTATCCATTGGATGTACTTGGTGGAACTGAAGGATACTGGCATGTCATGGGAGGGAATAAAGCAATTGGCGGAAGACAGGGAAACATGGAGGTGCCGCGTGGCGGCCATATACTCCACATAGGGAGCGAATATGGCCAAAGAGAGAGAATTTACGGATTTCTTGAAATGAAAAAAATTGGGACCTTTTTTTTTGTTTTTTAGCTCCCGCTCAATATTTTTTTGCACTATAAAGAGGAATAATATATGTGATGGCAAAGATTTTTGAAGTTTTCGTGCTACTGCTTGAAGCTCATTGTATAGATACTTAATATTAATAAAGTTTAAAAAAATATTGCACTCCTACATTTATGCGCCCTCTTATGGTTTGCGCACTAGGCGGTTGTCTATTTCGCCTGTACGGTGGCGCCGGCCCTGAATATAGTACGCCAATGCTTTTTGTTAGGCGAGAAAGGAAGAAACGTGCTAATGTAATTATGAATGAGATGAAAGGAAAAGTTTTGTAAGGAATGGAAAAATATCGTATGGAATATAACTCCCAAAGCAAGAATGTGTGAAAGTTCTGTGTCCATCGTAACCGTTGATTTATGACTGGCAATGTCAGGGTGGGGAACCTTTTCATTTATAAAGGCCACATTCATTTATCTGATTCAACTTAAGGCCGCGATAAAAAAATTGATCCTCCCCCCCCTTTTTTTTTGACTGTCAAACATATAATGGGTTTAGTACGTTATTTTTCCAATATATAATTTTTTGATTGAAGTGAATATTTTATCAAGTCAAAAGACCGCATTAGAGTAGCCAAGAGGTCACAGGTTCCCTTTCACTGGGCATTGTACTCGTTCATCAATGGTTGGTATGAACGTAACACATAAAAATAAATATGAGGAAATACATTTTTTAAATAGTATTATATCAATATATTTTTTAATGAAAAAAAACTTGAAATACAATATACTTTACTCAATAAAACTCAAATGTAACATCGGAAGATTTGTCTGCCTTTAAAACAAGTCAAAACAAACTCACATACTCCATTATACAAGATTTGACAAACATTTATTAAAGAAAGAGACTATTTTTGAAAATAAATCTTATACTTGGACATGTTTTGACATATAAAGGAAATATATTTGATACAGACTTGTTTTTCGTGGAATGAAATTGATTTTTTTTAGTTAAATCGTTCACGGAGGGTGCCATACCAACGGTGCCCCCCCTGGATCCAAATACGGTTCTACATATTCTACAGTAAATTCAGGGTTTTCCAAACTTTTTCTGCAATGGAACACTGCGAATCCTGAAATTCTAACGGAACACTTGGCTTATTTTTTAGGTCGGGTAATTCATAATAGTATAAATCCAAAAAAAAAAATATATTTTTAAATGGTGTGGCGTCGAACCTATTCCTGCACTTTGACTTCATTGCAGCATAAAAAGGAAATCATACTTCGGTGCTTCGCATAAATAGGTTGTATTAAACGGAAGTAAAACAATAATAACTTGTTTTGACACATTGGGGTATTCTTTTGACAAACTCACCAAGAAAGAATTTAATGATATTTTTATCGGAATCACTGATAAAATCAGTCAGATTTTTTTAATTACTTGCGCTGAACACGGAAAATGGATTCTAAACCAAGGAATCATAATTGTTTTTTTTTTTTTTAAACCATGTCCGCTCCCAATGTGGAGCATATGGACGCCTAATGGAGTTTATCTCAACAGAAGTGTTTCTACGAGAACTGCTTGTTACTCAGTTGCTCAACCTCTCTTTTTCCAAAGAGAGTAAGGATAGAAGGATTGGGCTAGGACAGGATTAGTGGTAAGCTAATAGCTGTCGATACGCCCCGTTCATAGGATAGGAAAGGTGAGAGGGGGGAATTCAAGACATCACATACATCCATGCCTTTGAACAGAAATTCATAAATCGATTGAAAAATCAATTTATAAAACTGTCCGTACCGGGATTTGAACCCGGGCCCTCTGTAGCCGAAGCCAACACCGTTGACCACTCGACCACACAGGCGACAAATATTTCATAATATTTCATAATTGTTAGTTTTTGGAAAACATTAGAAAATAATGGTTATTTAGTTATGTGGATGTTCGCGGAACACCTATTCAGGTTCCGTGGAACACCAGTGTTCCGCGGAACATAGCTTGGGAAACCTAAACTACAATACACCCATTTTGTTTTCGACTAATACTTACAGCAAATTTATTTTCGTGTGGCTGGGTATTGCGATATGTAGCACTAAAGCCTTCCAGGAAAACTCTTGCTGGGCGAGTAAAATATTCAACGAGACAAACATTTCCCTTTGTGCGAATCGAAATAAACAAAATAAAAATCCCACCTGGAACGTGAATTGCAAACAGAGAAAGGGCTTTTCGATCTTCTGTATAGAAAACTTTACGCTCAATATTTTAGAGGGGGCTTGAGGTTCTATCTCAAAACTCGACCAAGTAAATATTAATGCCAATGTTTACTTTTAATTTTAAAAATAAATACAACTAAATTTGAATCGTTCAAATTATATACGTTCACACAAGTTTTGTCACTAACGACCCGGTTTTCGCCCTTGGCACCTTCATGAGTCGTTCAAGTGCACGGATGAACTTGAACTGACGCTTAGTAAATGAATGTATCGTGTTTATACTAACAACACGAAACTTTAACACTAATTTACTATAGACTACAGTCGATCTTGCTGAACAACAATATTGACATAATTAAAGATTTCGACTGAAGGTGTTTGGTGGAATTTCAATATTAAATTTTATCATAAACACAGTTAATATAAACACGATACAGAACTGTCAATATCGGTTTATTCGTCCGGTAATACGATTCCAACAGGCCATTTTTTCGTGCATTGTTATTGTATTTTATATTATGTTTCTACAAATACCGAAATATCAAATGCGTATTTTCCTTTATGTGTGGAAATTACAATTGAAAAAACTTGTTACACTGAGTGTTGATTTTTTTTAATTTACACAGTTTTTCAACAAACTTTATCGCGAAATTTCTAATCTCGTAACTGTAATTTTACCACTACTATTCAGCTGAAATCCACAACACTGTGTTCACGAAGAACAGAGAATACAAAACGAGTAAAAAGAATTAAGTTTGTGATGTAAATAATTCCTTTTTTTTATCGAGGACGGTAAAATAAAATTTCCATTTGCATTTTAACAATACTCTTAAATGCATTTGACTTCCGCTCTCTTGCGTTACTCTTCTCGAAGGCCTGCTGATAAAAACCTTTTGAGATATTTTTTATTGTTTCATTTTCAGCTGACCTAATTTCTGTCATTAAATTATATTCTCGAGTTGATTTTAAAATTAGATGAATATTTTACTGAGTCGCTTAAGGGTCGGCTTCTTTTATATCTGTATTAAGAAATTGTGTTTTCTTAATTATGTAAATGTATATTACAATAAGATATGAAAACCACTTGGTAAAAAATATCAGCCGCCTGTGTGGTCGAGTGGTCAACGTTGTTGGCTTCGGCCACGGAGGGCCCGGGTTCAAATCCCGGTACGGACAGTTTTATAAATTGATTTATCAATCGATTTATGAATTTCTGTTCGAAGGCATGGCTGTATGTGATATCTTGAATTCCCCCATCCCACCCATCCTATTCTATGAACGGGGCGTATCGAGAGCGATTAGCTTACCACTAATCCTGTCCTAGCCTTATCCTTCTATCCCTACTCTCTTTGGAAAAAGAGAGGTTGAGCAACTGAGTAACAAGCAGTTCTCGTAGAAACACTTCTGTTGAGATAAACTCCATTAGGAGTCCATATGCTCCACATTGGGAGCAGACATGGTAAAAAAAAAAAAAAACATATTATAATAACATCATTATTTTTATATCTCATTAGATTTTCTCCTTCAAAACATGAAATTAGTAATGTTACTGTGCTTGCTCTCATTATTGTTTGTATCTTTCCTCTCTTTCTGTACTGTAGAAATAAAAAAAAAACACTTACCGTCATTTTGTAATTTATTAGATAGGTATACATCCAATCTTTACTTCACAACTATATAAACTGAGGTCCCTGAGGATATATGTAGTTTGTCTTAGAGATTGCTTATCAACAAAAATCACACGTAAAAGCTAGTAACACAACCAATAAAATGACATAGTCGTCAATATAAAATTTATTTTAATAATATCACACGTCAATATTTCTGATTTTAATTTCGTTTAATTATACTTATGAATGGAGAAAACATGTCGTTGGGCAAGAAGGGTACCAACTGCCTAGAAATAATATTGACTTGTCAAAGTTAAATCTATATTATCTTAATAGCTTTATTAAACTGACAGTTATTTACCAGATGCTTCTTCGAATCGAGAGCTAAAGAGGGAAGCCGTAGTGGAGTCGAGATGCATAATTGAATAGCCTAGTGAATGCCTTTGTCTTCAAAATTTAATGCGTTTGCTAGGTCACTTCATTGTCTCCCTTGAAAAGTTTTAATCAATGACGTTTCAGTTCGCAAATGAAATGAAGTTTGCGAGGAAACGTTGCAATTGCATTCATTTTACGGTTTTATCAAAGAGTTCAGTAGTTGGAAACATCTTAAGCCTTAACAGGGTTGCCAACCAGATTACTTATTACAATCGTCATTAATATTATATAAATATAGTTTTTATAAAACTATATAATACACTCAGTCCTTTTACGCGATGTTACGCTGTTTTTTCTTTCCAAAACTTCTTTACAGAAGAAACGGTGAACTTTTGCAATGTCTTGGATTGATGATTTTGTTCTGAATCTTCTCAAAATGTGCACATTTATTGAATTACAAAAATAGCACGTTTCAGCCTTAAATTTTATCCAAACACAGAGAGTTGAATATGTATTAAATCTACTAAATAAGTGCACCTTAGAAGTCCGACCGTTATTGTAAAAAGAAATAATTGACCGTCAGATCATCAAAACAAATCCAATGAAATAATAATCGACTCAGATCAAGAATCTAGGAACAGTATTTTATCAAACAACTCTCAGCAAAATTCAACACTTTCGTTTAAAAATACGCGAACGAGATATAAAAAAAAGTTTATACAGTTATGAATGTACACATATGAATCTTTTTCACATTATATTAGGGTATTAAATAATGAAAATGACGGATAATATGTAAAAAAATATTGTGAACACTTTTATATGAACGTAGCGAGGTATTTATATTGAAAAAAAACAGTAAATTTGAGTTGTAGTTTTTATTGCTAATTTATTTTAGTGAATCAATCGTCTCTTAGTTTTACTACCATTTGCGGTAGAACAGATATCACGGAATACATTATGAACAAGGAATGATTGCCCATTTGAAATTGTCTCCATCTCTTTTACGTTATTGCATGGACTTAAAGACATATATTGAAAAATTGACTATAGTATTTTATAGATCAATAAAAAATTCACTACACAATTTTATTTACAATGCTTATAGGAAATAAAATGAATTTAGGGAACAAGATGGGCAACAATAATATCTTGCCATTAAATAGTGTGTCTATGGAAAAATTTGGTGAATTGTATTATTTATCAGTTTGTAAGTAAGACCACAATTTATTTATAACGTAGGTTTATACGAAATATCGATGATTTGGTTCCATAGAACAATAAATAAAAAATACCTATTATATCTTATCTTATATATATATATATAAATGAATGTTGTTTGTTTGCTTAATTTTCGGTCTCTATAAATTCAAAAACCGCTGATCCGATTGCAATAAAACTTCGACAACCTTTTAGCTAGCACTTCCGGGAAGGCATATTAAAATTAACTTACAGTGTCTAAAAAACTAAAATATTCGTAGAACTTCAATTTTTTTTACACTGCAGTATAACAAAACAAAATTGCCGGCGTTCGAAATCATTTTGAACGGCGACCATTTTGTTTTGATATATTGACGATCCAATATATCAAAACTGTAATTAGAGTGAAATTAGATCGAAAGCGCATTTTTTGATTAACTTACAGTAGGTCTTATATGTAAAATCAATGTTTGTATGTCTGTCATTAAACCGTCGACTGACGATCAAACAGCATTCAGACAATTCAAATTTGACCTTCGATTGTGGAATATTTCAAATCTGTCAAATCGTGTGGTCTACATTTTGACATTACATTTTAATGTGTTTCGTGCATTAGGTGTGATTGTTTGTTTGTATTTTATGAGTTGCCACACCGTTCATCCGATTGCAATAAAACTTTGACAAACTTTTTGCTTACACTTGCGCGAAGGTTAAAGGCGTATTAAAATTAAATTACAGTAGGTGGCGCGTGTGTCGTACCATAGACAATGGGCAGCAAACGTCAAACAAACAAAAATAAAGCATGCACTTCAATAAGCACAAAACAAACACTTTTTTTCTTCAAGTGGTATTGCAACGCTTGCCGGGTACCGGCCAGTTACATATATAATACACGTCTCTTGTATATTTACACAAAATTAAAATAATAAAAAAAATACTTCTTTCTTCTCGGTAGGCAGATTTTTGCATATGGAAATAATGATACATAAACAATCGTCTCTCAATTTCATATAAATAGAACTCGAAATATCATTTTATGGTTCTGTTACCGCTTCAATACATTTAAACTGAATTCAGATATATGGCTAAATAATTTACTATAAAATATGAGACAATTAATAATTATCACTTTCTTACATCTCAAAAGCGATGTGTCAAAACTTTGATCGGCCATATCTCAAAACTATCAACTACTACTTGTAGCACTATGGAACTAATCGATATGTACATAAACAAACTGAAGAAAACTGTCAGGAATTTATATATTTTTAAAGATGTTAGTAAATTGGGAAGTATTTACATTTTAAATTTGACTTTTTTTACTTACGATGCGTGTTACTTACGAAATCCCGGAATCGGTATTAAAATGATTCCAGGAATAGATGCCTTTATAAAAGTTAGTCATTTAATCTCATTACAGAACGAAAAAATGGTTGATAAAGGATAATATATTGCTAGATTTCGCTTTCTATTTTGATTGTTCAGGATGGGACAGGAGATGATGAGGTTGATAAAAAATTTAAAAAATCAATGATTGAAACTTTTTGTTTGGGGATTTGAACTTGAATTAGTCTGCATCATACTTATTAGCATCGGTTTAAAGGTTATACAAAGTTGTAATGCCCCAAATATTCTGTAGACTATTGACAAGTGTTTTACTAAATTATGTTGATTGTTTACTCTTTGCAGGCGTCGCGTCTCGATAGCTGCCGACAACGGCGATGGCGAAGGCGTCGCCTCGACGTCCGCCGGCTGGGTGCGGGCGTCTCGTCCTCAGGAAGCAGTCCCGCAGGCGCCCCCTGTCGGTGAAGGGCGGCGGATAGCCGCCCCCTTACTCGACAGACTCGCTGACAACTCCGACAGAAGACAGTATGGAATGGGAGTCACTGGGAAAACTTTAGGGTAAAAGACTTTGACTCATATATAACATGGATCATGTTTTTGGGATAAAATTTCCCTGCAAACTTTAACTTAGATCATTTTACATTTTTACGAAGAACGTTTCAAAAAAGATCAGCTCACAATACACTCGAAAATCCTTCATTTGTAAATAGATAAAAGAAGTAAAGGTTACTTTTATGTGTTATTTAAAAAGACAAATAAAAAGTCAACACGTTTTCAATAAGCAAAAACATTTTACGCTTAGAATTAAAATAAATTTTTCTTCGTCATAAATACAAACAAATGTATGAATAAATTTAATATCTTTTATAAAAATATTTTTTTATTATGATTGGTCTTTTCTTGTTGATTTTCCAGGTCTTTCAGAAAGTCTGTGGTGACCCAAGCTAATGTAAAGAAACAACTGAACGATATGCGAGACTACAGACCTTACTTCACGTACTGGGTATCTACAGCCCAGACGCTGATACTCCTGGCATCTTTATTCTGTTATGGGTTTGGACCTGTTGGTGTAGACCGTGCTAGACGATCAGGACAGGTGCTGGTCACCAGCCTTAGTCTCCAGCAGGTATACAATCACCTTAATTCAAAACAAGTAGTGTCATTTGCAATTACCAATATTACAATAAAATTATATGAATACACCAATCAGAAAATATAATGAATCATTTTAAAATATTACCGATTGACGCTTTCAAAGTGTTGCCATGCGTGTGAATCTATAAATCAATATTCACGTGGGCTTATCAGATTAATAAATTTTACAGCAAACAGTTCACTAATATAAAGAAATAAACTGTTATAAAAATATTTTAAAAAATAAACTTTTATTTAAATGTACCAAAAAGCTAAAAATAATTACGATATATATTCCCTCGTCTAAGCAACATCCTGACCACATGAAACTCTTCAGCACAGTAAGTCGGATCGTTGACTCTCCAGAGAATTGGAAAACAAACCATTATACTATCGCTAGTAGTCGACGGTAGATTAGAGTTATTAATTTCGGAATAATTGTCTCATATTATTAATTTATTCACGCTTCTGTTTTTATGTTCAATCGACGATTTATTGCGTATTTCTCCATTTTTAAATCTGTATTCAAATATTTTCGAAATGTTGAATATATGAAAATTACTTCAATATCTGCAAAATAATTATTACGAAGTCCTTGCGGCACGATAAATTTGAGGAATCTGTTTTTAAAAATCCTTAGAGGGTCAATTAACGCGGATATGAGCGATTTTTTCACGCCTTTTCACGAAATTTTTTAACAACAAAATATTTTGGCTTGGCAACAATGACGTAAATTTATTTTAAGTCAGATTTATTACCCCTTACAAGGCTTTAAATCATATCTAATAGTTATAATTGATCACGTTAATACGTATTTTTTTCAACACAACGTTATAAAATTACGTGTTTTTTGGTTTCAACTATCCTTACATATCGAACCATAATCGGCAAAAGAAGTTATACGACACAATCCGGTAAATTGCGTTTTTGATCAATAATTGTTCAATATCAACTAAGGCGTCAGTGGCAAACATTTAAACCATTATCTGATTCACCTGATCTCTGTTAGGGCCTGTTCATTTTACTGCTTTGACTTGTTATCGTTTGTTCCACGTAAACCCTTGTTGAGAAACACTGATCTCAAGTCAGACAATTTTATTATAATATCAAGCTAAGACGATAACGACATCATTTTACTAACAATCCGACATTTTGATTTCTCTTTTTATCGAAGATAGATAGACATCCATAACACCGTAAGTCTCTCAGTTGTACTGTATATTGTTTTCACGAATAAATTTTAATGACAATAGCTATTCATTGTTTTCTGCCGTGTCAGTATTAATTTTAAGTTATTGATTATAATAACAAATTTTTTACTAAAGCATAAATTTGAAGTATTATACAAGTCCTTAATGAACTCATTTTTTCGCCATTGAATAAAAGTGGGACAATTTGAGCTGTAATAATTACTAAATAAGGCATTGAACTAGTTTTCCGTCGAATTAAGAACGAATTAGAGCTTTTGCTACAAGATGCTGAATTAAATCAGAACCTCATTTAGGCTATGCCCTATTTCACTTTGTAAAAGCTCGGGAAACAAATTGCTCTAAATATATTATGATTTAAAATTTACTCAGCTGCAAATCAGATTTTATTCTTCCATATAACTGTGTTTAAATTTTTAGTTACGATTTTTTTCTAATTAACTATGTTAAATATATTAAAATTTCAGCTGTACGAACATTTTTAATATTACTTTAACAGTGTAACAAATTGTGTATTTATCCATTTCTCGGCTAAAATATTACATTTAATGTAAAATATTATATTATTGCTACACTACACTCATTTCAGTATTAAAAAATGTGCAGCTTTTTTAAATAATAGTGTATTTATTCATTATTCATATATGTAAGTTTAAAAAATAATGTTTATGAAATTGTTTACGAAGGGAATTCGATTGCATGTTCACGTCAAGGAAATTGAGCAAATCATCGAAAGTGTTTACCACTCGGCTATAAGACTGGTTTCGTGCTTAAAAATATGGATGTCTATGTAGGGTCCTATGGCGCTGCGGTTAGCGTTGTTG
Organism: Himalopsyche tibetana; assembly: GCA_030503985.1. Classification (NCBI taxonomy): domain Eukaryota; kingdom Metazoa; phylum Arthropoda; class Insecta; order Trichoptera; family Rhyacophilidae; genus Himalopsyche; species Himalopsyche tibetana. Next base: position 20,293,161 of record JAPJYX010000022.1, read on the forward strand.
GCTTCCGTGCCGGATCTTACGGGTTCGATTCTCAGTACGAGCAGCATTTTTCGATTGATTTATTATTTTAATTATAATTTTTCCTTGCGCAGGTCGAATACCACGAACCTGCAAACTTTTGGCTAGGCCCAAAGGCTGCGGATCTGATCCATCTGGGTGCGAAATTCGCACCGTGCATGAGAAGAGACTCTAAGATTCTTCGCGAAGTCTCCCAGGGCCACCAGCGGGAAAGAGACACTGCATGCTGCATCAGAAATGACGACTCAGGGTGTGTGCAATCCAGCAAAGCAGACTGTTCGGTAAGCCAAATTTATTTGATAGATTGAATCAGCCAATGACTTGATTTATTCGGCTCCTGTAAGTTATCATATTTCACAGTGGTTATGTTTTTAAGATATACCATGTAGAGTATTAGTTGGTTTGCTACTAAAACGATTACACGGATTTTTCCTTGGTTAAAATTTATCTGCTTATTAAAGAACATTTTTCCAAATTTCCAAAAATAAAACTTTTCAATGGAGTCAAATTCTATAACGAATAACACAAACAAAATAACATTTATATAAAAATATGAATTCCAATTTGAAAACGACAGTGTTTGAGACATGTTATATTAAAACTAATAGGAGCAGTCGATTCCTCGGGCTTGAATTACCCTATTTGCGTACCTAACTCAATATCGCTCATTTTGGAAATAGTACGTTTTTCATTATAACCCCACAATTATGTGCATACACAATTGTGAAATTTAGCGAGCGAATGTAAAGTGTATAATACATATATTTTACACTTATGAAACCAAGAGTGAAACTATGAGTGCCGTTTTGTGTATATTATTTATATATAGTTTACTTATAAACATGAGAAATATCGATTCATCAGTTTAACTGATTAATTTAAAATACAGTCATCCGTCAGTTGAACTGATTATTGTGAAATATTAACTGATTTAATTTAAAATTACCACTTTACTGATAAAATGAAAAATGCTCTACGCCTATTGAATTCTTTGACGTCATAACATTATATACACCAGGAGAAATAAAGTAAATTTCATGTTTTGTAAAATATTCGGTACTTTCTCTTTTAACGAAACATATTATTATTTCACTCGTTCCCAGTGCCCGGTAATACATCAAATACCTTTTGCATGAAAGGCAGGTAAAGTTTCCTCCGGCACCTGTATTTATTCGTGTTTTATTTCACTTTAGAACCTAACCCACTAGCGTTCGCATGCGAAAACATGAATGTCGAGATACTCGTGTGTTTGGCGCTACACCCAAACAATGCCAGTAAAAAATACTACAATGTTTGATGCCAGAGCATAAAACGTTAACTGGGGTGATTATCTTTTGAGCTTGAAAATTAAATAAAATAAGAATGATAAATTGATACACTCCCTAAGCATAGATGATTTTAGCTTATTATTTCTTTAGTTATAGCTCACATAAGTATTCGATCATGAATGAAGTGAGTCACATAATAGTTGTAATCAGAAATTTAGTTTACTACGTAAACTTAATATTACTGAATACACTTACATGTTTTCGATTGCCTGATGTCTTAATCCAATTCGTAATCAGTGATTTGTATATTTTCATACAAAATTTATACATTAGAATTTCAACCAATATGAGAATTAGTTTCATTAAAATATATTTATAATACACTGACACGACTTCATCGAACGAGCGACTCCAAATTTTACCTTAGACGAATTCAACACCGTAATTTAAGTACTAATCTGCAACAGTTAAATCATTATTTTATTACTTTTCTTCGCGTTGAATAAAAGTTCGTTATAATTCTTCTGCGAGCAGCGTTCCCAAATTGGGTATGGAACTCGCTTAATCCCTTGCTAGGATTGGTGGAAGGTGCGGCCCAACCAGACGCACGGGCTATAATTCACTCTTACTTCAAGTTATCTTTCACAAACGCGGAGATGAGATCTCTAGCGGGAGATGTACAGACCTTTTAACGTTTGGGCAAGGGTGGCCCATAACATTCTCCGTAGGGTACAAAGGAAGGTACATTTTATGTTTGAGACATCAACCGTCAGTCGTCGCTTTAAGACGCACCTGTCACTCTTTCAGGTACCGTATCCCACGCCGCGAATGAGTGGGTTAATTAATCTCAGAGACTCTTTGCCTCTTTTCGAATTGCCTAACTACGCTAGTCGGTAACGTAGGAATAGATTGGTTCTGATTCGGTTTCTACTTTTTATTTTCACTTATTTAAACAAAGATCAAGCCCGCAAGCTTATATTCTTATTAATCACGCTAGTAAAAAAGGCGTTGTGAACATATTGATATACACTCTGGTCTTTCTTTATGCGGTACATACGTTCCACAGAAAATCGCATATAAAACATCCGCATAAAAAAAGCCTTGAACTACATAGAAAATTGAGGCATAGGTTCCATTATTCTTAAAAACCGCAAAACTTCAAAACCGCATAAAAAGAGACAGTAGTTCAGTTTTAAGTACATTGATCTTATTTCCATTTCAGCTAAGTTTAAGAAAACTTGCTAAAATCTTGTAAACCACTTCTTTTGCCAACCGCCTTAACAGAGTAGTTGCAAATAAGAAAATTGTTTTTTATCGGCTTCACAGTTAAAGGTTCGAATCCGCAAATAAACATTTTATACATTGACGTTGTTTTCCCTTCTCACCCACAATATCTTTTCTTGAAATTAATGTGTATGATAAGATTAAGAGCAGTTTTACTTTTACGTGTTTTATATCAGTTTACAAAAATAGAACTTTTTCATTGGGTGTCCATTTTATTCATATCGATAATGTTAATTTGGCTGAGAAGTTTCAAATTGATTTACTAATATAAAACAAAAATCTAATACGCGAATAATGAAAAAAAAATATATTTAATTAAAAGTGTAAATTGAATTCAATTTGGACACTAAATTTTGGCCACCGCACGTACCAAAATGATAATAATTCGAGCTTTCAGCGCAAACTGCCCGCCCTGGGAATATTTCAATGCCAAAACTTCTACAGGAAACATCATTTCCGTCTAAGCTCCAACCGATTGGGTGCCACTGCCAAACTTTAGAGAGCTTTTTTTACAACGTCGAATTAGGTTACCCGCACGGGGATCTTTATTATTTTGGGGTCGAGAAAATATTTGCGCAGACAATGTGCCAAATCGAGATGTTTGTAAGCCCCGTTGTCTATCGATCAAAAAATATTTACGTTTTTTTTTCAAACCATATACGCTGCGAAAAGAGAAATGATGTAGTCGCCATAACATTTATTATTATGAAATATGATCCATGTATTTTCACTAGTCTCTTCTGTTTTTTAATTAAGATAATATTTCTGAAGAATTCGGCGGAAACTTAACGTAAATTCATTTTTAATATAAAACTAAAATTGTTAACTTTGTAGTACCTCTGGTGTGACACTTAAATAAAGAAGTTTTAAAATTATTTTCTTTAATACTACGACTTTAAGTTGTCAAATTTGCACCTGGCATTGAACAGTTTATTTTATCATCGAATCTTATATTTAACATCAGTGGTCAGTTAAATAATACGGGCAACCCGAATATCGTAATTATGCTCAAGAACACTATCTCAATTCTTAAATGAAAAATAATCATATTGTTGTATACCTTATATTTTCCACGATTTCTCTTTTTTGACAAAAAAAATTAAAACCGTGCTAAATACATACATATATTTTAATGAAAAACTTTGAAATATACAGAGTTGCCGGGTCTTACAGCGCAGCGGTAAGCGTTGTGGTGCCGGAATGCCGTTCTACTGAGTTATATGATAAAAAAAGCCTTGATAGTACATTATTAAAAATGATTATCAGTTTTGAAACCTGTCAATATTGATATACATACAAATAAGTAGATTTTAAATATTTTAATTGATTGAGAACAATTTTATTGAGCTATGTAATGATTTCTATAGACTCAAAAATTGGTTTTAGCTAATTTTTAAAACCGGTATTTCAGTATTAAAACACACTATAAATACCGGTATAGCGATCTCTAATCACAACACTTGAAAGTAAAAAAAAAACAATTTCATACTTGTTAATTTGCAAAACGAATCTCCCGAATATTTGAAATAATTACATAAAAAAAATACAGTATTCTGTTTCACTTTGTATGTCAATATGCCACAGGATTTGACGAGTCCCATTGACTATTTTTAATATAAATATACGCACGCCAACACCAAGGCTCCACGCGTATTTAAGTCGAGGTCACGCGGGGGTTCTTAGTGGATTATGACAGGAAACGGTTTTGGAATCGTTTTTCTTTTTGTGTTTAGCTTTCTGTTAGTCAAACAAAAGAGGAAGTATGTGAATTTGTGCGGGGTCGCGCTGAGCCGGGCTTATGCGCCGATGCAAAAAGACCTAGATTTAATATGGACACGAAAGCCCCGCGGAAAAAGATTAATCACGCCGTATAATCTTTATGACTTAGAATTTTTGACGCGACAATATTTATATATATTGTGTTATCACAAATACTAGAAAATAAAATTTTACCATCGCGATAAAACTGATAGTATTTGTATAGAAATGGTAACAAAGGTATTTAATTTTACAGACAATAGGCAATGCTAATGAACTGGGGATAATAAAGTCTCGTTTTTTTATGTCCCGGGACACTAGAAATACAATTATCATGTTCTGGGAAATTCTGTCGTCCCGAGAATTTAATACCGTCGTAATTTATAAGAATATATATTTAAACGAAAATATGTTTGTATTCGATTTATATGAACACTGTTGGTAACCCAAAACTCATGCAAACTTATTTAAAGTTAGTTTAGTTAAATATAACAAACCATTACAATATTGTATTAGAAATATCTGTGTTGCTTTTTATTACTTTTCATACAAGGGATTCGTTTGATTTTTCCGATGGAACTATTTATGTCCTTCGAAAAATAATAAATTGTATCAGTAATTCGAACCCAGTGATCAAAGACTGTGTGTTTGTGATGTCAATTCACAACATTTTCTTCTCCTCCTATCCTTCTGACTCCTTAATAACTGGGTGTAGCAATAGCGATTAGTCAACCACTAGTCCTGCTCTAGCCTTATCCGTCTTTCCATACTACTCACTTTAAAAAAAAGTGATCTTGAGCGACTGAATAACAAACAGTTCTTGTAGGAAAAAAAACTTCTGTTGAGATATCCACATTAGAAGGACATATGCTTCACATTGGGAGCGACATGGATAAAAAATGGGTCGATATAACACTGTTATATTGTATTCTCTCATCAGTTGATAATGCACATCACGAGTGAAACCAGTTCTGATCATATGAAATTTAAGTAGAATTAGTACAAATGAGTGTTTTCTTTTTTTAATGAAAACTTTTACAATAATTGTAGGAATGAAGCTAGATCGAGACGGTTAAAAAATTATATACTATTGTTAAATAGTGACCAAAGTTCACTTGAGTCTTTCAGTTGTTACGTATAAGATAGGCATAGATGGTTGACCTAGTTATGATAATACTATTACGTTGCTGCCTTTTATATCATAGACAATAATAATTCTTGGTCCATCGTCGGCCAAGAGCCCCTTAAGCTTTTGAAGCTTTAACATTGTATGTTATCTAGCAATTATATGTAGATCGGCTTTTGTCAAGGGGCATTGTGCCATAAAACATTTTAAAAGGAATAGTCGGTCGTACAACTCTGATGTTTATTTCATAAAATGGACTTATCTTTTTATATTCATCGAATTGTCAGCATATATTCGAAGGCCCGAGTTGATAAAGATTTATTTAAGTATCACACACTTTCACAAACTAAGAAATAATTTATTTACAAAATTTACCACTACATTTGAATCGTTTTAATTGTGTACATTCACACAAGTTTTGTCACTAACGACTCGGGTTTAGCCTTTCGGCATTTTCCGGCGTTCAAGTGCACGGATGAACTTGAACTGACGCTCAGTAAATAAATGTATCGTGTATATATAAGAAATAAATGTATTTCTATGTTTAAAGCCATTTCTGGCGAAATGGATTAACCCATTTGAATGGTGAGTAATTTCAAGAATTAAATGTATTTTTGTTCGCTGAAAGATTTATAATTATATTTACTTACCTATAGGATACAAGAGTGGGAAATTCGGCAGATTTACCTGCTCATTCAAAATTGGTAAATCATTCAATTGTGCCCTATTTATTTCTTAAGAATAACTTATGCCCATCTGTGTTTGGGTGTAATAACTTAATCCCTTCGTCTACGTTGAACGAGTGGTTCTCAGAAATAAGGTGATTGGCAGTTACCACTGTTATGATAACTTTTAGATACCCGTATTTTTAACATCTATTTACATCAATTTAATATATTTTTTTTATTTTCAATTAAATCGTTTTATAGCATTAAAATGTTTAATTTTAGCATGTTTTCAGTTAACCAATCGCTCACGTTTTGTGCAGTTGATTTTAGAATTGGAAGGGTCCATCATGAAAGCATCGTCTTCCTTTGGGTGACCACCGATCAACGTATTTTAAAGAATAAAAAAAGTGACAAAACTGTTGCAGATGGAATCCACGTAACAAAAAAAGCGCACTAAATCTAACAATAGACCCCTGGTCCTGGTCATAGAGTAAGTCTATGGACCTAGTATTGTTTTGTATTATGACATCAATTTACATACAACTGTTGCGATATCCGATACATTACATTCAAATGTGACAAACAGCCAATGGTTTTCAAGGAAATAAAAATATGTTTTTAAAGCAAAATAAAAATTTAAATTTTACTAAAATTGATTTCAAACATTAAAAATTCACAAAAAAGTTGCCGGAACGCCGTTCCACCGCGTTACATTGTAAAAAAGCACTGGATGTATATCAATTTTGTTTGGCAGCAGTAGCAGTAGAACATCCTTGAATATTCATATATCTACAGGCGCTCTTTATTGTGGGCCAAGAAAATAATTTTCGAAACGGTTTCATTATTTATCTTACTTATGGCTATTTAGGAAATTAAACTCGGCCCACGATTCCACCCCTGGTTCGGGAAAACGCTTTTCAAACTTTCGTCTGCACAATTAGGCAAATATGTTTTCAAGATTCTAAATTTGATATTCGTTTATTTCTACCAATAGTATTTTTTATTATCTAAGCATGTTTATTCAAATTATTTAATCATAATTCATCGTAAAAAGATACATGTATTTCATTACAACAGCTATTTTTTTTGTACACAGTGTATTTCATTTACTAAAATATATCTACTCAACTATTTTTTTACGCGGTAGAAACGTTCCACAAAAACTGAGTTGCGCTAAGGCGTTGACTGTTAAATCTACAAACCAGATAACTTGACACTTGGCCAATTTAAGTGGAGTAAACTGGTTTTACATTGGAGTTAACGTTATTGAAAAAACGTATTAATATCTAGTTTTTTTTTTTGCTAAATTTGATTGACATAAATAAAACTGTCATATTTGCGCTCGGTCGGTTGTTTGAGAAGCGCTGATAAAAGTTGCCTGCGTCTTTGAGATTATTTTGAAGGGACTGAGAAGGTTGGTAATATTCCTCAAACTTAATAATAATGCGTCTGTTATGTCTTATTATATTTCATAAATAATACCAAAGTGTATAATTTAATTAAATTTAATAATATGTTTATAAAGTTTGAAGTACTCCTAGCCCCACTTCCATATTTACGACGGCGAGAACCATAATGGACAACGCTTCAGAAAAATAACAATATAGACCAAGCAAGAGACGACGATCTGCCACCATTTTATAAACGTAACGTTACGTAAAAAGGAACTATTTTACGCTTTTCAGTACGTTGAGTTGTGAAGGAAACTTTACGTAAATAATATTGATAAAAAAGAATATGTATAGCTCTGTTATTCCTCTCGCTTGTGTTAATCAGTCATGCACAACCTATTAAACATAAGGGCCTATTTATTCATTATCAAACTGTTGGCAAACCGCAGAAGGTAAACATTCTACGGGTAACTGGTATATTTTCTCACTTTTAAGGCATAATTTTTTATTTAGTCTTAAAAGATAGATCTTACGTGTACAACGTCGTTGGCTTATAACACTTAGGTCACGAGTTCGAATCCCGGACAGTTTATATAAATTGATTTTGAAATATATTTATGAAATTCACATCTCACCTATCCTATCTTAAAAAACGGAACGTAGCGAGAGCGAATAGCTTATCACTCGTCCTGTTCTAGCCTTATTCTTAGAACACGTAGGTTACGGGTAAGAATCCCAGTACGGACAGTTTTTATAGATTGATGTTTCAATCGATTTGTGGATTTTCGTCCGAAGGCATGGATGTATGTGATGTCTTGAATTATGTGTAAAATGTTTCTGCCAGTATAAAACTGCCAACGAAATACATATATTATATTTAGTTTGTATTACTTCTTTAAATATTGAAACAAATAAATGTTATATGAGTCAGTTTGTTTTTTTGAGACTATAAAGTATGTTTAAATCTATCGATCTGCATTCAAAACTCAAAACTCCCGATTTTTGACTTAACGTTTTCTGACACTATACCGACGATTAATAAAGTGCTTAGTTTCAAACCCCGCTAAAATGACTCATGATACTTCGAGAAATTTCTGTGGGATTTCTACATTTTTATACGCATAAAAGTAATATAACGCGTGAAATAATTGAAATAAAAATTCACGCTTCAATTTTTTGACGGGGTTTCTAAATGACGTTCATTTTTTATCCGACATATTTTCAATTTTTGGAAACTGAAACATCGGTCATTATAAGTAAAGAAAGAAGACATCTCCCTTCATATTTACTTAATACAAAATATCTAAAAACCATTGAAGTGGAGAAATATTAAAAATGGTAAACTTCAACACACTAAAATTCTTAATTACTCATTGGAAGGAACATTCTTAAATACGTTTAGAGGCAAGTAATCAATTGTTTTCGTCGGAGAAGGAATCTTCTTTTTTTAAATCTGACGTTTGCTCTGTGACATCGCATTTTTTAAACCCTCTTCTATCTCTTTCATCACAAACTATTTTATATCACTCCTTTACTAGTGGAGTAGCAGCATTTTACTATTTTGTTAAAAAAATGTTTTAATATTCAGCAAAACGTTTCATTAAATACCTCAAAATAAATCTACGAAAATTTAACGAAAATTTTGTTGACATTTGAAAACTTTATTCAAACTTAATTTCGGCTCGTTTTCCAAACGTCATAACATATCATTTTAAATGATACGTAAGCTCAACATAAATAAAATAATAATACCTTTTATCAGTCAAAACGAAAACTGCTGCGATGCTGTTTCGAAAGGTTGCCGTGTTATTTGCTGATTCGGGAAATAAATCAAAAACACGATTATTCCGCCATTTTGTTGAGCACTACAACGACATGCAACAAACAAGGCGGAGCTAAATTTGGAATCTAATTGATTCTAAGGTTCAAAAAATTGCAGCAAGTTTTATAGTTCTGCAAACGTCATTTTATATTAAGTTAATAGCTATTTCGGTTTATGCCTTCGTCATAACAATGTTTAGACTTACATTAACTCATTTATATATACTATATATGTATACAGTTCTTTGTTTGAAAACAAAAGGTGCCGGAACTTAATTCTTGTCTATCTTTTTTTTCTTATTCATGTCCGTTTTCAATGCGGAGGAAACGGCTTCTTAATTGAGGCATCTCAACCGAGTTTTTTTTACAAGAGCTGCTTGTTAGTCAATTGCTCAACGTCCCTTTTTTTAAAGAGTAAGTATAGAAAGATAGGTCTGCTACAGAACTAGTGGTTAACTAATCGCTCTCGGTTTACTCTGTTAATTTTAGGGTTGCATGAGTGGAAGGAATGGATTTTAAAAATACCATCAGAACAGAAATCGATTTTGTAGATCTAGTCTTAGTTTTTATAATTCTTTTTTTTACTTTTTTAAAGTTTTTAAAGGAAAATAAAATTTAAATTACTACAAAAACGTAAACAGTTTGGCGATGGATTAAAATCTACGTTATGAGATTTAGTAACGCCAATTCAATCAACGAATTTATCCTACTCAAGCAGTTTTCACGGAACATTTATATTGAGAAAAGATCTATTAAGAGTCCGGCCGTATATTATACATCAGTAGCGGACATGCTCATACAAATATACATGTATGAATGTATTTATATTATTGAGTACCATTTTAATCAATTCCCAAGCGCGCTCCGGCCCCACAGCACCACTGGATTTATTACAGTGATGCACAATCCGCGGCCCGTTTTGAATTTTTTGTGGCTCTCAAAATAAATCATTGAATTTATCAAATTTTTAGCAAGCTTTTTCATTATTAAAGGAGAATAAATCGTTTCATAGAAATAGGCTTACTGAAGAAAATTAGGATCTAATCGTTTTTCAATTCAAACAATCTTTGACATAAAATACTAATATTAATTTATGGTTAAGTGTGAACACGTTTGATATAAATATAAATATATACAATCATTGTTATATGGATCCTCTTAGAGCAATATAGTAGATGTGTTTAGTATAACGGCACCTTTACTTTCTCGCCCCCACAATTCCATCCTCTTTGAAAAAAGAATTTTCTCCGTTTCACTTAAAGAGCTTAGGGAAAAATAAGACGTTTGCCTCATAAAATATTATATGAAATGTTCAAATTCAAAGCTGCACCCCCAATGCATAAAGTGGTGCCACAACAAGCATGCGAAACGCGTTACGCCGCATTTGTTTTGCCAACTTTAGAATATCTAAAGATATTCCTGCGTAAATAATGCAGTGCAGCCAACCGAATAATCGCTTGCGGAGGGTGGCAAGGTTTTCGCGCCAAGTGAGAAAAATCCATAGATATTTTTCGTAAATATTGCACACTTATTTACTATCGCTCCTTTTGTTTTCACTGAATAAGGTTGTTGAATGAAAATAACTCACGCCGTCTGGGTCGCTATTACTGTTTTGTGTCTAGCTTTATTTCGAGATAACGTATTAATACATAATCAGTGATTTATTACAAAATATCACGAACGTAGTCGTTTAGGAATTTAGTCTTCTATATTTTGTCACAGAAAAAGAATCATTTAATTTATATATTCGATTTCACTTGCCAAGTTTACTATCAGAAGAAAATATTTAAATCTTAAAAAATTGTTATGCCATGTCTGCTTTAATTTTATCATATGAACTCCTGATGAATAATCTCAACAGAAATTTTATACGAGAACTAGCTGTTATTCACTTGACTATTGTTTCGACGAAGGTGGGGAAACAAAGAGTAGTGCTTACGGTATCCAATATCCTGGGATTGCGACAGCTCTAATCCCGGGATTTCTGAATTGAGAAAATGAAACACAGAAAAGCTAAATAAAAGATGTCGCGCTGTTATTGTAAATTCGTAAATTCCTGAGATTTTGGATTCGAAAATGATGAAAGAGCTAAAAAAGGTCCCTCGCTGTTAATTTGGGCAAATCCGTAAATTCTTCAAGTGTTGAAAAAAAATGTCAATTCCGAATTCCCGGGATCACAAAATGGGTCCGGAGTTGGATACCCTAGTAGTGCTCTCCCAATTCTCCGTGTTAATCTGCCTCGGATAGTTATTAAGTACACCCAATCCTCTTTTTGCACGGGAGATACTATCCATGCGGAAAGCCGTGTAACAAGAAAATCGTGTAAATAAAGAAGAATTAAAGATACGCTTTATTATATTGGACTGAAAAAATAATTAGATTTAATTGAACACAAATTTATAAATCGTTAAAAAATGTATAAATTCTCCCGTGGACAAATTTAATGTAAACGAATACCACGCGACCACAGGCTGACAAAACAAACTGGTGTTTAACGTAAAATATGCAATTACATAATGTACGAAAAATAAAGGATTTTTTTTATAAGCAATGATTGCGTCGAAAATATAAATTTAAAAAAATATTATTTAATCTATTTTTCTCTCGCGTTTTCCGCATACTGTGTCTCGAATGAACATTTACATCCAAATATATATACGTGTATCTTTAAAAAGCCTTAAACTAAATTTAAAAGGTTTTTCAGACATCGTTTAAATATTCATGCAATGTTTTACTTAGCATTAGAGGAAAACTTTTGAAGCCCACGGCCTACATATTTAAACAACATCAAAAACCTACAAAAAAACTAAATATAATGAAGCAAAAGAGAAAGAAATTTATTAACTAATATAAGTTTTAGAGCAGATAGAATGTTTGTTAAACTATTTTTTATTTTTAATGAAAATGATGAAAAGCTCACTTAAATGCTAAATATCAGTTTTTTTTTAATATTTTTGTTCCAAAAGACAATTAATTCTTTTGTTACTAACGAAATTCTTACACATTCAAAAAATTACTTAATAAACAGATCAGTATAAAACGTAAGCCTAAATCACACAGCAAACTAAAAGAATGGAGCTATTAAAATTAACACTGTTAATTCGTTTGAATTACAAACCTCTTCATCTACCCATTGACTAATAAATATGAATAACACACTATTAACAAAACAACGAAATAAATAGTAAACTATGTATTAAACTTTTAGTAACACCTTGTTGATGCGTTCACCTTGCAATGTTATGTCTGATGATGCTTCTTAAAGAGGCGAAACACGTGTCACATTTTGTGACACAACAATGTTATCAAATATAATTTTAGTTAACATTTTGTATTACTGTCTTATAGAACTTTATGTTTTACACGTTTTTTAAATCTATTTCGTGTACCATATCGACTGTGGAAAGGAAAAAAGACGTAACCCTAAACAAATTTTACAGGAGACAAAAAAACGTGTTTCGATGATTTTAGGTGAAAGACAAATTATGAAATACAAAAAACGTTGAAGTGCATGAAGACTGATAAATTTGTTTTAAATTGAGTGTATCTAATATTAATTTAATATATTTTTTAAAAAAAAACCTTTTTTAAGTCTTTTTTCATGATCGCAATTTTTGATACTAATTTAATACTAATTTGGCCATGATACTAATTTGGCATTTTCAGCTTACATCCTTTTGATAGAACGTGTATGTTGTATACATTATGATTATCGAAAAAAAACTGTGGGTTGTGTCCTTTATCGTTTCCACAGTCGATACGTATTCAAATGATAGAAATAAGGTATTACTAAGAACGCAATATTTACAACGAATTGTACATTTTTTTTACAATGTTTTGTTTTTTTAACAGTAGGCAGTTGGACACTATTTCATTGTCTATAACCTTTTTTGTCCATATTGTTGTATATAAATAAAATGTCACGATCTTTAACTAACTCTTCTAGTATTTAACTTTACTTTGTTCTCCAAAACTTTTCCAAAATAGTAGTAATAAATCGACTATAACTTTATAAGGGTACTTTATCTCCGGCCTATTTTCAGTATCACTTAAGGAAATAGGTTTTCTTTTTTAGAATCGTTGGAGGAAAAACACTTGCGATGAATATTTGATAGCCTACCTGTTTCACTCTTTTATTTTTAATGTGCGACTTGATATTCTACTTTTACAAATCCATATTCTCAGTACTGGAACTTAGCATTTTTTGTCATAGATTGGTGGTTTATCTTGTAATATAACTTATAATTAGAATTGGGAATTGACAATCCAGGATCGCGTTTCATGTCTTTTTTCTAAATAATCTAAATTTAAATCATGAAATGCCTAGATTTTCAGGAACTCAATCATATCTCGGTCTCTTTAATTATTACAAAGAATTGTCTGACGTCTTAATTGGAAATCAAATTAACAGCTTAACGACCGCACGTTTTTTTTTTTAAATTTCACCTGGCGAAATAAAATTTTGCGAAAAATTCGCAAAAATTGTAGTTTTACTAAATTATATAATTTTTAAACAAATTGAGATATGTTTACAAAATTTAATTTTATTAGCTTCCAGATACTTCGCCTATACGCATATATGAGTCCGCCGGCCAGCAACGTTTTTTTTCAAAGACTCAAATACGCGTCCACGGTCGTTAAGCTGTTTAAATAAAAAAAATCTGACACTTAATAAAAAAGATGAGAAATATTGAGACAATAATTTATATATACATACAATGAGAATTGATTATTTTGTTATTCCACTCGCTGTGTTACAGAATGTGACACGTGTTTCGTCTCTTTGTATGATATTCATTGTTTTGCTGGAAACACAGCATCCAAAGTCTGTACATAAACAGCGCCGGCGCGAGGTTATTTGTGGCCCTAGGCAACGGTTATTGGCCACCTTTATAACAAATTTCCCATTTTTCTTTCGAAATAATGAAAAATAAACAATTCTAAATATTTTTATACATCCATGCCTACTCCCAATGTGGAGCATATGGCCACCTAATGGAGGTATCTCGACAGAAGATTTTCTACGTAAACTGTTTGTTACTCAGTCGCTTGACTTCTCTCTTTCGAATCATATAGAAAAAGATATATAATTACAACGAACAAATACAAAAATCAACATAAAATAAAATGTACTATTACGTATTATTATAAGAGTATAAAAAATAATTTTAATTCTTCTTTTACGCGCCCTTTAATGGTTTACGCTATGGGCGATTGCCTATTTTGCCTGTATGGTGGTGCCGGCCCTGTACATAAACAAACTAACGTATATGCACTTTAGAAACGTTTTTCATCGTTAAAAATTCTACTTGATCGGGATAAATATCACAATTTGATTTAAATTAGTTTTTTTTTTAATCTTACAGTGATTTTCGAAATTCCTGTTTTGGTATTAAGACAATCCCAATCTGCTAGTAAAACAAAAATTAATAATCATTTTACTCATTTAAAAGCGGCCCATTCAGTAATATTTATGACAACATTTATTTAAATTCGTCTCCATTTCGAACACACGTATATGACAAAATGGCGGATTAGAAAAAATATTAAACGAAACCGTTATCATTAGATGTAGTTCTTCGTTAGGTTACCGCGAGAAATACAAAAATCCTTTCTTTGTAAGTGTTACAACTAACCCATGATAGTTATTCTTTAATTTATATGAAAATTTTGTTGGTTAATTAAGCTATGTTCGGACTATTTCCTTAACACTGGCCACGCAGTAAATAATCGTGTTTCATTGAGTATCTATGCCATAGATTCTATGGCATTCTCACTAAATAATGTTCGCGTGTTTAGCTATACTTAAATGTCACTGGATAAGATCAATACAGGCTGATAAATTTAGACATGTAATGAAAAAATAGCTCCCGGTTGACTTAATAATATACATCAATTAAAATGTCTAACATAACTATCACGAAACAATAAACTGCGCACTTCAGTGGGCTAAAAAAAATAATTCAGGTCACGATCTACTATAATAGCACAACATATAAAAATGACATTGTTTTGAATTTGGAACTGAATTTTGAAAAACACAATAATTCAGATGTCGCCATAGTATTTAATAAATACATTTTATGAACTACTGTGGCGACATCTGTTTTTAGGCTTAGAATTTGTAAAATATTCGTTTTCAGTCACTACAAACTAGGGTATCTAATCCCGTACCCTTTTTGTGATCCCGGGAATTCGGGATTGATTTTTTTCCGATACCGGAATTGAACATTCGACACAAAATCGCGTACAAATTGGAATTCGGGACTTAGAAATTTTTGTTCGTCAATTTTGAAATCCTGAGATTTTTCAAACAATTTCATGTAGATTTCAAAAACGCAAGAATTTACGGATTTCCCAAAAATATCAGCGTGGAAGCTTTTTTAGCCCAGGATTTACAAATTGAAAAACGCAAGAATTTAAGGAATTCCCAAAAAATAACAAAATTTCGAACCTCCGTATTTTATTTTATTTTTACACCTCGCTCTTTCTTTAATTTTTTCAATTCTGAAAACCCGGGATAAGTACTGTCACGATCCCGGGATTGAAGGCCTTACTAAGAACTTTAGGCAACTCTTCTAGACTCTTTTGACGATATGCTTCACATTGGGAGTGGATATGGCTATAATTTGTTTACAAATGATAAACTTTAAACCATACCAAATTCAATTCATAATCGTTGAAAAGAATTATTAAGAAATCGATTAAAAGCTGCCATTTATGTAGTTCCCATTTTATGAATGTGCTATATAGCAAAGATATCTAAATAATCCGAAACGCGAAGAATTTCTTTTCTTTTATCTGACTTACAAACACATATATTCACGGAAGTAAAGAATGTCAAAGAAAAATACACAAAAATAGAATTCTGTTTATCGGTATGCTTATATACATACCTTCCATGCCTACCTTAAAAGGTTCTACCTTATTCGTCTCAGAAAAGAAAAAGAAAAGGGACTCTTGGATTCCTTATAAAAGGATCATTTTTTTTTATATTACAAAACATACTTATATATAATGTTTCTTTATCTTTTTTTAGCAGAATAGGTAATGATTTTCTCTTATATCAACCAAAGTATTAATTTTACTCGACAGATTTATGTGATTCAATATAAGTCTCCGGGAGGAAATAATATTTCCTTCGATCGAAATAGAAATATTAATCGAAAAATCACTCGATAAACTTTTCTCATCTTTGGCTTTCTTCTCGACTCTGGTAGTCGTTTTTATTATTCTTGAAATGTATATTAATTTGACTTTGTTCACTCTTGGTAAGTCTTAATGCATAGTTGGGTATTTTATATTTTATTCCTAGTATGATACGTCAACGATTGTATTTTTTATATTATTTAATGTGTGAGTCACCTAATCGACGGTATCTTAAATAAAATTTTAAGTTTTTTAAACGTACTTGTCATAAAGCTTAATGCAATCAAATATCGGTATTACAGTAGATTTTTTTACCGACAGTTGACGTAAAGTTAGACCAACAATCGTATTAAAGACTGCCGGGGAAAAGGCTGTCCTTAATTGAATTCAGTATTGCTGGCACTCACTAGCGGATCTATGAAACTGTCAAGGGGGTCGGTATTTCTTATGTTTGTTACACTTGACATGGGACTTTTAAGCAACTGATTTTTCTCTCATCGCACTTTCCTCTGTATGGAATTGACTTATTTAAAGATTCAGAGCCATTTCCAAAAGACACAACCGAAGCTCCCTCAAGTAACAAGCCATGCTATAATGTTGAAAACAGGGGATTTTTTTATAATCGCCAAACAATTTGTTAGTAGAGGCTGATATTTAACTCATCAGTTGCTGATATTTCTATAGCACTGCTTGTAACTTAAGACTGCTATGGCACAACACAAATCTGTGACGTTAAATATGATCTATTTTGTTATGTTATTTATGTAACTTTTCATGACGCGTAATAATAATTATATAACCCTTACAACGTTTATTTTTCTGTTTAATTTAGCCCTAATATGTAAATCGTTCGTTTCATTTAAACCCTTATGACATTTGATACGTTTATGCGAGTTTAATGATCATTACGTAGGCCTGTAATAATTATTGGGCGGCGCAATGAATGGATTATCAAATTTCCAATATACGATTATGGATTCCATCATACAATATACAAATTATTGTGGTATCACTTTCTCGGATCACAATGCGTACAAAATTTCATCGTGCGGTATTTAATGAATTCATATTGGATAAAGGCAGCCGTTGATTGGTCAATGAAATCAATCATATGTTTTTGTTTCGACACCGTGGTGATTTCATTTATTGAACAAATGAACCTCAAAATATTATACTTGATATATTGCCGTTGAATCGTTCTGTGGTAGGTTGTTTTAATATCATTTTAACTAAATTAATTATTTGAATCTACTTAAAATATTTTTCCATAAACGAATTTAGGTAAATCATTATGAAACAGGTTTATTTATCACAAATATAATTAAAAATATTCTAGCCGCAGATTTAACTTATTATGTTGTTCTTAGTAATACATTCCTTTTTTCAAAACTGCGATTTGGCACTTTCGACACAACATTTTTTAAATCACGTTTATTACTACTAAACCCAATGACGGATTAAGTACTTGGCAGGTCCCAGGCGCAATCAAATGCAGAGGCCCTGTTTTTAGAATTACTTAAAAAATATTATTTGGCTTCATAAAATAAATGCTAATTTGAGGCTCCTATGATGGAAGACCCCAAGCGCGCGCCTCTTGCGTTTATGGGGTAATTCGTCACTGACAAACACATTTAATAAATGTACTTGTGGATTTTGCCTAGACCTCTGATCCTCTTGTTAAATTTGATTAAGACTGGAAAGATTCTCAGATCAAATCACTACCTGGCTGCAATTTCTCTAAATAGTTTAAATGTATAACGAAACATTAGACTTTGTTGCCTTTTTAATTTCTTGTTTAATACGTTTATTTCGCGTGCATAATAAAAGATACCCAACCATTTTCGTATATAGTCTAATAATGCTTAAAATGGCGATGTCCTTAGATATTCAACGCAACATTTTTGTAAACCATGTCTTAATCGATTATCGTTCATACTTCACACGTGTACATTTCCCCCCTTTGCTCGATCTGAAATTAAGCGATCACTTTGTCAGCCCACTTAAGTTGGACGATGGTGCCCATTCTAGGAAATTAGTGAAGTATTTATATCATTAAATTCTTGACGAATAATGTTCTAGATATAATGGTTCACTCTCCACACTTGAATTAATTGAGATTTTAATTATCAGTTCAAGTTGGCGGAAACTCTTCTCTTTGCATACTTGGTTATCATTGAAGTTGCCACATCTTCAATATCTGATACCTAAATTTAATAATTAAATTGGTAATCAATAAATAAATAAGGGGTCAGTAAATATATCATCCCCTCAATATTTCAACCAAATAACTTTATTTTCAATATGGTAAAAAATAGCAAAGTATTTAGTTCTACAATTTTTTAAAATCTGTTTATTGCTATTTCGGCATATGCCATCGTCAGAACTACTCAGCTTTTTATACTGGCTTAGAAAAGATACACAATACATCTGGTTGTTTACTCCAACATCTTAATTTATATTACAAATTATAGTATTACATTTATTACACATGACTATAGTATTTCTAAGAACGATAACCAATATGTGATTATTAAAGGTAAATTAGTTTAAATTAAACTGATATTTATTATAAGTTACATTAGAAGTTTTAGTAGCAGTGATGGATTGATTTCGTTTAAGATGTCATTGGCTTGATTATGCCTATAGCTTAAAGCCTTATCAGTCTTATAAGGCAATCCCTAACTTTGTCTGATGATGCTTCTCAAGGAAGCGAATCTAGTGTCACAAAAATAACAAAGTTGTTTAGTTTATATTTGAATTATTCGTTTATGAATTTAAAATAAGACAACGAAAAAATGTAATCATCATATAAACTTTTAACCCCATATTCAATCTTGGAATTGCAGAAAATATTTCACTTTGTCCGTAGTTGTTTTTTAACTGTTTTCTATTTATATTCATTTCTACCCGATAGCTAATATAGATATCGTATATTAACTATTTGTAGTTTGTGATGAATGGATTGTTTATTTAACACTTATACTAATAATATAAATTTATTCATTAATGCTTACTTATGAAGGTGCGAGGGTTAAGGCCAACAATGACGGTATGTATAATTCAATAATGTTAAAAATATATTTTATTTTACGTATCTAGCATATTTTAAATATTGTAATTTAAATAATAATAATTCTTTTCAGTTCATGTTCAGAACTTTCTGATAGATTTTATCATGACATCTGCGATAATTGATATCAAAGACAAAAAATAACATTGAAAGTTATTGAAATTTATTATTTTAGTTGAAAAACTTTTATTGAAAAGTTTGTTTTTTTTAGTTTTCATGAGCTTTCACAAAACCTACAAAGTTTTCACAGATGATTTATTAAAATTATGTCGAAAAAAATACTTTTTAATTCTAGGTAATGCTGTTTATTCAAAGGCCAAACTTTATTTAGGATTTCGTTTACTTTGCTTTATTCAATTATGTAATGATTTATTGGAATTAAATATGTCAATTTTCTGTTTCAGAATACAATATCAACTTGGAAAAAATGGTCTGCGGGAGACTCAGGACCTGGTGGTAGAATATCTGGATCAGTGTGTGGTCTTGACCCAAAGTAAGTATTTTATTGCAAGTATGTATGCCTAATTTAAGTTACTCGATTCATTTTATTATTGAGAGAGATACATTACTCTTTGTTGACACATTTTACTTCGTTAGCTACTAGTTGTTCATTTTTTTAATAATCTATGTCCGTTCTCAATGTAGAGCATGTGGTCTCCTAATGGAGGTATCATAACAGAAGTTTTTCTTTGAGAACTGTTTGTTACTCACTCGCTCAACCCCTCTTTTTTTCAAAGAGAGTAGTAGGGATAGAAGGATACGGGACTAGTGGCTTACAAATCGCCCAGTTGTCAAAGGATCATAAATGGTGGGAGGGAACTTTTAGACATCATCAACAACCATGTCTTCAAACAGAAATCGATAAATCGATCGAAAAATGATATTCGTACTGGGAATCGAACCTGTGAGATCCGGCACGAAAGCCCACAGCGCTAACCGCTGCGCCATAGGACCCGACAATGAAAAAATAGCTCAATTTTCAAATCATGTACAATCTCAATCCAGAGCATGTGATACCCTAATGCAGGATTTTACAAACTATGTTCCGCGGAGCCAGAGTAGGTGTTCCGAAAAAAATTGGAATGGTTTTATACGGTGCAACACAGTTTTAAAAAAATCTTAAAAATTCAGCTAAGTGTTCCATTCCAGAAAATTTTGGGAAACCCTGCCCTAATGAATATATTTTTTAGAAAGTATTGTTAAGGGGTAAGGTTGTAAGTCGTTTAAATGGAAAACCATTTTCCAGATTAGATAGGTCAAGTTAAATAAGGTGGAAAGATCACACTATTGGGCTTGACGAAGATTCCTAAATTTTCTTCATTAAATATTTAGCATATATTTTTTTGAACATGTTAAATGATTTTTATACAAATAAAAATAAAATGTTGTATTATCTTTATATCCATTAATTATAACAATAATTTAATTCCAGATTCTGTGATGCGCCGGCGTCAGTGGCGCCATACGAGTGGCCGGATGACATCACCAAATGGCCAATCTGCAGAAAACCGCACGGTTTCCCGCGGAGACACCGCGACAAAACAGCCGAGCATATGGCCTGTGAAGTAATAGGGCATCCGTGTTGCATAGGGGTGAACGCCGCTTGTCGAATCACCACGCGGGAATATTGCGACTTCGTCGCAGGACACTTTCACGAGGAAGCAAGTCTATGTTCGCAGGTAAGTTTAGTATCTCAGGTATATTTCATTTATGTCAACATACTAGTTCAAATATCCATGAAGCAATCCTGATTATGCTTACAATAGAGTTCTATAAAGTAATTAAAAATGATTATGTTAATCAAAAAAAAAGGCATGACAATACTCACATGGCATGGACAGATTCTCAGCCTGACATTCGCCAATCACCTGATTTCTGAACGAAGGGATTAAAATATTACACCCAAACATAGATGGGCATAAGTTATTCTTCCAGAAAATTTTAGAAATAAATAAGTCACAATTAAATAGGTTACCAATTTTAAATGAGCAGGTAAATCTGCCAAATTCCCCACTCTTCTATCCTATATAAATATAATTATAAATCTTCCAGCAAACAAAATTGGCATTTCCATGGGTTAATCCATTTAGTCAGCAATGGCTTTAAGCTTAGTGATGCATTTATTTCTTGTATAAACACAATATATTTATTTACTGAGCGTCTGTTCAAGTTAATCCGTGCACTTGAACGCCTGAAGATATCGAAAGGCGAAACCCGGGTCATTAGAGACAAAACTTGTGTGAATGTACATAATTTTAATGATTCAAATTTAATATTGAAATTCCAACAAGCATCTTCAGTCGAAATCTTAAATTAATTCATGTACCTATATTATGTTATAAAAATGATATTTCTGTTATATGTATCGCACCTCCCTTTGTAATAGTCAGCGCCTCCCAGTTTGGAAATGGCTGATATAGACACATATATTATGCTGTTGTTACGCCGTATAACCTTCCTTGATTTGAAGACCAAAATTAGTTAACGTTACCTAACATTACTGTAAACATATTTCATTTATTATATTAGTAACATACGGTCTCAATTGCTTACAGGTATCCTGCCTTGACGATGTGTGTGGCATGCTACCATTTGTTTCTCCCGGTCGACCTGATCAATTCTACCGACTTTGGACGTCCATCTTCTTGCACGCTGGCGTTTTACATCTACTAGCGACACTAGTTCTTCAGTGGTTCATAATGAGGGATCTGGAGAAACTGGCCGGACCATTGAGAATAGGAATCGTTTACCTTGGATCTGGAATGGCGGGAAATCTTGCCAGCGCCATCTTTGTACCGTATAGGGCAGAGGTAATGTTGTCAATGACTCTTATTAAACTTTACTAATTTATAACGCGGTAAATTTCAATAATTAAAACTGACAAAAATGAGTTAAGTATACAAAGACATTCTTTGTCTGGAATAACTCAGTTAATGCATCAATTATACCAGTTTGCTATAAAAACCATTTATTTTTAAGTGAAATTATTATTAATGCTGATTTAAAGGCAGGCGACTGTCCTTGTCTATTAATTGTAATCTCTTATTTGTGTCGGACCAGCATAAATGCATCTATATTTTGATATTATAATTATCTATGTAATATAAAATATCGATGCTAGGGGGTTTGTCCTAAAAGGTGACATTTTTCAATTGCTGTTTACTCAGAACTATCAATCTGTTACTTGCCAACTTCTGCCAGAACAGTGACGATATATTAAATACATACAGCATTACTCCATCCATCTACTAAAACACCTCATTGTAATAGTTTTGTGTACATAGATGAAAAGCATTCTTAAAGAGCTTTCAAACATATTCAAATGTTTGTAAGCCTTTCTCTCTTTTTGGTCATGTCTACTTCGTATTTACAGCATATAAACACCCTACAGTGAATGTGAGATTCTCTGATTCTCGGCAATTTCCCATCATGTCAGTGCTCTGTAGTTACGATAAGTACATCTAATAGATAATCGTTCACAGTGAAATATTAGGTTGGAAGAAGAAGCAGACAGATTCAGAAATTTCTCCTAACGCAAGAGCCTCGGGCATCCGGCTCTATTCGATAATGATCAAGCATGTAGAGCAAACCGCCAATGTTAATTTTGTTATACCATACCTTTTTCTATTAATTCAAGTTTTTTTTATGCTGATAAGTTCACTGATGTTATACTAATGAAAATTTTTCATCCTTCAGGTGGGGCCAGCAGGAGCGCATTTTGGTCTGTTGGCATGTTTGATCGTCGAAGTGTTGGGAGCTTGGCCAATATTAAAAAGACCTCGCCGCGCTTTGGGACGCTTGCTAGGCATCGCCCTATTCTTCTTGGTGATAGGGGTCTTGCCGTGGATAGACAACTATTCTCATCTGTTCGGCTTAGTCTTCGGTTTCCTTTTGTCGTACGCTCTGCTCCCGTTCATAACGTTCGGCCTATACGACCGGCAGCGGAAGGTCGCTTTAGTTTGGGCGTGCCTCGTCTTGGCGTGCCTGCTGTTTACGATTTTAGTGATCCTGTTCTACGTGGTGCCCGTCTACGACTGCGAAATTTGCACGTACTTCACGTGTTTGCCCTTCACCCGAGACTTTTGCTCGTCGCAGAACATCGATTTCAAACGGGAGGAGGCCGCAGTATGACAAAAATGGACACGGCCCGTCGATCAAGCCGTATTTGGGTACAGTGGACGCATGATGATGCCCGGAGACGAGACCCTGCGATTGGACCGATTTCTGTGCCTGTTTTTGCTAGTTTATTGATGCAGGGACGACTCGTAGAGATCTTTGAAATTACACTATATCAGATTTGCTTAATTCAATACGATATTCAGTCATATCCGAGGTCTTCTACGAGCGTTACGTACAATTTACAACCTATGTAAAGACAATTCAATGGAGAGTAAGATAAACTGCATTCAAAAGATTTATTATACTGAATTATTATATCAAAAACATTGAGTTTTTCCGTCAATTTTGAAAATTTTCAACTCTTCAATCTTATTTATACCAATATCAACATAAATAATGGTTATTATTTTGAACGTCAAACGCGTCTGTCATTTTCCTGTTGAACGATCTCCATTTGTTTGTTTTCATAAAGTTTGCTCTCTCTTCGATAACTGGCCAAAATAGTTTTAATCAAAATCGGTTGACTCTCTTCTTCAAGGACGCTTATAATAGGAATGAAAATAAAAAGTGCAGAAAACTCTTATATCGATTGGCAGCGGACGGATCAACAAAGTGCCAATGAATTTTCAATATTGTCAAATGTCCGACGTGGGGAATGTGTATCACTTGATATTTTTTTATATAAAAAACAATGGAATCGTGTTTAAAATACAACAATATCTTATTATTACAAAAATATATAAATTAATCTTTAATTAAAAACCGTTAAATTAATGTGAGACTTATAAAAGGATGCGATGACGAGAATGTATTTGCCTAAAAAGTGGAGTGACAATTGTTCAAAGTGAGTGCAACAAATAAAACACTTTGTTGGAATAGGTAATGTTATAAATATAAAGATTTGCAAAGCAATCCTTTAGTAATAATATCTCAAGATTATCAGGTTAACGGCACAAGTACATTGTCCCCAAAAATTCACATTAAAATATATATATATATACATACATTTATATAGATTTTATCCAAAGTATCACGCATACACAAAATATTTATATATATTATATTTATTTATAAAATGCGAGCGTATAAGGTTACCAAACATCTTATTGGAAGCATGTACAATGGCAAATTATCAGAGATATATTATAAAACAATATAAAATTGATCGACAAATATTTTAGTAAGTATTTGTACATTTCACAATGTCGATTAACATAAGATACTGTCAGTGAACTTTCACAGTCAAACGCCCGACAATTGAAATTGTGTGAATAATTGTATTTCTTAGACCAATTTCCGAAACGATCTCTTATATTTCATTTTACCCATCACCACACTGCAATAACTCTACAATTTATCAATTTTCTGTCCCTTGAAGATATTAAAATCGTTTGTTTCAATGAAATCTGTAAGTGTCTACTTACACGCCTTATATATTTAGTGATTAAACGGTTTTACGACCGATTGATTGTTATTAACAACTCTTAAATGAAAAAAAGATTATATCGAGACTTCTTGATGGCGTTGCAAAAATATTAAGCCGCTATGCTTGTGTGTTATATTGGAGAATTTTTATCTTAACAGTTTTAAGTCAATAACCTTAAATATTCGTGACTCGAATCAGTTGCGGGTCGTCGAACGTATGCCATTTTTTTTAATGTATGTAAACTATTATTAAAACGTCTGACTGATAAATAGCTTCACTACTCTTTGATTGTTTTAATTATTATTTTACACAAATTGTAGCTTAAAAGAAAATTTATAATAATCAAATATCGGAAAGAATATGTAAATTATGTATTTTAATCAAATAACTGCCTAACGAGATAATCTTTACTGTCGGTTTAATTCTGTACTTACAATTATATCTATGGTTTTTTTTATGTATCTGTACTACCTATCCTTTTAACTATACAAAGCCATTTAAACTATAGGTGTGTACATTTTTTATTCGACGTTTTTCTACCTTGAATTCTAATCAATCAAGGAAATATTCTTGTTGACAACTTATATCTACCAATTGTGCAAACATTTATACTGAAGATCACTAATTACAGCTTATATTGTTTATTGTACTGCTATTCATACATTGACAGTGCCTATGACATTTAAACAGCATAAAATTTGTGATTTTCTATGAATTGGCGTGACAAAAAACTTGCCAACTACTTAACAATATTGTGGAACAATACATAGATCAATTTAAATCTGTTTTCTTTGATTTGTTTACGTGTAATGGGCTTACTTTAATATTTACAGACAATATAATAATTATTGTTTGACAACTCTCTGTATATTTCATATTTTTAATCAACGACCATGTCACCAGTGTGGCAAATGTTATTTTTAATTAAGAATCATTAATATCCGCGTTATTATTGTGTGAATACTTACGTTAATCATTCAATCGTTAAGGTGTTGAATAATCTTTTCATTACGATTCCGATGTAAGATACCATGGTTTACATTGTATATTTTATCAATCTTCGCTAGATGCTGTTTTAAGATAAGTTTCACATATTTATCATATAAAATGGGTAATATTTTGAGTAATGTGTGCATGAACGATTTAAATGTGTCATCTGTCATTGTCATTATTGTACGATTTCTAAATACGCATCTAATTTATAAATTCCTTTACCGTAGAATATTTCAATTGCAGAACAATATAGCGAGTCAGTATGGAATATTTTTCTCATCGCACAATCTCTCCGTTGATTTTGGTGTATAATAAACTAAGCCTCCTTTATTCTTAATCATTTTATGATAATGACAGTTGATATAGGAATAGCAAAAGAAGTGTGTAAAAATTTATAAAAAAAAATACAACCTAAATATATGAATCCCCCATGTGATAAATCTAAAAATAGATCAAGTAATTAATATGATATGATAATTGTGTATATTGGAAGCATTAAACAATATTTTATGACTTAAACTCAAATCACAAACAATTTTCAATTTAATATACTGTGTTGGATTGGTGATATTGCTCGGCAACGGTAATTATTTCAGAAGTGGCGGAATAAAACAATTCTTTCACTACAAACATTTTTTGATTGCATATAAGTAGCAACAAAAACTTTACATATTGCTGCCAATATTTTAGGTGAAAATAAATATTATATTTTTAATTTCACATTGAAAATGAATTTTCACAAAATAACCGCCAAACACGTTTGAAATATTTTCATTTCACTTGAATTTAAATCGAATTTCTTCCTCTATATTACAATTAGGTAACTCTGATTCGATTATTGTTGGGCAAATGACATTAGTTAAAACATTTGATTAACAATCTTATCTATAATAATAATTCTTAAACAGTAAAAATAAAAAATGCTGTTCTGTACAATCGGAAACAATTAAATAATGATCTATTGAATTTTGTAAAACAAATTGTATTATCATATTCAATATATCCAATCTCAAAAATATTAAAAATCAAGTTACCTAGTTCTACCATTGAGGTGGAGAAATGCTTGTTTGCAATCAAAGTTTACGTCTGTTTCTTAATTGTTTGATACACTTTTAATTTCAGTAAACTAAACATCAACAAACGCATATTATTTGTTTCTTTTCATTTGATGTTTTGATGAATTTATTTTATAAAAAGTGTTACACAAAAGAATCAATAATAACGAAATATGAACAAAGATAAATAGTACATGTTAAATTATTTTACTATGTTTATTCGCAATGTCACCACAACCAACACATTATATTTATTTACCATTTAAAATCAGGCAGTTATAAAATGGGAGTAACCTCTTTGAGAACTGATTTAAAAAATAGTATCATACCCAAACGTGTATGGGCACACTTATGACATGAGAAAAAAAAATTCTATCAACATTTTTAATAATGTTGTAGTTATTGTTTGTGATATAATTACGAGTTGGCAAGGGTTATATAATAATCGTTTGGTCCTCAAAGAGTTATAGAAATGGAAACTGTGTAACAGAACACTATGTTTTAAGATTGTTGCGTCAGTAAATAATTTTCAATAATTATTCGGCTGAAAAAGAATGATTCATAAATCTTCAATCAGAATAGTGTGGCCTAACTAACAATTAGATCTTTTTTAATATTGGTATATTGTGATTACCAACCGGTAATACTTTTTTAAATCAGTAAGAAAGATAGAAGGATGCGTTATGCCCTGTATTTTGGATCAGTCAGGGTGGGCAAAGCTTCTAAAAATTAATTTCTAGTGTCACTGTTAATGGCCAGTCATTAAAACAAAAGTTTATATTTTTAAAATTTGAATAATGTTCGACAGAAAATCATTAATTTACATTTGATTAGACAAAAAATGCCATCTTAGCCCATCCTCAGTGTGCGTGTGAATGATAGTAAATGATATAACCTTAAATCCACGCATTCGGAAACAATTATCCAATCAATAAATAAGTGTCCATTAGACAATTCTAATGCAATGGAGTGTCTTCAGCTATTGGTAGTATTCCACAATATTCGCGAAAGGTATCGCAATAAACACAGTCAAAACTTCTTTAGTCTCTTACTATCTGTAAACTTACGGTTTTTAAAGTGAAATGAATGAACATTATCCACGAAAAAGAATGGAACATTTAGGTGAATAAACAGTAATTTAAAACAAACGAAAATTATAAAAGGCTGCATACATGCATAGATTTTATAAGAAAGATAGTTAAACTAGAAATTATTGCATACTAGTTTACAAAAGGTCTTTAGAATAATATCTATCAAAAAATTATATTACCTCTTTATCACAACAATACAATATTTAAAACTTTGACTATTTTATTGTGAATATATTTTTGTTTTATAACTACCCTTAAATTTCTGTTTTAATTTTATAGAATCAAAAAATATTTGTGAATCATTCTTTCTTCGTGCCAATTTACGTGAAGATTATAATAGAAATTTTAAAAGACATTTAGTTATTTTTATGTAGGCATTATGAATGCAATATTTTCTAAGTTGCTCAAAATCAACACAATTATGTTGCATTAATTAGTACTTATTTAGTTTGTAGAAACTTAAATGTTGGTAGAAGAATTTTTTAATTCAATATTACATTTTAATTTTCTTATACCTCAAAGAAACTATATTTATTTGCGTTTTGAATATCGTTTTTATGCTTGCTATTATCATTTAGCAATGCCGAATATATATATCATATTATTCATACCAATCAATTTTACTTACCTCGTGTTGCATTTATATTTTAAAATGTTTTAAGTGTTTCTTGTTTTTATTTTTTTTAAAGTGAATATACATACTGAAATGTATATTTTTTATTTATTTAATAATCACAATTTAATGAGCTATTCATGTATGTAGGTAATAAATAATGATTATTTTATATCGCTGGAAATATCATAACAAATGTACCTATTGTTATTTTGTACTTAAATTGTTATTTTAAAATTGTTTTATCACATGGACCATAGAAGTTTATTGAAATTTTTCATTTTCATATCTCTAAGTTTTTAAATTCTACATTTATCACACTTAAAAAACTGAGTTACTTATCCACAATCATCAATTTTGATGTCTAGGATGGTTAAACTTTTAAACAAACTATATTCTTATTACCTTGTATCCCCATTTTGTTAGTTACACGCTGCATCAAACATTAAATAGCTTTAAAGCATTTTGCGTTGTCAAAAGAAATACTTTGGTTTGAGTTACTAAAGAACTACATTAAAATCAAAACACCGCAGAAAGAAAAAAATCCATCACAACAAAATAATTCAATACTAGCTTTCATAAACCTGATTAAATCATCTAGTTGCAATTTCGCTGTAATGTGCTTAGTACAGGGATTGTCCAATATTTGACAACCTTTTTAAAATCTAAATATTTCTATTTAATTTATTCTTTCCGATTATAATAATTATGTTCATAACAAAATTGATATATGACTTAAATAATTGGTTAAGTAAGTCACTAACAAAATGATACTAAGAAATATTTTAGTAAATTATTGTTGCAAGCTTAAAAAGAATTTGGCTGAGGGGAAAAAGTGTAGTGATATTCAAGACAAAATAAATCAGTCGTATTTTTAAGTTTAACAAAGAGAAAAAAAATCACTGACATATATAATTATTAGTTGTTTCAATTGTCTATGGTCTATGGATGAATATTTTTATGTGTATTATTTCTGTAATATTTAAGTTTTGTCTAGTGGTTGTATTTATTTACCATGCTGTGTTCGTTACACATAAGGATTGTTGGATGGTTTAAGAACAGTCCCCGTATGGTTCGATTTGAGGTCCTTTGTACATATAATATGATAAGTTCCCAGTATAAAAGGTGCAGGTCATGCAAGCCCGAACAAAAAACAAAAGTGTCTGTACTGTAAAGACTTGCTACTCATACCTTGGTATAATGTACATTATTATGATATGATTTAAGTGTAAAACTTTAGTCTTTATTAAATATTTCAAAATTAAAAATGTTTTTCACTTCGGCAACACACTGATAATTGCTATGTCAAATATCCCATCTGTAAACTATGAAACACACCTAACAAAATAATACAACACCTTGTTTAATATATGTTCAGATGGTATTTTTTTACGATGATATTGACCGCTAATTAATTCAGAACATAAATGGTCAATCTGAGGCTATTGGATGTCAAACAAACAGAAAGGGCCTGTCGCAGTATCCACATGCTCAAATCCCAGTATAGACGGATTCATTTATTTATTTTTCAGTAGATTTATGGATTTTTCAAAGGTGAAAGATCTAAAATTTTCTCCCACCTATTCAATCTTGAAAATGAGGATTAGCGAGGGTGATTAGCTAACTACTTATCCTGTCTTAATCCCATTTTTCTATTCCTATTCTCTTCAATAAAGCGACGTTGAACAACTGTGTAAAATGCAGTTCTCGTAAAAAAAAACTATTTTGGAAAATCAATTTTTACAATCACAGCCATTCAATACAAAACACACATGTTCATTATATTATTTGATTTATTGCTTCAACACCAGTATAAAATCTCATTGCACGTCGCTAATCAATTAAATTGGCCATCTTCAAATTGAGATCACTTCTCCGGCTCAAAACTCTGAAGGCGTCTTCGAGGGTTATATGTCTGATAGATATTTCAGCTAGCACAGCGGGGGCGCAGTCTTTCCCCATGGGGCCAAAGATCCCCTTGTCTTTGGCTTCAAGGATCTCGTCTTTCAAAATCATAGCTGAGTTTAACGGCAGGAAAAAGAGAGTGCAGGATTCTTTTATCCTAGGGAAATGAGCTCCCGGAGATGATGTATACTGGGCGAAGATAGGTAGCAAATTGCGGTGCATGTCAAAGTGAAATTGTTCAATGCCTCCGGCTCCCCACCAACACTCCACCACAACTTCCTGAAACATAAATAGTTTGTTAAATTTAATCTGTTTGATGCACATCCAGTGCATGTACAGGATCAAGATGGACACCACATCTCCACGTGATATTCGGCATTTAAATGAATATTTGAATGATATTGCTGTCTTTTTTTTTCAATATTTATTATTACAGATAATGCCAATGTGCCAAATAGTTTGAATTTGAAGGATCATATGAGATAAACTTAATGATTTTTTTTGTAAGTCATTCAAATCAACTGGATGGAGGTGAATTGACATCACAAACACCCCCACATCTTAGATCTCAAATTTAAATTGAAAATTATCTAAATTATAGATTGACCTTACCGGGAATTGAGCCAAGCTCTTTACTGACTAGACCACAGCAGGGATCTGTTTTTACTGTAAAATTTCATTTTTCATTTTAATCTTATCACTGCGAAATCAATTCTTGAAATTGAATAAGTGAGAAAATAAATCACACCGGGCGAAGGGTTATATTTAAAGCAAGGAAGAAATCATTCGAAATTCTTCGAGTTTAATAATTTTAAGTAATAGAGCTGGAAGTTGTCATCCGACTATATAATATAATGGATAAGTCTTGTGAGTAGCAAACCTCGAAGATAAGTTGATCGATTTCTCTAGCCACCGCTCGCCAAAGTGGTGCAAATAATTGTGGGACAAGTGACGTCCGCAATCGCAACAGTCGTGTGCTGAGAGCCCCTAGCGGACTGCAGAGAGCGGGTGAAAGAGATCTGCCACGCCAATCGTTTACTTCTGGTAGACAATGCCATCTGCGAAAAAATACAAACAAGTTAATAATTAAACTATTTACGCACTGTTTCAAGTTTGCCAGTAATACTTAGGGTCAGCAATTTAGAAAAACCACTCACTTGAATAATTGTGAGCTGTGTATTATTCATAAAACAGTAGTAAGTAATTATCTTACCACTAGCTGATATTTGTGGTTTTGTAGTGAATGGGAACAGACTGAAGTTTACTTACTTTTGATTCCGATAGTCTCTAGCGGCAGCTTTGACTTCCAAGACGAGGTCGTCGCATATTAGTGTACAGGTACCATCAATTAATCTCCCTAAAAGTCCAGGTAACTCCTCGAATGCCCCGCCTTCCGTGTCTAGTTCTTCATTGAATCGTAACTGATAAAATAAGCAATAATTATTAATAATAGTTATTTCAGAATGCATATATCTCTAATATTTGATAATTGGAAAGAGAATTTAAGACACAAGTGGATTAAAAAGTTACGCTACAAAATCAATGTTTTTTTCAGATGAGGACAATTTAAGTAGTAATCGAGGATCATACAGTTTTACAAGCTACGATACTTATTGTGGTCCTTAAAAGCCATTATCAATTGAAAGTTAAGCAACACAGCCCTTTCGTCTAATGCCAAAAGACAGACCATTCAAATTTTATGATGTTTGATATGGGCCATATGGATGATAAGTGCATAAAACCATCAGGTCTTCAATTATTCTTTGGATGATCAATTCATGTGACTATTTCAAGAATGCGACAGACAGTGGCGGTTCTAGGTACTGGGCTAGGTGGGCTTAGCCCGACCTGGATTTTTCACCCAAAATGTGTAGAAAAAAAAAACTAGATGGCTGAATGAAAATGCAATTCGGCCGCTGAGCAGAATAAATACATTTCTAAACGTAACTAACCTTTACCAAATTTATACAATATATTTGTTTTGATTTTAGTCTGTCAACATAAAACAATGCTATGTATGTCTACCTACAATAATACTCTCGGTTGTGTTTTGTATTACGATTTTAAGCCGAGCCGGCATAAAAAAA
Source organism: Himalopsyche tibetana (assembly GCA_030503985.1). Taxonomy (NCBI): domain Eukaryota; kingdom Metazoa; phylum Arthropoda; class Insecta; order Trichoptera; family Rhyacophilidae; genus Himalopsyche; species Himalopsyche tibetana. The sequence continues at coordinate 20,326,003 of JAPJYX010000022.1, forward strand.
GCAATGGCTCTATACATACTTCATACAGAACAGGCAACGTGACGTCAGTCTGGCAATACCTACGTATTAATAATAATAATAAAGGCTCGGACTAATTTGAAATCAGACCGAGTTAAGACAAATGCTTTTTTTCAATACTCAGTTTACACTGGGGCGCAATCAAGCACGATTAGAAAGCGTATGTATTTTATAACCATTGTCCATACGGAAACGTCATCTAATCGTAAACGATTGCGCCTCTGCATTCAGCCTGCTGTCATTACGTCACAGGGGCTAATTCAATCCAGCCCATACATACAAAATTACTCGTACCAACCTCTGTTCGTTAAAAAATAAACGTCAGAGTTCGTTGTATTCAGAGACAAGTTGTATTGTATGAAACAAAACACGGTAGTTCACTTTGTAGTCCAGTTTTCACTATTCTATTATTTCATACATACATTAGCTTTGATTTTATTATATAATAATTTATGCTTTGCAGTAGTGTCGTAGTATTTGTTGATTTGCTTGTAGATTTATGTATAATGTCAAGTGGAAACATGCACAATTTCGTAAATAGTATACAATGCTAAACTTTTCTCTAGCCCACCCAAGATTTTAGGTCACGAACCGCCACTGCCGACAGATCTAAGTTCTTATGCATATTTATCAATTTCTTGACTGTGGCACTGTGTCCAATTATTTACATTTCAATAAAAATAATCGTCAAATGAATAGCATTAATGATTTGAGAATATTGTCGACATACAATGTCCGTCGGTAAATTTTGCTGCCGTAGATGTTCAGCTTCTCTTTGGGCCAGCACGTGAGCCTCCGCTTCCACTTCATTCAAACAAATTGAGCCTCGGGATACACGAGCGGCTAGCTTAGAATCTGCAATCAAAATAGCAGTAAATTTTTTTCCACATAAATAAAAAAATTAAACTCACTGAAATACAATATTGGAACAATTTAAGGTTATTTATTTTTTAAAAATTAAAAGGACAGTACAAGACATTACAGCTGATGCAAATTCGCCATGCACTTGACAAATATTATGAAAACAAATAAAAAAAATACTACATAATACATCAAAATCAAGAAATAAAAAAGTAAAACTTAACAAACATTTCACAAATACTATCACTAAAAATGTCCACTTCTCTAGGCAATGAGTTGATCAGTCGGACGGCCCATGGAACTGGCGACTCATACGTCCTAGGCGAGGAACAAGTTTTTAGAAACAAACGTTTTTGGTCATAGTTTCGCCCACGTAATAATAAATTGGTCGCATGTAAGTTAGATATGTAAGATATGGAAGGCACCATTTTGATCTGGATCATAAATCAGAATATTTCTAGATTATTATGGATACAAAATTTGTTTTTTATTTCTCATCATTATCATGATTTAATTTTAATTTTAAGCCCTGTCTGCTCTCTATGAGGATCAAATGCAAGACATTTATAACCTTTTGAGATATTTTTTTTAATAAATTAGATTTTTCTGTGTAATTTCAATAATAATATATTAGTAAAAGTAATGTATGTAATTTAAAGCTTTAATTAAATTATAACTAACAATTTAAAGAAGTCAATTTTAAAGAAAGTGAATTAAACGGAAATTTAATAAATCGCATGCGCTATTAGTAGTTGTCAGGTGAAGGCAACAATAGACAACGGTGTTTACTGTTACCATAAAATCACACTCGCCTTTGGAGAGTTGAATAGTTTCATATCACAATTTCATAATATCCTATACCTGATTCAGCAGTGGGTGTCAAAACAGGAGCAGATTTTCGTGGAGTTGTTTCAACGTCAGGAATCGGCAAATGTTGTGTATCAATAAAATACTGGAATTGTCTTTTGTAGTAATATAACTGAAGGTAAGGCTGCAATAAATAAAGGAAAACAATGTACAATGAAAAGTGTTAATAGAGCTTCAATTCAACATCATATAATATGGTGTTTCATCAAAATTTTTGCTCTTTATCACTCAAGATTCTAATTTCGCTTTAGCATCAACCCTCAGAGAATATTTATATCAAATAGTAGTAATCAAAGATAGCTACAAGCTTCCTAATAGGTAAAAATTCTCTTCCTGATAAAATGAATTTAAAAACATAATTTACATTATCAAGATAGAAAATTTTAATTAATTTTAATTATTCCACGTATTGTGTTACTAACTGTGACACGTGTTTCGCATCTTTCAGAGGCATCTTCAGACTTACTATCGCAAAGTTTGCTTAAGTAATGAAGCAAGATTGATTCTAACATTTTAAAATTATGAAATTACAAAATGGAGTTTTGGGTTTTTTTTCCTTTTAAGAGGAGCAAGGAGAGGGTCGAAATAAAGCAAACAAATAATGATACTAATGAGTTGCAATCAATCAGATTGGGATTTTTCCTTTTTAAGGGAAGCAAAGAGGGGATTATAAAATCGAAACAGAGCAAATCCCAATCTGATTGATTGCAACTCATTAGTATCATTATTTGTTTGCTTTATTTCGACCCTCTCCTTGCTCCTCTTAAAAGGAAAAAAACCCAAAACTCCATTTTGTAATTTCATAATTTTAAAATGTTAGAATCAATCTTGCTTCATTACTTAAGCAAACTATGCGATAGTAAGTCTGAAGATGCCTCTGAAAGAGGCGAAACACGTGTCACAGTTAGTAACACAATACGTGGAATAATCAAAGTTAATTTAAATTTTCTATTAAAATGAACTTCCACAAAGTTACCGCCGAAACCATCGAAAGTATTACATTATCAAGTTTTATCAAAACATGGAAAATTCACATTTGGAACCAGTTATTACGGTAACAAATTGTAAATTTAATTAATGGTATTAAAATTTCATTTCAGTGATGACAAATGAAAAAAGAAATGCAAAATATGAGTATGTTAACGGTTTTAGTATGCACATACAACTGATTGAGCCCAGTCGATCAACGCTTGTCTCAAATGATGCGTCACATTAAGTATGGCAAGTAATCTCGGCGCCGCTTCCAGACCTCGACCGCCATACACTGCTCCGCGTCGCAATTCCTCACTGATGAGCTGCGTTAGACGGACTCTCAACTCTTCGCATAACTCTATTTGCAACCACAGGAATTGTAATCTAAAAGAAAGCAAGAATGTCGATTTCTGATGCTTTTTAGAAGCGGTTACAAGCTAGTGTAGAAGAGCTAATTTTATTTTTAAATAAAATTATTTTGTATTTTAAGCAAGTTTATAGATTACACATCTTACAAAGCCACAGAAGGCAACTGGAATATTGACCAAAACATTATGAAAATATTATTAATTGATTTGGCATTTACTTGGTAGAACTCCATTTATAACAGATTAAAATAACAAAGTATTTTAGCTCTACAGTTTTTAATAATTTTATTCGTTGATAGCTATTTCGGCTTACGCCATCGTCAGAACTATGTTTAAACTAATATTTTGCTCAGCTATATATACTGGCTCTGAAGAGATACACAATGCATCAAGTTATTCGCTCTAACATCCTAATTATAATTACAATATTACACTAATCAAAGAACGATTAACAATCTGGGTTTATTTCTTAAAACATTAATTAGGATAAAATTAAAATGATATTTATTATTAATGATATTACATAAAATTTATTAACTATGGCTTTATTGTTTCGAACAACAATAAGCAATATGGGTTTTTTCAAAGTAAATTATGATAAATTATACTAATATTTATTATTAATTACAATAGGGGTTTTAACAACGGTGATGGATTAATAATCGTTTGTTCGTTTAAGATGTTTTGTTTATGCCTATTAATCTCAAGTTGCTCTAATAAATTTAATTTTTGACCCTTATGACAAAGATGCAAAACGGTTGGCTCTAAACTTAAGTTAATGTCATGAGACTCGGTCAAAAAATGGTTTGCAAATTGTGAGTCTGATTTTGTATTTTTAAAAGATCTTATATGCTCTTTAGCACGTGTTGAAATGCTTCTACCGGTCTGTCCTATGTAGATCGCATTACACGATCCACAGGACATTTTATATATTCCGCTTCTGTCAAGGTTGTTGATTTTATCTTTACTGTTTTTAAGCTGGATTCCTAAATTATTATTAACCTTAAATGCTACGTTAACCGAATGTTTACCGAAAAATACAAAATCAGACTCACAATTTGCAAACCATTTTTTGACCGAGTCTCATGACATTAACTTAAGTTTAGAGCCAACCGTTTTGCATCTTTGTCATAAGGGTCAAAAATTAAATTTATTAGAGCAACTTGAGATTAATAGGCATAAACAAAACATCTTAAACGAACAAACGATTATTAATCCATCACCGTTGTTAAAACCCCTATTGTAATTAATAATAAATATTAGTATAATTTATCATAATTTACTTTGAAAAAACCCATATTGCTTATTGTTGTTCGAAACAATAAAGCCATAGTTAATAAATTTTATGTAATATCATTAATAATAAATATCATTTTAATTTTATCCTAATTAATGTTTTAAGAAATAAACCCAGATTGTTAATCGTTCTTTGATTAGTGTAATATTGTAATTATAATTAGGATGTTAGAGCGAATAACTTGATGCATTGTGTATCTCTTCAGAGCCAGTATATATAGCTGAGCAAAATATTAGTTTAAACATAGTTCTGACGATGGCGTAAGCCGAAATAGCTATCAACGAATAAAATTATTAAAAACTGTAGAGCTAAAATACTTTGTTATTTTAATCTGTTATTATGAAAATAATTAATAAACCTGTGCTGTGGTTCGGGAAGAACAGAGTATCGGTCATGTAAGGTCTGAAGTAGTGCCACCAGCCAATCGGCACCTTGAGGAATCATCTCTGAGTTATCTCCCAATCCTGAATTATTACTACCTAATTGCTGAAGCCATTCCTCTCCACTCAGCATCTCGTCGATTCTTTGAATCGCAACTGAAATAAATTCAATGTTATATGAAATTTTGTCTTTTATTGAAGCTTTTTCAGAAATCTATAGATGGAATTTGTAAAGGGTCTTTCAATAGGGATGCTCGATCGTGTAGAATGTCCATCGTGGCATGTGCTGTGTGACACGTAGCGCTGTCCATTTGTAATCACATGTTATCAGTATTCATATCATAGTTTAGGCCACAACAAGTTGCTTATCATCGATCTGTAGCACTTGCCGTTGACGGTTATGGCAATGCCAGTTTCATTTTGGAAGAAGTACATACCGATGATTCCGCCAGAACAAAATGCACACCAAACAGGGATGCATTGGGTGCTGGTGTATCTCGTATGAATTGGTATCGCCCCAAATCTGACAGTTTTGCTTGTTCCATTAACTAATGGGCCTCGTCGCTAAAAATGTTTTTTTTGCGAAAATTTGGGTCAATTTCCAACTGCTCCAGAACCTTAATAATTATTTTTAATTATGCATTGTAAAATTATAAAAAAATATTCACCATCTGAAATATTCTTCTGAGACTACTTAACCAATAAACAAAAAAAAATGTTTTTATATTTTTGTGCGTATCCGTGCTAAAAATAATCAAAATATAAAAATTAACTAACTACTTAAATGGTTAATGAGTGACATAATTATCTTATATCATTATGCATTATACTAACATTTTTTTTCCAAGGCCAGCCATCTGATGAGATACCGAGCGTCGGTGAGCACTGCAGTAATACGGGGACAGTTGGGTGACAAATGGACCCCCACCGCTGTCTCTAATTCTCGATGAAATCCTAAGCACTCATCCACAGCATGAGAAAAGAGCCTATCATCCAAGACAACAGTCGCCAACAGAACGTGTAGGCGTTCTACTGCCAAATTCATTAGTCCACAAGTAAATTCACGCTGAAAGAGATAAAAAGTCATTTAAAATATAAATTTGCACAAATGTTTAATATGTAAAAATAAATTAAGCAACCGTCCACCGATAGTTTGAACATTAAATATTATACATTTAACAACTTCTGAATTGGCTATTCAAACCATCCTACATTGCACAAATGAATTGGACAAAAGCCCATAAGGGCTTGTAAAGATGCAAATTTTTATGGCTGTATGCTGGGGAAATTGTATGGCAAAGAACCGAATGGTGCCGAGTGTTGCTATATATAGCCTATACTTGAGTTATCTTATGGATTATCAAATGAAAACAAAAATCCTTTTTACTTCCAGCTTTTTATATCAGCGCCATTCTGCCAATCAAACTCGCCGCCGACGATTAATGGGATACGTTAACGAGACGTGAACGATAAAATACATAAAGATCATAATTTGAAAAAGGATAGGTAGGCCGCAGTCGCTATACAAACAGCAGTTGATGAAGAAAAAGAAAAATTGAGGTGCAGGCACTAAACAAGTCAGTTATTATTGTGTTTATGTTGCGTGTACGCAATAAATTTATTGTGTAGACATTGCCCAAATATATAGCCGCAACAGCAAATCCAAAGATGTTGCCAGGCAAAAGTACCGGCAATGTGCAATGTGTGATACTGGTTTACGAGATCCTCTAAAGTAATAAAATTACTACGGTGATATCAGTTGCTTAGTCAGGTAAATAATGTCAGGAACTTAAGAATTGTAAGTTGTAAAACATGTGAATCTCTTCTTCACTGTGACATATTTTTACTAGCAATAAATCATTGAGAACCTGAACGTCTATGTTCATATCCATTCCTTTGACAATAGCCTGGAGATGCTTCCCGAGGAACGGGAGATGGTCTCGTAGCCATGATAGAATCTGTGTAAGAAACCACTCTGGACGATCCAACCGGTTTGTCTTTCGAGATCCAGAAAAGTGATATGTGAATCTTTTCTTCAGCGGTTTTAACATCAGGCGCACGGGCAAACAGAGATTGTGCTCTGGAAATGTTAAAAATTATTTCCACAAAATGAATGTTGAGTGTTTAATTTTGGATATTCTGAAACCTAACCTTCCATTTTGTATGAACCCCATACTTTAATTTAAATTGGGGTTTGGGTATATTATTACACTTAAATCAAAAGGAGGAAGTCAAAAGGGAATTTCATAACTTTCATGAAGTTCTTCAAAGCAATAAGTAAAATAACCAAAATCTTTATTGTTTCAAAATTTGTGACATATTGATTGACTGTTTTACTGTAGCCGTTGATAGAATTTGAAACTAAAGTAATCAATCTAGTGCTAGTAGCTGTCAAACCTCAACTCATACGTGTGTATCAATTTTTGGCAATGCGCAGAAGGTAAGTTAAGTAGGTAAATTTTTTTGAAAAGAATTGATAATTTCATCTAATATCACTGTGGATCGGGTGGCTTTCATGACAGATATCATAGTATACCACCATTAGTAATACGACACTAGTATTACTGAGTATTTGAGAATTCTGGTAACATAGATTTGCATCAGTTAGAAATCTTTGTGACATTTAAAAAATAATAGATAGTTGATACAGCATGTTTCCAACTGTAGTTGACATGTTCTAACTGACCTGTCGTTTGTGAATTTTTTTCATCATTCGATACTTCCGGTGATTGCAACTGGAGTAAATACTGTGAAAGCTGTCGAAACTTGACCATGCTCTCTGCAGGCAACGTAGAATTCAAAACAATGGTAGCTGATGTGAAGGGCCATCGCAATTGCTTGAGTACTTCATCGAACTCTCTTAAATTAAGATAGTGAATAAATATGTGCTCAAAATAAAAATATTATTTGACTCAATATTGTGTTTCGAATTTCACAACTTTTTTTAAGATAAAAAAGATAATTGATGTAATAATGAAATGTAATTACTTGGAAAACTTTTCTTTGAAGACATTGTACCAGTATTGTTTAGTTTTAGCAATAAATGCTCCACGATGACCGGTTTGATGGAGATCACGAAGCTCGTACAACTGCTGCATTATTAGCATGCATTGTTCAGAATCAGTGCATTTCTTCAAATCTATGCTGTAAATAATAATGTCAATATATTAATGTCTAGTGCAATTAGGAGTATATCAATAGAAGCTTTTCAATGGGAATAAGGAACGAAGAATAGGTTTAGGAAATGACTAACAATTAGCTGATCACTCTCTTAACACTTTGTTTCCAAGGTTGAATAAGAGCCCTCAGATATATATCAATATTCAATTGAAAAATCAATGTATGATAGTTTCCATTTGTGGGATTCAAGGTATTGATTGTTCCAGGAAGAAGTCCCAAAAGCAGTGACTACTGGGTTACAAATCTTCACTCAGCAACACTGATGCTGCTAAGTTTTACTGAAACGTACATCTTTGGGATTTGGACAAAGATTGTTGAAAAAAAAGTTGAATTTTTCCTAATTATTACTTTATTACGATAATCTTTGTCCCTAAAGATGTACATGTCAGTTTAACTGCGATATCTCATTACCGCGCATGCGATTTGTAATCTAATTGCATTTCAGTTACAGATCTTTCAGATAAGATTTAATTGGTAAGTTACCTCAGTTGTTGAACGGCTTGTAATGAGTCAAGATAATCTTTGGAAGCCTCTAATCGTCTCACTTCATCCACAGGCCCGCCAAGTTTCTCTCTAACTGGCAACGTGTCAGAGAAATGTTTTTCATTACTCTCAATGAGTGCGTGAGCCTTCTCTTGGAAACTTTTAATCTTTTCTAAGGCGGCTTCTGCTCGAGATAATGCAGCTGAAACTTTAGAAGGTACTTCGCTGCTTGCCAATGATAACTAAAAATAAATTTCAAATATTAACGCATAGTATGCAGGCAATAACACACAGATAAAAAAAGTTTGATAAAACGATGTAACATCAAAACAGAGCACCGCTTGGGGGTTTGGTCGTTGCAATGTACTTTGCATATTGTTCTATCGGGGTTGAGTAAATAATTTTGTTGTTAACCAACCATATGTCAGTAACGTAAATTTTATAAAAATCGTAACGAGTAATAGCATTATATTTAAAAAAAAAAAAAAACTTTCATGGTTTGCTTTGGCTGTCCCTAATATCGCTCCTTTAAGTTCGGCGTATGATTCACCATAGTCAATGTCATAGTTATGGTTACAACTATATTGACTTTTGGGAAACATTAAGAACCTTCTGTTTGAGAAAAAAAATACATTCACGATGTCACGGCGTAATACTTAAGCAAAAAAAGTCAAACATATATATATATTTACCCATGTAATATTTTTAATTCAGTTTTAGTAATTCTAAAAAAAGGGTGTCCACATTTGATTGCGCCTGGAGCTATTGCTTAATCAGTCACTGGGCGTAATTCATGATATTCTCTACTAGTTTCTTTCTAGTTATTTTCTGGTTATTTACTAGCTACTTTCTAGTCATGTTCTAGTTATTTTTTCCTTCCATAAAAGAAAATCATTAGAAATTGCAGGCACTCATAACATTAATAAGTTCTATCCAAATTGAGCACAAATAAATTTCTGATAATGAAACAAGTGATATTTGTCTCTATGAAAAATTTTAATGATAGCAAGTTTTCAAAAAAAATGAGAGGTTTTGGGCAACATCACTAGCTGTGCAGATCTGCAGTTTGGATACAGTATATAATATAACCTCAAATTACTTACAGATTTCTCGAGCTCATGTTTCTTTGCCAACAATTCTGATCTAATACTGTAGACACCGCTGAAGTCTTCAAATTCGTCTCCTAATTTCTCATTGAGATCTTTAATGATATTATTTTCAGCTTCTTCGTTCATTCTTCAATTGTTTCTATACGTCAGCAAAACTTGCACAACTGTCATGTGATTTGTTATTAATGTCACATTATCTGGCTAATTTGTTCTAACTCTAACGGCCGTTATAAACCAACTGAATTTTTCATTTTAATTAGATATTAGGTATTAATAATTAGATAAAATTTATTTTATAACAATATTTGAAATTTACATTGATTTCATTTCAATTTGACGTACATGTCACTCAGCAGAATAATATGTAGATAATAACATTGCCCGAGTTGTGAAAAGAAAAATTGATGCATTATGTATACTTAATTTTTCGTCAAAAAATATGAAAATAGTACTGTGACAATAATTTTTATAATAAATACTGTTTTATATTGTTTAATTAGTATACTGTTTACAAGACTTTAAGATATCATTTTTTAAAATAACTAGCCAAGTACTTAGTGTATATTTTTCGTTTTTGAACCACTAATATTGAAATTGAAAACTAATATATTATTCAGTAATCAATTAAGACAAAAATTATGTCGGTAGTGCATTATCACAAATACGTTAATTTAGGCTAGCGGACTTATAAAAATCTCTAAAGAAAGTCGCATACTAAAATATATTAAGCCAAAAAATTAAATAAAAACATGCAAAAACATTGGAATTTTTAAATGGCGTAAAAAAATAAAGAATAAGTCCGGGAGATTGGTAAAAAACAGAGTAAAATTGAAAAAAGGGCAGAATAATAAGAATTATTTGCTTAAATGATATTTGTCGTCGTTTTTTTCAACATATTGCACACGAATAAATATGTGCGTTTCGCCAAATGTCGTAAAAACAAGAACATTTTCTTCAAAATTTTGTTTCGGACTAAGGTATACCTAAATTTTAGTAGTCTAAATCACAGATTAATCTTAGTCTAAACCAGCGTTTCTCAACCGGGAGATATGTGCCCCCCAGGGCAGCCACGGCATGTCCTAAGGGGGCCACAGAAGAAAATTTCAGTTTTGGGGAGCCACAGCAGACTTTAGGGGGGCCACGTCCACCCAAAATATAATGAACTAAAATTTATATTGAAATCAAATAGAAAACAGTAGGACAATTATACATTGCAACAGAAATAATGTATGTATTATACATACTTTTTCTATTATTTTCCAATGATATTTAGGGATACCATAATAACTGCATCTAAAAGTAAGTGTCGACAATATTGTATTGACTATCTTGTCCACGGATTTCTTTCATCACCCCGTGATAATATGAAACTCATGTGCCTAATATGTATTGCTTCACTAATACTAATATTCATTTTATACGAAAAACACATGGAAATGGAAGAAAAACCATTTGAATAATTTAAAAAAATATAGTATCCCGGCATTTCTTATATAAACACGAAACATTCATTTACTAAGATTTAGTTCAAGTTCATCCGTGCACTTGAAAGCCTTAAGATGCCGAAAGGCGAAACCCGGGTCGTTAGTGACAAAATCTATGTGTACATAATTTGAACGATTCAAATTTATTGAAATTCCACCAAGCACCTTCAGTCGAAATCTTAAATTATACATAATTTATTTTTTAACGAATAATTTGTGTACAAAATTTTATTGTGTTGTATTTTTAAAAATAAATGTATATTTTTTCATTTTTCCCGAACCCCGAGAATTTTATTATTATGAATAGGGGGGCCTCGGAAAAATTGAGACTCGAAAGGGGGCCAGGGGGGTTGAGGTTTGCATCTGTCAGCTGGTTTTGATATATTTTTTTTATTAAGTGGATTAAGTACACTGAAAGATATTTATAAATAGATAAAATCTCATGTTTTCAACTGCACTTAATTATTAATTAACTTTTAATTTCTGCACACTGTAGTGCATGCAACCAAGTCTTGAAGAATTTCTTCTCGGGACATTTCTGGCAAAATTTTGAACACGACTAACGTTGTTACGCTACGGAATACATCCTATAAAAAGAGTGTGAAGCCGTAGCGGGTGGTGGTGGGTACAACGTTGAGTACCCTAGGGAATGTAAAAAAAAAAAAAAAAAATATACAGTATATTCACAGTATATATTCTCTGGTGACCGCACATGAAAACCACTGCTCTAGAGTCTACTAATATTCTTATAAGCTTTTTATATCACTATAACATTCATATTAAGCAGTGGCGGATTAACCTATAAGCGAATGAGGTGCGCGCTTGGCGCCTCCGAATCTTACAGGCCTCGAAAATAGCTTATATTAGCCCACACACTTTTTGTTTAGATTTTAATGTATGTTTATTATTTTACATGAAATTTTCTGACGTTTTTATTTTATCCGAAAAACAGGGTCTCCAAATTTTATTGCGCCTGGGGCCTCTCATTTGCTAAATCCGCCACTGATATTAAACTCTAATTCTGTCTTTCAATTGTGTTATTGTGTCTAAATTTATGATGGTGGAGTGGATAAAAGTATGTTAATAAATATTTGGCAACGTCTGGTTCAAGGTGAACGGAAACATTTTAATTTTTTACCTGCTGCTGGTAAATTATGTTATTTAAAAAATGTTTCCTAGTCATAATTACGACACTCTCACAACTACAGACTGTTTAACAGTTACTGTACTTACGGTTATAATAATAAATAAGACAAATATATTTTTTTTTAGCATTCCTTATAAAAAAAAACATAATATCATTGACGTCAAATGAGATGTCGTTATTAGCGAAAGAGATTTGGATTCATAGGGTCTGTAAAAGTAAACATTTCATTTGAAAAGCCAAGAAGTCAAATAGTTGAAATAGATTAACAATTCGTAAAAAAAATATATTTGTAGTTTTTTTTTAATTTATCCCAATCAAGCTTTTTCACCTATTACAATAATTCGGTTTTTATCCACGTTTTGCAGCGTAGCATAAATAATAAAGCACTAGCTGTAAGCCCGTTGACCTCAACGGGGGGATTTTGTTGCATTTTTAAGTAGTCAGAAAATTTACTGGCGTGAAAAATAAATTACAAACCTATTTATTGAATAAGCCAGAAATTCTGATAGTAAAAGAAATATATCTCGGGGCATATATCGACACACCTGCCCTGCAGTATTTAAATTGTAAATTATTTAATTTTTGGAGTAATGTTTAAGTTTGCTAACAACCATTTTTCGTAGTAGCAGAAATAGACCTCGTAAATTATTTAATTTTTGGAATAATGTTTAAGTTTGCTAACAATCATTTTTCGTAGTAGCAGAAATAGACCTCGTGGCATATATCGACAGCCCTGCAGTATTTAAATTGTAAATTATTAATTTTTTGGAATAATGTTCAAGTTTGCTAACAATCATTTTTCGTAGTATATATAACTAATTTTCAAGTACGCCAACAAATACATTTCGTACAGGCCTGAGGACATCAGTACGGACACATTTGTGGTTTGTGATTTGTGATTATTTTATTGACTATTAATATATAGATTTATTTAAAATTACATAGGACTAAAGCAAAGTATTAAATTGAATTTTATTTAGACATGCGTAATATTTTATTGATTAGACATGAAATTCATCACACCAAAAACTTATTTTTATCACAAACTAGCGAGTACCCGGCATGCGTTGCAATGCCACTCAAAGAAATAACGTGCTTGTTTTTTAATTCTGATTATTGAAGTGCTTTTGGATATCTTTTGTTTTTCCGTCTGATGCGTATACGAATAGATCTGAAGGTTTTCCAACGGGTGAGCAGGTCACATACAGCTGTCCATGTGAGAAGCATAGATTTTATAAATTTAGTTCACACCCTTGTAGCGATTGTCCCTGTGCTTTGTTGATGGTCATTGCAAATGCGAGTCGCACCGGAAACTGCAAACATTTAAATTCGAATGGCATATCTGTTGGAATTATAGAGATGCTTGGAAACAGTACATTATCCCCTTTAAATTTTCCTTTTAATTTGTTTAGCTTCAATGATATTGTGCATTATCTTTTTTACTGAATGTCTGGTACCGTTGCAAAATGGTGGATTTATATTTCGGAGAAGAATGATAGGTACGCCAATTTTCAATGTTAAAACATGTAACGGCATGGCTGGCAGATCAAGTGAATTTAAGAATTCAGAAGAATTTATTGCGATATTTTTGGGAAAACTTTATGAATCAATTCTATTATTGTTTTTGTAATTTTACAGAAGTTTGTTGGCAATGTAATACATTGTGTGGATTCATCTATTTCCAATGTTCTATTCCCAATATCTAACAACTATTTTGCGAAACGTTCAGCGGATGTGTCATATTGTAGTTCTACACGCATGCTAGCCTTGAAAGCCAATTTCTGCACGTGTCGCCATAAAACTGATGATTTGAGACATGCATTTAATTCATCAACAGCTGTTGAACGTAGTATAACTGGTAGGGTTTGTCTAAAATCACCAGACAATAAAATAAGAAATATTTCCATTTGAAGTTTTTCAATGCAAGAGATCAAATGATATCTTCGACATACAATATCAACTTTGTCTATCAAAAAGTCAACAACTGTAAAATATACACTGTAGAATTGTCATAAAATATCAAAAGGAAGAGATAGTTTTGTATAGGAATTATCACTTGGAAACACATTTTACTGAGATTTAAATCTATACAAATTAAGTACATACATTTTGCAATATAGCTTGAGTGAACATTCAAACTGTCGCTAAAAAATATCGTTAACTGAATGTGCTGAACGAAAAACTGACATCTGAAATAATATTATACAAAATGGATTTTCGTATCAAGAAAATACAAATAATACACAACCCATAAGTTTGGTAAATATTTTTGCTAGCGTGTGTTAAGAATCGCATTCAGTTCGACGAATATTATTGAAACTTATTTCAATACAATTTTAAAACATAACGCCGACTCCGGGTGTTTTAAAGATATTTTTGTGCACCTCCTAGTGGATCCTAAAACACTTATTATAAATCTAAAACTTGCCGAAATGTACAAAAGACGGCTGACTGGGGAGAAATGCAATTGGGCAATATCTATCAATTGTTTTTATTTAAAAGAAATCAACACAACTGAGACATTTTACAATAAAACCATTTGTTTTGTACCTTTTTACAGCCATGTCAGGTTTATAACATTAATATGTATATTAACACTATTCATTTCCTCTCAAATCTTTTAGTGCATAGTGTAGAGCTAACAATGCCTTTTTGTGCGCCATAGTACATTCGTCTCATATTATGAGTTGGCATGATTGAAGTACTTCACCCATTCCGATTTTTTTTTTGATATTGCATGTTAGTGTCTCAGTGATTTGCATTAAAATGCAATTTCAGTGCTGAATGCGCTGTTCGACCACCATCCAAAAATGTTCACACCAAAGGAACGCGAACTGACGCTAAACTATAGTAAATACACACATTTGTTAAATTGATAAAAGTCACCAGAAGAGGCGATAATTATTAGAAAATGCGCCACAGAGAATCCTCAAAATAGCCAATCAACGGGTCCAAATTTGACTTTTCGTGACCTATGATTTGCCATGAAACTGATAGTCGTGGCACGCAGATCACTTTATTCAGCGAAATTTCTCATTGTAAAATGGCTGCACTCTGGGGTGCGCTGGAAGAAGCTCACAGGGGCTTGCGCAAGCATTTTGTAAAATTTTGCTAAGGTCAGCCAGCCCCTTGTTAAGAGAAAACAATATTCTCAAATCAAATGAGTACATAACTGCAATTTCTGACTTAAATATGACATCTATGACAGCATCAGTATACACAGTAGTACATTTTCGGCCATTTACATTGATGAGTTTACAGTAAATTGCATATTGTTAAATAATGTAAATGTATTAAGTAAAAATCGATTGCTTATTTAAGTAGTCCATCAGAGTGATAAAAAACCCACTTGTTCCCAGAATACCGAGAATTACTTTGATATAAAGCGAGCCCTTGTAAACGCATTGGCAGCCCACCACTGGCTGTACTAATTTATAAAACTTTAAAGGCGTCCGCACAACAAATCATCAAAGTTTTATTGCAATCGGATGCACGGTATAGATACAGGAACGCATAAAGGAAAAACTACCAAATAACCGTATTGGCAGCCCATCGTTGTATGTTTTGATTCAAAAACCTTTGCTGGTGTCCGCAAAGCAAATCACCAAAGCTTTATCGCAATCAGATGAACGGTATAGGAATGCATACGAAAAAATACAAACAAATTAACGTTTTGGCAGCCCACCGCTGATTTATGTACATTTGCGGACGTCCGCACAACAACTCACCAAAATTGTATCGCAATCGAATGAGCGGTATATGAACAGGAACGCATAAGGCACAAATTACCAAATTAACGTATTGGCAGCCCACCGATGATTTATATACATTTGCGGCCGTCCGCACAACAACTCACCAAAGTTTTATCGCAATCGGATGAACGGTATAGGAACGAATACGGTAAAAACCAAAAGAATAACGTATTGGCAGCCCACTGCTGATTTATATACATTCACGGGCGTCCGTACAACAACTCACCGAAATTTTATCGCAATTGGATGAACGGTACAGGAACGCATACCAGACAAACAAACTAATTAACGCATTGGCAGCCCACCGCTGATTCATAAACCTATTCTGGCGTCCGCATAACAACTCCCCAAAAAAATTATCGCAATCGGATGAGCGGTATAGGAGCGCATAGGTAACAAACATACAAACATTCATTTTTATATATATAGATGAGCGACTTCTTTATATAGACTTATTACTTACATATTATTTATACGGACAAGAATTTGAGACCTGTATCAAAAATTCGGTTCGTTTGCACTAAGTGGGTAAGCAGTTCACATTTTCTTTTTTCTCTCGTTTTTAAACATAATATTGCATTGATAAAAGATCAGTCCCGTGCATTTTTGCATCGGACCAAGAAAATTGTAAGTTAAATCGTTTCTTTTTTAAGTGGCATTACTATAACGGGTGGTTAGGGAACAGCCGATGCGAACTGTCCGTTTTCAACCTGCATTGGCTATAATTGACTAACTATAACATTAAATAACGTTTTAAAACTTCAACAGTTTCCATGTCCGCTCCCAATGTGGACTATTTGAACTCCTAATGAAGTTTATCTCAACAGACAAGTGTATACGAGAACTGCTTATTACTCAGTTGGTCAAGGTGTAGAACCAGCTTGCCAATGGGGATGCTACTGGGGAGAGCTTTAGCGGTGTTCAACAATATTGCTTCGGATGTCGACATATTCCACGTAGACGTGGGTGAGTTCCGACGAATACTATTTTTTATGTATTTAAGTAGAGTTCGTCGGAGCTTACTCAGTTGACTTCCTTGCCACTTTTTTTTACTGCTTTTAATATTAAATTATACTATTTTTTTTTCTCCATCGTAAGAGTTTTAAATTTATAATTTGTCAACCTTGTACAATGTTAATTAAATAAATAAATAAATCCTCTCTTAGATAGTAGGGATAGAAGGATAGGACTAGGACAGGACTATCGCTAGGATAGTAATACTAATCGCTCTCGCTACGCCCCATTTTTTCGGTTAGAATGTGTAGGAAAGGGGAATTCAAGACATCACATACATCCATGCCGTTGAACAGAAATCCATAAATTGATTGAAAAATCAATATATATATATAAACTGTCCGCGCTGGGTTCGAACTCGTGACCTCCGTGTTCTAAGCCATGGTTTCTCAACCGGGGGGTGGCCCCGTGTTTTTTTTTTATTTTCTTTTACTCTTCACAGAGTAAAAAAAATGTAAAGAGTCAATTTTTTAGGTGAGCCACAATATAGTTTTGGGGGGCCACGGGTAAATATATTTTCACTCACAGGATTTAAAAAACGGCCAGCGAGAAGAATCTGAGAAGAGTAGATTGAGAAACTATGTTCTAAGCGAACCACGCAGCCGGTCTATTATAATGATAGTAACATTTAAATTTTTATTTCCATTTTTCTATTAGAAATTTCATTTTTTTTAAATATTTTAATTACTCATTTCATGCAACATATTCAATAAATAAAGGGGACGTTATTTTTTGGGTACCGCGTACAGCCCTCATACAAGAGGAACACCGGGCATGGTCACAAAACCGTGACAAAAAACAGCTGTTCCTATTCCAATTTAGCGCCAACGGAATATAATACGTCCAAGTATCTAACATTGTACCACTCCAGAATAAATGAACGATGAAATGACGAGCAATTATTATTTGATTGGCAAAGGATCCTGTTTCATTATTTTAAAAGGCGAGAAATGGGCGGGAAATAGAATCATTATACGTTTTTTTACGATTCGATTATGTTATCCGCGAGCAATTGAAGAATTGAATTACAATGGCCTCAATGTGAAAACGGTAGATTAAGATTTACGTTCAAAGAAGGATATGTATGTTATAATGTATCATTCTATTCGTTGAAATTATTATTAATTGAGTCGTGGATTACAAATATTCCCGAAGTAGGGATCCCATCCCGGTGATAGGCTGTTTTTTGAATATCGATTTTCAAAAACAAAATACCAGTATGTATTTCGATATTCAAAAATTAGTAAAAACCAAACATAAATGTTATTGATTGACATATATAGAATCTGAAAACATTTGCGGATAATATTTCAAATTAATGCGTTAATTAATAACTATGTGTACGCTGAGGTGGGCTGAAAATACGTTAACAAAGGGTTCGCTTAATCTCAAAGCAATTCTCAGAGTTCTGGGTTAGGAGTAATTTTTTAATCACTTATACGCAAGTTTATGCAATACTTAAAGAATCAATCGAGTATAATAGACAATAATACGTCACAATATGCAATTTACCGCAAACTTATTAATGTAAATGGCTAAAAATGTACTTGTCAGAAATTACAGTTATGTACTAATTTGATCTGATAATCTTGTTTTCTCTTAAATTAACAAGGTGCTCGCCGGCCTTAGTAAAATTTACTAGGGGATCGCACGAGTCTGACAGCGTTGAACTAAAAGGCTTTTTCTGCAGCTTAAATTATTTGCAAGAAAAATCGATAAAGATTAACAGGTTATAGCAATGATTAAATGGACTTTTTCATATTTAAATTAAAATAATTTTAAGGTTTTTATTTCAATCAGTTTTTTGTTGATATATTTTTATATGCCGGTGTTAAGTTTTCTGTTCACTATTGTAATCCTAATTGACCAGTATCGATATTTAAATATTAAATACCGAAATACCTACCGGTATTAATGAAATGATTCTTCCGGTACTGCAATCTTTCAATCTTCCCCACCTCGTCAGACTTTGTTACATTTAGGAAAAAACTACGCAATCAAAATTTTTAATCTGCAAACTTAGAAATACAACTGAATACTTTCGAATTTGAATCGTTCCAACTATGTACATTCTCACAAATTTTGTCACTAACGACCCGGGTTTCGCCTTTCGGGATCTTCAGGCATTCAAGTGCACGGATGAACTTGAACTGACGCTTAGCAAATGAAAGTTTCGTGTTTATATAAGATATAAATGCATCACTGAGTCCAAATCCATTGCTGGCAAAAAGGATGAGCCCATGGGAAATTCCAACAGATTTGAGTAGTGAGCAGTTTCAAGAATTATATAATTTGTTTGTCGGCAAAGGTTTTATGATTATATGGTTATATAGGGTATAGAAGTGGAGATGTGGGAAAGTTTGATATTTCGTTTAAAATCGGAAGATTTTGCAGCTGTGCTTTGTTGATTTCTAAAATTTCTTGGAAAAAGAGCTTATGACTGTCCGTATTTGGGTGTAACATTTTTATCCCTTGTTCCTGATTGAACACGTGTCCTTCCGAAATTAAGTGATTAGCAAAAGTAGACGTGTCTTTTTTCAATCTAAAGGCTGCCATATGTTCTAAAACTCGGATGTTCAGTGTTCTTTCTGTTTTGCCGTTATAAAACTTTGTACAACAAGAGCATTGCAATCTATAATGCCGAAAGGCGAAACCCGGGTCGTTAGTGACAAAATTTGTGAGAATGTACATAGTTTGAACGATTCAAATTTAATATTGAAATTCCACCAAGCACCTTCAGTCGAAATCTTTAATTATGAATACTTTCGATTGGGGATATTGTTGGGTCATTTCAATTGTTCTATTTTGCCTTCACTACATTCTTAGAATTTAGCTTTATGAGAATATTCGATAAATTTTCAAATAAATGACCATATGGTGATCTCGCCTCCAACAACACACTTTATACCTAACTTCCTTCACTTTGAGTCACCTACTAGATAATCGTATCCCAATTGATGATTTTAAACAAATAGTTGTCGTGAATTCACAAGCCAATTATATTTCTCATATGAATAATTTATATTTAAGAAATCCATAACTTTTCGGGGGCCGGGTGAAAATCTTTGGCGGGCCGTAGTTTGGAGACCGCTGGCTTAGACTTTAGAATGAAGAAGCTGATCTAGTTTCTAAATTGAATTAAAAAAAAACGATTTTCTGTGAAATGAAAACAGGTTTTCTACTGAAATATCAGCCCACAAACTACAGAATTTTCAGCTGTTTGATTCTTGCATGCATAGATATATAATAAGATTGCTTGCTACCTTTGCTTCTAGTGCCCTCAATTGCAAATAAGAAATAAATAGTAGATACTAAGTGCGAAGCGGTTAAAAAATCTTCAGGTGTGAATAAATACAGTACAAATTTTTATCTCCGTCCGCAATTATTTCTATTAAGAATATCAAATTCTTAAGATAGTGTTGAAAACAATGAACCACTGAACAGCCTAAATATTTTAGCATGTCATGTGATTCAGGTCGTGACCTTTCGTTTTAGAAACCGGTGCCAATTAATATAGCGCTTCACCTAATAGCTATCATCATAATAAAAGGTCACCGAGTAATATCTTCTAATGGATTATAGACAGTGGTGTGCTGCTATGGGTTCGCAACGGCTCTCCCGAGCCGGTTCCTAAAATAATTTCGGATCGGAGAGCCAGTTCCTAAGCCCGTCACGGTTATTATTATATCCATAAAATCCCGTCATTTTGGATACGAAAATTTTTATAAGCATTTGAATTATTTGGGCAAATCGGTAAATTCTTGGGATTTTGGATTCGAATTTTAATGAGACTTATAAAAGTGGTCAGCAAAATTCATATAATAATGAATGTTTTTATACCGTATATCAAGTCGTTCAACACACAGCACTATGTCGTAACTAGGGTATCCAATCCGGATCCTTTTCCCAATCCTGGGATTTCGGGATTGATTAATTTTCAATCCCGGGATCCCGAGGAATTTGAAGTCCTCAATTTACCAATTTCATGTCAAAATTGAACGGGATCCCGGATCCCGGGATTGGATGCCCTAGTCCTAACTCACCATTTTTATAAAACTAATGGTATACAACATATTGCTGTTTGTCCAGCGATATGGTAATAATCAGAAGCTGCTTCTTGTCGATTAAGCTTCCACCCGCAGAAATTATAACTTCAACGAATCAAAACAGAATAAATTTATTTATTTTCAGTGTATATTTTTCAATTTAATTTTGTTTACGTTATATATACGTAAATCATTAAAAAAATAGTATTGAATATACAAGTATATACGGTTAGCAAAATGTTACGGCGTGTCTTTTAATACGTTAATGGGCGACGCAAAGGCTTGCAATAGCAGCGATCGTATTGAAATTATCGGTAAAAAGTTACAAGCCCGCGACGCCCCCATACTCTGTCAACCAGATAACGCCCCCTCTTCGGCGGGGAAGTCGTTCGCTTTTTTATTATTTGAAATAATAATATAAAAGCAGGAATATCGATCTGCGGGTCTGCGCCGCTATGTGCGGTGTACGGCTAGCACCTGTGTGTTATTTCAACCACCTGCAATAGACCAGCCAACCCCGCGGTACAGCCAGTGCCGCAGTCAGAAGTGGGCCCAGAAATTACCATCGCTTAAATGTGAGGGCGCCTTTTATAATCGTGTGTAATTTAAAAATGTCTGACGGGAAAGAGTTTTTGATGTTTACTTACTTTTATCTGAAAAAATCATATTGTTATTCAATGGTAAAATCACTTTTAGGGTGTTTACTGTCAATACTTGGTAAAAAGACATTATATTAATAAAAACACAATATGATTGACATTAACGTTGTTGTTTACACCTTTTCATTGCAATTCATTTTTGTATAAATAGCACTGTTAAATTATATTTCTTATCAGTTGACAATGCTCGCAATGAGCAAAACCGATCCTGACCTATTAAATAAAATGGAATAAATTACGAAGGAATATTGTGGTTTTATTAATGGTAAATTCAGTACTTATAGGTTTTTTTTTCAATTCATGTCCGCTCCCAATGTGGAAAATATGTCCTCCTAATGGAGATATCTAAACATATTGTTTTCTACAAGAAATGTTTGTTACTTAGTCGCTCAACCTTTCATTTTCAAAGACAGTAGTAGGGATAGAAGGATAAGGTTACGACAGGACAAGTGGTAAACTAGTCGCTCTCGCTACGCCTAGTTGTTAAAGGATCAGAAATTGTGGGACGGAACTTTTAGACATAACAAACACCCATGCCTTCGAACAGAATACCAGAAGAACAGAACTTCGTGTTCGTAATGGGACTCGAACCCGTGAGGTCTGTGAGGAAGTGATTTCAATTGGGCATCCCTGAAGTAGACCGTCAAACTCATAATAAATTACAGATGCAGACAAAATTTCCGAATTTTCTGAATAATATTTTATCGGATGGATTAAGCCATGGATGTCCGACCGGTAGATCACGATTGACCGGTCGATTCCGAAGCAAAAAAAAATCGATCCGAAAGCTTTCTTGAATTTCGAAAAAAAAAAAATTACAACATAAAATACACAAAAATACTAAAATCGAATTATTTTGTAAGCAAATACCTATCTAATGATATGTATTTCGCATTTAAAATAAACATTTCTATGTTTGAAGAAGGGAAAAAACCTTACTAAATAAATTTCCTATAAGAATCATGTCCGAAGTCGATCGCGAGAAAACTTAAGATTGAAAAGTCGATCCCAGGGAAAAAAAGGTTGGACACCCTTGAATTAAGAATTAAGCAAATCACTGTTCCTTGAAAATGTACTAGATATTTTCTTATGAGATTCTGATCTGTATTTTATCAGAAGTCGGCACGGAAAGTAAAATTTTCATTTGTGAAATTCAGTGGAAAAAAACGTTTACGGAATCTCGGCAAACGCTTTTTTAAATGGTGCGAACAATCGCCCTTAGTTTGACACTGTTAACAAAAATATAAACTGCCACCGTTTAAACATAGCTGCCTAAAACAAGTACATAAAATATTTTTCATTCATTCGTGGTTCAGCAAGAATCCGAGAAGTATCTAAAAAATATATTTATTTACATTTAAATTTGAAACAAAATAACAGCCGCGATGTTAAAAACCCAACGGCTTCAACAATGAATAAGTTTATTCAGACTGGAGAGTTTGACATTTAATATCCGGAATGTGACAATCATTTCCCGCGCATTTGTTCTGTGACAGTTATTTAAAATTCGAACAATTTGAATGATATCTTGGTAAATTTTTGGCTGTATGTTCACAACTGTATTATTTGTGCTTGCCGGTAACCATGTAATGTTATTTTGATCGAGTATTTGATTTATTTTTTAACTCCTGACAAACAGGAGAGTTTTAAGACATTTAAAATTATATGATTGACTTTTTTAAGTTTATCAAGTGACACAATTAGTAAAATATTTCATACGAATCAAATTAATTACGCCAGTAAATTAACGTTCCTAAAAAATAATATTGAAACGCGGTTGTTAAGGATTATTATAACAAGGATTCTAAGGACAATCGTTGTGGATACGGTATCTACTAAATCATTTGTGTAAAAACAATATCGTTCACATAGTGTTTTCAATAAAGTCGTGACAAATATGAATGTGCTAATTAAAAGTATTCAATATTTTTTTTACTTTAGTGTATAAAAATAATCTAAATAAATGTTATTTAATTTGTAAGTTGTTGAACAAATACTATTTTAAGCATTTTTTTAAATATACGAGCATAAAAATTTTGATTAAAAAATAAATAAGTGCAGATTGTAAAATAATAAAGAAAGCATGCTTAAATAGACGAAAGTAGTCTGGAAGCAAAGTGTGTGACGAGAATTTTCTCTATTTTCTCGCGTGAAATGTGTGCGGTGCAATAATTTTGAGTGGTGAAAGTTTCACGTTCCCACGCCGGGGTGGCGGAATCGGACCTCGAGAGGGTGTTTGTGCAGGTGTAGGGGGTGGTCAGCGATCGCGGCCTTCTGTCCGCTGAAAATCGATCGGGTCCAGTCGCCCGCCCGCAAGCGCTGGACTGCCTCAGGTACACCGCAAAACATCGGCGTCACAACTTAAAAGGTAACCAATTCATGAAATCATCGACTGAAATAACTGTTTCGTCATCAATTCGGATTTCTTTACGCGTGAAAAGTGTTCTTTTAAACGTATTTCAACCCCCCTTAGGCTGTAATGTGTCGGACGATTAAGCTCATCCGCATCGTGCGAAATATGAAAATTATCACAACGACGCTCAATTCCTGATATTTTTTTAATCCTTTTAGTATCTTTACACGTTTTCGTATATTTGCTTCGGTCAAAAAACCGTCCGTTACTCTACACAGCTTTCAGTTAAAGGTTTCTTGTAATAGACAAAAGAAGATTACGTGCGTACTGTATTAAAACCTTGGGCCGTAAATAAGACTGTTTTAATTAAATTTCAGATGAAAAAGTGTGCGTCTTGGTAAAGCTGCATAATGTTAATCACGCAAAATTCGTCACCGGTCTGCGGGGAGCTTTTAGACGATGGTGCCATCGGAGGAGAACCCAGCGAGATGCCGTCCCATCTTGTCCCCGAATCTTCTCACACCATCGAGATCCAATACATATCGCACGTACCCGAGCTGCACATTTACGATTCTGACGCCACCGTCATCGAAGATACGTTTTCGGACGAGCCCTTCAGCGGCGGAGAGTTTTTCCAGCAGTGCGGCAATACCAAAATTTGTTTTGAATACTCTGAAGAAATCGTAGCCAACGAAACTATAGTGCCTGAATATTATGAAACCAATTTTCTACCCGACACGCCTTCGTCTTCGAATGAATGCAGTACAGATTCGTACAGCTGCGATGTGAATAATTCCGTCGAAACAGATCTCACTAATTTGAACTGGCTGCAAAACATAACGAATATAATGGAAGTTCCCGCTTTACCCGTAAGGACAGCAGTTCGCAAGCCTCCGCCGAAACCGCTCATTCAAAATGTAAGGCTGCACAAGCTAAAACAGACCATAATGAAATGCCAAGAAGACTTCTTAGAGAACCTCGAAGAGTACCAGTCGAACGGTGAAAAGAAACCTCCCTATTCATATTCTACAATGATATGCTTGGCAATGAGATACAATGGTAACAAAATGACGCTGTCTGCTATTTACACGTGGATCAGGGAAAACTTTAAGTATTACAGGACAGCAGATCCAAGCTGGCAGGTAAGACTTATATCATTTTTTTTGGTATGAAAGAAGAATAGAGAGAAAAACATACTCGCTCAATGAAAAATCGTAGTAGTTTCAAATTTCATTATAATACCAAATTCAAATGAAGTAATATCATAAATCTATAAGACATATTAATATAATATGGATTTATCACAAATAATAACAAAAATATGCAAATTATAGCCATAATTAAGGTTGTTTTTGTTGGCCCATCTACAAACATTCAAGTGGGCGATTCACACAATTTAAAAATAGTGTAGGTATATTAACAATATGACATCCTTCTGAAAAATTTATCATGCCCATGCTTATTAAATACTTCCAAAAAACATTGTTAACATCCTTATTATATACACAGTTACTTTTACACTAAATACAGATTTTTTTTAATAAGCATAAACACAGTTTTGATTTTAAGATCATATTTGAGATTTTAGCGACATTAAAAATTGAATTCTGTTCTTTTGAATCCGTACTCCAATATTTATAGCAATAGTTTATTTTTTCTCAAAACTGGATTCGAGCTTATTTTAACCCTAGCTCTACATATGTGCGATGTTAACTTGTCTAGGTATGGGGCCTTTGTGACATTATTACAATATTATTAATACAATATCCGGGTCTAAGATCATCTGCATCACTTTACCCTTTATCCTTTTTGAACTGTTCAGTTTTAAAATGACACTTTGAATAACTACTAAATAACATTTACTTGAATAATTATTCAATTCTAGGACCGAAATAAATATGCATTTTATAATTTCACGGCCGGTAAAGGTAATCTTAGAAATATTTCTTGAATGATGAAAATATACTTGGTGAATTGAAAGCTAAAAAAATCGAGATTGGCTTAGCTTAATTAGGTAGAATATAAATTTATCATTTTTACCAGCTCATAAAGAAGTGAGTCATTTAAGTCTCATTTAACGTTTTCGCTAAGCAATATGCGTTCTTGAAAATTACCATTAAAACACGAACACCATAAAAGAAAATTACATCACATATAATTTGAAATCTATGCTGATGTTTTGCGAGTTTTGATTGAAATTTATGAGAAATTAAAAGAATCTTTCTGTTCCAGAATTCTATACGGCACAACCTGTCACTCAACAAAGTATTCGTCAAAGTTGCGCGAGCAAAGCAAGAACCGGGAAAGGGAGGATTTTGGAAGCTAGATCTAGCGAGGCTTGAAGATCCCAGAAGATACAAAAGAGCACAGACCTCACCAAAAGCATCGAAGAAAAAAATTCCCGCCTCAAAAATGAATGACGAAAGCAAAATCAACAATGATAATATTATTTCGATAGGTACAGAAGACGGTAACAGTTTTCAAAACGACATATTTGACAGCGTAAAAGATATGAATGTATCCATGGAATGCGATCTGTCAAATCAGTTACCCGACTTTAGCCTAGATGGGCTAGAATCCGACCTATCGAGCCCGCTGCATGACGAAATCGGTGCCAATGTCATCGTGGAGCCGGTCCTGGAAGCAGAACTCGGCGCCTTGCTTCTCGCTGCTCCGTGGGAAGACATGCAGCCTGATTTGTTGGATAACTTTCTCGATTCATATTTAAAGTAAGTAGAGCGTTGGATCATGATGATTTTTTCCCGGTGATACTTACAAATTATATATTTGTACTAAGAGATTGAAACCTTTACAAAATATTTGTCTTCTATGTTCGGTGAGGCATTCATATTTTTGAAAAGAAATAAGGATTCGTCAATCAGTAAACAAATTACTGAATTCGTAATATGTCCACTTCTATTGAATTTTTGTAATGCCATAAATCAAGAAGATGAATTATGTGCGAACTTGTATAAAAAAAAATATTGCACAATTTCGAGCGTAATAACGCTGAATAATGTCTAGTCATTTAATTTAAGGTTGTTTTGTTAAAAGTAAATGAAATGTGTAACATTTATGGTTTTATTTTATAATGCAATTTTTGTAAGACATGTTGATGATTCAAAAGAGAGTGTGCCTAAATTAAAATAATAATTGTAAGTTCTTAAAAATCTTACATTATTTTTAATGAATCAAAATTTTAAATCACAACTTTTCGAAATGGAATAATATGTATTTTCTTTTCGACACGAGCATAATACGTCTTCATTTAAAGATTTCATGATTCCCTCCAAAGATAAAGTTGTACAATCATATTTTTGTTGGAGGATTCGAAAGGTTATCATTTAATAAAATATAGTTCAATTTTACCATATTTTTGTAATAATGTTAGTCAAACAAAACAAAAAATAACAGAAACATTCCCATTTAAAGTCACATATCAGTGGCAAATTCGATTTCATAAAAATAAATTGTTAAATTAGTAATTATTTTACCCTGCATTAAAATGATAAGAATTGATTATGTTAAATAACCAACTGGTACTTTTCATGAAAATTAACATCAAAACCTCTTTTTCTCGAATCGTAACAATTGCAAACTGCAAACCTTGCCTATGACGATGTTTAAATAAATAAAAAGAACTTTGAAAATATAATATAATAACATTATACTCAAAGCAACAATGAAGCAAATCAGATGTGGTTGGGATGTTTAGGATTTTTTTTATCAAATTTCTGAATTTAATAACAGTGGGTCGTTCACAAATGACTTCACAAGATTTTGTGTATTTGTAGCCACCCATTGTCACAAAAAAAATACCAACCGTCTCTCTTTTTTATGTTTAATCTATGATAATTCTGAAATGATCATCGATGCAAAAAGTACCCCCTACAGCTTAAAGAATTCATGGTAAAAACAGTGTTAATTCAATTCAAAAAATAAAATACTCATTTTTACTAATTCTACTTTTATTTAATATGATCATAATCTTATTAAATAAAAGTGGAATCAGTTCAAATGAGTTTTTTATTTTTGGAATATGATGCATTTTCACCAAATATTGACAGTTAACACACTAAAAGTGTTGATTCAACCTAAACCAGTTGAATATAACAATATACAAACGCTATATCATTTTTTTTAAATGAGGGCTTGGGTGCAAGCCACTTAATGAGCTACTGTCGAATGATAACAGAATAATTAATATTTCACAATGTGTGCTCAAAAGCTCAAAAGGCAATTGCCTACGCTCAAATCATTTGTTAATCAACCTTATCTGAAAAAAAATATATATTACTAATAGATTACTGTTATCTAGGGTTTAATTGAATCAACTAATTGCAGAAAGGGTTTTTGTAACTAGAAACATCTATATGAAGTATGATAAATGCTTCACTTAATATTTAAAGCAGTTGTGGTTTAACAATCCAATATAACCAGTGGAGTATCCAGGTAACATAAGTCCATGAAAACATGATTGAAATTGTAAGCTAAATAGTAAGAAAAAATAAGCATCACCTGTTGCTCAAACATTATGGCCTACCGACAAAAACTGTCTAGTATATCATTGAAATTACATAAATGAAACCGATCTGCAATGACCGATTCAATTGAAACACAGAAAATAGTTCAGCTCAATTTGTTATTATTGAAAATAAACAATGTATTTACAAAATACAGCTCAAAAAATAATGTAAGTTGGTAACATTTTTTTTATCAGTAATAAAAGTTCTGACCATTTCCAATTGATAAGTGTTTCGACAAAACATTCTATTTACAAAGACCTTTAACTTTATATAGTGATATTTAAAAGATCTTTAAAACCTATTGCATTTAAAGATATAGAAACTATATATAACATGTATAAATACACTTTTTATATGTTTACATGAACACTGCTTTGTTTAAAAAAAGAGAATAGGAAAAAAAATGAATGGCTGTCAGATTTTTTCCAAAAATTCTACTCTGTTGATCCATGGACCCTGGGTGTCTGTAGATTTTTCCAGGTTGTCTTTGCATTGTCCTTTTGTAACAATGGGAGTTTTTACCAAGGCTGTAGAGTCTTAGTTGTATAGTTGGACTGTTTTAAGTGGAGTCAAACTAAAAAAAAACTTCTTAATTACTTTGGGTCCTTTTAAAAAAAATTGTGTATCCAAATCGCTAGGGTCAAAAGTGGCGCCATTGCATGCTACTGAGCATAAAAAATAATTAAAAAGATGTTTTAAGTTAAGGCTGAAGTCGAAGTTGTCTTATTTCTTGCTGACTCCATAGCCCTGGTAGTAATTGTTTTTTAGACAGAGTAAGGATAGACGGATTGAGCGAGGAGTAGTACTTACTTACTTAGATAATCACTCTCCGTAGGTAGATCCTGTTTTTTAGGATCGGATGGGTGGTGTGTTATTCAAGATTTTTACAGACATACATGCCTTCGAGCTAACCCATAAATCAATTTACGAATTAAGCCCATGGATGGGCTAACCTATGACCCCATGACCACTTAACTACTAATCCAGTTAATGTATACAGTTTGTAAAATAACTTTTATTTGGGCATAGGAACAGCGTCCATTAACATGTTGCCTTGTCGATAGCAGAGTAATTTTAAAGAATTAGTCCCAAACCATCTAAAGCAGTTTTTTTTGTAGTATTTGAAATTCGCTTTGTGAAAATGGTTATCAATTAAGGATAAAAAGTGTTTTTAACATATTATGCATTGTAATTAATAATCATATGTGCTGGAAGTGTAGTGGAAGTTATAAAATCTATGTTAGTACATGTTACAAGATAAGTATTGTATTTAAAAAAAAATGCTTATCAGATATTCCGTCCAATATCTTAATATTAAATTATATACATATAATAAATTTATCAATTTATACAGTATTACAATGTGTGAGTGATAATTGAAGCAATATGGAAAAGGTTAACCATAAATGAATGTCGAGAGACAAAAAATGTGTCTTTAATGTTGTTTAAAACTCCTGTTTTCATTTCTTCGTTGTCTTGAATATTTGCACAATACAGCTAGAAGAACAGGTTATACAAGAATTGATTTTTACTGATTTAGATTTCCTTATTATCAGAAAAAATAATGTTAACTCATTGTGAATTTATATCCAACCACGATAAGATTTATTTCTCCTTCTCGAGTCCTTATTTGATTGGCCCTAAATTTAACATTAAAACAATAATGACTCGACAAACTGATCATAATAATGTGGTATGAACAGTTATTTAGCTGACTTAAGTTTCTATTTTTCTGTCTGTACCCTATGTGAAATTAGTACAATTTGAACATTTGAATAAGGAACATGTCAAACTGCTTAATTTGTTATTATTTTTTTTATCAAAAATTCGCCAGCATGGTGTGGAATAACGTTTTTTTTTTTTGTATAATCAACCTTATGAACGTGTCTTACAGATTAATATTATAAACAAATAATATTTCAAACAAAATTGTAAACTCAGCGTGCCTTTTTTTCACGTGTGCGTGTTTTTTCATGACGACACAATGTGTGCCTATTAATCGAGGATTTCTCAATGCTGTATTTTTAAAGTGGGAAAATATCTTCCGTCCATTAATGTGTAAAGAAATATATAATAGTGTGTGTTAAGTAGGAATATAATAGTCTTGTGCATTTATCTGTTTACTGTCCAGTGTAATAAAATGTTTGTTAATCAATTGTTTTAATATTCAATATTCTACTCCTTTTTTAAAAATTAACATGGCTGAAATCCAAATGAAATGAAATCTGAGATTGTAAATAGATGTAATGATTTAAAAGAAGAATATTTTATTTTTAATACCTTCACACCTTGCACACAAAGAAATTTTTGCAAATTGAACAATTTAACTAGGCATACTTTCGATGGTTTCGGCGGTAACTTTGTGGAAGTTCATTTTAATAGAAAATTTAAATTAACTAGGCATGTTATAAAAAATGAATCATAAGAATATATTACATGTTCTGATAGTATAATTCAAAACATGTGTGGATTGACCAATATCAACAACTATGATACTGCTGCTCACATTTTCAGCAAAAACATTACATATTTACGATTACTTAAATTCTGATATACAAAACAAAAATGTCTACGACTAGATTTAAAAATCTTGTCATCTAAGATATGTTTGGGCCATCTCAGCCAAATAGACTGCCTAATGTCATCTGTTAAGTGGTCCAAAAGATTGTTCTTTTTCGAGAAACATTTAACAATAATTTCTGATACTTTGACAGCTCGACTGCAAGACTAGTTAACCAACATAACTTTCAAAATAATGAAAATTGTGATTAAAATTTCACATTGAAGCAAATTTTTTTATCATTATATATTTAATTTATTGAATGAACTTGGTTTTATTTGGTAGAATTCCATTGTAATGTAATAAATGAAATAGCAACGGTTTCAGTTCTGCAGTGTAGAGGTATTATTCTAGAACCCTTGAAAGGCGATTGAAATAATTTACTTATTGTTTCTAAATCAACTAACTTCAAGCTTAAATCTAGCATTTATTTCATTTATTACATACTTACGCAGTAAATTATATTATGTTGTTGCATCTGCCCCACCTGAAAATAATTATATCAAAGATACTGATGTAACCGGGGGTGAATTTTATTTCAATTTGACTGGTTTCTTTTTTCTTAAAGTGTCTTGAATGAGTATAAATCTATAAACCTAAATTTTGTTAAATGTCATTAAATGCAATAACTTTTTTATAATCTTCCGGTAAGGTTTTATTTCAAAGTATCTGATACTAGCTTTGCGGACAATGCCGATAATATAACCCAATTAAAATAAAAATGACACTGTAAACTATAATTACAAAAATTGTTTATCGAAATACAATATCGTCTTATGGCTCTATTAGATTAGGTTAGCTTAGTTTTTTATACGACAAAGCCATATTATGGAACAATGGTACCAAAGAATTTTTGTATAATTTTCACTAAAAATCTTTTTAACTTGTACTTGTATATTTATTGTAATAGAACATTTTATAGAAGTATGCAAACAAATTAAAGCCAATGTTGATAGAATAATTTGTAATACCTATGGTTTTGAGTTGTAATGATTGAATTTGTCGCACAAGTTTGTACAGATTTTTATTTTGCAAAATTAGACACCTTTGCGAGCGGTAGATACAAAATAATTAAATTTGTAAAGTGACGCCTTTTCACTGGTAGTGGAATTAATTGAACGCACATATTATGAAATACCGGTGTTGATTTAGTGATGTCATTTATAAAGATGTTAGTATTGATGTGTATTTATTTTATTCGAAGAGAGTATCTACGCTCAAGGAATGCAATACAAGTAATAATTACAAATACTTAATTGTAAATCAGTATTTCAGATTAGAAGTGATTTATTTACAATAAAAAAGTAGAAAACTACCGTTTGTTTTATTTTTGTTTATTCATCACACATACATTCATTTTGCAGGCAAGTACACTGTTACAATAATTAATTGAAATGTAATTATTAAAATAAAGTAAGTACTATCCTACCAATGGATACAATTATTTTTTGATACAGTTAAAAATAAAATAGCCAACATCAAATGACATAATCTGTGCAATGAACACATGAACTGTGACTTTGACATTTTGTTTAACAATATTTTATTGATTGCTTTAGTCGATTAATCATACATATACATCGAGGTTAAAACATTATCAGCATTCATGCATTTATATACGACTTCATAGATCGGTAGAGTTATCAATTAACCACTAGCACGCCAACGACTCGCCGGTGTGTCGCACGCTTATTGACTCCATGCGTTGCGATGTTTTCTCATGGAAAATAAACATTTTTTCAATATCTAGAAGTTATTGTACTAGTGTTATTTATTAATGAATCCAATACTAACTAAACATTTTAAATTATCTAAGTTATTTAATATTATTTTTGAATAAATTCAACAGATGTTGCAAGGGTTACCTACCAATCTTTGTATACAGCATATGCGAATCGAATATGGAGGTATTTTTCACAATGCCTTGTAAAAAATCTGAAACTATAATTTATATGTGAATTTTAGTGAACAGCTTAAAGGGTAATCAAATGTAATATTATATCATAATTTTCAAAATCTAATAACAAAATATATGTATATGTATATATAAATTGTAACAACCCTCAACAGACAATCGATACTAAATGACGAGACAGAGACAACAAGTTATGTAAGTTAAATAATTTTTATACGATTTCAAATGGTTCTAAAACGGCTGGCGTTGAAGACTATATCAAATATTTCGCGCTGGCAGCTAAGTGGTTAAGAGACTTGAGTCTCTGAAAACCAAGCACATATGCTTACAAAACATAATTTATAATTAAGTTAACACTTAGGAATGTATACAAACAATTCAGTCTTATATTATATAGGAGACAATGTTAATCACAGACTCTCGAGATATTTTAGTTGAAGTACCTATCATTTAAATATATTTTCTTTGTGCGCAATAAGCTGCTTTGAAAAAATACTCGCCACAACAGCAACGGCTGAATTTATATTTCCACTCGGCAACGATGGGAAAATTGATGCATCGGCTACAAAAAGATTTCGAGTGCCGATGACTTTAAAATTGAAGTCCACAACAGACGTTTTCATCACAGGATGTCCCATTCGACACGTACCCGCCGGGTGAAATGATGTCAGTGTTAGCTGTTTAATATAGCACACCCAATAATTTTCCGAATCGAACGGTAGGTGGCCACAGCCGGGAAAACTATTCGGATTAAGAACTGCTCCAAGTTTGGCCATAGATTTAGTTTTCAAAAGACTCTTAATCAAATCGATACCTTTTAGAAGTATATCAACATCTCTGTTATCGAAAAAGTATTTTGGATCTATAATAGGTTTATCCGATGGTATATTGCTACTCAGTTTTACAAAGCCTGAGCTTTTGGGGTGTAATACGACAGGCAAAATTGAAATGGAGTTGTTTGAAATAACCCTTTTGAAATAGTTGCGCCAAACGTCTTCAGTTATTCCAAAAATGTTTTTTAAATGAACACCATAATCCGTTAATAGTCCACCAGACATAACCATTAATTGCAAATCGGGTAAATCGCAATCAATATAGGTACGCTTCTGTGGTGTACGCAAATCGCATGATTTTAAAATAGCAATTGCCTCACAACTTGCAGAAGTCCACGATCCGGTGCCTTTTACAAAATAGTTCCACGCACTGACAGGACTTAACAGATTTTCAAAACTGAAGTCTAGAGATGTGTTTAACAACACTAGATCCATGCCGGTAGTAACATGATCGAGTAAGTTTTGTCCGACGGGTAAATCCTTTAATATAGGAATTTCCAGATCATCGAGATGCTTCTTAGGGCCTACGCCTGATATCATAAGAAGCTTCGGGGTGGCGATAGCTCCAGCTGTTAATATTACTCCTTTTCTTGCAAAGACTTCATACTTTCGTCCGAATCTCTCATAAATTACACCATTTGCTGTGTTAGTGATAGGATCGAACAATATTTTTTCTACAACCGAATTTGTTACAAGTTTAGCATGTTGGAGATGATTCAGCAAAAAGGTGTGAGAAGTGGACCAT
The DNA here is from genome assembly GCA_030503985.1 of Himalopsyche tibetana. Taxonomy (NCBI): domain Eukaryota; kingdom Metazoa; phylum Arthropoda; class Insecta; order Trichoptera; family Rhyacophilidae; genus Himalopsyche; species Himalopsyche tibetana. The sequence goes on from JAPJYX010000022.1 coordinate 20,360,572, forward strand.
CTTGCTCCATTATTTTGATTGACCACCGTTTCCATGAAGCCAGTCTGGTTAATTTCATTAAGGTCGTTTATTTTATAACCCAGTTCCTCGGCGGCATCCAATATCGCTCCCGGCAGTTGAGTTTTGTATGAAAGTTTTTCAAATGGTAAATCCCAAGTTTCTAATTCCTCGAGTATTAGAGATAATTCAGAAATATTATATTTACCATCAAACCATGAAATCATTTCGTGTAAATATCCCCTTAGATGTACCATGTTGTTAAGTTTCGCTGATCCTCCGAGGATCTTTCCCATCGGCCATTTACATTTCTGAATATCAAGAAAAAAAGTTGCTGTAGACAATTTCAATTTAAATTGACTTACTATACTAATGCAAGGTATACAAACAATGATCAGTATACATACATGTTATGCATAGTGTCAAATCAGCAGCCTAAAATCCAAAGCTCGTAGTTTCTCACTCTAAAGCATTATAGGGGAATATAAAAATGAATTCATTTCATAATACGATGTAGTAAAAATATTCAAATTACTTTGTATATGTGTCGATAAATGGTTTTTAAAAAATTTAGAAAATAATTTCTTCTATTTTCCCTTTCCATTTCAAAAAATCGCTATATTTTGTCTTCTTAGAGGATGAAATTCATTATTTTCTAATTATTTTTATATTTCGAAGTAATTAATTACAGCAATCGAAGTACAACATTCTCGTTCTCAGATTACTTAGAAAGTGAGAAGTATTTTAACCCGCTTTTACGTATCATGACAAACGTTCCCTCTAAGCTGCACGCAGCAGTTGGGAAGCCCTCACACACTCATTCCGGGTTGGCGCGCACTACAAGACAGTTATTCAATTAATATTTGATCGATCCGCGCAGCTAACCTCTTATCTTTAAGGAAGCATTGATCATGACTATCCTTTCATAAATAAACCAATACACCTAATCATCTTTTTGCACAGTTTATTTTTAAGCGGTCCAATGTAATGGAGCATATCGTCGCCAACAGTGCAAAACCACATCTCGAATTTGAAAAAATAAATAATTAAGCTTGGTATTGCAATAATTGATTAATGCGTTCCACATTAAAAATAAAGATATGTATGTGTAAATATAAAAATGTACTAATGATGCAACACATCGCAACAAATAAAAAAAGTGATTTTACCAAAAAAAGTTGTGTTCCTACAATATTGGCGATAATATATTTTATTTCTCTGTCTTTTTTTGCACGACTTTTACGCATGAAACGTATATTCCGTGCAAAAAAAGAATTGAATTTCTCAACAAATCAGAATCTTGTATATTTCTGAACATATTACTTTTATGAAATTAAGCATCATAATATATTTATAGTGTCCTTTAAATTAAAGCTTAATGAGATAATAGAATTACCAAAATGGTTGTTACTTTAAAATCAGTTATTTAATGTGTACCTTCCCTTCCATTGCACCGCAAGAGGTCTCTTGTACCGTTGTTTCATATTGCCAATCGTGGGCTGACTTTTGTAACAAGGGTCCAACAACTGGTGGATTCAATAATGGTCCGCCAGACCCACCTGCTTCAAGAATCAGAAGTCTTATGTCGGAACGAGATGATAAACGGTGCGCAATTAAAGATCCAGCCGTACCACAACCCACTAAAAAAAACAGTATTTTATGTTTATCAATGATACTTTTCGACTATATACATTCTTTATTCAAGGCGTATGATGACTTCTTTGTGTACAATAACCTTTATTTTTTAATTCCTCTCGCGTCACACATCAGCAGTCCTACAGGACAACGGGATCTATCTAGATGGATGAAGAGACAGTAGGTATTCAGGCACCCTTAGGACTTCTACAGCACATGCACATGCCACGTCCATCTCCTAATTTTTATTTTAGATAATATAAGGGGCATGTTGGTTCACTGTCGTATCTCTTAAAGCTTCGCATACGGTTATCCCAAACTTTTTTGTTTTCAAAATTAATTTAAAATATATAATCTGTTAGCTCTATAGAATCTTTAGATTCCTAAAATCTGAAAATAGTTATATCGGCACTATCAGGAACAAATACAAATTTGGGTTAGTAATCGTAATAGTAAAATCGGGTCTTATGGCGCAGCGGTTAGTGCTGTGAGCTTCCGTGCCGGATCTCACGGGTTCGAGTCTTTTTTCAGATTTTTTCGATCAATTTATCGATTTCTGTTCGAAGACATTGGTGTTTGTGATGTTTTAATTTCCCTCCCACCTTTCCCATCCTTCAATAACTGGGCGAAGCGAGAGCGATTAGTTAACCTCTAGTCTTATCCTAACCTTATCCTTATATCGCTACTACTCTCTTCGGAAAAGAGAGTTTGAGCGACTAACAAACAGTTCTCGTAGAAAAAATCTGTTGAGACTTCCATTAGGAGGCCATATGTTCCACATTGGGAGCGGACATGGATAAAATATACATACATATTCACAAACCTATAATATAATCGTATGCATTATCGCCTTCCTGGAAATCCAAAATCTGCAGGAAATATTCACAGAAATAACATAAGTTAAGGTAAAATCTGAATGCTGTAAATAATAACATGTAAAATGAGGTTAAAAATAATATTTTCATTTTAAATATTTTAAGGTTAGATTAATGTACACAAAGCAATGACAGCTCCATAGACTAATAGTACTTTTGACAGTCCGTTGTCAGCATAGATAATATACTACCCAGTTGTCAGCGAATTTTGTCCAATAGACAAAATCACAGAAATATCGGTATCTAGAATAGCAAATGTTTATCTCGTCCCTAAATTCCGAAATTCGTAATTCATTAATAGTCATAATAGAAGATTTGATGAACTACCTACGTATATTAATTATTGTATTGAAAAAATTGAAAAGTTTTTATTGAACTATAATGACGTTATAACTCCAATTGAATTTGTAAGATTTTTGGTTTAAAAGTTAGCTCGGATGGTTAGTCATGTTTTTTTTAGAAAGAACTAGTTTTTTGTAAGACCTTTGGCTTCAATCAATTGTGTCTCAATCAGAATTCATTTAAATAAATATCAGTCAGCGGTGTACTACTAATACGGCTTAACCTTATAAGTATTTGCGGTGTTAGGGAAAATTAGTGAATTTTTATCACTCTTTTAAATATTATAATTCATTGTAATAATTACTTAAGTTTGAGCAATCAAATTACTTAATATAATTATATTAGTTAACAAAAGAAAAATATTAAGAGCTAAAAATTTACTATTAGATAGGTAAACTGCTGTATGTAATAAATCAACAATTTGCAGGCAGGCACTGATTTAATTTGAGAATATTGTTTTTCCTCAATTTAGCAAGAGGCTCACTGGCATGACTAAAATTTAAAAGGAAGTTTACACAATCCCCTTCGAGCCCAACCCTGATATCAGTGTCGTAATTAAAAAGTGAATTTCCTTGAATTACGGTTTGTCTTATTTTTTATATTCATATTGTAGTTTATGTTAATGCCTTTACGTCATCACATATTAGATTATTTTATTATACAATTCGTCAAATTTCTGACATCAACTGGTTCTATACTATGCTCTTTTATAATTTTCGAAAATTTATGTTGGTACTGATGCTCAATTGTCAACATTCAGAAATGTCAAATTGACATCTATTGCATCTATTGTTTCGGCCTAAACTATGAATTCGGAGATTACAATAATAATAAACACAATATTGAAGAGAAACATATAATCTAATTCACTATGATTGAGACGTGTCCAAAGAAATGTATGCTTTTAGGAACAGTGTCTCTAGGAATGTAAGTAATAATTATTGCTTCTTTTCAAAGTTTTCGTAAATCGCAGGCAACAATGACTTTTTAATAATTAATATCTTTCAGTTTGACAGTTGTGGTTCTGATATTAGAATCTCATTTTGCATCGGAAAGCTTGTCGCCATCAAGCTTGGGCCAGAAAAACAAACAGTTTCCAACTGAAAATAATTCAACATGTTGGCAGCATCAAGAATATTCGATTGTGACAGAGTGTCATCCATGCACCGGTTAGTATAATCATAATGTTTCAATACTCAACAATATTATGTCTCTCTCTCTTATAAATGTTACGACATTTGTTTCATTCGCATCTGGGATACCCGTAGGAAACACACTTATGCTTCTACGTACGCGAATGAAAGAGTAAACCGTTTTGGGACTGTGATTTTCTAATTTTTAATTATGCTCTCAGATGGAACTTTGGTGCTCTGTAAAATTCATATGTTTTTAAGATTGAACATTTTTCTATTTTAAATATTGATGGATTTAATGAGAATTTGAAGATGTTTTAAATGCAGATAGAACCGTATTTTAACTGCGAATAAAACTGTATTAAAAATGCATATGGAACCATGTTTACCCAAAATGACCTATTGTCCATTGACTTATTTAATAAATTATCTCAATGTAAGTAGTGGGGGATCAAAATAAGCAATATCTTACGATATTATAAATAATAATAGATGCCCTTGCTTTTTTACAGAATTTGAAATCAAAAGCAAAAGCATTGGAGTTTGCATTCATACACATTATAAAGAGCTCTTAAAATGTAAAAATGGAGAAGTGGTGACTCGAAGGTAATATTTAATTAAGGGTTATATATAATTTAGCCGCCTGCTGTGGTCTAGTCAGTTAGAGCTTGCTCTACCGACGAGGTGGGTCTGGGTTTGATTCCCGGTAATGTCAATGTCAAATTTAGATTTATCAATTTTATTTTGAGACTTCAGATGTGGGTGTTTGTGGTGTCAATTGTAGCTCGAGTTGATATCGAGTGACTTGCAATAAATTCTCATTGAGTTTTACTCGTATGATCTTTCAGATTTAAAATATTTGGCGCATTGGTATTAGCTGTAATGCCAAATATTTTTTGAATAAAAAATTTAAAGGACACTCTTTGTACACACGGACATAAATTTTAATACTATGCACTAAACATTGTATGCTAGCACTAGGGAACACACAAACATCTTCCAAAGCTTCTCACTAAAAAACTCACAATTATCCACTTTGTACGGACCATTGGCGGATCCAAGGGAGAGGCCATGGGGGCCATGGCCTCTCCCTGAGGACAATTTACTTTCCATTTTTTTTTATTTTATTAAAACTTTATTGTGAAATGGGCTCTTTAATAGTTAAGTTTACTATGTCTTATAGAATACATACTTAGTTATGTATTGACTATTTTTATAAAGATATATTATTTTGAAATCATTTATTTTTCAATGTATTATTTATGTATCATGTTTATTTTCAAATTGAATGGCCCCCTCCTGGAACATTTTCTGGATCCGCCAATGGTACGGGCGAACTTAAATTTAATATTTTTCATTTTAATAAACTAAACCATCCGGATAGTGCAGTCAAGAGGCCTTTTAGCTACTCTGATGCGGCCTTTTGACTTGATCAAAATATTAAGTTTGATCAAAAAATTATACGCAAGCATTTGGAAAAAACGTAATCAACCCATTATATGTTCGATAGTCGAAAAAAAAGGGGGGGGGGGGTCAACGTTTTATTTACTGCGGCCTTATGTTGAATCAGATAAATGAATGTGGCTTTCAGAAATGAAGAGGTTCCCCACCCCTGGGATAGTGCATACATAATAATATGCTTTTTGAATATAATGAAAATATTAATAATTGTGTTGTTCCAGATATTTTGAAAATATTTGATATTGCAATACAGCAATAACTCGTATAACTTACACACAGTATCAGACAGTTAATGTGGCATTTACAGCTAAAGCCCACATTATTGGGTTTATGGTAATGTTGTACAAACCATTATAAATAGGTCGTAAAACTATTGCTAAATTCATTTAGCCCTTTCTGTAGGTATACATACAATCATGGTATTTTTTTTTATCCAAAGTGTTTTTATTATTATAGTATATGTATAATATTAACTAAGTAGTATTTTTCCGCAGCTGTGATCGGGTTGCATACTTGGAAGAGAGAGCCTATTGGAAATTTGTTGGATGGACATTTTTGGTTGGCGCAATATCCAGCACTGCTGTTATTTTACGGCTTCGAATACTGAATCGCCGAGCACTCCGCCGGGCACACAATCAACTTGCCAACGGAATATCATAGCAATGTTTAAGCTTATTATTATATAGCCTAAAAATACACTCTGAAAACAAAAGACAAATCATTGCTTTTGAATTAACTTTTTTTTTGCCACAATTTATGATGTTTATAACATCAAATAGTATACATGAGTTATATGTTTGTTGGTGATAATTTATTTTGAATACACTTATTCAGTCGTGTAACTAATAAGTGTGTCTCTTTAGCAGTTGTTAATAATCATTTTTTTAAACGAGTAAATTATCTGCATTCTGTGGTACCAAAAATGTGTAATTTAATATATTAACACAAAATGTTATTTGATCAGCATTTGTGTAGTGATTTTTCCCTTATTTTTTAATGTCAACTTTATATTAAAAAAAAAACTTTTTATAAATTATAAAAATATTTATTATCACGTTTTGTTTCACTTCTTTAGTCAGGTTTATTTGTGTGATGTATAAATATTCCCTCCCACCCTTCTGACCCTCTAATACATAGGTTCCCAATTTTTTTCGGGCGGCGACACCTTTTTATAAAAGCTACGTGACCCGCGTCCCCAATGCAATTGAAAAAGGCAATTTTTTTTCAATAAGGTAATTTTAGTTGACTTGTTTTAGTTTTGTTCAAATTCAAAATCGAAAAAAGTTGGCGACCCCCAGAAAACCCGTCGCGACCCATAGGTTGAGAACCTGTACTCTAATAACTGGGCATAGCAATTAGTTAATCACTAGTCCTGTCCTAACCTTGTCCTTCTATCCCTACTACTCTCTAGATTTCTTACAAGTAAAAACCAGGACATTTGTCGGATTTGCTGACTTTCGACGAAGGATAAAATTAAAATATAAAGAGTGAATTGGTTGTTTTTTTGGACAGCATCCCCTAGTCAAAAAGTCACCACTCGCCACTGCAGCATATTCTAATTTTTCAGTTTATCTATGTTCAAAGGCATGGACGTCGGTAATATCTACAATCCCTTTTAACTGTGTACAAAAATAGGGTGTAGTGAAAGCAAACAGCTCACAATAAGTTCTGTTCTAGCCTCATTATGAAATACTCTTTTAAGAGAGTGATATTTTCCGCATTAAAGAAATGATGGTAAAAAATATTTTGAAACAATAAATTTCAAAGTCAAATTCAAATCTCATTTTTGTTACCCGGGAGATACAAATTTTGTCTATGAGGTTTTACTAATCATTCATTGAAAATACAGAAAATAATTCAATAATTTTATTAATATTCAAATATGTGTAAATTCAGTGTCAGCTTTCATCAATTAAATATTTGATAAGTTCACTAACAACTTTCACATTAATGCTATTACCCAGAAGACGATAGCACTGTTTCCTGGTTATATCACTCGGGAAATCAAAACATTTCGGAAACGCCATCAGTTGAGACACTTCTTTCGGAGTGAAATACCTTAATTTCAATCCGGTCAAAGTATCCATATATTCCGTGGACTGCACATCTAATTCTGCACAAACTTTAAATGATTCTTCCACCTTTTGGCGATCGGTTTCAGTATACACGGATCCGGTTCCTTCTAGAAAATGTGTGTACGCTTTTGTAAAGCAACATGATCTTTCCGAGTCCGAATAGCAGATGTCCAAGACGAATGCTCTCTTCATAAATTTTGATGGGATATTGTAACTGTTGGTTTCGTTGTTTTCTACTATACTACTGATTTTAAAGCACGGTAATATTTCTTTGTGCAGAGCATAATGTATCTGAAAGGCATAGCAATGTTTTAGTATTCAATAAAAATAATTCTAAAATATTTAGCTAACATTTTCAACTGATAAAAAAGCACTTACTTGTTGTTTATTTTCTTGTTTAAACTCTTTTCTCCTAGCCAGACAATAGTAACGAAGTCGGGAATTAGGTATCCCAAATTGATGCGGCGTCAGTAAAAATTCTTGATAGCAAAACCCGCAATCGGTCAACGCTTCAATTAACAAATTTCTTGAATTGGATGTTTCAAAACCTTTCACATTCTCCACTAATATGAAATTGAGACAGCTTATCTCTTTGAGAATCTTGAGAATGTGAAGAAATGCATCGGAGCGAGCGTCTTCACAATCTTTCTGCAAGCCGTTTCGCGTAAATGGCTGACACGGCGGAGACATAAGCAGCATGTTTGGCTTGACGGTTGTGTTGATAAAATCAGCGGATACAGATTGTATATTTCGATTCATTAAATTTACGTCTGGGAAGTTATGTTTGTAGACATGATTCGCCACCGTGTTGATGTCTATAGCAGCGACCACTTCGCTTTTTACTTCAGATCCTGAAATATAACAGAAAGTTAATTTATTATTGAGAAGAGTAATTAGTTAAGAAGTTATCTTCTATGAACTGGTCGAATAATGTTTTTTATTCTGTCTTCAATATTCCATGACACGCTATTAGACAAATTTACCGAAGCGTCAAATATTATATTTTAGATATATTAAGAGAAATATGGCAATAATAAACATTTGGTTACCTTGAAGTGCATAATGCATACCACCTATTCCACTAAACAATTCTAAAACCCTGTATTCTACCATCGTTATGTGATCTTGCCTATGATCATGAGTTCTGTTTTATTAGAGTATGACGGTAATGGAAAATAACTATTTTTTGATTGAAACCAGTGAGAAACATGAACATGGTTTTGACGTTTGCAATGTTGTCTATGGTAAAGTATAGTAGTGTGGTAGTATTGTCTCTGTTTATGGTCTATGGCAGAGGTAGGTAACCTTTTCATTTCTCATTCAACATAAAGCCGCAGTAAAAAAAACGTTGACACCCGTCCCTTTTTTTCGACTGTCGAACATATAATGTGTTCCTCTCCACTAGTCTATGGCGTTTGCGCTAAAGAACATCTCTTTTTGCAGTGGAGAAGTTTGTAACTATATGTGTGATACTGTTACCAAAAAGTTTATTCAAAAATAACAAAAAAAATATTTACTTTTAAATAATTGATAAAATTGTATATTTTTTGTATAATAATTAATCAAATTATTTTTTTCCGCTCAAAATAATTTTCCTACAACTAAAGACTTCTTTAATTTACTATGTTACTCACAAGAAATATTACGGTGAATACACGAGTCGTGTAATACGACTTAGTTAGTGAAAAAATTATCAAATCAAAAGCAGGCATACTATGAAGTGAATTCAGCTTTTGTTGGACATTCATTCCTTATTAAAGTTTGATCCAGTATTTGCCAAACAGAGAATTTAAAAATAATTAAAACTTAATGTAATTATTGATGTATTTGATTTCGCTAAGATTTGATATTTTTTTCAAAATAAATAGTGCGTTTTGGTAAAGATACGATTTTTAATGAAAACAAAATAGGAGATCCCTGCTTAAACACGCCACTGGCTAGCTGTTCATTTTTTACTAAGAAACTTTATTACAATTTGATAATAAGGAATGCTTGACTAAGCTGAAATGATTTTAAAATCCTATTGGACTATATTTTTGTGTACAAGCAATTTAATAATTTTTCTGAATTATAGGTGTCTCTGTAGACCAGGGTTTCCCTAATTATGTTCCGCAGAACACTGGTGTTCGTGGGACCTAAAGAGGTGTTCTGCGAAAATTTGGAATGGTAATCTACCCTGCAAGTTGCAAGCCTAGTAGCCTGCAGCAGCTGATTTAAACATCTACATCATATTCAAAATTGAGTGATGATAAATCTCCATTGATGTTTAAAACGTCAAATATCTAAGTACAGGCAGAGATTTTGAATCACTAAGAGCTTTATTTACTCATTTTTATATAACATGTTTTAAAAATAATAAGTGATTTAATAACATATATTTTTCAATATTTTTACTGAATTTTAGCCGACCTATAAAATAATCTGTGTTTCGGTAACATTTCCAGATTTGCGAAGTGTTCCATTGCACAATAAGTTTGGGAAACCCTGCTGTAGACCGTTACACTTCCCCTAACTATTTCTTAAAATACAGAGATAAATTTACTACATTTAGATCAAAACGGTAGAGTTGTGATTGTGATTAAAAAATAATACAATATAATTGTTTTATAATTTTTATTGGATTCGTTCATTTTGTTATATGAATATACACAAACCTCGTTACGCACACATACATATTATTATTTTAATTGGTTAACTAATCACATTGGCACAGCACACTAATGATTATTAATAATACAATATTTGAGCCTTTTTTGGATATTTTAACATACATCAAATACTTTAGACATACTATAGTAAATTAACTGATTTGACAATTACTTAGTGAGTTGGGTATTTGATAAAAATAAACAATTAGTAGGATGATTATTGTGGCATTACTTTATTAAGAGGACAGTTTTATTTGAAAAATTGATCCATGTCAAATATTTACATTATTAACCTCTTTTCGGTCACGCCTGAGTATACTCGGGTATTGAAAGTCATCAAAACGGACACCACGAGATAACTCGGGCAAATTCCATTAAAAAAACAACGAATTCTTTTACTAAATTTGCAGGTTTTATAAATATAACACACGTGTTCAACCATGTTCAAGCATAATAAAAAATATGTGATCCTTTTTGGAACATTTGCTTAAATCAATTGGACCGGCAAGTGGTTAAAATGGTTTCATAAAAAAAATTGTCTAAAATAAATAGAATTCAAATTCAAAACTGCCGAAACAAAATTTCGGATTTTCATAGCTTGATTGCTTTTTAAAAACACTCCTAAACCAATACAAATTTAATATTATAATGCTTATTGAAATCGATGTTTATTATTTCATAATATAAAAAAATGCTTTATTAAGCTTACAATAAAAATAAATAAATATGCGATTTGGCATTGCAGACGAAATTGAAAATAAATAAATGATTTATGTCTAATATATATTATTGTTTTTTTTTTTAAAAATCAATGTTAAATCAAATTGAAACTTATATGACACGGCTTAAGGTCTCTAGTGATACATATTAATTTTACTAAAAAAAAATATAGACCTAAGCAAATGCGGATTGATCAGTAATGTTGAGACGTTCAGTATCAAACACGGCCAAGTCAGATTCACTTTATTTATCAGGATAGTCAAAAGTTTATTGCAAGTAAACTTTTATAAAAACAAAAAACATTGACTATATTTAAACTTTTTTTATTTATTAAAATCCATGTTCGCTCTCAATGTGGAGCATATAACCTCCTGATGGAGGTATCTCAACAGAAGTTTTTCTACAAGAACTGTTTATTACTCAGTCGCTCAACCTCTCTTTTTACAAAGATAGTCGTAGGGATAGAAGAATAAGGCTAGGAAAGGGCTAGTAGTTAACTAATCACTCTCGCTACCCTCAGTTATTAAGGATCGGAAAGAGTGGGAGGGAATTTGTAGACATCACAAACAACCATGCCTTCGAACAGAAATCGATCAAATAAATTACGTTCGTACTGGGACTTGAATCCGTGAGATCCGGCACGGAAGCCACAACGCTATCCGCTGCGCCATAGGACTCGACAATGATACGACAATTCGACAGGTAGCTGATTCAAATCTTGTTATCTGATTGTCTCTCAACGACTTGGCCGGTATGACATCAAGATGTCTTTGACTTGGCCACTTTTGATATTGAAATCATTATTCAAAGTTGATTTGTAAAGCATTGTAGTACGATTTTGAAACTGAAGCATAATATATTAAATTGTAGGTATTAAAGTTCCCTACATGAATTAGTAAAAAAGCTTACATCGGCAAAAACAAGACTTGGTCGTGTTTGACACAGAATGCCCCTAAAAAAATTTTACACTGAATAATTTTCATTGTAATATTGACTAAATTGTTAATTTTTTCTTCTCTCTTGATTGAATTGATAAAATAATAAAATTGTGCACTTTCTTAGATAAAAAGTTTTAATTTTTATTCAATTATCATAGTCATTAATAAATTTTATTAAAACTGTTTCTGTAATGCCAAAAAGAATCTTATTTATTCGTGGTTATACAAAATATTATGCAAAATAAATAACAGTTTTTTGTTACGTAGTGTGTCAAAAATACTTTTCGTCTAAGCACTGAAATTACTACAGAAATCATCAGATCTATCGATGAGTTTTGAAAGTTTAACTGGTTGATTATTTTCAAAGTAAATATATTTAAAAATAATATTAAGTTTAACTTAAAGTAACTGTAGTGACTTTTTTTTAAATATGTACGAATTTAGGCCAATTTATTAAATAAAGTTTTATGATTAAATACCAATGGGTTATTATTATAAAGGTGCTACGTTTAAAGTCGTTTTGACTGTGCATTTTTTTATGTACATACTGATTATTTATTTATTAAACATTTATCTAATAGTGGTTAATTAACATTACCTATGTCATTTATATTTTTTTATTGTTTGCGTACACTCAATTGTTTAATATAAACAATAAAGTATACGTATACGCGATGAGTATTTTTCTAAATACTCAAATAGATTTTTAAAATATTTAACTTATATGAAATAATAAACAATCATTGTTAATATATATAATAGCTTTCAATATGTCAGACTCTTGAGTCTAAATTTAAATGCTCAGCATAGTAATAAACAATCCTAATTCTGGTATATATAATTTTTTTAAAAATCTTACAAATAAATTTAAAGATACTGTTCATTGTAGTTTTCTTGATGTTGGGTAAGACAAAATAATATCTGTGGAATTGAAATTAATCTGTCAATTGATAATATTGTTAATGTCAAATACTTATTTTGTATTTCCTTGACAGTATTAAAAAATAACGTAAGACTTTTTTAAATGCTTGTTGTCAATACTAAAGGCATACGATTTAACATAATATGATCACGAGCATTTTAAACTGATAAGAATATATATTAATACAATATAAATAGCAATGTATTAATAAAAATGCTCATATTAAATGAATGTGGAATTAGTACAAAAAATGTTTTTGTACTAATTGCGAATGATGCTATTTTTGTTAAGAATATCACTACATTGCTTTCACATTGCATATTATTTATATCTATTGTTTTGCTAACCAAAGTTCACAGTTTTGGCAGGCTGTGTGTTTGTCTTTAATTCAATTAGAAAGAAAAAAATTCATTGATTGTTTATTATTTCAATTCATAAAAACAGACAATATACAAAATTATTTCAATAACTTTTGACGTAGAAATAAATTGATCAATATTTACATACTTTATATAGACGCTTCACCAAAAGCTACTATTTTACTATAATAAGGGTCATAAATAATTTACTAAAAAAAGTTTTTCTAAAAGTACAGTTATAAAAGAGACTATTGGTAGACAGTACAAAGATAGATCTAACTAATTTATGAGAGATAGGCACAAGGCAAGGATCTAGAATTATTATTTTCATAAAAAATGTTTCAGAAATCAGACGTACAGCTATTAATTAGTAAAATTGGTTTTGGTTCTATACGTTTTTAAGATTATTGTATTTTTATTTTCTTAATTGCAAAACAACGTATGAGCTCATATTTTCATATGTTTAATGTTAAAAAAAAACATTATTAAGTATGAGACGATACCTTGAAACAAACGTGAATAATATCTGCACGTGTGATGTTATTTTTTAAAAGACAAAGCCATTAAGCATCAAAATAAATAAGGTGTTATAGCAATAAGTAGGTAGTATTTTTTTTTATAAAAAAGTAAAATAGAAATATCTTGCGTAAAGTAAATATTTCCTTAGTCTAACATTTTTCAAAATTTCTTTTACCATCTTTTGAAATAATAGTAATTTTCACGTTTCGATTAGAATTATTGAGCTAAGTTTAATGTATTATTTTATAGACACTTAGTGTGAATGTAATATTTATTATATAAATTAGTATAATTGCAATTCCACAGTGTCATTTATAACTTTAAGCAAAAGTTAATAAAAATGATGTCTCAATACGAGTAATTGACTTTAATTAGAATTAATATTTATAGCTAACGAGTACATATTATTTATTATTTTTACTTTACATCGATTGTACCCATTATTTTACACTGGAATTAGTGGTAATCGTCTCTTACTTTCAACTCGATTGTGCTAATTACCAATCATTATGCTATATTTATATTACTACATATAAATCGTCCATTGATTTGTCATAACTAGGCAATTTCTAAATATGATAATGACGATTTTTATACCTAAGCTTTTATTTTATATTTATATAGTTTTTATTCGAAATAAAAATCAAAAGTTGCTTCTAATAAAAATTACTGATTACACTGGAAAATATTTGATTATTATTACGTTTTTAAAATGATAATTCATAGTAAGTACTACAGTACATTTTTAAATATATTTGACCAAAAACTCAAAAGAATATCGAATATGAAAATACATATCGATTTTTTGAATTATCACTCAAATTTATGAATTATACCATTTCGAGTTCTGATAATATTCATACATTAAGTATTTATTATATGTTTGCAGTTTGGGTGATAGTTTATTGTTTGTAGCTGGTAAAATAGTTATTGAAAAATTAACTAAATTTTTTGATTGCTCAGAAAAAAACAAAGCAATACTTTAGTAAAATATGCCTAATGAATTAAATAAATTATATATGTACACAATTTTATTATAAAATAAAAGAATCAAATTTTTTGCTTTCCAGTTTATTACATCGGCTCTACTCGTATGTACAAATACATATTCAAATATATATTGTAATTGAACAAATACATATTCATTCCACCCCAAATTACATGACCTAAGTATATATCTGTGTGCAAATGAAAGAAGGACTAAGTATAAAATTGGTATTTTTAGGAGAGCCAAAATAAGATTTGCTCATGAACTTAGTTATGAAATGTGGTGTTTCAACATGAAATTTACTAATTCGGCCACATTGATTTGACTGATCCCCTTCCTCCTATACCCATATATATATATATGTGTGTGTTGTTGTTATTATGGTATAGTCTATTCATTTCAATTTTTTTAAAACTTAAACCCTTTTTCCTTTCGCACACAGGTAAGTTATATGACACAAACCAGTATCAAATACGGCCAAGTCAGTTTCACTTTATTTTCAGGAGAGCCGAAATTCTATTTGACTACCTTTTGATGAAATTTTATGCCTTTTTCAATCTTTTCAATTGCCTAGATCAGTCGCGGGGAACCTGCAGCTTTTTGGCTACTCGACTACTTGACATGAATTATCAATCGACATCAAAGTACATTATTTTGAACATACAAAGTATAAAAAGCCGTAGTAGTATGAACCAACATTCTCTCTAAGCCCTGTTTGAAAGCCCGGGCTGGCGCGCACTCCAAGACAACTATTCAATTGATATTTGATTGGCCCGTGCAGCCTTTGAAATTTCCGCGCAGTTAGCCTCTTGTCTTAGAAGCATTGGTATGAACTAGTAATATTAAAAAATTATTTGTTAGACTTTTATCAAAATAAGCGTTTTTAAATATGATATAAATTATGAACTGTCAAATTGCAGCTATAGATTTATCCATCAAGAATTGCGATACCAATTGGCCGTAATTATTATTATTTGATATTAGTATTGATTTTTTGGTCGGATGTTGTATTATCTAATCTGCAACACCAGCAAGTGGTATAATAATTGACACACTGCATTTCAGGCTTATTTGTACACAAAAGAAACTACCAATCTTGACTGAAAAGTCAACGAATAGCGTAATCATTGACAACTTCTTTAAAAATAAATGATGTTCTTAATGAACTTAAAACATCTAACAGAGTGAAGTTGGGTTGTTAAAATGGTAACTATAAGCAATGGGAAACTTATGTTATTCTCTCATATGGATAAGCAAAGATATTTGACGAAGACAGTTCGTATTTTTAAGAAATATCTATCGGAGCTACTCTCAAATGTATTTGGATTAAAATAATTAAGATCTAAAAGTGGCGTATGGTGGGTGGTTGATGTTAGATGTGCTGTATACCAAAAATTAAAAAGTATACGATTAATGAGTTATATGATTATTTATACATTAATTGGATTATTTGCTTTTGTGACATAGATTTGTCAATTAAGATGTCGTAAAATATGCCCTTCTGCATTAGCTCGATGGTCATTATTCTTTTTTCCATTGAAATGAAGCCTAAGTCTTTTCGGGCGGTTGTTATTTACCAATTTTAAAGTATATTGAATACTATTACTAATTATTATGTCAAATAAAAATGTAAATATCCAATATAATAAACTAAAAATATGTACGCCAAAATAAGCATCAAAATTTGCCTGTTAATAAGGAATAATTTTAGTATTGAAAGATTTGAAAGAACGCTCGATATATTCGAGACTGAGATAAATACGTGCAAGCTGTAAATTTAAAGGTCATCCTTGGACCTTAAAACTGTGAATAAAAACATAAGTCCACGCAACGCCTGAGATGGTCTATTTTACATATGCAGATATGCGGTTTAATAAGATAATATTCTTCCGTCTACAAATTAATGTAGCTTAAATATATAGTTCAATGGTCTTGGATTCTAGGGTGTGCGGTGCACACCTAGTACACCCTGAATATACGCCCCTGGTATCTAATACTATCGCATTTGATGATTAAGATTGATGTAACTGAAACGTAATAATTGCGACTACGTTCACTGTTGTTATAGTCATTCTGTCAAACGGCAATGATTGACAGAGTTTTGTATTATTCTTATTTTATTTATTATATATTAGTTGTCATGTCCACTCGCTAAGCATATTAGAGTGATTGGAATGAGGTATACATACTTTACAACATGCCACTTGATGATATTGCGCTAATTTTGATAGTTTGTTTTAAAATAACCTCTTTTGAACGCACTCTTTTGAATGGTGAACTTAAACAACAGCGAACATAGCCACAATTATGAATCTAAGTTATACCTAACATAGAAGTTACGTTGGGTATTAGAGACTTCCTAAATTAGTGTCTATATCTTAATCAATTTGAGAATAGCCAGCACTATTTTAATTTATTTATTATTTAAGTTTGAATATTTGTACATATTATATGGGTTCTCTTAACAATATTATAATTGGTACAATTGTATAAAGGTAAGGTTTATTATAAATACAGAAGCCAGTATATGCTTTTTAGAAATATCTCAATTAGATATTTAAATGAATCGACTACTTAAATGTCATTTTCTATGAGAAATCGTATGCAGTTTATATATAATACAAAAACGTGCACTATAAAATCGTTGTTCGACGACATTGGTAAAAAACATTATCTCTACTTAAAGCTACTGTAATTCATCATTAAAACTAATTTTATTTAATAGACTATAAATATATATATATAAGATATTCGAAGGACACCAATGTAATTGTCGTTTGCTTTAAACGAAATTCACATACACTATTGGTTTCACGCTCCTCTTTGGATAGATGACATTATTATTAAAACCAAATAAAAATATTGGTAACTTTGATTTTTGGGTTACTTAAGAAACCTCATGATACATTTAAATATCAATGTAAAACATAGTTTTTGAATTCAATCATTTGTCAAACAAACACTTCAATAATACAATTAAATTACATATGTATTATAATTTGAAAAATAAATGAATTTTCAATAAAATGAATGTGTATTTTGATGTCTTTCATATAAATTATTCAATAGAAATCTTCCTTTCTAACTTTACATAATATGAAGAACGTTTCTTAGACTTTTTTACATTACGTTTTAAATATTTAATATTATGTGATAAATTGATCGTTGATTATATATAATGAAACTCTTTTAAAAAATATACACCATTAGAATTAAAAAACAATTATTTAGGATAAACATAATCTGTTTTATTCAATTGTAATGAATGATTTTGTTTATTTCAAATAATCTTATATATATTCTGATTAGTTTTTCATTAATCTGTTAAATTTTAAAACATAAAAATGATTTCCTAGTATACTAAAAGATATTGTTATAATTATGATTAGACAAATTAAAAACTTACTTAATTCTGACAAAAATGAAAGCTCATGATTTAGGTATTATAAACACTTAATCCATACACACAACCTTTCTTATATATATATTATAATATATATGTATGCAGTCTAAACATTACCGAAGCGTTTTAACTAAAAATAATAAAAATATACAATTAATCAATTTATTTATAAATAAGATAATATAATATATAAATCGTTTTTTATTTATTTATAACTAAACACATCGTTTATAATTGGGTATCTAATTTATAGTATTTCTAGTCGAGGTTTTAATTATCATTCTTCAATCTTACCATACCCGTCATTTATTTTAGTATTTTTTATTATTATTTAATTAATTAATGTCTGTTTTAGGCCCTGGCATTTGCAAGGATGCATTGTATGCTTCACAATATAGCCTTTCACACATTCTGTTTCACCAGTTTTAGATCACAATATTAAATTTTGTATTACATTTTCAATAAATAACTTAAGGAAGTAAGTATTACAATCGTTTTTTTTCAAACAGATGTATTCAAAACAACACTTGTTATTTCGATTTATTAATTGGAAATTATGTTAGAATTTATTCTCAAAATTCGATAATTCTTTTTGTTTTGAAAATATTAATAATTTTACATTTATTTCGTACGAATCTATTATTTAAATGTAAAAGACAATTATTTAACTCCATAAGAAAACAAAGCTTTCATGATGACACTGTCAAAAAGTGCATCGTGCTAAGAAAAGACTAGATCAGTGGTCGGCAAACTCATTAGTCAACTGAACCAAATATCAACTATACAACGGTTGAAATTTCTTTTGAGAGCCACTTTTTTTTAAGCTTAAACTATGTAGGTTGTCATTAAATTAATTAGGGTATTCCTAAGCTAGCTTTTGATTAAAAGGTCCTCAATCAGATTGATGTATGTTCGCTAAAAGTGCCCCTTCCAACTTTAAGTTTTAAGACTAAAAACAGGCTTCTGCGTGTGGGACACGATGTTTAATCACACTATTTGTAGAATTTTGTGGAAGAGCCGTGTGTGATTCGGGAGCCGCAGTTTGCCGACCACTAATGACCTTTCAATTCCTCGTATGTTGTGTAAAACTGGTTGATAGCGTTTATATATTTCTTGCGGAGCTTAACAATGACAGTATATTTATTATCTCATGACAAAATGTTCACATAAATCATTTTACCATCTTAAATCAACTAAAATGACAAACTATTTTTTTTTGTAAGGTTAATATAATTCTTTAGCTGCAGAACGAAAACAACAACACAACCAATAAAATAGTTTTCAAATCTTTTACATTTAAAGGTGAAACAATTGACTTGGTAATAATTTTCTTAGCTAAAAGTCTTGTCAAGAATGTTTTTCACTGAACGAATATTTTTAATTTTAAAATATTAAATGTATATTTCACTTAGAATTCTCTGTGTATATACATGATTTCATCAAGTGAGCATATATTGTTAGTAATGTTATAGCAAATATCAGAATAAATAGTTTTTTTTGTCAATTTTATAGTTTATTTGAAGTGATAGTAAATTTGACAGCAAAGTTTTGTCGGATTTGTGATTTTTCTAGTGAATTGCTGAGATAAATTACGTGAATTTTTATTTTGGTATAATAAAATTATTGATTCGTATTCAATGTGCTCTGTTTATTAAATTAAAAAGATTGAAAGTGTGAAATTACATAAAGAATGTGTAGATTTTTGTTTTATTATATGACAAGTATTAGTGATATAAAAAAAATGTGACTAATTTTAGCTTGTAATTACAAAAATTAGTACAATTATACATGTTAGTCAGAAAAAAACAGTGAAACGAAGCGACAACGTTAACATTGAACAATTAGCGAGCTGCTGATATATGATACAAACATACATTTTTGTTTTGAAATGTTGACATATTATAAAAGACAATTGTAGCTCCAGCTGTTAAGTAGAAGAATTGTTTCAGCTATATAATCTAGAATTCGGGATAAAAAAATAAAATAAGAAGTCGCTGTGTTTGGCACTTGAAAAATATGGTTTAAAACGACTGTTTTATATAAGCTTTTACCAGTTTGTTGGCATTTGTTTTTACATTAGTTGACTGTTATTAAGATGAATACTTCTCAAAAGTTACAGATGTATCCAGATCACGGTTTCTCAAATCTGGGCTACGGCATGTTCTAAGGAGGCCACAGAGAAAAAATAACTTCAAGGGAGCCACAGTACAGTTTTAGGGGGCCACGGGCAAATATCCATTGACTCCCAGGTTTTTAAAATCGGGCACCGATAAAATATTGTGAAATTCCAGGAAGAGCTAAAAAAAAAGAAGGTCTTGCGTCTTAATTTCCTGGGTTTTTGAATTATTTTGGAATCATTCAATCCCCCAGTCTCGAAAAACTTATTTGTAAGGGAATGGGGGCCAAGGAAAAATATGAAACTCAAATGGGAAATTGACTCAATAGTTAAAAAAAATATATTTATGCCTGCGGTAAGTCCTCTTAGTTGGTCGTGCTTATTTGATTGCGGAGTAAAGGGGCTTAAATCCCTTTATGAATTTAATCAAACTGATGAAGTTTATTTAATTGATTGACAGATTGGTAATAAAGAGAACAAATATCTGTATTTTTCACATCTTTTCACCCTTAACATAGTCAAAAATGTTAGGTTGAATGATTGAATAACAACCAATTTTCTCATTAGATGTTTTACTGATTACACAACTGTTAAAAGTTAAATAAACTTCAGTACAAACAAAGTAATATTGACAATTCTAAAACTTTAAATAGATTTAAGCAAAATAATCTTTTCAATATGTTTTAGTAATCCCTTCATTTCACTATTTTTTTCGTATTCAGAGATTGTTAACCCTTAAACAGACGTGACTGCATGTAGTTGATCGTGTGGTGAACCGGCGTTAATTACTGTGCGCAGCTATGTGTGATCAGCACGTGCTCATTGTGATGAAGAGGGTGGTGAATACCCTCTAAATGTGCGTGCAACCCTGCATGCCACGCCATCAGGCTAGCGTGACCACGTGCTCAGGTTCCGGAGACCAGCAGTTGTCACTCAGCCAACAGCCGATGACGACCGTGACGAAACCTATCAGCAGAGCTAATACTATGTACACCTCGGCGTTACCTGAAACACAATGATATACCATATTAGTTTTTTATAAATTTACATTTTTAAGATGGTGGTTATTGTGAAATAGTTTCGCATATAGTCATACTGAGCAATTCAAGTAATATGTTTGCATAGCATATAATTTTGCCTCAACTCTTTTTCGAGGTTGATTGAAAATATTTTATAAAATTATCATTTATATTTTTTGAGCCATAGTACATAGTATTTTTTGCAAATAAAAATGCCACCTAAAATTCCATTAGAAAAGTAAATAAATGAATTTGTAGTTATGTTGTAATAATTAACTTTTCAGTATCTTCAAGACACGGAAGAACTTAAATTAGTGGGAAAAATAGTTTGCAGATTACACATTTATTTAAATTGGCTGGCTTGAATGAAAAAAAATATTTTACCTTTGCTGTTGGTACTTTTATTTTCATTTAAATATTTATGTTATGACCTAACAGAAGTTAGAAGGAGCAATATATGGAGAATATGTTGGGTCAACATCAACAAATGTGATCGCACATTATCGTTTAAAATTGATAAAGAATCCGTACGGAGTACCGTGAAACCATATTCCTGCAATGCATGTCAAAAATAAACAGATAGTAAGGAGGAAACAACTTTAAAAACAATATGATTGATTAAATATAGATATTATTTATCAGCTTAAAAAAAAAACTTTGTTTCTAGAAAAACATCAAAACGTCCCATCACCCCAAGAGAGCATTGGTTAATAAAACATAAGTTAAATTTGTTTTTGAGTCAGAATTTAAAAATATATAAAAAATCTTACCGAGTTGTTTTCTAATGCCCAGCGGTTGTCTGCTCCTCCACAGTGAGTTGATGAGTGTGGGGTCCCCGCGAGTCCTCCAGTCGCGGTAACCGCGCCCTCTGGAATAGTGACTGAATCTATTTTTCATTTAACGGGTTAATTTTCTATCAACGTAACAAACGAAGCCATTCGACAAGCATCTAACTAGATAATAAAATATATATTTTTGTGATAAGCGGGCACTCAAAAGACGAGCAATGATATATTTATAATTATTGATATCATATGTTGGTCATAGTCTACTATAAAAGATGTTTTCTCGCTAATTCGTTTATATTTTAAAGAGTGTAAGCTGGCTGCGTGGTCAAGTCTTCAACGTCGTTAGCTTCGGTTACAGAGGTCACGCATTCGGATCCCAATACGGAAAGTTTTATAAATTATTTTTTTAATTGACTTATGAATTTCTGTTTGAAGCCATGGTTGTATGTAATGTATTGAATTCCTTCCTCCTACTTATTCAAATCTAAAAACGGTGTGTAGTGAGAGCGATTAGCTACCACTAGTCCTGTTCTATCCCTATCCTTATATTTCAACTCTTTTTGGAAATAAAAGAGAGTTCTCGTAGATACACTTTTGATGAGATGATCTTTATTAGGAGGCCATATGATCCACATTGGAACCAACACTAAGTAGGATTTTGTAAAAACAATAATCTCTAAATCTGGTTAAACTTGCACAGTAAACAGTTCAACACGTATGTTTCGTTCTCTAAATTCCTAACCGAAGTTGATATTGAAATAAATAATATTTAGCTCCTGAATAGCAAATATTGAAGATTTGTATGTTACACAAAAAAATATAAAGGGCCGCAGGCTGTGCACCACTGTTATTGAGAAGCTGGTAAGAAAACATTCTATTGAAAATTCTTGTTTTTTTGTGTATCTATCAGGAATATTTTGTACTGAATTAAGAAAACAACTAATTAGTGTGCTTTACAAACAAAAGAGTTTCTGAGACGTAATATTTACGTATATCAAAACATGGCTTGTTCGAAATAATGTTTTTAGCTAGAAGGAATACAATGATTATAATTATATTCTTATAAAGCTTACTGAAATTGTTGTCAAAAAGTGCTATATCAAATAATATTGAATATGCCTAAATTATTTTGCTGAAAAGGTGTCTTTTAAGTGCTTTGAACTACATACTTTAATGATTTTGTGTGCCTCATTGTAAGTTTTGCAAATTCAAAAATATTGCTTTATTATAAACGCAGTCATATAGTGCTTTTTATAATATACACAAATGGGGACATCACAAAAGAATACTTACAAAATACTTAAACAAATACATCTTATCATAATCGACTTGAGAAAGCCAAAAGGATGTAACTGACAGACTTTTCAAAATATCTTTTTACGATTATCACAACGTATATCGTCAACAAAACATAAAGACCTATTAAGACTGTTTGAGAAGTATGTTCATCGGAAAATAAAAAACAAGCAATGTATTATAAAAATCTTTCATAATCAATGAATCTCAATGAGGTTTTAAATCGAGAGACCTACGAGCTTTTAAAATTATTTAATATACAGCTAGCATAATAGTCAAGAATACTGAATTTCTGATCAAATTTAAAAAAGATTCTTTGGAAACATTTTGTAGAAGAAACATATTTTTTATAAAAAAAAATGGACATACGAGATTTTAATTATAATGTGACGATGTAACTGAATATACGTTCTATCAAAAGAATGTAAATTATAAACGCCAAATTTTTGCTTTTAAGATTAAAAAAATGCGAATAGGAAAATTGACGTATACATACAATTTTTTTTCTTAAGGCAAATATTAAATTGTTATTAGATTGATCGAATTAAAATTCATTTTATTTTTCTTCGTGCAGTTCAAGGTTGTGTGTATATTTAATATTATGACTTTGGCCCAAAATCATCAAAAAATGTTTTTAATACTTCCTATAAAATTGTTTCTTTGTGTCTTTTTTTACGTCCTTTTGTCTTTCTACGGTTAAATTATAAAACCTACCTTATTTATTATTTTTTTATGAATACCAAAATAAGTGTTGTACATTTTATTGAATGAGCAACAGTGAATACAATAAGTTAAACGGTTTTCTTCGTAGTAAAAGTAGATTTGTGCTAATTAACTTTCTATAAATGAAATTATAAAATGTTGAAGAGCTTCAATTTTTTACAATTGCTACATTAATTAATGCTTTAAGATCAATTTTATAAGCTAGCTTTAAATTAGAAAGAAGTTTTTTTATAATAATTTTGATTAAAAAATATTATTTAAGTCTTACCAATTATTGACAGTTTTCATTAGATTGTTTCTTAATGGGTTGGATAGAATATAGATATTGGATAGAAGATATGGATCTTACTTCTACAATACAATGGATCATAAATAAATAAAAATATTTTGATTTATTTTTTTGACGTGCGGATTGAATAGGGTCAAACTTTTAATTACTATTTTATTAAATTATATTTTCATTAAAATATAATTGTTTGCTTATTAATTAATGACATTAGGCTATTCTCATGTTATAAAAGTATTGGGTCCTGACAGCTAAGGAACACATAGCTGTTATATTTACTATTTATTTGTTCTATATATGTATGTATGATACATGCAACTATCATACATATATAAGCAATATCATTAGGAATACAGAAACGGAGTCAGTGCAGTCAGACAACTCTGTTCACATGAGCTCAGCGGTGGGCTGCTAATATCTTAACAAGGGGCTCGGTAAATCTCAGCCATAATGCCTTTACACTATAGATGAAACATCTTCGTATTACAATTTAACAGAAATTGCAGTTAGGTGCTAATTTGATCTGAGACAAATGATTTTCTTAACTTAACAAGGGGCTTGCCGGCCGCGCCTAATTTTAACAAGGATCTTGGGCGAGCCCCCCCGAGCCCCCTCCAGCCCACCCCTGCATGAGCTGTGTGGCTTTCAAATACTTTTACGAGAACAATGCAAACAATGTATTTTACATATTTAATGTTATTTGAGGATTAAAAGGTTGAACCTTACTGTCTTGGAACATATAGATACCGTATACTTTTAAGGCAGGAGAAAAAACCTAGTCAAGACTTAATTGGTGTATTTTATTAAACTATTTCTATTAATTTTTACTCAATAATTATTAAGAAACAATATACTTTTTTTTAATACATTACATTTATGTTTTACATAACTGAATTTTTATCAAGTTTAAATAAATTGGTGTTCAGTAAAACTGAAGTTTGATCAATCATATTAATCAATATATTCATTCCAATTCAATAATTACCAATGTAAATAAACATGGATTTAAAAATTCAGTTATTCGGTAACAGTTTAAAAATCTTTTTAAATACAGTTATATCTAACTACATACAACTCAAAAATAGCAAAAAGAAAACAATATAAATGTAGAAAAAATATTAAAAAAGAACCATTGTTTTAACACAAAAATATAAAAATAAATAAGAAAAAACATTCTACACAAAGTAATAATATTTACATTTCATTTAAATAATATGAATAAAAACAACGAAAGATTTTTTATGTTATTAACTTAAAGGATATATAAAATATCTTTAAAAGCATTTTCAATGCATTTATTTGGTTGCATTGTACTTGATTTAATTTTAAAGATTTCGATTAGTAAAATTTTATAAATGATACTGTTAAAAACAATATATATTTAAGAAAAAATTAAAACTATTTTTGTGCTAAATTTATTTAAAATGAATGTATCAAAATAATTTTCGGTAATTAAATGTTTATTCCATAAATTATTTATTATATTTTCAATTTCAACAAGTTGGCTCAATCACAAAATATTACCTTAATTCTAGAAATTCTACATAATTGTTAAAGCAAATTTCTATTTAAATTATACACAATACTACAAATTTCAATGAAGAAAAATTCAAATAAGTGGCGATGCTCCAAGTATTCTACATCTAAAATAATTATAAAAAATATTTACCAATTTATGTACAATAGTTTGAAAAATATTAAGCGATTTTATTTGTATATTTAAGAAAATAGTTTTTTTTTTATTATTTTACGATAAAATACTGTTTTTAAAAATTAAGAATGTTTTGATAACTTTTAATGCATAGTAATGAATTAATATTTAAGGAAAATTAACTCTAATATATGAAGAAAAATAGTCTTAAATTTATTAAATACTTTTGTTAAAATATATTTAATACTTTTACAGCTATAGATAAGAGATGTTTTAAAGATTATTTTTAGTGAAATATTTTCATTAAAATATTTCAATATGGTGACAAATTACACATACAATTAAATTTCACAAATATCAAAAAAAGAAAAAAATGTGTACGGATATTAATTCTGTTTATAGTAAATTGTGAATACTTTTAATAAAATAAATAAAAAGGAATCCATTATTTGTATTGGTAGCAAATGTAAATTATATTATTATAAACATATTTATAATTTTACTCAACTGTTTTAGATTAATATGAAATTATCAATAATAAATATTTTGAGCTCTATTAGCATTAAATTTGAATATTGTATGAAACGCATTATGGATATTATTAAAAACACTTATTGTATTGAAGAGTACCTTTTTCCTTTTTTTTAACAATTAGTTCTGGTTTTTAAATTTCATCAGTTGAAGGTGTTAATGAGATTCTTAATTTAAGCAGGATTTTAATTTAATTTTAAATTTGTATGTTTTTAAAAAGATTGATAAATTAAATGAAATTTGTTAAAAAAAATACAAAACTAGGTAAGTTGGGTAAGTATAAATAATTTTGAAATAAATAAAGTTCTTAAAAATAATTTTTTAAGATATTTTAAATAATAAGATAACATTTAATGTTTTTTTATAATTTGCATTATTCTGTTGAGTATTTAAGTGTTTGTATTGTAAGTTTGTTTTAAAAATAATATCCAATTCGATGGTGAGAAAAAAATTGGCACCCATAATAAACTATTTAAAATGTATTAAAGGAAGAGTCCAAGATCACATCTAGGTCCAAGATCACAATTTTGTATTTACATTTGTGAGACTCAAGCCCAAACCAACCTGATAACTAAGTATGTGTGCTTCTTTAAGGACTTAAATTTGTAGATGCGATACTCTCCATCCACGAGAGAGAGTCTACGCAAGTGGGTCTTTATTTGAGTTATTGATCAATTGGCTAACTCACGGTTTCTTAACCGAGGGCCACAGAGAAAAAACTTTGAGGGGAGTCGCAGCACAGTTTTTGGGGCCACGGGAAAATCCATAAACTTTTAAAATCGGGCAGCGACAAAATATTTTGAAATTCCGAAATTTTGAAAGAAGAGTTGAAAAAAAGGTTCATTTTGGAAATTCCACAAATTGCGTAAATTCCTGGGTCAATCATAAAATTGAAAATTATTTTGGAATCTTTCAATCTCCGAGTCTCAAAAAACTTATTTGTGCGGGGGGGGTATGGAGTCCAAAAAGGTTGAGAAACTATTATCTAAGTCAGTGCTTCCTAACCTTTTTCATGTCACGGACCTCTAAATTTGAAAACAATTATCTGCGGAACCCCATTTTTTTTATATTTCACATGTTCATATTTTATCACAAAGAATGATGAAAGAATGAAAATTTTCGCGAACCCCAGGTTGGGAAGCACTGATCTAAGTAATTCAGTTTATATTAGGCCCTCTACTACGTTTCGTTTACGTATAATGCCATTTTTAGTATTATTCATTATATCATTTATTAATACAGTAAAATATTTGTTTCGGGTTTTTTTTCTCAATACCGAACGGATTTTGTTATATCATTGAACGTTTAAAATTTTCATTTTATATGTGTTGTTTATCATACCGCCATGGGCTTTAGGCTCCCTCCTGGACATTGGTTTATATTCCGCGGCCGCTTCGACGCTTACCTGCGCACTCCGCCCACGCCCCCACTCGGCTGGGCCATGACCGGCGGCGCAGCGGGGCCAGCTGGGGCTCCGGGCCCGGCAGGGGCCACGGGGGCGACGCTCGGCACTGGAACGCCACTTCCGCCGATGATTCCCGAAGCCGACGGGAACCCTGTAACTGATCAGATTCATATGTATCGTAATTGATAGCCAATACTTGTATGTAGAAAATTATTAATTATGTAAACAGGTAACTAACTCATGATGACAGTGCAGACGTGTATTTCTACTGTTCAGATAAGCATAAACCCAATTAATTGCAGCTCGGGGATACTGAATCAACCACCAGTGTCACCTGTAATGCCTACGAATGAAAACTAATACCACCAAAAAAACAAAACAAAAATCAAAAACCTCGCACCCGCCCACGCCCAGGTAAACTCAGGACGCTACGCGAGGAAAGCAGCATCAAAATACACCAGATGAAAGGGAAATTGGAGCTCGGCATCAATGAAAATTTACCCTATAGTAATTATTTAAAAAAACCAAAACACTTTTACTACGTCTACATTAATTTAATATGATCAGGACCGGTTTCGGTCATCACAAATATACATCAATACGGGGGGTTATTTATATTAGCCACGTAAAAATATGCCATTTCATATTTTGTCTTAAGTATAGGTGTCGCTGTACACCATTACAATACTTAAGCTAAATGATAACAGCAAGGGTCAGCTCTTGGCGTGTGCATAGTGCGGCGTAAACAGTACGTAGGCGCACAGGCGCCGCACTAAGATTTTACTTTCTGTATTGAGTTTAAGGTTGCTCCAGTTATTCCGTATTATACAAATAAAAAATGTATTGAAAGTTGAAAACCTTCAATAGGGCCACATGTGACCCGCGGGCCAAGGTTTGGGCGTGCCAGACGTCCCTATTTGAGCGGAACTGCCCCGAGACAAATCCCGAGCTCCGCATTGAAATTCCCTTTAAAAATCCCGACAAATTGTACATGTATAAAAATCTTCAAAATAGTTAATGTCCCGATCTGTGATCTTGGAAATCTGGTAACCCTGATGGGATTAGACGAACTAGCCCATACAATGTCATTCAATACACCAGGTATTATAAAAAAATACGTGTTTTTAAAATCTTCTTCATTGAAGGTGAAAGCGATTAGAAAACAATTCATGAAATCAACTACACCTTTTCGTAACAAGCCTACTTGAAAGAAAGTTAACAAGCTTCTTGCCAAAACACTTTACTCAAACTAAACTTATCAAATAAATAACGCGAAATTCTTAATAAATTTCCCGCATAATTTTCAAAAACATTACGCAAACGACGCCCCCGGGGCTAATTTATTTGGAGGATACTATAAATACTGCATTAAACCCCTCGAGTACGCCCCTTCTGTTATTACCTAACCCCGGGGGATTACCCCATAAGATGATGAAATGGGCATATTACCGAAGAGATATAGTTATCATGTATGCCTCGCGGTAAGTGCTGGATCGGGTTAAATTACTTTTAACATGCACTAAATGTAAATGTGACGTTTACGTACATTTGGTTTCGAACATCCGATCAAAAAAAAAAGGCATTGCGAAAGTGAATAGCTAATTGCTTAAGAAAAACGCAATAGTTTTTTGTACTTATTTCCAATTTTATTTACCAATATCAGGACCGGTTTCGTTCATGGCGAGCATTATCAACTGATAAGAAATAGAATTTATCAGTAACAGGGTAAAAATAGCAACGTATTTAGTTTTACATTTTTTTATGTTTATTAGTTGATAGCTATTTCAGCTTTCACCATCGTCAGAACTGTCTGTTAGTTCTGATAGTTCTGACGATAGCCGAAATAGCTATCAACTAATAAATTTTAAAAAATGTAGAATTAAATAAGTCGCTATTTTTACACCATTATAATGGAGTTCTACCAAGTAAATGCCAAGTCAATCAATAAACAAGAATTTAACAGTGTTATTTATAAAAAACAAATTTAAATAAAAAAGTGTAATAAACAATTTGCATTGAAAAGAATTTACAAATTACTGTAGAAAAAATAATATGGAAATAGTAATAAAAACCAATACACGAAATTCATTGCTGAAAATGATCACCCCTCTAGGCAATGGACTATTATATCAATCAGAAAATTGAATTGAACACTTATATATTGGCAAGTTTATTTACTATATAAAGAGACAGGCCTAAAAAACTATCGCCAGTATAAGTTTTTTGAATGCATCTCCTAAATTCTTGCTGGAAAAACACATAATTTATTTTCTTAATATATTACCAATACCTGTTTCTCATAGAAATTGCGTATTTTCAAATAATAACAGTAAAAATAATTCACAATTTTAAGGTGTCAATACTATGTTGTTGATGAATTATAATAAAATAATTAAACATACTTTTGTACTAATTTCACATTCTCTCATGACAAATATTTTGATAATTCTCGTCATGAGCGAAACCGGTCCTGATCATATTCAGTAATTGTGGAAATATTCCAAAAGAATGATTTATTTTTTGAACAAAAATTACTATAAATACAGATAAGCTTAAGCTAGTTGAAATAATTTCATTGTTCAATAGATGACAATAAATATTTATGTTTGATAAAAAAATGGTGTGAATTTAAATTGCTCAGATTAAACAAAAAAATGTAATTAATTAAAAATTAGTCAGTTATTTTCAAAGAAAGACGTCTTTACAAACACGAAGTATTTTAATTTTCAATATAGATTTTATAATGTATCAGCTTTCATAAAGTTTCATAGATAAATAGAAGAATAAATAATTTGGTATAGGGTAAGTATGAAAAGTGTCACCAACCCATGAGGACGACAAATGCTAGCATGACGACGGCGGCAACGAGCAGCCCCATCCCGTGACGTCACCAGGCGAGAGGCAGCATGGCAGCCGCGCTGCCTCCCCCGCGCGCCTCGCCCCCCACACCCCCCGCCGTCAGCTTGCAAAGCCTACTGTTCGCCCAGAGCTTTCCCAGCCTTTTGGGACACCCGGGTAGAGGCTTTCACTCCTCTCATCGAGAGAGAGCGACCGGCGGCCTGATGCTGCACAGCTTCTTGCCCCAAGGTGTTTTCGGTTATTTCCAGCTATGATTGAAGATTTTTAAAAATATTTTGTTTAAACTCTCAATTAATTGCACTTTTTCAACTGTATTTATTTGCTTTGATTTTTTTTTGTAGCACTTAAATTTGTTTCAAAGTTTTTGAAGAAATATTACTGACTATTATGGCATAATTGGTTTTTTTATGAACTCAGATTTTTTTGAATATATCAATCAGTTAAAATAACTATTTAATCAAAATAAAGTTTTATGTGGTTATAGATGGTATTATTTTTGTTATGAATCAACAGTAACCTTATTTGACACAGTATCAAATACACTCAATTTTATGTATTACAATTGTTTGTCATTTGATTACTTTAAGCTATAACGTGTTATTTATTCTCTTCCGATTTCTGTTCATTTATGAGTAAAATTTAAAGTTTCCTATCTCTTTATTTACAAAAAACATGCCTATTAATAATAAATATTTTAATTCTAAAAGTTTGGTCCTTTACAACTTCACCAGCATGTTTATTGAAAGAAAAGAAAAGTCAAACTTGTTTAGATCCAAGAAACAACTTTAGTAATATATATCTTTTTAAGGGATATATACTTTTATTAAAAAAAGGAATATTTATTACTATTTTAATGTTTTTTTCTTTATTTGCGTCTGGATTCCACCTGAAAACAAAAACAAAAACATTCAGTGAAACTGTACTTCAATATATGAATATTAACTTCAATCATTATTTGGAAATTTAAATACATATCACATAAATTTGAATCTTTCAAATTATGTACATTCACACAAGTTTTGTCACGACCCAGGTTTCGCCTTTCTGCACCTTCAGGCGTTCAAGCGCACGGATGAACTTTAGTAACTGACGTTTAGTAAATGAATGTATAGTGTTTATATAAAAAAATAAATGTTTACTCACTTAGTTAAAAGCCATTGCCGGCAAAATGGATTAACCCATGGGAATGTCTACAGATTTGAATGGTGAGTAATTTCAAGAATTGTATTTATTTTTTGTTAGCAGGGATACAATTTATGACTATATTTAGTAAAGTATAGGGTGTAAGAGTGGGGAATTTGTCAGATTTACCTGCTCATTCGAAAAAGGTAAACCATTCAATAAATATTACATAAACAAATCATTATGAAAATTATGATGCATTTTTTTATACCAGTAACAAGATGAAATTTTACATATTCCTATTCAATGATTACTGACATCTGCAGGAAAACTTTGAAAACAAATAATATAATTTTTCCCGAATTTTATTTTTCAGAGAATTTTACCGACATCTAGATACGATAGCATTAAACAGTGACGTTGTTTTAAGTATAGATCTACACAACTTTCTATTTATTTTGTTAAAAAACTATGTAACTCAAAATATTTTTTTAAAAATAATAGTTGAACCCTCGAGAGGTGAAGTAGGCCAACTAGTAAAATGGTTAATCTTTTTTCTTGGACTTTCAAGTAAAATCACGTAGTTACTTGTTGTTTTGGTGGATTGCATATTTTTGCAATGTCTATTAACTGTGGTTTCTTCACTTTTACAATACTTTAAAATGTGTAGAATATTACAAATCTAATTTTTATTTTTCTAAAATACCACGTGGCTTACTTTACCGTAATAATTGTATTTTTAAATCATTTACAATAAGTACTAATAACAAAAAAATATCGTTGAAATTTGATTTAAAAAACAAAATACCTTCAAATTATTATATTTTTCTTTTCTTAAATTGATATAGATACTCGATTTGTGTAGTTATAATATATTTTTAATCACTTCAAAAATACACACATGTATC
This sequence comes from Himalopsyche tibetana, assembly GCA_030503985.1. Lineage (NCBI taxonomy): Eukaryota > Metazoa > Arthropoda > Insecta > Trichoptera > Rhyacophilidae > Himalopsyche > Himalopsyche tibetana. The sequence continues at coordinate 20,393,291 of JAPJYX010000022.1, forward strand.
TTCAAACACGCAAAACAACGGTCTTGAACAGTCGTGGGGAACCTGCGGCCATTTGGCTACTCTGGTGCGACCTTTTGACTTAATCGGCCAATTCTGTTAATTCTTGGAAGTCCTAAAAAAAGGTCCCACGCTGGTATTTTTGGGAAATACGCAAATTTCTGTACTTAAGAAATAGACATTCTCTAGTCCAGCCATACTCAACCTGCGGACCAGTAAGCCCTAATGTGTGGCCCAGTAAGCTCTTGCCAAATCGAGGATTTCAAATTCGTAATAATATTCAAATGTGAGCTAAAAAAGTGAGTTTTGGAGATATCTAAGGAAAGAGTATACCAAATCGAGGATTTCAAATTCCTCGGTGAACTAAAAAAAAGGGAGTATACCATAAATATGTTGTGGCCCACGTAGAGAAGCAAATATCGGAATGCGGCCCGGAGGAAAAAAAGGTTGAGTATGGCTGCCCTAGTCCATTCCCTGGCAATGTTTACTGCAGCCTAATACTGAATCAGGTAAATGAATGTGGTCTTAAGAAAAGAAAAGGTTCCCCATCCCTCGTATAGAATAAATTACATATACAGTGAAGCCCCGATTCTACGTTTTCCAAGGGACCGGAAAAAATCAACGAATAATGCGGGAAACCGATAATGCGGAAAATCTTCAAATAATACCAAAAATTTTTATTTTTCAACCAACTCATATATTATATTTCATTTTTTTATTAGAGAATCTACAAATTTATTTTTCAATTGGTTAATTAATAAATACCAAGTTGCCTATTCGTAGTTGGGTACTTAGATTTTGACAGACACCCACCCTTACTTTTCACGCGTACACGCGTACTTTTCTACGTTAACTTTGTTTGCTATATGATTTTTTTAACGCCTTGAATTGTTTTCAGTTTTTCAGCTAGTGTTCTAGTTTTTTTTTATTTAGGCATTTTATTTTTGACTTTTGACAACCAGATACGATGTAAGACTATTAAATTTATTATAAAGTGTATAGTTGAGTAAAAAATAACCAATCCATGCAAAAAACGAAGATAACGAGAACGGAAGATCGGGGTTCCACTGAAAAAAAAACGCAAAACGAAATACGAAGAAAGACTATTTATGAGAAATATTCAACGAAATCGGTCAATCGGGGTGATATTTGTGACGGGACCAAAATATTTAAACGATAGATCGAGGAAAACGGTAAATCGGGGAACGATTAATGCGGGATTATTTAACATTGTTCTTATGGGTGCTTGGTCGGGACTATGAAAAATAAACGATTCATGCGGGAAAACGAACAATGCGAGAACGGTAGATCGGGGTTCCACTGTATATATATATTACCAAAATCAAAAATATTCATTTATTTAGTGATTAATATATCTCGAGTAATAAAACAACTATAGCATTCTTTGCTTAGCGCCATATTACTGCAATTGCATTAAAAACCCAAATAGAGAATACTTAACGAGTGGACTCTTTGTTATATGAAGGCAGTTCTCTTTGTAAATGTTAATACGGTAACGAAATTCGAGAGCACTCTACATGGACCTTTGGAACTCGTTGACCTGCCACCTCAGCTCCGGCAAATACACGCTTAATAAACTCTCTCAAAGACTCTGTTAGATACAGGGTGGTAGTAACATCCCTTGTCGGTGAGATAATAGACTCTTGATACACGTGGGGTAATTTGAATGTTATGAGAAATTTGTAAACAGATTTGAAGATTTGGAGTATTTAGTGTTAATAAATATGCAAGTAAAATAATACTTACACATTAAATTTGAATCGTTCGAACTATGTACAATCTCACAGATTTTGTCACTAACGACCCGGGTTTCGAATTTCGGCATCTTCAGGCGTTCAAGTGCACATATAAACTTGAACTGACGCTTAGTAAATGAAAGTTTCGTTTTTATATAAGAAATAAATGCATCACTGAGTCCAAAGCCATTGCTGGCGAAAAGGATAAGCTCATGGGAATGCCAACAGATTTGAGTAGTAAGTAGTTTCAAGAATTATATTTATTTGTTTGTCGGCAAAGGTTTTATGATTATATAGGGTATAGAAGTGGAGATCCCGGTAGGTTTAATATTTCATTTAAAATCGGAAGACTATGCAGTTGTGCTCTATTTATTTCCAAAATTTCTTGGAAAAAGAGCTTATGACTGTCCGTATTTGGGTGTAATCGGTAATGTAATGGTATCGAAACCCGGGTCGTTAGTGACAAAATCTGTGAGAATGTACATAGCTTGAACGATTAAAATTTAATATTGAAATTCCACCAAGCACCTTCAGTCGAAATCTTAAATGCTTACACATGTTTCAAAATCAATATATTGCTTTGGAGACATTGTTATTAGGGTATCCAAGCCCGGGATTGTGACAGGACTAATTCTGGGGTTTTTGGTTTGTGAAAATTACAGAAAATTAAATTTGTAAGAGCTAAAATAAAAAGCTTTTGTGCTGGTAATTTTGCGAAATCCCGCAAATTTATGGGTATTTGAAATCGAAAAGAAAATGTTTGAAACAATCCAGGATTTCCCAAGTACCCAAGATATTTTCTATGCCTTGACTTCTGACTATCATTTGAGTAAGTCATTATAAAAATATTTTAATGGAAAAAATAGTAGAAAGTCGCAGATAAAAATTATAACCCCTTGATTTATCTTTGCACCATAGCTAGAAAAAGCCAGACGATAAAACGATGACGAAAGGCGAAGAAACTAAGGAAAACTATATAACTGTTTTTTTTCCATGTCTGCTCCCAATTTGGAGCATATGGCCTCTGAATGGAGGTATCTCAACATTAGTTTTTCTACTCAGTCTGCTTGTTACTCATTCGCTCAATCTCTCTTTTTCAAAGATATTAGTAGGGATAGAATAATAAAGCTAGGGCAGGAATTTTTTATCCGTGTCCACTCCCAATGAGAAGCATATGGCCTCTTAATAGAGGTGTCTCAACAGATTTTTTAAATCTAGAGCTGTTTGTTACTCAGTAGCTCAACCTTTCTTTTTAAAAGGGAGTAGTAGATAGAAAGATTAGGCTACGACAGGACTACTTGTTAACTAATTGCTCTCGCTACTCCAGATTATTTAAGGATTGGAAAGGTGAGAGAGAATTTTGAAGAGAACAAACACCCATGCCTTTGAACAGAAATCGAAAAAATTCTGTTCGTACTGGGACTCGAATCTGTGATATCCAGCACGGAAGACCACAACGCTAACCGCAGCGCCATAGTACCCGACATAATCATTGATTTGTCAACACGAAAAAAGGACAGAACTAGTGGTTAACTAATCGCTCTCGCTACGCCCGGTTATTAAAGGAACGGAATGGTTGGAGGACATTTTTTAGACATCAAAAACACCCATGCTTCCGAACAGAAATCGAAAAAAATCTGTTCGAACTGGAACTGGAATCCGTGAGATCCGGCACGGAAGTCTTACAACGCTTACCGCTGCACCATAAGACCTGACGTAATCATCGATTAGTTAATACGAAAAAAAGTGTGAAAACTTTTGCATCAACCTTTTATTTTATAATTATACACATGATGTGGAAGCTTAACAAAAAAAAAACACTGCGTTGCTCGATTGAACGACGATATGACAAATTTTGTGTAGATTGACCCTCCCAAGAAGTGTCACTAACAACAAAATTGTTTAACACATATTTCTCTGCTTCAGCTTTACTTTATTTATGTATTTATGGACGCAAAATGTTGACGTGGCCCTTTGATGATTGCGTTTCGGTACAATCAGTATTCACAGTTGACCCGGATTATGCAGAAGCTTAAAACATTTCCGAAATGTACGTTTCTGCATTCAATTTTGCACGACACGACATCATTATAATAAACCAATATTAAACACTAATCTCCACAAACAAATTTCAATCTAAAATGTCACTGTCGCCTTATTAACTTTCCAAATGAATAACTAATTTAATTAGTTAATTTCGTAATTGAATTATTTTTCAAAATGATGAAAGCAGATAACTCAAAAATAAGTATTTATATATCGCACCACTTGTTTTAAGCAATGACAAATCAAAAAATGGTGTTTTAAAACAATATGATTTAGCCCTCCAATGACGAGCGTGACCATATGGTCACAGTAAACACCGTTGTCTATTGATACCACTATGTATCCTTTTCTACCTGAATATCGTTACTTTTACTCATATTTGGTTGAGGAGGGTACACTTCAGTTTGTCATCGGCCGCAGAGACAGAAACGGCCACCAAAAGCACATGCGGTTTTTTGAATTTCCGTTTTTTTTAAATGAAATTTTTGAAACTGTTAGTTATTTTTTTATCAAAACATTGAATAATTTACAGTTTTTTTCTCATATATTTGTATTGAAATTATGTTGATCTAAAGGAGTCAAATTGTAAATATTTAAAAAAAATTCACGTTTAGCTATATTTCAACCCCGAATGTTTGCGTGCCCATACGGTCACGCTCGTCCTTACTACTATTACACGGTAATAAAAGAATGAGCATGACCGTATATTCATGCGGGGTTCCTATACAACGACTTTTTAAAAAAAAAATGTTAGGAATAAAAGTTATTCGTGATTTCAATATGGCTTAAAAAATATTTTTTTTATCGAAAAAAAGCTCTCGTCTTTGAAGGGCTAATGATCCATATAATCTCCAGATCATTAAATACTATTGATTGAATTGGCATTAACTTGGTAGAACTCCATTGTTATAAGGAAAACATTTAAACGTATATAGTTCTACAGTTTTTTTTTATAATATTAGTTTATAGCTATTTTGGCGTGCGTTATTGTCAGACCTATGCTTAAGCCTGCATTTGCTCAGCTATGTATACTGGCTTAGAAAAGATACACAATATATCTTGTTGAATGTAATACTATAATTGTAATATAAATTAGGATGTTATGAGTAAATAACAAGATGTATTGTGTATCTCTTCTAAGAAAGTATATAAAGCTGTGAAAATGCAGGCTTAAACATAGTTTTGACAATAGCGTACGTTGAAATAGCTATAAACTAATAGTTTAAAAAACTGTCGAACTAAATACGTTGATATTTTTACCCTATATAGAAAATATATTTGTAATAATAGAAAGAATTCTAAGAAAATACCATTTTGCTTTATTACACTACATGTCTTCTTCGTGGCCGAGTAAATAATTCTGAAATCATCATGACTAAGGCATCCAATCCCGGGATCCCGTTCAATTTTCTGATCCCGAAATTCCGAGGTTGAGATGGCCGCGACCCCGAAAATTTACACGAAATTGGCAAATTCAAGATTTAAAATTCTTCGGTGAGCTAAAAAAAAACGAGGTTCTGTGAGAATCTGGGAAAAAGTATACCAAATCGGAGATTTCAAATTCCTCGGTGAGAAAATCTCAATTCCGGGATTCAAAATTAATCAATCCCGAAATCCCGGGATTGGAAAAAGGCTCCGGGATTGGATACCTTAATCATGACCATTAACTTACGTGCTCCTAATTTATTCTTACGCGAGCGAAACTATAACTAAAAACTTTTGTTTCTAAAAACTTGTTCCTTTGTAGGACGTATGAGTCGCCAGTAAGGGCTGTTCGACTAAATAACTCATTGTCTAGAAAAGTGGACATTTTTAGTGACAGTATTTGTGAACTGTTTATAAGGTTTTACCTTTATTATTTTGTATGTTGATTTTGATGTTTTATGTACTGTTTTTTATTTTAATTATATTTGTCAAGTGCATATCGAATTGGCATGTAATGTCATGTACTGTTATTTTAATTTTTAAACAATAAATAAATGTAATTAACACATTTTTAAATTTTCGATGTTCAAGTTTTCGTATAAATGTTTAATTGTCTATTAAAATTTAGATATCGTGTTCAAATTGTTTAAAAAAATGCCAAAATTTTACCAGGACTGGCTCAGGGCAATATAACGCCAAACGTGTAATACGGAGGATAAAATTTAATGCGAATTCGCCGGTTAGGGGTGTAAACTGTAAAGCATTAATTCAGCGATAAGCCACGTTACGTCCGCCGACAGTGTGACGCATCGCCACTTTTATTTATAACATAACAACACCATTTTGCGCGTCTTTTTATACGATTTGTACGATCTTGTTTTCATGGTGCCATATTTTTTATCGTCTGGCGCACATATATCTTAAGATGACACGTATAAAATGTTCTGTGTCACTTTTTGGTGCCATCTACCCATTTACAACAACACTCAAGCATAAACGTCGAAAATATTGTAGTCATATATGTTTCAATGTTTGTATACTATTTATAAATTATTATAAAAACTAATTAGTTTAATATAATTCACAATAGTTCAAATTTCTTTTGACGATTTTTTAAAAGTTGATTTTCAATTCCCGGGATACGAGACAATAAACTTTCAAAATCCCGGAAATCGAGACCGCATAAAAGCAGTAAATTCAAAATAACACTGCATTTAGTTTAACACATTTTTATAGCATAAACGTCGAAACTATTTTAGTCATATATGTATAATATAATAATTATAAATTATTATTAAAACTAATCCATTTTATATAATTTACAATAATTTAAATAATTCATAGATCTGTAATTTTCAAATTTCTCTTAACGATTTTTTTTAAGTTATGACAATTTTCAATTCCCGGGATACGAGACAATAAACTTATAAAATCCCGGGAATCTAGACCGCAGTAAAAGCAATAAAGTCAAAATAACACTCTATTTAGTGTACCAAGTGTTTCAGCTTTACGTCCTCGTCAGAATAAACATCAATGAATCACAATTAGTTACTTAAAAAAATTGCAAGAATCCCAATGGAAAAATTAAACATCATTTTAACTAAAAATAATTTGCTTTGATAGTCTATAATAAAATATATTAATGAAAATCACAATAATTAGTGTTCAAAAAAGGTTTTTTCATATAAAAAATAAATCATAAAGTTAATACATTCAAGCAAACCGTGATTTCTCCAACACTCAAATTATCGATTCTCAAGCTCTGTATTTGTGTGACAAAACCCATTTTGTGAATGTTTGCTCCTCAATAATTAAGTTCTTTTTGCAGTATTCTGACGACAATAAGATAATGACAATTGATTACAATTAAAACTTTATTTTTTATAAAACTAAGGTTGTTATAGCATACAAGAAAATGTTAACTGATTAATTTTATTTCCGGTAGTTATTGGTTTTTTTAAAATGTTCAATTCATGTTCGTTTTATATGCAATGAAGCATAATAAAGTAATAGTCTTTAATTTTATGTATAGAGATTAACTTTTTCGTACAACGTAACAAAGTTAGTTATTGGCACATAATTGCTATTTGTTTCAACCAATTCAAAAGATGCAACAACTAGTTCATCGTTGTCGAAGAACGAATAAACTATAAATCGTTAAATTAATAATTAAAATTTAGAAGAAATATATGAAAACTTTTAAGAACAGATTTACATGAAAATAATAATAATTGTCTGTTTTATAATAATTGGTAATACATGTCTTGTTAAACACTCCTTATGCAAAGCCCTATAAAATATTTCCAAAAGAAAGCTCAGATGAAACCATCGCGCAAGTAAATAACGTTTCTTACGACAAAATAGAGAATTCATACAATTTTTCTTCGCTTAGGATTCACCTGAACTCGCGATGAATATAAATTCTCGCCTGATAAAACTTTCTGATGCAATAAATCTGTCTCTTCACTGCACCGAAGAAAAAAACATCAAAGGTTAGGACGGCGTCTTAAACCGCTATTATAGAGTGAAATAATCGCAAATTTAAGCTGCATTATCATTCGAAGTCAAGATTGACTTGAATTTTAATTTTTTCGAGAAAAAAGAAGTATTATAGGCATCATATTAATAAAAACACAATATTCCTTTGTACTTTATTCCACTTTATTTAATAGGTCAGGACTGGTTTCGCTGAAATGAAAAGGTGTAATTTATTTTTGTACGAATAGCATTGTTAAATTATATTTCTTATCGGTTGAAAATGTTCGTAAAGAGTGAAAGCGGTCCTGACCTATTAAATAAAGTGGAATAAAGTAATATTGTGTTTTTATTAATGTAATGCCTTTCCACTAAGTATTGACAGTAAACACCCTAAAAGTGATTATATGCATCATTATACTTCTTTAACATGAGGAATCGGGTCTTATGGCGCAACGGTTAGCGTTGTGGCTTCTTTGCTAGATCTCACAGGTTCAAGTCCCAGTACGAACAGCATTTTGTTAAACACTATTTCTTACCTAGTATTATCCTTCTATCTCTATTTCTCTCGTTGAAAAAGAGAGTTTGAGCGACTGCGTATCAAAATATTCTGTTAAAATAGCTTTTGTTGAGATACCTCCATTAGGAGACCATATGCTCCACGTTAAGAGCGGATATATACTTTTAAAAAATAAGAGGGATAGAAGCAAAGGTATCTTGAAAAAAATATGTATTCAATTAATGCATGCAGAATTAAAGAACTATAAATTCATTAGATTTTGAGCTGATATTTCAGAAGAAAATCTGTTTTCGCTGCATGGAAAATCCGCTTTAGAAACGAATTCAGATTCTTTACTCTAAAATCTAAAAACGTCATCAAATACGAAAAGATTATAACAAAACGTTTGCTCAGCACATTTAGTGAATTAATTTTCAATAAAAATATTCTATTGTAAGGTATATCACACAAAAATTGAATAAATTAGTAGTGCTTTACGTTTTTTTTTAAATAGTTTTCGTGGTAGAATACTGTCTTTACTTTTGACCCCCGTCAAAGTATTAATCCATAACTCTTGATAATACAATATATTAAATATGTATTGACAAATAATATTGCTTTTATAATGGACGAACATTTTGATAAAGTGAGTATTGAATAGAGTGGATGTCATAACATTTTACAAGATTAAGTGACCGTTAGATTTTTACGGTTTCCAGTTCATTTTATGTTGATGATATTTTCATGTCATTACCCCGGGTACTTATTAAAAGCTTTTATGATCTGACCGAAGAAGATCATACTGTCACTAGTAGGGCTTGTCGGTTTTCAAAATCCGGTTTTTTTGCTAAATTTGTGACATTCGAAAACAGATTTTTCAACTTCGTAACCGGTTGTGCCGAATTTTCCATAAACGAGTCTATAAATAAAAGGACAGATCTTTTATTTGATGGATTTAACACCATATGCCCCACATCATTACCCAGCGAAAAAGTATTTTCGATATAAGGAAATTTTGTTACAAAACGATCAGTAGACGCTTTGTGTTTTCTTAAATCATATTTTCTGAAGAGTAGCACCAAATAATTTCTTGTTGTGCACTATTATGTATATAAATAAACAACATAAAAATGTACTTTTCTCGCTATTTTAATTGATTTTTTTGTAAAACTTTAAAAACCGGATAAAACCGGTTTTCGGACAATATTGACGTTCGACAACCGGTTTTTTCAAAAGTTGGTTTTTGTATAAGCCCTAGTCACTAACTAATAAGTAGTAGAAATGATGAAAAATATACAGTAATATCTAAAACAACAATAGTAAGAGCTTAATTAATTTACCAGTCAATTTGAAAACAATTAATTCTTCCAATAATCAAATACGTTTTGTAATAAATATATAGAAAAGCATACTGGAAAAGATTGCAAAGAATAACATTAAAATGATTGGTTATTTGTCTTACATGGTTGTGCGGTAAAAAAAATCCAGTACAGTGAACCCCCGATTTACTGTTCTCGCATTCATTGTTTTCCCGCATGAATCCTTTATTTTCAATAGTCTCATTTCTCACTCATAACAATATGTGAAATAATCCTGCATCACTTGTACAGTGGAACCCCCAATTACACTACTCCGAATTACGCGCTGGCTTGAAATATTCGCCGCAAATCCCTCAATTGAATGGTCGCATTCCATTGTTGTTGCTACGAGACGGCCGTCTGTGCGGTGCATGCAGTAAAATGTTGCCTAGCGTCTGTGTATTCAACACGTGCAAGACGCTCGCTGTGGTCTAGTTGGTTAGAGCTTGCTTTACTGACCAGGTGGGTCTAGGTTCGATTCCCGGTAAGGTCAATGTCAAAATTGGATTTTTTTTTCAATTTTAATTTGAGATCTAAGACATGGGTGTTTGTGAAGTCAATTCGCCTTGAGTTTATCTCATGTGACTTTTAAAAATTCTCATCGAGTATATCTCGTATGATCTTTCAACTTAAAAGAATTTGACGCATTGGCGTAAGCTGTAATGTCAAATATTTTTTTTTTCTTTAAAATATAAAATATAAAAAATATACACGCATAGCCGGGCGAAACTTTTCGCGCTGGGCAAGTTGGTTTTAAGGCCGGACTGCTCTTGTGGGTATGCCGAGCAGGACGTTAATCACGTTCTGTGGGACTGCCCTGAGATGGAGTCCGAACGAGCAGAATTGTTTGCTGTGGTCTGTCCTCACACGAGCCCAATAGGCCACGCTGACTTGATTGCAACCAAAGCTAACTTCACGGCATTTGAAATGTTTGCCAATTTATATGGGGATCGTCACAACCTTGACTCCTCTCTAGAATCAAACTCGTCTACATCGACGAGCTCTCAATATACGGACTATACACAAGATACTTAATATCAACTTGATTTAAGTGGCTGAGCTAGTCACACTTTTATTATATTATTATTATTATTATTTTAAGCACATTAGTTCATGGTTAAAAATCAGTCCCATGCAGTTCTGTTCGGGCCATGAATGTGAGGGGTAAACTCCTTTTTTTCTGTCGATAGCGTTGTGGAAGGCGGCCATTAAACGTTGGCTGCACAACGGGTGGTGGTGGGAAACCAGATTGTCTGTGTGCTGGATTTTGCGCGCGCTTTGCATTTTATCACTTAGTAACTAAATATTTCGTCCATATTTTTTATTTGAAAAACTAAGGGAAACCTTTGTTTTGCATTTTTCGCGGAAAAAACCAAATCTCTAATTTTGTATGAGATTCACTCCCCCAATAACACTACTTCAAATTACACGGTCCCGACTTTGATGTAAATGGGGGTTTTACTGTATCCCTATTTATCGTTTTCCTCGATTTTTCACTAGGACTTTAAAAAATCATACTAAGCTTGATTCAATCAATTGAACGAATGTTTGTGAATAAGTCACGTAATAATTTGTCTTAGTTATAGGTGTCCCTGTAGACCACTACACGCACCCCTATGTGGTTATCAGTTCATCACCGCTTAAGGGTGCATATTTAAAACATAGTGTTTTAGAGGCATGGTAATAGAAGGTGGCATAGCAAGTAAAACACCGAAATTTCTCACCTCTATAGATTTTTAAGACAGCTTCATCACAGCAGTGGGCTGCCAACAAGTTGAAAAGGAGTTCGGTTAATTTAAAATCAATCCTCGGTGTTCTGGAAAGGAGTGAATTTTTATCACTCTATTATATGCAATACCTAAATAAGTAATCGATTGTTACTTAAAACACCAATAATATGAAATAATATACAATTTACAGTAAACTTTTTTTTCAATTTAAAAAAAAATATTTGACGTTACAGCTTACGCCAATGCGTTGAAAGTTAAAAGATCATACGAGATATACACAATGAGAATTTTTGAAAGTCACATGAGATTTACTCCAAGAGAATTAACTTCACAAACACCCATGTCTTAGATATCAAATTGAAATTGAAAAAAATCAATTTGACATTGACCTTACCGGGAATCGAACCCAGACCCACCAGATCGGTAGAGCAAGCTCTAACCAACTATACCGCAACGGGCGACTGATTTCAATGTCAGAGGCTGAAAATTTACTATAGTGTGTACTAAAGTTTTGCCGCCTGTGTGGTCGAGTGGTCAACGTCGTTGGCTTCGGTTACGGAGGTCACGGGTTCGAATCCCAGTACGGACAGTTTTATAAAAAAATTTCAATCGATTTATGAATTTCTGTTCGAAGGCATGGCTGTATGTGATATCTTGAATTCCCCCATCCCACCCATCCTATCCTATGAACGGGGCGTATTGAGAGTGATTAGCTAACCACTAGTCCTGTCTTAGCCCTATCCTTCTATTCCTACACTCTTTGGAAAAACAGAGGTTGAGAAACTGAGTGACAAGCAGTTCTCGTAGAAACACTTCTGTTGAAATAAACTCCATTGAGAGTCCATACGCTCTACTTTGGGAGCGGACACGGTAAAAAAAAAGCTGTCGTAGATACTATACAAGTCAGAAATTACAGTTATGTACTAATTTGATCTGAGAATATTGTTTTCTCTTAAATTAACAAGGGGCTTGCCAGCCTGAGTAAAATTTAACAAGGAGCTTGCGCGAGTCACTCCGAGCCCCTTACAGCCCACCCCTGTTTCATCATAATAAATGCTTTGTAAGTTAAAATCATCGTTCTGCTTCATCAAAATGTGTATTATACAACAGTGATAAATCTTCTTGAAGGTTCTAGAAACAATACCACATCCGTGATGATAGAATCGTCTAAACAAGGCACTCCAATCCATTAGTCTACGAGCGCATGGCGTCCGTACACTTAGCTTGTGTAATGACACCCCGCTATGTATTATAATAACAACACATACCGCATGTTTCAGAAGACGCTGAGATTTTTTGAGATGAAGCATAAACCGCGAGAAATCTGAAATGATAACTTCTTGCGGTAAAAAATATCAAAGTATTTAGTTTCTACAAATGTTTTATAAAATTAGTTTATAGGTATTTTGGCGTGCGCCATCATCAGAAATATCTTAGAAATATTTATTACTTATTTATTATTTTTTTCTCCATATCCGCTCCCTAGTCGGAGCATATGGCCACCACATGATTCCTCCAAGATTCTCTGTCCCCAAATATCAGTTATTAATAGTAGAACGATAGTTCTGATGATGGCGCACGCCAAAATAGCTATAAACTAAATTTGAATCGTTAAAATCATGTGCATTCACACAAGTTTTGTCACTAACGACCCAGCTTTCAACTTTCGGAATCTTTAGTCGTTCAAGTGCACGGATTAAATTGAACTGACGTGACGTCAGTTGAACTCACGAAGTCCGTGCACTTAAACGACGAAAGATACCGAAAGGGGATGTATATTAAAATTGAAATTTCACCAAGCACCTTCAGTCGAAATCTTAAATTATAGCTGTAAACTAATTTTATAAAACAATTGTATAACTAAATGCTTTGACATTTTTACCGCATTAAAATGGAGTTCTACTAAGTAAATGCCAATTCAATCAATGATTATTTCTTCTTCCGCGGAAATACAAAACGTTACCATATTAATATATCATAATTTATATGACCACGACGATTTAATATTATCTAGCTGTAAGCCCGTTGACCTCAACGGGAGGATTTTTGTTGCATTTTTAAGTAGTCAGAAAATTTACTGGTGTGAAAAATAAATTACAAACCTATTTATTGAATAATCCAGAAATTCTAAAAGTAAAAGAAATATATCTCGGGGCATATATCGACAGCCCTGCCCTGCAGTATTAAAATTGTATATAGTATAATTTTTAGATTAATTGAAATGTTTAAGTTTGCTAACAGATATATTTCGTAGAAGAAGAAACATACCTCGGAACATATATCGACAGCCCTGCAGTATTTAAATTGTAAATTATTTAATTTTGGAATAATGTTTAAGTTTGCTAACAATTATTTTTCGTAGTAGCAGAAATTTCGTAAATTATTCATCGGGGACATTATACAGACGGACGGACGGACATTATCGACTATTAATATATAGATCTTTAAAATACTAAAACAGTAAACATAACTTTGTCTAACTCTTGTTTCTTGAATTTCCCACCGATAGCAACGCTTCTGCTGAGACCCCAGTAAGAAAAATTAAATAATATTTTTTTCAATATATTACATGATTTTTCTTCAAAGATATAAATGTATAAAATTTTAAATTTCCCTCTCTAAAAATTAAGGCACATTAACTTCTAGTTTTGTTTTAGCCATATCCTTAGATTAAGGTTTAAAATATATCAAAGTATTTCAATTCTACAAATATTATTTTATGAATAGTTTATTGTTATTGCAGCTCACGCCCTCATCAGGATTATATGTAAACTAAAATAGCTGTATATTACTGGTTAAAAAGAGATACTCAATATATATTTTCACGTATTTTATCATCCTAAGTGACGATAAAAAAAAGTAACGATATACCAAATATGGGATTATTGAAAAAAAATACATATTATTATTATAGTAGAGTTCTACCAAGGAAATTTCAGATCAATTAATACCTTTACTATTTTGCTAACAACTTCTTTCTGTTCAGATAAAACCGTCGCCTACATTGGTGCAATGAATTATAGATTGCTCGACCGATTAGGAAGATCTTGGTTCGATTCCTGGAAAGATTAAATGTTTTCAATATAAAATTAAGATCTCAGATGTAGGTGTAAGCGATTTAAATTTTTCCCGAGTTGATCTCGAATGATATTTAAACTAGTTTACACCTTTATCCGAATATAGATTTCTGTTCAAAGGCATGGATGTTTGCGATGTGTAAATTTAAGTTTCATTCCCACCCTTCCGATCCTTTAATAACTGGGCGTAGATAGAGCAATTAGTTAACTACTAGTCCTTTTTGCCGCCTGTGTGGTCGAGTGGTCAACGTTGTTGGTTTCGGCTACGGAGGGCCCGGGTTCAAATCCCGGTACGGACAGTTTTTATAAATTGATTTTTCAATCGATTTATGAATTTCTTTCAAAAAATCCTGTCCAAGCTTTATCCTTATATCCCTACTGTTCTCTTTGAAAAATAGGTTTTAAGCGACTGAGATAAAAAACAGTTTTTGTAGAAAAAGTTTTGTTAAGATATCTTTATTAGGAAGCTATATGCTCCACAGTGAAAGCGAACATGGACTAAAAAAAACTTCAAAATAATTTGCGCATTGGCATTAGTATTAGAACATTTTTTTTATGTATTCAATAAAAAAAAAATGCATCACGAGCTTTTACGCTTTACACTGGGATCGGGCGCAATCCTTGAAACTGTAGAAAGCTTTTAAAAAACTTCAAGCGCATAGAAGAGGTAATCTGAAACAAGCTGTAGTTTTGTCGCCACCTAGGCGAGTGTAAAAGACGCGGAGTATTATTATCTAAAAGAAATTTATACCTTTGCCTCGACGTCCTCTACAAACGATTGAGAAAAGAGCTTTTATCGTTCACCTAGATAATGTTTTCATATATAAAAATACCGTCTTTTCTCTGTCGTTGAATTGCGAAATAAATCATCGATATAACGATATGAAATCCAATATGTCGACAGCTCAACAATAGACAATAAGCGAATCTTATTAGGGTATTTAATCAGATTAGAGTGATTCGAAATGCCATAAAGAACGAGACTTTTGTTCGATATTAAAAGGATACTTCTTTGTATAGAAATTCGATGTCATTGGTATAATATAATTAATACTATGCGATAGGTAGTACTTCATCACAAATTTAGTATAAAGACCAAGAAATTTAACGTTGAGCTTAGGAAGGGAGACTGCTAAACATACAAAAAGACACAACTTTAAAAGTAATACAGTGGAACCTCCAATGACCCTACCTCGAATTACGCGCTGAACAGAAATATTCGGCGTAAATCCCCCAATTGCGCGGTCGCATTCTATTGTCGTTGCTGCTGTATACACAGCCAAGCGGCTGTCTGCGTGGTGCATACAGTCAAACGATGGCGAGCGCTATGCATTTTACCATCTTATATTTCGTCCATATATATTTTTTTATTTACTCTTAGTTTTGTCAGTTTTACATTTCTCGGAGAAATCTTCTAAGGGAGGCAAACTTTTAAATTCTTTCCGAATGTTAAATGGCGAATGGAGATAACCAAAGTCCTGACTCCTAATTTCTGGACCAGCCAATTCATAACTGGCCACGGTTACTTCGCTGCCAAGCTCTTCCAGCTTGGCCGGTTAGTAAATAGCCCTGTATGTAAATGCGGATATATGATTCAGGATGCTGATCACATCCTTTGGGAATGTCCAGACTTAAATAACGAACGGGAAAAATTGCTCAAGACGATACGACTATCTGTCGGATCTGTCGGCCCCGTCGGTCATGCCGACTTGGTTGCATCGAAGGCAAATTATAGGGCATTTAAAGAATTCTCCGCGTCATTTGGAAAAAAAGTTGAGTTAAATAGATAAAATCTCATATTTTCAACTGCACTTAATTATTAATTAACTTTTAATTTCTGCACACTGTAGTGCATGCAACCAAGTCTTGAAGAATTTCTTCTCGGGACATTTCTGGCAAAATTTTGAACACGACTAACGTTGTTACGCTACGGAATACACCCTATAAAAAGAGTGTGAAGCCGTAGCGGGTGGTGGTGGGTACAACGTTGAGTAGGGAATTTCAAAAAAAAAAAAAAACGTAACCCCCAATTTTGTATGAAATTTACTCCCCCAATAACGCGGTTCCAAGATTCGCGTAAATGGAGGGCTTTACTGTAATCGTTCTAACTATTTTTATCTATATTTCACTACTAAACATATGCGAAGTCAGCGAAACGGGCTCTCAGTTTCATGGCTATTCCTATTTTGACTGCGTATCTTTATATCTCCTGAATATAATTATCTATAGAAACTTTGTTTTTTAAATAAGCGACACTTTTGCCAGTGACAGCTGATAGATGATTCGTGCTCAGTTTGGTTTGATGATTCACCATTAATAGTCATACGCCTGAGCAACACTTGTAAATCGTTCAAAATTATTTTGACACTTTATGATTTGTATGTAACGTGTGTTTTTCTTAGAGCTTTGTTATTCGATTAACAAAGCTTTTTCTAATGACAACAAATTTGGCAGCTGATTTTTTTCAGCTGAAATTGTACATATTTATATCTTGAAAAATGATGGCGGCCAGAACGTTACATTCAATGGAGAGCGCTATAGATCCATATTATTGACTTTTTGGTTTTGAAATTGAATGGCATTAATGTGGGAGAACTATGGTTTCAACACGACGCAACACGCCACAATTTGTAGCTCACTGGAAAAAGTGTTAATACTCCTTAATCGAATGTCGATAAAGGAGCATAAATGTGTTTATATGAAAATCAAAAGTTAATTGAAATATTCAACTCGATCCGATATACTATCGAGTGTAAAACGATGCTAACTAAAAATCAATTGAATACGAAGTCCAATCGAAAACGCGCATTATTCAAATATTTTGCATTCTCTCTGTGAATCTTCAACAAGCAGGAAAACTGCAATGCCGAGAAAATTCAATTACTCTTTTTGATTGAAATGGCAATGTTTTTTTTTTATTTGCTTTATGAAACACTAGCGCACTTCATAATAATTGAGCAATCTTTTTTTTATTCATTTACTCAATGAAATGCAATTAAAATGATTTTACTTAAAATAATCAACTGTGCTTCAAAGGGGAGTTTTTTTTAACAGGAAAAATCTATAAGTAATTTATATTACGTAAACTTTAAAACAAATCTAAGCCATTCTATTCATGCGCAGCGTTTGTACCCACCACCATCCAATACGGATTTGCACATAAGTATATAAAACCGATAACAAATTTCTAATGATTGTCAGTAATTAGGACTTGTCGGTTTTAAAAAAAACGAGCTTTTAGTTTAGACAATGACAGTATCAATACTATCATTTCACTCTCTTGAAGCTCGAAGATCGTTTTCAAGTTTATCAAGTATTTTTCTCTTCTTCTTCTGGTCAGAGTTAATAATTCTGAAATTGACATGACTATTAAATTGCATGCTCCTAATTTATTCTTACGTGGGCAAAACTATAACCATTTTTTTTTGTTTCTAAAAACTTATTCCTCGCGTAGGACGTATAAGTCGCCAGTTTCAAAGACTATTCGACTGATTAGCTCACTGCATAGGGATGTGAACATTTTTAGTAACAGTATTTGTGAACTGTTTGTTAGGTTTTACTTTTTATTTCTTGATTTTGTATGTTGATTTTGATATATTATGTACTGTTTTTTACTTTAAATATATTTGTCAAGTGCACGGTGAATTAGCGTCAGCTGTAATGTCATGTACTGTAATTTTGATTGTTAACAATAAATAAATACAGCCATGTTTGAAATTAATATTATCAATTGAAACAACATGGGCATGAACCAACGAAAAATCTCAAAAAAAGTTAATAACTTCAAATGACTGAATGTTTTTTAACGCCACAAATATTGTAAATCTTGTAGGATTGTCCGCCATTTTGTTTTTATTTTTTTCCGAAAGAAATTTTTCATAAATTACTTTTTTAAAATTTTTCACTGACATCTATGTGTGTGTATTTAAAGCTATGCCATGATATGGTCCTGAACATTGATCACTATTTTGTTAAAAATATCCACTTAGAGAATTAATCCAGCTTAGACCTTCTGGTTTATTCAATAAATAAGTTTGCATTTGATTTCTCACGCCGGTAAATATCAGATGTTTTAATAGTGCGAAAAAATACCTTCGTTGAGGGCAACGTGTGTACAGCTAGTATATTTTGAATACAAATTATTTTATAAAAAAAAACACATTGCAATCAAGTACAGGAAGTGTTGGTTTTCCATGTCACACAATTATGTCACGGAAATCGTCGTGATTATGAATTTATTAAAGGGCTTTAGCGAGACATTTGCCAGGACCGCAGGTGCTGTTATATTAAACCAAAGAACACCATTAACGCTCTTCGCATATTCCGGTTACAGTAACGACTCTACTTTTGAAGTAGCGTAACCGACAAGGCAACTGCTAATTATTACACACGATGTATGTCATTTAAAATATAAACGAATTCAAATATTTTTTGCTATATTATTTTTTCGTCATTTATCACATCGTCACTGTACTGGCTAATGTTTGTAAGTAACTGATTAATATTTTTGTCCATATCCGCTCCCAATGTGGAGCATATGTCCTATTAATAATTATTGGCAAACATTAAATAAAAAAAATCAGGCTCTAGGATACATAATTGAGGATCTCAATTTAAAAAAACTACCTAAAGATGTTTGCATCCATTAAAATCAAATAACGTCCGTTTGGACGGAACACTGGCTTGACTGAGAACATAACCTCAACGGGGGACGTTTCTGTAACTCTTCGTGTGTTCAAGAACATGTTCTGGAACATAGTTCCTGAGACATTACGTTCAGGATCATGAAAATTATATACTATATGATACTTTTGCTCGGTATGCCCGAAAAGTAGCTTGTTATAAAAGTGAATGAATGTATGGGAAAAACCATAAACTAAAATTTCAACGGATGTTTCCTCATTGCATCCGAGATCTGTTATTTTTTACTTTTATTTCAGAACCGTGTAATAAAATTAAGTTTTTTTAAACCATGTCCGCTCCCAGTGTGGAGCATATGGACTCCTAATGGAGTTTATCTCAACAGAAGTGTTTCTACGAGAACTGCCTGTTTCTCAGTTGTTCAACCTCTTTTTTTCCAAAGAGAGTAGGGATAGAAAGATAGAGCTAAGATAGGATTAGTGGTAAGCTAATCGCTCTCGATACGCCCCGTTCATAGGATAGGATGGGTGAGAGGGGGGAATTCAAGACATCACATACATCCATGCATTTGAACAGAAATTCATAAATCGATTGAAAAATCAATTTATAAAACCTTCCGTACTGGGATTTGAACCCGGGCCCTCCGTAGCCGAAGCCAACAACGTTGACCACTCGACCACACAGGTGGTATGATTGAGCTTACTTAAATAAATTTCAGTGTTGTATTAATATTATTTTTTTATACATTCAAATGACATAAAACTGCCTCTTTTAATATAATTTATTCAAAGTAACGTAGGGGACATATTTATGATATTGTGCTTCACTTTTCGATTGATAAATTAGGTACTTAATAAGTTCACACGGTACCTGTGACTTTAACCTATTCAATGCCACTTGCGATGGTGTACGTATGCGGGTCGTATGTGTTACCTCGCCGCGCACGTGCCAGGAAGTTGAATATTTAATGCAGCGCCACCCGCGTATTTGCGCTGGAAAAACTGTACGCTGCGTAAAGTAATTCGCCCTTCATGAAATTGTTGGAACATTTACACCCAAACTCTACGACACTCCTCTCCAAACGTAGAGATTTTTTTTCTTCAAATTAAAACGTCAAATGTGACTAGAAATAAAAATATAAACGTACTGCTTAGTAAAAAATAACTGAATAAATAGTAATCCAAAAAACTGTAATAAAAAAAATATTCTGAATTAGTGATGTACGGGGTATTCAGTGGCTTTAAAAGTCATAAATTTTGTGTGGTTTTAAAAAAATTAGGTAGCATAGTAAAATTAATGTAATTTTATATTATAATAATGTTCATAACCTTTTTCAATTTTAAATGATAACATAACACAGATTAGTATGCAAAATTTAAAACAAATGTATTTATTTTTGCAATCCATGTTCGCAAATCTGGACTATACCGTTGTCTTAGAACTGTGCAGGTGCATCTAAAAAATATGTGTTTTTTTTGTATAGTAATGGCAGTACTATAGAGGAAAATCTGTCTTTAGCCACTTGATTACCAAGCGGACACGAGTATCCGGAACATATGCAAGCGAACACGAATGTTCAAAACATTTGAAAAATCAAATACTTGGTATTCCAATAGAATATACGCAATATTTTGATGAATATGTGTAGTTCCACCTATACTGAGTCAATATAGATTTTTAAAATATCGAATTCGAGTGTATATCAGGCAAAATTATTTTTCTCAAAAAAACGCAGTATCTCTGGGACATATTAATGATTTATTTGCGCGGTAAACAAACGGTTAAGAGAAATATCTGTTTTTATTTTAGATACACATTTTAAAATATAGCACAACATTGCATAGCATCTCAATACTTAATTTTTAATATGTCACAGTACAGCTACCAGAAAATGATATGGCTTCCTATCGGAGGGTATTTGAAGAAAAGTTTTTCTACTAGAACTGCTTTATTCTCTTTTTCTCAACCTTTCTTAATTTCGAAAAGAGTAAAAATATAAAAGATAGTGTAATGACAGAACTAATGGTTATCTAATCGTTCTCGCTGCTCCCCAATATTTTATAATTGGATGGGTGGGTCAGAAATATAAATTTCCTTCAGACATAAATCGATTGAAAAATATATTTTTCGTACTGGCATTTTAGCCCGTGAAGTTAATTATGGAAACTAACAAAATTGACCTCTGTGCTACGAACCCCATGACAATATATATCATTTTTTTTGTTGATAATTTTCAGATCTTAACCTAGTTCTGGCTTAAAGTCATAATTTGAATGATCACCTCAACTTTGATGACTTTGTCTTTTACATTGTTTTACAAAAACCGTGAAGTTAGTAATTAGGAAGACCACAATCAATTCAAAGCGTTTCATAAACTAAGTTTTATAAGTCATAAAAAAAATATTTTGCAGAGCATGATATTGCATAGTTCCAACATAACGCATTATTACCAGTTGTTTGGGTATGCGCATCCAAAAAAGGCAATATACCTCAATTAGAGGATTCAATCTCGGACTGTTTTATGATTCCGGGAATTCGGGATTGAAATTTTTTTCAATCCGGGAATCCTGGGAAATTAATTATTATTTTTTATAGAAAGACGATCCGGGATTGCGGGATTATATATATGATCGGGTTCCCGGGATGTTGTGTTCTTCGATTACGGGATTGTAGACCCTTACTTCAAATTAACTTCTTAAAATATAATATCTTTTTTATCGGCATAAAATATTTAGATCTTCTATGTAATACATTTAAAACTCATAAATGTTATTTGTAAAGTTTAAAAATACACGCAAAGATTGACAATCTTTATATAGCGAATAAAGTCCTACGTAAGAAACAGGAGGTAAGCAGCTCCAATTTCCCTGCATCCTTCCTAATAACAAGGGCTTATACTTCCTAACACCCAGGATTTAAGGAAACAATTTCACATATGCACATATAAATATAATATAGTCGCAACTTCCTGGCACAACTTTTACGATTGCATATTTGCTGCCATCGACTTTGTTCATTCGTGTAGAATAATTTAATAAATATTTCCATAACTTTATTACGTACTACACATTTCACTGAATTTTTTTTTTTTTTTTTTTATTAAAGTGATGATATTTTTTCATATTTCTGCTTTTTAAATAGAATATATCAGTTGTTGAGTAATAATATAAGCCGTTATAGAATATTTTGTATTTTTCGATAAAACCTTCCCAATATTATTCAGTGTTATGTCTTACAAAAATTACAATATAAAAACAAAAGAAGCACATTGATATTTAAGTATATAATTCACATTAACTTTAGGACCATAGCTGGGTTTAGTTATTATTAAAAAAATTAAGATCCCTAAATAGTATTACGCCGCCTGTGTGGTCGAGTGGTCAACTTGTTGGCTTCGGT
Source organism: Himalopsyche tibetana (assembly GCA_030503985.1). NCBI lineage: Eukaryota > Metazoa > Arthropoda > Insecta > Trichoptera > Rhyacophilidae > Himalopsyche > Himalopsyche tibetana. The sequence goes on from JAPJYX010000022.1 coordinate 20,415,695, forward strand.
TACGGAGGGCACGGGCTTAAATCCCGGTACGGACGGTTTTATAAATTGATTTTTCAATAGATTTATGAATTTATGTTCAATGACATGGATGTATGTGATGTCTTGTATTCCCCCTTCCCACCCATGATATCCTATGAACGGAGCGTATCGAGAGCGATTAGTTAACCACTAGTTCTGTCCTAGCCCTGTCCTTCTATCAACTGAGTAACAACCAGTTTTCTTAGAAACACTTCTGTTGAGATAAACTACATTTAGAGTTCATATGCTCTACATTAGGAGCGGACATGGTTTAAAAAAAATAGTATTTTCTTAAACTTTATTTTATATTGAAAACATCATGAAAAATTATGACAAAAAACTCCTCATCGTCTGAAGTTCATCGTTCACCAAAGGTCTGAAATAGTGTGTAAGAAACGATGAATTACAGATTATTACAGACATCCATGGTACTGGATACAAAATCAGTCTTTGTACGTCACTAATGTGTAGCATACAGCATTTTTATTTTTTTTACTAACCAGTCGCTTAATCTCGCTCTTCAGCGAGGGTTAGAAAAATACTAATTACTAACCGATAGACCTCTCTACGATTCTATTCTGGAGTAGTTTAAGGGTGAGTGTGGAGGTGAGTTATTAACGCATCATATATATCCATATGTGGTCTACCGTAGGGTATCCAATCCTGGGATTTTGGATTAAAAAATGATTGAAAAAGCTGAACAGAAAAAGTCCCACGCTGTTCATTTGGGCAAATCCGTAAATTCTTGAGATTTTGGATTTGAAAATTCTTGGAAGAGCTAAAAAAAAAAGAGCCCACGCTGGTTATTTTTGGGAAATCCGCAAATTTCTAGGTTTTTGAAATTTATATGAAATTGTTTAAAAAAATCCCATGATATCTAAATCGCTGACCAATTTTTTTTTCAATACCGTTGAAGAGTTTATATACGATTTTATGTTGAGTGTTCAATCCCGAAATCCCGGGTTCACAAAAAAGGTCCAGGATTGAATACCCTACTACAGATCACTGCCTTACAGGGTTTCCAGTGACGCCCTGATAAACATGTAATAGAATGTGTAAAATACTAAGCAGTCTTACATTGACGCAACGATATTACAACATATTTATCTATAGGATTTATTTGAATATTCTCAATCCCACCATTTTAACTAGGATACGTGAAAAATTTCATTAATTGGTCTGATAACATAATATTTATTTAAATTTGTGTAAAGTAGAACATTGTACTTAAAAATAGAACTCATGCGAAAGTGTTGCAAATTTTTTATTTGATTACAATAACAGCACTGATAGACTCGGTTCCGTGCAAACATTCAATGTCTATTTAAGCTTGTAAAATTCCGCTGACTAAGCCGGGAGTGAAAAACCAACATACTGGCTACATTAAATTCTCGTAAAGCCTTACAGAATAAACCCCGACGCGGATGCGATAGTAAACAGGATGTTCCCGGGGAGGAAATAAGGGCGCCGATTTTCAAACGCCATTTTGTATTTGTAACATCCAACCTAATTAGCGAGAAAGAAAAATAAATGTATTTGAAATAAAGATGTATGTTTTTTATATGAAGTTGTATTGTTAAATAATTATGATTTTAGGTGGCTGTAGTTCGGTTCCATGAATAAACAGATCATGATAAAATAGAACATAGAACTTAGACAATTCAGAACACAATCATTTTTTAGTTGAATGATACCTGTTTCTTCTTAAATATTTATTGGAAAAATATTATACATTAACAGGTAATAATTTTAGAACAGTTTGTAATAACGTGCGCTTTACTTTATCAGTCAATGGCGACTATTATAATCGTCGAATATAAGAGTATTTACGACAATTTCAGTTTGAAAGTGTTATTGATATGCAAGATTGCTGTTTTATTTATTGTATCTAATACGACATAGAGATTACTAATTGATTGTAAAACATATCAATACTAGTGTTTTCTAAAGATATATTGTACGTTTTGTGATGTTCTGTTTTTTCATGTCCTGTTTTATCCGGTTACCCTGTAGTTCGTTGTAACACTATTTTTGATTGTAATATACTGTTTTTGTCTTTTTTTACACTTGTAACCGTGCCGTGTATTGATCGATTCAATACTGTTCTTTAATGATTCTAAATAATCAATCAATGTGTGTTTCATTTATGATGACAATTTTCTCATATCTACGACCATCATTTAACGTCACTGACGTTTAACCTTTTACCTGCCGTAGAAAAAAGCCTTACACGCCGGCTATAATTTGCAGTTTTTAGTTTAATTAATTATTGACGAAATAAAATCATCTCTGGCGTGTTGAGTACGAAAAATTTGACGAAATATCTCGTCTGTGGCAGTCAAGGCCAGCCCTAAGGGTGTGCGAAGTGTGCGGCGCACACAGGCGCCGGCTCTAAGAATGATCAGTGGGGCGCAGATTGGTGGATCGCTCCAGAATTAAATACATACCATTTGACCGCCGAAGGCGCCTCGCACACAGGCGCAAGAATCCACGGGCCGGCCCTGGTGGCCGTCATCCAATTAAGTTACGTAAAAACAATTTGAATTCTAATGTTAATAAATTTTGACGAATAGTCACAGTTTCTTTTAAAATGTACACACATATTTTTGACCCCTGAAAATTCTAAATACTAATTTAAAAAATGTTTAAAATATTAAATCAACATTAAATATATATTTTTTACGTTAGGTAAACGACCAATAAAGTAATTACTTGGAAGTATAAATATTTTTAAAACCTAATAAAAAATAGGCGATAAAAAGTATTTAAAAACAAAATTTGTTTTTTTCGAAGATCGATTAATAATTAATAACTTAAAATTTTCGATAGCTGGATTGAATTTTTTTATTGAAAAAATAAATAAAAACAACAAATTTGAATATCAACGCCGTAACTGGTTAAAATTTATGCGCAAAACTTTGCAACGCCTATTTGAAAATTTAATTACCCGAGAGAATAATTTTGCATCTTCATCGATTTACGGTGTTCATAATTTTCTCAGCTATATAGGTCGCTGATTTAGATTAACTTTGAAATTAAGATTGTATCTCAAAAAAGGAAAAATGTTTTTTTCGTCCGTATTTATTTGTGTCACCTGCTGTGGCTCAGTTGGTTAGAGCTTGCTCTACCGATCACGCAGGTCTGGGTTTGATTTCCGGTAAGATCACAAGTGAATTTGAGAATTATTCAATTCAAAAGTTGTGATCGAAAACTGGGTGTTTGTGGTGCCAATTCACATTATTTCCTCTACTCCCATCCTTCTGATCCTTTAATAACTGGGTGTAGCAATAGCGATTTGTCAACCACTAGTGCTGCTCTAGCCTTATCCTTCCTTCTCTACTACTCACTTTTAAAAAAAGTGAGGTTGAGCGACTGAGTAACGTTCTCGTAGAAAGAGTGTCTGTTGAGATACCTCCAAAAATGTTTTGATTGATTATACAAATTTAATTCTTTAATAATTCGTATGTATAATTATAATCATAAACCAACTATTTTACTAACTAACCTTAATCAATTTGGAGTAATATTTTTCTACTTAAAAGTTTAAGTAAATCCTAAAATGTTGGCAAGAGTCGATATAATCCATTTTGGGAAGCGGATATAGTTAAAAAAATATGCTTTTTAAACTTATCCAAATCATTAAAATCAGTTCACTCGAGAGCTTTATAAATCGACATTTTATTTATTAAAATAATTAAAGATATGGGTTATATAGTACTCTCAGATGTAATACTATAATGTGTTGCCAGCACTTAATTTATTATATACCTATTATTTAATAATCCTACATAATGAACGAAACCATTCTTCATCTAGTATTATCCCACTGGCTTGGACAAAGGTCTTATTAATTGTTCGTCATTAATATAGGAAAAAGGGAATAAATCAAATAAAAGGCCTATTATACTCATTGTATTTAATGTCAATGATAAAATATTTACTCAAAAATGATTTTTCAAGGTTTTGTGGTATGTAGTATTTTACTAACATACATTTTAATAATGAAGATTTTTTTTATTTGTTTTTTAATCTGGTACAGTGGAACCCCGATCTACCGTTCTCGCATTGTTAGTTTTCCCGCATGTATCGTTTATTTTTCACAGTCCCGGCCAAACATCCATAAGAACAATGTAAAATAATCCCGCGTTAATCGTTTCCCGATTTACCGTTTTCCTCGATTTATCGTTTTAATATTTTTGTAACGTCACAAATATTATCCCGATTGACCGTTTTCGTTGAATATTTCTCATAAATAGTTTTGCCTCGCATCTCTTTTCGCGTTTTTTTTCAGTGGAACCCCGATATACCGCTTTCGCTATCTTCTTTTTTTTTTGCATGGATTGTTTATATTTTTCCTCGACAAAGACTCTGTAATAACAATGTTTAATAATTCCACGTAAATCATTCCCTGATTTACCGATTTTCTCGATCTATCATCTAAATATTATCGTCCCGTCCCGATTGACCGTTTTTGATGAATATTTATTTTTTCGCTCATTAATAGTCTTACATCGCATCTGGTTGAGCGAGTTTTTCTAACATTTTTTGGTATCATTTGAAGATTTCCCGCTTTATTCGTTGTTTTATTACGGTCCCTTGGAAAACGCAGAATCGGAGTTTCACTGTACATAACATATTCTATTAGCTCATTTTGACAGGATGTGCTTGAAAGAGTATGTGATATTTTTTTTGATTATTTAAATATATATTTGGTTTAACAGCAGATGCCAACGAGCCAAATATTTTCATGCTAAAAGAGAGAGTTGTGTCCTATAGCGCAGTGGTTTGCGTTGTTGGAGTCCGTGCCGGATCTCAAAGGAGTCCTAGTACAAACAGATTTTTTTTTTAGATCGATTTATCGATTACTGTTCGAATGAACTGAACTGAACACTTTCCGATCCTTTATAACTAGGCGTAGCGAAAGCGATTAGTTAGCCACTAGTCCTGTCCTAGCCCTATCCTTCTATCCCTACTACTTTCTTTGAAAAAGACTGTGTAACAAACAGTTCTTGTAGAAAAACTTCTTTTGATATACCTCCAAAAGTTGAGGTCATATGCTCCACATTAGGAGCAGACATGAATTATAAAAAAAAGTTAATTTCTGCTAGAAAAAGAATTTTCATTTAAAATCTGTGACACGTCCAAAAAATGGTCATATTTTATTTTATTCATTAAATGGAAGATTTAAAAAAATTCTTACCTTTTTTTTTTATTATTTTTCGATTTGTAAAACGATTTTCAAGGTAATGAGATTCTCATACTATATTTTTTTACTAAATAAATAAAATCTACATGATAATTATTATTTTTTGCAAGTCTTGGGTAGCTTAATTCAAATGCCCTAGAAACAGAAACCAAAATAGGCAAAAATCATCGTTTTCCCGGGAATTTATTCTTGGTTTATCTCGACATAGAATTCTTAGTTACCACTTAGCCTGGGAAACTGATTTTATAGTCCAAAATTCATTAAAAGTATTCCGCAAATTAGTGTTCCAGAATAACAACGATATTTAATATAAAGCATTGAAATTTTTACCAACGATAATTTATTGTATTGTGTATTTTTACTGTACAGCAAAATGTAAAAGGATTTCGTGACGAATTATCCGGTTATCTCTGATGTAATGTACAAAATTTATCGAAAATAATCTAAATGTACGAAATTTATGAACAAGCTGACATTATTGATGTTTTGGATTTGCGTTTGTTGCACTTCCTGCGGAAGCCACATGCCGTATTGTATGTGTGTGGAATTAAAATATGTAAAATTTATGGCTCATTACATATTTACGCTGTAATTTAATTAATTTGGATGCGCGAACACGATTTTGGATCATTGGTTAAAATTAAAATATTTATTATCGAATAGTGTGGCAAATTAATGTAACCAAAATTTTGACTGTCACGATGTTACGAAATTACTTTTTTGAGGTTATGTATCTTGTTATGAATAAAAAATCATACAGTACCCCTGAATAAAGGTTTTTTTGTTGAATCGTTCAAATTATGTAAATTCACACACGTTTTGTCACTAATGACTCGGGTTTCGCTTTTTGGCATCTTCAGGCGCTTAAGTGCACTTACTGACGTTCAGTACATAAATGTGTCGTGCTTATATAAGAAATAAATGTATCCAGCTGTGGGCTGCCAATACGTTAAAAAGAGGCTCAATAAATCAATTCTCTTAAGCAATTCTCGGTGTTCTGAGGAAGGAGTGAATTTTTGTATCACTCCCATGCAATTATATTGATTGTTACTTAATACACTTAAAATATGTAAGAATATGCAATTTACCGTTGACTTAACTACGTGTATCCTGAAACTGTCGTAAATAATATATACGCCAGAAATTGCAGTTATATTCTAATTTTATCTGAGAATATTGTTTTCTTTTAAGCTAACAAGGGGCTCGCCGTCCTAAGTAAATTTAAAAAAAAGAGGCTCGCGCGAGCCCCTCCGAGCCCTCTCCAGCCTACCTTTGAATGTACCACTAAGCTAAAGGCCATTCATTGCAAGCGAAATGGATAAACCTATAGGAATACCTACAGATTTGGATGGTGAGTAATTTCAAGAAATATATTTATTTACGCTGAGTGGGGAATTTGGCATATTTACCTGCTCATTCAAAATTGGTAGACTATTTAAATGTGCCCTATTAATTTCTAAAATTTCCTGAAACAACTAATGCCCATCTGCCCACTTAATCCTCAGTCTAAATTTTTCAATAAACTTAAATGCAAAACAGTATGATTTTACTATTCTAATTACACTAATCGCACGTCGAGAAACGTTGAATCACTTGGAACTTAGTTGCACGACAGATGCCGCTAGATTACGATAGAACTCTGTAATATCACCGTTATTTTGTGACGTGTACATAAAACTAAGGCATCATAAGTTTATAATGAAAATTAAATTCGGGTTCGTGGCACTATGGTCAAAGTCATTGGCTTCCATGCCGGACCTCGCAAGCTCGAATACCAGTAGGAACAGCATTTATTCAATCGATTTTTAGATTACTGTTCGAAGGCTTTCAATAACTGAGCGTAGAGAGAGCGATTAGTTAACCACTAGTCCTGTAATAGCCTTATTCTTCCAACCTCACTACTCTCTGCGCCATATGACCCCCCGACATTCTTTCTTACTTAAGTTTAATCAACATTTGATACTTAGAACTTTGTAGTACTCAGTTTATTTTTGAAAGTAGATTTTGTATTAACTCAAAAGAAGCTATAAACATCTTTCATCTGAAACAAACACCCTATCGGTATATAATCGTACAAAACTATTTGTATCCATTACAAAATGCATTGCAAAATAACCAGAAATAATAGCGCCGTTCTTCTATAGAATTGTTTCAAATATTCAGCGCAGAACCACGTAGTGAAAGATTACCGTTCGCTAGCCACAAATTGCAGTCTCTATTGTGTTTGTTTCCTTGAATTTATTTACAGTAGAGATAAAAACGATGCCACGATAAACAACGAACAAAGGTTTTTATTGCATGGTCAATTAAGTCTTTACCAAAAGACTTTCATATTAAAATTACCGTTATGTTTTAAGCATGATGTAAATAATTCACTAACAAGATAAACAGGACTATAATATGAGCCCTTTGTTTTAGTTTATGCTTTTAAACACATGGACGTTTCGACGAAACATTTTAAAAGTAAAAGAAGTGTCTTTTTATTTTTTTAAATTTTCGCTCCTAATGTTGAACATAAAGAATTTTAACCTTATAACTGTCATAAGTCTTTTAAGACGTACAATTTTCCAAGGACGGGACACCAGTCATAAAAATTATGCGTCCTTAGACGCTCCGATTTATAAGGGATTTTACTAAAGTAAATCAATTATTAATACATTTATCAAGAAAAACCTTTTTTTAGATTCTTTTCCTGGTTGCAATTTTCAAAAGCCTTTCTATTTTTAACCTTAAAAGCTAAATTTAGATACTAATTCGACATTTTCAGCTTCCATCCTTTCGATAGAACGTGTGTCAAGTTGTATGCATTGTGATTATCGAAAAAATGCTGTTTTGGAAAGACTGAGGGTTACGTTCTTTTTCCTTTGCACATTCGATATATTTACTATTGTACTACGAAACTAAATTACTCTAAATAACTCTGAGGTACAATGAAGATGGAAATTTATTCCAGTTTTGACTGTTATTCTCAAAACCGGTTCTGATTTTAAATAAATAACGTGGAACTATTACAAAAAAGTGTTTTATTATTTTAGCAAATTATATTACCTATGGTTGAAACAATATAAATGGAGACAGAGTAAGATGAACGGAAAGCTTGTTTTTATGGAATGATCAACAAGGTGGTTTCTCAATATTTACCGTTGTGTATATGCAGCCAACGTTTTATGGCTACCTTTCACCACGTTATTGACAGCAACACCAAAAATTTGATGACTTAACTTTGGCAGCAAAACTTTATTGAGAAGAGAAAACGTTGAAGTTAATTAAAGTCGTTTCAAATCAACACTGAGCTTAAAGTTTAGAAGTTTCCTTTTAATGATATGGCTCACTCTACGTTAAAATATGTGAATCACTTCTGTAATTAATTAATAATAATTCAATGAGTTATATAAATTCCACGTTATAATTAACTTCACGAGAACGTGAGTAATGAAGAGTGAATTCAATTTGTTTCTTGTGAAAGAACGATATTTCAAAGATTTGGATAGCTGTGCTGTACGGGCGGAATAACGAATGCATTATTTTCACTTCAATTTCCTCAGCACTTGAGGAAATTCATACATTATTGCGAGATTGTTTTTTGATATATTGTATATTTTATTTCAGTGAGATGCCAGATTTTCAAGATATAAAAGGTTTTACGACCGACGTGATGGTTATAATTTAAGCCAGAGATGCCCAACTGAAATCACTTGGTGGGCTGAATTAAATAATGCATGTCTCTGATGGGCCACACATAAATGTATTGAACCTTAATAATAATACGAATTTTTATATTAATAATAAAATGCAAAATCGTATTTTTCCTGTCAGATTTTATATTACGTTGGTCAGAATTTTTATTAAATGGTCGTGATATATCGGTCAATGTAAATAATGATAATTTAAATAAAATTTTAAAAAATCTAACCTAACTTATAAAAATGGTTATAAAATATTCTGACCGTATTATATTTTAATTCTGACTGTTCATATTTTTATTCTGACTAAAAATTGATTTAAATTCTGAAAAATTATTTGTTCCCTAAAATGAACAGCTCACAATGAAAATAATTTTATTATTTTGTTGAATTCTTAGTAAAATATAATCTGAGCGAGATAGCAGCCGTTAGGTGCCATCTGTCTTGCTCAGTCGGCTACCGCTGTCCCTCAACAAATAGTAATAGTAGTAAGACCGCTCATTAAATGTCATAAAGGTTAAATTAAAATATATAATACGAGACAACAGAAAAAAATCAATGGCAAAACTGGTTTTGAGTTGTATGAAAGTTATTAAACTATTTATATGATTATTATGACATAAATATCCTTGACCAAAATTGGTACGTGTCGATATGTGCTCCCAACATTTGGACACGCGCGCAGAAGTTATGTGTCACATTTCAGAGTGCCCTATTTCTTTTCCTTGTTCATAATTCATCATTTCACTTCAAAGAGCATTAAATGTGAGTTGTTTGCTTTGAAAAGAGCTCCCAGGCAATGGATGCCTTTGCGAAAGTAATACACCCTCAGAAAAAGCTTTCAACCCTCCGGAAGTTTGTTTTCATATCAACGCGATTGGTTGTTGTCTGTACGTCTGGCTGTCTCTTATAACCTTACCGATATTGATTCTAACAGTAAAATATTCAATCTGTCTTCTAATAATATTGCTTCAGTCTTTATACCTACTTTCGAGTGGGATTATTTGTAAATTGAGAAAACAAACACTTTTCCAAACATTGTGATTTTGTTATTATGTGACAATATTTACGATCTATTTAGTATTCATATAATCTATAAACTTTATCTTTATTTTAAAATAATGACAGCTTTTTCAACATGATATCGACTGTAGAAAAGAAAAAGGGCGTTATTCACACATAACAAATTTTACGTCACAAAAACGTTTTTTGATGATTTTTCGATAAAGGCAAATTATGAAATATACCAAAGCCCCCTATAGTGACTTATAGGAACTTAAAACTGCTATAATTATACACATACTTGAAGTGCACGGAGACTTTTTCAGTTAGAAATTTTCACAGGTCTTTATTTTTCAAATTGAAATGCTAAATTTAGATACTAATACGACATTTTCAACATACATTCATTTTATAGGACGTGTATCAAGTTGTATACATGGTGATTGTCAGAAAAAGCTGTTTTTAAAAACTTTGGGTTAAGTCCTTTTGCCTTTCCACAGTTGATAATATCAAAAATATCAAACAATAAATTGTATATATTTGACAATTGCTTCATGTACAATTAACTTTTATAAAATACTAAATTTGATTTAGAAATATTTCAACTGGAAATTTTTTCGATAAGTAATATTTTTTACACTTTCGATGGATTCGGCGGTAACTTTGTAGAAGTTCATTTTAATATAAAATATAAAATAACTTAGATTATTCAACGTATTGTGCTACAAACTGTGACACGTGTTTCGCCTCTTTCAGAGAGAGATCTTTAGAAATTAAATAAAAATATTAACAATAAAGAAATATTATTAAAATCTTGAATATAACAGGTGGTTCTCCACTGTTAAATTTATTTTCCAACAGCTTAACCCGTCCTAATTGATGCAACTCATTAGTTAATCATTTTTTCTTGTAAATGTCATTTGTATTACCATTATTGTTTGTTTTTCTATCATCCCCTCCTTGCCTCCCATATTTATATGATTTCTATTACAATATATCAGAATAGTAAAATTTAAATCATTCGTACTTAAGCTAGCATTTTTGAAAGTAAGAAAGTCTGAAGATGCCTCTGAAAGAGGCGAAACACGTGTCAAAGTTTGTAGCACAATACGTAGAATAATCTAATTTATTTTATATTAATATTTTTTACATTTGACATATTAGTAGTAAGGATTGAAACGATTAAAAAAAATGATATTAAATATGAGTACCAATATAAATACACTATTAGCACATTATTAAATTATAATAAAGCAAACAGAAAAACTTTATAAAAATTAACAAACAATAATACAACCGATAATTAATAATTATGCAGTTGTAATTAAATTTGCTCGCGGGTCGAAGGGCAAAGGACCGGGAGTATAATTGGTTTCCAACAACAAAATCGCCACCCGATAAGACCAGTCTTTTCCAGTAAACATAGGCAATTTCATAGAATCTGATTACACCGTGATTATTATGACCACAAGAACAAATTGGGTTTGGGTTAAGTTTGAAGGGATGTAAAATAGCGTTCGACGCAGATGTCCAGTTATTAAATGTGAACTAGTATTTTGCCTTATAAACGTATTAAATGATAAACTGTTCATATACATTATAATTAAATATTTTGTTTGAGTCCATTCTGAAAAATATTTGACACTCACAATTGATATAAGACATTACACTTCATAATAAAACAATGATTTTTATTTTTAAAATATTTTAATGTACGAAACATTCTGTTAATGAATTATTCTATGTAAGGAAGGTTCTGTTTATTAATTATTATATTATATATTATTCTAGCCGGTTGAATGGTAAGCGTTGCAATACCACTCAAAGAAAGAAAGTGTTTGTGTTTTAATTGTGTTTATTGAAGTGCATGTTTTCTTTTTCAGTCTGTTTGACGTTTGATGCCAATGTACACACACGCGCCACCTACTGTAAGTTAATTGTACTATAAACTTCGCGCAAGTGCAAGCATACGTTGTCAAAATGAAATGTATGACAGACATACAAACATTGATTTTTATATATAAGACCTAATGTAAGTTAATTTTACTATATTTATCTTTCCCAAAGTGCAAGCAAAAAGTTTGCCAAAGTTTTATTGCAATCGGATGAGCGGTGTGGCAACACATAAAGTACGAACAAACAAACGTTAATTTTTACATATTAGATATGTGTGCGGAAGAATCGGTGTACGGAGTATACTTGTATGGAGAATTCTGTTAGAAAGAATCCGTTCAACCGTTGCAAGTATTAATTAAACGCTTCCAGCAAAATTAATAAAATGTTAATAAAACATGCCAAATGACTTAGCTATCATAAAATCTACAAATTTCGCAAATTATAACGTTATGGACCTTTTATAAACACGGGCATAAAGAGGGAGGGAGCGTTCTTGAAATTTTATATGCGCAATAAAGGTTGTTAAACATTACTGCACCAGGAAATATGCTTGTAAAAAGGTTTTTCGCGGAATTAAGTATGGCCGCGCGCCGTGAAAGGCCTTTGCGCTAACTTAATGGAAAAGCTGTGGGTGTCCACGTAATTAAAACTCGACCTTCTCTTTCACTTTGCAAAGACTTGCCAGTATACTTAACAAGACTCTGGGTATTACCGGTTTCTGCAAGTGAGTGATAGGACTTGATTTAATTTCATTAAGTAGTAATTGAATCGACTTATTTGTGTGCAAAGCGAGCACTTGTTGCAAGACATTTATATGTTCATTACAAAACGAGTCTAGTCCATTTAAATATTTTTGCTAAAAGTAAAATCATTCTTTGTTGCCTGCTGTGGCTCAGTTGGTTAGAGTTTGCTCTACCGATCACGCAGGTCTGGGTTTGATTCCCGGTAAGATCAGAGTGAATTTGAGAATTATTCAATTCAACGTTGTGATCAAAGATTGAATGTCTGTGATGTCAATTCACATTATTTCCTCTCCTCCCATCCTCCTGATCCTTTAATAACTGAGTGTAGCAATAGCGATTAGTCAACCACTAGTCCTGTTCTAGCCTTATCCTTCTTTTCCTACCTTTGAAAAAAAGTGAGGTTGAGCGACTGAGTAACAAACAGTTTTCGTAGAAAAAACTTTGTTGAGATACATCCATTAGGAAGCCATAAGCTCCATATTGAGAGCGGACATGGATAAATAAAATATATTGTATTTATTTTCTAAGATTTTGAAATTAAAATGTTTTATCTTCGATTTGATTGTTTTGTATGTATTTTATATATTTTTTTGTACAAAAAAACTAGTCCACTAGCCACATGCAGCCTGATGTGTAGTTGTTTGTGCCCCGCAACGCTGTCAATTAACTGTTTATTAATAAAGATAAACTATGTGTGTCTTAAAATATGGATTAACTCGGGTTCAGCCAATCATTTTTAATTTTTAATCTGGCATTTCATCCAAAAAGATTTCACAGTACCGTCGTACAAGATAGCTTATTCGATCCAAGTAGCTTTAAGCTGTATCATATTATTCTAGAACTGAATAATTTAATATATTTTTATTGTTTCGTTAACGCTCAACATCTACCAAGCCAATATTTCTACTGTACAATATTTTAGCTACGTTTTTTATAGACGTAAAAGATTTATCGAATTAAGGCGCTGAGCTCAGAATGAAAAGTGGTAATTATAAACGGAACGCTCGTAAATAAACCATCAGAAAGTAATCTAGCTATCAGCCAAAGATATTTACGGTGTAGTAAAGTTTTTCAACTAGCCAAAAACAAAGATTATATCATATTAAATACAAGTTTTATGTACATTTTACTTACATGTACTTCTGATGTCTTGAAAACTAGATAATTATCAGTCACTTAATATTTTTGTGGAGAGTTTCATTATGTAGAGAGACTGTGAATACAAGAATAACTGAGCCAATAGTTGGCTAATCTATCTTGTTACGCCTTGTTTAGTCTTTTGGCTGGCGTAGAAAAAAATACGTTTGTACCTAGCAAGCCAGCTATAATTTGCAAATATTAATTAAATTAACTAGTTATTGATGAATTAACTCGTATCTGGCTTATTGAGCACGAAAAATTTGACGATATATCTTGTCTGTGGCAGCCATCCACTTTAAAGAAAGAATTGGTGGGAAATCTGTATTGAGACAGCCCGATATAATCTTACTTTTATTAGTTTTTTGACAATTTATGACACAGTCTTGGTTTCTATAACGGATCTCACGGATTTGAGACCCAGTACAAAAAGCATTTTCTAATCGACTTATCGCTTTCTGTTTGAAGGCATGGATGTTTGTAATGTCTAAAAACTCTTCCCCTTAGTTTCAATCCTAAAATCGCCTAAGCGTAGCAAGAGAAGTTACATTACTATCTGTCCTGTTCTATTTCTACTCTCTTCGAAACAATAAGAGATTGAACAATTTAGTAACAAGCAGTTTACGTAGAAAATTCTGTTGAGATAAATCTAGTGAGAAAACATGTTATACATTATTAGCGGAAATGTATTCAAAATATTGAGCATGGTTTTAATTCAATGATTTAATTAATTTAAATTTAAATTCCAATCAATTAATTTTAATTCATTTTAATGAACACCAACCGTCAGCCACAGCTCTTAATCACGTAATCAGTATTTTAAATTCAAGAAACCTTACTAGAAATATATTTGAAAATGTATGATGAACGTAATTTTGTAAATAATTAAGTTAAAAGGGTAGAGGTTTTCCAACTTAAGATAATATTACCGAGATTTTCCGGGAATTGTAAATTTTGAGTATCGACTCCCGGGGCTTTGAAAATATCGATATGATACTTAAGAATCATTAATCAGAGTGTTCAATGTCAATAGTTGCTGGAAAAATACATTATTAATTTGTATTACTTCCACTTGTTGGGTCCTATAGCGCAGCGGTTAGTGCGGTGGGCTTCCGTTCTGAACTTCACGGGTTCAAGTCCCAGTACTAAGAACATTTTTCGATCGATTAACCGATTTCTGTTCGAAGGTATGAGTGTTTGTGATGTCTAAAAGTTCCTTCTCACCCTTTCCGATCTTATAATAACTAGGTGTAGCGAGAGCGATTAGTTAACCACTAGTCCTGTTCTAGCGTTATTATTATATCCCTCTTTGAATAAGAGAATCTGAGCGACTGAGTAACACACAGTTCTCGTAGTAAAACTTCTGTTGAAACACCTCTATTAGGAAGCCATATGCTCCACATTGGGAGCGGTTAACTTAAACTTTTATTTAAAAAAAAATTAGGAGCGGTTTCGCTCATGACGTGCTCGTCAGTTAGTCGATAATGCTCGTCAAAACTAGTAATAATTTAAAAAAATAAAAGTACAAATGAATACTGTAATTCTTTTGGATAGGAATCATTAGTGATTATCAAGACATCACAGATATCTATGCCTTTGAACACAACTTCTTAAGACTTATGAAAATGAATGAAACGTCTGTATTGGAATTCGAGCGTGTGAAAACATTAACTTGAAATAAATTTTACTTAAGATTATTTTAACCAAATGATTTTTCTGATATAACATACGGAGAGTAATATTTTAAACTATTTATTTCTAAAAAAGATGGTTATCAACGGCTGAAATATTTTCAAATTTTGATTTATTATTATCACATATTTATTTAACCTGACAGTACAATTGAATCCATTGCGCACAAACAAAACAAATTCCGATGCATTGTATACTACAAGCACATCGAAATTTCACGTTGTTTCGTCATATTTGATTTTATCGATACAATTGCTGAACAAATACGTTTTGTTTCATTATTAAATGTAAATGAAAACAGCATTACTGTTAAATTTGTCAACATAACATGGCCAAATTCAGCGATTTACCTGCCGTAATGAAAAAGAAAAATAGCATTAACCTTATAATAACGACGAGATGCGGCAGTAAAACGATTTTATGAGGCAGTTTATTCGAAAACGCATTAAGATTTTTCATCTTAATAAAGAAAGAAGCTGCCACGCCAACAATTTATTATGTAGACACAAAGTTTTTACAGCCTCTTGAGTGTACGGAAATTTATGAATTACTTTCAAACTTAACCTATTTGACGTTATTTCGGGAGAGTTTATCCAATAAATAACATCATAATTATGTTAACATACATTTTTTTACAATGATGATTGACTTAATATTTCACGAGTCTTACGATTTACCTTTTCATTTCTCCTCTCACCGAATACGTCCAGCAAAGTCAAGTACACTTCAAATTATTTTTTCTAGCCACATAAAGCAGTATTTTTTTTAAAATAAGGCTTTAGCATGTTAATTTAAAATAATCAATATTGAGATTATAACAAAAGCGGCAGTTTACATAGTCCTGTACAGCAAAAATAGCAGTTGTTAAACGGATTTCACAAAAAAATTAAGAAATACTAATAAGAATATTTAAATTTCACACGTTTTATCTATAAAAATAAAAAATACGTTTTAATTAAATTTACTAAATTTTAGAATTCTAAAAACTGCCGTTTTTGTATCTAAAGCCTTCATTATAAATACAATGTCAGAATTGTTTTAATTATCTTAGCATTATCGCAGTGAATCAATTTTATGTGTCTATCGACTCTTGGTGAAAAATCATTACAATAGTAAAAAACAAATAAAGTTTTTGTACTTGTTTAATAGAAGAGAAAAAGGGCACTATGATAAAATAAAGCTACATTTCGATTTTTTTTAGGTTTACTGTTGACTCTTGGTAAGACTCGATGAAAATGAATAATATTGGTGTTGAATTATAGTGACAAACACAATAGCTAGTTTTTTTTAAAGTTTTTTACTGAAGGTGCCTGGTGGAATTTCAAGACTAAATTTGAATCGTTCAAATTATGTATATTCACACGAGCTTTGTCACTAACGATCCGGGTTTTGCCTTTCGGCATCTTCAGTCGTTCAAGCGCACGTGTGAACTTGAACTGACGTTTAGTAAATGAATGTATCGTGTTTATATAAGAAATACATGTTTATTCACTATTTCAAGGGAAAAAATTAAAAGGTCAGCATTTAAACCAATTTTAGGTCAGAATAAAAATATGAACGGTCAGAATAAAAATATTATACGGTTAGAATATTTATAACCATTTTGGATAGGTTAGGTTAGGTTTTTTTTTAATTTAATTTAAATTATGACAATTTACACTGACCAATATATTTTGACTATTTAATATAAATTCTGACTGGAAAAATACGAGCCTAAGTTTAAAGCCATTGCCGGCGAAATGAATTAACAATGCCTACATATTTGAATGTTGAGTAATTTTAAGAATTATATTTATTTTTGTTTTAAACGATTCAAATTAAGTAAAAGCGTAATAAATATTTTTTTTACTGAATAGTGGATTAAAATGAAAAACTACCGACTGTGATTAATCATTCGAATCCACGTGCATTATATTCCTTCAAGTCTGAAATTCGAAGCATGATTAATGAGCGGCATATGGTCGGTTTTTTTCATCATAACTGTATGCAGGAAAACTTTTGGCAGCTTCGATAATAAATGGAGCTTTGAAAAAGTCTACCACTGTAGGCTCTAGCGATGCAACTTAACGAATCTAAATAATATTGCTGAGTGGATCGGAGTAATAATTTTTTAAGCTTTAACCAACTGAAACTAAGTGTAAAACCTGCAAGTTGCGTTTTACAGATTTCTAGTTATTTTTATCACTTTTAGGGTGTTCACTATCAATAATTAGATTTAAAAATAAATTAAAAAGAAAAGGTGTAAACATCTATAACTATAGAATCACTTATACTGTAATTTGTAATTTCTTTTCAAAGTCAATTGTCGTTTACACCCTTTTTTTTGAATCTATTTTTGTATAAATAGCATTGTTTTTTATCAGTTGACAATGCTCGCAATGAGCAAAACCAGTCCTGACCTTTTAAATAAAGTACAAAGGACTATTGAGTTATTTTTATGTATAGAGTTTGCACAAATTAAGTATTTATTTCCCTTTACCAAATGTATTATACTTTTACAGTTTTAATAAATAATATTTTAACTATTTTTTTTTAAATCCATGTTCGCTCCCAATGTAGAGCACATGGCATCCTAATGAATGTATCTCAACAGAAGTGTTTTCTACAAGAGCTGTTACTTAGTCACTCAACTTTACTTTTTTCAAAGTGAGTTGTAGGGAAAGAATGATAAGACTAGAACAGGACTAGTGGTTGACTAATCGCTATAGCTACATCCAGTAATTAAATGATCAGAAGGATGGGAAGAGAGGAAATGATGTGAATTCACATAAAAAACTCAGTCTTCGATCACAACTTTAAATTGAATAATTTACAAATTCACTGTGATCTTACTGGGAATTGAACCCAGACCTGCGTGATCGGTAGAGAAAGCGACTAACTGTTAATACTTGATGGAAAAGCATTTTAATTATAAAAAAACACACCCTCACATTTAGAGCCTAAGAGAGACGTGAATTGTAGGTATGGGTTTATAAAAATCATTACTTTTAATGATTTTTATTAACACATACCTACAAAACATTACTGATTAATAAACAAAATACTGTTAAGGTATTAAAACACGTACATGTGTTATTTGTATAACACTTTACACTAAATATTGAAATAAACAGTTTTAAGATTCATTTTTCATTTACTATTTGCTATTTAATATAAATAATTGTAAATAATAAATTCATTTTCCTATTTCAAGCTCTAGTAAGCAGACACTAAGAGAACTCTTAGTTTTTTATTTCTGTTTCCAGGCTTTGTAAATCAAGTTTTTTTGTTTATTTAAATGCATTCCAAATGTCACATTAAAGAAAATGAAATGAAAAAAAATAAAGCAATTTTAATATATTTCCTAGACTCTAATTTAAATACAGTATGATAAAGAATAATGTCAAAGTGTTTGCTAAAAATTTGCAATGAACAATATTACTCTTCAATTATGCATTCTTCGTTTAGACATGTACAACAAAATAAAACAAACGAAACGGTGGAATTGTGTTTTAACGCCAAGAAAAAACACAAAACACCCCCTGAAAACACTACGTTTCAAATATCAATATTAAACGTAATCTCATTCTTTACTTTTTTTCTTCCAAATGTGGGTGCATGTCAGAGCCAGAGCGTTCTACGCTGTGAATTTTTTCAATACTTGAACAATTCTCAATCCACGTGAATTCTTTATCAGGTTTTTGGGTTCTTTTCTTTCAAGAGAAGTCAATGTATATTACTGCGACAAAATTTTCAATACGCCACCAATTTTTGGTTATGCAACAAAACAAAAACAAACAGCAATACAACTGCGGCGAAGGAGTTGAGTGGGTTAAATTGTAAGCGCTTTGCGAAGGATCTTTTCAAGTAATTGGTTCATAAGAAAAGTCTAAGCTCTAAGTTTTGCTTCGTAAGCAACGTATGGCTAGTTTGTAATAAATTAATTCACGTCACGATTAATTCAGAATGACTGTAGAAGTTTTCTTATGTCACTGACCATTAAAGTATTTTAACTATCGCTTTGTACATAACTGATGTATTTGTAGATCGATAATTCAATAATATAACTACTTTAAATCCACCATCATTGGTTTTTGATAAAGACTTCACTAATGACATTCAATTAGCTTGGGAAATATTTACTTAGCAAATAGTCTTTGCATGTGTTCGGTTTCAGGTCACATTAATTCCGAAAACCCACAAAGACTATTTATTTAATGAAAATTTGTTCAAGCTAATTGAACGTCATTTAAATCAAGTAATTAGTAAAGTTAATCCATTTCGCCATCAATAGCTTTAAACTTAGTTAAACAATTATTTCTCGTATAAAGACGATACATATAAATTTGAATCGTTAAAATTATGTACACTCACACAAGTTTTGTCTCTAACGACCCGAGTTTCGCCTTTCGGCATCTTCAGGCATTTGAGTGCACCGATGAACTTGAATTGACGTCAAGTTGAACTTGAACTGACTTCAGTTCAAGTTCGTACGTGCATTTGAATGCCTGAATAAGCCGAAAGGCGAAAACCGGGTCGTTAGTGACACAAATTGTGCGAATGTATATAATTTGAACGATTCAAAATTAATATTACAATTTCACAAAGCACCTTCAGTCGAAATCTTAAATTAAACTATACATATATTTGCTAAGCGTCAGTTCAAGTTCATCCGCGCACTTGAACGTCTGAAGATGCCGAAAGGCGAAACCCGGGTCGTTAGTGACAAAATCTGTGAGAATGTACATAGTTTGAACGATTCAAATTTAATATTAAAATTCCACCTAACACCTTCAGTCGAAATCTTAAATTAAAAACATACTTATTTTGAATAATTACGTTTCATTTTATTACATTAAAAATCATCAAAGGGTTTTCATCGAATGGAATAACAGAGTTTTCAATTTCAGTTTCACGCAAATTATTTTCTATTCCATTGAAAATATGTTGTAACCAAAATCGTATTCAACATAATATTGTTACATGTAAATTTTACATAATTTTTCGACATGATACGTCTCTTCTATCACGTAAAGTGTCAAAATAATATTATGTAAGCTATGCCTAAATAATAACTCACCCTTTAGCATTAGAATGATAATTTCTGAAGGAATATTACACATACTTTCTGGATGTAAAAACATTATTAAAAGTTAAGTTACTTATCGTGAATTTTAATTAAACAGTTCTTATTTTTTCTCTGAAATATATTTGGACATTTACCAAGCTTCGAATCTATTGGTGAATTGACGTTATTTGAATTTAAAGTAATTGGTTCTACAAGAATTGGCTCATAGCTCAATAATAAGTCATTACTACTTTAACGCTAGTTCAATTAGTTACTTACATTATTACAGTAACACTAAACAAAACCTTCTGATGGCATTCTTTATCAATTAAATAGTAATAATAGATGAACTTTTTATTTATTTTATGAAATAAGCTATCAATAATTTGTAGATTGAAGAGAATTCATTATTTAAACACTTTTATTGAAATGAAAACAAAAATAACGATGTGCGTTTATTAGTATTTGGTGAACCAATCGAACTGTGTTTAGAAATTTCTTGAAAATAAACAACAACCAACTCGCTAGGTTGCCAAGGGTGACCACCATAAATAATTGCCTATGTGTTTTTTATAGGTGCGATTCGTAGAGAAGCATTGATTTAAGAAGGTTCCCAGAGACAATCTAGATATATGTATGTAGGATTGTTGTGTAGTAAAAAATTAAGCCGTATTTCAGCCCATCACAAATGAAGTGAGCCAAGAGGTATTTAAGAAAAAAATAAGTTGGATGCGTTGTATCGCGTGTATTGCGTTTTTTACATGTCTCAAAGTATTGGAAAAGTAAACTAACCTCAGTTTATAGGAAAATTGAAGAAAAAAGAAAAAGGTACTCTAAATTTAAAAAAAGCAACGTTATTTGAAAAACTAAAAACGTTGTAAAAGAAGAAATAAGGACTCGATAAATTGATTACAAAAAATGCACATAATTTGTATTTTAATTAAGAACAATTAATATTATTTATCGATAATAATTTTATACGTGGACTGGAAGTAAATCGCTTTCATCGCTAGACATGTCTGACACATTTAATTTGTAAGGATCTTATGTTTGTTATGACTGTCTTGTGTTGTTGAATTGATTGTTATTAGGAAATCCGTCACCATGTTTTTTTGTGTCTGGAAATCCTAGGTATTAGAACAAATAATTCTAATTAAAATGTAGTATTTGTTATTTCAGAACCGTATAAAAAACAATGACTTTAACCTTAGTGATACATTTATTTTTTATATAAACACGATAGATTCATTTACTGAGCGACATTTCAAGTTCATCCGTGCACTTGAACGCCTGAAGAAGCCGAAAGGCGAAACCATGGTTGTTAGTGACAAAACTTGTCTGAATGTGGATTATTTGATCGATTCCAATTTAATATATAAAAATGAATGCTTGTTTGTACGTACATTATGCGTTGCCACACCGCTCATCCAATTGTAATAAAACTTTGACAAACTTTTTACTTACACTTCCGAGAAGGTTATGTGTAAAGTTTATTTTAAATCAACTTACAGTAGGTCTTATATATAAAAATCAATGTTTGTATGTCTGCCATAAATTTCATTTTGACAACGTATGCTTGCACTTGCGTGAAGGTTATAGTACAATTAACTTACAAACCTACAACAAACGTCAAACAGAAAGATAAAAAAAACATGCGATTCAATAAACGCTATTAAAACACAAACACTTTCTTTCTTTGAGTGGCATTGCAACGCTTGCCGGTTAGTTTAGTATAAAAAAGAGTTGAGTGGAAATGATATTTTTCAATTGAACACTAATAAGCTTTAACTGATGATGTGTGCGATCTTTTTTTTTAGAAAACAAAATATTTACAAGCTTGAACTTTACTTATTATAAGTTATTAAATTTTCAAAGTGAAAGTCGTTCAAACAAAGCACACAAGATGACCGTACAATACATCTTTCATTGTACACTTGTTTTTATATCCACTTGTATGTGAGTATTGGGATGTACCCTAAATCTTGTGAACAAATAAATGCGGCGTACATAAAACTTGCAAACTCAACTACCTACACTTTTGGATACTAACGGCCGAACGTCAGAGCTTTCAAAGTTTCACATAAATTATTACTTTGTGAAAAAAGTTTACCTAATACGCAGGAGCTTTTTGCTGTTCGATCGTAGATTTGTCACAAATAAATCAATCTTTATTACTAAACAAAATAACAACAAACACTACAAATATTCAAGTTATTTTTTTATGGAGTTGAAAGGAGTTTAAAGTTACTTGAAATAACGTGATGGATATACAACATGTGACAACAGTTATATGATATATATTTTTTAATAATGTCAGTTCCTAATGTGAAGCATTTGGTCTTTTGATAAAACCTCATAGAATAAGATATACAAATAAAAAAATCGCGATTAAAATATACAGAAAGTTTCCAGAATTAGAAATTTACGACGGCTTATAACAAAAAATACCTATGCTCTTTGACCAAACCGTATATCGATTTAAATCAATTTTTAATTCAAATATAAAGCTGGAATTGTAGATAATTGAGTATTATTCAAAATTGATTTTCTCTTCTAATGTGGGGCATATTGACTCCAGATGTAAGTATACAGACGTTTTTCTAAGCAAACTGCATGCTACTCAGTTGCTCATCCTCTGTTTTTCAAAAAGATAAGCTAAATAAGTGATACTAGAACAGGACTAGTGTCTTATAATCGCTCACACTGAATCCTGTTTTTTTATGATTAGAAGACAAACAATTCAATCACAAACAATTAAATGTAATTTCTTGACCTACGGAAATTGTAAGTTTGAGTTGGATCACCTTACAAATTAATTGAAAATCATTAATATTAAATTAATTTAAGTCTCCATCAAATTTTTTTGAAAATTTTATTGAAATAGATTTACGTATTCAAAAGTTGCAGAAATTTTAATTGGCACAATCGAAATTGGATATTTGCATATGGAGTCCCCGGGAATTGGCTTCACTAGGGAGTTTCTTACCTCTGTAGCAATCACGCCTTTCCATCTGCAACGATGGTAAGGGAATACAACTTTTCAAAACATTAGCGATGAAAGAGACTTGAAGAACTATGACGGTAAAGTGTCCTGGTACTTAAAGCTCCATAAATTTGATATCCAAAAAAAATAATAATCAAATATTCCCGGTATTTGGGGTACCAATATTATGTAATAATAAAGTGTTAAGATAATCATGTTGTGTAAATAAGATCGACTTAGGTTGTACCTATATTTGTTGAAAAGCTCTGAGAAAAATGTTTCTAAAGAAAGCATAGAATAAATGTTTGAAAACTTTAATAACACCTGCAAGGTGAGAGAGTGAATGCTGCCTCTCATACACGGTACCGCGTCCATAACGCTACGTGCCACACATACGACCATACTCGGCGCTGTTTATTAATAAACCAACACCACTCTGCCGTGAAATATTCTCCTTCACTGCATTGTTTTTTTTTCTTTCGTTTTTCCTTGCGCGGTATAAAATTTTAACATAACGAAAATTCTCACATAAAAAATCAAGGTTGCTTTACGCCACTTAATATTTACGCGTGACTTTATTTAAGGCATTATAAATTTATGGCATAAATTTCAACCCCCTTGTCTATAAAAAAAGATTTCGCATTAATTCAACTGATTCCTATCTCGAATGATTCAATTTTGGAACAGTTCCAAAAGCTTCATCGGGTCATTTGAATGTAGAATTATATATTTCTTTCTTAACAAAAACACAAATTGTTACTTTTGAAGACACACATATCGACTGTGGAAAGGAAAAAGGACTTAACCCACACAAAGCAAATTTTACATGGGGCACAAAAAAACGTGTTTTGATGATTTTTAGCCATATGCAAGTATGAAATATAAACAACCTTGAAGTGAACGGAGACTTCTAAGCTGGTGTTAAATTTACATAATATCAATTAAAGAAATTGTATAAGAAAAATCTTTTTTCTTGGTTTTAATTTTCACAAGCTCATCTTTTTTCAAACTTAAAATCTAAATTTAGATACTTATTCAACATTTGCAGCTTACATCATTTTGATAGAACGTGTATCAAGTTTGATACATTGTGATTATCGAAAAAAAGCTGTTTTGAAAAAACTGTGGGTTACGTCTTTTTTCCTTTCCACACTCGATATGTAGTTTGTATTTTTCAATTTGTCATGTGTTGTTAAACAGTATAAATTGTATTTTTTCATTTTATCAGCGGTGTAAATCTATTTAAACTCATGAATCAGTTTCTTTATAATTTGCATGGGCAATGGTGTAATAACCGATCACGCAGGTTTGGGTTCGATTCCCGGTCAGATCACAGTGAATTTGAGAATTATTCAATTCAAAGTTGTGATCGAAGACTGGGTGTTTGTGATCTCAACTCACATCATTTCCTCTCCTCTCATCCTTCTGATCCTTTAATAACTGGGTGTAGAAATAGCGATTAGCCAACCACTAGTCCTGTTCTAGCATTATCCTTCTTTCCCTACTTCTCACTTTGAAAAGTGAGGTTGAGCAACTGAGTAACAAACAGTTCTCTCAAACCCCGAAACTAATCTAAATAACGTGGAATTAGTCAAAAAATGAATTATTTTTAAATATAATATAATGCTCTTTCAACAAGGATTGACAATAAACACTTTAAAAGTGATTTAAAACCCCTATTGAAGAGATGAAAAATTGGTTGAAAAATATGCAAGTCAAGATCAAGGTCAAAAGTCAGCCCGGCCTGATTGTATCAACGATGGTGATACAGTGAACATTGTCTAATACTTTGTAAACATTTCTTCGCTGGTAGCAATCAACTTAAATTAATTATGATAATTTAATAACGATTCTGGTTCTGCGTCACGCCTTATCTCATAAAAACTTGCTCTTACAAACGATCAGCTTTAAAAACAACTTTAAAGCTCTTTTTTAAGCGAGTTGGTGGCGGTTGAAAAACGGTTAATGCAAATTTTATGAACGCATTATTACGCCTTGCTGCGCTGGAAGATAAAAATAGATATTAATATTAATTATTTTTTTGCTGCTTTCTAAATAAGTTTTGGACTCTTATCGCAATTTAAAGAAAACAACATTACAACAATTTCGCTTTCAAATTCCAGAACTAGTTTTTCTAAGTGAGTAAACATTTTTAATTAGTGTAATATCGATGACAACACTTAACCGAAATTTTTTCGTAAAATGAGTTATGCATATCATTTTCTTTATTTTTTCAAGCTCTATAAAATAAAATATTAACATCTCGTAATTTAAAAAAAAATATTTTTCATTGAAATTGTTCTAAAGTTGGACACACGTAACTGAAAAAAAGGCCCGCCAAACTGTCAAAAGAGCTACATCGTTTTCCTACTATTTGTTAATAGGTGTGAAAATTGCAACATTTTGTTTTGGAGAGTGGACAATCCGTAACTGGATTTTAAAAAAAATTAAAAAAATTATGTATAATTTTTCTATTATTACATGATGAAGTTAAAACAGGTGCATTGAATTGATCAAAATAATTTAAATTGTTTCCTCATATCATCATAAAAGAAGAAACAAAATTTCAATTGTTAACTCGTATCAAACATCCTTGTTAATAAAAAGTTTATATAATTAAAATTGTGTCAACAGATTATTTCAAATATACATAATAATTATTTTACTCCAAAGTGTCTTTCATTATCATTGATTTCCAAATACTTATTTATTTATACAGTTTTTGGCTCTCCTGTAAAATTGAACAAATATTGGTTACGTGTTGTCAACTTATGGCCATCGATATGTTTTAATGTAATGAACCCTAATCAAAATATTACTATATTAATTGTATTTGTGATACTGTAAATAAATTACTTATAAAAAACAATTAATGATTAAAGTATGATTGCTTAACTATGTATTATGATACTCGTTTGTGAAGAAATGTCAAGGTGGTGGACAATGGACGGTTAAAAGAGCTTTCAGGACCAATAGGCACTTTAAAGTTTGCGTCATTGGTTTAATTAACGTATTCATCAGTATGTTTTCTTGAATCACTAATCGATGTAAGTAAGCCTCACTGACGATTCATATAATATTATTGTGTTCTTTTTTATTGTTCTTTGTCTGTACATTTTAAATATTAATGCACGTTGCTACCAAGATGCTTAAATAGTGACTAAATATATTGAATTTAATGATATTTGTATTGGCAACAACAAACATTTTGGACAACTTTATTGTAAACTTGCGCGAAGTATGCAAGGCGCGTTGGAATAGAAACTTAAATTTAATTATATTTTTAAATGATTGTACATAAATACAAAACGATAAGCACATTTGGAATAACTGTTACTTTTAATACAATAATTAATTGATGAGACCGTTCGCCGTGCAAACTTAAAAAGAGGAAAAATCGAGCAATAATTAAAATTATTTATTGACTTGGCATTTGATTTTTAGAACTCCATTTTAATAAGATAAAAATAACAACGTATTTAGTTCTACAGTTTTTAAAATATTTATTAGTTGATAGATATTTCAGCTTTCGCCATCGTCATAACTATGTTAAACTTACATTTTTCTCAGCTAATATATACTGGCTTTGAAGAGATACACATATTTAATAAGTGTTTCGAGGTTTTTAAACGTAAATTACGATAAATTAAACTGATATTTATTTTTGATAACATTACATTAAATTTATTAACTATGACTTTAATGTTTCGAAAAACAATAAGACATATGGGACTTTTCAAGTTCAATTAGGATAAATTAAACTGATATTTATTATTAATTACATTAAGAGTTTTAACAACGGTGATGGATTGATAATGGATTAGTCATTTAAAATGTTTTGTTTACGCCTTTTAATTTCAATTTGTTCCAATAAATTTAGTTTTTGACCCTTATGACAAAGATGCAAAACGGTTGGCGCTAAACTTAAATCCATGTCATGAGATGAGATTGTGAGTCTAATTTTTTTATTTTTAAAAGAATTGAAGAATTGAAATTATCTTAGCCCCTATTTGAAACATCGGTTTCAGTGAATGGTAAACCATAGCCAACTCAGTAGATCTCTCGCACACCAATTTCTGATCCTTAGCACTCGAAAAGCTAGCGTCATCAAAATATTCACAACAGTCCTGTCCTATCAAACAAACGTCTTTCTTCGGGAGTTAATATTGATAAGGCGGTACTTCTTTGAATGAAAAAACCTCTGACGTATTACTATTTGGCCAGGTGTGGTATCATTATACAAATCTGTATGTCATATTAATATCATGTTGAGCCAATTTATTTGGCGTGTATTTTTAATAATGCTTTGCCCAAGTCCAGGAGGAAAGCTACCAATTCAAATTAGCTCAGCTGGAGTGCCAACTAATCTATGCAATTTTGGCGCGAGCTTGCTAGCAGGTGTGCGATGCACGGCGGTTTGCTAAATTACCCGCATTTTTTACTGTCATGCAATTACACTTTTTTTAATTAATGATACGTCTACATGATGAAATATTGTTTGAAACATCAACTTTCAGTACAGTAATGATTTAAAAAGTATGTTTATAAACCTAAAAACAGTATCGCACACATTTCAAATTCATTGTTTTAAATTAAAATCAACTGTTATACTTTTAGGGTGTTCACTGTTAATACTTGGTGGAAAAGCAATATATTAAAAAAAAATATTCCTTTGTGCTTCTTACCACTACTTTATTTTAGCAAGATCAGAACCATTTTCGCTCATGACGAGCATTATCAAGTGATTGTTATTTGGTCATTCAACCTCTGTTTTCTTTGAAGAGAGAATGGAATAAATGACAAAACTGAGACATTTTAAAAATAAACAGTTTTAATTTTTTAGAAATAAATTAAAGTATTAACAATAAAGAAATATTATAATATCTTGAATAAAACAGGTGGTTTGCCACTGTTCAATTTATTTTTCAACGTTTTTACCCGTCCTAATTGATACAACTCATTAGTTAATAATTTCTTAATGTAAATGTCATTTGTATTACCATTATTGCTGGTTTTTTTTTCTATCATCCCCTCCTTGTCTCCCATTTTTATTTTTATTATAATATACCAGAATAGTAAAATTAAAATAATTCGTACTTAAGCAAGAATTTGTGAAATTAAGTCTGTCTGAGGATAAATCTGAAAGAGGCGAAACACGTGTCACAGTTTGTAGCACAATACATGGAATAATCTAAGTTATTTTATATTCAAATGAACTTCTTCAATTTTACCGCCGAATCCATCGAAAGTAACTGAGACAGAATCATAATATAAAATAAAATAACTTAGATTATTCCACGTATTGTGTTACAAACTGTGACACGTGTTACGCCTCTTTCAGAGGCAGAATCACTAGTTTGCTAATCGCTAACACTACACACATTTTAAAGACCGTAGATTAGTGGTAAGAAAGTTTTGTCCCGGTAAGTAAACCCGGACTCATTACTGACAAAACGTCTAGGAATGTAAAAATTTTGAACGATTCAGATTTAGTGTAGAAATTTCACTAAGCAGCGTCAGTTGAAATCTAAAATTATAAACATAATTACTGTGAAGTACTTTCATACTATTCAAAATTTGGATAAGAAAGGTGTATGGCTTAAAAAACTCCTCGTCCTTAGAAGCTTGAATTTTATTGCGAAGAAATATTTACATAATTTGGTACACAACCGTAAAATATTTCTTGACGTATGGGACGTGCATTATCATCTGTGTATTTTATATGTGCAGTGTCTGGTGTTGCAATAACAAGCAAAGTGTGTGTGCATCCGCGCTGCGTGCATTAAAAATAAAATACAATCTGCATAATAAAGGGCATAACAAATACCCCATCCTTCATATCATTCCCCGTGCAATTTATGTTGCACTATTATATAATGCTCAGCTCGCAGGTTAAATTTTTCTTACTTACATCAACATACATCGAACGGCATTTGAGAACTAAAAGTGGATAACGTTTTTGATTACGTAAATTATTGACTTTCTATTAGAAAAAAAAACACTTCGTATCTTATGTTTCTGACATAAGTTGCTATTTATTTAACAAAAAATAGCTTGATATCAATTGAAAATATATACACATGAAAGAAATATACATTTTGCTTGTAAAATAGCAATAATATTAGATTAATTATTTTGGAATTTTTAGAATAATTTAATATTTATTGAACTATTATTTTTACTCCAGTGGACTGTGACATACCTCAGTGGATAGAGAGCTTGGCTGATAATTCAAATTTCCATGTTTACCCAAGCCGCGGCAGATTTTTTTAATGTGAAATCAAAGATTCAACAAATTTCTACAACACAAAATGTGCTTTTTCAAATCTCTACACACAGATGTCAGTGTAATGAAAAAATATGTCTTTAGTATGAATAAAATAATGGTGACAGTAGGACAAGGGGGGGGGGACCATCTTTTTCGACGCCATGATAAATACGAATGAAAATCGGAAAATAAAAAAAAGAAAAATCGCGGACCTACACTCAGCCAACAAACCTTATCGGCTATTAAAATATAGATATTGGAGTTATACAAACGAATTATCGGTTTAATCAATAATCTTTATGCCTCTAGCTAGAAAATAACTTCACCGATAAACGCAGTTTTATAATAAACATACTTACATTTTTCAACGTTGTTTCAAGGTATAAGAATAATTGAAATTTAGACTAGAAAAAACATGAAAACCTGTATTTTTTAATACAGGACTTTAGAAATAAAAATGTTGTTTCAAAAGACTCGGTCAGTAGCACTGATTGGTGTTTCTTACTAAAGGCAACAAGAAATAAACAAGCTGCTTGAAAACCGTAGCAACTGGCATCTCGCGCTACAAAGAAAACTTTTCACTCGATGCCCCCAAGCTACGACAGTTCGCAAGCCAATCCAAAAACAAAAAGCAGGTTTTCAGTATCAAATGCTTTGGGGCTCTACGCTTGTGTGGCAGGCGTGCTACGAGCTACAACCTGTGTTCCCAAAGAGTACGTGCATTGGGACGTGTTTATGTAGTGCAATTATTGGTTGCTTGTATTTGATATATCAAAACAACCCTTAATACAATCAAAGTCATAGCAGAGTGGTTTACGTTATAAATTAGCTCTGCTATTAAAGTTCAAACCGATTGCTGAAAGTTGAATTTCTTGATCAATTGTCATATAAATTCATAGGCTTTATACAGTTTTAAAATATTTTTAAAACTATCTGAACTTTAAAAATATGGCTTAGAAAAAAAACAACTATCCCATGATTTACGAGGCCTTTTGGGTGGTTTCAACTAAGGTATTCAATCCCGGAGCCTTTTTCCAATCCCAGGATTTCGGGATTGGGATTTACTCACCGAGGAATTTGAAAATCTCGATTTGGTATACTTTTCCCCAGATTGTTTTTTATTTTTTTTAGCTCACCGAGGAATTTGAAATCCTCGATTTGCCAATTTCGTGTCATTTTTCGGGATTTGCTCAAAATTTCTCAATCCCAAAATCCCGGGATCGCAGCCGTATCAAGGGATCCCGGGATTGGATGCCCTAGTTTCAACGTAACGTGATTTTACGAAATGGGTAAAAAAATATTTATAATGTTTTTTTTGTTTGATTACGCGTCTAGTCATATATAAAAAAAACCTTAACATGTTATATTTTTACTATCCAGTATCAAATACTTTCTTTCTAATGTATTAAATTGTCAACTCTCAAAAAAATATTTCCTAATATTTGTGTCTTTTAAATGTCGACTCAAAAGACATTTCAATGAATACTTTTTAAACATTAAAAAAACAATGCCCATGACTGTTGGCAAATATTTGAATATAAAAGAAATGTTTTTTTTTTACATAACTGAAAAATCTGTACGTAATAAACAATATCTGAGCATTAAATTCGTATTGCGCTTTTGAAATTTGCTACACATGAAATGAAGCTTATCTTGGCCAAATAGAAATGCCAAGTTTGCCTGCCAACAAGCAAACAACTAATATTATAAAGCCTGGAAAGGAATCGTCTGGAAGCTTCGCTTAAAACTTTTTACAAATGTAATTTGGAGCTTTCAATTGAATTGTGGAAAACTTTAACTGACAGTTTTGCTTTAGGTTTTGTAATATAAACATTAAATTCCACATGTCAAAAAGATTTTTCTTAGACAATATTCTCTTCTTCATTTTTGACGATTCCCAATCCTTATTTGAAGCATATTAAATTTAAATTGTTTGAATTTTGTACTTTTCTATGAGTTTTGTCACTAACGACCCGGGTTTCACCTTTCGGCATCTTCAGGCATTTAAAGTGCACGGATGTACTTGAACTGACGCGTAGTAAACAGTTTGTATCGTTTATTTACAAAAATGTAAGTAGATCACTAAGTTAAAAGGCTATTAAAATGTAAATTAGCGAAAATTGAATGTATACAAGTTTCAATGAATTAAGTGGGTTTGTTATAAATATTGAAATTCCATCAAGCACCCTCAGTCGAAATACTTAATAAATGAAGCATATTACTTACTGAAATGTTGTTTTTTTCTTTTATTCCTTTAAATTATGGGTATAATTACCACTGTAATCAGATGGAAAAAAAACCAAAACCTCATTCACAATTCAAGTTCCTCAATTCAATTCCTTGCCGCATTGCTTTGAAATAAAAAAGAAAAGTCTTTTCGCTGTTTTTAACGCTTTATTAAAATTGATAAAAAATATTTTTTTTAGTCTGATAGCTCTCAATATATATATATATTTAATCACTGTTCACTCTCCTAATGTAGATCATATGGTCTCACAATCGAGATATCTCAAAGGAAGTTTTTTTTTGTTACTCTGATGATCAATATTTCTTTTTTTCGAAAAGTGTAGGTATATAAAAGACTTTGAGTTAAAGTTGTTTACTTATTGCGCTCGCATTTACCCAGTTACTTAAGGTCACTTTTAGGCTTTTCACTGTCAAAACTTAAAGACATTATATTTAAAAAAAAAAATACAGTATTACTTTGTACTACTGTGTACTACTTTGGACTAGTAATGCTCATCATGAGCGAAGTCGGTCCTGATCTTGCTAAATAAAAGTGGAAGTAGTACAAAGGAATATTGTGTTTTTAAAAGTTATTTAAGGATTGGAAAAGACTGAGAAGGGATTTTCAGACATCACGGATTGAGAGAAGATTGAAAAACTACTGTTCGTACTGGGATTCGATCCCGTTATATCCACCACGGAAGCCATCGGCTTTGACGCCTTCACTACAAATCCAACGAAGAGTTATGTCTGTTGAATACTATGACTAAGAGACCTTTTTTATCAAAAGAAAATAAGCTGTTTTTTATCGGAAGAATTGTACGATTTTTTTTAATTAGAGTAAGAAAAATGTGAAAATTTTTAGATACCCTTCTTAAAAAAGTACTTACTACAACGATCACAACTGAGTAGCCCTAAAGAACGTTAATTAGAAAACGGGTTAATAATACCCTGTTTTTGCTGCTATAAACGTAACCCTTAGTTACTTAACGTTATTAAAAAATGGATATATCATTATCTAGTTTGGGAAGAGTAAAACTCTACTAAATTTTGTAATATAATTACGACGTTGTAACATAAGAATTTTCAACGCAAGCGTTGCAATTAAAATAAACCATACACGCCGTCATTATTCAAACATATTTGATGCGGGGAAAAACAAAATATAATTTGTCTACACGCGGCCAAACAAGCTGCGGCCAAACTTTTGATTACAATTTCGAAAACAGATGCCTCTGGAATTAATCTGTCTCGAAAAGTGTACAAAGTTTGGTCGCGTAAGAACATCTGCTGGATGCAATCTCGACTTATGCACATTAACATCTGTCCGGGATTGTCAGCGAGTTCTGACCGCATTTTAAAGCACGGGTGTAAAAGACAACAATAAAATACGTCGGCTGTTTTTAATAGGTCATTTAGTATTTCAGCGTAGGAACAGTAAAAGATCGCCATCCCGGTATTCAAAATTTTTTAAATTAATATCGACTGTGGAAGGAAAAACGGACGTAACACACACATAACGAATTTCGCAAGAGACACAAAAAACAATTTAGGTGATTTTGGGTGAAAGACAAATTATGAAATATACACAACTTTGAAGTGCATGAAGACTGATTAACTGGTTTTTAATTAAACGTTTTTTTTTTCAAAATAAACCTTTTGTTCTGATCTCAATTCGTACAGGTCCTTCATTTTTTCATTCTTAAAAACTATTTTTTATACTAATTCGGCATTCTCAGTATACATCTTTTTGATAGAGCGTGTATCAAGTTGTATTCATTGTGATTATCGAAAAAAACGGTTTTGAAAAAACTGTGGGTTGCTTCCTTTTTCCTTTCCACAGTTGATATTGAAATAGCGGTTTTAAAAATGCAAAACTACTTGTATTGAAAATTGAATGCATAGAAATCATCACATATATATGCGAAAACAAAATATTCCTTTGTAATTATTTCCACTTTTATTTACTAATATCAGTACCCGTTTCATTCATGGCGAGCATTATCAACTGATGATAATGCTCGTCATGAGCTTAACTCACGCGGCTCGGAGACTAGAAAAATACTTCTCTGCCGATGGGGATCGT
Organism: Himalopsyche tibetana; assembly: GCA_030503985.1. Lineage (NCBI taxonomy): Eukaryota > Metazoa > Arthropoda > Insecta > Trichoptera > Rhyacophilidae > Himalopsyche > Himalopsyche tibetana. The sequence goes on from JAPJYX010000022.1 coordinate 20,449,682, forward strand.
TTAGGGACCCCAGTGGTTTAAAGTGGTCTAAGGGCTTTAAAATATCTCTCTGCATCATTCCTCATACATTTTTTTATAAAAATCCGTGGTTTTTTTAATAAATAATCATATTTTAAGTTGCGCGTAAAAAAGACGTCATCCCAGCACACATATGAAATTGCAACTGACGAGTTTAGCCCAGCTATCTTACGAACGATCGCTTATCGCGTTATCGATTTATCGCGTATTTATATAAACTACAAAAGGTCCAAAAAACTATGATATAAGAAAACCTTAATTATAAACATTGTATCACCCATATTAAAATAGATCTTTAAGAAAATGTGGATATTGGGGTCGCATTTCTTGAGCTTAGAACCGAAAAAGTTAACAGGTCCTGATCTTGTTAAATAAAAATGGAAGTAAGTAAAAAGGAATATTGTGTTTTTCTTAATATATTGCCTTTCCACCACTTATTGACAGTGAACACCCTAAGAGTGATACCTACATATGCGATGATTTCTATACATTCACAATTCGTTTTGAAATTCCAGTATTGATATACATATTGCAATTCAAAACATTTTTCAGTTTTGAAATCGTTCTTCAAGGGTATCAAAATCAATTTTAAATAATTATTCAAATACACTTTGTTAACATACATAATGGCTAAGTCATTACAAGCCAGTCAGATCTCAGAGAAAAAAGTGAAAATGTTGGTTGGGCCGATCGTCTTTTGAGCAACCTAAATTTTAATTGTGAATAACTGGGTAAAATGAATTGTAAATTTCTGAGTTAAGATAGGTTTCTTGATTAGAATATATTAAAAAAGGAAAAAAAATCTAGTTCTACAAGACTTCGTATGTATAGTGCATAACTTTTTGGTATCACTTCATCATCTGTTATGGGTTTGCATTAGTACTGATAATGGTGTGATGTTAAAATAAAAAGCTTATTAAAGCTTCACGCTTCACGAAAATTAAAGCTTTACTATTTAAGGAATATTAATAAAATTTGTTTGTTTTACTAATAAAAATTTGAATGGCATCAATAAAATAAAAAAAATATTTTGATAAAACAGACTGATAGTTATAAAGCATTAACTTATATTTTTATATCTTCCACACCTTTTCGGTGGATTCGGAGGTAACTTTGTGGAAGTTCATATTAGTATAAAATAACTTAGATTATTCCACGTATTGTGCTACAATCTGTGACACGTGTTTTGCCTCTTTCAGAGGCATCGTCAGACAATCTTACTTTAGTAAGTAAGTAAAGTAAGAATAAAAGTACGTGTCACAGTTTGTAGTACAATACGTGGAATAATCTAAGTTATTTTTTATTATATTTTATCTTCCATATCATATCCTTTTCAAAACACAAAAAGTATTCCCAGCTACGGATTAACAATGAAATTGTTCTAGCAAGATCAATAAAACAGTGACATTAGGTGATTTTAATTGATTCACAAGAGTCTGTTAAATCATTCAAGTGTTTTTGAAAAAAAGTACACCTTTTCATGGAAAGCTTTTTTCAGTAAATCGCTTTTTATATTGGTAGCCATTAAAGGCTTTAAAATCATACGTATAATAAGAACGATGGTTATTTATTTACGATAATATTTTATCTCCGCATAAAATCGCAGTTGCCCGTATTTTATGCTAGATACTCCAGCGAGTGAGCTTAATTTCAAAAGCTCTAAGTAGCAGGCATTTGGAGCTTTCAACTAAGTAAGACAGAATCTCAATATTAATTATTTATCAAAACCCTCGCTACACATCAAGATTTAATTATTTACAAGACTTTGCAGGTGAGTTTGCGTTACTAATTTAAATTTGTTTTACATGTAAATCATATTGGATGTTAATTTGATTATTTATGTACACCTTCGTAATAAAATTGTACATACATTTTGAATATTTAGAAGTGTTTGAAATTACTCAGAAGTGTAGGAAATTTACAATCTTTTAAGTTATGTAAAAGAATTGATTTATTCAGTAATTGGCGTTACGTACAGTATACTTGCTAATAATAAATCATTACCTCAATACTGCAACTACGTAAATTGATTTTCAATGATTTTGGATAGCTTTTAAATATGTTCTCGAATTTTCTTCTGCGAAATTTAATCGAACATTATTAAATTGATATAATTACTAGCCGCTTTTCATTCAGAAATACATAGACTTGTGAGTGTTCCTTTAAACGAAATAAACTTTAATATCGAATTGAAAATCATCAAACAAATCGCCATAAACAATGGATACGATATGTCTCTTATAGACAATCTTTTATCAAAAAAACAAACTAAACTTGCAGAAAAAATGTTATTTAAAGGTATAGTGTCAAAGGACATAGATCATACTAGGTATTGTCGTAGAATCATTTTTTTAGGAAATACAAGTCTCAAAATTAAAAAACAGCTAGCTGATAGTGTAAGACCGGCTTTTTACTGTAAAAAATCTTTAGGCAAATTATTAGTTAATAATAAAGATAAAATACATTGCTTAAATAAATCCGGGATTTATAGATTGCAATGCTCTTGTTGTACAAAGTTTTATATCGGCAAAACAGAAAGGACACTGAAAATCCGAGTTTTAGAACATATGGCAGCCTTTAGATTGAAAAAAGACACGTCTACTTTTGCTAATCACTTAATTTCGGAAGGACACGTGTTCAATCAGGAACAAGGGATAAAAATGTTACACCCAAATACGGACAGTCATAAGCTCTTTTTCCAAGAAATTTTAGAAATCAACGAAGCGCAGCTGCAAAGTCTTCCGATTTTAAATGAAATATTGAACTTTCCCACATCTCCACTTCTATACCCTATATAATCATAAAATCATAAAATCATAAAACCTTTGCCGACAGACAAATAATATAATTCTTGAAACTACTTACTACTCAAATCTGTCGGCATTCCCATGAGCTCATCCTTTTCGCCAGCAATGGCTTTGGACTCAGTGATGCATTTATATCTTATATAAGCACGAAACTTTCATTTGCTAAGCGTCAGTTCAGGTTCATCCTTGCACTTGAATGCCTGAAGATGCCGAAAGGCGAAACCCGGGTCGTTAGTGACAAAATCTGTGAGAATGTACATAGTTTGAACGATTCAAATTTAATTATTAAATTGTTTTCAATTTAGCAAAGCATCGTTTTTCATTTTAATTTTAAACAATGATTAAAGTTGAAATATATGTTAATTAAATAACGTTTGAATTTAATTTTACGAACAATTATCAAATCAGAGTTACCCAGTTGTAATATTGGCGAGGCAATACGTTAATTGTTCCCACTCTAAAATTAAAATCAACGAGAATTTTAATATTCAACAAGTCATGTGAATATAGAATCCAGAAATACGGTTTATGCAACATTAGTTTGAAGACATATCCGAAGAAGAATAGGGTGGTTTGACACTGTACCAGTAAGATTTAACAGTATCTTAGATAGTATTATGTCATTGGTACTAAGCAATATCTTTTAAAAAATGTGTGTCGTTTATCGATTCTTAAAAAACATTGCCCGACGTAAAGTAGTATACCGTTTCAAAAACATTAGCGGAAAAAATCAACAAGTCAATAAATACAACAAACGAATATAAAAACTCGAACAGGGCAATCAGAGGTCGATTTGCGTACTCCACACAATTTCCAGTAGATTTGTAGAGTTGTTAAAAACAACGTTGAAAATATAGACACCTATTATCTAATATATAAAAATGAATGTTTGATTCTTCGTACTTTATGCATTGCCACACCACTCATCCGATTGCAATAAAACATTGACAATCTTTTTGTTTGCACTTCTGGGAAGGTTATAAGAATAGTACAATTAACTTACATTAGGTCTTATATATAAAAATTAATGTTTGTATGTCTGCCATACAGTTCATTTTGACAACGTATACTTGCTCTTGCGCGAAGGTTATAATAAAAATTACTTACAGTAGGTGGCGCGTGTATCGTACCATAGACAATTGGCAGCCATCGTCAAACAGACAAGACAGAAAAAGAAAACATGCACTTCAATAAACACAATTAAAATATAAACACTTTCTTTCTTTGAGTGACTTTGCACCGCTTGCCGGGAACCGGCTTTTAACAAATACATTGAACATAAGGTTAAAAAAAACCATTAAAGGGATAGCATATCCATACAAGAACCATTACATAAATAAAAATGAGCAATCAACAAAATCTCGCTTTTTAACAATAAACAACTTTCCACCGCGGATTAAAAATGAGATCGTCAATAAATAATGTCAAAATGTATAGAACCTGTACTTTTTTCAATAAAAAATAAAATAGTACTTTTGCTAAATTCTGGTATTTGACGTTTTTCGTGCTTGGTCACTTATGTTATAACGTTCTGTGATTTTTGAAATATAAAATGTAGCGGATGTTTTTTACACGTATTATATTTTTTCTATCACATTAAATATTCTTCTCACATACAGAAAATTATGAAAAATTACCGCATAAAAGTTTAGTTTAGCAGTTGAAACGAGACAACGAGTAGAATAACATTAATTATAATACAATATACACAATCAACCGGGATGTAAAATTCCCACTGACCATTTTCACAGAAATTCGCTATACTACTATACACTAATTCACGTGAAGGGAATAATGACTAGACAAATATTTAAATCAAAATACCAATCATTGATTATCTATATTAAAAAAAAATCTTAATTTACAGTTATTTATATAAAACCATTTTGTTATTCATGCTATATAGTTAACAATACATAAACAAAAATTTGGATAAAAACGTTACTCGATTTTTGCCATTTTTGTGCAACATCTGGAAATGGTTATAAAATAAAATATTTCATAAAGTGACAAAGAAACATTCAATAGAAACAATGCTTGCAAAAATATTTTAATAAGCATCTTATGGAAAAAAAATGTGTTAACATGTAAAAGAGTTTACAATTAAACCATAAAACCAAAGCTTCCTTTAAATGAATGAATTAATAATTTGAATAATTTTCACCTAAAAATAAGTAACAGATAACTAAGAAAATCTGTTTTTGCCTCTCTCTTGCAATGCTTTTTAACTAAATGTTGAAAGTGAACACACGAAAAGCTCTCTTAACCTTATTCTTCCATTTTTACTCTCTCCTAAAAAAAAAGGTTAAATTTCTGAATAAAAAAACTTCTGATCAAATGCCATATTGTAAGTCCATATGAGAGAATAATAAGCTGTTATTTAGTTATCTTTTTTTTACCTCTTTGAAAAGAGAGAGTGAAGACATAATTTCTTATTTTTAATTAGTTTTTGTTACGAACACATCAGTTAATTTGGTTGATAATTTGACTTTTGGAGTCTAGAAAATATTCTAATACCTCACATGTTCTTTATTTGTCAAAACATTTTTTTTCTTCAACCTCTACGAAGAGAGAGAGATTGAACACCTAATTTTTAATTCGATTTTTGATATGAATACTGAAGTTAATTTGGTTGAAAATTTTACCTTTGGAGTCTAGATATTATTCTAATAGCTTGTATTTTCGTTATTTGTTAAACCATTTTCGTTTCTTCAACCTCTCCAAAGAGAAAAATTGAACACTTAATTTTTATTTCATTTTTGTTAGGAATACTTCAGTTGAGTTGGCTTATAAATTAACTTTACTAGTCCTTTTCTCAACCTCTCCAAAGAGAGAGAGATTGAAAATGTTATTATTAATTTGTTGTTATTATGAATACTTTTGTTGAATCGGTAGTTATTTTAATTTTGTGGTCTTATATCATCAACTCAACTCTTTTCTCAACTTCTCCAAAGAGAGAGATTGAATATGTTATTGTTAATTTGTTTTTATTATGAACACTTTAGTTGAATCGGTCGTTATTTTAATTTTGTAGTCTTATATCATCAACTCTCATGAATCGTGTCTTATGTGTATACACCGTGGTCCAAACAGCGTTTGAGCAAGGCTTTCTGCGGCTCGTTACTTATTCATAGCGTGCAAAATTCACAAGGATTCCTGTGGGGTTTACCTGGATAAATGGATTTGTCAATCCAGGTGAATTGCAACTTTTTCACAACTCCGGCGCGAGGACTTAATGTGGTTTTATTTTCGACCGGCCTTTGTTTTCAAACTCGCTAAATTGTGATGATATCTTTCTGGCATATAAATTATATATTAATCCTTCTCGTGTGGATATTAAATAAACATTATTCAAATTATTCCAGCAACTAATTTATTCCAGTAATGAAGAACTGTTTCAAGCAGAAGACTTTTTTTAATTGATGTATGTTGGTATAAGAGCATCGATTAAGTTTAATTAAAACTAGTGGAATATAATCTGTTTACTATGCATAACTAATATATTTATGTATATTACTTTTATTATAACATTATTTTTATATATTTTTTGTTAATAACGATATTGCTCCATATTGTCGGATCCGTGGTCTTAATTCAGTACGGAGGGTTTTAAAAATAAAAATGTCTACAATGTGTGTAGCTCACAACTCGAGTACTTGTATTGCATGATCATAAAATGCATTATTTTACATTTGGTTAATACAGTTAAACCCCCATTTACGCGAAATTTGAGATTGCGTTATTGGGAGACGCGTAATTGGAGGAGTTATACAAAAATTAGGGTTACATTTTCTTTCGCGAAAAATACAAAACTGTCAAAACTAAGAATAAATGAAGAGAAAAAAAATGAAAGAAATATTTAAAATGGTAAAATGTAAAACGCTTGACGTTTGACTGTATGCAACACACAGAAGCCGTCCGGCTGTGTGTATAGCCTGAAACGTGCTTAATACACATACGCTCGCCAACGTTTTACTGTATACACCACACAGCAGCCGCTCGGCTTTGTGTACAGCAGCAACTGTAATAGAATGGGACCGCTCAATTGGGGGATTTCGCGGCGAATATTTCTGGTCGGCGCGTAATTGGAGGCAGCGTAATTGAGGGTTCCACTGTATTCAATAATTTATTTATTCCGATAAAACGAAACGTAATTGTATACACTATATTTTTTTATCAAGAAAAAAATAGCAACCACCGCATGGTAAAGTAAGTCGTATGACTCACTTTAATTTGACTGTACAAATAGCTAACAATAAACAGTTCAATAAAGGTGCTGCCAACATTTTTTTTTTACTTAAGTTCATTATTTATATTGTATGTATGTGGTTTAAAATACTATATTCACTGAATGTCTTTATGTTAAAATCAAAAGTAAGTACCACAATATATAAAGTATAGCTGTGTTGTTTTAATACTGTATATTCTCATGATATCCTCATGCGTTGTTCTGTATAGTAAACTTCTCTTTTATCTCATTGTAAAGGTTCCTCTGGAGATAAGCTGTCCCATGATGCAACACTATTTAGCTGCAGTAAATTATTGAACGTCATTATTGCATCGTGAAGCTCTAACGTGATTCATTAGCCGAAGTGAATAGATGTTGCAGTGTGTGCAAAGAGGAATAGTATCTCCAGCCCCATTACTGGAGACTCATTAGTAAATATAATGGACTGACATTATACAACATTGTAATCAGTGCAGCAAAGTCATTAACGTGTCATTGAATATGATAATCAACATAACATAAGTAACTGCTCAAACAAAAGCTTACTTTACGACTCACAGAAGTTTTGTTCAATTTATAACTCAAAATTATTTGACGTAGCTTAGCTTTGCGTCAAACACTATTTATTTGTAATAGATTTGGTGTAGGTTTGAAAAGAATATTCAACTGTGCTGTGAGTTTATTTATTTATAGCGTATACATTGACTCTGATTCTGAATCGACAAATTATATAAAAAGATACTTTATTGGAAAAGTTACTAATTGTTTGACAAGTGTTTTTTCGTAAGATTTTAATTTAAAATGTAAACATTGGTTCTAATTTTTGTATATTTACAAATTTAAAAAAAAAGTGGTCAGGATTATTATTTATACTTAATGCAGGTAGACTAATTTTAACAGCGGCCTAGATATAATATTTGAACGACCTGAAAATGAAATAAGAAAGTAAAAAAACAGAATGTCAGAATTGTTAAAAACTTTTTTTGAATGCTATTTATGTTGAAATTCAAGTGATGCTGTTTGTTAACAATATTATTCGCATTATAATAACGTCATTATTCATGCATTTAAATTAGGTCCATAGTGTCACGCTGCTTGTAGACTGATCGTGACACTGACGTTTGCAACGCTGGCTGCTTAATGACACAACTGCACAACAGTTCATATTTTTATTTTGACGTGAATAGATGCATTAGTTACAACGATTTCAACGATCAATTTTGATTGTAAATAACAATCAAACACACCGTCAAAATCGTACTCTAAAATATGGACAAACAAAAAAAGTTAATTTAACGTTTCGACTTTACGAGTCTTCTTACCAAAGTTAAACCATAATACCTAAGTTTTTTTGTACTGCATTATTATTGCTGTAGAAAAATTTCAAATATGAATTAATAAACAACTACCTATAAAAATTCAAATATTATGCGTTCAACAAAATAAATTATTTAAAATGTATCGACCAGTTGTGGGCTTGTGGCATTGTGGCTTTTGACTAAGGATACCCATCCATGTGCCAGTGGACCGATTTCTCTGATAGCACCAACATTGGCCCGCAACAACCGTTCAACGTTTCATTGCGAATCAATATTTTCATAAATGAACTTCATAAAATCGTATAGACAAAGTATAGACCCCGACTCACCGATGAGCATCTTCATGATTTTTTCCAGACAGGAGCATCATCAAACATTTATAATTATGAGATACTGGTAAATAAAATGCAGTGCAAAAGATCACACTGACTGAAATTAATATTATACTTTTTTATAAAATTTTGCATTTGTTTGTTAAAATATTATATTAACATTTTTATATATAATTTATTATCCTTGTCCAATTGTTAATATCATTAGAAATAATAGGTGGTGTCCGCCGTCCTACGGCTCAAAAAGGTTGATGACATATGCTCTAGTCCAGCGTTTCCCTAACTTTTCCCCCTCGACCCGGTCATTTTAATATTTCTCCTTCGTGACCCACTAAATTTGTAATGGCCCATACAACCGGCATAAAAGTAAAATGAAACAGTATGTGAATGTCTTTATATGTTATAATAAAAAAATAATTTACTCTGATAAACCTATAAAGAAATAAAATGCACCAATAATTTATTATTCAGAGGTATTACGAAATTATATAGTAAATATACAGATTTATCCCGTCATTTGGAAAACGCTGCTCTAGTCAAAGCTTTAAATCACACAATAGTTATATTATATACTATACATGATTGGGCTTGCGTTGAAAATACTTGCACATATTGTTGCAGATTTGCACCGCACGAAAGCGTAGCGATTGTGTCGTTCAGTACAATGCAAGTCAATATTGCCAAGATTATGGAAAACAAGTGACTACGTGTAGCTCAAAATGTTTTACCAGGTACTGTTATATTTTGCCGATCGATACTTGCGTTAGCAGGTGCTTTGTTAATCAATAGCCACAAAGCTTACCGCCTAGTTGTTAGCTAGAATTAAAATATTAACAGAGTGATCACAACGGTACTTCAAATATAATTATTTAACTGAAAAATAAAATGCTTTTTTTAATTATTCCAAATTATTCATTATACATCAGGAGCTCATTGCGAGAATCGTCTGATTGATACTGATTGGATATTAAACGATTTATGGTTATATGTATCAAATTTTATAAGACTAATAGTAAAGATAAAATAATGTGTTTTTTTTTATTAATAATAATATAAATTATAGATGAATGTCACTAAAATATCTATAACCAAAATGGTAAGAGTCGTTAGCAAATAAATACAATTTTTTATTTGTTTTTAGAAGTTTTCTTATTAGATTCATTTAATTTATTTAACCACTTTAAGGGTAATAGAAAATTTAAATAAACTTTGATTATTCCACGTATTGGGTTACTAACTGTGACACGTGTTTCGCCTCTTTCATAGGAATCTTCAGACTTACTATCGCAAAGTTTGCTTAAGTAACTTTGCGATAGTAAGTCTGAAGAGGCCTCTGAAAGAGGCGAAACACGTTTCACAGTTAGTAACACAATACGTGGAATAATCAAAGTTAATTTAAATTTTCTATTAAAATGAACTTCCACAAAGTTACCGCCGAAACCATCGAAAGCACTTTAAGGGTGTTCAGAGTCAATACTTGGTGGAAAGGCTTTTTATTAATGAAACACAACATTCTTTTGTACTTTATATAAAAAGTTCAGGACCGGCTTAACTCATGGCAAGAATTCTCAACTGATTAGGCACATAATTCAACAGTGATACTTAAACAAAAACAAATTGCGCTTGGGGCCTCAAAAAAAGCTTATATTATAAAGTCCATATCCTTTTTGTTAAGATTTCAATATAAATTTTTATTATTTTTTTGACGTTTTTAAGTTATCCGAAAAACAGGGCATCCAAACTTTGTTGCGCCTGGGGCCTCCCATGTGCTTAATTCACCATTGGTTGTTTGTGTAATTATTTTCCCAATTTATTGTACGTCATAAATAGCAAACCATTACTATAATTAACCCAAATTGCTATTAATAACAAATTTGATATTGAAATTCCATCAAGCACCCTCAGTCGAAATACTTAATAAATGCTATCAATAACTTTAAGCAAAGTGATTTTAATAATAATAAAACATTTTTAGTACTTTTTCCACATCCAATTATGGTTGACAGACATTAAGATTTATTTATTATATACATGAATTGTTAGTTTTTACTTTGTTAATGATAATTCATACTAAATTGATTTTTTTTGTAATAGTTTGCATTGCTAAGCGGTCCTCAACTTTTTATTTATAGTTTATTTATTTTTCTTGTATTTTGCTTCAATTCATTTGCTTAGTTGTAATACCAATTGTTTGCCATACCTTGTTTTTCTTACTTAACTTTTGTATAAATATCACTGTTTCATTGTATTTCTTATCACTTTTAGGGTGTTCACTGTCAATACTTGGTGGAAAGGCATTATATTAATAAAAACAATAATCCTTTGTACTTCATTCCACTTTATTTAATATGTCAGGACCGGTTTTGCTCATTGCGAGCATTGTCAACTGAAGTCAACATCAGTTGACAATGCTCGCAATGAGCGAAACCGGTCCTGACATATTAAATAAAGTGGAATGAAGTACAAAGGATTATTGTTTTTATTAAGTATTTCTTATCAGTTGTCAATGCTCACCATGAGCGAAACTGGTCCTGATCCAATAAATTTTATGTGGAAAAAGTACTAAAAATGTTTTATTATTATTGTAATGCCATTCCACCAAATATTGACAGTGAACACCTTAAAAGTGATTTTAATATTAAACACAATAGTGTTTAAACGAAATATCGTTGGTTCGTCGGTGCACTTGAATGGTTAAAGATTGCGAAAGGCGAAACCTGGTTTGTTATTAATAAAAAGTGTAGATTTTTTTAAAAAAATAATAATAAGCTTTGGTAAAGGTCAATATGTTTCATGTTCAGAGCATAAATGGTTGCAAAAAAACACTTTTTTCACTAAAGAATAACAGCGAACCATATTAAATAAACATTTCTTTCACTTTTTTATCACTACGACTTTTTTGACTTTCAAGCAAAGATTAGTACTTTAAAAACATTAAACTAACATGAAACTCTACCATATAAAACTTCTATATTAAAAAAAGCACTTTTCACATTTTGTTAGTGAGAACTTGCTTAATAAACGAGAGATGCTGCAGAAATAAAAGCCATTCTTTTTTATAGTTCCTTAAATAAAGTCTCGAATGCTGCAGTCAGACTCGTGTATATTAAACTTGCAGTCCGTGAAATTCACAATTTAGTGCGGCAGCGTTCCAAATAAGAATGGGGAAACCCAACTCACGTAACGAGTATAAAACTATATTTTATTTATTTAAAACTATTGTCTTACAAAGCGACTGAGTGAGAAGAAAACCATCAGTGAACAGGTCGAATCTCTGAATAAGCTCTCTCAAGCTTTGATAAGTAAACGAAGGCACTTCTACCTGTGATGTTTTTATATCTTCCAAGCTTTAGCCACGTGTGGTTTTTAAATACGATTTATTGCCGATTTTCTAAAAAAAAAACTTGCATGTTCAAAAGGTATCAAACTATACTTTTCATTAATATTTAACAAAAAGTGGTGAGCATACAAATTGTTTCCATCACAGTATGTGTTTTATTTCATAGAACAACCTTAATACAGTTTTTTTAATATTCAATTTTTAAAACCATGGATAAGATTAGCAATTAGCAGAGCTCTAGACTTTAATTGAATGAACTCGAGAATTCTGTCGATAGCTATTTTGGTTTTTCGACCTCACCAGAACTATTTTTTTAATCTTAAATTCACTGAGCTATTAACATATCTTGGATTACACCTTTTATTTGGATATCAAATTTATGGAGCTTTAAGTACCAGGACACATTATCGTCAAAGTTCTTCGAAGCTCCTTCATTGCTAATGTTTCGAAAAGTTGTATTCCCTTACCATAGTTGCAGGTAAAAGGGCGTCATCGCTACAGAGGTAAGAAAACCTTATTGAAGCCAGTTCACGGGGACTACATATGCATTAATTTGCCGAACGCATTCTAATGCTAATGCGCCATTACGTAAAACATACGAGATAAACTCTATGAGATTTTTTTATAAGTCACTCAAGATCGTCTTAGGTCTTAAATTAAAATTTGATATTGACCTTATCGGGAATTAAACCTAGATCAATCTGATTGATAAAGCAAGCTCTAACCAACTAGACTACAACAAGCAAAATTTAATATCATTATAGCGAAGAAGTTAAAATAGCTTTCAAGTAACTTTAGATTTCCTATGAAATCTTAATAAACTGACCGTTTGCAGCAAAAAACAACTTCTCTTATCTCCCATCATTATTTCGTGTACTACATTTTAAAAGCAGAAAAATAGAGTTAGTTTTAATAATATGAGTATAAATAGTTTTGAGATGTTTAATTTCAACAATGATTATCATATTTCCCTTATATTTATGATAGCCCATTGAACCTTTCTCCAGGTCCAAGAACAAGCAAGATAAATATCAAACATCGGTTTTTTATGGAGATTGTTTCTACTTGAGGATGAATATATATGCTTCAAAATAACAATCGACAAATTCCGTGAACCTATATTTCGAGATAATTAGATTCAATGTTGATGGCTTATGAATAATTCATTGGGTAGTTTACGATAAAGAGTAAAGATGATTAATGGAATTTCAATATCAAATTTAAATCAACGAAACTGTGCACATTCCCATACGTGTTTGTCAGCTCACTTGAATTCCTGAAGATGCCAAGTGGAAAATCTGGGACACGTAGAAATGTTCAAAAATAAGCTAATCATAAATTTTGTCACGTACGATTTGGATTTCAACTTTCGGCAACTTCAAGCATTTAATTACATGGATAAATTATAATTGAACTCGATTTCATGAGTTAATTAATACAATTGCAAACACGACCCCTAGCATTACGAAAATTACAACAATCAGCTAACTTATTTACGTATTGTATGTATGCGTTTTTGTACGGATATGGCATATGGGTAAATAAATATAATATAATTTGAATATGATGTTCACGTTAACTGGCTTCACCGTGGATTTAACACCTCTGAAGCGATCACGTCCTTCTGTCAGCAACGATGAAAACAACCGAAATCAGCAATGTAAGAGACTTGTAATACTTAGACGTTAGCGTGTATTAAGACTTAAAGCTCCATAATTTGATATAAAAAACCAGGACTGTGGAGTCGGGTTAAAGGAAAACGACTCTGACTCCGACTCTGAATTAACCTTCCCAATCGAAACCGCTTGACTTGCATATCTGTGTACTAATCATTTTAGTCACCACAATAACTCTAGTACATTTTTCTAATCAATATGATGAATAGACTAATATTTTTTTTCTGATTTTTCCGTTTCCGATTCCGACTATGCAACCCTGTCCAAAACAAATATATTTTGGATTCAGAGTTTGGTTAATTCAAGAATGGCTTTCAATGAAGATAACTGAATGTTAATATCTTGTTATATGGAGTTGATCCATTGTTATTCTGAAGCACCCACTTCATTGTTATTCTTGTATTTCAAAATATTGAAATATGTACTTGAATAATCGAATTTTAATTAAGTCGATTTATGTCTCATCTCTAATTGCACGCATGTTAAGCATATCCTTGTATCCTTGTTTACAACTAAGTATGTTAATTATTGTCCGAAATCAGCGAAGCGTGGATGGGTGGGCGGTAACGTGACTGTGGTCCTAGGACGTCGACACAGCCTGTGCTTGAAATGCAGGCGAAACAAATAATATAAAGGATCAAACGAGAATAGTACCCTTATATATTAAAATACTACAGACGATGAGACATTTATAAAGTTTTTTTTAAACCCATCTCTGCTTTTAATGTCCCCCTACTAATGGAGATACCTCGACAGATTAAAAACAAGTAAACTCGTTAATAAAATAATTATTACTAGTTGTAAGCCCGTTCCTCTCAACGGGGGAGATTTTCGTTGCATTTTTAAATGGTCAGAAAATTTACTGGCGTGAAAATAAATTGCAAAACTATTTATTGAATAAGCCAAAAAATCTAAACGTAATTAATTCTCTAAATGGCTTTTTTAGGAATAAACCCAACTCTCTAGATTAACTAAAATACAACAGGAATGCAAAACAAAATATGCAAATAGCGGATATAATAAAATATATTCATATAAATCATAATCGAGCTGCTCTGCTGAGCTGATATATCCAGCCCTGCAGTATTTATATTTTAATAATTTTTGGAATAATTCAAATGTTTCAAGTATGCAAACAAATGTATTTTGGAGAAGAAGAAGAAGACCCCGGGACATATATCGACAGCCTTGCAGTATTTTACTTTTACCATCTTTCTAGACGTCATCATGATACATATACATGAATATTAATGAAAATCAGAAAAAGAAAAAAAAGGCGAAATCCCGGACCTACAAACACTCTTCACCCAACACTCAGACATTATCGGCTATTGATATATAGATTGTGTTACATCGAGGAAGTATTTTTCCATTATTTATAGATATAATGAGATAAATTAGTGATATAAAGAATTTACATCGGAAGTTGTAATCCGTAAGTAAATACAGTATTAGTAAGCTATATATATTATAAAATTAGTCTATTTATCGTATTCATTGATTGAAAAAGTTGTTGACCATTTCAAGGAAGGGAAAAAATCACTGTTTATTTTAAGGCGTATGCCAAGTCCTGTTTTAGTTTAAAGTTGGAGTCGTTTTTTAAACGACTCTTCAGCGTTGGAAATAATCCAATCTGAAAATTCAACTTGTGAATTTTTCATAACAAATAATTCTAAGACCATTCAATGATCAGCAACAAGAGTGGAATCAAAGTAATTTGAGATCTAATTTTAGCGCAAAACTATCTCAGATTTAGCTGATGCGAGGCAGCATTTTGCAAGGCTATTTTTGGTGAGAAATATTAGTCCAAACAGCAAATAAATATGATAAATCGCATATTGAATTCAGGCAAAGAGAAAATATTTGCGATTTTGCAAAATCATACCACTTATCTCGGTTCGTCGATTATTATTCATGGCGTAGCTACTACGGCGTAGCGGTATCTTCATAATCCAGACCTCACAATCACCGAATTCAACCCCGACTGCCTCTACGAACGGTACGCGGTAAATAAACCGACTAAACTTAAAAGAGAGAGAGAAAAAAGCCCCTGATGCCAAATCTAATAAATTTCTGTACCGTTTATCACCGATTTTATATTTATTTACAAACAGAGAAAACTTTTGTAGAATATATAATTATCATTTATTTTTGATTTCTTTAAAACTGAAAATCAATATCAAATCAAAACTATTGAATTATGCCGATTCAGCAGTTTGACTTAAATATTTTTGATTAAAATATAAAAGTTATTCCAATTATAGAAGTATTTTTTTTTCTAGGTGGTTTACTAGTTTATTTATTGATTTTGCATTTACTTGGTAGAACTCCATTATAATAGAGTTTACTAGTTGTTGCAGTCTTTATTTAACATGTTTATTTATTGTCGGGTCAGTGGTGCAGTGGTCAACGTCATTGGCTCGCGTGATGGATCTCACGGATTTGAGTCCCAGTACAAACAGGCGTTTTTTTTCCGGTCAATTTATTTATTTAATTAACATTGCACAAGGTTGACAAATTATACATTTAAAACTTTTACATGAAGAAGAAAAATAGTAAAAATTCAAAGATTCAAATTCGTTATCATTCAATAGCAAAACGAGGCGTAACGTGAGTGATTAGGTAACTTGAAGTCACCTCCAAGTTTCGTCTTTCTATTATTACTTTACGGCAGGGATGGCGAACCTTTTTGGGTCCGCGTGTAAAAAATCCTAAATTATTATTTCTCGATCATCTAGAAGATATAAAAAAAATATAAAAAAGCGTTATTTTTAAACGATTGTCGTTTATCTTGCGAAACATTTGAAAATTAATAAAACGGAATAAATTAATAATTCACGGATTATCT
Source organism: Himalopsyche tibetana (assembly GCA_030503985.1). NCBI lineage: Eukaryota > Metazoa > Arthropoda > Insecta > Trichoptera > Rhyacophilidae > Himalopsyche > Himalopsyche tibetana. The sequence continues at coordinate 20,466,250 of JAPJYX010000022.1, forward strand.
AATCAAAATTTTAATTTTTTAAACTTAAATATATTTTTTTTGAACTCGTTCGCGTGCCGTTCAAATTTTCAAACGCGCCACGTCGGGCACGCGTGCCGTAGGTTCGCCATCCTTGCCCTAGTGCGAGCTTTTGTAACTGAATAATGACCAGATGTTTAAAAGCTCTACGTGCTTAGCAAACATTGCTTAAAAATATACAAACAATATGTTTTTATATATATGACACATTTAAACGTAAAATACCTAATAACTAAGAAATGTTCGTGTATATGACTAAGAAACGTGTGCTTTATACATTGTAATATGTCTCGAAGTAAATAAACCAAAACGTGCTCTCTTTTATACATTATTTCGTTTAATAACTTTCTAAATTGAAATTTTTTCATGTTGATAAAAAAATTATAAACGCTCTTCTAAAAAAAAGTAATTTTACACGACGCTTCGCTATGTGGTTTAAACTAGTCATAAAACAGCCTGCTGTGAACACAAAAAACAAGAAATAGCGAGATATTAAATTCTAACAAGTCTCTTCAAGTCTCGGAATACGACAACGCTACTAAAATTATTTAATTAACTATTTAACTGTTTCAAATAAAACAAAAAATCTTACCTCTGCTGAAGTTTATTTAGTTCAGTGTCTGTCAAACTTTTTTACTTCGCGGCACACTGGTGAATGGGACCTGTTCCGCGGCAGGACAAATTAAAATACTTTAAAAAACGAAAACATGGAAAATGTGTCGAGTCGACCACTATATATGTATGTATATGCGAATGTGACAAATATTTATTTGAATACATAGATGTTGAATTAATTTAAAATTGAAGAAAATTTAAATGAATTGGCATTATTTAGAATGAAAATTTTTGAGATGTCTTCCTCCGCGGCACACCTGAGACTTCCTGCGGCACACAGTTTGGCAGACACTGATTTAGTTGGACGACCAAAATAGAATTGTTGAAAATAAAGTTTTCCTAGTTGTTACTTTCTTCACATTTTTTTTACCATGTCCGCTCCCAATATGGAGCATACGGACTCCTAATGGGGTTTATCACAACAGAAGTGTTTCTACGAGAACTGCTTGTTACTCAGTTGCTCAACCTCTCTTTTTCCAAAGAGAGTAGGGAATTGAAGGAAAGGGCTAGGACAGGACTAGTGGTTGGCTAATCGCTCTCGATACGCCCCGTTCATAGGATAGGATAGGAGGGGGAATGCAAGACATCACATACATCCATGCCTTCGAACGGAAATACATAAATCGATTGAAAAATCAATTTATAAAACTGCCCGTACTGGGATTCAAACCCGTGACCTCCGTAGCGGTAGCCAACGACGTTGACCACTCGACCACGCAGGCGGCAATATTTAATAGTAAAAGTTTATCACTTGCACTTTTATTTCTGTTGCTGACTTTTTACGAGCAAGGATTTTTGGCTGTATTAAATTATATTATGTCAAGCATCGAGTATTTTAAAACTGTAAGCATTTTTCGAAATAGTACATGTATTTTTAACGATTGAATTAATGTTCAATAAAATTTTAAAGTTTTGTAATCGAAATTTCAAACCGTAGACATAGTTCACTTTTAGGGTGTTCACTGTCAATACTTCTTTCTACTTTATTTTTACTTTATTTATAATGGTCAATACCGGTTTCGCTCATGGCGAGCATTGTCAACTGATAAGAAATATAATTTAACACTTCTATTTATACAGAAACAAATTAAAATGAAAAGGTGTTAACGAAAATTGACATTGAAATGAATTTTAAAAATAACAGTAGAAGTGATTATATAATTACACAAAATTAAAATTATTAACATTTCTTCAACACACTTAAAATTACCTAAAACACCCTCCCAATCCTAAAATAACGAGGTGCAGTGAAATAAATTGAATGTTAGATGTTAGTGAATGTATCATGATTGCTTTATTTAAAAAGAAACATTTATAATGATTACGTCATTTACTTTATATCATATATATTGACAAAATCATTCACAGTTGCCATAAAATAAACAGAAATTATTAATTTACGGATTTAGACTATGAGTTTTTTTTAAATCCATGTTTAATGTAGAGCATATGACCTCCTACCGGAGATGAACAGAATTTTTCAACAATAACGTTTGTTAGTCATCTGCTCAATTTCTCTTTTTCAAAGAGAGTAGTAGGGATAGAAGGATAAAGCTGAGACATGACTGGTTGTTGACTAATCGTTCTCACTACGCCTAGTTGTTTAAAGATATGAAAGGTGGAAGGGAAATTAAGACATCAAAAACACTCATGCCTTCGAACAGTTATCGAAAAAATGCTGTTCGTTCTGGGGGCCAACCCGTGAGATCCAGCACGGAATCCTGCAACGTTAACAGCTGTGCCATAATACCCGACAAACTATGAGATTAATGTGTGAAAATTATGAATAGGGGATTATGAACCATTTCCTTTGTCCGTATACATACGTCCTAAAGTGAAACTTTAAAAGGAATACGATGGAAAAAAAAAGAAAACAATCTCCATGGTCGCTTTAAAATAAAGTTTGTCCCTGAAGCGTAATGCTCGCGTCTCGCTGGCGTCCGGCGGAACTTGTGTAAACCACCGTCCCCCGGTGCTTTCACATTAATACAGTAGTGGTAAACATTTCCGGGGGCTCAAAATCACAAAGACGAAACTAAAAAAAAACGATTTGAGTTTCACATTGCTCTTTCATCAAATAATTCTGGTCTTATGAGTCATGTGAAGATAAAACTCAGGCGTGCAAGGCTGTGAAGTGGATGTTGTATGCTTTTCAACAGATTTTTAATTAATTATTCTACATACCAAGACACAATTTACGGTTAAAAACGAATGATATCGCACACTTAATCACGCAGGATTTCCAAATCAAACAAAGCTAACAAGCCATACTGAAGCAATTTATTGTTTCTTATAAAACTAGAATATTTTTGTATGGGAGCTTTTTCATATTTTAAAAAATATTTGGCATTACAGCTAATGCCACTTGCAAAAAAATAAAATAAGTTGAGAGATTATACGATATTGCCTCAATGAAAATATTTTGTATGTCACTTGAGATCAATTTGAGAATAGTTAAAATCACAAAAACCTAGGCATTAGGTCTCAAATTTCAATTGAAAAACAACCTAAATTTTAACTTACCGGGAATCAAGCCCAGACCCACCTATCGGTAGAGAATTTTTTAACCAATTAGATCACCCGCAGTGGTATAATTGGTTAGAGCTTTCTTAACTGATCAGGTGGGTCTGGGTGCGATTCCCAGTAAAGTCATTGTCAAATTTAGATTTTTCAATTTATATTTGAGACTTAAGATATGGGTATTTGTGATGTCAATTTACCTCGAGTTCATCTCAAATGCTGACAATATATTCTCGTAAAATCTTTCAATTTGAATATAATTGGCGCATTGGCATTGGAATGCCAAATATTTTTTAGTTAAAAAATGAGATCACAGCGGGTGACTAGTTAATTAATATACAGTCAAAACTCAAAACCAATCTAATGTAGTCTTCCAATCCACGACATCAGCATAAATTATTTGAGTTTTTCTTGTAGGTACCGTTTTAAAAGTTATCATTGCGCATCCCTTAACTAAAAAAGGTTTATTTTTTTAAACTTGTCATTCTTTAATATTTTTTTTTACAAAACATGGTTGAATATTTCTGTATTTAACGTGTCACCGGAAATCTTCCGACAGAAAAGCTTTCTGGCAGATATTACACAACATGTGTGTTAATAAAACATCTTTGAGAAGGTTTGACTAAAGTTATACCATATTATTTAAACAAATTTATATATGTTTGGCGTGCTAGGTATACGTAGGATTTATTTTTATAAACACAAGAACGTCAGTACAACGATAATTATTTTTGTACATTTAAGACAATTTACTGAACAAACATAACTGCTTTTATCTCTGACCAAATGGTAATTGTTTTTAAATGTTTATTAATATCCGGATGCATGTCTTTGTACCTTACCAATACCGAAAAATAGGACGAAGACTGACTTGAATGATTTTATTTCAGCTTAGTAAAAAATACAACAGAATTATGTAAAAAAAAAGTCTTTATTTTTATAAATAGAGATAATTTGTTTCATTATTCCAGTTGGTTGAAAGGCTGGATTGCACTGGTAAGCACAACCATCAGGACGCTTATCACATACTGTAGAACTGTCCTGATATAAATGCCAAACGAGCAGAGCTGTTAGCTGCAGTCCGCTTCATAATACTTTACTTCCTAACTTTAACTAAAATGTAGAATATAGTTTGACATTTCTTTCTGTCTTAAGCCAATTTCTACATCTTTTTTTATCCATGTCTGCTTCTAATGTGAAACATACGGCTTTCTAATGGAGGTATCTCAACAGATTTTTTCAGTACTGTTTGTTACTCTTTTTAAAAGAGAGTAGAGGTAGATGGATAAGACAAGGATAAGATTAGTGATAAGCTAATCGCTCACGCTAGGCCTGTTTTAGGATGTAATGAGTTGAAGAGAATTCAAGACATTATATACATTCATGCCTTCGAACAGAAATCCATTAATCGATTGAAAAATCAATCTATAGAAACGGTAATCGAGCCCGTGACATACGTGTTCTAAGTCAACGATGTTGGTACTTGACCACGCAGCAAGCATTTTCTAGATAATTATTACATAAAAATATTTTGCATATTAAGCTAAAAATATGACCCATCGTCATTTAAATACAACTGTGAATAAAAATGTATCATTGAATTTATATTAAAATAAATTAAGACGGCGAAACGTTTATAGACTGTCAAGCTTTATATATAAATCAAGCGAAAGTTTTGTTCGCTTTTTTTTAAATAGCCTGGGGAAAGTTTAAATAATTTAGAAACCTCGCGCTAATAACTTTTAGCGACTTTCAGATCTTGAGATACATCGGTAATTTATTCATTTTGAAACTACAGTGCGTTCCAAAACCAATGTGTTCTTTTATCTGTGAAATAAAACTTTAAAATTTAAGATTTCGACTGAAGGTGCTTGGTGGAATTTCAATATTAAATTTGAATCGTTCAAACTATGTACATTCTCACAAATTTTGTCACTAACGACCCGGGTTTCGCCTTTCGGCATCTTCAGGCATTCAAGTGCACGGATGAACTTGAACTGACGCTTAGCAAATAAAAGTTTCGTGTTTATATAAGGTATAAATGCATCACTGAGTCCAAAGCCATTGCTGGCGAAAAGGATAAGCCCATGGGAATGCCAACAGATTTGTGTAGTGAGCAGTTTCAAGAATTATATAGTTTGTTTGTCGGCAAAGGTTTTATGATTATATGATTATATGATTTTATGGTTATATAGGGTATAAAAGAGGAGATGTGGGAAAGTTTGATATTTCGTTTAAAATCGGAAGACTTTGCAACTGTGCTTTGTTGATTTCTAAAATTTCTTGGAAAAAGAGCTTATGACTGTCCGTATTTGGGTATAACATTTTTATCCCTTGTTCCTGATTGAACACGTGTCCTTCCGAAATTAAGTGATTAGCAAAAGTAGACGTGTCTTTTTTCAATCTAAAGGCTGCCATATGTTCTAAAACTCGGATGTTCAATGTTCTTTCTGTTTTGCCGATATAAAACTTTGTACAACAAGAGCATTGCAATCTATAAATCCCGGATTTATTTAAGTAATGTATTTTATCTTTATTATTAATTAATAATTTGCCTAAAGAGTTCGTCAGTTCAAGTTCATCCGTGCACTTGAATGCCTGAAGATGCCGAAAGGCGAAACCCGGGTCGTTAGTGACAAAATTTGTGAGAATGTACATAGTTTGAACGATTCAAATTTAAAACTTTAAAACTTGCCATTGATCTGTTTAAAACACGTTTGCTTTACGTATATGTACTAGAGCTTATACAAAAACCGACTTTTGAAAAAACCGGTTTTCGAATCTCGATATTGTTTGAAAACCGGTTTTATCCGGTTTTCGAAATTTTAAAAAAAAATGGATAATTCAGTCAAAATAGAGAGAAAAGGCTAATATTTTTAATATTGATAATTTATATACATAAAAATACACAACAAGAAATTATTTGGTGTTACTCCTCAGAAAATATGATTTAAAAAAAACATAAAGCGTCCACTGATCGTTTTGTAAAAAAAAAAAATCCTGATATCGAAAATACTCTTTCGCTGGGTAATGATGTGGGGCATATGGTCTTTGAGCCATCGTATAAAAGATCCAATTTTTCTGTCCTTTTGTTTATAGACTCATTTTTACTATTAGCTTTGTTGCATTGTTAAGTAGTCAGAAAATTTACTGGCCTGAAAAATAACTTACAAACCTATTTATTGAATAAGCCAGAAATTCTAAAAGTAAAAGAAATATATCTCGGGGCATATACCGACAGCCCTGCCCTACAGTATTTAAATTGTAAATTATTTAATTTTTGGAACAATGTTTAAGTTTGCAAAAAAAAAAATTTTGTAGTAGCAAAAATCGACCTCGGGGCATATATCGACAGGCCTGCAATATTTAAATTGTAATCGAGGAAAATCATAAATAACAGTGTATTGGAAAAACAAGTCCTTAGTATGAATACGAAAATGGCGACAGCAAAGCTGGGGAGGACGAGGGGGAGGGGCAGGGAGAGGGGAAATCGGGGACATCCTTCATACACTCACTCATACAAACAAACAAACAAACGGACGGACCTTATCGACTATTAATATATAGATAGAGTTCAGCCAATCTTGCTGTACTAGTAATATTGATATAATTTATGTTTTCGACTGAAGGTGCTTGGTGGAATTTCAATATTAAATTTGAATGTTAAAATTATGTTATTCTTCTTGAAACAACTTTCTATTGACCCGGTAGAATGTCTTTCATAGAAAGATAGACGAAATGAATATTACGTGTAGACAGAGCCTCCTTTGTAAGTTTTAATCATTATTACGAAAAAGAGAACTTGGCAGTATTAATTTCACGTCAAAAACTTTTAGATTTTATAATTTGTTTGATAATTGCCTTGTTTGTTTGCTTACCAATTGAGACGTTTTATTGTTTCCTACGCTCAATTAAAAATTCATCTCGGCGAGCTTAAAGTAATATTTTACTTTCATCAAAAAGAATATAACTACGTTTATTAAAATATATTGACATCATAAAGATATTATGTGCTATATACTGCGTGATTGAGTGTCAACATTGTAGGTTTAGAACACTGCTCTCCAGCCTGGGGTCAATTTTAATTCTTTCGACATTCTTTGTGATAAAATATGAACATGTGAAATAAAAAAAAATCGGGGTCCGCAGATTATTGTTTTCAGATTTCGGGGTCCGTGGAATGTAAAAGGTTGGGAAGCACTGGCTTAGAACACGGAAGTCACGGGTTTGAATACCAGAATGTATTGTTTTTATAGATTGATTTTTCAATCGATTTATAAATTTCTGTACGAAATCATAGATGTATATGATGTCTTAAATTTCCCCCTCCCATCCATCATATCCTTACAAACGGGGAGTAGTGAGAGCGATAAGCTAACCTCTAGTTCTGTCTTAGCCTTATCCTTCTCTCTTTACTCTCTAAATAACGTTGAGCTACTGAGTAACGAGTAGTTTTTGTATAATGTCTTTTGTTGAGTTAAACTCCATTAGGAGTACATATGCTCCACATTAAGAGAGGACATGGAACAAATTTCTTCATTGCAAAATTCTTAAGTTTATAATTTCTTACCCAATTTTAATAACATAAATAAATCATATTTATGGCTTAAAATAATTTTCAGATATTTAGTTATTCTAAGCTGTAATAAGTACACGAATTTTCTCCAAAAATGCTTTCAAAATTTACGATAGAATTTTATTTACTTATGTAGTTTCTTCCCCTACTTTATCAGGACGTTCCCATCACCCATGTAACAATCTGGTTGCAAAACATATGACGGTGATTTGCAACCCCTGTTTCAAAGGAAAACCTTTTTTGGTTGACTTCGATTAGCACTTACATATGGGCAGCAGGAATAAGTGAATTTTCGTGTCTCTCAAGCAGGCAGTACCGGGAAACAGTAAACAATTAAATATATTGCAAACGTCGATGAAAGGCGTTTATTGATTTGGACAATGACGCTAGATTTTTATCAAGTGTTTAAGACTTATGATTTTTATCTTAGTGTACTAGTAGATACTTATGTAACGTTTTCGTTCAATCACTTCATTCTTATCCACTTCTCAAATCAATACAATTTGTCGCCTTATCTGGTCTACTCAGTGGCGGTTCCTGAACTTAAATCTGGGGTGGGCTAGAGGAAAGTTAAGCATTGTATACTATTAACGAAATTGTGTATTTTTCCACTTCACCCTATACCTTAATTTACAAGCAAATAAACAAATATTACGACACTACTGCAAAGTATAAATTACTATACAATAAAATCAATGCTAATGTTAGTAAGAAATAATAAAATAATAACCTTAAATTCGTCTCTTTCAAAGTGAAATAACAAGTACAAAAAGTAATACAGAGCTGTCACTAAAAGTCAATACCTGTCACTTTCATACAATAAAACGATATTGGTATTTGTGTTTGAATGTATTGGTCATGGGAAGATTCAATTTAGCCCCCAACGAATGACAGAAGCTTGATAATTTGAAGCACAGTCGTGTGTGTTTGATGACGTTTCCGTACATACAAATACAAAATATCTAATCGTGCTTGATTGCGCCCCAGTGTAAAGAAAGATATATATTATCTCTGGAAAAATTGCGGGCTTGAAAGATCTAGCCCTTGAGTTGTTAATACGTAGGTGTTGCCAGACTGACGTCACGTTGCCTGTTCTCTATACAATATTTATAGGGTTATTGTTTTTTTTATGCCGGTTCAGTTTAAAATTGTAATACAAAACACCATCGAGAATATTATTGTAGGTAGACATAGCATTGTCTTATATTGACAGAGGAAAATCAAAACAAGGATATTGTATTTATTTGGGAAAGGATAGTTACGCTTATAAATGTATTTATTTTGTTCAGCAGCCGAATTGCTGTTCATTTTTATTCAGCCATCTAAAGTTTTGGGTGAAAAATGCTGGTCGGGCTTAGCCCACCTAGCCCAGTACCTAGAACCCCCCCTGGGTCTAGTCGAGAAGAGTTTTACCTTAGTGATCTAGTTGGTCTGGGTTCAAACTCCTCAACTTTTTTGGCGATTTCTATTGTTTATATTTTTTTTCTCAGTGAAAAAACAGTAGACTAATATTTTGTTGTCGCCTGCTGTTGCCCAGTCGGTAAAAGCTTGCTCTACGGACCACGCAGGTACGGGTTCGATTCCCGGTAAGATCACAGTGAATTTGAGAATTACTCAATTCAAAGTTGTGATCGAAGACTGGGTGTTTGTGATGTCAATTCACATTGTTTTCTCTCCTCCCATCCTGCTTATCCTTTATTAACTGGGTGTAGCAATATTGACAAGTCAACCACTAGTCCTGTTCTAGCCTTATTCCTATTTCCCTACTACTCACTTTGAAAAAAAAGTGAGGTTGAGCGACTGAGTAACAACCATTTCTCGTAGAAAAAACTACTCTTAAGATACTTCCTTTATGAGGCCATATGCTCATATGCTCATGCATTTTGGGAGTGGACATGTTTAAAAAGTAAATAAATAATATTTTTACTGTAAATATTATTATGAAAAAAAAGCTAATAAATTGTTTTAATATTAATTATCTTTCTAGAACAGGAAGATTGAGTTGAGTGACTGGCTTACTATTTAAATTTATCTTGAAATGCTCTACGAGGAATGGATATGCATTGTGGTTTTACATCAAGTTTAATAATTAATCATTTTAACGTTGTTATATCATAATAATGGAATAAATAATTTATTTGGGCCAATTAGAGATGAAGTGAGCCAAATGGTATTTTATAAAAAAATAAGTTAAATGTTTTGTTATATTCTAAACGTCTCAAAGTATCGTAAAAGTGAAGTAACCTCAGTCAATATACATTGCAATAGTGTTATCTATGTAAAACAAAAAATATGCAATCCATCAAGTCAAGTAAAGACGTGATTGTACTTAACTCGATGGCTGCCACAGACGAGATATCTCGTAAAAATTTTCGAGCTTAACATGCACGAGACGACTTATCTCATCAATAACTAATTAAATTTATAATTGAAAAATATAGCCGGCGTGCTGGGTAATTACTATTAATTATCTACGGCAGCTAAAAGGTTAAAAGTCAAAGAAAAAGTTTTACCATTTTACTAGTTGACTTCTAGTGGACTTATTTATAGTGCAGTGTTTCTGTGCAAGTAAATATAATCCGCTGATATATAACTTTTACATTTTAAACAACTTTACTTGAAACTTTTCATGTTCATATTTTACCACAACAAATAATGTAATAGTTTTCTAAGTTTACCACACGATAATAATATGGCAAATAGCGCTATATTTTCCTGTCTCGTAAAAACACCGTTGTTCCATATTTCAAAACTTTTTAGCGGAAAGCTCTCGGAGCTTTGACGCTGGTGCATGAACTACATCAGCTCAGTATCAAAATCGCAGCAGGGATATGAACTTCAGGGATGCGAGGAATCCCGCAGGCGTAGTTAGTACACTGACGCGTAAGCTCTCAATGGCTTTTAAGGCAGATACTCTCAAGCGGCAGAACAATGGACGTTTCCTGAATGGAAAATTGTATATTGAAAACGTAAATGTTTGAGGAATAATTTCAACTCTCTAGTGATATATCTTTTATAATTTGAAATTACTGTTATTTAATATTTTTCATTCATTTTTACGTATCTTTTTATACATCAGTGTTTGCCAAACTTTTTTACTACACGGCACACCAAATGAAAATGCTTTAAAAAAGATAATGTGGACAATGCTATACATATGCAAATGTAACAAATATTTATTTGAATACGTAGACGTTGAATTTAAAATTTAAGAAAATTTAAATGAATTATTTAAACTGAAATTTTTTGAGACGTCTTCTTCCACGGCACACTTGAGATTTCTTGCGGCAGCTTTATAGGAACTAACTTAACCCTTCAGAGACGAGAGATTTTTTACGATAAAAAAAATATTCACAAAAATTCGGGGTTGAAATATAGTTAAACGTGAAATTTTTAAAAATATTTACAATTTGACCTTTTTAGATCAACATAATTTCAATACAAATATATTAGCAAAAGAGCTGTAAATAATTTGGTGTTTTGATAAAAAGATAACTTACAGTTTCAAAAAGTCCATTAAAAAAACGGAAATTCAAAAAATCGCGTTTTGGTTGACTGCGGCTGATGACTTACTGAAGTCTGTACCCTTCGTAACCAAATATGAGTGAAAGCAACGATATTCAGGTAGAAAAATAATTGATAGTGGGATCAATAGACAACGGTGTTTACTGTGACTGTATGGTCACGTTTGTCCTTGGAGGTTTATATTATATATTACGTTCAAATTAAGTGAAATTACACAAAATATGGTTAAAAATATTTTTTCAGATGATACAAAATGTTAAAATCTATATGTCTGCATTCATAACATAGAACGGCCTTCACCTTCTGCCAGTGTGTAAATGATATTGTAGTCATAATTTGATACCAACATGACTTAAAAAATATGCAGATATGCTACTTCAAAAACCAAGATGAATCATTTTAAAAACCGGCAAAATTGGTAGGGCATAAGTAGTTTATTTTTTATTATTTACGTATGAGAAAAAAATGTTCGTTACTTAATTTATTCCTCATTTTGAGCCTCGTTAAAAGCATTAAAAACACCTGTTTTACGCGTTCGTACTTATTCCAGAACACACCTGCGCTGAAGTTATAGACACGCCTCGTGAAGTAGTTACTCGTAAAATTTACTAATTTTATAATATGAAACCTTAACGACCATGCAACGAGTAAAGTCTGACGATAACGTCAATGCTAGATTGTCAAATTTTAACAATGCTTTTGTAGTATTGCATTATGAAAATTATAGCTGAGAAGTCGTCAAACATTCCTGCACTTAGATAAATTATGTCATATATTATGTGGACTTGAGACTACAAAACGTGGAGTACTGCAGCGATTTTCAACGTTGTTGGTAAGGCATCTAATCACCGATCTTTTTGTGATCCTAATTCACAAAAAGGGTTCAAAATCTTTCAATCCCGAGATTCCTGGATTGATCATTCACTATAATATGCCACAATTGCTTGAGATCATTGCCGGAACAAGTGGGTACTTCCTGGGAATTATTATCACCCCAATTTGATTGCACCCCATGTTGCAAAAATGATCAAGGCATACTTGGAAACGCTGAAATGGGAAGTTATAACCCACCCCTCGTATTCTCCAAACGTTGTTTCCTCTAACTATTACTTGTTTTGATCAATGTCACACGTCCTGGCTGACCAGCACTTCTGGTCTTTTGAAAAAGTAATGATTTTGATTGATTCGTGGATTGCTTCAAAAGATGATGATGATGAACACAGGATTCTTACGCTACCCGAAAGATGAGAGAAGGTAGTGGCCAGCGATGGACAATACTTTTGATCATAAATGTATAACCAGTTTTTTACAATAAAGTTCCGGAAGAATTTCGAAAAAAAACGGCGGAAGCAAAGTTGTTCACCTAATATTTTATGAGCAATATTGCTACAAGGATTTATGTGCTAAATATTTGTCACAAAACAGAAATATCAAGCCACGTTACTCTTATCCATCACGCTTAACGGTAATGCAAGTGTACGTGTCGTGAATTTATTAAAAAGTGTGTGCAGCACAAAAATAAAGTCAAGGCGAGGCTAATAATGCACAACCTCAAATAAAAAATAACGGCGCAGGCTGTGTCGCCTGACGTTTATTGCCAAAAAGTGATGGACGATCATACTTGTTGCTCGCGGGCTGAGCGCGCTTCGCTGGCATATGGGGTACGGTTATCAAGAACAGTAAATCTTTACGGGGGTTTCCACTAGGGATTCTGGAGTCTCGGCTTTTTATTAAAGTACCGGGAAACGAGACAAAAAAAGTCCCGGACCGCAGTATTGTAGTATTTTTTGTTATGATGTACATACAGTGGCACTCTTCAAATATATATACTTTTTTAAAAGAAACATTTAGCATCACAGCCAATGCGCCAACTATTTTCATCATACGAGAAAAACTCGATGAGAATTTTTGTATTGTAAGTCACTCGAGATAAACTCGAGGTAAATTTACATCACAAACTCCCATGTCTTAGATTCAAATTTAAAATCGAAAAATCTAAATTTGGCGTTGACTTTACTGGGAATTGAACCCAGGCCCACCTGGTCATTAAAGCAAGCTTTAACCAACTATACCACAGTGGGCGATATTGTCGAGTCCGTGGCGCAGTGGTCGACGTCGTTGGCTTCCGTGGAGACCTAGTATGAAAAACATTTCTTAAAATTTATTTATCGATTTCTGTTTGAAGGCATGGATGTCTGTGATGTCTTAAAATTCCCTACCACCATAAAAATACGAAAACAACGAAGCGTAGCGAGAGCGATAAGCTAACCACTAGTCCTGTTGTAACTCTATCCTTTCTATCCATATTCTTTTATGAAAAAAAAGAGGTGGAAAAACTTATATTGAGATACCCTCATTAGGAGGTCATAAACTCCATATTGGAATCGAACATAGATTTATTAAAAATCTGTGTAAAAACGTAATGTTTGTTTTATTTTATTCATAACTAAAATCACTAATCAATTCTTAAAAAGCACAACCGTTTAAGTAAATTCATAATATATTTCACACCATTCGAGGTATTCGTGACAGGTTACATCAAGGGTGCAATATTGGGATTCTGAAATCTCGGTTTTTTTCATGTTTCCGGAAATTTTCTCATCCTGAAACCGTAGTACTGTACTATTTTTTATTAAAAATATTAAAACATTTTTTTATGCATGAACAGTGTTGATCACTAAAAACGAATGCAAACCTTTTTTTTGTTTAAAATTGCAAAAAGATTACAATATTGTATTGTAACTTTTTATTTCATTTTATTACACATTGTTCGAGAGATTCTCTTGATTTTTCCAATAAAACGCCTTCTTCCGAAAAATAATACATTGGTTCAGTATTTTTCTTTTTATTGTTGCAACCCGGCATCTGTCACACGTTTAACGAGCCAAAAAATCTTCAAAACTCGATTTATTTTATTTAAATGTCCCGGGAACCGAGACTGGGAAAAAGTGTTGATTTCTCGGAAATTTATTCTCAGGTTGTTTTGATACAGAATCCCTAGTTTCCACCACAGCCATAATAAATTCTCGCAGAATATGGTCTATGCATTTATTTATCTAAACGTTGGTCTACTTTATTCTTTATTTTCAGTGGACAACGCAGTAAATTCATTGCTTATTAAACCTTATTTAAATTAGAGTACATGTCACATAAACTTGACAAACTTGATTTATTTCTACTTAAAAGATAACCTTAATTGTGTTCATTAATTGAAAATTGTGCTGTAATTTTCAGCTATACTCTTTTATTTACACCACAACTATCAATAATTTGCGACCCAAGAACTACAAGGTTCTAAGTGCCGATTTTTAGCGAAACAAAAGTTACAAAGGAGACCATTAATGTATATTAAAAAACTGTTTTATTGTTTGAACAAAATTTTGCAGTTAAAACCTTGTAGTTTTTGTAACGCAAATTATTAAATTTAAGTGAAAAAAGCTATGAATAATGTGATAAAAACGTTAAGCTTTCTTGCTGAATAAGATACAAGCGTATCTATCAGATTGTTCGGAAAGAAATTTCATTTTTTCCCAACAGATATTTTTTCAAAGACAATTTCACACTTAAGTCACATAATCATTATATATTTATTTTAACAGCTGATACAATAAGGCTTGCTTGTGAAAAAGTTCGATTGATTTTACGCCATAGTTTTTGGTTGGCAGTGTTAGCACCCTTTCAATTATGGAAAGTAAAATGCAGCATTTCGGCTTATTTTACTTTTTTACTATCGAAAAGGTAAAATGCTGTTCAATCAAGAAAAAAAATATCCGATGTGTATAAATATTGTCAAAACTGATTTCTAAAATTTCAATCCGGGAATTTTGATGTTGAAGATGCACCACGTTCTGGAAGGCTAGTTGAAGCTGATGAAGACACAATAAAGGGATTGATGCAAACCGGCAAATAGCATTTCGTGAGATTGCTGAGAGATTACATTGATCAAATTCGACCGTTCATGATCATTTGAAACGCCTAGGTTCTCCTACTCTCAAAGCTCGAAAAAAAACGACATTAATTTTCGAGCACCCAGTTAGATTTTCACAGTTATGAGATTTCGCAGTTTTTGCAGATCGTATAATGTTGAGTACATTTTTTTTTGATTTTCGAAAACCGGTTTTAGTCGAATAAAAGGAAATATTGTTATTCGACAGCCAGTTTTTTATAAGCTCTGAATATAACGTACGTGAAAAATAATTGAAAAAATCTTTTTCGCTCGAATTCTCAATATTTTAGTTATTCTCCTGCTTTAAGGATTAAAAATAAACAATGGGTTACCAATTGAAATAATTGTTATTATTATTAAGCACGCAGACAAAAAACACCCAATTTTATTGTTTTTCTGTCTCAGTAAACAAAATAACAAAGCATTCGTATCTACACCTATTTTGTGTTAGGTTTTTGTTCTTTTCAAATCAAATTAATAATCGTGATATTGATTGCCTAAAAAAGCAATCTTTATTTAGTCGATTTTTATATATCGATATATATATAATATATACATGTAGGTACATCGCACCTTTACCAGTAGTAATAACTTGTTTACCATGTTTATTCAACAATGAAAACAATCGAAATCATTCAATCGGTAAACAAGTATGCAGGCTGCGTGGTCGAGTGTCGAGGTCGTTGACTTATAACCAGTGTTCCCTCTAGGCTGTGCGCGTGCACACAACTCGCTGAGTGCGCGCACAAAAGTTACATCAGCTATACCACCACCAGAATAAATTAAATGACAATAAATAGTGTTGTTAATTATTGTCATTATTAAAAATCAACCTTTTCGTTTAGTCAGTCTACATACCGTTACGTAGCGCACAAATCTTTTTATTTCTTGTCAAAGTTGCACAGCCAATGTCTTTTGTGCACATAATCTTTCGAAAATTAGAGGGAACGTTGCTTATAACACGGCAGTTTTTTTTAAGGATTGATTTTTCAATCGATTTATGGATCATCAAAACCTAAAACGTAGATTACCACTAGTTATGTACTAGGCCTATTCTCCTATCTCTATTACTCTCTTTGTAAAAAGAAAGATTGAACAACTTAGTAAAAAAACAGTTCTTCTAATTGATGGCCATATGTTCCACACCAATATTTCGGTTTTGAACAAACACGATGAATACGAGGTTCCCGGTTTACTTTATACCGACATAAAAATTTCGACGAACTCCATTTTTGTGCCTAAAACGTAGTTAACAGAGAGTAACGAACTAGTATTTTCTTTTTAACCATGTCCGCTCCCAATGTGGAGCATATTGACTCCTAATGGAGTTTATCTCAACAGAAGTGTTTCTACGAGAACTGCCTGTTACTCAGCTGCTCAACCTTTCTTTTTTCAAAGAGAGTAGGAATTGAAGGATAGGGCTAGGACAGGATTAGTGGTTAGATAATCGCTCTCGATACGCCCCGTTCATAGGATAGGATGGGTGGGAGAGGGAATACAAGACATCGCATACATCCATGCCTTCGAAGAGAAATTCATAAATCAATTGAAAAATCAATTTATAAAACTGTCTGTGTTGGGATTCGAACACGTGACCTCCGTAACCGAAGCCAACGGCGTTGACTACTCGACCACGCAGGTGGCATAACAGAGAGTAACGTACTAATAATTTACTAGTTTTATTCTTATATTATAATTACCCCAACTGAAAAAAAAGAGCTCGAAAGAGGCAATGGTAAATCAATATCAGTTATTATTTGATTTGATGAGTTGATAAAAACAGACTTTTTTTGAATAATTACATTACATTTTACTACATTAAAAATTATCACATTGGAAGCGAACACAGATTAAAAAAAATATTATTTTAATAATTTTATAAGCAAAAAACAATAATTTCAAAGTAGTCACAATTTAAAAGTATTATTATATTCCCGCTCTGTTAGTTTTTATTGAATAATAATAGAGATATCACAATGTTGAAGAGAGTTTTGGTTATCTTACGAGTTGATCTCTCTGAAAAAAAGAGGCTGAGCAACTAAGTAACAAACAGTTCTCGTAGAAAAAAAAATGGGGTCTGGCTGTGTCATGGACACGGCCGTGTGTTGTACGTGAATACGTCTTGTAATAGGTGATATAACGTCCCATTTTTACGTTCCCGGCACTGCTTGACTCCATCATATGGTGTTTTAATGGTACCATTCGAGTGCTCTTGAGAAGCCCTTTCCAACCGTATATGATCTCTGTATTTAGATTTGGCTTTTTGACGCGTATAGCCCGACATTACATATTTTTGATATATTTTAACACCTCATTATAGTCACAGTCACAATATTAGACTATTTTTTTTTGTCTATAATCGATAGATTTTGTCGAGAGCTAACCATTGAAACCATAAACGAACATCGCAACTTCTCCGAGTCGAATGTTATCGTAAATAGAAATCTCGATACGCAGAAAAATAACCTCAAAATGACGGCGCTTCCCCTCCACCCCACGTGATGTATCACAATCTTTACATAGCGCAATAAATTATTTGATTTTTTAGCTATCCAGTGATGCAACTGAATTTTGGATAGCTATGATACATATAAAGCTGCAACACCAAACTGTATCTCCCGATTTTGTTATCATTCGTTTTTTTGGATTGCCTCCCTATGGAAGCAATTTTAAAGACGTATTCACGTCAAAAAATCTGTTGAGATACCTTCATTAGATGGCCATATGTTTCACACTGGGAGCGGACATGGATTTAAAAAAAGCATTAGCAATCATGTATGCAAAAAACCATGTCTAAAATTTCAGGTTAGTCACAATTTTCATATATTCTTATACTCATATTCTGTGAGATTTAATTGAATAATAATGGAGATATCACAATGCTTAAGAGAGTGTTGGTTATCTTACGAGCTAAATACTGCTTAATTTAAAATTTAGCGTAAAATAATGTAATTTTATGTCTTTTTGAATTCAAAATTAATCATTAAAAAGTTGAGACACCCCTACTCCCCTACACATCGTGGAGGACGAAATGTAACCTTAGTAAACAACTCGAGTTTGTCAAAGTCCGGATTAAATAACAATAAAACATTCACACGTTAAGCCCTACCCAGAGATAAAAACATGCGTTGCTCCTTTAAAAAGTAAAATTACAATTCGGCTGAGGTCAATATCGTTAAAAATTCCTCCTCTTTACTTGGGTACATTTAAAATTTATTAAATTCTTCAATTGTTGAGAGTGCCTGCGCCGTAAAGGGTTGCTTGTCTAGTAATTTTTTCGCCTTTTTAATGATTCACAAAGGGGTTTCACCTTTTCACTTGTACCTGAATAAAGAAAACTCTAGAGTAAGGGGAACCTGTTTGTCCAATAAATGTTTGCAGAAGATTTAATAGAGATTGAACCTACGTGCGTATATACTATTCGTTGACCAGTGTTTGCCTTGCTTAATGAAATTTTTCCAAGCAAACAAAGTTGCGTACATTTGGTTGTACGAAATAAAAATCTGCGTAATTGTTATATTTCAAAGTGATTTTCACGTGTGAATGCATTATTTTTGCAACAGGATTCAAATCAGTTAACCGTATAAAAATAATAAAAATGATGTTTTTGTTTCTATGTTTAATGATTAACCCTTAAATGCATGATTTTTTACTTTTAAATAAAAAAATATTGTCATATACAATGAGTGAGTGAGATTGCAAAAAATCGAAAACCGGTTTAGATCAGTGGTGCACAAACCGCGGCTGTTTTTGAATTTTGTGGCGGCCTTTAAATATTTTTCTCACACATATTTTTTTCATGTAAAACATTTATTTAATAAATCTAAGCAAGCTTTTTCTTTAATGAAGGAAAATAAATCGGTTCATAGAAACAGGCTTACAAATATTATGAAAAATTAAAAAAAAAGTAGTTAAAAATTAACATCGACCAAGATCGCATTAACTTTTGAATTACGTATAAATGAAACATAAATATTTCACAATGAAACGATTTTTAATAAGCAAGTACTCATAATCCTTTTTTTTTGCATGGCTTATTTATGTTCACATTTTCGAAAAAACACGGTCAAAATAATGTAATTCATTTATCTAAATTTATTTAATCTTTTTTACACGGTTTTTTTGCAAGGCTGTTTTACATGGAACAAACATATGCTCCGTGTAAAAAGAATTGAGCGTACTTTAAATATTTTTTCTTTGCGGCCTGAACCCATGATAATTTGTTTTATGCGGCCCGCTAGAAGGTAAAGGTTGTGCATCACTGCTTTAGATAGTAAATTGGAAGCCCTACTCGTGTCTCAATCAACATTGTGAATTTGGGTAAAAAACGGTATTTATTATAAAAATATGACTACAATTTTATCAATCTTATCATATTTCATTCTAAAACCTTTTTTCCACCGTGTAAAGTTTTTGTATAAATTTATAGTGGTCATAAGATTTATTGTATACTATAATAGCGAAGTGTTTTTTTTTCGTTTGAAAAGAAAATAAGACACAGTGCTTGAGAATTGTCTTTCGGATTGAGAGTAGATTTTTTAAAGCTCTTCAGACACACGCAAAAGCTGCAAAGCTCTCGAAACACTCGGAAAAAAGAAAATTCAGACGAAACACTTCTTTTTACCATTGTTTTGGTAACATTTTTGAACCTTAATCACAAAAGTCGTAACATTTTAATTGTTTTAATGAAATTAAAGAAAAAATACATTTTTTTAGAACTTTTTTGTTTTTATAATAACATGTTTCTTACATTTTTATTGTTATCTTTCAAAGTATCCTTTTTAGTGATTTAATGAATCGGAATTTACTCGGTTAAACTACATTTTAGTAAGATTAAGTACCACAAATATTATTTTATAAACAATATACAACTGTATATCTCTCGCGGCTCGGAGACTAGAAAAATACGTCTCTGCCGATGGGGTTCTTTTTTGACCCTAGTGGTTTCTTCATTATTGGTCTTATTCTTATGAATTTCAAAAAAAAAATAGCCTAAGAGCTTTAAAATATCTCTCTGCATCATTCCTCATACATTTTTTTTTATAAAAATCCGTAGTTTATTATTAAATAATCATATTTTAAGTTGCGCGTAAAAAAGACGTCATCCCAGCACACCTATGAATTGACGACTGACGAGTGTTCTCAGCTATCTTACGGACGATCTTTATTGCGGGTGCTTATCGCCTGATAGCGTAATCGCGTTATCACATACTTATATAAACTACAAAAGGTCCAAAAAACTATGATATAAGAATACCTTAATTATAAATATTGTATCACCCATATTAAAATAGATATTTAAGAAAATGTTTGTATTGGGGTCGCATTTCTTGAGCTTAGAACCGGAAAAGATATACAGCATATTACAAAGTTTTAACGAGGGCATAAGCCGAAATAGCTATTCAATATTTATATAAAACAATATTTGTAGAATCTTAATACTTTGACATTTTTTCAGACCTGCCAGAGTCAGAAAACCCGGAGAAAATAATTTAAAAGATATTAAAAAAATATTATTCTATTTATCATATTGATTGATTGGTGAAATCTACTAGAATTATTCTAGATACTTGAAAGATCTGATGGTATACAGTTTTGTTGTTTAAAAATAAATATATAAAAAAACAATTTGGAGTCGGAGTCAGTTTTTATTTAAAGACGGTGCCGTCTTTGTTTACCTGACTCCACAGTTTTTTTATTTTATTTTTACTTTCTTTTTGGTGTAAGATTCGTTTTGTTAGTGCTTCAATTACTTTTATAATCCTTTTTTGTATGTTTTCAGCGGAAAGGCAAATAAAAATTAGAAAATTTCTTTTTTTTAATTTTAAAGGCACATTACTTGAGTATAACTTTGAAGAAAGCGCACATTAACTAAAGATTTGAAACCTCACCGACTGGTTTTTTATTTTTTCCGAAAAGTTACCCCATTGTTATAACTAAACCTTTTTTGCTCAAAGCATTAATCTATTAGGAAAAAATAGTCATTTTGATATTCATAAAATATTCATCAAAACGAAAATATTCAAAAATGCCGATGCAAAGGACGCAACAATAGTCGTTGTTTTCACTGAATATTTATTTTTATACTTTCCATAAAATCGATTTATATTTTATAAAATGCTGACGATGGAAAATGCAGTGTTCAACGATGCGACAAATTGATGCAAAATATTCCCATTGTGAGGTTGACCATGCATTAAAGCGACTTTGACACGTTGTTCAGCACAGTAACGTCACCCTGTCTGCACATAATGTGCAAAAAAGCTACACGCAGCGTGAATGGAAAATTTTTGAAGAATTAATTAATGAAAATTAAAATTAATTAAAAATGCATCTACGGATTGTCAAATACTCATTCGAATAAAAAAGTAATGTTAATTCTATTAAAAAAAAACGTCTTTATTCACGAAAAATTAAACATTTACAACTATATGTATATATAATTTAAGGTGTCAACTGAGGTGCTTGGTGGAATTTCAATATTAAATTTGAATCGTTCAAATTATGTACATTCACACAAATTTTGTCACTAACGACCCGGTTTTCGCCTTTCGGCATCTTCAGGCGTTCAAGTGCACGGATGAACTTGAACTGACGCTTAGTAAATTAATGTTTCGTGTTTATATAAAAAATAAAAATGTATCATTGAGTTTAAGGCTATTGCTGGGGAAAAGCATTAGCCCATGGAAATGCCCACAGATTTGAATGGTGAGTAGTTTTATGAATTATATTTATTTTTGTCAGTTCAAGTTCATCCGTGCACTTGAACGAATGAAGACTCCGAAAGGCAAAACCTGGGTCGTAAGTGACAAAATTAGTGTGAATGTACATAATTTAAGTAATTCAAATTTAACTATATGTATACTTTCCGCCAACTGTTAACACTTCTTTTTCACCACCTATGTTTAATGATATCAGGTTTTGCTCATGACAAGTACTATCAACTGATAGAAGGGTGTCATAATGCCCTTTCACAAAGAATTACAGTGTCAACATTTCAAAAGTAATTACTTGTTAAGTGTTACTTTTAACGGTCTATTCTTGGCGTAAAAATACAAGAGATCGTAAGAAATTCGACGTTGAACAATAGACTGCGATCCATTTATATATTAATTGTAATTTTATGTTATGTTTCATAATTGTAAGTAAGAGTTAATTATCCACTATACATCTCAAAGTATAAAATAATGCTGTACTGTCATTGGATAAAAAAATAGAATAAAAAAAATTTAACCATTATAACAGTGATTAACAATTGAAATTACTTGGTGGACTAAATAAAACAATGCGTGTCTCTGATGAACGTTAATAATAAAACAACATTTTTGTTTTAATCATAAAAAACATCTCACAATTTTTTTTTAAATCCTTAATAAAATATAATCTGACCATTAGAGCGAGATGCTCAGTCCTCATACCTGTCTTGCTCAGTTGGCTACCGCTGTCCCTCAACACTTACTTAGTAATTAGTAATCAACAAAAGATTATGGTCTGTAAATATATCGCCTGTGAAAAGGAAAAAGGACGTAACCCACAGTTTTTTCAATAATCACAATGTATCAAACATGATACACGTTCTATCAAAAGGATGTAATCTGCAAATGAAAAATTAGTATCTAAATTTAGCATTATGTTTTAAAAAAGATGAGCTTGTGAAAATTGAAACCAAGAAAAAAGACTGAAAAAAAGGTTTTTCCTAGATAATTTCTTTAAATAATATTTAATTATGTCAATTAAACACCAGTTTAGAAGTCTCCGTCCACTTCCAGGTTGTGTATATTTCATAATTAGCTTATGGCTCAAAATCATCAAAACACGTTTATTGTCCCTCCTGTAAAATTTACTATGTGTGGGTTACGTCCTTTTCCCCTTTCACAGTAGATATAGTTCTAAATTTTTAGGTGGTATTTATAAATTGGTATTACTATAAATAAATGTCTAGCGGCGGAATGCGACACCCAGGCAAAAATTCCAAAAACTCGTCACAAATTTAGAAACACACTTTTTATGTATTATACCAATAATGCAAAATGTATAAGACCTTAAAAAGGCTTTACAAAACCTCCAATAAAGCCACATGTTGCCGGCAGGCCAAGGTTTGGGTATGCTTGGTGTATACTTTCTATTATTTAAAATGTTTCAAATGCGACGCTTTTTTTTGGCGTAGTTTTTTGGTCGCCAATCTGCCCGTACTACACCGAGCATTAAATATTTAACGCGACAGCCTTCCATATTGTGTAGCCTGACTGCATCGTATTGCAGTTTGGTGCACAATTCATTATACAGTGACATGTGCACTTGAAAATTGAGCTGCTCCGAATTAAATATACAAGGGATGAAATCTTCCACACCTTTTTTATTGTAATTTATTGATGGATCTATAATAAAATAGAATATTTGAACGCTGAGTATTGTTTTTATTAAAAAACTAGTCTCATTATAGGTTAAGCTTTATTTTATTTTAATTTATTTTTTGATTTCAAATAACACCATGTTGCGTTCGTGGCCGCATTGTCAACGTGGATGGCTTTGTTAAATGTGCTTAAAAGCTTGAGTTCCTATTCGGACAGTTTTATAAATTGATTTATTACTTACTAACCGGTTCCCGGCAAGCGTTGCAATGCCACTCAAAAAAAGATAGCGTTTGTGTTTTAATTGTGTTTATTGTAGTGCATGTCTTATTTTTCTGTCTGTTAGACGTTTGCTGTTGATTGTCTATGGAAGGACACACGCGCCACTTACTGCAGTTTAATTTTACTAAGCTTATAACCTTTGCGCAAGTCGCATGAACGGTTTGGCAGACATACAAGCAATAATTTTTATATATAAGACCTACTGTAAGCTAATTTTACTACGCCTATAACCTTCCCGAAATTGCAAGCAAAAGTTTGTTAAAGTTTTATAGCAATCGGATTAGTGGTGTGGCAGCGCATTGAGTACAAAAAAACAAACATTCTTTTTTTAAATATTAGATGATCACTTTTAGGGTCTTCACTGTAAATACTTGGTGGAAAAGCATTATATTAATAAAACCACAATATTTCTTTGTACTTCATTCCACTTTATTTAATAGGTCAGGACCAGTTTTACTCATTGCGAGTATTGTCAACTGATTGTCAACCAAGCATTGTCAATGAGCAAATGAGCGAAACCGGTCCTGACCCAATAAATAAAGTGGAATGAAGTACAAAGGAATATAGTGTTTTTATTAATAAATAAGATGAACAATTTTGTGATTGGTTTCATTATTTTTTTAGAAAAGTCACAAGTGAATTATAGCTACAAATAAATTGCTGAGTTTTTCGAATATCTGTCTAATCAACGTTGTTTTCTTTAGTATCTTTGACTGTGGAAACGAATTTCGGTTAAAACACTTTCACTTATTAAATTATAAATTTGCGGTATGGATTTATATTAGGGCAGAAATGTCTTCAATTCATCCGTTCTTTGATCACAACTTGACGAAGTGAAAGGAAAGAGTCATATCTTATGACTGACCCACAAAAAATTTGCACCGTTAAAAGCATCTCTTTCGCAAACTGCGTCATTTATAATGTTGAAAACAAACACGATTTCAATTTAGCTGCTTTAGTAACAAAAAAAGTACAATAAAAAAATATTGCATTAAATTTCTGGCCGTGAGTGACAACTGGTACACCAAACGTGCTCAACTAGTTAGTGGCTTGTGGGCTACGTGCGGCGTAAAACATAAGTTAATATAGCCAAAAATCTTCATATTTTTTAAAAATTTCGACTTCATGTTTATTCGATACCTTAGTTACTTTTAAGTTTACAAATTAAATGTTATTTACAGCTAATTTAAATACATTAAAAGTTAATTGTTTACAGAAAAAATCCTACTCTCTACTTTAATTGTGAGAAATTATTAGATAGAATGAAGCAATTATAAATTACAATTGCAAATATAAATGCAAAACTGCTATCAAAACAAGTATTTTAAATCAAGTATCACATTAGTTTTTGGTTGCCTGAATTTGATTTAATTATGAAAGATGTTTTAAAACATACTATGGTTTAATATTTGCAAGCAATTTGTAAAATCAAGTATCACATTAGTTTTTGGTTGCCTGAATTTGATTTAATTATGAAAGATGTTTTAAAACATACTATGGTTTAATATTTGCAAGCAATTTGTGCATTATATATATGTTATGTGTGAATTAAAACACTTATAAACGTTGCACATTAATGGTGTACAAGGGAAAACTGTCTGATTTTCATGGCTCATTTATTGTTTATTACACAATATGTTTTTAGTAAACACTCGACGCTACTTTCTGCTTCGCTTGATGAATTTTCTAAGAGTGTTCATTTTCGTGCCCTTCATGTAAGCTGTTGAAATTTATATTAAAGATACTTGCCCTTGAACACAATTCTATAAATCTATTAATAAATCAATTTACGAAGTTGTCTGTTCAAAAATTTTGACTCTTAGAAACCGTTATCGAATATTACGTCGACAGAAAGAATATAATATTTAAGCCGTAGCTTAAAATGACTAATTGAATGACTAAGAAGAATATGGGCTTTTTAAAGTATCATAGTTTTAATATTCCTTGCATTTATAGATTTAAATAAAAATAATATTGTGTAAAACAAATTGGCTGGCAGCGGTTCAAACGCGTATGTACACAATAGCTGTTGTTTTCATTTCAAATGTCGCATCTTTTCTTTATGAAACTTGTTCGTAATTTCGCTTATTATTTTTTCGTGCTCGTATCACGAGACAGGTTTTCAGGCTGTCATATGCCTGCGTATTTGTTGTTTCAGAGTTTTTATCGCGTTATGGAAAAGTGGCAGAACGCAAAAGAAATTTTCTTTCCCGCAAAATTACTTTGCTGAACTGTTCTTGTTTATTTGTTATTTGATCAAAGTGCCTACAACATTTTTTTGAATTACTTAATTTGTTTTCTTTTCCGAGCGTTTAAATGCTACTTTATTAAAAAAACTTCTAATTTTTGCTCGACTACAAACGTTGTATCAAATTTGATTTAAAAAAGTAACAGCTAAGAATACATAAATGAACGAATTAGTTTAGAAACTTACCTAAATCTAAAAACCAAAATTGTTGGCAAAGTGCAAAAAAACTGCTGTGGGCTTTTTGGATTTGACTACGTTTTGAAAATAAACACGATTTTTAAAATACTTTTTCTCTGTATTTAGAGAGTGTTTGAAAATGCAAATTCATTGATGGTGTAGATACTGAAATAGAAAACAAGTCAAAATTTGAAAACAAAAATGGTCTTTAGGATTGAGTTAAGTTAGTTAGTTTGAAACTGAGATCCTAAAATGCTTAGTATTATATTATTTTTCAAGTTGTTCATTTATATAGTTCGGGATATTTAAAGTAAAAAAAAATATCAGACTGAAAAAAACTTAACATAACATATTACACCTTGAAAATATTTCTTACCCGCTTAAATATTTTTTTTTGGTCTGAAAACCGCAGTTACCTGAAAAAGAAAAAAAATCAATAAATTAAATTATACATACATCAATCAAATACAAATTTTGTTTCTATTTCTATATCATAGTTTGATAAATTTATTTGTATTGGGTGAATTAAATGAATGAGTTAAAAATTGCATTATTTGTTACATAAATATTTTAACTGAACCTTGAAAAAATCAAATGATAACACAAATAATGAATATTTTAAGATTTCGACTGAAGGTGCTTGGTGGAATTTCAATATTAAATTTGAATCGTTCAAACTATGTACATTCTCACAAATTTTGTCACTAACGACCCGGGTTTCGCCTTTCGGCATCTTCAGGCATTCAAGTGCACGGATGAACTTGAACTGACGCTTAGCAAATGAATGTTTCCTGTTTATATAAGATATAAATGCATCACTGAGTCCAATTCCATCCAACTGATTCAATCACTGAGTCCAAGTCCATCATCCTTTTCGCCAGCAATGGCTTTGGACTCAGTGATGCATTTATATCTTATATAAACACGAAACTTTCATTTGCTAAGCGTCAGTTCAAGTTTATCCGTGCACTTGAATGCCTGAAGATGCCGAAAGGCGAAACCCGGGTCGTTAGTGACAAAATTTGTGAGAATGTACATAGTTTGAACGATTCAAACAAATAATGAACCTCACAGTTTTTTAGGGCCAGTTTTTATCATTGAGCGCTTTTTTTAAAAAATGATAATGCCTACAACTAAATACCTGTTCTATCACAAGAATATAAGCTGCACATACCGAAATAGTATTTAAAGTTAACTTATAACTCGTGAAAATTGCCAGCAGAAAACAAGACTTACGCAAAAGCTTATGTAAAATAACTTATTTATTAATTATGAGATTAAGTAAATGAAAAACCAAAAGGTGTGTATATTTAGTATATTTCGAGTTTTACCCAAACATATTTTTAAAAGTTTGTTGTTCCTTTTATATATTTCTTCTATGTGAGTTTCGTCCTTTTGCCTTTCATGATATAAAAGATTGCTCGTCGAGTAAAGCCGGTCTTGATAAATTGATAAAATTGTGGAATGAACACCACGGAGGTGTTAATTTAACACAGTTGTTCATAATGATGTATTTGTGTCAAAAAGTTTTTTCATAACTTCATATTTCAATAACAATTGTTAATGACTAATCACCGTTTACTTATCTGGACATAAGTTTTTTGTTTCTCCCTAAATATTTTTTGAGACTTAAATCTCATTAAAAGTCACGGTTGAAAATATGTTTATTTATTTTTATCCATATCCACTCCCAATGTTGAGCATATGGCCTCCTAATGGAGGTATCTCAACAGATGCTTTTTCTACGGGAACTGTTTCTCTCTTTTTTTTTCAAAGTGAGTAGTAGGGAAATAAGGATAAGGCTAGAACAGAACTAGTGGTTGACTAGTCGCTATCGTCAAACCCAATTATTAAAGGATCAGAAAAATGAAAGGAGAGTAAATAATGTGAATTGACATCACAAACGCCCAGTCTTCGATCACAGCTTTGAATTGAATAATTCTCAAATTCACTGTGATCTTACCGGGAATCGAACCCAGACCTGCGTGATCGGTAGAATAAGCTCTAACCAACTGGACCACAGCAGACGATGTTATATGTTATGTATAAACCGAAAAAATAAATTCTTTGTAAAAAAAGAACAAATCTGATTGTAAATTACATTTTTTCCGGTAAAAAATATTCTAAAAAATACCTCACAAAAAAGTTTTTTTTAAACAATTAACACAAGTTTTTACTTTAAATTATTGAATATAAAAAACAAGCAAATGATCCTTAGTAGTAATTTTATATTTTAGCTTAATTTTGAAATAAATTTGAGGTTTCCAACATGTTATAATGGTTGAATTATTAAGCAAATATCTCATAAATAATTTCACATCATCACATGTTGGAATAATTAACGTTACTGGTTAACCGAGGGTAGTTTTGAAACCGTTTTTATATGTATTTACACAGGGTTTGTTTGTTTATTGAATAGTATCGTTTTGAAATAACAATATCCTTCGACCAATTTTAAATAATTCAAAATATATTGTCTGATGAATTTTCATTATACATACTACAGTCGAATCAATCGGAGTATATTTCATAGATGTTTTATTTTAATATCGACTGTGAAAATGAAAAAGGACGTAACCCACACATAAAATTTTACAGGAGGCACAAAAACGTGTTTTGATGATTTTTGGTTATATGTAAATTATGAAATATACACAATCTTGACATGCACAGAGACTTCTAAGCTGGTGTTTAATTGACATAATCTAATATTTATTAAAGAAATTGTCAAGGAAAAACTTTTATTTCAGTCTTTTCTCTGTTTTACAAGGTTATTTTTTTCAAACTTAAAAGCTAAATTTAGATACTAATTTGGCATTTGCAGCTTACATCCTTGTGACAGAACGTGTATCAAGTTTGATACATTGTGGTTATAGAAAAGTACCTGTTTAAAAAAAACTGTGAGTAACGTTATATGATTAACTTCAAACTTATTTCTAAAATCGTTAGAGCTTTATTTTGATGAAAACAGGCATTGATAAGCTCTACAGCTATTTTGAGTGCGTTGTTCTGAGATATTCTCGGAACTATCTTGAAATTTTGCACGACATACCAGTCAAACTAATTAGCAGAAATAGCACTCAAGGTAATCAGTGTTTCTGCCCTGAATCAGTTTCTAATGCTCGAAATTGCTATACTTAATCAGTATTCAATCTCGATACAAATGGAGTGCCTAGCACATGTACAGAAATACACTACCAGAGATCGATAGCTAATATCAATATATTATATTATTATCTTGAATTATTTGTTTGTTACGCATTTATATTGTATTTACTGTGATTATTTCTAATAAGTGTGTGTAAAAATTCGAGTTGACTAAAGAGATAATTTTTTATACAAAATTTGGCATTAATAAACATTTTTAAAAACAGTTTATTATAAACTAGAATCGTTCAAATATTGTACATTCACACAAGTTTTGTCACTTAAATTCCGGGTTAAGCTTTTCTTCAGGTTTTCAAGTCTACTGATGAACTTTAACTGACGTCATTTTTTTTTTACCATGTCCGCTCCCAATGTGGAGCATATGGACTCCTATGAGTTTATCTCAACAGAAGTGTTTCTACGAGAACTGCTTGTTACTCAGTTGCTCAACCTCTCTTTTTCCAGAGAGAGTAGGAATAGAAAGAAAGGGCTAGGACAAGACTAGTGGTTAGCTTATCGCCCTCGATACGCCCCTTTCATAGGATTGAATGGGTGAGAGGGGGGAATTCAAGACATCACATACATCCATGCCTTTGAACCGAAATTCATAAATCGATTGAAAAATTAATTCATAAAACTGCCCGTACTAGGATTCGAACTCGTGACCTTCGTAGCGGTAGCCAACGACGTTGACTACTCGACTACGCAGGCTGCTAATTATTATTTAACAATAAAGAAAGAATACAATATACAATTATAGACTACAATGGATTGTTGGGGAAAATTTCTAGATCAAGTTTCACCAAGAATATCGAAATCTTAAATTATAAAATACAGATAATTGTATTTTCTATTAATAAACACATACATTATTTATGTTAATTACAAGAGATAAATAAATCGTCAATCTATTAGTCTAGCCATTTCAAAGCAGAGCCATTCAATGAATTAGGGCCAAATTTTTGACTATGCCACTGCGTCAATCAAAGAAGTTAAAATAATCTCCAAGAACAACGTCATGTCCAAAAATATCGGTAGTTGATCGTTCGGTATTTTTTCAATTATTGTATTTATAAGAATAATTTTACTAATAATATTGTTAACAAACATTTATAATAGCAATCAGTAAACATAAGTATTTTTAATATAATTTAGAACTTCGACTGAAGGTGCCTGATGGAAATTTTATGTCAAATTTAAATTATTTTTATTCTGTACACTTCCATTAATTTTGTCGATAACGACCCGGGTTTTACCTTTCGGCATCTTATGGTTTTATCAAGTGCACTCGTGCTCAAGTCGGTTCAAGTGCATTCGTGCACTTGATAAAACAAGAAGATGCCGAAAAGCGAAACCCGGGTCGTTGTCGACAAAATTTATGGAAGTGAACATAATAAAAATAGTTCAAATAAGTATTTTTGTGCCAGTATTCTAAAAAGGTTATTTTCTTTGAAAAAATATGCTATTTTGGTTAATTTTTAATCCATTAAGTATTCTTTACTGTTAATGTGTTCACTGTCAATGACAGTTAATGCTCAGCATGATCGAAAATAACTCTCGCGGCTCGGAGACTAGAAAAATACTTCTCATCCGATGGGGCTCGTTTAGGGACCCCAGTGGTTTCCTCACTATCAGCCTTATTCTTATGAATTTCAAAAAAAAAATAGTCTATGGGCTTTAAAATATACCTCTGCATCATTTCTCTTACATTTTTTTTTATAAAAATCCGTGGTTTTTTAATAAATAATCATTTTTTAAGTTGCGTGTGAAAAAGACGTCATCCCAGCACACATATGAAATTGAAGCTGACGAGTTTAGCCCAGCTATCTTACGAACGATCGTTTATCGCGTATTTTTATAAACTACAAAAGGTCCAAAAAACTATGATATAAGAAAACCTTAATTATAAACATTGTATCACCCATATTAAAATAGATATTTAAGAAAATGTGGGTATTGGGGTCGCATTTCTTGAGCTTAGAACCGGAAAAGATAATAGTGGAAAAAGTACAAAAGAGTGTTTTAGTCTTTGAATATTTTTTTTCTGATACAATATTGGAGTCATATAATACATTTTGCCAACAGTAAATAATTTTCGACCGAATCCATTTCTCAAAATGTATTGATGTTATTATTAATCATTTTGTATCATCACTATGGCTGAGAAATAATTCCAGTCTCTACGCAAGCGCGTTATCGTAATTGAGAATTATCATTTCATAATGCATATGAAATAATCGATTTATGAATTTTCACCCAAAGGCTTGACAGTCAATGGTGATTTATTCTCCAAAACTATATATAGTAAGAATAACATAACAACTAATCTTAACCGTTGGTAAATACTAAAAAACGATAAAAAAAATATGTGTTTTGAGCAATGAATGAAGACCAATAGATTTAAACACGCTGTACCTTCTGAAAAAAGTAGCTCACCTATAAAAAAATTATTTATTTTGATTTTATTTTTATCCACGATCGCTCCCAATGTGGAGCAAATGGCCTCTTAATGGAAGTTTCTCAACAGGAGTTGA
The DNA here is from genome assembly GCA_030503985.1 of Himalopsyche tibetana. Classification (NCBI taxonomy): domain Eukaryota; kingdom Metazoa; phylum Arthropoda; class Insecta; order Trichoptera; family Rhyacophilidae; genus Himalopsyche; species Himalopsyche tibetana. Next base: position 20,498,189 of record JAPJYX010000022.1, read on the forward strand.
TATACGAGAATAGTTTATTACGCAGTTTTTCAACCTTTATTTTTCGAAGATAGTAGTAATGATAAAAAGGATAGAAAATAACAGAACTTGTGGTAAACCAATTTCTCTCGCTACACTCAGTTGTAAAAAGATTGGAAATGGAAGGAGCGACATCACAAACAACCATGCCTTCGAACAGAAATCGATCGAAAAAATGCTGTTCAATAAGCCCGTGAGGTCTGGCACGCTACAACACCTACACTTAACCGCTACACCCTATGAACTGGCGTATATTTATGCTTGTATATTACAAATGTTCAAATATGTAAAAATACTGCCTGCTGAAATCTATATTTATTTGCATTCATAACTTAAAACGGCCGATTTTTAGCTTAACGCCTTTTGCCAGTATAACAACGATATTATATTCCTTAGATTTCTGAACACTAGCTTTAAATGGCTTTTTATGATTCATAACTTGTGAGGGCATCTCATCTAGTCTTCTTAATATATATTTATGATTGAACCAGCGTTCAATGTGCGTAAATTCATTTTTTAAATACATAAAGAATTAAATAATTATCAGATTGTTTCGTTTGATATGAAATATCGCTTCATATGTCAGTCTTTAGGAACTGTGCCACATTTAAGATCTTGCTACCGCATGCCACTCATTCCTTGTGCAGTTTCCATGGCATGCATGACGGGTTGCTTCATTAATGTGCACATGTCTTCATTTGTATTACACAAGAGTGATTATAAATTAAGCTCCAGTACACTGAACCACTTGCGGTTATAATCTTTTGACACAAATATACATAGTGTATTTAAAAATATCAAATTATATTTTCCAAGTACAATGCTTCATCGTGTTTGGCATATTTTTTAATATTATGTTCAAACTATATTCGAATATTCGAAAAGTTGATAATAACGAATAATTGGGATCACTAGACTGAACTTTTGCAGACCTTTTGTCTTAATAAAACGTGTTTATTTAAATAACAGTTATATTCAAGAGACACAACAAGAAGTAAGCTGCGCGAAAATTTCAAAGACTGCGCAGACCTATCAAATATTAATTGAATAGTTGACATGCAGTGCGTGCCAGCCCGGAGTGAGTGCGCGGGGGCTTTCAAACTGATGCGCAAGCGCACACGCGCGCAACTTAAAGGGAACGTTGGTTATATGTAATCAAACTGTTGTTAAATTCAACAAAAATATAAGTCACAACAAATTTACTACGACATTCTTTTTAAATCAATACAACATTTTTTATCCATGTCCGCTCCCAATGTGGAGAAAATGCCCTCCTAATGCACGTACCTCAACAGTTACTCAGTCCCTCAACCTCTCTATTTGAAAGAGAGCAATAGGGATAGAAGGAAAAAGCTAGGACAAGACAAGTGGTTAACTAATCGCTCTCGCTACGCCTGGTTGTTAAATTATCGGAAATGGTGGGAGGGACATCACAAACACCCATGCCTTCGAACATAAATCGAAAAAAAACTTTACGTACTGTTACTCAAACTCGCGAAGAACTGGCACGGAAGACCACAACGCTAACCGCTGCGTCATTAATTTATAAATATTTATAAATCCTGGGTTTTATAGTTTTAAAATGGCTATGCTCATATATTATTCAAAACCTTATAGAAATATACACATTGTTTTTAAGGGTAAGAGGATACTTTATTTAAAAAACATGTCAAGATTTGGTAACAATTGTTGTGATATGAAATAATCGAATCCTACTTTAAATATGTATTTTTTTAAGTCAATTTTCTTGATGAAGTTAGTAGTATCCACGGACCTTCTTGATAGGGCTGGTAAACTCCAAGAAATTCGTGAATCTTCATTTGTAAAACGTTGGTCTATTTCTATTGAATTCAAATCGATATTATTGCTTTTTACTGTACATACATTTCAAACATCGACTTAAATTAAAAACAACCACAGTAAAACAATTTATGCCTGGCAAATAGTTAAATATTATTATGTACAAGATAAACCGAGCTTCAAATCAGCCATCGTTTGTAGTTCATTCATACTTAATTCACATAACAAATTTACTATGTTAAGGCACACTTTGATGTGAAACTTTAGTTAGGGACTTGAAACAAGCGCTATTGGATTTCATCGACAGTTTATAATTACCGCCAACTAGCTATTCAGTATCGAAACTATGAAGTTCAAAACTGGGCAATTTGTTTGTGCTGTACAAATTTGTTTCAGCCACGCGTGAAGAGCTTTGACTTCTGGATTTGTCTTTCAAAGTTAGAAATTTTGAATAATTTCATAGTTCAGTTTCAGTTCCACAACATTTCGAATAGCCATTTTTGATTCAGGTAATTTGATAAAGTTGTTAAAACGAAAATGCGTTCATTTTGGAAAATCCACAAATTCCTGGGATTAGGGATTCAAAATTCCCAAAAGAGATAAATAAAACTTGCGTCTTTCCGTTTCGGTCCCGAAATTACTTATACTTCTTTAGTACAAAACAGGTATTAATAGGCGAAACAGGTGTTACAATTTGTTACAAAAACTGTTAAATAACTAAGTTAGAAAAATTAATTTATATTTAAGAAAATCTAGCTTACCGAAAGTGACCAGTAGTGATTCTTTTAAATTGTAGACTTAATGAGTTCATTAAAATTATCAATGTTATATACGGATAATTCTAAAAATTGTCAGGTCCTATGGCGCAGCGGTTAGCGTTATGAGCTTTCGTGCCGGACTTGATGGGTTCAACCCCCAGTACGAACAGCATTTTTTCGATCGATTTCTGTTTGTGGTGTCTAAAAACTCTCTTCCACCCTTCCGATCCATTAATAATTGGGTGAAGCGAGAGCGATTTGTTAACCACTAGCCCTGTCTAAGCCTTATCCTACTACATTCTTTGAATAAGAAAGGTTGAGCGACTGAGTAACAAACAGTTCTCGCAGAAAAAAATCTGTTGAGATAACTCCATTAGGAGGCCATATGCTTTACATTGGGAGCGCACATGGATAAAAAATACCAATATTTCCTAATTTCCACTTTTATTTAATAACATCAGGACTGGTTTTTCATGATAAAATGATGTTCGTCATGAGCAAAGCGGGTCTTGATTTTTTATTAAATATTTTATTTATTTAATATAATGCCTTTCCACCATGTATTGACAGTGAATACCCTAAAAGTGACGGATAATTCGGCTTAGGAAAACCAGTTCGGAAATTAATCTTGTATTTTTTTTGGTAATAAAAAAAATACTATTTATATCAAGCATATGGACTCCTAATGGAGTTTATCCCAACAGAAGTGTTGTCTACGAGAACTGTTTGTTACTCAGTTGCTCAACCTCTCTTTTTACAAAGAGAGTAGGGATAGAAGGATAGGGCTAGGACAGGATTAGTGGTAAGCTAATCGCTCTCGATACGCCCCGTCCATAGGATAGGATGGGTGAGAGGGGGGAATTCAAGACATCACATATATCCATGCCTTTGAACAGAAATTCATAAATTGATTGAAAAATCAATTTATAAAACTGTCCGTACCGGGATTTGAACCCGGGCTCTCCGTAGCCAAAGCCAACACCGTTAACCACTCGACCACACAGGTGGCTAAATTATATCACTTTAATTTTCCTGATTTATAGTGAAATTCAATAAAGCATAAATCAATATTTATGAAACATAAAGCTGTCAGGTGTGTACCTATGTCACCGAATCGACGTAATAAAGTCGTGAAAAAAAAACAACAAAGGAAAAAAGAAATATCAAACGAATGATATTCTGATCGTCCATTACGTGGAATGAAATATTTCCGCTCTATTTTTTTCTCCTTTTGAATAATTAATCATCGGAATGCGCGCGTCAAAAATCAAAACTGAGAAATTGTTTTCCACCATCCGGGAACGAGTCAGCTGAAACCGGAACAGGAAATAACTGTTGGGGCGAAGCGGCCGGGGAGTGGCGGGGTGTTTGAAAAATTCACCTGAGCTCGTGGTTGACTGGCGGTTGCCGGGGCAACTGCAGGTGTTTCCTGTGAGAGGTAATAAAATGGGCAAAACACTTGAAAAATACTCATAGATCTCCGTTGAGATAGTCGTAGAAAAGTTTCTTTGCCAAGTTCTGAAAGAGCTGTCACTTATATAGTTGAATATCAATGATTTTTTTGCCTACTAGACCACTTTTCTCCTTAATATTTAATTATCTTTAAATGTATTTTTGACAGTTTAAATATACTTTTTGAAAGTCAAATTACCTTTGGGGACTATTATACCACCTAAGGAATTTATTTTATATTTTTTTTAGTATATTGACTGTGGAAAGGAAAAAGAACGTAACTCACAGCTTTTTTTCGATAATCACAATGTATCCAATTTGATACACGTTCTATCAAAAGTATTTAAGCTGCAAATGCTGAATTAGTATCTAAATTTAGCTTTTAAGTTTGAAAAAAGATGGGCTTGTGAAAATTGAAACCAAGAAAAAAGACTGAAAATAAAGGTTTTTCCCAGACAATTTTTTAAATAAATATTAGATTATTTCAATTAAACCACAGGTTAAAAGGCTCTATGCACTTCAAGGATGTGTTTATTTCATAATTTTCATATGGTCGAAAATCGTCAAAACACGTTTTTTGTGCCTCCTGTAAAATTTTCTATGTTTGGGTTACGTCCTTTTTCTTTCCACAGTCGATATTATACATGTGTTTTTTTTATTGATTAAGAAAAGTACTAGAAACAAACAGGTACCAAAAAGTAGTTAAAAGTGTTAGCGGCTTAGATAAAAAAAATCATGTTGAATTGGCTTAATCAAAATCTTAGTAAGACTTTGCAAATCAATAGGTACTAAAATTTTATTAGACGTGGAAGAAATTTTAATTCTGTAATCTTATTTATAATACGTTTTTTCACCGGTCCACAATTTTAGAGACAAAATCATTAAAGGCTCGTATTTAACCGGTCAGAATTTTTATTAAATGGCCATAATGTATCAGTCAGAATTACAAAGAGCCGAATAAATAATTAATGGTCAGAATTTATATAAAATATGCATAATTTAAATGAAATTAAATAAAAAAAAACCTAACCTAACCAAAATAGTCATAAACATGTGACCGTATAATATTTTTATTCTTACCAAAAATTGATTTAAGCTCTGACCATTTATTTTGTTCTAATTATTAATTTTTTACGATATTTAAATAAAAATATATTTTTTACTGATAAATTTACTAATAGATGTATTGATGTATATTTTATATATTGTAATTTTTAATGCTTTCATTCAGAAAGATTTCTGAATGGTATTCTTCATCCTATATAAATTTAAATTATCACACGTGCTTCGCCTGTTTGACGATCATCTTCAGACTTACGTATCATAAGGTTTTTTTTAGAACGAAAAAAAATATTCTCCTAATCCTTCTACCAAGTTACCACTGAATTATTAAAAAAATATTCATGGTACATTGTAAATGTTTTTGTTAACGGAAATCCTAGACGCATGTATATTTAAGCTGTTAAAATATCTTGTTCAAATTTAAACGTCACTTCTCGTTAAAATATTTTACGCACGAATTCACTTGTTCAACAGCTGCATCAGTTTTTATACGTGCTCTCTGATGAGTTGGAGTGCGCAGCCGTGTGCGTTAATTTTTTTTAACCCACGTTATTACTTTGTTATACCTCATTTAGACCAACCAACCAACGCACGAGATATGACCGAGCGATCCGACAAGTGATTCAAGTGAGAGAGCTCTAAAATTTTTCAAAATAATTGTAAAATCTGTAAATTCTTAAGTTTTTTTATGTCATCGACCAAAGGAAAGGTGGGAACTTCTGTGTTTAACGTCAAGCACTAAAAAATGCAACGGTCGCAGAAGCACCTTCATGTCCAGATGGGGTGTAAAACCACCGAATTCAAAATATAAAAATAACATTAAAAATTGCCCTTTTTATGTGGTCTCGAACACCGACTTCACGGCGTTAGTTGCGTGATAATTATCGTAACGTGACCATTCATTGTTCTCTCAAAACGGGACATTGACTTATTTTTAGTTGATAGTGAGCTTTCTAGAATACACACTATTCAAGAAAACGAATATTTCTTTATATTTTTTAAATTTATTAATGAAAATAATGAAAGATTAGTGTTCTATTCCGTCAGTTTTTGCGGTTTAATGTAGTCAGAATAAAGGAAATACTCGTCAAATACTTCTGAATCTTAGTTTTAATGCAGTTGGCTGATTTTTTTCGATTTATCGCGATTTTGAATTGTTAACTAGGTTGCCGTCCTTCAGAAAAACGGCCATTTTAACTTAAGATCTGCTTGGAGACAACACGATAGACTACCTAAAAACGGCAACTATGATCACATTTCATATAATGTGGCGTATTATATAGGAAGGATTCACCGCCTGGCGTTAAGTTCGACCTTATTTTGCTAGACTATTGAAATCTCTCACTTCTTGACTTTTTTCGCTGTGATCAATACACCCACAAACCCACATCACTAAATACAATAATTGTTAATCCCAAAATTTTCAACAATTGTACCACGATTTTATGAGTAATGTATAATATGGTGAATGAAAAACGGGACCACAAAAAAAGTCCGTGATTGGATGCTCTAGTAGAGACTGCCATTTCTGTTTCTAAAGCCCTCGTTATAAAATATTAACCGTTTGAATATCATTTGTGACACTTAATCTAAGCGGAAGCTTATAATTATAAATCACGTGTCAATTGATAATCGTCCACGAACCACAGACCACTTCATTATAATACTCGGTATATTAAAACCACGCTTGTGGTCTAAATTACCTTTGAAATCCAAAACATTTGACAAGTACCCTCATTACTCTGACAAAGATTTCACGGCTCAATTCTTCACTCATAATAATATACATAATCCTAGAATGGTTGAATGTACTGATAATAATTGTCGACGTAAATTTGTACCATAATATATTCGGGATTCCAGTTAAACCTTTTTCTTCTTGATAATATCGCCCGCTGCGGTCTAGCCCGTTAGAGATTGTTCTACTGACCAGACGCGTTTGGAATCGATTTCCGGTAAGGTTTAATATCAAATTTAGATTGATTTTACTTTAATTTGATACCTAATACGTGGATGTTTTGGATATTAATTATTCTCGAGTGACCAAAAATTCTCATCGAGTTCATCTCTTGTGATCTTAAAACTTATACATATTATATTTGAAGCATTAGCTGTATTGCAATTTTTTGTTACAGTCGACCTTTGTTTTGTCGCCTGCTGTCGTCCAGTTGATTAGAGTTTGCTCTACCGATCACGCAGGTCTGGGTGTGATTCCCAGTCAGATCAGAGTGAATTTGGGAATTATTCAATCCAAACTTGTGATCGAAGACTGGGTGTTTGTGATGTCAATTCACATTATTTCCTCTCCTCCCATCCTTCTGATCCTTTAATAACTGGGTGTAGCAATAGCGGTTAGTCAACCACTAGTGCTGTTCTAGCCTTTTCGTTCTTTCCCTACTACTCACTTTGATAAAAGTAAGGCTGAGCGACTGAGCAACAAACAGTTCTTGTAGAAAAACATCTTCTGTTGAGATATCTCCACTAGGAGGCCATATGATCCACATTGGGAGCGGACATGTATTAAAAAAAATATATATTAATCTTCAAGCCATGCATTTTATCGCAGTATCATTTTTTTTATTCCTGTGTGCTTCTAATTCTCTTCTTTTTCTTTGGATTTTTTTATAAAATACATAGTTAAAGACATCCTAACTGAGTGGTTCATAGTGTTAAAATTTCCTTCGCTCGATCGTTGTATTACGGCTTTAAATGCTGAAATGGAAACGTTCATATCATTGGCATACTTCAATCGGAATATAGATGGATTCTTATTTAAAGACATGACATAGGAGGCTGATGTCACTATTCAATTGTTCACTGTCAATTCTTGGTGGAAAGTCTTTATTTAATCAAACTGATGTTGGTAACGTGGAAATATTCCTAATCAACTGTCCTAATCTATATATATATAAATGAATGTTTGTTTGTTCCTTATGCGCTCCTATACCGCTCATCCGATTGTCTAAAATAAATAACATGGAATTTTTAATATAATATATAATGCTCTGTGATAAAATAATAAATTCATACAAAACCAGTGTAACAGATTGTTTTTATTCGAATTAACAATATTATTATACCCATCATAGAACGGAACTACCGTCATAAATTTCGGAAGCCAAATGTTTGAAATATTACCTTCAGCGTTTGTACTTGCAAGAACTTAGCGGACACCTGCCCTGTGTCACGTGACACGCCAAACAAAAGCTCTCTCTCTCGTTCTCTTTGTTTCATCGGCAAGCTTTCAAAAGCTGCGGTCAGCCAAGATCAAACTTTGAATTTTTAAACGCTCGCCGAATTGTCATTTTCAAAATGGTTGTGTTTGTTTGTATCTACCAGGCCAGACGTATTATAACGGAGGTTAGCAAACGAGATATTTATTTATTTTTGTGTGTGGTAGAGTAATAATAATAAGTTTTTGTATATTTGTTTTAAATACTATTGATAAAAGATTATTATTATGAACAAAGTTTATAAACTGAGGTACAATAAATAATAAGTAAGTAATGGAAAATACAAAATTCTATTATTTATTGAAGGTGAAAGGTTAGTTTTTAAAATAAATTGTCAAAACACTTTTAATATGTATATTATATGATTTTATTTATAAGTTATTCGTCTTTAATACATATTTATTTATATTTATATATAGACGTGTAATTCGTCGCTTAAAAACTGCAGTGGGTTTTTACAATAAATGGTGTTTTGTTTTTTCTAGAAAGATTCCCTTATTTTCAATAATATTAGTAATATAGTGAGATATCTGTTTCAAAGAGAAAAATCCCTTTCTGATTTTACATAAACCACTTAAATACTTCTTTAAATAAATCACAAAATTGCATAGCATCTCAATACTATATTTTTGAAATGTCCCAGTACGGTTTTCGGGCGACGTAGTGTAGTTTCTTGGACCAAGTTTTTCGATGGTCATAGGAATATATTATTTCTTTTCACTCTTTCAATTCAATGTAATTATTACACATAAATGTATTGAAGTAATAAAGAAAATCGGCACCTTCCATATAACATCGCGAATATCTCTGAGAATAAGCTTACCGCTTCTTAACGTATTGACTGCCCACCTTCGGTTCCCAACTGGTAGGGGATTACCCCTTAAAGACAATTCTCGATGTCCAGAAGATGGCTCACTGAATTGCTAGATTATTGTCATTTTTTTCTGAAATGAGTATATTTTAAAATACAATATAACATTTTTAATAACTATTTTACATAAAACCACTTTGCTTGCACAAATATGACATTTTTGCGTTAGGATTGTAACTAAGGTATCCAATACCAGGATCCCGTCCAATTCTATGATCCAAAATCCCAAAATTGCGACAGTACTAATCCCAGGGTTTCGGAAATTGTTTGAAAAATCTTATGCTTTCAAAATCGCCAACCAAAAACATTCTCAATCCCGAATCCCAATTTATACACGATTTTATGTTGAGTGTTCAATCCCGGTATTAAAAATTGTTAATCCTGAAATTATGAGATCACAAAAAGGGTCTAATTGTAACATCGTAGTTTATTTTTAAAATGCAATTTAGTTCAAAAACTCTTGCTTTAATAAGTGGTTCACATTGGAGGTGAACATTGCAGAAAAAAAAATATTAACTATAAATATATCTTAAAAGCTTGTTGAACTTTTCTGTTAAAGGGTCCCCTTCTCTTTGCGAATTGTTTTGTTTTTCGAATCCATTTGAATGAGAATCGTTTTATCGCATGCCGCAGTAGCCTCATGAAGTACGCCGGTAATCAAATTTCGACGAACAAAACGAAAAGGTTGATAAGAATTTAGGTGGAGGTACGTACCATGATATCGTTTACTTATTCAAGACCTAAACAGAGCAAGGGGCGGACATCCTGAATGTCGTTTTATGGATCAAAGCATAAACATTTTCATATAAATGTTTCACGACAACAACGGATATGTTATATCTACTGTCAATGCAAAAAAGTATTTAGTTTTTTATTTCAAAGCATAAAATTTTTGTCCTGGTGAAATAACATCTTATACTTTTCCAAAGTTTGCCAAACATACAATAGCTGATCGATATTTTGGCACCACGCCATTATTAGGGATATGTCACTGCAGGTGTCGTCAATATTTGGCAATCATTACAAAACTTATTAGATTTGGTATTGTATACAATATGGTTTCCAATCCCGGGATCCCGTCCAATTCTGCGATCTAAAAATTCCGGAATTGTGACAGTAATAATGCCAGGATTTCGGGATTGAGAAAATTCGAGTAAGTTGAGCGAGGGGTTCCAAATATTGGTTTATTTTGGGTATTCCGTAAATTCCTGGGTTTTTAAATTGCAAATCTCGGATAAGCTTAAAAGAAGCTTTCAAGTCTTTCCGTTTTGGGAAATAACAAAATCTGAAGCCTTAGAGCCAGCTTCTGGTCACAGAGTACATCTATGGCGCTGATAGTTTTTGAGCATCAAATTCAAAAAGGATTTAAGATAAGAACAAATCAATGAAAAAAAATCAACCGTTTTCAAAGCAATTTTTTTTACCAATATCGATTTGAAGCATTAAAAATTGTGAGAAAAAAGGTGCTGGAACGCCGTTCCACTACATTACATAATAAAAAAAGCACTGGTTCTGATGAAGGCATACGCCGAAATAGCTATAAAAAATATATAACTAAATTAATTTGTTTTTTTTCACCATATTTTTAAAAATACTCGATTCTATAGATTCACCATAGAATCTATAGGGGAACTTGCGGTCTCTTCGCTTATCTGATGCGGCCTTTTAACTTGATCAAAATATTCACTTTTATCAAAAAATTATACGCAAGCGTTTGGAAAAAGAGCGTAATAAACCCATTATAGGTTCGTTGGCAGTCGGAAAAAGGGGGGGGGGGGGGGTGTGACGTTTTCTTTACTTCGGCCTTATGTTGAATCAGATAAAGAATGTCGCCTTTAGAAATGAAAAGGTTTCCCGCCCTTGGTATGTAGTATAGATCAACATGTCGATTGAAGGCCACCATTATTTGATTTTTTTCTTATATTCTTCTAAATCACTCAAAATCACTCAAAATCAATTCAATATTTTTTTTAATCTTAATTCTCAATTCAATTATTTAATCAAAATCATTTTAAATCAATTCAATTGCATTAGAGAAGTTTTCATGTTAAATATAAATTTGTATAGTGTGAAGACACGAGAACGAGGAAATTGTAATTAATACGAGTGATCAATTATAATTTTCCTTTGTGAAGTTAAGCTTTTACCAATTTACTCTAAACGTCTGGCTGTAGTCGCTGAGCAAAGTGCACTGAGAGTAATTATTTAATAGACTCACAGAGAGCTTTTTAAACTTTCTGCTAAAAATAATTTAGATTTATCTTTTGAATAATCTTAAAGAGTTTTCAATTTTAGTTTAAGTAAATAATACTTTGAAATGTTTGGTCGTCGTGACCAAATGAGTTTCATTAACTTTTTTTTATTTATACTTCTAATTATTTAACTACAGAAATGAGTCCGTGTTGTAAAAATGAGTTTCTACTCTAAACTATTTTTTTAACAAAATTTTACGAAAGATCAATGTGTGCAGTCTAACGTTGCTTCTTCTTGGTGATGTCACCTTAAGCAATTTCAGGAAAATTTTACATTCGGATATAGGATGCCTGAGCAAATTATTAGTCATAATTTCTGTATATTTTTTTTGCAATGGTGGTATTAAAGATAAATAAAATTTTAAGTGTACCATTTTTAGCTTTATAAAAATTAAACTTTTTTGTTTAAGTAATACACAATAAAATCTGTCTATAGCAGCGGCGGGCAACCTTTTAAACCTCATAAGCCACTAAATTTAAAATATTGATTGATCACCTTATTTGATTTTTTACACCATAAAAATAAGATTAAAATGAGTTTATGAAGGAATAAGGAACTGTTTGGTGGCTGCAGAAACTTTGATGGCTGAAACTCTGATGGCTCCAAATTTCAGCAACGTGTAGACAACAATTACCTAAAAAGTGCAAAATACAAATATGTATTAAATTTTCTACGGCTTCCACTAAAATTCTCTCACGGAACAGTGGTTGGTGATTATATAGCATACATTTTCAAAAACGGGGACGTTAGACTGTTTTTTTTTTACATATTTTCAATGATAATTTTGTTTTTTTTAATTCATGTCTGCTCCCAATATCGAGAAAATTGTTAACTAATGGACGTATTTTAACAAAAGTTTTTCTACAAGAGCCAATAATTACTAAGTTGCTCAACCTCTCTTATTTTCGAAGAAAGTGTATATAGAAAGGATCGGCCTAGGACTGGATTAGTAGTTAACCAACCGTTCTCGATGTGTTTCGTTATTTAAGATTGAAAGTGTGGTAGGGATTTTTAGACACCACAAACATCCATGCCATCGAACAAAAATCTATAAATCAATTGAAAAAAATGCGTTCTGAAATTCAAGCCCGTAAGATTCGTCACAAAAATCAACAACTTTGATCACTGTACTACGGGAACGGCATTTGAAAATTTGGAAAAAAAAAGAATATTTGAAACAATTAAGAATACTGCAAAAATAATTCAGAAACTTTCAAGGAACTGTTGAAGTGATATTATCAGGCTAGCTTTTGCACTGTTGCACTTTTGCACTATAGAGAAGAAAGTTTTTTTTTGATTAAAACAAATGTATCGCAAAATTCAATTAAGCTTGCTTCTGGTGTAAAAGTATCGCTGCAACCAGCTGTTGTAAACTTTGGTTTCAGAATCGTTTATTGTTCTCACTGTTTGGTGTGAGAAGTGCTTCGCCGTGACCGATTGGTTTCACTTTAAGCTTCCATAACATTAATCTGTGTTTTCAATAACACAGGTACAAAAATAATCATTTTAACATATTTATTTACTTTATCATAATTATTGACATGGATGTTTGAAATATGGGATTTATATGTCTGACTTATAACTTGTCTTGTCTTAAATTTGAATTGTTCAAACTATGTACATTCTCACAGATTTTGTCACTAACGACCCGGGTTTCGCCTTTCGGCATCTTCAGGCGTTCAAGTGCACGGATGAACTTGAACTGACGTTTAGTAAATGAATGTTTCGTGTTTATATAAGAAATTTATATTTATAATAGAAAATGTTTATATTTCTTATATAACTTTTCCGTTTCTAAGCTCAAGAAATGCGACCCCAATACCAACATTTTCGTAAATATCTATTTTAATATGGGTGATACGATGTTTATAATTAAGGTATTCTTACATCATAGTTTTTTGGACCTTTTGTAGTTTATATAAAAACGCGATAACGCTTATCAGCTGATTAGCGCCCGCGATAACGATTGTTCGTATGATAATTTGGAACGCTGGAACACTCTTCAGTAGTCAATTCATATGTGTGCTGACATGACGTCTTTTTTACGCGCAACTTAAAATATGATTATTTATTAAAAAAACCACAGATTTTTATAAAAAAATGTATGAGGAATGATGCAAAGAGATATTTTTAAGCCCTTGGACTATTTTTTTTTTTGAAATTCATAAGAATAAGGCTAATAATGAGGAAACCACTGGGGTCAAAAAAGACCCCCATCGGCTGAGAAGTATTTTTCTAGTCTCCGAGCCGTAAGAGATAAACACGAAACATTCATTTACTAAACGTCAGTTCAAGTTCATCCGTGCACTTGAACGCCTGAAGATGCCGAAAGGCGAAACCCGGGTCGTTAGTGACAAAATCTGTGAGAATGTACATAGTTTGAACAATTCAAATTTAATATTGAAATTCCACCAAGCACCTTCAGTCGAAATCTTAAATTGTCTTGTCTTATTAAAATACTTTTTTTTATTATTTTATACCTTATATGTTTCATAAAGAGTTCATAATATGTTCCACATTTGGTGAAGTATAGTATAAATCTCAATAAAGTATCTCAGTATGCATTATAAATAAAACGTCAATAATTTTAGCTATTAATAATAATTACATTTCGAATAGAATTGTAAGTAATAGAAAAATGAAAGAAGAAAACATTGCATTTTTTTTTGCTGTATTTTGCTTTGAAATGATTTATATCCATCCGCTCCAAATGTGGAACATATGGCCTCTTAATGGAGGCATTTTGACAGAAGTTTTTCTACGAGAACGGTTGGTTACTCAGTCGCTTTTTTCAAAGAAAGCAGTAGGATAGAAGGATAAGGCTAGCACAGGTTTAGTAGTTAACTAATTGCTCTCACTACTCTCAGTTATTAATGTATCGGAAAAATGGGAGAATTTTTTTAGACATCAAAAACAGCCATGCCTTTGAACAGAAATTGATAAATCGATCGTAAAATGCTGTTCGTACTGGGACTCGAATCCGTGCAGGAGCACGGAAGCCGACAACGCTAACCACTGCACAAAAAGACGATACGAATTGTATTTATTTTTTGTTTATTTACATAATACTTCCATTTAATATAAAAAATACAGTTTTTTCTTTACCCTTAAAGAAATTTAATTTATTATTTTTAATTAAATGTTTTCAACTACTGCTGTAGACGGATAGACAAAAGCCATCGAGCTGAATTCGCGTTACTTTCTTGTATGCAATTATTTGTGTTTTATTTTTCTTTGTTTCACAATACTGTTTTCTATTTTTTTAAAATTTCGATTTCAAATAATAATATTGGATCACATTCTTTTTTTGTTTTTTTTTATTGCCATGTCCGCTCCCAATGTGAAGCATATGGACTCCTAATGGAGTTTATCTCAACAGAAGTATTTCTACGAGAACTGCTTGTTACTCAGTTGTTCAACTTCTCTTTTTCCAAAGAGAGTAGGAATAGAAGGATAGGGCTAGAACAGGACTAGTGGTTAGCTAATCGCTCTCGATACACCCCATTCATAGGATAGGATGGGTGGGAGGGGGGAATTCAAGACATCACATACATCCATGCCTTTGGATAGAAATTCATAAATCGATTGAAAAATCAATTTATAAAACTGTCCGTACTGGGATTCGAACCCGTGACCTCCGTAGCCGAAGCCAACGACGTTGACCACACAGGCGACAACAAAAAATAAACTATTTTGTAAACTCAATAAATATATTCGATAAGTTTGAAAAATCTTTGATGCTGAAAAAAGAAATATTATTCCACTATTCTGGTAAAATATGCGCTCGTCCTTGAGTAATTTTCAAAAATCAGTAAAACAGTAAAGCTTGCATAAACTATTCAAGGTAAAATAACGCACAGTTTTTAGTGATAATTGCATAATTTGATAACTAAACTTTTACAATTGAATACCGTTGAGTGGATATGTGCCCAGTGCTATAAATCAAAAGTATGAAAAGTTAAAAAAAGCTTTTATCTGTTGAAAACATGAATTCTTTTTTGTCAGTAAAATACCGTCCAGGCAAAATTTTACGCCTCGTGTGTGACCGAACTGAAAATGACAATTTAATAACAATGGGTATGAAAAAAGGCTTTGCACCCTTTTTACTTTTATAGCCGTGTATATAGAAGCACTGTCATCTTTTACACGATTATAATGCTTCTATACCATGTGGGGTCATTGCCCTTGAAAAAATATATTAGTTGGCACACATTCCGTTCACAATATAGATTTTTTGGTGAGCATCTTTTTATTCATTGTTTCTCTATTCAAATTCTGAATCTGTCCGCATATTATTTAATGAGTTTTTGTGAATATTTTCGATGGATTCGGCGGTAACTTTGACTAAAATTTAACATATTTGTTACTCTTTTTTTGCGTTCAAATTGTGACAGTTAATTCACCTTTTTAAAAAGCATCATCGACGTATAGTTTACAAATAAATTGGTACCGATTAATATGAAAAAAAAATTAAAATTTAAAATTTCGACTGAAGTTGCTCGGTGGAGTTTCAATATTAAATTCAAATCGTTCAAATTATGTACACATAGTTTTTGTCACTAACGACAAGTGTTTCGCCTTTCAGCATTTTCAAGCGTTCAAGTGCACGGATGAACTTGAATTAACTGTTTGTCTTAAACTTCACTGTCAGTTCAAGATCATCCGTGCACTTGAACGCCTGAAGATGCCTAAATGAGAAACCTGGGTCGTTAGTGACAAAACTTGTGTGAATGTAGATAATTTGAACGATTTAAATTTAATATGCAAACACTGATAGTACTAATTACAAATTAATACGGTACGGTATTTATATCAATATAGTTTTTGCCACATGCTCCTAGGACACTCTCAGTAAAGGAAACAAAATTGTGGATATGCATATCACTTGTAACGCTACTGAATAACTGCCGTGTAAAATTGACTGGTCAGAATGCAGTACTGGGTAGAGTAGGGCAAGAAAGGTTAAAACAGTGGTCGGCATTATTTTGAAAGACAGGGTGAATAAATAATTTTTTGAAAAATAATTTTAGTTAGTGGGTAAAGTTAAAAATATTTTTTTAGCATTTATTCTTTTAAAAAATCATTTTTCGAAAATAATACATATTACATAATATATATGCGCAAATACAAAACACACATATAGTATTGTTATCGGTGGCTTCCTTAATCAGTAATTTGATAAAAAAAATATTTTCATAATTTCTTGGCGGGTAACACAAAGTGTCGAAGTGGGTAATTCAATTACCCGCGGGTAGTAGGTTGCTGACCACTGGTTTAAAGTGTTCATTCGTTCGCTTGTGTATTCTCTAACTGATTCGTATGGGCAGCGAATAGATTTACTGGTTAATTTAAACATTTACTAAGTGCATAATATAACTGTAACATATTATGTACATTTTGAAATGATTCTTAGCACAAAGAAAATATGTAATACACTATCAAAGCTTATTAATTTATGTATACATGTTTCAAGGGAAAATAACAATTTGCACAGGCATAAAATCCACATTTGTTTTAAACGTCTTCCCTCGGTTCGCTGGAAATATTATCTTTTGTTTAGCTTAAGGAAACAATGAATAAAAAATTCACAACCGCTCGCGTATCTTTTGAAAAAAAAGCACAAATGATTTCTTTTATTTGCAACATCAAAAAAGCTCGTAGCTAAATCACCCTAAATTGACGTATTTTAGTCTGAGGCTTAACGACGTTATTTGTTTAGAGAAGCGTTGCTCAACATGCGGCCCCCAGACCACATACAAACAGCGAACCTTTTGTGGCATCAAATACTAATTGAAGATAACGAGATTAAAAGTATTTTCAATTATATTACGATTTTGTTTGAATTTAATATTGTGTATTTACATACAATGTTATTCTTATCTGTATACTTTTTAATGAAAGCTTTATATCAACATATTGAATTTATTATATCAGCTGTGAAAAGGAAAAAGGACGTAACCCATACATTACATTCAAGTGCATGGCAAATTGGCGTCAGCTGTTATGTCATGTACTGTAATTTTAATTTTTAACAATAAATTACATTTTTATAGACGACACAAAAAACTAACGATTTTGGGCCAAAGGAAAATGATGAAATATACACAATCTTAACGTCCACGTAGGCTGATTAATTGGTTTTTAATTGACTTTATCTAATATTAATTGAATATTTTTTTCCAAAAAAAAACCCTATTTTTAAGTCTTTTTTTATAATTGCAATTTGTTTTAACTTAATAGCTAAATTAAGAGGCTTATTTGACATTTTCAGCTGACATCCTTCTGATAGAACGTGTATTAAGTTGTATACGTTGTGATTTACGAAAAAAGCTGTTTTAAAAAAAACTGTGGGTTACAGTTGATATAATAATTCAATTTTGAATTCGTTAGCTTAGTGTTTAGCGATCATATTGGTCTGGATTCAGTCAACGATAATATCAAATTTATTTATTTTTCAAATAAAAATTTGAATTTTTTGGCTTATAGATTGATTAATATTTTTTTGGACATTAGATTTATTGTGCCTATTATTTTGTTGTTGCTTAAGTGCATTAAGCTTTGAGAAATTACTAAAAATGTGTAAAAAGATTGGCGCTAGATTAAAATGTATGGCATTAGATGAGTTGTAAACTGTGGGGTTATAATGCAAAACGTACTATTTCAAAAACACAAACTTTTCAGTAGAGTCAGTACTATAACGAATAGCACAAACAAAATAACATTTGCATAAAAATATGATTTCTAATTTGACGAGGACAGCCTTGTAGACATTTCACATTAAAACTAATAGAATCAGCCGATTCCTTAGGCTTGAATTACCCTATCTGTATACCGAACTCAATATCGCTCATTTTGGAAATAGTACGTCTTGCATTATAACTAGGGTATCCAATCCCGAAGACTTTTTCCAATTCCGGGATTGGGATTTTCTCACCGAGGAATTTAAAATCCTCAATTCGCTATACTTTTTCCCCGGATTATCTCCAAACCTCGTTTTTTTTTAGCTCACCGAGAAATTTGAAATCCTCGATTTGGTATATTTTTTCCCAAATTATCACAAAACCTCGTTTTTTTTGTTTAGCTCACCGAGGAATATGAAGTTTTCGATTTGCCAATTTCGTGTCAATTTACAGGATTTGGTGAAAATTTCTCAATTCCGAAATCCAGGGATCGCAGTGGTATCAATACTGGAATTTTGGGATCAGAAAATTGAATGGTATCCCGGGATTACGGGATTGGATGCCTTAATTATAGCCCCAAGATTGAGAATCTGACTTTTTATAATGAGAGCTAGACAACTTTCTAGTTTCAATAACGATATAGTCTAGTTAGGCAGTGAAGGGCTAATTAAAAAGTTTTGATTTCTTGGAAAAATACAGAAACATAATATGTAGTAACGCTCCGAAACTTGTCTAAAAGTATATTTTTAAAAACAATTCAGAACTTAGAGTTGGGCAGAGCTGTCTTCACCGGATCAGCTAAGCAAAAAGTTTCAGTCTCAGGTGAGACAAGACGGGGTAAGATTTATTCGAGTAATGAGTAATGGACAGTTACAAATATGTTAAGGGGCCGAAAAGGTTAATTGGCACACCAGCCCGCAAAGGGCAGAGGTCGTCCTATAAATGGACACAGTACAGGAGAGGTCATTTTTTCATTTGATTACATGAGCACATACTTGATGTGCTCCGTTGATGACAGTGTAATTTATTTACGTCGTGATAATTATATTTTATATTACCACAAGGTAAAATAATATTACGTTGTCTGTGGGGGTCAATTTAATGCAAAATAAATATCATATTTGGCCGAGGTTAGCGGTAAACGTTTTAAAAGGCAAGCCACACATTTTATAGGAAAAATATTTAGTTTGACAAGGACACATAAATAAATAAAAGTACATTAACGGCATTCAAATTTAGGTTAAAACAGCTGTCTGAAAAAAAGACTATTTGATTAATTATTTCAAATATGTTTATTTTTTAAACAATGATTTTGTAATTTTCTGTATAGCTAATTGATTTATTACAATGAACGGGAATTCATTTTAACGATAAACTTTTTTTTATTATTTTATTTGTCATATCGATTGTGGAAAGTGAAATGGACAAAACTTACAAATTACTAATATTGGTGTATAAAATAACAGGTGTTTAATTAACTTAAACTAATTTCAACTATACAAATTATTTAAACCTTTTCTTAATCGCTTTTCCTGGTTGCATTTTTCACATGTTCTTCTTATTTTACCTTTAACTTTAAAACTAAATTTAGATAATAATTTGGCATTTGCAGCATAAATTATTTTGGTAGAATGTGTATCAAGTTGTATACATTGTGATTTTTGAAAAAACTGTGGGTTAAGTTCAATTTTCTTCCCACATTTGATGTGGATTTTTTTAAGGTATTCTTCGTCAATAATTGGTAGAAAGGCATTATATTAAACAAATAAAACACTCTTTAGTACAAATTCTATGTTTATTTTAATATTATCAGGAACGGAGTCAGTCGTTATCGTATTAAATTAATTTAGAATTACATAAACAAAAGAGTGTTTTATTTATTGAGAGTGTAAATTTATTTATTTTTAGGTGTTGACTGATAATACTTCATAGAAAAGCATTATATTAAAAAATTAAACATTCTTTTTTACTAATTCCACTTTTATTTAACATGAAAAGAACCGGATTTGCTCATGACGACCATTATCAACAGATCAATTTTAATTTATGTTGTCGTTAATTTAACTATCCTTTTGAAGAATATTTCACAACATTTTCAGTTGTCAGATATTTTTTGATGCAGTTCTAAATGATTCAAGAACATTTTATTCAATCGATACACCATCTATTATGAGTTTACTGTAGCTTAATAAATGGGCGGTATATTCACAGTGACAGACAGTACAAAATAATTCGTATTCATATATTTTCAAAAGCCAATCATGTCTCATTTTAAGTCACATCTGCTTCCGTATAAAGTAATTACGTAAGCAATTAGTCAAAGAAATTAAAAATGCTGACTTATTAGTTTTAATTGTCATGGTATTGAAATTATTCAACAGATAAATAAACCTTTAAGCCAGTGGTTTCCAACCTTATGTTTCTGCGCCTCCCTTTGAAGAAAACAATATCATCGCGCCTCCCCATTCTTTATTTCATATAGTAATAAAGACACGTTTTATATTACGAAATATTTTAGACTGTTCGCAGCTCCCTTTGCAATATCCACGCCTCCCAAGTTGTAAATCACTGCTTTAAGCAATTAAGAAAAACACAATATTCCTTTGTTCTTATTTCCACTTTTATTTAACAAGATAAGGACCGGTTTCGCTCAAGGCGAGCATTATCTAGTCCTATTACGGTTCTAATATAAGTTCTAAATAAAAGTGGAAATAAGTAAAAAAGGAATATTGTGATTTTTCTTAATATAATGCCATTTCGCCAAGTATTGACAGTGAACACCGTAAAATTGATCTTTTAACAATTTTTACAAATAGAATAAGAGTTATAAAGCAAACACTTTTTTTTTTAGATAGAATAAAATAAAAAAAATAATCATCACAAAATAAAAACATTTTTTTAATTTTGTACTTTCCATTAATCTTGTCGCTAACGACTCCGGTTTCGACTTTCGGCATTTTCAGGTTTTTTCAAGTGCACGAATGTACAAAATTAATAGAAGAGTACAGCATTCGGGTCCAAAATATAAAAAAAACGACGATGGACCTGGCTTTTACATGTGCTGAGAATGCCACAAGAAAGCCTGAATTCTGCTTGTCTCTTCTACCAACCGGATGGACTCCGTCGTCGTGGAAAGCCGCTGATGACTATCTATAGGATGTATTCGGTGGAGCTACGGGACGCTGGAATGACATGGGAGGAAGCAAGAAGACTGGCAGGGAACAGTGAATCTTGAAGGAATCATGTGGTGGCCATATGCTCCGACTAGGGAGCGGTTATGGACAAAAACAGCATTCAGACAATTTAAATTGAAAATTGAAAGTCCATCAAGCACTTTCGGTCGAGATTCTAAATTACATAGTTTTTTGCTTGAAAAATTAAAATATTAAATATTGCAATGGGTATATATCGTTTTTTGTAACTAGATGCTTCATATATTATACTTAAATTTAAATAATACAGTTCTGACTTGGGCATACAGCTCAAATAACTATCAACTTAATACAAAATTGTAGAACCAAAGTAAACTGCTGTTTTTGATAGTATTGTAATGAAATTCTCTTAATTAAATACCAATTCAATGATGCAATAAAATAATTAAATTCACCAAATTGTTCAATTAAAAACAAGCTTCATTTCAGTTGCGTTAAAGAATTCTGCTGGTTACCATTTTCATTAAATTTCACTTACCGATTAGAACACAATGATTGGTTTCAAAGAGAGATTTAACCGAAGACCGTTTAGAACTAATCTTCTATCATTAAATATTTATCTATAGCAGAACGTTGGTGTTCTTCCTATACCAATAGATTTCGCATCATGTATGTATATATACATTTGTAAATTCTACATTATAATTGCATTATTAAACAGTACTCTGAGTAATGATGTATGTAACATACATATATAGAGTAAAGCGTACAGTGATTGGCTCCTTAAGTAATTATCTGGCGATTATAGCGTAATCCTGTTTTATACAGTTAAATAATTCAACACTATTATATTAGTGCAGAAGAACTTGAATACACTAGCGCATTATTATAACGAAAGTTAAAAGAGGTGACTAATTCCATCAACGGTTAAAAAAATAAAAAATAAAAACAGTAGTGTAGGACTAGGAATTGAAATTTCAGGATTATTTTAATTATGATTTCTTCAGCTCAAAATCTATTTATAACAAAGATATTTGATTAATTATATTATCATTATCATTTTTAAGGAATGTTTTTATATTTAAGAAATAGAACCTTGGTTGGCACAGATAATATTATTTTTTACTACCAGACAACCATTGATGACCACTAGAAGGCTAGTATTTAGTATTGAAGCTCTAAGAAATAGATAGATACATAAAGTGTACAAATGTTGTTTGTACTGTATCTTGAACCCTTAAAGTCCGTCAGGGAACCCAACGACGTTGACCACTGCACTAAAACCCGACAAAAATACTTATTTTCTTCTTCCTCTTAGACCATATTCGATCTCTATGTGGAGCATATGGCCGCCACGCGGCACCGCCATGTTTCCCTGTCTCCCGCCAATTCCTTTGCTTCCTCCCGTGATATTCCAGTATCCCTCAGTTCCGCCGAGTACATTCTATGAATAGTACCCGATGGACGTCCGGAATTCCACTGGTCCACCGGAGGCATCCGCAGCACATGAATCAGCCAGTTCCAACGTCTCTCCATAACCACTGACGTGACGGGGCCGCTGTCTTTTACGTTCTTTTATCTCCGAATTCCTCACAAAATTAAACCACCTCACCCCCATTATTAAAATACTTGTTATTAGGTAAAAATCCATGTATATATAAGCTTGGAAATTTGAACTGTTAACCTTGAAAACGAGTATGCAGCATGACATTGAGTGCTTCTTTCTACTCGACCACGGTAACCGTCAACAGATCATAAAAAAGATACAATATTAGGCAAAAGCTTTCAAACTTGAATCGTGTAAAAAAAGTCTTTTATGTGTTTATAGGCTTGTTAATTGATTACTCGCAAAATTAAATATATTATAAATGTTGATTTATTAGTTATTACTTTAGAAATGTGTAGGTAATTAACGTAATTTATTACCGATGTATATTATCATTAAAATGAATCGATAGTAAATTTGCTTCTAATATTATGAATAACGTAGGCGGACCAGGTCGACTATTCATCTTAGGCTACCGAACATAATTACTTAAATACCATTAGGGGGGTGGTATTCCTTATTTATGTGGCAACACAGAAGATGATTGTGTTAAAACAAAAGACGGAGGCTATAGTCTTGTCCTCCCGCTGAGACAAGTGGGGTTGGGGGAGGTTTTCTCAGTATTTCACTGCGTAAAATGGACATCAAAGAACAGCAGAGCGAAAAATGGCTACCGGAAAAAAGTGTATTCACAAGGAATAATAAATAATATCTTGGGTATTATATATCATTTGCTTTTAGCATAAATATTACATGATTTATTTGACTACGTGATCTTAGACGAGCATTTTTATTCATTTCCTACAGAAGCTTTCTGTTGTTTATTACTAACCATGAAAACCATGGTCCATTCAATGGCTGGGTTCAATTTAGCTATATAGTCTGGATGTAGGCTAGCTAAGAAAATTTTACAGACGACCGAAATACACTTTTCTTAAATTAATAACTCTTGTTTAGATCACAAAATTTTTGTATTGTTTTTAAAACTCTACGAATATTTTTCATTAATTTATATTTTTATGTACACCCAATCCTTTTTTTTACGCGATACATCAGCTTCAGAAACTGACGCGTAGAAAAATATCATTTTCATATAATTTGATAAATTTACTTCAAAAATCAAAATATCTCGTAAATAAGTATCAAAGATATATGAAAAACTTAAATTTTGCTCTTGTATTTCGTGCGAAAAAAGTTTTTTTTAAATATTAATTAACCAGTAATTTCTTTATTGAATACAAAATACAATGAGAAACAGATGCATGCATAAATGTATACACTTTTTTATATATGTCGTTGATTGATAAAATGCTGTTTTTCCTAGATTCTTTCCTTGATCTAAGTCGATGATCTGACGGTTAATAATTTAACTTTTTAATAACGGACGGACTTCTAGGCTGAATTTATTTAGTAGATTTAATACACATTCAGCTCTCTGTGTTTGGATAAAATTTATGGCCGAATCGTGCTTTTTTACGAATTAAATGAATGTATTTTAACAAGATTCAGAACAAAATCATCAATCCAAGATTTTGCGAAACTTCCCCATTTCTTCTGTAAAAAATATAATGGAATGAAAAAATTGCGTAAAGACGAGTAAATCGCATTAAAAAAAGACAGAGTGTGCTTGCAATTATTATGTTTTTGTTTGTTGTCTATGTATAGTACTTTGATCTAAAATTGTAGATCTGCACATACGTATGTATGTATATTAATTATATATAAATATTATTTTAAAAATATATTATTGTATTATGTGTAATGAGTATGTAGTAAATTAAAATTTTACTATAATATGGGCCCACGTAACGTAAAAATCGGTATGTAGCTCATTTGAAAAATGGTTGAGTAAGGCTGATTTAGGACATACAAGAGTGAAAACGGAAATAAATAAACTGATTTATCATATCACGAATATTCCATTATAGCAACGGCAAACACTTTCTCGCAGGTGAGTCAAGATTGATTACGAATAATGTAACGAATTTGTAACTTCAAATAAAACGTGGGATTGATGTATTTTTATAAAGATACAAAAAATAGTTTTAATGTAAAAAAAAACTTGTCCTAATTTAAAGAAATGAAAGAATATAATAATTCTACTATAACCTTACAAGCTTAGCTTATAAGAAGTAAAGTGAGACAAGTGTTATTGTAGTCAAAATTGAATTGGATACGTTTTAATATTCTATATGTTTTAAAGTATCGTAAAATTGAAGTGATCTCAATAGTGTTATCTAACTAAAATAAAAATATGCAATCTACCAAAACGCTAAGAAAACACGTGATTGTACTTTTTTTTTACCATGTTCACTCCCAATGTCAAGCATATTGACTCCTAATGGAGTTTATCCCAACATAAGTTTTTCTACGAGAACTGCTTGTTACTCAGTTGCTCAACCTCTCCATTTCCAAAGAGAGTAGGAATAGAAGGATAAGGCTAGGACAGGTCAAGTGGTAAGCTAATCGGTCTCGATACGCTCCGTTCATAAAATAGAATGGTTGGTAGGTGGTAATTAAAGACATCACATACATCCATGCCTTCGAACAAAAATTCATAAATCGATTGAAAAATTAATTTATTAAACTGTCCGTACTGGGATTAAAACCCGTGACCTCCGTAACCGAAGCCAACGACGTTGACCCCTCAACCACACTGGCGGCTGATTGTAGTTTTATATCTTTACTAATTGGCTCACTTCACCTTTTGAGGGCTCAAATATCACCATAGGTAAGTACTTTTAAATATTCATATGTCGGGTGTACAGGTTGCAAACCGAATTTTAAGACAAAAAGATGTAATAGCTTTGGGTTGCATCAATTGTAAAGACAGACTTACACTCAACACAAACAATACGACATGAAATCGGAATTTCAAAAACAAAAAGAAATAATGAAAATGATAAATGTCATCTTCCTTAGCACACACTTTGTTTATATTTATCTGCCATCAAGCAAGCAGGGCACCTATTCATAACGTCTCACGAGCAATCCTATTTAAATTTCTTATACCTCCCCTAAAAGGTTTTTACGTTCTTTCAATTTATTATCACCCTCGGGCCTCTGAAGATT
Organism: Himalopsyche tibetana; assembly: GCA_030503985.1. Taxonomy (NCBI): domain Eukaryota; kingdom Metazoa; phylum Arthropoda; class Insecta; order Trichoptera; family Rhyacophilidae; genus Himalopsyche; species Himalopsyche tibetana. The sequence goes on from JAPJYX010000022.1 coordinate 20,524,086, forward strand.
TTCCCTTATTCATCTTGATGCCATGTACATTAAACCTCATCCTGAATCAAATTATTATCTTTACGTACAAAGAATACGAAATTTTGAAAGAAAAAATAATGTTTCGTTAATTAAGTACCGAATTACGTATTTTGTTACACAGAAAAAAAAACATACATTTTTATGTTTTGAAATTACAATTGTATTCATATTTTAATTTCTTTGTTTATGTTACGTTGATGTTTTGGCATTTTGTCATTTTATAATTCTCAAATCAGTGCTGATCAAACTATGAGTCATTAAACAAAAGCTCGTATTTAACCGGTTTGAATTTGAATACAGTTCCTGTCATAATTTTTATCACATTGGTCAGAATTTATATTACATTGTTCAGAATTAATATTAAATGGTCATAGTATATCGGTCAGTGTAAAAAGCAAAAAGTTTGTCAAAATTTATTGCAATCGTATTATATGAGCGGTGTGGCAATGCATAAAGTACGAACAAACAAATATTCATTTTTCTATATTAGATAATAGCTTATCAATTGGTCTGTCCTTAAAAGAGAGATTGACTAAATTAGTAACAAGGAGTTTTCATAGAAGAACTTCTGTCGTGATTTACGGAGATCTTCTTTAACAGAGAGGGGAGAGGTTAGTTATCGAATATATCGTTATATATCATTAACAGTTAAAAAAACACCATAAAGGTCAGAGCATACCGTGTTTGATCATTCATAAAGTAAGAAACTATAATATGTACATGAGGTTTTAAATTTTAGTTCAATGTGAGTACATCAAGTATTTATTCCTTGTAGATTATGTTTTTTAAGTAAGGTAAATTATAAACAAAGAATGATAATTATAATCATTACAAGTTCTTAGTTAATCAAAATTTTTAATAACACTTAAAAAGATGATAACACTGTTCAACAAACAAGAACATTTTTTCACTTCTTTATTTAAATGCAATTGGTTTTTGATTGAATCGATATTTACTAAGTATAACTTCAAATTTACATTTAACCTATTATTTATATAATAACTATGTAATACAATTGAAAACTGTTTTGTCATCACGCCATCATTATAACTCGTGTTGTTGCAGGCTGAATGCTGAAACTGCTATCATAATTCTTGTGCAACGAAGTAATTTGTATATATACTTATATATTTTAATGTATTTCTAGTAACCGCATGTTTAATTATTCAAACTGCTGTTAATTGTCAAATTGTAAATTTTGTGTTTATCAATTCCTTTAATAGCATTTATAATTAGTCAAATTTTCTAGCTCATTTCAAGACGCATGCTAACCCCTTCCGTTAAGATGAACTTTTACTTAAGTATTTAGCCATTTTTGTAAAAAAAAGTAATGTAGATTTTTATGATTAACTGATAAACATAATTAAATTTCGAGTTCATTGGTCGTTATGCGGCTAACGTCATTATTCTCCATGCCGGTCCTCGAATCCCAGTATGAACAGCATTTTTTCAATATATTTCTGTTCTATGGCATGGTATATAATGTCTTAAATTTCCCTTTCACCCTTTCAATCCTAAAAAATAATGGAGGGTAGCGAAGCCAAGACTAGTGATAAGCTTATTGCTAATCCTAACCTAACCCATTTCTTCATATTCTTACTGTATTTAAAAAAAACAGATGTTGAGCAACTAAGTAACAAGAAGTTCTTTTAGCAAAATTCTGTTGAGAAACTTTCACTAGGAGGGCTTATACCCCACATTGGAAGCAAACATGGTTTTGAAAAAAAAGAAGTAGACATACATAGTTTTAAAAAAATTCAAAATATTTTTATGAAGGCGTATTTCTTATGAAATCTTGTAATAAGTATTTTATTCGACGAAGAATGAAACGACAAAAATTTGAATACAAGACAATTTTTTTTTAGAAAACATATTTATTTTATACGTTATTTTAAGATGCTTGAATGAACCATACAAATTGTAAATGAGTGTACTTATTCTGTTATGTTAATTCTATGATATTCTGAGATATATGTTAAAAATAAATTCTTTATATACCAAAGTCAATAAGCGTACTAAATTTATTTCTGATTTTCTATTTATTTTGTATCCCATTTAAATAAATTTACTTCAATGAAAAGAATAACAGAATAAAGGTCTATATAAAGCATTAATTGTTTTTAATTTAAGGCTTTTTATAAAACAATTTTGGGGGTAACTGAACCGTCAAATAATTCAGTTGAACAATCATTTTTTTGATAACTATTTTCAGAACTATGTTCAAACATTTTTTTTTATTTAAATTTTAAATTTTTAAAAAAAATATTTGACATTACAGCTTACGCCAATGCGTTAAATATTTTTAAGTTAAAAGGTCATGCGAGATATACTCGATGAGAATTTTTGAAAGTCACGTGAGATTAACTTAAGGAGAATTGACTTCACAAATTCACAATCACATGGGTGATGTTTTAGATCTTAAATTAAAATTTAAAAAAAAAACCAATTTGCCATTGACCTTACCGGGAATCAATCTCAGACCCACCTTATTGGTAGAGCAAGCTCTAACCAACTGGACCACAGCGGGCGAATTTTGTTAAGCTATATATAGTTTGGTTTTTGGTGCAGTGGATCGCCGTTCTCGTTAATCAGCATTATCAGCGTCAATTGATAATACTCGCCATAAGCAAAACTGGTCCTGATCTTGGTAAATAAAAGTGGAAATAAGTACAAAGGAATATTACAGTGTATTGACAGTGAACACTCTAAAAGTGTTCAAAGAAGATAAATGGTAAAAGCAAGCATCATACTAAAGAATTGTTTTTTGTTTTCCATAATGTTAATATTTTTCCTCGCGATTAAGAAAAATAAATTATTGCCGTATATTTTTTATAAGTAACCATGGCTGAAAATTTATTCACAAATCTTTATTGCTAGTACAAAACATTAAGTCTGAAATTCGTTAATTGGACGACCATTAATTAGCGACAGGAATAATTTATTACGCCGTTTGCATAATTTGTTGATCGACCTAAATAATGCGAACTTTCGCGCTTTGCCAAACATCAATTTGTCAATGTAGCGAGCAAAATGGAAATATGAAATGACGAATAATTACAGAGAGATGAAATATATTCAGAGGTAAATGTTGGTTCATAAATCTCAATAATTTGCAAGAAACCAGAGTCATTTTTCAGCACATATAAAGTCATAAACACTATGATAAATCATTATTTTTATTTTATATTTTTTTAAATAGATACTTAGTTAAAAATTTGCCGTCATTATTCTTAAAATGATGTTCACTTTTAAGGTGTTCACTGTCAATTCTTGGTGGAAAGGCATTATATTAATAAAAACACAATATTCCTTTGTAATTTGTTCATAAATCTCAATAATTTGCAAGAAACCAGAGTCATTTTTCAGCACATATTAATTCATAAACACTATGATATATCACTAAGCCTATTTAAAAAAAAAAAAACTACTTAGTTATACATATGCCGTCATTATTCTTAAAATGATGTTTACTTATAGGGTGTTCACTCTCAATACTGGCTGGAAAGGCATTATATTAATAAAAACACAATATTCTTTTGTACTTTATTTAAAATTTCAGGACCGGCTTCGCTCATTGCGGGCATTGTCAAATGAAGTTGAATAAAACAACTGAACACGAAAACTTTTGCTCGTTGACAATGCTCGCAATGAGTGAAACTGGTCCTGACCTTTCAAATAAACTCCAAAGGAATATTGTGTATGTATTAATTAAAATGTTGTTTTTAAATTTATATAATGATTGGTGTTTATTCTTGATCGAGTTATTTGAATCATTTTTAGGGTGTTCACTGTCAATACTTGGTGACAAAATATTTCTTATCCATGTCCGCTCCCAATGTAGAGTGTATGGCCTCCTAATGGAGGTATCTCAACAGAAGTTTTTTCTAAGAAAACTGTTTGTTACTCAGTCCTCACTTTTTTTTTTGAAAGTGAGTAGTAGGGAAAGAAACAGGACTTGTGGTTAACTAATCGCTATTGCTACACCCAGTTATTAAACGATCAGAAGAATGGGAAGAGAGAAAATAATGTGAATTGACATCTTAAACAGCCACTTTGAATTGAATAATTCTCAAATTAAGTGTGATATTACCGGGAATTGAACCCAGACCTTCGTGATTGATAGAGCAAGCTCTTACCAACTGGGCCACAGCAGGCGGCATACATATATCGTCATTATTCCTAAAGTGATGTTTTAAAATTTAAATAGTGATTGATGTTTATTCGTGATTGAGTTACTCCAATCTTTTTTTAGGGTGTTCACTCTCAATACTTGGTAGAGAGGTATTATATTTAAAACTATAAAAATATATTTATACTAATTACACTTTTATTTAAAAAGATCAGGGCCGGCTTCGTTCGTGACAAGCATTATCAATTGATCAAAAAAATACAATTTTACAGTGTTATTTATACAAATCAAAATTAAATAAAAAAGGTGTAGTTAAGGTGTAGGTTTATTACATGTTTTTTTCTACGTGAAAACCCAATTTTCTTTTATTTTAAAATAAGGGATGGAAAGGTAGTCTTAAAATAAACAAAATCGTTCTGGCTACCCACTATTTTAGAACATCTCAAGTGTCCATGCCTTCGGATCAACGTTCCCTCTAAGCTGCGCGCGCGCGCGGGCGCGTAACAGTTGGTAAGCTTCCGAGCACTCATTCCGGGTTGGCGCGCATTACAAGACAGTTGTTCAATTAATATTTGATCGGTCAGCCGCTTTGCCTTTGAAATTTCTGCCTACGAATATATTAAAAAATGAAACTGCCCGTATTGGGATATAAACATGTGAAAAAGAAGCTAACGACGACGTTGACCATCCGACCACGCATCCGACATGGTAACAAAATCTTAATATTCCCTTGTTTATCTGTAAAAATAGTGAAGCGTTATTTATTATCACCATGGATGGCATTAAGTGACTTTCCTGGTCTAAGCTCAATAAATGCGACCCCAATACCCACATTTTCTTAAATACCTACTTTAATATGGGTGATACAATGTTTATAATTAAGGTATTCTTATATAATAGTTTTTTGGACCTTTTGTAAAAATATTCGATCGCTGGTTCCGTCTCCATTAAATAAAACAGAAAAGAAAAAAATCAACTAAATAAAAAGATCCTCAAAGTAGAACAAAAAACAAATTGATGTGTACGAAGTCAAAGATAATAATTTATGTATCCTCAAATACTATTCTCAAAAAATACACAATATCTTACTTAAATCGACGCCTCATTTTATATTAGTTCTGGCAACATGAGAAGGGGCAATAAGCGCGCGATAAGCTAAGATAAGATAAGGCTAAATCTCGTCAGTTGCGATTTCATATGTGTGCTGGATGACGTATTTTTTACGCGCAACTTAAAATATGATTACTTAATAATAAACTACGGATTTTTATAAAAAAAAATATGAGGAATGATGCAGAGAGATATTTTAAAGTCATTAGACTATTTATTTTTTTGAAATACATATGAATAAGGCCAATTATGAGGAAACCACTTGGGTCCCTAAACGATCCCCATCGGAAGAGAAGTATTTTTCTACTCTCCGAGCCGCGAGAGTTAATTGAATATTTGTGTAGAGAATGATTAATAGACGACCCTGAATAAATTCGATAGATATTTCAAACTAAGTGTTACCCAATAAAAAGTGGGCATATAATAATTCATAGCGGTCCGAATGTTGCAGCATTTAAGTAGCGTACGTATTAAAAGTATCGAATTCAAATTTTGGACAAAAAACTACACGCCATTAATCATAAATAAACATATGCGGAACATTTGAACGTAAATATGAACGTGTTGAACGATCCGGGAATGTTGGCTGATATACAGTTTTATAATTAAGTATTTTGACTGAGGGTGCTTGATGGAATATCAAATTATTGATAAATAATAAAGATGTTATAGATTATAAAAACAAATCTGAGATTTATAGATTGCAGTGTAGTGATTGTCCCAAATTTTATATTGGTAAAACTGCTAGAACCTTAAATATAAGAGTGGCTGAGCATTTAGCCGCTTTTCGCTTAAAAAAAAGATACTTCCACCTTTGCCAATCATTTAATTCTTGAAAACCATACGTTTAATTTTGACTCAGGTATTGATTTGTTACATACTAACAGGGGCGAGCTTAAATTATTTTACCAAGAAATCTTAGAGATTAATCGAGCTCAGCTCAACAGTTCGCCAATTTTAAACGAGCAATATTATCTACCAAATTCTCCATTGTTGTACCCCTTTTAAATAATTGTCATTTTATTAATAATTCAAGCACTTGCTATCATTAAATATTAATTCAAAAAATATTAATTAATAATAGGTCGGATAAAACCCTAGATTTATTTTAAACATTCCTATGTTATTATCTGGTCATTAATATTTTCAAAAAATCCCCATAATTATAACAAACCCACTTAATCCATTGAAAATTGTGTACATTCAATTTTCGCTAATTTACATTTTAATAGACTTTTAACTTAGTGATCTACTTATATTTTTGTTTATAAACGATACAAACTGTTTACTACGCGTCAGTTCAAGTACATCCGTGCACTTGGAATGCCTGAAGATGCCGAAAGGCGAAACCCGGGTCGTTAGCGACAAAACTCATGGAAAAGTACAAAATTCAAACAATTCAAATTTGATACAGTTTTATGTTGCATACTATTATAATACTGTTGAAAACGTTAGCCACAAGACATTCAATTTTCATTTCGGTCTCTTTGCGCTTCTTTACAGAATCGAAGACAAGTTACTTGCATACATTGATCTTGCGTTCTTATACAAAGTACAATGATAAATAAAAACGCAATATTACTTTGTACTTATTACCACCTTTATTTACCAAGATCAAGACCGGTTTTGTTAAAGAACACTGTTAAATTATATTTATTATCAGTTGATAATGCTCGCCATGAGCGAAACTGGTTCTGATCTTGGTAAAAGAAAAGTAGAAATAAGTACAAAAGAATATTGTGTATTTTTCTTAATATTATGCTTTCCCACCAAGCATTGACAGTGAAAACTCCAAATGTACTAGGGGAGGGGTGAGGAACCTTTTCTTTTCTAAAGGCTGCATTCATTTTTCTGATTCGACATAAGCGTGGGCCTTTTTTTTTAGGTCCACAAGGATTTTCAAATCCAAAATGAGCAGAATTTCAGAATTGGCCAGAAAGCCGCACCAGGGTAGCCAAAAGGCCGCAGGTTTCCCACCCCTGTACTAGGAGATCAAAACTTAAAGACAATTTCATTTAATTTAATTGAAATATTTTTGATATCTTTTAAAGTTCATTTTTAATATAAAATTTGATATTTTACTTATAATATATTACAACTAACACGTGTTTCACCTTTTTGAGAAGCATCATTAGATCAGCGCAAGGATTTTAATTTTTAAGTTATAAATTAGAAAGTAAAAGTGTTTGTCTTTTTTTTTCTGGACGCAAGTAGGGGTAAAATACAAACTATGATGTAAAAAAAATAATTTATATCAAAATTATCGTAGAACAATGTATGAACTTGTAAAATATCTTATTAAATTTTTTAGCATGCTTTTTTATGATTAAATTCATCGCTGTAGCTTTGTTAACTGCTCTATAGTAAAACACTTTACCATGAAAGGCAAAAAGCTTTTTTACATCTGCTCGACCATAGTGTGTACATCGGTAGCACCTGTTACGCTTTAGAAAATGCGACATAAAAATATATATTTTCCACGTCCAGAATCAGGTTATGTCATTTACAATGATTGATTTTTATGACCCGTACTTCAAATCTACATTTTTTTATAATTTATGTTAATATATTTTTTAATTAGAACTTTTCGTTAATTAAATCAGATGCTCATCAGGCTAGTGGAAATAAACTGATCTAACTTTATTAATATTTCTTACATAAATAAATGATACTAACTAACGAACTATTTAGTTACTAATTGGTTAAAACAAGCATAGCATGAAGGTGGTTGGTGGAATTTCAATTTCAATAACAATAATTTATATCGGAAAAACTGAACGGACACTGAAGATTAGATTATCAAAGCACATGGCTGCCTTTAGATTAAAAAAAGATACGTCCACCTTTATCAATCACTTAATTTCAGAAAAATACGTGTTCAATGACAAACAAGAGATCAACATGTTACACTAAAAAACGGATGCCTTTAAACTATTTTTCCAATAAATTTTAGAGATAAACAAAGCACAACTGAAATGCGTACCAATTTTGAATGAACAGGTATATATTCCAAATTCTCCACTCTTATACCTTATATCTGAGTAAATATTATCATGAAATTTCCTCGACAAACAAAAATAAATATAATTCTTAAAATTATCCATCATTAAAATCTGTAGGCATTCCCATGGGTTAATTCTTTGGGTTAATTCTTTTCACCAGCGATGGCTTTAAGCCTAGTGATACATTTATTTATTATTTAAACACGATACACTCATTTACTAAGCGTCAGTTCAAGTTCATCTGTGCATTTGAACGCCTGAAGATGTTGCAACGTGTAATCCGGGTCGTTAGTGACAAAACTTGTGTACTATATATTTGGAAGACAAATCAATTCAATAATCAATATTTAATAGGTTTCTTTTCAAGACAATGAATATGAGTACGCGACCCGAGTACTACAATGTATTTGAAAAAATTTGACGAAACAGAAGTAAAAATGCAGCAATCTTCCAAGTTCCATTATTGGTATACATTGTTATTTTTGTTTCGTCAATTTTTTTCATATAGAACCTTGTAGTAGTCAGGTCGCGACTTGGCAATAAAATAAGCTACTACATTTGTTAAAATCAAGCAGTCTATGTTTAGAAAATTTAAATTAACTTTGATTATTCCACGTATTGTGTTACTAACTGTGACACGTGTTTCGCCTCTTTCAGAGGCATCTTCAAACTTACTATCGCAAATTTTGCTTAAGTAACGAAGCAACATTGATACTTACATTTTAAAATTATAAAATTACAAAATGGAGTTTTGGGTTTTTTTCCTTTTAAGAGGAGCAAGGAGGGGGGTGTAGAATCAAAATAAAGTAAACAAATAATGATACTAATGAGTTGCAATCAATCAGATTGGGATATTTCCTTTTTAAGGGAAGCAAAGAGGGGATTATAAAATCGAAACAGAGCAAACAAATTTAATCATACTACTAATGACGTTAAACATTTACGTCATAAAACATAATTTAAATTTTCTATTAAAATGAACTTCCACAAAGTTACCGCCGAAACCATCGAAAGTATTAGTCTATGTATATTTTATACCGCTTGACTCTGGTCCAACTTGCAATGGTCTGTGCTTTCAATTCTACAAAAAAGATGTCTGAAACAAAAGATTTTTTTACTGTGCGTGTTTTAAATTCAGATATTAGTTAGAGCAAAAGTTTTCATTTATGTATATTCTAAAAAAAAGCAAAACAATATTATTTGCCTCCGATTGTGCGTCATTCATTTCATCGGCGATATTAATTCAGAGACGAATATTGTATTTTACCAGTTTCCAAAACGCTTGAAAACTTTAGAAATGAATTATTAATTCCCATGAATGCAAACTCTGACTGGAGTGGTCTAAAATTTCCAGGAGAGAAACATCAGCTTCGTAGATTGTTGTACCATTTAATTTACTTGTTCCAGCTTTTTGCATCGGGGATGATTCAAATGCCGCACCGTAGATTTATACATATTACGGGTGTAAAGCAGCCTGCATAGCCAAACTTTGAAGGCAGTGCAGGTATAAAGGGAGGGTGTCGATAATAAGAGCGTGCGTTGAAACTGCGAAACGCCATTACGCCGATTAAGTAAAAGATTTTATTTTGATTTTAGTTTTTTTTGCTTGCCTGATTTTAAAAACTAGTGGAGGATGTTAATTGATCGCTTTTAGATTGTTCAATGTCAATACTTGAAGATCACTTTGAAGTTGAAAGCATTTTTCTCTTCTTCTTCGGGGCCGAGTTAATAATCCTGAAATTTTCATGACTATTAACTTACATGCTTCCAATTTATTCTTACGTGGTCGAAACTATGACCAAAAACTTTTGTTTCTAAAAACTTGTTCCTCGCCCAGGACGTATGAGTCGTCAGTTCCAAGGGCCGTTCGACTGATCAACTCATTGCACAGAGAAGTGGAAATTTTTAGTGACAGTATTTGTGAACTGTTTGTTTTGTATATGGATTTTGATGTATCATGTGGTTTTTTTTTTCAGTGCATGGCGAATTGGCGTCAGTTGTAATGTCACGTACTGTACTTTTAATTTTTAAACAATAAATAAATAAATACTTGGTGGAAAGGTATTATATTAAAAACACAATTCTTTGTGTGTTACAAAGTGTAACACACAATTTTTAATATCAACTAAGACATTGACTATATTGTTTTGGTTTGAGAATTTAGAAATTAAGACTAAGAAGTTGGAATTTTCTCATTCACCTCCCACTTTATGGAGATGATTTTTACAAATATACGATAAAAAATACTGTATCCAACTTGCTATCAGATTAGTACAGATATTTTTTTCTTAGATATAATGTAAGCCACTGGTATAATAGGTGGTGAAAAGCAGCTGAACTGAAAACGGGACACACTCAGCTTTTGTGGCTAAGAGATTAAACACTTGAATAATTTACGTATGCATCTGCAGTTGGGCAACAGTATGTTGTGTAGAATTGAGAGAAATTTACTTTGGTTAAGTTATAACAAATGTATTCATTCAGTTGCCAGCTTTTCATTAACTCGCTCAAAGCCAACTTAAAAAATCTCGTATGTCACCGTAGAGTAGGGGTTCTTAACCCTTTTGTGGTAATGCGCGCATTTGAGACTTATATCATAATAACGGCGGTCGCACGCCAGATTTCTAAAACACTACATTTTAGTCATATGTGTCATGTTAACTATATTATTCTTCAATTGTAATTAGTCGGACAGTTATACATTTATATATTGACTGTGGAAATGAAAAATAACGTAACCCACACATAGCAAATTTTACTGGAGGCACAAAAAACGTGTTTTGATGATTTTAGGCCATATGCAAATTATGAATTATACCCAACCTCGAAGTGCACGGAGACTTCTAAGCTGGTGTTTAATTGACGTAATTTATTACTAATTAGAGAAATTGTCTTTAACCTTTCTTTTACCTTTAAAATAGCTTTTTTTCAGTCTTTCTTCCTGGCTTCAATTTTCACAAGCTCATCTTTTTTCAAACTTAACAGCTAAATTTAGATACTAATTCGGCATTTGCAGTTTATATCCTTTTGATAGAATATGTATTAAATTTGATACATTTTGATTATCGAATAAAAGCTGTTTTGAAAAAACTGTGTTACGTCCTTATCGGGTTATTTTTTTTTAAATAAAAAAAATATTTAATTCAATATCTTAAAATATATTTAAGCACAAGAAATGCAATCTTTAACATTTCATTTCTCTAACTGATTTCTTAAATCTAGGAGTGTAAGTCGATAAAGATAACAAAGAAATAGTTAACAATTTTAATATACTTGAAAAAAATTCCATTGTATCTATTTAACAGCCTTTTTTTATATGTATCAGCAACATTATTGTACGGCAAAGTTAATTTTATGACATATATTATAATATCGTCGATGGCTTCTGTGACAGATGTCACGATTTTCACATCATTTTTTCAATCTGTTCAAAATCATGGATGTTTGTGATGTCATTTTTTTACAATATTTCAATACAGAATATGAGGTTGGATAGTTCATTAAAAAAACCAACGTCATTATTGGGATTTTAATCAATACATATATACTACTATCGCCTGCTGTGACCCAGTTGGTTGGAGCTTTCTCTGCCGATCACGCAGGTCTGGGTTCGATTCCCGATCAGATCACAATGAATTTGATAATTATTGAATTCAAAGTTGTGATCGAAGACTGGGTGTTTGTGATGTCAATTCATATCATTTTTTCTCCTCCCGTCCTTCTAATCCTTTAATAACTAGGTGTAGCAATAGCGATTAGTTACACAAGTCCTGTTTTAGCCTTATTCTTCTTTCCCTATTACTCACTTCTAAAAAAGTGAGGTTGAGCGACTGAGTAACAAACAGTTCCTGTAGAAAAAAACTTCTGTTGAGATACATCCATTAGAAGGCCATATGCTCCACATTGGGGGCGGACATGGATTAATATATATATATATATGTATACGACGTATAACCGCCATACAATTTGTTAGTAAAGGCTAAGATTTCACGGACCGCTCATAAGTTGCTGATTTTCTACAGCACTGCTTGGAACTTGGACGCTTCTGTGTGTTTTTTTTGACCGCGTAAAAAGGAAACAGTGTAAAATGGGTACCGTGTAAATGAGGAGGGATGAGTGTATTTGAAGTTTTCAATTTTATTCACCAGACATGAACATGTTCGTTGAATAAAGCAAACCCACAAAAGCAGTTGATTTTTTACGCATTTATAATTGAAATTCTCTATATGAACACAAACACGACCAACAATATTAGTACAGCTTTCATGTATGCACTGCAAAGCTTTTATCAAGAGAACAATTATTGAGAGGCTAGGTTTTTGATTTAGCTCGGGGCGTGAGTTTGTATTTCCTAGAATTGATTTTCAATACACAGCTAAAACAAACAGTTTCCTGAGGCCAGGCTTTGCAAACATTGTACGAAATATCACACAGAAACAAATTTAACCATTGTGTTTTACACAAACTGGCAAAACAAACTTAAGTACTTGATATTACTGCTTTTTATGTGTTTTCATGTCCGTTCTCAATGTGGAAGATATTTATTTTTAAACCATGTCCGCTCCCAATGTGGAGCATATGGACTCCTAATGGAGTTTATCTCAACAGAAGTGTTTCTACGAGAAGTGCTTGTTACTCAGTTGCTCAACCTCTCTATTTCCAAAGAGAGTAGGGATAGAAGGACAGGACTAGTGGTAAACTAATCGCTCTCGATACGCTCCGTTCATAGGATAGAATGGGTGGGAAGGGGGAATTCAAGACATCACATACATCCATGCCTTTGAACAGAAATTCATAATTCGATTGAAAAATCAATTTTATAAAACTGTCCGTACCGGGATTTGAACCCGTGACCTCCGTAACTGAAGCCAACAATGTTGACCACTTGATTACACCGGCGACTATAGAGATAAGATATAGCTTCCTTACAAAGTTATTTCAACAGAGTTTTTAAACGAAAACTGCTTGTTGGTCAGTTGCTCAACCTCCCTTTTTAAATAGATTAAAGATAGAGCTGGTACAGAAATAGTGGTTAGCTAATCGTTCACGCTTTTCCCTGTATATATTAGGATTTCTGATTCCGATGGAGGTATATAATATATATGTACGCAACCTTCAATAATCCCTTAACCAAAAAACCAGACAGCCATGATTCATTTTTGCATAGGCTCTCATCAAGGTCACATTCATTACTACTTAGCTGAAAGTTTAATTAAAAATAAGTGGTTTTTGTTCGTTTAGATTGAAGCATCGGCAAAAAATATTTTTACTGAGCCAGTATTTTTTTTTTTTTTGCTGTTATCATATTTCATTATATTACTGGTAAATAGAGTAACTAAGTTTCCTGAAGTATTGATGAAATCAATATATTTTTTTACCATGTTCACTCCAAATGTGGAGCATATGGACTCCTAATGGAGTTTATTTCAACAGATGTGTTTCTACGAGAACTGCTTATTACTCAGTTGCTCGACGTCTCTTTTTTCGAAGAGAGTGGGAATAGAAAGATAGGACTAGGACAGGACTAGTGGTTAGCTAATCGCTCTCGATACACCCGTTCATAGGATAGGATTAGTGGGAGGGGAGAATTCAAGACATCACATACATCCATGCCTTTGAACAGAAATTCATAAATCGATTGAAAAATCAATTTATAAAACTGTCCGTTCTGGGATTCGAACCCGTGACCTCCGTAGCCGAAGCCATCGACGTTGCCCACTCGACCACACAGGCGGCTGTATATATTTACAAATATAATAATACTAGATATGTGGAGCTAAGCTTAAAAAACTTTTAAAAATAATGTATTCGAGTTTAATTGTGATGAACAGTAATAATTTATTATAATAAGTATCAAACAATTTTATTTGATATAATCAAGATTTTGACCGTGCACTTGAATGCCTGAAGATGCCGAAAGGCGAAACCCGGGTCGTTAGTGACAAAATCTGTGAGAATGTACATAGTTTGAACGATTCAAATTTAATTTTATTTGACTTGGGATCGTTATAACAACACAGGTTCGTTTGTGAACAACGCAAAAGTTATCTTCCCTGCGGTAAACTGCATACGGGATACGTTATGACAAAACACTCAAAACTTTATACCAAAAACATATATACTTGGCTTATTCGTTCCCTTTGAAAGTTGACGATAGCTCTGTCCATCTATTTGGCAGCTTTAATACAATTGTATGACCAGAAATAAAGGACAACTTGAAACCAAATCATTTACTTAAAATGTATAATTGTATTGTCGCAGTTGAATATAGTCGAATGTATAGTTATATTGTCGCCTGTATGGTCGAGTGGTCAACGTCGTTGGCTTTGGTTACGGAGGTCATGGGTTTGAATTCCAGTACGGACAGTTTGATAAATTGATTTCTCAGCCGATTTATAAATTTCTGTTCGAAGGCATGGATGTATGTGATGTCTTGAATAATCCTAAAACCTCAGCCACTTCTGGTTTTTTTAAATGACTATGCTCTTTTTTATTAATTTCCGCTCCCAATGAGAGCCTTCAGAAGTTATTCTACGACAACTGCTGTTTATCAGTCGTTCATTCTCTCTTTTTCTAAATAGAGTAGTATCTATAGTATAATAAGGCTTTGACAGAATTAGTGGTTCAATAATCGCTACGCCTAGTTATTGTAGGGTAGGAAGGGTAGGAGGAAAATTAAGACATCACAAACATCCATACTTTTGAACAGAAATTGATAAATCGATTGAAAAAATTCTGTTCGTACTGGGACTCGAACCCTTGAGATCCGGTACGGATGCCAATAACGCTAACCGCTGCGCCACAGGACCTTACTAGGAAGCACTTTAATCTTCTCTTCTGGAGCATATGGACTCCTAATGGAGTTTATCTCAACAGAAGTGTTTCTACAAGAACTGCTTGTTACTCAGTTGCTCAACCTCTCTATTTTCAAAGAGGGTAGGGATAAAAGGATAAGGCTAGGACAAGATTGGTGGTAAGCTAATCGCTCTCGATACGCCCCGTTTATAGGATAGAATGGGTGGGAGAGGGGAATTCAAGACATCACATACATCCATGCCTTTGAACAGAAATTCATAAATCGATTGAAAAATCAATTTATAAAACTGTTTGTACCGGGATTTGAACCCGGGCCCTCCGTAGCCGAAGCCAACGATGTTGACCATACAGGCGGCTTGTTGTTTACTCTAAATTAATTGCCTTATAAAACAAGCGGATTGATTTGACTGGTGTGAAAATTTGACCACTCGACCACACAGGCGGCAAAATACTTTATCTCCACGTAAAAGGTGACTGAGAAAATGTTTACTAATCAATTATTGTTAAAAATGTTATTCCTAGCGATACTTTAATGAACCTTTGATACTACAGTGTGGATTAAGAATGGAAATTATCAAAAGAATAAAATATTATATATTGAAGAATAAAGGTTTTACAAAATGATTCCAGAACTTTATCAAGAACAAACAGAAGCTTTCATAACTTCGTATATAATTTATTCTCGTGTGAATTAAATTATTTAGCAGCCGTGAAGTAACTGAAATAATGAGTTTGGCAGTGAATAATTTCTGCCTTTAAATACATAAGTATTACCCTTAAGAGTGAAATGGCGTAGAGGAGATACCCCGCGATATTTTTAATAATGTATAAGCACCCCCGGTATTGTCTTTCGCTGAAGGATGCTCGGGGAAATGTCAAGAAACTTAAAACCACATCCCTCCTCTGTAATGGAGAGTTTTGTTACACGACTAACCAGATTAGTGCTACGAAAGTTTAGACAGAGCTTTGGTTCATGGATAGCAAACAGGCCGATCTCGTAACAGTCTGCGGTCAATTTCGAAACAAATTAACTTCAAAAATGAAGTAACCAATGTTGAAACTCTTACCTCTTGAGTATTGAAAATTGATTGAAAAATTAACTTAACTTAATATTAATTTCGTCTAATATTATTATCAAACTCAAAGCTTTCAATTCTGGTGTCAAGAAGTTATCAATCATTTCACGATCAAGTTCATCATTAAAAGTTACTTTAACGCCACAGGACCAATGATTCTTCTAAACCACATAGTGTGTGCATAAAAATATAAAAAGTGTGGTTATGCATCGCTTGCCAGGTTTGCCTTCGTATCAAATGAAACCAGAGTTGAAAAAACCATCAAATATTGAATTAATTTAGAACTTCGACTGAAGGTGCTTAACGTAACTTCAATATCAAATTTGAATTAATTTGATTCTGTACTCTCCCATAAGTTTTCTCGATAACGACCCGGGATTCGCTTTTTGGCGTCTTCAAGTTTTATTAAGAGCATGAACTGGCCAAAAACTTGTTGCTCCGCTCCAGATCTCTGGTTTTTAGCACCGTATGGGAAGTGTTTTAAAAACGAAATCACTTTTAAGGCAATAGCACGCACAAGAAAAGATTTTAAAATCCTCCTAACTGTTCGTTGGGTACCACTGACGAACTTGAATGACAGTCTTGCTGTTAGCTCATTACTGCCTGTTTTATTAATTTGATTACAACCAGTTAAACTTTGACATTTATTATGTTGAGTGTACTTTGGATGATTGATGTGCTGTCAAGTCAAATATATATATTGGATTTTGTTTGCCACTGAGAACAACAGTTAATTTCAATTTCTAAATTCTAGCATTGTTCCGAAAGTTGCCTAATATCTTCTTGAATGTTTAGTATTAACAGTTAATTCGCAACTGTTGCGGCTTGGAACAGAAAGCATATTTTCTTACACGCGTTTTGTTATTGAAAGACTCAATACCAAAAGACTATTTGCTAAGTAAATATTACTCCAACTAATTGAACGTCATTAAAATAAAATCATAAGTAAGTTAATCCATGTTGCCATGAATAGCTTTTACCTTAGTGATACATTTATTTATTACTAGCGAGTACCCGGCATGAGTTGCAATGCCTCTCAAAGAAAGAAAATGATCGTGTTTTAATTGTGTTTATTGAAATGTTTTTGGATACACAATATTGCATGTAATTGTATAGGCGTGATAAAAAAACTTACTGCTTCCCCAAAACACCGAGAATTTCTTTGATATAAAGCGATCCCCGTTATTAACGCATTGGCAGCCTACTGAACTAATTTAGAAACCTTTGCAAGCGTCCACAGAACACCTCACTAAAGTTTTATTGCAATCGAATGAACGGTATAGGAACGCATACAGAACAAACAACCTAACAAACATTCATTTTTATTTATTATATATAAACACGATACACGTGTTTGCTAAACGTCAGTTAAAGTCCATCCGTGACCTCAAACGTCTGAAGATGCCAAAAGGCGAAACCCGGATCGTTAGTGACAAAATGTGTGTGAATGTACATAATTTGAACGATTCAAATTTAACATTGAAATTCCACCAAGCACCTTTAGTCGAAATCTTTAGTTATACCAAAAGTAGAGTTTTGAGTAAAATTAATTTTAAGTAAACATGTTTTACAAACTAAAATAAAAAAACATTATTTCTTTACAAACAAAAAGCTATATATTTCTTTATCCATGTCCGTTCCCAAATGTGAAGCATATGGCCTAATAATGGAGGTTTCTTCACAGAAGTTTTTCTACGAGAACTGTTTACTACTCAACCTCTCTTAAATATATATATATACTAAAGATATATAGTTTTCGCTTTTTCAAATTGAAAGGTTTTGAGAATCTGCAAGTCGGTCAATCATACACAAAAAAAAGCAATTTGAGGCTTTGTTTTTTTTGGACTTTTGGGTCATTAACTCTTGCGGCTCGGAGACTAGAAAAATACTTGTCAGCCGATGGGGATCTTTTTTGACCCCAGTGGTTTCCTCATTATTGGCCTTATTCTTATGAATTTCAAAAAAAATAATAGTCCAAGGGCTTAAAAATATCTCTTTGCATCATTTCTCATACAATTTTTTTATAAAAATCTGTGGTTTTTTAATAAATAATCATATTTTAAGTTGCGCGTAAAAAAGACGTCATGTCAGCACACATATGAATTGACTACTGAAGAGTGTTCCAAATTATCATACGAACAATCGTTATCGCGGGCGCTAATCAGCTGATAAGCGTTATCGCGTATTTATATAAACTACAAAAGGTCCAAAAAACTATGATATAAGAATACCTTAATTATAAACATTGTATCACCCATATTAAAATAGATATTTACGAAAATGTTGGTATTGGGGTCGCATTTCTTGAGCTTAGAAACGGAAAAGTTAAGCACAGAGGAATATTGTGTTTTTTTCTTAACATTATTTGATTGTTGATAATAACGATTCATCAGTATTTTGGTGTCAAGTGCTACATCAATTGGTTTACTTAATATGCTATAGAGTTCGTTGTATTACTTAACATAATTAAAAATACGGTACGGGCGAAATGTTTTTTTTCCAGTAGGACAGATTATTCCAAAACGTATTTCTATTTTGATATGCCGTACTTTAGTAAATTGTTTTTTTTTTTGTATTTGAAGTCCTGCTAATAATATGAAAAACATTTTAAAACGGAGTCTCGCATTAAAACCTTTCTTCCTGCAAGAATCAGCGGTAAGGAGAAAAGAAAATCACTCAAACCTCAATGAAAGCTAACATATTTCGTAAAAGCTTTTTGTAATATTCAAGAGTAATCTGAATCTGTTTCCGTTATCATAAAGATTACATCATCTTTATTTATGTTGGTCAGATTTAAGCTCATACCTCTTTGAAAAATATTATTTCAATATATTAATGTAGGGTTAGGGTATTTTCTCTGTTCAAATGTTTTAACGATTAAATTTAATGAAAAATAAGATTTAAAATAAAATAAATCAACCATAGTCAGTCCTCTTTTTATGCAGTAGATGCGTTCCACGATATATCGCATAAAAAAGTCTTGACTTCCATAGAAACAATAGGGATACTGTACATGAAATTTAAAATCCGCATAACTTTGAAACAGCGAGTTAAAATATACCCAGTATCATATAAAAAAGTTTTGTTTTTTCGATGATTAATTGTTCATACTGTTCGTTTTACCCAGAAATGCAATTTTTAAGCTCTCGTTGAAACTTAAATGCGCGTTCAGAATTTGAATCATTTCGAATGAAATGATTTTCTTATTTACTGCAAAGTTGGAGACCTTCTTAAATTATTTTTGGCAATGTAGAAAACTGAAATTTCCTTTACTTCGTCATCGTTTTTTTGTTCTTTGTCAACAGATAAAGTTAAATTAATGATATCATCGTTTTTTATAGCATTATCCATAAGTAATTGGATAATATCATTTTCGCTAAAGGTATCAAACCCTTCTCTGCCAAGTTCATGTGCTAAAGTAATAATTTAAGCTGATATCGACGATGTTTCAATGGTTTCGTCGACTCACACGAGGCCACTGTTTTCTAGCTTGAATTTTTAAGTACGTAGACTTGATTAAGCGATGGCAGATGCAACATGATTGAAACAGTCCAAAATCGTTTTTTTTAAATCATTGAAATCATCGTTTGTCATTTGAAATCCTCGATTTGGTATAATTTTTCCCCGGATTGTCTCCGAACTTCATTTTTTTTTAGTTCACCGAGGAATTTGGAATCCTCGATTAGCTATAATTTTTCCACACCTTATCTCCAAGAGTCGATTTTTTTCCAAAATCCTATCAGTTTTCGGGATTTGCTCAGGATTTCCCAATCCTGAAATCCCGGGATCGCGACCATGTCAGTGCTGGGATTTCAGAATCAGAAAATTGGACGGGATTGGACTCCCTATTCAAAACACAACGATACGTGCTATTGGTGTAATATTTTTTTCATAAATATAGCACATTTTTTTTTTAAATTTGCATTTCTAATAAAACGCATAAAAATTCTGATCTTACTGAGGTAATGGAAGCCAACGACGTTGACCGCTGCACCGTGACCCGAAAGTGTAACGTTTTACTTATGACATTCATATAAAATTTCAAAATTAAACCTCATATTTTGAAAATCGATATATAATTCTATATCGCCTTTCTTAAAACACCGCATCTACTCCCAAAACCCAAAGATCGCAGTGAATTTCAGAGAGATGTATCCCCTAGAGATGCGTTACCCTCCAGGGTGGAGGCCTTTCTCCTCCTTGCCGTAAATCCTCTCCTGCGGGGAGACGTGTATCCTGTGATGTTGCCATCAATCCGCAAAGACTGCTTCGCGAATTCTGGATTACGTATTTATACACTCAAGGCTCTGGATGCATTTTGCTGAATTTCATTGCTTACGGGAATAAAACTTGTTAATTTTTATTGATTTGACTTTTATACTTTTCAGAATGTCTTTTTTAAAACTCTAGTAAGCTCACTGCTTGAAGTAAAAAAATATTACATAAAAATCCCATTACGTCTTAATAAAACTATTGGAATGTAATTAAACCATCTTTTGTAAGTCACGCATAAAATATTATTCAACAAAAAATACAAAACAATTCCGGAAAGCTATAAATTGAAACAAAAACTATAAAAAGCTTGACCAATTTATTTTTCTATCATTCCCAGTATTTTTAAAATATCGGTTTTATCAGAAAAAAAAAATCTTTCATTTAAGCCAGACGTAAAATTTTGAACTAAATAATAACCACATTGTTATATTTCCTTCAAAACTTTCGATGGATTCAGCTTAACTTTGTGGAAGTTCATTTTAATATAAAAAATAAAAAAGACTTTTTCAATTTAATAAGATTATTCTACGTATTGTGCTACTAACAGCTTTTCAACCCTCCCACCCATCATATCCTATGAACGTGGCGTAAAGAGAGCGATTAGTTAATGACTAGTCCTGTCCTATCCCTTTCCTTCTATTCCTACTCTCTTTGAAAAAAGAAAGGTTGATTAATTAAATGCATTACTTTATTTTGCAATATAAATTAGAATAACTTTTAAGGTGTTTACTGTCAATACTTGGTGGAAAGGCATTATAATAAAAATAATAAAAGATTTTTAGTACTTTTTCCACATAAAATTTATTAGATCAGGACCGGTTTCGCTCATCGCGAGCATTATCAACTGATGCATTATCGCGATGAGCAAAACCGGTCCTGATCTAATAAATTTTATGTGGAAAAAGTACTAAAAATCTTTTATTATTTTTATTATAAATTAGAATGTTAGAGTGGACGAGAAGATGTGTTGTGTATCACTTCTAAGCCTGTATATAAAGCTTAGTTAATATACGATTAAACATAGTTCTGATGAAGACATAAGATGTACTCGGCGGAACCGAGGGATGCTGGCATGTCATGTGAGGAAGCAAAGCAATTGGCGGGAGTCAGGCAGACATGGAGGTGCTATGGCGGCCATATGCTTCACATAGGGAGCAAATATGGCCAAAGAAAAAGAAGAAGAAACTACTTCAATAAATACGTCATATACAAATTAAATTAACAATCTTTTTATTTAAGCAAACGGTGTTTTTCTAAAATAACGTCTGTTATTTTCGTTCAAATATAAATCATCTTAGCTGAAATGATATCAATAGAGTGAATATAATGAAAGACAAAATAATTTGCATGATTATGTTTGCATCATTAGGCATTTTGAAACCTTTATATTATTCTTCAGAATATAACAAAAACATACCCGCTTTCCCACCACAACATTATTATTGTAGAAACTTTTGGGGCTTTTGTAAAACAGATGTTGTTCGAAAGCACCCCTTTAGTTACCGATAGTCTTATATATATAAACAGTGGTGAACTGTCAGCACAAATATATTTTTTTTAATAATTTACAGTTACAATACGCTAAAAAATTTTAAGATACAAATTTTTCTTTTAATGGATTATTGAATCCATTAAAACGATCCAATGAATTATTTAATTTTTAAAAAATAATCAAATTTTCAAGTATAAACCATTTTTCTCTTCTTCTTCGGGGCTGAGTTAATTATCCTGAAATTATTAATTATTAACTTGCTCCCAATTTATTCTTACGTGGGCAAAACTATGACCAAAAACTTTTGTTTCTAAAAACCTATTCCTCGCTTAAGAGGTATGAGTCACAAGTTCCAAGGGCCGTTCGATTGATCAACTCATTGCCTAGAGAAGTGGACATTTTTAGTGACAGTGTTTGTGAACTGTTTGTTAAGTTTTACTATTTTATTTCTTGATTTTGTATGTTGATTTTGATGTATTATTTTATATTTTGTCTCATTATATTTGTCAAGTGCATGGCGAATTGGCGTCAGCTGTAATATCATGTACTGTACTGTTGATTTTTAAACAATAAATAAATTGTAAATATTTTTTTTTTAAATCCTGGTAGAGCTCTTGTCTAGTATTGTGAATCTAAGCTACACGGTTTTTATAAAATATTTTTTCCGCCGATTCCATTAGTGTACAGTGATTTTTTTATCCATGCCCGCTCTCAATGTAGAGAATATGGCCAACTAAAGGAGGTATTTCAACAAAAGTTTTTTCTACGAGAACTGTTTTGTTACTCAGTCGTTCAATCTCACTTTTTTCAAAGTGAGTAGACAGGAAACAAGGATAAAGCTACAACAGGGTTACTAGTTGACTAATCGCTATTGCTACACTCAGTTATTAAAGGAACAGAAGGATGGGAGGAGAGGAAATAATGTTTATTGACATCACAAACATCCAATCTTCGATCACAATTTTGAATTGAATAATTCTCAAATTCACTGTGTTCTTACCGAGAACCTAACGTAGACCTGCGAGATTGATAGAGAAAGCTCTAATCAACTGGGCCACAGCAGGAGACATTCTTGTTTTAAAGAAATCGTAGACATTAAAGTGTTTGTGAATCCCGAAATAAGGGATCGCTAAATATGTCGGCATCTTGAGATTGGAAGCCTTAGTCTAGTATTGCAATTCATTTTGTTTACATGTCCGCTCCCTAGTCAGAGCATATGGCAGCCACATGATTCCTTTAAGATTCTCTGTCCCCTGCCAGTCTTCTTGCTTCCTCCCATGTCATTCCAGCGTTTCGTAGCTCTGCCGAGTACATCCTATAGATGGTCATCAGTGGCCTTCCACGACGGCGGAATCCATCCGGTTGGTATAAGAAACAAACAGGATTCAGACTTTCTTGTGGCATCCTCAGCACATGTCCAAGCCAGATCCATCGTTGTTTATTTATTTTTTGTTATCTTGGACGTAATTGACGGCTGCTTAATCCGATCCCTAATCTCTGTGTTTCTGGTAAAGTCAAACCACCGCACTTCCAGTTTCGGCGCAGGCATCTGTTTTCGAAGCACAGTATACGGTTACTCTATGATTTTGTAATGTGTCATGACTTGCAACCGTATAACAGCACTGTCAGAATACATGCGTTAAACAGGAGGTACTTGACTGACAATTTCTAGCCACACGGTATTCATAAAAATAAAATCTATCGAATTTATCAGTAAAAAGTAATATTCTTGTTTAAAAAAAAATCATGGACATTAAAATGTACTATCAAAATACATGCTTTAAGCAGGAGGCACTTGGTTTTGACTGACAATTTCTAGCCACACGGTATTTATAAAAAAAAAAAATCGGTCGAATTTATCAGTAAAAAGTAATATTCTTGTTTAAAAAAAATCATGGACATAAAAATGTATTAAAGTAAAAATCCGCAAATAAATATAAATACGAAACGACCATAAATGTTTATATACATGAGACTGAGATGTATTGTTACACTGAATATAAAAGTTTAATGTATAAAGGTCTCCTATTCCGACCCATTGGTAGTAACGCCGTTGAAGCGTAGAGGCGTAGTATTATCTACGCCGCTTGCAAGTGGATAGATATCAACACGTGGATTCGTTTTCCTTAGGTCCCTAGTCAAATATTAAACCCTCGCCCAAACGTAGTGACAAAAGGACGAACTTTTCCGGGAGAACTTTTCTCGTGCGGTTTTCGGCGTTAATTATAATATATATTGTGCATTAATAAACTGATTTGATAATTAATAATTAAAAGTGATACCACTTGAAAATTAACAATTTTTAAAAAAGACGTTCAGACATTCGTTATTGTGTTTAAGGAATTTTATTCAACGTTGATCTTATTTGATCTTAAATGGATAAAAAATACACGTTCAACTCATTGATTAAAATTGATAACTTTGTTATTTCACTTATAGAAGTGGAGACAACTTCATTTTTAGTATTTCATTTAAAATCGGAAGGCTGTTAAATTGTGCTCTGTTAATTTCCAAAATTTCCTGGAAAAAGAGCTTATAAGCGCCCGTATTAGGGTGTAACATTGTTATCCCTTGTTCCTGTTGAAAACGTGTCTTTCCGAAATTAAGTGATAAGCAAAAGTAGACGTGTCTTATTTTAATCTGTAAGCTGCCAATCTGATATTCAGCGTTCTTCCTGTTTTCCCGATATAAAATTTTGAACAAAAAAAATCTGTGTGAATGTAGATAATTTGAGCGATTCAAGTTTAAGTACACATTAAATATAGTGATTAAAATTGATAACTTTGTTATTTCACTTGTTGTGCAACAAAATGTGTTTCACGTATTTGAGAAACATCATCAGACGTTAAAAATTTACGATATAAAAGCGTCATATTTTAATTTTTTCGATAGATTCGGCGGTAACTTTGTAAATATTCATTTTGAGCTAAATTTTATATCTTTGTTATTCCACTTGTTGTGTTACGAAATGTGACTACTCTTTAAGAAGCATAACCAAACATTAACAATTAACAATATAAATAAGCTTTTTTTCCATACTTGTAACATTTAATTTTATATTGAAAATGAGCCGCTGAATCCATCGAAGCACACATTCAATTACAATATAAAATAAAAAAACAAGTAATTGAAAATTAATATTTATTGACCCCCACCTATAAAGCCAGAATAATGATACCGTTATTTTACAACGGTAGCTTAACAATAAAAAAGGTAGCCGGTTTTTTTTTTCTAGCATTTTGAATACTTAATTTGAATCGTTAGGTTTATTTTGTAGACGTTTAAGTACACGGATGACTTTGTTCTGACACTAAGTAAATATTTCTTATCGTTGCTGAAAAAAAGCATAAAATTTATAAAAAAATAAATGATTCAAATTTAATATTGAAACCATTCTTTGAATAATGATTTTTTGTTCCAAAGGAGGTGATAAAAACAGCTTTTAGCCTACCCAATTCCTCAATCATTATACTTATAATATTGTAGTGAGTCAGTAAAAATATCCATATTGGTTTATATAATCCATAGAACTAACTCTTGCAAAACAGATTATAGTCGATAATGCTTAATATAAAGCAGGGCTGTGGATTCGGGTAAAATAAAAACGACTCCAACTGGTTCTTTCAATCATTTCCGTTTAACTTATATATCTGTATACCATCAGATCATTCTAGTCACTAGAATAGTTATGGTACACTTCACCAATTAATATGACCAACACAGCAATAATTTTTCTACGATTTTTCTAAAATAGTATGAATTTCACGTTATCGATTGCTAAAAATATTTTTTTGACTTCGTAAACAATACTTTTTTTTTTAATCCATGTTTGCTCCCAATGTGGAGCGTATAGCTTCCTAAAGGAGGTATTTTGAAAGAAGTTTTTTCTACGAGAACTGATTGTTACTCAGTCGCTCAACCTCACTTTTTTCAAAGTGAGTTACTAGTAGGGAATGAAGGATAAGGCTAGAACAGGATTAGTGGTTGATTAATCGCTATAGCTACACCCAGTTATTAAAGGATCAGAAGGATGGGAGGAGAGGAAATTATGTGGATTTTCATCACAAACACTCAGTCTTTGATCGTAATTTTGAATTGAATAAATCTCAAATTCACTGTGATCTGACCGGGAATCGAACCCAGACCAGAGCAAGCTCTAACAAATTGGGCTACAGCAGGTGACAAACAAACTTGATTGCAAACAATACCTACTAACTAAAAAAAGTTCAAAGAATTTAAAGTTCATTTTTAAACACATTTTAATACAATTAATGTTTTCAGGTTTTTATAAAGCTCCGTTAGCACTTAATAAAAAGAAGTCACGAGGTCATAAACTGAATAAAAGTAACGGCTGTTAGTGAGCTTAATGCTTGAATAACGACGCGTAATAATTACCCTCAAACATTTCATTAAAATTAATCAACTCGCGAACTCTTTTAAAGGCGAAATTTCGTTCAACAGGCCAGACCAACTGTTGGAGTATATCTCGCGTTGTTTCACTTTCTCCTATGTCTTCGGTTATTTAGTTGCCTCTAGGGAAATGCCGGGTTGGAGTATCAAAAAGTGAATCATAAACAATGAACAACGAATGACAAAAAAGGGCAAGTTTGATGCTATGAAATATTCACACAGAAGGATGGAAAGGCTCTGCTAGGCGTGTAATATTTTTAATACAAACGTCGTCAAAATTGTCTGTTTAACGTGCTTTTTATTTAATGGAATATGTAAAGAAACTTCACACTTAAACATGCTAGTAAAATAAAAGAGCGTTGTACTATTAAATGAATACTTAAGAATTAGGCAAATTAAAATCACATAACTAGATGTTTTATTAGAATAAATTCTAAAGTCATCAATACACTTTAATTAAAATACTGTCAATGTATATCGCAGTGATATTTACGATAACTTTAATTTCATGGGCGCTTTATACGATATCGAAATTTAAAAGTGTCTGGATTTATTTGTAATTAAAAAAAAATCTAATCGGTCGATAAACATTTTGTTTTTGTACTATATTATAAAAAAAGTGTATTCTTTTATTATTTTACTTTCAAATATTCACCCTTATAAACTATGTTATCGTGATTAATTTACTTATTCAAATTTATATTGAAATAACCCAATAAATTAATCATTTTCTTCATTTCTTCTCATTCAAACTGTACATGAGTCTGAAAACGGAAAATAATAAAGGTTTTCTTTCCTTGTCCTAATAAAGAAATAAAACGGTAAATTCTTTATATAAAATATTTTAGATAATTCCACGTATTGTGCTACAAACTGTGACACGTGTTTCACCTCTTTCAGAGGCATCCTCAGACAATTTTACTTTCACAAACGCTTGTTTAAGCACGATTGATTTTAATTTTACTATTCTGATATATTATAAAACTTAAAATGAAAATAAAGGTGATAGAAAAACAAACAAACATAATGATACTACAAATGACATTTACATTACTAAATAATTAACTAATGAGTTGCATCAATTAGGAAGGGTTAAACCATTAGAAAAAAAATTGCAGTGGCGAACAACTTTTCTTATTTAAGATATTATTTAATAATAATTCTTTATTGTAAATACTTTTATTTTTCAAAATTCTAAGCTATTCATTTTTAAACATTTTTTATTTACTCGATGGAGTATTTCTACATTACTATTCTGAATTAAATTATGCTCGTTTTCTATTAGATGATTGGCAAACTTTGAAAAATTGCTATTTTTTAGACATCTTATATGTTCTTTAATTTTAATATTTAAGTTTTAAGCGATCCTCTTCTCGTAAAAAAATGATTGGGTAGGGAAACTTCTTTTTTATTCATACTTTTTTGTTTACTTTAAATTCTAAGCTAAACTATGCTATAATTGGAATATAAGATTTCGACTAAAGGTGCTCGGTGGAATTTTAATACTAAATTTGAATCTTTCAAATTATGTACATACACACAAGCTTTGTCACTGACGATCCGGGTTCAACGTTTCGGCATCTTCAGGCGTTCAAGCTGACTTGTCAGTTCAACCTCATCCATCCGTGCATTTAAATTGACGCTATTGCACCAATAATACTTTATCAAGTCATTAAAGATGTATATTTTTTTTCAAGAATTAAATAAAGATTCGGGTAGCTGTTTAAAGAATAATTACCGAAAACTTACAAAGCTCGGCAAAGCCTCAAAAACACTTTTAAATTCAGAACACTAATTGAATTAATATTCCGAAAACAAGATAAGTATCAATTTAGTAACTGGATTATTTAATTTAATTTTCAAAACACCCATTACGCTTTCACAAGTAAAAGAAAAACTTTTCCTCTGATTGGACATCGCGAGAGCGTAAAGATAGAAAGAAAAACCCCCCAAAGTTTCCCGCTCACGGATCGGTGTTCCACGTTTTTCAGTTCCTTTGGGAAATATAAAAAGTTTTCCTTCCATAACGATAAATTGAACAGTCCGCCTCTGAAGATCCGTTACATTTTACCTACGCCGCCTTACGCTGTTCGATAGTAACGAAAATCGAATTGCGTTATTATGGTACATAACAGTGGGCATATACGTCAAGTTAATGGCAATTTAATTTTTTCTATAGATTGTGCGACCACTTTATAGTTAAACAGTTTACTAAAAGAAAGTTTTAAACAAAAAAATATAAAGCCAAACTACTTGCACTGTACTGAGCACTTGAGTACTGTAGCAGAATGATCAACACTCATGAGCGTGTGTCGTATGTTTTTGCAAATTCAATTGTTCGAATCCTGAAACAATATATTGTTATTAAAAAAAAAAATACTTGTTCTAACTAATTCTACATTATTTTATTAAAGAGACAGTTTTTCAAATAGCGAGAATTATTATTACATTAATCTGGTTTTATTTTTCATCTCATTTTTTTTATACAGTTGTTCAGTTGTTTAAAAATCATTTTATTAATATTGTTTGTTATCAGCAGAGCTGTGGGATTGGGTAAAAAAAACGACTCCGACTCCGAATTGATTTTTAAATAATTTCCGCTTATCTTACATACATATATTATACATATTTCCACCATAAGGTCGTTCCACTAACTAAAACAAATCTGGAACATAGTCCTGGTGATAAGGATTCCATTAGTTTATGTTAACATTCCTGTATCAATTATTTTTATATTTTCGTTATTAGAAAATTCTCGGAATTTTTATATACTCTCGGGCTATGCTGGTCCTAATCTTTATGACAAATGTAAAACTAGTACAAAAAATGATCTGTTATATAAAGCGTCTAGTTACAAAAAGCGATATATACACACCTTTATATTTTTTTGCGGCAAGCATCTTTTTCATGTTTTTAGCAATAATTGATTGTTTTGTGTAAAGATATCCCGTTCAATTTCGGGATTGAGAATAAGAATTACAAAATTCTCAAAAAAATGAATTGCGCGTGAGACCTAAAAAACGTCTGCTTATTTGTTATTTTGAAAAGTCTGCAAGATTCCCGGATGTTTTGAAATCAACCAGTGACAAAAATTATAGAAATTTCAGGATTTCAAATGTTTTGAAGTCCGGTATTTTTCCACGATTGAATGATGAATGTTCAATCCGGGATTGAAAAAATATGAATCCCGAAATCCAGATTGCAAAAAGGGTCTGAGATTGGATGCCCTAAAAAACGAGATTTGAAATAATTCGATCCATGAATCGTTAAATAAGATGTAATTTTTATTTTCATTTAATATTGACAAAATATTATTATATCGCTTTTTGTCACTCCACACCTAATAATAAGTTCTTTAGTATTTTTAAAACTAAAAATTATAAGACGGTGATCAGAAACAAACAGCTACCGATTAAATGCTAGATAATAAAACGAATGTATAATACGGTGTTCAGTGAGTATCTATCGAATATAAATTTTACTATCAAGAAATATTATGCGTTATGATTTTGATTATTTTACATAAATTGTACAGACTGGTCAAAAAATATTGTTACGCTTATGCCATCCCCAGTTCCCAATTCGCCAGCTAAACAGTAGGGCTTCAGTTAATCCTATGCGATAACAAAACATTACGCTGCTATTCGTTTTTTTTTCGCATTGTCCACTTACGTTTTCCCCGAGGCTTTATTTGGACTCACAAATTCCGGAATACAAACATTGACAAAATTGCGCACAAAAACATGAGTACCCACTTGGACAGAGTTAATTAGAACATGCAATTTAATATTCGTATACGGCTAGGGACTGTGAAATCGGTATTATCGAAGCCGGTATTCCGGTATTTCGTCTGTCAATACTGGAATAACGGTTTATAAAATGTAAAATACGATTATTCACGGTATATATTAACAGACGGGCGCAGCGGTAAGCGTTGTTTGCCTATTACGGGCAGCATTTTTTCGATTTATCGATTTCTGTTCGAAGGCATGGGTGTTCGTGGTGTCGAAAAATTCCCTCCCACTTTTTTCGATTTTTAAATCACTGTACATCCAGTGAGGGCGACTATTTAATCACTAGTACCACGCCAATAATTTTGAAAAATCCGAAAATTTCTGGGCCTTAAAAATTGGCATGAAATTTTTTCCGGCCAAAGACTCCCTCAATCAATGTTTACTGCGGCTTTATGTCGAACCAGAAAAATGAATGAGGCCTTTAGATAAAAAAAAAAGGTTCCCCACTCCTAGTCTAGCCTTATCATTCTTTCCCTACTACTCGATTTGGAAAGTTGAGCGACTGTATTTAAATTTTAAATTAACATTGACTTTATCGGGAATCAAGCCTAGGTCTACCGGATTGTTAGAGACAAACTCTTACCGACTAAACCATATTGGGTTACAAGGAATGATTCATGACAAAAAGCTTGAGATTTATTGCGAAAAAATAAATAGGCGTAATAATTTAAGGCCAAGAAAGCAATCGAATTTTCGCATAACATTTAATAAATCTATTGTAAGCAAGAGTTATTTGTTCCTGAAATAGTTAAAAAAACTATTTGCTTTGTTTGAGTAAAATTATTTCAGCAAAGAAAGCTTTTGCTTGCTTTTTGATATATTTATATCTTTTGATTGTTATGAATCTTGCTACAAATATAATACGCTTTATTCTCATGTGGTCGTATCAATTTCGTATATCTTGCAATAATCACGTGCTAACTTGAGCAAAGAATTTCATATTGAATTCGTGGCTAAAAATACCTAAGCAAGTACAATTTGGGAATTACTGTAACAGAATTGGGCCGGTATGAAAATATAATATCCGTTCAGGGTGGAATCCAATGATCTGTAAATATAATAGCATTAAAACTATATTATATCTTTTTTTGTTTCTACGTCACTTCATAAAGCAATATTTTTCAGATAAGAAAAAAAAATCTCTTCAAAAGCATTTTTATTCAATAAACGTTTTCATTGTAATATATTACAATAAAAATAGCAAATTTCCACCTCCTATGTCAAGCGCTGTACGTACATATTTGAAATTGTAATATTACATAGTTGAGCTTTTGGTCGTTTTGAACCAATTTTTTGTTGTGCACTGAAGAAAAGAATTAGAAAAAACTATCAAAATTACGACTAGCACCAAGCTTTTGTTTTCTTAAATGGCTCTCCTGTAAAGTGACTGTTTTGAAGATACTTTCAATAAATGATTTAGTTAGCATTTACTTTTTACCACTATATTTTTTTTATTTTTTCAATCCATTTCCGCTCTCAATGTGAAGAACATAGCCTCCTCAAGCAGGTATCTCAATAAAATAACCTTTTTTCTCGAAAAGAGTAAGAATAGAAAAATAGGGTAAGGGCAAGACTAGTGGTAAGCTAATCGCTCTTGCTAGGCCCCATTATCTTAGATTGGAAAGGTGGGAGAGAATTTTTAGTCATAAAAACATCCATACCTACGAACAGAATTCGGTAAACCGATTGAAAAAAATATGTTTGTACTTGGATTCGAACCTTTGAGGTCCGTCATGGAAGCCAACGAAGTTGAACACTACATTTTTTATTTACATATAAAATGTTATATATTAATTCAATAAAACATATTCATTTTATAATCGATGTCAATTAAAAGTATATTAATACTTCTACATTAAATCTGAAAAATAAAACTGAGAAAACTTAAATTTGAATCGTTCAAACTATGTACATTCTCACAAATTTTGTCATTAACGACCCGGGTTTCGCCTTTCGGCATCTTCAGGCATTCAAGTGCACGGATGAACTTGAACTGACGCTTAGTAAATGAAAGTTTCGTGTTTATATAAGATATAAATGCATCACTGAGTCCAAAGCCACTGCTGGCAAAAAGGATAAGCCCATGTGAGAAAACTTGTACAAAAATTTTAATGGATGGATGTTTGTGATGGCTAAAAATTTTTCCCCTGCAATTCCAATCATAAAATAACAATATGTATCAAAAGTGATTGTCAGCAATTTATCTTGTACTGTCCTATATTTTTTTATCATTTCTACTCTCTCTGAAAAAGAATGGTTGAGTGAATGAGTAACAAACAGTTTTGGTAGAAAAACTCATCTTGAGATACCTTCAAAAGGATACTATATTCTCCACATTGGAAGCGGACATGGATTAGAAAAATGAACGTTAGAGATTGTTCTACTGACTAGACGCGTTTGGAGTCGATTTCCGGTAAGGTTAATATCAAATTTAGATTGATTTTACTTTAATTTGATACCTAATACGTGGATGTTTTTGATATTAATTATTCTCGAGTGACTTACAAAAAATTCTCATCGAGTTCATCTCTTGTGATCTTAAAACTTATACATATTATATTTGGAGCATTAGCTGTATTGCATTTTTTTTTGTTACAGTTGACCTTTGTTTTGTCGCATGCTGTCGTCCAGTTGATTAGAGTTTGCTCTACCGATCATGCAGGTCTGGGTTCGATTCCCGGTCAGATCAAAGTGAATTTAAGAATCATTCAATTTAAAGTTGTGATCGAAGACTGGGTGTTTGTGATATCAATTCACATTATTTTCTCTCCTCCGATCCATCTGATCCTTTAATAACTCGGTGTAGCAATAGCGATTAGTCAACCACTAGTCCTGTTCTACATTTATCCTTCTGTCCCTACTACTCACTTTGAAAAAAACGTGAGGTTGAGCGACTGAGTAACAAACAGTTCTCGTAGAAAAAAAACTCATGTTGAGATGCCTTCATAAGGATACCATATTTTCCACATTGGGAGCGGACGTGTATAAGAAAAACTGAATAAACCTCATAAACAAATAAAAACGTTTTTACTGTCTTGTGGGAGGTTTAGTATGTAGTAACAATAGTTGTTGTACTACAAATTGTCTATGTGCAAAATATTACAGTATTTTTCTGTAAAAAAAAGTTCTTTCTTCGTAAACATTAACTTTTTTATCGCCGGAACAGTTTAACTCTACGATACTTCCTTTCAAAAAGCATAAACATGAATCAAACTTTGTCGAAACTTGAAATTGGTCGTAAATGTTAGAGTTGTAAATAATGCAGACTGCTAATAAAAATACATTTCGAAGCGCCCTCGGAGACTTCTAATCCGGCCCTGTACAGACGTGGAGCACTGCTATTTGGCTCAGACGCCGTAGCACGTTTTCCGATTGTTCGTAGGCACGTGTGTCGTTGGCTTTAGTGGTTTATCAGAAATCGAAAGCGATCAAATCTCATTTGATTTTTGCAAATAAACGCATATAAATGAAGTATTTTCCACTTGTCTAGCTGTGTGGTTTACGTTTTGAAATATAACCCTGGTACGCACAGTTTAATAAATTGATTATGTAACACTTTTATGAATTGGCTAATTTTAGTCTCCTCCCAACCTGTCTGGAAAATAATCTTTTGATCAATAAACAACCTTCAATCATTTGTGACAACTTCTGCTAAAAAAATCACTTGTATTATTTTCGTTAAAAGTTATAATGGGTTAAAATAATAATATTTTTGATAAATTTGTTAGTCCTCTTGATGTGTTACAAAATTTGACACGAGTTTTTCTCTTGAAGAAGGATCACCAGACAGAATATGGCAAGGTTTATGAATAAACTAACAATTGGTTTCTAATTCTTTTCTTAAGTAATAATTATAAAAACATTATGTTTTGTCATTTTTTACTGAACGCTGGGAGAGGGTAAAATACGATTAAATAAATATATGCAACAAGCATTATTAGTATTTATTTAAAATTAGTTACTTACATTCTATTTAAAATGTGTTCTTTCTATAAGGTAATTTATTAATTTTCAAAAAGTCCAATTTTTCCATTCTTAACTCTTTACTATAAATTAGATGAAGTATTTTAACATTTTTATTTTTAATCAAAATATCATTTTCAAATGAACATAGACAGTTCTTGCAGACAAATTTCAGAAGGTATCACAAGAGAAATTTGTCTGCAAGAACTGTGTATATTCATTTGAAAGACAAATTTATCATGTGATACCTTCATAAGAGGCCATATGGTACAAATTGAGAGCGGACATGGAACTAAATAATAAATATTCTCATAAAAAAACACTCTTGAGATGACGCCAATACTATTTTATAAGGGAAACATATAGATTTCTCATGGATTTTATCTAAAAAGATTTTAGAGCTGTTTTAAAGTTAAAAAATATGTAAGAATAGTTGGTAAAGATTCTGGCAGAATTTGAGGTTTGTGCATCACTTCACCAACGTGCTAATTCAAGGATCAGAAGGTTGGAAGACACTTTTGTCTTACAACAAAAAATTATAAATCGATCAACAAATTTTACGTACTAGGACTCAAACTTGTAGACAGGGTTACCAAATTCAACGACTTTAAAGACACAGCTAAATGCTCGACAGCCCAAATCAAATTGATTATTAAATTACAATTTCTTTCTTCATCTCTTTGACACTATTCTCAAACGAACAACTTGAAAAGTAAAATATTTAAGGAATACATTAACGAGATAACGAATCCGACTGAGCTTTTCTAAAATTAAGCCCAATCTTAACAAAGTAGCTAACTTTCAGGTAGTGATGCGGAGTATATAATTACAATTGTATATCTCGCCGTGGAAAATTTCAACTAAATCTCTAATGAAGAAACATCCAGGTTTTGAATTCATTTGAATATTGTATGAAAACTGTCGGGCTGTGAATGAAAACTGACAGACATGTGCCTTCGTATCTAGGCCAGGCATTCTAAATTTAATTTATACATGCGTACGGATGAAATAAAATAATTTTATTTTCGTGTAAAATTCATGACTGAGATTATTTTCGATGGATTCCGCAGCAGCTGTGTGGAAATTCATTTAAAAAAAGGTAAATTGACAAGGCTTACTCAGCATGGGTGTCCGATCGCGATCGACCGGTCGATCCCGAAAGCTTCTGTGATGTTAGAAAAAATATATAATTTAAATATAAAATATACAAAAGTTGAATTATTTTCTTATCTATCTAATGATATGTATTTTTATCCAATCTAATGATATGTATTTCGTATTTAAAATAAACATTTCAAAGTTTCAAGAAGAAGAAAAACCCTATTAAATAAAATTTCTTCTAAGAATCATGTCAATCAATCGACACAAAAGGCGATCGCGAGAAAACTTAAGATTAAAAAGTCGATCTCAGGGCAAAAAAGGTTGGACATCCTTGGCTTAGACCAGCCATACTCAACCTGCGGCCCAATCAGCTTTTATGTGCGACCCAAAATAATTATAGTCACCAAATATTTATAAAATATAGTTTGAATCAATATCAAAATTCACATTAAATATGTTGGATACATTGGTATTTTTGTGTACTTTTTACCTATTTTTTATTTGTTGTTCATTGTATTTTTTACTATAAAAAATACATGAATACATAAATGTATACATATGTATATATTTACATAAAATAACATTTTATTTTGACATCATAATACATACATATGTGTGCAGTACAGTATGTGTTATATTTACAGTTTACTATAAATATGTTGCGGCCCACTTAGAGAATCAAAAATCGGAATGCGGCCCGGAAGAAAAAAAGGATGAGTATGGCTGGCTTAGACTATAAATTTAATTCGTAATATATAAATAACAAAATGAATAATGAAAATTTGTTTATTCTAATTTTTTTTAAATGGCGCAACACAATAACATTACAGTCAACGCGGGTAACTTTGACCCAGCTCTGAAAGTTTTTTGTATTTTTTTAAATAGCCGTTACTATTACATATGTGTGATATTATTTGATAAATATAAGTATCAGCGTTTTAAGATTCAGTCCAAAAAACGTTTTTTTAATAATTCTATACTCGATATATAAATACAGATACAACAGTGTGGGCAAAAGTCATTTTGTTTTTTCTTGTTCTTTTTTTCCTGAAAGATATTATATTTTCATTATTATTCACTGATGACATCTTGAAAGATAGTCCGCCCCACTGTTGTCGTTTTGGTTTTCTTTTTTTCCGGTCGCCATTTTATTCTCTTCTTCATCTTTTCCGAAAGGAATTTAAGCTCACTTTTTTACATTTTTGAATGACATCTATGTGTGGATATTTGAAGTCATGCCAAGATATGGTTCTGATCATTGGTCCGCCACGGTCGGTCGCCATTTTGTGTTTCCGAAAGATATTTTTCATAATTCATAAATTTATATATTTTGCAGCGTTGGGGGCAACAGGCCTACAGTTCGTCTATATAGTATAATTGGATAATGTTTGTATTAAGTTCGTATTACGTCTGCCCCGCTGTCGCCATTTTATTTTATTCTTCTTCTTTTCCAAAAGGAATTTCTTCTCACAATTTTACTAGTAAATTTTTCACATTTTTCACATCTATGTGTGGATATTTGAAGTCATGCCATGATATGGTTCTGATCATTGGTCCACCACGGTCGGTCACCATTTTTTTTTTCCGAAAAATGTTTTTCATAATTCATAAATAAATATTTTGGAGTGTTGGGGGCAACAGGCCTACAGCTCATCTATATTTTATTGTCGGATAATGTTTGTATTATGTTCGTATTTCGTATCCGGCCGCCATTTTGTTTTTTTTTGTTCTTTTCTTATTTTTTTCCGAAAGACATTTTTCATTATTCATATATTAATGGAAAAAATATTTTTTTTTTCCAACCCTATTTCCCCACAATTGGCAACCCTGCTACAATGGCACCTGGTCAAAACAGGTGAGATCGTTCACTAATAATATAGAAAAAATCTCCTTTATCTATTCATTATATACAGCGTGATTCAATTTAAGCGTATCCCATGCATCACTAATTTACGTCGAGAGTTAATCTTGCTAGATTGGAGATAATGTTTTTCGGTTAAGATTGGGTGGCGCCCCGCTAATTTCCGCTCGCAGAACGTGTTAGCCTTATCCGAGGCACCGTCTTGCTTACCCTGAGGTCTCACTAACGAAGATTTATTGCGAGCGTTTATAAAGAATGCTGCGGTACTGGCGAAAACACAAAAAACACACTCCGAAGCGGACCTGGACTTAACCGCATAACTGCCGAAAACTTTTTAAAGTTTAGTTTTTAAATTTAATTTGATTGCGCAAATTAATATTCCACCTCATTATTCCACTCGTATTTTATTTGCCATGTGCTATGTATTGTCAACCAGAGCTATTTTTTAAGTTTTTAGCTTGACTCATGATTTTTTCATGCTAGTTGTCGTGGGTTTCGATCCTTTTCCTATATTTTTTATTGTATAATTAATTTATGTGTAAATTGTTTTGTTTTTGTTTTGAATTAATGTGACAAAACTCGATGCAAAATGCAATTAAAATCAATCGAGACCTTAAGAAAGAGAAATCTTTTCTCATTCCTTATCTCAGGGTTTCCCAACCCGCGATACGCGAAAAGAATCATCAATGGCAGAAATTAATGATTGAAAAATAAAAAATAAATATATTAAATAAACATTGTCTTATTTAATCATAGTCAATTAGTTATCATAGTCAATTAGTCTTATTTAGTCAATTAGTCTTATCATAGTCAATCATAGTACATTCGAGAATTTACAAAGTATTTGTAGAAAAAGCACTGTTAAATTTTGTTTCTTATCAGTTAGTAATGCTCACCGTAAGAAAAACCAGTCCTTGATAAAAAACCAAATCTTGATAAAAAAGTGGAAATTGAGTACAATGGAATATTGTGTTTTTTCTTAATAGAAAAAGATTGATTGCAGCTCCAGACTTAAGTTTATACCTCGCATCATTTAAACTGAATTTAAGAAAAAAACTATGTTTCTCAAAACATGTACACAGATCGCATTAAATTTATTTTGTAATAAGATTTCATTAATAAATTAATATATATTATAAGTACTCTGTAATTTTGTGTTTTTATAAAAACCATTCATCAGTAATATAAGTTTACTAAGCTTTGAACGTATTATAATTGTGACGCCGAAAATTTTTTTCCACAAAACAGACCGATTGCGTCTACCGTGTCTTCACATTTCTTACCATACAAATACTTGTACAAATGTACTACCAAGTGATTCTCAAGTTGAGAAACTCTGCCCTATCATAACATCACTTCTCCCTACGAATAAGATACAGTATATAAAATACGAAGTACAAAAATTAAGCTGCGTATTCAGCTCTATTCTTTATTAATTTATAAATTATAATAATTTTGAGAATAGCACCTGGTGGTAAAATAAAATCTGACACGTGTAAGTGTTACTCGCATTTAAAGTGTTAAGAAACACGTTGATGTCTTAAGAAACGTTGATTTGGTTCATTTTTATAGAAGAATGAAAGCGTTTGTGCTTTTCAGAGCTATTTTCTCTTAATGCTATCATTCTTCTCAGATGACAAAATTCCAGCTTTCATAAAGCTTTATATCAATGTCAATTTGTACATAAGTAACGTACATTTGTTACTTTGTATTTTACTACAGCATTTATCGAATATTAAACAGAAAATTCCTTTTTCTTTTAAAAATTATCTGCAAGTACGTTTCTATTAATGTGTGTCAAAAACTGTCAAACTAAGTATTTTAATAAAATTATTCCTGAAGAAGAAATATGTAGATTGAATTTCTGAGTATTTTAGAAGTATATACATGTATAAAAGATTCACCAAATATGTCGGGTCGGTGATGCAGCAGTCAACGTTGTTGGTTTCCGAAGAACGATAAGCAATGTGGGATTCGAAACACTAAAGTCATATTTAATAAGCGTAATACAATAATTGTAATATTAATTAGGATGTTAGAGTGAACAACAAGATGTATGATGTGTGGGTGTTTGTAATGTTTGAAATTCCCGCCCACATTAGAAATCCTAAAACAACGGGATGTAGCGACAGCGATGAGTTAACCACTAGTCCTGCCCTAGCTTTATTCTTAATATTTCCGGAAAATAAAGATCGAGCAACTGTGTAATTAACAGTTTGTAATCGTTAATAACGGGGCGCATAGAAAGCTATGACCAAACCGCTAATTTTGTCCTAACCCTATCATTTCTACCCCCGTCTCTTTCTTTGGAAAATAAGGATTTAAATGGTGGAACTAAGACAAAAGAAAAAAATTCTCGCGTTTTCATGTTATTTTAAAATTGGAAGGATGGGAGAAAATTTGTGTACATTAAAAATACATTGATTGACTTGGAATTTACTTGGTACAACTCCATTATAATATGGTAAAAATAGCAACGTATTTAGTTTTACAGTTTTTTTTATATGTCTTCGTTGATAGCCATTTCAGCTTCCGCCATCGTCAGAACTATGTTTATACTTATATTTTGCTGAGCTATATATACTGGCTCTGAAGATATACACAATACATCTTGCATCTCTAACATCCCAATTCATATTACAATTATTGTAATATGTAATATGAATTGGGATGTTAGAGTGAATAAAAAGATGCATTGTGTATCTCTTCGGAGCTAGTATATAGCTGGGCTAAATGTAAGTTTAAACGTAGTTCTGACGATGGCCAAAGCCAAAATAGCTATCAACTAATATTATAAAACTTTATAACTAAATACGTTGCTGTTTTAATCTTATTATAATGGAGTTCTACCAAGTTAATCCCAATTCAATCAATACATTATTGTTGGTGTTCTTAAAGATCTCATATCTACTAAATATATTCCTTAGACTCCGAAAATTTTTGGAACCTTCTTAAAATCTTACTTTATTTAGTGGTAATGTTCTCGAATTTTGTTAGAGAAATGACCTTTATCTTTTTTTTGCTGTACAGAACTTAATTTTAACTCCAACGTTAAAATAATTGCCTATAAACAGTTTTCAGTAAAATTTACTAGAAATATTTTGACTATGCTTGTATAAAAAAGGTTCGTTCTGCAGACTAAGAATAGTTTTTTAATAGCATCTCTTTTTTATAATGTTATCAAAATTTTATGAGCCATAAATCAAAGACTTATTTCACATTCGGCTTAAGATAGTTTAATGGTGAATCTTATGTTCTAAAAAATCTGAAGAACGTAACGATTAATAATATTTCTATGAGCTTGGTAAAAGATTTTAAAAATAGAGGACAGCGCTTAAGCTTTTGTAAAAGTGACTTTCAAACTATATTCGTGTTATTGAAAATTATTAGTTTACCTGATTACAAAAAGGGTTTCTTGTAAAAATTTAAGCTTGTTTAATTAAAAAATACAACCTTTTTCTTTTAAACAAAGCTTTCATAAACAGCTTTTTCTCTACAGTGATTTAACTAGTCTATATATTAATAGCCGATAAGGTTTGTAAAACGTCCGCAGTAAGGTACAGACCAATGATTTCGATTTATTTTGAACAGCACATTTTTGAAATGTTGTTCTATCCAATGGGAGCGGCTTATTTTAAACCGGGCGTGAATGTTCTGATATCGCCACGTTTGAAAATTTGATATTTCTTGGTGTAGAGCTGAAGTGTAGTATCACCATACATCATAATATTCGAATAATCAAAGACTTTAATTCGACTATTGCAAACTATGATTATAGGGCTATCGAAATGAATCGTTTGATCGTGTGAGTCGATGTGAGACTAATATTTTTTGGAGCGGATTTGATCAATTGAATCATAATGATGAATCTTTTCACGTCTGACCTTGAAAATCTGTTAGAATTCTTTAATGCATTAAGAATATTCAAATTATGATATGGATATATTATAGAATAACATTTTGCTTTTTTCATACACTTGGACAAAATGTGCAACTGATTTTTTATTGAAAAATTGGATTTGATCTTTTGATTTTTATTGGAAATAATTGTTAAATAAATAAAAATAAAATAAAATAAAATAAAATACAATAAAATAAAATAAAATAAAATAAAATAAAATAAAATAAAATAAAATAAAATAAAATAAAATAAAATAAAATAAAATAAAATAAAATAAAATAAAATAAAATAAAATAAAATAAAATAAAATAAAATAAATTGAAATAAATTGAAATAAATTAAAATAAAATAAAATAAAATAAAAAAAAAATAAAAAAAATAAAAAAAAAATAAAAAAAAAATTGAAATAAATTGAAATAAATTAAAATAAAATAAAATAAAATAAAATTTATTAAAATAAAATAAAATAAAATAAAATAAAATAAAATAAATTAAAATAAAATAAAATAAAATAAAATAAAATAAACTGAAATAAATTAAAATAAAATAAAATAAAATAAAATAAAATAAAATTAAATTAAATTAAATTAAATAAAATTATATTAAGCTAAATAAAATTAAACACAATGCAACAAAAATCTCCCGTTGCTGGGCAACGGGCTTACAGCTAGTAATAAATAAATGCAGCCTGTGTGGTCGAGTGGTCAACGTCTTTGGCTACCGCTATGGAGGTCACGGGTTCGAATCCCAGTACGGGCAGTTTTATAAATTTATTTTTCAATCGATTTATGAATTTCTGTTCAAAGGCATGGATGTATGTGATGTATTGAATTCCCCCCTCCCGCTCCTCCTATCCTATGAACAGGGCGTATCTAGAGCGATTAGTTAACCACTAGTCTTGTCCTAGCCCTTTCTTTCTATTCCTACTCTCTTTGGGAAAAGAGAGGTTGAGCAACTGAGTAGAAACACTTCTGTTGAGATAAACTTCATTAGGAGTCTATATGCTCCACATTGGGAGCGGACATGGTAAAAAAAATATTTCCAGGCTTATCGTCTCCAAATTTAATACCCTTTTGTTTGTTATATGAGATATAATAAATTACTTATCTATGGTAGAAAAAGACAACACATGACATTGCAGTTGACGCTAATGCGTCATGCATTTGACAAATAAAATTCTCATAAGAAAATAACAAAAGAATATGTCCTCTTGACAATTTTTCAAAGAATTGAAAATTATTTTGGAATCTTTCAATTTCATACTTTGTCTCGAAATCTCTAAAATTTTTATACAATTTTCTTTATTTTCGTTCCAAATGCGCTAATATGTTTTTGATGATACATTATAAAGGGAACAAATTAAATGGTCAGGATATAAATCAATTTTCGGTCAGAAAAAAAATATGAATGGTCAGAATAAAAATATTTTAGAATATTTTATAACCATTTTGGTTACGTTAGGTAAGGTTTTTTTTAATTTCATTTAAATTATGACCATTAAATATAAATTCTGACGAATTGAATATAAATTCTAATTGGAAAAATACGGACACATTATAAACCTCAAAATAATAAAACATATATATTGTAACGTTAAATTTTAACATGCAATAATTTTTCAACAAATAAAATGAATCATGGTTGGAACTATATATAATATATTATTATATATTTAAATAAAATATTAAGCAAACTATAACTAAAACTTTTGCAAAATCATTTTGTACATTTCCTAAACGTAACCCACATTTAGCGACCCCAAAGCACTCGTGGCTATTTTCAGACAGGTCACCTACTTCCGGCGAAAACCAAGTGAATGGTTTTCCATGAACAACTTATATTCATTCCATCTATTTACTTCTTCGCCTCCGGTGACCCATCTGAAAGCCTCAGTCTGGAGAGGCAGTAATAGTTTTTCCATCGCACCCCCTCTCTCCCTCGTTTGGAATCGAGCTTTAAATTTTAAATACAAACAACCCTTCTCAGTTACACCCTTCGGAGTTTCGACGTTTATTTTAGAACCACCGGGATGGCAGTTAGAATATCAACTCAATTTGAAAAAGTTTATTGACTACCGAGAAAAAAGGAAATCTATTTATATCGCAGGACGTATTTATTCCTGTTGATTCCAGAAAAATATATATATTTTTGATTTAACAGTGGAGTTCTCCACAAGAAAATATATTTATTTGTATATTATTGCCATTTTTTTTGTATTATTGACAAGTATTTCATAAAATTTGTGCTAAGCGTTATTGTGTTTTATAAAAACTTTTGCAAATTTTAGAATCACAACATTTATCGACTGGCAAGAGCTTTATTTACCTAAGCAACAAGATCAATCTGAAATCAAGTCCTGGCAAAGTAAATACTATTTTTTTTTTTTTTTATATTTGAATATAAAATCTATGATATACAATTTTGCCATGATATCTCTTAAAGTTGACTTCAAGTGTCGAATCTATCTAATTTAATTTGACAATTGAAGCTTCTCTACCTATGATAATCTGTGTTACATTTGGAATTTTGGGATGATCAATTAAAACTATTTTGTTAAGAAGTTTTTTTTGTAGTTAATACTTTTTTGTGTATTGTACATGAGTATGTATTTCATATTCGGCCTTTATTGAGTATTTTTACATCCACAAAACTGATAGAATCTCTTGTGTCACTCTTTATTTTTGCTGTGTATAGGTTCTGACGGCAGAGAGGTCATAATAAATGATCAAAAACAAGCAACGTAATACGCTGCCGGATCAAAAAAATACAATATACATAAATTCACCATAACAGAGGCAATTTGATGTACCGAGATCATTGTTGCATATTTAGTTAAAAACTGCCAAAATGTAATTTAAATCATTATATAAAAGAAAAACACAATATTCATTTCCTCTTATTTTCACTTTTTCCACACGATACCGGTCTTAATAACGGAAAATAAAAATGGAAATATGTTCAAAAGAATACTGTGTTTTTTAAATATATTCATTTTCCACCTAGTATTAACAGAGAACACCCTAAGCATGGATTATTATAGGTAAGAAGGCTTATATTATTAGTTTAACATCGTTGGTTTCCGTGATGGATCCCACGAGATCGAGTCTTAGTACGAACGGAATTTTTTCAATCAATTTATTGATTTCTGTTCTAAGACACTAGTGTTTTTGATGTGTTAAATAAATCACTCCCACTCTACCATTCTTAAATTAACGAGGTGTGCGAGAATGAATAGTTAACCACTAGTCCTGCCCTATCTTTATTATTATATCTCTACTACTCTCTTTTGCCGCATGTGTGGTCGAGTGGTCAACGTTGTTGGCTTCGGCTACAGAGGGCCAGGGTTCAAATCCCGGTACGGACAGTTTTATAAATTGATTTTTCAATCGATTTATGAATTTCTGTTCAAAGGCATGGATGTATGTGATGTCTTGAATTCCCCCCTCTCACCCATCCTATTCTATGAACGGGGCGTATCGAGAGCGATTAGCTTACCACTAATCCTGTCCCTACTCTCTTTGGAAAAAGAGAGGTTGAGCAACTGAGTAACAAGCAGTTCTCGTAGAAACACTTCTGTTGAGATAAACTTCATTAGGAGTCCATATGCTCCACATTGGGAGCGGACATGGTTAAAAAAACTACTCTCTTTTAAAAAAGAAAAATTAAGCAACTGAGTAACAAAAAATTGCTGTAGAAAACAACTTTTGTTTAAGATACTTCCAAATGGAAGCCTTTGGTAATGAACATGGAAAAATAAAAGTATATTTTTTTTCAATAAATTTACGGAATGGTATTCAAAGATATCTTG
This sequence comes from Himalopsyche tibetana, assembly GCA_030503985.1. NCBI lineage: Eukaryota > Metazoa > Arthropoda > Insecta > Trichoptera > Rhyacophilidae > Himalopsyche > Himalopsyche tibetana. The sequence continues at coordinate 20,568,845 of JAPJYX010000022.1, forward strand.
CACATCTTATTTGACCTTTAACGCAAAGAATCAAACAAGCATCTAGCTGAAAGAAAAAAATGTCACCACAAGCATGCTTACTGTTTTCAGTTTATAATATTCGCTCTGTAACAAATCTAGTCCTGAATATAATCCAAAAATATGGAATCGGAACAAAAAAAATGTACGTTTTTTTAGTGTAGCAAAAAATAACATTTCAAATGATTTATGTGTGTCGGCCTTAAAACATATAACGAGTAATACTGTCACATTAATACAGATACATATATCCATGTGCTTAATAATAATGACAACATATTATTACATTAACAATCATTATTAAGATTTATGTTATTTACATTCGTGTACGTACTATCAAAGTTTCGCACCATAATAGTACTACTCGAGATATAATTAGGCAATTTTGTTTTTGCCAAATGAGAACCTTTTTCTGATATACTGATCTCCATAATGATGCAGCATAAATATTATTATTTAACATGCTTATTTGGCAACGGCGCTGGGGAAATTTTGAACTAGGAAGCTTTTTCGATAGACGTATTTTAACATTTCGTCGACAGGCAATTCTAAAATATAAAAAATTTAAAAAATGGTTCCACAAATATTTTACATCGACTGTGGAAAGGAAAAAGGACGTAACCTACAGTGTTTTCAAAACAGCTTATTTTCGATAGTCACAATGTGTAAAACTTGATACACGCTCTATCAAAAGGATGTAAGCTGCAAATGTCAAATTAGTATCTTAATTTAGCTTTTAATTCGTAAAAATATAAGCATGTGAAAATTGAAACCAAGAAAAAAGACTGAAAAAAGGTTTTTCCTAAACAATTTCTTTAATTAATATTAGATTATGACAATTAAACACCAGTTTAGAAGTCTCTGTGCACTACGAGGTTGTGCATATTTTATATTTTGCATATGGCTCAAAATCATCAAAACATGTTTTTTGTGCCTCCTGTGAAATTTTCTAAGTGTGAGTTACGTCCTTTTCCTTTCCATAGTCGATATGATCAGGATTCGCTTATGGCAAACATTTTCCGAGAAGTTAAGTTAAAAATGCTAATGAAGGTATTTTTACGATACAGGTGTTTTTATGATAACTGCTTGTTACACAGTTGCTCGAATTCTTTTTTTTTCGAAAAAAATAAATTCAGCTAGGCCAGAACTAGTGGTAATTTAATTGCTCTCACTACGATGTGATTTGAATTTTTGAAGGATGAAAGATTTTTTTAGACATTAATAACATAACGGAATCGCTTGCTGTGGCTCAGTTGGTTAGAGATTGCTCTACTGATCACGCAAGTCTGGGTTCGATTCCCGGTAAGATCAGAGTGAATTTGAGAATTATTAGATTCAAAGTTGTAATCGAAAACTGGGTGTTTGTGATTTCAATTCATATTATTTCTTCTTCTCACATCCTTCTGATCCTTTAATAACTGGGTGTAGCAATAGCGATTAGTCAACCACTAGCGCTGTTCTAGCCTTATCCTTGTTTCCCTACTATACTGACTTTGAAAAAAAGTGAAGTTGAGCGACTGAGCAACAAACAGTTCTCGTAAATATTTTTTTTAAAAAACAGAAATAGATAAATCAAATGAAAATAATCACGGAAGAAAACAGCGTTAAATACTGCATAAAAAACCCAATATTTCTTCTTTAAATTTCATATATCTGTTTGTACATTTCTTATTCTTTACATTTTTAAATATTTTTTTGGAATAAAAGCAAACAATAATATTTTTACACTCACCACCGTTGGCGTAGACTTTTGCGAGCTTCGTAGACTTGTAGGGAAAACAAACGCGAACCATGATAAATACGGGTTTGTTATTTGAGTATTTCGCTCGTAACCTTTGGCGCGGCGTAGCACCTTGCTAATGATCCACCTGGTCTGCTTTGTCCATTTACAAGCACGTCAGAGTTTTTGCCACATAACAATATCATACATATAAAAACGGGTAACAACTTAGAATGATTTATCAAATTTGGTCGACTACTTAAACAAATGATGAATGATAAAAGTTGCAAGTTTAGATTTTACCTTTCTTAAAACAAAACAATCGTACAACTGCTTCTTAACAAATTTGTTTTTCGGTAAACCGTTAAAACATTTCATTTCAGGTAAGAAAAATATATCACTAAAAGTCCCAAAGGTCCCAATGAGGATCATTATATATATATTTAAGCTTTAACCAGAGTGCTTAAAAAGTTCTGTAGAGGATAATCTAGACAGTAAGGTGGATTAAGACTTAAGTCCGTTAAGGGTGTCGAAATGAAGTCGTTATTTATAAAGCCAGAGCAGTGTAGGCTGTAGCACCAATGAAAACGAAAAATATTTTTTTATATCTTAATTTGTAATTCTTTGAACTCTCCTATATATAGTCTTTATTTTCGGATTGTAATGCGTTTATCAAGGAACCATTAAAAGATACTTATGTCATAGTAATCACGATACATTGATTTCGATATCAATATATGCAATTGAACCTTGATAAAAAAATGATTGTGCTTTTCTAAAAATGATTTTTACTAGCAATCTTACCCTCATCATGCGTCCATAAAAATGAACAATAGCCTCAATTTTCATTTAGTAATTTTGTGAGTTAAGAATTAAAATCAAATTTTAGTTTACTAAGAAATAGTTGAACAATAGTTTGTGTGTCAAATAAGCAAAACACGTGTTACAATTCGTTTCTTAATTTGAGGAATAACTTTTAAATTGTACTTTAAAAAGCTACCGCTGAATCCATCTAAACACATATTTCATTTATTGACAAACTTGCATAACCAAATGCAACGAATGAATGATTTTTTTAATATTTAATTTCTACTTTACTAAAGATAATATTTTTTAATCTTTATAATTTATTGTTTGGTTCATTTTTGAACAAATCGCATCCACAAATATATATTTTTAGCAATTTATAGTATTGAGTACGTAATTTTTTTATACATCAAAAGTTTTTTTGATTTTAATCAATACATGAAGATCTGCGAACATGATCCTTGAAATATTAACTAAAACTTAATTTTTCGAATTTGAACATTTTATCATAACCTTTAAGCTCAAAATCGTTATCGAAAAATAAATCTATTCTTTTTTTTAATATGATTTCATAATATGAACAGTGATTTAAAAGATTGTGTTGAATATTTGCATAATTGATAACGATAACGTAGGCAGTCTTAAAATAATTGAAGTGCACAAAAGACATTAATACCTTAATTATAATATATACAAATACTTGAATCTATTATTTAGTTATTAAGGCGTTTTTTAATCGTCTAATCTAATACAAAAGCTCGATATATTACACGTAAGAGTGCTTACAATCTTCCAATGAAACTTTGTGTCACTTTGACGTAGTAAAACTGCAACCTTTCTACAAAAATGAAAACACATACGTGGAGACATGTCCCCAAAGCCATTTCAAGCTTTTGAAATAAGGCCGCGGTCGGGAAAGTTGGTGAAAGCTCAGGTAACAAATGCTATTTGGTCATACGTTGTCTGGTGAAAATATTTTTTACCTTTGACAAGTATCACATTGTATCCTTTGTTGTCTTGTGTCGTGAAAAAAATATTTACTTTTTATAATAACATCGAGTGACATAGAGTCCTTTTTTGTAAAAGTCGTGACAAAATAAAGTGGTATTTGATCGAACCGTTCCTGTTTATACTAATGTATATATTCCGGGCTCATTTTTTGCCTTTTTCTTTTTAGCTGACAGGCTAAATCACTATACACATTTTTTTTGAAAATAAAATCTTTTTACAAAAAAAACAAAAAACAATATGAATCGATTATAGTTTGAAAAGAATGACAAGTGAAGCGTGTGACCTCCTAATGGAGGTATCTCAACAGATTTTGGTCTACGAGAACTGTTTGTTACTCAGTTGCTCAACCTCTCTTTTTTCAAAGAGAGCAGGTGTATAAGAATAAGACTAGAATTTCCTGAAATCCATAAATCAATATTCTAGAAATATCAATTACAAACGTTCCAGGGAAAAAAGCTATAAGACAAACAAAAAAATAAGTAGTTTATGTTTTATTTCTCAGATAAATAAGAGCATTAATTACATAGATGAACATTTGTTTTTCAGTACAAGGCTGCAACAAAAAAGTTTACTATAAGAATTATTCTAGAATCTAGATCATTCAATGTATAAATAAATTTTGTTTCAATAACATCTTAAAATAAGCGAGCATAATGCATTATCCACGAACTCTTGTTATTCCCAGAAATACCTTTATTATTAATCCAACTGTTAATTCTCAAAATCCAAGATACACCATAATCTTTCCACTATTCATGCCAAAACGCAATCAAATCAAAAATATGCGTGTAGATATCCAATCTAGCATTGTCTCTGAGCATATTGTTGTAATGCTGAAACCGTCATAGTATTTTAGTTCTTGGTTATCCGTCTATAGAAGCTTTTGTGAAGGCTGTATTGCACGATAATAAAGGTTTTCTCATAAGCTTCCAAGCCCCAGCGGCGTATACATGTAATTTCAGAGCTTAACCTCCCCCTGGAAGCACAGTAGCGCGTTGAAAACTCTACACACAACTTTGATTTACAGACATTGAAGTTAAGATAGCTTTTCACTGTGGAAAATAAGCATTAGACGTTAAAAACGCATCCAATACTGTTCGATGTACATCTTGATATATCTCTATGATTGTTTATTCTTATAGTTTTCAAGTAAAATACATTTTCAATACTCAATATTATATTTGAATTTTTATTTAAAAAAATATTTGGCACTAAAGCTAATGCCAATGAAAAACTCAATAAGAATTTATTGTAGTCACTCGAGATAAGCTCGATTAAGATTGACATAACAAACAGTTAAGTCTCAAGGTTGATATTGACTTTACCGGGAATTGAACCCAGACTCACCTGGTCGGTAGATCAAGCTCTTACTAACTAGACCACAGCGGGAGATAAATTATGAATTCACCTGAATATATATATATATCTGACTAACTGATTAAATTTAAATATTTTATTTTTGATTTCTTAAATCATGAGACAAACAAATTTCATTTAAAATATAAATCACAGGCGCACGCGTTTAAGACTATTGATGCACAACCTTTTTTAGTGAAAGGGCCAGCTTTCATAATTATCAATTTTCATATTGTTTTTTTGATAAAAAAGTACTTGACAGGTCATATGGTGTAGCGGTTAGCGTTGTTTGCTGAATCTCATGGGTTCGAGTCCCAGTACGAACAGCATTTTTGTCGATCGATTTCTGTTTCAAGGGATGGATGTTTGTGTTGTCTGGAAAACTTTCCTCTCACCTTTTTAATCCATAAACATAAATAAGATGTCGTGAGACCGATTATTTAACCACTTGTCCTATTCTAGCTTTATCATTTTTTTTCTCTAAAAAGAAAGACTGAGCGATTGAGTAACAAACTGTTAAACTGTCAAAAAAATTCTGATTGATCCGAATTGGTTCAAACTATTTTTTAAATTTGAAATTGATATCATTAATAAATGACTATGACTATTTCTGAATACAAATAAAAAATAGACTTCGTGAATGTATTGTATAATTTTAAAAATCCTAATCTATTAAGTTTTTTTCTAATTTCAGTATGCGTATTATTCAATAGAAAAGGGTATTTTATGGTAAAGGTGTCGCCTGCTGTGGCCCAGTTGGTTAAAGCTAGCTCTACCGATCACGCAGGTCTGGGTTCACAGTGAATTTGAGAATTATTCAATTCAAAGTTGTGATCAAAGCCTGGGTGCTAGTGATGTCAATTCACATAATTTCCTCTCCTCCCATCCTTTTGATCCCTTAATAACTGGGGGTAGCAATAGCGATTAGCCAACTACAAATCCTGTTTTAGCCATATCCTTCTTTCCCTACTACTCACTTTGAAAAAAAAAAGTGAGGTTGAGCGACTGAGTAATAAACAGTTCTTTTAGAAAAAACTTCTGTTGAGATACCTCCATTAAGAGGCCATATGCTCCACATTGGGGCCGCATATGGATTGAAAAAAGGTATTTACGAACAATTTTAATTCACCTTTCATTAAACATTGATAGTTGAATAAAATATTAAAATTGATTTCAAACGAAATAGATGTGGAAGAACCAAGGTAAAAAACGATTAAACTAATGAGAAATGTGTCACCTTATATGATACGTTATATTTTATCCACATGCTGAATAAATACATAAATCAAGAAATTCTGTTTTTCTTCTACCTCTGATTCTTTTAGCAGACAGAGCTATCAAATCACACAAGTTATTAATCTCTTTAAAACGGGGTAAAATACAATAATATTTTATGTCAAATACACAAGTCTTATTTCAGTGGTATTATTACTTAATTGTCAAAACACATGATAATTAACGTTTCCTTTAAGATGCGTTCAAACTAGAAAACAACGCTTAATTTAAAACAAAACTACATTCACAAAATACACTATTATTTTGTTTACTTGTGTGACTGATTTATTGGGTAGTGAGCTACTTTTTTTTATTAAATTGGGATATTTTGTATATTTTTACATAATATGTATAAAAATGTTTTGTTCACTTATCAGTCTGAAAAGAATATTTCTTTATATTTCGAGCAGTATTTTTTTCTTTGTATTTTACAATGCATTATTGAAAGTATACATAAACGCACTTATTTTACTCTATAAACAATTTTCAAGAAATTATTACTTCCAATTCAGGCCTAGTTCTTTTTTGCTATCATCATCACGCTCTGCTGACGTTGATCCCAGGAAAGGTATTGTGATAAAATGGAATTTTACTCTCAATCTTATATAGCTACTAATTATTTACAATAAAAATAATAAAACATTTTTAGTACTTTTTCCACATAAAATTTATTAGATCAGGACCGGTTTCGCTCATCGCGAGCATTATCAACTGATAATGCTCGCGATGAGCGAAACCGGTCCTGATCTAATAAATTTTATGTGGAAAAAGTACTAAAAATGTTTTATTATTTTTATTATAATGCCTTTCCACCAAGTATTGACAGTGAACACCTTAAAAGTGAATTATTTACAATATTAACCATATTATAAAAATATTTTGTTCGTTGGCAACAAATAATAAAAAAAATCACTGATATATATATCAACTGTGGAAAGGAAAAAGAACGTCACCCACTCATAGCAAATTTTCGAGGAGCCACGAAAAACTTGTTTTAATGATTTTGATCCATATGCAAATTATGAAATATACACAACGTTTTAGTGCACGGAGACTTCTAAGCTGGTGTTTAATTGACATAATCTAATATTAATTTAATAAACTGTGTAGAAAAAACATTTTTTTAATCTTTTTTCTTAGTTTTAATTTTAGCTAGCTCGTTTTTTTTCAATCTTAAAAGCTAAGTTTAGATACTAATTCGGCATTTGCAGCTTTCATCCTTTTTATAGAAAGTGGATCAAGTTGTATGCATTGTGATTAGCGAAAAAAAGCTGTTTTGAAAAAAGTATTTATATATGTTTTTTATCAATATGTGACGAAATAATGATAATCTAATAAAAATATGAAATTTGAATCGTTCAAACTATGTACATTCTCACAGATTTTGTCACTAACGACCCGGGTTTCGCCTTTCGGCATCTTATTGCAGAAGATATTTAATAAAAATATGAAATTTGAATCGTTCAAACTATGTACATTCTCACAGATTTTGTCACTAACGACCCGGGTTTCGCCTTTCATGAAAATTGCAGAAGATATTAGACAACAGTTTGTCGTACATACGAGGCTATTATTTTCAAATAACAACTGTATTTTTTCCAACAGTAAAAAGTATTATTGAGTCAAATTAAATATAGGAAATCAATATGTATTATGTTAAAAACAAATTTTTCAATAGCCTACAAACATCCATAATAATATAATCTTAAATATTTGTCCTAATCGTATATAAAATAAGCCTTAATACTCTACGCAAATAAATCAACGGTAATGTTGTAATATAAAATAATATTTTTCCGGAAAAGCTTACTTAAGTAAATAGTTAGCTGGAACATAAATAATTCCGTAAACTTATATCATTTAAATAAACAGTATATTAGTGTCGTAGATGTTTTGTGCTACGATATCCTTTTGCGGCCTACGCCATTGTCTACGCCGTCTACAGAACACGTGAGCAAGCAGGTAATCAGAAACAAATACACCAACATTGTAGTTTACTCTGTTCTCATACACGCATCAATTTTACAACAATGAGAGAGAAATTTATTTTGATAAGCTTTCGTGAGTCTGCTGAAGGTAGCGGATTAATAGATTCACTACTTAAACTTTGACAAAAGCGCAAAAATACTTTCTTAGAATTAAAAATAGTTTAAAAAGTTAATTGCATTATAACGACTTATAATATAATTCAAGAAATAAACTGAAGGTGCTTGGTAGAACTTTAATAGTAAATTTGAGTCGTTAAAATTGTGTTCTCTCTCACACGTTTTGTCACCACTGACCCGGGTTTCCAACTCAACTAATTGAGCGTCATTACAATCAAACCATTAGTAAAGAATTCATTTTGCTATCTGTAGCTTTTAACTTAGTGAAATAAACTTATTTCTTATATATACACTATACACTTATTAAGCAAGCGTCAGCTTAAGTACATCGGTGCATTTGAACGCCTGAAAATGCTGAAAGGCGAAACCCAGTAAAATAACGTCTGAGAGTAAAAAAAATTTTAGCGATTCAAATTGAATGAACAATATTGTTTAATTGTCGTAAAGCGCGTATTTAAGTTCAAATAATTAAGGGATAGAGAAAAAAAGGCGGTAGTTTTCATAATTAACTATGGCTTAGGCAAATCCATTAAAACGTTTGAAAAAAGTTATATTAAATATTCATTTTTTTATTAAATTATCTTGCAATTTGAATAAAATTTTAATTGTCAGTTTAAATACGCTTAATAACTGCCGCATTTGATTTTCAGAACAATGTAAACAGCCGTTTTTGTTTCGATTTGAATTTTTCAAAAATTGTCGTGTCAGAGCTTTTTTTCTTTTAATTTCATTTACTATTTATTATATGCATTTCTACACAATAACGTATCCAACTAATTTTCGACAACACATTGAAACTGCAGTCTTTTTTTCCAGAGCCATTAAATTTACAACCATTGTTTTTTTATGTATCTTTTTATTTCTACATACATAATTGATCATCAGATCCAGGTGATAACTTTTTAACGACAAAAACATGTACACTAAAACAATACTCAATGTAAATTCACAATTCAATATCAGTTTCTACATACCAACTACCCTTAAAAATATTACCGTTATAAAAATAGTAGCAGATTTTTTCAGTAATTGATTCGAGCTTTCAGAGCAAGCTTTTTTAACCAAATTTTGGACATGTCCTACTTAAAAAAACTCATACAAACTAGTGCAATCCTTGCGCACGTAAGTTGTCAAGAGTTTTCATGTGAGGTACTAATTTTGGTCAATTTCAATCGTAAATTTTCCACGGCTAGCGATGATATCCAGACTTTTTTTTTAATAAAAAAATATTTAAAGCGCTTACCATGACGATTGGAATGGAAAAAGAAATTTCCTTGCTAAATTTATCATAATTGGATATTCTTTTGTCACAACACAAAGCCACCCAAGTTTTATTTATATTGAATAGTGTTTTAAAAAAATTATCATTTTAAAGCTCTAAGAGTTCTTTTTGATACCGAATGGCCATATCAGTTGTCGGTTATCACCAACATCGGTTGAGTTATCGAATAAAAGAAAGCAATTTCAATTATAACAAATATTAATGGTTTACGCGTTACCCTTCAAAACATTTAAATTTTCCCACGTAGGGAAACACTGTGTTTGAGTATATATTTTTAAAAGACAAGAACATATAAAACCATACTTCAACCAAAAAATAATGATAAAATATTATTTGAATCGAATTCCATAAACAATATCGCTGTTTTATATTAACCAATAATTCATATCTAAATAAACTATAAATCTACTGTATGCTAGAACTTTTGTTGAGCTTAAAAAATTCGAGACTTTTTAATGTTTCGTTTCAGTTTTGACTGACGTATAACCTTTGCATGGAGCCTACTTTTATTTTCCGTAAGTGCCTATTCCCCAACGGGGTCCTAAGAATAAAAAAAAACGTTTTTTCAATTATGTAATATAACATATCCATTTGTTTTTCGTTTATATTTTCGTTTTGTGTTGCTTAAAAAAAAATATACCCACAAGTAAACATTCAGTAGAGTGAGTTGTATCGTAAATATATATTTTTTTAATATACTATAAGAAAATAATGGAAAATTCTAGTATGAAACTATATTCTCCTCTTGGTACCGCAGAGGACGCTACTTTATATGAAAACAACAGCCACCTTGAGTCGAGATATTCTATAATAAATTTCAAAATATTAATCACTTAAGAAGAAGTAATATAGTTTATGTCTAAATAAAATCGTCTTTATTCGTTAAGTTCGCTTGTACATACAAAGTTTTAATTATTGGTTTTTAAAAAATAAGATCATTAAATAATGTGTCGATAATAAATCGAATGTGTTTTAACCTTCACGATTCTATGGGGTGCATTCGCATTGCAAAATTATTCTTATTTCAACCATTGGCTAACTATCAATAATATTTATTGTAATCTTAAATAATACAATGCAATGCAAATATAACGCAAATGTACCTGCGGTCACTTTGTTCCCCGTCACTCCTCGATCCAATGTTTGACGTTTCGGTACTTGAGTGTAAAGCTCGTGGTCCAACGATATTTCTTAGATAAATTTAATATAAAAACTAAAATGAATCCCCAAAGTGAAAATATGCGATACCTTTTTATTCACTTTTTTAAGTTTTCCTATTTCAAAAACACAGAAATTTGCGGAGTTGTCAAAAAAATTGGGATCTTTTTTTTTGTTTCTACCTCTCGCGCGAATTTCTGAAATTTCCTCTGGTTGCCTATTTTAAAAAACTTTATAGAATTTAGCACTTCTTGTCCTCAATCTCGAAATCCCGGGACTAGTACCATCACAAACCCGAGATTTCGTGATCACAAAATTTAACAGGATCCCGGGATTGGTGGCCCTACTGTCAGCGGAGCGTAAAGACAGTAACTCACTCTACTTGTTGGCACTGTCTAATTCTTTTTTTATATTACAACACCTGTAATATTAATAACTTGTTATTGTATAAATAAAAGGGAACAAATTCAATGGTCAGACTTTAAATCAATTTTTGGTCAGAATTAGAATATGAACTGTCAGAATAAAAATATTATACGGTCAGAATATTTAATAACAATTTTGGTTAGTAGTTACGTTTTTTTTTAATTTCATTTAAATTATGACTATTCAATATAAATTCTGACCAGATAAATAAGAGCCTAAATAAAATGACATTGCGATCATCATTTGGGATAAATAAATATTTGAAAAGTTACCTGTTTTAAATTGGTTTATGGTTTAGTTAGTTCAATTAAAAGTATTGGACGACTATATGAGCAACTGTGTAATTAATAGAAAATTTAAATTAACTTTGATTATTCCACTAACTGTGACATGTGTTTCGCCTCTTTCAGAAGCATCTTCAGACTTACTATCGCAAAGTTTGCTTAAGTAATGAAGTAATGAAGCAAGATTGATTCTAACATTTTAGAATTATGAAATTACAAATGGAGTTTGGGTTTTTTTCCTTTTAATGGGAGCAAGTAGGGGGAAACTGTGTAATTATTCAATATGCTCATATCTCAAGCACTATTTCAGCTGTAAATACACTAAGTTGATTCTCTATTACGCTTCAAGGGAACAAATCAGACTCGTTCAACTGTGGGTGTGAGCTGTGACGGTTATACCGAGCAATGAGTATTTGGAGATAGATGCATTAGCTTCTCGTGCAGACTAACTCTGGAAATTGCATTTCAGCACACGGACGTACGCTTCAGAAGCAAATTGAATAATTTTATAATTATTTTGGCAATTGGTTTCAAAAATTATTTATTTATTTTAGGCTCGTATTTAACCGGTCTGAATTTTAATACAGTTTCGGTCATAATTTTTTATCACATTTGTCTGAATTTATATTACATTGGTCAGAATTTATATTGAATGGACATAATACCTCCGTCAGTGTTCAGAGGGCAGAATAAATAACTAATGGTCATAATTTAAATGAAATTAAAAAACAACCTAACCTTACAAAAACGGTTATAAAATCTGACCGTATAGTATTTTTATTCCGACTAAAAATTGAATTTTATTCGGACCGAAAGTTTATTTGAATTCTGACCAAAAATTGATTTAATCTCCGACCGTTTATTTTGTTCCCTTTGTTTTATTTTTAATTTTCTCCGACTATTTAAATTAAATTTTTCACAAAGAAGCAAAACCGATTAAATAACTGCCTTAATTCAGTTATACCATAATCGAGCGTGTATTTTCAACATACTGTCTGAATTATCGAAGTTGTTTGTAGAACCAAATATCTACAATTATGACACAGGCTGTCATTATTACGGAGGACATTTAAAATCATCACCAAATACACGATATTTTTTCAATACACTTACTCTTATAATTTCATTTTTGATGAAACTGTATTAAGTAGCCATACATTAAATGAGCAAACAAGGTAACGTTTTGATAGTAAAATACTGTAGTCCTTAACTTGAACTTACTATTATATATCTTTAATGTTGTGGTATATTTTTTAAACAAAATGAACACGATATATTTAATAGTTTCGGCGTTAACTTTGTGGAAGTTTATTTTTAATAAAGCATGTAATAACTGCTACAAAATCAATTTAGTTTTAAGTTTACTAAAACGTAAACAAATTAATGTTTATCAAACGTAAAAAATAACTGTACATACTATTTATTTGGGAAAAATACAAAAGAATGGTAAGAATAATAACGGGGGTAAAATCGTATATTTTGGAGACAGATCTTCACATATGTCTCAGGTTTTACCAGACCACATACAATAGTCCACCACATACTTATGATGCTCCTTAAAGGGGCAAAACAAGTGTCATATCTTGCAGTAATAAATAGTTATTAAGTATAATTTCAAATTGAAAACGAATGCTCTTCGTCGCTTAACACACTTTTATTGTTTCTATTGCTGTAACAATATACAGTTAGAATCAATATGTGAAGCTTATTTATTGAAAATATATTTTGGTTTTAAAATATAACTTATTAGTTGTTTCTAAAGACATCACACTGAATTTAAGATGTTCTACAAGTGGACAAGAAAACCGTTGTATTAATCTTACCGTGTTTTTTAATACAAACAAAGTTTCGTTTCATTCAAGTGTTATATCACAGCGATTACAAAAAAGCTCGCCACAATAATACTCCGTAAAAGCTTAGAGAACTGATTGGATTCATTATAATGTAATAAAATTCTTTATCTACGACGCTGCCAATGGTGACTGAGATACTCGCATCATAGATCAGTGGTCCACGGTCTGGGGCTCACGTGCACTCAATTATCCGCGAAGCATTTTATTGATAAAACTCCTGCTGCATTTATATTAAATCTCAAGTCTGAATATAAAGTACAAATCTCAAGCTAATATATATATTGGCCACTGGTGTTTGTTATGCTTAAAATTCTCTTCTCATTTTTCAATACTACAACCAATGAAGCGCAGCAAGAGCGATTAGTTAATTAACCACTAGTCCTGTATTAACTTTATTCTAAGATCTTCAAAAGGGGAAGGTTAAGCAGCTGAGTAACACACAGTTCTCTTGATCTACTTTCATTTAGAAGCCATTTTCTCTAATCACTTTTAGTGTGCTCATTGTCAATACTTGTTGTAAAGACATTATATTCATAATAACACAATATTCCTTTGTAATTTATTCTACTTTATTTAAAAGGTCAAAACCGGTTTCGCTCATTGCGAAAATGGTCAACTGATAAGAAATATAATTTAACAGAGCTATTTATACAAAAATAATAATTTTATTTTCAATTTATTTTTGTATAGATATATAGCTCTCTATAAATAGCTTTGTTAACATTTCCTCTAAATTGGGACCAGGTTTGAGTTTAAAAAAATATCAGGTTCCAAATTAACGAAACTTAGCAAGACAATAACTACTCATAGTATTGTCTATTAGTTCCTTCTCGTAAAACAAATTCTGTTTAGATGCTTAACTCTTGCGGCTCGGAGACTAGAAAAATACTTGTCAGCCGATGGGGTTCTTTTTTGACCCCAGTGGTTTCCTCATTATTGGCCTTATTCTTATGAATTTCAAAAAAAATAATAGTCCAAGGGCTTTAAAATATCTCTTTGCATCATTCCCCATAAATTTTTTTATAAAAATCTGTGGTTTTTTAATAAATAATCATATTTTAAGTTGCCCGTAAAAAAGACGTCATCCCAGCACACATGTGAATTTACAACTGACGAATGTTCTCAGCGTTCTCAGTTATCTTATTAACAATCGTTATCGCGGGCGCTTATCACCTGATAAGCGTTATCGCGTATTTATATAAACTACAAAAGGTCCAAAAAACTATGATATAAGAATACCTTAATTATAAACATTGTATCACCCATATTAAAATAGATATTTAAGAAAATGTTGGTATTGGGGTCGCATTTCTTGAGCTTAGAAACGGAAAAGTTAACTAGAAGTGTATTAAAGTATATCATACATGCTGGTCGTCTTAGTTAAAAGTTTGTCAATAACTGTCACATATATATATATTGACGTATACAGATTCTTATAGCATTATAGGGACGAGATCTCTGGTAAGGATTTGCTGATTGGATTGCCGCAGACGACAATATTGAGTTTCGATCGTACCTCGTCAAAAAATAGAAAAAGCATTTTTCATGAAAATCATTATCGATACCTCGCGGAAAGTGGACGACAGATTTTAATCACTTACTTCAAATAAAAAAAGATGAAAAATTCTACGTTTCAATTATTTTTTACTGAGCATTTTTAATTAAAGATTCTAATCTAGTAAAATGTGAAACAGAATTGAAGCTATCGTAGCAGAATTTTTAATGTAACGTAACCACGTTGTATATAAACTAGAAAATAACATCAAAAAACATTTTTTGTACAATTAACACTTGTGCGACCTGGGATCTTCTTTCTAGCATTGAAACACATGAAAAATTTTAACCAATCAATTTTTATATTCAAAATTCATCAAGTACCTTCGAACAAAATTTTAAATTTTGTAATATATAATCAATTTTCCGGTAACGTCAACAAATCTAAACATTTTATTTTCTCCGGGAATAGTTTGACTATTGTTTGGCTTGCAAAAATCTATTTATATAAGTACAACCTTTTTATAGGTTACCTGACCACTAAACGAGTTTTCATCATCCACATTTTAAGGCTTAATTAAAAATTCAGTTACTAGACCAATAAATCAATACTTTTTTCAACTTTATCTTATTAAATACCGATATTTAAAAAAAGTGGAAATATTACATTATGTATATTTATAGTTCAACTTTTGATTAGTCGAAGTCATACTTAATTGAAGGGCTTAAATTTCTACTTTATATGTCCGCTCTTAATATCTCGATAGATTTTTGTCTACAAAAACTGCTTGTTATTCAGTTGGTCAACGTTTATATTTCGCATAGAATAAGTATATATAAATGATTCTAAAGATAAAGGCTAAAACAGGATTCGCCCGTTAAATTGTGAACATTTTAATATAAAATTGAATTTGATAACTATGTTACTCCACTTGTTGTTTAAAATTGTGGAAGGTGTACGGATTTTCCATCCGTTCCGCTGTTCTTTTGTTGCATCTGGCAATGCTTCTTTAAGAGGCAAAACACGTGTCACAATTTATTGAGTTATCAATGAATTAACAATTATAACACAACAAATGTTGTCACAAATTTATCAAACTTAATATTTTTAGTTCTCACTGATTATCCAAAGGACCCGAATTGAAATATTATAATCAATATATATTATTTATTTTTATTTTAAGCAAACAATTTCAAAGTACTTTCGATGGTTTCGGCGGTAACTTTGTGGAAGTTCATTTTAATAGAAAATTTAAAATAACTTTGATTATTCCATGTATTGTGTTACTAACTGTGTAATGTTTAACGTCATTAGTAGTATGATTAAATTTGTTTGCTCTGTTTTGATTTTATAATCCCCTTCTTGCTCCTCTTAAAAGGGAAAAAAACTCAAAAACTCCATTTTGTAATTTCATAATTTTAAAATGTTAGAATCAATCTTGCTTCATTACTTAAGCAAACTTTGCGATAGTAAGTCTGAAGATGCCTCTGAAAGAGGCAAAACACGTGTCACAGTTAGTAACACAATACGTGGAATAATCAAAGTTAATTTAAATTTTCTATTAATTTCAAAGTAAGTATAAGGTAAAGAATAACAAAGTATTTGTTCCTGGAATTAAAAAAAAATAGTTGATAGCTGTTTCGGCGAATGCCTTAATTTATGTTTACCTTATTACAATGGAGTTCTACCAAGTAAATGACAATTCAATCAATCAAAGTAACCACTTCATTATTTTTTTAAAAAAATACTGTTTGTTTGTACTCACGCCTAATTGAATATGCATTATAACAAGTATTGACTGCTTTCTGATATATAATAAATAAACATTTTACTAAAATATAAATGTGAAAAAAATCGCGACAATTCTAAGCCAGCATCTATTTTGATTTGCGTTGGCAGTATTCAAAACATTCTGATATAATTTCCTCGTGCAAGGCAGGAGATGAATAAAAGATCATATTCAAACAAAAATATATTATACATGACATCCGGATAATAGTTACGATGAATTGCGTCCGTAGGGAAGCAGAAAAATGGGGATGAGAATTTATCATGTATTAGTTTTGTTTTCTTTGTCAAGGGAGTGTGTTTTTATTGTGCTTAGAAAAATAAATGCAATGCCCCACCGAATAAAACTGAAATTTCGTTTCATTTCAACAAATTGAAAATATATAAAGTATTGAAGTGGTAAAACGGTTACTAAGCACCAGTTCAAGTTCATCCGTGCACTTGAACGCCTGAAGATGCCGAAAGGCGAAACCACGGTCGTTAGCGACAAAACTTGTGTGAATGTATATAGTTTGAACGATTCAAATTTAATATTGAAATTCCAACAAGCACCTTCAGTCTAAATCTTAAATATTATATTTTGTATTTTTTTTACCATGTTTGCTCTTAACGTTGAGCATATGGACTCCTAATGGAGTTTACCTCAACAGGAGTGTATCTACGAGAACTGCTTGCTACTCAGTTGCTCAACCTTCCTTTTTCCAAAGAGAGTAAGAATAGAAGGATAAGGCTAGAACAGGACAAGAGGCTAGCTAATCGCTCTCAATACGCCCTGTTCAAAGGACAGAATGGATGGGAGGAGGGATTTATAAATCAATTTATAAAACTGTCCTTACTGGAGTTCGAACCCGTGACTTCCATAACCAAAGCCAACGACGTTGACCACTCGACCACACAAGTGGCTGCTAAAAAATATTTTTTAAAAAATAATAAGATAGAATGTTAGAATACATTAAAAGATGTATTGTGTAAGCCAGTATATTAAAACTTGTATATAACGTAAGCTAAAACTTTGTACTGACGAAGGCGTAAGCCAAAATAACTTTCAACTTTACGTATAAAAATAACTTTAAAACTATTTTTCGTATCATAACGGAGCTCTACCAAGTAAATTCCAATTCAACAACTAAGAGCCGTTGTTTCTTGCATTGGTGCTTAATTTCAAACAATAGCTTTTGCTGGTAATCTTTATGACTGTAAATGAAACAGTATTTACAATCGTCATGTTTCACCTAATATTCTTCACTCAAACATCACGTTCGTAAAGCATAAGGGCATAATGAATATAAATAATATCTGTTATCTTTTTCAATATATTATAATTGCCAGCCCTAAAGAGGCCGAGTATACTTCTGAAATTTGAAAATATGACTCGGTCGTGGGATCCAGGACCCCCAGGGGTCGCATAAAGCAAGAGTGAGTGTGTAAATAGGGTCTTATAGTCAAATAGAGGACCCCAATAAGGGAAAATTCGTTATGTCAACGGGCATGAATACGTGCCGGGGTTGTTTATGCTGAATATGCCTGGTAAGCCTATTATATTATTTGTAAGCATATAAATAGTTTTGTGAATGTTTTATATTGCTTATTTTATATATTTACCAACACTTTTACCTACAACTAGTGTGAAAATCTGTATGTTTTAATTAAACGTCTTTACATTTCAACCACGTTCTATTTTGAGTAAGGTATTTTCAGCCGGTTCTGTTTTAAGAGAAGTAAGTTTAAACTATTTTATTTGTCTAAAAGAAATAGATTCATTTTTGTTTTAAATATCATCTCTAGTAATAACGTTAATTGTATTAAAGTTTTTATAAATAAACGTTTCTCTTGTAAACAAAACAGATTTATGATAAGTGAAGTATTTTAGTTCTCCAAAAAGTATGTTTTTATATGGTTGAATGTAGGGCATCCAATCCCGGGATCCTGTTCAACTTTCTGATCCCGAAATTCCGGGATTGAGATGGCCGCGATCCCGGGAATTCGGGATTGAGAAAGTTTGAGGAAATTCCGTAATTGGCAAATTCAAGATTTCAAATTCCTCGTTGAGCTAAAAAAAAAAAAAAAGAATATCCGTGAGATTCTGGGAAAAGTATACCAAATCGGAGATTTCATATTCCTCGGTGAGCTAAAAAAAAAAAAAACGAGTTTCTGTTAGATTCTGGGAAAAAGTATACCAAATCGGAGATTTCAAATTGCTCGGTGAGCTAAAAAAAAAACGAGGTTCTGTGAAAATATATAGTATAGCGAATTGAGGAT
The DNA here is from genome assembly GCA_030503985.1 of Himalopsyche tibetana. Lineage (NCBI taxonomy): Eukaryota > Metazoa > Arthropoda > Insecta > Trichoptera > Rhyacophilidae > Himalopsyche > Himalopsyche tibetana. Next base: position 20,587,682 of record JAPJYX010000022.1, read on the forward strand.
TTCAAATTCCTCGGTGAGAAAATCTCAATCCCGGGATTCAAAATTAAATCCCGAAATCCCGGGATTTGAAAAAGGCTCCGGGATTGGATACCCTAGTTGAATGCTATTTCGGCTCATGCCTGCATCAGAACTATGCTTAAACGTATAACAACTGCTTTCAATGGATTCGGCGGTAACCTTGTGGAAGTTCATTTTAGTATAAAATAACTTTGATTATTCCACGTATTGTGCTACAAACTGTGACACGTATTTTGCCTCTTTCAGAGGTATCCTCAGACAATCTTACTTTCATAAATGCTTTTTTAAGTACAAATGATTTTAATTTTACTATTCTGATATATTATAAAAATCAAAATAAAAATGAAAGACAAGGAGGGTATGATAGAAAAACAAACAAACAATAATGATACTACAAATGACGTTTACGTTACTAAATGATTAACTATTGAGTTGCATCAATTACAAAGGGTTAAAGGTTAGCAGTGGCGAACAGCCTGTCTTATTTAAAATGTTATTTAATAATAATTCTCAACTGTTAATTCTTTTATTTATTTCTAATAAGCTTTTAAATAATTTCCTCTTTAATTTTCAGGCTTCTTTTATTGATAAGCTATATTAGATTGTAAGATTTAAATCCTTATGTGAAACCAAACGCTTCTTTTATATTCACAATATTAATATGCAGTCAGTGCTTTCGCTTATGAATAAACATGAATCACTCTACAAAAGAAGTAATAAAACAAGATGGTTAGAAGCAAAACATATTACTTCAGTGACCAGAATACAATAATAATTCTTTCAGATTACCCTATAACAGAAATGAAAAACCCGCGGCCCGTTGGAAATCTCCAATGTTTCATCCTAAATAATAATATGGTACACATATTTTCTAAAATAAATCATTAAAATTAACAAATATGAGCAATTTTTTTTCGTGAATAGGTTTACTGATAAAAATTATGATTCGATTTTACAGCTTAATACTTCAATTATTAAATAAAATTCTAAAGAATTAATTTTGAATTATAAATACAACTAAATTCTAGGTGCGTGGTTAAGTGGTCAACGTCGTTGGTTTCAATTACGGAGGTAACTGGCTCAAATTTCAGTAAGGGCATTTTTTATAAATTGATATTGTAACCAATCATTAGTCCTGCTTTAGCCGTATTCTTATATTCTTACTCCCTCCAGAAAAAGAAAGGCTAAGTAATAAAGTTACAAGCCGTTCTCGTAGAAAACGCTTTTGTTGACATAAACATCATTAGAAACACATATGCTCCACAATAGAAGCAGACGTGGTAAAAAAACTAGTTCACAATAAGTACTTTAGTCTCTTTTTACGCGATTTTTAAATAAAACAGTCACAATTTGTAATAGAACTTGTCTTTTATTTATCTTTTTTACACGGTTTTTTATAGGATGTTTTGGGTGGAACGTATCCTCCGTGTAAAAGTAAAATTAAGAGTACCTTATTTTTTTTTCTTTTCTGACCGAAATTGTCATAATTTGGTTTTAAACGTCCCGTTAGAAGAAAAAGTTTGTCTTAACGTCCAAGCTGCTTTAGAATCTTTAGAAGTTCATTATTTTGCGAGCCGGAAAACTTAGAATCATCCTCGTTGTACGTGTTGTCAGATATAACATCATCTGTAAGGAAGCTCAGCTTCGTGTAATCCATATCTTTTACATCACTCATGCGGGCTCCAACCCACGTCATCCCCTTTGAGAGAGTTTCATTTCACCAAGTGCCCTACGTTTTACACACTACGTGAAAAGCATCGGAAAATAATGTATAAACGATATGTTTGTATGTATTATTGTTTATACTAGCGTATCCTTAACTATGTTCCTCGGAACACTTGTGTGAATAGAGAAACAAGTTGAAAATGAATATGAGAGCCATAGTTTCAAAAACTCCAAAAACGAAAACTGTTGGCAAAGTGAAAAAAACTGCTGTGAACCTTTTGGAATTGACTAGCCGCCTGTGTGGCCGAGTGGTCAACGTTGTTGGCTTCGGTCACGGAGGGCACGGGTTCAAATTCCGGTACGGACAGTTTTATAAATTGATTTTTCAATCGATTTATGAATTTCTGATCGAAGGCATGGATGTATGTGATGTGCTGGATTAACCTCTCCCACCCATCCTATCCTATGAACGGGGCGTATCAAGAGCGACTAGCTTACCACTAATCCTATCTTAGATCTATCCTTCTATCCCTACTCTCTTTGGAAAAAGAGAGGTTGAGCAACTGAGTAACAAGCAGTTCTTGTAGAAACACTTCTGTTGAGGTAAACTCCATTAGGAGTCCATATGCTCCACATTGGGAGCAGACATGGTTAAAAAAAAGAAAAAGGTTTTTAGACTAAACACATTTTTTAAATGGGTTTTCTCTGTATTTAGAGAGGTTTTTAAATAGGAAATTTACTGTGGGAAATATTAAAATAGATAACAAGTTGCTATCAAAATTTGAAATAAATCAAAAATGGTAGGCTTTGAAATTGAGATCGTCATATGTGCTCCGCAAAAGACTTGGACAGTATTAATTATATGCTGCTACGGTTGCAACAAATTCAAACACAATATACAATTAAATTTGATAACTTTGTGATTTTACTTGTTGTGCTACAAAACGTGACACGTGTTTCGCCACTTTGAGAAAAATCATCAGATATAAGATCGCAAGGTTTGCAAGTAAACTTAAAATCGGCCAGTAGAAAATAACAATATCGGCTTCATGACACAGTGGTAATAGTCGTTGGCTTCCATGCCGGTACGAATAGCATTTTTCAATTGATTTATTGATATCCGTTCGAAGGCATGAATGTTTGTGCTGTTAAAAAAAACCTTAATATTACACGGTGCAGCGAAAGTGGTAAGCTTACCATTAGTTCTTTTATATCCTTACTCTCTTCGAAAAAAGAAGAGGTTGAGCAACTGAATAACAAGTAATTCTCATATACAAATTCTGTTAAGATAACTCTTTAAGGAGACTATTTACTCCACATTGGAAGCAGGCATATATTTTTAAAAAAAAGGACAGACCCCGATCATTATTTTGTATTTTATAACTTAAGAATTTGAATCAATTTTTAGTTTATTTGTAAACCTTGCTATGTTTTGTCTGATGACGTTTCTTAAAGAGGCGAAACACGTGTCACGTTTTGCAGCACAACAAGAATAATAAAAAAATACCATTTGATATTAAAAATAAACTTCCACAAATTTGCCGCCGAGCTCGTCCTCCTTTAAATTTATATTGGTACAGGTAACTTACCGAACAAAATAAACGCTTTTGTGAAATATTTCATCGCAGAAAAAGATTGGGATGCCCTGGTTTATGCTGTCGTATTTAGCATTTTTTTATGCATGAGATACTGCGTGGTAAGCTTCAAGGCTTGTTTATAACATATATATATAAATTGTAATTTCAGACTATAAATCTTATCAGTATACTTTCAGAAAACGTTTTGTCGAAAATTGGGTATTTTGAGCTATGAATACAGATCAATAGATATAAAACTTCCCCTGAAAAATACTTCCAATCTTTAGAAATCAAGTGAAAAACATTTTTTTAATGTTTTAAGACGTAATGATGGTTAACAAACACATCACAAATACAATTATTTTATTCAAATATTTTGTACGAAACCTTCAATAGGATAGGACCACATTTGGCCCACGAGTCATTGTTTGGGCATGCCTGGTATATTTAGTGAGAAATGCAATTGCTATTAATATTTGTATCTTGTTTTTGTCAAATCGGTTTTTATCCATAAGATTCACCCATAAAATACTGGCAATTTCATGAGAGAGAAAAAGCTATTGACAAATGACAAGAAATTCTGATTTTTCTATTCGGTTGCCAAATATTTCACGTAGAAAACGCTTTAAATACTTTTGGCACAATTGTGACAAAAAATACATTTAAATTTATCGCTCCGTTGTGACATTTAGAATAAAAATATATTTATCGTAGATAAAACAAAGCCACATTTTTTACGGATGGCGAAACAAATCCATATTTCCGCTGACAAAAACATTGACCTGCTGTAACGCTGATCGTTTATTTATTGAAAATTTTGCGTATCAATTGAAAAATTAGCATCGCAATGGTGTGCATTGAAAGCCATTCGGAGGGTTGCTTTAGTGAATTAAACAACCCCGCAGAGATTTTGTTCGATTCGATGAACCTATCTGAATAAATTCTACGGCCTCTTGTCGAAAATAGTAAATTACATTTTGGGTGAAAAGATACGTAAGGCAAAAATAGCTCCATATAATAAAAGTTTATAACAAAAATTGTAATCGTGTTTAAGCCTTTTTCACTTTTTCACATGCGGCGGTAGCTTTGTGGAAATGCATTTTTTATAATACAATTTGATGGATATTTTTTTAACGGCTTGGCATTATTTTTTCACATTTTTGAGTGCACGTAAAAACTTTATCTGACGTTCGTTAAATAGTTTTATCGTGTTTTTTTAACTGCTTATCAGCTTCCAATGTGGAGCATATGCTCTCCAAGCGAAGGTGTCTCAACAGATTTTTTCCACAAGAACTGTTCGTTACTCAGTTACTAAGCATTTCTTTTTTAAAGAGACGATGAGCAACCGAGTAAAGATAGAAGGATATGACTAGAACAAAACTAGTGGTTAACTAGTTGCTTTCACTACGCCTGTTTTTAAGGTTAGAATAGTATTTGCGGGAGAGAATTCAAGACATCACATACATCCATACTTTTGCACAGAAATCTATAAATCAATCAATCCATAAATAGTAGCAATGGGATTTAAGCCCGTGACATCTGTTTTATAAGTCAACGATGTTGACACTCAACACTCGAATGAAGAATAAATGAACGTGTTTACACGAATATATTGAATAATCAGTATATTTGAAGCTATTTATGGTAATCTGAGCTAATTATGCAAATAGGTTCATTTAAAAAACGTTCAATTGTTTTTGGAATAGTTTCGTTATTTTTCAAGGGTTAATTTGTTTTTATAACATTATCAGTAACAAACTGTCAAACTAAAATATCAAGTTATCAAAATCAGAATTAAGAAAAAAAAATACATGTGTTTATGAAGTATGGCAACAAAATAGTGAGCTCAAATACATGTTATATATATTTAATATTTTTAACTGTTATGCCTTCACCCTGTCACATTTGAATCAAAAATTTCTCTTGTCGACCATAAAATATTTTACAAAATACAGAAAATAATAATCTCGCTACCCGGGGCTTGTTTGTTATTCGCACACCCCCAAAATACACTCACAAAATTGATTTATTAAAAGTTTAGATTTTTGCTAACGGTACGTATATGGAAATATATCTCCGACTCGTTTATAGGATATTTCTTCCAAAAGGTTTTTCAGATCGTACAAAGCAAACAAAATTAATTTCCGTTTGCTTTTTGTCACAGCGTTATTATTCTGGAGTATTTGTAAAAGCTTTGAATGCGTGTTTTAATCAAAATATTGGTAATATTTTCAGTTTAAAGGCTTTGCTCAAATTTTAATCAACATATTCCTACATGTGTTGTATTATAAAATTTACTCCGGTTGCCTAAAACGTGACAAATCTCATTTTATTAAAAGGTTTGTTTACGAATTTTGGACAGTTTTCAAACATGTTTTTATTATTCTTAATAATGGCATCGAATTGAAATTTTAAAATAGGAATTATTAAATTTTTAAAGTTATTTCAGCATTCTGCCACTGTTAGAACATTTGTCAAATTTTAGACTATTACGTCATTTCAAAGTATCAACAATATTTGAAAATTATAGTAGGACTAAATTTCTTACTTTTAAAACAACACTATCTTTATTTAATATAATCAGAACCGGGTTCTCTCATGACAAGAATGGCAACTGCTTTTGTTAAGATTAACGAGATTAACGACCGTGGACGCGTATTTGAGTTTTTGAAAAACAAAGGTTGCTGGCCGGCGGACACATATATGCGTATAGGCGAAGTATCTGGAAGCTAAGAGAGTTAAATTTTGTAAAGATATCTCAATTTGCTGACAAATTATAGTGAGTTTAGTAAAGTTATAATTTTTGCGAATTTTTCGCAAAATTTTATTTTGCCAGGTGAAATTTTATTAAAAAAAACGTGCGGTCGTTAAGTTGTTATTAAAATAAAGACTTTTTACAGAAATGACAGTGACAACCTAATTTGATTTTTTACATTTTTATAACAAAAGATTGTGATATCAAAAATCTATCAAAAAAATGTATCTTAAGTGTTTTCGAAAGAAGAGATGTTGAGTATTGATTAACAATCAGCTATCGTTAAAACAGTTTTGTTGAAATAATCTCTAGTAGGAGTCCATATGGTTCACATTGGGAGCTAAAATTGCTAAAAAAAACTTGTGACAATTATTTATTAAAAACTACTGTTCTCTAAGTTAAGTAAAATTTACAGCTGTATTGTAAATTGAAAAATCTTTTGTAGAAATGAAATTTTTCATTTTTTGTATTACAACTTTCGAATATGATCGAGACTGGTTTTTCACAACGATTTGGCACTTTCCCAGCGGAAAGTTTTAGAATATTTAGTCTCCTATTATATAACGAAAAAGAGAAATATGAAACATTAGTTTAAAAATGTATGTGAGAGTATCTCAAATTCTGATAAGACTCCAGCATTTTTAAGGTTTAAATGAAACTGCCTTAAAATAATACTTATTATTGACATTTCATTAAATTCCTACTTTAACAAACTTGGAATACAGAAAATTGTAATAATTATAAAACTCGAAACAATATTCTTTCGTTTAACTTCTCATTGTAAACTTTTAATTAGCAGTCAACTTGATGATACAAAAGCTCTAAAGTAAAAAAAAAAAGCTTTTACGCAGTAGGTAAGATTTAATAAAATTAAGTTGTATATTTTTTAATACTTAGGCCAAGCCAACTTACTTAACGAGCCGCCATATTTAATTTGTACAGCTTTTTACATAAAATACGTCTACTTAACCGTCTTGGAATGTTCCTCTAACCGTCGAAAAGTTTTCGCACAACTTTACTTTATCTTGGGGTTTAACGTTTAGGGGTGATTTTGTGATTTCACTAAAACTTTGCACCGTTATTCAAATCATCTCTTTGATTGATGGCATTGACTTGATTAAACATCTTAAGCTAATAAGATAGATAATCTCTATTACATTAATCCTTTTGATTCATCATTGAATACAAATAAAAGTGGATTTATTAAATGACATTGATATACATTTTGAATAAAATGCGTTGTTAAAAAATTGCCTGTTTCTTGGTTAAAGGAGTATGTTGCTTTTTTTCTCACAGAAACGAAGGACAATAAATATCAATCGTTTAAATTTTGTAATTCCCACGTGTGTTGTCTTCTCTTATTGGCATCTTTGGGTGTCCAAATGCACAAATTTAATTAAACTGATGCCTGGTAAATAATTGTATCGTAAATATATCGACTGTGGAAAGGTGAAAGGACGTAGCCCACAGTTTTTTCAAAACAGCTTTTTATCAAACTTGATAAACGTTCTATCAAAACGATGCAAGCTGCAAATGCCAACTTAGTATCATAATTTAGATTTCAAGTTTGAAAAAGATGACCTTGTAAATAATTAAGACCAAGAAAAAGACTGAAATAAAGGTTTTTTCTAGACAATTTCTTTAATTAGCATTAGATTATGTCAATTAAACACCAGTTAAGAAGTCTCCGTGCACTTTAAGGTTGTATATAATTCATAACTTGCATATGGCCCAAAATCATCAAAACACGTTTTTTGCGCCATGTGTGCGGTACGTCCTTTTTCCTTTCCACAGTCGATATAATTAATAAATTTATTTGTCTATGAGTTAATTACTATGACATTAGTTAAACTTATTAGTATAATTAATCAACTGGGTTAAAAATAATTATACTGAGCGATTTACTTCTATGTTTGTATATAAACGATACAAACTGTGTGCTCCTCGTCAGTTCAAGTACATTCGTGCACTTGAAAAAATCTGAAAATGCCGAAAGGCAAAACCCGTATCGTTATCGACAACACATGTAAGAGTACATAAAATAAAATAATTCAAAATTGATATTAAAGTTCCATCAAGCACATTCAGTCAAAGTTCTAAAAAAATCTAAATTAGAAGCTTACATTATTACAAAAGACTGAAAACTTACATGTAATACAGAATCCGTTGAAAATTCTATATTTACAGAAAGTTTTCCACTCTGATATTCAATCATCGGACAACGCAGCGAATATAACTACATATATATATATATACTTCGTATTTAACCACCACGCCATATTGGTAAATATAACTTTAATCGCACGATTCAATAATTCCACAAGTCAATCTCTATTAATCGAGTTAACTGCCTTATTTTTAGCATTTGTGGATGCTGAAATTAAGCCAAACCAAATGAGGTGGTTTTATATAGGATAAAGAGAGCATGAAAGTGCGGTTGATTGGATTCCATACACTGAATTTAACATACGTTTTGTGTTCAGCTTGTTATTTCTACACGACGAGACATGAGCAGAGAAATTGAGCTATTTTGTTACGATTTGAATTTGTTATTTCAAACGCTATAATATATTAAGGTGTGCATTAAGTTTATTGCTCATTTAGGTGCATCGCATCTGCATTGTCAGAAGAAGTACGATGACGATGGCGCACGCTAAAATAGCTATTAACTTATATAATAAAAACTGTATAACTAAATGCGTTGCTATTTTTACTCTCTTACAATGCAGTTCTACCAGGTAAATTCCAATGCAATCAATAAAACATTCACAATTGTGGGGTTATAATGCAAAACGTACTATTTTCAAAATGAGCGATATTGAGTTAGGTATGCAGATAGGGTAATTCAAGGCTAAGGAATCGACTAATCCTATTACAGCAAAACCCCCATTTACACTATGGTCGGGACCGTGTAATTGGGGGGTGTAAAACTAATAAAAAATTAGGGATTTGGTTTTTTTCCGCGGAAAATGCAAAACTAAGATTTCCCTTAGTTTTTCAAAAAAAAATATGGACTATATATTTCGTTTTTGTAGTAGTCAATATCCCGCACACAGACAGACGCCCAGCTATGCGTGTATAGCCTGTCACATTTTGAATACGCATAGCAAGCCAAAATTTGACTGAATGCGCGGCACAGACGACCGTTTCGTAGTAACGGCAATAGAATGCGACCGTGCAATTGGGGTATTTTCGGAGAATATTTCAAGCCAGCGCGTAATTCGGGGTAGTGTAATTGGGGGTTCCACTGTAGTTTTAATATAAAATGTCTATAAGACTGTCATTTTCAAAATGTCAATCATATTTGTATGCAAATGTTACTATTTTGTTTGTGTTATTTGTTATAATATAGTATTGGAATCTACTGAAAAGTTTTGGAAATAGTACGTACCTTACAATTGCCATATTGTATTTGATTTTTAGTATAAAACATAGTTTTTTGACAAGGAAAAATATTGTTTTTCCATAAAATCATTTTTTAAGAGATAAATCTTTTAACATCGCATGCTGTAATTTATTTTAGTGTCTTAATATTCACATAAACATTGTTCTAGCAGTTAACACCATCTCGGGCTGTCGGATATAAAAAAGAATCTCTTCAACACTTTTTTATATCTCTTTGCTGTTTTTATAGGTCCCCCGCAAAGTGTCGCCGCGCTGCCTTCGACGAGCCCTGCAGTGAGACCAGGGCACGTGTCAGGCCCGCGCAGCCTGCGGGGACCCCTAACGGCCCTCTCGGTGATAAGCGAGACGTCTACATGAAAATCGTCTTCGGTCAAAGCTTTTAGTACAGTCAGCAAGTAACCGCCACGGAAGTGGGCTGTAAATTATTGTTTGCACAGACTAGGTGCTTTAAATTTCAAACTTTTACTTTTTCAGTTACTCATGTGATAAGCAAAAGTTATAAAATAGTAAATTAATTTTTTCAGGTCCGTGGTGTAGAGGTCAACGACGTTTACTTACTTGACGGATCTAACCTTAGTACGACCAGCTTTTTTTACAGTAGGTTTATCAATTTTTGTTCGAATGCATGTGTATTTTTTATTATATGGTAATAATAGCAACATATTTGGTTCAACAATTTTTATATTTATTAGTCGATAACTATTTCAGCTTTCGCAATCGTCAGAACTATGTTTAAACTTACTTGTTGCTCAGTTATATATACTGGCTCCAAAGAGATACACAATGCATCTTTTTAGTCACTCTACCATCCCAATTCATATTACATATCTTAACATTAATAGCCGATAAGGTCCGTCTGTAAAACGTCCGCAGTAAGGTACAGACCAATGATTTCGATTTATTCTGAACAGCACATTTTTGAAATGTTGTTCTATCCAATGGAAGCGGCTTATTTTAAACAGCACGTGAATGTTCTGATATCGCCACGTTTGAAAATTCGATATTTCTTGGTGTAGAGCTAAAGTATAGTATCACCATACATCATAATATTCGAATAATCAAAGACTTTAATTCGACTATTGCAAACTATGATTATAGGGCTATCGAAAGAATCGTTTGATCGTGTGAGTCGATGTGAGACTAATATTTTTTGGAGCGGATTTGATCAATTGAATCATAATGATGAATCATTTCACGTCTGACCTTGAAAATCTGTTAGAATTCTTTAATACATTAAGAATATTCAAATTATGATATGGATATATCATAGAATAATATTTTGCTTTTTTCATACACTTGGACAAAATGTGCAACTGATTTTTTATTGAAAAATTGGATTTGATCTTTTGATTTTTATTGGAAATAATTGTTAAATAATTTAAAATCCGAAAAATAATTGTTGGCAAACTTAAACATTATTCCAAAAATTAAGTAATTTACAAAATTTCTGCTACTACGAAAGATGATTGTTAGCAAACTTTAACATTATTCCAAAAATTAAATATTTTACGAAATTTATGCTACTACGAAAAATGGTTGTTAGCAAACTTAAACATTATTCTAAAAATTAAATATTTTACGAAATTTCTGCTACTACGAAAAATGGTTGTTAGCAAACTTGGACATTATTCCAAATATTAAATAATTTACGAAATTTCTGCTCCAACGAAAAATGGTTGTTAGCAAACTTGAACATTATTCCAAAAATTCAATAATTTACGAAATTTCTGCTACTACGAAAAATGGTTGTTAGCAAACTTGGACATTATTCCAAAAATTCAATAATTTACGAAATTTCTGCTCCTACTAAAAATGGTTGTTAGCAAACTTGGACATTATTCCAAAAATTCAATAATTTACGAAATTTCTGCTCCTACGAAAAATGGTTGTTAGCAAACTTGAACATTATTCCAAAAATTCAATAATTTACGAAATTTCTGCTACTACGAAAAATGGTTGTTAGCAAACTTGAACATTATTCCAAAAAATCAATAATTTACGAAATCTCTGCTACTACGAAAAATAGTTGTCAGCAAACTTGAACATTATTCTAAAAATTAAGTAATTTCCGAAGTTTCTGCTACTACGAAAAATTGTTGTTAGCAAACTTAAACATTATTCCAAATATTAAATAATTTACGAAATTTCTGCTAACTATAAAAATAAAATAAATTAAAATAAAATAAAATGAAATGAAATAAAATTAAATTAAATTAAACGCAATGCAACAAAAATCTCACGTTGCTGGGCAACGGGCTTACAGCTAGTTACAATAATTGTAATATAAATTGGGATGTTAGAGATGCAAGATGTATTGTGTATATATTCGGAGCCAGTATATATATCGTCTTTTTCCGAAAACAAGACACTGTCTTACTTTCTTTTTTGGTCCGAAATACGAGCTAACAAGCTACGAGAAGTGGCAGCATAAAATCAACCCACTTTCTTATAACTGCTTGGGTGCTCCAGGCTTTTTCACTTTCAATGACATAAATTCCTGAAACGCATTCAATTTTGTCTTTCTTGCCCTTAGTAATGAATAATGGTGAGACTTTCTTGCTAGCCAGACGAATCGCCAAAATACAGGTAACACGTGCACTTTCGTAACCAGTAGAAGGAACTTATATTGACGAGGAACTCTTGTGGTGAACCGTTGTTTGAGATCCTTGGCCTAGAAATACTGCAGTTTCATCCATAGCAATCATGTTGGAGAGTTGGTATTTTGAAAAGTCGATGCCATCAACAAAAAGCTTAAATGCAAGTGCACGTTTAACAACTTCATTGTCTTCCAGTCTGAACATTGTTGTTGATCTTCTTAGGGACATTTCATGTCGTCGAAGGAAGTTATCCAGCCAGTGTGATGACGCTCTAAATTCTTCTGTGGATATATCAAATTCTATTGCCATTTCAAGGGCAAATTTTTGGATATCAACCCTTCGCACAACCAAAACCATTGCTCTCCTATCAGCAATCCATTCCCAGATGTTTTCTTCCAGCTCAGAAAATAACGGTTGCCGACCTAATCTAACCTTGCGTTTCTTCTCATTTCCCTGGCCCACCAATTGACACAGGTTATCGTAGTCCGCTAGCCATTTTCGAACCATACCGAGATCCAACATCTTCTCTTTACAGAAAGCTACAAGATTAACGTTCCAGGAGTCCTCCACAATTCCCTTTTTGTACTCGATGGAATAGCTCTTTCTTTTTTCACTCATTTTTCGGGGAGGGTTTATATTCCAAAAAATCCTGAAAATCGTGCTAGGGCTTATTTTCGGAGGATGTCTTATTTTCGGAAAAAGACGGTAGCTCAGCAAAATATAAGTATAAACATAGTTCTGAGAATAGCGGAAGCTGAAATAGCTATCAACTAATAAATATAAAAACTGTAAAACTAAATATTTTGCTATTTTTACCATATTATAATGGAGTTGTACCAAGTAAATGTCAAGTCAATCAATGTATCCAAATTTTCTTCCATCCTTCCAATTTTAAAGTAACATGAAAACGCAAGAAATTTTTTCTTTTGACTTCTTAGTTCGTTCATTTAAATCTTTGATTTCTAAAGAAAGAGAAGGGGGTATAAATGGTAGGATTAAGACAAAACTATTGGTTTGTTCATTGCTTTCTATACGAACCGTTATTTACGATTAAAAACTGTAAATTACACAGTTACTCAACCTTTCTTTTCTGAAGATGTTAAAGATAAAGCTAGGGCAGGACTAGTGGTTAACTCATAGCTGTCGTTACATCCCGTTATATTAAGATTCATAGTGTGGGCGGAAATTTTTTGAGAAATTGCTAAATCTTTTGAAAAATAATGTTCGTACTGGGAATTGAACCTGTGAGATTCGGCAGGAAGTCAACGACGTTAACGACGTGACATGCTGAATAATACCATATTGATGAAAGAGTCGATTTTTCGTTTGAAGAGAATTTCAATGTTGTTTTTTCAGTTTACGGCAAAGTTTTCAGACGGTAAATGTTTCTAAAAATAAAATAACCTTTTCGAAGTGTAAAGTTCACTCAGTATATTGTTCATTTTTCTAAAACAAAAATCATTCTCATATAACCTATGAATATCATAAAAAAATAATCTTTTATTGATATCTAAATATTGAAAGACAAAATTGGCAATTTTCGTTTCGAAGCTGATCGTTGAAAAATTGGAAGCGCAGATAAGATATCATTTTTCTCTCCTTTTATACGCTTTTTAATAAGCAGGCGAAAGTTGCGAGAAAACTTTCTTTTACGAGTATCTTAATATTATGCAATGTGTTGATAGCACAGAAAAATACTTTTTATATTGCGGAAGCCATCTGCGCAATTTTTAAATTTCCGTGTACCATTTTACGAAATAATATTCGTAAAATATATTATATTAATTTTATGACATGTGCTTTTTTAATAACAACTTTAATACACATTTCAAGCATTTAGACTTTTTATAATGTATCTCAAAATAACACGTTATTATTATATTTCTCTCTCTTTTTAAAAGATAATGAACTACAGCAGGAATGCCCAACTGAAATCACTTGGTGGACCAAATAAAATAATGCATGACTCTGATGGGCCATACATAAATATTTTAAACTTTCACAATAACTGATATTTTTTTATATCAATAATAAACAAACGAACACCGTACCTTTTTTTACGAAAACTATTTGTTACTCAGTCGCTCAAGTTATCTTTTCCAAAAAGAATAGTAAGGATAGAAGGATAAGGCTAGTGGTTAACTTATCGCATCGCTACCTACGCTCAGTTATTGAAAGATCGGAAGGGTTGGAGAAAATTTTTAGACATCACAAACACCTATGCCTTCGAACAGAAATCGATCGATAAAATGCTGTTCGTACTGAGACTCGAACCCGAATACTTACTTAGTAATCAACAAAATATCTGGGTCTTAATTTATCGTTCTTCTTTTTTGGGGTCTTAACAAATGAATGCTTGGTGACGTATTTTAACAATAACAAAATGCAAAATATATATAAATTTGAAAACCTCAAAAGGGTCACACAAAGCTTTCAATTAGGCATGCCTGGACTAGGGCATCCAATCCTGGATCAATTTTTTAATCTTTGGTTTTTAGAATTAGCGTTTTTTTAATCCTGATTAATCATTCAGTCGATATATATAAATGTGTTGAACTGTACAATCTTACGAATACTAAACGCTATAAGTCGTAAAAATAAAGCCCGCATTAAAAAAAATGTGGCGCTCTTAAAAAATCATGTCATAAGTTTAATATTAAAAAAAAGACTGCGGGGGATATTCAAATTATATAAAGTATCGAGTGTGTTGCAAAAAAGCGCGTAATAAATAGTATAAAAGTATTTTAAAATTCAATGTGAGTAGTAGGGAAAAGGTTTTTGCCTGCTGTGGCCCAGTTGGTTAGAGCTTGCTCTACCAATCACTCAGAACTGGGAAGTATTGAATTCGAAGTTGTGATCAAAGACTGATTGTTTGTGATGTCAATTCACATTATTTTTTCTCCTCCCATCCTTTTGATCCTTTTATAACTGGGTGTAGCAATAGCGATTATTTAACCACTAGTCCTGTTCTAGCCTTATCCTTCTTTAACTACTACTCACTTTGAAAAAAGTTGAGCGACTGAGTAACAAACAGTTCTCGTAGAAAAAACTTCTATTGAGATACCTCCATTAAGAGACCATTCGCTTCATATTGGGAGCGGACATGGAAAAAAAATATTTAAAAAAATTAGTTAGCGTTATATAAATTTTAATTTAATTTTTTATATTTTTTAAAAAAAATATTTGACATTACAGCTTACGCCGATGCGTCAAATACTTTAAAGTTGAAAGATCATACGAGATATACTCGATGAGAATTTTTAAATGTCACATGAGATAAACTCAAGGAGAATTGACTTTACAAACACCCAGGTCTTAGATCTCAAATTAAAATTGAAAAAAATCCAATTTTGACATTGACCTTACCGGAAATCGAACCTAGACCCACCTGGTCGGTAAAGCAAGCTCTAACCAACTAGACCACAGAGGGCGAAATGTCAATGCGCCCAATATTTTGAAAAATTATACGAGATAGAAGTAGTTTAGCATTTTTGTGAGTCACTCAAGACCTAGACTAGAGGAAAATATATATCACAAACGCTCGTGCCCAAGTCAGTTAGTTGTCTTTAATTTTAATAGAAAAAATCTAGATTTTATATTTACTTTACTGGAAATTTAGGACAAAGCTTATACTTACTAGACCACAGACAGAGCGAAAAATCTTATGTGGCATTAGTTACAAATTTTAAGAAAATTGAAGTACTAATCTTCCAACAACCTATTCGCAGAATTTGCTTTCTTGGCCTGTAAAACTTGAGAAGAAAATGAGAAAATATGGTAGCATTAAATCATCTTATAAAAGCACTTAGTTTCTAATTTAAATGATTATAATTATCGAAGTTTCGTGAGTGTTTTCATTCGTGGTTTTAAACTTTCAAAGAGGTGACACAATTATATTATATTACTGTAGGGTTTGAGTTGATTAATATTTACGGAAAGTTTTTACATACTTGTTCCTAAAACCTAAGACAAAATATGGCATAAAAGTTTTACGACATCATCTGAATATATTGGTGAAATAATTATAAATTGTGAATTTACTATTTTATATTTTTTGTGTGGATCAAAACATCAATAAAAAATATTGAAATTTGACTTCTTAGATAAACTTCAACTGATGCTTTTTTTTCAATACACTAAAACTAATATTTAAAAAAAAAACACAATATTCCTTTGAACTTATTTTCACTTTTATTTACCAAGATCAGGACTGATTTTGTTCAAGTGAGCATTATCATCAGATACGAAATAGAATTTAACAGTTTTATTTAAACAAAAAAATTGAAATAAAAAGATTTAAAAAAGAAATCACAATTAAGTGACTCTGAACTAACGCAAATTAAAATGTTCAACACATCTAATCAAATTATTTCAAACATCATTATAATTTCGTTCATTTTAACAAAGTAATTTTAAATGATACATAATAAAAATTAACAACTAAATGCTGATTTAACTGCTCCCAAATGGTTCATTAATGTATGTTTACTTTTACAAAATTGACAAAATTTAAAATTGTTTTTTTACACTTGTTCGATTTGTTTTGTATAAATAACACTGTTAAATTATATTTCTATCAGTTGATAATGCTCACCATGAGCGAAATCAGTCATGATCTTGGTAAATAAAAGTGGGAATAAATAATGCTTTTCCACCAAGTATTGGCAGTGAACACCTTAAAAGTGATCACTAAAACTGCTATAAACATGTATTCAATTTTCTATCAACCCTATTACCTTCTAATATTAGGTGTACCGGAAAAGAATGTCGTTTTTTTAATAAAACAATTTGGTGCATTTAATGTATTTATTTATTAAAACTTAGTTCAAAATATAATTGCCATCGTTTGATATAACTTCCTTCCACCTCTCAGTCAATTTTTTAATACCACGTTCAATTGGTTTCGATGCAAAATGTACAGATATGCCTTTTGTGACACCTCATAATTTTTGTATTCTTTTCCGTTTAAAAAGTGTTGCATTGACCGAAAAAATGGTAATCCGATGGTGCAAGATCCGATGAATATGGTGAGTGACGTATAGTTGTCCAACCAAGGGCTTTAATTTTTTCTTTCGTATTTTTTTAAGTATGTGGTCGTGCGTTATCGTGCTGTAGAAACACTTGTCCACGATTAGCCAGTGCAGGTCTCTTTTTTTTATTTCTGCATCGAGACGTTCCAGTTGATTACAATACACCTCGGCGTTAATACGTACCATTTAGACTTTTTATGAAGCCAAATAACAAGAACAGTGGTGCTATTCTTGCTTGCATAACACTTATTTTAACTGTCTGAAATTCTTACCACAATCACGTGTTTATTGTTTTAAGTAGTCCAAATAAGTGTATGTGTTTGAGAATCGCACCGCAGGACAGTCACTGTTATTAAATTAAGGATGTAATTATTACGTTAAAAATGACTTGGTAGTTCAAAGTTTATCTGTATCTTTTTCAAGTATAAGAAACGGAAAAAGACAAGTAATCTGAGTGTTTTAGAGAGTTATTACTTTGGATATATTTAATGTTAAATAAATACAATTTACAGAATTATTAAATTTTTGTTGATACGAGAGCATGAAATTTACGCAACCAAAAGATCTTTACCACTAGGCTAAGGCGAGCATAAAAATCTTTCCGTATTATTTAACATAAGATATGAATTTATAGCATTTATGTTTGCCTAACAAATGTACATAGTTATATCAAGAGCTTTCGACCAAAGCTCTGTCAAGTTCAAATGAAGCGGAAAATTCTTCAAAGGCTTTCTCTGCACAAAAGCACACAGACTTTCGTTTGACAAACACATCCCTGCCTGCCACAGTATGAAACTTTTAACATTTATCAGCAAATATATGTTCACCAGTGTTATACTATCTTTTATGAGTTGTATAATATCAAAGGTGGCGTTACATCTAGAAATGTAATAAAAACTACAAGTCAACATGCTTAATTAAACGGTATAAGAGATAAACTGAAAAAATCCGTTGTTATTTTATATTTTCATTTAAAAACCAAACATACGGACTTTTTTATTGAAATCAAATGTATATTATATCTGTCGTATATTCTTCGATTATTTCAAATATATTTATAAACTTTACACCCGAACAATCAGATCTGAATATATGTTTGCCATTTAAACTCAGCATTAAAATAAAACGTTTTTTTTCCCTGAACTGGCATTTGCGCCGTAAAAGGATACAATAATAAAGTAAAAATATCAAATTATTTCGATCGAAATGAAATGAAATCGTTTTATTTATTTGATGATAGTACTTTTTTTTCTTCTCAAACATGCGTGTTACTAGAAAATATTGGTTTAAGTATGAGAGAGAGTATATTGAGATAAGAAAAAGTTATTCAGTTTTATATATAATATAATATAATATAATATAGTTAACGGTTGTGATTTAGGAACTTCAATTTCGTCATTTTCAGAAATATGTTGATACTGATTTTGTATTTGTAACAAATACACACTTTACTATCGTGCTTACTTTTTTAATGCATTCAATTAAATTAGGAATGATAGATTTAATAAAATGGTTATAATGTGTATATATGTTATATTAGATAAACTAAAATCAGTTGAAACATTGTTCTGAAAAAAGCCTGAATACAAAATAAATATTATTACCTGTATTCCTTTTGGTACTAGTTTTTTTAAATCTTATTTAAGCGTTTACTTTCAGAACGTTTTCCGTTGATCTATATAGTAAAAACGATTGCTTTTACTTTGTTAAATATAATATTACATAAACACTAAATAAGCAATGTGCCGTCGGCAATGTTAATATACCAAACGACTGTGTTGTGTTGTTATTTGGAATGTCTTATCCTATTTTTAAATGCATTACATTTTCAAAAAGGACTCAATGAATAAGCGGCGTTTTTTTATACGCCCGGCTACGAAGCCTCTACGACCACGTATACCAGTAAATATGTACAAAAGTACAATGCGCTCGGCGTCTGAAGGGAAAAAAATACAACCTCCATCCGCTAATGAAACATCTGAAACGACGTACAGCCTCGTTTTTTGTGAAAAATGTTTGGTTTCTTCTTAAAATGTGCAAAGTAGTATCTTCCTCGCTCGCAGACGAGCACCGGAAGCAAGATTGTCCTTTGCGCAACTAAGCACAACGCAGTATGTTCAGAATGTTCATCATCGTATATTTTATTTTTTTGTATTCCTATTAGATGCCTTTCTTCTTCAGCATCGCTGTGTCTTTCTCTAGTGCAATGAATGCCATTTTAGATAAAAGAGTATAAATAAAAACTAATCTTCTTTCTGTATAATAAAGTCCAGTTGCAGAAATGGCTGTTGATTTAGTTTGATTGATTTTTCATTGAACGAAATAGTTTCAGCTTTGGATACTTATTTTAGAAACACTCATTTTAAATGGATTTATGTTAACTATGTTTCTATTTTTTCTTCTTCTTTGACCATATTCGCTCCTTATGTGGAGCATATGACCGCTACGCAGCACCTCCATGTTTCCCTGTCTTCTACTAATTGCTTTGCTTCATCCCATGATATGCCAGCATACGTCAGTACGCTCTCTCATCTCCGAATTCCTCACAAAATCAAACTAACTCACCCCCATTACCCTACCCAAGCATCTGTTCTCGAAGCTCAGCTAAAGCGGTCTATTTACAGACATAAAATTGAACGATTGAGAACTTAGATATTGTTATAATAATATGTGTTGTTCACTTTAGGTAGTTCGTTTCTTTATTTTCAATAGCAATAAGTATATTTTAATAATACTATGCTACATAATCAATACTGTTTTTTTTTACATTCACATTCAATCACAATAAGTATTATTTTTCTTTCTCTTTAATGTGTGTTACACGTACAGTAAGGAAGTTATTTGCTTTTTTATATAACATAAGGTTTTTAGTTAACAATTTTGACTTAGGGATTTCAATAACGTTATTACTAAACCCTGGATACTGATAATTATGGTGTTTTTTCAATAACAAAATAAAGTGAAAAAATATCGGCATTTCGGTATTGAAAATCAATTTCACTTACCTTACTTAACTTGTTCACAATGCTTTTTTTTAAATCTGGTCAAAGTTGTATCAACATTGAACGGTTTCACAATATATAAGCATTAAATGATTTATTATTGTTTTAAAAAACTTTATTTATGAAAATCACTCGTTTATGAGTACGATATATTTTTTAAGACGTTATTTTATACGAAATATCGATTTAAATTACTTTTTTATAATACCGGTATTAAAAATAAAATACAGAACTACTGCTAATATACTCGTCCGGTTTTGTAATCCCTAGTTTGATGAACGAGAATATCAAATGTCTGTGCAATCGGATACAAAACAATAATATTATTAAAATATCAAGAGAAGAAAGTGATAGATCTGGTATCCAAACCTCTGTATAGTATATAACAGTGTTTGCTATTTAATCAAAGCACTGACTAAAAAATAATAGCAGTTTCAGTGTATAGTTTTATGCATGGCAAAACTTCTAACGGAAAACACTTCTTCTTCACTTATTAAGTAAAGAAACAATATAAACAGTCATAATGATACTTGCTATTTTAGGCACACATTTAATGTGTGTTTTGTAGCAGAAAATTAAAAAGAATTCGGTGTCGAATTGTCGAGCTTTGATAGTCAAAGAACTAGTGAAAACTTTTATAATGAAGCGAGTGTTTTAAAATTTCTGAAGTTGTATTATTATTTCATTATTTGAGCAGCAGAAATAAATACTACAATGAGCTTTTTAAAATAGGTAATGGTAATTGTTTCTATCTCCAGCAGGTATTCCTTTTATTTAATTAATTTTATTTTAATAAAGACTTTCAATACTTTTATCAGATGTAAATATACTATATAATGTAATTGTGTTTAACCCTTTTAAAACCATAGAGCAGATATATCAGCTTTCATATAATCGTCAAAAATACCCTGAGCCGATATATCGGCTTTTTTAAATGGTACATATATTTTTATGTACGTAAAATAGTTTGAAGTTAAAATGAGAAGTGTCATAACATTTGATATCCGAGCCACTTACAGGTCCACAGCTATATAATACAGCCTCACAAAGCGCTGTTTTTATGTATTTTTTTCAAAATCTAAAGTAACTTCCGCCCAGTAAAATAGTAACTATGCAATAACAATATATGTAATGCAAAAGTTATTATGGATTTTTATCAAACTCTGCATGTTTTTTAAATACTCGTCAGGGCTGTCAATATGTTTGTAATGTTATTTCTCTATAAAATATTGAATATTTTACGAAAATGTCTTTATTTTTAATACTTTTTAATGAATTTACGAAAACACAAAAAATATATTTTATTACTCGGGGTATTTTTGGAAAACTTATGAAATATTATTGGGTATCAAAAGGGTTAAAACAGTGATATGATAAAACAATATATTTTTTGACTTGAGCAATCGATACAATATAATATTTCATGACCTTCTTTCTAACATAATTGGTGAGTGAGCAAATACCACAATTTTATGTACAGTTATGATTCTTGAAGAATACTTTTAGAAGTAATTAAATATTACTTTATAACATTCTATCAATAGGTTTATGTTTATCCTTCTAGAAATATACTAACATCACTTGCTAAATCTTGTTAATGTAAATACAAGTCATTTTAAATTATGTAATTTTCTAGTTATCAATTCTTATATTTGATTGTAATTAGGGCTTCTAATTCCTGCACCTCGACCAATTTTGCGATCCCGTAATTCCAAGATTGTGCTAGTTCTAATTCTGGTATCTCGGGATTCACTATAACACCTAAAAAAACGTAAGTAGAGCTTTAAAAAATCTCATTTGCGCTTGACTCACTGGCAGCACTGTAGTTCTTTGAAAGTATGGAACTTAAAAACAGACTTTCACATTTTTCAATCACTGTGGAAGCTGTCAGTCGGTACTTTTTTTAAAGGAACGAACTAAACAAAGGTTTTCGAGCTGAGAATCATGTGATCAATCTGGAGATCTTGAAAACCTAGCTCCCAAAATAATTGTGAATCTCAAAATTCCGAGATCAAAAGAAGGGTACGGGACTGGGTGACTTAATTGTAATTCGTGTTAAGTAAAATAATACATGTTCTTTGTCTGTATATTTTATTCTTTCAAATCATTTCCATCACCTATCTCAAATATTAAATTTATTGAATGCTTACCATTTGACATTCTCTCGTGCATAAATCATTGTAGTTCTGACAGAGGAGTAACGCTGAAAATACAGGCATTGAATACATTAAAGATAAATGTTTGTTTGTCAAACATATACAATCAAATAATGCAAAGATTATCATGAACATCTTTTATCAACTATTAAAACAATTATTTGTACAATTTATTTTATTTCACCAAACAACTTTAATTGCATCAGGTTGCAGGAACATTCCTTACTTACATCTTTATAAATTCTTTTTTCTTTTACGTGAAATTATATCAAAAATAAAAATAATGTCTGCTTGTATTTACTTAGGCGTAAATTTTTATTATTATTAATCTATATGCTATATTACGTTTTTAAGACTCTACGCAAAATTTATATTACCTTTATATTATATACCTACATATGTCTTAATACATTTCTCAAATATTATCTTTCCTAACGCAGTCACTATGTTTGATAAAGTTTTACCCAACTGGATAAAACACTTTCTAAGCTCTATACGATTATAATACTTGCTAAAGCTCTTCAAACAAACGTTCTTAAAACACGTAGTCAGCTTAGACACTAAGCCAAGTTAATACTAATTATACCCTGACAGACAAAATACAATGATGCAACCATTCTCTACCGACCTTAAAGCTTTATTAGTAAACAATAATAAAAAAAACAAGTGCCCTTTTAACGTTAAGCATAATAACCCCTAGAGAGCTTATCGTAATAGAATTCTTCTACAAGATCTGATTGTTCAATCTTGTAATCGTGTTTCTGTGATGTTTGAACAAAACATCGTTTAATCGTCAATTTATATTAAAATTCAATTTAATTACAACTGGTAAGTATTTTTGGATCTACGACGCAGTGATCATTGTCTTTAACTTTCGTGGTGGATGTCATTGGCTCGATTCCCAGTACGCACAACATTTTCAATTGGATGTTTGTGATATCTCGAATTCCCTTTTAATCAAAAAATAACGAGAGGGATTAGGTAACCACTTGTCCTGCCCTAACCCAATCTTTCTTTGTTCTACTATTTTCAAAAAGGGGATGTTGAACAGTTCTCTTAGAAAAAACTTTTCTTGAGATACCTCCATTAGGAGACCATATGCTCCACATTGAGAGCAGACATTAATTTTTAAAAAAATATATTTAAAAAATTTATCAAAAATATATGTGTCACCTACAAAGATTTATTTCTATTCTCTACCAAGGATGAATCTGGCATTTAACAAAATAAATAAAGCCTGCAATTACTCAAAACAAATATAACAAAATTCAACCGTGAATATTAGCAAAGTCTACTAACATTTTGCCTTTTGCATAATATCTGTTATTATTTTGATTAAGGGTTTGTATAAATAGTCTATAGTCACCCACCTGTTGGCAGCTTAGACATACTACCCCCGGGGGTTTGGCCAAGTCATACATGATAAATTACATGTATACTACCCCACAAAGAGGGATGATAACGCGCAGTACATACCGATATCAAACGTCAACAACCCTTGCGAAAAGGTTGCGCACTTCTGGCCTAATCCGAAGGCTTTTAAGGAGACTTTTGGTATAAACAAGCCGTCGGGAAGAGCGATGAATAGAAAAACATTTGCGATTGTTTTTGAAGGACCCTTAAAAATATGTGGACACACTTGAGTTTAAAGGTATTTACATAACCTTGTGAATTGTTTTTCTGTAACACGCAATCATCACGTCTGATATTTTGTTTCTTTAAAATACACAATTTTTAATTTTAATTTTATTAAAACAATAAATTTAATTGCGTTGACGATTTTCAATAACCATTCAGGTTTGGTCTTCCAGCATTTCATGCGACCAAGTGCACGGAAGAATTTGAACGTACGCTTGATTAATAGTTGCATCGTGTATAATAATACAATAAAACCTACTGTCACTATGCTTAATTTAAATGACGTTCAATTGCATGGGGAAGTAATCACAGAAACAAAAAAAAATCTGTAGCTCCTTGAAATAAATGTGACTATCGTTGCAATGTCATAAACTGGCAATACCTTCTGATTTAAAAAAAAAATGGGTACTTTTGTGATTGCTGTTCCAACTAATTGATCGTCATTCAATCAAACAACATCAAAATCTTGTCTATATATACGATGCAATTATTTACCATGCGTCGATCAAAGCTTATTTGTACATTTGAACGCCCTAAGATGCTGAAACACGAAACCTTGGTCGATGGTGACATGACGTGCGGAAGTATACAAAATTTGAACGATTTATGTTTACTTTTAAGATTCTACCAACCACCTTCAGTCGGAATCCTAAATGCTTTATTTTCCTTAATATAATCCAAAATGAAGTCTCCATAATTATTTAATATTGTTTTCAATCTATGTTTTAAATATAAATGTCATCCGTTCTTCAGCACATAGTTTCTTTTTTTCTATATATTGTTAAATTATAAAACAATATATACTCTTTATTTGCTACATATTTTATATAAGCCGAATGAAATGACCATTTTTCTTCGGGTGTCCAAAATATTAAACAATCTTGTTAATCGCTTTGTCTGCATTTCTTTTTTAGTGTCAGAATATAATAAAATAAGAGATTAATATATTTAAATTATTTTTTTGTGTACAAATAATTGACAAATCTCTAAAAGTTTTAAAGCTATCGAACTTTTGACCGGGCAACCGATTAGCAGGTGTAATACTAAGTCACTGGGCTTTGTATCTCTAATTAATAAAACATTTTAAGGTTTTATTCAAAAGAATAATTACCCAAATATTGCTGGATTAGTTAACGCAACTTTCTTTTTACGATGAAAAGTTTCGTAAATTATTCACATTTTTTTTTTGTAAAGTAAAAAATATTATCGTTCGAAATGTGTGCAATGAAACGAAAATGGATGGTTTTATACTCCATCAGACAATTAGTTTGCAATTTATCTTGTTATCGTCTGGAGGAAAAGAAGATACGCTACAAGCAATCAATTAGTAATATATATTTTTAAGCCCAGAGATGAGATTGAATCCATGCCAAAAAAACCTATTCATTATCGATTTCTTATGCCCTACTTCTTTTGCAGCTTATTATTTTCTTTCGCAATATTTTTTTATGAAAAAATATATCATTAGAATTATCAGCACAAAAATGTTAAGGAGATATTTTTAAATTAGGGTTGGCTATCGTATCGATTTCTTTTCTTCAATACAAATACAAACTTTCTCTCTCTCATGTCCATTTATACGCTCTGAAAAGTCTCCCTAATTCTAATTTGTATGTTAAATTCAAAACCATTTATTGATTCATTCAAAAGATAACTTGTTCCGTATTTAGTTAAAATAATCAAAACTCTTCTATTTTTCAAAACCATACAATAGCTGTAGAGTTATATAATGTTTGAAATACGAAACAATCATATTTGTAACTATCCGCATGCAAGTCAAAAAAACCGATATTCGACAATATGAAAAACTGCTCAGAAATGAGTAATAATATTTTTCTTTATAACTGGTATTAATATTAATAAATCTAAGGAACCAAAAATACCTACGATATTTTATCAAATAAATAAGAAAAGATTTTATATCCAATGTCCTGTTAAAATATTTATAATCAAAAATTTTCTAAGGTATCTGAGTTTGTTAAGTTTTTCTTCTGAAATTGATTATGTGCGTGTTTGTCTCAGTGAATCTAAAATTCAATATTATTATCACGTGCATTGGTTGATTAACTTATTTCAGACAGGAAACAATTCAACTACTTCTATGAAATTACTGAAAAAAATATTAAATTAAATGAAATGAGTTTTATTTTATCAATTGTAAATATTCGTCGAATGCGTGGCGCAGTAAACTACGTCGTTGACTTGCGTGACCAATCTTACACATCCGTTTCCTAGTACGGACAGCATTTTTTAAATCTTAAAAAAACGATTTTTTCCAAAGCATAGAAGTCTGCGATGTATTAAAAAAATTCTTCCACCCTTCCAATATTAAAAGCAGTAGGAAAAACGATAAGTAAACCACTATTCCTGTTTTGACTTATAATTCTATCCTTACTATATACTAACATTGAAAAAGACAGAAACTGAGTAGTAAACAGTTTTCGTAAAGATATCTCCACCAAGAAGTCGTGTGTTCAAAATTGAGAGCGGACATTGATTTAAAAATAATATTAACTAGTAAAAGAAACATTTTTTCAGTATTTTGAAAAATTGCGAGTTTATAAGTTATACAAATTTACATTTTAGGAAGACATTATTTATCAAACTGTAACTAAGTAGTCAAAAGTAAAGACAGCAATTTAACACGGAAGCCATTTAGTGAAAAATGTAAAAAACTGAAAAAATCATTACTAAATAATTTAATTAATGTGTGCTTTACCTTACAGTAGAATAAACTCACAATGAATTCGTCAAATGTGCTGAGCAAATATTGTGACACGTGACTTTTTGTTTACGATGAAATGTTTAGAGT
The DNA here is from genome assembly GCA_030503985.1 of Himalopsyche tibetana. NCBI lineage: Eukaryota > Metazoa > Arthropoda > Insecta > Trichoptera > Rhyacophilidae > Himalopsyche > Himalopsyche tibetana. The sequence continues at coordinate 20,614,337 of JAPJYX010000022.1, forward strand.
AAATAAAATGATTTTTTATGCAACGAAAATAGATCTTCCACTGAAATATCAACATACAAGCCGAAGAATTTATAGCTATTTGATTCTACATGCAGAGATTGAATTTTTTTGTTTTCATGATTTTTGATTTTCTTCTAAATAAATTTTTATTTTATATTTGAATCATATCTAGTAGATGCAGGAGTAGAGCTTTATTTACTGTGTTCTTTCAGTTAATTGGTTTTCCGTCACAAATCTTCTTGTTTCTTCCGCCTAACAAGCTTTCAGGAAGTCAATTTACCATTGGTGACAGAAAAGGCCAGACAATGTTGAGGCATTCAAAGCTGTTTTCTTATCTTGAAAAATCGTGTGTTTTCAGAACAAGTCCAGCTTGTGCTTAAATACTACAGACTAATACTTGGCCCGTTTTCTCAACTGCTTGAATCACTTTATTTAATATTTATTTTCAAAAACTTTTTGAATCAATCATTTATCATTGTAGGTGCTTATTGTCTTTAACAAACAACTTAAGGTTTTTTGTAATTTTTGTTATCGATTAAGCTTTGAATAATGTATAGATACATAAACACAAAAATGCTCATTATTTTAGTTTTACTTTTATATTTAAATCTAAAAAACACTAAGACAATTGAAATAAAATAAATAAATACCACGATCACGTTTTTTCTTCTGTGTACAGTCTTCAAAACGAGTCTAAATATTATTTATTGAAGGAATAGTTTTAATTTTAATGTGTGTTTAATGATAAGTACTTGCAGCTTTGAAAAAACTACTTTTTGTAAAGTTTTTATCATGTTGTGCATATTTTAAAATTGAAGGCACTTGTTTCTTCGTGACACTGTGCAGAATAAAGGTTTTCATAATCTCATTCTTAAAGTGCAAACGTAAACTTTTCATTCCGTTTCCAATAATTTATAATATTTCAGTGTTGAAATGTTCTTTATTTATGTCCGCTACCAATGTAAAGCATATGATCTTCTAATAGAGGTATGTCAGCAGATTTTTTTTCTATGATAACTATTTGTTACTCAATTGCTTGACTATTTTTTTTTCAATAGAGTTTAGGTATAAGACAGGCCTTAATTACGTCCAAGTAAAGTAGCGACGATGGACATGGCTTGGACATGTGCTACGGATACCTCAAAGAAGCCTGAGTCTCTTCTACTAAGCGGAAGTTTCTGAAAATGGAAAGCCACTGATGACCATTTATCGGATGTACTCAGTGGAGTTACAGGATGTTGGAATTACATTGGAGGAATTAAGAAGACAGAAAATTTTGAAGAAACCATGTAATGTCTATATGCTCCGACTAGGGAGCAGATATGGGGAGGGAATTGGTATAGAAACGATAGAGCTAAGAGAGAACGAGTAGTGGTTAGCTTATCGCTTTCGCTACGCCTCATTATTTTCGTCCTGAAAGTGTGGAGGAAATTTTATGACGTTACAAACATAAATATTTTCGATCAGAAAAAATACTTTTCGTATTGAGATTTTTGTTTGTTTATATAAAATCAATTAGGCCACTCAAATTAATAAAACATTTTGAGAAAAATAAAATCTTTTTTTTTTCTTAAATTTACCAAAAAAATGGTTTCTTAAATAACACTTTATTCAGAAATGTCAACCCGTTTTGTTATGCATCCAAATAAATAACTATAAAAAATCAATAACGCGAATTGACATGTTGAACAAAAATCATCACGTTTACAGATTATTCAGTCAACTAAGCAATTGAATTTTATTATATTTTCCATTCCCATATTCTTAAGAAAAATATCACGAAAAAGATCGCATTATGCTCTACTAAATATGTATTTAGCCTTGTAAATCTTTGAAAACATGAGACGTAACAAAGGAAAGTTTTTGGAGATCTCCTATTATTGTATGAAAATCTACAACTAATGGAAAAAAATGGAATGTTTGCAAAGAAATTCTCAAACAAAATTTACGAAGCCAAGATTATCGTAAATATTTTTTAATGCGTCAACTTTTCCGCTTGCTTGTATAGCTATTTCTTACTGTATTCATTTATTACAACTTTTTCTTACTTGTAAGGATGTTTTTTTATTCGCAGAGTGTCACAAACTTTCCAACATTCCTAGATTCGACTATGTACTTGAACATATCGAGCGACAGCCAAATGGATATTTTTGGCAAAAATGAGTTATTCGGAACATTAGATTTTCTTTCAACGTTTTTGGTCACATTGGAAAGAGTTTCTCAATGAAGAAACTACAGATTTTTTAAGATAAATTGACCGCATATGTACTGGAGTGAACAACGCTCTTAAAAGTTCGTCTACTTCAGTCAATGTGTCCATGCTCTATAAATACGAAACGAAAACTTTCATAATAAAATAGTAATATCGTATATCGATTTATCAACCGAATATTGAACTTATTTTTAAAGATAGTCACTTTAGTGACGTTTATTGACAGTTCTGGATATGAATTATTACATAATTCGACGTTAGAAAAACAAAAACGCAAAACCCACACAGAACAAATTTTATAGGAGATAAAAAAAACGTTTTTTGATAATTATAGGCCAAAGTCAAAATATTAAATATACACATCTTTAAAGTGCACGAAAACTTATCAACTAATGATTTTTTAACTTAAATCTAACATTTCTAATTGTTTAAGAAAAACCTTAGTGTAAGTCTTTTTTCTTGGTGGAAATGTTTACAGAATTTCTTTCTTCAAACTTAAAAGCTAAATTTAAATACTATTTCATCATTTGCAGCTTACTTCTTTTAATAAAACATGTATTAAGTTGTATACATTATAATTATCAATTTTACTCATCGCGACCATTTTCAAGAACTTAAATAATATTTTTTATGGCTTATTTATATTATAATTTTTATAAAATAAATATTTACTAATTTTATAAATAAACACATTCGATGCTGAAAGGTCTTTCAACCCTTTCTATTCTTAAGCCGTATGGAAGAAAGCAGAGACATTAATAAATTTACTGCGAAATCTTTTTGCCACAACTTTCTATACTGGTATGATATTGAACTAATAAAAAAACAAGCAATTTTCATAATAACCTCTGTTACTACGAAAATTATGGCTACAACATTAGGCTTCACACTGGTAGCAGACATGGTTTTTTTTTAAAGAGACTGAATTAATTGCCATATTCTCAAACACTATATCATTAGGATCTGATTTTTTTATCGCTAAAAAATTGAAAGTAATTTATTATTTAAAAGTTCATAACAAAAATATTTCAGTAAAACAGTACAATAATTTATCATTTTTTTTCATTAGTGTTTTAAATTGGCAGGTTTACACAAAAACCGTTATTGTTTTTTTAAATCGTTCAATTTTCATTATCAATACATTATTATTTAGTTTAAGTACAAAGGAATATTATATTTGTATTAATATAATTCCTTTCTACCATGACAGTAAACACCCTAAAAGTGATGAATAAAACATTAAATATTTGTATAATTAACATTTTATTTCAAGCCGTCATAATCGATTTTCCGGTGGTAAAAAAATGTTGGAATTCATTTTTAATATAAAGCTAAATTTGTTATAACATTGTTATATCACTGACATTTTTAGTAATTGTGATTGATATATCGTATCTCTGAGAAAGTTCTTCAGACTAACTCTATTTTAAGGCTATCATTTATATCGTAGACATTGATTTTTATTCTTAACTTATAAAAGAGAACATTGAAGGGTGGAGTTTTTTTCTTTCTAATGGACTCGATTCAGCTAGACTGAGTCAATGAAATATAATTTACAATTACGGTATTACAAAAGTAATTATTTGTGGTATCAAAATTCATACTGAAATCAATATTTATGCTTAGAGAGAAAAGACTAAGTCTCTTTACATGACTATACTTCTCAAATAGGTGAAACACATGAAGTGGTTAGTTATGAAGTCAGTAGAATAACAAATATATGAACTTAAATTTTGTATGAAATTTTTGTATAAAAAAACTTATTAATACTTCTCATCGTGAATAAAACCTTTTAATAGTTTATTTCTTATTTATGTTATATACATAAGTTAAAAGAAGTCAAGATATTGATTGATTTATAATTATTTTTATTTTGTACTCTTCCATTAAATCTTTGGTCGAACACGACCCGGGTTTTGCCTCTCGGCTTTTTACGGTGTTGATCGGTGTTAATTCGAGTGCATTCGCGCACTGATCAACACCGGAAGATGCCGAGAGGCGAAACCCGGGTCGTGTTCGACCAAAGATTTAATGGAAGTGTGCAAAATAAAATTAATTCTAAATTATTATTAAATTTTTATCAAGCACCTTCAGTCGAAATTTTGAATGATATTGATTGAACTTACACTTACATGGTAAAATTTAGGTTAAAAACTAATAAAAATAGCGCGATAAAAAATTTGAAAAACGTACAATTAAAAATCCTAAAAAAATACAATCGTAACTTCTAATATGGTGAAAAATTATAAAAGTATTTGAGTTCTACAAATATTGTTGTAAGTATGTTGGAAAGTTTAATGTGTATGTATTTCTGATTGAGGTGTATGAGGGCATGAGCCGAAATAGCTATCAACCATTTGTATTCGTTTTTAGCCTAAAATCATCATCATAAATACTAGCTGATTTTGACTAGTAACACAAAATTCTCGCGTTAGAAAAATAACGTATTATCAAAGTGTAGATATATCAATGCTTATCTGACAAAAAAAATAGATAAGAATTAACCAAAGAATTGATATTCAAGAGTCTTTATAAGTCTCAATAAGTTAACAACTTTTACCAGAACGGTGACGGTATATTCAACATAATACAAACCATGGTTTGAATAAAAGGCGATATATTTTATATTATTTCACTAGTAATTTTGTTCGACAATGCGTTGTTAAATAAAATAATTATCCAAGTAAATGGTACACATTATACCATTCATAAGAAATAACATGATTTTTTAACGTCATTAGCCTCTTTTATAAGGAAATTAGAATCTTTAAACAACGAGATGATTTTGATAAAAAAATGGCAATTATAATCTTTTCAAACGCTGTCGTGCAATATTTCTATTCGTAAAATTATAATTACAGAGCTTTACTAATTTTCTGATAGAATTAAAAGCTATTCATAAAACATTGTAAAAAAATCAATTATACGTTTTATCGAACGAGAACGCTTGAGTGAACTTCAATATAATATTGTAATCCTTCAAATTTTTAACCCTTCTACATGAGTTAGCTTTTACAACTCGGGTTTTGCCTATTGTCATCTAAAGTCATTTTCAAAAAACGGATCAGCTTGGACGGACAGCAAATGATATTTCTTGGATTTAAGCTAACGAACTAGATTTATTATAATGTAACATTTCATACATTTAATTAAGGAGATAAATTTTTGTAAATATACTATATTAATAACTGTAAAATTACTGTTTCTAAATAAACATTTGCTTATTCTAATTTTACATTTTTTTGATAACGTTCGGTTGATAACGGTCATATCAGATTTTACCTATTTATTAGTTTATCGAACACTTTTGAAGAGAGTTGTTAATAATTTCAGTTACCCAAACTCACATTTATAACAATTATGAGATTAATACAATTATTGACGATGAGTTTTTTGCTATATTTCGTAGCATTTGGTAGTGTGCTTGAAGAAAAACGAAGACAAGCATAGATATTAAAGAATATATAAACCAATGAATAAAATTTTCTGTTTAAAAATTCGAGCTTTTGGTTGCATAATCGAATATTTAAGTTGTTCATCTATATGTTTCCCTTATTTTTTCTAACGATTCATTTATTTGACATTTAATAGAAGCTTTATTTTATTTATATTTTATAATGCTTATTTAAGGTGTTAGTAGTTTTAAATTTGCTCTTGTGCATTTTCCACTGATCCAAAAATAAATTTATAATCAATTAATTGATGCGTGATACAATCAACACATTTAAAAAAAATCATTGTTCCAACTTCTTACTTACAAAACATTGCAATAAAGAATATAAAGTGTAACTTTGTTATTACTTTAACTACCATGTTTACGTCTGTTTAAAAAAATCCAAAGTCTTTATCGCTTTAACAACGAGTCCACAAATAATGTAACAAATACGTTAACTGCAATTTACAACGTGCGCCGGGATTGTTTCCAAGAGATTTGCTTTCGGAAAGAGCGATTTATTCCGTTTTGATAAAAAAAAAGAAAAAATGATTTGGAATGGCCATAAGGTTGTATGTGTTGCCACTGTTATAATGCCTTTTTTCCTTTTCATTTATGATATTACATAAAACATTAGCACGAACAACACAAGCAAAGCTGTTTATTTTCGCTCCCTTTAACTGGCAACGATACGGTCTGAATTTATTATCACACTAGGATGAGATAATAATTTGTAAATTTATTAGTTTTTCTGTACTATCTTTATAAATTTAATCCGTTAAAGGAAATGTTTTTTACTAATCATTATAAATAAGCCAGAATATTTACGACAAATTATGAAAAAATGTTTCGAAAAACATAAAAAGAAAGATTTAAGTTTTGTATATGAAACTTAATTACTTGACCTAAAAACTTAAAAAATATATTTTTGGCTTCAATTATTGATATTCTTATCATGTGATTTGATTCATAGTTCATTTGAAGCTATTATTTGCAAACCCGAATAGTTCTACAATCGGTGAATGAAGAACCATCAATATAATTCAGTAAATATAAATACATTCTCGAAATACTTTACAAAGTAGTCTCAAAAATGGTTTGATAACATACAAATTATCGTTCCAAAGATATTTAAAACTAAAAATACTTTAAAATGTATATTTTTTTACAAAATGAAATTCATGATTTATTTTTCAACGATTATGGAATGAGTTGGGTTTGCAAATAATAGTCTCGTTTATTATATTACACTTTGTTATTTGATATAATATTTTTATTTATTTGTTATTTGATATCATTTTTACCCTTATTCAATGTTATGTGAAAGCTTAAAAAAAAATAGTTATACAAACAACTATTTCCTAATTCACTATAAAAAATATCTTTTAAACAGAAAGACAAAAATACCAATAATAAGGCTTTATTATTAACGCAGTTTTTTTTAACATGTACAATGTTTTTAGTGATTTCGACTTAAAGTGTGTATGTAGTCTTGAGAATAGTACGGCTATTGCAAAAAGAAGGACTAAAGTTTTTCATGGGATATGATGTTCAATTTTCTCACTTTTAATAAGGTACAAAGTATCGCTTGGATGGAAAATAAGTGCCGTTTGATTATACATTATACGCAGATGATCCGTAAAAGATGCTTAAATACTTAAGGAAGAAGTGCGCTTTGAAATATAACGATAAAGGCATTTGATTTATCGAGATTTCGTGAGAGTGCTATATATATACCAATTACTTTTCGAGTAACTGTTTAAAAAACAGGTGACTAAGAGACTATTTTATGTTGTTAGACCTGGAAAAATAGTTAATCTATTTTGATATACTGATGTCGTATTTCAACACTGCTTTTAAAAATATTTCAAGATTCTTTATGTGAGCTTGTCTACTTATATTGAAACGACAAAATCTAGGGTAACTTTATATTGATCAGATAATAACATTAAGTTATTTTTATATCTAATTTACTTTCTGAATAATAAATATAAAGTATTATTTTTAACAAATTTACTAAAAAAATGTTTTAGTTCAAAATAAGTGATTGAATTATCTGAAAATAGAATCTCATCACTTATTCATTAATGTGTGAAGAAAAAAGCAATAAAAATGATTTTTATACTCAAATTAGACATTATTTAAATACTTAGATTCGCGAATTTCATCTCTTTGCCCTTTTTCGATAACTATTTTTATAATAACAAAGCTATTATCAGTCCGAAATAAAAATTAGTACAAAAAACTAACCTTGCCCAATTTTAATAAGTATAATTCGTTTTCACCAAAAATTGCCATTTATTTAAAGATTGTAATCACAAAATTTACTTAAATTTAATTCGCATTTTTTTATTTTGTTACTTTAAATTATACTGACCTTAATCAAATGATTGTATTTTGATTCAGTTCTATTTCTGCCATTTAGTTTTAAGGTCGTCTCTTGGGAGCTTAAGCTTCGCTACATTCTGACCAAAGCTTACAAACGTATCATGCTGTATTTTTTGCAAAACAACTAAGTATCAAATAATTTCATGTAATATTGTCCAGTTTTCGGTTTTTATTTCATAAATTACTATTGGGGTAACCAATTGATAAAGTAAAATTATCCAAAAAACATTCCACAAAGTCCATTTTCTGTATTGCAAAATACTTACCTGCCAATCAAACTCAATCAAAGAAAAACGATAAGTGAATTTTATAATTGTGCATGTTTATTTTGTATATCCTTTTAAAGTCTTAAATTGAATTTTTATACCTCTATATCGACTGTGGAAAAGAAAATGGACGTAACTCACACGAACCAAATTTTACAGTAGGCACAAAAAACGTGTTATGATGATTTTGGGGCATAGGCAAATTATGAAATATACACAAACTTGTAGTGCACGAAGACTTGTAAATTGGTGTTTAATTGACATAATCTAATATTAATTTCATAAATTGTTTAAAAATAACCTTTTTTCAGTCTTTTTTCCTGTTTTCAATTTTAACAGGCCCAACCTTTTTCAAACATAAACTAAATTTAGATACTAATTTGTCATTTGCAGCTTACATCCTTTTGATAGAACGTGTATCAAGTTGTATACATTGTGATAATCTAAAAAAAGCTGTGTTGAAAAAACTGAGGGTCACGTCCTTATTTCTTTCCACAGTCGATAAGTATAATTTTTTCTACGACTTTATTTTCAAATGCTATGTATTCTGCCTTCATTTATTATATATTGCTTAATAATACGTTAATATATCAATGGATTATATCTAAAAACAGCTCAATAATATTATGTTTCTTCGTTTCTGTATTAGAATGAGGTAATCAATATATACGTAGCACATTAATTATTAAGACAATATTATTCAATTAGGTAAAATATAATTGACGTATTGACACTTTAGGCTTTACCTCAAATATGCTAAATATAATCATTTTGGAACTATCAGCGGTTAATTAATTCATGGATCAATATTAGAAGGCTTAGAATGGTGTATTCCTAATAGAGATCTCAATGGGTGTGCCGTGAATTTTTAATAAGTAATTATTCATACTTTTTTTAAATTAAAAATAATTCATAAAACATTTCAAATGTTTAAGATTCAATAAAAAGTATTTTCCAATTTATACTAATGTTAACTTGCTTATTTATTTGATAATTATAATTAAATTAATGATTATTTGAATCGTAGAACAAACAAGTACAAATCATTGTTTTATTATTAAAATATTATTTAAAATTACTCTATAAACTTCAATTAAGTTTATGTTTTTCATCATATATATGGAATGCGAAATAAACTCTTAATACTTTTTTAAGCATTCATTTTTTCAAATCATTACTTTGGCCGTTATTTCAGATGAAACTTTAGGCCACCATTTTACAAAAAACAGATCACTCGTTGAAATTTAAAAGTGAGATAATATTTAAAAGACAATTATAATTATTATGAATAGAATTATCAAACCCAATAAAAAGTTTACTCGATTGTTTTTAAATACATTATAAGAGAAAATATTATAAATAAAAAAAATCTACAGGGCGTTGCCTTTATAATTTATTCCTTAAAGATAACTATATTTTATATTATGAATGGTTTTACAGCTTTCAACGATAATATGAATATTCAAATCCTGATAACAGTTTTTAATAAATTATTTTTTCCACAAAAATGTTCTGATATGGAACATATACTTGTAAAATATTTTCTCTATTCTTAGAAATTTAAATATTTATTGATTGACTTAATTACTTGATTATTTAAGTTTAATGAAGTTATTTAGTGTCACTAGCCAAATTATACGTGTTTAGTCAAAAACATTTTTTAATTTCAATATTTTTTTAAATTATAAAAAGTTTTTAGCTGAGGATTAATATATTTTATAACACTGAGGATTGAAAATTTTTTTTTGATGTAATTAAAAACGAAATTCCGTAATTTTTAATGGGTCATAAAATTCAATATGACTTACCTTTTGAATGTCTGCAATGATGAGTGTTTTCCGTAAATTTTAACGTGTCGAAAAGTAAACGTTGATATTGTGTGAACTGTAATTTTAATAAATCGAAAAAAATATTTTTAATTAAACAAGTTTATTGATAAACTGGTCGTTAAAAAAATATTGAATCACTTTTCGTCCTCTGTTGCTAAACACTTTTTTATATGTACAATAAATACTTTTGACTTGAATAAATGTCTTTTCTTATAGTCACTTTTTTAATTTATGTCACAGTATTTGAATTTAATATAATAAATTGTACACATATAGAAAAAAAATATGTTTTTTTTTCTAAAATAATTTGAATATTCAATTTTAAAACAATAAAATTTCTACAGAATTAAATAAACTATGGAATAAATAAAACTCACATATCACTGTTTGATAATTTTCCGTTAAACTTTTAAAACTCTCACACGGTAATTGTTATTATTTAATCCCAAGCCACCAAAGTGTTTCAAACTTTCTGAGACAACGCTCAGAACCGGTTGTAATTAACAAGGTGATGTATGTAATTAGCCATGCACTTGAATGCAAGTTGCACCTCTACGACTCTACGGCGTAGCGGCGTGCCGAGGTTAAGCGAACAAGTGCCGGCTGACTAGTGCTCCAAGCCAGCGTAGACCCGGCGTAGACCTGACGTAGAGGAACCGTAAGCGAACGAACAGGCAGAGTAGGATAGCGCTAGAGAACAGTTTTGTTGGATGCTGCACGAAATGTCTCTACCGACGTACAATATATCACTATATAGTACAAGGGCTTACCTATAAAGTGCTTGTATAAAAAGAGTATGTTGCTATTATTTTAAGCCGCATTTTGATTAATAAGTCAAAATTGTGGGCTTCTTGTGCAAAACGTACTATTTCCAAAGCTCAAACTTTTTAGTAGAGTCAAATACTATAACGAATAACACAAACAATAAAATATTTGCCAAATTTTTTTAAAAATTTGCAATTTGAAGACGACAGTCTTGTAGACATTTTATATTAAAATTGTTAGGAACATTCGATTCCTTCGGCTTGACCCTATCTGCATACCTAACTTAATATCGCTCATTTTGAAATAGTACGTTTTGCATTATAAGCCAGCAATTGTAGTCATGTAGTTTAGTTTTTATGTAATGTTTTAAAATTGTGTAAATTCATTTAAATATAATAAAAATATTATTTATAAAAAAAAGACAACGACGTCCAGTGATAAAAATTAAATAGTTAAAAGTAAAAAAATATATGATTTATTTTAAATAAAGAAACAGAAAATAAAAATAACGGTACGTCTGACGTTAAAAGTTAAATCGATGATCATTTTATGATTTTACGGCCTTTTGATTAAAAATAAATTTCCTTTTATATTCACCGAACACAACATACGAAAAAAAAAATAAAAAAATATATGTTTATTCTTCACAACGATATCAAAACAAGTAAGTTTTTATCAGTTATGTTGATGTATGTTTGTATCAAAGCAGACAAAAACATTTTTTTATTCTGTGACCATATTAAAAATAAAATGCAAAGTTATATTTAATTAGTTTATAGTGTAATTAATATAAGAAGGTTGTGTTTCACTCTATAAAAACGGCGGGAGAAGGGAGAGGTCCCGGTATCCAAAATGCTCGTCCCGGCTGCTCTCCGGCCTGCTACGCCGTAGAGTGAAAGAGACAGCCACGGCGTAGACATCGTCTAGCGTAGCTACGTCCTGCTTCTACTCGACATGATGCCTCCGCCAGTTTGCAGGGGTGTTATTAATTTAATATGATTTTCGATATTTCACAATATCTAAATGTTATCTCATCTATTTTTCATTTTTTGAATTTCGGTAAAACAATAAATATATCTTTTGTACACATATAGTATTTTGGCTTTGCATCAATTTTCAGAAATCTTTCAATAGACTTGTCATTTATATTTTGTATTTTTTAAAAAATTTTGAGTGACTTGAAATCAACTCGAGAAGACTTGACGTCACAAAACATCCATGTCTAAAATTACAAATTTGAATTGAATAAATCTAAATATGTCATTCCAGATCCGATAGATTTTGACATAGAACTTTGTTTTATTTAACCAATAATGATTTTTTTAAATTATGGTTTGCAAATACTGCAAAATTGTATAGTCATAAAAATCTATGGATATTTTTGTTGAATTAATTATAAGTCAGATATTTACAAAAACTTCTAAGATGTTAACCGACATTTACCCGTATTTTTAATATATCGACTGTGGAAAGGAAAAAGGACGTAACCCACAGTTTTTTCAAAACAGCTTTTTTCGATAATCACAATGTATCCAATTTATCCATTTTGATACACGCTCTATCAAAAGGATGTTAACTTCAAATGCCGAATTAGTATCTAAATTTAGCTTTAAAGTTTGAAAAAAGATAAGCTTGTGAAAATTCAAACCAAGAAAAAGACAATTTCATAAATTAGTATTAGATTATGTCAATTAAACACCAGTTTACAAGTCTCCGTGAACTTCAAGATTGTCTATATTTTATAATTTGCATATGGTCCTAAATCATCAAAACGCGTTTTTTGTACCTCCTGTAAAAATTTCTATGTATTTGTTACGTCCTTTTTCTTTTCCACAGACGATATATTTACAAGCTTACATGTTCTTTATAAATAAACAAAATAATAGAAATTAAACGCAAAAAAGGTTGGAGGGTTTTATTTATTGTAATTTAAAAAATCAGATCGCCATAACGAACGTCTAAATTTATATCGTTCTATTTACCGGGAGAGTACAGTATACGCCTCCAAATCCCCTAGCCCGCAAGCAGGTGTACCCCGCCCCACCTGTCTACGTCAAACTCACCTGTGAAACCTGTGGATAGAGATGGGGTGGGAGGCAAAAACATCCGCTGCAAGTGAGAATCGCATCCCGTCTTTTGATGGACTCCCTTGTTAGGGGGTGACTGTATTTAAATTTAATACCGCATGGTATTCCTGCTTTTAACTTTAAAGCTTACCATTTTTTTTTTATTAAATTTTTAAATTAACATTGATTAATAAAATAACGTTAAAAGTACATATAAAAGCTTTATAATTTTTTGTCAAACATCCAAGAACATTAAAAAGTGTTTTTTTTTGTACGATTGCAATTGTTAAAAACCCCGATTTTTCAATATCATAATGATTAAAAAAAAGAATCGTGTATACTAAATTTAAAAAATGAAATTCTTTTAGCTTAATTGCATGCATAGTTTAGCATCAACAACAAAACAAATAACAAAATATGGTGCGGCTGTATACATTTGCATTATAAATAAACACCCCATATTCAGATTGAAATAATTAATGTATTTATAAAATATAAATATTTTAAACTTTGCACCGCGTATTACATTTATGCATGTCCTAGCGAACATGCCCTCAGCTCGTGTGACACGTATAGATGTCATGTAAATTTCAAACCCTATATAAGAGCTATCTATTGTGTTAAAATTGTATAACTTGGTTGAAATTATTACTAAATGTATATTTCACCAAATACAGTAGATGGCATTAGTCAAAAAAGTGCGGGTGAAATTGAAATTGTTCCGAGAATTTAATATTATAAGCATGGTATGATGGTGGCGCAGTGTTCTCGGTCACGCGTGGCAGTATTTTGCAATATGGTGACGTCACGCTGCAATTGTATGAAGAATGATTATTGTTGAATTAAACCAAAAATACAAGAAACATATTGTATTTTATTATTGAAAAAGTTACTTTGGGTGGCAACATATTTGATTAGTTAAAAAAAGATTATAACCTTATTAATAGTCAAAAACGCGATTTAAAAAAATCCGCAAAAAAGCAGCCGCGTACAGGGCATGTTCACTAAATTTAGTGACGTGAGCAAAGGGTTAAAACAAGACGTTTGTATTTTTATATTTACACAAAATCGGTAACCACAACCTTCCGGTGTATTCAATCTAATATATAAAAATGAATTTTTGTTTGTTCGTACTTTACCCGTTACCACACGTTATAGGCATAGTAAAATTAACTTACAGTAGGTCTTATTTATAAAAACCAATGTTTGTATGTCTGCCATACAGTTCATTTTGACAACATATGCTTGCACTTGCGCGAAGATTATAGTAAAATTAACTTACAGGGCGCAGTTGCACGTGTGTCGTACCATAGAAAATCGGCGGCAAACGTCAAACGTCAGCGGACAGAAAAAGATGACATGCACATCAATAGACACAAACACTTTCTTTCTTTCAGTGACATTGCAACGCATACCAGTAAATTATAAAATGTATTTTTTTTGTCGGCTATTTAATATATCGAGTTAGGCTTTTGTCGAATCCTTTTACGTGATCAACTTTAATGATTAGCCAATATAATTTTAAAACTTAAAAAAGGTTCAACTGGCTTACAATTTTAGTCCAAGCAACAAAAGTCATACGTTATTGTATTTATTTTTTTTGAATGGCCCCTTACTGTTGTGTAAGGTTTTTTTATAAAACCGTCTTAAAATATTTAATGTCCTAATTTGAATTTATTTACTTTAGATACTATTTCACCAGAGCTTTATCTTAAATCATACTTGAGATTACACGCAACGACAGCACTAAAACTTGTATAATATTTATGAATATATAGTTAATTTGAAAAAATTCAAGTCCCTAAAAAATTTACATGCTATTAACAAAATTACCCTTTTTTATTGCCACTCGTAAAAACAGCGTTCTTGAATTCTTTACTAGCAATATACAAGCGAAAGTTATGTTTAATCCGAGCGGCTAGCAAGTTTATCATAAAAATATTCATAAATATTTAAATGGTAACATTTAAACGAATTCTTAATCTGGTCGTTCGAAATAAAGCTCGATTGTAATTTTGTGATACATCCTAATCTGTTATATAAACAAACATATTTCAAACAGAGTATTTCAAATAAATGCTTTCAATGAGAAACGTTATGTAAATTATCTGCTTTGCTTTTTTTTGTTAAATATGTACAATATAACAATTGCCGTCCATGTTTTCAGTCATGGAATATGTTATTGGGATATTTTAAAAACATCTCAGACATAAATGATGTTAAATAAAAATGCATAAATTTGTGTTTTAATTTCTCATTTTTTTATTAACTGAATGCCTGCCACAGACGAGATATCTCGTAAAATTTTCCGTGTTCACGCCAGGGCCTCATTTCTGAAGAAAAAAAACTATGATTGCTAGGAGTTGTGTAAATTAAATCGGAAAAAATTAAATATTTTGGTCAATTGTCACATTTATGTTGCATAAAAATAATATTTCATTTTTAAGGTTTTCGCTGCCAATACTTGGAGGAAATGTTTTAAACTAAATTTATATTTATTTATAAAGATCATGGCTAGCTCATCACAAGTATTGTGATTAAAATAAACAAGGATACACGGTTATTTGTGCAAAACTAAGTTAGACTATTTTGTGTTACAAACAATTGATAATAGAAATATTATATTTTTTTATCGATTATAATAATAATAAATACGTTCTTTAAATAACTATTAATATACGAATAAATATTATAAACAACACGTTTTATTTCATAAACGGATTAAATGTTACAGGATAAAACTATACACAGAAAAATAAGTACACCCATACTTTAATTTACGGCCGCTGTTTATACGGCATTTCGCTATAACCTCCCTCTTCAATTAAGGCACGTTTTTGATTTTCGGCCTAAAATGTTTCGCTATAACGGCAAAAAAAAAAATTTTCGATGTCGATGTGAGTGTTTTATGTACATACATATTTATTACTGATTGTTACACATTAACTGGAAAAATTGGAAACAATTAGGGACATTTTTGGGACGTAAGTACATATGTATCTATGTACAAATTAAAAAAAAATAATATGTATTTTTTTTACTTATTTTATAATTTCATTTATCGAAAAAATTATCGATTTTGGAGACTGTTAAAAAGAGATCAGAAAATCAGTCACGCTAGAAACTAAACTAGAAGTATTACGTCGTATAGAACCTGGAGAGTAAATTGTTGAAATTTGCAAGGCAATTAGACTTTCATACTATTCGCGATAAAAAAGAAAATATTAAATCACATTTGCAATCTGCTGCACTGTTATGTATACTCGACATCTTGTCATAGAGTACTATGTTAATACTATATGCCATACTATA
The DNA here is from genome assembly GCA_030503985.1 of Himalopsyche tibetana. NCBI lineage: Eukaryota > Metazoa > Arthropoda > Insecta > Trichoptera > Rhyacophilidae > Himalopsyche > Himalopsyche tibetana. The sequence goes on from JAPJYX010000022.1 coordinate 20,630,608, forward strand.
ATCGTAACAATAACCTTCAACGCCCAAAACCGATATCCTACTCTCCTTCCATTCAGTTCAATTCAAGAGTTCAAATTGACCGGTCATCGATCCAGTAAAGACGCCTTGAAACTCACGTTGTTATTATTCGATTATAAGATTAGTGATTTATATAAAAGTGTACAATTATGACATATGGAAATAAAAGTTGAACCAAACATTTAAACAGTGTTTCAGTAAAAATTACTATCCATAACAGCACCTTTAAATGTCTCGAGATTAACACACCAAAAGATAAAATGCATTTTGAATGATAAACTATGTTACATATTTAAAAAATTTGGAACCGATCCCATTGAATTTGTATGAATTTGTATTAAAATAATTGATTCCTTATACGGCTTTTCGCATTACGGCCAAGTTTTGTGAAACGTATCTAGGCCGTAAAGCGAGGTATGGGTGTATTCACTTTTAAAATACTTCTAATTTTTTCATGAGTTTTTCAACTTTGAACAATGTTAAAAAATAGATTTTTATTTGTAAATAAAGTGTTGAATTGTGTTTTAATTGTATTGAGGTATTTATAATCGGGTAAAAATGCCACCTGTGTGGTCGAGTGGTCAACAGTGTTGGCTTCGGCTACAGAAGGCCCGGGTTCAAATCCCGGTACGGACAGTTTTATAAATTGATTTTTCAATCAATTTATGAATTTCTGTTCAAAGGCATGGATATATGTGATGTCTTGAATTCCCCCCTCTCACCCATCCTATCCTATGAACGGGGCGTATAGAGAGCGATTAGCTTACCACTAATCCTGTCCTAGCCCTATCCTTCTATCCCTACTCTCTTTGTAAAAAGAGAGGTTGAGCAACTGAGTAACAAACAGTTCTCGTAGAAAACACTTCTGTTGAGATAAACTCCATTAGGAGTCCATATGCTCTACATTGGGAGCGGATATGGTTTAAAAAAAAATAGCAATGTATATAGTTCTTCAGTTTTTATATTTATTAGTTAATAGCTATTTCGACTTTCACCATCATCAGAACTATGTTTAAACTTACATTCTGCTAAGCTGTATATACTGGCTCCGAATATATACACAATACATCTTGCTATTCACTTTTACATCCTAATTCATATTACAATTATTAAATATGACTTTAGTGTTTCGAAACCCGATAAGCAATATGGAATTTTTCAATGTAAATTAAGATAAATTAAACTGATAAGTATTATAAATTACATTGGAGGTTTTAGCGACGGTGGTGGATTGATAATTCTTTGTTCAATTAAGATGTTTTGTTCGTGTCTATTAATTTCAAGTTATTCCAGTAAATTTAGTTTTGGACCTTTATGACAAAGATGTAAAACGGTTGGCGCTAAATTCAAATCTATGTCATGTGATAATATTTGGTTCACTTTTATTTTTGCTTGTTGGATTCGTATTGTTTTAAGAAATGAAACAGTTACTATAATTGATAATGCTCGTGATGAGCTTAGCCGATCCTTAACGCTTTTTGAAAGAAGTAAAGAAGTCAGTAAAAAAAACGGTTTTATTTTTTTGGTTAGTAAATATACTCAAAACACAACTAAGCGGTGCGATAGTGTGTAAAAACATTAAAAACAAAAATTTTAAATGCGTTAATAATAAGAACACTCATCAAATCGTAGACAGTTTCAAATTACTAACTTTGGTCGTTATAATTAATTTAATTTGTCATGCAATACCAATTAAGTTGGGAGATCAAAATGTAAGCAAGATTCAAAATAAGCTTTTTAAGGGACTCTTGGCTAATTGATACTTGATAAAATCAAAACCAGGGTAAAACATGCGTTTGCGCGTCGAACGTCACCAAAGTGGGCACTTAATATTTGGAAAAGGGGTTGTAGCGACGCCAGCGTCGGCAAAGGCGCTAGGGGGATGTTTACAGAGGCGTCGTCGGCAAAAAGCACTGTACTGCTCGACAGTGGTTTGGAACTTCAGTTAATTAAAGAACAACATCGTCGAAAAAGTCTCTTGCTTCTTGTTTACGAATATTATATCCTCTTATTTGTGTTTTTTTTACACAACAACGCTCATAGCTTGTCATCAATATATTGTTTACTAATTAACTTAACAAGTGTCACCATTAAACACTATTGTAACTAGAGATAAAAAATCAATATTCTACACTTATTAACATTTGAGTTTGACAGAGAAATTTTTCACATCACATTGAGTTTTTGGAGCTCTATATAATAATGAGATTTTTTTATTATTTTGATGTCGTAGATAAAGAGCTTAGTTTTTTCACTTCATCATTATTTTTGTAAAACAATTTGCTTTGAAAGCGTTGCAGGTTGCACCCTTGAGGGTAGTAATAAAAATTGAGAAATTTATATTTATGTAGGTTTTTAAACGTTGGATAGTTATTAAAAATTACATTGAGGTATCCAAAAGCATGTTTTTAATGAAACAATCAATGTTTAAAAGTGATTTTTTCGTTTAATTTTTTTAATTTCGAAAATATGTTCAGTTAGAAAAGTTGCAGAAGTATAAAATGCAACTTATTTAAAGACCTTAAATTTTATCATAATATTTAATATACCTATATTGACATTTTTAATCCATGCCCACTCTCAATGTCGAGCATATGGCCGCCCAATGGAAGTGTGTCAGCTGTCTTTTTTCTACAAGAACTGATTTTTATTCAGTTGTGGTTGCTAGGAAGTAGCAATATAAAGAATAAGTATAGGACAAGACTAGTGGCTTACAAACAACTTTCACTATTCAATTTTAGGGTGTTCACTGTCAATGCTTGATGGAAAGGCATTATATTAAGAAAAATACAATATTTCTTTTTTACTTATTTTCACTTTTATTTACCAAGATCAGGAGCGCTATTAAAGGATAAAACACGCCTTAAGCGAAACCGGTCTTGATTGTGGTAAATAAATGTGGAAATAATTACAAAGGATTTTTTTTTTAATTCTCACTAAACCTCGTTATTTTAGAACACGAAAGGTGAGAGGGAATTTTGAGGTATCAAAAATATCCACGAAATCTATTGAATTTTTTTTTCGTACTGAAATTTTAACTCATGATACCCGTCGTGAAAGCCAATGACGTTTATAACTGCAGTACGGACAGACGAATTGGGAATAAGAATTATATAATATATTCTTTTTCATTCAATTGATTTGATATTATACTGTCCATGGTAAAAATATAATTAAATTGCAAACGGTTTTGTCACAATCATATTCTATTTATTGTTCATTCATAAAACGTCAAAAATTAATTGTGTACATTTTTGCATTCGTAGAACCATTTCAATTCTCTTGTTAATGATCATTTTCCATTGTTTTGTTTATATTTTCCTTTATATAAACATCACAGGGAAACTTAACCTGGGCTCGGTCTCGTCGTCTACCTTTCGGGAGGTAATCAATTAACAGGTTGCCCCGAGCGTTTATTCTACCTTTGAATCTGAATAATCATAATTATTATTCCCAATTCTGTTTGCCCTCGGTGGTCTGAAAACTTGCTTCTTGTGGGAAAGTCAGAGGTCTTGTTGGTTTATATGTAGAAATGTTTAATTGCAAAATGACGAGTTTGAATATATTACAGGTTAAATTTTATGTTAGATTCACCACTGTTGTGAATTCGTGGGCATAAAATAAGATTTCATAATTCAGATGAACAAAACTTTTTTCTTTATTCCAGTGGAGCTATTTTCATGTGTATTAAGATATAGAAACTTATTTCGGAAGATCTGTAACGTTATTTTAATATCGTTTGAAGGTTGGTATCACACAAATATATTAACTGCGTTAATGTTCATTGTTGTTATATACATGTCGGGTCCGTAGTGCAGTGCTAAACATTGTTGTACTCAAAATTCCAAGAAAACAAGTTTTACCATTTTACTAGTTGACTCACTTCACCTCTCGAGGGCTCATATATATCTGCGAGTACGTTTATGTAAGTATAACAATGGCCGGTCATCAATTCAGACAACGTGTTAATTAGGGTATCCAATCCCGGAGCCTTTTTCCAATCCCGGGATTTCAGGATTGATTTATTTTGAATCCCGGGATTGAGATTTTCTCACCGAGGAATTTGAAATCTCCGATTTGCCAATTTCGTGTAAATTTCGAGAATTTCCTCAAAATTTCTCAATCCCGAAATCCCGGGATCGCGGCCATCTCAATCCCGGTATTTCGGGATCAGAAAATTGAACGGGATCCTGGGATTGGATGCCTTAGTGTTAATATTGAAAAAATCATCAATGGTTAATTATGCGAAACTAAGATGGAGTGTGTAAAATTAGTGTCTTAAATAAATAATTGTATTACACATTATTCGAGGGACTCATTTCATGTTTCTAATAAAACGCCTTCATTCGAAAAATAGTTCATTGGGTCAGTAATTTTGTAGTTATTATTGAAAACTTGCATCTGTCACACGTACATACAAAAGTCATATTTTACTTTTTTTAAATAAAGGGAATGTTTTGAAAGTTTCAGTGTGTTTTCATTTGTTCTTTGTTCATCTAACAAATATATCGTAATATATATACATAGTATGTTTTACAATTTCCCTCCTCTCACTCATCTTATCCTATGAACGGGGCGTATCGAGAGCGATTAGCTTACCACAAATCCTGTCCTAGCCCTATCCTTCTATCCCTACTCTCTTTGGGAAAAGAGAGGTTGAGCAACTGAGTAACAAGCAGTTCTCGTAGAAACACCTCTGTTGAGATAAACTCCATTAGGATTCCATATGCTTTACATTGGGAGTGGACATGGTTTAAAAAAACAATATTGAAATAATTTCGTCATAATAATCGGATTTCAATTAATTAAAAGAAGCACTTGTCATTTCCATCAATTTATCGCTGCATCTTGCGTCTTGCATTTATCGAACATACATTTAAAAATCCATAGCTTGTTTCAAAAGCATCTATAGGTCGTTGGTAGAGTTCATGTCTAATAAAATTTTCTTACGTGAAACTTTTGATAACTAGCATCAAACGCAACGTAAAAGTTTTGTAGAGCTAAACTTTCGGTGTTCAATCTCCTCTCACATCTAAGTAACATAAACAAACGTTGCAAAAGCTGCAAACGTTGCATGCAAAATAATAAGAAACTTTCGCTTTTGAGATGTCATTGAAAAAGTAATTGAAAAAGGTGGGTTAAAATGTGCATACAATTTTGCAAGGGATGTGATTTTGAGCAACTAATTAATTAAAACTGAAATAAGCTTAAAATTTTTCTAAAAACAAAACCGGCGCCGATCATTAAATATACTTTTATATATTATAATTAGAAACATAAGTTACTATTTGAAAATATAGGGCGTTTTTCAGCTACAGCCAATTTAAAACCCGTGTTGTGTGGTACTTTGCGCCGTCTAGTTAAAACCACAGCTCTTCCACATACCATTAAAATAATATAAATTACATATTAATATAATTAACAAAATAATATAATTAAAATACGAAAATATCAGTAATCATATACATACCTATAGAGCTCCCCAGTGACTGTAACTTTTTGGCCAGCATCATTTTTGATGAAAAAAAATTGAAAAATTTTCAAGCTTTCTTCTGGGGTTCGTGGTGAAATGGCAAACCAGACTGAGCACAAGTCAGTTGTCAGGTGCTAAATTGATTGACACTGGAAAAGGGGGTTGTTAATTTGAATAACAAACCTCTAAAAAAAACACACTATACAATTCCTTTTTTCCTTATTAAAATAAATTTTATGAAAAATATTTTGCATAATTAACTTTTGGACCTTCATCATTACTTTTTCAGAGGTTTTTCTATACCACAATGTTGTTTTTTTTTAAATTCAGGCAACCAATCTTCATTTTTTCTATGAATTTTACCACTTTTCTACACTGTTTATGTGTTAATATGATCAACAATAAAGACACTCAAAGCTCCAATTGAAGCTTTACATAACATCCAATTCGCTTAGCTTTACCATTTTGGGTACTATTATTATTTAAGGCTTATTTCAATGTTTTGTTTATTCTTTATAAAAAGGCTTATTTAAATAATTATTCTAGCTATCGCCCCGGCGGCAATTTACAGAAACAGCGTTCAAAAACAGAGCTTAACTAACCTTTTGTTTTTCTTCTGGTATAAACATCCTCCAAGGAGCTTTTTCCTGCGCTACTCAATAAATTACCCGTACAGGTAATAACCCTACTGAGAATCATGATTACAATTCAATTTGGCTTCCCATTCTGTGGCATAAATGGGTATTGGGCCTTCCCAGAAGACTTCTCTTGGCAAAGTTCCACCAGGAGAGGAAACTCAGGCCAAGTTTTCCACACTACCTCCGACACGGTGTACTTCCAAAAGATCGCGTGACCTCAACTAACCGCTACTTGTATGCAACTTTGGAACAGTCTTGCTTGGCGTATTAAAAAATCACTTTATCAACATTGTGATTTTTCTCGGATGTATATCAACTTATGCATCGTACTATTGAGTATCTTACATTAAGCAATAAGACTTAGCTAAGTGACTGAAGGGTTAGTGTCACAATCTACAGAGACACCTATAATTAAGAGAAAATATTAATTTGTTTATTTACAAAAAAATCGTTTTACTGATAAAATCTAGGTTAATAGGATTTTCAAATCATTTCAGTTGGGATAAGCATTCCTTATTATCATATTGCAATAAAGTTTTTTTGTAAAAAATGAACAGGGAGCCAGTGACGTACTTAAGCAGGGACCTCCTTTTTTTCATTAATAATTGCATCTGCAATATTGATTTTTATACAATCTTAATATCTAGTTGTGTCCAATTCGAGTCATAATTCAAAAATAATTTGAACCAACTTATTATACCCGTCCTGTTCTGGACAGATCAATAACATGTGAGACAATTAATTTTCTACATACAATATAGCTTCACTAGAAGTATTTCGTGATTTTTTACTGGAAAATATATTATTTAAGCTTTAATAAAAAGAATAAATAAAATCATTTTTTATTCAATAATTAAATGTCCGCTCCCAATTTGGATCATATGGCCTCCTAATGGAGATGACTCAACATAAGTTTTTTCTATGAGAGATCTTGTTACTCAGCTGCTCAACCTCACTTTTTTTTACAGTGAGTCTTAGGGAAAGAAAGATAAGGTTTAAAAACAGGATTAGTGGTTGACTAATCGCCATTGCTACACTCAGTTATTAAATGATCGCAAAGATGGGAGGAGAGGAAATGATGTGAATTGACGTCACAAACACCCAGTCTTCAATCACAACTTTTAATTGAATAATTCTCAAATTCACTGTGATCTTACCGGGAATCGAAACCAGACCTGCGTGAAACCAGAGCAAGCTCTAACCAACTGGGCCACAGTAAGGACTAAAACTTTTAAGAGTTTTATTAACGTTAACTTTTTTTTACGCATTAAAAATAGCTTTACGTATTTAACGATAAAACAACTTGTTAAACACAAAAAAAAACATTACATCGTGTGAAAGGCTCTTTTACTCAATTCTTTTTATCTACATTGTGTAAAAATATACATGTCCGCTACAGGGATGCAAATTTTCAACGACATTATGTTAAATAAAAATGACTTGTCTTTATCTTTAAATCATCCCCAAAAAGCTATGAACGCTGAAAAGAGCTTTAAGCTAAGCGGTGAAGTTTATACGTGGGCGTGCTTTGCATAATAGCTATTTAGCTGTAAATTTATCAGACAGGCTTGCTGCAGCAATCAGTTTTGGTTAGAGTATGCAAATGATTGATACGTGCAATAATCGCTATGCAATTCAGATACGCTGCTCAAATACATCAATAGTTTATTGATACTATAAAAATTGAAATTAATGACCCATTACTGAGTCACTGCTAATAATCGTGACAGGTGTTTTGCTTACTTCAAAAGCATCTTTGACCAAACTTATTGTGAAACACTTTGCAAATCTGGAAATGCTACCGGAACACAGCTTTTTTAAGTTAGATAATTCGTAATTGTAAAAATATTAAACAAAATATTTATTATTAAATCATTTATTATTTAATAAAAACACAATATTCCTTTGAACTTCATTCCACTTTATTTAATAGGTAAGGACCGGTTTTGACCATTGCGAGCATTGTCAACTAATACATGCTCGCAATGAGCGAAACCGGTCCTGACCTATTAAATAAAGTGGAATGAAGTACAAAGGAATATTGTGTTTTTATTGATATAATGCCTTTCCACAAAGTATTGACAGTGAACATCCTTAAAGTGATTTATTATTTATTTATTGATTATTTTTAAAACATATTACATAAAAATTTGAGTAGACAAAGTCTTTAGTGATTTAAAATCTCCGGCTGTACTTAGATATTTGACTTTTTAAGCATCAGTGAAGATTTACTGTCACTCGATTTTTAATATGAAGCAGAAGATATTTAAATGTGTTGCAGAGTCTAACTATCATTACAAATTTTCGCGGAATACCTATTTTGGTCCCACGGAACACCAGTGTTCCGCGAAACATAGTTTAGGAAGCCCTATACTAACTGATCATTAGATGTTTATTTTTGGCGTACACATTTAAATTTAAAACGTTCAAAGTATGTACATTTTGTTTTGTCATTTACGACCCGGGTTTCGCCTTTAGGCATAAGCGTTCAAGTACACGGATGAACTTGAAATTAGCGACAAAACTTGTGTGAATATACATAACTTTAAATTGAAATCCCACCAAGCATCTTCAGTCGAAATATTAAATTATAGCGTAAACATTTATTGAAATTCTTAAATTGTCAATAAGAAAACTAAGGGAAACGAATAATTGTCTTTCTAATGGATGAGGGAAGGGGCTAGACCAGTGGAGGGGAACCTGTGGCTTTAATGCAGCATGCGGACTTTTGGCTACTCTGATGCGGCTTTTTGATTTGATGAAAATATTCACTTTGATCAAAAAATTATACGCAAGCGCTTGGAAAAAGAGTGTAATCAACCCATTTTATGTTCGATAGTCGATTTTTAACTGCGGCCTTATGTTGAATCAGATAAATGAATGTGGCCTTAAGAAATTAAAAGGTTACCCACCTCTGGGCTAGACACAAATAATGTCAATCTTTCTTTTTTTAACAACCTTACGACGTATGATAGTTAGTTTGAAGATGCTTAACTTAAGAAGAAAAGAAAGACTTAACCGAAGCTATTATTTGTAAGCCTGGCTCGTTCCAAAACTGTCGAAACACGAATGTAATTTAGTAAATACAAATCAAATTTCAAAGTATTTTAGGAAATCAGTCTTGAACTTGGTCCGATAGCATACAAAATATCATTCTAAAACAGTGTCTGCCAAACTTTTCTACTTCGCGGCACACTGGTGAATGAGACTTGTTCCGCGGCACACCAAATAAAAATGCTTTAAAAAACGAAAATGTGGATAATGTGTCGAGTCGACCACTACATATGTATGTATATGCGAACGTGACAAATATTTATTTCAACACGTAGATGTTGAATTAATTTAAATTTGAAGAAAAATTAAATGCATTGGCGTTATTTAAAATGAAAATTCTTGCGGCACACATTTTGGTAGACACTGTTCTAAAGTAATGTAAAACTAAATACCCTTGAAATGTGTATTGTTTTAAAAAATTAAATTAAGTTTCATTTTTTGGCTATTTCAAGACAAACCGTGTTTGCTTATAATAGCTGTAAATGGATCTTTATCATTTTTAAAATAAAAAAATTCTAATCGAATTATCTTTGGAAAAATTCCGATAAAATTCAATACGTTCTCGTCTCAAATGCCAAATAATAAAACTCGGATCGCACAACGGCCAATAAACGACAATCCAAATATCACTTATGGATCACTGAGAGTCTCGCTTCCTTCGATAAAATCTTTCTGCGATACTTTAGGCATCGTCTTTTGTGATATCGCAAGTCGTATGAATGATAACAACGTGGATTTGCACCGTGTCACGGATACTTAAGTCGAGAGCCTGAGACGAAGGTGGGTGTTTGCTAGGGGCTGACATTTTCCCGGCAACAGCTTCTGTCACACAATACCGACAGCTTGTTCTTTTCAATATATCTTAGAGATTTTTCTCGAGTAAAATATCGCTATAAAATTTAAAAATTAAAAGTACATTACATAACAAAACAGCCAATTCGCCATGTACTTGACAATTATAATGAGACAAAATATAAAACCAATCTACATAATACATACAAATCAACATACAAAATCAAGAAATAAAAAAGTAAAATTTAACAAACAGTTTACAAATACTGTCACTAAAAATGTCCACTTTTCTAGGCAATGAATTGATCAATCGAACGGCCCTTGGAACTTGTGACTCATACCTCCTAAGCGAGGTATAAGTTTTTAGAAACAAAAGCTTTTGGTCATAATTTGGCCCACGTAAGAATAAATCGGGAGCACGTAAATTAATAGTCATGAGAATTTCAGGATTATTAACTCTTTTAACTTGAAAACTATCATCGAGCTTCAAGAGAGTGAAATGATAACATTGCGTAAAGAAATTTGGTGGGGTAGTATTTCTTTAAGGAATTATCAACCGGGAAGAATTTTTTTCTAAATAATAATATCTTAGAAATTCCTTATGGACTTTCTCCAATTACAGCTTGTATGAACTTTGATATGGGCTCCAAATGATGGATCCAAGCGTACTTAAGACCAAAGAAACATAAAGCGTGCGAAACACAGATGGGTTTTCAAATGGTTTGCTTTGTCGTTTGTTTGTTTGGATTATTTTTTTTCTTAGCCGAGTTCTATGGCGCAGTGGTCAGCGTTGTTCACTTTCGTGCCAGACTTCACTGATTCGAGTCCCAGTACGGGCAGCATTTTTCCGATCTATATAATCAAATAGCAAGTGCACCGGCTACTGCACAGCCTCATTCGCGAGTAGGATTTGTGTCTCATTAAGCTTTCAAGTGCTTTAAAAAAAAAGCTTCGACATTCACATACAATTGGCAAAATACAAAAAGAGAAAAAAGATAATTACTATGATCAAACTTTTCAATACTGTCTTTAAGCAAATTTTGTATTTCAATTCATTGAATATTTTTACTTGTTTGTGATAAAATATCGCTTATAAAAGTTGTCGGGGTCTAATGACGCAGCGGTAAGCGTTGTTCGGTTTAGTGCCAGACTTCACAGGCTCGAGTCCCAGTACGAACAGCATTTTTTGATCGATTTCTGTTCGAAGGTATGGGTGTTTGTGGCGTAAAAAAATCATCCCACCCTTCCGATCCCTCAATAACTAGGCGTAGCGAGAGCGGTTAGTTCACAAATAGTCCTCTTCTAGCCTTATTCTTATTATAAAATAAAAATAATAAAACATTTTTAGTACTTTTTCCACATAAAATTTATTAGATCAGGACCGGTTTCGCTCATGGTGAGCATTGTTAACTGATAAGAAAAACAATAAAACAGTGATATTTATACAAAATTTAAGTGATAAAAACAAGGTATGACAAACAATTGGTATTACAACCTAGCAAAAGAATTGAAGTAAAATACAAGGAAAATAAACTATAAATAAATTATTCTTATTACCTTACCACATTCTTTTCAAAAAAGAGGTTGAGTGACTGAGTAACAATCAGTTCTCGTAGAAAAAACTTCTTTTGAGATACTTCCTTTACGTCATATGGTCAACATTGGGAGCGGATATGGATTTCAAAAAAACTGAAACAAACTTTTTAAATTAAACTTATATTATGAACATACTTTATTATATGGTTCCATAATGGTTAAAAATGAAATTTCAATTTCATTTTGTAAAACAATATACATTTTAAAAGTATTTTTAATTTTACATTACTTGGAATGATATGTTGTGTGTTATCAATACATGTTTAAGACTGATTTCTAAAAATACTTTTATGGTTCATGTTTCAATAATTTTGGAATGAGCCGGGCTTGCAAATAATAGTCTCATATACTCAATAAGCGAAAGTATATTTTTATTAAATACTAGCTGACCCGGCATGCGTTGCAATGCCACTCAAAGAAAGAAAGTGTTTGTGTTTTAATTATGTTTATTGAAGTGCTTTTGAATATATTTTGTTTTTTTGTCTGGTACGTATATGAATAGATCTTAAGGTTTTTCAACGCGTGATCAGGCCAGATACAGCTGTCCATGTGAGAAGCATGGATTTTTAAAATTTAGTCCACACACTTGTAGCGATTGTCCAAATGCTAGTCGCGCTGGAAACTGCAAACATTTATAAATAATTTTCAAAATATTTGCTGCAATTGCAGATGACGCGATTGCCAACAATATTGTTTCGTGATCCAACGTTTTGGCTTGTGTTTGATTGCATGCATAATTCTGTCTTACGCTATGCGTTGTTCTGGGACCAATTTCGGAAGATTTGTTTGAACGAATGTACCCAATTTGTCGACATCAAATTGTGTTTCTCGTTCCTAATCACGGTCAAAAGGGTTGTTTGCATATCATTGTATCAGACGAACGGGCTTGAGCAGTGAAAACTCGAACGGTTTCCAAAATTGCTCGTCTGTTTCTGAAGCTCGTAATGCCGTTTTCTTTCGTGCTTGAGGTCTAGATCAACTAATAGCAAGTCTTTTAGGTGGCATAATTTTTTGACAGCGAAAGAAATCTTTTGTGACGACTATTAAAAATTCACTTGATAATTGTTTACTATACCCTTTGATTGTTTGACGTAACCATGGCACGTATCAAACTTTAAAAGACTTAAGTTGCTGCGCACTTAGCGCCATCTGTCATTCAACAACATAAATAATTTCGCTCTGTTTGAAATACGAACGACGGACGTCAAAAATATTGAAAAAAAATTCGGGATAAGGACATCCTTCACCTAGCGGGATGAAATATACCTTAAAACCTATTCTACTATCTAACAAATATACATTTAAAAAATCGGTCAAGCCTATATAGAGATAGAGATAATTTTTAGAATAATTGAAATGTTTAAGTTTGCTAACAAATTTATTTCGTAGAAAAAGAAAAAGATCTCGGGATATATAACGATAGTCCTTCAGTATTTAAATTGTAAATAATATATTTTTTAGAATATTTGAAATGTTTTAAGTTTGCTAACAAATATATTTCGTAGAAGAAGAAGTAGATCTCGGGACATAATATATTGACAGCCTTGCAGTATTTAAATTGTAAATAATATAATTTTTGGAAAAATGTTTAAGTTTGCTAACAATAATTTTTCGTAGTAGCAGAAATAGACCTCAGGGCATATATCGACAGCCCTGCAGTATTTAAATTGTAAATTATTTAATTTTTGGAATAATGTTTAAGTTTGCCAACAACATTTTTTTGTAGTAGTAGAAATAGACCACGTGGCGTATATCGACAACCCTGCAATATTTTAATTGTAAATTATTTATTTTTTGGAATAATGTTTAAGTTTGCTAACAATCATTTTTCGTAGTAGCAGAAATAGACCACGTGGCGTATATCGACAGCCCTGCAGTATTTAAATTGTAAATCATTTATTTTTTGGAATAATGTTTAAGTTTGCTAACAATCATTTTTCGTAGAAGCAGAAATAGACCACGTGGCATATATCGACAGCCTTGCAGTATTTAAATTGTAAATTATTTAATTTTTGGAAAAATGTTTAAGTTTGCTAACAATAATTTTTCGTAGTAGCAGAAATAGACCTCAGGGCATATATTGACAGCCCTGCAGTATTTAAATTGTAAATTATTTAATTTTTGGAATAATATTTAAGTTTGCTAACAACCATTTTTCGTAGTAGCAGAAATAGAACTTGTGGGATATATTGACAGCCCTGCAGTATTTAAATTGTAAATCATTTAATTTTGGAATAATCTTTAAGTTTGCTAACAATCATTTTTCGTAGTAGCTGAAATTTCGTAAATTATTGAATTTTTGGAATAATGTTTAAGTTTGCTAACAACTATTTTTCGTAGTAGCAGAAATAAACCTCCTAATTTACTTTAGTTTTGGAATAATGTTTTAGTTTGCTAACAATCATTTTTCGTAGTAGCAGAAATAGACCACGTAAATTATTTAATTTTTGGAATGATGTTTAAGTTTTGCTAATAACCATGTTTCGTAGTAGCAGAAATTTCGTAAATTATTGAATTTTTGGGATAATGTTTAAGTTTGCTAACAATTATTTTTCGTAGTAGAAGATTTAAAAATAAAAGTCGAAATATAGTTCAATAAAATTTCCATACTCTCATTAGAATATTCCTAATGCATGTAAGAAATAAAAAAGATTTTCAAGGCAGGATGCAAAATACAACCATAAATAATCGAATCAATGACACTGATCAAAATTTGTCAAATCAGCTCCAAAAAATCTTGAAATTGTAAATTATTTAATTTTTAAAATAATGTTTAAGTTTGCTAACAATCATTTTTCGTAGTAGCAGAAATAGACCACGTAAATTATTTAATTTTTGGAATGATGTTTAAGTTTGCTAACAACCATTTTTCGTAGTAGCAGAATTTTTTTAAATTATTGAATTTTTGGAATAATGTTTAAGTTTGCTAACAACCATTTTTCATAGTTGCAGAAATTTCGTAAATTATTGAATTTTTGGAATAAAATTTAAGTTTGCTTACAATAATTTTTCGGAGTAGCAGAAATAGACCTCAGGGCATATATCGACAGCCCTGCAGTATTTAAATTGTAAATTATTTAATTTTTGAAATAATGTTTAAGTTTGCTAACAATCATTTTTCGTAGTAGCAGAAATTTCGTAAATTATTGAATTTTTGGAATAATGTTTAAGTTTGCTAACAACCATTTTTCATAGTTGCAGAAATTTCGTAAATTATTGAATTTTTGGAATAATGTTTATGTTTGCTAACAATTATTTTTCGTAGTAGAAGATTTATAAATAAAAGTCGAAATATAGTTCAATATAATTTCCATACTGTCGTTAGAATATTCCTAATGCATGTAAGAAATAAAAAAGATTTTCAAGGCAGGGTGCAAAATATAACCATAAATAATCGAATCAATGACACTGATCAAAATCTGTCAAATCAGCTCCAAAAAATCTTGAAATTGTAAATTATTTAATTTTTAAAATAATGTTCTAAGTTTGCTAACAATCATTTTTCCTAGTAGAAGATTTTAAAATAAAAGTTGAAATACAGTTCTATAAAATATCCATACTGTCATTAGAATATTCCTAATGCATGTAAGAAATTAAAAATGTTTTCAAGGCCAGATGCAAAATATAACCATACCTCCAATAATCGAATCAATGACGTCACTGAACAAAATCTGTCAAATCATCTCCCAGCCCTATAATTATAGCTTCAAGAAATCGAATCAGTTTATTCGATTATTTAAAAAACGTCGTAGCTATGCATACCTTAAAATAATGTTCTCTCAATATTATTACGATCCTTTAATTATTACGAATTTAAAGATGTCCATTTCAATTGTTTTAAATTACATAGCGATTCACGTCAAGTCAACTGTCAAAGTTTTATCAGTCTATGGTATAATGCAATCAACGCCACCTAGTGGATACAACGTCAACCGTAAACAGCATACAACGTATGTTCCGCGTTCGATTTGGAAATTCCAAATAAACAAAATGTATGAAAACATTTATTTTATTCATAATTTCTTTCCCGTGATATTTTTCCGATGTTTTAATGCTTATTCTGCTATTCTAGGCGGATACGAATTTAATAAGACAAAGATCATTAAAATCCGAGCTGCAATTCTCGAGATATACGTGGTGTAACAAACCCCACTTTCTTTTATATATATAGATAGCATATTTCAGTCATAATCGATACACAAAAAAAAATTTATACCGATAAATCGGAATTCTGGTTTTGCCAGTCCTCAGCTGAAATTCTTGAAAGGAAGAGAGCTTATCGACGTTTTTTCGAGAAAAATTCTTGTCAAGACGTCATTATATCGAATGTTGCTTTTTACTACAAGATGATAACTCGCAAAGAAGCTTGTAGTTATGAGAGAACTGATTATTTATTCAGCATTTCGCTTCGTCATTTTTATTTCGATTTGCTGTTAGTCTCAACTGTTTGTCAGTATTGTCAATTGTGATCTTTTTGTTTTGACTTTCGTCAGATGATGGCATAAATAATTGATAAGTGCTTCGATTCATGCAAAGAGTTTTTTTTTTATTTTGAGAACAGCTTATACCTTTCTGAATAAAAACACATAATATATTATCTATCTATATATAAAAATGAATGAATTTTTGTTTGTTTGTCCCGTATTTGTTCCTATACTGTTCATCCGATTGCAATAAAACTTTGGTTAGTCGTTGTGCGGACACCCGCAAAGGTTTTTAATTAATAAAACCAGCGATAAGCTGCCAATACGTTAACATTGAGACTCAATTTATATCAAAGCAATTCTCGGTGCTCTTGGGAAACAGTGAGTTTTTTTATATCACTCCTATGCAATTATATGCAATACTATATCAATACACACGATTAAAACAAGAACACTTTCTTTCTTTGAGTGACATTGCAACGAATGTCGAGTACTCGCCAGTACATTATAAAAGTGACAATTATATCTTCGGTGACGTAATTGCAAAGGAATCATGTGAAGATTTTTGTTTAAATTTTGTTTTTTAACATAACGATAATTCTGCTCTTAAAAAGATAACATAAAAAAGATAATGTAACCAAAAATATTTAATTTTAATTTTAAATTTAAATATATTTAAATCTTATATTGGCCCTGCCAAAACATACAACTTAACACATCTGATTGCTAAGGTTTATTTAAAGACAGGACTACAGATACTGATACAACAGCATCTCAAGTTATTCTATCGCGTAAAATGAAGAACAATTCGTTTTCAATAATTTTTCGCCTTATTTAATATAATTGGTAAGAACTTTGGTTTAATGATCAGGCCAACCTGATCTTTAGTCCGAGTAAATCAATAAGAGTCAAATCTTATCTGTATATATTTTAGTTTGAGATCTTAAACGTAGCTGTTTGAGGTGTATTTTCTTCTCAAATTGATCTTGAGTGCCTTTGAAAAATTTTCATCGAGTTTATTTTGCATTCGAAGTATTTGACATTAACTGTAATGCAAAATATGTACATCTTTTGTTAATTGATTTTGCATTTACTTGGTAGAACTCCATTTATAACAGATTAAAAATTACAAAGTATTTTAGATCTACAGTTTTTAATAATTTTATTCGTTGATAGCTATTTCGGCTTGCGCCATCGTCAGAACTATGTTAAACTAATATTTTGCTCAGCTATATATACTGACTCTGAAGAGATACACAATGCATCAAGTTATTCACTCTAACATCCTAATTATAATTACAATATTACACTAATCAAATGTGATTCTAGTTTTTCAAAGAACGATTAACAATTGAAAGAACGATTAACGATTAACAAACCCAGATTGTTGATCGTTCTTTGAAAAACTAGAATCACATTTGATAAGTGGAATATTGTAATTATAATTAGGATGTTGAGTGAATAACTTGATGCATTGTGTATCTCTTCAGAGCCAGTATATATAGCTGAGCAAAATATTAGTTTAACATATTTCTGACGATGGCGCAAGCCGAAATAGCTATCAACGAATAAAATTATTAAAAACTGTAGAACTAAAATACTTTGTTATTTTTAATCTGTTACATCTTTTGTTTTAATTTAAATAATTCATTTGTTTAAATTTTTGAATAATAACAAGTCAATTTAATTTAACCCTTGGAAGGTGAAATGAACAAAGTGTTATTTTGATAAAGCAATTGTTAGATGCGTTATAATATTCTACGTGTCTTAAAATATCGTAAAAGTGAGGTGAGCTCAATAAATACACACTATTTTCACTTTAAGGGTGTTCACATCAATACTTGATGTAAAATCATTATATTAAAAAACATAATATTCCTTTGTGCTTATTTCCACTTTTATTTAGCAAGATTAGCACCGGTTTTACTTATGACGAGCATTGTTAACTAAAGTGTCATATTCCTAAAATAAAGACACGCAATCCACCAAAACAGCATGTAAATACGTGATTGTACTTAAAAGGACAATAGAAAAGTTTTTTAATTTTACAACTTGGATCACTTTACTTATCGAGCGTTAAAAAAATAAACTTTTTTGTTACTACAGTGTTTCAACAATATATATCGACTGTGAAAAGGAAAAAGTACGTAATCCACAGATAACAAATTTTTCAGGAGACACAAAAAACGTTTTTTGGTGATTCTGGGCCAAATTCAAATTATGAAATATACACAAACTGTGATAAACTGGTTTTTATTAAGTTTGTCTAAAATTAAATTGACCTAATTGTCCAAGAAAATCCTTTTTTAAGTCTTTTTTCCTGATCACAATTTTCACAGTCCCTTATTTTTTCAAACTTAAAAGCTCAATTTAGATACTAATTTGGCATTTTCAGCTTACATCTTTTTAAGAAAGCGATTATCAAGTTGTAAACATTGTGATTATCGAAAAAACGTGTTATGTGGGTCTTTTTGCCTTTCCACAGTCGATATGTATTGTTATTAACAAACAAATATTATTTGTTTAAAATTTCTTATACATAAAGTATCGTCAAAACAATATTAAAAAATGGAGTGTATTAAATTCACTTTAATAGTAGGTATAACAGGAAATCTCTGCTTAAGTATGATTTTTTTAACCCAATTATTTCCCAAAAAAGTTTCGCAAACGTTATAAAGAATATCTTCCTTGAATTTCAACCATATTTCCATCGTTTATTTCGAGTAAAATAATCTAAAGCCTATAAAATTCATTCACGATAATATTATTCAGTAATGCGATAAGAAAGCTAGGGTATTGAATACGTTAAAAATTTTCTATTCAATACTACGTCTGCCTGACACGTCTCCGCTAAGATAACTTGGGCTCAAGAATAAACGAATCGGCAGTCTCCCATTTTTACGTACTGTTCAGTGTGACAAAACGTCCGGTCGTTACTGAGAAAATTATCGCCGTTTTTATCGGCGAATAATCGGAAAATTTTGCTGTCAAAGAATTTCGCTGTTTGTGGCGAAAGACTTTAAACATAAAACTAAAGTTTTATAGCTTTTTAAATCAGTAGAATAAGACACACAATGTTTTCTCAACGGTAAGTTAGACATTTTATTTTAATTCCCTATTGTACTTAACGTTGTACCCACCACCACCCTCTACGTAACGACGTTAGTCGTGTTCAAAATTTTGCCAGAAATTTCCCGAGAAGAAATATGCATATTTGGGCAACCACCGGCCCGCCGAGCTATTTTGCCCGGCCTTGATTCATCTCGACGAAGTTATAGAGAAAGAAGATATATAAGAAGTAGCGTGTTTTATTTAATTTAATATTACTTTATTATGTTCAATAATTTGGTCCGGCCCTTGACTCGGAGACAGAATGATAATTTGGCCCCAGACTTAGAAAAGGTTGCCCATGCCTGCATTACAGTGTTCAGAAAATAATATTAAATAAATAATTAAGTGCAATTGAAAATATTATAATGCTTTTATTTATTTAGTTTAACCCTTTTTTCAAAAGACGTGGAGAATTCTTTGAAAGCCCTATAATTTGCTTTAAATGCAACCAAGTCTGCATGACCGACGGGGCCGCCAGATCCGACAGATAGTCGTATCGTCTTAAGCAATTTTTCCCGTTCGTTGTTTAAGTCTGGACATTCCCAGAGTATGTGATCAGCATCCTTACATTTAGGACTATTTACTAACCAGCCAAGCTGGAACGCCTGCGCTGTCTTCGTGGTAGAGTGGTCAACGTTGTAGCTTCGGCTACGGAGGGCACGGGTTCAAATCTCGGTATGGACAGTTTTATAAATTGATTTTTCAATCGATATTATGAATTTCTGTTCGAAATCATGGATGTATGTGATGCCTTTAATTCCCCCCTCTCACCCATCTTATCCTATGAATGGTGCGTATCGAGATCGATTAGCTTAACACTAGTCCTGTTTTAGCCTTATCCTTCTATCGCTACTCTCTTTTTAAACACTTCTGTTGAGATAAACTCCATTAGGAGTCCAAATGCTCCACATTGGGAGCGAAAAAAAAGGTGGAAGAGCTTGGTAGCAAAATAACCGTGGCCAGTCATGAATTTGCTGGTCTAGAAATTAGGAGGCAGAACTTTGGTTCTCTTTATTCGCCATTTAAAAATTGGGAAAAAAAATTTAAGTTTGCCTCCCCTTGGAAGAATTCTCCCATCGAGCATTTTTAGACATATTTAGAAATTGTGGATTACTTTAGACACACTGATTTTCCGTGCTTAAATCAAATGCCATCCTGTCTATGTTTATATTCTTCAGTTATCACTTTGACCTGAATAAGTAAATTGTAGCAAATCGATATTTCCATCGACGAAAGCGTCAAGTTTTATGTTTAAAAAATAGATGTTGAAATTGGATTGAAATTAAGTGCAATTTGGTAGAACACAACAGTATTACATATAATGAGGTAAAATTTAGCTAGTAATTTATTACAGTTCTGCAATAATTGTGTTATATACTGTTGACAGTGGCGGCCGATCAATGTGGCATTGTATCAATGCACCCCTTGTATATGCAGGGGCGGTTATATTTCATAAAATAATATTCAAACACATCATTCATACCATTCACTCATTTTAAATTATTCATGTATTTATTGTTTAAAATAAAATAAAATAAAATGTTCTAAAATATTTATTATAGACAATAAATACATGAAGAATTTAAAATGAGTGAATGGTATAAATATTATTTTTGAATATTATTCCATAAAATATAACCGCCCCTGTATATACAAAGGGTGCATTGATCCAATGCCACGTTGACTGGCCGCCACTGACTGTTGATAACTATTTTGGTAGCTCAGAATAGCGGCTCTTATCGATGACTATACACCCAGGTCTTTTTTAACACGGTCCACTAAAAAGATCCATTACTAATATTTTACGTGAATTATTTTTCCTTGAACGATTCATAGAAAAAAAGACAATAACAAAATTTGTAATGGCAAGAAATTCAGCAACACATGGTGAGATTCTAATAAATTAGACGTGTCACACATTTCTAGCGATGAAAGCGATTTACGTCCAGTCCCTCATAAACGTGCGCATATGTATTAATAAACAGTATTTTTTTTAAATAAAGTACGTACATAACATATGTATGAATAAAATTTTCTTGGGTTTTCATTAATACCTGTTTTACACGGTTTTCTATACTAAGATGTTGTTGCTATTTTTTCAAATTAAATGATTAAAATAAGTTTAGAGAAACAATATTAACTTTTTCTTATGCATTGTCTTTTTTTGTTTTTTTTTATACACGGTGCTTAGTGGAACGTATCTACCTAATAAAAAAAGAGTTGACTGTTTTAGATGTTATATTAGTAGAAACAAAATTAAATGATTTTAGTTACACGTAATTTAATATGTCTTATCATCTGGCGCTGAAAGATTTGATGCAATACTGGTATTTTTTATTAAAAAATACCTTTCCCAAGATTTTATTGCGCTGCAAGATTCAAGTATCAGTATCTTTTAAAAAATTAACTTATTATAAAGTAAAAAAATAGTATTAGGATCTTTATATTTGTTTTAATTAGTTGATAGATATTTCGGCATATGCCTTCAGAACTATTTTCTAGTTCTGATGAAGGCATACGGCAAAATAACAATCAACTTGTTTTTAAAAAAAGTAGAACTGAATAATTTGTTATTTTTCACCTTACTAAAATGAAGTTTTTTCAATTAAATGCTAGTTTTATCAGTAAATTAATTTATGTCTTTCAAAAACCAATTATTTTGAATGTTCAACCCATTCATTAAATATTAAAAATTCTTTAATTATACAAACATTTGGGAAAGGTAAAAATATTCATTTCTCAAAAAAATATATGTTAAGAATACTCTACTTCAACTATGTATCTTACATGTCCGCATCACTTACAGGATCACCTGCGTGAGGGTATCCTTTGCAAATTTTGCAGGTTGCTACAGCCTGAACTCTCTTGATAAAGCTTTCATATTTCAAACGGAGGGAGCAGTGATCTTTCCTTTTCGAGTGTCACGGCGTTTCCTTTTCATCATGAAGAGGAAGAAAGGAGCATGTTTGTAACACAATGTCTGCATGTAGTAAGCTTTTTTTTCATCCGTTCATTATTACACTTCACTCTTGACTTTTCAATGCTCTCAAATTTAACACGACACATTACAAGTAGGGCTTATACGAAAACCGGCTGTGGAATTTCAACATTGCTCTAAATCCGGTTTTATCCAGTTTTCGAAGTTTTACAAAAAATGCACAATTCAATTAAAATAGCGAAAAAAAGTTTAAAATTCTTTTTTGTATTGTTTATTTATATACGTAATAATACACAACAAGAAATTATTTCGTGTTTCTCTTCAGAAAATATGATTTAAGAAAACGAAAAGCGTCCACTCATCGGTCACTTAGTGATGATCTAATCGAGCCGCATTATTGGATTGTAAATAATAGTAGTATGTATACATTGTATACTGAATATTAGACTTTGTACATACGCGTGTACTACATCTCGTTTTATTTGAAACCATGATAAAATCAAGTCAAAATATTAACGTTTTTATTTTAATGATAAATAATATATTTAAAACCGGTTACGAAGTTGAAAAAACCGGTTTTTATAAGCTGACAAGCTCTTATTACAAGAATTTAATTGAAACGATCACAATTACTATGTCGTTACTTCAGTTTCAAAATGTAACAAGCTGTTGCAAGCAATGCTTAAATATATATAATATATATCAGTTCTAAAATGTTACAATCTTTATTATCTATCTACTCTATCTCGTATGACATAAATTATCTCGTTTCATTGATCTGGATAGTAAATTACTTTTGTTTCTCTTCTTTTTTTTACATACGTTTAATTAACTTACGGTTTATATTTACAAATTGTTTGTGATATTTTAAATTATATTGCTTAAAATGCTTACAGAGATAGTGTCAAAATTTGTGACACAACATGTAAAATTATAAAGTTATCAAACATAACTACATTTATATGATTTAGAACCTGCGGCCTTTTGTCTTCTCTAGTGCGTCGTTTGACGGATCTGATAACTCTGTAATGTTTCGTAAATTCCTGAGATATTAGATGTCAAAGTCCTTGGAAGTCCTAAAAAAAGGTCACATGCTGGCTTTACAAATTGGCATGAAATTGTTTCTGGCCTAAGATTTTCTAGTCAATTCCCTGTCAATGTTTACTGCGGCCTTATGTTGAATCAGGTAAATGACTTTAGCTTTAGACTATTTATAATGGTCGAATATATACATTTTTTTTATTTTAATGGTCCAAGGCAACACAGGTCATTATTGGCGGGCAAGCTGAATTCTTTAAAAAGCTACGCACGAGAGCCCTATTATGGAATACAAAAAGATCTTTCATGCAATAATGACCCTTTAAATGGGATTTTATCAGACGATTTTGCACTTGAGTAGTTTCTTAGTTTAGCCGCATGGCTGGAGAGTTATCATATGTCAGGGCATTATGACAAATCGTATCTCTTATTTTATTGAAATGTCATATTTTTAGATTTTAATACTCTTATGAATCTAGCTTCTTATCCAAGAATCATATATTTATAAATCTGGCACATAATTATCAACAATCTAAAAATGTTTAATGTTACTCTTCTATAAAATAAAATTTCCGGGCAACTCAATATATATAGGAGTATAGAACATACCGCTAGTAGTATATCGACTCGTGCTAAAGAGACTCACAATTTACAAACCATCTTATTACAGAATTTCATGACATAAATTTGAATTCAACGTCAATCTGTTTACATCTTTGTAACAAAGGCTTGTAGCTTAAATGCACTTGAACAATTAGAAGTTAATAGGCATAGTCAAGCGAATGTCATCTTGAATGAACAACTAATTATGAGTCCATCACCGCTAATATAACTCCTTACCTAACTAATAATAAATATCAGTTTAATTTAAACTAATTTACCTTGATCAATCCCATATTTGTTATTGTTCTTAAAAACAATAATGTTTAATAAATGTAATATGGATTAGTATGTTGAAGTATATGACAGGATGTATTGTGTGTCTCTTCTGAACTAGTATATATGTATGGTTGAGTAAATGTAGGTTAAAGCGTGGTTCTGATGAAAGCATACACCGAAATAGCTATCAATTGATTTTTTAAATTTTGTAAAACTAAACACTTTGTTGTTTTTAACCGTGTTAATAGAAAATGTGAAAAAACACATTTTATATCCAAGGTTACGTTACTTCTTATTACTAAACTGCATAAGCTGACATGAATACATTACAACATATAGTGATCAAACTTATTATTTCGGTTTTCAGAACACAATACTAATTTTAAAATTTAGTTTTACATATATTCTTTCAAAAAAATTTTAAACCTCTTTCGCCTCATAGAATTAATTTTTATTTTTATCTACATATATGTTGATGTTGATATGGACGGTTAAAATAATTCATTCATTCAACATTCAATTCATGTTTACCGCACGAAAGGGTGAAAATATAATTAAGAAAAGATATGTGTATTATAAATTACAACCAAGGATAAAAAATAAATAGCATTTAGAAACACATAAACAACCAAACAAATAAATTTAGTATGTTCACTGTCAACTCAATACGAGCATTTTTAATTAAAGATTTTATGGAAATTCTCGTCATGAGCAAAACGGCTCCTGATCATATTAAATAAATGTGGAATAAGTACAAAGTAGTTTTTTTCTAATATTACAAATTCATTTTCACATTCATTGTTTGTTTTGTTATAATGTTGGGAAACGGAAAATAACACATAAAAACTGAATGTAGATCAAGCAGTTTTCAGTGCAACAGTAAAATGTTAAATGTATGTTGCATTTTCGCTCACTATTCTATTGTTTTCGAATTCAAAGTTTATCGGTAAAACCGTCTTAAAGTTGGATACCCCAAGTATTTCCTTTTGTAAATAGATGCACCCGACGCCATATATCACCAACTTTCAGTTAACGGAAAACTTTGCCGATAAAAAACACTCCCCCATAATATCTGTTCTCAAAAGCTCACCAAGACATATTGCAAAGAACAAGTCCAACATCATATTTCAGCGGGAATCATTGGCGAAAGTTTGCTGGGGAGCTTTCTCGAAAATGTGGTGTTTTCACTTTGAGGTATTTTGAATTGTTTTTAAAAGTAACTGTGGGAAATGCGAGGCCTTCTTCTGTGGAAATTGTGTGAATGGTAATTACGTTTCTTGAAAGAATTCACGAGTGAATAGATTTTTTGAATAACGTTATGAAAGGGAAAATTGTAATGGTATAATCACTAGTTTTTACAAAGGGTATTTTATAAAAAAAAAGATTTTTGTGCGAAGACGCTGAAGAAGAATATTTAATTAAATTAAATTGTTAACAGTAATAATTGTGTAATAGAAGTGTCAACGTTCAGGAAGTAATGTTTTTGATCCATTTTTTTTTTAGCTAATGAACATTATTTTTTTAACAGTGAGTAGCTAAATTGCTTTTAGTTAAAAAGATATTGGTTAGGGATTCTTAAATTTCGAATCGTGTGTAATAATTTTTATTAAAAAATATTTTTATGCTCAATGTCGGTAACTCAAAATTCGCGCAAATATATTTCTTAAGTAAAATATTGCAAAAAAAAAAATGACAATATTGTATTGTAAAAATATTATTACACACCGTTCGAGGTATTCGTTAGATTTTGCTAATGAAAGAATATCTGTCTAAAAATAATACAGTGATTCAGTAATTGTATAGATGTTATTGCAAACTAGCATCTGAGTGATAATACCTACATTATATTTACAGTGATAATATTTTATCTTACCAATTTTATTGCCATTTGAAATATACAAACCTTAAAGTACAAAAGATTCTAAGCTATATTTGTATTGAATGAACAAAATCTACTATATAGAAAATCTATTTAAAAAATCAGCATGTCTCATGTCTCGAATTGTTTAATGTCCCAAAAACCGAGACAGGTGAAAAGCATAAATTTCACGAGAATTTTTTTTGGGTTGCCTTGGCACTGAATTCAATTGATTATTATTGCTGTCAGAATCTTTGTTAGGTTGGTTTGGCTGTTTTTTGATATCTTATTTCAATTACTGGCTGAAAAGGAGAGAGAGGTTGAGCGACTGAGTAACAAATAGTTATCTTATAAAAACTACCGTTGAGATATCGACTGGTTCTACAATAAATATTTTTTATCCGTACCCTCGTCTAATTTAAAGCATATGGCCTTCTAATAGAAGTATCTCAACAGATTTTTTTAGACAGAAACTGTTTGTTGATAAATTGACTTACCTTTTTATGAAGAGAGAAAGGGTATGGGATTGGGCTTAGACAGGAAGAGTGGTTAGCAAATTGCTTTCCCTACGCCATTATTTTAGGATTGGAAGGCTGAAAATTTCTATACATTACAAACACCTATGTTTTTGAACAGAAATCAATTGAAAAAAATGTTGTTCGTACCAAGACTTGAACCCGTGAGATTAGTCGCGGAAGTCAACAACTTTGACCGCTGCACCACGCACCTAACATTAGAAACAACGAATATATAAAAACCGTTAATTCATTTATAGATTTTTTGAGGTATTTGTCATTAATATAAACATTGAAACCACGATGATTGGCAGAGTTCTCATTTTGGCCTCGTATAAGCAGAAAGCATTTTTTTTCTCTCATTATAGGATATTTAATTAATTTGTTTATACATTGTTTTATCATTTGCCTGATTGACAGGAATTTCTATTCTTCTGAACAACATACTACCTTTATACGGGACTTAATGACTATTTATATACCATAAACCGATATCCAATTTTGGCATTCATTTCCTTTTTGGTTGAACACAGACAACGATTATGAATCCTTTCAGGACACTGACAATGCAATTGTATTTATGCGTTCCAGATGAAGGCCCAACAAAGCCTTTCTGTGTTCTAATTATAATCGTTGAAATTTTTCAATTCGAAGCGTAAAATTTATATCGAGCATTGTCTAAGACAGTGGTAAAAAAGTGTCGTACCGCAGCTGATGATATTTTGATTAATATCTAAGTGTATTGAGGTAAAAATTACTACGTAGTTTAAAAAAATGATAATCTGAATCATATGGACTCCCATTTAACCATCACAGTATTTATTTAACGATAACTATTTTTTATAAAGAATAAATCATTATAAAAAGTTTTTAAGTTTTAAGGAGCAGACCTCCCAATGTGGAGCATATGGCCTTCTAATGGAGGTATCTCAATAGATGTTTTTCTACAAAAACTGTTTGTTACTCAGTCGCTCAACCTCTCTTGTTTTCAAAAAGAGTAGTGGGGATAGAAGGATGACGCTAGGACAGGACTAACGTGCTCTCTAAGATGCGCGCGTAGCATTTTTAAAGCCTTCGCACACTTATTTCGGGTTGGTGCGCACTCAATTAATATTTGATTGGCTGACGCAGCTAACTTCTTGCCTTAGAAGGAGCATTGGGCAAGACTAGTAGTAAACTAATCACTCTCGTCACGTCCAGTTGTTAAAGGATCAGAAATGATGGAAGGGGCATCACAAACAACCATATCTTCGAACAGAAATTGATCTGCTCTTACTGGGACTCGAGCCCGTGCGTTCTGGTACGGAAGCCCACAACCCTAACAGCTGCGCCATAGGACCCGGCAAAGAAAGAGATGTTCGCTGTCTATTTTCGGTGGAAAGATATTAATAAAAAAAACACCTTGTTGTACATATTTCACATTATTTATTAATATCAGAACCGGTTTTTCTCATCGCGAGCATTATCGACTGATGAAAAAATAAATTTGGTACAGGATTATTTATACAAAATTAAATTAGACTTATTAGTCGCACGAAACAAATGGTAAAAGAAGGATAAACATAATTTATAAATACTGATACAAAATATAAATGATTTAAATATAGATAATGTAGTTTTATAATTTGACTTTTCGACAGAAGGTGCTCGGTGGCAATTCAATATTAGATTTGAACCTTTCAAATTTTTTACATTCACTCAAGTTTTTTCATTAACAACCAGGGTTTCACCTTTCGGCATCTTCGGGCATTAAAATGCACGGATAGTTCAAGTTCATCCGTGCACTTGAACGCCTGAAGATGCCGAAAGACTAAGCCCGGGTCGTTAGTGACAAAACGTGTGAGCGCACTTAATTTGAACGGTTCAAAGATAGTTTAGTGTTATTTGTTTTCAATTATTTGTGTAGTATAATATAAATTGTTTGTAATGTTTTGTTATTATATTTATTTAGCTTTGTATATATAATCCTATATCACTTTTAAGGTGTTCGCTGTCAATACTTAGTGGAAAAGCAGAGATCAGTATCTCAGATATATATCTTGGTAAATAAAAGTAGAAATATGAACAAAGGAATATTGTGTTTTTCCTAATCCAATATCAATTTATAAATTTTCATCAGTCGATAATTCTCGCGATTAGAAAAAACGGTACTTACACATAATAAATAATACGAAAGTATTATACAAAGTTTTTTTAATTAAATGACGTGGTCATTAAAAGACAAGCAACTAACTTAATTTACGTTTTACACAATCAAATAGAAGGAAGTGATAATAAAAAAATAGTCTAAGAAGCTAATTTCTCTCATCACAATTTATACATGAAAGCTATTAATTATTCATTAGAGAAATACATTCTATGAACTATCCCTGCCTAGATGTTAATCTGTAGATACCACAATTAAATAAAAAGGATGCTCAATAACATGGTCCACTCGGTCATACCGTAAGATTATTTTTTAATTGAATATTATTCCTTACTACGTATGTGATTTATTTATAAAGATGACATTGATTTCGTAATAATAATATATTTTTTTACCACTGTAAAATTTACCCTTGGCTAAATAATACGCGCCGTTGAGCTAGGAGAAGGGTAATGGATTATTTACGGGGTAGGTGATCAACAATCGGTTTCATTCCTTCAAGAAAACACGGGATCGTTTTTGCGTCTCCATTGTACTATACTCATTAGCTCAGCTGAGGGATGAAAAGGTAGCGCACCCTTTGTTGTCGCCCTTGGCCTACACTATGTCATTGAAGAGGTAGCATAACTCTTCACGTCTCGAAAAAATATCCGGTCGCATTTTAAGATGGAAAGATATTTAACGGAAGCAAAAAGCGAGAATTTTATCCGCTATTATTTTACCTATAAATAAAGATGACAAAAATTATTTATCTATCTATTTATTTATCTGTTTATCTATCTATTTATCCTGTGACATTTTTTTTAATTTTGTTTATTAAAATTCTTGGGTATTTTAAATCAGTCAGTGGCTAGTTTTTTTTAAAAGTCTATTTTTTTTCATTTCGAGAAATCCGTAAATTTTTGTAATTTCAAAATTGACGTTCAAAAATTTTTGAAATCCTGAAGTTGTCCACGATTTAATGGTGAATGTTAAAAAAAATGTGAATCCGAAAATCCCGGAATTACATAAAGGGTCCTGGTTGCCTCTACTTACTGAAGTTGACAGCTTATATATATGTTAGCTACTAACTCATTATCAGTTTTAAATTCTTGTGATGAACGAACCTAGTCTTGATAACAATAAAAAAGCTTATAAAAATGCAATACTTAGAAAAAAATGTCTTATTATTTTCTAATACAATGCATTTCTTTTAAGTACTGACAGTGAACAACTTAAAAGTGACAGTTAAAAAAAACGGTGCATATTATGTTGCGAACAATGATTTACACTAGTGCTTCCTAAACATTTTCAAACCACGGTCTCCTAAATCAGAAAAAAAAGTCCTGGGTCTCCCTGAATACAAAACATGTTCTGCGGCGGCCACCGGAGAAAACCTGTGACCCCCACCTTAGGAAGTAATGATTGACACTACCGTCAAAACTGTGTTTAAATTGAACACAAAAATTTTACTATGCACTGCCAGATGAATAGCAAAATTTTATTAATGATGGAAAATGGCTTGCGAATATCGCATTTATTTGAACGTATCACTGTTTGAAATGCTTTCTTTTTCGCTAATGATATAATTTATTCACAGATGGTCTTACATTATAATTCCTCGAATGCCTTTGCCCATATAATTTACGAGCCGGTGCTGTGACAACGCCATCCCATTTCACCCTTAACGACTGCCATTATTTTCACTCCACACCTCCTTAATTGTATGGAATTTCGTTACAGACCTTGGCGACATAAAGATTGAAGTGTTATTTTTAGGAATCGTCCATATGAGAAAAACAAGGGATGTAAAATTGTAAATTAGTGTTTTATAACATTCTTGTCAGCTTTTTAAAACTTGACAATGTGTTTTTTTATTATTAGTTGATCAAACAATTATCAATAAAACAATGTCGCACGTTGTGTAGTTATGGCCAAAAAAAGAAACGTTTTGTTATCATTTCTGCATAAGATGTGAAAAATATGGAATTGGTAAATCTCAAAAGGAATCCATTTTTGTTACTATATTTGACTGCTATCTAGTTGATAAGCTTTTATATTGCGGAGAAGCTTAAGATAAAAAGATGGAGAGGAAAAAATGACAAAAGGTTAGCTTATAGGTTTTGCTACACACCATTGCAGGTATCGGATGAGTGGGAAGGAATATTAATATGAAACACATCCATGTAAAATGTCCATTTTTTCTCTCTAAAAAAATAATGACTTACTGACAATAAATCTTTTTAATGCTCAATGAGTTGATAAGTTTTACACTAAAATCTCTAATTTTTTTAATGTATTACAATATCTTATGCAACCGTTGTGCTGCGAAACACTAGTGTGTCGCAATGACTTGCTGAAGAATTGAAGGAAAAAATATGTTTCTAATATTCAATGATATAATATCAACGGCACAGTTAAGTAGTTTACCAAAATTAAATGAGCAGGTAAATCTGCCAAATTTCCCACTCTTGTATCCTATACGTAAGTAAATATAATTGTAAATTTTCCAGCAAACGAAATAAATATAATTCTTGAAATTACTCACTATTCAAATCTGTAGGCATTTCTATGGGTTAGTCCATTTCGCCATTAATGGCTTTAAGCTTAGTGATGCATTTATTTCTTATATAAACACGGTACATGTATTTACTAAACGTCAGCTCAAGTTCATCTGTGGCCTGAAGATGCCGAAAGGCGAAACTCGGGTCGTTAGTGACAAAACTTGTGTGAATGTACATAGTTTGAGCGATTCAAATTTGATATCATATCGCCATTTCAATATTACAACTAGTAGACAAATTTATTTTTATTATTTTTGAGATAGCTGTTGAATATCGATAAAAATTTCCTTCTAGAAAATTCGAACGAACTTCACTTAATTGATATACGTATTATTTTTTCCGGAAATTTAATTGCTTATCTACTAAATTTTTCACAAAAATTAAGAACAGAGTTCCGTAACGGAACAGCCGAAATTAAGGGGTTGTCATTAGTACCCCTCTTCCCATCATCTTACTTTTCATAAACATTGTTATTTTTGTCAGGAAAGAGTGATTCCAGACATTGGAAAAACAACAAAACATTACCTGAGAAATCCCGACACCCGCCATGAATAATGCAATAGACATTTTCATGATTGATGTACTGTGAAACATTCATGAAAATAATAGAAAAATTACCTTAAATTTTTGATATACTTGCGGTTGGTTTATTTTTGTATTTATTACTGTCAATTTTGCTTACTTAAATAAATTATGGAGAAATAATAGTATTTTTTTTCCATCGCATTTTTATAGAAGGCTATGACTTATGAGACTAAATAACAAATTAATTCATTCCCGCTCCCAATATGGAGCATAAGGGTTGATTGATAGCGAGTGAAAATTAACAAGCATTCTTCACGCAAAATCTATAGAATGTAATGCGATATGATATTAAAATTAATAAGCAAAAAGCTATAATAACCCACCAATTTTATCTTCACGCCCAATTAATCTGAAGTGAGAAAGCTGTTAACTGACTGACATCTTCCACATATTTAAATAAGTATGTTTTAAATACTTGAAAATCATTATAATGTATTTATTTTTCAATAAACTGTTCTTGAATTTTTTTATTTACTGGACATTAAAATGATTTACTTGCCACATTAGCGTGCAATACATTGTTTCATACGTGAATAAAACAAATTAAAAGAGTCATACAAAGTTCCTCGTCTTTAATGATATTTGCAGCTGTACCATTGCACAAATGTAAAAGCTATTTTGAAACTTTGCGAGCTTTTCTTCAAGCAACTTTGATTGCATTCTTTCAGAATTTATCTTGTTTACAGAAAGCTTCTTTTAAAGCTTCTGTGTTGAATCTTTAACAACCATTTACAACTTAGTGTAGGAAATGGCACACGATTTATAAAAATTGGCTAGACACAACGACATTTTATATTGTTATATAAACATACAAACAAAACGCATTTCATTGTAAAGAATAGATTTTGCTCGCAACATTCTAGCATGAGTTATTTGTGTTCGCCTTTGAGGCACTAGTGAAAGTTAGATGGCAAATGTAAAAATAATAGTAAAGTATTTATGTTTATAATTTATCACGAACAATTTCTGATTATAACTGTATACTTTATTTCACTGAATATCACAACCAACATTTTTAATTGCTTTTTTCCCCATTCAAAGCCTTCAAACAGAATTTATTTAAACAGAATTTGGATGAGGTATAATAGATCGTGGAATATTAAAATTCATTCGTTTCATTGTAGTTTTGACTATCTTATTACATATCGACTGTAGAAATAAAAGAAGACGTAACCCACACATTTCAAATTTTACAGGAGGCACAAAAAATGTGTTTTGATGATTTTGGGCTATATGCAAATTATGAATTATACAAAACCTTGAAGTGCACGAAGGCTTCTAAACTGGTGTTTAATTGACATAATCTAACATTAATAATAAAGAAATCGTCTAAGAAAAACTTTTTTTCAGTCTTTTTCTTGGTTTAAATTTTCACAAGCCCATCTTTTTTCAAACTTAAAAGCTAAATTTAGATACTAATTCGGCATTTGCAGCATACATCCTTTTAATAGAACGTGTATCAGTTGTAAAGTGTGATACATTGCAATTATCGAAAAAAGCTGTTTTGAAGAAACTGTGGGCTACGTCCTTTTCCCTTACCACAGTCGATATATAGATGAATATGATACAATTTCCATAAAATAAAAACAGGTTGGTAAGAAAATATATCGATTATATTAATTTTTACAGAAATTTAATAGTAATAGTAGTAACCTTTAATAATAATTTTTACACATGCACGCGCAATTAAAAAACAGTAAATCTTTAAAAACAGTTAAAGAAAAGATTGCTTAGACAATCTGCTAACAAACGATCTATGCGGTTCTCTTTAAGTCTGAGTTTCCTAAAAAGATCTTGTAGTTATTACAAGCATCCAAAACCGTTTCTAAAATGACTGAGCGCTTTTATTTTCATTCACTTTATTGACACTCACTCACAAGTCACAATCAGTATTCTTAAGGCTCTTTTTTATATCATCCCAATTTTATGTAGCTGACTTTTTTTAAAGACGGTATTATAGTAGAATAAATGTGGCAAAATAATATAAAAAACTTGGTAATTACTTTTTGTCAACTGGGAGCTTGCTTAACATATTTCCATATGTTCAGAAGGTATTAAATCTTTCAGTAAACAATCTTTCTGAATAAAAAGAATTATACAACCTAACACTTAAAGATTTTTTATTTGTTACTAGCCGGTTCCCAAAAAGAAAGTGTTTTACTTGTGTTTATTGAAGTGCATGTTTTCTGTTTTTGTCTGTTTGGCGTTTGCTGCCGATTGTCTATGGTACAAAACACGCACCACCTACTTAAGTCAATTATACTATAACTGATGAAAATCTGTATGGCAGACATACAAACATTGATTTTTATATATAAAACCTACTGTGAGTTAATTTTATTAGCTTATAACCTTCCCGGAAGTGCAAGCAAAAAATTGTCAAAGTTTTATTACAATCGGATGAGCGGTATGACAACGCATAAATTACGAACAAATAAAGATTATTTTTTATATATTAGATAGTAAGGGGTTGATGTCGAAGCAACTATCATCAATTGATACCTTTATCTCAATATATCAAGTGTTTTACAGTATATTCATTTAAACATTCAATCAATGATTTATTGTAAATATTATAAAAGAACCTCTTTGACGTTTAATAATATAGCACACGTAAAACACTCGGCATACTATTTTTATATTTGATTTCAATTGAACTTTCTTTTGTTATTTGCAAAGCCCGTTCTCTTTTTGTTTGAATTTATATGATTGATTTTTCTGTAATGCAAAATTCATGTTATTTTTTCTTATATATCTAAATGTCATTTTTCTTTTTCGATGCTGTATCTGATATAGCATATCAGAGCATTTTTCTGTTAATCAATCACGTCTGCAAAAACGACTCCTTTCAATTTCAGAAACATTTCAATCTAAAAATCCGTTTCATCTTAAAATGTCAAAAATCAAATCATTTTCTTGCTGCTTTATTTCAAATTGCATTCTTTTCTTTTATCATAACTTATGATATATCAGATTACGTTTCAAATAAAGTTCATTTTGAGAATGTAGTCTGTTGAGCTTTATAAATAAATCTGCTTCTTCTTTTATTCCACCGATTGATTTACGCACATAAGGTAAACTCTGAAATATTCATTCTGTTTTTATATCATGAATATTAGGGCTTGTTGGTTTTTAAATACCGCTTTTGTATCTAAAAAATATCTTTATTAGAAACACTAAAGTAAAAATCAATAAATTTAATAATTGTAATATAAATTAGGAGTTTGAATCGTTCAAACTATGTAAATTCTCACAGATTTTGTCACTAACGACCCGGGTTTCGCTTTTCGGCATCTTCAGGCGTTCAAGTACACGGATAAACTTGAACTGACGCTTAGTAAATGAATGTTTCGTGTTTATATAATAAATAAATGTATCATTGAGTTTAAAGCAATTGCTGGGGAAAAGAATAGGCTCATGGGAATGCCCACAGATTTGTGTAGTAAGTAGTTTTAAGAATTTTTTTTATTTGTTTGTCGGTCGGAAAAGGTTTTATGATTATATTTATATAGGATATAGAAGTGGAGGTTCCGGCATGTTTAATATTTCATTTAAAATCGGAAGGTTATGCAATTGTGCTTTGTTTATTTCCAAAATTTCCTGGAAAAAGAGCTTATGACCGTCCGTATTTGGGTGTAACATTTTTATCCCTTGTTTCTGATTGAACACGTGTCCTTCCGAAATTAAGTGATAAGCAAAAGTAGACGTGTCTTTTTTCAATCTAAATGCTGCCGTATGTTGTGATAATCTGGTGTTCAGTATCCTTTCTGTTAGTGACAAAATCTGTGAGAATGTACATAGTTTGAACGATTCAAATTTAATATTGAAATTCCACCAAGCACCTTCAGTCAAAATCTTAAAAATTAAATTAGGAGGTTAAAGCAAATAACAAGATATATTGTGCATCTCTTCTAAGGCAGTATATATAACTGATATTATGTAATACTATCGATGGATTCGGCGGTAACTTTGATTATTCCACTTATAATATGTAGAAGTTATTTTATATTTTAGAGTATATGTAAGTTTAAACATAATTCTGACGATGGTGCACGCCGAAATAGCTATACACTCAAGTAAATGCCAATTCAATCAAAAATATATACAATTAAAATACATTAACCAATGTACCTATTTATGTTGGTATGAAT
Source organism: Himalopsyche tibetana (assembly GCA_030503985.1). Taxonomy (NCBI): domain Eukaryota; kingdom Metazoa; phylum Arthropoda; class Insecta; order Trichoptera; family Rhyacophilidae; genus Himalopsyche; species Himalopsyche tibetana. The sequence goes on from JAPJYX010000022.1 coordinate 20,666,367, forward strand.
ATTTAATTAGTTTTTTTTTATATATTCAATAGTTTTGAGATTATATTACGTGTATCTATCGATTTCGTCATGCAGTGGCAAAGTGGTTGGCTTCCGTAACGGACTTCGGAACGGATTCAAGTCCCAGTAAAAGCATAATTCTTCCAAGACATGATTGTTTATAATGTGTAAAAATGTTGGGTCCTATGGCGCAGCGGTAAGCGTTGTGGGCTTCCGTGCCAGATCTCACGGGTTAGAGTCACAGTGCGAGCAGCACGTTTTCATCAATGTATCGATGTCTGTTCAAAGGCATGGATGTATGTGATGTCTTTGATTCCCTCCCACCCATCCTATTCCAAAAATGGACGAGAGCGTTTGGCTTACAACTTGCCATGTCTTAGTTCTCTTCTTCTATCTCTACTTTATCTGAAGAATAGATGTTGAGCAACTGAGTAACAAACAGAAAAACCTATGTTGAAATATTTCCATTGGAAGGGCATATAATCGGTAATTTTCTATTACCTTGTATCTCAAAAAGTACACGTTTTCTAGAAACACATACATTTACAACATTTTACCGCTATCAACAGAAATCGCTGTGAACTACAATTGGAATGATTTTGTATCTTTAAGGACGTTAATAAGAAACAAAGCAAAGATGTTTCCATCAATGTCATTCTCTCATTCATGCTTAAAATATAAATATTTTTTGTATTAGGTTAAATAAAACAAGAAATACATATTCTTTTAGAATACGACTTGAAGAAATATTGGTGTATTGAGATTCTGAATTTATAACATCAAAAAATTGACAAAAGCTGAGATGCTTGCTTGTATAAAATTAGCGGCGAAATACTTGACATTGGGAGCGAACATGGATGAAACATATATTTTATATTTGACGATTCTTTTATAACTAAATACATTGCTTTTAATAAACACAATTAATTAAATAATCCTTTCAAAATATGTTTTGCTTTTTCTCGTTGTTTACATTTTATTAAAATTGTTATTTACTTTATCGCTCGTTTCTTTTTGATTCTTGTTTTTCAACTCATCATTTATTTCTGGGAATTTATTTAAATATGCCTAAATATCATGTTTGTTTGTCTTTAAAAACAGTTTTTTTACTGTTTTGTTGGTTTTTATAATTTCATTGTATGTCTTATAAATTGTTTAATAATAAAAAAAAACTTTTACTCTTTTTCGTCAAAAAAATGAGCAATGTTTTTTGTCAAATATTTTTAAAAAAATCTCAAATCATGTTAAATGGTTTTTCTCTCGTTATCTTTGATGGAGAGCTTTAGTAAATGCATTGTTTGGTAATTCGATTAACGTAACGTCAGTGGAGAGTGCAACTGCAGTCGACAGTTTTCATTTCGCAAATATATCTGACGTTGTTGAAGACGAAGATGCATCCTGCGCTCAGCCCCCGCCGGGCGCAATAGGGGTGGTAAAGAAATGGGGCCGGATGCAATTTTTCATTTTGCCACCGTCAGACTTGATGCGCTGAGATATCACCGGATTCAACGGCAGGGGTGGTCATAGAAAGTGGCCAGTAGAGTTATTTGTTTACATTATTTAACGATAATTTTCTAATAGTTTATTTAACCATAATAATGTTCCTCGCATAGAACATATGAGTCGCCAGTTCCAAGGACCGTTAGACTGATCAACACATTGTCTAGATAAGTGGACATTTTTAGTTACAGTATTTGTGAACTGTTTGTTAAGTTTTGCTTTTTTCTTTCTTGATTTTGTATGTCGATTTTGATGTATTATGTAGTGTTTTATTTTTATTTGTTCTCATTATTTTTATTAAATTTGAATTGTTCAAACTATGTACATTCTCACAGATTTTGTCACTAACGACCCGGGTTTCGCCTTTCGGCATCTTCAGGCGTTCAAGTGCACGGATGAACTTGAACTGACGTTTAGTAAATGAATGTTTCGTGTTTATATAAGAAATAAATGTATCATTGAGTTCAAAGCCATTGCTGGCGAAAAGGATAAGCTCATGGGAATGCCCACAGATTTCAGAAGTAAGTAGTTTCAAGAACTATATTTTATTTGTTTGTCGGCAAAGGTTTTATGATTATATTTATATAGGTCATTATATTTGTCAAGTGCATGACAGCAGTAATGTCATGTACTGTACTCTTAATTTTTAAACAATAAACAATAAGCATATGTTTTAAATATGATAATAATAACAATAAACACTTTTAATGGTTAATAAGCAGGGATTAATATTGCTGTCTAAACATTACAAATTCTTGGCCGTTATTCTTATCCGGGCACTTTGGTTACGCGTTTTAATAGCAATATTGACATCACTTTTAATGTATTCACTCTCAATACTTGGTAGACAAGCATTAAATTCAAAAAAACTAAACACCTTATTGTACTCATTTTAAATTTGTTTGATATACTCAGAAGCGGTTTTGCTCATGACGATCATTTTAAACAGATAAGAATATTAATTAGTACAGTACAATTTATATTGATGTAACGTTGTTAGATTCCATGTTGGATCTCACAGATGGACAGCATTTTTTCAATCGATTTATCTATTTCTGTTCGAAGGCATGGGTGTCTAAAAATTCCCTTCTACCTTTCCGATTCTTCAATAAATGGTTCCTTCAATCCTTCAATAACTCCATTATTATTGATTAAGAAGGGATCAAGATTTTTTTTTGACATCACCAACATCTTTGACGACGAAACGAAAAAATGCCGTTTGTACTGGAGCTTGAACCCACAATGTCCATTACGGAAGCTAACGACATTGATGACTGCACCACGGATCAGACGATTTAAATTTATAGTATTCAGAACACCTGCCCGAATTTTTAAAAACATCCCAAATAACCAGAAAGATTCATATTACGTATTACTTTAGCTAAATTTAAATGTCCTTGTGAGTGTGGCACCCTTGAATTTTTACAGCGAGAAAAACGTTGAAACAGAGTCAATAAAAAATGTATTCAAGAGTTTTGAGCTTTTGTTGTTTTTACTCAGACGTTCCAAATGCTTCTATACCAAGAGTATTCTTTGTCTAGATTTAACAAGAGACAAACATAATAAAGTTTGTTTTAAGAAAGCCGTTTAAATTCTTAGTTCTCACAAAGAAAATATTGCGTTTTGCGCATTAACTCTTTCAGTTCCGGCCCAAATCAGCTAAAACTATCACGTGTACCCAACTTATTTTTGAATATTTGCATTTTTCATCATCAAGCACTTACTAAAAGTGCCATAACTGTGAACCCCTACGTCAAATCAAACGAAACCTTCTGTTAATGTTTCAATTACTTTAATTATTTATGTATGTTCGGTATTATTGCCAGAATTTTTTGCTATGGAAAGCCATATAACAATGTTTGCACGTGTACCGTATCTTACTCCTTTTTTGCATGACACACACCTTACAGGTTCTATTGGGCTTATTTATTTTTTGCTGCTGCTACTACTAACAAAGTATCTTAAGATATGTTTTTTAATATCTTTTTTATGGAATATTTAAAGTTACAGTTCGAAAATTATCTTGTTGACTGCACCATCATGTGGTCTTTAGAAAGACAAAAGGACCCATCAAATACGTTGCCATATCCTTAACTTTTAGTTGATAAAACTAGTAACTATTTTTAATGAAAATAATAATTAAAATAGTAATTTACAATGCTTTGTGTATCTTCTGGTTATTTATTGAATCTTAGGTATATTTTTTGTTGGCTAAATACCACAATTATTACACAATTTGAAAGCATAACGTGAAAACACGGTTCCGGGACTCAACGTTTGGCTAGCATATCACGCAAAAACACGGCTCCGGGATTCAACGTGAACATATATCATCACTTCAACAATTATAACTTAAAGTCTTGGTGGAAAGATACCACAATTTTTAAAACTCACTTAATGTATTGTACTTCAATTTACAATTTCATATAATGTTAAACATTTTAACTGCTGAAAAATACAGAAATATTTGAACAAATTATTTTTTATAATATTATATATGGTTAGTGTAAATACTGTTTTAAAAAGACTTCCTCATTTGATTAGAAGTAATCATTCTTGTCCTGAAAATTTTACGATTTCAATTCTCAAGGATTGTCATAAAATAATAAAAATGAATGACTTTGATAGAGATATCGTAAACCACTTATCGAAATTATTTTTCAAATGCAAGTCGGTATATAAAACGATTTGTAAATAAATCAATAATAAAATATTGAAATAACAAAGTTACCAAATTTATTTTTCATTAAAAATTAACTTCCACAAAGTTACTGTCGAATCAATCAAAGATACAATACTTTCATTTGAAAATAGTACAACACCCCTTAAAAATAAAATGTGATCCAGTAACTACTATATTATTTACTACAACAATCAGTGAATGAAAAAAAAATGACGTAATACATATAAATAAAAGCATCGTATAAGGGGTTGAGGTTTCACCACCACTGATAACTCTTGAAGCTTAGTCATAATTTTCACTTTATAAATCGTTTCTTTTCTCTTAAATGTGAATAAAAAATGAGGTAGGCAAGCATCACCTTGAATACCCTTGACATTTTTAAGTAATGCTTGTCACGCGAACTGAAGGGAAACTCTGTTAAAAAATATAACCCAAAAGAAAATTTAATGGGAAATTTACTCATGAGGAATTGTAAGGCTGAAAAGATTTACTTTAATTTACGATTTACGATAGCAGACAATTATGTGAAACAACGTTAAAGATTTTGTTTAATCTATAGCTGGGAGATTTTCATTTTTAATAAGAATGCTTTGATTGTTGAAACTATATTTCTCTAAAAAAAATTTACTGTTTACTACAATGATTGATATCTTCAAGATTCTTACTCTCTATGACTGTCTTTGATTAAATATAATTATAACTACTGTTGTAACTACTCACTCTAATTGTTTTTTTTTTCATATAAATATCTATTTTTTTTAAATATATAATTAAATTTTATAACTTTGCTTCTCTACAGTTTGTGTAACAAACTATAACACGTGTTTCACCCTTTTGAAAAGCACCTTTGAACATACTTACGTAAGGTAATTAATTATAAGTTATTTATTTGATCATTATGATTAAACTTATAAATGACAAAATTAAGGTATAGCATTTTTTTCTTTCTATTATAAAAAAACTCTGTTAGTAAACAACTCAAACATAGTAATATTATTTTCTATAACATTGTGTTCGGTACATAGTACGGATACGTTTTTTAAGAAACAGCTTAGATGTTGCGGAAATCAAGAACAGAAATAAATCATTTCTGGATAACATTTTAAGAACAGGCAAGTGGCTGACAATTATCGTCGAATATCTTTCTTTTTCGATTCACTCATCGTCTAACACAGGGTCTACCAACTCCGTGCCCATAGGTGCCATGGCGCCAGCCAATTGATTTTGGGGCGTCCGCCAACTAACTTGGTCAAACCGTTAAATTCTTGGGCTATAAACAACCTTGAAAAAATGTGGTGCCTGCCACCCTATCAATATTTTATAATGCTCTCTAGGGTCAAAAAAGGTTGGTAGCTCCTGCTTTAACAAGTAATCAATTCGTTTTTGTTAAGCTAAAATAGTTTGAAATGAAATCCAAAGAAAAAGCTTCGACTATGACACTAGTTATCATTTAAAAAAAAATCAACAAATAAAACTCATCTTTGTAAATGGCAACATTTTTACATCGACGATAAATCGATCATATTTTTATTTATTTACATTTCTTCGTACAATCACATTGTGCTTTTCCCTCCACGAAATGCAGCCAAATGCATATAAATTCATAGAACTGCGCCAGACTGGATAATATCATGAAAATTATTCTAGTTTGGATGCAAGCCCTTGTGAATATTATCAGAGGGATTCTCTGCATTTTAATATTTCATTGATTTTTGTGATTATTTGAATAATTCATTCCAGCTGAGCATGAATATAATTATCATTTTTAAATCAAGATGGTCCTTTTCACTCGATCAATATTTTCAGTTGGTGAATAGCAAAATAATAAATTCACGATATATTATGGATTAAAACTGTAAATTAAATCATCACCGTTACTAAAACCGTTTCAAGAAGCTAATGTTATAAAACATAATTATTGAAATTGAAATCAGTTTGCTTAGAAGACTAATAAATAATCCCATATTAATTGTTATCGTTCAGGTAAAAATATAAGTCAATCTATTACATTTGATTCTATATGTTTCAATACAAGTGGTAGAATATATAAGAAAATGTGTTGTGTATATCTTAAAGTCAGTATATGTAGCTAAATTAATGTATAATATGTTAAAATACAGTTATGATAAGGGAGTAAGTCGTAAAATAGTTAATTTTATAATTATGTTTTATATCTCTAAAAATATTTTTTTTATTATAATATCACTTTAAGAGTGTTCACTGTCAATACTTGGTGGAATGGCATTATAATAAAAATAAAAAAAACATTTTTAGTACTTTTTCCACATACTTCAGGACTGGTTTCGCTCACTGCGAAATTCTCGCAATGAGCGAAACCGGTTCTTATCCAATAAATTTTATGTGGAAAAAGTACATTTTTTTTTTATTATTTTTAATATAAAATAGTGTTTATAAAACTAAAATACTATAATATTTTTACACGTCTCACTTTACGGATATTCGTCATGGGCTCGAATCCCAGTACGAACAGCATCGATCGATTTAATGATTTCCCTCCCACCCTTTATATCCTTTAATAACTGGGCGTAGCGAGAGCGATTGGTAAAATACTTGTCCTGTTCTAACCTTATTTTTCTATCCTTACTACTGTCTTTGAAAATTAGAGGTTGAGCAACTGAATAACAAACAGTTGTCGTAAAAAAAATCTGTTGAGACACCTCCATTCGGAAGCCATAAGCTGTACATTGGGAGCGGACTTGGATAAAAAAAAACACACTATTGCAATGGAGTTCTACTAAGTAAATGCTAATTCTATAATAAAGCGAAATATTCATCAGACAAAAACGTTGCAATACTGCAATGACAGAAAGTAATGAAAAATCACTCCCATCAACATTCCTCTGTTCACCACAACCAAAAAGTAACAGAAAACAGACGTGATTATTATTTTTTTTTTTTTTTTTTTAAATTTTTTAAAAAAAATATTTGACATTACAGCTTACGCCAATGCGTCAAATACTTTGAGGTTGAAAGATCATACGAGATATACTCGATGAGAAATTTTAAAAGTCACATGAGATAAACTCGAGGAGAATTGACTTCACAAACACCCATGTCTTAGATCTCAAATTAAAATTGAAAAAAATCCAATTTTGACATTGACCTTACCGGGAATCGAACCTAGACCCGCCTGGTCGGTAAAGCAAGCTCTAACCAACTAGACCATAGCGGGCGACGGATTATGGAAAAATAATCATTTTTAGTGTATTGTTAAGGTAACAACGCATTTATAGAATTATATTTTTTTTACTAATTTCATAATTTTATCTAATGATCAGCATCAATTTCGTCAAAAACACTTTTTACACAGTTTTAGTCACAAATTTAAGAATATAACTGTTTTCATTTGAGACTAATTGATAATTAACACCATTGCTACGATAGGATAAAAACTAACCAAAGAAACTGATTTACGGTAAACTCAGAGGATTTCATGAGGCAGTTAGTTTTGTCAAGCGACATGGGTTGCAATGATAATGTTTATTTTCAACCCAAACGCTTTATATTAAACCCGTGTTTTTTTTATTCACTCTACAACACAAGTGAATCAAATGGTATTCAATAAATCATCGGTAAATACTAGGGATTCCGTGTCGAGACAAACAGAAAATATTTTTTGGAAAGTCGACGCTTTTTGCCAGTCTCGGCTCCCAGGAAATTTTTATGACACAACTCGAGACTTGAGGATATAAATTTTATAAAATTTGCTTACCCAAAGTAGATTTAATTCATTTAAAACAAACGAGTTTGAGAACTTTTATAAATTTTTGAGGGCAAATAACAAAATGAGGTAAGATACTTTAAAATCTTCCATTTATTTTATATAATAAAATATGACCATCATATATTACTTACGTGTAATATATGCTAGCTTGTAACAATAACTATAAAATTGCATAGTTTAATACTAATAAAATACTTCATTGGCAAAATCAAACGAATCCCTCGAATGATGTGTAATAAAAAATAATATCAATATTCTCATATTCTGAAATATTTACCACATGACAATTTTATGCTTCGTGTCCCAGGACTTCTTTGGCACAGAATCTTTAGTAAATACCTTATTATATTGTTATTACAAAGAAACTATGTACAAATTTATACTGGTTTCATTAAAAGCTTGGTTTTAGAAAAAGTCGTCGAAATTTAATATATTTTTTAAATTAAAATACTGTCAAAGCATCTTACAGGATATAAAGTTTTCTGTATTAAAATATCCTCACGTATTGCACATGTCATAAAGTTTGTAACATCGAAGCAAATCGAAAGCTTTGTGCTTGTTTTGTAAATATTGACATGTTGCAGCGACATTTATAAAGCACAATAAAGCAACTTGATATTGTAAATATATTTCTTGAAATAAATTACTTGCAAACAACAGTGAAGAAGAAAATTGCTTTTGTTTTAAAAAAAAGCTGTATGCATTGTCAGCGTAAGTTCAGTTGTTTCTTTTTTGTTTGAAAGCTCAATTCTGACAGCCCCAAAATAGTATGTTGGCTTCTCTGAAACTTCTTTTACTACCCCAAAATACCCTAAAATTACCATTTTTATGAAACCTTCAAAAACTTAATGAAGTGAAACATGACCATTAATATAACACTTTAAGACAGTCGATTTATTTTGTTTTTGATTAAGCGTAAGATTGACTTAATGTCGAGCTCATAGAACTTTTACTTTAATGATATAGCAACTAATCTTTTATTAGATTTTCAACATTTTTTACACAGACTTAACACATTTATTTATTACATTTTAAGTAAATGTTTATTTCATAATTTAATGGTAGTTTTCTGTTTTAAATACATAAACTTAATATTCAAATAAGACAACCTTATCACTTAATTGCTTAATTGATAGCAAACAATCCGCGAGTGAGAAAACTTTACACCTTTCAGTTTGTTCGTGGGCTGGAGCTTATTAATTATTTAAAAGCACTTCAAAGACTTTGTCGCATTATTTCCAAAACTCTGTTACTAGCGCTGTCTTTTGTTTCAACTAGCCTACCACGATACTAAGGGAAATTTGTAACGTGTTGAATACTGTATAAGCCTATTTTTTAATCCATGCCCTCTCCCAATGTGGAGCATATGGCCTTCTAATGAATTTATTTCAACATATTTTATCATACCCGTTCGTTACAAAAAATTCCAAAATAATTTTCAAATCCTTGAAAATTTTGCTCGCTGGCAGATTTTACCCAGGAATTTACGGATTTCCTAAAATGAAACGACGCGAGACATTTTTTTCCAGGATTGGATTTTCCAGGACTCCACCAAAAATATTTGTTCTCTGTGGCCCCCGGTTGAGAAACCGTGGTCTAGATCAGCGCTTTCCAACTCTTTTCATGTCGTGGACCCCTAAATCTGAAAACAATAACCTGCGGACCCCCGAATTTTTTTTATTTCACATGTTCATATTTTATTACAAAGAATGACCATTTCCGCGGACCTCAGGTTGGGAATTATTGGTCTAGATGGTTACAACTTTGTCCCAGTGATCACGCAGGCTTTGGTTTAAGTCCCAGTTAAGTCAAAATCTTATTTAGATCAATTGTTATATTTTAAATCAGTGACGTTAGACATGATGTGTATTTGTGACGTGTTTTCTCTTCGGCGCGTACGAAAATTATTTTTTGAGCTTAAATCACAGTTTTTTTTTTTAATTTTAGCGCATTAACATTTTCCAACCAAGATTAATTGGTTCACAGTACACCAAAATAGTTTTATTTGTTGTTTTGGATTATGTTAGTCTATTAATTAATTAATCGTTTTAACTTAGGATATTTGTAATTAAAAAAAGGCGTATTCATATTATTTAATAAATTACTTTAAGATAATTATCTTAATGTCTTCAAACGAGCTTTGCTAAAATTAATATTTTACATGTGTAACAAACATAATATACACGAAAGCTTTTCCGGGTTTAGCGGTATTAACAAACAAGCTCTTTTGAATATTTAAAGATTCATGCACGATTCCACAAAAGCTTTGCTTTGGAGACTTTTAAATCGAAATAGGTAAGACTTCAAACAGAACAACATTTGTCAAGAAAAATAAAATCTTAAATATGCTATAATAATAATTTATATACACTTTCACCCCCCATGTGGAGCATATGGGTTACTTATGGAGTTAATCTCAACAGAAGTGTTTTTCATAAAACTGATTGTTACTCAGTTGCTCAACTTTTCTTTTTTCCGAAGAGAGTAGGGGTAGAAGGATAGAATTAGTGGTTAGCTAAGAACTCTCGCTGTGCCTCATTTTAATTATAGGAAATTTTGAAACGTAAATATTGTTTCCGCTTCCGTGCCGGATCTCACGGGTTCGAGTCCCAGAACGAACAGTGTTTTTCCGGTCGATTTCTGTTTGAAGACATGGGTGTTTGTGTTGTCTAAAATTTCGTGATCCTCCCACCGGGCGTAGCGAGAGCGTTTAGTTAACCACTAGTTATGTCCTAGCTTTTTCCTTCCTGCCCTACTTCTCTCTTTGAAAAAAAGAGAGGTTGAGCGACTGAGTAATAAACAGTTCTCGTAAAAAAAATTATGTAGAGATATATCCATCAATAACACATTGGGAGCGGATATGGATAATAAAACATTTTTAAAATTTGTGTCAGTGAGATTGAATTTAGTACAGTTTTTGAAAACACAGAATTTTAGTGAAATTATGATAGAAAACAAATGGTAAGATGCTGCCGAATGTTCTCAAAAAACTTCTCTTGAAATATTTCTATTAAGAGGCCATATGCTCTACATTGGGAGCGGAAATAGATATAAAAGTTTTTTATTATAATTTTATTTTTTTTATCCATGTCCGCTCCGAATGTGGAGCATATGGCCTTCGAATGGAGGTATCAGAATTTTTCTACGAGAACTGTTTGTTACTCAGTCGCCCAACTTCACTTTTTTGAAAGTGAGTAGTAGGGAAAGAAGGCTAAAGCTAGAACAAGACTAGTGGTTGGCTAATCGCTATTGCTACACCCAGTTATTAAAGGATCAGAAGGATGCGAGGAGAGGAAATTATGTGAATTAACATTACAAACACCCAGTTTTCGATTACAACATTGAATTGAATAATTCACTATGATCTGACCGGGAATCAAACTCATACCTGCGTGGTCTGTAGAGCAAGCTCTAACCAACTGGGCCACAGCAAGCGATTTTATTGGTATAAAAATATTGTAAAATGAATGTGGATTTTTTGTTAAATATAAAATATATGTACACTTTGTACTTAAAATAGGTTACAAAGAAAGTAATCCATAAAAGATTTTTCATCCCCAGGGTTTAACTGCGTACATTACCTAAGCGCGACGCGGCAATGAAATAATTTTACTGTGGGGTAAGTTAACATGGACAAGCGCTCATGCACCAGCATGACCTGAAGCATCACCGACGATTTTAGATGAGTCATCAAAGTGAAATGAAAAACAAAGAAGAGTTACGAGCTTTTGAATAACAACGAAACGTAGTTATATTCCCCTTATTAAATAAATCTGCTATTTAAACCGACGCACTATGGGCTGGAGTGCTAATTTTCGCACCATAAATTAGCGTCTCCAATCCCGGGATCCCATCGGGATTGAAGATAATAATTTAATAAATTTCGAAATCAGACAACCAGCCACCGTTCGTCCAATTTATTAAGCCCGGGATTGATGACAAGAATTAAAAAATTCTCGAAAAGTTTCAAAAACCAGAACAATTTGTAAAATAAAAAAAGCGACGATGGACCTAGCTTGGATATGTGTTGTGGATGTAACAAGAAAGCCTGAACTCTGCCTGTCTTTTCTACCAACCGGATGGATTCCGCCGTCGTGGAAGGCCACTGATGACCATCTCTATAGGATGTAATGACATGGGAGGAAGCAAGAATACTGGCGGGGGACAGAGAATCTTGGAGGAATCATGTGGTGGCAATATGCTCCGACTAGGGAGCGGATATGAAGGGGAAAAAATGTAAAATCAGCCAGCTAGCTAAATAGAAAAAATCTCCCAAATGTAATAATTTTGTTAAATACGTAAATTCCTGTATTTTTTTTAATCGGCCAGCGAGCTAAATTTTTTGAAATGTCCGTGTGACCTAAAAGAAAAAGATTTCTCACCTACTTTAGTACATCGTTTTAAAATCTCTCAATTTCCGATCTTTTTCCCAGTGATCGATCCCGGGATCTCGACAATTCACAACCCGAATACATGGTATAAGTTTCCCGGGATCTCGGGAAACTTATATATCACTCAGTTACAAGCTATTAACCTTTTATACAAGTTACCGACTATTCGAGAAACCGGTCCCGATCATATTAAATAATGTAGAATTTGTACAAAAAAAAAAAAAATTGATAGTGAACACCTTAAAAATGATTTAAGATTTTTGGCTCAAAAATTTGTACAGCAGCCCATAGTGCGACATCTGCTTACATTTCAGCTGAAAATTTGACTTACCACGGTATGCTGACACAAAAGCATTCAAAAGTATTGTGGGTCACATTAAATACTACGGAATTCAAGTTGTGAAAGCTTTCGCTGTTCGTTTTTGTTAGTTGCATCTACCAGTAGTCTCTCTTTGGTATACTTTATGGGCTGGTGAAATCATTAGTCCATATGTCTACAAAAACAATACTGGCTGGAACATTACAGTCAATGAAGAGGACTAAAGATCTATGATTACTGATATTTTCTTTCACTAATTCAATGGCATTAATGATGAAAGTAGTGGTTTCAGAACAGCGCTTACTGCCAAACAGCGCGTGTCACAATCAATTTATTAAAGGCAACATTTGATGACCGCATAACTTCGCATAATGGAGGTGTGAATTGGCCTCCATGATTGTACGACTTAGCACCATAGAAAAATTTTCTGTGAAAATATGTAAATTCGCTAGTTTGCGTTGTTAAATAAGAGAGACAAAAAAGACTGGTTTAGGGCAAGAATCGCCCAGCCCAGCTGCTCCAAAAAATGGTCAAAAGTTACACTTCTAGATTACGTTTTCGTCAAAACAGCTGCGGCGGTGTCCATGTTCACGATTTTATATTTAAACACTAACGGCTTAAAATTATCTTTCCAATAAAGTCAATACTAAGGCAAGTACAACGATTTTTGTAAGTTTCATTTCATAATTATGTTTTATATCTCTAAAAATATTTTTTTCATTATAATATCACTTTTAGAGTGTTCATTGTCAATACTTGGTGAAAAGGCATTATAATCAAAAAATGTAATATACATTTGTACTAATTCTCACATTTATTAATTTATATCAGAACCGGTTTTGCTCATAACGAGGATTATCAACTTATAAAATAATAATTATGTTCAATACCAATTGTTTATTTCATTTTGATTTGTATAAATAGGGCTGTAAAATTTATTTATTGACTTGGCAGAGCTCCATTTTAATTGGGTTAAAATAGTAAAGTATTTAGTTCTACAGTTCTACAAAACTGTAGAACTAAATACGTTGCTATTACCCAATTAGTGCTGTAAAATTTTATTATCTTATCAGTTGGTAATACTCGTCATAAGCGAAACCGGTTCTGATATATTTTTTAAGCAATGTCCGCTCCCAATGTGGAGCATATGGACTCCTAATGGAGTTTATCTCAACAGATGTGTTTCTACGAGAACTGGTTGTTACTCAATTGCTCAACCTCTCTTTTTTCAAAGAGAGTAGGGATTTAAGGATAGAGGTAGGATAGGACTAGTGGTAAGCTAATTGCTCTCGATACGCCTCGTTCAAAGGATAGAACGGGTGGGAGAGGGACATTACATACATCCATGCCTTCGAACAGAAATTCATAAATCGATTGAAAAATCAATTTATAAAACTGTCCGTACCGGGATTTGAACCCGTGCTCTCCGTAACCGAAGCCAACAACGTTGACCACTCGGCCACACAGGCGGCATCTCGTGTAATTTTTATTGTTATTATTATTATAATAATTTCATACGCAAGTAATCGAAGACAAAAAAACGTAATTCATATTTCGTCACGTTTGTTGCACGCTATATGGACCAGTCATAATATCGACTGTGGAAAGGAAAAAGGACGTAACCCACACATATCAAATTTTACAGGAGGCGCTAAAAACGTGTTTTGATGATTTTGTGACATATGAAAATTATGAATTATACACAACCCTGAAGTGCACGGAGACTTCTAAACTGGTGTTTAATTGACATAATCTAATATTAATTAAAGAAACTGTCTAGAAAAAACCTTTATTTCAGTCTTTTTTCTTGGTTTTAATTTTTTACAAGGTCATTTTTTCAAACTTAAAAGCTAAATTTAGATACTAATTCGGCATTTGCAGCTTGCATCCTTTTGATAGAACGTGTATAAAGTTTGATACATTGTGATTACCGAAAATAACCTGTTTTGAAGAAACTGTGGGTTAAGTCCTTTTTCCTTTCCACAGTCGATATGAAAAAAACTTTCGACCCTGAAATTCACACTTATATTGAATTATCACCCAATTTTTTTTATTAAATCTTAAATATTTTAAAAGGAGGCTCTTGTGGTATTTTCAAGCAGAACATAAATATTCTATCAAAGATTCCACAAGTCTACCCAACGTGTCGCTTGCTCGTCTTTTAATACCGGTAAAAAGGTAGAGGGACTATTTTTACTAGTTCGGTCTACGGTGACTTTTACTTTACTCGCGGCGAACATTTCACGTCGGGACGGGACCATTTTTTACGTGGCACGCCGTCACAGCGGCTCGGAATTTTAAGAAGTTTGCCGGGGTAGAAAAAATCACCCGCCGCTCACATTTTTGAGGGTAAATTTTATCTGTCAGTAGATTTATAAACATCGAGTGTTCGGGGGTGATTGATGCGCCCCGAAAACTTCATGAGTAATCGTTACTCTGTGGGAATTCGCAAACAGTTTGCGTACATAATTATAGAGGCACAAGCATCGGTTAACATTTTCGCGTCCTTCTAATGGATATGCTCATAATGCTTACTTGTTACTTGATTGCTCTGTAAACACTGCATTTTGTGTTGCTTTTAGTGACACGTGTTTAGACTTCATCTTTAAAGGGTTTTTAAAATCGTGTTTTTATAGCATGTTAGCATATAGACCAGGCGGGGAAACCTGCGGCATTTTAGCTACTCTGGTGCGGCCTTTTGGCCAATTCTTTAATTCTCTAAATTTATGTAAATTCGTTAATTCCTGACATATTCTGACCGTAAATTCCTGTGTCCGGCCAAAGACTCCCTAGTCAATGTTTACTAAAAAAATTAATGCGGTCTTTAGAGAATAAAAGGTTCCCTACCCCTGATATAGACTTTTTACAGTAAGTAATAAACAAAGAATGACTGATTTTCAGTCAAAGTAAGATAAAAAGATTTAAATATGAATCCTAAGTAGAACGAAATTTTAAATATTAAAATAAACCTCATTCACATCTTATTTTGAATTCTTGCAGTCAGATCTTGTTCTGCGTACATTTTTCGTCAGATAAAATATTTTAGTTCGTTTTTGAGCTCTAGATCACTCCAAATGTGGAGCATGTCATCTTTTAATGGAGGTATTTTAACAGATTTTTTCTACGATAACTTTCAGTGACTTGTTAATTGTTTTTTTTAAATTTGAATCGTTCAAACTATGTACATTCTCACAGATTCTGTCACTAACGACCCGGGTTTCGCATTTCGGCATCTTCAGGCATTCAAGTGCACGGATGAACTTGAACTGACGTTTAGTAAATGAAAGTTTCGTGTTTATATAAGAAATAAATGCATCACTGAGTCCAAAGCCATTGCTGGCGAAAAGGATAAGCTCATGGGAATGCCAACAGATTTGAGTAGTTTTTTTAAATACATTATACGTTGAGATAATGAGGTAGTACAATTTTCTAAATTGTTTTAATTTAAGACTTATATTACATTCCATTGTTTCAGTCATTAAACACTGCAAATTTTAAGTTCACAGCTCTCACAATACAATCCTGGTAATCATTTGCAAACACTGATTTATATTATAACAAAATATGCCCTATACAAACTGTCAACTCGTAGTAAATGGAGACAAATACAAGTTAAAATAAATTATAATAATGATTATGGTTACAAAAGCGTATTTATGTTTGAATCATGTTTTCTCTCCAGTTTAGTTATAAGAGCTTTTAATGGAGCTTACGTCAATAGAAGCTCTTTGTTAACGAGAACTGCTTGTTACGTAATTGCTAAACTTTATCATTTTTTGACTTGAGTAAGAAAAGAGGGATAGAGCTAGAACAGGACTAATAATTAGCTCGTTAACTTTTATAGGATCTGTTGGGTGAATGACAATTTAGACACCAAAATCATCCATAATTTCTTATAAAAATCCATGATCAATTAAAAAAATATATTTTATACCTTTAAGATTTCGACTTTCAATATTAAATTTGAATCGTTCAAATTATGTACATTCACACAGTTTTTGACACTAACGATCCGGATTTTGCCTTTCGGCATCTTCGGGCGTTCAGTTAAAGGTTCTTTCGTGCACTTAAACGCCTGAAGATACCAAAAGGCGAAACTCGGTCGTTAGTGACAAAACTTGTGTTAATGTACATAATTTAAACGATTTAAATGTAATAGTTTTTTTTTAATTTATGAAACTAAAATTCAAGCTCACTAACAGAGTAAACCAAGCTAAATACTTTGATTTCTCAACTAAATACTAGATAATAGGCCTTTACAATACTTCTTAGTTATCACTTTTAGGGTGTTCACTGTCAATACTTGGTGGAAAGGCATTATATTAATAAAAACACAATAATCCTTTGTACTTCATTCCACTTTATTTAATATGTCGGACCGGTTTCTTCTTAGTTATCTTTGATCAGGGATGGGCTGGAGGCGGCTTGGAGGGGGTTCGAAGGGGCTCGATTGACCCCCTTGTTAAATTAAGAAAAATCAATATTTTCAAATCAAATCAGTACTGGTTTATTTGTAATATGAAAAATAAAAGCCTAAATATCAATACCTATCGAAACAAAGACTTTGATTTTTTTATTTAGCTTGACAACACCGGCACTAACGTTGCGGTGCCCGTATAATTATACAATACTGATAAAAAATATCTGAATACTGCGAATGGCTCTGAGATTAAGCGAACCCTTTGTTAAAATATTCGCAGCCCACCACTGTCTTTGATGCTTGTCAGTTCTAATCCTTGAAGGTAAGAATATACAAAAAGCGGTAACACTAGCCGGAAGCTAACCGAATTTGTATTTTTACTTATCACAGGTTTCTGACATTACTATAAAATTTATGTATGGTTTATGTTGCCCGTTTGAATTGAACCAATCATTCTCAAATGTCGCTTTCGAGTCACAACAGCACGAGTCACTCCTGAAAGCGACGTGACACAAAACGCCACAGTGTTTTATGTTATGGCTCATAAAATCATGATTGTGACCTGGACATAGTGCCCGGTCTCTTGTCATGCTGTGTGTTACAGTCAATGTGTCTAAACTAAATTCCCAAAGGCTTTTATACGTAATTAAAGTTTTCGACTGAAGGTGCTTGGTGGACTTTCAACATTAAATTTGAAACGTTCAAATTGTGTACATTCACACAAGTTTTGTCATTAAAGACTCAGGTTTCACCTTTCGGCATCTTCAGGCGTTACATTCATTTACTAAGCGTCAGTTCAAGTTCATCCGTGCACTTGGACGCCTGAAGATGCCAAAAGGCAAAACCCGGGTCGTTAGTGACAAAACTTGTGTGAATGTACATAATTTGAGCTTTTATACGTTTTGATTGACTGATAACTGTAACGCTAGGGGTTGAAAAAAACGGACTTCTCTCAAGGACTTACAATTTTACATGGTTCTACATTAAACTTTTAAGATGTACATTTACATTTTGAGCATAACATCTAGCAAGATGAGCTTTTAATTAAACATTTTTTAATGAAAATAATCAAAAGATAACACCATGAATAATAATTACTTAGTTATAACACGTTTAGTTTTTGTTGTTTTGAATCCTCAAGGGGTGGGCCTTAAAATATGAATAGTCCTGGATGTCGCATTTTGTCTGCTAGACCATGGCTGCAATTATTTTTACACCGTTCTCTAGTGGAGGGATGGCAAACAAGACACCCACGGGTGACCCGCGTGAGAAATTGTCTAACCCGCTTGAACTTTTAGAAATGATTGTTTTTATTTAAAGCCTTAACTATTCAATCTATGTGATCCGCGACATGATTTTTTTTTATTTTTAAAATAAAATTTGACCCACTTGCGAAAAAGGTTCGCTATCCTTGCTCTAGTGGATTGCTTCCCAACCTGGGGTCTGCAGGTTTTTCGCGAATTTTTTTACTAGAAAGTACAAATATTTATTTGTAAACATTTTTCCTTGACGACTAAAATATGTTTTTTTCTAGGGTCCGCAGATTTTTTTTCAGATCTAGGAGGCCTTGGCATGAAAACGGTTGGGAAACACTGATCTAGCGGGTACATTCAATGACTCCCTTCGTAACCCTGCTCAATATCAAAAATTCAAACAATTGTACATATTTTGTATTGGTCGACTTATGACGTTTCATTCAATGGTATCGACTTTATAAATGTTTTTTATTAATTGGATAAGAGAGTTATTTATTTTTCTCGTCAATTTTTTTCAGTACATATAAAAATCATGAATCATATAACAGGTTAAAAAAATATAGCGTCATTGCATTGGTACGAAAGTTGCACTATATGAACAATATAGGACTAATAAAATTATAGTATTGTTGAGGGTTAAGAGACATTTTTGAACATATTACTGTATTATTTAATCCAGACCTCTTCAAAAGGTAAATGAAGGAAAGCCAGTAGACAGTTGGTCGTGTCATCTCTGAAGGAGATGATTAGACAAGATTGTAAATTATGAAAACAGGTAAACCGAAAAGTGAGAAAAAATCAAATCAGTTCCACGTAATAGTGGGGTATCACAACACTGAAATATACCCTACTTCCACACTGTTGCCTCCAAGGAACAAGGTCTTGTATGTGAAGCTCAGGCGGTAAGATGCCTCCCATAACCACAAGAGTGTCAGTTTTTATGGTTATTACCAATAATACATGTAGAAAATAAATGATCATTACATAAGCAACAAAAATGTAACTTTATTTATGCATTTATCAATCAAAATTTTACTAGCATGGACTCAGTTATAAGCGTATACAGTGACGTCGACGAATGCCTGAATTAACGAGATTGCTGGCAACGCATTACATTTAGTAGTGTACTCGCAGAGGTTACGTTAGGACATTTCAGCGTAACGTAAATAAAGTGCCCTTGGCTTTTAGCTAAGCTTAAGTACCTCTAGTTTTGATTAAATATTACATCCCTTTTATTATAAAGTAGCTATGATTAGCCTGTCATCAGAAAGGTTAACGTTTTAGTAATGAAATACATTATTTAATATCTTCGTGACATTCACAAACTCTGTGTGTTCAGAATAGTATGTATGACATATGAAATGTATGTATATTAAATAAACATATAGTTAAGTGGGATGTGAAAATGTTTTGACTAATTTAAGTGCTTTTTAGATCATTTTGTTTCCAAACTATGGACCGTGGGGCTTTAAATAGGCTTTATATATATCCATTTTTTTGTGTGTGTAATTTTTATATTTATATTAACACATTTTGTGTATATTTATTTTTCTTTTGAGTGATTGTACTAGTGAAGTGTTTGTTTGCACTAACATTTAATTTCGTACTGTAAAAATAGTAATTATGCAGTAGCAGTGGCGGCCGGTCAATGTAGCATTAGATCAATGCACCCCATGTATATGCAGGGACGGTTATATTTCATGAAATAATATTCAAACATAAAATTTATACCGTTCACTCATTTTTAATTCTTCATGTATTTATTGCAAATTCTTGAATAATTATTTTTAATTCTTAAGACACGTTTTTCAAATAATTTCAAATCGGTAACCGAGTCCAAAGTTATAATCATTATTTTAATAAAAACACAATATCCCTTTGTATTTTATTTTCACTTTATTTAAAAAGGTCAGGACTGGTTTCGCTCGTTGCGCTCAGTTGACAATGCTCTTTACTACTGACAGTCTTGACTTTTTTTGAATAAAGTGGAAATAAAGTACAAAGAAATATTATGTTTGTATTAATATAATAATGCATTTTCATCAAGTATTGACAGCGAACACCCTAAAAGTAATTATCACTATTGTATGTAAAATTACTCACAAAATGTAATAAAGTTTCTATACATATAACAAGAATAACATCGAATACAAATTAAACCATCAATTTTCATCTAGAAAATTATTGTTTGATGGAAAGAAGTTTAAAAATTGAAATAGAGTTACAAAAATGCTTACCTTTTTTACCCTCAAACATATAAAGATTTACATACTAAAAATACGCGATCGATCTTGAAACGGAGGCGAAAAAATGGGTAATCGTAAGTGAACGTGATGAAGAATGATTGATATAGTTCAAGTATTTTTTTTAAATACGTCTATATGAAGTTTCTGTATTTGTATTGAATGAAAGAAAGGATATAACTTTTTTAGGGTTGCACACCTCTTTATAAACTTCGATCTTCATTACACGACGTTTTTCGAAACCATATAACCGTGTTATTCAAAACCCGCGTCTATCTGTATACAAATTCTGTTGAACTTAATTATGCTTTTATTCTTTTTTCTACTTTATATACCTGATTCTGAAAACGTGGAATAAAAAGGCTTTTTTCAGTAAGAATCTTTAACTACCCACATTTCTCTATTTCACCCACTCAGAAAGGAAAGTTTGTACGAATAATTAACAAGCTTTTCTCGCTAATAACCTTCTTCTGAGAGGTTTTATTTAAAAAAAAAAAACCCCCGTTACTTCATCAATTAAAACATGTTAACAATTATTGTATATCTTTGAGGCATCCAATAAAATGTAATATTTATACACACACTTTCTCGAAATCAAGAAAACTATATGTACATATTTTTAGCTTAATTTTACACGTGTTAAATGTTTGTTTTAAAAATTGAACTTAGCACACAATAAAAACAAATCTTAACTTTTAAAAATAAGGATATATTCATAGGAATATTTCTAGTCTGGTTAATTCCGGTACAGTGGAACCCCCAATTTCACTACCCCAAATAACGCGCTGGCTTGAAATATTCACCACAAATCCCCCAATTGCATTGTCGCGTTCCATTGTCGTTGTTACGAGGCGGTCGACGGTGGCGCATACAGTCAAATGTTGGCTAGCGTATGTGTATTCAACACGTGCCATGCTATACACGTATAGCCGACGACTGTCAATGTATTGGATTTTGGCGCTCAGTGCATTTTACCACTTAATAATTCTCAATCAACTAAAGGAAATCTTAGTTTTGCATTTTTTGCGGAAAAAAACCATATCCCTATTTTTTATGAGATTCCCTACCCTAATTACACAATCTCGAATCACACTGTTCCGACTTTAGTTTAAATGGGGGTTTTACTGTAATTGGTAAGCACAATTTTCTTTTAAATTTGAATCGTTCAAACTATGTACATTTTCACAGATTTTGTCACTAACGACCCGGGTTCGTCCGTGCACTTGAATGCCTGAAGATGCCGAAAGGCGAAACCCGGGTCGTTAGTGACAAAATCTGTGAGAATGTACATAGTTTCAACGATTCCAATTTAATATTGAAATTCCACCAAGCACCTTCAACAACCTTATTAAAATGCTGTTATTTTTTAACTTAAAATAGGATAGAATATTTAAAAAAAACTCTTAACCTAAAACAAACAATTTTTACTTGAAACATAAAAATTATGTTTCCTTTGCTTTTTGTAACAAGACGTTTCATATACAATAATAGATGATAGAATATCATTTATAATATTGCAACTATTCCATTGTTTTGTTTTTGTTTAGCGACAGCCTTAATCCAAACAGTGGTTATAGCTTTTACACTAGACTAAATCCGTAGAAATCAACGTGTCAGTTTAGCTGTACTGAGTACTGAGTAAGCTTTTGATTCACACAAAAGCTTCTTTGTACGCATCATGTTGTGAAGCTTTTGCAGAGGATTTGTTCACATAATATAGTAAACCACTACAAAACCTTTCGATATAATACATTTGTAATAATCACTGAGTATTACCTACATTGACTGATGAAAATGGCATTAATATACAATGTATTATTAGGTCTAGACTTTATTCTAAAAACATTTTAGTGAAAAAATACATACATACTTAAATAACCGTAGACAATTACATTGACGACTGGACTACGAACCCGAGTAATACTTAATTTTATTTATTATATTAAAAATAGTATTACATAGATTACCATGGTCGATAAAATAATCGTCCTGATCGATATACATTTTTTTTAATTAGTACATATGGGTGTAATAATTAAAAAAAAAAAAAAACTCAATGCGTTTTTTCAGGGAATAGAGATTGTGTCACATTTTCAAACCAAAGTAGATCATTTCGTAAATATAAGGCAACCTTACACTACCTGCCTATCTTAAAAACGTTTACGTAAAAATTTTCCGTACATGAATTACTCGTGAAATTCCGCACATCGACTCCTCCGAACGAAAATCTTCCGCACACAGAAACTTCCGTGTATAGAATATTCTGAATATGTAACAAAAAAAATATTTTTTAATTTTATATTATTTATATCCTATGATTTATGTCAAGGTCACAAACAAGCAAAAGATTCAATAAATTTTGTTCATCTATTTTCCGGATGTTTAAAAAATATGTACGGAATATTCCGTGTTCGGAATTTTCTATCTGCGGAGTTTTTTGTACGGGAAATTCATATTAAAAATAAATCTTTAGCAATACTATTTTTAATATGAATTTTCCAAACACGGAATATTCCGTACATATTTTTTAAACATACAGAAAATAGATGAACAAAATTTATTTAATCTTTTGCTTGTTCGTGATCTGAAAAATATTTGACACCCTTGACATAAATCATAGGAAATAAAGAATATATAGATAACGAAGTAAAATAGTAGGCCATTGCAACTACCGCTAAAGGATAACAAATATAAGATAGTAGTAAAAAAAAGGCGAAAAAACATAGCGAGAGTGATTAGTTTAACACTAGCCCTATCTTTCTATCTATACCAACTCTCTTCGAAGCACAAAAGTTGAAGAGTAAAAAACAGTTCTCGTATAAAACATAAAACCTTTATTAATTAAAAGACAATTAGGACCGGAACGTAAAATCAATTCTCGCAAAGATATTGTTTTTTTTTTCTAAACCTTTTTTTCGCAGCATCCTTTATATTGAAAGTCTCCGCTCGCCACTTGTACGAAGTTATTAACAATTTTAATTATCGTAGAAGTGATTTCTAAAGCTATGTAAACGTTATTTAATGTTCATTGTTGTATTGGACATACGCAATATGATGGCAGATTTTTTCGTGTCCCTTTGTTATCGTGTTTACGCTTTTGTGATTTTCGTTAGGTACGCTTCAAGCGTGGCATGAGATGTATTTTTTTTCAGAGATATCACGTGTGATTCTGTTATAAAAGGACAATACAAAGCATAACTATATCAGGATATGGCGAAGTAGTTGCATTGAATTAACTGGTCATTTCGAAATCCCGTAAATCACAGAAAAATTAAATTAGTTAGTCCACGAAAAGTGATTCATAAGCATTCACAATGTTCATAAGCATTCACAATTTCCACTTCTATACCCTATATAAATATAATCATAAAACCTTTGCCGACAAAAAAATAAATATAATTCTTAAAACTACTTACTACTCAAATCTGTGGGCATTCCCATGAGCTTATCCTTTTCGCCAGCAATGGCTTTAAACTCAGTGATACATTTATTTCTTATATAAACACGAAACATTCATTTACTAGGCGTCAGTTCAAGTTCATCCGTGTACTTGAACGCCTGAAGATGCCGAAAGGCGAAACCCGGGTCATCAGTGACAAAATCTGTGAGAATGTACATAGTTTAAACGATTAAAATTTACAATGTCTTCAAAATTGAGTCAGCTTTTATTAAATATTGTAATTTACAACTTTTGACAGCAATACACAGCCCTATAAATTATCGTAAATTGTTATCACTTGTCAACATAAATGTAGTATGTTGTATCAAAAAATAATAAAACACTCATTTTAACTTATTCCCTAATTATTTATTACAAAACTTGTTTCGCTCATGACAAGCATCTTTAATTGGTACAAATATATATGTACCGCTTAAAATTAAAACTCACATTTTGCGTTTTTGGCAATTTTTTAGTTATAAGTATGTCAAATAAAACTAAATGCATCAATGCATGTACAGTAAAACCTCCATTTACGCAAAAGTTGGGACCGCGTGATTGTGAGTCATGTAATTGGGATAGTGAATCTCGTACAAATTTAGGGTTACGTTTTTTTTCACGAATAATGCAAAACTGCCAAAACTAAGAATAAATGAAAAAAATATTCAGTTTTTAGGCGGTAAAATGGCTCGCCAACGTTTGCCTGTACGCACCACACAGCAGCCGCCTGCTGTGTGTGTACAGTCTGGCACGTACTGAATACACAGACGCTTGCCAACGTTTGATGTGTACAGCAGCAACGACAGTGGAATGCGACCGCGCAATCGGGGGATTTTTGGCGCGTAATTTGAGGTGGCATAATTGGGGTTCAACTGTATACAAAAATAGTTATGTTCTAAAAAATACTTTAAGCAATGTTAAAACCACTGCCAAAAATTACCATTTGTGTCAAGCTTTTATCTAACAAACAAATCAAACAAATTGAACGAAATCTTCAATACATGAAACTATTTATATCGTATTTATACAAAAAGAGTTTTTAATTTTTTTTAAATGAAAAAAATGTTTTGAGCCAATGTTGACGGGCGCATAGAAATCGGTCACAGGGTTGAGTATCTCTGTAGTAGTAGAATAAAAATGTTCAACCAATGGTACTTAGTTTCCATTGGTAATATACTTGGTTGGGATATGCCGAATTCGACCAAGGTAATTAAAAATATTAATTATGATACGCTATTTACGATTTTAACATCATATCCTTTTTTTTTAATACACCCGTGTGTGTAGATTATTTTTTCATGGTGCAGCTATACATAATGTATAATATTTACAGAGTTTTTGTTACGTCTATCAAACTGCCTGGGGTTATTTTTGCTTGCAAGCTTTTTGTATCCATTCTGGATACATTTGTTCAAACGAATCCAGATTTATTTTATTTGAGAGCCTTTGTTCTCGATTTCTCCGCCGTCTGCTACAATTTATACATTGTACATTTTGATTTAAGGCTCCAGTAACTTTCTGTGGATTTTAATTATGGAATTTATATTTACAGCTATAGCTATTCTTTTACATTAATCATAAATTTCGACAAAAAATTCCAACCCTTGAACATCACCTGTTATCCAATATTTAAACTCTCACACAAGTATTTGTTTTGTAAAGTTAAACCAAATGTAATTGCATTTTTTTTCAATATATATATATATAATGAATCAATTAATATAACAATACAATACTCGTCACCTACTGTGGCCCAGTTGGTTAGAGCTTGCTCTACCGATCACTCAGGTCTGGATTCGATTCCCGGTAAGATCACAGTGAATTTGAGAATTATTCAATTCAAAGTTGTGATCGAAGACTGGGTTTTTGTGATGTCAATTCACAACATTTTCTCTCCTCACATCCTTCCGATCCTCTGATAACTTGGTTTAGCAATAGCGATTAGCCAACCACTAGTCCTGTTCTAGCCTTATCCTTCTTTCCCCACTACTCGCTTTGAAAAAAGTGAGGTTGAGCGACTCAGTAACAAACAGTTCTCTAAGAAAAACATCTGTTGAGACACCTCCATTAGGAGGCTATATGCTATACATTGGGAGTGGATATGGATAAAAAAAAAAAATTTTTTTGTTCATTCAGTAGCAACAATAATGTGTTTTTTTGTCACCATAAACATTTATTTATAATAGCAAAATTTGTCTCCTGTAAAATTTGTTATGTGTGGCTTACTTCCTTTTTTCTTTCCACAGTCAATATGGTGTATACGTGAACTGTCTTCACTGAGAATTGGTCACCTCTGTAACGATCACGCTCTTCCATCAGCAGCGATTGTAAAATAATGCAAATGACCAAGACATCTATTCTTAAAGCTCTATAAATTTGATATACAAAAAAACCAATAGTTTTTTTTTTATCTAATATAATATTAAGAATTTTCGTAAGCTTGTATTTAAATTGCTATTTACCTTACGAGAAACTTGAGGAGTAAACTATTCAAACCTTTAGACCGGGCAATATTTAAACAGGCTGAAATATTCACATCTCGTCGGAGCAATAAAAACAACAAAATACGTTCGACATTTGCCCACAGCGTCTTTCAATGGTTCCCCACCCCCAGACTCGCAGACGGCCAGGTGAAATAAAGGTAACCAATTTCGTATTTTATTTTGAAAACGGTCCCGGAACTCAAATCCCCACACGAATTACAGCGGACAGGGTGGTTTGGAATAGGGATGTCAATATAAGTAACTAGTATCATTTTTTTTTTGGATATAAATTTTTGGAGCTTTAAGTACCAGGACGCGTAAGCATCAAGGTTATTCTAGTCTCCTTCATCGCTAATGTTTTTGAAAAAAATGTATTCCTTTAGCATCGTTAATGACGGAAGGGTGTGATCACTACAGCGATAAGAAGTTCACGGGAACTCCATTTGCATTATTTTGCAAATCACATTCTATATGCTTCACAGTGGCGGATTGTCCTATAAGCGAATGAGGCGCGCGCTTGAGGCCTTCGAATCTCAGGGGCCTCAAAAATGGCTTATATTATATAGCAACTATACTTTTTGTTCAGATTTTTAGTATTTTACATGAATTCTTTAACGTTTTTATGCTATCCGAAAAACAGGGCTTCCAAATTTTATTGCGCCTCGGGCCTCTCGTGTGCTTAATCCGCCACTGTGCTTCACAAACATATACACATAAAGTACACAAAGAAAACGAGTATCATAGTTAGTGAGGATATTCATTATTTCGATTACTTAACTTTCTTAGACAGAATTCAGAGATAAGGGAGCGTACAAGACAGCGTCCCGTCACGTCAGTGGTTATGGAGAGACGTTGGAACTAGCTGGGTCACGTGCTGCGGATGCCTCCGGAAAGCCTCAATCCTGCCTGTGTTTTCTTTCAACCGGTGTGATTCCGGCGTTCCGGACGTCCTTGGGGCACTATCCATAGGATGTACTTGGCGGAACTGAGGGATGCTGGCATGTCATGGGAGGAAGCAAAGCTATTGGCGGGAGACAGGGAGACAGGAACACATGGAGGTGCCGCGTGGCGGCCATATGCTCTACATAGGGAGCAAACATGGCCAAAGAAGAAAAAAGAAGAAGACTTTCTTATACAAGCACTACTCAACTTATAAGTGTTTCTTAGAATAAATACTCGTGTCAATATTTACTCTTACTTTATTCATGTCGCTTCCAATACGAAGCATATGGCCTCTAACTTCAATAGAATTTTTCTACGAGAAATGCTTGTAAATCAGTTGCTGAACTTAATTTTTTTAGGTGTTCACTGTCAATGCTTGGTGGACAGGAATCATATTAATATATATCTATATATTAATAGCCGATAAGGTTTGTTAAACGTCCGCAGTAAGGTACAGACCAATGATTTCGATTTATTTTGAACAGCACATTTTTGAAATGTTGTTCTATCCAATGGGAGCGGCTTATTTTAAACCGGGCGTGAATGTTCTGATATCGCCACGTTTGAAAATTTGATATTTCTTGGTGTAGAGCTGAAGTGTAGTATCACCATACATCATAATATTCGAATAATCAAAGACTTTAATTCGACTATTGCAAACTATGATTATAGGGCTATCGAAATGAATCGTTTGATCGTGTGAGTCGATGTGAGACTAATATTTTTTGGAGCGGATTTGATCAATTGAATCATAATGATGAATCTTTTCACGTCTGACCTTGAAAATCTGTTAGAATTCTTTAATACATTAAGAATATTCAAATTATGATATGGATATATCATAGAATAATATTTTGCTTTTTTCATACACTTGGACAAAATGTGCAACTGATTTTTTATTGAAAAATTGGATTTGATCTTTTGATTTTTATTGGAAATAATTGTTAAATAATTTAAAATCCGAAAAATAATTGTTGGCAAACTTAAACATTATTCCAAAAATTAAGTAATTTACAAAATTTCTGCTACTACGAAAGATGATTGTTAGCAAACTTTAACATTATTCCAAAAATTAAATAATTTACGAAATTTCTGCTACTACGAAAAATGGTTGTTAGCAAACTTAATCATTATTCCAACAATTAAATAATTTACGTAATTTCTGCTACTACGAAAAATGGTTGTTAGCAAACATAAACTTTATTCCAAAAATTCAATAATTTACGAAATTTCTGCTACTACGAAAAATGGTTGTTAGCAAACTTAAACATTATTCCAAAAAATCAATAATTTACGAAATTTCTGCTACTACGAAAAATGGTTGTTAGCAAACTTAAACATTATTCTAAAAAATCAATAATTTACGAAATTTCTGCTTCTACGAAAAATGGTTGTTAGCAAACTTAAACATTATTCCAAAAATTAAGTAATTTAGGAAATTTCTGCTACTACGAAAAATGGTTGTTAGCAAATTTAAACATTATTCCAAAAATTCAATAATTTACGAAATTTCTGCTACTACGAAAAATGGTTGTTAGCAATTTTAAACATTATTCCAAAAATTAAATAATTTACAATTTAAATACTGCAGGGCAGGGCTGTCGATATATGCCCCGAGATATATTTCTTTTACTATCAGAATTTCTGGCTTATTCAATAAATAGGTTTGTAATTTATTTTTCACGCCAGTAAATTTTCTGACTACTTAAAAATGCACCATAAATCTCACGTTGCTGGGCAACGGGCTTTCATCTATATATTAATAGCCGATAAGGTCTGAGTGTCTGTAAGGTGTCCTCGACCTCCCAGTCTCCACTTTTTTAAATAAAATAAAATTAAATAATATAAAATAAAATAAAATAAAACAAAATAAAATAAAATAAAATAAAATAAAATAAAATAAAATAAAATAAAATAAAATAAAATAAAATAAAATAAAATAAAATAAAATAAAATAAAATAAAATAAATTGAAATAAATTAAAATAAAATAAAATAAAATAAATTGATATAAAATAAAATAAAATAAAATAAAATAAAATAAATTGAAATAAATTCAAATAAAATTAAATTAAATTAAATAAAATAAAATAAAATAAAATAAATTAAAATAAATTAAATTAAAATTAAATTAAATTAAATAAAATAAAATAAAATAAAATAAAATAAAATAAAATAAAATAAAATAAAATAAAATAAAATAAAATAAAATAAAATAAAATAAAATAAAATAAAATAAAATAAAATAAAATAAAATAAAATAAAATCAAATAAAATAAAATAAAATAAAATAAAATAAAATGAATTAAAATAAAATAAATTAAACTAAATAAAATCAAACACAATGCAGCAAAAATCTCCTGTTGCTGGGCAACGGGCTTACAGCTAGTTTGTACTAATTCTCGCTTTTATTTAAGAAGATCAAGACCGGCTTCCTCATGACAACCACTATCAGTGGAAGTCTGTAGATTTTTTTTATGTATATTTTCGAATAAAGTAGGAATGGAACTGGTGGTTAACCAATAGCTCTCGCTCTGTCCCGTTAATTTTTAAGATGGGAAGGGAATTTTCAGACATCGCAAACCATTTAAAACTGTGATGAGTCAATCCTTCCCGCAAATCTGAGTATAACATGTTAAGCCATTATATAATCAAACTATTTTTTTATATAAACAATTGACCATTTCTACATTTTAAAGTATTTAAAATTAACTTTTATTTCTCATTTGACGATTGGGTTATTCTGTAAAAATGCTTACCTTCATTACTTATTTAAATTTTTAATACAGGTATAGATTTTAAAAGTAGTCGAATAATACTCGAGTATAACAAAGTTAAGTGTTTCCACATCACTAGTAACGGAACACCCCCGGGGACTAAAACCCTCTGCCACGTACGTTCAAAGGGGTCTCTTTCCTAAAAACGCCACATTTGGGGTATCTCGGAAGGATCTCTAATATATGTTTGTCTAATCTGCATGATTTAGGCAACGTAATGGCTGCAATATTTCAGACATACCTATTACCCCGGTGACATAGGAGCCTTAACACAAGTCGTGGCCTAAAACACTAAAACAGAAAGAAAGCCTCAGTTGTTGAGCCTAATTGTCAAGTATTTGTTTTTCAATTGTGTCCACTTTCATTGAAGAAAATGAAGCCGTGTATAATTGTTTTTAGTTTGTCATCAGTAGTTTTTTTACAAGAACTATTTGTCATAAAAACGCTTAACGTACTACTTTCTGATAGTTTAAGAGATTCATCTCTTGAGTGACATCAAAAACTTTCATCGTGTTTATCTCATGTGGTTTTTATTTTCTTTTTTTTATCCATGTCCGCTTCCAATGTGGAGCATATGGCTTCCTAAAGAAAGTATCTCAACCTTACTTTTTTTTTCAAAGTGAGCAGTAGGGAAAGAAGGATAAAGCTAGAAAATGACTAGTGGTAGCCGCCACCGAGTCAAATAAGAAATGACATTACGGCTAAGGATAGGTTAAGCTAAATGCTTTGTTTAGAAAAGAGAACGAGAATGACAACAAAACGTTGAACATTTTGAGGTTACGCGAACGTTACGTTAAGAGCACACGATTATTTTTAAGTTAATAATTGAACTTTGTCTGTGTAGTTAATGTAAACATTTACAAGTGTAAGTGTCTATTTTTTCTCTCGTGTGTACTTTAAATGGCCAACATGGACAATATTTATATTGACTGGCTAATTTTTACATCGGTTTATTGCATATTTTACTGTAACATACATATCGACAATGGAAAGGAAAAAAGACTTGTGGAACACAAATTGTGTTTGATATTTTGTGAGACACGAGCCAATTTTACACAAAAGTACCTATGAGTCAAACAATACAATTTTCCAACTTTTGTACAAAATAAATTTTATTGATATCAAAAGGACAAAAATATTCTTTACCTATATATATATATATATATATCGACTGTGGAAAGGAAAAAAGACGTCACCCACAGTTTTTTCAAAACAGCTTTTTTTCGATAAACACAATCTATACATTTTAATACACATTATATCAAAAGGATGTAAGTTTAAAATGCCGAATTAGTATCTAAATTTAGCTTTTAAGTTTAAAAAAGAAAGGCGTGTGAAAATTTCGATCAATAAAAAAGACTAAATAAAGGATTTTTATGGAAAAAAAATAATAATATCAGATAAAGTAAATTGAAAACCAGTTTATCAGTCTCCATGCACTAAAAGTCTGTGTGTATTGCACAATTTGCCTTTGGTCCAAAAACCATCAAAAAACGTTTTTTGTGTCTCCTGTAAAATTTGTTATGTGTGGGTTACGTCCTTTTTCCTTTCCACATCCGATGTATATTAACATAAAGCGCAAAACATGATTTGAACCCCTTAAGTCTTGAAGTGACTTAGTTCGTGACCAGTTAGTTCATGTTATCATACTTTTTAAAAATATGCATTCAATGTTTATTTCTGTATTTTGTCCATAAAAAAAAGCTTTTAGATGTAGATGTAAAAAAAATGGAACACATATGGTAAAAAATACACTCTTGTTTGCGTTCTGTGCTTGTTGAAAGGTAGAAGCTTTTCAATCTGAAAATATACAAACTAAGTGCATCTGTTTTATCTGAGTAAAATAATATGTATATAAATAAGTAAAGTCAATTTTCTCTCCGAGGTTAACCTTTTTTATTAATACACTTATCCCTCGATTTACACTGTACCTTTTTTTTACACGTTTTCGCTTTTACACGGTTCAAGAAAGTTAACTTGAAAATTTTAATTCTTTATATTCGTAAGTAAAAAACGAGTACATATTTTTTAATTACGTGTTTTATATCTTAAAAAATAAAAATATTGGATCTTTTACAAAACGGAGAAAGAGTAATAGATGTTGCTAGATTATATAGCATGAATGAAGCTACAATAAGAACCATTAGAAAAAATGAAAACTCAATTAGAAAGAGTGTAGCAGCTGGCACTACGAGTACGAGCACAACTTCATATATCAGAGATATTGCAATGGAAAACATGGAGAAGGCATTAATGATTTGGATAGAGGACCAAACTCAAAAACGAATGCCAATTGATACCAATGCTATTACAAGTAAAGCATTGCGGATTTATGAAAAAATTAAATAGAAGATACCATCCTCTTCTTCATCTGAAAAGAAGCATACTTCCTCACAGCAAGTCATCAAGTCAAGTCACAGTGATTTGTGATAGTGATGAATGATAAAAACTCCACCAACCGTAACAATATTTTTTTAATGAATCTTTTAGATTTCATTTTTTGTTACTCTATAACCTTTACCTGTATTTAATTAATAAAATAATACGTATGTTTATACTTTTTAATAATTTTGTTTTTTATGTATTTTATAAAACACCCAAATTATGCGTTTTTCGTGTACTTTTCGATTTACACGGTAGATAGGTTTCTGAGAAAAACGTGAGGGATAGGTGTATTACAATATATCGACTGTGAAAAAGAATAAGGACGTAACCCACACATAGCAAATATTACAGGAGGCACAAAAAACGTGTTTTGATGATTTTGGGCCATATGCAAATTATGAAATATACACAACCTTGAAGTGGACGGAGACTTCTAAACTGGTGTTTAATTGACAAAATTTAATATTGATTTAAGAAATTGTCTAGGAAAAACCTTTTTTTCAGTCTTTTTTCTTGATTTCAATTTTCATTTCACAAGCTCATCTTTTTTCAAAGTTAAAAGTTAAATTTAAATACTAATTCTGGATTTGCAGCATACATCCTTTTGATAGAACGTATATCAAGTTTGATACATTATAATTATCGAAAAAAGGCCGTTTTGAAAAACTGTAGGTTACGTCCTTTTTCCTTTCCACAGTCGATATATATATATAAATGTTGGGTTATAAAAAAATTTACAATAATTAATACCGTAATAGATGGCTTGAATGTTCATAAAAATAAAGTACCGATCAAATTATTGAACCGATTCGACAAATGTATTCAATGTTCAGAACCCACCATGAGCACTTTTGACTGCTTAAAAAAAATGATCGAGTGTTTTCTATTCAATAATAATACACTTGTTTACTTATGGCTCGTATTTTCCCAGTTATAATTTATATTAAATGGTCATAATATTTGGTCAGAATAAACAGTCAAAATTTAAATCAAATTTTAAAAAAAAACCTAACCTAACCTAAGTTAATCTAACCAAAGTTGTTATAAAATATTCTGACTGTATAATATTTTTATTCTGACCAACTTAATTTGTTCCTTATACTTATTCTATGTCATTTATAACGATCGAGACAAGATACGCTCATCGTGAGCATTATCAACTGATGGTACATAAACAATACAAGATTAATATACAATTTAATTTGATAAGGTTAGTACTCGACTCATTGTGTTACAAACTGTGATACGTGTTTTGATTATTTAAAAGGCATCATCAGATAAAATATTGCCAGGATTACGTATTAATAAAAAAATAATATTATAAATTATAAATCACAAAATGAAGGTTGGATTTTTTTTCTTTTTCCACTGTAACACAAAATGTGGATCTATGAATTGATCAATTTTAATAACCGCCGGATCTATCGAAAATAATTTACAAGGTTAATTATACAATAAAAAATTGTGACAAACAATTCGCAAAAAATATTTTTGAACACTTTTTATATAATATTAAAACTATTACTTTTTTATAATATTAAAGAACTATTTTATATAATACTAGCCGGTTCCCTGTAAGCGTTGCAATCTCACTCAAAGAAAGAAAGTGTTTGTGTTTTAATTGTGTTTATTGAAGTGCTTTATTCTGTCTGTTTGACGTTTGCTGCCGATTATCTATGGAACGACACACGCGCCACCTATTGTAAGTTATTTGTACTATAACTTTCGCGCAAGTGCAAGCATACGTTGTCAAAGTGAAGTGTATGGCAGACATGCAAACATTGATTTTTATATATAAGACCTACTGTAAGCTAATTTTATTATGCCTATAACCTTCCCGGAAGTACAAGCAAAAAGTTTGTCAAAGTTTTTTTTCAATCCAAATTTTAAGAACAATAAGATTTACTTGAATTTCACTAGTTGGGGAGCTATTGGTACTCTGTTATTCGCACTAAATGTTGTTTATTTGGTTCTCAAAGTTTACCAGTGACAACAAGTAGACAATTTGTATGACTGCATAAAGGCAGTGCAACATGCGGTCTGTGGGGAAATCATAAAATAATTTTGATGTTTGTCTACAAGTGAGAAACATGTTTTATATTTAGACAGGACAAAGTCAATAGTAAAGCTGTGTACTCACTGTGTTCGCGCATCACGATACTGCATATTTTTTTCTACAAACGATACGAGTGGGGTGACGTACACACTTGGAGCAATCGTGGTGCGCTGCTGGTACGCAAATACTATGTGTACTTTACTCAACAAACAATGATAAAAGATTCCGACTGAAGGTACTTACTTGGTCTAATTTCAATATCAAATTTTAATACTTCAAACATTATACACTCAAGTTGTGTCATTAACAACCCACCTTAAAGCGTCGAAGTGCACGGATGAATTTGACTTGACGCTGGGTAAATAAGTGTGTTGTGTATATATAATAAATAAATTGGTCACTACGCGGTCTGTTTGTTAAAACCCACATTTATCAAATTTTCTTAGTTAACGAATTTAACTCTCAATCATTGTTTGAAATTCATAAAGGTGTCCAAACTTTCTGGTTAAATTTGACTGTTCCAGAATGTCAGGTGGGTCAAAATCTAGTACACAATTTCAAAAAAAACTATCGTTAAAAAATATATCATCACGTACACAAATAAAAAAACTCCACCAACAATTTGATTTACTTTTTACTGTCAATTCTTAGTGCAAAACTATAATAAATTTCGATTCATATATCAATTCATTTACAAAAATATCATTCAAGCTTGTGTCATGTATTTAATAAAATAAAATAAAATTGATTGGCAATTTTAAACCAGGTCAATACAATATATGTATTAATTTACCCAATCAACTGAATATACCAAACAAAGTAATTAATAAATGTCACTGAATTTTCCTTCTATGCATTTTTTAATTTGTCCCATGACAGAAAACCATTTATTATATTTTACCCGCTTTCAAAATAAATGAAATTATATTCTCAAATACAACACAAATCATGGTTGGTTAATTGATGTGGGGGAGGGGGTACTATAACTTTGTTATATTATTAACTATGAGGTTTTGAACATTTTAATTTTAATGACGTAGAATATCCATTAACCGAGGAGGAAGCACATTTGTTTTGGTAAACTAACAAAGTTAGTAATCTACCCTGATATTTTAAATAACTTTAATGGAAACTGCCAATCCTAAAGCTGAGTAATAATTAATGTTCTTTGACCTCGGTTTCTGATTTATAGATTTAGATCTCAGAATGATATCAATTTTTCTTTGTTTCAAAAATATATATTTTTATCCCTAACTTCTCATGCTCGGTCTAGCTTTGCAAGTTTTATAAGCTTTTTTATTTGAAAACTCTTGCTTCGATTGTTTACTCGCATTCTGAAATATATAATTGGTTACAACAATTCTAGGTGGAAAATGATTATTTTTGAAAAATTATTGTATTACACTAATTACACAAATTTATATCGATAGTCGTGTGCATTTACAACTGATACAAATCCACGTAGTGAGTGAAACTGGTATTGATAATTAAAACATGTGTAATTAGTACTGCATTATTTTAACATGGATTTAGATTTACATTAAATAAGAACACTTGTTGCAACATTTATGACAAACTTTTAAGCGATTATTAAAGCTCTCAGTGTGATGTGTAGAAACTTCTAACGGAGCGCCAAAAGTAATTCTACTTATTAAGTTGCCCAAAATCTTTTTTGTAGAGATTAAGGGTATAGTTGTATTCAGAACAGTCAGAACCAAATTCCACCTATTCAACGCATCCTGACAGTGTTACTTTACTGTTGTGAGCCATGGCAACTTACTATAACACAAATTAACCGTATTTTGTGCTTTTAAAACAAATGCCTGCAAACAATACTAGAAGCGTGGTGGTTTTACTTTTTCGTAAACAGGGAATAAGAGAATGACCAGCCTTTTATCACAGTAAACCTAGCTTGGACATGTGTTGCAGATGACCCAAAGAAGCGTGAATTTTGTCTGTCTCTTTTACAAACCAGGTGAATCCTGCCGACTTGGAAAACCACGGATGATCATCTGGAAGGAAACGAAGCAACTGGTGAGGGATTGATAATCTTTTAGGAACCATGTAGTTGTCCGAATACGAGCGGATATGTTGAAATAAAAAAAATAAAACAGGATAAAAATGGACTAACCTATGAGATACCTAATTACTCTTTTGTTTTAACGATCAGCTGGGTGGAAACAAAATTTAAGCATTACAAACATCCATCCATTTAGCTCTGATCCATACATTTTTTGAGCAACCAAATACAGCAACGCTCACGATCTTTTATCACTCGTCCACAGGATCAGCTGTTTATTGCTAAGTATCAAAAAGAAAACTTTAATGCCTTTTCACTTTTTTCTAATCCAATCCCAAAAAAATGGTAGATATTCAGCTCGATTGAAAAATTATAAATTGAATAGTAAATATTTTTTTTTGGTTTATTTGTTTTACACTATATGTTGATAATATAATATATAATAATTGTGTTTAACATAAATGTATAAACTTTTCAGTTAAGCTGTTAAAAATGAAACAAATCCGACAACATTTCTACACGCAAAGAATAAAAAAGATCAGATAAGTCTTTCTTCTCTAGAGCGAATCCCTAGTGCACAGAAGCGTTATATTTTTTATTATACTTGTGCTGCAATTAATTAAAGCAAACGGTCTTTAAAACAATTCAAACGGGGTATTCTTTCACCCTTAAAAGTGTTTATTGTGGCAAAATTAATTAAGTCAAAAAATATTATTATCTTCGCCCCAAATCAGTAAAAACGTTTATTTCGTTTTTTTATTAACCCAACGATGTGTTTTTTAAGGTTAAATCCCCAAATATGTTTACATGAGATTTATTGCAAATGTGTTTCGAGGGATAAAATTATATTTTATATAAACAGCTTGTAATTTTGTTAATCATCGTTATTTTATTCTTTTTTAAAACGGAAACATATTTTGTGGGTAACATAGACGTATTATTAATTGTTTACCGTAGCCGAGTGATAATATTGTGTACTCTTGTAGAGCAAATGGCATCCTAACGAAGATATCTCTACAAAAAAATTTTCCACGAGAGCCGTTTGTTAGTCGGTTGTTTAACTCATATTTTGAAAGAGACTTTCTATGTAGGGACAGGGCCGGTGCCACCATACAGCCGAAATAGGCAACCGCCTAGGGCGCAAACCATTAGGGGCGCATAAATGGAGTATTAAAATTATTTTTTTATACTCTAATAATAATAAAACAATAGTACATTTTATTTTATTTTGATGTTTGTTTTAATTATGTATTGTATTCTATAGGTATTCAAAAAGAGAGGTTGAGCGACAGAGTAACAAACAGTTCACATAGAAAAACTTATGTTGAGATACCGGCATCAGGAGGTCATATGCTCCACATTAGGAGCGGGCTTGGGAATTTCTAATGATTCCGATTTTTTTTTCATTCTTTCTAAAAAATGAGACAATTTGTTAAAGAGGGGGCGCGCCAATAACCATTGCCTAGGGCGCCAAATAACATCGCGCCGGCCCTGTGTAGGGATAAAAGGAAAGAACCAGAACAGGACTAGTGGTGAACTAATTGCTATCGCTACGCCGTGTTATTTTTAGGATTGGAAGGGTGGGTTAGAATGGTGGTAGAAAAGGAAAATAATAGACAATAAAATTATAAATTGATAAAAAAAAAGTACATAAAATTTTATAGTGAAACTAATTTAACCCACTTTTAGACGGAAAATTGTAACGATGGTAATATACCTCCTAAACAATTTATATTATTTCCCATCAAAGCCTCATAAACATATAAAGTTAGACTCTGTACGTACTTTGACTATGTTCCAATCATCTCCTGGGAGGCAAAGTGTTTCGCTGAGGCTTCAGTCAATTCCACCATAGTCCTTCTGAATATCGATGTCATTAAAACATTTCTAGCAAAATGCCTGAAGGAATTATTGTATCGTTGGTTCGACTATCTATTGAAATATAATTTTAATATGACAATTAAGATGTTCACAGTCATTAAAATATAATTTAACACTACATTGTACCAGCTTTTTAAGTATTAATAAGATTTCAGCCCTGAACTAGACATTAAAAATTCGATTGAATTAGTAGAAAAAAAAATTAAGTGATCAATACAATAATCGTCGCCTGCTGTAGCCCAGTTGCTTAGAGGTTGCTCTACCGATCACTCAGTTCTGTATTCGATTCCCAGTAAGATCAAAGTTATTTGAGAATTGTTAAAATTCAAAGTTGTGATCGAAGACTGGGTTTTTGTGATGTCAATTCAGATAATTTCCTCTACTCCCATCCTTCTGATCCTTAAATAACCGGGTGTAGCAATAGCGATTAGCCAACCACTAGTCCTGTTCTAGTCTTACCCTTCTTTCCCTACTACTCACTTTGAAAAAAGTAAGGTTGAGCGACTGAGTAACAAATAGTTCTCGTAGAAAAAAAAACTTCTGTTGAGATACCTCTATTAGAAGGCCATTTGCTCCACATTGGGAGCGTACATGGATTAAAAAAACGTAGAAAAAAAAAAGTGATAGTGGAATAAGTACAACATAATATTTTATTATTTTTTGAAGATAGCGGCGTTGCTGATTATTTTTTTACTAGTTTGTATAATTATTATTGTCTATTCTTATGGTGCAGGAATCAGCGTTTTTGGCTTTCGTACCGGATCTCACGGGTTCGTATCCTAGAACGAACAGCATTTTTTCGATCGATTGATACCTGTTCGAAGGCATGGATTTTTATGATGCCTAAAAGTTCCCTCCCACCCTTCCGATATTTCAATAACTGGGCATATCGAATGGAATTAGTCAACCGCTAGTTATGGCCTAGCCTTATCCTTATATCCCTACTACACTCTTTGGAAAAAGAGAGGTTGAGCGACTGGGTAGCAAACAGTTCCCAAAATTAGCACAGTGAGAGCTTTTTTAGCTCTTCCAGGATTTGAAAATTCAAAAAGACAAATTACATCAAAATTTAGCACTCGCTAAACTTTTAATAATTTTCTCAATCCCTAAATCCCGGGATTAGTGCTGTTACAATCTCTTGGTTGGAGGCCCTTATCAATACAATAAAATACCAGTTTAAATCTTCGTAGAATTCTGCCATTGTATGAAGAAATAAATCAATAGTGTACATTGGAAAACATTTGGACGAAATGCATAGCTGCAGCTGCTGCTATACATTTGGCCAATGCATCAGAAAGGCAACGTCATTTGAATAACACGCTTTCTGGCTTTGCTTGTATTTCCAGCGTGTTGAATCAAGTACTGATGTACAATATTTAAATAATGTGTTTTCTTACACTTTTCTATTGAGGTCGAACAATTTTAATATAAATATTTTCCAGTCATGTAATCAATACTAAGCATCTCAAATTAAATACTATTACATACATATATACACCAATGGTCATTACACCGTATTAACTGGACGACTGCCGCAGATAAGATATCACGTCAAATTTTTCGTGCTCAACACGCCAGAGACGAACTACATCGTCAATAACTGATTAAATTAATACATAATTATAAATTATAGCTGGCGTACAAGGTACAAACGTACATTTTTTCTACGGCAGCCAAAAGGCTAAAGTCTTCACCACCTTTACAAAATGCATGCTGTCATTTCTGTTATTGAAGAAGGGTCATTTGACATTTAACTTACTATAATTGGTTTATCCGTAGTGCAGTGATCAACGCTGTTAGCTTCCGTCACGGATCTCACGGAGTTGAGTTCTAGTACAAACAGATTTTTTTAAACCAAACTATCGATTTCTATTTGAAAACATGAGTGTTTGTGATGTTTAAAAATTCACATGGCTTTTATAAAAAGGGGTCGCCACCCGAAAAAGGTTGGGAACCTATATTATAGTATAATAATAATTTCAAAAACTATATCAATGAACACTTTA
Organism: Himalopsyche tibetana; assembly: GCA_030503985.1. NCBI lineage: Eukaryota > Metazoa > Arthropoda > Insecta > Trichoptera > Rhyacophilidae > Himalopsyche > Himalopsyche tibetana. The sequence goes on from JAPJYX010000022.1 coordinate 20,706,912, forward strand.
AAAAACATACTTTTATATTATATATTATATTAAAAGCGTTGTTTGCAATAAGTATTTTTATTACAGAGCTGATTGGCGTTACCACGATAAATTACCAATTACTGTTATTTCATACAAACATAACGTAATTTGATCGATCTTATAAATTGAGAAAGCTTCTAATTAAAATGAATATTGTATATACTCAAACACAAACATTTCGTCGAAACCATTAGCAATGTGATTACAGAAACCGTTGAGAGAAAAAAAGGATCTCTATCAAACATATTATATTTCACTCGATCTGACAGTAAATCAAATCTAATTGTGTCGTGCAAAACACGCAATGGCTACCATCGTGAAATTAGTTTTATTATGTTGATAAATCCTCTTTATTACACGCACGCAACATACAAAACGAACTGGACATCAGAGGTCATCAATCATCGGCCAAAACAACCGTACATTAATAAACACAATAGGCTGGCAAATTATTTTGTTTAAGCAATTCAATCCGAAATTTGGGATACTAAATACTCCGTGCTCGGTTTGCTGAACCACGTCCCAGGTTAAATTAACAAGAGGGCACTGGGTGAATGAAAGACTTGTTTTCAAACGGTATCATATTTTAATTGTAAAAAACCATTCAAGAAAATGATGAGATAAAACAGTTTCAATCTAAAAATATATTTTAGAAGTACTTAATTAATTAAACAAACACTTTTCAGCTTTCTTTAGTGCAAGAGAAGGGATTCGAATCAATAAATGATATTTCAATTGATTTATGTTTAGTCTCTAATTAAACACATTTTAGTTTTATTTTGCAATTTTATTTATTGATTTGGACTGGTTTTGTTTATTGCAAGGATTTTTAACTGATTTTGTTGACTTGGTTCAGTTTTTTTTACAGGTAATGCTTTAAAAGCTTTGAGCGGTTTCTTTTTTAAAGTTCTTAATATCAACAAGTTTATTTTAGTTAAAATGTTTCATTAAAATTCTTTACACCCTACACATATAGCAGGAATAATAAGTGCATCGAACGCAAATATATGTTTGATTGATTGCATACCTAGGAAATGCGTTTTATTATTCTATTATTTTCTGATGATATACATAATTACAAGCAATATCAGTCGATCAACATCAATAATTTAAAAAACATTTCTTTACTTTAACCCATTTTTGCCCACTGTTCCAATGTTGGAACATTTAGTATTTTTACTTCCACACCATTTTGCATGACAGAATAATAGTTGAGATTGCATAAGTCTCAATCAGTCTACAGCTAGCAGGCATGGGAATCGTTTCGTGTAGTATTTTTAAAGGTATGAACCTGTCAGAGTGAGCAGTGTTTTTTTTATTTGCATCAATTACGGGCAAATTCAGGCAAAATTCGGGCAAAAATGGGTTAAACTCTTGATAAACCATATATTAAATAAAAATTGATGTAAGGATTCTATTTTTGATATATATAAAAATGAAAAATTAATAAATAAAAATTTGAATCCTTTTCTCGTCGGTCTCGTTACACCCAATTCCCCTCCGGTCTCACCGTGAGACAAATAATTATTATCAGTCATGCTTTGTGGACGCGTCACGATGCTTTGGGTTTGACATTTTGCTATCGGATCGTTCAAAATGCAGCGTGTGCATAATTGCAATTTCAAATTGAATTTCATTCGAGCTGCCATCCATCAGCACAGCGCGCGAAAGGATGACAAATTTCTAATCATTACTAGATCTGTCAAAGTCTTGTTACGTAGATGTGTTTATTACTGACATTTCAATTAAGCAATAAACACTCAACATTAATGTTTTCCGTCTTATTGTCAAATAAAATTATATTTTTACTAACATGTAGTTGTATTATTTATATTATTTTTATGTGTTCTCCATCGACACGCAATCTTTAAAAAAATGCAGTACCCTGATATTTCACGAAGCTTAATAGCGTTTAGGATTATCGAAATAGAATTGATGCTTCTCTAGAAATGCGAACACAATCATAAACAGTAAAACCACATATAAAAAAAAACCATATCGATGGCTTAGTTCCATAGAACGATTTAATAGTCAGAAATTTGATGTTTTGGGTTATATTAATTACCCTTTATATTCGGATACATTTCTTCTATAGCTCGAAAAAAGAACAGCTAGAAAAAACATTACTTTTCTCTCGGTAGGCAGATTTTTGAATATGCAAATAGTGAAATATAAAACGTTCCCGGTAAATTGCTCGAATGGAAATTGCTCGAATAACAAGATAATCAATTTGTTTCTGTTTGTTCTGTCCGTTTGTTCTGTCTTAGCTCTAGTCTTCTATGTTTTCTGGAAATATATAAAAACAGTTTGAGTAACTAATTAATAAGCAGCTCTCGTAGAAACACTTCTGTTGAGATAAACTCCATTAAAAGATCATATGTTCCGCATTTGGAGCGAACACGGTTAAAATAAATACTTACGAAAATTATTTTTATATTTCAATCTCTAAACAAGTGTCGCACAAGATAAAAATGAAATTCGTAGAAAAAGTCGTGAAACATCGTTTAAATAACCAAGCAATTCGAATAATTTGTAATTCGAGCAATTTACCAGCTCCCGCTATTTCAAACATGTGTAGGAAATTACCAATAGTCACCCCTTTAACTTTATTACTCTTTGGTGATCTTTTAATTACATGTTAGAGGTGTAAACATTTGAATTCGTGTTAGCTTATAGTCACTTATTGATATTGTCTACTGTAATTTGTAAATTCTTTTCAATGACAATTGTTTATTACACCTTTCATTTCATTTTTCTTTCAAAAGAATGAAATTGTTTACTTTGAGATGATACATAATTTATTACCTGGTTTTACCTGGTTTTTCATTTTAATCTAAGATGCAGCTTCATGTCCAAAAGCCTCGTACTTTTAAGCGAGGTGATTTTTTTTTTTTTATTATTTGTCTATGTTTTTATTAAAAAAAAAGTACGCTATTTGTTACTCCAGTCGAAGCCAAAGCCCGGTGCAGCGCGTACCCTCAGGGGATACGCGTACTACACTTTGGGAAACACTGACAAATGTTACAGTTATTGAACTATTTAACCTTTGTCAATTTAAAAATATGTAATCTTAAAAAAATGTAATCTTTCAACACAATTTTTTTCGTTACTACGATAAAAATATTAAAGATGTTCTATTCCGTACACAATATATACCATTTTTTTCCGATAGCCGGATGTTATTTAAATAAATAAGCTGATTTATTCCACAATTAAAATTGAAACGCTAGTTGTGATTCAATATAAGATAGTGAATGTTATTTTTCGCATTTTCTTTGAGAATTTATGACGTACATGTTGTGGCAGACACACTTATATTGTTTCTCAAAAATATTCAACGAAAAATCTTGATTACACAATACTTACATTGAGCAAAATTTTAACAACAGAAATCCAAGAACGAAGCACAATGTTAATATACAAATGGCGGCAACATTGTGTTACAATTTAAAAGTCCAAGCAGAATTTTAAATCCGCTATTTGCTTTACCACTTGTTTTCTATTGTTTTGAGACGGGTTAAAAGAGCAAACAGTTCATTATAAAGAGTCTCGGTTGGTCGCTAATTTTTCCACAATATTCCACCCACGAATAAAGTTGCCAACAGAATACCTTAGGGATGCACTGCACTAAATATCTGCTGAAGGACAAAAGTAACTTTACATTTTTGCATATTTTTAGATAATCTTATAAATCTTGCAACACTCTTGGACGTTTTATTTCAAAGTAGACAACAAGTGTTTTTTTTTGTTGTTTTCAGTTAAACTATACTCTCTGAACTTATTCAAATCATCAAATCGTCTAATATTGTTTTGATTAAGAGTATCGTCATCATACTATTGTAACTTTAAATGTTATTTTCTTTGTAAAAATGATATTTTTTTCTACAAAATGTAATCAAAAAATTATATCAAAACCTCAGTATTTTAAGCAAGAGTACCGCAACATTTTTGTTACCACGGACCCCCTGTTTAGTTTTGTGCACCCTCTATCAATTTTTTTCAACCTATTTTGTTTTATTTATTAAGCCAGCGGCTCTTTTTAAATAAGAGTTCAGATTATTCATGTTAAATAGAAGAATTTCATGTCAATTATTAAAAACCAATAGCTATTAGATTAAAATATGTACAAATTCGATTTGACTAGGCAGCTCGTGAACCCTTTTGACAGAGCTCGCAATCCTCAAGGGGTCCACATACCCATATTTGCAGAGCATTGCTCTAGATCAGGGGTGGGGAACCTTTTTCATTTCTAAAGGCAACATTCATTTATCTGATTTAACATAAAGCCGCAGTAAAGAAAACGTTAACACCCCCCCCCCTTTTTTTCGACTGTCAAACATACAATGGGCTGATTACGCTCTTTTTCCATACTCTTCCATAGTAGGATAACGAGAGTAGTAGAAATAGAAGGGTAAGCCTAGGACAGGATTAGTGGTTAACTAATCGCTCTCACTACGCCCAGTAATTAAAAGATCGGAAGAGAGGGAAGGAATTTTGAGACATAAAAAAACACTTTCGAACAGAAATTGAAAAATGCTGTTCGTGCTGGGACTCAAACCTTTGAGATCTAGCACGGAAGCTTACAACGCTAACCGCTGCGCCATAGGAACCGACAGCATTAAAATTCCAAGGGCCAAAAAGAGTGCCACTGCATGCTTCTGAGTAATGAATAGAAAAATAATTAATGTCTCTTTATGTTTGGAGTCGGAGTCGTATTATTTCTTCACGACTGCACAGCCCTGAGTCAACATAAACAATATGAAATTCTACGCCTTATTTAAAACATTTAAATAAAATTCTTTCAGGATCAGACAAAACTGAAGATAATTTAAGACAGCACCAATTGAAGAGTCCACTCAGTCGTATAATTAAATATCTTATTGAGCTTGATAAAATATCACGCCATCCCTGACTGTTCTTTTTTCTCTTACTCCACAGAGACGGAATAAGAAAAGACAGAGACAAAAGAACAAAAAGACGTTTCCATAATATTTCTTCGCGCGCGAATAATAGAGGGAGTGGAATGCATTTTTACTCAGGGGCGCAGTAAGAATTTAATTAAGTTTTTGTGTTTGTTTGCTTGACTGGATTTTTCGAATTGACTGTAAGAAGTCGGTTATAAATGCTGCACTTTGAAATGAGATGATTGCTTTGGATTTTTAAATTGCAGAGCTATTATCATTGTTAATCTGAATAAATTTAGTGGTAATTTTAACGTCGTGTTAAATAAAAGAATAGTGGTAGTTTTTTTGGATTCGTGGTAGAGTGGTCGACGTCGGTGGCTTCAGTCAAGCAAATCACGGGTTCGAATTTCAGTGTGAAGAGATTATGAATTTCTGTTCGAAGGCATCAATAATTAACGTCTGTGATATCTTAAATTCTTAACCGTGACACATCCAATCCCAAAAATTGGGACGTAGCGAGAACGAATAGCTAGTCACTTATTTTGCCCTATTCATACCTTTCTGTTCCTACTGTCTTTGTAAAAGAAGCTTAAACTTACTTAAGCATCTGAGTAACGAGCTGTTTTTGGAAAGAAAAAAACAATAATTCCTTACGGTGCTCAACGTTGTACTCACTACCACCCACTACAGCTTCACACTTTTCTTACATGGTGTATTCTGTAGCGTAACAACGTTATTTGACTTCAATTTTTTTTCCATGGATTACCCAAGAAAAACTTCTTTAAATCTTAGTTGCATGCACTGCAATGTGCAGAAAATAAATAAAATAATAAAGTTAAGAATAAAAGCTTTTTCTATATCGGGTTAGGCCTAATAATTTTCTGATGGAATCCTGTCCAATTCAGTGATCCTTAATTCCCGGAATTTCGACAGTACTATTTCCGGGATTTAAGAATTGAGAAAATGAAACTTGGAGAAGCTAAAAAAGAGTGTCGCGCTGTAAATCTGCAAATTCCTGAGATTTTGGATTTGAAAATTCTTGAAAGAGCTAAACAAAAATTGTCAATCCCAAAATCTCGGGATCACAAAAATGGTCTGGTATTGATTGCCTTAGTTAGCATTATCAACGAGGCAAACAGATCTGATCGATTGTAGTCGTATCATCTAAGCATGTTTTTTCCGTTCGTTGTTCAAGTCTGGACATTCTCAAATGATACGATCAGCATTCTGAATCATATTCCTACATTTACAATTCGGACTATTGTGTTGAAATTAACTACTTTGGAAAGCCTGTATGCAACACAATGAGAGCGGACATGGATAAATATGGTTTTAAGTCAGCAAAAATACATTCATTTTCACTTAAAATACACATTTACTGTATTATACAAGTTCTATAAGTTATATTTATGGTTTTCAGGTAAACAATTTTGTTGTTTTATTGGTCCATATTTCACAAGTCATATGAATGAATGTGTCGCTGCTAGTGTTGACCTCACATAAGATATTAATGTTGGCATGGGCGAGCGATAGTTTTAAGTCAAAGTTAAATTCTGCTTCGGCTCTGCCCGAACAAACTTTACTCAAAGGTGGTGCGTGAAAATAATCACGGAATAAGTCATCATATTATTAAATTTTGTTAAAATCATATACCAATATTTAAAAAAATAATGCATAAAGGGTAAGCGTATTGATGACAGTATAAGTGCAACCAAAACAAATAAAATTTAATACCTTTGTTATTCCTCAAATGTTATGTAACAAATTGTAACACGTGTTTCACCTTATTGGGAAGCACCCTTAAACACTTGAACGCCTGAAGATGTTTGCAATCAAAACCTTGGTTGTTATTGTCTAAATGTATAGGAGAGTAAAAAAAATAACGATTCAAATTTAGTACATCAGTTTTTAATTTAGTAACAAGGGGTTTATTTATATATTTTTTAAACTTTGTTTTTACATTTAGTTTTATTAAAATAAAAATAAAAATTGTGTGATATCTGATGCTATGATCATAACTTTTTCAGAAAGTTTACCATAGCGTACTCTTTGTGCGATATCCTATACCAGTAATGGGGAACCTGCGTCCTTCAAGCCGCATGCGTCCTTTTGGCTACTCCGGTGCGGCTTTATGACTTGTGCCATTTTTTTTGTTTTAAATAAATCTCGATTTTTTAAAATAAATACACAGTTTTATTCTGTAGTACACTTTGATCAAATAATTATACGCAAGCGTTAAGAAAAAGGAGCGCAATCAATCCATTATATGTTTGACAGTTGAAAAAAATTGTGAGAGGGTGTCAATGTTTTTTTTACTGCGGCTTTATGTTGAATCAGATAAATGAATGTGGCTTTTAGAAATGAAAAGGTTCCCTATCCCTGTTATATATCCTAAATATTATTTACGTCGTATTAATTCATTTTTCTTTATAGTATAATAAATTCTCATACAACCTTTATTCGCACCGTGAATTAGAAAAGACAAAATGATACAAACGAAAATAGACAACAATGGCTTGGATTATTTTAATAATTGTATAGAATTAATAAAAGAGCATTTCGTTTTTTGTCCCATAAAGTGAGTATATAAGTGTATTGTTGATTTTCTCATAACCATTCGTTATTTATTTATTTAATAAACATTGCATAAGATTGATAAATTATAAATTGAAGAGTTTTACAATGAAGAAAAAAAACAATTTAATATTAAAAGCAGTAGAAAAAAAATGACGAGGAAGTCAACTGAGTAAGCTCCGACGAAATCTACTTTAATACATACAAAAAAGCATTCGTCGTAACTCATCCACGTTCACGTGGTATACGTCGACATCCGAAACAATATTTTTAAACACCGTTAAAATTCTCCCCAGTGGCATCACCATTGGTAAGCTGGTTCTACGCTTTCGGAGAACAAACAATTCATGTCCACGTTTTCTCAAAAAATAATCAGGAACGTGTAGCTTCACATTCTGAAAAAATGTGGAATTCTCGTTTTAGCCTCGTATAAGCCGAAAGAAATATTTGACCAAGTACATTTTTATTCGAACGTTTAAAGTATTAAAGTTTAGCATGCATAAAAGAAAATAAGTTGCATAAATCCATGGTTAATATCCATACACCCTCATATAGAGAAGTCTCAAAAATTTCTTCTGGATCTTCTCCACCATAAGGGCATATTTTTAGCGTCTTGGGGTCCAAACAATCGACCACTCTCAAGTCTGCTTCGAATTAACTTCTCATATTCTTGTTCCGAAACAAATTTTCATGGAACGTGTCTTTTTACCATGCACTGTTGTGCTTAAAAGAGATGAAGATATATAAAAAAAGATGTGACTTGGTCAGCCATATAGTTTAGGTGATATGAAGTATTCTGTGTTTCCATATACTGAAAAACCGCCGTGGCGGTAGAGTTAAATCTACTACACGTTGAATCTAAAGAGGAATCAAGAATATCCCATTCCCCATATGATGTTGCTAATTTATTGTTTTGGTTGAAATCTCAGAACTTACGACATATTTCTTTGTACTATATTTTTTCTCATTTTGGTATCAGCTAAATTAATTGAAAATCAATGTCGGCCTCCACTGTATGAGATGCATTAAACATACTTTCCCAGTCAGTCCCTCTAAGTTTGCAACTAGCCCATAAATAACCCAGATATGGCCAACGCCCTATCTTCCAGCCGTCCAGTACCGACGCAAGATATAAAATCACGACTATTGCCTCTTGGGCGGTCTGCAGGCAATTTGCTTCGACGTACGAGAGATAATTTTATCGAAAACTTTCAAGCTCAATTTCAAAAACGGAAAATAAAATGCAACCATCTTACTTAATAGAGAATTTTATAAAATATGTATTATTATGTGTCATGTTAACATCTTTTTAGTCCATGTTCACTTCCAATATGGAGCATATGGCTTCCTTTTGAAATTATCTCAACGAATGTTTTTCTACATTAACTGCTACGTTAATACACTAAAACTGAGTCTAATCTTTGCGTTATAAACGAAAAAATATAATAAATATATTGAATTGACATTTATTTGGTAGAACTTAATTGTAATAGAGTAAATATATAGTAATATGAAAAAACCCTTAATGTAATTAATAATAAATATCTGTTTGATTTACCTTGAAAAATTCCACATCGCTTATCGTTTTTTGGAACACTAACATCATATTTAATAAATTTAATATGAATTAGGAGGTTAGAGTAAATAAAAAGATGCACTGTGTATCTCTTCTAAGCCAGTATATATAGCTGAGCAAATGCAAGCTTAAACATAGTTCTGGTGATGGCGCACTCCGAAATAGTTAGAAACTAATTTTATAAAAACTGCGGAACTAAACTTTTGATTTTTTTACCCTATTATAAATATAATTAACTTCGCGATGTTTTAACCGATTTTTCATAATGAGATGAAACATTTGTCTGAGTTTGTAACAAATGGAATAATAATGTTATCAAATTTAATATTATATTCGTAAGCGTAATTCTCCACTCAAAGAAAGTGTTTGTGTTGTTATTGTGTTTTAGTTAATTGTATTATACTATAACCTTCGCGCAAGTGCTAGCATACGTTGCCAAAATGAACTGTATGGCAGACATACAAACGTTGATTTTAATATATAAGACGTAAGTTCATTTTAATATGCCTATAACCTTCCCGAAAGTGCAAGCAAAAAGTTTGTCAAAGTTTAATTGCAATATGATGAGCGGTGTGGTAATGGATAATTTACGAACAAACAAACATTTATTTTTATACATTAGATATAAACTTCTGCAAAGTCACAGCCGAGAATGCATTAAAAATATAACAGTGATCAATGTGAGACCGATATTTTATTACGAAAACTCGTTATAATATCTATAATATATCGAGAACATATCGTTAAAATATAAAAACATTGTCATTAAACGCGCTGGTAACACTTTTCTTCCGAATATTCTTTTTACAGTGGAAAAGTGCCAACTTAAAGTTCATGTAAAAGGTCGAAAAATGTATTTGTCATGATACAACAAAAAAAAAAATCATCGTGATAAAACTTTTCCTGCAGTAAGACATACACGATTAATATTATCATTGGTCTTAATTCAACACTCCCGAACAAACAATGAATCTGGTTTTTTACTATTAATTTTATTATGTAATTTATTACAAAGCATTGCTTAAATCAGGGATACCCAACCGTGTGCCTGCAGCATTTTTTTAAAACTTATTTGAAGTCTATTGAGTCGGTATTTTTTTACACACAACAAACAGACAATAGTTTTAAAGCAAAACAAAAATAAAACTTCACGAATATTGATTACAAACATTAAAAATTGCGAAAAAAAGACCGGAATGCTGTTCCATCACTTTTTTTTATCCATGTCCGCTTTCAGTGTGGAGCATATTGCCTCCTAATGGAGGTATCTCAACAGAATTTTTTTCTATAAGAACTGTTTGTTACTCAGTCACTCAACCTCACTTTTTTTTAAGTGAGTAGTAGGGAATGAAGGATAAGGCTAGAACAAGACTAGTGGTTGACTAATCGCTATTGCTACACCCAGTTATTAAGAATGAGAAAGATGGGAGGAGAGGAAATAGTGTGAATTATCCACTTAGTCTTTGATCACAGTTTTGAATTGAATAATTCACTGTGATATTTCCGGAAATCGAACACAAGCCTGCGTGATCGGTAGAGCAAGCTCTAACCAACTGAGCCACAGCAGGTGACATGGCGTTACATGGAAATAAAAGCACTGGATGTATATTTATTTTAATGAATGTAAACTCTTGTAAGTTTGGTTGGTGTATGACCATCAAGCTGTCCCCCATTAGCGACCAAGTAAGGCGATTCTAGCGGAAGAGGGAACTTTTAATTCGCGTAATTAGAGACACAGAAACACTGCAAGAATTTGTCTCCCAGCCAAGCATCATTAAACACGCAAGTTACTGACTGGCTAGGGAAGGTGCTTGTCAAACGGATATAAGGTTACTGAATGTTTTGAACAAGAGAAATGTTAGTTTCTTTATCAAATCAGAAGCTTTGTTTGTGACTTATTTATGTAATTTCTTATAAGATCAGTATAGATTAGGGATTCTGAAGTCTCGGGGTTTTAAAAGTCCCGGGGCTCGAGGCGTGATATAGTCAAAGTCCCGGGACAACCCGGGACTCAAGACTTTTATTTCCCCTTCGGGAAAATTATAATTTTATTCAAATTATGTATTTGCATGTATTTATGTATGTACAACATACATGCCTTATACGCCTTTTGAAAGAACGCACTAGTAAAAATCGCGTTTTTTAATACAATGTTTGATAATTATTATTTTTCTTATTTAATGGATATGTGCAATGCTTACGGCTAATTTTTACTAAGAAGGGATGATAATGGTACATGTAATGAAAAAGTATCAAAGAATTCGACCCCCGTCAGGAGTAAATTTATGACCGTAACTTCACAATCGAGCTTTTAGACCTTTTTTGTCCGATCGAGACATTAGTACTTTTGTATAATAGAGAAAAAAACATTTGTACATAAAACAACATGAGGTATGAACATTTAATTTTAATATTTTGGAATTTGTTTTTGCTACAGTTATATGACAATATATAAACACATGGTATTTGAAACTTCTACGAAATTATAAATCTCAAAAATCTGTTTTTTTATCAGATCCTTTTTATATATGCATAATAAATTTTGTTTAAAAACCCAGGTTGTAATTCTTTAGCCCGAATATTATGCATTTTTTACTAAAACTGATCCCGAGAATAGACACCAAAGTCCCGGGACTTAAGACAGAAAAAACCTGAAAAGTCCCGGGACGTCTCGACACAGAATCTCTAGTATAGATGTTTTTATATACGCACATCCGTGGAGCATTTGGCTTCCTAATGGAGGTATCTCAACAAAATTTTTTCATGATAATTTCTTGCTACTCAGTAGCTCAACATCTCTTTTTGTCGAAGAAAGTAGGGATAGAAAAGAATATGGTTAAGACAAGACTGTTGTGTTAGCTAATAGCTTTTGCTACGCCCCTTTATTTTAGAAAGAAGAAGTTTAAAAAATAGTTTCTCTGCGAGAAGCGTTTGTTACTCAGTCGGTCAACCTTTCTTTTCAGAAGAGAGAGGTAGGGATAAAGGATAAGACTAGAACAGGACTATTGGTTAACTAATCGCTCTCACCACACTCATATACTGAAGGAGCGGAAGGGTGCGAAGGAATTTTTTAGACATTACAAACACCCATGCCAGGGGTGGGGAACCCTTTCTTCTCAAAATGCCGCATTCATTTTTCTGATTCGACATAAGGCCGCAATAAAAATTGATCTTTGCCCGGAAAGGATTGTTTGCCAATTTCTAAAGCCTAGTCTTCCAAGGATTTTTACATCGGAAATCCCAAGAATTTACGGATTCGCCCAAATTAGCAGCGTGGCACCTTTGCCAAGAATTTTCAAATTCAAAATCTAGGGAATTTACGAATTTACAAAAAATTTCAGGATAACAGAATTGACTAGAAGGCCCCACCAGAGTAGCCAAAATGCCGCAGGTTCCCCACGCCTGACCCATGCCTTTAAACAAAAATAAATAAATTTATCAAAAAAATGATGTTCGTACTGGGACTTGAACCTGTGAGATCCGGCACGGTAGCCAATAACTCTAACCGCTGCGCCATAGACCCGACGTATATATGTTCTTACTACAATTTAAAAAATATTATGTTGGATAAATATTTTTAGTATACCTTGGAAATCTTTTACGCGAGTTATCTGGAACTTTTGATATTAAATCTTGAATTAAATGGTTTCATTTATCCTTTTTTATAAATATAACGAAACCTTTTTTTACACGGGTTTTTTTAAAGCGGCTTTATGAAAAACGTATATATCGTGTTAATCCGAGGATGAGTGTAATAGACTTTTTTGGAAATTCATGTGGCAGTAAAAGGGTTTATATCGAATTTATATGCATATTTGCTAGAACTTAGCAGCTTTAAGATATATCCGAGCATATTTATACAGGAAAAGTTTTAATGTTGCACTGGCCCTCAACGAAAAGTGGTAAAGTAGTCTTATCTTGACAGCCAGACGCGGGAAACTTTGCAAAGGCGTGCCCTACCACTTACCAAATGCCGCAAAATAACTCTGCACTCCAAAACTGAAAAATGGCCCGTCTTGCTAACAAAGACTATAAATCTTGACACATCTCACAAGGCCACTAATGCACCCTACAAAACAGGGGGTAAACATTTTGCGGAAAATCATCAATTAATAATGATTTAGTATTATCGCTTTCAAAGTGTTAAAAGTCGACTATTTTCCGCGGCAAAGCATTTATTGATAAAAAAAATCCTATCCTAAAAATAACTCAACACATTTTTAATAACAATTATAACAAATAGCTGATTAGGCAAACTATTTAGTATTTTTCCCAATTGTTTTTCACTCAACTAAAAAATCATTGTTTATCAAAAATGTCGAGTCTTATGGCGCAGCGGTTAGCGTTGTTGGCTTCCATGCCGGATCTCACGGGTTTGGGTACCAGTACGAATATCATTTTTTCGATGTTTGTGATGTCTAAAAATTCCTTCATACCCTTCCTTCCTTCCTTCCGATCCTTCAACAACTGAACGTAACGAGAGCGATTAGTTAACCACTAGTTCTGTCCTAGCCTTATCTTTCTACCCCTACTACTTTGTTTAGAAAAAAAGAGATGTTGAGCGACTGAGCAACAAACAGATAGAATATCTTCTGTTGATATACTTCCATAAGGAGGCGAAAGATTCTTTGTACTTTATTTACATTTTATTAAGGACCGACGATTCATGGTGAGCATTGTCAACTGAATTAATAAATAAAGTGGAAATAGAGTACAAAGGAATATTGTGTTTTTTATACTTTCGATGGATTCGGCGGTAACTTTGTGGATGTTCATTTAAATATGAAATATAAAATAACTTGACACGCTACAAACTGTGACACGTGTTTTGCCTCTTCAACCAGACTACTTTTAAGTATTTTGACTGAGGGTGCTTGATGGAATTTCAATATCAAATTTGAATTGTTTGAATTTTTTACTTTTCCATGAGTTTTGTCGCTAAAGACCCTGGTTTCGCCTTTCGGCATCTTCAGGCATTCCAAGTGCACGGATGTACTTGAACTGACAGTCAGTTCAAGTACATCCGTGCACTTGGAATGCCTGAAGATGCTGAAAGTCGAAACCCGGGTCGTTAGCGACAAAACTTATGGAAAAATACAAAATTCAAACAATTCAAATGTGCAGACTACTTTTACAAGTGCTTGCTTAAGTACGAATGATTTTAATTTTAAGTCTGTCTGAGAATGCCTATGAAAAAGGCGAAACACGTGTCACAGTTTGTAGCACAATACGTGGAATAATCTAAGTTATTTTATATTATTGTGTTTTTATCTTTTATGACATTCATCAAAAGTTACATAATTACATATGTTTTCAATGAACATTCTTAAAAGCTCAAATAAAGTTATTTTATTTTATTTTCTTATTTAATAATAAACAACGGAGCGCATTTAATACTACGATATACGAATGCATGAATATGATCCTCGTTAGCGTAACGACGCCGTTATAACGGCTGCCGTCAGGTGTATCGCCGCGCCGTTAGACTTCGTTATAACGAAACACCTTCGGCTGTTTTTCGCGGATATTCCGCAGGAAACGTTTTCTCAGGCAAAAGTTTTCACTAACGAAAAGAAAAATGAAGAATTTTCGCAACCTTATTATTAATTATTGCAAAGGTTGAACTTTGCGCTAAAGGATCTCAGATTTCCGCAAATTTTACGAATAAATTTCCCATACTGATTTCTTTAAAACAGGTTTTTAAAGGTGTTTCAGAAAGTTTTCCCAAGTATGCCTACATTTATATTGTTAGATCGTGTTAAATTTCAATGTGAACCCTCAAAATGAATGTTTATTTGTTCGCACTTTATGCGTTGCCTTTGATAAACTTTTTGCTTGCACTTCCGGGAAGGTTATAGGTCTTTTATATAAAAATCAATGTTTGTATGCCTGCCATTCAGTTCATTTTGACAACGTATGCTTGCACATGAGCGATGGTTATAATACAATCAACTTACAGTAGGTGGCGTGTGTGTCGTACCATAGACAATCGGCAGCAAATGTCAAACAGACAGAAAAAGAAGACATGCACTTCAATAAACACAATTAAAACACAAACACTTTCTTTCTTTAAGTGACATTGCAACACTTGCTGGGAACCGACTTGTAATTAATAAAAAATACAAGTTGCGATAGAAACCGAGTTGTACGATGTTGGTTGGGTGTTTACTTCGGTCACGTTGTCCACGGGTACAAATCCTTGAACTAAACTTTTCAAATACTGATTTTCGAATTGATTAATGTTTGATTGCTTATTTCTTCACATTTCTTCTATCCTATTCAATCCTTAATAACGTTGCAAAAATACAGCAATAAGTCGAGCTGGTTTTTTGTTTTTAAACTATGAAAAGGTTAAAGATTGACTATTTGTTGGTTAATCACTTTGCTACGAACAGATGAGTTGGTCAGAGTTTTTGTCGCCCGCTGTGGTCTAGTTGGTTAGAGCTTGCTTTACCGACCAGGTGAGTCTAGGTTCGATTCCCGGTAAGGTCAATGTCAAAATTGGATTTTTTTCAATTTTAATTTGAGATCTAAGACATGGGTGTTTGTGAAGTCAATTCTCCTTGAGTTTATCTCATGTGACTTTTAAAAATTCTCATCGAGTATATCTCGTATGATCTTTCAACTTAAAAGTATTTGACGCATTGGCGTAAGCTGTAATGTCAAACATTTTTTTTAAAAAATTAAAAATTTAAAAATTTAAAAAAAAAAAAAAATAATTTTAAATTTAATTTAAATTTAATCATTACATACAGGCATTCATCTCCTTGAACACAAAATCGTAAATTTATTATAAAAAAAACATTTTTTTATCCGTACAATGCTTTTGTTGGCCACTCGCCTGCGGAGTCGAAAGCATGCTTACTAGACTTAAAATAAAGAAGAAAAAATGGAGTGTATAATTATATTTTCTTATCTTTGATTTCATAAGAACGGCTCGAGCTCGATAATCATTTTCAACTGATCAAAAAATAATATTTATATGAAGACGCTCAGAGATAAGGGAGCGTACAAAACAGCGTCCCGTCACGTCAGTGGTTATGGAGAGACGTTGGAACTGGTTGGGTCACGTGCTGCGGATGCCTCCGGAAAGCCTCAATCCTGCCTAACTCATCTTTCGATCGGTGGGATTCCAGCATCCCGGACGTACATCGGGTACTATCCATAGTATGTACTCGGTGGAACTGAGGGATGCTGGCATGTCATGGGAGGAAGCAAAGCTATTGGTGGGAGACAGGGTAACGTGGAGGTGCCGCGTGGCGGCCATATGCTCCACATAATGAGCGAACATGGCCAAAGAAGAAGACGCTTAGTAAATGAATGTATCATGTTTATATGGCCATGCTCATCCTTTTATTACCGTGTAATATTTTGTACAGACAGTAGTAAGGATGAGCGTGACCGTATGGGCATGCAAACATTCGGGGCTATATTTCAGCTAAACGTGAAATTTCTAAAAATATTTACAATTTGATCTCTTTAGGTCAACATAATTTCAATACAAATATATTAGCAAAAGAACTGTAAATAATTTGATGTTTTGATAAAAAAATAATAACACTTTCAAAAGGTAAATTTAAAAAAACGTAAATTCAATTCAACATTCATGTGCTTTTGGTGGCGGTTTCTATACCAACGGCTGATGACTAACTGAAGTCTGTACCCTTTTTAACCAAATATGAGCAAAATCAACGGTATTCAGGTAGAAAAAAAATGAATAGTGGGATCAATAGACAACGGTGTTTACTGTGACCATGTGGTCACGTTCGTCCTTGGAGGGTTAAGTTGAAATCTTAAATTTAAAAAAAAACTTTAAATCGATTTAAAAACTCAACCACGACGCGACTACTGTTCGATACTAAAAAAGTCAAATTAATATTACCTTCTCTAAAATAAGGGAGAATCAAATCATAGTCCCAAAGTAAAAAATACTACCAACTAAAGAATACGTATAAGCAAACATCTATCGAAGAATTAAATTCCAATATTATAACCGTTGTAAGTATGTATTTGAACCGGCGGTTGTCTCATTGTGAATCATTTACTCGGCAGAGCGCATTTAAAGCGATGCGCCAGAGCCGCATTAAGCTTTTTGTCACGTAATTGCCACCCAATACATGCATTACCACGATGCGCCGCCCTCCGAGACTTGGAGTCTATCCAAGAAAAGTATTAAGTTTAGATTTTTCCGCCACACTCGACTGCTATGGCAGAGAAGATACCGGATTTAAGCCCAGGACAGTTAAATTACTACACTCACTTACTGTTAAATAATACATTATTCATAATATTTAAAATAATGTTATTTTAAGCTAAGTAATCTAATGTATAGTAAGATTTAAAAAAGTGTGAATATTTAGTTTTACGGAAATAACACAAAATTAGTTGACATCTTGTGTAAGGTTTTCAATCTTAGGACTACAACCAATTTGGTAATCCCGGGATTTTGAGATTCACTGTAACATGAAAAAACTATACACTAGTTAGTATTAGGGTATCCAATCCCGAAGCCTTTTTCCAATCCCGGGATTTCGGGATTGAATTATTTTGAATCCCGGGATTGAGATTTTCTCACCGAGGAATTTGAAATCCTTAATTTGCTATACTTTTTTCCAGAATCTCACAGAAACTTGTTTTCGGGATCAGAAAATTGAACGGGATCCCGGGATTACGGGATTCCGGATCCCGGGATTGGATGCCCTAGTTAGTATGATTGATCAAATATGGTACTTTGGAAATATCTAATATTATTAAAGCATTCTTTATAATGCTGCTCAATTAAATGTTTAGTGTCTAAATGTCTAATGTCTGTCTGTCATATATAATACTGCATAACAAACAAGAAGTGTAGGGCATCCAAATATCCACACAAACCGTATTTTTTCATAAACTAACCGGGAACCCAGTTCGGTAACGACAAATTTTTGTCAACTATTATTTCCTTACCTTGAGTTAGGATTTTTTTATTTTTTTTATTCGATAAACTTTTTTTTTTCCTTTCTGCTCACACCGAAAATGATATCTCCTCAATGATACAGTTAAGATACATTTTATTTAGATACAATTTGATAGGCAACAATAAATAATAATTACAAATATACAGGTTAATTAAATACAAAGAATTGGTATAATTACAAGTAAAATAAACAATTAAATAATAATTAGCAAGAATGATAGTTAATGGCACTAATAAAATAACTTTTAATTTTGGAACAGATGTGATTAAGGATTGAATGGTTAGGGGCAGGGAAGGTAAACTTTTTCTCCAAAAGAAGTAGCAAATTTTTTGAAGTGACAGAAATTTTCTGGAGACAGTTATGATTTTGAATGAATGAAATAAGTTTCTGAGTTATGATTTATAATATCCGATATACATCTTCAAAAAAGTGGAATAACTGATAAAAAAAATTATAACAGATATATTTTTTTAATCTATGTCCGCTTCCAATGTCGAGCATATCTCACATATATGTGGAGATGTCTCAACAGAAGTTTTTTTCTACGAGAACTGTTTGTTACGCAGTCACTCAACTTCAACTTTTTTTCAAAATGAGTAATAGGGAAAGAAAGATAAGGCTAGAAAAGGTCTAGTGATTGAATAATCGCTATTGCTACACCCAGTTATTAAAGGGTCAGAAAGACGGGAGGAGAGGAAATGATGTGAATTGACATCACAAACACCCAGTCTTCGATCACAACTTTGTATTGAATAGTTCTCAAATTACTGTGATCTTACCAGGAATCAAACTCAGACCTGTTTGATCGGTAGAGCAAGCTCTAACCAACTGGGCCACAGCAGGCGATGATAACAGATGAATAATCGTTAATATTTGATTCAATTGAAATATTCATTTTCACACATGTCGGTCAAATAAACAAAGAATAATGCGACAAAATTAAGAAGAGAACAATTACAAATAAATTTATTTCCCTCATTGGTGTGCATGCATACGACCATAAAGGTTAAAAAAGTAATATTTCCAAAGTCAAATTATTTATGGAAAAAAAAATAATGTTTCATATTATATTTTAGAGAATTTTCAATTTCTAATGAAAAATTAAGACCAACAAAAAGTCACTTACCATTGAAGTAGATTAAATAAATATCAAACATTTAAAAAGCTTTTCTAGCATTGGGTTTCATTAACGAGCAAATTCCAGATTCACTGAAATAATAATATAACAATAAATATTTTTATCCGCAGAATGTTGCATCTTAAGCAAATATTTATTTTAAGTGACCGAGAACCCGTTTAAAATTATCCGGTTTTCGATTACATAAAAAACGATCAGGTTCTCGGGTATACGGTAAGGGTTCTAAGTTTTGGAAACCCTAGAAGCGTGGTAACTGAGTTTTGTTAAGTTCATAAAAAATGATTCTGTTTACTATATCTTGCTTTTTTATTTTTTTAAACATGTATTGTTTTAAAACAAAATTAAAAACTCATAGATGCTTATTTTCATAGCCGCAAATTATTTCCATTCAAATGATTTAGACTCCTAATAAGTCTTGTAATAAGTCCAAAAAAGATGTTGTACTAGTAAGTAATTTTGATTCAGCAGCTCAGTTTCTCGTTTAAGTGAGGTTACGGTTATTAATTAATGTTAAAAGCTTGAAAAGGAAAACTTTTATTTTGCTATCGTATTTTACGACTATGGGCTTAAAGAATGAAAACATTAAAAATACATGTGCCTTTTCAAATCAATGTACGTAGCTCTAGACCACAGCGTATTAAAAGAAATGCCCTTTTTCTACATTACAAACGCTTTTATTTTAATAATGATTATTTTTCATTTATTACCGATATAATACTTTTTTTAAAAGTCTTTTAAAACGACTCAATCTTTTACTTCAAATATTCTTCGTCCAGTTTATGATCGTAAGTGCACAAAATCGTTCATAATCTAACACAGTTAAACACTTTACGACCTCGTGGAAAACTTCTCATAAACTCTCATCAATATTTCGCGGTCTGCTGAATAAGATATCGCGTCAAACACCTTAAACAGAAGAAAACTCCCACCCCTGCGAGTTGGGAATAGTTTCCTTTCATGAAAAATTCTGACTGACTCTTGGCAACTCCTGAACAGCAGTCTATTACAATATACGCTACGGCGTAGCACTGGGAGAAAACTTTATATTGCTATTATATTTTGGGATTCGACGGCGCGAAAAATATGCTACGATGTGACAATAACTGTCTGCGAAAAAGGTGCCTTTTATCTTCAAATCTTTCACCTGACAATACATTACGTTTGTGAAATCGGATAGAAGCCGTGAGCTGTCATATTTATACAAGTTTTAGATAAAATAACGTTATATTTGTAACAAAAAGCGTGAAAATATATAAAACTTACTATTACATTATTCATATATTCAATGGACAGGAAAATTCTCTTGCAAAATTTTATCTTAGCACACAATTTGATCGCAAACTTCTATTCAGTGATCACATAATAATCACTTAGCCACTGTACTATTAGGGTATTTTCAGATGTTAACATTGAAATATTAATACTTTGGTTGGAAGCAGTCTTGAGAATGGGTTGATTGTTTGAGTTCATAAATATTCCCACACTGTCAGAAGTTTCAAAATACATTTTTGTGATTCTTTTGTGAGGTTTACTGATATTTCTCGAAGATTTACCGGACTGAGCTTCTCCTAGATATGTACAATACTTAAGCTTGGACTTATTCGAAGAGAAAGTTACAAGAATACACATTCTTTTCGAATAATACGAAGCTGAAATAAGCGTTCAGTTATTTAACTAAATTAATTTTTATGTATATTTTACAGTCACTTGGTCAATGAAGACGTTGTCTATTTCCACCATTTACGGTATAAACGAGAGAACAAATCAACAATTTAACTATGCAACTCATTCCACCACCCGACATGGCCATACATTTGTCTTCAACAAACATTTTCCGTGGCATAACGAACGTTATGCGTTGTTCAGTTTTGTGCTAGGATTGTCCAAAACATACGGCTTGCACTTTCGTGTGCGAAATCCTGGGATTAGTCGTTTAACAATCCTGGGATTACGGGATTGCAAAATTGGTCGAGATCATGAATCCCAGATCCCGGGAGTGGGTGCCCTAGCGGACATGATGAATATATTTTATTTTATTAATGTTATAAATAGCAATCTAGTTAATTTTGGTAAAATAATGTAATACACTTGGGAGCTATTACATAATTACGCCACTGTACGAAAATAAGATGTATATTTAATCAACAAACAAGTGACATATATATTTTACACTCAACGTTCGCTGGTGATATGGTCACATACGAGTTTTAATGAGTGTCAAAACAAGACTCTTTCAAATGTTAAAAATACATTAAATTAAAAAAGAAAGTGCTAGAAATGGCACCAGATTATATTCTTAATATGTTTAAAACGATTTTTTTTTGAATATTTAGGCTTGAATTTATATTAGTAAAACTTTTAGTTTACTAAGAAGCCGTAATCTCTCTAGATACTTTCGGGTGTGAGCTTTCAGTGATCGAATGGGGTGTAGAAGTGGGTAAGGGTAACATTGGAGCTTTTAAGAAATCAAAGCATCTAAGTCTCGAGGCGTGCCGATTTCAAAGCTTTACCTCTCAAAGCTCACCTGTCGGCCTATTTATAGCACCTGTGTCAGATGAGCGGTATGTTTGTTGTTAGATATGACATATAAAAAAATGTTCTTGTCGATATTTTCGAATGTTGGTTCAATATAAATGGTTTAACTCGCTGTACTGTTATTCATTTCAGTTTACCAATATAGTTAACGATCGTAAGTTCAATTTGAGTTAAGTCCGTTTTAAAAAATATCAAAGTATTTTAGTTCTACAAATATTATTTCGTATATGGTTGAAAGCTATTTCGGCGTATGCCTTCATCTGAACAATGTTTAAACTTTAATTAACCCAGAAGAGATACACAATATACCTTCTCATCCACTCAGATATCCTAATTTATGTTGCAAAATATAGTTTTATATTTAATAAACTGACTTAAGTGTTTTTTATAACGATAACAAATAAGGGATTAATTAAAGCAAATTTGTTTCAATATTTAGTGATTATTTATAATTAGTTTTATTAGCATATTGATTGGTATTTGTTAAGTCGTTAAGGATGTTATTGACTTGTATTGGCCAGTATATACATATAGCTTAGTTAAAATAAGTTTTAAACATATCTCTGATAAAGATATAAGCTAAAATAGCTATCACTTATATATTACCTAATATTTTTAGATCAATAACACTTCGGTATTTTGTTCACCTTGTTTGTGTATTATAAAAAATAAATGTCAAGATAAAATAAAATAAATCTATATGCTACACACTAGTAGCGGACATGGTTTAAAGACTTGTGTGTAATTCTTTAATTCTTATGTTTTGTTTTTAGCAAGAAGTTTCTTGATTCAACTTAATTCAAAATATTAAATCATTTCAACATTTATTAAATGAGACAATATTTTGCTGATATACGTGTGTTTCATATTTCATTTTAATTGTTCATAATTATTATATATAATAAATTATCAACAAAAAAAAATACATTTTCAATTCTTAAATATTTCTTCATCCTAAAGTTAAATGTATTTTATATGGATTCGGCCGTTAATTTGAAAGAATCTCATTTCAAAAATTTGTTGTTTCATAATGTTTCATTATTAAACATTGTAAATTATTAACATTTTCAATATCGGTAATATATCATCTTCCAAAACTTAAAAACAAAACGTATTTTATATGGATTCAACTGTTCCTTGAAAGAATCTTATTTCAAAAAAGTTTCTTTTGATTTTTACTTTCGCAATAAAGAATAATTTAAAGCATTGTAAATAAAAAGAAAATGTTAGTTTTTCCTCTTCCAAAAGTAGAACTATTTTATATGGATTCGGCCGTTATTTTTAAGGATTCTTATTTCATTATATTATAAAAATAATATGACACACTAAATCGATTTTTCATTTTAATCCCTCTTTAAAATCATTATCTAAGCTGTAACTTTGTGAACATTTCAGCTTAGATGCGTCAAAACTTTGGTCAACCATATCTTAAATACATATTTTTTTATGGAACTAAGTCATCGATTTGTATCATTACTGTCCCAACTGTGGAAACGATGCATTTATATAGATTACAGAATCCGATTGAAGCATTGATAACGTGATGACTCTATCGTTTTCCCAATATCATTAACGGGGCCATAATTAAATCACTGATGATATCGAAACGCGACCACACCACACCGGCGCGGCAAATGGGCAAACCGAAATTTACAATTTAGATCGGACCTGACCTGCACGATTTGCAGACAGATCATATTTGCATATTAAACAGAGTAATGCAAACAAACCTTGCGATCAGCGATTCCTAGGTAAAACAATAGTCTATAACTATGGATGCATTAATAATAACGTACGTAATATATCGTTTATTTATCGTAGTGAGTATATATTAAGCTGAACTCCATTATAACGTAGAAATAACGAGGTGCGGCGACCTTTGTTCGCGGGACTCTAGAACATGTGTCCTTCCAAAATTAAGTGATTAGCAAAAGCAGACGTGTCTTTTTTCAATCTAAAAGCTGCCATATGTTCTGATAATCTGGTGTTCAGTGTCAGGAAGGATACGTGTTCAATCAGGAACAAGGGATAAAAATGTTACACACAAATACGGACGGTCATAAGCTCTTTTTCCAAGAAATTTTGGAAGTAAACAGAGCACAGTTGCATAGCCTTCCGATTTTAAATGAAATATTAAACATGCCGGGATCTCAACTTCTATACCATATATAAATATAATCATAAAACCTTTTCTGACCGACAAAGAAATAAATAAAATTCTTAGAACTACTTACTACACAAATCTATGAGCATTCCCATGAGCTTATCTTTTTCGCCAGCAATGACGTTAAACTCAATGAAACATTTATTTCTTATATAAACACGAAACATTCATTTACTAAGCGTCAGTTCAAGTTCATCCATGCACTTGAACGCCTGAAGATGCTGAAAGGCGAAACCCGGGACGTTAGTGACAAAAATCTGTGAGAATGTACATAGTTTGAACGATTCAAATTTACAAATAAAAGTTACTGACTTGTTATCACTTTAAAAAAAAATAAGAATGGTCAAAGGAGTAATATTCAAAGGTGTATTCAAAATAAACAATTGTAAATAAATAATTGTGGAACGAGTACAAAACAGTGTTTTATATTTTTTCAATAGAAAATGCTTCTTGACCAAGTATTGACAGTAGGGCTTCCAAGCCGGTTAAAAACATAAATTCATAAATCGATTTGTAAATTTTAAAAATACTTATAAAAACTGCCTGTACCCAGATTCGAACCCGTGACCTTCTCAAAAAAAACAGAGATATTTTTATCTACTTTCTAATTGTATGCACTTATTGAATGTTTTTAAATAATCAAAATACTTTTTTTTGGAACATAGCCTAGTGTGGTGGTACTAAAATTGTTTTTTTGAAAATAAATCCGGCTTAAACCGGTTACCCGGTTTATTTATTTGAAAAAAACCAAAAACCGGTTAGCTTAAATGTCCGGTTAATTGGAAGCCCTAAATTTAACAGTGAATACCTTAATAGATATTTTGTCTTGTCTAAATTTGAAGCGAATATCAATGTCGTCAAATGTATGGATACATATCGCAGTAATCACGACTCAACTCCACGAAGAACTTCCTTTAAGATTCAATTAAACATTAATGTGTTAACAACTAATCTTAACCGATCATTAGATAGTCAAATGGTACGTCATTAGTATTAGGTCGTGACGACTTTTGTCATGTGTTAATTTATCAACATTATCACACTTATTCAGAATTTTAAATGTATTTTTAGTACACAACTATTTTTAAATTTTATTTTATTTTTGTTGCCTGCTGTGACCCAGTTGGTTAGAGCTTGCTCTACTGATCACGCAGGTCTGGATTCGATTCCCGGTCAGATCACAGAGAAATTGAGAATTATTCAATTCAAAGTTATGATCGAAGACTGAGTGTTTGTGATGTCAATTCACAACATTTCCTCTTCTCCCATTCTTCTGATCATCTGATAACTGGGTGTAGCAATAGCGATTAGCCAACCGCTAGTCCTGTTCTAGCCTTATCCTTCAGTCCCTACTACTCACTTTGAAAAAAGTGAGGTTGAGCGACTGAGTAACAAACAGTTCTCGTAGAAAAAAAACTTCTGTTGAGATACCTCCATTAGGAAGACTATATGCTCCACATTAGGAGCGGACATGGATTAAAAAAAAAATTAATACATGTATCATTGTGCATTTAGATTAATTTCGCATACTTAACTCAAAAATCTCAAAAAATCAAAATAGTTGTGATTCTGAGCACTCTTCTCTCTTGATAATATTTTTCAATTACGCCATTTAATTGTTTCACTAACGTGTGTGCGTAACTTTTTTATAATATTTAATTTTAAAAAATTATCATTTCATAAAAAAACGAAATTATGTCATAGGGAAGAAATTCCATTTCTTCTTAAGAATAAAAAGATTCTTTTGTCAATGGTTTTTTTATGGGGCGCTGATGGATCAAGTCGTAAAATTAGACCATTAAAAGTATGTGCCGTAAAGCATAATGACATAAGATTTTATCTTGGTCTTTTTTTTCGGAACACATAACATAAAAAAGCCTAACGAGCCAAAAGACCTTTCCTATGTTTTTGTATATGAAATATGCGGAGAGTATATTACATTTAATACTTTGTTGAAATTGCCTAAATTATCCGTGAACAAAGTTATATTATTTTGTCAGCCGCCAAGAATTCATAGAATTTAGTAGGCCGTATATTTACAATAAAACGGTTCAAAAATCGAATTAAACGCAACTGACATCTAGCGGGAAAACACAAAAGTTTTTAAACTATAAGCATTCTTTTATGCAATAGCTGGATGGTGTTTCAGCGATGATTTGATGTTTTTATTCAAAATACATACAAAGTTTAATACTCCAATAGGTTGGCTTATAGGGTATCCAATCCCGGAGCTTTTTTGTGATCCCTGGATTGGGCGCTAAATATGAAATCGTGTATAATTTGAGAAAAGTTTTGGCGTCGCAAATTTTCATTATTTTATTTCCAATTTTAAAAACCCAGGAATTTGCCAATTTGACCAAAATGTCACCGTGACTCGTTTTTTTTGTTGTTGTTAGGTCTTCCAAATCCAATATCCTACACATTTCTCGGGATTTGATAAAAAATTCTCAATCCCGAAATTCCGTAATCGCGACCATACCAATCCCGGGATTTCGGGTTCACAAAATTGGACGGGATCCCGGGATTGCGGAATTCATGATCCCGGGATTGGAAAGCCCAGTGACTTAGTTATGAGAATTCCACTCATTAGATTCATATTTAACCTCTAACTATTAAAAATTATGTTTTGATAAAACAGGTAAATTCTAAAGCTTGGTTTAACTCTTTGTTCTTTTTATCTCTGTTTTTCTTTCATCCTCGAGTTGATGGTGGTTAGTAGAAGGTATTATCACAATAGCAATAAAAAATATTTGGTATTATTGTAAATTCCGAATTACAATTGGTATTGTAAATTCTTTTCAATACTAATTAGGTACCTTGTTATTCCGTTTTGTTTTGTATAAATAACAGTGTTCAATTGTATTTCCTATCAGTGTACAATGCTTGACATGAGCGAAACCGGTTTTGATCTTGCTAAATAAGAAGTAGTACAAAGGAATATTGTGTATTTTTAATATGCTAGATATGTTGTATAAAAAAGTGCCAGAGTGACAACGCGACGTTGACATTTTTAAGGTTATGTAATGTGTCAAATGACAGTTAAGCACAACGAGTGCATGATTGTGCGCGCACAGCAGTGAAAAAAAGTTTTTTGACAATTTAAATACTTCCATGCATAACTGTAAACATTGAAAACTGGCTAAAATGTTTTGTTTTTACATTATCTTATTAATTAACTTGTGCAATGATTCAGTGCATACTTTTACTGTTACAGATATATTTGGGATAATGTTAATCTTTTAAGAAAAGAAAAAAATGACTGAATATATTTATAGTCTTTTTCATTTATAAAAATAATAGGATGACAGTAACATTTTTACTTGAAAACTGGTTTATGGCTAGTATACCTATATTTTATAATATTTTATACAACCCAAAGTTAATGAATCAAATCACCATAAAAGAGCTGGAATTTAAGGAAACGTAAAAAAAGAGTAACCATTTTTTTCGGTGACTAATTCCTCAAAATAAAAACATTCGCGACGTCTTCAACGGTAAGATGGAGTCCCGTGGGAATACCTACAACCTACAACGCGTCCCAAAAGTCAAATGGGCCCACATCATTCGTCTTATTCATCCGTGTACCCTCTCGCATAAGGGCGTATCTCTAAGAAGATTTACTTTCCGAACTTAGCTGAAGAAATTCACTGATAAAACAAATTGAAGAGGGTGGAAATTATTTTTTACGAACAATTTCTAAGCCAAAATGTTAAGCTCGGAAAAAAATTCAGACGTTAAATTTTGCAAGAATCTTATTCGGGATAATATAAAAAGTTTATTTCGAAAATTGGCGTTGGCTGATTTGTGAGAAAAAAGTAATGCATATGATAGCATAGTGCTTCAAGAAAATAATATGTACCTTGCTTGGTTTCTCATATTTTAAAATAAATTCATTACTTTATAATATGTAACTAGCTGTAAGCCCGTTGCCCAGCAACGTGAGATTTTTGTTTAATTTTATTTAGTTTAATTTTATTTAATTTTATTTAATTTAATTTTATTTTAATTTATTTTAATTTGTTTATTTTATTTTATTTTATTTTATTTCATTATCTATTAATTTGAAAATGTACGCAAACAAAATACATTTCGTAGAAGAATAAGATGTCTCGAGGACATCATCAGTACGCACACATTTGTGAAAAGTGAAAAGCGAGTGATTATTTTATCGACTTTTAATATATAAATTTAGTATGAATAAAAAAGTGGAGACTGGAAGGTGTGAAATCGAGGACTCTCACTCAAACAAACAAACACTCACTCACTCAAACAAACAGACATTATCGGCTATTAATATATAGATTGCTTAATAAAATTGATCTATGAACATTTTTATTCATTTATTTTTATATTTAATAAAAAAAATATTTGGCATTACAGTTAATTCCCCAAGTATTTTAAAATTGAATGATCGTACAAGAAAAAATAAATGTGAATTTATTGCTAGTCACTCGAGATTAACTCGAGGTAAATTGACATCACAAGCACCCATGTGTTAATTCTCAAATGTAAATTGAAAAATCTTAATTTGACATTGAATTTACTGGAAATCGAACCGTCTGCTCGGGACAGCAAGCTTTTTTCAATTTTTATATTAAAAATATGAAAAAATATATTTCAACAGTAAATAAACGAAAAAAAATGACATTATATATATATTATATACCAGATAAATTAACTCAATGGGAAAATTTTAAGTTAAGTAAGATCAACTCGACGAGAAAAGACATCACAAACATCTATTTCAGCGCAATCAAATGTTAACGCCTATACTTTCCGGGACTTGTGCCCAGATTCAAATGATCGTTAAGGTACAGCTTTTATCGCGTAATTACAGTGGTGGAGTGAGTACATTATTTCTAAAGATAAATACTGCTAAGACAGTTCTAAATAGCTTGTTTTGAGATAATGGGAAAAAAATAGTTAAATATTTACCATAAGTCAAGTTTTAATTGTCTCACACTAACTAATGCACAGTGGATTCTAACACCAATATAAAACATCGAAATTCAGCTATTTTTCGAGAAAATCAATATGACATAACGTTATATATTCCTGGTGATTGAACAAAAAGTAATGCCAAAAAAATATCCACGAGAGTCTTCTGCCCCATAAAGGGCAAAACAGTCGTAAAACGTCACATCTTTCGACCGTTTCATATAAAAAAGTAAATCTTTAAGTATTCTTTAAAAGTCTCACGTCTGTCAATGTAACAAACACTCGTGTCAACTTTTAGAACCGCTGGACATTCTTAAGTCTGACCTACGCACTATGCTTCTTCTTTCACTTTACCACTTTCTCCATATAAAAAGTGTCACAAACAGTTGCGTTAAAACTGCGGCCCGGGATCTATCGGACAATTAATTAAATATCGACTTAGTTTTATTTGATAATCACAATGTTAAAAAGTTGATTTCTTACCACCACTCACTGTGTATATGCAGCCAACGCTTTATGACAGCCATCCACAACGCTATCGACAGAAAAAAATCAGTCTACTTCTCATGTTCATGACTCGAGCAGAACTGCACTATTCTCGAACCATGCACTAGTGTGCTTGAAAGAAAAGAAAATATGAATAATAATAAAAGTGTGATTAGCTCAGCCACTTTAACCAAGTCGATACTAAGTATCTTGTGTATAATCCGTATACTGAGAGGTCGTTATCATAGAAGAGTTTATTGACTCTAGTGGGGAATCAAGGTTGTAATGATCTACATATCTTTATATTAGCTTTGCTTGCAATCAAGTCAGCGTGGCCTATTGGTCTCGTGTGAGGACGGACCACAGCAAACAGTTCTGCTCGTTCGGATTCCATCTCAAGCTACTTAGGTTTATTGTAATTAACTTAATGAGGGTACTCTTACGCTGGCTTTTGCTTAAAAGGTCTTCAATTTGATTAAAGTACGTTCGCTGAGATCGCCGCTTCCAACTCTAAGTTTTAAAATCGAAAACTAACTTCTGCGCATAAGAGCTACACTCAAAGAGCCAAACAGCAGCATGTGACTTGCAAGCCGCAGTTTGCCGACAACTGATCTACAGTTATTCAATATCGACTCTGAAGTCAATTAAAAACCAGTTGATCAGTGTTAATGCACTTCAAGGTTTCAAAGCAAGAAAAAAATGATTCGAGGAGAATCAAATAAAATTGAACTCAGAGTCATTCGTTTTTCTCTACGCTGAGATACGAATCTTTTGAATGAATTTATGAGATCGATCACAGTAAAACAATGAAGGTTTTTATATTTAATACAAAAAATATTGAATATAATAGTCATGAGATACCAAGAAATAATAGTAAAGAATATTAAATATGATCCTGCGAAAATTCAATTCTATCAACAACTTATGTTTTCCAAACAGTAATATTGAAGTACTTTAACAGGCCCGTATTCAGAAAAAAAACAAACTCTTCTCGCACTTTACGACCCAGGAATAAATAAAATAGTTCGGATTCTGTCGGAGGACGTCGATGGAGCAATTTATTATCTCTTTTACGAGTGGAGTTGCGACGAAGGCCGATCTACCGTTTGGGCGCGATGGAACTGGCCTAAAAATAAATTATACACCGCAAGGGTGGCATGGGGACAACGGTGAAAATCTACCCACAGCGAGCCTTAAGATTTCGAGGCTTTTTTTTACTCAAACTTCTAAAGGTGCGCGTAAAAGTAATCCGATCAAATAATATATTATAGCAAATGACGTGATATTTTCTTTTATTAATTTTTCACCCACGATTGGTTAGCGTTCAGTTAACGGATATATTTGAGATTTACTCGGTAAGATTTCGTTACCTTAAGCTACAAATATAAGTGTTTAGTTTAACAAGAATCGAGGTATCTCAACAGAAGTGTATCTCCAATAACTGTTTGTAATTCAGCTCAATCTAATCTCTCTTTTTCAAAGAGTGTAGTAAGGATAGAAGGCTAGGACTAGTGGTAAGCTCTCGCTACGCCCAATTATAAGAGGACCAGAAAGGGGGAAATCGATAAATCAATCGAAAAAATGCTGTTTGTACTGTGCTTCGAACCCGTGAGATCCGGCATGAAAGCCTAAAGCGCTACCTGCTGCGCCATAAGACCCATAATAAACTCAATCTAAGCAAACGATTTTTTTTTGCATCTTAACTAGCGATATATTCATTACTGGAATATTTCAAATCTAGTTGATTCTGGTATATTAGTATGTACAGTTGTATTTATTTAATTGTATGGTGTATAGGCTAGTAAAAGCTTTTATTTTGTTTATACTCAAAGATCGAATGCAAATATATACTTAAAACAGACTAATTTTGCTTATAGTAAAAACACATTGTTTGCCGCAAATATTGAACGAAAAATACTATCGTTTTTGTAACTAGACGATTCATATACATAAAT
Source organism: Himalopsyche tibetana (assembly GCA_030503985.1). Lineage (NCBI taxonomy): Eukaryota > Metazoa > Arthropoda > Insecta > Trichoptera > Rhyacophilidae > Himalopsyche > Himalopsyche tibetana. The sequence goes on from JAPJYX010000022.1 coordinate 20,738,160, forward strand.
AAGCAAGCAAATTTCTTTTTAAAATGTTACAAAGCAAAGTAAACGTAGAATACGTATAGTCTGCGTTGACCACAATCGAATAGAATACTTCTACCAGCTTTCGGTACAATGGGTGGGAAGCTCACAATAGTCGGTCGTCAACTTCGGCTGAGAGCTTTTCAACACTAAAGCTCCGGCGGACAGTCGATTTCAGAATTTCGGTCAAATATACCGAACGGAAAGCTGGACACTTTGCCTTTGTCGGTTACGTTTACAGCAGTGATTCTCTTCATATTTCAATATTATTATCAACATAACTGGTCATTTTGTTCATACATATATGTTCGGCTTATATTAAAGCTTCGTTTTCAAGGTTGGAAGAGGTTGGTAAGATACTTCTAGAAGCTATACGATTATTGCCGGTCGTTTTTCAAAAACTGTTTAGAAGAATATTTCGTTAACAAAACTATTTTACTAACTCCAAAATCATTAGAGGTTTTGTGTTTCCTAAATACAAATTTTGTAAAAATGTGCAGTGAATACAATTTAAGCATTTTGTTTCTAGTGTTTGTCTAGATGCAAAGGATTTTTTTTAAACCATTATTTTGCTATTTTGAACCATATTTTTAATGTCTCTTCGAAAACTGGATTTTAGCAAATATTTGAATTAGAAAACCGAGTTGTAGAAAAGTTGGTTTCCGTTAAGCTCTACCTATGAATATACGATTATAGACATACAAGACAAGTGAAGTTTCTCTTATAGATTTTTCAAAATGATGGCTGGCTCATGCTTAAGCTGCTACGGCAGCTTTTTACAAGCTATTTTTTAGTATTTAAACTACGACCCATTTATCAATAAATAATACTTTAATTCACTTTAAAACTTGATCTTTAAGTGGAAATTTTGTTATTCTTAACATTTAAAAAAATCATAAAATAGAAATTACAACTATTTCTAAAAAATATATTGAATACGTATTAACCCGCTCAAATCTAATACATAAAAATAAATGTTTGTTTGTTCGAATTGTATGCGTTCTCACACCGCTCATCCGGTTGCAATACAACTTTGACAAACTTTTTCCTTGCACTTCCAGGAAGGTTATAGGCATAGTGAAATTAACTTACAGTAGGTCTTGTGTATAAAAATCAACGTTTGTATGTTTGCCATAAAATTCATTTTGACAATGTATGCTTGCACTTGCGCGAAGGTTATAGTACCATTCAATTTCAGTAAGTAGCGCGTGGGTCGTACCATAGACAATTGGCAACAAACGTCAGACAGAAAAATAAAGCGTGCACTTCAAGTAACACAATTAATATAAATGTAAAAATATTTCTAATTTAAATATATGTTTAAACATAATTTTTAAAAGGTTGGCCATTGAAACACTTAGCTACTATTACGTGACGTGGAAATACAACCTTCGCTTTGACTTCTAATGCACTTCCGTTTTGTGGTTTCCTTTCTCTGGCTATGGCCGCCATCTGAATGCGTTCATTCATCGCCCAGAGGTTCTTGCGTCCATTATCTGAAACCTTCACACAGTCGATAGATTTGTAATTCATTGAGATGAATGACATGTGAGTATGTTGCATATAACTTTTTTATTCATGTCCGCTTCCAATGTGAAGTATATGGCCTCCTAATGTAGGTATCTCAACAGTATTTTTTCTACACGAACTGCTTGTTACTCAGTCGCTCAACCTATCTTTGCCTAAAAAGAGTAGTAAGGTTAAGTCTAGGACAGTAATAGTGGTTTACTAATCGCTCTCGTGGGAGGGAAATTAAGAGAATCACAAACACCCATGCCTTCGAACAAAATTTGATCGCAAAATTCTGTTCGTACTAAGAATCGAACCCGTGAGACCCGGAACGGTAGCCAACAGCGCTAACCGCTGTGCCATAGGACCCGTCTTGATATATATATATTGGAATTATTATACCTTAAAGACCATGTGCGCTCCTTAAAGTTTAGCATATCGACTGTGGAAAGGAAAAAGGACGTAACCCACAAATTTTACAGGAGGCGCTATAAACGTGTTTTGATGATTTTGTGACATATGCAAATTATGAATTATAGACAACCTTGAAGTGCACGGATACTTCTAAACTGGTGTTAAATTGACATAACCTAATATTAATTAAAGAAATTGTCTCGGAAAAACCTTTATTTCATTGTTTTTTCTTGGTTTTATTTTTTTACAAGGTCATCTTTTTCAAACTTAAAAGCTAAATTTAGATACTTATTCGGCATTTTCAGCTTCCATCCTTTTGACAGAAAGTGTATCAAGTTGTATACATTGTGATTATCGAAAAAAAGCTGTTTTGAAAAATTGAGGGTTACGTCCTTTTTCCTTTCCACAGTCGATATGCATTTCGCAGTCAAATATTTTTAACGAGAAATGGCAGCAATTCAGTTACATGTTTATTAAGTATTATTTTTTATAGAAAAGCTAATTTTATTGCGTCAATTATTGTTCTGACAAAGATGTTTATTGATTGTTTTGTAAGCTTTAAAGCTTCGAGGCATTCAGTTGCAGGTTCACTGGTTTGAATTGTAGAACTTTTTATTTAAGATATCGACTGATAGTACTAGAAATAGCTGAATCAATACAAATCTAAACTTTCTAGATCGATTCATGGATTGAATTGACATTTACTCGATGGAACTCCATTGTAATAATGTGAAAAAGATTGATGCATTTTAGTCTACAAATATTATTGTATATATCGTTGATAACTATGTTTTAAATTATTTTTAATACGCTTTATATATTGAAAAACATTGTATTACATTTAATAAATTGACTTTAACGTTTCGAAACGATAAAAAATATGATTTTATTTATAGTTAACTACATCAGCATCTTGTCACGGTTTAAGCAAAGGTTATAGATTGATATTTGTTTGAACATTAAGGCCATAAGCGTAATCTAACATAAAACTTTAAATTAATAGAAAAATCAAGTCAATGATATCTTTAAAAACCAAACAAAGATCAATTTATCACCGTTTTTAGGACCGTTATGAGATGTTTACATAATTAACTATACATTATCAACATTATTAAAACTTATTCAGTTTCAATAATTCCATATTTGGTCGGTTTATTAACTGTAATACTATATTTTTTATTATAAATTAGGATGTTAGAGTGAATGAACGAATGTTTTGTGTATCTTTCCAAAGCCAGTATATACAGTTAAGATAGAACATATATGCTTAAACATAGTTCTGATAAAGGCACAATCCGAAATAGCTATCAACAGTATATAAAATAATATTTTTAGAACTAAAGCACGTACTATGATATTTTTCACTTTAGTATAAATTTATAGATTTGCAACCAAATACACAAAATATCAAACATTCATCAACCACTATTTTTGAACCGATAGTGAAATCTGGGTGTATAAAGAGTGACTTGCAACTTACCAACACTATCCCGACTCAATCCTTCTATGATTTCCCTGTTTGGGAAGAGAGGCTAATAGGCTGACCAAAATCCTACAAATCAGGAACAAACATCCTTAAAAAACGCTCACTAAGTATAGTCGATAGAGCAATTCGTGTAGAATCGTCATATTTAAGTCGAGTCTAAATTGTAGACGCCATTATTGAGCAGCCTAGTGGCACGGCCGACCCGAATGCCTGCCATAAATTCGACCGCGAGGACGCAATCCTCGTTAAAGTGTTTTATTCGACGCCGTTTTGTCATCCGGCATTTTCTTTTCTCCACCGTGTTTTTTTTTACACATATAGTTCACAAGAAAAAACAAAACGGACTGAACGTTGCCACTCTGTGATTGTGTTGACTCTGAAAATGTTGAGTCGGCCATTTATAGTTGGCAGCTTAAATAAGGAAAATATAACGTTAACTATTTGTGAGAAATTTTCAAATACAATTTAAAGCATTTACCCACTGCTTCTCGCTTCGGCTTTACATGAATTCAGATCAATATTTGTTTTGTATTTATATTCATTGGTGTATGTGATATTTGCATTTTTTTTACTGTACCTATTGACATTACTCGTGTAGCTATTTTTTTAATAGCTCGTATATTTCGGGTCAGAATTTATAGCTTAACGACCACGGACGCGTATTTGAGTCTTTGAAAAACAAAGGTTGCTGGCCGGCGGACTCATATATGCGTATAGGCGTGTAAGTATCTGGAAGCTAAGAAAATTAAATTTTGTAAAGATATCTCAATTTGTTTACAAATTATAGTGAATTTAGTAAAATTACAATTTTTGCGAATTTTTCGCAAAATTTTATTTCGCCAGGTGAAATTTTATAAAAAAAAACGTGCGGTCGTTAAGCTGTTAAATGGGCATAATATATCGCTCAGAATAAATAGTCATAATATAAATGAATTAAAAAAAAACCTAACCTAACAAAAGTGGTTATATTTTATTATTTTTTTAAATGTCCGCTCCCAATGTGAATCATATGGACTCCTAATGGAGTTTATCTAAACAGAAGTGTTTCTAGGATAGTATGGGTAGGAGGGAAGAATTCAGCACATCACATACATCCGTGCCTTCGAACAGAAATTCATAAATCGATTGGAAAATCAATTTATAAAACTGTCCGTACTTTGATTCGAACCCGTGACCTCTGTAGTCAAAACCAACGACGTTAACCACTCGACCACACAGGTGGCATAAAATATTCTGACCGTGTAATATTTTTATTTTGACCGTTCATATTTTTATTCTGAACAAAAATTGATTTAAATTCTGACAATTTAATTTTTGTTCTCTTTTCTTAATACACTCGATTTTTTTAAAATAAACAATATGTGCCTTGTTAAACTTTACAAATCAAGAGTACAGTTTATTGAAAACAAATAATAATTGTCTACGTCTTGCACAAAACGAACAAATAAAATAAAAGAAAATATAAATGTATGTTCATCAATCCGCTGGGAAATTAAATCCACGAACGTTCGTTGACAAAATGCACACTTATATAGAAATTACACAGCCTTGGCAGAAGTCCCCGGTGCAGTAATTGTAGGCTGCAGGTGCAACTATTACAGCCATTGTTTTTCTCATTTCCCGCCCAAAGACGGGATTTTCCCGCTAAGAAGACCCACTCCAGGGCTTAGTTAAAATAATACAATTTAACCTTTTACCGATGACACTTTTTTTCTGACAAGATTTTTTCAATAAAACTGTATAATATTTTTAATTATATAATCGTAATAATATGTCAGTTCCGTAGTGAAGTGGCCAATGTCGTTAGTTTCCGTGACGGAAAACTCGGGCTCAAATCGCATTTTTTAATTCGATTAGATTTTTGATCAAAGGCATGGATGTTTGTAATGCCTAAAAATTCTTTCTCAAAATTATAATCCTAAAATGACGGAGGTAGTTAGAACGATTAGCTTACCACTAGTTCTTTCTTAACCGTATCCTTTATAACTCTACTCTGTTCTAAAAAAGGGAGTTTGATCAACTGAATTACAAGCAGTTTTTAAAATATTTTTTTCGTTTAGAATTTTAGATACTTCCATTAGAATGCCACATGCTTCACATTGTGAGCTGATATTGATTTTAAAAAGTTAATAATTATAGCGTTATATCTTTCTGCTGAAACTTTTTCCAAGTTGCCTATTTATAAGTCGATTTGCATCTAGTTATACTCTTTTTCCGAAAACAATTTAAGAAATAACTCGATACAAATCTAAGATAAGCTCACTAAACAATGTATGTACATAGCTGGATTGGCCAACTATTTGGTATTTTTCCCTATTTTTTTTTACTTAACTTCAAATTATAACTTTTATAAAATGCTACACGATACAGTAAAAAATGTACAGATTTTTTAATGCAGGTTCAAAAGCATTGTACGAAATAATACCATTTCGTTCAACACTGAATTTTTATTCGTTTATAATGAAATTTTTATTTGCAATTATCTCGTGTTCAAATACGTCCACTTTTGACATTTATCAACCCTCCTATTTAAACATATTTAAACGTGAATAAGTAACTCTATAATACTATAAAAAAATACATTTTCCGCTATCCAACAGTACACGGTGAAAAAGATATAATAATATGACCCATATTATTAATTGCTCGCTCTTGGAAAGTATGTTAATATTTTACATTCAAACTGTCTACGAGCGACGCAGCGAGTTTTTGTTTCGTTTATATTTCTTCGGAGCTTTTTTGTTTAATAAAAGTTTTAAACTATTGATGATAAATACAAAATATTTTTTAAAACAAAAAACACACTGAATAATAATACCAAATTAAATTTTATGGCTTTTTTTTTCAACGATTTGACGTGTTTTGCTTTTTTGAAAAGCGACTCATTAGTGCTTAATGTACTGTTCATGAGATTTACTTATCTAAACATTGATAATTATTTTTTACCGTCTTATTATTACTTAGGCTTCCGTGCCAGATCTTATGGGTTAGAGTCCCAGTACGAGCAATATTTCTTCGATAGATTTCTGTTTGTAGGCATGGGTGTTTGTAATGTTTGAAAAATCCTTTCCACCATTCCAATCCTTCAATAACTGGACGTAGCGAGAGCGATCAGTTAAACACTATTATTATTTTGGCCTTATCTTTCTATCTCCACTACTCTCTTCGGAAAAGAGAGGTTGACCGACTGAGTAACTGACAGTTTTCCATTAGGAGGTCCATATACTCTAAATTGGTAGTGGACATGGATCGAACAAATATTAGTACGTTTGTAGTTTAAATTGAGCCTCATTCATACATCCAATGGAAAGAAAAAACTAAAATCTGTTTTGTTATTTATAAAAAAATAATCAATGAGCATTTATTGATAAATAACGTTACGATAGTTAATCTGAACATGCTTTTCAAAGAGGCGAAGCATGTTTCATAATTTTTCACCCAATCAGGAGAAAAACAAATTCAATTTAATGTTAAAAACTAATTTCAACAAAATTACTGCCAAATTCATCGAAAATATTGTACAAGAAATTTATTCTGGAAGCAATACACTTGTTATAGCTTTGTAAATCAATAAATTTTATTTTGCATAATTCAATCTCAATGTGGACATTTGAAATCTGTATACATAATTTAAACAGAAACCGTCTCTTAATCTTGTTTTACAAATAGAATTCAAATAAATGATGGATTAAAAAATAATCTTATCTCTATGATCCAAAAAGAATCAATCAATCAATGTCCAAAAACATATTTTCGAGATTAAAACGTTTAGAATCTAGATAGACAAACCGGCTAAGACTAAAGCGTTTCTATTACCACAAGAATCTAATCGTTCGCCTTCATTAAGTATAATTACGCAGTAGAACGGCGTACTGGCATCACTTTTCTCGGCATTTTAATGTTTCTAATCAATCAATATTAAAGAAAAAAATATATTTTGCGTCGAAAACTTTTTTTTTTTACAGAGAGAGAAAAAAACGATTGAAAATATGTTTTAAATCATTATTCTGTGAAAAAGTAATAACGGTAAAAACTTCGAGCAGCATTATATAAATTTGCAAAACGAAATAAATCTCCAAGAACTAAATGTAAACGAAAGTGTTCATATTCTTCATCCCAAAAACCTAAAGTTTCAGTAATTTAAGATTTCGACTGAAGGTGCTTAGTGGAATTTCAATATTAAATTTGAATCGTTCAAACTATGTACATTCTCACAGATTTTGTCACTAACGACCCGGGTTTTGCCTTTCGGCACTTGAACGCCTGAAGATGTGCCGTTAGTGACAAAATTTGTGAGAATGTACATAGTTTGAACGATTCAAATCTAATTTTTCAGGTTCAGGTTATGTTTGAAATCGTGAGTGTTTGTGAAATTTAAATTCTCTCCCACCCTTCCAATCCAAAAATTAACGGGTCAAAGCGAGAGCTATTAGTTAACCACTAGTCTTGTCCAAACCCTATTTTTCTATCCTTACTCTCTTAATTAGATGGCTGCCACAGACGAGATATTTCGTCAATACCTAATTAAATTAATAATTGCAAATTATAGCAGACGTACTTTTTTCTACGCCAGCCAAAAGGTTAAAAAAGGAAGGTTCAGTAACTGATTCACAAGCAGTTCTCGTAAAATAAATTTCTGTTGAAATACCTTCATTAGAAAGCCATATGCTCCACATTTGGAACTGACATGGATTGGAAAAAAACTTTTAGTAAAAGCTTGACAAGAAGGAAGCTCTGGCACCTGTTTTTTTTCTTAAAAAAGCTCAAATGTAAAAAAACTCTTCATTTTTTCAATGACATACATTTTAAATGACCATGTTTTATTACAGTGCTAATTGTAATGGTAATAAGAGTTATAAAGAATTTTAAATAACAATGATTTTTTTTTTAATCATTTCTTGTAAATAAATATATATGTACGTTTGTTTCTGGTTGGTCTCAATTCGGCTTTATAACGATTTTGATATTGTAAGATTAATATAGGGTAGTAAACTGCGTAAAACTCTTTTGTTATAATGCCTATTTGGGTCGAAGTGTTTGATATTAATAGTGGATATAGATTTTTTTTAAAAAACAACAACACTTTTTTATGAGAAGATGTGAAATACAAATCTAATAAAGATAAAGAACTTTATATATTTTGATAGACAATATATCAACCTTCTTAACTTCTCTTAACAGATTCATGTTCATCGAGTAAAATAAACAAAAATCAGTAATGTTTACTTTGGAAGATAAGAGAAAACAAAATGGTGAAAGAGTGTTACAAAATTTCTTGGCTCCGCATTTATAGAAAAATTCCAATTCTATGAGAAACTAAAGCCATCTATCCTACAATATAAATAAAGGGCGTTGACGTTATAAATTACAGAAAATAAATCATACTATTATCGTGTATGATATATTATTATACCTTTGCGTATAGTTTCTTTTTGGATTGGTGGAGACAATTCAGCGCCTCTGGCGGTAGACAAACTTTCTACAGACTCAATATCGTTTCAAAGCTTCCTCGGGCAATTTAGAGAGGTCGACACTACCAAAAATATCGACCTTACTTGCGTATTTCGTATTATACGATTGTGTTTGATATTTTCTGAGACACAAACCAATTTTACGCAAAAGCACTTATGAGCCGAACAATACAATTTTCCAACTTTTGTACAAAATAAATTTTATTGATATCAGAAAGACAAAAATATTCTTTACCTATGTACATATTATAGAGTATGGCATAAACACATCTTGACGGAGTGGCCTAGGAAAAATTTAATAATGTTAAATAAGAATATTTTAAAATATAAATTTTGTAATGAAAAGAATTCTTTTGACCATTAAGGCTTTCACGGATTTTAATCATAATAATATTATCTTGGTGAAACACTTGTTTATAATGCATAGTAGGGTCTCCAATTCCGGAATCTCGTTCAATTTTGTGATTCCGAAATCATGGGATTGTGATCGTACTAATCCCATGATCCCGGGATTTAGGATAAGAAGTGAAAAATTCTCGAAGGGCTTTTGAAATCAGCTAACCAGTCATTTTTTTAAAAAATCTACCACCGAGCTAAAAAAAAGTTCCCGCATTTTTTAATTTTGGAAAATCATCAAATTCCTGGATTTTTTAAATCCGCCAGCGACCTAAAGAAAGGTGTTTCACCTTCTTTTGACTTTTTTCCAGTGATCAATCTCGGGATCCCGAATACCCACATTCAGAATTTATGATATATCTTGGGAACCTGGGATCCAAAAAAATGAGAATCCCGAAACCCCGGGATCATAAAAAGGGTCTGGGATTAGATTCCCTAATGCGTACTGATTACGCAACGTCTCTTAACCATTGTGTGTTTTATTTTCAGCGGTATACTATTGGAATAAAAGCCATGCGATTCCAAATAACAATAGACGACGTTAAACAAGCTTATTTTAAGTTGTAGTATCATTTTAAGTGTTCTTTAAATTCCATTTGAACAATTAATTATCAACGAGACATATTCTGCAGTGAAATCACGCTTTTAGTTGTTGTTCTGTATTTCAAAAATAATACCTTACCAAGCTACATGTATTTAAGTGTACATAAAGAAAATTCTATTCGTTCTGCATAGAAAACATCGAGTTTATTTGTCTTCAATTATATTCACCGCTAGTTCCATGCTATCGAAGCTCATTTTCGATGCGTTGGTTCTTATATCATCTCCTAACATATTTAAATTTTAGGATGTTATAAGTATTTTTATAATGTTTACTGTCAAATTTTTACTGTCAAATCTTGGCAGAAAACCATTATATTTTTATAAGAGCAGCTGTTTGAATTAATTCCACAGCTCAATCAAATAACATGACAGCTGGTTTACTCGAATACTGACATATACTGATCGATACTTAATTTTGAGAAATAATGTTCAGTTGATTATGCTCACCATGAGCGAAATCGGTCCTGATCTAGATAAATAAAAGTGGAAATCAGTACTTATGATTATTGTATTTTTCTTAATATAATGCATTCCACTCATTGACAGAGAACACCCCAAAGCTATTAAGAGTTGTATCAATACTGACAAGTCCCAAAATTTATAACATTTCTGTATGGTTTATCATTATTTTAAGAAAGTTATTTAAGAGATTTACCCGCTTATGATTTTGTATATTTTTTGACGGTGGTATTTTATATGAAATATTGAAATACCAATTTTGATTTACTCAATCAGTATTGATATTCCAATTGGTCGTACTTTTTAGTTCTTTGTGTAAACTTGTTTTAATACTGGTGTTAACATATTCGTCCGGTATTGCAATATCTTGTGAGCACATTAGTTGAAGCCAAAACTGTTTGTCACTCAAATCTTTGAAAGGCTTAAATTATTGTTAAATGAAATTTCTATTGTTTTTTCGAATAAAATGAGAATTACTCATGCCCTTTATATTAAATAAATGTTCCACAGCGAATCGATTGCATCAAACATATTTTACTTTACCAAGAAAATTTCTCGGAACACAATTCCGTATCTTTTACCCAGTCAAATTTCGTCTCGAGTTCAAAGGATGTTCCTTTATTATTTTCCAAGTAAAAGACAACACAAAAGATCATCTCACAAAGGCACCAGACGGCCTGCTATGATCGCAACTTTGAAAACCGTCAAAGCGAATGACGAAGTAACTTTTCAATCGGTTTCCCAGGATCAGAGACCCGGTCTTGGTAAAGGAAGGACTTGTTTTGTTTAAGGATTATACGGAGGTAAAAATAGTACGTGGAACTGACGGATTGAAGACGTGCACAAAAGGCATAGATAAGTGGATCAGTGTGATGAACAAAAGCTTTTAAATGACATAATACATTTTTTTAAACTATACTTAATGTTACAGCATATTTTTTCTGGATACGACATTAAAAAAAAACGAGTGGAAAATTTGGTAGGCCTAAGTATATTACTAATTTAAATTTTAATACGGTAATAATAGCTAAAAGTACAGTTTTTAACGGAAAAATGTGTAATTATTATTTAACGCATTTTTTATTGGTTTTATAAATATTTTAATAACAACATTTTTATCAGGACTGTGGAGAGGTAAAAAAACTCAGCAATAACAAATGTTCCGACTCCGTTTACATTTTAAATTACGTTTTGTTTAATGATTTTTTTAATAAAAAAAGGCATCAGTCGCCTGTTGTGTAACTACTCCAAAGCTTTCAAAAATACCACGCTAAGGTGACTCTGACTACAACTCCACATCCCTAAATGATAGGATTTACAAATAAAGCCGATTTCGTTCATTTTTTGTTAACTACAAACAAACATTACTGGAAACATTGTCATGTACTTTTAAGTAGAAAAATATCGTCAGTATGAAACTCGTTTTATCCGGCTCATTCCAAATTTGTTGGAACATGAACCATGAATGTAATTTAGTAGATAAAAATTAATTTCGAAAGTATTTTTAGAAATCACTCTCAAACATGACTCGACAAAATCCTATATATTATTTCAAAGTAATGTAAGACTAAAAATACTTTTGAAACATACATTATTTTTTAACATGAAATTCAAGTTTCATTTTTTAACCATTTTGGAATAAGCCGTGTTTGCAAGTGTTACGCATTAATTTTTACTGAAACACTTTTCAATGTTGGTTCAACTTTTATTCCATATACATAATTATTTCACTTTGACAAATCAATAAATATAATTAAAATGAATACGACGTGAGTTTCAAGAGGTATCTACTTAGTCTTGACGACCGTTCGATTTGAACGTTGAATTTAACTGAAGTGGAAGGAATCAATTTATATATATATTTGTCCGTTGAAAAGTTATTGTTGCATATAAATTATTGATTGCAATCAAATAGGACAAACTTAAATTATGTTATGTCTGGGGCAATCAACATTTCACAGTGGTTGATTTAGCGTATCCATAACACAAGTAATACCCTCGATATTGTATTTATTCAAGTTAAATTTAAACAGAGATATCATTCAGAGGTTCAAAACTTAATTCATGTATAGGAATGATTAACTCTATTAAAAACGTTAGTATTTACAGTGTATCAAAAAAAACAATGCGAAGTTACTGTGAATAAGGTTTTTCATTTCCCGGTATTTTGTGGTTCCCAGGATAGCGGGAAATAAATACACCGATTCCGAGATCATGTGATTTTCCCAGGAAATTAGTCACGTAGAAACGGACAAAAAACAAACCTTTACGGCTAAACAATTGAACAGTTATTATTTAAGCAATGATAATTATAATAACGTTATTAAGCATAAATTTCAATAATTTTTATGACTGGGTTATTGAGTATTCTTCTTTTTTATTGTTTTTACGATCGGAAATCTGTTCAGCCATTTTGTCATAAATGTAATTTAAAATATAAATTACATAAGCAACTGTTTTGCAATGTTATTTTTTACACTTTTCAAAGCAGCCCATCATGTTAAACGCAAATAAAAATATTGCCATTGCACTTTTTTTCGCTACTTGTTCGATACGTTTATAGAACCATCACGAGGGAATAATTCGGCATGCAATAATCGTATTTTTTAATTTACAAGTATTGTGTTCTTTATATTAAATTCCGGGAAAAAGGCCCACTGAGATCCCGGGATTTAAGATGCCGGGAAAGAAACCTTAACAGTGAAGTTGTTGACAGTAACCAATTTAACAATCATATGACCGCATATTATTGTGATGTAATTTTCCTCTTACATAACAATAAATGTTTTAGGAAATCACGTATAATTATACTTACGTACCTTTTATATTTGTTCGTACAGCAATCTGGCATTGCGGTCAAGGGAAACTCTGCTTCCGGATTTCACTGCAACGTGCTGCGGTCAATGTTTCCGATTGCGTTTCGGAAATTCGTAGCAATTTATGAAATCTCTTGTGCTATAAACTTGAATGAATGATTACGAGAACAGCGTGTCATACATGAATAATTTACCTGTACCGACTTCAGAGATTATTTTTTACAATTTAACCGGGAATTATTCAAAACTTTACCTGCTTAAAATCAAATACTATGTTCTTTAAAGCAGGGGTTACCAACCTTATTCTACCCGTTCCTTTATTTCACTATTGTTCAGAATAGAATCCTTTCCTACCCAAAATAGTCTAACGCAAAAAGCATATTCAAAATAATAAACGTAGTGTTAACATTATTTTTTAATGTGTATGTATTTAAGAACATGATATTTTAAATTTCTTTAGATGATTTTTTACTAACTACTGAAATTTATTTCAATGAATAAAAACTTCAGTAGAAGTACATGGTATTTAAAAATGTGAAGTGATTTTATGAATAATAATTGATGAACATAACATATTTAAAATAATACTTTTAACCTTCGAGATCCTAGCGGAGTCATTTACATTGCGAAATTCGTCTTCTTTCAACCATTCGTTGAATACCAATAATACCTTGCTGATATCTATTGTAATATTCATTGATACCTCAATAAATACAATGCAAGTATTATGCAAATGTGTTTTGAGGTTCTTTGCATCCCGTCGCTTCTCGATTCTAGTGTTTGTACTCAAGTGGAACTTTACATACATAAAAATCTAGCGATTCAACAATTTCTTCCTATGGGACTCAGGAATTTTCTCCAGAGAGGAATTGCTCACTGGTTAGGAGCCTCTGCTTCAGAAATAATTTTACGTGCATTAACCGCTTCAGTACCGTAAGGCCACTGGTGGCCGCTACATACAAACGGCATAAATACCTTAAATCCACTGTAGAACACGAATGTAACTTGAAAATATTAAACTATATATATTATTTTATAAGTAAACTTTTAATATTCATAAATCCAGTACTATTTTTTAAATCTATTCAAAAATTATTTTAAAAAAGCGGTAGGTATGTGAGTGAATGTTTTTTAGCTTAAAACATCGCGGTTCTGAAAAGGTTAAAAAATGTTTTTTTGTATTTTTATCAGTCCTAAAATGTGTAATTAAGGCAATCAAATCTTTTGAAAAAAAGGTGAGGTCAGGAGGATGGTACTTTTTTTATGAATAAGCACATAATCAATTTTATATTTCTTTTTAAATTTCATATTTTTTTTTATTTAAAACAGTATTCTTTATTTAAAAAAAACAGCAATACCATATTTTTTCAACAATAAATATTTTTAATAATATAGTCAAATTCTAAATAATATACATAATTCAATAATGCGAGTTTTGACTTTAAAACAATCATGAGGTAGTAACATAAATTTTAAGTTAAATTATTATATATTCACGAATTAGAACAACGACAATTTTCTTGTCAATTAAAAATAATCCATTCAATACTTTTTAAAGTCTAAAAATATACTGTTGTGATTTACATCAACTTATAAATTTATGGATTATTCAAAACTGAATTAGACAAAAATAAATGAAAATACAGTATCATCCTTTTTATATTACTCATAGATACGTTGTAGTTTTTTTCAATTTTCAATCAAATTTAATCCATTAACGAATTGTATCACATTTCAATAACAAATACTGGTTGTATACAAAAAAATCACGAATCAAAATACAATTTTTCGCTAGTGCCACACTATCAATTAAAATTACGTCATTTTTATTCGTAATAAAAAAAACATATTTTCAATTTCTTGGTTAATTGCGTTATTTTTTAAAACTGTTCAAACAGAGGTAAAAAGATCAATTTTATTCGTGAGCTTCTTTATAATTGTGATAAGAATGAGTGAAAAGGTTAGAATTTTAAAACAGTTACATACAAATACTTTCATTTATTTTACCTTCGATATATATTTTCTAATTAAATAGGGAGTTTAAATTAAGCATGCCAATCCTGTTTCATTTGAAATATGCAATAAACAGTGAGTAGAGTAAAGAAATGCCTAAATTATCCAAGCCGTTTCAGATTCTAACATTTTTTTAAAATCTCATAGATATCACTGAATTTTTCATACATAAAATGAAATTACGGTATTAAAAAAATATATATTCACTCACATAAACTGTTTTCAAACTATTAAACTGTATTTAAAGTATATCGTAAAGTAATCAATATCACATTTTATTCAAATATTAATTTATTTCGTAAATAAATGTATGCTTATGAATTCTACACTATCGCAAATTTTCATTACTCCCGAAAATACTTATTTCTGCATTGGCTTGAGCAGAAAATTTTACTAACCTAAAATACATTTGGTCATACGTATGTCAAATAAGCTGAATTAAAAACTAAAATCACTTTCAAAATATGTACAAATAAACACACTTTAGCTGAAATCTTCAATCAAATGCCTACATATTAAGTGTGAGTGAAATGGTGTACAGCGACATATATTGATTAGAAAATGGTTAAGTGACTTACAAGTACAAAATCGTGTAATCGATACAATCTTTTAAAAAGAAACATGCTAAAGTCATTTCTTATTATATGTACAATTCCACTTACAGTTTCTGTATATAACAAACAGAAAACCTTTTTATTGTTTGCAATAAATTGATTCATATCACCTTTTTCTTTTAATTAAGTAATAAGTTGTGGATTATTATTATCACTTCTTTTTTAACATTTAACGATTCTCTTTTTGTGCAGTTCCATTTCAATATTTAAGCTATAAATATTTAATGAAAACTGTTGTTTTGTTTGTAAATTTAGTGTTGATATAAATATATTTAATTTTATTAATGTTAAATAAAAAAATTCTAAAATAAATAATGTGTTTCGATCGAGATAAATTAATTTATTAAATAAAAAATACGAGGTCACTTCTTATTCACACCATTGAAGCCCTGTTCATTTTATACAGTAAATTTTAAGTGGAATATAAATATAAAGAATGTTTTTCTTAACTAACATCGATTCTATAAATTACACGAATGATTTTAAATAAATAACGAAACATTTTTTCTCAAAATTATAGATGACGCTGAAGACTGTTTCACTTACCCTTAAAATCGTTTGTACAAACTTTTGTAAAAACATGAAAATCATTTTTTTTTTCAATATTCCACACAAAATTATTCAGACATCTGCCGGCAGATATTCTAAAATGGCATTAGTAGGTTTTTTTTCTCCGAAAAACGCTTCTTCTTTAAGCATTGGGTTTAAACAGTAGTATATATTATATGCATATATTATAATTATATTATTTCTAAAGCTGATGACATTGTCTGTTATAATAGATTATAAAAAACAAAATATCGATAAATTAACATTTGTCACGTAATCAAAAACACGTCATTCACTCACAATTTTCCTAAATGTTGGTTAGTTAAAAACAAAAAAGGTCCCCATTATCTAAAACTTAGCTTCAAACCAACAAAACGGTTGACGATTAATTGAAAGAAACATTTTCTTGATAGTGGATGTCATCTTCCTCGACTATAGCTGATGTATAATATTTAAAAAATAAATTTCACCGAACGACACTTTTAATAGTTTATATTTTTTTGGCAAAACAATTAATATCCCAACATATAGTCGTGAATATTTCTCAATTTGGACCTGGGGGCCCTGAGTTCTCTTTCTTTTCTCTTTTCCTCGTTGAACGCGATCCAGTCGCGCTTTGTCTGCGGGTCTGTGGGGCCCCACGCGTCTTTCGGCCCGAAAGCTGCGAAGATCCTCTGAAAAGAAACAATTGAAAAACATCAATAAATGGTGGTGTAAAATTACTTAATCGCTTGGCAAGTAAAACGTTCATTAAACGGTCACGAAATCAAAAATAACCTTTCCATCGAGTTTGGTGTTAACTTTCAAACCGTCGCCGTCATCGGGTATCACAGTTTTTTTTTATATCGTGTTATCAATGTATCATTCAAACCAAAGTAAATTAACTAAACCAACACTGTACAATAATAAAGCAGTTCATCTTATTACTAAAGTAACCAAGTAGTTATCCAACTACTTCTTGTAAAGTGTGTTTTTTTAGAGGTTTGTTTTTCCCATTACCAACACTTTTTCTAGCGAAAATCAATTTGCGACAAATTGTGTGGCATATTGTTGAAACCACAGTTTTTCCACATACATTCCATTCAATTAGAGAACAAACATGCTAGTTATCATGGATCTATAGCGGTCTACATCGACTGAACGATCTGGCCGTCATCGTTTTTAATGAAATAAATGTACACAATTTGCAAGTGTTGTTCTGGCCTAAGTCTATGTTACTTGAAATGGCAAACTAAGCCGAGTACAACCTATCTGTCAACTATTAAGTTGTCTGTCGCTAGAAAAGTGTCGCTTATTCGAAAAAACTACTCTATAAAACCACAAACGCAGTTCATTCTTTTGACAGAAATTTCAGATGAAAAGTTGTATATAAAATATACAATTGATAAACGTCCACAGTGTGAAGAACCGATAATCGCTCCCCATGTCATGACTTGAATTTTAAATGCTATAAATTTAAACCAAGTTGGCCTATAAGTAATGCTTTCATTTCATCATTTACAATAAATAACCACACCAATATTAAATGAATTATAAATACTTTCGCTTCACATGAAGCAGTTATTGCGTTGAATTTCTCCGAAACGGCATTAAGTAATAATAACTAACAATATTTTTTCCAGTTTCGTACATAAGTTAGTAAGTTTAGGCTGTGTAAAAAATGCTTAACCACTTTCTAAAAAGCTATAAGTCTCACGCACACTACAAGGTGTACAATAAAAATACGATAATCAACTCGCCACACGTTTAACAAATACGTAAAACGAAAAGATAATGCAATAATGATTTACCTCTTTCAAACCCACGATCTGTTTTCTCTTGTAGATCGCGACAAAGGCAAATATCGGCACCTGTATAATTCCTATTATGGACAAAATCCAACCGCAAGCTGAAAAGAAAACATTTATTTTTATTATTATTATTTAATAAAATGAAAAAAAAAACGAAACACTTATGTATGAAAGATGATTCTGCATATTTTTTAGTAAGTATAAAAAGGAATTGATTGGCAGATCATAAAAAAAATATACCTACGATAGTATCACGTCTGTTAATCAAAACCGGGCATCATCCATTTTTTTTTTTAAATAATCTGTTTATTTTTATTTAAAATTTTCAGTCAAAAATAATGACGTTTTAATATGCAATATAATATAATTTAATTAACTTATTTCTTATGTTAAAGATATATTCTTTTAAAATTCTTGTGTTTAGTATGTACTGTATTTTAATTTTAATTACGTTTGTCAAGTGCATGATGAATTTTCGTCAGCTGTTATGACATGTGCTGCCCTTTTCATTAAAAACAATAAACAATTTTTTTTTATTTTTTCTACGTTATTATAGAACAACAAAAATACATCTAAACATAGTTTTAAAGGTAGCGAAAAAAAAGAAAAATAATCATATAATTCTTGTTACACTTCCTAATTAAATATTATAAAAAAAATTACGAATTGTTAATTACAATTTGAATGATATAAATCAGTTGTTCATAACCTTATTGCGATTACATGATCATTTAAAATTAATGATAATAATGGGAAAATCCCGAATTTCTATTAAATCAAGATTATTTTTTTTGGGAAATTTATTAAACTACATAACTGGAGAGTAGTATTTTTAAAAAATCGTAAAGCAGCACAAATGTATTTACGATTTCAGTAAAGAATATTATGACTGAATTGAGATTTTTCCTTGTAAATACTTTGTAGCGGACGAACGACATTGTGACCGATCATGAACCCGCGGGTAGAATGGTTAAAACCACTGGTATAAATGCATATATATAGAACCGAACACTTTTGGGTTTACAAACGAACGCAAAAGTTATGACTTGCTTTTTTATCTCTTCTGAATGTTTTTTTCTTAAAATTGCACTTACCTGGTTTTGAGCTACAACTCTCAGGTTATTATAACACCTACATACCTAGTTAACTAGTATGTTGAAAATGAAAGTAAAACTGCTTTTAAGTGATACATCTAAAATTTCATAAGTTTGATTATTAGCTGTCTTCAGCGACCAAGTGACAATAACACACCTAATGCTGAGTCTGGGAACGGTACTCCGTTGTAGTTGATCTGTTCAAGAGTGGCCAGAGAGTACACCATCACTATGATGAGGAACATCGGAGTCACCACGCTCCAGCAGATTCTCCAATACCAACCGATCTTAATGCCCAGCATGAATTCGATGTCCAAGCACACGCGGCGAATACCTGAAAAATAAAACAATATTGAATTAAAGTAAACGGTCAATAGTTCTGGCATACAGTATTTTAAATTACTTGTGATCAATTTTATCTTCGCTTACCATATATCCATAGGAAGGCTACAAGTTCAGAAATCCCCAACATATAAATGATGAATGATCCACCATGATGATCGACCAGCGTGAGGATATACTGACCACCCTAAAAATTAAAAAAATCACATAAAAATTAATAAACAATTAAACTAACGAGATATTTTTTTATTTATAATTTCCACTCACAATTTAAAACATATGGTCTTCCAATGGAAGTATCCCAACAAAAGTTTTTTTCTACGAGAATCGTTTGTAACCCTACTCTCTTTTTTTTCAAAGTTTAATGAAATCTAATCAAAAATTTATTACAAACTAGATACTTCGTTTTTGAATGAATTTAGTATTATTTTATTCTAGTGCTAAAGATGATTTATATCAATGAAAACACAATATTCCTTTGTACTCCATTCCACTCTATTTAATAGGTCAGGACCGGTTTTGCTCACTGTGAGCATTTTCAACTGATCAATGCTGGCAATGAGTGAAACTGGTCCTGACCTATTAAATAAAGTGGAATGAAGTACAAAGGAATATTGTGTTTTCATTTTTATAAAGCCTTTCCGCCAAGTATCGACAGTGGACACCCTAAAAGTGATGATTGATACTTTTTGGTACTCACTGTACAGTATTTAATAGACTACTTATATTTAATATTATAAGTTAATCTCCCAATGATACTTAAACAAAAATATACACTATTTCATACAATATTTAAAATGTTGCATGTGAATTTGTTTAAATAATTTTCACTGAATTAGTTTTTGACCGTCGAAGTCATTCGACCTAGTGATCCATTTTTCTTCTAATTCAGTGTAAGATTTATTTTAAAAAGATCATAAAACTTTCATTGTCTGAACGATATATTAATAATTATATATCGTGTCTCCGAATAAGCACGGCGTCAAAACAAACAGGGCGTCGTTTGCATGCACAGGCTGCAACTGAGGCAATAACTACTTAAGTTTACTGCGCCACAGGAAGTGACGTCGCAGCCGCAACCACGCTGTACGCTTCCGGTCGACGTCCATTTTTACGACGCTTTAATTACGCGACCACTCGACGCCGGCTAGTGCGACGACGCTACTCCGAGGAAAACGAGTTTAAGCAGCCATGAGCTTTTACTCACAACGGAACGGCCACAATAGATGCATATATACGTAGTCAACTTCTAAGAATACTGAACCTTTCTATGTTATCATATAACTGCTTCTTAAAAGTATATGACCATCTCAAAGTGAATTATTTACTCCACAAAATACATGTATAAGAGCGCTTTTTGTTTCATACGGATTCCATCAGCAATCCGCTCACGACACCATTTTTAATGTGATTCAGATTGTGTAGTGTGAAAAAACGAATTATCACTTTGATACTTTTATGGTGTTTACTGTCAATACTTGGTGGAAAGGCAAATAAAAAACACAATATTCCTTTGTACTTTATTCCCACTTTATTTATAAAGCTCAGTTGAAAATGCTCGCCATGAGGAAAACTGATTTAGACTTTTATATATAAATAAAGTCGAAATAAAATACAAAGGAATATTTTATTTTTTCTTAATCACTTTAATACTTTTAAGCGCCAAAAAAAGGCAACATACTTGTCCACCATATCATAAGAGACATAGATTACTTATGATGTGTTTATTTACATTATATTTTGAAAGGATTATCTTCCCATTAAATTCATCATGTGTCCTCTTCAATTTTCTATAAACTTCCACCCAGGCTGCTAGACGAGCGTTTATATGTGTAACCATAAGTTGCAAATGAACTTTTTTTAAAATACATTATGTATCCATGATTCTTTTAACAAGCTATAGATCCGCGTATGGTCAGCTCCTGACGTCAGCATCAAAATAAAATGTTCTATAAAAGCTTATGCTGCAGACGACCCGCATGCATATCGTAAATGAAATCCGCATGACCCAAATATACCAGATTAAAGATTTTCTGAAACATTTTTTTGATGATTGACATCGTAACTGGTGTATGACTTTAAACAAGACGAAAAACTTGAAATTAATTCTTTACTGTCAATATATGTTTTAATTGAGTTATTTTTGCTCACCGCCCCCGCCCCTACTCAGACAGCACCCTCAGACACGAGGATGCTTGCATGCTCCGCCAGTGTTTTGTATGACAAGTGAAGGGGTGGCAGGATAATAAAATGAGTGAGTGAATGAATAAAAAGTAGCAAGTGCACCGGCTACTGCACAGCCTCGCATTCGCGAGTAGGATTTGTGTCTCGTTAAGCTTTCAAGTGCTTTATAAAAGCTTGGAGATTCGCGTAACATTTCGGCAAACTATGAAAAGAGACAAAAGATAATTACTTTTATCAAACTTTTAATACTGTCTTTCAGCAAAGCTTGAATTCATTGTATATTTTTACTTGTTTATAATTAAATGCCGCTTATAAAAGATGTATTTTTGTAGAGTCATTTTTATTTATTTGTAAGAATAAGCACGTCATGTGTGATCAATCGTAAAGTCAGTTTAAAAATGACTTCAACTAACGTTGTCAAATTTTGCGCCACAAAGTAAATATTGCAAAGCCCAAACAATTGATCGTATTATTAATGATATACTTGTCAAACGTTTTTAAGAACAATATCAAAACAAAATAGAATATTAAGTTCATAGCGTACAATTAAAACACTCGGCATTAACCTTTCCTTTCTCATTTTAAAATAATCCCTTCTCAACTCACATTGTGTTACCGTGTGTCATTCGTTATATAAACGCATTTATTTTAAACCAAAATGGCTATTGAAAATGTAAACTATGGCTTAATTTCGTATGAAACAATTGTTTTCTGTCATATTTTGTGAGTTTAACTTGGAAAACATAACTTTACCTTTCTGACTAACAAAACTGATAAAAATGAGTTACGTATGCAAATAGATTCTGTGATATCAACTATTCGTTTAAAATAACTTAGTTTATACATTTACTATACCAGTTTTCAAACAAAAACCTGGTTCAAAAGCAGGCAATTGTCATAGTCTATTCATTTTAAGCTCTTATTTGTGTCAGACCGGCATTAATTCATATAATTTTTGATATTATGATTATCTACGTAACATTAAAAATCCTTCTTGGAGGTTTTATCATAAAAGTTGAAATTTTTCATTTGTTGTTTACTCAGAACTATCAATCTGTTACTTGTCAATTTTCGACACAGCAGAGACGGTATACGATCATGTGTAATATTCAAATGTCGCAAGAGTCAAAATTCTACACATTAGCAAGAATTCAAGACGTGTCTCGATCTCGTTTGAAACGAAGCATAATACAATCGGTTATCATTGAATGTCATGAACACTGAATCGACATGAAATAATTCACAAGTTGAAGATTAATTAGCACTTAAATTAATTAACAATCACAATTTTTCTAATAAGCAGGGCTTCAGTGGCTTAATAATAATTTGCCATTTATTTATTGCGAGAGCCTGACGGTGCGCGGTGACTGCGGATGCCGAGCGCCACTTTGCTCGTATATTGTTGTCTTGCAACGTTCAAAATGAAAATTGCTGAGCCGGGAGTGCTGGCATTCCACCCCTGTACACGCCGGCGATACAGTCACGTGCAAATTATATTTGAATGCAAAATGCAATACAACACAAATAGAGCTTTTCATAAAATGTGTTGCAGACAACGGTGGTCAGTCATCATTTTACGAGCTTGAGTCAGACTGCAGTGATTAAACCAAGTCTATTACAATGGACTCTTTTTCTAAGAAGTGAATACGTTTCACAGTGTAAATAAAATAAACTAAAATAAAAAATAATGGTTGATATGCTTCCTTGTATAAAAATCAATTTTGGATAAAAAAAAAATAATACATTATTGTTTTTTTATCATTTTTTTTAATACGTAACTAACTAACTATGTAAGTGACAAAATCTGTGAGAATGTACATAGTTTGAACGATTCAAATTTAAAGGAATAAACCTCTGCGTATAATACTGAGTAGTAAGTAAATGTAAGGGATGACGTGCCATATTATTTCGAAACCGTGTAAAAGGGGAGAGTCCAGTTTTTTAATGTACATTAAGAAATATATTCAAGAATATCATTATAAAACGTGTTTATTTAAAATAATAATTTACTCCATCAAAAAATACATTCTTTGGCAAAACAGTGCTCGGAAAAAATATATAATCTTTGAATTAAGTAAAAAATAATTTACTTTAATCTTATTCTAAAATTTTCTTGCTAATTTTTACAATACATATCGTCGGTAATGTTTACAATCTTTTATCTCAAAAAGTACAAATTTCGGAGTGACACAAATGTACTTTATTCTACCGCTATCGTTGTCGCTTTCTATTGATTGAAAACACCACTGGAATGGTTTCGCGCTCAATATATTTGGGGAAGTTAATAATGAAGGAAGCAAAGACGTTTCAATCCATGCCATTCTCTTCCTCATGCTAAACGCAGCACATGACTATATTATTTGCCATTTTTTTAATAGGAGTCAAAGTAATATGGGTGCATTGAAATTCTGAATTCATTACATCAAAAAACTCAAAACTGACAAAAGAAGTGATGCACATTTGTATAAAACTAACGATGATATCGTCTTTAATACAAGTTTTGATTTTTCTCAGATGTATATAAGAGTAACGTATACAAATATTGACAGTAATATTTCAAATGAAAATACCCTATTTCATTTGTAGGAAGAAATCTTAACAAAACATTGTTCTTTAAACAATAAAACTCTCTCACACAGACAGTAGAAAGACAAAGTCTGTCGCTAATTGCCCAGACCTTCCATTCTAGAGTGCAAGTGGCGGTTTACACCCCACATTCCTCTTTTGTCTATCACTAGGACTTCTTCTTCATCTTTCGCTTCCCCGTGCGGCTACACACCACTCGTCTTTTATTCCATTCAACCTTTTCAATTGCATTGTGCACAGCAATTTTTCTTTTTAAAGAGAAATTCGTAGAATTAAAAGGAATATTTCCAGTGTTCCACACGCATTTCAAGATAATTATAGATATATCTTCATGGTAGATTACCTTTATTGCCTGTTTTTAAATTAGGTTTTGAGTTAATCATTCGTAATGGCGGACAACAAAGTCACACAACAATTTCTGAAACTTTTATAATATAATATATTCACTAGATGCTTTAGCATAAAAGATCAACCAACAAAATTGACATCAAAAACTTAATTACTATAATCATGCAACATTAATATTAAATTACTAATTTTTGACAGGACGTGTAAATAAATTGTGATTATTAAATAAAATCACTTCACAACAATCAAAAAACAGTAAGTTAATCTTTTTACCTAATCACAGATGTTATACAAAAGGGTAGTTCTTTCATTTTAAATTCTCAGCCGATACCGTTGATTGTAAAACCATAGTGAGAGTCAATTCCTTTTTAAACGAGTTGAAAAAAAAGAAAAATACTGTATAAAATATTTTTAAAACTTAACAATGTTTCTCTTATTCTACTGGCTTGTATAGTTTTGCAAGCAACTTTTTTACGATATTAAACTTCAAGTCTTTACTACCTTCACCACGTTAATATAATATCAAAGAAAGCTGGCAATAAGCTTCAAACAATAGTCTACCTCCCAGCCGTAAAATTAACGTTAGATAAAATCATATAATGCCGGGTCCTATGGCGGAGCGGTTAGCATTGTGAGCTTTCTTGCCGGATCTCGAGGGTTCAGCATTTTTTCAATTTTAGTTCGAAGGTATGGGTGTTTGTGATTTTTAAAAATTCCTTCCACCGTTTCTGATCCATTAATAACTGGGCGTAGCGAGAGCGATTAGTTAACCACTAGTCCTGTCCTGGCCTAATCCTTTTATCCCTAGTACTCTCTTTGAAAAAGAGAGGTTGAGCGACTGTCATAAACAGTCTTCGTAGGAAAACTTATGTTGAGATACTTCCATTAGGAATTCCACATTGGTAGCGCACATCGATAAAAAAAGCAAAAAATAATTGTTTAAATAAAATTATTTAATATTCAATTTTCTGTATCGAATTTTAATTTACGTATATGCGAATTTTTTTTAACTTATTATTATAATATCAATAAGTTTGCCTGTGTTAATTAAAAAACATGTACGATAATTTGGGGCTATAATGCAAAACGTACTATTTCCAAAACGGGCGATATTGAGATAGGTATGGAGATATGGTAATTCTAGCCTAAAGAATCGACTCATCCTATTAGTTGCCATTTCCAAATTGGAAATCATATTTTTATGCTAATGTAATTTTGTTTGTGTTATTCGTTATAGTATTTGACTCTTCTTATAGTTTGAGTTTTGGAAATGGTACGTTTTGCATTATAGCCCCACATTATTGTTGGCCGAATAACTCAATAAAATAGAGCTGATCTATTTTTGCTATTTAATTATTGTTTAAAATCGATACAGTGAATATAAAATTTCAACCTTGTTATCAATATCACCAGTTAGTCGTGTTACTTTGCGGTCAATCACCTCTGTAGCCTTCAAAGGGCTCTGGGATCAATTTCCGGCAGGTCGAATTCATGCATAACCGTTTAAATTTATCAAAAAAAATATTCAGATTTCAAGGCATCGTCTACTATCAACTTTTTGAAAGGTTTTTTGAATATTCAACTTTCAATTTTGAAGTACGTTTTTCGATAAACATGAATACTTAAGCATCTGACATCAGGTTCATTCATCAATAATTTGAATTTTACAATATTTCTATCGATAGAATTTTTGTGTCTGTCAAATTGATTCGATTTTTTTTCAATTTCCTTGGTGAATAATAATCAAAGAAAACTTTATTTAGAACTCTTAACAATGCTGCGATTGGAGAAAAATACAAGACATTCAAAATGATATGATGGATCAATATTCGAACTACTAAAAATCACCACAAAGCTAAGAAGACATTAAGTTTGTTGAAAAACTGTTTTTGGCGTACTTAGAAGCAATGAACTTTACAAATAGTCGCGCAGACTTTCTTTTCGGCTTATTTTTATAGATAAGCGAACGCCGGCTGCGTGGTCAACGTCGTTGGCTTCGGTTACTGAGTTCACGAGAGAATCCCAATAGGACTGTTTTCAAAAATTGATTTTTCAATCGATTCATGGACTTTTGTTCGAAGGCATGGATGTATACGATTTCTTGAATTACCCCCACTAATCCTGCCTTAAAAACGGAGCGCGGCAAAAGCTATCAGCCTACCACTAGTCCTGTCGTAGCTTACCTTATCCTTATATCTCTACTCTTTTTAAGATTGGAGAAATTAAGCAACTAACTAACATGCAGATTTACAGGAACACTTACATTAGGCGTACATATGCTTCACATTTTGAGTGGACATTAAAAAAATACAATGAATTTCTTTTGGTATTAAACTTTCCAATGCAATCTAAATTCTACCTTATATAGATATTTTTTTTGTGCAAAGTGAAAGATTTTTAATTATATAACCGAGTGGCCTCCAGGGGTGGTGCCCAGTAGATCAAAATGTACATCCAATAAAACTTACCGGCGTTATGTAGACGAGCCCGATACAAAAGCCGATAACTGCAACAACGGTAGCCCCGTGCCAGTGCTTCACTTTGGGATACTTGTCCCTCACCACGGTGATGATGCATGAAGCCATCGCAACGTTGGATCCCACCCCCAGCACGTACAGCATCAAAAAGAAGAGCACCGAGAATACCTGGAACGGATTAATACATAGAAATTACACTTTACAGAATGCGCAAGGGCGCATCAACTTCACACTTCGTGCGTAAAAAAATCAACACAAATCACATTTTAAAAAGGTCAGACAAAGGTGAACAAATTAAATGGTCGGAATTAAAATCAATTTTTGGTCAGATTAAAAATATTATACGGTCAGAATATTTTATTACCGTTTTGGTTAGGTAAGGTTAGGCTTTTTTGTATATCATTTAAATTATGACTATTTACACTGACCGATATATTATGACTATTTAATATAAATTCTGACTATCATATTTTCTATCTCAAAAAAAATTTGAAACAACACGTTAGCTATTTAAATGAACAACATTAACTCGAAATGGAATAAGTCAAACAGATTTTTTTTAATGAAGACAGATTGAAATTCACTCAATTTTAGTATTCATGAAAAAATTAAGAGGTGACAACGAAAAAAGTTGAGCGCTAGTTTGTTTTAAGTTGATGTAGAAAAAACTAGACAATGTCACTAGTAGTTAGTCAAACCTTCTCTCTACGCCAATGGGTTTTTCATCAAAAAGAGAATGTGTGGGATGCGTTAGTAAAAATAGAAACATCCACGCATACATGTGCAAAATGTGGTGAAAGGCTACAAATTGATTGAAAAATGTATGAATGAATTTATATTAAAGTAGAGTTTTAAGATCCGATATGTTTGTCCTCATATATGTCTCTATTACACTCATCAAACGTGTATTCTTAGTTTTTTTTCCGTTACAGTCAAAACAATTAATTGCACCAGATACCCAGAGATTGCATTGTCAAAATACAGAAACTGGAACGCGTACAACATTGTAAAAAAATATTTTTCACCTGCGGCACAACTTCGAACTTGCTTATGGCTTCAGGGTATGAGATGAAAGCCAGCTTCGGCCCGCCTTTGACAACAGTGCTGACATCAGTGCCCGACTCCAGGGCCAGATTACCCAAGATACCGAAGATGGTAAAGCCGGCCAGGAGACTGGTGACAGTGTCGAGTGACGTCACGATCATGGCGTCGCTGAAGATGTCACAATCAAGAGATTTTATTATAACTTGGTTTAATTTGTTAATTTCCATACGGTCCACCAATTACTTTAGTTTGCATTAGTTTTTTTGGCACATGCATTAATACCGAAGTTAATGGCACACTTCTCACTTTTAAAAGTCTTACCTTTTTCCATGTCTCTTCTAGTAAAAGAGATTTTTGGCTGAATTATTTAACCCTTATTCAAAACATATTTTGCTAACATAAGAAACTGACAAATAATAACAGTAATGCAGTTGATCTTATTTTGACATGCATTTAAGTCACTAGATGCAATTAAACAATAATTTAAAGTTGTAAAATAATGTATATGTAATCAAGCTAAAAAAATAAAAAATAGCCTTCACAATAGTTTTTCTCATTTTCGAACCGCAATTCCCTCCAAAAGTCATCTTTGTTACTTGACGTCTTTACATATTTTTAACTCATTAGTGCCAACCGTGTGCATAACTAAATCTAAAATGATTTAGCTAACTAATCATCCTGAAATAGCTGTGTACATTTTAAATTTTTAACAATAAAAGTTTCCGTTTCACTGTCGCGGAAAAGGTATTACTACGTTGTTTTTTATTGAAAGCGAGGCCATCAATGTCGCTATATTGTGTTGATAGGGCCAATATAATAACGCAGCGCTTGAAATAATAATTCTGTACTAAATCAATCATATAACTTACCGATAAACATTCTGACGGAATTTATTGTACGAAGAGTACATGATAACATTTCCGAAGCAGACAGACAGCGAGAAGAAACATTGCGTTACTGCAGCATACCACACCTGCGCAAAAAAAATGATATTTAATATTAATAATTTAACATTATATCCAAGGGATGTAGAGTCGGGAGTTGGGTGCTTTTACGAAGGTATTGAGAAGTCTGAAAAGCCGTGGAAAAATCTTTTAAAAATATTGAAAAATTATCAGTCTATTCGTATTTGGAGTCGGTTTTTATTGAAGGCTGGAGTCGGAGTCTTTTTTTACCAGACTCCACAGCCTTATATCTCACGCGATATGGTTTAATTATTACGATAAAAAATAGTTTGAAGAAAACTTTCGCCTTCCGTTTCTCATTTTTATTTCTCGAATTATCCACCCTCTTCGCCTAATCACCGCTAAAACCCTCTCGTCACCCTTATTTTCATTTCAGTCAAGAGGTCAGAAAAAATATTTACGATACAGATTTTTTAAAAAGACAAGGAAAAATTATTTAGTCTAAGGAAACTTCTCAAAATGCGAAAACTCGTTGACAACAAATAGAACAACACACACCTTACCATTTTTGGTCCAAAAAATCAAATACTATAAACTGAGTTTTCAAACGAATACTTTAAATATATTTTTAAATAGCTTTACCTTCGGCTCCAAAATCTTGGCGAAATCGGGTTTGATGAAGAACAAGATACCATCGACAGCGCCCGGCAAGGTGACAGCCCTCACCAATAAGACCAACATGACTACGTAGGGAAAGATGGCGAGGAAGTAAGCAGCCTTTCCAGAACTCTTCACTCCACGCAGCAGCACTAGGTAGACGGAGAGCCAGGCCATGAGGAGGCAAAGCGTCAGCCTCCACTCAGGCGTTCCAATGCCATCGTCTATGTTGTCAGGTTCCCGAAGTACAGTTCGACTAAAAATAGAACCAACATGTTATTTAAATTGTTTTAGAAAGGTTTCAGAAAAAAATAAAGTTCTCTTGTGGACTTTTACTAAGCGCATGCTAGCTGGTTGTTGCTGCTGGTATAACATTTTGTTGAAGATGAGACAAGCTCCGTGTGAAATCATTTGAAGTCACCTCGAGGCAAAAGACAAACACTCTCAAAATCTATATTTTTGTATTGATCTTGCTGACACTTAATCCTTAAGCCATCTGATCGCTATGGTAACGAAACTCTTAGAGCTGGACCACAGGGGACGTCCATAATTATCAAGAGAAGACCATAGCCAACTATGAACAAGATTAAGCAGTCAACATGCGAAAACGTTATTTTCAATTAAAGTTTAATCTTTTGAACACGTAGTCTGTGTTGTATGTCATGGAAATCCACTGATAACCATCTTCACTGAAGATTATATAGGATGTACTCGGTGGAGCTGCGGGACGCTGAAATGACATGGGAGAAAGCAAAAGGACTGGCGGGGGGCAGAGAAACAATATCTCTATTTGAAAGCTGACTTACACAAAATAAAGTTCAGATGAACTCTTCAGGGAGCTCGATGTGTTAGTGATGTTGTTGATGGTGCCAGAAGGGTAGCAGTCCACCCAGGCCGGGTCGCACACAGACCACGGAAGCACCGACGAGAACGAGGCGAACATGTAGTAGATGATAATCGACATGAGGGCGGCGTAGTATGTCATTACGCTGGTCACGGCCACTGTCTGTCCTACTCCGGTTCCTTAAAAATATGACAAGTCCAGTTATAAGACAGTACTCCAGTTAATGGAAGCTGTGGTACGGTCAAAATACAAAAGAAATATACACTATAGAAAAGCTATTGGTAACGAGGAATTCATTTTAATAGAAAAT
The DNA here is from genome assembly GCA_030503985.1 of Himalopsyche tibetana. Taxonomy (NCBI): domain Eukaryota; kingdom Metazoa; phylum Arthropoda; class Insecta; order Trichoptera; family Rhyacophilidae; genus Himalopsyche; species Himalopsyche tibetana. The sequence goes on from JAPJYX010000022.1 coordinate 20,769,086, forward strand.
TTAAATTAACTTTGATTATTCCACGTATTGTGTAACTAACTGTGACACGTGTTTCGCCTCTTTCAGAGGCATCTTCAGACTTACTATCGCAAAGTTTGCTTAAGTAATGAAGCAAGATTGATTCTAACATTTTAAAATTATAAAATTACAAAATGGATTGGGTTTTTTTTCCCTTTTAAGAGGAGCAAGGAGGGGGGTGTAGAATCGAAATAAAGCAAACAGATAATGATACTAATTTTACTAATGAGTTGTAAACAATCAGAATGGGATTTTTCCTTTTTAATGGAAGCAAAGAGGGGATTATAAAATCGATTCACCCGTGGTCCCAAAAACTCTCATCATTCCATGCAATGATTAATAGATTAGTTAACATCCCTCTCACTAAAGTCAACTTTGAATTAGAGTTAAACATTATTAAACAGATAGCTGTAAATAATGGTTACAACACAGACGTAGTAGTTAACTTACTTAAGCGTAAGCAAGTTAAACAACTCATAGTAAATAATATTTTTTCAGGAGAGAAGAAAGCAAACGATAATATTAAAAACTGGCGTAGAATTATTTATTTAGGAGACATCTCGTCAAAGATAGTTAAATTTTTGCCAGACAATATAGAACCCGCGTTTTATACAGTAAATAATTTAGGTAAAATTTTATTGAACAGTAAAGATCGCGTAGATTCATCGTCACAGAGTGGTATCTATCGACTCTCTTGTGGAGACTGTCAAGCGTCTTATGTTGGACAGACAGGTAGAAACTTTAATATTAGAATTAAAGAACATATAAGATGTCTAAAAAGTAACAATTTTTCTGAGTTTGCCAATCATTTAATAGAAAATAATCATAATTTTAATCAGATTTGTAATTTAGAAATACTCCACCGAGTAAATAAAAAGGGTTTAAAGATGAATAGCTTAGAATTTTTAGAAATTAATAAAACTCTTAACAAAAAAGAAATATTATTAAATAATATTCTTAATAGCACAGGCGGTTCCCCGTTACTCAAATTGTTTCCAATTAATAGAGTAATCACAAACCTAGATGATTGACTGCAGCTCATTAGTTTTAATAGTTTGTAATGTTTAACGTCATTAGTAGTATGATTAAATTTGTTTGCACTGTTTCGATTTTATAATCCCCTCTTTGCTTCCATTAAAAAGGAAAAATCCCATTCTGATTGTTTACAACTCATTAGTAAAATTAGTATCATTATCTGTTTGCTTTATTTCGATTCTACACCCCCCCCCTTGCTCCTCTTAAAAGGGAAAAAAAACCCAATCCATTTTGTAATTTTATAATTTTAAAATGTTAGAATCAATCTTGCTTCATTACTTAAGCAAACTTTGCGATAGTAAGTCTGAAGATGCCTCTGAAAGAGGCGAAACACGTGTCACAGTTAGTTACACAATACGTGGAATAATCAAAGTTAATTTAAATTTTCTATTAAAATGAACTTCCACAAAGTTACCGCCGAAACCATCGAAAGTATGAGGAATTCATTATTAACTATCTTCTTCTACATTACAGAACAATCTTTTAGTCTTATGAATACATAACTTACTTACGTATTTTATCTTATTTATATCTTTGAAGTTAACACGCGATGCTTATCACAGATTGTATGAAATAATTACTAAGCTAATAAATTCATATGCCAAGATACATTTTTTAATACGAGTTAACGAAATCATTTCTTGCGTCACCATTAGTATTAATTTAATCTCGCTCAAATCGGATATGTCATAAATCCAGAATTAGCAAATAGTATATTAAATTTCGACATATGTACATATATCTCTTGCGGACAGATAATGACATATTTTTCTCTAATATACATAGTTCTACTAAATCTTTGATAGATAAACATAGTAATAATAATTGTATAAGTATTTTATCTAAGGATACGTCGATATTACAGCTTTTGAATCCTGTAGTGCTAAGAACGCGGGAATAGATTCTGTCAAAGATTGTCGACCAAATTGCTCGGCATAAATCGATTGCATTTCCATAACTTCTGATTTCTTTGTTAATTATCGAATACACCGTGTAGATCAGTTGCTTTTTGTATATATAGACTAATTAATTGTAGGGTAAAAGACCTCCACCACGCACTGTGCTCATATCAAGGATATAGATCAGATTTTAAGCTGTTAATCGTTGATTGAATTCGAATGTTTACATTAATTGAGCAATGTTCCTAGTAATTTAAAAGCCATTAAAATTGTAAACTAGAAAACGTATCAATACACCAGTTCAATAAGGAAATAACACATTTTTTAAGATTAGTTAATGATGCGATCGTAATCAGAAACATGTACTCTTAATTATTCAATACGAAAAAAAACGAATTTGGCCTTTTTTTATCACATTACGAAATAAAATTTTGGCATTTTGACATTAGGACAGGCGGCACACCATTTTTGAACTTATTTCCTTTATTTTAAGATTTCGACTGAAGGTGCTTGGTGGAATTTCAATATTAAATTTGAATCGTTCAAACTATGTACATTCTCACAAATTTTGTCACTAACGACCCGGGTTTCGCCTTTCGGCATCTTCAGGCATTCAAGTGCACGGATGAACTTGAACTGTCAGTTCGAAAGGCGAAACCCGGGTCGTTAGTGACAAAATTTGTGAGAATGTACATAGTTTGAACGATTCAAATTTATTTCCTTTATAATTTACCGTCTATAATACATGTAATGAACTTTCTATATGTTCTATCATTTTTTGTATTTTACACCCTCCCTGCGTCCACTAGAACAAGAAAAGCCCCTGACTTTTATTTAGTGACTTCTAACATTAGAATGAGAATCAATTTACAGTTCATGGTTTAATCTTGCGATATTCTGTCTAAAGATACTTTTTATAAAAGTTAAAAACCAGTAAAAAATGTATGTATCAAATTTTATAAAAGGAATAAATTCGTTCAATCACTTGTCCAATATTAAATACGTTAAATTTGCATATGAATTTGTTGAGTATCCCACCACAACCCGTTATGTGTATGTAGCCGCATTTTCACGGCAGCCATCCATAACGCAATGCGATCAGGAAAATAAAGAATCTATTTCTCATATTATTGGCCCGATGCAGAGCTGCACGGGACCTACCTTTTAACCATGTTGTGCTTAAAAGATAAAAGTTAAAAAAGAGAATGTGACTTACTCAGTCATTTAGCTTAAGTGATATTAAGTATCCTGTGTATCCGTATACTGAGAATCCGTCATGGCGGAAGAGTCTAATCTACTCCGTGTTGAATTTAAAGAGGAATCAAGAATACCCCGTTCACAATGCGATGTTGCAAATTTATCGAATTCCTCAAAATTGGTCTCGGTTGAGATCGTGGCCTATTGGGCCCGTGTGAGGACGAACCACAGCAAACAGTTCTGCTCGTTCGGACTCCATCTCAGGGCAGCCCCACAGAACGTGATTAACGCCCTGCTCGGCATACCCACAAGAGCAGTTCGGCCTTAAAACCAACTTGCCCATCGCGAATAGTTTTGCATTGACCTTGCCATGGCCGATTAGAAACTGACAAGTCTCCAGTACACGTCCGGGAAGAGCTGATACGTTTGACGTGCCTCAGAAGTTGCAGCCCATCTGATTTATCTATAGTGGATTGTTAAAACACCAGTATATTTAAATTTTAACAGAACTCCTGTATCAAACAAACACAGTTTCCAATTGAGCCAGTATTTTTTTTACTGTCGCAAATGTCCCTTAACTAATGCATGGCAAAAAAAGCAGTGCGATCGTTATCGTGCGTACGAAAATTATCGCTATTGTTTTTAACAATACACGATTACACACAATCAATCACCGTATTCACTATCGACAAGACACTATCACGGCACAAGCCTGGATTAGCATTGCGCTATTTTGATATTAATATTAGATTTCAAGTCTATTTACAGTATTATCATTTAATCAAAAAATAAATATACATTTTTATCAAACTATTTTAGTGATTTCCGCTATTTTTAAATCTGTTCTATTTTCCGGTGCATAAGAAAATATTCAAAAAGTAAAAAAACTATTTTATGGTGATTCCGCATTTATCAAATATGATAAGGGCAGGTTTTGACATGGCGAGTATTTTTAACTATTAAAAATACAGTGCTATTTATTATGAACCTACTAATAGTATTATATTTCACAGCGGTTAGCATTGTAGGCTTCCGTGCTGAAAATCTCGGGTACGAGGCCCAGTACAAGCTTGAAGGCATGGGTGTTTGCGATGTCTGAAAATTCTCTTCCACCGTTTCCGATCTTTTAATAACAGGGCGTAGCGAGAGCGATTAGTTAACCCCTTACCCTGGCCTGGCCTTATCATTCTATCCATACTACTCTCTTTGGAAAAGAGAGGTTGAGCGATTGAGTAACCAACAGTTCTCGTAGAAAAACTTTATTGATGTACCTCCATTAGGAAGCCATGTGCTGGAGCTTTAAATTTATTTCATATTTCTATTATCAACAGTTTGTCGCACCCTTTATAGTTTTTTTGTATCCATGTCCGCTCCCAATGTGGAGCATATGACCTCTTAATGGAGGTATCTCAACATAAGTCTTTTCCGCGAGAATTTTTTGTTACTCAGTCGCTCAAATTCACATTGCTTCAAAGTGAGTAGTAAGGAGTAAAGGATAAGGCTAGAACAGGACTAGTGGTAAACTAATCGCTATTGCTACACCCAGTTATTAAAGGATCAGAAGGATGGGAGGAGAGAAAATAATGTGAATTGACATCACAAACATCCAATCTTCGATCACAACTTTGAATCGGATAATTCTCAAATTCACTGTGATCTGACCGGGAATCGAACCCAGACCTGCGTGATCGGTAGAGCAAGCTCTAAGCAACTGGGCCACAGTAGGCGAAAATAAACATTGTTAAATATATTTTTCAACAAATGTTCGAGCCGCTCACTTTTCACGACATCGGCTCCGACTCCACAGTCCTGATAATATCTAATAATTGTGTAGCAGGTGACAGCGGTTAATCTGGAGAGGCGGGCCATGGGCGGCCAAATTCCTAGCGCCGGCTTTGACATCAGGAATACCGCATTATTCATAAAGCAGTTAGATAAAAAATGTAATGCCTTGTCAAAAAAATGTGTTCGCAAAAGCAATATTATCTATAATCCTCGATTTTTTTAAACACTCATTAGTCACGTTACGAAAACTTCATCAAAGATTTCGAATATTTATTTTATAGCGGCTTATAGAATCTTTTTATTTCTGATGAATCGTTCGATCATACAGCAAGTACACCAACGATTAATAAAAGCAGCAACGTTCAAGTAATCTAAGTTATCAGTTCTCATCGATCCAATAAGCTGGTAATCCGTATCCAAAATAACTATCCAAAGTCGTCAGCTGATTATACTTATGTGGGCCATATTTTATAAGTATGTTTCGATTAAGTGCCATTTCTTTATTACGTAATGTTATTTTTAGACTGTTTAAGTGTAGCATTTTTGAATTACATTATAAATATTATGTTTATGCTAATTTATTTTTCCTACCTAAATTTTCCTAGTGAAACTATGTCGTGGCTACGAAACGGGATACTGATACTTTTATTTATATAGTGGTTGATATGTGTGAGAAGCTTGGGATCAAAAATGACCAGAATCACTTTTTTCTGAGCAGAGAAAAACACACTTTTCGTACAAAAACTTACGACAGTTTTTATTATAAGATCATACATTTACCCTTAACTCTTAAATGCATACTTTACTACGAAAAGTGCAAATTATCGAAGTTTATTATGAAAAATATTTTATATCTAATGGTGAAATACAAATCGTTCCATCTTCCAATTTTTCTAATAGAGTTGTTAGTTCTTACCTGCAACCTAAAGAAGGGAGCCGGAATTTTTGGAAATCTTGATTTTACGAAATATTTAAATTCACTTTTAACTGTTTAAAAAAATTGATTTTTGCCATGAAAAAAACATAAATGCATTACTTAATATGTACGAAAAAATAACTGTCAAAATAATATCGATTAACCTTCGCGTTCCGGAGCGGGGTACAATTGTGTCCCTTAATTCTTATTTTACCAACCATTTGTTAAATATCGGTAATATCTAGCTGATATTTATTGTAATCTACAAACATATCCTATTGAATACAATGCAAAAAAAAAATCTGAAAAATTGTATAAAATAAAATAGATATTCACGTTTTTCGTTAACAAATGGTATTTGGGTCACATATACACGTTGCGTTTGAGTGTGTGCGTGTGCCGAGCGCAAACTCCACACACCTGATGTCATCGTACCCTGCGCCCGCGCCGGGAGAACGACGTCGCTTTACGATTAGTTCAGTCTGCTCTCGCCGCTTCTATACGCCTGACGTATCGTCAACGCAATATGATATGGATGATTCAAAAAGACAAATTGTCTCTTAATTTTGACAGGGCATGCTCAAAATCAACATTCGAACTGCTGACATTTATTATTTTAATTTTTACTTCGTTAAATGAGAAAAATTCTGGGGGGTACAAATGTACCCCGCTCCGGAACCCGTGTGATTTTTCAAGATATAGGTACTCGAAGGTTAAGCAAGATGTTGCAATTAATGTGTGTATGTACTTTTGGTAGAAACCATGCATTTTTATAAAAAGTATTTAACCATACTTTTAAAGGGTAATTTGCATAGAAACTTCGAGATTTTTAGCGACGTTAAAAATTAAATTCTGTTCTTTTTAACTAGTTATATTATATATTTATTATCAAATTGAATTTAGGCGTGTTTTGATTCCAACCTCGTCACATATCATTTTTCTGTATTCATGGATTTTCTGTCAGCTGGACGCTTTAAAGGCGGAAAACTATCACAAAAAAAACACAGGGGTTATCAGGGGTTGTTCGTCATATGACATTAAACCTTTAAAGTTTAATTTAACTTACTTAGTCTTTAATTGACGGACGGATTGACATTCTACTCTAATATTGCGCGCGTACACTAAAAATTCCGTAATAAATTTGAACACACACAATATACATCTACCAACCTCTCATTCCTGGCGAGAAGTCATAAACTTTAACACTGCCCTTGCTAGAAAACTGCCCGACGACCATCTCCAGGAAGTAGATCGGCTTTCCGATGAGTAGCAGAACTATGATGTAGGGAATGAGGAAAGCGCCTCCACCGTTCTCGTAAGCCGTGAACGGGAAACGCCAAATGTTTCCAAGACCCACCGACATTGCGATGCAAGACATGAGGAACTCGACCCCGCTGCCCCAGTTGTCTCGTGCTGGTGCTGCATCGCCGGGCTCCAAGTCAGTTGATTCGACGCTCTGTCAAAATATACATATGAGTGATACAAATTACAACTCTTCTTAAAAAATATTAATATATCCAAGTTAAGCATTTGTCAAAAATGGACGAAGTATCAAGCTAGATTTTACATAGCATTTAACTGTGAATAAGTTTCGTTTTACTGGCGAATCGACTATTCAAATCTCTGTGTAAATTAGTTATTAAAAACAGTTCCTTATACATGAATAAATCTATCACTTTTTGTAATGTAAACTTATTGCGACAAAAAGACAACTTGGATTTCGGTGTTGTAAATTCAATTTGAAATATTTCTTAGCTAGCGTAATTATTTTAATAATTCCACTAACTCAAGAACTGTTTTCAAGTTATGAGATACTTGTTAACAGCATTATGTAGAGAAGAGAATGTTGTATGATAGATGTATAATTTAGTTTAAAAAAACTGAGCAGCAAAGTCAAATTACAAAATAATTACAATTAAAGTATAATTTAGAAGACTACTATCTGAATATGTACATTTTTTTTTTAATCTACATATATTCTCGATTGTGTTTCATTCGATATTTAATATAAATACAACAGTTTTTCCTTAAAATATTGTTTTATTATATATTATTCAATATCTCATGTCAAGGGTGATAAATTTTATATGTTGGGAACAAACAAAAGTTTAAATATTAAATTCAAATGAACAATGTATGATTTCACGAATGTTTTGGATTATTATTTAAAAAGAGTTTGCTATATTGCAATATGTATATTTTTTTATATATAATAAAGAATAGTATAAAAATATTAAAAATAATATAAAATATAATAATAATTTTATATCAGAAATATTATATTATATGGAATATTTTGCGTCTATGCTTTCTATGTATGGAAGTTTTTTTGTGCGGAAAATTCTTGTGAGGAAACAATTCTGTACGGAATTTTCTTTATTTATAATGCGGAGAATTCGTGTACAAAGTAATCTGTACGAAGAATTTGTTTCGAATTAATCTGTTCACTCTCGTAAGCCAACCCGATTAAATAACCAAAATTACTTTTAAAAATTCCACATCAATACACACCTCGCATCGATCCTGGCCATAATGTTTTCGATTGAAATCAATTTTACTGATAAAGGCCGATAAACGCATCTTTTCGTGATATTATAAACCAATTCCAATAATATTACAAATTTTCCTAGAAAATATAAGTTATATAAGATTTCAACAAATATTAAAAAATACTTCACTTTTTGTACCTCCCTCCCTACTTCATAATCCATCAGAAAACTTGTGGAATAACAAAGTTATCAAATGTAATTGCTATTAAAAATAAACTTTCACAGTGTTTCAACGTCGAATTCATCAAAATCATATTAGGTCACCACATGGTTCCTCCAAGATTCTCTATACCCCGCCAGTCTCTTTGTTTCTTCCCAGATCATCCCAACGTCCCGCATCTCCGCTGAGTACATCCTGTGGATAGTCAACAATGGCTTTCCATGCAGCCGAGATTCATCTGGTTGGTAGAAGAGACAAGCAGGGTTCAGACTCTCTTGAGGCATCTGCAGCACATTTCCAAGTTAGTTCCATCGTCGCTTTTTGCATTTTAACCACTTACCGGTCCAATTGATTTATACAAATGTTCCAAAAAGGATCACATATTTTTTATTATGCTCGAATATCAAACACAAGTGTTATATTTATTAAACATGCATATTTAGTGAAAGAATTCATTGTTTTTTTTTAATGGAATTTTCCCGAGTTATATCGTGTGTCCGTTTTGACGACATTCAATGCCCGAGTATACTCGGGCGTGACCGGGAAGAGGTTTTAAACGTTATAAGAGGATGGTTAATCTTCTGTCTTATTTCCGTGTTTCTGACAAAGTCAGACCACCTTACTCCTAATATTTACATGATCAATAATAGTTATGTCTTCCTGCTTACTACGAATCGACAGTTTGTGTACGATGTGTGAACAGTCTCAAGATGGCCACGTTGATTTCAATTATTTCTGTATTAAATGGGTACCAATCACAAAAAAACACACCTAAAATCTCTTATTCTTTAAACATTAAAACATTTCACTCCGAGTTGCTGTCAAAGTGAATATTTTATTTATTCATTGTAGAATCATGACTTATATTATTTTTATATTTATTATAGAAATAGTACCTACAATAATGCGTCGACCGCACATTTAATATATGTAAATATAAAATATGCAAACAATTTTATTAAATACAATTGTACACATTTACAAGCTAGCAGTGTTTGTGATATATTTTTTTTGTTCACAAATCATGTTGAAAAGCCAATTCACCGTCTAGTCCAGTGATGTCCAATTTAAACCGTTTGTCTCTGGTTTTTAATGGGCCGCACATTTATAAAAGAAAACAACAACAAGACTACATAAACGAAACATTGTATAACTGATAGGTGATTTTCCCGACGCACATCGGAGTTGTTATCATCGGACAAGCTGTCACGGCTTGGTTTTTAATATTAACAATTTTAAAACGTTCGTAATGGTGTTTGGTCTGAAATTAAAATGTAATTAACAGTATTGTTTTAATTTAAAAAATATATATTCGGGTAAATATGTATGATAAAGCCGTGTGTTCCTTCTTTGTTCTCCATGCTTGATTACAATTTTATTAACTGCTAAAACTTGTCGCTAACTCTACTTCCGCATTAAATAGATTAAACAATACATTTTTCTATGTACATTCTCACAAATTTTGTCACTAACGACCCGGGTTTCGCCTTTCGGCATCTTCAGGCATTCAAGTGCACGGATGAACTTGAACTGACGCTTAGCAAATAAAAGTTTCGTGCTTATATAAGATACAAATGCATCACTGAGTCCAAAGCCATTGCTGGCGAAAAGGATGAGCTCATGGGAATGCCAACAGATTTGTGTAGTTAGCAGTTTCAAGAATTATATAATCTGTTTGTCGGCAAAGGTTTTATGATTGTATGATTTTATGGTTATATAGGGTATAGAAGAGGAGATGTGGGAAAATTTGTTATTTCGTTTAAAATCGGAAGACTTTGCAACTGTGCTTTATTGATTTCTATATCGGCAAAACAGAAAAAACATTGAACATCCGAGTTTTAGAACATATGGCAGCCTTTAGATTGAAAAAAGACACGTCTACTTTTGCTAATCACTTAATTTCGGAAGGACACGTGTTCAATCAGGAACAAGGGATAAAAATGTTACACCCAAATACGGACAGTCATAAGCTCTTTTTCCAAGAAATTTTAGAAATCAATAAAGCACAGTTGCAAAGTCTTCCGATTTTAAACGAAATAACAAATTTTCCCACATCTCCTCTTCTATACCCTATATAACCATAAAATCATACAATCATAAAACCTTTGCCGACAAACAGATTATATAATTCTTGAAACTGCTAACTACACAAATCTGTTGGCATTCCCATGAGCTCATCCTTTTCGCCAGCAATGGCTTTGGACTCAGTGATGCATTTGTATCTTATATAAGCACGAAACTTTTATTTGCTAAGCGTCAGTTCAAGTTCATCCGTGCACTTGAATGCCTGAAGATGCCGAAAGGCGAAACCCGGGTCGTTAGTGACAAAATTTGTGAGAATGTACATAGTTTGAACGATTCAAATTTAATATTGAAATTCCACCAAGCACCTTCAGTCGAAATCTTAAATTAAATACATTTTTCATTTCCTAACACTTTAAATAATTAACTATAACTTCATTTACATAATTGAAAAAAACGTTCACTGCTCAAGTGATTTAAAAATTACATTATTTTACCTTATTTGAAGGTATTACTCGCAAACACGGCTTATTCCAAAATGACAATGAAACTTGAATTTCAATGTATATTTTAGTCTTACATTACTTTGAAATGATATTTTGGATGTTGTCAAGCCATGTTTGAGACTGATTTCTAAAAATACTTCCTAAATTTATTTTTATCTACTTAATTACATTCATGGTTTATGTTTCAGCAACTTTGTTATGAGCCGGGCTTGCAAATAATACCCTCAATTGATTTTCATAAAGCTTAAATATTGTTACTCTTATATTTTGAGCCGCAGACAATCTTCGATTGGGCCGCGTATTGGACACCACTGATCTAGTCAATCTTAATAATCATGTTCCACATAAGACATTTTGGTAACTGTTTTAAACTGCCATTTGACAGCAAACAGTTTGAATTAAGTCGGGACGTTTTCCCTATAAAAACAGACCTTCAAGAATTAATAATTGCTCGTGGAAACGAAGAAAAAATATCTTTTATTTTTACCTTTTCTTTTAGTGATAAAGCCCCATTGCTCCTTCTGCCGTTTTTGATGACATCTTTGTCTGGTTCAAAGGCAGCATTAAGCTCACCGTAATGTTCCTGTAATAAAAAAATAATGAAATATAAAAAATGTATGATACCATTATTAAAACTAAACCATTGATGAATGACTTTATCTGTGTACTCGAGTATTAACTATTTTTCAATAGTTTTGAAGCTATTTTATTCCTTCTTGGATAAGGTAAAACCTACTATTATTGGCCAGGTTCAATTATTGGCCACTTGCAGATTAAATCTAGTTTTATAAGATATGAAACTAATATTTCCACTCGTTGACTTAATAAGGAAGTTCATTTAGTATTCCTCCGTTGTTATAGCAGATAATTGTCATTTAAAGTATTGTCAAATAACCTAAAATCTGATTTTAAACTTACTGTTGAAGCGTTGCCGTGAAACAAGTGAGATTTTTTGTAAAAATGTATTTATCAGATTTTTTCGACAATCCTATATAAATTTTGGCCACTTGGCCAATAATTGTGGTTTTGATGGCCAATAATTAAAACTTTTTTCACGCAATAGAGTAAACATCATCAAAAGGAAACACTACAGTTATGTTTACCTTTTCAGCCAGCGGAACAGTTTTTGATCCTCTTATTGTGTTTGAATATCAAACGTTAGTAATGGAAAAACAAAATCTTCTAATAATCAAGTGATTATTGATTAAATAAAGACTGAATCAAAGATGAAACAAATTGAAGCGAAAAAGCAAATGTAAGGAGTTGACAAGAAAACCAATATATCCGCATTATCATTAAATACAGAAAAAATATTAGTAATGACGAAACAATTTATTTTTAATAATTGATAGAACATTGATTATAAAATTTCTGAACCATATGACATCAGTTATTCAGACTCATCATTAGAAAAAATTATTAAGCACTTCAATGATAATGACGAACTTGGATTATAAAATATTGATAACATAGATTTATTTGACATAGGTATTTCCGATTTTGAAATTTATGTCCATTCAGCTCGATTTAATGAAAACATATGATTTTTACATTAAAGCGACATTAAAGTTGCATTAATCACTTAATTTTACACTTGATATTGTTGTGGGAACATAAAATTACATCATTAGTTATTATTTTATTGTATGGCCAATAATTGTATCTTTTGGTGGCCGATAATTGAAAAAAGTGATCAATAATTTTAGATTTCTGACTTTTTTTTGGTTTATTTTGCAAAATATATTTTTTTACATGTTTCGATAATTGATTATCATCAATAAATAAGCAATTTAACATATAATATTTTTTTATTTCACCTTTATAATGATACGTGTCCACAAATCAAGAACATAGTTGAAAAAATCCTTAAGTGGCCAATAATTGTATGTTTTGCCTTACTCCAACTTTGAAATTTAGTTTTAATAATAATTACCTCAACAGGTATTAAAATATATACTATATATTACGTACAGTAGCTGTTAAATATCATTTCTTTTATCTGCGCATTGCAGTAGCTTTGTTTTTTATAATATTTTTCCATTCAGCTTGTTTGCAAGGTTGTTTAACAATACAACGACAATTATCAGTATTCAGAGTTGTAATAATATTTATTGTTTTTCTAATAATAAATATAGAAGAACAATACATGTTTAAATGCCGTGCATAATCAAACGATTACATATTTGTAACAAAGCGTATATTTAAAAATACCATTGCTTCTTAACTCTGGAATGACATAATGTAACAAAATTGTAAACAGTCAAATTCATTCGAATTTATGAAACACAATAAATATACCACGGAAATTCAATGACACCAACAGTGGCAGAACAAGCATATGAGAGACCCCAAGCGCAAAACAATTTAAAGGCCCTGTTTTTTGGATAACATAATAACGTATAAATAGTGCTATCTTCCAAGAGAGGGCAACAATGTACTATTTTTGGCATACAATAATTTTCATTCAATACAAACTGAATATTACATGTATTAGCAGTTTTGTATAAAGATTATATAAAAATATAAACATAATTTCATAAATACAACATTAATTGCGTAAAAATCTATGCCTGTCTTGCGTAAATTCTAAATTGTTATAATATATAGCAATGGCTTAGCTCCATAGTGCTACAATTAAAAAATGGTAGTTTTGAGATCTCTCCAAAGTTTTGAAACATGTAAAATGATTTGTAAAAAAGTGATAATTATTATTATTCAATCATTAAGTCCTTTATCTTAATTCAATTCAAAATTATTACAGAGTTGGCAGAAATATAAAACGATATTTCAAGCTGTATTTATATGAAAGTAAGAGATTGTTTATATTGTTTTAATCACATTATGCAAACATATGCCTACCGTGAGAAAATTAGTATGTTTTTCTAGTTGTACTATGTGGAGCTATAGAAGAGAGGTATTGAAATACAATGGCTAATATAATTCAAAACATCAAATTTTTGTCTTATCGTTTCTATTAATTTAGGTTATCGATATTCCTTGTCATTAATGAAACATCGTTGCCAATTTTTGTGATCATTTTGTCATTTATTACGAGTATATTGAAAATTAACAATAATTCAAGGCGTTCTTTGCAATAATCTGTTGAAATTTCATCATCTCGTAGACATGAAAATAATAATGTATCTATTACCACCTAAATTTTCAGTGGCAAATCAATTGACCGTAATTTTACATCTCAATGAATCTATTGGGTGTTGAGATGAGCTGATTATAAGGATACAGTATCGATAACGAGTCACCGCCGAACAATCAATCTCGATACATTTAACTGAATATTGTTAATAATAAAGATGTTTCACAACACAATATATTACAACATACATATATAGAACCACACGCAAATGGCTTTGCATCAAATGATCATTTTTTTAGTCATAAAATAAAGATAATATATTAAGATTTCGACTGAAGGCCTTTCGGCATCTTCAATGCCTGGTTGAATGCCTGAAGATGCCGAAAGGCAAAACCCGGGTCGTTAGTGACAAAATCTGTGAGAATGTACATAGTTTGAACGATTCAAATTTAAAGAGAATATTATTTTTAATTGGATATAACAGCTAACTTAATAACTTCAGTGTAGATCAGCCATTTCCAAAGTGAGATGCGTGTAAAGGTAGACGTAAAAAATTGAGCAGAAATGTATTTTTCACAGCATAATATTACATATACAAATAAATAAACTTTCATTACGCAACAGTGAATTTCGGTTACTCAAAGCTCGCGTGGATACAAAATCTACTTGTCTATAAACGATATGATAAATCGCAAAACTTAAAAGTAGATAAATTTGAATCGTTCAAACTATGTACATTCTCACAAATTTTGTCATTAACGACCCGGGTTTCGCCTTTCGGCATCTTCAGGCATTCAAGTGCACGGATGAACTTGAACTGACGCTTAGTAAATGAAAGTTTCGTGTTTATATAAGATATAAATGCATCACTGAGTCCAAAGCCACTGCTGGCAAAAAGGATAAGCCCATGGGAATGCCAACAGATTCGACTAGTGAGCAGTTTCAAGAATTATATAATTTGTTTGTCGGCAAAGGTTTTATGATTATATGATTTTATGGTTATATAGGGTATAGAAGAGGAGATGTGGGAAAATTTGATATTTCGTTTAAAATCGGAAGATTTTGCAGCTGTGCTTTGTTGATTTCTAACATTTCTTGGAAAAAGAGCTTATGACTGTCCGTATTTGGGTGTAACATTTTTATCCCTTGTTCCTGATTGAACACGTGTCCTTCCGATATTAAGTGATTAGCAAAAGTAGACGTGTCTTTTTTCAATCTAAAGGCTGCCATATGTTCTAAAACCCGGATGTTCAGTGTTCTTTCTGTTTTGCCGATATAAAACTTTGTACAACAAGAGCACAGCTGCAAAATCTTCCGATTTTAAACGAAATATCAAATTTTCCCACATCTCCTCTTCTATACCCTATATAACCATAAAATCATATAATCATAAAACCTTTGCCGACAAACAAATTATATAATTCTTGAAACTGCTCACTAGTCAAATCTGTTGGCATTCCCATGGGCTTATCCTTTTTGCCAGCAGTGGCTTTGGACTCAGTGATGCATTTATATCTTATATAAACACGAAACTTTCATTTACTAAGCGTCAGTTCAAGTTCATCCGTGCACTTGAATGCCTGAAGATGCCGAAAGGCGAAACCCGGGTCGTTAATGACAAAATTTGTGAGAATGTACATAGTTTGAACGATTCAAATTTAATATTGAAATTCCACCAAGCACCTTCAGTCGAAATCTTAAATTAAAAGTAGATAGATTTATCATGACATGGATTATCAAAAGAAAAGTTCAAAGTGAATACTTAACTCGATTTCAGTTGAATCTTAGTGAATACATATTGTGGAACTTGCATGTAGTATTGAACCCAAACCTAGCTAGAAGTCGAAAAAGAGTTACAAGAGGCACACTCTACATTGCCCCAAAGATTTGATTAATTTTGTGCTAGTAAATAATTTCACCTATCACATTAAAAATAATTTAATTCAAATATATCGACTGTGGAAAGGAAAAAGGACGTAACCCACACATAGCAAACTTTACGCGAGGCACAAAAAAACGTGTTTTGACGATTTTGGGCCATATGCAAATTATGAAATATACACAACCTTAAAGTGCACGGAGACTTCATAATCGAATATTAATTAAATAAATTGTCTAGAAAAGACTTTCAGTCTTCAGTCTTTTTTCTTGGTTTCAATTTTCAATAGCTCATCTTTTTCAAACATAAAAGCTATGGCTTAAATCGAACATTTAGCTTAAGATATTGAGTAAAATATCAATAGTTTAAGCTTAGTCTAAGAAAAGCTTTAAGCTTAGATTCCTAAAAGAAAAATAGTAAGGCGCTTGCTTCAATTACAATCAGTAGTAAATTTACGTGGACTCAAAATAATTAAATATGCAAATCGCGTAATCCATTACACGTAATATCATAATAAATTCACAACTAAAATCAAATATTTACATCAGTTACAATTTAAGAGTAACGAGTATGTGTGTATCTTTAATAAACAGCTCTGCCGCCCAACGATGCCCGCCAGCAAATCATTATTGACATATTATTACGGCTGACCCTACAAATTATTGTCGAGAAGATCGGGTCAATAAATAATTTGTTGCGGGTATTACTGACGAATGATTCCCGCACACAGATTTACTATATTTTTCGAGTCGCAAGAAAAATAATAAACAAATCACTCAAGTTGAATATTGATTGGTGCAAACTTTTAAATATAGTCTATTGATCAACTGTTGCAGCCACAAAACTTTTATTTGTAACAAAAATATAATTTTGTTATTTCACTCTCTGTGTTATTAATTGTTACGCGTGTTTTGCGCCTTTGATAATCATCATCAGAACAACATCGAATCATGCAATTATTCTATGATTTAAAAAAAAATGTGATGAAAACGATGAATCTAACGGTTTTAAGTCCTGGTACGAAAAACATTGTTTTTCAATCGATTTATCAATTTACGTTGTAAGGGTTTGATGTCTGAAAACTCCCTTACATTCTTCTAATCCTTAAATCTGGGTCTGAGAAACATAATGCGGTAAGTCCACTCTGTTCGCAAATGATGTTTTGTGCCAATTTTCTAATGAGATTACTATCTAAATTTCGAAAAATGCAGAAAGTCTAAAATCGCTTTGCTTTTCAAGATAAATCTTTATTGTATGCAATGTACAATGCAGTAAATTGACGTGTTGCATTATACTCCTAAAATTTTATGATCATATCGAATAGGTACAATCATATGAAGCATGTTGGAATTATCGCATTCTGCTACTTATATTTCGTACGACGTAAAATGAATAACTAACCAGTTAAAATTGCTCTCCTGAACATTTAATTTTTGTGATTTGCCAAATTTTCAGACGTAGCGAGAGCGATAAACTAACCACCAGTCCTTTCTTTGACCAATCTTTATATTTCTACTCGCTGCGAAAAAAAGCTGGGATACCTCTATTAGGAGGCCATATACTCAAGATTTGGATCGGATAAAAATTGAAAAAATCTTACAATTGAGTTATTTTCAAAGTTCTTCAAAATGGCAAAATTAGTGGCACGATAATTAGTAGCATAACTAGTGAAATAATCAGGTTATCAATTTTAATTTTATATTTTAATTAAAATTGTCGCAACCGATTTGAAACAAGTTTTGTAAGTAGTATATTTAAGCAACTCCATTCGATTTATAAAATTAAAGTATAAAACAACAACGAGTTCTCTTATTCAAATAATCACTATTGAAATACCATTCTAGAGGATTTTTTTTATAAATGCAAAATAATCAGTGTTAATGCTATTATTTCTGCAATTTAAATTTTAAGTAATATATTATATTCTACGTAATGTCGAGGTTTGTCTCTTTAACATCGAAGCACAATTTAGCATTTCAGTTGTTCATTTTTCTTTAAAAAAAACTGTTCTACTCATCATGCATTACAAAAATAACTAACAAGCACACATCGTTCTTAAATATACATACTTAAAATGATATCATTTAATCTACAAAGCAATAAAAGTAATAAATGCACACCTACGACTTTTACGACAATTTCACTGATATATTTTTATCAATTTTAAATGTCTCAATTTATGATATCAATTTGATTTATATAAGTAATCCTTCACGAATATTTTTCAATAATTTCCATAATTTTAGTTTAGTTAAACCGTATACAATTTTTCAATAAAATTTCTAGAATAATAAAAGATCTTTAACTAAAAACCCAATATGACAAGTGTGAGATATTTTTTTGTTTTTGTTTTGTCTATTTAAATTTTGAATATCGAATTCCTCTGCAATCATCAATATTTTTTACGAATTCAGTGTTGCTATTTTATAACTGAAAATGATATACATACATAATGAATTTGAATAATTTATATTTCGAAATTGATTCCGTCTATGCATTTTAATTCCATTTGCATATCTGCTTATTTATAAAATTTACAGATTATTTAATGTTTGTTTCCTCGGTGGAGTAATGATTTCTAATAGAATTATATTTATTAAAATGTTACACAAAAATAGTTACTTTCTTTACAAAATACCATAATATATTTTGGATGCGCAAGAATGCAAAAAACATATAGAACAAAAGGTACTGCAATGTGCGCAGTAGTTTGAATAACATTGTAAAAAGAATTATAATTGAGATGTAATGTACTTTAGTAAACGAAGAACGTATATTATAATAATTATGCTAGGTTTTCGTGATCTGTTAACAAACTTAATAATATTAGCACGCATTGTTAACTTCGTGTTATCATTACTGCTAATCCCAAACTATTTGCTTAGTTAACAACGTCTGTTTATCCGTCACCATCATTCATGATAGTCTTTTATTTAGCAGTGGAGACTGTTCATTTGTCACATGTTTATTTTTAATATATTCACTGTCAATATTATGATGGGAAGGTATTATATTGAAAAAATAAAACACTTAGTCTGTTTTGTAGTGCAAGTTTATATAATTATGATTTGCTTATTTTTACAATATAAACTCTACCCTGAGAAATATTAAACCATAACCTTCTACGGAATTTTATATAGATCGGTTCTGATTCAAATTAAATTATAGTGATCAACTAATTAAGGGGAAAAAAATGATTGAAAAGATTTGTCAGAAAATATTTTTAATATTAGTCAACGGGACTTCGTTCTCCATTGTTCAAATTGATTTTTTTATTGTTCTAAAAAAATCCTTTTAAGGAATTCAGTAAGTACGTAATGATAAGTGATTAATGAAACACCACATTTATAATCAAAATTTTCAGTACGTTCACGTTTAAAAATATTAAAAAAACAATTGAAAACATTTGATGACGTAATTAAAACATCGTATATTTTTTTACCGTCCAGTAAATACGCTGTGGTAACATGTTTAAAAGGTTTTTTAATTAATTTTAAAAAAGTTATCCGCTATTAACGTGAAGCATACGGACTGTAAACAAAATCCTTCGGAATTTAACATGTTATCGAAGACTGATAGTAAGTAAGTCGCGTGAATCCAACAACTAATCTACCTGGCCAAGGTTTCAAGTTGGTTTTTTGTCAATCTGTCAAACGTATACTACCAACCAAAAGAAGAAAGTGCGACTGAACGTTATACAAGTTACAACCTTTTCAACCCAACAGTATTATCTTTATGTATATTATAGTTATCTGTAAAGATCTATTGTTTCTTAGAACCTTGTAAAATTACTGTATGAAAAAAAAGTGTGTAGATAGAACTTCGGAATCCTGCTAATTTCTTTATTTAAAAATGTGTGACTCTGAAATTAATATATTTGTTTGATTGTGGCAAATACAACATTTTCCGACCAATAGGTCAATTTAGGCCAAAATGTCAGTTAGAACCTTTTCAAAGTAAGGCCTGCTAATTTCTTTATTTAAAAATGTGTGACTCTGAAATTAAATATTTGTTTGATTGTGGCAAATACAACATTTTCCGACCAAAAGGTCAATTTAGGCCAAAATGTCAGTTAGAACCTTGTCAAAGTAAGGTAACAAATTGTTACAAAATTTGTTCTTCGCCATAAATTATATCGAATACACTAAAAACAACTTCGCTTTTTTGATTTTTTAAAGTATGTTGTTTTGAGTTAATTTTAGTATCATCGTCAGTGTCTTATTTAAATCCATTTCCGCTTTCAATCTGGAGTATATGGTCGTCTAATGGAGGTATTCCAACATATCTTTTTCAAAAATAACTGTGTTTTACTCAGTTACCCAACCCCTCTTTTCCAAAAATTGTAGGGGGAAAAAAATAAGGCAAATAATAGACCAGTGGTTAAATAATCGATCTCACTACAGGTCCTGTCATTTTAAGATTAAAATGGTGGAATGGAATTTTTAGACATGATAAAATCAACAAAAAAAACTGTTTGTACTAGGACCCGTAAGATCCGACACGAAAGCCAACGACGTTGACCGCTGTGTCGTGAACCCGACAATTTTTATAAACAATAATTTGTTTCCAGAAACATCTCAAGAAATCTTCATTCACAAAGGAGTAACGAATGTGCTCATCAGTAAAGTATAACCAAAGTGTTTTTGATACGCACTGTTTTGATGAAAATACAGTTTTTTTCCATTCATATTATTTACATATATTAAACATACAAAACGTTTATTTATTTACTAAAAACAAACCCCCCCCCCTGACTCCTCTTCTTTCTAACTCCTCTTGTCTCTCATCATGTTTAGCCCCGTCAGAAGAAAGTAAGCTAGGTAAGATAGAATATATAACAGACAACTTGACTATTATTTCTGAATACAGTAATTTAAAAAAAGAATAAATTTAAGAACACTATTTAAAATTAGCATCCAGTTGAGAAAGCTATGAAGTTCGTCCGAATTCAAAGCAAATATTACAGTCTACAACTATTTTAATGATTATTTTGACAGGTGTGTTTTTTGTAATATCGCCAATACGGCATAAATTATAAGTGTTTGTTTATTGAGATTATATTAGACCGCACAATATCGAGGAAATTTTGATATATCTACTTCTTTTAAATAATTTATGGCGTATTGTGTTCGTTTCTTGAGATTTAATTAGACAATCTCGGTAACAATTTTGACAGACTTGATTTTTGTAATAATTTATAACACATTGTGTGTTTTGAGATTTAATTAATCCTTAGAATTTTGACGATAGTTTTGACAGATCTGATTATTTAAAATAATTTATGACGTATTATGTACGTTTCTTGAGATAATATACATTTTTTGATAGATTATCGACAAGCAGTATCCAATAGTTCAATAGTATTTAATATAAATATGCCTAACAACATGCTACTCGTTATATACACAAAAACGTACTGAATATTGATTATAACAATGCATTTTCGTAAAAAAGATCAATTGCAAATAATAAATTGCCATATTATCATACGTTGGGATCAAGGAAACCGATAATTAACTCAAAATGTCAATCTTATATCAATATGAAAAAGTTGTCATAATATGTCAAATGGAACTCTTTAAACCAAACCATAGAGCAAATTTGAAACATGGCGACAAATTTCCGAACAATTATTTCGTAATTCACATGAATTATCGAACGCCTTGATTTCAAAGAACATTTTTTTTGATATGTTCGTATTCGCAACTAAGCTCCCTAGAGAATTGCATTGTTATGTTGGGGTTTTAGGTAATTTTCGGAATGAAAAATAGCATCTTATTAATCACACTTACCATATTTAAAAAATAAAACTGTTTTCATCTACAATACTATGTATGTACAAACATTGAAAAAAAATGAATCTTACCTTTGACACCATTTTTATTGTTTTTCAGTTCATCAATTTCTAAAGCTGCTGTTCGATTTTTTTATCTGTTGTTTTTGGCCCTGTAAAATAAAAAAGAAAAATTACATTAGACACAACTTTTAAGCCTGTGTAATTTGAAACTTCCGAATAGAATACATTTTTATCCATGTCCGCTCTCAATTTCGAGCATATGACCTCCTAATGGAGGTATCTTAACGAGAATCATTTGTTACTCTGTCACCCGACCTCTCTTTTTTCAATGAGAGTAGTAGCGATAGAAGGATAAGGCGATTACAGGACTAGTGGTTAACTAATCAAAAAAAAAATCTGTTCGTACTGGGACTCGAATCCGTGAGATCCGGCACGCAAGTCTACAACACTAACCGCAGCGCCGTATGACCCTACATGCGTTTATTAATGCAGAATAGGTTCATAAAATATCCGATAGTTTTAACTTATTTTAACAACGTTCTAATACTGTATCAAAATTTATTAAATCCGATCACCGAATGAATATTTTAACGAGTGCAATTTTTTCTGTATATATAAATGAATATTGCCTTAAATCTCTTCAGTCATTCTATATCAACGCTTAGAATCTGAAAAAAGTATTTCTACAAGAACCAGTGGCGGATTAAGCACATGAGAGGCCCCAGGAGCAATATAATTTGGAGGTCCTGTTTTCAGATAAAATTAGAACGTCAACAAAATTAAATATATTAAAATCTATATAATCTAAGCCATTTTTGAGGCCCCTAAGTTTCGGAGGCCCCAAGCGCGCGCCTCATTCGCTTGTAGGTTAATCCGCCACTGACAGGAATTGTTTGTTATTCAATACGTAACAACAAGGGTGGGCTGCCAATACATTAACAAGGGGCTCGCTTATTCTCCAAACAACTCTCGGTGTTCCGGGGAAGGAGTGAGCTTTTTAACACTCCTATGCAATTATATGCAATATTTAAATAAGCAATCGATTATTACTGAATACAGTTATAATATGTAACAATATGCATTTTACCGTAAACTTATCAATGTAAATGGCTAAAAATGTACTATTGTGTATACTGAAGCTGTCGCAGATAATATATGTCAGAAATTGCAGTTATGTACTAGTTTGATCTGAGAATATTGCTTTCTCTTAAATTAACAAGGGGCTCGCCGGCCTTATTCAAATTTAACAAGGGGCTAGCGCGAGCCCTTCCGAGCCTCCACCATCTCACCCCTGAGTTCAAATTATAGTTATATATAATATAATATTAAGGGTATAATGGTGGTACTTGGACAGCACTGCTAATCGCTCTTGTAGAGATAGATTTATCTAACTTTCCCGTTTACTACATTGATACGCTTTGTGTATAATACATAGAACGTGTAGGTGTGTATTTATTTCTTCTGTGATTGGTCAAAATACGCAAGTGTCGCTTTTTTGCTCTCGGAAATAAGGGTGACCATAATATAATGTCAAAAGTAACGAAATTAGGATGAGGTAAAGCACTGTGCGGTTAGACTAAAGAAGTGGTTATAAATGTGTATAATAACTACATAAACAAATTACACGAGAATGTTAACTAGATAAATATGTATTGATTAACTCATTTTAGAATGTTTTTAGACCGTACCTACTTATTGTGATCGAAATTTCTGTATACAGTGCATTTTTTTTTTTTACATTACATAATACATTTATAGAATTCACATTCATTGTCGACGAAGTTGAAGTCACATACTGGAAAGAGAAATAAAGACTTAGTCTGTACTCACTCTAGCAAGAACTTAAGACAGGAAACTAGGTATACGCTTCGCGGACCACACCCATAGTTTCAATATAGAGTAGAGGTAGGAAAAAAGATATTGTTATAGTTGTGAGCAAAACCGGCTCTCATACTATAATGGAGAGTTTTAGTTTTTGAATATTGAACATTCGTCAATTATGGTATGCTACAATCCTCAATATTTTAATAAAATAATATGTGCAATAAATCGATATAATATATTTAAAAAAAGGATAATTTAATTATTTAAAAAATATATATTACATCATAGTCACCCTAGAGCCCGACGGCAAGGTTATGTTGAACTAACTCTACGTATCGCTTTTATGAGAAGGTGGATGGGAGACAATGCAGCGTGTGGAGTAATCTCGAGTCATCGTTTGACGATTGGTGGACTAAATTATTAAGCAAACAAGCAATTCAGAGCGATTTTTTCAATGACCTTTATCTTATCACAGTCTGTCAATATGAAAAGGTAATGAGAATGCTGCATAGTGTAAACACGTTGATAAAACAAAGCCATGGGATTTGCGATTATAGGGTGATCATTCAAAATAACTGTCATTCGTAGAGTTGATTGAAATACACTTTATACGCTATGTTGATTTAATATACAGTGATGTAGGAGTTTTTCTTTTAATACAAGCTTCCCATCGTCATATTCAAAATGTATTTAATGTGTATTCAAACAAAATAGTCCAGAGTGTTGAAATCACATGCTTGGCTGACTAAAGATGATCTGATAGAATACATATATGTATGTATAAAAGTTAAAATGAAATTATTGAAAAATTTACTCGGATTCGTCTTTTTTAAACGACTCCACAGCCCTGGATATTATGATGTTAATATCCACGGTGAAGTTTCTGCGAGCTTATGCTCCGAAAAAATGATTTACGGGGATAACTTTCAAGTGATTTAGTATTTGGATCATGCAAATACTTGTGAAAGCGATCAGTCAAATAAAAATTAACATAAATGGTATACTATATTTATCTGTACATTTCTTTCGTATTTCTATTATCGACAGTTTGTTACACCCTTAATAGTTTTTTGTATCCATGTCAGCTTGCAATGTGGAGCATATGAGTTCCTAATAGAGGTATATCAACAAAGTTTTTCTACGAGAACTGTTGGTTACTCAATCGCTCAACCTCTCTTTTTTCCGTAAGGATCTCGTTACGTCCAGTTTTTGAAGGATATGAAGGGTGGTAGGAAGTTGTTAGACATCACAAACACCCATGCCTTCGAAAATAAATCGATAAATCGATCGAAACAATGCAGTTCGTACTGGGACTCGAACCCGTGAGATCCGGCACGGAAGTTAACAACGCTAACCACTGCACAATAGTACTCAGCAATTATATTTTATTTTTAATATTCATGTCTACTTCCAATTTGGATCATATTGTCATTAATTTTCTACAAAAACAAGCATTTCAAGTTTTGATGTAATGAATTCATAATTTAAATACATTTCCTTATTCTTTTAAGAAATATCCCAAAATAAATTTTATTTAATCTAATACAAAAACAATAATATGGGCATGTGCTATGTTTGTCATGAAGAAGGGGTTTGAATGGTTGAAAACGTCTTTGTTTCTTGCATTATTAACTTCATTACAGATATGAATGATAATACACAGGTAAACAGTCCATATACATAGACTATCTTTCGGTTTTTCGTCCGCCACTGCTATATTTTGTTTTTTTATTAGTTATTAATATCGATGGGTAAAGTTAATTACCTTTGCTATGAACTATGATCAATAAATATTCCAGATAAGATTTCAATAGTCATATTACAAAAACCATTATTAATCTTCACTTAAACTTTGAAACTATGGATGTATCCAATATTTACATTTTCCCGGTATTTACGTGTGGTTTATGAAGAACCGTTTCGTTTATCGCTTTTTTATCATTAGTTAACATTTTATTTACCATTATCGTGTTATGTAAGATAATTATTTTTCGATGCGTTAATTTTGTCGGTTTGGTACATTTGGTGTCTATGTCGCTATTCCACGTTTTGGTTCGCGTGTAACATTTACTTTTTAGAGCCAAATTATGTTTTTTTTGTTTAGTATTGTTTTGTTATCATACTATTCAGATGCGTCTTAACACTTTTACATCCGTGCCCGCCACGTTGGCGTATTTTGCGGGCGGAACGTTACGGTCCGGGATCTTAAGGTATGCACAGTATTACTGTAAAAAATAAATATTAAATAAAAAATTTGTTTGTAAGATATATCATTGGATGGTTAAGCAACATGTGTGAGAAGGAAAATCATGAAAAATATTTAGGTTGTATTTACAGAGATGACGGACGTACTACCATTTTATACATTATAATTACATTAATCGTTTATTTTATAATTAGGTAGATGCGTATTTTAATATTTTATTACATTTTTCAATTGACTAATAATATGTTGAGATTGCTTTATAGCAATAAGCCGTTTTCTTTACAGTATATGGATCAAATTGAACGAATATAATTAACGAAAACTTACAAATTATAAGCTTTACCTTTATGGAACGCATGCCAGAGGTTGAAAATTGATGAATAAGTAACACAATTTAATGAATTGATATATTGTATTATAAAAATCATTGAAAGGTTCAAATCTATAGAAAATTATATTACTTTTAATTTTGCGTTTGAAATTTGTTGATATCATTAAAAATCGCCAGATTTTTGTTTAGGTATTTTGGGAAAATTTACGGACCGCATAATGCAGGGGTTCACAAAGTGTGTTCCGCGATATTTAAGTGAAATCTACATATTTTTACTATTAAAATAAAATATCCTTTATAGATTTTGATGTCTGTTAAAAAAATATTGATTGAATTGACGTTTACTTGCTTATCTGATAGAAGTACTACAATTAAGTCTGCGCTTTTAAGTTAAGTCAATTTTCTGATCCCTAAATTCCGGGATTGAGATGGGCGCGATCCGGGATTGAGAAATTTTGAGCAAATCCCGAAAATATACACGAAATTGGCAAATTCAACATTTTTAATTCCTCGGCGAGCTAAAAAAAAAAACGAGTTTCTGTGAGAATCTGGGAAAAAGTATAGCGAATTGAGAATTTCAAATTCCTCGGTGAGAAAATCTCAATCCCGGGATTCAAAATTAATCAATCCCGAAATCCCGGGATTGGATACCCTAATTGCAGCATTTAGTTTCAAACGAAAAACTGCACAAATTAGATGGTCAAAAAAATAGTACATGAAAAAGAGTAATAAATTGTATATTTTGTCAAAAATATTACTATATGAAATGAAATATTTTTTATAAACAGAGAATGTTTTCGACTTTTAAAATTTACAAATTGGGCAATTCTTACTATGGCATTTCAAATATCAACAAAACAAAAGTTTCAGTGGGTGTATTATGTATCAATATGTTCGTATATTGTTTCTATGACTGGCTTTTATTGAATCAAATAGAAAGTTACACTCAAAATGAACAGGCAATTAATTCTTTCGTTTCAAATGGTATATTTACTAGGTCAAATTATTGGCATTTTATAATTCGCCATTTGAAGGCTGCAAATATTATTCTGTGAATTTTAAAGCAGTTAATTGCAATTTTTTCAAATCGATATCGCTAGTGTAATTAACTATTTATCTTCTATGTTGTGTTAGCGTAGCCTTTAATATGATTGTATCATTTTTTTTTAAATACGCATTAATAATATATTTATTACACACGGTTTTTATAATTCAATAATTTGAGATGTAAAATTAAATTTAAGCCATTCCAGCGGCTTAATTTTCAGTTTGACTTAAATTGCTTGGAATAGAAAATATAAATTTTCGAACGTATATTACTATATTTGTGCTTTGTGACTCGCTGGCAAAATATGCTTTTTTGCAAGAAAAATATAGTGTTTTTGAAGAATATATATGGTATAAACATATAGGTATGAATATATTTGTCGCCTGCTGTGGCCCAGTTGGTTAGAGCTTGCTCTACCGATCACGCAGGTCTGGGTTCGACTCGCGGTAAGATCACAGTGAATTTGAGAACTATTCAATTCAAAGTTGCGATCGAAGACTGGGTGTTTGTGATGTCAATTTGCATCTTTTCCTCTCCTCCCATCCTTCTGATCCTTTAACAACTGGGTGTAGCAATAGCGATTAGTCAGCCACTAGTCCTTTTCTAGCCCTTATCATTCTTTCCCTACTACTCACTTTGAAAAAAAGTGAGGTTGAGCGACTGAGTAACAAACAGTTCTCGTAGAATAAACTTTTGTTGGGACACTTCCATTAAGAGGACATATGCTCTACATTGGGAGCGGGCATGGATAAAAACAACCAATTCACCATTATTGGCATTAAAACAAGATAGAGCGGAAGTTGTTAGCAAACCAATAATACTGTCCTATCATTCTATCGTCTCTCTCAAGCAACTGAGTAACAAGCAGTTATAGTTGAAAATATCTTATGTTTAGATAAGCTTCTAGAATTCTTTTAGGCATAGTAGATTGCAGTGGCGCCACTTTTAGACCTAGCGGTTTGAATATACATTTTTTTAAAAGGAAATTATTCGTTTATTCGAAATTACTCAAAATTATTCGTTTTTTTCGAGTCCAATTCCGATTACACTAGTTCGACTCGACGACTCCGACTCCACAGCCCTGATAAGTAGTCCTACATTTGTAGCAAACATTACAGAGCAATTTACAATTACAACTGAGAAATAAATTGGAAAGTGTGCTTCAAATCGTAGAATTTGACGCAGGTATTTTTTTTACTATTCAATTATACACAGTGCCTTGGTCTACATATGTTTTAACAACACTGTATTAAGACTCGTGTTGAATGGATACAATTACAATAATTATCTACAATAACAAACATGATGACTTTCACTGAACGCTATGCCTAAATTCGTATTATTAAATGATATGTAATGACCATTAAAATAAAATGTCATAATGCTGGAGTGAAGAAATGAAATCTTTAAATGGCTTCAAATGTGTAAAGTAATTTATTAGAGATTCAGAAATTTCGCAAGAAAATTATTGCTCACAATTGAAAAAAATCAATCAAGCAATCAATATAGGAGTAGCAAAAAAAGCAGAATTTGGCTACCAACATATATCTGCAACCTTTTATTTATTCCTTTTATATTCTCTCTCAATGAGGATTTTAACGGAGTTTTTTTAACAACATTTTTTTCTACCGAATCTGTTTGTTACACTGTCACTCAAACTCTCTTTTTTAAGATACTATGACCAGGACAGGACTAGTAATTAGCTTTTTGCCTTCAACAGAAGGAATTAGTAGGAGGTAATTTTAGATACCACAGACTTCCATGGATTCGAAGCAGTGGCGGCCGGTCAATGTGGCATTTGATCAATGCACCCCTTGTATTTGCAGGAGCGGCTATATTTCATGAAATAATATTCAAAAATAACATTTGTACCATTCCCTCATTTTAAATTCAATAAAATATACTTTTTAATTAAATTAAATATTTTTTTCTAAAATATTTAATATAGAGATAGACAATAAATAAATACATGAAGAATTTAAAATGAGTGAATGGTATAAATGTTTGTATGAATATTATTTCATGAAATATAACCGCCCCTGCATATACAAGAGGTGCATTCATCGAATGCCACATTGACCGGCCGCCACTGATTCGAAGATATATTAATAAATCGATTGAAAAAATATTTTATGAAACTGTCCGTTTTGAGGTTCGTGGTAGGGTGTCTAATCCCGATTTTTTTTTGCGACTTTGAGTAAAGTTTGAGGAGAAGAGATATCACAAACACCCAGTGGCGGATTAACCACACGACAGGTCAAAGGCGCAATAAAATTTGGAGGCCCTGTTAAACATAAAAACGTCAAAAAAATCATGTAAAATAATAAAATCTATACAAAAAGTAAAAGGGTTATATAATATAAGCCATTTTTGAGACTCCTAAGATTCATAGGCCCCAAGCGCGCGCCTCGTTTGCTTATATGATAATCCGCCACTGCCAACACCCATGTTCAAAATCTGTGTGTTCATTTTTGGCTAATTTGATCTTTTTTTTGGACATTATTATTTTTTTAATTTATCAATAATCAGACAACCATTTACAAACGAAGAAAGAAAAACATGAATATACGAGTCTACAACTGTTGAGAGGAAGTGAGATCACAATTAATTTGTTTTTAATGTAGATGTATTAAAAAATATGTACGTACGTAAACAAACCGATGATTACTGTCGGAAATAATTATACCATTGACAACTGTAGTAAATTGGGAAGTTTTTCGATTTTAAATTTGATTTTTTACACGTTATAGTGAATCAAGAAATTCCGAGATTGGTATGAGCACGATCCCGGAATTTCGGGATCGTAAAATTGATCAAGACACCGGTTTTGGAAGCTGTAGTTCCAGCCTGCACCGCATCTAACGTAAAATACGTTGACCACTTGAATATTTATAATATAAATTAGTTTTTTCCTGTTGTATTTATTTGTTAAAATACTATAAACAATTTTTGTAGGCTTTCTGACACAAGTCTTTTTTCTTAATTCGAATTCTACTTTTAATTAGCTGTACATTTTTTTCATCGAGTTTTTATAAATAAAAAGTACCTTGTTTTATGATATCATGAACAAATTTAATAAATATGATCTTGTGTAATAAAAAGATTTTTTTTATTGTTTTGCTGTTTTGTATTTATTTTTTATAATGCTAGTTTTATTGTTATATTAAAAAAATACGCAAAACATTAGCAGAGTGTTTAACTTTAAATCAACATGCTCTGCTGTTTAAATACATAAAATATCGTGATTTATGAATAGGAAATATATCCAAAACTGAGGTACATACCGGTATTTATATATTTCCAATACCAAAATACCGGTTACCAGTGGCGGATTAAGCATACGCGAGGCCCCAGGCGCAATAAAATTTGGAGGCCCTGTTTTTCTAATAATATAAGAACGTCAAAATATTTCATGTAAAATAGTAAATATATAATAAAAATAATAAAACATTTTTAGTACTTTTTCCACACAAAATTTATTAGATCAGTGATCTAGAACTGATCAGAACTGATCTAATAAATTTTATGTGGAAAAAGTACTAAAAATGTTTTATTATTTTTATTATAATGCCATTCCACCAAGTATTGACAGTGAACACCTTAAAAGTAGTAAATATATATTAAAATCTGAACAAAGAGTATATTGGTTTTATAATTTAAGCCATTTTTGAGGCCCCAAGCGCGCGCCTCATGCGCTTATAGGATAATCCGCCACTGCCGGTTACAAAATCAAATTTTGAATTTGATTTGTATTGTATATAAGCTATCGCATATTTTAATGAAATTGTTCACGATGTATTTAAATATTTAAAATCTACTAAGAGTTGTATCAATATTGAGACTGAAAGGTACTAGAGTTGAGTCCGTTAGTTTTTTTTATATAAAAATCATCAATTTAGTATTATAATGTAATTTGTAAAGACGAATTTTTTTTTAAATATCGAATCACGTAGTTTTGTTAACTCGACCTGTTTTGCGATCCTCGTAGTACTGTCTTTTTTTTAATTTATTTTTATACCGGTATCTACTGTGATTATTTTTTAATACCAGTAATTGATATGTTTATCCAGTATTGCAATTTCTTTAAATCCATTTAAAATGATCACTTCTGAGTACTGAAGATTACAAATGAATCAAAGTCAACAAATGTCAGTGTTGACTAGGGCCTCCAATCCCGGGATCCCGTCCAAATCTGAGATTCCGAAATCCCAGGATTGTGACAGTAGTAATCACAAGATTTCACGATTGAGAAAATTAGAGAAAGTTGAGCGAAGGTTAAAAAAAGAAGATTCTTAATTTTGGTATACTTTGGAAATTCCGTAAATTCCTGAGTTTTTAAATTGAAAATCCTGGAACAGCTAACAGAAAGGGTTTCACGTCGTTTTATCTTGGGAAATCCGCAAATTCCTGTGTTTTTGAAATCGACAACAAATTCTTTGAAAAATCCAAGGATTTCAAAATCCCCGACCAAAAATTTCTCGATCCCAAATCTCAATTTATTCACGATTTTATATTGAATTTTCAAACCCGGGATAGGGAAAATTGCCGCCGCCGCAGAACATGTTTTGTATTGAGGGGGGCCGTGGATTTTTTTTTTCAGATTTAGGAGGCCAAAAATTGTTAGGAAGCACTGCCTTAGACTGTTAACGGATCAAAATATTACTTCTAACATTTAATATATCAAATGAAATAAAAAAATACTTACTGTATGAATAAAAAACAATATAAACTAGAGTTAAATTATATAAACAGATAAGTTGTTGTAACTTTCATAGTTTATAGATAACTTCACACGAATCAAAAAAAATGATTCAATTATTCACTACATTAACAACTTTAAAAAGCAATTTAATGCTTTAACGGAACACGATATTTTACAACTGTCAAAAGTTACCGCCAAAACTTGCGCGTTCTGGTAATGAGCGATTTTATTCGCAACGAATTGGTTTTACAATGGACACTGTCGAACAGTTAGCGATAGACTGAGTTACAAATAGGCGCCGCGAAATATTTAATACCTTGTCAATGTTTCATCATTCTAAGCTTGTGATGACAGGTACGATAAGGTAACCACACTTGTGGCATAACAGAAAATTGACAGATTATCCCAATGTTATTGTTGGAAATGATGGGTAATTACGTTCCTGTTTCCTGGGAAAGTTTCATTGTTTATTGTTAATCGTATTGAGACATCTGAATTTTAATTGTTATTAAAAGACAATAATAAGGGAAAGAAGAATTTATATATATCACAATAGAATTACAACTGTAATTACGTATAAACGAAAATGTTGACGGTAGAATGTTATGGCCTCAGATTTTTAATACTGGAATGGTATTCATCCAATACTTAATATTAATTGATTATGTCGTCACATTTAAGGTATCCAATTCCGGGATCCCGTCCAATTCTGTTATCCTAAAATCTTGGGATTGCGAGACTACTAATTGAGAAAATGAAACAGGGAAGAACTAAAAAAAGATGTCGCGATGTTATGCTGAGTGTTCGATCCCGGGATCACAAAAAGGATCCGGGATTGAAACCCTTAGTCATATTATTTTTTGAACTTTTAGAAGATTTTCTGTTGTCTAAATAACATTTCTTTACTGCAATCAAATGTCGGGTCCGTGGTGCAACGGTCAACGTCATTGACTTCCAAGACGGATCCCACGATTCGAGACCCAGTACCAACAGCATTTTTTAAATTTCTTTTTGAAGGTCTAGGTATTTGTGATGTATAAATATAAAAATTCCCTCCCTTTCTTTCCAATCGTAAAAATAGCTGGTAGTGTACCAAGAGCGATAAATTAACCATTAGTATTGTCCTAGCCCTTATCCCTCTATCCTTACTCTCTTCTAAAAAGAGAGGTTACGCAACTATGTAACAAACGTTTCCCGTAAAAACATATTAAAACATAAAACATCAGTTAATAATGCTAGTGATTAGGGAAAACGGTTTTTATATGTGGTATAACTAGTTGAAAAATATGCATCTTTCAAAAATGCCAACATTTGCAATGGTAATGGACGATTGCAAACGTTGTTCATTATTTATTCTCCATAGTTTTACAATTATTTTACTGATGCGAAAAAACTGTTAAATATACAATTATTACGTGTACAAGACTCGCCAGCTCCCAATGTGTAGAATACGGGATACTATCGGCGCATCTAAACAGAACTGGTTATTAGCCAGGTATTTCTAAAATATTTTTAGTTAGCAAGTCGCTCTCTCTTTCACAGTTTTTTTTCTAAATTCGGATCAGGAGTGGGTGGGAGATACGAAAGAATTACAAATATACATACACAACGAATGCATTTCGAAAAAAAAAATCCCAATAGACCTTTTTTTTTTTGGGATTCGCACACAAAAACTCACAGCTTATTCAAAACGGTAAAATACTGTTGACTGTTAATTGAGTTACAACACCGAAACATTTATAATTGAAATTTTTATTTCTACTTGAATTATTATAAAATAATCTAAAGCTAATTTTTATATAATGATGACTTATACTAAAAAGAAAAAAACGAATCGTCGTCTACCAGCAACCGGTTTTTATTTAGACCTCGCTTGATATCAAGAAATCTTTTTTGTTTCGTTTTTTTATAACGTT
This sequence comes from Himalopsyche tibetana, assembly GCA_030503985.1. Taxonomy (NCBI): domain Eukaryota; kingdom Metazoa; phylum Arthropoda; class Insecta; order Trichoptera; family Rhyacophilidae; genus Himalopsyche; species Himalopsyche tibetana. Next base: position 20,802,970 of record JAPJYX010000022.1, read on the forward strand.
TAACTATAATAATAATATGTACATACTTCTTCATCGAAAACGTAAATCGTTGTTAAATATATATGACGACTGTGGAAAGGAAAAGGGACGTAACCTACACATAGCAAATTTTACAGGAGGCACAAAAAACGTGTTTTGATGATTTTGGGCCATATGCAAATTATGAAATATACACATCCTGTAAGTGCACGGAGACTTCTAAGCTGGTGTTTAATTGACATAATATAATATTAATTAAAGAAATTGACTAGTAAAAACGTTTTTTTCAGTCTTTTTTCTTGGTTTCAATTTTCACAAGCTCATCTTTTTTCAAACTTAAACGCTAAATTTTAGATACTAATTCGGCATTTGCAGCTTACATTCTTCTAATAGAACGTGTATCAAGTTTGATACATTGTGATTATCGAAAAAAATCTGTTTTGCTGGGTTACGTCCATACATACATCAGTTCCGTGGTCGAGTGGTCAAGGTTATTGGTTTCGGTTACGGGCTCACGGGTTCGAATTCTACCACGGATAGTTTCATAAATTAGTTCATGGATTTCTATTTGAAGACACGATTGCCTAAATTTTCTCTCCATCCCTACGTTCTTAAAAAACGAAAAGTTCAGCAACTGAGCTACAAACAGTTCTTGTAGAAAAGTTATTATTCTGTATACTACATATATATTTCGGGTACGTGGCACAGTGGCCAATGTCGTTGGCTTGTATGTCGGACATCATGCGTTCGAATCCCAGTACGAACAGCATTTTTTCTATCGATTTATCGACGTTCTGTAAAGGCATGGATGTTTGTGATGTCTTAAAATCCTTACCACCATTCCAATCCTAAAAATAATCGAGTACAACAAAATTAGCAAGAGTGATAAGCCGAACACTAGTCCTGTTCTCCCTTATTTTTTCTACCCCTAATACTGTTTGAGCGGCTGAGTAACAAACTTAATTTCGAATCGTTCAAATTATGTCCATTCGCACACGTTTTGTCACTAACGACCTGGGTTTCGCCTTTCTTCAGGCGTTCAAGTGCACAGATGAACTTGAACTGACAACTGGCGTCAGTGACAAAACTTGTGTGAATGTATACTATTTGAACGACTCAAATTTAATATTCAAATTCCACCAAGCACCTTCAGTCGAAATCTTAAATGACTAACAAACATTTCTCGTAGAAAAAGTCTAGCTGAGATGCATGGACATCGATAAAAAATCTATATACTCCACATATTATGGGAGTGGCGATGGTGAAAAAAATGAATTTATAACTGTATCGTCAGAAGAAACACAGATATCCTTGAAAAACATGATATCGCTGTGAGTTTGAAAGAAGGACAGTCAGCGGTGAGCTGTCAATACGTTAACAAGGGACTCGCTTAATTTCAAAACAATTCTCGGTGTTCTGGGAAGGAGTGATTTTTTTTAATACCCCTATGCAATTATTTGCAATACTTAAATAAGCAATCGATTGTTACTTTATACACTCATAATAATATGTAACAATATGCAATTTACCGTAAACTTGTCAACCTAAATGGCTAAAAATGCACTTCTGTGTATACTGAAGCTGTCGTAGATAATATGTTTATAAGTCAGAAATTGCAGTTATATACTAATTTGATCTGAGAATATCGTTTTCTTTTAAATTAACAAAGGGCTCGCAGGTCTTTGCAGTCCCTCCGAGCTCCCTCCAGCCCACCCCTGAGGATAAGTTCCTGTTATGCGTACAGCCAACTTAAAAAAAATGGCGGAACCCAATCTAAATACCAATCATCAAGAAAAATAGAAGAAACTGGACGGTGTTAACAGTGTAAAAAGAACATCAAATTCAACAGCACAGTTAAGAGTTGAAATACCCGAAAGAAATATTTTTGGAAAGCTTTTTTTATAATTCATGTCCGTTCCCAATGTTAATAATACGCTTTCCCAATGAAGGTATTTCAACAGAAGTTTTTTTTATGGGAACTGCTTGTTACTCAGTTGCTCAACCTCTTTCTTTTTTCAAAGAGAGTAATGGTATAAGGTTAGGGTTAGGACAGAACTAGTGGTCAATTAATAACTTCCGCTTTGCTCCATTTATTTAAGGATCGGAAGGCCTGGGAATAAATATTTTAGATATCACAAACACCTATGAGATTTCATCTGATAATATTGTTTTATTTCATTTTAACTCAGGATTCACCGGTCTATATTTTACCAATGAACTCGAGCGAGCACCTCCAACACACCACTGGGCTACAGAGAGAGAGCTCTCTGAGATTCAACACTTTTTGGGAAAACAAAAACCGACACTCAATTATAAAAACGATAGTCAAAAAACCGTTATCACAGTTTCGGGTATACCAATATTGGCAACCCTACTCACAAAGTATTCCCATATCGACTGTGGAAAGGAAAAAGGACGTAACCAACACATAGCAAATTTTACAGGAGGCACAAAAAACGTGTTTTGATGAGTTTGTGCCATATGCAAATTATAAAATAAACACAACCTTGAAATGCACAGAGACTTCTAAACTAGAGTGTAATCTTTTATTAATTGAAGAAATTGCCCAGGAAAAATCTTTATTTCAGTCTTTTTTTTTGGTTTTCACTTTTTACAAGCCCATCTTTTGTCAAACATAAAAGCTAAATTTAGATACTAATTCTGCATTTGCAGTTTCCATCCTTTTGATAGAACGTGTATCAATTTGAATACATTGTGATTATTTTAAAAAAAAGCTGCTTTGAAAAATCTGTGGGTTACGTCCTTCTTCCTTTCCACAGTCGATATGAATGTCAATGACATGACTGTAATAAAATTAGTAAAATTTACCTTAGAATATAAAATAGTCGATTCACTTTTAAATTTGTATTGTTTTGCTATTTTAGACTGTCTTTGAATCTATTATATTTAAATCAGACTGATTTACATTAACGGATTTCATCATACAAAAAACTTGTTTACATGTTTGGGCCTTGGCAAAAAATTCGCTTTCTGTGGCATATTGCTCATTCAACACCATGCACTTTTTTGTCGTATTATATAGATATTAATTTATTCTCGTATTATATAGATATTAATGTATTATAGAGATATTAATTTATTCTCGTGGTTTACCTTGATTTATATATTATAACTATTTCAGTCTATTTTAGTCGTAAATTTCATGGTTTTACCTACGCAAAAAAAAAATATCTTTCTCAACCGGTTAAAACCAGGTACGTCAGAATTATCTACATATTTTTGCTAGAAACATTACAGTTTGTATTTGGTGTTCTTATTGGTCGAACTCGACACATGTTATTATTCCGCTGTGTACTGATTGGTTACATGTATTTAAAAATCGCTCACTACTTTATCAGCTGTGCAAAGAGACCTTGTCCTTTACTATGAATATGTTACATTATTATACGACGATATGAGTTGGTAAGGTTGGCCCCGAATTTAAGCGAGGGTCACTTACCGCGGAATCGTTGCAAAATAAAAACTAAGAATGCAGATTAAATACAATTTTGTTTGGCCAATGCAGGTAAATTAAGCTTTACGGCAGACAAGGGCATCCTTTTCTTGTTCTGGGGTCAAATTGGCACTTCAAGTCAAGGAACGGACTAAACTATTAAGTAAATCAAACTCATTACTTTTTAGATTTTCACTCTGTTAATACTTAATGGAAGTTTGTCTCGGGGTTTTCAAAGTCCCGGGACTCAAGGCGTGATTAAGTCAAAGTCCCGGGACTTTCTGGGACTCGAGACTTTTATTTCCCCTTCAATAAAATTAAAAAAATATTAAAATTAAATATTTGTATGTATTACATACACACGGCGCCTTTTGAAAGTACTAGTAAAAATAGCGGTTTTTTTAATACTAATAATTATTAGTTTTCTTATGTAAAGGATATATGAAATGCTAACAGTTGATTTTCACTAAAAAGGGATAATAACGGTACATATATTAAAAAAACATCAATGAATTCAGCAGCAGTCAGGAGTAAATTTATGACCGTAAAATCACAATATAGCTTTTAGACCTTTTTTGTCCTATTGAGATATTGGTACCATTGTATAATAGTAAAAAAACCTTTTTAAATAAAACAACATCAGGTATGAACATTTAATTTGAATATTTTGTAATTTGCTTTTGCTACAGTTATATTTTGCTTACAGTTACGTTTTTGGGGGGCTCCCCTCTTATACCCAGTGGTGAAGTGGTAAATAAATAGGTACCAGGTCGGTCATTGATTTCTTCGCTATTTTTTTTATATTCGTCTGAAGTTAAAAAAAAACACAATTTTTAACAATTAAAACAATGAAAAACGATTTTTAATATATGTATGTACTTGAAAATTAAGTTTCTAGTCAAAAAGGTGACTGGACGCCTTCCTCATTTTCAGGTGCCCGGTCACCAACCTGGCCCCACTACACCACTGCTTATATCTGTTCTCATTCAATACACATCAGTTCTTTTGAAGGTTTCTCAACCACAAGAATTGTTTCTTAAATATTGAAATTTATAATTTATTAACACATTTTAAATCACAGTCTCGATTCCCGGGACATTTTACAACAAAGTCCCGGGACTCAAGACAGCAAAAAATCCGAAAAGTCCCGGGACGTCTCAATACAGATTCCCTTAATTGGAAAGGCATTATATTTAAAATAAAACACTATTTGTACAAATTCCACATTTTATTTATTAGGATTGAATTCGATCGACACGAGCAGTGGCTTAGCTAGAAATTTGGGAGAATCTTTTAACTGTGCCCTCATGCATTGCATGACTCTGCTATGAGGTGGTACGCCGCTGTTCATGAGAATTTTCAACTAATGAAAACATTTGGTAATGTTTGTAAAAAAATGCGTAAACGAATAAGTATTTTGCATACATTTGTATTTTTGTGTTATTACATTTATGTTATGCCACTATATTATGTAGAGTTTGTGGAATACTTACATTGATCTATTGATATGCTGCGGCCCACGTAATATATCAAAAACCGACTTGCAGCCCAAACGAAAAAAATGGTTGAATATCGCTGCAGTTTAACATGTTCGTCTAAAACAGGGGTGGGGAACCTTTTCTTCTCTAAAGGCCGCATTAATTTTTTTGATTCGACATAAGGCCGTAGTAAACATTGACTAGGAAAACTTTAGTCGTAAACAGGAATTTACGATCAGAATATGTCAGGAATTTACGAATTTACTTAAATTTACAGAATAACAGAATTGGTCAGAAGGCCGCACTAGAGTAGCCAAAAGTTCGCAGATTCCCCACGCCTGGTCTAAAACATTACAATATGTTGTCAATTAAATGTTGCAGCAGTGTTTGGGAGCTCCCATATGTTCATTTTTTAAATATATACACATTTTAACTGCGTCTATGCGTAAAGGTGGCTTTACGCAGTGTAACAAAATTATCGTATTTTAATTTTTAAAAAACTAGAATATTTGAGTTATCAACCACTTCAATAGTGTAACTGACGCCACTGGTTCAGATCAATCAAAAGTCTGATCAATGATTAATGACTATTGTTATTGATTGAAAATACAAAATAATAAATTTTCCAGTTTTCCATTCCCCATAATGATTGAATGGCAAAAGATATAAAACAAATTAAGTTTACATATATTGATCTCACATAAACAAAGAAAAATCGCCGAGAGTTTTATCGGCATGTAAACCTTATCAAAACATGTAATCTTTAAAACATTAAAATCACCGTTACACTACTGTTTTTACAAAGGATTTACCAAAATGGAAATTATCAATTTTGTAAATCTTTTAATTAGGTATTTAGTTTTATCCTCTCTCTAAGTATTGTGATTTTAACGATGTCGTGCCCCAGCGTTTCTCAATGTGTATGAAATGTATACCTCGTACACCGCTATGCGAGTGAACACGGCCGAAAACAAAACAATCTGCACGGGATTTGGCCGAGTGATCCGACGAGTGATTTTAAGTGGGCGAGTGAATAGAAACCTGTTTTTATTTTCTCGGCCGAGAGATTACCCACCACCACATGTAGTACGCTTTTCCTTGCATTTTTGACTGCCGTTTGACAATTGTAATTGAATCGAACGTAAAGCACGTAAAAATGAACTGAATCGCTAAAAAAACTTATATGCATTTACACGTTTACTTGGTCAATATTGGTGTAAAAGGAGCTTTAGGGATTGAAATTAATCGGTGACTACACTTACAATTTACTTATTTTCAAACAAAATATGACCAGGTATTTCAATACCGGTATTTTCTATTAAATATTTGTACCGTAAATCAACACCGGTATTAGAAAAAATGGTGCCCTAAGACAGTGGTTGGCAAACTGTGGCTCTTTGGCCTTTTGAATGTAGCTCTTCTACAAAAATACCACATACAGAACGATGGAATCTTCGTGTCCCACGCGCAGAAGTCTGTTTTCGGTCTTAAAAATTAGAGTTTGATCTCAGCGAACGTACCTCAATTATATTGAGGACCTTTTAAGCAAAAGCCAGCTTAGGAGTACCCTCGTCAAGTAAATAACAATGTACCTACCTAAATAGTTTAGATTTTTTAAATTTGGCTCTCAAAAGTATAGTTCATATTTGGCTCAGTTGACTAATCAGTTGGCCGACCACTGCCCTGAGAGAGTTTACGTTTATAAGAACTAACCTATCATAGACCTGTCCGTTACGAATCCATATGGCTAACATTAGGAGGATTGGTATAATTCTATTACACATCATGTTGTTTTTTTGTCAGTTTTGAATCATGTATAAATTAAGCATTAAATATTGTGAATAATGTTCTTAGTTAGTTATTTATGTAATGCCTCAAAATCTTTGTAATCCTGCTTTGATGGTAATATATTGTGATTTTGAAATGATAGTAATTAAGGGGAAAGTATATATTTTAAAATTACATCTGGCCGCAAAATTCTTTGCTAAATGGTCCATGAAAAAAAGATTGAGAAGAAAATATATCGAATACTCACGTATCTGCTAATCTTACGAAAAATTTAGTTTTATTTATTTAAGCTGCTTACTCATTTGAAACAACAATAAATATGAATTAATTTGAAAACAGATTTTAATTACCTCGGATAACTAGTATAATACAACAGATTTTTGTAGATTCTAAACGTGATCCATTCTAGGAAAAATCAAGATAATCACTGTCTAGCTACGATAAGCATACAGTATATCATTTTTTAAAAACCCGAAATCAATGAAACAAGTTCACACAAAATAATAATAATAATGGCCATTGAAAACTACTACTTGCCTTCCTACCAATGTTTTTCGATCCGTGTGTTGGATACGTCAGTATTAGGGTATCCAATCCCGGAGCCTTTTTCCAATCCTTCCAATTTTAGCTTACTGAGGAATTTGAAATCCCCGATTTTGGTATACTTTTTCCCAGATTCTCACAGAAACTCGTTTTTTTTTTAGCTCACCGAAGAATTTCAAATCTTGAATTTGTCAATTTGGTGTTAATTTTCGGGTTATGCTAAAAAATTCTCAATCCCGGGATCGTGGCCATCTCAATCCCGGAATTTTGGGATCAGAAAATTTAACGGGATCCCGGATCCCGGGATTGGATGCTCTAGTCAGTATCTAGCGGTGTAACAAGCATTAATCGTATCTAAAGTTTTTTTTCTTTGAATGGGAGTGTCATAAGAGCAACTCACCCGAGACTCGGTGGCGGTCACTTCAGTGTGCAAAAACTAAATCCCTCAAGATAATCGAAAAGATTCTATGAGTTGAGGCTTACTCGCTCTCCATATAACGCCGCAAATTTCTTTTTGAAAAACTGGTAATTTGCTTACTAGCCATCAAGTTGGCGTGGCCAATCGGCTTAGTGGAATATTGGATTGACTTTCGCAGCTCTTCTCTTTCCTCGTTCATAAAACGACACTCCAATATAATGTATTCACCATCCTGCTTCATGCTGGCCTATCCACTAATCGACCCCCATAAACCACACAAATAAATTGTCCTCAGGAGGAGGCCATGGCCCCCATGGCCTCTCCCTTAGATCCGCCAATGTCTCCAGTTATCTAATAGAGCGCAGAAGAAAAAAAAGGGCGAATACTCTGGATGAACATGAATGACTGTCGTTTGCTAATGGAGCTAATCTGGAAGAGGAGGAAAGATTCGATGAAAAAAGTCAGGACACATTGCGCTCTTGATGATGATGAAAATAATAATAAATAAATTATCATTGACTCACACTTATAGGTAACCAACCATTACCTTGGATAGTTTTGGTTTTTCTAATGACTCAACCACACGAGGAAAAAAGAGCAAATAAACATAAAATTATCTCTCAATTAAAAATAAGTCGTGCTATTAGTTACCTGTGTTCAAAGTTTCCTTTTTTGTAATGTATATATATATATATGTGTATATTAGTTGGCCAAGAATAAATTTCTCAAAATTATCATCATTTTATAAAAACAACTCCGTCAAGTATATACATTACGGCCAAAATAAACATACAACTTTACTCTTTTCTATAAGCAATAAGATACAACGATGAGTTTTCAAGTAATCATCTTATGTTTCAGATACCTAATCATCCAAATTCCTTTCCAGTTCTGTAACTGAGTGCTCTTGAATGTTGGTCGTATTCGGATGCGTTTAGGGCACTCATGCACAACCTTTGTCTTCTAGTGGGTAATTCAAAAGTTAAATGGTCTTTGTTAATTTTAAGTTTTTTTTATATAATTTGTAATAATATATTGATAGTATTAAGCCGCACATGAAATCCATTTTTTTATCAGTAAGCCTGTTTCTATGAACCGCTTTATTTTTTTTCACTAAAGAAAAAGCTTGCTTACATTTATTAAATAAATGTTTTACGTGAAAGATATATGTATTGTGTTAAATTTTGAGAAAAACATTTGAGGGCCGCCACAGACTTCAAAAAGGGCTGCGGGTTGTGCATCACTGGTCCATTGCTTCCGACCGGGTAAAACTAGAACAGGGTACCTGCTTGTTTTTAAAATAACCGAAACCGGGTATTTTTAACGGATACTGGTCACTGTAATTTCAATATAATATTTGACTTTTACATATTAAATATGTATCATTTCAATATGCTATGTTTATTCTCCGGATATACATACTTCTATTTCGCAAAATTTATTTAGAGATGAAGCAAACCTTTCTCTGTTACAATATTTGGTGCTTCTGTAAAGACCTCTTAATTTACAGCTTTAAAAATATTTGAACATTTATGATCGTATAAAATTATAATTGATACTCAATTATTCATTTCAAGTAATGTAATGCGCAAGAGAGAAAACTGATAAATTGAATCAATTGTATTAGTTTAAGTTTAAGCTGTTATATTTTACTAAAGTAATCAATGCTATTTTTAATTTCTCACTGTTTTTTTTATTATTTCTGATACCTTTTTAAATACATATTATTCAACTCCTGCAATTTGTAAATTTTATAACAATTAATATAACATCCCACATGATATATTTTTCGGATACGGTGCGTACTTGAAGAGCCTCTAAATAAATGTTAGTATTGTCTCTGATAAATGTCTAATAATTTTCTAAGTAGCAACACTTCTAAATCATGTGTCAAAAATGTCACTTGTAAATATTTCGCACAAAGTCCATTTCCAGGCCTTGAAACAAAATGATATTTATCCTATTCAGTTGACAAACGAATCGAACTGTTTTATATTATGCTAATATTTAGTTTATTAAGATTCAAATAAATTCACAATAGACAATATTCATAAATGTTTCGCTTGATAAACCGAGTTGTCCTTGCGTCAAAACTCGATCACTTCAGTTTATCGGAAGTAAAAAATATTTTCCGCCCTGTCTCACTATCATACTTTGATGAAAAGTGCTGGTAAATATAGTTTATAGTTTAACCTTATATCTATAGTTTGATTTTCAGGTCGAACAATATTGTGAAATGATTTTTTTATACTAAACTATCTCTGCTTTGTATAGGTACAGCTCTAGAGACTTCAAAAAGATGGAAAACACTAACACTAATGTATTCAAAGGCCTACAAGATCGTTATAAAGGGATAACAGTTGATTCGCAGCTTGAACCTTGTGCTACTGATGCTTTTCCCAATAAATTGAAAGGTTAGAAACAAACTTCAATCTAACAAATAAACGCATCACCTCCAAAAACTATATAACAAACTCCCGATTATCTTAGCTAACGGTGGAGATGGGTTACTCGAATCGTAAAACAAATATAGATAAAATCCCAATCTGAGGTCATATATTATTTGACATTGGTAATTTTGCCATAAGCCCTAGCACCGACTATTGGGGCGAAAAACTTCACAGACTAAGCTAAAAACAACGCCACGATTTAAAATATTCATTGAAACATCCCGGAAGCACGTTAAAATCACACATTATTATGAATAACACTGATAAATAAATTGGTAAATATGTCATTTAGTAGCACCTCGACTATTGCCGCGCGCGCGGCCATTACGAATAATAGAGGCGAAGATTTCGTATTTCGTATAATTTATCAGTGTTCTTCTTTTTAACGTGTGGTTTTAACGCGATTATCAAGCCCTCAATAAAATATTTTAAATCGTGGCGTTGTTTTCAGCTTAGTTTGTGAAGTTTTTCGCCGCAATAGTCGGTGCTACTTGGTGCTACTGAATGACATATTTACCAATTTATTTATCAGTGTTCTTCATAATAATGTGTGATTTTAACGTGCTTCCGGGATGCTTCAATGAATATTTTAAATCGTGGCGTTGTTTTTAGCTTAGTCTGTGAAGTTTTTCGCCCCAATAGTCCGTGCTAGGGCTTATGGCAAAATTACCTGAATTACTTCTTGTTTCTAATAAGTGATAATGCTGTAAAATCGCCATGTCAGGTAGACCATGAGCTTGCAATGTGATAGTGGAAGTGGAAGAAATAATAAATAACCAATAACGTGGAGAATATGTGGATGTGAGTGAAATGTAAGTTAAAACACCAATTCGGGACAAGTGACGACTTGTTCGCAACTTATTTGTGTTTCGCAATTCATGTCGCTCCTCCGGGAATATGTTCGGAGTATTTCTGACTGTGATTAGAGATAATTACGTTTTATAAGGTATGTATTAATAATTGAAAAAAATAATTCACAAACGATTTCAGCTTTTTCATTTATGTGTTGGCGGCACTGACAAGACGGCCATTTTGAATTAAACGTCGAATAGTTTATGACCTCACATTGGGATGTTACCAATTTTCCCCTACTTGGAAATAAGACAATAGAATATATTACAATACATCCAAAATTAAAAGGCCGTGATGAAAATACACAGAAAATAGATACCTGCGTCAAATAATATGGGTGAGGTGGTTTGATTCCATGAGGAACTCTGAGATTATGGTACGTACAAGTGGTCATGGAGAATCGTTGAAACAGACTTTGTTACGGCTGCAAATGCTTTCGAAAAGCTTTGATGCTGCCTGCCTCTCCTTCCAACTCTTCGGATCAACATTTTAATATGGTGAATAGACTTATAATTTTTCAATATCTTTATATTATTTTTCTCCAGTTTTTCTGACTCCGACTCCACCTCTAAAAAAACACACGACTCCCAAACTACACAGTCCTGAAAAAATTGCCAAACCAATTGTACAAATGTATTCTTAACGGACTTATGTTTCTTGCTACCCTTCTTCAGCTCCCATTATTTTCAGTTGTCTCCGTTAGAGTCAACCAACTTCTTTTTTGGCCTCTTCCGCTGAGATATATCATATAAATGAATTATTTTTATTAATTTCTAGAATCGCTTGACACATGGACTTCCTCTGAGAAAAGAGGCATTTGGTTCAAAGTTGACGTCCAAGACTCCGAATGGGTACCAGTACTGTCCAAGGTAATGACTATCTTCAACATATATTTTTTAATACCTGACATGGGAGTTACCATGGCCAATAAATTTCATACAGAGAATAAATAAAGCTCAAATCAAATATCCCCTTAATATAACATTTTTTCAGCACAGTGATATATAGCGATCAATTCTTCAGTAATCACTAATGAAGCATCTTTAGAACTTATTTTCAAGCGCTTTCCACTGCTGTGCTACTTAATAAATGACAGGATGTAAATCTGTTCTGTAAATTCAATTGAAAAGGTATCGCATATATAAGACCTTATGATGTTATCAACACTGTATTTTACTCATATAATTGTGGGATTCAGAAGGGCTTAGCTACAACAAAATATTAAATGATTGTAATTTGACTCCTTCATAATTTTTAGAACGGATTCAACTTTCACCATGCACGTGAGGGTTTTGTGATGATGTACAAATGGTTAACCGATGAACTATGCAATGTACCACCATACGCGCACACCAACTTGGGCGTCGGTGCTGTTGTTATTAATGCATCCAACCAAGTTCTCGTTGTCTGCGAGAAGTATTTTGAAATGCCCCACTGGAAACTACCTGGAGGATATGTGGAACGAGGTATATTTAATATTAATAAATATACATATAATAAAGACACGCATGCCCTTGAGTACAAATTTTAGTCACCCACTGTTGTATAGTTGGTTAGAGCTCTGCTCTACCAAACAAACAGTGTCTGAGTTCAATTCCCGGTAATTTCAGTGTCAAATTTAGATTTTTTTCTAATTAAATTTGATATCTAAGCCACGGGTGTTTGTCATGTAAATTCTTCTCAAATTAATCTAGAATGTCTTACAAAAAATTCTCATATGATTTTTCTTTCAACTTCAAAGCATTCGGCGTATTGTCGTTGCAATTCCAATTTTTTTCAAATTAAACAGTTTTAAAAATCATTTTATAATAAATTTTAATCATTCATTCAAGGTTTGTCACTAATGGACTTGATTTGACATTGTATAATAGTTTTCACTCTGGTTCTCAAACCCATGCCAACCCAGTAAACGTAAGCCCATCTGCGTTGACTACCGAGCCAAAATATTTTGACTGAAAGTGTAGTGTATATGTTCATTTATATTCGCTACACTTTGTCTTATTATTTGGCAAATTTCATCGATCAGTCAATCCAAATGAAGATACTGCTCCTCTCAAATTAGATACGATCCGTAATTGTGACTGCAAAACAACAGGTGGTGGTCTGAAAACAAATATGTAGTTTCTTTGTAAAGAATCTGGACCTGAAATTTCTCTGTAAATCACTTTTCAGGTGAAGACATCGTTGACGCCGCCATCAGAGAAGTCAAAGAAGAAACAGGCATCGACAGCGAATTTTATTCAGTTGTTTCTTTCCGGCACGCTCACAACATGATGTTCGGTAACTCGGACGTTTACATGGTCGTAAATCTGATACCGACATCCCTGGAGATAAAGCAGTGCGAGAGAGAACTGCAGGGATGCCAGTGGATGGACATCGATGAGTATTTGAACCACCCTAACGTTCACGTTCTCAACCGAAGCCTGGTCGAGAAGACACTCGAATACAGAAAAAGGAATTTGAAGATTGGCGGAGTGAAGGATACCCACAAGATGATTACCATGCAGAAAGAGTTCACGATTTTCACCATGTCTGATGCGTGACCAGCAAGCAATAAATGCTCAAGTTTATAATAGGTACAATTATTAACAAATAGAAAATATTGATGTCCATGCGACATTGTTTTGTTAATTAAGTTTCATTGAAAACAGCGTTAGTGATGACACTATTTGAAGTGTTTATTTAAGAGGCAATATATTGATGCATTTCAATAAAATCATCATTATAATGATTTACAACATGCAACAGTGATCATATCATTCGGAATGACTATGATTAAAATTTCTAATACACAACTCTTTTTTACACAAATTATTTGTTCCCAGACACAAAAAAACACAGAACCAGGTAACGGATTTTCTAATAACAAGAAATTCAACAACAAAATACCATAATAACAAACAAAAGAGATCATTAAATCCTAACACATTTGACATTTCATTTTTGATTTATGTCGAGTCCCTCGTAATAGTCCCCATATTAAAATACATATTAATAATTATTTGTATAATTTAGTTATCGAGTTTTCATTACTACCTTTTTACATGATTTTCTATACCGCAATATTGTTATTTTTTCAAATAAAACGGTTTTTTAAATTCAGGGAACCAATCTTCAATTCATCTATGATTTTTTTCATTTTTTTACATGTTTTTTTATACACAGTTTTTTGTGGAACATATCGACTGTGGAAAGGAAAAAGGACGTAACCCACAGCTTTTCCAAAACACGTTTTTTTCGATAATCACAATGTATCGAACTTGATACCCGTTCTATCAAAAAGATGCAAGCTGCAAATGCCGAATTAGTATCTAAATTTAGCTTTTAAGTTTGAAAAAGATGACCTTGTAAAAAATTAAAACCAAGAAAAAACACTAAAATAAAGGTTTTTCTGAGAAAATTTCTTTCATTTATATTAGGTTATGTCAATTAAACACCAGTTTAGAAGTCTCCGTGCACTTCAAGGTTGTGTATAATTCATAATTTACATATGTCACAAAATCATCAAAACACGTTTTTTGCGCCTCCTGTAAAATTTGCTATGTGTGGGTTACGTCCTTTTTCCTTTCCACAGTCGATATGTTATGTGCAAAAAAGATTTTAGTGTACATGCTTTTATTTTGCAAGAATAGAATAAATTGAAAAATAAATAAAAATCCTTTTAATCAAAACAACGATTTTTTATGTTAAAAGTATTGTTCGTATAATCAAGTATACTGGGCCATCACTGAATCAAACTTATGCAGCTATTCATACAAATAATTTGACAAAAAACTATTTTAGTTTCTGTGGGTTTTTGCTGACCTTATTATTTTGTAGACAGCTTATTTCTGTAAATTTATTTTTATCATGCCCCAATTTTATAAAACATGATATATTTTTTAATCTATTTCAAACCTGATGTCAATGAGAGAAAATTGTGATTATTTTCGTATCTCCCACTTACTTGGAAATAGAATGCTTAGGCCTTGATAGATTGGCAATGAAATCACCTACATTCTTAATTTTTTAGTGAATACAATAACAAGGTATGATATATTTTTAACGATAAATTTGATCTAAAATACTTCTCAAAAAAACGAAACACGTATCACAACAACGTTATCAAATAAAATTGTATTTTGATTACAAAGCATACATTATCTTCTTAAAAAACAGCATTGATTCAAAGATAAAAAAAACACAATCAAGCTCGGTTGCTTGGCATGATGTTAGTATACTCTTGACAGCTTAAAACAGGGCTGTGGAGTCATTAACCTTTTGACCGCGGCTCGGATCAAAATCGGTTCAGATTGGGCTGCTATAGCAGTCATCCGCGGTCAAAGGGTTAAGAAATAAGATGGCTCCTACCATAACTTAAAACACCACTTAAATTATTCCTTTAGACTTGCACAGTAACATGTGGTGATGCCATTCATGGCGCTAGCAATTTGAATACACATTTTTTTGCAAAAGGACTTAAAGCTATTAGTTTTTTTTCGAGTCCGACTCCAGCTAAAACAGTCTTACTCTACAGCCCTGGTTTAAAATACCCACAGCAAAAAATAGTAAGCTAAATAAAAGTTCACACTGTACATATATAAATGACATAAGTAGCCAATTTTTGTAAATAAATTACATAAATATAAAATAGATAATTTTATACACTAATAATTCTAAATGAAATGTGTTCATTTAAAACTTTTAACAATTTATATTTTTTTGTTAAATATTTAGAAAATGTTACTCTTTATTAGGAATAAAATAAAAAATATTATAATTTTCTAAATATATGAAATTGTACTATCTTTTTGTCTAGTCGAGTATCTGTATTTTGTAGATTCAATGTAAAATGTTTGTATAAAATATTTTTACTGTCATATAGCAATATCTTATCTTAATTCTAAGTGTCTGGTTGAAACTTATTTTTAAAGTATGAATATTGTCTTATGAAGATTTCGTGACAACAGGTTATTTCAAGACTCTTATGGATAATATTTCAAAATATGGAAAACATATTTGGCAGCGAAAGTTTGTTGTTTCGATAGTTAATCTAAAAAATGTTTCTTAAAGAGATGGAAGGTGTGTCCCAATTTGTTACACAATCTGTGAAATGTCAAAGTAATCTTTATCAATTTATATTAAAACTTCAGAAGTTCAGTGACTGGTTCATTCATGTTTATTCCATCATTCAGATCTCTGAAGATAAAATCTGTAATGGCATTAAGACAACCACAATATGGTGTCTTTCCATACTACTTCGGAAGCCTTAAGAACTTAAATTAATAGTTTTAATTGGACAATCAACAGTCTTACCTCAGTACTCAAAGGAAAATACCTTCCTGAGAAATTTAATGCACTGTGATTTTGTTTTTAATTGTCAAACAAGTAGGAGTGGGTCAAATACATTGTCTCGAGAATCTTCCACCATCCCTTCTACCACCTACCATAGCAATCCTAAATATTTTTAACAGGGTATTCTTATTTTTGTTTTAGAGCTTAAGATATATTATACATAATATCGTAAGATTGCAAAGTTAAATCTTTCCAGAAAATTGTGAAATTTTTTCAGTTTTAGTGTGTAATTGTAGTAACAATTCAATATTTGTAAACAAGATGTTTCATCGCATTTAAATATCAATTTAACCATTTGATAGTTAAGAACTTTCCATTCTAGTCTGACTACACAGAATTTTCCAGAGGACTTAAAATTTTCTTTAAATCTTTAAATGTTATTATTTTAGTGCATATATTTTATTTTTTGTTGATAATTAAACATTTACAAAACAAAAATATATTGTTTTATTATGATAGAAGGAATCCTCACATCCAACCCACTCTTCGTGAACCCATACTACTTTTTTGTGGTGCTTCGGTCTTCTCAAGCATCTTTGTCTATATATTTGTAATTCCATGGCTATTAAAATAGAAAGTATCCCAGAAAATGCAGCACAGAATTGGCTGGTGTAGACAAGTGGAATGTATAACAAAACTTAACATAACTTGCTCTTAACACTTAATAGGCGGGACACGGCAAAAGCCGTTTTTAGCATACTGTCGGTAGAATGCGGATCACGGTAATACGTTTTTTTATATCTTCGCTTGTTTGCGGGACACATAATATCACGGGTTTGTTTGTTAGCGTTAAATAAAAAGCCGCAACCAATTAACATTAGTCCTACTTCTTTGCTAAATTATAAAGGTGGAAGTATGAGCTAAGAAACAAAAAATCAACTGTGTTATAGATTTATTTTGCGATCTCCATCGCTAGTTTAGATTGAGTCGTTTAACAAGTTGGACTACTTTTCATACCGCTTGCGTTATTGTTTCAAATTTCATTATTCGAATATATTATTACCATTTTATGAGACGTTTTACTAACAATAATGTATTTAAAAAATAATAAGTGACTGAAGATTACGCCGACAATTTATCAGATAGTTCGTTCATGAAATAATAATAATCAATAAATATACTATAATTATTTATATAATTGTATGTTATGGATTAATGTTATTTTTTATACAGAATATTTTATATTGATAACAAGTTAAATGCTATC
Organism: Himalopsyche tibetana; assembly: GCA_030503985.1. Taxonomy (NCBI): domain Eukaryota; kingdom Metazoa; phylum Arthropoda; class Insecta; order Trichoptera; family Rhyacophilidae; genus Himalopsyche; species Himalopsyche tibetana. The sequence continues at coordinate 20,820,473 of JAPJYX010000022.1, forward strand.
TACTAAATTAATAACAGGTTTTTATATTCAGCTTAGAAAAGTAGTGAAATTATAATGTATTCAAAATGTTTTCATTTTATTTTTAATGATTAAATGTCACATATGATTTCTTTGAAAATTTCAGCTGAAAATATTGTTTGGCTTAGAAGTTCTGTTGACTTGAAGAATGTAATATATTATTGCGCTAATCACTAAAAAACGCCTGCTACAGGCTAGAGTCTATTGTTTGGACCGCCCTACCAAGAAGTGTTAATGTCTATCAAGAGTAGTCTACACGAGAAGTATCTTATGAACAAATTCATTAGTTTTTCAGTCATTTTCTCAGCAATTCTGCAGGAGTCTGTGCCGGCACTACAATAGAGAGCAGATGCATATCTTCTTTGCAAGTGCCTTTCATGCAGCGTACGCAGGTCTGAGCTTCTGCATCTAATACAAAATCTGTGCTCTGTGTCACCTGCACCTCAGCATATGCCTAACCTTATGGTTCTTCATTTGCTCTCTTTCTTCCCAAATGTCAGTATCTTTGCCATATGACTCATCTAAATTTTAATAATTTTACAATATCAGTATGACCAGTGCAACAGGCTGAAAATGGGTAAGATACTCCCCATAATGAATTTTGTAACTTCTGCAAAATATATTATGAAATATAAAATAGATTTCATTCTCAGAAATATATTTGTGGGGATTTCCAAAAGACTGGTCAAAATAAAAACCATCATAATTAGTCATAATAGCTGGAAATACATTGTTGTAGGCTTTTAACTCATTATTCATTGTATGGTTAATAATACCTGTTGCCTCGACTAAGGAAAATACAATGAATAACATAGTTTTTTTTTATTTGATAGGGAGTGAAATTTCACTCGATAGTAACACATATCAATAAGAAAAAATTTAAGTAACTTATTAGCTATATTCAGTGGTGGATTACCCCATAAGCGCAAGAGGCACTCGCTTGGGGCCTCAAAAATAAAATAAATTAAATAAAACCTTATATTTGAATTTCAGTTTTTAATATTCATTATTATTCTACAAAGAGTTTTGTAGCACTTTTTTATGTTGTTCGAAAAACAGGGCTTCCAAAACTTATTGCGCCTGGGGCCTCTTAAGTGCTTAATCCGCCACTGGCTATATTTTAAATATTTAATTTCACATGATTCGTAAAAAACTTATATAACATGATGATATATATTCCGATGCATGCCTCAAAAATATAAAAGGCCCTTTTGTTTTTTTGTTTTATGACTATGGCGTCTTTTCAAAACATTGTTTATTATGAGCAGGTTCCAATGAATGAGTAGATTCGGTCAAATTTATTATTTTGGGTCGGGTCGAATTTTATTTATAGCATAAATCATCCGTCAGCATCGATCAGATTTCAAAGTTGATTTTTTTTAAATACAAATAATCAACTCGTAATTTTGAAATTTATACTTTTGAATGAAAATTTATTTATGTGTCACTATAAAACAGCGTCAACTTTTTCTATGAATGTGTGATTGATTATCTGATTCTTCCAAGACCGTGAGTATAAATTAACTGAGTCCTCGAGAGATGAAGTGAGCCAAGTAGTAAAATAGTTCAATTTTCTATTGGACTTTTGAGTACAATCACTTGTTGAGTTGGTGTTTTAGTGGATTGCATATTTTTATTTTAGGTAGATAACACTATTAAAGTGTGTATTTATTATGTCACTTAAATTTTGTGAAACTTTAAGATTTGTAGAGTATTATAACGCATCCAACTCAATGTTTCCTATACCACTTGGCTCACTTCACTTCTTTGGGGCTCAAACTATAAATAACAAATACATTCAGTTTATATAAAAACTAGGGTAAATTTGGTATTACTATGACTTCAAACAGATATTATAGTAAAATACTACAAAGTTTTGCAAATTTGAAAGAAATGGTCCGTATAACACATAAATCACATGCGCAATTAGCCCACTGATAAAAAGTTAAGCAAATAGGTTATGAACAAAGCTTAAGTGTTACTCAAATGTTGCACAACTCAGTGAGGCCTTAGCATATGACGTATAGATGACAGAATAGTATTGTCATGCAATATAGTTTCTCTGCAGGACTTTCAAGCCGTGCCCGAGGTTAACCTGAAATTTGCCAGTGCTTCTATAACGTGACTATTGATGAAGCATTCTGTGTATAAATGATTTATATACACAGCACCATTCATCACCTCCCAGTAGAGGTCTACACGTGTCGAAATTTGATAAAATTACCTTGTCTAATCCCAGCCTAATTCGTCTAATTCGACTTGAATCTTAATACCACACTCGATACCGGAACTCGTCTGGTGCATAGATACCGCGGACAATGTTTCTTCAAGCACTAATATTATACTATATATCAGAATATGATAAGGTAAATAAAACAGCTTATTAAAAATATTCCCAAAATTTATTAAATATGAAAAAATTGAACAAAAAGAAATTTAAACAAATGCTACAATATTTATATAACAATATCCATAATGTAAATAATTTGGTAGATAATATTTGGAACATTATGGCAATTTGTAACAATTATAAATACATCATATGAGCCCTTAAGAAATGAAGTGAGCCAAGTAGCAAAATGGTGAAACTTTTCTACAATCACGTGTTTAGTTAGTGTTTTTGTGGATTGCATATTTCTATTTCAGAACAAAAACACTATTGTAGTGTATATTAACTAAACTCACTTCACTTTTATGATACTTTAACCTTTTGACCGCGGCTCGGATCCATATCGGTTCAGATTGGGCTGCTATAGCAGTCAACCGCGGTCTAGACAGTGCTCCGCAGTGCTCGGTTAAGACAGTGCTCCGCAACTGCTGTGCCGCGACACACTAGTGTGCCGTGGAGAGTTGCTAAGTGTGCCGCAGTGCATTACTAAAGTGAAGAAAATATCAAATAATTTGTTCAAACAATGATCGAATCAGAGTACCCTAGTTGTAGCACTGAGGTGGCAATATATAATATTACACAATTAAGAACATGTCTAATGTTATTTTTGCATATACCCATACATATATGCATATTTAAAGTTGACTGCGGAAATCTAGAGAATGTTTTGGTGTGCCGTGGGAGAGAAAAGATTGCAGAGCACTGCTTTAAGACATTTAGAATATTATAATGCATCAAACTCAATGTTTCCAAAAATATACCTTATCTAACTTCACTTCTCAGGGGCTCATTTGTTTCCCGAGATAAATCAGGGAGTGTCACTCACAGCAAAATAAGTGTAAATTCTAAGGTGAAAAAAAATTGCAATCTTTAATATTCAATTCTACAATAAATTTATTTCAACTCTTTTAGGGTAACCCTGGTTTATTGATAATGAATTTATTTAAAAAAAAAACTAAATTCACGGCTTGCATCAGAATATTATTGTTCGGGATGGCCCTATTCTCAAGTTGCGGCAAATATTGGGTATAGTGCAACAACCTGAGGCATCTAACGTTTGCAATTGGTGACTTTGAATCCGATTCATAATTCTATACAAATGCCCTTCCTTTTTTTTTAATTTCACCTACACCTGTGTTCTAAACTTCATTGAAGTCATAATAAAATTTTACATTATTTTTAAATACATATCAAGCAACCAATTACTTAAAATAAGACCAATTTATATTCAACTGATTTAAACCTTTCCTATACTATGCTAAAAAATCCGCACGCTCCGATGATATGTATTTTGTACTACATATGAAGAAGTGATTTAAAAATAGTATTCATAAATATTGATTTTATTGATCATATTTCAAGTAGTAATGTAACAATTTTTGTAAAATAAGCGCTGAAATATGTCTGAAAACAAAAAAAAAGCATCGCAAATAGCCGCGGTACCACCGCATAGAACGACTTATATGATACTGAATGGTCGGTCGGCCGTGATTACAAAAAGTACACACGTGCCGAAAGTTAATCAGTGGTTTTAAATCATATTTTCCGTTGAATAAAAAGACAGAAAGGGTGTGAATACCAGAAATATGTCTTTTCATAACTAAAATATATGTAAAAATCGAATGAGAACTACTGTAGACCGGTCACTCCAGACAGTCTTTACCAAACGAAGTAAACAATACTAGTGAAAAAAATCACACGCGCACACATACAAAGTGCGATGGCAAACATTTCTGTATTGGTGTGTCTATCCTTGATTTGTCGACAAATTATTTATTTCCTTTGCTCCAGATATATAATTAACTACATATACATAACAAAATTTGTATATAATTCATATTTATATTACAGAAGAATACATAAATTCTGACGTATCCGTATCAGCACCGTATCTATTATATTTCTTATTCCCATTATTTTAGTCGAATTGTAGTAAATACATATCAGAGGGAAGGAAAGGTTAAGAGAGGAGAACACGGATAAAGAAAACCAATTAAATGAACAACCCTGTCCCACAGGATAGATTGATTTGACTGATTGCATCATCATCACAATATCAAATGTTCAATATTGAAAAACACGTACAAGGAGGTCTTAACGTCTCCGTTAACGACTTGCCGGCCCACTTGATCACAACTTTTTTTTCTTTGTTTGTAAAGAAATCAATAAAAATCAATGGATTTGACAAAAAAATATATTTCAAAGGGAAGGTCTGATTTCAAGCTCACAAATACATATGACATTTTTATGGTTATTTATGACCGTGTGTTGATTATAAGCAATGGTGACACATCCATAAGAACTGCGAACATACAATATCCACAAAAAAATGAGCTATATTATCACCAATCAATACAAATGCAGTGACGGAATATTCTTAAATCAGCTTATTCACCAATCAGCAGCAGTAAAATTACAACCGCATTTAAGCAAAGCAATTGGCGGGAGACAGGGAAAAAAAGAGGTGTCGGGTGGCGGCCATATGCTCCACATTGGGAGCGAACATGGCCAAAGAAGAAGTAACAGCACAGAGGTTACATGCAGGAAAAAATCGTTTTAAATTGTTAAAATAAAAAATGTACTTATAATTTTAGGAATGTAAGACTGTGAAGGTTTTTAAATGAGTATATTCCTAAGCTTGTTTTAGAGTAAGGATATAATATTGTTTTCGGCGTAACCAGAGAGCTAGTAATTTGCCCAGTTTCTGTTACATGGTTTAAAATGTCCAGCTTCGTGAATACACTATCAACCGAAGCAGTGTCAGATTTACCTATAAGCTAAGTAGGCTTAAGCTAAGGGCATCAACGGTATATAAAGTAGACACATATCCCTAAAAGTTCTCATCAAAATTTTCAGGCACTGACAAAGAGGTATAAATTTTATTGCAAGGCCTGCACACCAAACCTTCATTTTTTTATCTAATATTTTATGACTTTTTACAATTCCCAGTACAGCGGAACCCCCAATTACACTACCCCAAATTACGCGCTGGCTTGAAATATTCACCGCAAATCCCAGAATTGCAAGGTCGCATTCCATTGTCGTTGCTACGAGACGATCGTCTGTGCCGCACATACAGGCAAATGTTGGATAGCGTCTGTGTATTCAACACATGCCAGGCTATACACGTATACCGGGCGACTGTCTATGTGTGGGAATTTGGCGCCGTTTGCATTTTATCACTCGGTAACTAAATATTTCGTCAATATTTTTTGTGGAAAAAACCAAATCCCTGATTTTGTGAGATTCACAACCCCAATTACACTACCCCGAATTACACTGTCCCGACTTTAGTGTAAATGGGGGTTTTACTGTACGTCACAATGAAAAAAAGATCAAATAGTACTCATGCTTATGTTTAAGCTAATCCCAAAGATGTGTATAAACAGCTGCTACAGATTTTTTCATAAATTAGCCTAGTGCCACTCTTTGTCTAAATAAACTCAAATTTGAATGACTGATTTGACGATGCTGCAAGATTCAAATATAACCCAATAAGTAGTGAGTAGCGTTTTATTGTTAACAGGACGACTGCCACAGACGTTTTCCATGCTCAACACGTCAGTGACGAATTATCTCATCAATACCTAATCAAATTATAGCCGGCGTGCTAGGTACAGACGTCCTATTTTTACGGCAGCCAATAGGTATTAATATCAATCTGCAAGGTAATTTAATGTAGAAAATCCCACCATAATTAATAAAATTATTTGCTTTTATCTGTCACATGTTTAGGACATAATGAAATCATACATGTATTGTACGATGAAGAATCCAAGGATTCCGCTATGTTAAGACGTCCACCTAATCGAGTTCCAAAGACTGAATAGAATCGTCCACAGGTCTCGAAGGCACCTCATCTTCGGCAGACGGCTCTTCACTATCGTTCAGCAGCGACTGAATAATATTATCATACAGCCCGGTGAGCCTGTTACGAGCAGGAGGTTCCATTCCGAAGAACATGTAACCTAGCCTGGTCATATAATTTGCAAAGGAGGGATCTCTCGAGATGCTCGAACTGTATTTAGCCGAAAGTTCGCTGTATATCTCAATTTCCTTTCTGAAACCATTAACAACAAAATAACTCAATCACAAAAAAAACAAACAAATTAAAACACGCGTAAGCATCATCGTTTAGGATATGAACCTTAAGAGCAGTTAATATAGTGTAATTGACACCATCGCCTTAATGGTAAACTAACTTTGTAATTTACTATGATATGGGCATTTGAAATATTTTAGTTTTACTTTACACAGGTGTTTTAACCCTTTGACCGCGGTTGACTGCTATAGCAGCCCAATCTGAACCGATTTGGATCCGAGCCGCGGTCAAAAGGTTAACTGATAACTTCTACATTTTATTCCAGTCTTTTCTCAATTATCAATAAAATTTAAAAAATCCAGAAATTTAATGGAGGTAAAAAGTTCGAAGCTGTATGGATCTCTTTACACACATATTAAGTTTATTGTGTTAGATCTTTAGAGGAAATTAAAAAACACATAGAAGGAAATTAAAAATAGTAGTTTCTTGCTTTTATCCATGTTCGCTGCCAATGTAGAGCACATGACCTCCTAACAGAGGTATCTTAACAGAAGTTTTTCTATCAGAACTGTTTGTTACTTAATTGCTCAACCTCTCTCGAGAGAGAGTAGTAGGGATAGAAGGACAAGGCTAAAACAGGACTAGCGGTTAACTAATCGCCCGCGCTACGCCTAGTTATTATAGGATCGGAAAGGATGGGAAGAAATTTTAACACGTTACAAACACCCATGCTTCTAGCAGAAATCGATTGAAAAAATGCTGTTTGTATGTAATCGAACTCGTGAGATCAGGCAAGGAAGCCCACAACACTAACCGCTGCGCCATAGGACCCGGCAAAATATTTTTTTTTACCACCATAAAATTGAATGCCGCCTTTGTGGTCGAGTGGTCAACGTTGTTGGCTTCGGCTACGGAGGGCCCGGGTTCAAATCCCGGTACGGACAGTTTTATAAATTGATTTTTCAATCGATTTATGAATTTCTGTTCAAAGGCATGGATGTATGTGATGTCTTGAATTCCCCCCTCTCACCCATCCTATCCTATGAACGGGGCGTATCGAGAGCGAATAGCTTACCACTAATCCTGTCTTAGCCCTATCCTTCTATCCCTACTTTCTTTGGAAAAAGAGAGGTTGAGCAACTGAGTAACAAGCAGTTCTCGTAGAAACACTTCTGTTGAGATAAACTCCATTAGGAGTCCATATGCTCCACATTGGGAGCGGACATGGTTTAAAAAAAAAAAAATTGAATGCTTAAAAAAAATTTGTTCAATTAAAATTGTTTCTCAGTTCACAACCAATGCTAAATATAATAATGCTATGTTCAAATCCAAAATCGACAAAAAGTTGGCAACCCTCCAGAAAACCCTTTGCGACCCCCAGGTTGGGAACCCGTGCTCTCAAGTGACATAAAACTACCGATGCTCTCGATATAAGGTTGAGATGCCAAGCTCACAGCCATACAACACAGTTTGAATGCATTCATTTATTGAGCAGACGTTCTGCGTTGTCCCGAATATGACTGTTTTTCCTTTGAAGACACAAAAAATAACAGCACCTTTTACAATAACAGTGTACTTTGACAAATTTATCAAATATGTAAGTCCACATAAGCAGACAATATTTTATTAATGTGCATTATATATTAAAAATGAACTTACTTTTCTATGCTATGTATCAAAAACCATAGTAAATTCAGAAGTGGCGTGGAATAGGGTGGCTCTTTTTTAATCAACTTAGGATGAACGCATGTATAGTGCATGAAAGTTTCTTTGGCAAGAGAGACTTTCTTCAGGCATAACAATTGAAACACAGCCTGCGCAATGAACATATCTATGTCTTCCTCGGGCCCTTTCGCAGTGTGGAACTCAATCAGCATGTTGGCGAATGCTTTACTGTCTGACGAATAGAGAAAATGAAGTCGAGCGCATATGTAATTTTTTTGATCCCAATATATGTGGGCGATTTTCTGAAAATAATTAAAATAAATCTAAAAAGCTGGTCATTTTGTTAAAAACGGCGCTCTAGGAGGGACTACCGCGCACGCTATAGAACACAGGTCAACAAACTTTAGGACCTCACGAACCACTAATTTCATATTTTTTAATCCCGCGGACTACTTTTCAGAGTTTTAAAAGTATTAAATTATATTTGGAAAAAAAAATATATGGCTATCTTACGAGATTGGGATGATTTCATGCATCGTTCAATCGTGTATGTCAATTTTTTTTTTTTGGTAGTTTGCTGTGGATTTATACCATTTCTCTGCGAACCACTGGATTTCTTACTCGGACCACCATTTTCCCGTCCTCTGCTATAGAAAACCGCTCTTAAGCGGGGAGCGCTACAGGATAGTTTACTGTATTATGATTAAGGCACCATAGTGCACAGAACGCAATGAATAATATGAAATAGTATTCCTAGTATGCCACTTATTTTTATTACCATCTTAGCAACGTTTTACTCGGCCTGTGTTGACAAATTTAGTTAGATATAAACTTAACATATATCTGAAGTTTCTATTTAGTTGAGGTTATAAAGAATAGCATACTTACGTGATGAAATGAGGGATCTCCTATTGAATTACTTCCCATAGACCATCTTGTGGCATTTGTTAAATACGTATCTCTCTCTGGAATTGTGGGATTCATCAAGGAAAACAGTTTGGTGACTCTCATAATCGTCTCCTCTGTGACTTCTGATTTTGACTTAAATAACACATCAACCATCAGAATTCCTAAATCAGCACCACTCTCTTGCTGCTGATGATCCAGCATCATTTGAGCTCCCTTTTCTAACATGTCGATCAATTCCTTATGTTTATTTTGACCCAGTAATCTGAAAAATAACAGGACAATGTAAAAAAAAAACAAAGAATTTATAAACACCGATAAATAAATACAATATTTAAATTTTTACCTAAAATAAAGGGTTCTGTACATCTGATGGGCTTCATAATATTTTCCTGAATTGATAGAAGCTTCCAACTTTCCAAGAATCCTTGTTATTCCTCTATCACTTGCCACCACCATTTTTGAGTTTTTGACACAAGTAATAGAGAATAAAATTATGACAAAAGAGTTTAACAGTGGTGGAGAATAGTTCATAGATGAAATTATATTTACTGAAAACTCATATTTTGTTTATCATTATTTACAAATTTAAATTTATGGTGTGGAACTTTTTTTTACGTTGAATTGAAAGTATTTACATTCACATAAATAATTAAAATATTCATTCAAGTGACAAATAGTTTTTATTGCTAACTATTATCATATCATATTTTATTTGTACATATTATGCTGCATTTATTTTGATTACCATAAAAATCATATTCCCGTGATTACCAAATTGAATAATTCTCTTTGTTGAACCACTTATTTTCAATTCTTTTCCAAAAGTAATTGCTTTAAATAGTTAACATAAATAGATTTATGTATTGTAGTTAATAGTTGGAAAATCCAAAATGATCAGTTTAATTGAATTTATAAAAACACAGTTCAAAGATTTTGTTTTCCGCAAAGTTATATATTCGCTTTTACTTTTAACTTCGAATAATTTAGGTCATTAATTATCAGTACATATTCAGTATTAGAAACAGTAACAAACATAAAGAAGGTATCATGTTTTGGAAAGTTAAAAATTAACACCTGAGGCTATAATAATGTTTGCCTTCAAAATTACGTATTTGTAATAAAAAGAATAATATGTAAAGATAAATAGTTTCCGGGACCTGTAGCCAAATGGTCAACACCATTGGCTTTGATTGCATGAAAATTGGTTTTTCATCCATTTTAATGATTTGTGTTTGATGGTTGAATTTCACGCCACAAGTGCCACTCATGAAATCCTAAAATTCTGGTATAGCAAGAGTGATCAGCTATCTTGATCTAGCTCTATTTACCAACCTTCTCTCTCCATAAAAAGAGGACTTAAGCGATTAGCGAGTAACTCTCACGGAACATGTCTTGTTAATATAAATTAAATTAAGGCTCATTTGCTCCATGTTAGATGAAGATGTGGTAAATAAAGTTATTTGTTTTTAGCAATGTTCCTTAAGCTTTTTTACCGTATTTGAGGAAATTTCTAGTGATCCCTTGATTTAAATTTAAAAAAATTCCAAATTTGTTTTACATGCTACATCTCTATTCATTTATAATAAAGCGTTGAAATACAGTTCCAATCAAGCAAAATGATTACTTTTGAATAATTGTCGACAATGCATTTTTGCAAGACAATGTACCTATATTAAACGCAGTGCTTTTTTCTCCATGTAAATGGTGGAATAGCGTTCCGATACCTATTTTCTCTGCATTTTTGATGTTTCAAATCAATATTCACAAAATTTTATTTTCATTTTGCTTTGAAATTTTTTATTTTTTTCCTTGGTCTTTCCCTTTTGAATGTAATGTACCGGATACCGTAACACTCATGAATTAATTTAAGATTTCGACTGAAGGTGCTTGGTGGAATTTCAATATTAAATTTGAATCGTTCAAACTATGTACATTCTCACAAATTTTGTCATTAACGACCCGGGTTTCCAGAAAGAACACTGAACATCCGGGTTTTAGAACATATGGCAGCCTTTAGATTGAAAAAAGACACGTCTACTTTTGCTAATCACTTAATATCGGAAGGACACGTGTTCAATCAGGAACAAGGGATAAAAATGTTACACCCAAATACGGACAGTCATAAGCTCTTTTTCCAAGAAATTTTAGAAATCAACAAAGCACAGCTGCAAAATCTTCCGATTTTAAACGAAATATCAAATTTTCCCACATCTCCTCTTCTATACCCTATATAACCATAAAATCATATAATCATAAAACCTTTGCCGACAAACAAATTATATAATTCTTGAAACTGCTCACTAGTCAAATCTGTTGGCATTCCCATGGGCTTATCCTTTTTGCCAGCAGTGGCTCTGGACTCAGTGATGCATTTATATCTTATATAAACACGAAACTTTCATTTACTAAGCGTCAGTTCAAGTTCATCCGTGCACTTGAATGCCTGAAGATGCCGAAAGGCGAAACCCGGGTCGTTAATGACAAAATTTGTGAGAATGTACATAGTTTGAACGATTCAAATTTACTCATGAATTAATTTCATAATACAAAACAACACCAGGTCTATAGACTTTCTATGTGACCAGAACCAAGGGTCTACTGCTTGGTTTAGTGCGGTATTTGTGAATTCCATCCGAAACAGTTTTGTCACTTTAGTTCATCAACTCATCGGAGCACCTTTGAAACTTTTACATCCTTTAAAGTATGTTGATCGGTGGTCACTCAAATACTAGGCTTCACGATGAATCTCGCAGATTCGAGTCCAAGTACGAACAGCATTTTTGTTTGAAGGCTGGGTGTTTGTGATATCTAAAATAATTATACCCACCTTCTATCCTAAAATGAACGGGGAAAATTGAGAGCAATTAGCATACCACTAGTCTTGTCCTAGCCTTATATTCTTACTTTAATAAAAACACAATAATCTTTTGTACTTTATTCCACTTTATTTAATATGTCAGAACCGGTTTCGCTCATTGCGAGCATTGTCAACTGATCAGTTGACAATGCTCGCAATGAGCGAAACCGGTCCTGACATATTAAATAAAGTACAAAGGATTATTGTGTTTTTATTCATATAATGCCTTTCCACCAAGTATTGACAGTGAACACCCTAAAAGTATTCTTACTTTCTTTGAAAAAAAATAGGTTGAATAACTGAGTAACAAGCAGTTTTCATAAAAAAAACCATGATGAGATACCTCCATTAGCAAGCTATATGCTAATCGCTGGTGCATATGCACATTGGGAACAGACATGGATTAGAAAAAACCTTGACAAGCGAATTTCGGTAACTCTTTGCTTAAAAAAAAGGCACTGATTAAACATTGTATGTTTCTAACTAGTTTAACCATTACATACTTGTATCACCTACAATAGACATTCATGATTACCATTTCACTTCAATCTGGATATAAATTATGTTTGATTAACTTGTCAGTCTAGTAGAATGTAGCTAACAAACCTTATAACTTATGAAAGAACTAAATTAGTATTTTTTTTTTTTAAAGTTAGTGATTTCTCCTTATTCATTCAAACATGGTATGCAGTTCAAGCAGCTCAGTTCAAGTACATGGAATGCCTGAAGATGTCGAAAGGCGGGTCGTTAGCGACAAAACTCATGGAAAAGTACAAAATTCAAATTTGATATCGAAATTCTATCAAGCACCCTCAGTCGAAATACTTAATTATGGTATGCATAGATGATTTGCTTCATCAATATGGCAGGTATATTTAGCTGACTCGCCACATTGCGAGGGATTTAATGGTAAGCAATTATCCTAGCCCAGGGGTCAGCAGAGTTTTAAGTGAGAAGAGCTAAGTTGTCTGGTAAATGGGATAGCAAAGATTTCAGAGTCGTAGATAAGAATTAAATATAGATTTTTGGGTAAAAACCAGAAAACACCAAAATACACCAGATGAAAGGGAAATTGGAGCTCGGCTCCACCGACCCCAGAATTTGATGTATAGTTTATCAATAAGATAAAAAAACAGGACAACTTCAAAGAGTTGCACATGCCTCGGTTGATAACTGTCCTATTTGTCAGAATGGCATAAATCCATATATTTATCTTTGTTAAGTTATAGATTTTATCTGACAATCTCAAATTTCTCATATACTGTCAACTTGTTTCTTCTGCCAGTAGGGACTTATTTGTTCCTAATGTGCATCAACACTATAATATATTTGACGTGATTGCATATTACTGAAATAATAAGTGAAATGTAATAATGACATATACTATCAAAGATATCTTTGCCCAAAAACAATGAATTGATCGAGTCATTGCTATCTTTTATATTCCTTGGTGAATATATTTGTGTACAATTTGTTTGGTTAAATAAAATAAAAAAACAGAATCTCGGCCAAAATATTTATTGTTGAAAATAAGCAGGAATGAATATATTGAATAGTTTTGAGATACCAAAGCTTGAAGCTATGTTTATATATTTTTCTAGCAAATAAATTAGATCAAATCAACAATATTGTTGGAAATTTTAACCGCCGCGAAGACGCAGGACCAAATGAAGAGTAGACTCCTTCTGGATGTTGTAATCGGACAGAGTGCGGCCATCTTCTAACTGTTTTCCAGCAAAGATGAGGCGTTGTTGATCTGGAGGGATACCTTCCTTATCTTGAATTTTAGCCTTAACATTTTCAATGGTGTCGGAAGGTTCTACTTCTAAAGTAATGGTCTTTCCAGTGAGGGTCTTAACAAAAATCTGCATACCCCCTCGCAGACGAAGGACGAGATGAAGGGTAGATTCTTTTTGAATGTTATAGTCAGAGAGTGTGCGTCCATCTTCCAACTGCTTGCCGGCAAAGATAAGTCGCTGCTGATCTGGGGGGATACCTTCTTTATCCTGAATTTTGGCTTTCACATTTTCAATTGTGTCTGAAGGTTCTACTTCCAGGGTGATAGTTTTACCGGTAAGAGTTTTTACAAAAATTTGCATCCCACCTCGAAGACGAAGGACAAGATGTAATGTGGATTCTTTCTGTATATTGTAGTCGGAAAGGGTGCGTCCGTCTTCAAGTTGCTTGCCAGCAAAGATGAGACGCTGTTGATCTGGGGGAATACCTTCTTTATCTTGGATTTTGGCTTTTACATTTTCAATGGTGTCAGAAGGTTCTACTTCTAAAGTAATGGTCTTCCCTGTGAGAGTTTTAACGAAAATCTGCATACCACCTCTCAGACGCAAGACTAAATGCAAAGTAGATTCTTTTTGAATATTGTAATCAGATAAGGTGCGTCCGTCTTCCAGCTGTTTACCTGCAAAGATCAAACGTTGCTGGTCTGGAGGAATACCCTCTTTGTCTTGGATTTTTGCTTTAACATTTTCAATGGTATCGGAGGGCTCTACTTCCAGAGTGATTGTTTTACCAGTGAGAGTTTTGACAAAAATTTGCATACCACCTCGAAGACGAAGGACAAGATGAAGCGTGGATTCCTTCTGAATATTATAGTCAGAAAGGGTGCGTCCGTCTTCAAGTTGCTTGCCGGCAAAGATGAGGCGCTGTTGGTCTGGTGGAATACCTTCCTTGTCTTGAATCTTGGCTTTTACATTTTCAATTGAATCTGACGGCTCAACTTCCAGGGTGATGGTCTTGCCAGTTAAGGTTTTGACGAAGATCTGCATACCTCCACGCAAGCGGAGAACAAGATGGAGGGTTGATTCTTTCTGGATGTTGTAGTCTGAAAGAGTGCGGCCGTCTTCCAATTGCTTGCCGGCAAAGATAAGTCGCTGTTGATCTGGAGGGATACCTTCCTTATCCTGGATTTTGGCTTTAACGTTTTCAATTGTGTCAGAAGGTTCAACTTCCAGGGTTATAGTTTTTCCTGTGAGGGTTTTTACGAAAATCTGCATACCACCTCTCAGACGCAAGACTAGATGCAAAGTAGATTCCTTCTGGATATTGTAGTCAGAGAGGGTACGTCCATCTTCAAGCTGCTTGCCGGCGAAGATGAGGCGCTGTTGATCTGGAGGAATACCCTCTTTGTCTTGGATTTTGGCTTTTACATTTTCAATTGAATCAGACGGCTCAACTTCCAGGGTGATGGTCTTGCCAGTTAAGGTTTTGACAAAGATTTGCATACCTCCACGCAAGCGGAGAACAAGATGGAGGGTAGATTCTTTCTGGATGTTGTAATCTGAGAGCGTACGTCCATCTTCCAATTGCTTACCAGCGAAAATCAAACGCTGTTGATCTGGAGGGATACCTTCTTTATCCTGGATTTTAGCTTTAACGTTTTCAATTGTGTCTGAAGGTTCAACTTCCAGGGTGATTGTCTTGCCAGTCAAGGTCTTCACAAAGATTTGCATACCACCACGCAGACGAAGTACAAGATGGAGGGTAGATTCTTTTTGGATGTTATAGTCTGAGAGAGTACGACCATCTTCAAGCTGCTTGCCGGCGAAGATGAGGCGCTGTTGATCTGGAGGAATACCCTCTTTGTCTTGGATTTTAGCCTTTACATTCTCAATGGTATCAGAAGGTTCAACTTCCAGGGTTATAGTTTTTCCAGTGAGGGTTTTAACGAAAATCTGCATACCACCTCTCAGACGCAAGACCAAATGCAGGGTAGATTCCTTCTGAATATTGTAATCAGAAAGGGTGCGCCCATCTTCCAACTGTTTACCTGCGAAGATCAAACGTTGCTGATCTGGAGGAATACCTTCCTTGTCTTGGATCTTGGCTTTGACGTTTTCAATTGAATCCGATGGCTCAACTTCCAAAGTGATTGTCTTGCCAGTCAAGGTCTTGACAAAGATCTGCATACCACCACGCAGGCGGAGAACAAGATGTAGAGTGGATTCTTTTTGGATGTTGTAATCTGAGAGTGTGCGTCCATCTTCCAACTGCTTACCAGCGAAAATCAAACGTTGTTGATCTGGAGGAATACCTTCCTTGTCTTGAATCTTGGCCTTTACGTTTTCAATTGAATCCGATGGCTCGACTTCCAAAGTGATTGTCTTGCCAGTTAAGGTTTTGACAAAGATCTGCATACCTCCACGCAAGCGGAGAACAAGATGGAGAGTTGATTCTTTCTGAATATTGTAGTCTGAGAGCGTGCGGCCGTCTTCCAACTGCTTACCAGCGAAAATCAAACGTTGCTGGTCTGGGGGAATACCTTCTTTGTCTTGAATTTTGGCCTTGACATTTTCAATCGTATCTGAAGGTTCAACTTCTAAGGTGATTGTCTTGCCAGTCAAGGTCTTGACAAAGATCTGCATACCACCACGCAGGCGGAGAACAAGATGGAGAGTGGATTCTTTTTGGATGTTGTAATCTGAGAGTGTGCGTCCATCTTCCAACTGCTTACCAGCGAAAATCAAACGTTGTTGATCTGGAGGAATGCCTTCCTTGTCTTGAATCTTGGCCTTTACGTTTTCAATTGAATCCGATGGCTCGACTTCCAAAGTGATTGTCTTGCCAGTTAAGGTTTTGACAAAGATCTGCATACCTCCACGCAAGCGGAGAACAAGATGGAGAGTTGATTCTTTCTGAATATTGTAGTCTGAGAGCGTGCGGCCGTCTTCCAACTGCTTACCAGCGAAAATCAAACGTTGCTGGTCTGGGGGAATACCTTCTTTGTCTTGAATTTTGGCCTTGACATTTTCAATCGTATCTGAAGGTTCAACTTCTAAGGTGATTGTCTTGCCAGTCAAGGTCTTGACAAAGATCTGCATACCACCACGCAGGCGGAGAACAAGATGGAGAGTGGATTCTTTTTGGATGTTGTAATCTGAGAGTGTGCGTCCATCTTCCAACTGCTTACCAGCGAAAATCAAACGTTGTTGATCTGGAGGAATACCTTCCTTGTCTTGAATCTTGGCCTTAACGTTTTCAATTGAATCTGATGGCTCAACTTCCAGGGTGATGGTCTTGCCAGTTAAGGTTTTGACGAAGATCTGCATACCTCCACGCAGGCGGAGAACAAGATGGAGAGTTGATTCTTTCTGGATATTGTAGTCTGAGAGCGTGCGGCCGTCTTCCAACTGCTTACCAGCGAAGATGAGGCGCTGTTGATCTGGAGGAATACCCTCTTTGTCTTGGATTTTGGCTTTTACATTTTCAATAGTATCGGACGGCTCCACCTCTAAGGTGATGGTCTTGCCAGTCAAAGTCTTCACGAAGATCTGCATAATTATTCTGGAAAAACAGAAAGTACTGTTAATACAGCTGTTTTAAAAAAAACCTATGAAAGTTGTGCATGTGATTTAACTTATTTTTAAATTCAAAGTCAAGTAATAAAAATAAACATCGCAATTAAAAATAGCCAGTTTGAAATCAAAATAACAAATAACCTTGGTTTTTTTACATTAAAAAAAAAAGACAGGAAACCGTTTCATGTAAACAAAATAACAATCTTTAGAAGCAATCAATTTAATAACAAAAATGTGGTTAGTTAAAAAATGCTTTTAAATCTAGGTAAATATAAGGTTTACTTTAAATAACAGATGTGATCTAATCATGCTATCTATTAAATACATTACAATGCAAGTATAACTAGAATAATCGTTTTCAATAAGCTAAAACATACTCAAATATAGTAGCATGATAAGGCCATTACTACAAATATTCTATGTAAGCGAAAATAATTATAAAATAAACAAACCCAAGATGATAAAACGAAAAGTAATAAAGTAAGAAGCAAAGCGTCGAATACTAACAATTTATGACTAAATTGATTAGATAAAACAAAGGAAGGCAGTATTAAAAAATTATTGAAAGCAGTTGTGAAATAAATGAGTCAAAGTTATTCAAATGTGGTTTCGAGAACGTTCCAGGAAGCAACGAAATCCGAGAGAAACGTATTCAATTACGGCGTTACGTGTGGCTGCGCTACAAAGCCCGTGCAGTCCTCCATTTTGTTACGTTGGAAGAGTCCAATATTATTTACGCAGGGCAAAAACCAACCAGACAAAGGCGATAATGCGGAAAATTATTCCAATGATCATAATTTCGAACACAAAGAAGCTGAATGTTTCACATTCGATAATGAAGTAACGAATTGCAATAAATAGCCACTACGTGTCAAGTTGTGACGTCAAGAAAACGGATTATTATTTTGGAAAGCTAAACAACAAACTGGAATAAGTAGATATTTTCGAATTAATTTGAGCTTACAATATTATTGTAGATCGCAATGCAAATATATTAACCAACCAACTAATATATTAATACAAAAATATTAACCAATAGCATGTTGTAATAATTAAATGATATTACTATAAATCCACACGTATGCTCGAGTTATTAGTTCCGAGATAATAATTCTGTTGGAATGCATACGCACACAAATGACAGAGTGGAAAAATAAGACAAAGGACGCTATCAAGATGGAGTCGAAGTTCTGAGGGCGAGGTCCGCAGGTGAAACCAATAAACCTAAAAGAAGCAGCAGTAAGCGTCGATAAATACAGTAATGGACTAAAAAAGCTGAACCAACCTTTATGTCTTCAAATTCTTCAATAAATTGCAGTAATTCACTTTTCCAAAGATAGAAACTCGTTGCTCAGCGTTTAATAAAATATTTTAATCACGATTTGTACCAGTGCGCTGCCACCGAAGTTCCACTCTGAATGAAACTAAAATTGTTCCAAGCTCTGTATTCAAGCAAAAATTATAAACACGACCGTTGGAGGGAGTAACATAGCTCTATTTCAATACAGAATACTTAAATAGCTTGTCTCGTTCTAAGCGTTTGGAATTTGTGAAACAGCGCTATTTTTCACTAAGGTTAAGAAGGTATTGGTGTACAAAGAAGTGACTAGAATAATAAAATCAATATACATATGACGTTCTAGAAAATTATTACTCGGATTTTAAACAATATTTGCAACAATAAAAATCTTTGATAAAAGAACAACATTTAAATAAATAATAAAACAACATATTAGATTTAATATCATAAAGATACATAATATGAATATAGTTAGAATCCTCTGATTTTACAATAATATTTATGTTATGATTTATAATAACATGACGAAATAAATATAATAATTTTGAATATTTGGTTTTCGAGTGCGATTTTGTTTTTATTTTTTCTCTAATAATTTAATTCGATCTATCATTCTAATTGTAGTAATATTTATTTAGTGCGTAAATACGCAGATGCTAGAGATCATTTTTATTTTCGTCAGCTGTTTCGTTGAACTATGACGTCTATAGTCAAGGAACAGCTGCTTTGTTCGATTTCATACGCGTTTTGTCGACTCACTCACGTGCTAATGCGCCATTTTTCTTTAATAAGAAAATTTTCTCGAAATATGTAGGTACTTCACTCGTATGTCGTCTTATTTAAGCATGCCATCTGGCATTGCCCAAAAAATATCATCAGGCTATTTCCGTAGGTTATCTATATATTAATAGCCGATAAGGTCCGAGTGTACGAGTGTCTGTAAGGTGTCCTCGACCTTCCAGTCTCCACTTTTTTAAATAAAATAAAATAATAAAAAAAAAATTAAATTAAAATTAAATTAAACACAATGCAACAAAAATCTCACGTTGCTGGGCAACGGGTTTACAGTATATACAGTTTATAATATATTATACCTTTATAATATATAGTTTTACAAACTTATTCGGAATAACGCCTTCTACGATAAATTTAGAAAAAGGCAAAGCCATTCATTGCATCATTGATGATTTGGATTACTTGCAATGCAAAGATGTAAGTAAGTGAATAACTTCGATCATGATGCTCACTAGCCTGGCCTGACTTCCATTAAGGTAAACGTACCAGTAGTTGACCTCTTAAGAGCAAAAATTCAACATAAATAACGATTGCCGTTTAGCATTGGGCCGAATGATGGCAAAGTAAGTGTATTCATAATGGCTCAAATGTCTTGATTAATATAATAAGACAAAAATTAAGAAAGGTTCTGTTTCAAAAGAATTGTGTTCAATTTTTAAGAACCATGTTTCAGTGTTAGTAGTTGACCATTTGAAAAATTGAATGTTCCAGTAGTTGACCATGTTACTTCATCAAAGTAAAAATAGAAAAATGTATTTAGTACATACATAGTATATTATAGGCTCAGTAACTTCCACAACATAGGAGACAAGTGATTTTTTTCACACAAAAATCTTTAGATATTCCAAATAAAGTCCAATTCCGGAACTGAAAAAACCTTGGGAGTTTTGCTTACTTGCGTCGGTTCATTTGTGTGGGAAACTACCTCCATCCATTCATAGCTAAGTACATCAGGTCGCTCTGGCCATTTCCATAGGCTTCCAAGCTTTTGCAGCAATGAAATAGTAGCTGCTGCTTTAGAAGTATGAACGATTTTTCCCGGAAAGTATTTTCCTTCATTTAAGAATACTACATGTTCATTAATGGCTTTAATAACAAGCAGCCAACGAGTTTAAGGCGCAATGCTTTCATTGATAGACTCGTGCCATTCACTTTCCGTTGAGTCTGAAATGTCAACACTGAAGTAAAAAGACTGGAAAAAACGCATTTGCTTCTGTACTGCTTTCAATTTCCCCTTTGCTCACCCATTCAATTCTTTTTTGTTTGCCTCTATGCAACACGTTCTTTTTTCAAATGTTCAATTTCGACACATTAGTCATAAGACCAGCCACAAGTGCACTGGCGATTGGAAACGAAATATTTTCTCAAATCGTTGGACCAACCACAGGTGTACTTGTGATTGGAGATGAAGCAGCATAACAGTTCGTAGTATTCCAAACGGCCAAAGACATCATAACATCAATTACCTCTTCTTGCAATGGATCGATGGATCTATCCGGCTCAAGAAAAGTGATACTTTCCAACTAATTTTTTACTTTTTGTCACAGTGCAAACAATGACTTGTCATCTTGATTAGGTTCATTTTTTTGTGGAATGAATCAAGTTTTTCCTCATCAATGTTTTCATTCAGGAACTGCAGTCCTCTCTCTAAATACCGCTTGCGTTCCTCTGATGTAACCGTTGGAGGCATATTTTCAGATTCTCCTGGTACCGTCACTACTTGAGGGTTCCATGGACAAAGTCGACATTTTCGGAAACCATTTACCGGAACAGATTCTGTCACAACTTCGTTAATCACACCTTTAAGGAGTTAATACACAAAAAAACCAGTAGTTGACCCTATGTCATCTATTGGGTAGAACAGTTCTGCACACTTCTAATTCATAAATAATCATCATTCCACACTTATTAATGACAAAATTGTTAAAAAATTGGTGGTATATTTTTTTATTAATTTATCCAGTGTAGTAATTTACCCCCGCCAACTACTGAAAAAGCATGAAAAAATGTTTGAGTAGTTGATCCCCCCCCCAAACTCGCTTTACTGTAAATATAACCTAAAAATTAAAAATGATCTCAATACTTCAATATTATGGCTGCCCGTAATCCATTAACTTAATATTATAAAGACAAAAACATTGAATTGCCATATGATTATATGCACTCATGCCCTTAACAATTTCCTTAAGAAATGTCAAATAAAACACTTACCTCACTAGGTGTTGTTTTCAAATGGCTGCCATTACACTAAAATGACATATATGGTGATGAGTTAGTTTCTCAATCTGACCACAAATGGCTTGACTTGTCTGAACTTTACAATTTAGAGCATTCCCGCGTCTGCATTTCTTATTTTAGGCAATTTTATTGCCAAAAGGTCAACTACTGGTACATGGTCAGCCACTGATACATTTACCTTACAGACACGTTGATAAAATGATTTTTCAGTTGATTCATGAATTCACGTTAGAAGACATGTGCCTGTAATGCCTTTAATTCTCTCCCTTCTATCCGACAATTAAAGCGATAAGCCAACCACAAGTTTTGCCCTAGCCCTACCCGTACATCCTTACTTTCCCTTAGAGGTACCTACTTAATTTTGCATATACTTTTTTTTTGATTCTGAGTTCTGAGTCGAACAATGATGACTTACAAACTTTTTAATATTTTTCATAAAATGACGTCCTTACGTTATCAAAAAAACAGGGCCCCCAAATTTTAATGCGCCTAGGGCTTACCATGTGCTTAAACCGCCACTGAAGTGACCCCATATTTTGTGTAATATATGCATTGCATTTATTGAGGTTTCACTGTAGATTACAATAAATATCAGCTAGATATTATTGGTATTTAGCGAATGGTTGAAATAAGAGGAACTCAAAGGTTAAAGAAACCGTGGGTTATAAAACTGGATGTATTTATTAAAGAATAAAGCTAATATTTCAATGCTTATTTTTGTCATATTTCTCTAACTCTATTATCTACATCAGATTATGCATTCATATGTTTTCTGCAGCAAAAATCAAATAATGATGAGTGAACTGTGACATTCAAACAAATAACCTTGTTATTCATATTACAATGTCACTGTGAAGGACAAACTAGTAAATACTCATAAATAATTGAATTAACAGAGAATGATATTTTGTTATATAAATTGCCTTTTGCCACTTTAATAGCTTTTTCTTTAACGTTATGTCTTCTTACTCCAACTAGGTACATACCAGATTTAAATGTAAGAATATGTCTTTGTGTCATTATGATAATATTATGATCAACAGCTATCACTTATTAAATTTGGGTGAAAGTTCCTATATTTTTGACCAATTATTGTAATAGGCACATAGAAAACAAACGATTTAATATTACTTCATACCATATAGGTAGGTAGATCTGTAAAAAAGATAAATATTGATCCATTGAAAAAATAATAACTTCATTCTAATTTATGATAATTCTAGCCAAACTGGCACTTAACAATATGTTTAATTTTTCGTGTACGTGTTCACAATTTTGCGTTTTTTGATTGAACAGAGAAATAATTAAAATAATAAAAAACAAACAATCTTTTAAAAAGTTTATTCATAAAATGTACATCAATAATATTATCAAGTTCCTGGGCTTTACAAACCTTACAAAGAAGTCTCAAATACAATAAAATATCAATGAAAACACAAAAACTATGTGACTAGATTGTTATATTTGGTGTTCTCGATAAAGGATTTTCTTAAATTATATTAATTATTAAAAAAAAACACAAAAATGAGCCCTGGAAAATAATCATACTGAATAATAAATTTATTTCACTCAAGGTTGGGTCACGTTAGGTTAGATTAGATCGATGTAGTGGTTTTAAGAGTTATTGAAAATATAAGACATTTTTTATACACAAATAAAATCAATGATACTAATTGGCTTTTAGAGCTGGGTGTATTATTCAAAGAATCATTTTATAAATTTATTAAAATATTACATTATAACTGTGAAACTATAAAGGCGTCATTTAATAATTCTTGATAAGGATGATAATATTAAAATAAGTGAATTATTTTATTTTAAAATCAATGTTCACATTGTTATTCGTTAGTTAGGAAAAATTAAGACAGATTGTAGTACTTGTAAGTTATTACAAAACCAGATTTTTGCAAAAAAAATATAAACGGCTATATGGTATTTACATGTGCAAAAAAGGCGTGGATTAATGATCCATGCACACAAAATAATTAAAAACGAAACTTCATTTTTTAAGCCCTCTGTCCCAATCAAAAAAATCCATTATGATAAAATATATTCTAGTGTTGCTTTAAAAACATGTCGATGTTAGGGACAGTCTTTTAAATCGCACTGTTTTTTGTCTCTCCTGTAAAGTTTTGAAAAACACAGCCGACTTCGAAGATGCAACGAAAATATGCATTAAAAATTCATATAATATATTCATATTAGTGCAATTTTTTTTTTTGGGGGAAAATAGGACTGATTTCAAGTACAAACGTCATTTATGGTAACAGACTGACAACCAGGCTGGATTCAAAAACTATTGCACACAAATATTTTATTATGGCAAGAAAGTTACGTTTAACTTAACATGGTTAAGAAAAGGAGCTATGATACTTTATTTTTTATTTGAAAATAGATGGATGATGTCGTCAGGTGCTTATTCCATAATAATTGTCAAAGTGTAATTTTTTTATAATCAAATGAAATATTTGAATTTTAAACAAATTTGTTCTTGGTTAGTGGAATTGTACGATACTTTGTTATCACTTAAACATATCACTGATGAAATTGTCATATACAGAAAAAATACACCAAAAAAAACTTTAATTTTAATTTTTCTTCATTACAACTTTATCTACTTGTGTCTTCAATTGAAAGATGCATGCATTTCAATAAATTTAATAATATTGCTCGTTATACCAGTTATCAGTAAAAATTGTCAGGTCATGAACGTGGCAGTAAAAATTACTGCTCGCGCCCAATGGGAATGTTCTCATAATAACATTGAAAGGGAAGAATTACTGAAGTAATCTAACGGTAGTAATTATGATCGACTATATTAATTTTTTTATATATTTTATTTAATTTAACTGCAGTTTAATGCAACAAGATTTTAAATCATAACAAGCCCAGTAAAAAATATAATCAACAATAATAAATGGAAAATAATTACAGAAATTCAATTCTATGGAAAATTATTTTTAGGTTTGTCCATAAATGAGAATTTTGTGTGTTCTTTTGAATACCCTTCTATTGCCACATTTCTATATAGAAACGGTTATGCTCTTTGATAATTGATGTTACAATTTTTCAACACCCCCTATTCATATCATTCAATGTAATAATGTTTATAAACAGACAATTTTCTACAAAACAATCTATGCCCTTCTTCATAAAAGAATATATAGTATTCAAAATTCAAGGGTTATATTATATGAACAACTACCTAATAAAAAAAATGTAATGAAGCTTATGTGGTACATTCACACCAGGATCATTGAAAAAATCAAAAGTTATTGTAAATAATTAAATGAAAATGAAATTTATTTATTCACAAAGAATATTGTATTATAATACTTACATAAGCAATTAAAGATAAACTGATATTGATAGTGCATTAAAAGTATTCATTGGTTTTGTAGTATATTTGCATTGATTAGAATCTTTTTACTGGATTGATATTTATGCATTTATTACTCAAGAGCTCTTATTTCTAAACATTATCTAATTGTATGTACTTAATTGACACACAAAAATTCATCATAAATTTAAACAAAAGTAATATTTCTGGCTTTATCTTTTAAAAATCAGCAGAACTAAAGCATAATAATATAAAATTAGTAAATATGTTATTCTGATGGTTCTGAATGTACTAATTCACACAATCAGTAAAATAATAAGGTTACATTTTATATTAAGCATCTATACAAAAATATCTATACAAAGATTCCACTGAATCCTTCAAAAATATTCAGGCGTTCTGTTTTGTTCAGAAAGAAAGCAAAACTGTAAGCATGTATTGATATGTGTAATCTCGTGAGCAGATATATTGAGGTTAGGTATTTTGGTTTTTTTTATTGTAAATTCATCAAATTATGTTATATTTGTTTGTTATTTGGATGGATTAACAGTTTGAATATTTCAAACAGAAACCTATGTTGATATCAGTAGTGCAATCAGACTTTGATAAAATATTTTTTGTTTTTAGCAATATAACATTGATCGAAATAAAACACTCAAAGCGTGTTCATAATTTTACTGAATATTCATTAGAGTAAATTTAATTATGGATGGAAGGCTAACTATCTAATTTACAAACTTATTTTAAAACTAAATTTAATAATTATAAAAATAAATCACTCACATTTCGTAATCATAAATTGAGTCGTATGGTATCAAAAGCAGAACTGTTCCGTACATCATGTATGGAACAGTTCTGCTTTTGATACCAGACGACTCAATTATTTTCCTTTTTATTGTAATTATCAGAGCACTTAATTTATTAAAAAATACTGTTATGTCAATAGAAGTATTCGGTTGATACATACATACATACATATTGTGAAATGGAGATTGGTTTACCTTAAAAAAAGACTTGCATTAACAGTCTCTTATAAACGATTCAGTTCAGATGTTTCATTAGTCTCCTTTTAGTTTTAGCTAACAAATTACAATGTGAAAACAATTACTGTATTGCTTGAATTCAAGCAACTCAATCCATGGCTTTTATATATTTACTGTAGAGGAAAAAATGCTTTACAACATGCTACATTATGTAATAAAGCAATGAAAATGCCGATAATAAGAATGCAGCTCTATAAGAAATTTAATTACGATCAGGAAAATGTCTAATCAGCATATATGGGAATTAGAGAAACCGATAATTAAATAAAATAATATCGGTATGAAAAAGTCGATACAAAATGTCAAATGGAACTTATTAGAAGACACCATAGAGAAATGGCTATGAATTTTCGTTAAATATATATCTTGATTCGCATGAATGGTCTTCATTTTAATGTTAGGTTTATTGATATTTTCATGTTCACAATTAAGTTTCCCAGCGAATTGCATTGTTTTTAGCAGGAATTAATAATTTTTTGGGGAGAAAAAGAGTAGAATGTTGCAAAGCATATTTAGTACAGAAGATACCAACTATTTTTTTATTGTAAAGTTATCCTGATTTATTGATATTTCACTTCTTCCAAAAATAAAGATGTAAAAGCCTGTTTTTACTAAAAGTCTTGAAAACTATTTCTTGGGAATAGTTTCATTGACTTACAGATTGATTGATAAAACTTTATTTTGAATTTCTTATTACACTGTATATTGTCACTTATCTAACAGAAGTTGGTAACTAACAAAATTGAGTTAAGAATACAAAAAGATTCTTTGATATAAATTCTTCATCTGGAATAACTCAGTTGGTGCACTGATTATACCGATTTGCCAATAGAAGCATTTAAATCCTTGGAATTGTATCTGTCTATTGATTTTAAACTCTTATTTGCGTCAGATCGATATTATTGCATCTATATTTTGATATTATAATTATCTATGTAACATAAAATATTGATACTAGAGGCTTTATTCTGAAAGCTGAAATTTAATAAAAAAAACACAAAACGTAGACAAAACAAACAACTGAAATGCATCGAGTGATTGAAATAAAGTAAAATCTATTGTCTAATAATTAATATATTGTATTTATATTCTATTGTATTCTGGACTATAAAACAGTGACAATTTCATCCTGCGGTCTAAAGCTTTGTAACAAGAAGTCATCGTCCAGCCAGAGATTATCCTGGGTGACTTCATGCCGGCTCTGCCAAGCGTCCGCATGCTGCACACTGCCCCTCGCCGAGAGAGACTCGTCAGGAAACTCCCACTGTTGACTCCAGTCTGGTTTAAATGAAAAATCATTAAATGCCAGGCTGTCTTGCAGCCCGATGGACTCTTCGTAAGCAGGCGGTTTCAGTGTTGACATGGGCGTAGATTGGGCGGTCGTACCGCTTTTGGATTGGTGAGGCTTTTGTGGTGCCTGCAGAAAATGTATGAGTTGAGCCACTTGGGCTTGTGGCGGAGGATTCGCTAGAGTTGTTCGCTCCAGTAATCTGTAAACAATTGATAAGGCTCTCAGTATAACTCGTAAGAAAATACTTTTTCATTTTTGAATTTGTTAGCTTCCATAGCTGTGTAGCAAGACTTCTATTTCGTGATCAACATATTTTAGGTTTAAATGCAGGATAGGTCAAATATCAAATGTTGATTCTTGAAATTTTTCATTTGGTGTTTGCTGAAGGGCTTGTGATATCGTTTTTCCTTCAAAAATGTTTGTAAATATCTAAGCCACTAAGTTACCCACGAAGAGAGAAATATGTTTTGTGTACTTTTGTTACTCACAAGTTGATGACAGACATTTTTGAGGTTATGAGACTGTGGGCGAACTTTGAAAACAGAAAAAAATGATATCTCATACATTGTGGGTGTAAAGGGATTTTAATTAAGTTAGATTCGAGGATTTTATATATCGTTATCTGAGAGCTGTACTGGGGCATCTCAAAAATCTAGTATTGAGATGCTATGCAATGTTGTGCTATATTTTAAGACATGTTCAAGTGTTAAATCTTAAATGAAAAGAGATTTTCCTCTTTAAAAGAGATATCCCGATGCAGCACAACATTATGGAAGGAAAATTGAATCTTTCCAACAAAAATTAAACACCTTGTTTTTTAGATTTCCCAGTACAGTTCTCAGGCGGCCATATCCCGAGCAGGTTAAAAGTGTTAATATTGTATAATATAATTATAAAATAAAAGAGTATTGACTAGTAATTTTTACGGATTATTTCTTCGAAATCAAATAAAGTGATGATATAAGTAAATAAGGTTATACATATATAAGATACTCCACCCTTTACAGATAATTATTTAGGTATGCAGTGACCAATTTCCCTGTCCACGCTAGATCAACATTAAAGTCCTTCCCTTCCTTAATTTTATAGAATGATCAATAATAAAGAGATTAGAAATAATGACTACATCGTTGATAATCTTTTTTTATCAAACAAACATCTTATTTTAGTTACTTAACAACTCATATAATAAAATTATCAATTATTTTATTTTATCTTCAGCTGTTTATCTGCATATTCATGATGATTTTTGAAATAAAATAAATGCATATATTTCACCAAATTGATAGCATTAGTCAAGTATATGATCATACCTATCGGCCCAACTGGCCAGTCTTGGCCAATCCGGTGGTATTACTGGAACGTCTCTTCTATTAAGCAGCATCAGGAGTTTCGCCAGATCGCTGAGTGACCGCCTAAAATTCATATCAGACAATGTGAGTTATAATAAGCTTGCAAAAATGTGTTGGTCCAGATATCCTTGAGAGTTGTTTATAGAATTATATTAATAATGATATGTCAAATAATTATAGTTTATATAATAAATCTATTGTTCAGAAATCAAATCAGATGTGATGAAATTATATTTATTCATTATTAATGATTGATTTTGAATACAATACATAAAGTTTTTTTATGTAATATCTTAAAACAACAATTATCAACTTATTTGTGCCGACACGTTTGTGTCACAGACTGATACTTGATGTGTCAATTATATCCACAAAAGAACAATAGTAAATAGTATGATTTCTGAGTAACATATTTTTTACTAAGAGCATATTTTTTGGTTGTGCTGATGGAGGTTCATATAAGTGAATTTACTATAATATGTTCATTCTAGTATTGTCTGATTTCAAAGAAAAATGGCTCCAGGAGGTTTTTGTTATCCATGGAAAAGTGATACCGAAAGAATACCTCTTTAAACATAAAAGAGGATCAAAACTATATGGTTACAATCAAATCTCTCATTGTTTTTGAAATTCTTAAACATTACCTATTAAATTTAAAAGATTTGCAAAGCCTTCTTCAGTAAATAGTATAATTATTTAGATATTTTCATAGTAACATCACCATATGACATATCATCATATAATAGCTACATGGTAGCAACCTCTTGTACATTGGGTATCTCGCTAATTAAGACACTGGTAATTGAGCGAGACAACGTTCAAAAGAAAAAGAATGAAACAATATTTACCCGCAAATGACGGCAGCATCTGTATTTCCAGCATTGTGCATTTCTCTAACTTGTCTCCTCACATTATTTAATATTGCCAAGAATGTATAAGCATGAGGCTAAAATGTAGAAAAATAACATAACATTCAAGTAAATTTGATTTTCTAAATACAAAATAGATTCTGGTTAATTGGACTATAATTAAATTGAAGCAGTCTTGCTTAAAGACGGAAAAATAGCACAATAGTGCAACAATTGTTGCTTGCTAATTGATGTATTATATTCATAAATGATATGCTTAAAATAATTGAAATATTAATATCATTATAAATGGCTTCATTTTAAATAAAGTGATTTAGCTATTTGAGTGTTTGGATGCATAGTTTCTGAGTGTTTATCTTTATTCGACACTTAAAATGACCAATAACCATCTCACTATTATATTTAATAAAACTCTCTATATTTAATTAAAATAAAATATTAAGATGTGTCGAAAATTGTCCTTATAATTGTTTTTACAGTTTTAATTCAACCAAAGAAAAGTTGAACTTATTTGCTTAATTTATCCCTATTAATTTTTACTGCTGAAAATCTTCAGAGACTGAACATTTCAGTCTGGCAGAGCTAGAAAAGGCAAGTGATTAATCAGGTGCAAAACTTTGATTATTTTCATAATTGCCCCGTGATAATACAAAAGAAAAGATATTTTGACAGTTCTATTCCAATTAATTATTTATTTCTTAGTTTTTTATTTAAATCAATTACTTATATGAATTTTGTCAAACACATTTATAATTTTACACATTCCACTCTTCACTTTCGAAAGATCATCACCCTTTACATTGCCCAGCTGACAAATACAATATATCTTCCATACCCAATATTTCAACAATTAAATAATCAATAATCAGCATAAGAATATAATTTTACAGTGAACATAAAAGTAGAGAATCAGGTTATTAAAAAAATCATTCATATATCGAATATGCAGTGATGTGAAGTGAGTATATGGGATCCAATGTTTGATTATGTATATAAAAGGTATCAAAAAGATAAATAGATAATGTTTTGCTTACCCTATATCTGTCAAGGTCTTTGTGAAAGTTTTTTAATGCTTTTGTGCTCTGCTTTGGCAAACTATCCCTTCTCTTTTTCCGAAAACGAACACATAGTAGCCCACTAACTGCCAGGATTATGCAGAGAACTAAGCCGATAACAGCTCCAATGATAATCTGGAAAAGTAGAAATCAAATCAACACTTAGGTCTGTTTACTGAAATAAATAAGTTTCCAAACTTTTTTTTTGCAATGGATTTAAGGCAATATCAATTTGAACTTGGTAAGTCTCATAATTGATAAGTTCCATAAACAGTGAACCTTCAAAAGGAGATAGATGAATGGATGAAAGATTTAAAACTCATTAGGTAATATATTTTTAAAGAAAAACTTATTAACCCATCAATAGTATGTTGTTAACTCATGTCTGCTGCTACGACATATTAACAATTTGCTTAAGCTCGTTGAAACTAGATTCTTTACTTAGCTTCATATTCTCATTACTATTATGATTAACTTGCTGATTTCACTCATCTTAACGACAACTATGTTGGTATTTGATGGTGCTAATTGTAAGAGAGATTTTTGTTGTGAGTTATACTAATTCCCAATGCAATTGATGCGACCAGCTAGTCGTGTGCTCAGTGAGTGAGTCACTAAAGGAAACATTCAGTCATCGTGACAATGAGACAGTTCTTATACATTTGCAGTATTGTTTATGCGCCAACAGGAATGCTATAGCGGTTAAAGGTAGCTCATGCTTCCGTGTGGGGTAACAAATGTTTGACAAAGACAGAACCATAATATTTAAAGAATAAATAGGAATAATATGAATAAGGGGTTATTCAACAGTGTTCATATGGGTTTGGCCCTAAAAACGATGAATTCAAGACTGTTAAATCAGACATCAAATGTACATCTTTTGAAAGAAACCTTTTAAGCAATATTTACAATGTAAGGATCAGGGATAATAGCTTTTATGGTGTAGCTACAGAAACCAGATGATTGAAAAAAGTATTGACTTTTTTACATGCTTGCAAATATTTGTTTTTTTATTTATAGATATGATCATGGATAATATTGATTGATGAAGTTTTTTCCTTGCAACACCAAGTCACCAAACATGTTTTTATTCACTTTCATTTTTACATTGATAAATACACTAATATTTAGAAATAAATAGTTGAATAAGAAAAACTAAATTAAATAATATACCAAGAATAAAAAAATAATAGTACACTGCCATCTAGCAGTCATGAATTAAAGTATAATTTAATCAGATTTTCAATTAAAGTTACGTTTTTGAAAAATAGATGTCACTGTAAATATTAGTTTTTGTTTTTGGAAATGTCTGAACAAAAAATAATAATGTATTGTATGTACCTATAATAACTCAATAATAATTATATATTTACAAACTAAAAAACCACAAAGAGTTGGAGAATAATAAAATAGCCCAACAAAATTATTGCTGCTACATAAAAAGAAATTGATCTAGATTTACCACAGGTTATAATATCATATTATATCAGAACAATGTGTTAATTAAGTAACTGTTCATGTAATAGATTTGTGTGAAAGTTCTTGGCGTTAAAATGGTACCTATTTTTACGAGGATGTTTTTTGTCTTTTATTAATTTGGCTTAGTAATATCTAAAAGACTTTCTACCTAATTTCACCAGATTTGATTCTAAATATGTAACTGCTTGACTTTAATGTTTGTAAGTGTATGACGAAGACCTGTTAACCTATTGCTCTGTGAATAAATTATTTATTAACTGATCATTATTATGCTATTTAAAAAAGAGTAATATAAACGCTAATTAAGCAAGCTGGTGTTATATATACGCAACCACTAATGTCAATTGTGATTTCCTTGCAACGTAGAAAGGATAAAGAAAACTCAGTGAAATTGTTGTCAAATAAGAAGTTCTGGGTATTTATTTATCTATGGGAAAAGTACTCCACTAGTGTCCTATCAAAGTTTGTGGATGTAAATTGTCGGCTTATTCTCTACACCGGTTATACGATTAATTGGGTTGGCATGGGCTGATACAAGGATGGTTGTCCTGACATAAGACTAGATATTACAAAGCATTTACCTCGTTAGGCCTCTTTCTGGGTGGACAGGGACTGCGGTGAGAACGCTGTGAAGGATGGCAGAGGGCGAGACAGCGCCCTCTTGCACCAGTACTTTCTTCACTACAGCGCTTGCACTCTATTTCGCACTCTGAAAATAGAAAGAAAATGCTAATCAGGTAATGGTTTGAAAATTAATTATCATAAAGAAGATTTGAGAACAGTTATTAGAGCAATTGGTTTTTGAAGCCAGACCCAATTCTAAAAACATAATGATTAATTAGTTTAGCATTATAAAAACTACTAATTTTAAGGCTCAAAAACTGTCATGTTCGTCACTTTTAGGGTGTTCACTGCCTTCTTCTTCTAATTCTTGGTGGGAGGGCCAGCAAACATCAAGCAAGCCACCCCCCACGCAATTTGTTATATTGATTATATTATATTATATTATATGTAGGTAGAAATTTGGGTCCTCATGCATTGAATGACTGCTATGTAGTGGCTACGCCACTGTAGAAGGAACATTAAAAGAACAAAACACTTGTTATTACTAATTTCACATTTATATTTTTTTAAATTTTATACTTGTCTACAAAAAAGATGCAATATAATTCAATAAAAAGGTGTTTTTTTTCAGATGGAAATGTCCCACGACATGTTGCTCTATTTGTCTCCTAGTAAATACGAGGCTCAAGGTTTATTTTATTTAACTCTGTGATGCATGACAGATTGATAGCTTCCATTTGAAAATATTCAGATATTTTTTGTCTGATTTTAAGAACCAATTCTTCTGCAAAATTTTATAATGAGGTTGACCAATTTCAAAATAAATACAAAAAATATTTCAAATGAAAGTGATTATTATGAAAAGAAATCGTCTCTTCTCGATGTTATTAAGTGAATATATTATCTGCAATGCATATTAAACAGTTTTGGGGGGCCACGGACAAATATCCATAAACTCGCAGGTTTTGAAAATCGTACAGCGACAAAATATTCAGACATTTTGCAAAATCAGTAAATTGCTGGGTTTTAGAAACCGGTGTTTATTTTGGTAAATCCATAAATTTCTAGGATTTTGGATTCCAAATTCTTGGAAGAGCTAAAATGAAAAAAATGGTCTCACTTCTTTTTGTTTTGGAAAATTCCAAAATTCCTTACAAAACTTACACAATACACTTAAACGTCAATATTACAAAACAGGTATGGGGGCCACGAAAAATTATGAGACTCAAAACAGGCCACGGGCCCAAGAAGGTTAGGAAAATATTGTTTTCTCTGAAATTAAATAGGGGCACGCCTGCCTTAGTAAAATTTAACAAGGGCTCGCTCGAGCCCCTCTGAGCCCTCTCCAGCCCACACCTGACGTATGCGGTAGCTTTACAATAATTTGAAAAGTGATAAATTATATATTTTACAACTATAGTAAAAACCCCATATACACTTAAGTCGGGACAGTGTAATTCGAGGTAGTGTAATTGGGGGAGTGAATCTCATACAAAATTAGGGATTTGGTGTTTTCCGCCAAAAATGCAAAACTAAGATTTCCCTTAGTTTTGCAAAAAAAAAATATGGAATAAATATTTAGTTACTAAGCGATAAAATGTAAAGCGGGCCAAAATCCAACACATAGACAGTCGACCGGCTATACGTGTATAGCCTGGCACGTGTTTGCTACACAGACGCTAGCCAACATTTGACTGTATGCGCCGCACAGACGACCGTCTCGTAGCAACGGCAATGGAATGCGACAGTGCAATTGGGGGATTTGCGGTGAATATTTCAAGCCAGCGCGTAATTCGGGGTAGTGTAATTGGTGGTTTCACTATATATTCATTTAAGCCTACAGCATCAATCCTCGATCTTTAATGTCATGACCACGAGATTTGGTCGTGGCGTGATGGGTTAATTAGCAAATGACGTGACGAGTTAAGCTGATTTAGAAACCAAACGAAGAATACCAGCATCTTGACGTTATAGATTACAGAGCTGTACATAGGGATTCAAACGCACATTATTTCGACACCGATCGTTAAGACAGTTTTGCTTTGTTATAACTATGTATTGGTATGATCATTGAAATAAAATAGAGCATAATATCGGAACCGTAACGGGATGACATTAGGCTGCCAACCCGTTAACAAAGGGCTCGCTAAATCTCAGAGATATTTGATATGGACTGAAGAAGATGCGGATGTTTTTATCAATTGTGTAAAAATTAAATACAACAATTATTTCAAAAAAATACATAATGTAGCGTAAAAAATTATAAATATTACCAATACCTTCGCTGAAGCATTTCACTCTTGTGCAAATCAATGGGGTCAAGACATTTTTTCCTTTTAAAAATGGAATCCGATACAAAATAGGCAGATGAAATATTTAATATGTGCACCCGAAAGCGATTAACTAATCACAAGTCCTATTTATGTTTAATCTATCTATACCTACTCCTTGCGAATGGCAGGTTGACAAAATGAGTAAGAAGTTTTCACAGAAATCTTCCTTTGAGATAAACAGTATTTAAAGTCCATATTCTCTACACTGAGAGCGGACATGGCTTAGAAAAGAATCACAATGAAAACTCTCAATATAAATTGTTTAAAACCTTTAAGGCATTGGTTTCCAACCTTTATTTAACTGCGCCTCCATTTGAAGAAAAAAATATCCTCGCACATACCCATCCTTCATTTCATACAGTAATAAAGACAAGTTTTAAAAGGTAAATAAATATTTTGGACAGTTCGCGCCACCCTTTGCAATAGTCCACGCCTCCCCAGGAAGGCGACCCTCCCAGGTTGGAAATCACCGCTTTAATATATTCACTGTCAATAATTGGTGGAAAGGCATTATTTTTAAAAGGGAGGCTAAGCAACGTGTTAAAAACAATTCTCTGTTCAGATAAACTTCATTTACAGGCCATACAGGGTTGGGCTGGAGAGGGCTTGGAGCAGTTCGCGCGATACCCTTGTTAAATTTGACTGAGGCCGGCGAGCCCCTTATTAGTTTAAAAGAAAACAATATTCTCATATCAATATAGTTTACAACTGAAATTTCTGACAATTATTATCTGTATTATCTACGACAGCTCTAGTTTCCACAGAAGTATAGTAACAATCGATTGCTTATTTAAATATTGCATATAATTTCATATTGCACAAAATTGACTCCTTCCCCAGAACACCAAGAATTGCTTTGAGATTAAGCGAGCCCCTTGTTAAGGTATTGGCAGCAGGCATTATACTTCATATTGTGAACGGACATGGTAAAAAACAAACATTTTAATAAGTGTGACGTCACAAGAAATAGATAGACATTTCCACAAAAATGCTTCCACAAATATATGTCTAAATTAAATTAAAAAGATGCATACTTCAAATTACGACTCTGCTTCTTTTAGTAAACTACCTATGCCAATTTAAGTTACAATTAAAAGAGTACAGAAGTCATCAAGCGTGGGTGAAAATTATTTATTCTACTGGTTGTAATATGTTCTGGGTGTATGGAGTAGTTCGGCCCCAAATGAATGACCGTGTGACACGGCATTTAGAAAGTTAAGAGAATAATCAACAATAATTTGTGCTGGATTGGAATTGGCGTAGACAAAGAATCAATTACTTACTCGCGACACCCAGAGGTGGGCTGGAAGGGGCTTGCGCGAGCCCCTTGTTAAATTTCAGCGCGGCCGGCGAGCCCCTTGTTAAGATAAGAAAATCATTCGTCTTAGATCAAATCAGCACTTTATTATGAAACAAGACCCTTCATTTTTTCATTTAGCGTTGTGGGCTTCCGTGCCAGACCTAAGGATTTGAGTTAATCACTAGTCCTTTCTTGGCCTTATCATTCTATCCCTACTACTCTCATTGAAAAAAGAAAGGTTGAGCGACCAAATAACAAACAGTTCTCGCAGAAAAAAAAACTTTTGTTGAGATTCCTTCATAACGAGGCCATACGCTCCACATTGGGAACGAAAATGGATACAAATAAATATATAAGATTTACCGAGCCCCTTGTTAAGATATTGGCAGCCCACCCCTAGACCGACACCCATCCTAAGGATAAAACCACAATCATAGTACTTCAAGTCGCTTAAAAACCCGAGACACATTTTTAACAATTTAAAAATTTAAGATTTCGACTGAAGGTGCTTAGTGGAACTTCAATATCAATTTTGAATCGTTCAAATAATGTATATTTACACAAGTTTTGTCACTAACGACCCGGGTTTCACCTTTCGGCATCTTCAGGAACTTGATATATATGCCGAATTCCCCACTCCTATAACCTATATCTCAGTAAATATAATCTTAAAATTTCTTCGACAAACAAAAATAAACATAATTCTTAAAATTATTCACCATTAAAATCTGCAGGCATTCCCATGGGTTAATCCTTTTCGTCAGCAATGGCTTTAAGCCTAGTGATACATATATTTCTTATTTAAACACGATACACTCATTTACTAAGCGTCAGTTCAAGTTCATCCGTGCACTTGAACACCTGAAGATGCCGAAAGGCGAAGCCCGGGTCGTTAGTGACAAAACTTGTGTGAATGTACATAATTTGAACGATTCAAATTGTTTGAAAAGATACGTTACGCAAATAATTGTGTATACAAAAAAGCGTAAAAAAGTTTTAACTTTAAGTTTTAGTAACCCAATTATTTATTTGAAAACCTGACAACATTGTGCTATAGAAAATCGTATACAAAAAGGGCAAAATGAAGACCCCACATAAGTAAATTACGCAAAATATTATTAATATGTATTTTAATTAAGAAAAAATAATAACATTCATCGCCCAGTATTAAATACTTAAATGCAAAAATTTTGTTATTTTTGTGGATCGTGCTATTTCAAAATAAAAAAAAAGTTGAATAAACAATCCATTAAATGAAAAAGAATGTTATCGGTAGATACGAAGATTTTTTTTCTAAGTATTTGAATTAAAGTATTTACACAATAAATTATATCGTAAAATTAAAACGATGAAACAAATAATGAAATTATATTATAAAAAGCACACAATAGTTCTATTGAATAGACTGCAGGGTTTCCCAAACTATGTTCCGCGGAGCCAGAGTAGGTGTTCCGAAAAAAAATTGAATGGTTTTATACGCTGCAACTAGAGGTCTGCAAGGGTCTGGGCCTGGCCCGGCCCGTGGGCCGGGTTCGAGCGGGTAAGAGCAATTGAAATTTGGGCTCGGGCCGGGCCCGGGTAAGGAATTTATTCTTCAGAAAAATATTTCAGACTATGTTTGTGTCATAAGTCAGCCATAATGATTTTAATTATTACCAGTTTTATAGAGAACCGTAAATTGTTGTAAATTTGTAAAAAAACGGTTTTTTTTTCGGTCTGTTGAGTATAAATCCGGGCTTCGGGTCGGGTTCGGGTAAAAATTGTGGTATTAGACTCGGGCCCGGGCCGGGTAGGGCCTGAGTCTTTCGGGCTCGGGTCGGGAAATTTTGTAAAATTTCGGCCCGTGCAGACCTCTAGCTGCAACACAGTTTTAAAAAATCTTAAAAATTAAGCTAAGTGTTCCGTTATATTTTCCGGACCTGAGAAGTGTTCCATTCCAGAAAATGTTTGGGAAACCCTGGAATAGAGAATGCATTCCATGGAAAAAAAACTCCCAAAAGTTAGCACGATGAAATATCCGCGGTTAACGTTTTACGACCATTTTTTTATGAAATTTTTCATTATTCGAAGTTTTAAATTTTGTTTTCTCTTTCAATTCACTCGAATAAAATAGAATTCCAAATTTGAAATATTATAAAGGTCATTGCACACAGTCAGCTTTCACACCAAGCATTAAATTAATTACGTACAGTGTAATATGAAGACATTTCACCACTTAAAGACGAGACATATAATTCTCGTTCGTTATAAAGCATTATGAATATTTTCTACGTTAATTAAAACAGCTGCTACTAAATGCTAGCAATTAAGAAAGCGAGGCGGATATGTTTATTGTGCGTGACAAGGAGTTAAACGACTTTGAAAGCAATACTGGTAACAACATTATGATCCATGTCACACATTGACGCAATGTTGCGATATCTTAAGACTCTATTACTATATTATAATTATTATTATTTATACTGCCATAAACAATTTTAGTCATCACACATACACATTTAGGGATGGGCCTGAGCTGAATCGAAGGGGCTCGCGCGAGTCTCTTGTTAAATTTTACTGGCAAAGGTGAGCACCTTGATAAATTATGGCAAACGATATTCACAGATGTATTATTGACAGTATACTGGCAAAAGGCGTTTTGTAAAAAAAACTCATTTTGAGATAATCATTAAATAATAAAATATCTTTTTTTGCAATTTAACGGTTACTTGTCGTTATATAACTTTATTATACAGTGAAACCCCGATTCTACGTTTTCCAAGCGACCAGAAAAAATCAACGAATAATGCGGGAAACAGATAATGCGGAAAATTTTCAAATAATACCAAAAATTGTTTAATTTTCAATCAACTTATTCACTTTTTTTATTAATGAACATATCGACTGTGGAAAGGAAAAAGGACGTAACCCTCAATTTTCGAAAACAGCTTTTTTTCGATAATCACAATGTATACAACTTGACACACATTCTATCAAAAGAATGGAAGCTTAAAATGCCGAATAAGTATATAAATTTAGCTTTTAAGTTTGAAAAAGATGACCTTGTAAAAAATTAAAACCAAGAAAAAACACTGAAATAAAAGTTTTTTCGAGAAAATTTCTTTAATCAATATTAGGTTATGTCAATTAAACACCAGTTTAAAAGCCTCCGTGCACTTCAAGGTTGTGTATAATTCATAATTTACATATGTCACAAAATCATCAAAACACGTTTTTAGCGCCTCCTGTAAAATTTGATATGTGTGGGTTACGTCCTTTTTCCTTTCCACAGTCGATATAAGTTTATTCTTTAATTGCTTAATTAATACATACTAAGTTGCCTATTCGTAGTTGAGTACTTAAATTTTGCCAGACACCCACTCTTCAAACACGCGTACTTTTCTAAATTAACTTTTTTTGCTATATGATTTTTTCAACGCCTTGTTTTCAGTTTCTCAGCTAGAGTTCTAGTTTTCTTCATTTAGGTATTTTAGTTTTGACTTTTGAGTTGGAAAAATTAGCGCAACCAGATGCGATTTAAGACTATTTATGAGTGAAAAAAAAATATCAATAAAAATGGTCAATCGGGATCGTAATAAGGACAGGAGGATAATATTTAGATGATAAATCGATGAAATCGGTAAATCAGGGAATGATTAACGTGGATATATTAAACATTGTTATTGCGGAGTCTTAGTCGAGTAAAAAATAAATGATCTATACTAAAAAATGAAAATAGCGAGAACTTCCACTGAAAAAAACGGAAAACGAAAAACGAGGCAAGACTATTTATGAGAAATATTCAACGAAAACGGTCGATCGGGGTTCCACTGTATTCGATAATGATTAACGAATTCGATTCACATATTCAAAAGTTTTATGTTTATTTATGCCGAAAACAACTGTAATCGAAATTGACTTGTGGTATGTTATGTTAAAATGATGTAAAAATACACAGAATATTGCTAACTTGTTTTTTTTCGACAGGAGAAAATCTACCTATCTGCATTCATAACTCAAAACAGCCTGTTTTTGATTTATCGCATTCTGTCAGTATAACGACGATATGATGTATGATAGCTTTAATAATTATTGCCTATAGCTGTATAAGTGATGAAAAAATTCACCCCTTAATGATATTGTTTCTTGGCAATACAAATATGTTAGTATATATCTTTTCTTTTTTAAGATGTTTTAAGTATCTCAAAGTAATACCCTCCGAGTAATTTATTATTTTGAATGAGGCCCTTGGATAAATTTTAATGTTGAACGTGGCCCTCGGACTTCTTAAAGTTGTACAGCCCCGATATATTTTATGACGAACTTAAAATATCGGCTACGCTTGTGACGACCGAATACCATAAGAACGGCGCTTCGCATTTATTGTCCATCACTAATTTTTCAAATTCGTTATATAGTAATTGAAATAATTTACCGAGCTTGTAAATTGATTACGGTTTTTATTCGCTATCGAATAACGTTACATAAATGATTGACGAACCAAGCGCTTTTTCTAGATTTAACAGTTATAAGAACCATAATTGATTTAACCCTTTGTTGCCTGACCTTTACCGTTATTTTTTTCTCTTCTATTATTCGTAATTGTCTTGAGTGGTTCTCACTGATAAAATATATTATGTTTTATAGCAGTATATTTATTTATAGTATTTCGCTGTATTTATAACGAAATCTCTATTCTCCATAGTTAAACACTTTGCTCCGTTGCACATATGTATGTATGTATATATTACGTCGAATCGGTGAAATTGCCTATTTCACGCAATCGGCAGAAATTTTGCCAAATTCGTGCATACTGCAACGGGCTTGCCTATTTCACGAATTTAGCAAAATTTCTGCTGGTTGTGTGAATTCGCCAGGGTTACCTTTGCACTCCATCACCACTTTTCAATCTTCTTATAGGGTGTATTCCATAGCGTTACAACGTAATCGTGTTTGAATTATTGCAAGGAATATCACGAGGAGAAATTCAACAAGACATTGTTGGACGTACTGCAGTGTGGAGAATGAAAAACTTTTATGAATTGAGCTCCAATCGCTTTCCATGGAACGTGGTGAACTCTTTGGATGTCTCATAATTTGCCCTAGAAGCAACCAAGTCGACATGACCGACTGGGCCAACAGATCCGTCGTATCATCTTGAGCAATTTTTATCGATCGTTGTTCATGTATAGACATTCCCAAAATATGGGATCAGCATCCTAAATCATATGTTCACAGCGGCTGGCTGCAAATAGGTAAACAAGGGGCTCGCTTAATCTCAAAGCAATTCTCGGTGTTATGGGAAAGGGGTGCATTTTTTTACCACTCCTATGCAATTACGTATATACAATGCTTAATTATGAAATCAATTGTTAGTTAATACACTTATAATATGTAACAATATGCAATTCATCGTAAACTTATTAATGTAAATGGCTAAACATGTACTACTGTGTATACTGTTGCTGTCATAGATAAAACATCACAAATTGTAGATATTTAATAATTTGATCCGAGAATATTGTTGTCTTTTAAATTAGCAAGGGTCTTGCCGGCCTTAGTATAGAAGACCCCACCAGCCCACCCCTGTGTGTTCACATTTACATTTTGGACTATTTACCAATATGCCAAGTTGGAAGAGCTTGTCAGCGAATTGACCATGGTCATTTATGAATCAAATTTACTTATCACAATTAATATATTAAAAAATTGTGTAACAGAATTTTAAGGAAACAGTTTAACATACAGAAGTTATCGCGAATATTGGACATACTCGGCATTTAAAGCTAAGCCGTTAAAGCTCTCTCTATTGAGGATCAGAACGTGTCAGATGTAATTAATGTATACGTCGAATCTGAATCAAACGATGTCCGACAACCAGCGCGTGGTATTTAACAGCTTACCAACCGCGGGCGCGTATTTGAGTCTTTGAAAAACAAAGGTTGCTGGCCGGCGGACTCATATATGCGTATTTGCGAAGTATCTGGAAGCTAAGAAAATTAAATTTTGTAAAGGTATCTCAATTTGTTTACAAATTATAGTGAATTTAGTAAAATTACAATTTTTGCGAATTTTTCGCAAAAATTTAATTCTCCAGGTGAAATTTTATAAAAAAAATGTGCGGTCGTTAAGCTGTTTTAAAAGGTGACTTTTTCAAAAAATATTATATTATACTTTTGAAGTTTGACATGAGACGGTTATCTTCCAATTATAATTGACATACAAATACTATCTGAATCAGGTGTTGTCAATACACGGTTCGCGACTCTTTATATTATTATGTCCAGCGGTCGATTAAACTGTCCCATACTAAACACACATAAACTATACAAGAAAATTTATGATAATTAACATTAGTTTTGAGGAATGCTTGTAAATTAAGTATTTTGTTTCTGTAAAATCATGAATTTACTTGATACAACGTTTCTTATAAAAAAAAAAAACGTTTTGCTATCGAATTTTAAGCGCTGAAATTCTCATATTCACCCGCTGTGGTTTAGTCCAGTGCCTACCAAACTTTCTTATACCACGGCCCCCTTGAATGCAAAACATGTTCTGAGGCGCCCCCCAGTTTGGGAAGTACTAGTCTAGTTGGTTTGGTTCGATGTCCAGTAAGGTCAATGTCAAATTAGGATTTTTTCAATTTAAATTTGAGACCTAAGACGTGGGTGTTTGTGATGTCAATTATCGTAGAGCTTATCTCGAGTGACGTACAAAAATTCTCGCCGAGTTTTTCTCGCGTGTTCTTTCAACTAAAACCTATTCGGCTCATTGGCATTAGCCAAATATTTATGTTTTAAATACATATAAACATATATTATACTTGCCCTTTTTGAACTTTAGTTTGACAAGCCCTGGACTGGCGTATTTACAGGTAAACTATGATATAAATCTCACGAAAATTGTGTTCAATTATATTAAGATGATCCACTTCTCTGTTCAGTTTACCATAAAACGTAAAAAAATACGGCAAATTGAATTTTGAGATAAACAGACCGAGAAATAATATAAATTACATTGTTAGTGAGCGATATTGTTGTTTGATGCGTTGCTATGGAGATGGATGCTTCTACAAGATGGCTGTCCATCCACCACTCGTTATGTATAATATATGCAGCCGCTAATTTCTAATGATAACTATAATTCAATACATTTTTTCCCGAACATTTAAAATGTTTCGAAACAATATTTAAAAAAAAAATCCTTTTACAACTTTTGTTTTTTTATGCCTAGAGACGTTTGAAAATATTTTTTTAAATCCTGATCTCCCCGAAAAGAAAAAATAATAATTATTGGAACTAAGATTTGACCAACAAGATCGATTTTTGTTTGAATGTGTTGGTATTTGTGATATATAGCCCTTCCACTCTTGAATGCATAAAATCAACAGGGCAAAACGAGAGCGATTAGTTAACCACTAGTCCTGTACTAGCCATATCGTTATATATTTACTCTCTTTAAAAAAATGAGGTTGCTTACAAACAGTTTTTCTAAATAAAACTCTGTCAAGATACCTCCATTAGGAAGCCATATCCTCCACATTGAGAACGGACATGAATTTTAAAAAAATGAATTCCGCCATCTTTTTAAAAGTAAAAAAGCACTGCTATAATTGACTAAATACATAACCTTGTGGGCAGATAATTTTAGATCAGTGATTCCCAAGCTTATTATGCTCGCGGACCCCTTTCATAGAAAACCTGACCGTGGACCCCCAAGTGGAATAATAAAGTTAATGACTTGAAAGGTATTTTTTTCCATGCCTGCTTCTAACGTGGAAC
Organism: Himalopsyche tibetana; assembly: GCA_030503985.1. Classification (NCBI taxonomy): domain Eukaryota; kingdom Metazoa; phylum Arthropoda; class Insecta; order Trichoptera; family Rhyacophilidae; genus Himalopsyche; species Himalopsyche tibetana. The sequence continues at coordinate 20,864,384 of JAPJYX010000022.1, forward strand.
AAATTCCCTCCAAATGGAGGAATCTCAACAGACGTTTTTCTACGAGAACTATATGTTAGTCAGTCGCTCAAAATCTCTTTTCCAAAGATCCTATCCTTATCCGCGGACCCCCTGACGTTGTCCACGCACCCCCAAATGATTTTTAATTTGTCACGGACCCCCTCAGTGGTCTCACGGACCCCTGGGGGTCCACAGGAGCACTTTGGGAACCACTGTTTTAGATGAATCGTTGTTCTTGAAGATAAATCAATTGGGGAATATTTTCATAGTAAATATGTATATAAACAATTATTGTTTTGCCCGACCATATATTGATTAATCTAACAAATTTAAACAAAAATAATAATTTGTTTATAGTCACTTTTAAACATTTTAAAAACAAGTAGATTTACATTTTAAACATTGAAATAAGAATTAGTGACGCTTTCGAGAAATCTGCAGAGAAAGTAAATATTATACAAAAAATAAGATTTTGCTAACAAATTATCGTAAATTCTTGTAGAGTCAACATTTTTGGAGAACCTTCACATAATTTATTTACCAAGAAGCTCTAGTAAATTAATCTTTTACTTTATTCAACATTCCTGAAAAAACTGCGAATCCTACTCCCAATAAAAAATATATAAAGGAAAAGAAAACGAACGTCTTCGTATTATTTATTCCACGATAACATAAACACAGCAATGAAATCATAAACCGGTATCCGGTTTTATCGTTAATATGTTTTGAATTATGTCGTCGCCGGTTGCGCTCTAACCAAGTTTTTTTAATCAATGATTTCACCAATAGCTTTGCGGCCCTATAATACTAAAAACACAACAAATTACACAGTCATTCGTAATATAATTAGTGATGCAGAAATGCTTACTTAACCCTTTCCTTACTACGCTAAAAAAAGGCACGCGCTCCTGAGCTGTGTATCCGTTACAAATCAGGCAAACGGGAGTGAATCATGACAATTATATAACACTACTACAATATCTACATATTAATAGTCGATAAAATAATCACAATTCACAAACCACAAATGTGTCCGTACTGATGTCCTCGGTTCTGTGCGAAATGTATTTGTTGGCGTACTTGAAAATTAGATGAATAAAATATATATACTGCGAAAAATTATTGTTAGCAAACTTGAACATTATTCCAAAAATTTAATAATTTACAATTTAAAAACTGCAGGGCTGTCGATATATGCGCCGAGGTCGATTTATGCTACTATGAAAAATGATTGTTAGCAAACTTGAACATTATTCCAAAGATTTAATAATTTACGAAATTTCTGCTACTACGAAAAATGGTTGTTAGCAAACTTAAACATAATTCCAAAAATTAAATAATTTACAATTTAAATACTGCAGGGCAGGGCTTTCGATATATGCTCCGAGATATATTTCTTTTACTATCAGAATTTATGGCTTATTCAATAAATAGGTTTGTAATTTATTTTTCACGCCAGTAAATTTTCTGACTACTTAAAAATGCAACAAAATCTCCCCCCCCCCGTTGAGGTCAACGGGCTTGCAGCTAGTTTCTATTATTACTCAATGCGTAAATGTATAAGGGAGGAATACCTGAATTTTAGGCCGAGTATTTATTATATATACAGAGAAATGTAAATGATTAGAAGGTATGTGTACTCTTTACACCTTTTAAGGGTTAACCTATTCGCTGCCCGTTCCGTATATATACGGCATCAAGAGTTAAGCCACACACACCCACACCATATAATATACGAAACAGATATTCAACAAGTACATGCATATATTTATATAGTATTGTATTTCATTTTCATGCTATCACTTTTGTATTGGGTAGTTTAGATATACTACTCACTAATCGATATGCTGGGATATCATGGGAGGAAGTATAGCAATTGGTGTCAAGAATGAAATTACAGCGGCGCCACATAGTTATTGAATATTGCCATTAGGTAAACTTATCACAGTGAAAATACATTTTAATTTTATCAATGCCAAATCAGTTTTTGAAATTTGGGCTTGATAGAATGCATCGCGTGTGATGGCTGGGCAAGGATAGAGTTAAAGCATTACGTTGAAAGTTGTGGCTAATTTGTTTTGAATTATTAAAATCATGTACAATTTTATAAAACGGGCGTGGCTAGAGCGATTAGTTAACCACTAATTCTGTCTTGGTTCTATCCTCCTGTCCCTACTCTCTTTGAAGTAGAGAGGTTGAGCAACTGAGTAACGAGAAGTTCTTGCAGAACAAAAAAATGTTGTGATACATTAGAAAGCCATATGCTCCACATTAGGAGCTGACATGAATAAAAAAACATGTCGGATAATAAAGATGTAAAAGGGTTTCTACATGGAATAAAAAAACTTTCTTACTGGTAGCTCTGGAGTTACCTGAGAAGTTACTTTTTTTTTAAATCTATGTCCGCTCTCAATGTAGAGATTATGGCCTCCTAATGGAGGTATTTCAACATAAGTTTTTTTTTCTACGAGAACCGTTTGTTACTCAGTCGCTCAGCCTCACTTTTTTCAAAGTGATTATTAGGGAAAGAAGGATAAGGAAGGCTAAAACAGGACTAGTGGTTAACTAATCGCTATTGCTACACCTAATTATTAAAGGATCAGAAGGATGAGAGGAGAGGAAATAATTTGAATTGACATCACAAACACCCAGTCTTTGATCATAACTTTGAATTGAATAATTCCCAAATTCACTGTGATCTTACCGGGAATCGAACCCAGACCTGCGTGATTGGTAGAGCAAGCTCTAACCAACTGGGCCACAGCAGGCGACAGCGAAGGTACTTACTCTGGAGAAACTTTTGTAACGTATTTTTAAATTCTCAGCTCGCTTCTTCTATCTATTCCATTATAAAATGAGGAAGACACAATCAAAATATATCTAGACAAAATCTCAGGATGTTTGTATACTCGTTAGATAAATTGAAATTAATAAATACAAATCCAATTTGTGAATTACAATTGCCCCATTTACACGTGGTGTTATTATATATTATGTTTACAGACATTGTTAGGTATGTATTCTACCTACTGTATAGGATTGTTCTGCTATACACGGTAATTAACTAATCCAACTAGGCCGATTAAAGCGATTAAGTCAGGGGTTTTCAATGTTTTTATTTGAAACAACTACGTGTATTTCGCTTATTATTTTCCACTCAATTTATTCTTTGGAAGAAATGATAGTACTCACTATTATTTTGTAGCATTATTTAAATGGTAAGAGGTTTCAATGTGAATAGTAATTGAAATTCGCTTTGTTGTAACACGCCGTACATCCGTTTTTTTAATATTTGGAAAGAGCAAAATGACGATGTAGATTTTCGTATAAAGTATTGTTTTACAATATGATATGAGTAATATGACGCTGTTTCAAATTTATCATTCTAGTTCATGTTAAGATTCACTAAGACAATTAGTATGCGTCAATACAAATGATTCTGCTTCACCACCTTAAAGTGCAGCTTAATAGAAAGTGCTTATAAGTATTTTATTTCTTGCATTAAAGCTTAAAAGCCGTCATTTATATGAATATGTCAGTAAAAATCAATTTTTAGATTACCGTAAAATGATTGTATGCCGATAAGATAATAGAAACTTATCTTTACTTGATGGAATCTAAATGTAAATGTAGAACCGAATGTAGAACCGAACTTAAATATGAAAAAACAGGCAAAAACAGTTGTATAATTTCTGACACTTAATATCTAACATCTTGGTCCAATTTAAATATGAAAAACAGGTTTATAAACTAAAGAAACTAATTGAAGAGAATAATAAAACATTACTTGAAAAATCACAGTTGATAATAAACAAGGAAACACCAATCACATTTTTTGATAGAGTGGTTAACCTTACTAACGTAACTTCGGGTCGTTAGTGACAAAATCTGTGAGAATGTACATAGCTTGAACGATTCAAATTTCCTTTCCTTATGTTTTTTTTATCTTTGATTATTAAGTATAACAGTGAAATAAAAGTTAAAAAATGTGCCATCTCCGCTCCCAATCTAGAGCATTTGGACTACAAATCGAGATAAGTTGTTATGAGATAACTGCTTGTTACTCAGTCACTCAACCTTTTAATTTTGGAGAGAGTATTGATAGAAGAATGGGAATAGGGCAGCACTAGTGGTTAGTTGATCGCTCTTAATGCGTCCTGTATTAAAGTTTGGATAAGCGGAGGGAAATGTACACATCCCAAGTAGCCAAGCCTTCGAACTGTCCGGTTAAAGTTGTTAGCTTCGGTTATGGTGCTAACGGACTCGTATCCCAGGACAGGCAGCTTCGTATAATATTTTTTGCAATTGATTTATTGACTTGTGCTTGAAGGCATGGATATCTCTGATGTGTAAATTTCCTCCTCCCATCCCTTCAATCCAAAAAAATATGATGTAGTGGAAGTGATTGCTTCTCTCCGTATGAGTTCACACGAACGTATATGTATATAATGTGCGTCAGTATTATACTGCGTTACCAATCAATCAATTCAGATAATATATATTGCAACAATTTCTAGTCTAAGTGAAATCATATCATGGTGACTAATTAACATAACTTGGGCCGCAGTCTGGTATGCAGGCCGCGACTTTGCCAAACCTGGATTGAACCGATTATGTGGCTCGTTTGAGCAGGTAATTTGACTTTCACGTGCCGTCGCTCTCAGACTGCCGTCTAAGTTGATGACTGAAGATCTCCCCAACCATACTACCTCTACACAAGCAATCGGATAACGGTGATGGGTTAGGAGATGTAAGTTGTTGGAGATATTGCTCACAGCTTAACATAAGGGTCCGGTAATACATGCAGTCCCGTTACTAGTAGACGCAATCGTCGATACCAGCATGGTTTGAGAAGAGGCAAAGCGATTAGTGTGAGAAGGGGCTCTGGCTAGGATATGTTACACATACGCTCTGTCAGAATAAAAGATAGTTCAACATAACAATGCGGCAATATGATCCAGGATGCCAATTCCATTCTTTGGGAAACACATCCAGACAAGATCTCGCGCAAAAGGGAACATTGCTCAGGGGTCAACCCCCAGCCATGCAATTTGTTTTTATTGGGTATGTAAACATTTGGACTCCCCTTTCCGCCGGGGCCTGAAGCGACGCATGGCTGCTATGATTTGATTATACCGCTGCGTCTCATATATTTTAGCATGTTTAATAAAAATAGGAACTGTGACTTATTTGAAATTATTAAATAGTCTTAAAAGTATGTAAATTAGATTAAATTTCAATATTTATATATAATGGCATTAGTTTTTTTAAAACGGTTTAAGTCAGCGGTGTGCTGCCAATACGTTAAACAAGGGGCTCGCTTAATCATAGTAGCAATTCTCGGTGTTCTGGGGAAGGAGTGAATTTTTCATCACTCCTATGCAATTATAAGTACGCAATACTTAAATAAGCAATCGATTGTTACCTAATATACTTGTAATATGTAACAATTAGAGATTCCAACTATTCGTCATTTTCAACTATCCGGATATCGAATAGTAAAACTGAAAATATCCGGATATATCCGGATATCAGGATAGTTTCAGTAAGTATGAAAATAACAAAACATTACTACATGTATAAATTTATGTACTAAAATAATACATTAAAAACGAGTTCATTTGTAATATAAGTCATTTATTCAGATTTTAACAATTCATATTTTAAAAATAAGAGAGCATTAAATATATCATAGCCGCCTGTGTGGTCGAGTGGTCAACGTTGTTGGCTTCGGTAACAGAGGTCCCGTGTTCGAATCCCGGTACGGACAGTTTTATAAATTGATTTTTCAATCGATTTATGAATTTCTGTTCGAAGACATGGATGTATGTGGTGTCTCGAATTCCCCCCTCCCACCTATCCTATCCTATGAACGGGGCGTATCGAGAGCGATTAGCTAACCCCTAGTCCTGTCCTAGCCTTATCCTTCTATTACTACTCTCTTTGGAAAAAGAGAGGTTGAGCAACTGAGTAACAAGCATGTTGAGATAAACTCCATTAGGAGTCCATATGCTCCACATTAAGAGCGGACATGGTATGAAAAAAAATATATATCATATTTTAAATTTGATCTTAATTTAGTTTTAATTTGTCCTGCTGTTGAAAATACTCGTTCCATTTGGTTTTATTGTTAGTAGTGTTTTAAACAACCCGTCCAACTTTTCTGTCCTTTTTAAAAATCTTTTTTTAGATTATTTGTATTGTCGTCAGTTTCCGCGAGAGATAAAATAGAATAACGCATTTCATGCTGCAAGTTGCATTTATTATCTTTTCTCATAAAATGAGTCCATACTTCCGAGCGTCTTGACATGGCTAAAATTTTATACAAAATTATTAAAATTTTAATATGTAGACAGTGGTCTCGATTGCTTGGTTTTCAGTGATGAATTGTAGGACTCGCACGCAAATGACGATGTTTCACGATCAAAGTTTCACGATCAACTGATCCTGACTAAATCCTTTCCCACTTCTGTAATACCTTAGATAGAGACAATACACATTTCAATACTATTCCATCATATTAAAATATTGAAAATTTGCAGCTGCATTAGATTACTGCAACGGAATTTCTTCAATGAATGAAATTTCGGCATTTAGGATTTTTTTTGCCTCGAGTCCGAGCTGATTCGTCGAACTTTTAAGTATTAAGATAACAAGATAAGATATTCATAATACCCGAGTTTGGGGAAGATTAGAAAAAACACTACTCCTAAGTAATGGTTTCTCCCAAGTAGTAAATACCCCAGTATTCATATCATCTTCCGTCGATTTTGTTAAATATTTCGTTTAAAATTATAACGAATACTATCCGGATATTTTCCTAAATATCCGGATATCGGATATCCGGATATCCGAGTTGAAATCCCTAGAAACAATGTAAAATTTACCGTAAACTAATCAATAAAAATGACATCAAAAATGTATTACTGTGTATACTAAAGCTGTCATAATTAGTCAGAAATTGCAGTAATGTACTAATTAGATCTGAGAATACTTTTGTCTCTTTTAACAAGAGGCTCGTCGGCCTTGGTAAAATTTGATAAGGGATTCGCGCGAGCCCCACCGAGCCCCCTCCAGCCCATCCGAGGGCGAAAAATAAAATAGCATAGAACTAAAATGAAGTGTTATTTTTACTTTATTGTAATGGAGTCATACCAAATAAATTCTAATTCAATCAATACAAACATAAGTCTATTATTTTAACCAGTTGATCATACTCGCTATAGCATTTAATAATTTATGAAATATAGATTTATTTTGCGGTTTTATCAGACGGAAGTGTCAAAATATTATTTAATGGAACTCAAAATATTGCAGGGAAAGTTAAAAAAAAGTACAACTTATGTAAATACGAACAATCTAAAACGATTAGAAAATTTCCATTTACTGTACTGGATGTATATTATTATTCTGGTTGACGTGAATTCTTAGAAATTCTTTTCACAATATCTAGTCGATAATTAGTTACGGCAAGTGCCCTCGCACATTCTAAAGTTATGTAACATTCATTTGTTTCATTATTGCCAGGTTGGCAACGTTATAATTGTCTTTTTTTTTTAACAATTTATTACTAACTCAATCCGTAACATCTATGCGAATGTAGTTTAATGTGTTTTTTCTGTTTTGCCATTGTGATTTAGAGCAGGACAAATTGGATTAATTTTAGTGTTCGTCATAACGAAATTAATATTATAATATATTGAACCTGTTTGAATCGACCGCTATTCTTTGTCAATTTAGAAACGTTAATGGTTAAAAATTCCGTATCGAGACAATCCCTGGACGCTTTTTTGCCAGTATTGGTTCCCAGGAAATTTGAATTAAGCACCATGAATCTTGCTTATTGTATAAAATAGATATTATTCATACAATACGATAAGAGAATCTATAATATATATCTTGAACACCCTTGTAAATTTCGAAATACATTAAAAATGTAAGAAGATTTAAAAATCTTCCATTTTTTTAGTCAAATAAAATATGACACTACGTACGTGTGGCAGATGTTTGTTTTCAATAATAACCATACAATTACTGACATTATAAATTATTTTCAAAAGGAATCCAGAATCAAAAGAATCCCTTAAATAATGTGTAATAAAAAGCAATATTTGTAAATGTTTACACTTTTGTAAAATTACCGGCAGTTTTCATGCATATAAATATTCGTTTACATATTTTTTCATTAAAAATACTACAGCACAATTTCATGTCCCGAGACATGAAAATGTTACGTCTCGTGTCGCGGGTCTATCGTGTTTATTTCCACAGTATTACAAATAAAAGAATCTTTCATGACACTTCAAGCTCTAGGTTTACTTTTTTAGTTCCGACTTTTGCCGTTGGCCATGTTATAATTGTGAATTAATGCTGTTGATCTCTGACCTTCATAACTCAGTAGGAATTAGAGCTCAAATATTGGATCCAATTTGATAACGGCCAGTCTTTATTTTGTCTTGTATCTAATTAAATGTATTGGTCAAGTTATTAGTCATATATCAAAAAAATCAGTTATTTTACGAATTGTGGCCAGTTACAAAATTAACAATAATTCATAAAAAACGGTAACCTCACTTACCAAGTTACTAACCAACATAATTATTTAAATTAATTATTCCGGTATTTAAATGAAATAAAACATAATAATTGTAAAGGTATTTCATTGGACACTATCGGTTGATGTTAAGACACTAAAATATATTTTTTAGGCATACTTAACAATAAGTCTTTTTGTTAATACAACTTAGTGTTGACCGAATTGTCAACTTGTACTGCTTGTAGCACAAGCCGACTGGTAATATTCCTGCTTTTGGAAACTTTCCGATTTTACTGTAAGCCCATTTGGCTTGCAAACCGCGATAAAATTAATAGTTCTCTATGCTCAATAGTTGCCTATGATACAGTTCACAAATAGCACCATTTACGACTTTCGATCGATTATTGTTTACGGTCTATTATTATGCATAGGGGAAATGTGAACGCAAAACATATGGCGGACGTTAACTGCGGAAATCGATCAATCATCTATTTTTGAAATAGTTATCAATTTCTCCATTTAACGTTAACTGCGCTTGAGTTGGAAATTCATTAAGTATCATGAACATTTGATATTTAATTTAACCCGATTTCTCACAGAATACCAACTAAAATAGCCGCGCGGTTTTTTTTAATACAATTTTTACAATAAAAAAACATGGTACATTATAATAGCATTTTGTTTATTTTTTTATTTTTTATTCATGTCCACTCCCAATGTGGACCATATGGTTTCCTAATGGAGGTATCTCAACAGAATTTTGTTCGCACTTTTCAGTCGCTCAGCCTCACTTTTTTTCAAAGTGAGTAGTAGGGAAAGAAGGATATGGCTAGAACAGAACTAGTGGTTGACTAATCGCTATCGCTACACCCAGTTATTAAAGGATCAGTAGGATGGGAGGAGAGGAAATAATGTGAATTGACATCACAAACACCCAGTCTTCGGTCACAACTTTGAATTGAATAATTCACTGTGATCTGACCGGGAATCGAACCCAGACCTGCGTGATCGGTAGAGCAAGCTTTATATCAGTGCTTCCCGAAAAATTCATACAACGGACCCCAAAATCTAAAAAAAATAATCAGCGGCCCCCTTCAATACAAAACGTGTTCTACCGCGTGTTCTATAGAACCAATTGGGCCACAGCAGGCGACATTAAGTAGTTTAATTGTGTATTCTAGGTGTTGTCTTTTTAGAAACTGTATGAAAATAGTGTTTTATGCCTCAAATGCCTACCTAGGTGCTTTTTAAAGGTACAGTAAAAGTGTTTTTAGATAAAAATATATAAAAAAACGATCATTTTTTAAAAAAATATATTATTCCTGCAATCACACCCATCTATTATGTGTATATGGAAGTATATATATATTTTTTATTTAAAAGTATAAAATTATACATTTAAGAGTTATGTGCTGTGTGTTTTTATTATAGCTTATTAATATATTCAAAATTTACACAATGAGTGGGCACGTGTCGTGTGATATCAATACATAGAAATTAAAAGTCATTAGGAGACCATTAGTCAAGAGGCATTTCAAATGTATGCATTGTTTGGGTGTATCATTAGTATTTTTAAGAGATTACGCCAGAATGCGCGCCGTCAAAGGTTAATGCACGCCAATGAATTTATTTCTACACCAATTCACAATAGATGAATAGTTTTAAGGCTCGTATTTTCCGGTCAGAATATATATTACATTGGTCAGAATTTATATTAAACGGTCATAATATATCGGTCAGTGTAAATAGTCATAATTTAAATGAAATAAAAAAAAACCTAACCTAACCTAACCAAAATGGTTGTAAAATAATCTGACCGTATATTTTTATTCTGACCAAAAATTGATTTAAATTATGACCATTTTATTTGTTCCCTAGTTTTAATAGGGCAAAAAAAACTATTTAATTATACATAGATTATATCAAATAATATCAACAGCTTTAAAAAAATAAAACACATTTTTTAAAGTTCGAAATGCTACTGCGGGGCTATTCTAATGCGCCAGAGTATCTAGACCAGACATGCACAAACTTTTTTTCTTGCGGGTCATGTAAAAACAAATTATAGTGAATTCGGGCCGCAAGGAAAAGATAAACGAACCGGACATACCAACACGACGAAATTCATTTAACATAATATTGAGTAATACACTTGGGTTTCATATAGCACGGTTCAATGGTTTCTTGAAAACGTCGTGTAATGTATATCTTTCTGATACTAATTAAGAAAGTGTTTTTTTTAATGACGATAGAAGAACAAAAAATATAAATATCGGGTATTTTATTAACTCTCTCATATCCAATCCTCTTTTTCTACTCCGCACCGAGGTTGGTGGTATGCTTTCATTATCAAAAGACTCTTCGATGTTTTGGAATTTAACCATAAAAAACGATTGACTACTTTTAGCGTACAGATATTTTTATATTTTATGGTAAGAAGTCGAAACACTTTTGCAATTTCTTATTGAATTATTTTTTTAAACGAATTGATGACCTAATCTTAAAAGATGTTTCAAAATACGTGCTATATTTGCATTCTAAAAAAACATGCCCCAATCCATCAACCGCGACGTATCGAAGAACCGTGTTATACGAGGCCAGTTTGTACAGGAGTTATATTATGTTTATCGTTCACCTTCTGTAATAAAAGTTATAACTGTCATGCCTTAAAGATGGTTTTGTTTTTATGATCACGGAAGAAGTTTTCCTTTCTAGTTGCAGTCGTATATACAAATTTTAACGTGTGGCAAACTTACCATGCATATCCGTTTAACTATTCGCGGTATTTTATTTTTGAATAAAGTTTATTATAACCATTTAATATTTAGGTCTTTGCAGTGGGTATTCAGGCTGTATTTTTATTTTGACAATGATAATCACAAGAATCAATTAACGTTGAAATTATTGCAGGTTTAATTCTCAAATGTTGTAACAATAAACCCCGGTTAACCGATAAAAATAAACCGGTTTTCGGTTTTTCTTAAAACAGGCAATAAACCGGGCTGGAAGCCCTACATGGAAAGAAAACTAGGGGTGCTTCCGTAACAAATATATCAAAACTGAACATCATCATTATCACTATCAGTCAGAAATTACCTTATCTCCTGAAGAAACTTTTATGCGTGAAAATATTAAAACACATTTTCTTTTATTTATTCTTACGATTTTTACATTTTATTTATTTCAAATAATATCGTCTTATAATTAACTATTTTCCAATATAAAAAATCTCACTTTTTTCTGCTATCACCAGTTATTTCGCAACTAAGTCTGTATTTAAAAAAAATCACATACTGTCGTGTCTAAATAGGAGTGGGGGAGGAAACGTACCTTGGAAGGACGTTCAAGGGATTTACACGATTTCAAATTTAATAAAAAAATTTGGAATAGTGTTCTCTAAATTTCCGGGACAATTAAGCATACATCCTGGATACGGGGCAGAGATGACAATTCCGAAACAATCCCGGCAAATCCGGGACGGCTGGCAACCCTACACCGATTTTTGTTTAGTGGCGAATTCCGTGGTGAATTTGGCTAAATAAATCATATTAAATTATGATTAGATGCAGCTAACGGGTCTTTTTTTAACTATTCGCATACAACATATGTTATTCATTACATTTAAGTATAGTGTTAATTTATCTCACCTGTCGAATTGTCAGCGGTGTGACTAGCAGCAGCAGCGGCGAATACTATCGTCAAAATAACGAGTGGCCACAATGCTCCCATGCCATATGGACACGACTACATTTGCCATCAAAACCGTGCACTTCACAGCAACGTCACAAACCCAATGGTACTACCGTGTAAATGACAATTCGTTGATATCATCAATATTCCACTGCGATCACGAGAAAAGTTGAGCCATCAGCTGTTATTACGTCACACCTGAAAAAAAATAAACTTTTTTTTTTTACTTAAGCTATGTCATTCAATATGAAAGATACTCGAGCTCTTAATCGGGAAGACTGGAGGAGAAAATCACAAGGGTATTAATTAATCGTATTTGAGACTACCTTTGTTAAGCTATCATAATCTAGTCAATTCAATTAATTTGTTATAAATTATATTGAGAGAAATAAGTACACTTAATTCTTTTTTTACACGGTAAATACGTTATAAAAAAAAACCGTGTAAAAAAGTGTTAAAATTCATAGAAACCTTTAAGATTGGTTCCCTAAATTTTTAAATTGAATTAAGAACAACATTGTGGTATAGAAAATCGTGACAAGGTAATAACGAACACACAATTAGTAAATTACATTCATAACATGTTTTTAATTAAGAAAAAAGTAATTATAATTATCGCTACTATATTATATACGGGGACTTTTATGAGGAATCCAATGAAGCTTTTTGTTTGTTGTTACATATTATTGTCTTGGTGGATTTCTTGTTATTAGAAAATTGTTTTTTGTATCTGGGAATCGTGTTAGTACAAATGTTTCGTGTAAAAATATGATACTTGTTTTTTTAGTGGAACGTGTTATTTCAAAATCGAGTAGAAAAAGATTTGAGTGTATTTCAATAATTAGTGTAAAAATAAAGTATATGTTCTTTTTTGTGTCGTGTAAAAAAATGTAAAATCGCGTAAAAAAAATAGTTCATATAAAAGTTTTTTAATAGAAGTGTAAGTATTTTTTTCATGTTACTCGATTGAATACACACGTCGTTTTGTATTGTACCAATATAGAAATATGTCTTACCACCACGATGATGGTACAGAATAGTGGTTCTCAAAATTTTTAGTGTGGCGAATCGGTAAGTGAAATATTTCATAAATCAATTAGTTAATATTAGAACGTATTCAGAATTATAACTGGATATTTCAATGTATCTATGCTTACGTCATTTGCTACATTCAATTAAAGCCGTGAAGTCGAGTAAAAAAAACGTCTCCAACTCGAAATGAACTTGAACTGACCAGTTCAAGTTCATCCGTTCACTTGAACGCCCGAAGATGTCGAAAGGCGAAACCCGGGTCGTAATGATAAAATCTGTGTGAATGTACATAAATTGAACGATTCAAAAAAAGCAAATATTTTATTTTTATAAAAACATAGTGTACAGAGAAACCCAAAATAACGCTGCCTCGAATTACGCGCCGAATAGAAATATTCGCCGCAAATCCCCTAAAGGCGTGTTCACATTCTATTGTCTTTGCTGCTGTACACACAGCCAGGCGGCTGTCTGTGTGGAGCATTCAGTCAAACGTTGGCGAACGCAATGCATTTTGCCACCTAGTAACTAAATATTTTGTCAATATGCTTTTTTTATTTCTTCTTAGTTTTGGCAGTTTTGCATTTTTCGAGACAAAAACATAACCCCTAACTTTCGTATGAGATTCACTCCCAAATTACAATCCGAGGTCCCAACTTTCGCGTAAATGGGGGTTTTAATGAACAAACATTTCAAAAAATACATTTTTTAGTTATATTTGATAAAGGTGTATACAAACCCAGCACAAAATAATCTTATTCTGAAAAAAAAATGATTTCATTCAAATAGTGACGAAGTTTTAAATGTCAGTGGAATGAATTGTGACTAAGTATAATTCGACTGTGGAAAGGAAAAAGGACGTAACCCACACTTTTTTGAAATCAGATTTTTTCGATAATCACAATGCATACAAGTTGATACACGCTTTATCAAAAGTATGTTAGCTGTAAATGTCAAATAAGTATCTTAATTAAACTTTTATTTTTAAAAAAATTTGGGCCGGCGAAAATTGCAAAACGAAAAAGTCAATTAAAAACCATTTTATCAGTCTCCGTGCACTTCAATGTTATGTATATTTCATAATTTGCTTTTAGCTCAAATTCATCAAATCATATTTTGTGTCTCCTGTAAAATTTCCACAGTCGATATGGTTCTATTTAGGCTGCTGTATTAAGTAACATAAGTTAGGTTAGAATAGATAGAACGGCGACGAATTTAACTCGGTCATTCTCCACAGACCGTGGATGCGGATGTGGACCAAGAGAGCGGTGCCGATACGCGTACCCCATTTTGAGAACTACCGAGATACAATGTATGGTAACCAAACCAATCTCCACTTCAGTGAGGTCTATTATGTATGTCAATTTATTTATAGCTACCGTGTCATTGTCGAGCCTTGCTAGTTGCTTCTTCCTGACGTTGGCTTCAATCTTTAATTAATATTATTTTTTACGCTTGCGATACATGACGCGTGTATGAAGGAGATCGAGCATCTATTTATAATTACATTTATTAGCATTGAAAAAAGTCTTTTTTTATGCGGAAGATACGTTTGCACGAAATCGCATAAAAATAGTTTGCACGTAAATAACTTTTTATAAATAAATAAAATAAAAAAAAAACTAAAAACTCACAAATCAACACAGTCATTAAGTACAATGTTAAATCACTAAAAAAGTAATATTTTTGTCTTTATTTATAAACTTATATTTGTATTAAAAATAATAAAACATTTTTAGTACTTTTTCCACATAAAATTTATTAGATCTGGACCGGTTTCGCTCATGATGAGCATTTTCAACTGATAAGAAAAACAATAAAACAGTGATATTTATACAAAAGTTAAGTGATAAAAACAAGGTATGACAAACATCCTTGTATTTTGCTTCAATTCTTTTGCTAGGTTGTAATACCAATTGTTTGTCATACCTTGTTTTTATCACTTAACTTTTGTATAAATATCACTGTTTTATTGTTTTTCTTATCAGTTGACAATGCTCATCATGAGCGAAACCGGTCCTGATCTAATAAATTTTATGTGGAAAAAGTACTAAAAATGTTTTATTATTTTTATTATAATGCCATTCCACCAAGTATTGACAGTGAACACCTTAAAAGTGTTATATTTATATATCTAGCCAAATTAAGATATCGAAATAGTGTGGTGCATAGTGTTTCTCAACTTTATATGGCCATGGCCCCTTTTGAGTTTCATGATTTTCTGTGCACCCCCCCCCCCCCCCCGACCATCGGCTTTCGAATGATCACTACACGTTATTAATTTATAGAGGTTTCTTTTTTTATTCGGGAAATCAATGTGTTGAGAGCAAGTCGATAATCAGTAACACGAATCGCGATACAGTCAGAAAAGAACTATAAATTTACAACAATCACTACAAAATTTCAGTTAATATAAAATACATGAAGAATGTGAGCTTCAAACTCAGGAGCAAAATTGATTGAAATTTTAATTTATTCAAATAATAAGAAAATTAGTAATCGATACATTATAAGCGACGTTTAGTTTTTTTTTTTTTAAATCTAAATAAAGTTTCACTTTGACTTGGTTAATTTATATAAAACATGTTCAAGACCTGTGGTAGTCAAGCTAGAGATCTGCACGGGACGAAATCTTGTACAATACTTTTTTTTTCGAATTAAACGAATCTTAAAAATCAATTGTTTAATTTAGAGTGAATTGTGATATAACCGTGGTTAATATAGCAGTTGTATTTAACCACATACCGAAAGGAAACAATATTAATTATTTGTAAGTAAAATAGTTCTTCAATTTAAATTCGGTTATCGTATAAAATTGTTTGCGTCAAATTGAGAATACAAACGTTTCACTCTTTTTATAAATAATATAAGTTGTACACAGATGCAACAACGAGAATTTGATGTACAGGTGAACAAATAGGACAAACGTCACCAATGGACATATTTTAAATCGCGCCAAAAGTTTAGTCAATCGAACTTAAAGGGGACATTAATGTAAAGAAGCAGTAGATATGCTTCTGTCACATTTTCCAAAATGAACAGAACGAATCTCTTAACCAATGCCTTCTATAGTTTTAACTAACTCAATGTTCATATACATAGTTTAATATTGCTTTTTTTACTCAAAGTGCGAGAAAAAATAGGAGGCATTGGGTGTTTAGAAAGAGATTGTTTTTGCTACACAACCTGCTGAAATTTCATAAGGATGTCCGACTGACCCACGAACCAATGACGTGATTTTGCTCTAAAATTAGTAAATGCATGAAGTAGTTTTACAATGAACACATTATATTGGTTTGAAATTTAACGCGTGGGGAAGAAGATTCAAGTATTCATTGGATCGATCGTTCACATCGACTTGGTGGCTTATAAAGGAAACTAACAGGCATACAAAAAGATGTGGCGTAAATAAACCTAAACTGAATGTTTTTATCTGGAGGAATTAAATTTAAATTTAAATTCACACCACCTAGTCTTGGGCAATTGCTTTTAAGACAGTTTTCAATGCCAGTAGATACTGCGGCTTACAATGAATGGATGATAAACCAGTGCTATTTAATAATAATGTCAAAAGCTTGATAAAGGAATTGAATAAAAACATATAGTCACATGAGTTATAACTAATTTATATGAATACCTCTAAATTTGAATCGTTCAAACTATGTAAATTCTCACAGAGTTTGTCACTAACGACCCAGGTTTCGCCTTTCGGCATCTTCAGGCGTTCAAGTGCACAGATGAACTTGAGTCAGTTCAAGTTCATCCGTGCACTTGAACGCATGAAGATGCCGAAAGGCGAAACCCGGGTCGTTAGTGACAAACTCTGTTAGAATGTACATAGTTTGAACGATTCAAATTTAATATTGAAATTCCACCAAGCACCTTCAGTCGAAATCTTAAATTATATGAATACCTCTATTTATTTTATATTATTTGCCTCTTTGTTTAGCTAAATTGTTCAGGATTAGTTCAAGTATCATGTTGTACATTTATAAATAAATTACTCCGGCCAAATTCGGACCCGTGCAGACTGCTAAGTCATGCGTACTGGAGTGAAAAAAAAAGACTTTCCTTTGAGAGAAACATTCAAAGGAATTCTATTACACGGAGGGAAGAATCCTTTAAAAAGATAAACTGAGCCAAAAGTTGAAGACATTTGTTTGAATCTTAGTTTGTTGGTAACTTTACCTTTAATAGTTAATTAAAGTATTTACTATATATACGTTTTCTTGGCATTTATTTGATTTCGTTACAAATTAATAAAAGGAAATGTTTAAATTTAATATCAGATTTTTATATCAAACCAATTACAATTTTTTTTAGTCGGGTCTTATGGCACAGCGTTTAGTGTTGTTGGCTTCCGTTCTGGATCTCACGGGTTCCAGTATGAACAGCATTTTTTCAGTCGATTTATCGATTTCTGTTCGAAGACTTGGGTATTTGTGATGTCTAAAATGTCCTCCTCTCCCACCCTTTCGTTTCTTTAATAACTGGGCGTAGCCAGAGCGATTAGTTAACCACTAGTCTTGTCCTAGCCTTATCCTTCTTTACCTACTAATCTCTTTGGAAACAAAGAGAGGTTGAGCGACTGAGTAACAAACAGTTATCGTAGAAAATTTTCTGTTGAGATAGATACCTTTATTAGGAGGTCATATGCTCCACATTTGGAGCGGACATGGATAAAAAAAACCATTTTTAAAATTTGTGTCAGTGAAGTTGAGTTTAGTATAGTTTTTTAGTTTAGTTTTTGAAAACGCAGAATTTTAGTGCAATTATTATAGAAAACAAATGCAGGTTCCCTTCCACTGGTGTAGATTGCCTATCATGTAGAGATTTTTAAAGTCTTTTAAAAATCAAATAATCAGTTAAAGAAATTCAATATTCTGTTTTCTCAAACCGTGTAAAAAATGAATACGGATAATATAGGTGCATTGCTTTGATAACATACTGTCACTTATTAAAGCAATATGAATATTTACAGTATATGGCGCAGACCAGTTCTCGTAAAAACAATCGCAAGAATTGAAACCTTCACGTCAACCTCTAACAGGAAACGGAGGCGGACTTTACAAAGATCACAGTAGGTACCACCAGAAGGCCGTGAAATCAATCGATGTTTACGATAAAAACAAAATCAAATTGACATAAATACCTTATTATTTTATTGGTAAATAAACCAAACCTTGAGAACATTTGCTTAAAACTTATATTCGAATATTATTGCGTTAAAAACTAATGCTTCAAATGCAGTGTTACGGATATGATTTTTACTGAAACACTATTTAAATGTTTGTTCAACTTTTATTCGAATAATTTTTACACTTTAATAAATCACTAATCTTATAATCAAGTAATAACGACGTGAGTATCAAGAGGTCTCTACTGAGTCGGCAACCGTTCGATTTGAACTTTTACTGAAGTTGAAGGAATCAATATATTTATTTGTCCGTTGAAAAGTTATTGTTGCATTGAAATTATATACAATAAAGAGTGCAATCGAATAGGACCAACTTTAATTATGTTATGTCAGGGGCAATCAACATTTCACAGTGGTTGATTTAGCGTATCAATAACAGCAGTATTAAACTATTATTTATTGGTATTGGAAGTCACTCATACATTCCGCAGTCGCTAGCTGCGCCGCTGATTTCTATTAAAGTGAATATTTATGTCCTAGTGATAATTTTGATTGAATTTATTGAAGTATATGTACACTAATTGTAATGAAATCGCCGCAATGAAATTTACCGCCGAAACCATCGAAAGTAGTAATGAAATCGCTTTACCGTTGGCAACGTCTCAGTTGATTGAGATATAATTGATATGTTTTTCCATACATCTCTATAATCTAGCATCCTAGGACGCAAATTATATATCAAAAGTGTGGAAAAAAAATGAAAAGTAAAAGTATGTATAATTAGTAATATAAAAAACGACTGAGACGTTGTCAAAATTTAGGATTGTATCTTATACTTTTTAATTAATGATTTATTTTTTATTTGTGATCCATGTCCCATCCCAATGTGGAGCATATGGCTTACTGATGGAAGTATCTTAACAAAAGTTTTTCTGCGAGAACTGTTTGTTACTCAGTCGCTCAACCTCTCTTTTCCAAAGAGATTAGACGAGGTAGTAGAATAAGGCTAGGACAAGCCTAGTGGTAAACTTATCGCTCTCACTACACCTAGTTATTAAATGGTCGGAAAAGGGTGGAGGGAATCTTTAGACATCACAGACACCCATGCCTTTGAACAGAAATCGATCGAAAAATGCTGCTCGTACTGGGACTCGAATCCGTAAAGTCCGGCCCGGAAGGCAACAACGCTGCGCCGTAGGACCCAACGATGTAAATTTAAATTAATTAAATTGAATATCGTTCGCATCTTTTGTTACTTCATTGGCATCATTGTGCAATATTTTTCAGTTGGTATTTACTTATATTAATAATTACAAAGAGATGTAGAATTTCTACAAAGAGATGTAGAATTTCAAAATTTTATTCATGTATATTGAGCAAAGATACATGTATATTTTCAATACATACTTACTTTCCATATAAGAATTTCATGATACCAAACAACCATTTGTAACGTTGTCAAAAATGTTTAAAGGAAATACCAGTGCGTCATACCTACCAGCACTTATTATTGAGCAATGAACTTATTATATGAACAAAGTCATACAACTACATAGTCAAATAAAATTGTGTCTTCCTTGTTTGAAAACAGAATTTCAACTTACAGTAAACTTTCAATAACTACTTCAATATTCTCCCGTAATAAACATTGTTCGAAATTTAAAATTCATTTTCATTATTGTGTTTATTCACACGGTACGAAATTAAGATGTGTTCCAAATTTAAAATGCTGTGGTGTGTACACCACAGTGTTCTTCAACCTATGGTTCGCGGACCGGCACCGGTCCGCAAAAGGTTTATTGCCGGTCCGCGATTATTTGTATGCTTTAAAAAATTTTCGACTCAAATATCTCTTTTCTACTGAAAATGACAAAATTTGATTACAAAAAATCATCAACAAATGTTGCACCAAAAATAAAGTAGTTTTTTTAGCTTTCATGAATAAAATTCTATGTAACATTGAATTGACGTTTCAATTGATACTTTTTGAATATATAATCCTAAGCAAACATGTAAAGTTGTACAACCAATTCTAGACTTACAACAGGTTCCGTTACACCGCCATGGATGTAAGTAGAAACAGTGATAGGTAGAATTTATCAAACTATAATTTTCTGGAATAAGTTCTACGTCTTGTGTTTTATCACGAATTTTTATCATTAATACACGGATAAAAAGAACATGGCATGTAGTTCGTTTACACGATATTAAATTAAATAATTCCGTCGTTTAACGTAAACGACAGTAGAATACTAATCATATTTCTTAGAATAATAATTGTGCTTAGGTTTTTTATTGGTAACTGGTCTAGAGTGTATAAAAAAACTAAAACTCGTTTAATATTAAGAATGTCGGAGGTATAATCGGATAGAATATAGATAATCATGCCACAACTAGTGCCGTTATGTTGGCACCATTCTCTCCCACTTCAAAGTTGACGGATGACAAATTTTCAAAGTATGCGGTCGCTTGAAAAGTTTTCTCCGCAAATTGGCGGTAATTGGGATGTTCTTTATTCGAAACGGGATATTCCGTTGTGAAATATTTGTGATTTGACAGCAGGCTTCCGGTGTCATAGTGGAATTGCACAATTGACGGAAATAGTTTGTACATCGTAGGTGATTCAAGTTGCTAGTTGTTTACAAAAATATTCTCTTGTAGTGTTCTCGAATTGCTTTCAACTGAAATCGTGAGAAAGAAATTCATGTTACTTAACTTGTACAATATCTATTATTCCTGATACAATTAGTCGTGAAAGATAATTAATTAGGTTAATTGCGAATTGAAACAATGGCGTAATAAGACGTTACATATTCCCGCAATATAACCATGTCCTTTCTCGGTGTGGACAGTTTTGTTTATGGCTCAATGCAGTGTCTCAATGTCTCAGTATTGAAGAACATATGTTCACGAAATTTCAATACAAGACGGCACTAAAAGATAAGTTGGACCCGTAATGAAACATCTGAAAGAACTGGTGGCAAGACTCTTTTTATTTCTATTGTGTAGTGAAAGATTTATTGAGCTGAGAAGAGGATACTCACTTTTTCATTTTTTAACCATGTTCGCTCTTTATGTATGTAGGGTAAATAATAATAATAATAATACGACAACTGCTTGTTACTCAGTTACTTAATCTCTCTGCTTCGAAGTGAATAGGGATAGTAGAGAAGGACTAAGATATAACTCGTTGTTATCTAATCGCTCTCGGTACACTTCGTATGCGGAGAAATTTTGCAAATTACAGACATCCATACCGTCTTATGGAAACAGTACATACTGGGATTCGAGCCCGTGAAAAATAATGTGTGTTAGAAAATTTTGAATTGAAACTGTTTTAATTATCTACAAATGTTATGTGTTGAAAAATTCTCTTATTGGCATAACAATGAATTAATTTCATCATAGTAATCTAACTCAATCTAAATATGATTGCTCGTAATAATGTGTCAGTATAAAAAAATATTTAATAACATCCTCAGTTTATTAAATTTGAATCGTTCAAACTATGTACATTCTCACAGATTTTGTCACTAACGACCCGGGTTTCGCCTTTCGGCATCTTCAGGTATTCAAGTGCACGGATGAACTTGAACTGTCAGTTCAAGTTCATCCGTGCACTTGAATACCTGAAGATGCCGAAAGGCGAAACCCGGGTCGTTAGTGACAAAATCTGTGAGAATGTACATAGTTTGAACGATTCAAATTTAATATTGAAATTCCACCAAGCACCTTCAGTCGAAATCTTAAATCCTCAGTTTATGTTAAAAAAAACAATGTGTTTTTTTATTATAAACGCCTGCTTTTACAATATATACATATATTGTATATATGTGTAGGTAAAGAATAATAAATACCAACGCCGTCCTTTCCAATTAATGTTTATTAATTCTGTATTTGAAAAAAAGATAAATGTGCTTTGAAATAAGCCACAAGCAAGTATTGTTTATGTTTTGATAACAACAAAAGAACAACATATTTTGAATTTGAATAAAGAACACGAACGTCATTTTGTTTTCAGAACTTGAGACCTGTCAACTTTCATATTCCCACAATTTATTAGACTCCACAGATTTCACGCTGGCCTTAATAATAATTGTATACATTTAACGCGACTTTACTTAGTAATTTTGTGGTACATTATTTATTTATATTTATTATCTCCAGATGCGGGCGTGACCCAGTATAATAGCAGTCCAAAACCATTGGCATATCAGACATATTATTTTTTAACAATTTTGCAACATCAGATTAACACAATAATATTTTTTTCTTAGCCTTTTAGCTGCCGTAGATAATTAATAGTAATTACCTAGCACACCGGCTATAATTTGCAACTATTAACTTAATTATTTATTGACGAGATAATTCGTCTCTGGCGTGTTGAGCACGAAATTTTTTACGAGATCTCTCGTCTGTGGCAGCCATCGAGTTAATGAACAATTCTTGAAATTGATAACTGCGTGCGTTGCAAAAAGTGGCATGCGAGAATTTCGTAATTTCCGTTGACTTTTTAGATACTCGATAAACTTGGATGAATTTGCTTTGTTTTTGTCCGATTGTTATCTTTTTACAATGAAAACAGCTTGTTTAGTTGCTCGACCTTCCTTTTTTCAAAGAGAGTAAGGATATAAAGTATAAGGCTAGAACAGGACTTGTGGTTGGCTTATAACTCTCGCTAAGCCTCCGTTCTTTTAGAATTGGAAGTTTGGTATGGAATTTTTAAACATCTAAACATCGGTTGAAAAAATGCTGTTCGTATTGGGATTCGAACCTTTAAAGTCAAGCATGGAAGTTAACGACGTTGTCCACTGTATCATCAATCCAACTCAAAATCTTAATTCAATTTTATCTAAGTCTATTGTATTCTTCTTCTAAATGATTGTGATTAAAAATGAACATAACATATTTCACATGTTTCATAACATATTATATAATACCAAAAGGCAAAAGGAATACCCAGTACTCAATACTTCTTGATTAGGAAATAGTAGAAATCTCATTTCAAATGTAGAACACTTACGCTAGCGATTGCAGTAAAGTAATGCTTTACGGTTTTACAATCCCATTTCAAAATATATTTTTAATAACGGAAATTTCAACAGTAAAATTATCAGATACACGTGGCATGTGTTTAATAATTGAAAAATTCCACGCCAGAAAATAAGAAATGGTTGAGCTTTACTATTTTTGAAAAAAAAATCTTCAATGTCTTTTGTGAGCACGTTTCGACATTATGTTGACATTTATGAACACGCCTTACGTTTGATTCCATTTCGAATAAAAACATAATTTGAATAAAGAACACAATAAAAGATCATATTAGCATTTTAATGAAATTAAAACAGTCATCAGGATTTTATTAGATATCGACTGAAAGTTTTACTTTCATTATAGAGTAACTAAAATATACCAATCCAATATACATACATATCGACTGAGGAAAGGGAAAAGGACGTAACCCACACATTTTAAGGCGCAAAAAACGCGTTGTGATGATTTTGGGCAATATGCAAAATATGAAATATACACAACCTTGAAGTACACGTAGACTTCTAAACTGGTGTTTAATTGATATAAACTGGTGTTTAATTGATATAATCTAGTATCAATTAAATAAATTGTCTAGGGAAAACCTTTTTGTCAATCTTTTTTCTTGGTTTCAATTGTCACAAGCTCGTCTTTTTTCAAACTTAAAAGCTAAATTTAAATTCTAACTCGGCATTTGCAGCTTACATCCTTTTGATAGAACGTGTATCAAGTTTGATACATAGTGATTATCGAAAATAACCCGCTTTGAAAAAAACTGTGGGTTACGTCCTTTTCCTTTCCATAGTCGATATATGTGTGTATACTCAAGTTATTTATATTTTTACTCATGTGGTAAATATGCCGGCTTCGTGTCAAAGTTCCAGAAAGATTTTTTTACGACTTCGCTAAAAACCAGTTTCTAGAACAACATCATTTAAATTAAATGATAAACATATTAAAGCTTAATGAAAATCTTAAAATATGTAAGGTCCTCGTTTGATATCATGATTACATTTTTTTCACATAATATAACATGACATCATCATCAACTTTTAAAAAATTGATGTGTAAACCGAATTTGCCTAAAACGTAAATTACATGTTGATTTCAAGTAAATTTTACAACATATTCTGTTTGCGTATTCAAAAAGAAAACATAAAAAGTGCTATGTAATGTTTTGATAAAAAATAGAAATGGCATTTTGTCTCAATTGATTTTTTTCGTTTCTTTTAAATTAGAAATTTAAATATATTGTAAACGAAAAACTTTCGTGTCTTTAGCACTACTATCCCCCCCTAGTGATTTCGAAGACATCACACTATGGACCACTAATGAGAAGATGATAAAAGCCATATGCATCTATGTCACATATTACAAAATTTTGGATATCAAGCATTTTTAGTTTATGGAAAATTTTCTTTAAATGCGATTTCAAATAACTACCTTAACAAAAAAACAATATTGCAAAATAAAACAGGTTTTTAATATGGACTTGAGTCAGTTTTGCTAGAACACATTTGAACTTAGATTTATTTTTTTACTCTCTTTTGATCTTTGCTTCTTTTAGGTGAAATGTGAAAGAAAAATTCTTATTTTATCTGCCATTTTAACATAAATATCTCACTTCAAATACGAGAAACTTTCATTCATAGCACACTGTCAAACAAACAATTGCACCGTAGTCAGGCTATTACTGCATTGTGATTGGCCTAAACGGAGTTAAGCAGGTACGATCGATGTGATGGATTGGACTTAAGCACTTATGGAAAAAATTAATATTCAACCTAACTTTTCAACCATAGTATTGGACGTGGGTTTGATTGTTTTGAACTCAAAAAAGATTATAGTGAACTTAAGTGTATATCGATTCAAATGACATAATACTTTTTGTTATTATTATTTTTATACTCAAACATTTATAGTACATATCGAAATTCTAAATTATATACCACAACAATTTAAAAACCTTCATGCAAATTTTCCAGAGCATAAGTTTATTTTTTCTTCAACTATCATTTTTATTAACTAAAACTTATCGCAGTGAAGTTAAAAACGTATATACGCAGTGGCGGATTATCCTACAAGCGCATGAAGCGCGCGCTTGGGGCCTACGAATTTTAGGGGCCTCAAAAATGGCTTATACTATAATATAAAACCCATATACTTTTTGTTCAGATTTTAATATATATTTAATATTTTACATATTTTTTTTTGACGTTCTTATGTGCTTAGAAAACAGAGCCTCAAAATTTTATTGCGCTTAGGCCTTAGGGCCTCTCGTATGTTTAAATCGCCACTGTATATACGATTTAACAATGACGTTCATATGGACTCCCTCTGCAATGTACACGATAGTTATGCAACTGAATACAGTCTCAGCTCACCAGAAGATGGATATTTCAGACGATGTTGTGATACCGAAACAGTACGTCTACGTTTATTTTAAAGCAGTTAAAAACGATTTATTTTTTATTTTTATCAATGCATAGCACAAGTTAAAAAAATCATTCGTTGAGGATCAAATCAGCACTTATCTGCAATTTATTATAAATTGTAATACGAAACGGAATACTTTGTTGCTCCTTCATTTTTTAATTGAAGGCAACAAAGACAACTAACGGGCCGCAAAAAAGCCGGCGAGCCACGTCATATGCATCATCCATGGTATGAAGACATTATGGCTGAGATTTACCGAGCCCTTTGTTAACATATTACCAGCCCACCGCTGCATAGTACCTACGATATATAGTGTTAGAATGTATTGTTTTATTAAATCTTGTCAGTATCGTTTTATTTATTTTGCTGCCGATTAAGTTTATTTAATGTTAAATAATAATTATGTCAAATAAAATACGAAATTAGAAACGTTATGGTTTAATTTCTGCTATTCATATATGTGGGGTTATAATGCAAAACGTACTATTTCCAAAATGAGCGTTATTGAGTTAGGTATGCAGATAGGGTAATTCAAGCCTAATGAATTGACTGGTCCTATTAGTTTTAATATAAAATGTCTAAACGACTGTCGTTTTCGAATTGGAAATCATATTTTTATGCAAATGTTATTCGTTATAGTATTTGACTCTACTGAAAAGTTCGAGTTTTGGAAATAGTACGTTTTGCATTATAACCACAAATATGTACGTAATATTTAACAATTATTAAAAAGGGCATACAAAGATTATTCATATTCTAAGAAATTACAATAAATGATATTATCAGAATTTATTATCCGAATTTTCTCGAAGCTTGTCATTAAATATTATAAAATGTTAATAATCATGAAATTGGCTTATATTCAGCGGTGGGCTGCCAATACGTTAACACGAGGCTCGCTTAATCTCAAAGCAATTCTCGGTGTTGTGGGGGAGGAGTGAATTTTTTATCACTCTTATGCAATTATCTACGATATTTAAATTAGCAATCGATGGTTACTTAGTACTAGGTTATCCAATCCCGAAGCCTTTTTCCAATCCCGGGATTTCGGGATTGATTAATTTTCAATCCCGGGATCCCGGGATTGGGATTTGCTCACCGAGGAATTTGAAATCCTCAATTCGGTATACTATTTCCCAGATTGTCACAGAACCTTACTTTTTTTTAACTCACCGAAGAATTTGGTATCCTTTTCCCCGGATTATCTACAAACCTTTTTTTTTAGCTCACCGATTAATCTGAAATTCACGATTTGCAAATTTCGTGTCAATTTTCGGGATTTGCTCAAAATTTCTCAACTCCGAAATCCCGGGATCGCAGCCGTATCAATCCCGGGATTTTGAGATCAGAAAATTGAACGGGATCCCGGGATTGGATGCCCTACTTAGTACACCTATAATATGTAACAATATACAATTTATCGTAAACTTATCAATCTAAATGGTTAAAAATGTACCACTGTGTATACTGAAGCTGTCGTAGATAATACATGCAGAAATGTCGCAGAAATTGCAGTTGTAAACTATATTGATCTGAGAATATTGTTTTCTTTTCAATTAACAAGGGGATCGCACGAGCCCTCCCGAGCTCCCCCCAGCCCACCACTGCTTATATGTATTAAATACAGAGAATTGTCACTTAAGCTTAAGCAGCAGTTTGTCAATTATTATTATATCTCTAAAGTTAATTATAAAGTACAAAATGTCAACCAACCTAACACATGTTATCCGTACGAAAACAACTTTCCAATTTCAAATATCGAAATTAGCATTCAGCGAATAATAACTGCATTAATAAATACACCAACACTATAACACTTTATAACGTTCGCAAACGTATCAATTTAATTTACACCACACGTAAATAAAATTACGAACACATTGCACAATAAAAATATTATTAATTTTTAATAATAATAATTTTGTACAACGAAACAATAGAAATCGCGTACGTATCGAGCATACTATGTATATTTTATTTGTCTATGACTTCCCGCCACAACAAACGTAACAAAACTGACTGTTGGCTAACTTCAGACTTGTTCTTGACGTTTTGATTGCATACTAACTAGAAAGAAGCGGGAGATCTATGGTCACATCGTTGTGATGCTTTGCCGTAACCAATGTCATCATTAAAATAAATTAGGTTAACATTTATGTGTTCATATCAGGGCTGTTCAATCGGAATTCAAACCACAAAAATCTATAGTTTTGCTACTGTATACATACTAGGCTGACTAAAGATGATCATAATATTTGTAAGTTAAACGGAAATGGTTGAAAAACTCAATTCTGAGTCGGAGTCGTTTTTTTTACTTGTCTCCAAAGCCCTGGTTATGCTATTTCAGTGATTTCATTAACCGATTCTATGCCTGGAAGGATTAATATGGCCGTACACGGAGGGCCGCGGTTTTCTTTTAAAAAATAAAACCCTAATAAATATATATTTTTGGATATATCCTAATAGTATATCATAAAGACTTACCATAAAAATACACAATGCGCCATTTCTGCCGTCATTTATCCAAAAATGTCCGAAATAAATGATCCACAAAACTTCAGGGTTGTCACAAAATTCACACGGAAAATCGTATCACGATCGTATATCAAAAGTAATTCTATCATATCAAAACTGTATCTTAAAAGTATATATAAAATACGGCGAACAGTTTAAAACAAATTAATAGTCTTCTATCGTGTGGTATGCCTCAAAACAAGGTTCTACGCAGAGAGCCACTTTACATTGTTTGCACTTATACCTAGATGTACTTTGTTGTCCTTCCATTCTCAGGCGTTAAAATAGTATATGTACAAAATCAAATATCCAGGAAACGTAAGTTGAAAAAGATATATAAACAATCGTCTAAAAAGTTACGACACTGTAAAATCTTATAAAATAAACAGACACTCATAAACAACGCTGGTTATAAAGTTTTAAAACACAAAAAATCATTTGGTAAATAACGAAAAAAGACGTCAATTTAAAAATAAGCTGTTAATTTATCTAGTTATAAAACTGTTGTAAATTAAATACGTAACAAAAACGATATTCTGGCCCGCAAAACCAACTTAGATGTGTCAAACATGAAAACACGCACATAACTGACCATTTTTCCAGGATCATTGTTACTTGCAGTGAGTATTCAGAATATGAATAATTCCCCGTTTATAAATATAATACTGGACAAACATAACGTAAGAATAAATGGGAAGTCCCGGTATTTCATAAGTCACTATATATAATATGTATGGCGTAACCCTATATAGTAGCGCCGCATATCAACAACACACGAAAACTTTTGTCGATGTCAAAAAATCGATGTATTACAGATTAAAATTCAATATCCTTCGAGTTCAAGTATTACAACACAATCTCAAACGATGTCACTATATGCGAGTTAAATTTAATTATTTAAGAGAGGTACTGGTGACTTGTAAATTAAGTACAAAGGAGAGCGTAATATTACGCGCATTTTGTATGGACGGCCCCTTGAACACGGACTTGTAGCGCGTAAATATACGCTTTGGGCAGAGATCAGGTTAAGAAATTTTCATTTCAATTACATATATTTTGTATGATTGTATTTTTTTTTAAATTTATTGTATTCTTTCCTATTGAAAAATGGGATGTGGCTGTGTCATGGACACGGCCGTGTGTTATACGTGAATACGTCTCGTAATAGGTGATATTACGCTCAATTTTTACGTTCCCGGCACTGCTTGACTCGGTCATATGGTGTTTTAATTGTACCAGTCGATTGCTCCTGAGAAGCTCTTTCCAACCGTATACGATCTCTGTATTTCGATTTAGCTTTTTGACGCTTATAGCCCAACATTACATATTTTCGATATATTTTTCTATATTTTAACACCTAATTATAGTCGCAATCGCAATATTACACTAATGTTTTATCTATAATCGATAGATTTTGTTGAGAGCTAACGATTGAATTTTAAACGAACATCGTTACTTCTCCGAGTCAAAAGTTATAATAAATAGAAATCTCGATACGCAGAAAAATTACCTCAAAATGGCGGCGCTTCCCCTTCCGCCCCGTGCGATGTATCACAGTCCTTAAATAGCTTCCATATGGAAACAATTTTATAAACGTATTCATGTCAAAAAGATTCACGAATCATAAAAGTTAAGAGGATAACTTTTCATGGAGTTAGTTGCTAGTACCACACATTAGCCACATTTATTTAATTGATATCTACAATGCTACATTAAAGACAAATATAGAAACTGACTATAACATAAAGATAGTTATATTATCAAATGCTATCAGTGCTTACTCAAATTAAAATTGTGTGTTTTTAAATGACGTCACGTTTAAGTCGAAGAAATTCCCAATTTTAAATGTTCAATTACTTAATGTGACATTTAAAAAACTATCAAAACATATTTTTCCGCCACTTTTAAGTGTTATATGAACAGTGTGTTACCATCAGCGTTCCCTCTAAGCTGCGTGCGGTTGGAAAGCCCCCGCGCACTCATTCCGGTTTGGCGCGCACTACAAGACAGTGACATTACTCGCGATTTATTTTCGGAGCGAGTTTCATTTATTGTTTGAAATTTCTACTATTGTTCACGATGTTAAACCCCAAGAATAAATCCCCACTAATAAAAGTCATTACGACAAATACCGCTGGCCTAAACTCGGGAGTCCACATGTAGGTAGTTATTAAATCAAACATCGCCCTACTATCACGAAAACGTTTATTTAAGAAAATTTGCAATCACGAACTTATTACATAGAATATTTAACAAACAAAATTTTTAATTATTACAATACACAATAACTATTACAAACCTAGCTTGCTCACACGATTTTATAAATGTAAAATAAAAAAAATGACGTTAAACTCTGCGCAGAGAACAAAATGGAATTTAATTTTCGTCGAAATGGAAAAATATTATTTCTTTCATCTCGGAAAAAAAACAAAACCACAAAAGGAAAAGAACTGCATGTGAATTTACAACTAAAGGTCTCTGGAAGTATCCTCCAGAGACTGGGAAGTCTCCCAACACACGTCAGGTGCGGATGGTATCCCAAAGAGCAAGGAAGAAAAAAACAAAAATCACATCGATATCGAAAAACAATGTTGCCATTTAAGACCATTAACAATAAACAATAAACAATTGATATTACGGGTTGCCTGATAACAAAATTCAAACACAATTAATTTAGCTACACATTTTTTTTAAATCCTGCCAGTTTTCCTCACAAAAGTGGTTGTGGAAGCGGGTGCCAATAAAAACCCAACCTTGACAACAGTTATTCAATTAATATTTGATCAGTCCGCGCAGCCTTTGATATTTCCGCGCAGCTAACCTTTTGTCTTAGAAACAGCATTGGTTACATTCGCTTAAATGGTAATCTGCCTCTGAGTATATGTAGAAACAGGTTTTTAGTATTTTAATCTTTTTTTATATTGAAAATTGACACTGAATCGTGTTAATGTGATCAAACAACTTCCATGACCACTAGAAATTGAATATAGAATGGCAAACGTTGGTAATACAGGATGGCCAATAGCTACTACTTTTTCATTTGAAATTTTCGATCCCAGCGGTACTCAAACGTCAAAACTATTTTATTTTCATTTTTCGATATTAGATATTTATTAATTCTTCGGTTTCTTCCCTATTTTACTTCGCTATGCAGTTATGCACGTATTCAAATGCTCATACGGACACATTTCGTTGATTGATATTTCATAAGACTCATATATTTTGATTTTTTAAAGGTTTAAATTATTTAAATTTTTGTTTAAAGCCATGGGTGTCTAATATGTTAAAATTCTGTCCCACCTTTCCGAAGCTAAAACCGCATCGATTAGTTGACTTACACTTTTTTCACAACTTGCTTTTTCATATCCACATCCACCTACCCAGCGGTGAGCTGCCAAAACGTTAACAACCGGCTCGTTCAATCTCAGAGCTATTCGCAGTGTTCTGGATAAGAGGCGGATTTTTGATCACTCTTAACAATTCCCTTACTCTACTAAAACATAATTCCGATATGTTGCTGGCCTTTAAAGAACCAAGTTAAAAACATGTATTTAAGAAATCTACGTCCTGGGTTTTTACTGTTCATCAAAAAATATGTTTTTTCACTTGGTTATTTAATGGCCAGCAACATATTGGAAGTATTTTTTTTTATCACCGTACGAGAAGTGTTAAACAATTATACGTAATAATTATTAAAGCGATCGAATGTGACTAAATGTACTTTAATCATATAACAATACGCAAAATAGCGTTAAAAATAATATTAATACCTGTGAATCGCAGTGGTGGATTATTCTATAAACGCATGAGGCGCGCGCTTGGGGCCTCCAAATTTTAGAAGCCTCAATAATGGCTTTATTATATATTCCATGTACTTTTTGTTCATGATTTTAATATTTATCATGCAATTTTCTGATTTTCTTTCTTATAAAACAGGGCCTCCAAATTTTATTGCGCCTGGGGCCTCCCATGTGCTTAATCCGCTACTATGTGAATGTATTTGTCTACCTCAACCACCTTACCTACATTTTTTTTAATGAATAAAAAAAATGTATTAATTTAAGATTTCGACTGAAGGTGCTTGGTGGAATTTCAATATTAAATTTGAATCGTTCAAACTATGTACATTAACACAAATTTTGTCACTAACGACCCGGGTTTCAGTTCACGTTCATCCGTGTACTTGAACGCCCGAAGATGCCGAAAGGCGAAACCCGGGTCGTTAGTGACAAAATCTGTGTTAATGTACATAATTTGAACGATTCAAATTTAAATTGGATTAAGTGCACAAGTTCCCCTATCCGCTTTGCAATAAATACGTTTATTTAAATAGGTAACCTTGAAAATAAAACAACCGTTTGAGAATCACTTATTATCTTCAAGTTGGCACCGATAGTACGTGCGTTGCTAACAAATAAGGTGTTTTATTGAATATCTTTTAACGGTTCTTTAGACAATAATCCTTTGCACTGTTTACTCAATCATACAAGAGTACCGTTTCTAATCGCCATACATAAATGCCCTATTTTTATTTGCTATGGTCACTGCTGTCGGATATAGATAATTGAATTATTTTTTTCGCTTATGAAATTATACGATGTCACAAAATTTCATATCTATTTGACAGTATTGTTATATTATCAATTCTTCCGGTAAATCTAAACTTAAGTCAATATTTCAGGTTCAATAATGATGTTCTGACTAAAATTTTGTGTTGGATAAATTGAAATGAAATATTTGTGCGTCAGTAAAATACAACAATCCAAATTTTGACCGAAAAACAACTATTGAGCACTTGGTCTTGTTATATAGTTTAAATTGATCCATTATTTATTTAAAATGAAGGACAGCATTAATTTCTTAAAATAATTGACATTTAATATCAAATGTTTTTTTTACCAGGATGACTAAAGCTGTGGAGTCGTGAAAAAAACACGACTCCGACTCCTTTTTTTTGTTTAATCATTTAATTGTAACTTATATATCGACTGTGGAAAGGAAAAATGATGTAACCCACAGTTTTTTCAAAACACTTTTTATTCGATAATCACAATGTATCAAACTTGATACACGTTTTATCAAAAGGATGCAAGCTGCAAATGCTAAATAAGTATCTAAATTTAGCTTAAGTTAGTATATAACTGCAATTTCTGACTTATTTATTATCTACGACAGCTTCAGTACACACATTAGTACTTTTTTAGCCATTTAGATTGATAAGTTTACAGTAAATTGCATACTTGTTACATATTATAAGTGTATTAAATAACAATCGATTGCTTTTATTTGCATAAGAGTGAAAAATCACTCCTTCCCCAGAACACCGAGAATTGATCTGAGATTAATCGAACCCCTTGTTAACGTATTGGCAGCCCCCCGCTGTGTAGATCTATGTTTTTAAATTGATAGGCTATCCCCTGGCATATTTTCATAATCCATCTGTGCCTTAGCTAGTCAGCTACGAGCCCAGAAATACTGTTTGGGTTATCTTTCTAACAATGGTGCTGAATAATTAATCGATGAACCCACGCTGTGAGAGCAGTTGTTTAATGCTCGTCTCCTTCACTGTGGAGACGTTTGTGTCTATGGTCATCCATAAAATACGGAGTGTCCTTCAACAAACATCAACGAAGTATTGGATCCTCGAATATCCAATTTGACAATTTTAATACCTCATCTCTCTATTATCTGCGATTAAATTACCCGTTCCCAGACATGCAGTCTCAAATGTTTATGTGTACGACTCGAGTCATAAATTTGACTACATACTTTCATTCGTTCACTTGCGACTTTTACTTTATAAGATGGCGTCTTTAAGTATTTTATTTTATGTGCTGGAGGAATGATAAAAAATGAATTACCCATATTCATCGCACACTTTGGCGCCGTCACGGGCAAACATGGAACTTTTTGCCATAGCGAATGTTACGTGATTTTGTGGCAACTGTAATTCAAATGCGACATCTTTATTAAAAATCTATATCTTTAATAATTAAAATGCTGTCATATTGCTGATTTAATTATATTATACTACAAGCATGAGAGAGAATATGCAAACAACATTTTAAAGATTTTGTTAGTCAATTTCATTACTGTATTATTCTGTTATTATTGTTTATGGTGACATTGCCGGTTATATGTGAATCATATGTTTATTTTTTTATACTTCAAAGCATCTGTAGTCTATAAAAGATAGAGGATCTATCAAAAAACACAGTCTTATGGTCATTTTAGTTTTATAAGTCAACAACTATGCAAATTCTATTCATCCTCTTATTTAATATAATATAATAGTTGCACGAAATTACTTTTCTCTGCCATTTAATTTAATTTTAAATTCAGTTTTAAATTCAGATATTTACTGGCGTAAAAAATCAAACGCAAACTTATTTATTGAATAGATCAGAAGGTATAAACTCAATTAATAATTTAAATAGATTTTTTTTTAAATACACGCGGTCCTCTTCAAGAACTAAAATAAAAAGGTATTGCAAAAAATACGCAAACAGTGGAAAAGCATATATTCCGGGCACGTGAAATCAGGTTTTCACTGAAATATAAATAATCAAAATTCACGTCAAAACTAAATTTAATATAAAAAAATACTGCTCAAAAGCTTAAAAAAAGTCGACACATTGTCAAAAAAAAAAGTTATTATATTTATATTTGTATAAATAAAAAAAATAATGTTACAATAAACCTTTGAGATAGTAAGGGTGTCATTAATATCGGTATTGCAATCCCGGTAATCAGCAGTGGCGGCTGTGGCGTAAATTACAAAAATTTAATAAAATTTATCAGCGAAGGTCACATCGGTGTAGAAAGTTTGAACACAGCTTTCCAGTGATTCTGTTCTTACCTGAATAAAACACGTGCACCAGCTTACAGCGGTAGGTACTCAACCACAATTCCAAGAAAATCTTTAGTATTTAATAGTCTTATTGTTTGGGCATAATAGTAAATTGAATTTCTGCCGCACTCCTTGACTGAAAGCTCTATTGTGATTAACTTAACAAAGCTTCGGGATGTTATTGTAAGTAGTTGAGCTTTTAGTGTTTTTACATTTCGCACCTATCTACCTAAGCCATCGATCGTCAAGCAATGGGTCGAGAACTGCGCGAAACTTTTTGGGATAATGAGGTTGAGCAAGTCATCTACCATTTCTCATGTAAATATGCTCAATTAGAACTGCATATCGTCACATTTCTGGCAGAAGTTGGTAAGTAACAAAACTGACAAAAATGAGTTAAGTATACAAAAAGATTCTTTGCTATAAATAATTTTTCAGTTGGTGCATAGTAGCGGGTTAAGCACGTGAGAGGCCACAGGTGCAATAAAATTTGGAGGTACTTTCGATGGTTTCGGCGGTAACTTTGTGGAAGTTCATTTTAATAGAAAATTTAAATTAACTTTGATTATTCCACGTATTGTGTTACTAACTGTGACACGTGTTTCGCCTCTTTCAGAGGCATCTTCAGACTTACTATCGCAAAGTTTGCTTAAGTAATGAAGCAAGATTGATTCTAACATTTTAAAATTATAAAATTACAAAATGGAGGTTTGGGTTTTTTCCCTTTTAAGAGGAGCAAGGAGGGGGGTGTAGAATCGAAATAAAACAAACAAATATGATACTAATGATACTAATGAGTTGTAATCAATCAGATTGGGATTTTTCCTTTTTAAGGGAAGCAAAGAGGGGATTATAAAATTGAAACAGTTTGGAGGCCCTGTTTTTCGGATAAAATAAAAACGACAGAAAATTCCATGTAAAATAATTAAAATCTGAACAAAAAGTGTGTGGGCTATATAGTATAAGTTATTTTTGAAGCCTCTAAAATTTGGAGGCCCTAAGCGCGCCTCATTTGCTTTTAAGATAATCCGCCATTGGGTTCATTTATTATACCAGTTTGCTAAATAATAAATAGAACATTATTATTAATGCTGAATTAAAGGCAGGCAATTGTAGCAGTATATACATTTAAAACTATTATTTGTGTCAGATTGGCACTATTGCATCTATATCTTGATATTATAATTATCTATGTAGCAAAAAATATTGATGCAGATACTTCATCATAAAAACTGAAATTGTTCGTTTACATTTTACTCAAAACTATCAATCTTTTAGTTATTAACTTCTGCCAGAATGAGCATGGTAAAAAATATGTTCATGTAAACTAATTATTGATAATGAATCCAAATAAATGTGTTGCTTGATAAAACAAAGTGGTTTTAGATGTCAAATATTGCTCGAATTATGACTCTAAGTAAATATCATCGTAAAAATTGACGTTTCACACACCCAGTATTAAACTAGAACAAGTCAAAAATTTACATTTTGAGATAGTTGGAATTAAAAACTCAAATCCCTTTTACTAAATCTCAACAATTTCATTCTACCTTTGTGTCTTTGGTATAAATAAAAATGTTTTTTTTTATTTACTTTGCTCTTTTTCATTTGATTGTCTTTTATTATCTGACCAAAAAAGCTTTTTTTTATAAAGTACTTGCCACAACAACCAATAGCCTTCTAAGAACCTCTTTTAGCAGTCACTTATGCATTTAGACTTATAGAAGTCTCTGAAAAGTTAAATAATGGTAAAAACCTATCTGCATTATTAAATAAAATATATTTTTGTTGTAAAAGTTTAAAACTGGGGTGAGATTTTATGATGATGGTAATCTGCGTAGGCGTGAGTTATTGCTACTTTCTATTTCCTAAAGTAGATTATTTCGAGACCTTCGGTAGCCTCCATCAATTCTTAGATACATAATTGTAACGATAGCCGCTTAAAAAGATGTAAATATCTTACGCTCTTTTGGCATTTCTAGGTAAAATTATGTACCCACTGATATGTCCTTGCTGCGGTTGAGCACGTAACAATAACATTGCTGGACTATACCTACGTATTTATTGATGTGTCATGGACTGAGGTCAGAGATGGCCAACGATTACCCATTTGACTTGACGACCTATACATTGTTAAAGCAACGGTACCTCAATAATACAAGGGTGACCATAGCCGACTGTGAGACGAAAGATTGCGGTACCGGACGAATATATCAATACCGGTATTACAAAAACGGAAAAAATTATGAAAAAAAAATGCGACCCAGGAGAAAGCAATATCAAAATTAAAAACTTTCATATTTTAAATCAATATATAAAAAATATCATCTTTATCGTAAGAAATAAATATCGACTGTGGGAAGGAAAAACGACGTATCCTACACACAGAAAATTTTACAGGAGGCACAAAAAATGTGTTTTGGTGATTTTGGACCATATGCAAATAATGGAATATACACAACCTTGAAGAGCACGGAGACTTATAAACTAGTCTTGGATTGACATGATTTAATATTAATTTTTAAAAAATGTCTAAAAAAACCTTTTTTTAAGTCTTTAATTTTGGTTTCAATTTTCACATGCTCATATTTTTTCAAACTTAAAAGCTAAATTGAGATACTGATTCGGCATTTTCAGCTTACATCCTTTTGATGATAAGTCAGTACGTACTATTTTGTCCTAAAAATCTTGATTTTTTCTCTTCGAATTTAATTTTGTCTATTTTATTTATTATAATAGATATTATATACATTATTGAATTATGTCAAAGTATATAATTATTTTTTAACTATACCAAAGTCATTATCATCAGAACTATCTGCTGAACGAATATGAGATTACAAACCACTCCGACTCCACAGCATTGAAAATATCAGGCTGAAGTTTGTTCTAAATGAATTGTTAGTTTCATTTTTTATATAAAATACAATTCGTATACTTTGTTATGTTCAGATTACTCTGAAGGTGCTTCTTAATGAGACGAAACACGTGTAATAATGTGTACCACGATCAGTAGAACAACAAGGTATACAAATTTAATTTTATATTTAAAATGTATTTCAACGAAGTTACCGCCGAATTTATTGAACATTTTGCGTATTATATATTTTGTCACTTACACGTATTTTCTGCCGTAAGTCAATTATGTTCTGAAAAAACTCCACTTAACATTTGGTCGCCGTTGCAATTATGAACATGCATTTGCTGGCGGAGGTGGGACAATAACGGTGAATAAATAACGTGCAATTAGAGAACAACAAGTTAAAAACATTCGCCCAGTAACTACGTGATGTCCATATTAATCAGAAATTTATTATTTATTACGTATACTTCAGAATAGCCCCCTAATGGATAGTTTCTATTCGTGCATACATTTCGTGCGCGATTCGAGTAGAAACACACAACTGTATTACAAAACTAGCTTGTTTATATACTATTTTTATACTGAGACTGTATCCTGTTTTATATTTACGAATAAACATGTATTTATTTATAATTACTAAATTATCAATCTAGGCCGCGAAAGCGAATAATAATTTCGCATGCCTTATAAAATACACCGTATTATAAATGTATGCACTATTAAATTTATTTTAATAAGTGGTATATATATCATGACTAATAAAAATCAAAATTGATGCTTTATTTCTCTATTTGAATGCCTTAAAAATGGAGAGAAAATAACCCGCAATAAAAATATATTTATTTTAATCACTTGGAAATAAATTATAGTAGAATTTTAATCAAAAATTTTGAGTATAAAATAGCTGGGCTGTGAAGTCGTACTGTTTCTTTCGAAGTCGGAGTTAGATTCGGAAAAAATATCTTTTTTTTATGTATACAAATTGCTAGAGTCAACAGTGGCGCCACTGCGTACAACTTAGTCTAAAAAATAATAGATTTCCGAGATCATTAAAAATAAATTAAACTCTCTAGTAAATAAATGTTGTGTTTTTAATATTACAAAAAAATTACGAGAAAATTTCCCAATTCTTTATCGAAATAATATGATGATTTGAGGGATTTGTACCCTATAAGAAAATTGTAATCCGTAAGTACATACAGTAAGCTAAATATATTATTTGAAAATAAGCCTTTTTATCTTGTGTACTGGAAGAAAGTGAAATCATTGAACAAACTCAAGAGAGAAAGGAAATAATTTTCATTTTCAATTATGATTCAAATTTAGCTTTTAAATATGAAAACAAGAAAGAACTGTGAAAACTGTGATTTGGAAAAAGCACTAAAAAAACGTTTTTTTTACAGTTTATTAAATTAATACAAGATTGAGCTATTTACTTTAGTAATGTAGAATTTTATATCACTTTGTTAAAAAAATTCTAAATTTTAATTATGTCGGTAATTGCTATCAGTCACCACTTAAAAATTATTAATCTTTGATGATTTTTTGATTATATCTTAGAGGTGTTAAACATTTTAATTTTGTGTTATTATAGAGTCATTTATTCTGTAAACTCTTTCCAATGTTAATTGTTGCTTACACCTTTTATTTTCAATTTATTTTTTGTATAAATAGCACTGTTTATGTATTTTCCTTATCAGTTGACAATGCTTGCAACGAGCGAAACCGGTCCTGACCTTTTAAATAAAGTGGAATAGAGTACAAAGGAATATTGTGCTTTTATTAGAAGTAAATAAAACTTTAGTTTTGTAGCCCATGTGCAGTTCAAAGCTCTTTATATATAATATTTAGAGTTTTAAAAAACATCAAACAAGGTTTTTTTGCCTCTTCTAAAATTGTTCTGTGTGGGTTACGTCATTTTTCCTTTTGACAGTATTGTACTTCACGTTGAGTTTTAAGCCCAGTATTTCGTATTGAAAAAAAAAGTTTAAATACTGAGATCCCAGTTTCGTTAGTACCGTAATAGCATTTCCAGTCTCTATAAAAAAACCTTACTCTTTATCTGGTAAATAAATAGGATAAAATTTAATCTATGGTTCAATTGATGCCAACTGATAAAACTCACCTTGACCATGATGTATTTTGATATGCGATATAATATATGTATATCTTCAATAGCTTCGTAATTTAATAATGCCACTATGGTAGGAAAGAATTTGTGTCATTTTTTATTGTCCAGTGCAGTATTATTATAATTTATAGCTCCTATTATTACACGGTGACATGCAATGTAAAAGTGGAACGGTGTCAACTAAATATGACAGCGAAAAAAGCAGGAGCGGATCTAGGTTCTGTGCTGCTGTAAAAAACGTGAGATAAGAAGCTGGAGAGCGGAAAAATTACACCATATATAAATTTACACCAGGTTGTATGGCCTCTAACCCCGAGATTTTGGAATTGAGAAAATTTGAGAAGGTTGTGTGAGGACTAAAAAATGTCCAAAAATTTGTTTAATTTCAAAAATCTGTGAACTCCTGAAATTTTGGATGCCAAATTGTCACGTCGTTTCATTTTGACAATTCCGCAAATTCCTGGGTTCTTGAAACCGACAAAAATTAGTTTGAAAATCCCAGGATTCCAAAATTGTTGAGCGAAAGTTTCTCAATCCCGAATCCTGAATTTATACACGACTCAATCTTGGTATCCCAGGATTGGAAAAATTGTCAATCTCGAAATTCCGGAATTACAATGAGGGTTTGGGATTGGATGGCCTTAAGGTACCTTTTATCTACATTACAATTTGCTTTGAATAGAGGTACTATTAGTCAAACAGTTTTGTATACATAAATGCTTAAAATTCTTAAAAGGAAGTATGTCTGCATTTGTGCTTAAATCGATTTTTATTTAAATGACCGGTTTTGCTTATCGCTAGCATTGTAAAAACCTGATCTTTATATAATATATCAGAACTTATAAAAATATATGTTTTATCTTCAAAAATATAATATTTTTCCACAGTTACAATATTTTCATTTGTTTGAAGCCAACCATTTCTGAAAGAGTTTAAGAGAGCAACATTTATTTGAATTAATTACAGCCTCTGAAAAGGGAAATGAAATGAGAAGAAACTTATGATGTTTTAGTCACTTGAACGGATCATTTCATATTTTGAGCATTTCTCAGACAATCCAGTGTTAATAACTTCACATGGTGACTGTATTGCCAAGCACTTCCAGCTTGGATAGTTAAATGATATGTTAAACTTGTTTTAAATTTGTCAGTCCATATGATGATTGTCGTATAATATGACATTTCCTGTAAATAGACAATGAAAAGGAAGAAGTATTTAAGACAGTTTGACTAATGGTTGATACAGTCCATTGAATAGGGTTAACATTGAATTTTAATCACTCAATTGCCAATACTTGGTGGATAGGCATTATATATATAAAAAAAACAATTTTTTGTACTAATTTATGTATCAACTGATGATAATACTCGTCATGAGCATTATCACCATTGAATTACATTTTAAGTTTACATTTTCATACACAGAACTAATAGATTTCAATTACAAAAGGTTTCCCATCACAAAATTTTGGGTGTAACCAGTCAGTCTCGAGTAATTTCTCCTTAAGCACTCACTCATGACAAAAAATTAAAATACGAATAACGTTTTTACGCTTATTATTACCACAGGTAAGACATCACATTGTGATGGTTGTCCTTACGGATGGTAGTAGTTATAACGTTGTATACCTTAAACTATGGTTTTTCAACCGGGAGCCCTGTAGAACCCCAAGGGGGCCACAGCGTGTTGCATTTGGTCACAGGGATTTTTTTGTTTTGCAGATCCCCAACACAGCTTAGAGAGGCCACGCGAAAATTTTCCGAAATTTTAATAATTTTGGATTCTAAATAGAGAAGAGCTAAAAAAAAAAGGTTCCACGCTGGTTATTTTGCCAAAATCGCAAATTCATGGGAATTTCTTAAAATTTGAATTATTATGACAAGATAAAACAGTGGTATGGGGGGCACAGAAAAATAAAGACACTCAAAAAGAGCCACGGCCCCAAAAAGGTTGAAAAACACTGCCCTAAACAATATAGTATTTACAAGGTAACACATATTTCAATCTTCATTTAACGTTCTACTAATAAATACACCACTTCATTAATATGTAATCAAATATTAAATACCAACAAAACATACATCTTAATTTTGGAAGGCGAACAAGTAACGTTTATTATAAATAATGAGTCAAACAAATTGACAACAAATGTGTAATTTCTATCGTAATAGGTTTAATACTGATATAATAAATTAGACCCTTTTATCCCCATGGCACAATATAGCCCCAATTCGTCCCCGTCGCGAATGACGCAGCTGTGCTAAAAACGCGGCTCGCGTCCGCCTCTGATGACGCAGGGGCACTAGAAGACGCGACCTGGTTTTACGCTTTGACTGATGCCAGGAATCGACGACAACGACATCTCGGGTCAAGAGTATCAAGTTATTCTGACACTCGATCTAAGGTAATTTAATTTAATAACCTGGTTGAATCTACACTAGGTGACCCTGCAGCGCTTATTCAACGCGGTAGACATTGGATATTTTTTTTAT
Source organism: Himalopsyche tibetana (assembly GCA_030503985.1). Taxonomy (NCBI): domain Eukaryota; kingdom Metazoa; phylum Arthropoda; class Insecta; order Trichoptera; family Rhyacophilidae; genus Himalopsyche; species Himalopsyche tibetana. The sequence continues at coordinate 20,907,093 of JAPJYX010000022.1, forward strand.
TGCGGCCAGGGTTTGCAGGTTGATTTAAGTGTTTTAATTCCCGGGATAATTATTGTCTTTTTTTCCGGCAATATTGAAGACGAACCACAAAGTAAACAGGAGCTGATGATTATTTTATAAATGTAGTTGATAGCTTTTTCGACACCATGGTCTCTTCATGAAATCAGTGTTTCTCAATCTTTTTCTTTTGAGTGTCTATATTTTTTTGTGGCCCTCACACCATTGTTTTCTCTTCGCATAATCTTCGAATTTGCGGATTTCCCAAATGAACAGTGTGGAATTTTTTTTTTTAGCTCTTTCAAGAATTTCGAATGCAAAATAACAGAAATTTAGAGATTTCGGAAAATTTGCCCGTGACCCCCCTAAGATGTGCTGTGGCTCCCAAAAAAAAAATCTATATGGTTCCCTTAGAGCAAGCTGTGGCCCCCTGGAAGGCCACAGGCCCTCCGTTGAGAAACCCTGATCTAAAAATATACATAAATGGTGAGATACAAAAAAAACCTCTCAACCAATGTAAATAATTCTATTACATCTCAGTGGCGGTTCCTGACCTAAAATCTTGGGTGGGCTAGAGAAAAGCATAGCATTGTATACTATTTACGAAATTGTGCATGCTTCCACTTCACCTTATACATTAATCTACAAGCAAATTAACAAATACTACGTCACTACTGCAAAGAATAAATTACTATATAATAAAATCAATGCTAATGTAAGTAAGAAATAATAAAATAATAACCTTAAATTCGTCTTTCAAAGTGAAATAACAAGTACAAAAAGCAATACAGAGCTGTCACTGAGATTCAATACCTGTCACTTTCATACAATACAACGATATTGGTATTTGTGTATGGGCAGATTCATTTTAGCCCCCAATGAATGACAGAAGCTAGTTAATTTGAAGCACAGTCGTGTGTGTTTGATGACGTTTCCGTACATACAAATACAAAAAAAATATAATCGTGCTTGATCGTGCTCCAGTGTAAAGAAATATTGCAGTATATTATCTGTGGTTGTGGGCTAGAAAGCTCTAGCCCCTGCGTCGTTAATACGTAGGTGTTGCCAGACTGACGTCGCGTTGCCTGTTCTCTATGAAGTATTTTTAGGGTTATTGTTTTTTTTATGCCGGCTCAGTTTAAAATTATAATGCAAAACACAATCGAGAATATTATTGTAGGTAGACACGGCATTGTCTTATATTGACAGAGGAAAATTTAAACAAAGATATTATATTCATTTGGGAAAGGTTAGTTACCCTTGTAAATGTATTTATTTTGCTCAGCGGCCGAATTGCTGTTCATTTTTATTCAGCCATCTGAAGTTTTGGGTAAAAATGCAGGTCGGGCTTAGCCCACCTAGCCCAGTACCTAGAACCGCCACTGTTACATCTTCTTCTTTCCTATTTTTTGACTATGGTGTAATATGGTGCATAGTAATGCGAATTAAATCAATCAAAATGAGCTACTAAGTCTTTCGGTTGTTGAACAATTGCTCAATCTCTTTTTTAGATACGACAAAGATAGATGGGTCTTGTTGGGATAAGCTAGTTGATTTTCTCGTGTATAAAGAGGGTGCGATATAATAAAAAAATCACAGACACCTAAAATATTAAATATTTACCTATAGATCAGTTAAATTGGAGATGTCAACCTTTTTATACCTACCGCCCAATTTTGTTTATTTATCAAAGTAAAATTTACTTACCGCCCATCAACACTGCAATATTTAAATTAAGGGATACAAAAAAAAAACCAAGAAGGACTATAAAAAAAATATTATATCCAACATTGTATTGTAATCGGACAGAGCGCATACACTTAAACCCATTTTTACACGATCGTGAAATATTAATAGACTCCAATAAAACGAAAGAAAATGTATTTTTACACGAATTATGTGTTTCATAATATCCTGAAATAGATATTTTAAATATTATCAATTTCAAGAGTTATTGTAAACTGCATCAAATTGCTTAATGTGAATCCCGAGTTTGTAAACCCTAGTTGTGACTGTAGAAAGAAATATACTTGATTTTATCCTGTAAATTAATTAACATACATATTATTTCAAAGTGTGTAGTGAAATTAATTAATTCTACAAATTGTTTTCGCAAAGATTTATTAATTATTTGAGTAGTAGATTTAATAATAAATATTCTAATATTTGTAATATTTTTGTCAATTTGCCAAAGAGTTTTTTCCTAAAAAAGTTTTCTTAAAATTGTCTGACTAATTTCAGTTCTCTAGATCAGCGTTTCTCAACCGGGGTTCACGTGGAACAAACGATAACAAGTCAAAACACTAAAATTTACAAGCCCTAAAAAAGATCGATGATGTAACGCTCTATAAAATTTGTCACTGATGCCTTAAGCCAGTAGTCAGCAAACTGCGGCTCTCAAACCACATGCGGCTCTTTGACCCGTTGATTTTGGCTCTTCCACAAAACACCACATGCAGTGCGATTGAAACCTCGTGCCCATGATGGGTCATTTCCGCCATCATTTATAAAAAAACGTTTCAAAAACAGAAATTACCGCCAAGGAATTATAGCTCAGCTAGCAACAAATTTGAACACAACAAAAAAGCTTCTTTTAAAATCGATGTATTATAGATTACAAAACAATATCTTTAAAGTTTGAGTATCACACTATGATTCCAAGAGATGCCACTATATGCATGATATTTTAAATTTATTAAATACGTTTCTTGTGGCCTTTAAACCGTGTCTCAAGTGCTGCGTGTAAACACGCATATTTTGTATGGCCGGCCCTACGAGTACAAAATTGTATGGCGTGTTAACACGTCCATGTCAGAGAACCGGTTAAATGGCCTAGTAACGCCTTTATACATCTCATATTCAGTGAATAGAAGTGAGTAATGAAGAAGAGACGACCTTCGTAGGACCACGAAACCAGTCTTGTAAAAGAAATATTTCCTGCGAGAAAAAAATAATTAACAATAATTTCATCTGCAAAATGATTACTTATATTACTCACAGAATACAAAAGAAAATCGGCAGCCACCGAGGCGCTGTATTACGAAAGTTGGTAATTAGTAAATTTTAATTACTCCGTCGTTCCGCTGTCGGGGTGAGACAATAAATCCCGGCCGATTATTGAAGGAAATATTCGCTTAAATTTAGCAGCTAATTTTCTTCAGAAAATATATAAATTTCAAAGAGGACGAAGAAGAAACGCCTCCGCGCGATGGGAAGCACGCGAACAGTGCGCAACAGAAATCACGGCGTCTTTTGTTTTGTTATTGAACGTGTATAGACAATAGTCTTTTGAGACACGCTGTTCTCGCCATGGTTCTCTCAATGTGATCAAATTTAACGATAGTGATTATGTAATGAAATATCGGGTCCGTAGCATAGTGGTCAACGACGTTGGTTTCTGTGACGAATATCAACAAGTACTAACAACATTTTTTCAATCGATTTCTGTTCGGAGGCGTTCGTGGTGTCTAAAAAAGCGTGAGCGATTATCAAACCATTAGTCCTGTCTTAACCTTATTCTTTCTATCCCAACCCTCATCGAAAAAGAGAAAGGTTGAGCAACTGAGTATCAAGTAGTGCTCGTAGAAAAACTTCGTTTGAGATACCTCCATTAGAAGGTCGCATGCTTCACATTGGGAGCGGACATGGATAAAAATAAAATTAACGATTATTGATCAATATCTCTCTTTTTTTAATTAAATTTAGAAAGATTTTCCATTAGTCAATTCTTCCGATAGCTTATTTTGGCCTTCTGTTACGCAGGGGAATTAATTAAGCCTGAAAAAAATATCACATTATTTCTATTATGGGCACCTTACAATTTTAACATGTAATATTTTAAATTTCTTATATTTAACGAAACATAACGATCATTAAAATTTTTGGTTAATATCGCTTTATAGAATTGAACATTTAACACTTTTTTTAGAATTTCAGACGTGTCTTTTCAAACGAGAAAATCAAATATCAGCAAAAACTGCCCAGATACGAAATGATGACCACAAACGTCTCCCCCTAGATATAATTGAAATTGCTTTTCTTCGTCATCTACTTTATTTCTGTATGTCAAAACAATTAAAAAATATATTTTTATAAACAATATGTTACGTTATCACAATAACTCCCCCCCCCCCCACATAGACATAAAACAAATGAACTAAAAAATAGTTTTTATATTGACCGTCATATCGTTAAATTAAAATTTATAAGCTATTACTATTTAGCTTTTAGGATCTGATGGTTAAGAAAGAGTTTAAGACATTTATGTCTTTGAACAAACATTCATAAATCGATCAGGAAAACAATTAATGAAAGACTCGAAGCCATAAGCCTTGTAATACAAACCTACAACGTTAACCCATTGACCACTGTCCTGAATATGTTCATCATAAATATACATATACCATTAAAGATTGCTTCGCAAAATGTTTTTAAAAAAGATAATTAAATTTAGTTTTTTGTAGTTTTTCTGTAATGTAAATTCAATTCAATATAAAACGTAAATAACTTAGATTATTCCTCGTATTGTGCTACGTGGAATCGACACGTGTTTCGCCTGTTTCAGAGGGAACATTCACAAAGTTACTTTAAGTAGGAATGATTTTAATTTTTATATTCTAAAATGACATATTATAAAAATAAAAATGAGAAGGAAGTAAGAGTGGATAGAAAACAAACAAACAATAATGATACAACAAATGAAATTTACATTACAAAATGATTAACCAATGAGTTGCATAAAGTTATTTTTAATTTGATATTAAAATTAACTTTCACAAAGTTACCGCTGAATCCATCAAAAATAAATTAAATTCGTCAGTTGCAAAACTGTATTAAAATCTTGTTATTTTCCATGACATCATTTACCTCCAATATATCAACTGTTGAAAGAAAAAAGGACGTTACCCACAGTTTTTTCAAAACAGCTTTTTTTCGATAATCAAAATGTATCCAACTTTAAACACGTTCTATCAAGAAGATGTAAGCTGCAAATGTCAAATTAGTATCTAAATTTAGCTTTTAAGATTGAAAAAAGATGGGAATTGAAACAAAGAAAAAAGACGGATAAAAAGGTTTTTCCTAGAAAATTTCTTAAATTGATACTAGATTATGTCAATTTAGAAGTCTCCGTGCACTTCAAACTTGTGTATATTTCATAATTTGCATAAGGCCCAAAATCGTCAAAACACGTTTTTTGTGCCTCTTATAATATTTACTATGTATGGGTTACGTACTTTTTCCTTTCCACAGTCGATATGCAATCACTATTGCATTAAAAACATGCTAATGCATTCAATAAAACAATGGGGTAACAACACGTAATAAAATACTTGTAAGAGATTTCGCGAGTGTCGCAGTGCGTTCTCGGACAACGTGTATGTATACATATTTATGTAACGGCAACCCCCAATTACGTATACCAATTATAGTCAGGTTTCCCGCTCTTTCGGCGATTTATAGCTCTTAACGACTTGTTTTCGCAAGTTTTGTTTGCGGGCATGCGCATGATGTCCGCTGGGCAATTGAAAACGGGGAAAACACTCAGTTCCCGCTCGACGACGGGGTGAGTGCAGACGCGCGATACCCTCTACGCGAGACCTCTACGCCGACTTTGACGTTTCGACACGAGTTCGAAATTTGAATTATTCCGTACGGTTTTCAGATTGTTCCACATTCGAATTCGCAAATTTCAAGCGAAGTGTTTTCTTTTGTTTCGAGTTCTTTTTTCGAATATATTATTTCATTAGTGATTTTAATAAAATTAATAATAAAAGTGATAAATAAATATTGTAAAAGTGTAAAAACGTACATAGTTTTTGTGTTTTTAAGTGAAGTTTAATAAAAAAATAAATAACACTATGCCGAAAGGAACGTTCAGCGTTTAATATGATAAGGTAAGTTTAATTTAAAATTATCAATATTATATATAAAATTCATATATTTTTTATTGATAACATTAATTTTACGTTGCTAAGCAAAGTTTGGAACATTATTAACGGAGCTTTGGTTGCTAACTAATGTAGAGTCAAAAATAAATCAATATTGGAAGAAAAGAAAAAAATGATTTAGAAATATTTTATACCCTGTTTTTATAAAAAAAATAGTTAGATGTGTTATAATATTCTACAATTCTTAAAGTATCGTAAAAGTGAAGTGGCTTCTGTACATACACACTGAAAAATTGTAATCTCCCTAAAATAAAAATGTTCAATCCACCAAAACACTAAGTTAAGTCGTGATTGTACTTGAATGTCCAATATAAAAGATTCACGATTTTACTTCTTGGCTCACTTCACCCCTTGAGAGCTCATATTTACTATCAAAGATGGTTTAAGTATAACGTTTAAAAAAAAGTATATTAGTCCCTATTTCTGAGTTTATATTGATTTATTAATTACTTTACGTTACAATGCGTGTAGTAACATTATGAGAATTTATTTTTGTATAAATGGCGGTGTTTATATATTTTTCTTATCAGTTGACAATGCTTGCAATGAGCGAAACCGGTCGTGACCTTTTAAATAAATAAGAATAAAGTACAAAGGAATATTGTGTTTTTATTAACATTATGATCCTCTAAATCGACATTCGATTGCCTTAATAATTACTGTATATAATTGCATGTGTGGTAAAAGAATCCATCCTTCCCTGGAGCACGACAATTAGTTTAAGATTAACCGATACCTTCCTGTCAACATAGTGGCAACCCACCGTTGGATTGATGGTTTTTCTTTTAATGGTATTGATTGTTGTGTTGTTCACCCTTACAACTTACAACCCTCCTATATCTAAGACAGGTAGAGGGTAGATCGATTAACTTACTTTTAGTATTTTCGAAGCTCCATGCATCTTAGCATTCATATTGAGTGACCCGAAAACTTTTAAGGGTAAAAGAACATATAAAATTAAAATAAAACGTTTTTCACTTTTCCAGTTTTCACTGTCAATACAGTGAATGGCATTATATTAAAAAAACACTCTTTTGTGCTTACTTATCTCACAATTATGTATATAGACAAGTACCGGTTTCACTCATCACAATTCCTCAATTGCCAATTTATAGGTTCCCGGTAAATTGCTCGAATGCAATTGCTCGAATAACAAGATCCTCGAATAACCAATTCCTCGAACGTCAAATGCTCGAATAACGAATTGCTCGAAATTTTTTATAAAAGTTTAAATATTAATTACTCATTCTTTAAAAAAATATTTATGCAAGTCGAGAAATAAAAACCATAAATTAAAAAAAGTCATAATAAAAAATATTTTTTATTTAAGTTGCCAGTGGTCGAGTGGAAAAGGTCGTTGGTTTTGTTTTCGGAGGTCACGGGCTTAAATCTTAATACGTACACTTTTTAATCAATTATTTTTCAAACTATTTATGGATTTCTGTTTAAAGGCACACATATGTAATTTCTTGAAACCCTCTCACCCATTCTTACTAAAAATTAAGCGTAGCAATAGTGATAAGCTAACCGTTTGTTCTGTCTTAGCACTAGTCTTCAATGTGTTCTGGAAAAATATAGAAACAGTTTGAGAAACTAATTAACAAGCAGTTCGAGCAATTTACCGGCTCCCCAATTTATAGATTTGAATTCAATTTGTTATAAGTTGACTTTTTTACTTGGTTGTTCTTTAATGTTATTGTTTAAATTATAATCATTTGTAAAAGGTCTTAAACATTTCAATTAAAAGCAATTATTCGTTTGAATCGTTCAAATTATGTACATTCACTCAAATTTTGTCACTAACGACCCGGGTTTCGCCTTTCGGCATGTTGCAATGCTTTTTTTGTACACAATTTTATATCGGGAAAACCGAAAGGACATTGAATACCAGATTATCAGAGCACATGGCAGCATTTAGATTGAAAAAAGACACGTCTACTTTTGCTAATCATTTAATTTCAGAAAGACACGTGTTCAATCAGGAACAAGGGATAAAAATGTTGCACTCAAATACGGACGCTCGTAAGCTATTTTTACAGGAAATTTTAGAAATAAATATAGCGCAATTGAACAGTATTACAATTTTAAATGAACAGATGCATATGCCGGGTTCTCCATTTTTATACCCATTTTTATACCCTTTAAATATAATCATAAAACCTTTTCCAATAAACAAAAATAAATGTAATTCTTAAAACTATTCACCAATCAAATCTGTGGGCATTCCCATATGGGCTAATCTTTTTCGCCAAAAATGGCTTTAAGCTCAATGATACATTTATTATAAAATATAAACACGAAAAATTCATTTACTAAGAGTTATTTAGAATTTCGACTGAAGTTATTTTACTGAGAGTCAGTTCAAGTTCATCCGTGCACTTGAACGCCTGAAGATGCCGAAAGGAGAAACCCGGATCGTTAGTGACAAAATTTGTGTAAATGTACATAATTTGAACGACTCAAATTTAATATTGAAATTCCACCAAGCACCTTCAGTCGAAATCTTAAATTATAGCAATTATTCGCATTTTGTATTATTATTAACATAAAATTCATTTCATATTCTTACTGTCAATGTTGTAAGTCACATCGATATTAGTCTTCGTTCTGAATAAATAACTATGTACACATGAAAATATTTTAGTTTAAGAGGTAATAAGCATTTTAATTATAATATAGTCAATTAAATGCCTCTGGCTCAAATTTTGTATCATTATCTAAATGCTAATTTCTTTCAGTACCAATGGTTTTTTACACCCTTATAATCAGCGACGGGCTGCCAATACGTTAACAAGGGGCTCGCTTAATCTTGATGCAATTCTAAGTGTTCTGTGGAAGCAGTGAATTTTCTTATCGCTCTAATGCAGTTATATACAATACTTAATAAGCAACCGATTGTTACTGAATACACCGATAACACGCAACACTATGCAATTTACCGTAAATTTATCAATATAAAAAGCTAAAAATGTACAATTGTGTATATCGAAGCTGTAGTAGATAATATATAATTTAGAAATTGCAGTTATGTACTAATTTGATCTGAGAATACTGTTATCTCTTAAAATAACAAGAGGCCTCGAGCGAGCCCCTCCGAGCCCTCTCCGGCCCACCCCTGCTTATAATCTTCTGTATAAAAAGCACTGTAATATTGTATTATCTTTTCAGTTAATAATACTCGTCATAAACGGAACTGGTCCTGATCGCATTAAATTATATTGAAATTATATACAAATGAGTATTTTATTTTTTGAATATAATGCCTTTTCACAGAGAATTTTGCAGTGAACACCCTATAAGTGTTTTCTATCTATTCTATTCGATCTATTCGATTCTAATAAATTATTGTGAAATAAATACAACAGAGATTTTCATTATTTTTTGTACGAAACGTTTTATTAAAAAAATCATTATTTGATGATACGCTGCCTTTAAAACATTAGTATTTATTTGGATTTAAATACATACAAAAATACAGTATTTTTTTGTGTAAAACTCAGCCCTCAGTCAAGCCTTTCGCGTTTTATGCGCACGTTATCGTCGGGCAAAATAAAATGTATTCAGGTCACCTGGATTCGCAGAAAACAAGACAAACTTTAAAATATTTTAAGCGAACCTATAACTTAAGGCAACACTGCCTTACTCCTTTGAAATCTTGTGCCCCTATTACCTTTGGTTTTGCCTCGAAAACTTTCTTTCTTCGCTCGCAAAGTTTCGTCAGAGATTCGCGAAATCTTGCTGAATAATAATTTGCTATAAATGCGAGTGATAAATGCTTCTTTGCTCTCAGCGGTTGCCGGTTACAACACAAAGCTTTTGAAGAAAGGTTTCTGCAGGTTATATTACTTTTAATGATTTAGAATTAATTAAAATAAAGAAACACTCCTAATATTAAATTTGAATCGTTCAAATTATTTACATTCACACAGATTTTGTCACTAATAATCCGGGTTTCGTATCGGCATCTTCAGGCTTTCAAGTGCACGGATGAACGTAAATGAATGTTTGTGTTTATATAAGAAATAAATGTATCATTGAGTTTAAAGCCATTGCTGGCGAAAAGGATTAGCCCATGGGAATGCCCGCAGATTTGATTTGTGAGTAGTTTTAAGAATTATATTTATTTTTGTTTGTCGGAAAATGTTTTATGATAATATTTATACAGGGTATAAAAGTGGATATATATTTGATTGACATGTATATATTTTTAGTATATATTCCACATATATTTGATTGACATGTCTTATAAATAAACATTAATTTAATTAAAAGTAAAGAGTCTATAAAAACATAATATCAGATCAGCAGTGCAGTGCAGTTTCAACGTCGTTGACTTCGGTTACGGGTCTTACGGGCTCGAATCCAAGTACAAACAGCACTTTTCCAACTTATTTATCGATTTCTGGCATGGATGTTTATGATGTTTAAAAATTCTCTACACGTCCTTACAATTCTAAAAATAAGTAGTGTGAGCGATTAGCTTACCACTAGTCTTGTCCGACCTTTTCTATTTATACACTCTTCGAAAGGTTGAGTTATTGAGTACAGGCAGTTACCGTATAAAAACATCTGTTAAGATACATAAATTAAAAAATAAATAATAAAACACTCTTTTGCAATTTTTCCACATTTTAGAACTTCGACCGAAGGTGCTTGATGGAACTTCAATATCAAATTTGAATTATTTTCATTCTGTATTCTGGATTCCGACAGCAAAACTTTTTTCAAATTATACACGATTTCACGTTGAGTGCCCAATCCCGAGATCACAATAAGGCTCCGGGATTGGATACTCTAGTTATAACCCGAATAAATGCTGTGTGAATTAAATATCCGTTTTAAATTAACAACATTCGAGATTGGTATTTAAGCATATAATCCTGCTATATTCCATTACGGATTAATTCTATTACTGCTCGAAATAAACACATTGAATTAAATAAGCCTAATTTTTTATTGTAACCGTTTACAACACATATCTGGCTTATTTTGTGCAGAGCCCAATCGTTTAAAGCTTCAACCATTTTGCATGCAGCGTGAAATTAAATCCACTTTATTTTTTTACCGATTAAATGTGGAATTTGATTTTAAATTGGCTGCGGCAACAGTTTGGTTAAGTCATAGATGTCAACCTTTATTGGAATACGTTGTATAAAGAGCAATTGTTTTGGGCCACAATTTAGTTCACTGATTGCAGATAAATAAAAAACTAAACATAATAATTAAAATGAATATCAGATTTGATAAATTCAGTTTCAATTCGTAAAATTTGTTTGTTGTTTATTCAATCATCAAATTTGTTACTAACAAATTTGCTACCAAAAAACAATGGAATTATTATCAAGACGTAATTATTTATAGAGTATGATATTTTTATGATTAGTTCTATTAAAAGTAAAAAGATATCATCAAATTATTCTATGAGTAATTAGAATTTAAAAGTTTGGTCGAACCATAGATGCCAACCTTTATTGGAATACTTGACATTTGGAAAGAATTTCATATTTTTTTTTTTTTTTTAAATATTTGACATTACAGCTTACGCCAATGCGTCAAATATTTTTGAAGTTGAAAGATCATACGAGATATACTCGATGAGAATTTTTGAAAGTCACATGAGATTAACTCAAGGAGAATTGACTTCACGTACATGGACGTCCATGTCTTAGATCTCAAATTTAAATAGAAAAAAATCCAATTTTACACTGACCTTACCGGGAATCGAACCCGGACCCACCTGATCGGTAGAGCAAGCTCTAACTAACTAGACCATAGCGGGTGACATCCTTGATACAATTTTATGAGATACCCGTTAAGACCTCCAATACTAGGATTGTTATGGTATTAATCCTGAGACTTCAAGATTTAATATTAGACGGAAAAATCTCTAAGTAGAGCTTAAAAAAAAGATAACTTACTAGCAGACGTAACTTTTTCAAATGATAGAGCTAAAAAAACAAGGTTTTGACTTCTGAATAATTGTACAATCGATCGATTCGTAACTTTTTCAGAGGAAGAAGCTGAAAGATAAGCTTTTCAATAACTGTAAAATCTGTCAATTCGTCACCACGAGTTGATAAAAATTCTGAACTCTCTTATTTACCCAATTTTACTTGGCAATGATCTTAAGCAATTATGGGATTATATTACTGTAAAAGATCAATCCCGGGATCACATAAAGAATCCGAGATTGGATTCCTTATAATTTAATCAGTGGTCGGCAACCTACTACTCGGGGGTAATTGAATTACCCACTTCGACATTTTGATAAGAAATTATGAAAATATTTTTTTTATCAAATTATTTATTTAATTAGACCAGGAAAGCCACCAATAACAATATTAAATGTGTGTTTTGTATTTACACATATATATTATTGATTATATATCAACTGTGGAAAGGAAAAAAGACGTAACCAACACATAGCAAATTTTAAAGGACGCACAAAAAACGTATTTTGATGATTTCGGGCCATATGCAAATTATAAAATATACACAACCTTGAAGTGTAGGAAGACTTCTAAAATGGTGTTTAATTGTCATAATCTAATATTAAAGAAATTGTCTAGGAGACACCTTTTATCAGTATTTTTTCATGATTTTAATTTTCACAGGCTCATATTTTTCCAAACTGAAAAGCTAAATTTAGATATTAATTCGGCATTTGCAGCTTACATCCTTTTGATAGAACGTGTATCAAGTTTGATACATTGTGATTATCGAAAAAAATCTGTGGGTTACGTCGTTTTTTCTTTCCACAGTCGATGTATATAATTTTATAAAAATGATCTTTTAAAGAATACATGGTAAAAATATATTTTTGACTTTACCCATAAACCAATTTTTTTAAATCAGTCTCTCTAAAAGTTGCCGACCACTAGGGCCATCAGGGCATAATAACTATCAGTGATAATAAATTATAACATAATTTAAATAATACAAACAAATTACTTGAGAAATGTGGTGCACTACCAAGTCACGATAGCGATAGAAATTAATGGAAACGGACGAAGTACGGTAAATTATTATACCAGAGTCCAGACCAGGGTGGTAGCACAGCGAAAAAAATACGCGCGTAAATCAGTCTGGGTAACAGTAAAACACACAAACAACCGATATCCTATTCAAAAGGCATCTCCCGATCGGATATCCGGAACGGTCGTAAGTTATTCCCCGACACGGATACCGTGCGAGAAATACTTACCACAATTATTTATCCCTGCCTCCAGTGAAGTGCCCTGGATTCCGCGGCAACGGGAAACAACATCGGAATGGTCAACGATGTGAATGTCTGGCATTTTTATTGCAATTTTTGTTTACGGGCGTTCGCGTGAATTATCTATTTTAGATTTTTTTCGGGTTCATTATTTACAAAATGGTGTCGTTTTTGGATTTGGCCAAACAGTGTGTCATCCAAAGATAGAATATAAATTTACATATAAATTTTATATTGCTCTGGTTCGTGATCGAGTGGTTAGAATTAAAGCAACCAATCCGGGATCTTTTTTATGACCCCAGGATTTCGGGATTTAAGCATATCAATCCTGAAGTCCCAGTATCAGAAAATGAGTCTGGGATTGGATGCCCCAATGAACACAATAACTGAATCACTCAAACATTTAAGAGCGTTTGACCATTCGGCTAAGGTTTCTGATGAAAATCGTTATTTCCAGGGCCTCGCAACTAAGGTTCCACAGAGCAGTTTCTTTTCGCTCATTAGAAAATAATAATGAAATTAATATATTTGACAATTTAAGATTTCGACTGAAGGTGCTTGGTGGAATTTCAATATTAAATTTGAATCGTTCAAACTATGTACATTCTCACAGATTTTGTCACTAACGACCCGGGTTTCGCCTTTCGGCATCTTCAGGCATTCAAGCGCACGGATGAACTTGAACTGACGCTTAGTAAATGAAAGTTTCGTGTTTATATAAGAAATAAATGCATCACTGAGTCCAAAGCCATTGCTGGCGAAAAGGATAAGCTCATGGGAATGCCAACAGATTTGAGTAGTAAGTAGTTTCAAGAATTGTTTGTCGGCAAAGGTTTTATGATTATATGATTTTATGATTATATAGGGTATAGAAGTGGAGATGCCGGAAGGTTTAACATTGATTATTGAGGATTGTAGTTTCAGCAAAGTTTTATATCGACAAAACAGAAAGTACACTGAACATCCGAGCTTTAGAACATATGGCAGCCTTTAGATTGAAAAAAGAAACGTCTACTTTTGCTAATCACTTAATTTCGGAAGGACACGTGTTCAATCAGGAACAAGGGATACAAATTTTACACCCAAATACGGACAGTCATAAGCTCCTTTTCCAGGAAATTTTGGAAATAAATAGAGCACAGCTGCATAGTCTTCCGATTTTAAATGAAATGTTAAAATGTTAGTGACAAAATCTGTGAGAATGTAAATAGTTTGAACGATTCAAATTTAATATTTGACAATTGTTTGTATTTTCCTTTGTTATGTCATTCTATTATAATATTTATTTTTTTTATAAATTTTGTTAGTATTATCGTCAAACATTTATTTAAATTATAGATATTGTACTTGTATTAAAAAAAATGTCACCAATTATGATATGTATCACTTTTAGGGTTTTCACTGTCAATAATTGGTGGAAAGACATTATATTTTTTTTGAAAATACTCATTTGTACTAATTTTATTTATATTTATTAATATCTGGACAGGTGTCGCTCATGATAAGCTCATCAGTTGATAATGCTAATATAATATGTATGTCTATTGTTTGGCAAAGCAAACTGCTTTTTAAATAACCCATGATAGTTTTCAACTCAATAAGACTGCACTATATCAACTTGACTTAAGCCTCGTGTTAAGCACATGTCATGACTTCGTGAAGATAGTCTTTTAATAATATAATTCAATATCGAATCTTACGGAATGGAATCAATCCCTTAATAGCCGACCTATGTGCTTCATATCGATTATCAGCGCACAAGCACGCCACTGGACTGCTCCCTGGGTGATATTTGAGATTGCGTACGTGGAATTCATTAGGACCAATTAACATCTCAGCCCGCCCTTCACCCCGACAACCCCTCCGATGAGATTTTCCGAAGGGTAAGTCCCTATCAATGCCGAGGTGTACGCAAACGCACATACCTTGAGTCTGTTGATTTAGGAGGATTTGTATAGTTGTACGAACGAGTTATGGTCAAATCAAATATAATTTCACGTAGATGTTGTGATATGCTATTATTTAATTATGGCTCATATTTTTCCGGTCAAAATTTATATTTCATTGATCGGAATTTATATTAAATGGTCATAATATATCGGTCAGAATAAATAGTCATAATTTAAATGAAATTAAAATAAATAACCTAACCTAACCCAACCAAAGTGGTATAAAATGTTCTGACCAAAAATTGATTTAAATTCTGACCATCTAATTTGTTCATCTCATCTTAAACTCATCTTTTTTATGCTTTGTAATGATACGCTGTTTTCTTTTCGTCCCAGTAAATTGTCGTGACAATTTTCTTTGCTTTGCTAGAGTATTTGTAACGGTGATTGATTGAAATTTGTTTGTTCATCAAGCCAATGCCATCCTAAATGACCAAACAAATATACATCAATCACCATTACTAAAACCCATACAAAACGATAATGTAACTAATTTTAAATAATCACATCAATTTAAACAAATTTGCTTTGAATAATCCCATATTTGTTATCGTTCCAAGTAACACTATAGTCAATTTACTACTATATTTTGCATTATAAATAAGGTTTTTAGAGTGGATGAGGAGATGTATTGTGTATCTCTTCTAGGCCAGTATACTTTGCTTAGTAAATATAAGTTGAAACATAGTTTTGATGAAGGCATAAGCCAAAAAAGCTATCAACTATATATAAAATAATAATTCCTCAGGTGCAATAAAATTTGGAGGCCCTGTTTTTCGGATAGCATAAGAACGTCAAGAAAATTTAAGTAAAATAATAAAAACATATTCAAATTTGAATAAAAATTATGTGGATTTTATAATATAAGTCATTTTTGAGGCCCCTTATATTCAGAGGCCCCAAGCACGCACCTAATTTTCGTGAAGGCTAATCCACCACCGGATGTATGGCGCTGTTTTCAACGTTGTTGGCTTTCGTATCGGACCTCACGGGCTCAAATCCCAGTACGAAAAGCATTTTTCAAAAAAAGAGGTTTAGCATCTGAGTAACAAGCTTATCCTAGAAAAACTTCTGTCGAGATACCTCCATAGAACATATGCTGGAATTTAGGAGCGTACATGGATAAAAATACACTTTGATATTTTTCACCTTATTACAATAGAGTTACACCAAGTATTTACCAATTCAATCAACAAAATATCTGCCGCAATTCATTGAAGTGTTTGTACAAATCTCGCTCACTCTATATTTACATACAATTATTATGAGGCAAGTTTAGCAATAGGCAATGATTTGGTTAGTTATTGTTAATGAAAATTGTAATTAGTTTTGTCTATATGGCATCCCTTAATTACGTAGCATATCCGAACGTCATTCTGCCACGTCATTAAATCAATCAATCGATCAATCTTCATTAAGGTATTATACGAAGATGGAAGTTAAATCTTAAAATCGTCAATAGAAATGAAACAGTACAGTAATAAAATAAATGTTTTATATTTGAAATCAATAAGCTTCTCGTAATGCACTGACTATCTGCAATGGGAAATCAAAATTTGTGCGCATTCATTGAAAGCGAAGATGACACAGCTTTTCAATTCTACTTGCTCGAATTTTCGAGAATACAGTATGTTATGAAGCTTTTAAAAAAAAAGTTTTACCTAAGCAAAGCTTCTTCTGATTAAGTTTCACAACGATATGCTTCAATGAACGTAGAGCAGCGTTTTAAAATTTAAATCATTTTTTTATCCACGTCCTCTCCCGATGTAGATCATTTGACCTCTAATAGAGGTATATCAACGGATTTTTTTTCTACGAGAGCTGTTTTTTTGTCAGTCGCTCAACCTCTCTTTTCCAAAGAGAGTAGTAGGGATAAAAAGACAAGGCTAGAACAGGACAAGTTGTTAATTATTCGCTCTCGCTACACCCAGTTATTGAAAGATGGGGAAAGTGGGAGGGAAATTATGATATCACAAACACCCATGCTTTTGAACAGAAATTGATAAATCAATCAAAAAATCTGTTCGTGACCCAAACACTACAACGCTAGCCACTGCGCAATAGGACTCGACATGAAATTTAGTAGGCCAATAATAAATATTGCATTTATTTGATGAGTCATACCTTTGTTTCCAATTTACTGACTACTTTTGTGTGTAAACAATATATTTTACAAAGACAATATTGTACGTATTAAGTAGTTTGTTTTAAACTACAAGTAAACTAGTACAACAATTTACTATCAGAATCCATGCATTGTAAAAGCAACTTAATACATCTGACCGTGTACTGTACACCTGCGAACTCCAGTCCCAACGACAGTATGTAAAAATTATATGTTTTTTTACGACATTTAAAATCACATTAGTTAAGGGTTGAAATATCAATTGACTGGCCGTTAAGGGTAACGTCTAATTTTCCACTCTTGGTAATACAATAATATTTTGTTAGGGAAGCCTCCCTTGCAATTTACGTCCTGGATATACGCGTTTGACTTGATTTTGGATACATAACTAACTGAATTAACCTTTGATAAGGAGCTGACTCGATGGAAAAGTTAGGGGAGCGAGCTTTATGATGTAGGAATTTTATGATATAAAAGCACATGATTCAGCAAAATTTTAAGTCGACATAATATAAATATTAAGTTTTATTAATTAATCTATTTATCTATTGTTTTCTCTAATTAATTTTCCAATATTGTTCATTGTTGCTTTCATTAAATATAATCTACAATAAGTGTCTCTTTCACATTATTTATTGAAGATTAAGACTGGTTTAGTTATCAGTGATTCTATCGGTGAATAAAACCGATAAATAAAAATATAGAAATAGTACAAAAAAGTGTTTTTTTAAACCATGAGTGTATTATTGAAGAGAGTTGATCTTCGGTTTAAGATTTTTGCGCTGGTTACCGGCAGGTCTTTGTAGACTTATTCCAGTAATGAATTCTTAGATCCCAAAAACCAACATCCTAAATAATTTTAAAACCCGAAATTCTCCAAGAATCTCAAACAATTGTGACACGATTTTTGTGGTAAATGATCAATCCCGGAATCCAAAACAAAATGATTCACGAAAAGGGTCCAAGAGATCGGATGCCTTAATACTAACATGCAGTTGTTGTAGAAAAAGTCTGTTGATATAAAATTCATAAAGAGTCAATGCGTTTTTCATTGAGAGAAACCGTGATTAAAAAAAACCTATGAAATATGTAACGGTTTTCGGAAAAAAAATGTATTAATAATTAAATTTTTTGAATTTTTAATAAAATAAAATCATAGATTTAAAACATTTGATACATATTAACGACAGGCTGTATTTACGTGAAAAAGTTGAGACACGTAATACTACCTACATACTAAAATGATCCATTTTCCTTCAAACAAAAAGTGACTTTATAAAATATAAAAAAAAAACTATGAGAGCTTTCTACAACTTTTTCATATTTCGATACAATATTCATAAGAAGAAGGATCAAGTGAATGTTATTATGTATCCCAAACTTTAGTGATAGACTTTCTTGATGCCCTTTGAATAAACAAAAAATGTTTTGGAAACTTTTAGCGTTTTCGGGGAAAGGTGCTGAATTTGTGACATTGCAGATAGCGTAGAAAATATGCTAAGCAACTGGAAAGTTTCGACATCATTTTTGTTATTTAATATTTAAAATATTTTATTATTCGTCTGCTATATGACTTGTGTCATGGCATCTGACATGCTGTGAAAATATTAGTTTGGTGTGCATTGTAGAACAGTTACCCGACGGAGAACCCATTGTAGAACAGCTATGACCCTCTATAGATTTATTTTTTTGTTTTAAGTATAATAAATAAACACGACCCTTAGCATCATGAAAATGACTACTTTCATTTTACTTATTTATGTTTTGTATGTCTGTGTATTTATATGTATGGGTATTAAATACGGGGAGGTAAAAGTTTTGTTGAGGAACCTCTATTAGGAGGCCTTATGCTCTACATTGGGAGCGGACATGGACTAAATTCATTAATACAAAATGCCTGAACCATTTTTAGCAATTAAATACGATTAAAAATTTTGTATGTATTTCAATTTACGATATCACTATTTATTCAGACTTGTGTATAGCATATCATAATTGTGTTAGCCATTTCAAAATTTATAACTTACTTATATTATCAGTTTTAGCAGAGAATTCGTAGAGGTGTTTAACGAAAATGATGTGTTTATTTCTACAATTTAAGTAAAAGTTCCACTCTTTAACTGGCGTAGAGTGAGCAACTTTAAACGTAACTATTTTCCATTTGCGAATGAATTAACGAGCGCCATGACAGCTGAACAGCACCGGAAGCTTTTTGGGACAAACAAAAGCTATCGCTTATTCAAATGAAGTGTTTTGAAAACTTTCCGCGCTTACAAAATGAAGTAACGTTTTGCTAAGGGAATTATATATTTTCTTTCATTTCACTGGAACTAAGACCTCGTTAGGGGTTGCAGTTTTTAATTATTATTTGCACAAACATACCGAGAGGTCACTCTTCGTTGTTCGGCCGCCGGAGGAAAACGGCTTCGAAAGCTCAAACGGACATTTAGTCAATATTGATTTTTAAATCAACTTGCTGGTATCCAGAGACATGTCTTTTATTTTTATTTTGAATTTTACACCACTTAAACTTATATTACATAACAGTACGCAATATATCGTAATTAAATCAATATCAGTGGAGAAAAATCAGAAATATCAAATATACTAACTATTTTTTTTAATTTAAATATATTGCATATTTATTATAGATTATATGAGGGTACTACTTGCAAACACGGTTTATTAATGGTTAAAAAATGAAACTTGAATTTCATTTCGAAAAACAATGTACATTTTAAAAGTATTTTTAGTCTTACATTACTTTGAAATGATATTTTGGATGTTGTTAAGCCATGTTTGACACTGATTTCTAAAAATACTTTCAAAATTTATTTTTATCTACTAAATTACATTCATGGTTCATGTTTCAACAACTTTGGAATGAGCCGAGTTTGCAAGTAATGTCTTCATTTGTACCAATTCCCACTTTTATTAATTAAGATCAGTATCGGTTTCGCTTATGTACCCTCGTGTAACGCCTGAAAATATTGTTTTTCTTAATTTAACCTCGCCGGTCTTATTACTTTCTTACAATGGACTCGTGCGATTCCTTGCAAGCCTCCTTCACCCCACTACTACCTAAAGCTGCGTTGAAATTAATTTATGAAATTATCACGGTACTGTAATTTATGTTAATAAAATCAATTTTATTGTTATTTCGATATGTAAATAAATAAATAAATAGCGTATTTCCACTTAAACATTTCCTTTCGATCCAGCGAGCTTGACTGGATTTGTTGTTGAACAATATCTTTATTAAGTAAGCAATTAAAAACAACTTGATAAAACATTTTTCACTTAAGAACAAAACGAACGAAAAACACGCCAAGGTGGCTTTGTCTTGGGGTTGTAAATAAACCCATCAGAGCTTTTTGGAAAACTCTCTTCAAATACCAACGTAAACAAATCGTATTGAATTGATAACAGCGTAGCAGTTGCACGATTAAAAACAACCAGTTGTTTGACGTATTGTTACATCGCTTTGGGACTGTGCCAAGTTGTAACAATCATCGGAAACATTCAGGAAAAGCTTTGAAACAGTGATGGTAAACTTATTTTTATGTCAAGCTAGCGGTGGGCTGCCAATACGCTTACAAATGACAATCTTAACTTTATAACTATTAGTCATGTTACCGAGATAGAAAGGTTTTTTTGACACTAACATAATTAATTTTATAAAATATGTAAGTCAAAATAAAGTCAATTTATTGAATAAGTTTTTCTTGATAAATTATGGTAAAAATAATAAATATTATAATAGGATCTGTCCTTCACAAAAATGTTCACGAGTGATATGTAGGATAATCGTTAAAAAAATTGAGTTGAGTATCCTAAAATATTTTAACCCAATATATGTATATTTATCAAATATCGGAATTATAACTGTTGTATAGACTATGGACAGAAAACGACCAGGTATCTTGTAGTGTGTTCACTATCAATACTTGGTGGAAAGAGATTACACTCAAAAAATAAATATACATTTTTACCAATTCCCACTTTCGTTTAATAAGAGCAGGACCGGTTTCGCTTATGAAGAGCATTATCAACTGATGCTCGTCATGAGCGAAACCGGTCCTGATCTTATTAAATAAAAATAGGAATTAGTACAAATAAATATTTTATTTTTTGAATCTATTAATATGCATACAAAATAAATGTGTTTATTTTACGAGAAATTTCAAAGGGCATCAAATTCAAATATTATGTAAATTAAACTTTAAAGTTTGAAACATGTGGGGCCTGTGAAGATTGTGACTATGAAAAAGGACTTAAAAGAGAGTTTTCATGTACAATTTATTTAAGTTATATTATACTAAGTCAATATAAAACTAGTTTATAAGTCTACGTGCACTTCAAGGTTGTGTATATTTCATAATTTGCTTTGGCTAAAAATCTCCTTTAAAATAGTTTACGTGCTTTTTCCTTTCCACAGCCGATATAATACATTTGAATAAAGTACACGAGTTGCCGCTTTGGCATCACTGTTGTAAAATGTCTGCCATCTTGAGAAACGTAATTTGAATGGCCCTCATTGGGAATTTGGCAAAAACATTCTTGCCATCGTATATTAACAAAGTTTTGATCAATGGATGCCACCTTGTTAAAATGTCGAATATGTTTTCGAAAACAGAACAGGTGACTTTTGTTTCTGTTTATACAATTGTCGTATAACAAGGGTTGGTATTATATAATTTTGGTTCTTTATTGCTATGTTATAGAAGAAAATTTATACTTATACATGCCACCAACCTTTTTTGTTTCAAAACAGTTTGTTGTTTGAGAACAGGTATGTATGACTTAGAATGGCGGCAATCATTGGTATTAAATCGTGACACCAAAACAGTAAGAAAATTGTCAAGATATATGTTTTGAGCTGTGAATTCCATTATAGGCAAATTATAATGACAAATTAAATGCAATGGTAGGATACACAGTAATCTAAAAAAACGACCATCACGGATTCATATTAATTTACAGAGACATTAACCTTTTAGCTGTTATAGAAAAAAAGTACGTAACTACCTAGCACGCGGGCTATAATTTGCAATTATTAATTTAATTAGTTATTGACGAGTTAACTCGTAACTGGCGTCTTGAGTACAAAATATTTTACGAGATATCTCGTCTGCGGTATGCATCAAGTTGAGAAAAGTATTAATATACTATGAAGAAGCTACGATGGCATAGACATGTGCTGTGGATGCCACAAGAAAGGCTGAATTCTGCTTGTCTCTTCTACCAACCGGATGGATTTTGCCGTCGTGGAAGGCTACTGATGACGGGAGCAGGTAAATTGCTCGAATGCAATAGCTGCTCCAGCATCCTCACTACATCTAGACCCACATTACATCTATGTGTGCCTTTAACAGAAATCCATAAATAGTTTGAAAAATAATTGATTAAAAAGTGTACGTATTAAGATTCAAGCCCGTGACCTCCGAAAACAAAACCGACGACCTTTTCCACTCGACCACTGGCAACTTAAATAAAAAATATTTTTTATTATGATTTTTTTTTAATTTATGGATTTATTTCCCGACTTGCATACATATTTTTTTAAAGAATGAGTAATTAATTAATAGCTGATAATGTCCGTTTGTTTGTAAGGTGTCCCCGGTTTCACACCTTCCAGTCTCCACTTTTTTATTCATACTAAATCTATATATTAATAGTCGATAAAATAATCACTCGCTTTTCACTTTTCACAAATGTGTGCGTACTGATGTAATCGAGTCTTTTTCTTAAATTAAAAATAAAATTAAATTAAATTAAATTAAATAAAATAAAATTAAATTAAATTAAATAAAATTAAATTAAATTAAATTAAATTTAATAAAATAAAATTAAATAAAATTAAACTAAATAAAATTAAACACAATGCAACAAAAATCTCACGTTGCTGGGCAACGGGCTTACAGCTAGTGAGTAATTAATGCTTAAACTTTTATAACAATTTTAGAGCAATTTGTAATTCGAGCATTTGACGTTCGAGGAATTGGTTATTCGAGGATCTTGTTATTAGAGCAATTTCCATTCGAGCAATTGCATTCGAGCAATTTACCGGGAACCACTGATGACCATCTATATCAGGGCTTACCAAAATATTTTTCGCGGAACACTGGTGTTCCATGGAACCTAAATAGGTGTTCCGCGAAAATTTGGAATGATAATATACGCTTCAACACATTTAAATATCTTCTACTTTATGTTAAAAATTGAATGATGGTAAATCTTTACCGATGCTTTAAACGTCAAATATAGACGGAGATTTTGAATCATTCAGAGATTGGTTTATTCATATTTTTATGTAACACTGTTTTAAAAATAATTAACTAATACATAATAAGCGATTTAATGATATATATTTTTTAAATATTTATACAATTTTGAACTACTCGTCCTGAAGGAACTGTGTTCCTTTAATATGGCATTAAAAATATTTTTTTTTTCGAAAAAAGCTCTCGTTTCTGGAGGGTTTTAATGTGTCTGACTGACTTAATGAATTATCATTAAAAAGCTTGTAAAATTTTTGACTGAAACGTGGACGGAAGTAAAATTTGCACGTCTTTTGTGTAATTAATAGTTTTAAATTAGTATTAATTAGCAAGGCGGCCCGAGTCTTTCAGGTATTAGTAGAGTAAGCTTGACTAATCATAGGAGTTGACGCGTTTTGTCTGCGAACAAAAGTACAATCAATCTTACAATACTCTCCTGCTTTTATAGAGCGAATTGATTACCTCATATAAATAAGCACGGTTTACATTTGTCACTCATTTCTTACTATCCGACTAGAGCCAGCAGAGTAACCACCCCAATGCGTGATGGCCCAGCGAAAAAGGGCTTTTTTTATCCATGTCTGCTTCCAATTTGGAGCATATGGCCTCCTAGTGGAGGTATCTAAACAGAAATTATTCTCAATTTTAGGGTGTTCAGTGTCGATACTTGGTGGAAAGGCTAAGTATTATAGCTAAGTACTAAAGAACTAATAAATACTGGAAAGTATTAAAAAAAACACAATATTTTTTTGTACTTTATTTATACTAAATAATAGTAAATTTTATTTTATTTTGATGTTTGTATTTGTTCGTTATAATTATATATTTTTTTCTATATGATTTGAAAAAAAGACGTTGAGTAACAAACAGTTCACGTAAAAAAAACTTCTCTTGAGATACCTCCTATAAGAGGAAAAATGTTCCACACTTTGAGCGGACATGGATATGTATTAAAAAAAATAATGATTCTGAATGGTTTATTTTTCATTATTTTGAAAAAAAAATGGGACGATTTGTTAAAAAGGGGACGCGCCAATAATCGTTGCCTAGGGCGCCAAATAACCTCGCGTCGGCACTGGTTATTTATGTGAAGGATTTATATTAATTAAAAGTAAATAAATAGGTATAGTTAACTACAATTTGAAAAAAAATCAAGCATCACGTGGTTGATGTTGTTTCAGTATAACACAATAATCAAAACTGTTGTTGAAAGCAAGTGCTAAAAATATCGTGAATGAAGCATATATTCAAGTTTTGGGGTTTATTAGAGCAGGGGTAGTTCACCATCAGGAACTAAAAATACAAACATGTCGTCGCGATGTGATTTTTTATATGCTGTTGAATTGATTTTCGCTGATGTATTTTGCATTGTTTCTAAAACGCAAAGTTGTGATATTTTGCAAAAAGATGAGAGCTTTAATAAATATTTTTTGATGTTAGCCTTCAGTTAAGCCGCTTCAATTCGCAGAAATGTTAAAATTTATATTAAGGCTTTCTACGAAATCATTTATATAAATTTTCCGCAACCTTTTCGCGTCGAAGTTTCGTTAGAAAAATAAATATTCCCCAGTTATTAAAACGGCCGTATTTTATGCGAACAAAAGCAAAGGAGGCGCGCCGATAGGGCCGTAATTCAAACTTTCGTTTTAAAATGATATAAATTGAGATATTTTTTTTGTTTGCAACTCGTGCGAAGTTACGGAATATGAAGGAACATTGTCGGCAGAAATGAGTGAAAAACTTTGCAACTCTTACATATTACAGCACTGGTTCCCCAAGCTTGTCGTATATATGCACCCTTTTTTACCATGTTTACTCTTAATATGAATTGCTTACTGTACCGACTAAGATCAGGACCGGTTTCGCTCATGGCGTTTGATATTATTTAATAACAATGGAAATTAGTACAATAGAGTATTCTAAGATTTCGACTGAAGGTGCTTGGTGGAATTTCAATATTAAATTTGAATCGTTCAAATTATGTACATTCACACAAAATTTGTCACTAACGACCCAGGTTTCGTCTTTCGGCATCTTCAGGCGTTCAAGTTCATCCGTGTACTTTAACGCCTAAGATGCCGAAAGGCGAAGCCCGGGTCGTTAGTGACGAAATTTGTGTGAATGTACATAATTTGAACGATTCAAATTTAAAAGAGTTTTTTTATTTTTTTAACATAACTTGATTTGTTTTTTATTTAAGATTTCAACCGAAGTTGCTTAGTGGAATTTCAATATTAAATTTGAATCGTTCAAATTATTTACATTCACGCAAGTTTTTTTTTATTCGTTTTCAAATACATATCCATGACTGTGATATTCACATTTACCTTCCAACTAAAAAACCATAAAATTGTAGGAAAGGTAAATTCAACGTTGCTTCTATTAATATTTGATCGGTCCGCGCTGCCTTTGAAATTTCCGCGCAGCTTACTTCTTGTCTTAGCGGGAACATTGAAGGTAATTACTTACTTTAAATCCGTAGCTGAGCTCATTTTTCTTTACTCAACCACTCTGAAAAAGAGTTGAATTCAAGTAACGTAGTAACGCAAACAGTATTCGTTCAATTTCTTCCGCTCCAGTCGATACCCCGGCCTTCTTCGCCAATCGCTGACCTTCAGCACCCACAGGTATTATAACACACAAACTTCCAGCGAAGTCACGGTCTTCCACGTTTCGTCATCATTCAGAGGAAGTAAATGAGAGACATTTAGTAGGTTTGCATTTATCCATTTGTAATATATTTTCATTAAGTTTTGACAAATCTGGCAATATTTGGTTCACCGTAGACTCTACGAGTGAGCTTTATAGCCTCTACGCCGTAGAGGTTATAAAGCTCATGGTTGTGCCGACGTCGCGAGATGTCATCCACCCAATCTGAATTTACTTATTAAGAGTTTTAATACTTCAATTATTAAAAACTGTTGGGTAAATCAAAATCTAAATAATAAAATATTTATTTCAAATTAATTTTGTATAGTATTATGAAAAGGGTCACAAACTTTGAACGCTACTGCTTTGTCCTATTTATCAAATAAAAGTTAGTTTATGCGGTTGCTAAACTTTATGAACCGTAAAAATATTCTCTTTGAACAGTAGTGGGTCGTTACATTTATAATATATTTCTATTTTTTTAATGTTATATAATATAACCACGAGTTGAAAAAGAATTTTATAAATAAGGTTTCCAATAGATCATCACAGATATTCCCTAGGGTTGGCAAACTCTTGACCAAAGAAATCAAATAATTAGAGTACCAGTACTATTTTGAGAGCCATTAATAAATGCTGCAGGGCTGTCGATATATGCCCCGGGGTCTTCTTCTTCTTCTTCTCCGAAATATATTTGTTTGCATATGAATACTGCAGGGCTGTCGATATTGGATATAGCATCTCAGCAAGGCAGCTTATTATGATTTTTATGAATATATTATTTTATTTTATCCGCTATTTGCATATTTTGTTTTTCAATCCCGGTGTATTTTAGTTATTTTAGAGAATTGGGTGTATTCCTAAAAAAATCCAGTTAGAGGATTAATTACGTTAAGATTTTCAATTAATAGGTTTGCAATTTATATTTCACGCCAGTAAATTTTCTGACTATTTAAAAATGCAACAAAAATCCCCATGAGGGCAACGGGCTTACAGCTAGTATATTTTAATTTGAATACTTTAGTGTTGTAGTCGGGCTCAGCGGTCAACGTAGTTAGCTTCTGTGACAGATCTCACGGGATCAAGTCCCAGTATGAATAGATTTTTTTCGATTTACTGATTTCTGTTGTAGAGCATGGCTGTTTGTGGTGTCTAAAAATTCCCTCTAACCATTGCGTAGCAAGAGTGATTAGTTAACAGCGAGCCCTTTGCTTCTACCTCTACTCTCTTCGATAAGGAGATGTTAAGAAACCAATAGTCCTTTCCTATATTATTGAGTTCTAAAAGGATGTAGTTCTGACGAGGGTGTAATCTGAAAAAGCTATCAACTTTATGTAAAATAATATTTGTCGAACTAAAATGCGTTGATATTTACTAACCCTATCAATCAATGAAGAAAACACAAATAAAGTTTTTTTAATACTGTTAAGAGTCAAAATGTATTCATGTGTGCATAAACTTCTATTTTAGTGTTAATATTCATAGAGAATTCTTGGCACTATAATTCACAAAACTATAGATATAACTTTAGTCGCAAGCAAGCTTTATAAGCTAGTCAAACTTAAAAATATAACTTTCCAAGAAAGCCGATGTTATTAATATGATTGCACTTGAATGTTAGTTTGAAAACTTTGCTCAACGAGTGTATAAACGACAAATTCAGTAACCTGAACGCTGCCTGATAAAAATCACGTTCACTTTATTAAAAATATATTATTTATTCCAACTTATTTTGAAATATTTAAAGTTCTTTAAAGTTTTCTTTGTGTTTATTTACTGAAAAGTTAGGTAAATATTGTGTAGTGTTGTTATTGACGGTATGTGATTTGATGTTAGCGCTCGATTTATGCGGATCGTTTCTCACGTACGTGATTCCAAAAGTTTCTGTTGAATAATGGCTCATTGAGTTTTCCTTTATGAAGTGGAACGGTGGCATAATGGAAATGATTTTTCCGTCAAATACGTTGCGTTCACTTAACCCGGCCAGCTGGAAATAATTTTTAATAAGTAATATTTATATTTACTTTTCGTTTCGTTATTCTCAGTATAAGATGGGTTGAGTTGATAGAAAATCGTTGCCGTGCATTCGATTAGGTAAAAAAAGCATTTTTGCCTACTGTTAATTAAAAGTATATATTATTTGAACCAATTTCAAAGTTAAAATTATCACATATTTTCTTAAAAATCTTAGAATACTTAACGCTGTTCCCACCATCAATGGCTACGTCAACAATTTGTGTACTATTATTGCAAGTGTTTTCTGTTTAGAAGAGCCATAAGACAATGTTTGCACATGTACCGAGCATTAATCCTCTTTTTGCCTGTAGATTATTCAGCCCTCCTTGCAGATTATTCAAAAAGATTTTCAGAGAGATTTTCATGTTTAATCTAAAGCTATCAAAATATTTTTATTAGTGTTTCCTGAAATCTTGCTTTGTGGATTATCTTAATTTTCAATTCTAAGTGGACTTCACCATCAGGTGGTTTTCAGAAAGCCAAATACACCAAATGAGGTATGCCAATATAAGTTTTTGGTTGTTTTATAACAGAAACTATTTTTAAAACTTAATTCAATTTCAGTTTTGAGTATCTTCTATAATAGCTTTAATAAATGTTGCTAATTACCACAATTATCGCTCTATTTGAAAGTATAGCACATCACGCAAAAATACGGTTCCCGAACTCAACGTATGGCTAGCTTAATACGTAAAAATACGGCTTCGGGAATTTACGTGTTAAAGTTAATGCAATTTCAAAGAATCGTTTTCATAGAAGTGACGGCATTAATAATGAGATTATGGATTTAGTTTTCGACTATGCAATGGCAGTGAGCTGCGATACTCTGAGAGAGTCAAACAAGTTATAATATGTGTGGCGAATAAAGGCAGCGAGTCAAAATTTTCGCAATGCGGCTATAAGCGGAAATAATATTATTACTAAAGTTTAAACTTCACGAAATCGTGCGAGTAAGATCGACCAAAACTGTTGTTCACGCGGGAATGTCGTAGTATGTTATATCGAAACTATAACAAAACAGTTGAAACAAATGACAACGAAGAACAGAGCGCCATGCTCGTTTGCCTCCGCAAAACCAATTGACTTTGCGTGTAGCGTTTTCCAATATTTAATCAACTACCACTAGATAAACATCTTGATAATATCAACTAGACTTCTAAGCTTTGTACCCACCACTCATATGGTCTTACAATCATTTTTGAAGAGGGGATTTTGCAGTGTAACAATGTGATACAATGGGATTGAAAATTCAACATAAAATCGTGTATAAATTGGAATTCAAGATCCTGGGATTTTTCAAACAATTTCATGCCGATTTCAAAATGAGCATCGTGAGACATTTTTTAGCTCTTATTTTCTTAAATTTGAATCGTTCAAATTATGTACATTCTCACAAGTTTTGTCACTAGCGACTCGGGTTTCGCCTGTCGGCATCTTCAGGAGTGCTCGAATGAACTTGAACTGACGCTTAGCAAATGAGTGTATCGTGTTTAAATAGAAAATAAATGTATCACTAGGCTTAAAGCCATTGCTGGCGAAAAGGATTTACCCAAAGAATTAACCCACGGGAATTCCCACAGATTTGGGATAATTTTATATTTATTTTTGTTTGTCGGAGAAATATTCGTGATTATATTTACTCAGATATAGGGTATAAGAGTTTACCCACGAATTTATTGAATTACCAAAAAATACCTATATTTGGAACGTAATTTTCTGTGATTTTCTCAATCCTGAAATCCCAGGATTAGTATTGTCACAATCTCGGGAATTCGGGATCCCGGGATTGAAGACCCTACTTGACATCGACTGACGATATGGGCGCTAACTTTTGTTGATGCAGTGGAACTACATGTATTTGCATTTATGTCTGTTTTGGAAAATCTGTAGCTTAGAATAATATTTTCATGAATTACTCTCTAATCTTCTTGGATGACTACAGAGAAGACAGATAAAATATAATAACCGTAACCATGGTCGCAATTGTGTTTTACAAACCGTCAAAAGCTATTGCAAAAAATCATTAAATTAACCGTAATGGTGTAATGTATTTCATACAGTCTTAAATAAATTTCTATATTCTTTTGTACCCTTGATCGTAAAAAATCATTTTTACAGAGCAAATACTGTGACAATGTAAGATTCTTTGATCATGTAATAGCTGTGTACATATTAAATTAAAAAGCTCTTTATAATTTCTAAGTACAGCGTCAGGAAGGCAAACGGTGTATATTATTAACTTAGTAAACTAATTTAGTGTGAGAAGGGGAATTGACAGCATAGTGCATTCATCTCCTGAGAGGTAAGGCTCTGGATAAAATATCGAGGGTGTTCTCAACATAATATGTAAATAAATCTGTTGTAGAATAGTAATAAATTTGTCCATCAATTCAAATAATTTAATTCTTAAACTAATTTAATGTTGGATAATACCCACCCTTTTAAATTAGTAGGCATTCCCATGTTATGACCTTTTGAATTTTCTTTTAACGCTAAACGCATGTAATTTCAAATATATTTGTGATGTCTTAATTTCCCTCCCACCTTTTCCTATCATTAATAACTGGGTGTATCAATAGCGATTAGTTAACCACTAGTCCTGTACTAGTCTTATCTTTCTATCCCAACTTCTCTCTTTGAAAAAAAAGAGGTTGAGTGACTGATTATTTTTTTTATCCACGTCCCTTCCCATTGTGACCATATTACCTTCTAATGGAGTAGTTTTAGGGCGTACACTAGGGTATCCAATCCCGGAGCCTTTTTCCAATCCAATTTCGTGTAAATTTTCGGGATTTGCTAAAAATTTCTCAATCCCGAAATCCCGGGATCGCGGCCATCTCAATTCCGGAATTTCGGGATCAGAAAATTGAACGGGATCCCAGGATTACGGGATCCCGGATCCCGGGATTGGATACCCTAGCGTACACTGTCAATACTTGGTGGAAAAGCATTATACTAATAAAAAAAAACAATATTCCTTTCTACTTTATTCCACTTTATTTAATTGCTCAGAACTGGTTTCGCTCAATGCTCGCATTGTCAACTGATAAGAAAAATATATAAACAGTGCTGTTACTATTCAAAATTAAATTGAAAGGTGATCGGTAGAGCAAGCTCTAACCAACTGGGCCACAGCAGGCGACAAAGAGATTAAGTGTGAGTAAATACATTATGATAAGAGTGTTTATATAAATGTTACAAGAATTACGAAAGTTTAAAATCAATTTTCTTTGACTAATCACTTAGATGGAAAATGAGAAGAGAAAATTCAAACTGATGGCAGCACTTACATAATTAAAGATTTATCACGAGAAACGTTCAGTGGCGAACTTATATTGACAATACAAACTCTGTGTAGATATACTGTGGTTGTCTACACCCAACTATTTTTAACACGGTAGATACGTTCGAAAAAAACCGTGCAAGTGAGTTAATAAAAAAATTAATTCGTTCCTTAAATTCAACAAACCGTGTTATCTAATATATAAAAATCTCGTTTGTTCGAACTCTATGGGCTGCCAAACCGCTAATCCGATGTTTGCTTGCACTTCCGGGAAGGTTACAGGCATATTAAAATAAGCTTGCAGTAGGTGGCGCATGTGTCGTACCATAGATGATCGGCAGCAAACGTCAAACAGACTTCAATAAACACAATTAAAACACAAACACTTCCTTTCTTCGAGTGGTATTGCAACGCATGCGTAAACAACTTGTGTAAAAAAGGCCAATAATAATGGACCTTATAAGTAATTTTTAAAAAATAATATTCATAGAATGTATTATAATTTAAAAAAAATAATACTCTTCATCGCCACTTAACTGTACACGGAGACTTTTATGAGGGACTGGACCAACGTTCCCTCTAAGCTGCGCGCGCGCGCGGCCACGCAACAGTTTAAAAGTCCCCGCGCAATCATTCCGAGTTGGCGCGCACTCCAAGAACCTTATTCAATTATATTTGATTGGCCCGCGCAGAATTTTAAATTGTCGTGCAGCTAACCTCTTGTCTTAGAGGGATTGGACTGGACATAAATCGCTTTCATCACCAGAAATGTCTGACAATTCTTATGTTTTAGGAACTTATGAAGCCCTTTGTTTGTTCTAATGAAGCT
Organism: Himalopsyche tibetana; assembly: GCA_030503985.1. Taxonomy (NCBI): domain Eukaryota; kingdom Metazoa; phylum Arthropoda; class Insecta; order Trichoptera; family Rhyacophilidae; genus Himalopsyche; species Himalopsyche tibetana. The sequence goes on from JAPJYX010000022.1 coordinate 20,939,386, forward strand.
CTTTTTCTTTTAGAAAAACCCTTATCCGATTCTGTGCTTTTTTTAGTCTGTGAATCGTGTTGTATCAAATAATTCGTGTAAAAGTAAAGTATTTTCTCTTTTTAGTGCACCATGTTGTTTTTTTTAAAATAATATAATATAAAAAAGAATTGAGGGTTTATAATTTTAATGGTTGTTAGGCGTTTGACTTAGTTATGTTATAATTCAACATTTCGACTGAAGGTGCTTGGTGGAATTTCAAAATTAAATTTGAATCGTTCAAATTATTTACATTTACACGAGCTTAGTTACTAACGACCCGAATTTTAGCAGCAGGTAATGTATATTAGGAACGAAATATTTTTTATGTTACACGGTTTCTACAATAAACTGATTTCAAGAGAAACAAAAAACATGAAATGCCACTGATAATATCGGCACGCCACTGGTGACAGCATAGACGTCTGGCGAGTGACAGTAAGTATAAGAAAGACAAGTGTTTCAAAAGTAAGAGAATAAGATTAATCGTAATTCTCCCCCACTCGCCACGCGCCGACTGTGTCCAAGTTGATTGATTTGTGGCTTCAATGATAACTATGTACGTAATCAATAAGAGGCTTATCACAGATTTTTTTTATTTTCACCCCGAAATCGATTCTAAATTACAGGTCACCTTTAATTTTTTTTAAAAGGTTTCTCAGCATATCGACTGTGTAAAAGAAAAAAGACGTAATCCACACATATCAGATTTTACAGGAGGCACAAAAAACGTGTTTTGATGATTTTGGGCCATATGCAAATTATGAATTATACACAACCTTGAAGAGCACAGAGAATTTTAAACTGGTGATTAATTGACATCATCTAATATTAATTTTAAAAATTGTCTGGGAAAAACTTTTATTTCAGTATTTTTTCTTGGTTTCAATTTTTTACAAGCTCATATTTTTCAAACTTAAAAGCTAAATTAAGATACTTATTTGGCATTTTCAGCTTGCATCCTTTTGATAGAACGTTTTTCACGTTTGATACATTGTGATTATAGAAAAAAAGCTGTTTTGAAAAAACAGTAGGTTACGTCCTTTTTCATTTACAAAGTCGATATAATTCACTGACTATCACTTATAGAATTCTATGATAGAAGTGTCTATTTTTCTTTTTTTTTAAAACCATGTCCGCTCCCAATGTGGAGCATATGGACTCCTAATGGAGTTTATCTCAACAGAAGTGTTTCTACGAGAACTGCTTGTTACTCAGTTGCTCAACCTCTCTTTTTCCAAAGAGAGTAGGGATAGGAGGATTGGGCTAGGACAGGATTAGTAGTAAGCTAATCGCTGTCGATACGCCCCGTTCATAGGATAGGAAAGGTGAGAGGGGGGAATTCAAGACATCACATACATCCATGCCTTTGAACAGTAATTCATAAATCGATTGAAAAATCAATTTATAAAACTGTCCGTACCGGGATTTGAACCCGGGCCCTCTGTAGCCGAAGCCAACACCGTTGACCACTCGACCACACAGTCGACTAATTTCTAGGCCTGTAAAAAAATATTTCATACGAAAATGAAAGGATGGGTGCCCGCTTAACATATAGATAATGTAAACAACTTCTAATGATACCACTTTGATGATCATCTAAAATATCTTCGAGAACAGATGCTTGCGTCGGATAATGAGGGTGAGGTGGTTTGACTTTGTGAGGAATTCGGAGATAAGGGAGCGTAAAAGACAGCGACCCGTCACGTCAGTGGTTATGGAGAGACGTTGGAACTGGCTGGGTCACGTGCTGCGAATGCCTCCGGAAAGCCTCAATCCTGCCTGCCTTTTCTTTCGACCGGTGGGATTCCGGCACCCCGGACGTCCGTCGGGTACTATCCATAGGATGTACTCGCGAAGCTGAGGGATGCTGGCATGTCATGGGAGGAATATGGTAAAGAAGAAGAAGAAGAAAAATATCAACGTATTTAGTTATAGAGTTACAAAAACTGTAGAACTAAGTACGTTGATATTTTTACCATATTACAATGGAGTTCTACCAAGTTAATGCCAATCCAATCATTTTCATATTCATGTCCACTCCCAATGTGGAGCATATGGCCTCGTAATGGAGGTATCTCAACAGAAGCATTTTCTACGAGAAATGTTTGTTACTCAGTCGCTCAACTTCACCATTTTTCAAATTAGGTAAAGAAGAAGGATAAGGGTAAAACAGGACTAGTCGTTAACTGATCGCTATTGCTACACCCAGTTATTACAGGATCAGAAAGATAGGAGGAGAGGAAATAATGTGAAATGACATCACAAACACCCAGTCTTCGATCACAATTTTGAATTGAATAATTCTCACATTCACTGTGATCTTACCGGGAATCGAACCCAGACCTGCGTGATCGGTAGAACAAGCTCTAACCAACTGGGCCACAGGAGGCACTACATTTTTTAAAAAAAAACATCGTTTTGTATTAATTACACATTAATGTAATAACACCAAGGCCGGTTTCACTCATTAAGAGCATTATCAAAAAAAGCGCATTCGTGCACTCGATAAAACCAGAAGATGCCGAAAGGCGAAGCCCTGGTCGTTATCGACAAAATTTATGGAAGTGTACTGAATCAAAATAATTCAAATACAATCTTATCAGTTGATATCGCTAGTCTGATCTTAATAAATATAAGTGGTAATCAGTACAAATGTATTTTTTTTTTGTAATATATTACCATTCCACCAAATATTGACAGTGAACAACCTAAAAGTGATATTATTCCCGTATTTATCTTTGTTTCGTATGTATCGTTGCTTTTAAGCTTTTCTGCACTCACTGTTTTTTTACAGACTGATAAAAACCGATAAATCATGGTTCCACTGTACACTAGAATTCAGCTGTATGAAATACATACATATATTCCTAGTTGATTTCTAAATCACTTCTCTGGGGATATTCTCATGTCATATTTTCATTTGTATGTTCCCATTTATTTTTCCATTGCTGAGTTGTATGCAAATTTCAAGTGCCCAGTACATGGACGTGGTTGTTAACGACAGTATAGTATTGATTATTTTTTCTCCCAGCCAGTTGACACGACTGACTTTCCGCGGAAAACACAATGCCTTATTTGCATATCAATGCTGGCTCGTAGCTTTGAGCTTTCTTTCTACGACAAAGCGCATTAAAATATAGAAAATATTACTGAGCTTTCGTCTATGCTGAGAGCTTTTATATTGAATACTTGTACCAGTTGCATTTTACGGCTTTGTTCGAAGCTTATGCTGTATTAAGGTGAAAACATATTTTAGTTCTAAAAATATTAATTTATATATTTTACAACATTAAATGTACAACTAAATCTTCCGAATTTCCCATTGTTATACCCCTTTAAACGATTATGATTAATTATAAACTCAAATACTTAATACCAATTAATGCTATAATAGGTCCACTTTTGCATATTATTGTCTGGCAATTTAGTACTTTCAAAATACCCAATAATTTATTCATAGATACTCGATAATTATAATCTACCCACTTAATTCATTACAACTAATTAATTTCATAAATTTTCGCAGTCATATCAATTAGGTTAACAATAATTATACTATACGATTCACTTTTATGTTTGTATATAAATGAAACAAACCGTTTGCTGCCCGTCAGTTCAAATGCATTCGTGCACTTGATAAAACAGAAGATGCCGAAAAGCGAAACCCGGGTCATTATCGACAAAATTAATGGAAGTGTACAGAATCAAAATATTTCTAATATGTATGTGTGATTTATATTTCTGCTTATGTTCTTATTAGAAATACATATCTTCAAACATATATTAACTGAGCTATATATACTGGCTTAGAAAAATACACAATATGTTTACTCACTCACTCTATTTAATTATTATCGGTATTGCTTAGGTGATTGTTAGAAAAATAACAAATATGAAGTTATTCGAAGAAAATTTATTTAATTTTAATTGATTATTATAATTATTTAAAAAAGTTTTGCGAAGTTTTTAGCGACGGTGATTGAAATTTGTATGTTGATTAATTAAGGATGTTATTGGCTTAATTATGTATATTAAATTCTAGTTGTTACAACTATAGCAGAAGTCTAGTAACTGCTAATTCAATCTATTTGTAATAAAAAAATATATTATAGTTCTTTTATATTATCACATATTTTATAATTTATAAAATGGAAATTGCATATGTTTCTGCTGCGTCGCGACTCGTGATGTAAGTTTGTTTTTTCAGACTATAGCATGTGTTTTTAAATCTATTATTTGCATTCATAACTCAAAACAATATCGAAAACATAATCAAGCTAAATTTGATATCCGTATTGTATCCATATTAATTGTTCAACTGTCATGTTGACAGCTTAAAAATTCCATACACCATAGACTAGTTAACATATTTGACCAATTAATGCACTCGGCAGATACTTTGCGTAATTTATGCATAATGCAACGGGCTTGCATTTTTCATGAATTAGGCATTTTTTTGCCGATTCCATGACGTAAGCAATTTCACAAATTTGATGTTACATATACAAAGATTTTACTTGTTTGTTGGGTCACGAATTAGAATCTTTAAACAGAAGGATCCATATTTGTTGAATTTTTTGAATACTTATTCATTCAGATTATTTATAAGCAAAATTATACAATTCTTAAAATAAAGAGTTTTCAATTATTAAATAATTGGAAAAAGAACCCACACAAAACTAACTTTCATAATTTGTTTATTATTTTTTATGAGAACCAAAGAACAATTTTATTCGATACTTTAAATAAATTTTCATTATTCTGTTATTTTATCAATATTATATGTTCAATTTCAGATAGATACCTCAAAGAATAACAATTAATTAAATATAAATGTAAATTATGCCAGTTGTTGTAAATTTTTTGTATATTTTAGAAGTGCCTCTACTTGTACGGCACATACAAAATATTATGTAATACAGATACAATTTATATCGAAGGGTTTACATTTACTACATTACTTGCCAAAAGTTAGAAGTAAACAGTTAATAACAAGCTGTTGCTTTAAATGTAGTCAATTTTGGAGTAAATTATTTATATTTTGTATTACTTAATATAAATTCTTTTAATATTTTCCTCTTACCAATTGTTTGTAACACTAACACCCTAATAAGTCTTTCTTGTTTTGTATAAATAACTCTGTTTTAGTTCAGAATACTCTTTTATCAGTTGAAAATGCTCGTGATGAGCGAATTAATAAATAATTGTGGATTGAGTACAAAATAGTGCCTTATTTTTTTTCAAATACAATGCCTTCCACCAATTATTGGCAGTGGAAAATTTTGTAATAGTTCATTCATTTTACATTAACTTAAAATATTATTATTCTTTCAGTGTTCGTGGATTAAAATACAATAAAAAATACTGTATTAAATTCTATACTCGCAGATAATGATTTAACCATTCGATTTAAGAAACTTTATGCACTGCACGTTGTGCTTAGTCAATGTAATATAGTGACGGTATTGTCACCGAAGCTTTAAGTTTGCAGCAGCAGGTAGTATCTAATATATAATGGATTATTCATCAATTTGGCGAGCCAACTTGGTATAACTTTATTACATTCCCGTTCTTGCAGCAATTCGCATATTATGTACGGCAGACAATGTCACAATCAATGTGTATAATAAGGTGATGGAATTTTTAAATAATTATCTAAGAATATTAACTCAGAAAGAATCTTTAAAAGACGTGCATCTTTCGCTATTACAGCGTTTCTTCAATCGGGGTAAGCGACGTGTTACGGTGGTCTCAGAATTATGTTTAAAATATATAAAAATTAGGAATGTGAAAGTTTACAAACTGATATCGCTAGAATTATAAAATCTTTCGATGAATTCGCATATTTAATAACATAAAATCGTATCTTGGCTAATGTAGTTATGAAATATTGCAGTTTTGCTGAAATCTACATTTTTAGGGACAAAAATTGTTGAAAGTTAAGTAAAAATGTGCAAAAATTTATCTTTAGTTTGAACAATTTTTGTTCCCAGTATCCCAAGTAGCATTTCTGTAAAACTGTAATAATTTCTGATAACTATTTTTTTTAGATACATACGTATGCTATCAAACATGCGACTTATGAATACATTCAGTAAAACGTGGGTAATATTATTTGTTGATGCGTGCAACAATGTCGGTTTAATGTATTTTGTAAGTCATATTAAAAAAACGTTTCTTATCTAAGCATTATAGCACTGTAAAATACAACTCAGTGTGCTTAAAGGATCGTTATAAAACTTTTTTTTTATTGTAGCCGCTGAATGGTTATTATTACTAACTTTAAATATTAAAAATAAATGACCAGTCTGCAAATATTACATTGATTTATTAGTTAGGTACAGAAGTCAACGCCTCCGGTATTCTACCCAACTTGTTTGTGTGTCAACCTGATTTATAGACATTTGAATTAGTTTAAAGATATGTAAACAAAGGTATTTCCATATTTTTTGTAATTTAGAACACAAATTAATAAATGGGTTTGAGTTTTGTTTATTATTTTAACAGTTCTTCTCACCAATACTATCTGTTCAATCCAAAAAAAACTTAGCGATGGCGATTCGTTATTTATATTGTCTTATTCCCATCCTTACCATTAAACTCTCTCAAAAAAGAGAGGTTTTGGAACTTAATAACAATCGAGACTAGTAACACCATTTCTGTTGATATATTGCTTTCATGTTATTCAAATTGGAAGCCGGAATGTTTAAGAATATATAATTTTGTGGATATTTAATAAAATACCAAATTAAACAATTTAGCCTTAACACTTGCATTGCAAAGTTTCATCAAGTTTGTATGAATCTTGGACACGTGTGCATTGCATATGTTAATATTTACATACTATTTATATAATATATATATTATTTTTCATATTGTGACGTCATGCTTGTAAGTACATAGTAATAAACAAGACCAAACTTTCTGCACGACATTGTATTCCAAAAATTGCCTGATCAATTATATGAACTCACTATTACACATATAAGCTTAAATAATAAACTTAAATATTTCATCAACGAGTGATTGTTTAAGCACCACGGTCCATCAACACTCAAATTCTTTCTTCAGAAATAAGAGAAGCACAGGAATAATTATTTTACATGATTTGGGCTGAATTTAAGCCTCCAGAGACGAGAGCTTTTTTCTTTAAAAAGCAATTTTACAATTTGACCTCTTTAGATCAACACAATATCAACACAAATATATTAGTAAAAGAATTGATAGTAATTTTATGTTTTGATAAAATAATGACTAACAGTTTCAAAAAGTCCATTAAAAACTAATGGAAATTCAAAAAATCGTATGTGCTTTTGGTGGTCGTTTCTGTCTTCGTGGCTGATAACTAACTGAAGTCTGTATCCTTTTTAACCAAATTTGAGTAAAAGCAACGATATTCAGGTAAAAAAGGGATGAATAGTGGGATCAATAGAAAACGGTGTTTACTCTGACCATATGGTCACGCTCGTCCTTAAAGGGTAAAGTCTGGATATAATTCGTTCTTAATAATAAAGGTATTCTAAGTTAATTTCAATACACTCAACAATCCATTATTTTGCTTAAAGATTTCGATGTCAAAATGTTTACAATATGACATTGTGTATTATGTCCATCCCTTAAGACTTAACAAGGTAATTTATTATTTAAATATTCAATGTTACATTATAAATACAAATTTAACCTTTCGGTTTCGACGCTGTCATTTTGCATAAGCCCCAACATAAATATAATAATTTCACAAAAGCTTATAGTATTAAAACATCGCTTTAGACTTAATAGTTAAGACTCGTGAAATAAAACTGCCATCAAGGAGCAAAGCGAAGCGAAAAATAATTTCTGCCGCTTTGAATCTAAAGCTCATTCGATTTATAACTCTAGTCGTAAATACGAAATAGATGGCCTTTATTGTAGTACACTGCAGTGGTTCTCATATTTTTACATAAAACAGCCACCCTTAATAGGTTTACATACAAAGAACAATGTATGGTATGAAGGTTCTTTTTTCTAAATGAAGGGTATGTCACAGGACACTTATTATCACTTGAAATAAATGACTTGAGCAAATCACATTGTCTTTTTTAATCACAACAGTTCACGGTTAAAATATAGGTACTGTGTAGGGTATCCAATCCCGGAGCCTTTTTCCAATCCCGGGGTTGATTTATTTTGAATACCGGGATCCCGGGATTCCGGGATTGAGATTTTCTCACCGAGGAATTTGAAATCCTCAATTCGCTATACTTTTCCTTGGATTCTCACAGAACCTCGTTTTTTTTAGCTCACCGAGGAATTTGAAATCTCCGATTTGGTATACCTTTTCCCGGAATCTCACAGAAACTCGTTTTTTTTTTAGCTCACCGACGAATTTGAAATCTCCGATTTGGTACACTTTTTCCCGGAATCTCACAGAAACTCGTTTTTTTTTTTTAGCTCACCAACGATTTTTAAATCTTGAATTTGCCAATTTCGTGTAAATTTACGGAATTTACTAAAAATTTCTCAATCCCGAAATCCCGGGATCGCGGTCATCTCAATCCCGGGATTTCGGGATCAGAAAATTGAACATGATCCTGGGATTACGGGATCCCGGATCCCGGGATTGGATGCCCTAGTACTGTGTAGCTATGTACATATCTTGTCAAGAATGTGAAGAGTAAATTTGTTTCTTTTCTTGGTTGTCTTTCGAAGGGTGTGAGACAATCAATAACCAAATTGTAATACACAAAAAGAGGTAGCAAAATATTGGCAGTTGCACGCAGGCGAAGCAGACATGTGCGACCAGTGTATGCTGTGACAGCTGCACCACGCAAGAGATATATACGAGTGACATCTAATGACCCACAATAACTATTTCAATGTATGTTAAGAGTATTTTAAATAAGTAGTATTGTATAAACACACTTCATATTGCTGTAATTTATTAGTTTGTCGGTTTGTTAGTTGCTAAATCAAAAGAACACACGTCACATAAGATTCTATACCGCCATTATAACAAAACGGAGATCAGGGTAAACGCATGTCTGCGCCGCACGTGCCTGCGTTGCAGCATATGCAGATCTTTACTGCACTGCGCTGCTTCACCGATACGCTTAGACCTAATCCTAGAGTACCTATGTGGATAAGAATATCAATTTGAAAATAAATTCATGACATTTGCAAATTTTACATCCGTGCTTATACAAAAATATAAAATGCACACTCGCTCGACAAAATGACGTTGCCGCTTGATTGTCAGTGGGGTACTCCACCCACGAGAGTGGCAGGCGCATGGTGCAGGTGGCACTCACCCCCGTCCCTCCCTGTGTACTAATTGCTTTGGATATGCGACTCGCATCCCAGGGGCGACGCGTGAGTATAAACTCTATCTGTTATACCGGTTAAACTTACTTAGTTTTATCAACTGTGACTAACTGCACATTTCCCTATAAATAATGGTGTAAATATTAAATTAAATTTGATAACTTTGTTATTCCACTTGCTGTGTTACAAAATGTGGCACGTGTTTCGCTTATTTGAAAACCATCATCAGACTATCGCATAGTTGACGAATAAATTGAAAATTGATTATAATTATTATATTAATATTTAATAAACAACTTACGATATAAAATCGCCTTTTTTCCATACCTACCAATGCAATACCTTCGGTAGATTTGTTGGTAACTTTGTGGAAGTCTATTTTTAATATACACCTATTACACAACAAGTAGAATAACAAAATTATAGAATTTAATTTTATATTAAAATTAACTTTCACAAAGTTACCGCCGAATCTATCGAAGATAATAATGGTGTTATGTTAACTTGTTTTTGTTATTCGAAGAATAGCGTGTAGATCAGCCATACTCAACCTTTTTTTCTTCCGGGCCGCATTCCGATATTTGCTTCTCTACGTGGGCCGCAGCATATTTATGGTATACTCCTTTTTTTTTAGCTCACCGAGGAATTTGAAATCCTCCATTTGGTAAGAGCTTACTGGGCCGCAGGTTGAGTATGGATGGTGTAGATGATATTGGTCCATTAGAGGCGAAGTGATCCAACTAGTAAAATGGTAAAACGTTTTTCTTGGACTTTTAGTTACTATCACATCTTTACGCGTTGCTTTCGTTGACAGTATATTTTTATTTTATGGAGATAACAAACACTATTGAAATGCATATTGAATGAGGTTACTTCACTTATACGATACACTAAGACGTGTAGAATAATATTAAAAAGCATCAAATATTTTGTTTTCTTAAATTTCACTTGGCTCACTTCACATCTAATGGGCCCATATAAAACTTGCGGTGTCTTTAGCAGAGTCGTCATCGTCGTTATCTTTGATTGTGGTACTCACAGGTTCTTGTTTCAGAATGGAAAGTTTAATTAATTGATTTTTCATTCGATTAATAGATTTATTTAGGGGTGAGTTGGAGGGTGCACGAAGGACTCAATATTCAATATTCTTAAATTTAATCATTATATACGTTATTGCAGTTTCTGTAGATGGATTAAATGTTTTACGGATTGTCAGAAACTTCGCGTGATAAAAACGATTTATGTCCATCCCCTCATCAAAGTCTCCATATATTATCAAGTAACGATAAATAAT